>OX451735.1:613208652-615909695 GCA_948472305.1 Vicia faba | reverse complement strand
CCTTTGTTGATGTGAATGCGGTGAAAATCTTCATCTCTCGTAATCTTGTACCCACTCTCTTGGGTGACATTCTTCATCAGCTTTATGCCCGTACTGCCCGAAAGCGGGGAACCTTGATGTGCTGTGCTCCATTATTGGCGAGGTGGTTTATTTCGCACCTCCCCAAATCAGTGCTGAAGAACAAAGAAGGCATGGGCTGAGCTTATAGGGTTATGTCTCTCTCTCATAATGACATCATCTGGACTATCAAGGGTATGGACGAGGTGGCTATTATTGATCGATGTCGGGAGTACCCCAATGTTCCACTAATAGGAACCCATGGAGGAATTTCTTATAATCCATGCTTGGCCTTACATCAGTTTGGGAGAGCCAGAAGAGAAGGACCTCATGAGCTGCTAATGCCTAGTATCATCTTTGATTTTCAGGGGGATAGCGACGAGCAACACCGCAGATTCATAAGGGCTTGGGATAGAGTTCACAGATCTGATCCACACGAGCTGAGCCCAAAGACTTCTCTTCCAATGGAGCCATATCTTAGATGGGTCCGTATCCGTGCCCAAAAGCTGGGTATGCCATATGAAGCCGTCCTGCCTATCATTGTTGAAGTTGCTAATGAAGAGGGGGTTCTTCCTACCATCCTCCATCCTTACATGCCCACTGACATTGGGGCACTGAAAATGTCTTGGATGCAGTTGAGAGAAGAACAGGATGCTTACCGAGAAAAGTTTAACGAGCAAGAAAAGAAGATCCAGAAGTTGACTAGGCAGCTGGATAACGAGAGGATTCTCAATGACTATGTCCGCACCGACAAGAAGAGACCATGGGAGCACTGGTTGTCCTTTGATTATTTCCTTTCCAGTTTTTATTTACTTTTCAGTATTTCCTTTCTTGTAACGCCTTAAGGGCAATTAGTTGAACAATTCAAATTTCAAAGTTTATCTAATAAAAGTGTGTTTCATTTCTTTTTTATGAATTTGAATCTCCTGATTGTCTTTGAAATTATATCATACGCATTTCATCCCATGCACTTCATAATAGGTACCCATTACAGGTCTCTTATCTTCTTCGCTGTTTATTTCAGCACTCATCATGTCTGCTGAACCATCAACTGAGCAAGCAATCAAAGCTCTACAGGCTCAAAATGCCTAATTCCAAGAGCTGTTCATGAATCTAGCTAAGGGTCAGCAAGATCTGAAGACCCTGATTCTGAAAGAGAAGAAGAAGAAAAAGAAGAGGACATTCCTGTTTAACACAGGTCACCGGTCTGAAAACAGGCTACGAAATGAAGTTGATTTGACCACCTCATCTGGAGGGAAAGATAGTCAGAAAGAGAGGAGGGCTCCTAGCCCTGTGGTCTCAGACAACGAGACGGACTTCGAAGAAGACCAATATCCTCCGACCGAGGATAGATACAAACAACTAGAAGACCGGTTGAGTTCGATGGAAGTGCAGAAAGTGCCTGGTCTGGACTTTGGTGATCTAGGTCTATCATCTATGGTAGTGATTCCCCACAAGTTCAAGGCACCAGCCTTTGCTAAGTATGATGGAGTTTCTTGTCCGAAGCTGCACCTCCGGTCATATGTAAGGAAGATTCAGCCATACACCGCTGATAAGAACCTATGGATCCACTTCTTTCAAGACAGTCTCTCAGGGACTCAGCTTGAATGGTTTTACCAGTTGGACGGAGCCTGCATCCGCAGTTGGGAAGATTTGGCTACTGCTTTCTACAGGCAGTACCAGTACAATTCCGACCTCGCTCCAACGCGTACCCAACTCTAGGGTATGTCAATGGGAATGGGCGAAGGTTTCAAAGATTATGCTCAGAAGTGGAGGGACCTCGCCGGAAGAGTGCAACCACCCTTGGCTGATTAGGAACTTGTGGATATGTTTCTGGGGACCTTGTCTGGTCCATTTTTCAACCATCTGATTGGAAGCTCTTTGTCTGGGTTTACAGAGCTAATTATGACCGGTGAGAGGATTGAGGCTGGTATTAAGGCTGGTAAGATACAGAAGGGTGCCTCATCAAGCACCGAGAAGAAGCCTTTTAAGAAAGAGTCCAGCGCTGTCTATAGTTCGAAAATCCAGAATAGACCTGAACGTGGCCAAGCTGTTAATGCGGTTGTTATTTCAAGACCCGCTGGTGCTCCTCAGCACAACAATTAACAAAAGGACGAGAGACCCCGAAGGCAGTTCACCCAACTCAACATGACTCTGTCTCAGATTCTGCCGCAATTATTAAAAACCAATCTAGTGATTCCAAGGGAGGCCCCGAAGAATCCCAACACTACCTCACCAAAGTACAACCCTAATGCCCGCTGTGCTTTTCACTCTGATAGCCCAGGGCATAATACAGATGATTATTGGTCTTTGAAGAATAAGATACAGGACTTAATTGATGCTAAGGAGATTGAGTTCGAGGCGCCCGAAAGCCCTAATGTTGTGACTGCTCCTATGCCCATGCATGGAGTGAATGCTATAGATGAAGACTTGTTTGTGGTTTCTGTGAACGACATTGCTACTCCCTTGATGACTGTGAAGAAGAACCTTTTGCTAGCCAGTTTATTTCCGGGCTGTGACAAAGGTTGCCGTATGTGTTCTGTTCTACCTACCGGTTGCCATCTTTTGAAGTCAGGTGTCCAAAGCCTGATAAATAGTAAAGAAATTCTGTTTGAGAAGACTGTTGTTCCTTTAGTTCATACTGAAGAAGTTGCTATTATCACCATTCTCGACAATTCTTCCAAGGCTTCCTCGAGAAATCCTGTTAGAATTACATCTGTTCCAAGAATCGCACCATTGATCATCACTATTCCTGGGCCTATCCCCTACACCTCTGATAAAGCTGTCCCTTGGCATTACGGGGCCGATGTTTATTTTCATGGAGTTAAACAAGAGTTAGATACTGATACTGAGGTCAGCAATATTGTTGGACCTGCTAAAATCACCCGCAGCGAAATACTTTTCTCACCTGATATCTCTCCACCAACTGCCCGAAGACCTGTTGTTATTACACCTGCCAGCGTACCTGCTACTATTCCTGTTCAAGTTCCTATTCTTACCCCTGTCTCCGAGTCATCTGACACTCGGGGCAAAGGGATCACCAATGAGCCTGCCCAGACGGAGGCACCAAAGACAATTATTGTTGAAGCTTCTAAACAAGAGATGGAAGAGATTCTGAAAATTATCAAAAAGAGTGACTACAATGTAGTCGAGCAGCTGGGGCAAACCCCGTCCAAAATCTCTATGTTGTCACTATTTCTTTGCTCAGAGGCCCATGCCAAGGCTCTGATTACATTTCTGAAGACTGCACACGTACCACAAGAAACGTCAGCTGACCAGTTTAAAGATTGTGTGGCTAGTTTGACTGTTGATAATGGGTTGGGTTTCTCTGACGCCGACTTGACTGCTAAGGGGAAGAATCACAACGATGCCCTGCATGTCTCCATTGAATGCATGGGAACTACTCTTGCTCATGTATTAGTGGATACTGGTTCCTCGTTGAACGTTTTGCCTAAGAAAGCTCTAGACCGATTGGACTGCGAAGGGTTGGAGCCGAAGCCAAGCAACATTGTTGTTAGGGCCTTTGATGGGTCTAAGAGAATGGTGCATGGAGAAGTGGATATTCCGATTAAGGTAGGTTCTCAGGTTTTCAACTCTATGTTCTATGTGATGGACATTCGACCATCTTATTCTTGTTTGTTGGGTCGCCCATGGATCCACAAAGCTGGGGCCGTAACCTCAACGCTCCACCAGAAGATGAAGTACCCGGTCAAAGGGAAGATTGTGACAGTACAGGGAGAAGAGGAGTACATGGTGAGCCACCTTAACTCTTTCCGATATGTAGATATGGATGGGGAGTTCATTGAGACCCCATTTCAACATTTTGAAGAGGTTCCCCAGACGCTGGTATCAACTGAGACTGTTGTTGAAGATTCTCCTATGAAGATGGCTTCCTTTAAGGATGCCCGGGCTGTTGTCGAGAAAGGTGGGTGTGAGAATTGGGGCCAACTCCCTGATTTTACATAGAAGACTAACAAGTTTGGTTTGGGTTTCACTGCAGAAGCTCAAAAGGCTTTTCAGAATGCATGGATCGGAAGACCTCCCATGTTCATCAACAACTCGGCAGTGAATGCCATTGAAGACGACGTTGAAGAGTCTGAGTTCGACAGTTGGATCTATCCTACGACCGACGGTGGACCAAGCAACTGGATAGCAAAGGACTTCATCCCTATTTCTTTTGTTACCCAGTAATGAAACTTTTGTTTTAAATTTGTAACAGACATTGTTTTAAACTCTACGGCCCGGTGTCTTACCCGGGGCACCGTGGCTTCATTTGTGAGGGATTTATGTGTGTCATTTTCATATATCATTAATAAAAGCATTGGACGTTCTTGCATTTCAAATTTTGCGCTCCTTATTTTTCTTTATTATATATTACAAAACATCTATTTTACACACACTCACATATACAAGTCTACATCCACTATGGACCTCACTGGTAACGACTCTGCTACTGCCAGTTATGACTTTGAAAATCTGATCAACTTAGCCGAAGACGAAGGTGAAGATGATTGCGAAGTGCCTGGTGAACTTGCAAGACTGTTACTTCAAGAAGAGAGGGCTATACAACCACACGAAGAGCCGGTAGAATCAGTAAATCTGGGTACAGAGGTAGACAAGAAGGAAGTTAAGATCGGTGCCAATCTGGAGCTTAGTGTGAAGCAACGGTTGATTCAGATGTTGCGTGACTACGTTGAGATCTTTGCCTGGTCTTATGAAGATATTCCTGGGTTGGATACTGATATTGTGGTTCATCGCTTACCTACCAAGGAAGACTGTTCTCCAGTGAAACAGAAGGTCCGCCGAATGCGCCCAGAGATGTCTGAGAAAATCAAGGCTGGAGTTATGAAACAGTTTGACGCCGGTTTTCTAGAAATTACTTCTTACCCTCAGTGGGTGGCCAATGTGGTTCCTGTGTCGAAGAAGGATGGTAAGGTTCAAATGTGTGTTGATTATAGAGATCTGAACAGGGCAAGTCCCAAGGATGATTTCCCTCTACATCATATCGACGTTCTGGTTGACAACACCGCTCAGCATAACGTATTCTCCTTTATGGATGGTTTCTCTGGTTATAATCAGATTAAAATGGCTCCCGAAGACATGGAGAAGACAACTTTTGTTACTCAGTGGGGTACCTTTTGCTACAAGGTCATGCCTTTTGGATTGAAGAATGCTTGGGCAACGTATCAGCGTGCCATGGTTGCTTTGTTTCATGACATGATCCATCATGAGATTGAGGTATACGTCGAAGACATGATTGCAAGATCCCAGACAGAGGAAGAACATATTGACCACCTTCAGAAGCTATTTGATAGGCTGAAGTTGTACAAGCTGAGGTTAAACCCGAACAAGTGCACTTTCAGGGTGAGATCTGGTAAGCTGTTGGGTTTCGTCGTAAGCGACAAAGGTATTCAAGTGGATCCTGCAAAAGTGAAGGCTATACAGGAAATGCCAGCTCCCAGAACAGAGAAAGAAGTCAGAGGCTTTCTGGGACGTCTGAACTACATTGCCCGATTCATCTCGCACCTGACTGCTACTTGTGAGCCAATCTTCAAGCTGCTGAAGAAAGATCAAGTAGTACGTTGGACGATGGATGCCAAGCCGCTTTCGAAAGGATCAAAGAGTATCTTCAAAATCCACCTATCCTGATGCCTCCAGTTGAAGGGAAACTTTTGATCTTATACTTGACAGTACTCGACAACTCAATGGGGTGTGTGCTGGGTCAGCATGACGAGTCTGGCCAAAAAGAGCATGCTATTTATTACCTTAGCAAAAAGTTTACTGACTGTGAGACCCGATACTCGCTGCTCGAGAAAACTTGCTGCGCTTTGGCATGGGCTGCTCGCCGGCTGAGACAGTATATGTTGACTCACACTACTCTGTTGATATCAAAGATGGATCCAATCAAGTATATCTTCGAAAAGCCTGCCTTGTCCGGAAGAATAGCAAGATGGCAGATGATCTTGACTGAGTATGACATCCAATACACAACCCAAAAGGCAATTAAGGGAAGTGTGTTGGAAGACCATTTGGAACATCAGGCAGTGGATGATTACCAGTCTATGAACTTTGAATTCCCGGACGAGAATATCATGTTGGTAACTGATTATGAGACACCTGGACCGGATGAAGGACCTGAGGAAGGATCCCGATGGTCTATGTACTTTGATGGAGCTTCGAACGCTTTGGGTAATGGCATTGGCACCGTGATCATATCTTCTAAAGGCTCTCATACTCCGTTTACAACCCGACTATGTTTCAACTGCACCAATAATATGGCAGAGTATGAAGCATGCATCATGGGTCTTCGAGCAGCGATTGACCTAAGGATTAAGTTTCTAAGTGTCTTCGGAGATTCCGCTCTCGTGATCAGTCAGATCAAAGGCGAGTGGGATACGAAACACCTGAACCTTATTCCTTACAAGGAGTATGTATTGACGTTGCTTCCCCATTTCGAGGAGATAACCTTTGAACACTTCCCTAGAGAGGAGAATCAGTTGGCGGACGCGCTGGCTACGATGTCTTCTATGTTCAAGGTCAATTGGGACAATGAGGCTCCCCAGATTATCATTGAAAGATTGGATGAACATGCACATTACTGTGATATTGAGACTGAAGAGGTAACAGAAAAACCCTGGTTTCATGAGGTGAAGAGGTACCTTAAGGCTCAGGAATACCCCGAGGGTGCATCTGTTAATGACAAGAAGTTTCTGAGGAGGTTCGCAGCAAAGTTCTTCATCAGCAATGGCATACTTTACAAGCACAATCATGATTCGACCTTACTGCGTTGTGTGGATAAGAATGAAATAGAAAGGATCATGGCGGAGTTACATGAAGGTACTTTCGGAACTCATTCCAGCGGACACACCATGGCAAAGAAAATCCTTCGGGCAGGATATTATTGGTCCACAATGGAAGCTGACTGTTATCAGCATTCTCGGACATGTCACAAATGCCAAGTCTATGCTGATAAGGTGCACATACCTCCAGTTCCTCTGAACGTCTTGACAGCTCCTTGGCCTTTTGCAATGTGGGGCATTGATATGATTGGTGATATCAGACCTACGACATCCAACGGACATCGTTTCATCTTTGTAGCAATTGATTACTTTACGAAATGGGTTGAAGCAGCTTCCTTTGCTACTGTAACCAAGAACTTCGTGGCACGGTTCATTCGGGACAATCTGATCTGTCAGTATGGTGTACCAGAAAGGATCATTACAGAAAATGGTACCAATCTCAACAACAAGATGATCACTGAGCTCTACAAGAAATTCAAGATACAACATCACAACTCTTCTCCTTATCGGCCGAAGATGAATGAGGCTGTCGAAGCGGCTAATAAGAACATTAAGAAGATTGTGCAGAAGATGACAGTGACATACAAAGACTGGCACAGGATGTTACCATTTGCTCTTCATGGGTACCGTACCTCAGCGCGGACGTCAACAGGGGAAACACCCTATTCCTTGGTATATGGTATAGAGGCAGTCTTGCCCATTGAAGTTCAGATACCCTCTCTTCGGATTATGAAGGATGCATGTTTGAGTGAAGATGACTGGATTCAGACCCGGCTTGATCAGCTGAACCTAATCGATGAAAAGAGACTTACTGCTATTTGTCATGGTCAGACGTATCAAAAACGGATGATCAAGGCATTTAACAAGAAAGTTAGACGACAAGAGTATCAAGTTGGGGATCTGGTGATCAAGCGCATTATCCTACCTCAAGGTGATCCCAGGGGAAAATGGACCCCTACTTACGAAGGGCCATTTATGGTTAAGAACATTTTCTCAGGAGGAGCTATGATTCTAACCACCATGGATAGTGACGACCTTCCTCACCCCGTCAATGCAGACATAGTGAAAAGATACTACGCATAATCAAAGACCCGCTAGGTTGACTGGCCTAGGCAAAAATAAGGGCTTCCTGGCGAACCAAAAGGGTTCGGGCAAAAATAAGGGATGAAAATGAAAAAATCTGTACACTCGACAAGTCGAAAACCCGAAAGGGCGACTTGGGCAAAAAAGGGTATCCCGGTGGACTGAAAACCCGAAAGGGCAGTCCAGGCAAAAATTAGGGATCAAAGTGTAACACTATGTCTCATTAGATCACCTTGCACCCAGACTTCGGTATCGACTATCAAGCTCGGACGACACTAATCAATCTGATCTACCTTCAACCAAGTAGTAAAGTGATGAGATGCTTGAAGACATAAATGCAATAGCAGAGTTGGAACCCAGTGGGATCATTCACATAGCTGTTTTGTTTAATTTTTCACAAATTGTGTAAATTCTATTATTCGGCGGCGTTCTCTTACTAGAACGTCAGCCTCTTGTACAAAAATGCCTATTTACAGGACAAACTTCAAAATCAATACAATTCATTTTCAAAGAAATTTCAAACTGTTTTTATTTATCTGTTTTGTTTTGCAAAGAACGTCCAATGTTCATTTTTGATATATGCATTTGACATTAATTGCTGCTCATGAATATTTACATGCGAAACAAAAGACGATTATGGGTAATATCAAAAACAGGGACAATAAAAATTGTCCAAGCTGTATAGTTGCTCTGTCCACCAGGTATAAGGTAAATTCAGCTGAAGAATATGGCTAAGATGCCTTCACTCCCCGCAGAGTAAGACAATAATGGTAGCTCTCCCCCAGCTGAGACTTGCAACTATGAACGAATCAACCATGCCTTCCCCAAGCAGAGTTTATCTACCATCAATACTAGAAAGGATTGATATCCCCGACAGTCTTAATATTCCCCCAGCAAAGTATAAGAATGTTCCCCGGCAGAATACATGATACCCCCAGTGGAGTTAAAATTTTCCCAGCGCAGTCTAAAAAAGCTTCCCCAACAGAGTTGAAGCATTATCCCCAGTATACTTTGGAAGTTTTATCCCTAGAGGAATACAAAATAAATCTCTCCAGCCGTATTCAAAGGATTATCCCCACAAGAATCTAACAGGTTATCCCCAGGGAAGCCACAACTGAAAGATCGTCCCCAGCGAAGTTCTTTCCTTTCACAAACAGGAATTCAATCCTCAACAAATTCAATATCACCAGCAATGATAATTCATCCTGGCAGAGTTTATCAGTGGAATCCTCAGTAGAGCATCTTTTCCCCACAGAGTAATCTCCTCATCAGTTTATTCCCCAACAGAGTTATCTTCTCCTGCAGGTTTATTCTCACAATCATCTTCGTTCGTCATCCCGAGCAGAAATGAAGAATTCAACTCTATTCTCCAGCAGCTATCAGGGATTTATTTTCCCCAGCTAGAAACATTACATTTCCATACATCATGATACATGCATATACGTATCATACCACACCATCTCATTTATTTTGAGAGCGTCATTGCTTGATATATATCATGCATTTCATACATCATGACATTGCATATGACTGACTCTTTACCATTTCAGGGAAAGACGAATCAGTAAACACCGTTGACTACTCGTATGACCTGGTAGTCCCTTCAAAAGAAAAACTACATCTATGGAAGACTTTCGTCTGGTTCAGTTAAATCGATTCGAAGATTTTTCTGATTCTTATCCAGCCAAAGTTAATCCAAGACCTCCTCTGGTTCAGTCAGATCGACGCGAAGATCTCCCTGATTCGTATTCCAGTTGAAGTTATTCCAAAACTTTCGTTTGGTTCAGTTAAATTGATTCGAAGATTTTTCTGATTCTTATCCAGTCAAAGTTAATCCAAGACCTCCTCTGGTTCAGTCAGATCGACGCGAAGATCTCCCTGATTCGTATTCCAGTTGAAGTTATTCCAAGACTTTCGTATGGTTCAATTAAATCGATTCAAAGATTTTTCTGATTCTTATCCAGCCAAAGTTAATCCAAGACCTCCTCTGGTTCAGTCAGATCGACGCGAAGATCTTCCTGATTCGTATTCCAGTTGAAGTTATTCCAAGACTTTCGTCCGGTTCAGTTAAATCGATTCAAAGATTTTTCTGATTCTTATCCAGCCAAAGTTAATCCAAGACCTCCTCTGGTTCAGTCAGATCGATGATAAGATCTCCCTGATTCGTATTCCAGTTGAATATATTCCAAGACTTTCATCTTGTTCATCTAAATCGATTCGAAGATTTTTCTGATTCTTATCCAGTCAAAGTTAATCCAAGACCTCCTCTGGTTCAGTCAGATCGACGCGAAGATCTCTTTGATTCGTATTCCAGTTGAAGTTATTCCAAGACTTTCGTCTGGTTCAGTTAAATCGATTCGAAGATTTTTCTGATTCTTATCCAGTCAAAGTTAATCCAAGACCTCCTCTGGTTCATTCAGATCGACGTGAAGATCTCCCTGATTCGTATTCCAGATAAAGTTATTCCAAGACTTTCGTCTGGTTCAGTTAAATCGATTCGAAGATTTTTCTGATTCTTATCCAGCCAAAGTTAATCCAAGACCTCCTCTGGTTCAGTCAGATCGACGATAATATCTCCCTGATTCGTATTCCAGTTGAAGTTATTCCAAGACTTTTTGTCTGGTTCAACTAAATCGATCTGAAGATTTCTCTGATTCTTATCCAGTCATAGTTAATCCAAGACCTTCTCTGGTTCAGTCAGATCGACGATAATATCTCCATGATTCATATTCCAGCCAAAATCCGGACCACCTATCAACAGTCTCCAAATGGCATCTGTAAGCCCATTCCCGACATCACCAGGCTGATACCACTTCATGCGAGTCCAAATTTCTGGGCACTCTAGTGTTCAATCATCTTCCACCTTCGGATCACGAAAGGCCCAAAAGCCAATCTATATCCTCAGGTTTAAGAAGATTGAAAAGGGGCAGCTGTTGTACCCCAAAAGTTTCCCTATCATAATCTCAAAACATTGCAAGAAAATATCTCCAAGTGGTTCAAGATTGCTCAAGAGTTGGACAGTCAAGCTATCTCCTAAGGCAGTCAACCTCAAATTAGGGTTTTGTGTTGCATCAAGTTACTTGCATCCAAATGACCTCAAGTTCTCCCCAATGTCCTAATATGTTCTCAAGTTCATCCATGTCAAATTTCAAGCCTTACAGAGGAAGTTTGCTCAGTCAATTGCTCAAAGGGTCCAAAAATCGACTGTGCTAGGGCAAAAGTCAACTGTGACCCAAATACAGTCAAACTTCAAGATTTTTTTTGTCAACATTCTCATTTTGAAGTATATTTCATCATTTGATCAAGGGTTGATCATGATTCATCAAGGATTTCTCAAAATTCATCAAGACTCAAAAGTTGCTAAATTAGGGTTTTGCAGGAAACGTCAACTCAACTTTGACCAAGCATAACTTTCTCATACTTTATGAGAAATGACTCATCCAAAGCTCATTTTGAAGAGGATGTAATTTCCTAAAATCCATATTCATACCCCAAGATAAGAAAATGCACTCACAAGAAGTTATAAATTTGGACATTATAGGTCATTTTTGAAAGTCAACAAAAACACCTTTTTTGCCAAAGCTTATAACTTGAGCATGGAATATCAAAATGAGATGAGACCAAAAGGGTTAGTTATAGGACATCTCAAGATTTCTAAAAAGTCCAAGATCACTTCCAAAAGTTCAAAATTGAAGAAGTTATGCATTTTTGAAGTTGGGCATTTTTGCAAAATTGCCAAAAGTCAACTATCCCCAAAACTTCAAATTTTGTCAAATGGGCCCATTCTTTTCCACTTGATTTGGACTTGCCACATTGCCCACGTGTCCTAGCTTCAGCCTTGTGTCCATTTATCAATTTTATTATTTTATTTTATTTTTTATTGAATTATTTCATTTTAAATCAATTTAAATCAAATAAAATCACAAAACTTGATTACATGAGATATTTTTCTATTTTCAGGACTTAATCATCATCATCAAGTGGATCAAATTCGTATCAAGCATTCCATGTGCAAAAATATTGGATTTTGGACAAAATAGGCAAGCTTTCAATGGAGGATCAAATCCAATCTCAAGGCATTGATTTGGAAGGATTCAACCCACATTTGTTGACCTAATGCATTGCATATTACTTATACAAGCCAAAGCACACGAGATCAAGACCTAGAGGCTGCAGAATCATCAAGAACCAAACTTGAAAAAGGTAGAAAAAGTGTGAAACTGAAATCGAGCTTGGAGGCGTTTTCAAAGGCAGAACTCCACATCAATCAATTGTTGGAGGTTCACTGAGTCAGAACCAACCCCTAACAAGCTCTCACACACGCTCTAAAGCTCTGTAAGTATCTCAAAATACCGCCCTGTATTCAAGATCGTAACTCCATTTTCTTGCATTTTTCTGGCAAATTGTTGACATATTCATGATGCTTATGAAATTTATGGACTTTTGGCACTATTTGATTACATTGATATGGACTCTAACCCCATAACCGTATGGCTACAGTTTTGCATTAGATTTTAGGGCTTTCTTTTTTAGGGGAAATCAAGGTCCAAGAATGGTATAGGTTTGCTCAGGATGCCCAGACGAACACAATTATGGTCTTGGGGGTCGTTTTCATGGCCTAGATTTAATTTTTGGAATGTCCTGCGAATTTAGCTGTGGATATAAATCCGCAGGTAAATGTTCAGGGTTGAATGAAGAAGACGAAGACGTGTCCCCCTCTTAGTGGTGGATTCAAACTTGGCGTGTTTTCTTTTATTTTTTTATTTCTGGCATATTAATGGGTTTTCCCTTTTATTTATTATTGTCCATTATACTTACAACTAAAACGCGTTGGTTGAGTGGTAGTGGAGCGTATGCAATGACTTACAGGACCTGGGTTTGAATCCCAGGTCCCCCCATATGATTTGTGTTATTTTTCTTTAGGTGATTCAATGCAATACCAAGCGTGCAACATATCATGCTCCCTCATACAATCACCTGCCAGATTACCCCAGGCCAGATCTGGTGGTCCAGATGGGATGTCCACCATGTTACCAAGTCAAAGGGCGCGTAGGGAATCAGAGAAGTCAAACGAGGCCTGCATGTTAATGGGCCACAAAGTTGTCATTCTCACCCCCCTAATCAGGCCCAAACCTCTAACTCTCTCTATTTTCTATTTTATTTATTTATTTTGTTTAATTATTTTTAATAATTTAACTAACCAATTAAATCTTTTTCCTCATAAAATTAAAAACCAAAAAAAAAATAGTTTCTTTATTAAAATTAAATTCCAACATTTTATTTTTGTTAATAAATATTAATTTAATTAATTTAGTTTTAATTAGGAATAACTTTTAATATATTTTGCAATAATTAAAATTAACTTAGACAATTAGGTTTTATTAACATTGACCAAATTTATTTTTATTTCTTTAAATACCAAAAATCCAAAAATATTTTTATTAATTAATTAATTTATTAATTTAATAATTAACCTAGATTACATTTAATTTCCTCCATAAATTCAAAATAACCAAAAAAATCTTTTCTTGAATAACAAAGGGTCAAAACCCTAGAACTTGCGCCCGATTTAATTTTCCGCACGCGATCCTTTTTATTTCAATATTGTATCTGTTTCCGGAATGTAATAGATAATTAGGACTTTAAATATTTTTATCGCTTTATTTATTTTCCGCATTTTAATTTCAAGGGTTGCTTTAGGCGATGTAAATACCCGACACCTTGTAATAGTTAGTTTAAATTCCACAATTTAATTTCCGCACCTTATAAACTGTTAGATGTTTGATAATAGGCAATGCATGACAAGATCGAATGTTTAACTTAAAATCAACATAGATAACCATTAACATGTACAAAGATGAAATTAACTGAAAACAACACACTCGCACATGTGCACTCTTAGGGTACACCTCACTTGGTTGCCTTTGAACGTGGTCATTGAGTATAGGAAGTTTTAGAGGTCGCCCTCTTGTCCAAAGATCATAGTTGCCTCGAAACGGTTGCCTCGGAAAAATGATCTAAGACATTAGGGTTACCGCTAAGGCGTCCTAACATTGCTTTAGTGACCACACGTCCCTTAATCGAATTGACCCTTAAAACTCCAACGATGGTGCTACCTACTCATCAATAGTGGGATAGCATTGTCTAAAGGAAATTAGCACATATTAATTCTTTTTTCGAATAGGTAGATGGTTCTTAAGTACTTGCTCTTTCAAAACAAAAAATAAACCTTTTTCACACTTACACTCCTTTTCAAACAAAAAACTCTTTACAAACCCACAAACACAAATAAAAAAGCAATTTTGAAAACATTTGAGCAAGTACCTAAGAGCCCGTTGGTAACCACGAATAGAAAGGATGCTAACACCTTCCCTTTCTATAATCTACCCCCCGGACCCGAGAAACATCTCGAAAAAGGAATTTTTCTGTGCTTTTTTCCTTTCCTTGTTGGATAAAATAAAAGACGGTGGCGACTCTTGCTTACCGCAACATTTTGCAAACACAAACGCAAAACACAAACCAACATTCCAAAAAACAGTCAATTCTCTCCCATCGTATCACAATCGCCTTCCGACAAAAGAAGACTGCCCTCCCGTGAAGCAAAAAGTTCGTCGTATGCGGCTAGAGATGTCAGAAAAGAACAAGGCTGAAGTCATGAAACAGTTCAACGCCAGTTTCTTAGCTGTTACTTCTTATCCACAATGGGTTGCTAATGTTGTTCCGGTACCTAAGAAGGACGGTAAAGTACGTATGTGTGTGGATTACAAAGACTTGAATAGGGCAATCCCCAAGGGTGACTTTCCGCTCCCCCATATTGATGTTCTGGTTGACAACACCATACAACATAAGGTATTCTCCTTCATGGATGGTTTCTCCTGGTACAATCAGATCAAAATGGCGCCTGAAGATATGGAGAAAACAACTTTTGTCATGCAATGGGGCACGTTCTGCTACAAAGTTATGCCATTTGGGTTAAAGAACGTTGGGGCAACCTATCAGTGTGCCATGGTAGCTTTGTTTCACGATATGATCCATCACGAGATAGAGGTATATGTCGATGATATGATAGCCAGGTCTCAGACTGAAGAGGAGCACCTTGATCACCTACAAATGTTGTTTGAAAGACTGAAAAAGTACAAACTGAGACTGAACCCGAATAAGTGCACTTTTGGGGTGAGATCTGGTAAGCTCTTAGGCTTCATTGTCAGCAGCAAAGTATTGAAGTAGACCCCACAAAGGTTAAATCCATACAAGAAATTCTAACTCCCTGCACTGAGAAGGAGGTTAGGGGATTCTTGGGACGTGTAAACTACATTTCCAGATTCATTTCCCATCTAACCGCTACTTGTGAGCCAATCTTCAATTTACTGAAGAAAGATCAAGAAGTGAAGTGGAATGATGATTGCCAGACCTCCTTTGAAAAAATCAAGGAATATCTTCAAGAGCCTCCAATTTTGATGCCGCCAGTTGAAGGAAGACCTCTGATCATGTACTTAACAGTGTTAGAGAACTTAATAGGGTGTGTGCTGGGGCAGCATGATGAGTTTGGTCAAAAGGAGCATGCAATATACTACCTTAGAAAAAAGTTTACCGACTATGAAACAAGATACTCACTTCTCGAGAAAACTTGTTGTGTTTTGGCATGGGCTGCTCGCCGACTAAGACAATATATGTTGACTCACACTACTTTGTTGATATCTAAAATGGATCCTATCAAATACATCTTTGAGAAGCCTGCTCTCTCCGGAAGAATAGCAAGATGGAAAATGATCTTGACCGAATATGATATTCAGTATACAACCCATAAAGCAATCAAGGGAAGTGTATTAGCTGATCATTTGGCTCATCAGGCCGTGGATGACTACCAATCCATGAATTTTGAGTTCCCGGATGAGAACATCATGTTAGTGGCCGATTGTGAAGAACCTGGACCGAATGAAGGACCTGAAAAAGGATCCCGATGGACTATGGTTTTTGACAGGACTTCTAACGCACTTGGTAATGGCATCGGTGCTGTGATCATATCTCCTGAAGGTTGTCATACTCCTTTCACTTCCCGACTATGTTTCAATTGTACCAACAACATGGCTGAATATGAAGCTTGCATTATGGGTCTCAAAGCTGCTATCGACTTGAGAGTTAAATTCTTAAGTGTATTTGGAGACTCGGCCTTAGTAATTAGACAAATCAAAGGAGAATGGGACACGAAGCATCCAAATCTCATCCCTTACCGGGAGCATGTGCTGACATTTATTCCACACTTTGAAGAAGTTACCTTTGAGTATTTCCCCCGAGAGGAAAACCAATTAGAGAACACGCTAGCTACTATGTCATCCATATTTAAGGTAAGGTGGGATAACGAATCCCCTCAGATCACTATTGAAATATTGGACGAACCAACATACTGTTATGATATTGATACTGAAAGAGCAGTGGACAAACCTTGGTTCCACGAAGTGGAAAGGTACCTCGAAGCCCAAGAGTATCTCGAGGGAGCTTCCGTCAATGATAAGAAGTTCCTAAGAAGGTTCTCTACCAAGTTCTTCCCTAGTAATGGGATCCTCTACAAGCGCAACCATGATTCTACTTTGCTTCAGTGTGTAGACAAGAGTGAAGCAGAGAAGACTATGGAAGACATTCACGAAGGCACCTTCGGCACCCATTCTAGCGGACACACAATGGCTAAAAAGATCTTACGGGAAGGATACTACTGGTCCACTGTGGAGGCAGACTGTTATCAGCATTCAAGAACTTGTCACAAGTGCCAGATCTATGCTGATAAAGTACATGTGCCCCCGGTTCCCTTGAACATCTTGACTGCTCCCTGGCTATTCGCAATGTGGGGCATCGACATGATTGGGGAGATTAGACCTATAGCTTCTAATGGGCACCGCTTCATCCTAGTTGCCATTGATTACTTCACAAAGTGGGTCGAGGCAGCCTCTTTTGCTTCTGTTACCAAGAATGTTGTGGCCCTATTCATCAGACATAATTTTATCTGTCGGTACGGTATTCCAGAAAGAATCATTACAAATAATGGTACCAATCTTATTAATACTATGATCACCGAGCTCTGTACACAATTCAAGATTTAGCATCCTAACTCTTCTTCTTACCGACCAAAGATGAATGGCATTGTAGAGGATACTAATAAAAACATCAAGAAGATCATACAAAAGATGACAGTGACATACAAAGACTGGCATGAGATGTTACCATTTGCTCTTCATGGTTACCGTACCTCAGTATGTACGTCAACAGGGGAAACTCCTTTCTCTTTGGTATACAATATGGAAGTTGTCCTACCCATCGAGGTCCAGATCCGTTCCTTAAGAATCATGAAGGATGCAGGTTTGAATGAAGATGAATGGGTTCAGACTCGATTTGACCAATTAAACCCGATTGATGAAAAAAGGCTTGCGGCTGTCTGTCATGGTCAGATGTACCAAAAACGCATGATAAAAGCTTTTAGAAAGAAGGTCAGATTTCAGGCATATCAGGATGATGACCTAGTAATCAAGCGCATTATCCTATCGTAAGGTGATCCCAGGGGTAAATGGACCCCCATATACGAAGGGCCATTTATGATCAAGAACATATTTTCTGGTGGAGCCATGATCTTGACCACTACGGACGGTGACAACCTTCTGCACCCTGTAAACGCAGACATAGTTAAAAGATACTACGCTTGAATGAAGACCCGCTAGGTCGACTGACCTAGGTAAAAATAAGGGCATCCCGATGAACCAAAAGGGTTCAGGAAAAATTAGGGATATACATATGAAAAAATCTGTACACCTGGCAAGTCGATAACCTGAAAAGGCGGCTTGGGCAAAAAAGGGTATCCCAGTGGACTGAAAACCCGAAAGGGCGGTCCAGGAAAAAGTAAGGGATTAAAAGCGTATGACTATGTCTCGTTGTATCACCTTACATCCAATTCTTAGTATCAACTATCAAGCTCAAATGGTACAAATCAATCCAATCAGCTTAGGACAAGCAACAAAGAGATGAGACGCTCAAAGACATAAAGGCAATAGTAGAATGGGAACCCAATTTGGATCATTTCACATAGCTGTTTTTCTTTGTATACTATTTTTGTATAGTTTCATTTTTACGACAACATTCTCTTACTAGGATGTCTGTCTCCTTGTACAAAAATGTCTGTTATAGGCAAAACTTCTTCAAATCAATACAAAAAACTATTTCTTTGAAAGTGCAAAACTATTTGTTTTTATTTTTCTATTTTGTTTGCAAAAACGTCCAATGATTACTTTTGAACATATGCATTTGAATGTGATTACCATTTACAAATACACGTATACAAAATAGAGAGACAATTACTAATGGTTTTAAGAAACGGGGCGGTGTCTAAAAAAGGCCATTTGCAAATCCCCGCAGATACTTTCTCCAGTAGGTGCAGAGGCAGAGACACCCTACTATAAAGCGACTGCCATATCCTCAGTTTACAACCTAATGATGTCAAAGTTTCTGATATCCCCGGCAGAGCAAGAATCTCTAATTATTTCCCCGGCATCTTAAAGAATTCCTTAGCCTAGTTTACAAGCTTCTTGGGTTTCCTAACAAGGTTTCATAGAAATCCCCAAGCAGTTTATGGAGTTTCCCTTCCCCAACAGAGTTTATTTCTCTAACAATGGAAATCCGTCCCCCAACACTTCAACTTTAACGAGATTTTAAGACTTACATTCTTCATCCCCAACAATAATCAGGGATTTATTTTCCTTAGTTCAACAACACTGCAATAGAATAACTGATACGTTCATACATTGCATTCATACATAATTTTACGAGCGTCATAGCATATGCCGAACAAATGCATATATCACAATCTCATTTATTTTGAGAGCATCATGCAATTCATACATCATGACATCGCATGAAACTGACTTTACCTTTTCATGTTGAATTTGCAGACAGACAAATACTATTAACTTATGTATAGTAGGTCAAAGATTAATGCCCGAAACCAGACGGGGAAACTATCTACACGACCAAGTGGTATGAACTCCCGGAGCAGGACGAGTTTACCAATAAATATAGCAGGTCAAAGATTAATTCCTGAAACCAGACGGGGAAATTATCTACAAGACCAAGTGTTATGAACTCCCGGAGCAGGACAGGTTTACCAATAAATATAACAGGTCAGCGATTAATGCCCGAAACCAGACGGGGAAACTATCTACACGACCAGGTGGTATGAACTCCCGGAGTAGGACGGGTTTACCAACAAATACAATAGTTCCATATTAATTCCTGAAACAAGACAAGAACACTATCTGTGAACGACTGATTATAGATCGATTCCTGAAACAAGACGGGGCGACTATTTACAAGACCAGGTCAGAGATTAATTCCTGAAACAAGCTAGGGAAACTATCTCTATGACCAACAAAAACAAGTTCCAGATTAATACTTGAAATAAGACAGGACAACTATCTGTGGACAACTGATTGTAGATTAATACCTGAAAAAAGACAGGACAACTATCTACATGAGCAGGTTGACGATTAACTCCCAAAACAAGACGGGGAAATTATCTTTCTTTCTCTAAGGTTAGAGATTAATTCCTGAAATAAGCCAGGTAAACTATCTCTACGACCAGCAAAAGGCGAGTTCCAGATTAATACCTGAAACAAGACAGAACAACTATATGTGAACAACTGATTGTAGATTAATACCTGAAACAAGATAGGAAAACTATCTACATGAGCAGATTGAAGATTAACTCCCGAAACAAGACGGGGAAACTATCTTTATTTCTCTTAGGTTAGAGATTAATTCTTGAAACCAGACAGGGCAACTATCTCTACGACCAACAAAAAGCAAGTTCCAGATTAATACCTGAAACAAGACAGGACAACTATCTACATGAGAAGATTGAAGATTAACTCTCGAAACAAGACGGGGAAACTATCTTTATTTCTCTTAGGTCAGAGATTAATTCCTGAAACTAGCCAGGGAAACTATCTCTACAACCAGCAAAAGGCGAGTTCCAGATTAATAACTGAAACAAGACAGGACAACTATCTGTGAACAACCGATTTTAGATTAATACCTGAAACAGGACAGGACAACTATCTACATATTGAAGATTAACTCCTGAAACAAGACGATGAAACTATCTTTGTTTCTCTTAGGTCAGAGATTAATTCCTGAAATAAGCCAGGGAAACTATCTCAACGACCAACAAAAGCAGGTTCTAGATTAATTCCTGAAACAAGACAAGGAAACTATCTATGAATAGTTTATTATGGATCAATTCCCGAAACAAGACGGGGTGACTATCTACACGACCAGACAAAGCAATCTTACACGGGTTCCTTCTCATGATCTCCAGATGCAGCTTTACATGGGCTCATCCTGAAGCAATCTTACACGGGTTCCTTCTCATGATCTCTAGATGCAGCTTTACACAGGCTCATCCTGAAGCAATCTTACACGGGTTACTTCTCATGATCTCCAGATGCAGCTTTACACGGGCTCATCCTGAAGAAATCTTACACGGGTTCCTTCTCATGATGTCCAGATGCAGCTTTACACGGGCTCATCCTGAAACAATCTTACACGGATTCCTTCTCGTAATTTTCAGATGCAATCTCACACAGACTCATCCTGAAGCAGCCCTACACAGGCTCCTTCTCATATACCTCCAGATGAAGTTTAACATGGACTCCTTCTGAAGCAGCCCTACACAGGCTCCTTCTAATATATTTCCAGTCTAGAGATAATGCCTCAGTAGAGCCATGGACAACTAAAGCTCCTAGACTCTATTCCACACAGAGTTTTCCTCAAGAAAAATAACAAAAATAAACCTTCTCCAGTGGAGTCATCCTCAGACAAAAGGAACAGGAATCCCCACAAAGAGACCTCTTATGAAGTCAACATCTACTTTGGATGGTATATTTAAGTCCATCTCCGACAACTCTCAGTCATCTTCTCCAAATGGCATCTGTAATCCCATTCCTGATATCATTAACCAACAACATTACTTCACACGAGTGAAAATTTCTGGGCACTGTAGTGTTAAATCATCTTCCACCTTCAGATAACGAAAGGAATACAAGCCAATCTAAACCCTCAGTTTTAAGAAGATTGAACAGGGGCAGCTGTTGTACCCCAAAATTTTCCCTCCCATTTTATTTAAGGCATGCTTCTTGAGGTCCTCAATTATTCAAGAAGCTTCAAATGATTTCCAGGGCACCCTATATGCCTCAGCATAATGGCACTGCTGAGAGAAAGAAAAGAAGTGTACATAACAAGGTGTAGGTCGAAAGTTGAAATATGTCTAAGAGCTTTTGGGTCGAAGCTGCTTCGACAGCAGTATGTAGTCTATTCTGATGCCCAACGAAGCGCTAGGATCGAAGAACAAATGGTTCAAAAGAAAATATGAGGAGGCGTTTATGAAGCCTTCGATGGATGAAGAGCTAGTGAAGAGCGTCATCAAAGGGTTCGTTTTCGAACTATGGAAATGTAAGCTATTCGAAGCATTACAAGGAAGACACACTTCGACTGACATGTTGTTCGAATGGGCGCTTCGAATAGAAGAATATTTTGAATTCAAAAGCTTTTATCTTATCCAAAGGAGCGCGTGGAAGCCTAATGGTTCGAAGGACATGAAATCTTCAAACATGGCATGATCGAAGGGTAGTTAGGGACGAATCAGCCAAATATAAGTCACCTTCGAGCTTTTGGCATGTACCTGAATAGGTGTTGGATGATTGAAGTGAAATCTTGATGCTCATAGGTTACCTTTAGATTAGTGCATACAAGCTATATTCTCCAGTTGAAGGTGAACTAGTAAGCAAGAAATATTTTCTTATAGACAAAAGCAAAGGGTGGGAGTTGGAATCAAAGAACCACCTACACTACCGTGTTCGAAGGAAAGAACAAAATGAAGCTTCGACAGGCCAAGATGAAGAGGTGTTCGAATTTAGTGGAAGGAAATCCAAAGGAGAAAAATGAAGCTTTGATAGGTTAGGATGAAAAGGTGATGCTTCGATTGGTCTGATTGAAGGAAAAGAGATTCAAAAGGAACAAAAGCTGAGTTCGATTGGCTGATTGGATAGTTTTCAGATCAAGCAACTAAGGCAGATAATGACTCAATCGAAAAAGCCATGATGATGAGGCCTTGAACCATTAGAATTGGGACTAAGAGCCATAAAAAAGAACCAAGCTTGGGGTCATTCAAAA
Source organism: Vicia faba (assembly GCA_948472305.1). NCBI lineage: Eukaryota > Viridiplantae > Streptophyta > Magnoliopsida > Fabales > Fabaceae > Vicia > Vicia faba. Next base: position 615,887,547 of record OX451735.1, on the reverse strand, counting down.
GAATCAAGATGTGAAAAGTTGAAACGAATACTGTCCAGGTTCACTCAAAGTCCAAAATGGTAGAAAATATCTCAAAATGGAAACTTCTTAAAACTTTCAATTTTGCATTCAAAGTTTAATGGTTGATTCATGCCATTTTCATCCACCACCACACCCCTATAAATACAGGACATGACTATCTATCAAAGTTATAGACACACGCATTTCCAAACACAAAAACATTGCCTACACACAAGAAGCTGCCCCAGAAAACCACCCCAAATTCTCTAAACCTTCACAAAGTTGTCAGAATCGAAGCAATCTCTGCAGGCCTCCTCAATCCAAAGAAAGCATTCCACTCATTCCCTGAAGGTTCCAGGAGATGTTTCCACACATTAAGCAGACCCAACACATGCAGGAGCATCACTCACACAATCCCTCTGTTGGTAACTTGTCTTTGATCTCAAACTCATTCAATATGTAATTTAAATCCATATTCATCATATATCCATGCTATGAATGATGTTTATGAATGTTTTAATGTTATTCATGTGAGTTTTAGTGTCCAAAACACAAAATGGCATTGCTAGGGCATTCGAATTTGTTTCCTTCGTATCTCAGGATTCATGTTGTTTCAGGATAAAGTAGCTTCAGATTTGGACTCAGGGGTTCAAATTAGGCGGGGATTCGAACTAAGGGGAAGGACCTGGGTTCGATACCTAGGTCTTGCATTCTCATATTTTTTCTAATGCTTTACATGCAGATTCAGTGTATCCAGCTAGCGTATGAATACCATACACCACATGGTCAACACCAGGAGATCTCATCTGATCCAGATCAACACATCCAAGCACGCAGATCACCGTGGGCACTCAGAAGCTATCCTCACTAGATCACAAGACAAAGTTGGGCTCCTTCTATCTTGGGCTTTCATTTTGTAAGTCATACCCCCCATATTTCTACTAATGTCCTGGCCCATTTACCTTTTTCCTCTTTTTTCTATTTATTTGTTTAATTGTTTATTTTTATTATTACAATATAAAATCAGATAAAAATCACAAAAAATTAGGTTAGTTTTTTTGGTAAATTAATTAATTAATCACCTTAGAATTTTTTAAAAAATTAAAATTAAACGGACTTAGATTTTAATTTCTTTTCATAACAAAAATATCAACAAAAAAAAAAGCTTAGGTTTGTCTTCTTTATTTTAAATTTCACTTCTTTTCAATAATTAATATCTTTTTCTAGGTTAATTAATTAACTTGTTAACTTAAACATTTTCTTAATAATATAAAACCAAAACAAGCAAAAAGATTTTTCTTCTTAGGGTTGTAAATGTATTCTCAATTCGCGCGTTTACTTTTACCTTCGCACTTTTGCATATTATTGTATCTGCTTACTGAGATGTAATAGACTTAACTAGGACTTTACTTTACTGATTTTTAAATTTTCCCCAAGTTTTGAACATGTAAATAATCCCCCTCCCTGAAGCCTTGTAATAGCTAGGATTTACAATTTCCACACTTTTAATTTCTGCAAATTATTAACTGCTTAGATGTATGATTAATAGGATTGTACGGCAAGACTAAAAGCAAACATTAGCAAACCTAACACAAAATAAATAACTGAATATAACACAATTACACGTGTGCACCTCTAGGGTACCCCACTTTGGTTGCCTTCGGAAAACAGTCACAACTCTCGAAACGTGAGAGATTTTAGTGGCTACCCTCTGGTTTAAAGATCATAAGTCCCTCGATGACCCTCTAAATGTTGCCTCAGTAAAAATGATCTTAAAACCCTAAGGTAATTACTAAGGTTTCTTGCCCAGTTGCCTTTGTGACTGTACAAACGTCCCTTCAAATGTCCCTCAAACATCCAACGACTAGGGCTACCTACTCATTAATAGTAGGATAACACTATCTAAAGGAAAAGAGAAAAAGAACAACCCTTTCAAGTAAAAGTAGATAGTTCCTAGATGTTATGCTCAAAACAAATGTTTACACTTACACGAAACAACTTTCAAAAAACATTTTCAAAAATGCTTTATCAACACTCTTGAGGACTGATACAAGAGTTATCATAAAGCGAGCTGTCTTACTATTGGAATTTCAAAAATACTTTTCAAAAACACACAAAGCATAAGGTATTTTCAAAATGAGCTAAGCATCTAAGAGCTCGTAGATAACTACAGATGAAAAGGGTGCTAACACCTTCCCTTTCCATAATCTACCCCCCTTACTCAGAAAACTCTCAAAAGGCCTTTTTCTGTTCTTTTCACCCTTTCCTTTGTTGGATAAAAGAAAAGTCGGTGGCAACTCTTGCTTACCGCAACATTTGCAAATACAAACGTAAACCAGTATAACAATCAGTTCTCTCACCGTATCACACTTCCCATTTAGGAGACCATTTCCCCATGCTTTTATCCTTTCGATCCATTGGGAGAATTAACTTCCACACCAAATCTTCAGGCAAGAATGTCTTGGGTTTTACTCTCTTATTATAAGATATTTCCACTCTTTTCTTCTGTACCCTTAAGAGGTCGAAAGCTCTCAGTCTTTCTTCATCCAAATCAACCCGTTCATCTAAAATCATATTCCAATAAGATTAAGAAGGAATATCTTGATGTCTCTGAATTCTTGTTGATTGTAGACAGATTTCTACTAGCAACATTGTGTCATGACCATAAGTTAATCTAAATGGTGTCGTATTGGTGGCTTTTGTAGGAGAAGTTTGACATGACCATAAGATTTGGTCCAACGTCTTATGCCAACTCTTTGGCTTTTTTCCTACATGCTTTTTTGTTAAGCCAATCGCTACCTTATTTTTCGCTTCGACTTGGCCATTGGCTTGCGCATAATAAGGTGTAGATGTTAACAGCTTGAATCCCATTTCTATAGCAAATTCTTGTATTTTTCGACCAGTAAATATTGATCCTTGATCAGTTGTTATTGTATTAGGGATTCCAAACCTATATATAATGTTCTTTTGAATAAATTCCATGACATCTTCTTGGACTACATTGGCTGAAGGAATTGCTTCGATCCATTAGTGAAGTAGTCAATGCCCACCAATATATATTTTTGGCTTTTAGATGATGCTGGTAGAAACTATCCAATAAGATCCAAAGCCCATCCCCTAAAAGGCCAAGGTTTCACAATTGAGTGAAGTTTGCTTGCAGGTACATGCTGGATGCTTGTATGTACTTGACATTCTTGACAGCCTTTTGCAAACTGAACATAATCTCTCAACATAGTAGGCCAATATAATCCTTTTCGAAACAACAACCATTTCATTTTATGGCCTACTTGATGTGCTCCATATGCTCCAGCATGTGTAGTCGAAAGGGCTATATATGCCTCTGTTTCACTTAGGCATTTTAGTAGTAATCCTTCAGGCGTTTTCTTGAATAACTCATTTCCCATTAGAATATAACTCAATGCCCTATACTTTGTCTTTCATTCTGTCGAAGTTGTTGGGCTTTGTAAATAATCTACTATAGGCTTTCTCCAATCTTGCTCTATTAGACTCTATGAATAAAATCTTGAAGTTTTCTTGGTCAGCGTACCCCAGCTTTGTTGTTTCTAAATCTGTTGGAGACATACTGGTTGATACTACCCTTCCTCTAACTTCGATCGCTTGTTACAATTTTTCTTTTGAAATTTTATACCCAGATGCGAACTGTGCTAAGTCATTAGCCACTTGGTTTTCTAATCTTGGTATATGTTGAATATTGATCACTTTGAATTTTTTCAACAAGCGATTAGCTATTATAAAATACATGATCAGGTTTTCTCTTATACATTTGTATTCTTTTGTAACTTTCCTTATTACTAACTCCGAGTCTCCCATTATTTCGACTCGAGTTGCCCCTAACTCCAACAAGATTTCAAGGCCAACAACTAAAGCTTCATACTCAGCCTCATTGTTCGAACAAGAATCTTCGATCTTGTACTTGAATGTTTTTGGAATTTTATTTGGAGAAATAATTATCACTCCCACTCCAGTTCCATCTTTATTATTGGAACCGTCGAAGTATAACTTCCATGGTTCAATTTCCAAGTAATTTAAGGATTCTTCATTTATTGAGTGGTCGACTATGAAGTCTACTACCCCTTGTCTTATTACAGCCTTGAGAGGTATAAATGTTAGTGAATACTCAGTTAATGCAAGTGCCCATTTGCCAATTCGACTGTGCAAGATGGGTTTCGACAACATATATTGAAAACATCGAAATGAGATGAAACATAAACATCAACTGCTTTAATATATTGTTTGAGTTTTGTACATGAGAAATAAAGACATAAACATAGTTTTTCAACTTCACTATATCTAGTTTTTGCATCATTTAAAACCCTACTGAGGTAGTAGATGGGCCTCTCGACACCATTCTCATCCTCTTGAGCCAACATGCTCCATAAAGTTCTATCAGATGCAACTATGTACAATCTCATACTCCTATTTCTACAAGGAGGCACCAGAATAGGTGGCTTGGTGAGGTATCCTTTGATTTTGTCGAAGGCCTCTTGTTGTTCTTTCCCCCATTTGAATCCTCCTTTGTTGAGTCAAAGTAAGGGTGAGAAGGCTTGTGTTTTTCAACTTAAGTTGGATATAAATCTCCTCAAGAAATTTATCTTGCCAAGTAGAGATTGCAATTCCTTCTTGTTTGTTGGCGCTTTCGCCTCCAAAATGGCCTTGGTCTTGTTCTAGTTTATTTCGATTCCTTTTTTGTGGACCACAAAGCCTAATAAATCCCATGCCCTTACGCAGAAAGTGCACTTTAGAGGATTCATCTTCATACCATAGCTTCTCATCCTTTCAAAGGATTGTCGTAGATGGTCTATGTGATTCTTCCCTGAAACAGATTTGACAACAATATCGTCAATATAAATCTGCATGAAAGTTTCAATAAAATCATGGAAGATAGAATTCATTGCTCTTTGATATGGTTCCCTTGCATTTTTTAGGACAAAAGACATTACTACCCATTCGTAAGTTCCTAAAGCCCCAGGGCATCAAAATGCTATTTTCGACACATCTTCTTCAACAATGAAGATATGATTGTACCCAGAGTATCCATCAAGCATAATCATGTACTTGAAGCCAGCGGCAGAATCAACAAGCATTTCTGCCACAGGAATTGGATATTCATCCTTGGGTGTTGCAACATTTAGATCTCTAAAATTAATGCACACCCTTAATGTAGCATTTTTCTTTATAACAAGTACTATATTTGCAATCCATTCAACGTACCTGGTTGTTCGGGTGAACTTGCATTTCAGCAGTCTTTCGACTTCCGTCTTGATCTTCGACAAGATCTCTGGTGCAAAATGCCATGGAGTTTTCTTGATAGGCTTTTCCCAGGCTTTATTGGTAGTTAAAGCTCCACCAATCCTTTGTCAAGACCTGGCATTTCTTTATAATCCCATGCAAAGCAGTCTTTAAACTCCTTCAGTAATTGGATTACTTTGACTCTAAGCTTTGGATCTATATTTGCACTGATATATGTTGGTCTCTTCACCATTCCTTTGCCCAATTCTATCTCTTCTAGAGGATATTGCGCTAGCATTTTAATATTTCTTGCCAGTGGATCCTTCTAGAAACCCAAAGGCTTATCATCGTAGATGGCATCTAGCCTCTAGCCTTGCACTTCCTCCTCTCTTCAGTCAGATGGTTCTGGGTCAAAATCTTTCCCAGGGCCTTCTGGAAGTGGCACTTGTTCATTGGCTTTGATAGCCATATACTTCACTTCAGCCTCTAAGGCCGCTATCATTCTGTTTTCGGCCATATATGCCGAAATCCTCTGTAATGCTTGTGACTTACTCATGATCACTGAAATCACTTCCCCAACCTGTTGGCCGTATATCATCAATCCCTCCGAAATCAATGTTTGACAAATCCTCCCTATCCCATTGGAATCCATGGTCTGAGTGTAGGTATAGGGAGCAGAAAGCGTTGGGTGCTGGCGCTAAGTCGAAGTCTGGAGGATTACATGGCCCTATGTGGGCCAAATTTATGTCGAAGCTTGTTCTGTCGACATTGTTGACTTCGACCATATAGTAACTTTGGTCAGCTTCAATGTTTTCTACTATGCCGTCTGGGCGCCAGATTGTAACGCATTGATGCATCGACGATGGAACTGCTCCTATGCCATGGATCCATTCCCTGCCTAGGAGCAAATTGTAGTTGGATTTTTCTGAGATGACCATAAACATTGTTGGTCGAACTATGGTCCCCACTTTGAGGTCCAATTGGATTACTCCCATGGTGGTCCTAATTCCATCTTCATAGTTTGATAAAACCATGTTATGAGGCTTGATGTCTTCATCTCCCTTACCCAACTTTCTCAGCATACATTAAGGGATTATGTTAAATGTGGCCCCATAATCAACCAAGACTTTGTTGATGGTCGCCTCCCCTATTTTTCCCCTTATGAACAAGGGTTTGAGGTGATTTCTCATTGCTTCAGTGGGACGCTCGAAGAAGGAATTTCTCTCTTCTACGCATCCATTGTTCATAACATAGTAGCATACTGGCCTATGCTTGGCCATTTCTTTTTTGATCTCCCACCCGGTCTCTTCGACTTTGACCAATTGGACTTATTCTCTGGGCATCACAGACACCACATTTACCATGATGTCTAATGTAGCATCAGACATAGAATCAAATTCTTCCTTCAATTCATCTTGTTCAGGCTATACCAGCCTTCTAGCAATTGGCTTTTTCTCAAAAAACATTCTTGGTTTAGCCTTTTCTTTTCTTTGAGGCATGTTAGTGCTTGTTTCTGGTTGGGGCTTTTCTGCAGCCTCTCTTTCGGCCTTTCGTCGTCTCTGATACCTTCTCCATTGGGAGAAGGTCATAGGGTTCTTTCCTTTGTAATTGTTCGACACGTGAGCAACCATGTTTTTTGTTGTTGACTGAAATTCCTTTCTGTAGGCCAAAGAGGATCCTCTTAGCATATCGAACATCTGTCATTTTCCCTCGTTGGGCCTTTTTCTATTCAATATCTTCAACCAAGTGTCCATAGGAAAATTTGTTAGAGGCCTTAAGGTTGATGGCCTATTTACCTGGTTTACTGGCCCCTTTTGGTATCCCCTTCTAGGGTCGAACCTTACTTCAGTATCCATGTTAGGCTGGGCAAGGTTGCCCCATTTTTTCTTTGCTACACGCACACCTTGTATGTGCTCAACAGCCTTTTTGTCGAAGATAGAACTGCATCTTGGACATAGCATAACTTCTGACTTCTTTTTCTGGCATCTGTGTAAAAAGTCTGCCAGATTTTCGCTTTCCTTAGAAAATGAAAGCTTGTTGATTTCCTCTTGTCTGATGTTGTCTTATGAATCAGCAGCTTTAGGTTCAGACACTTCAACCATATTTATTTCCATGTTGCTCTTACTAGCTACACTTAGCTTCTGCATCTTGGCCTCTAGGCTTTCTATCGAACTTGTGACAGCAACCAAGTAGGAACCTTCAGTAGTTCCTTTATTTGAGCCTTGAGTGGCTCCCTTGTTTAGGCTTTCAGCAGCCTTTCTTTGTACCTTTTCGACAACTTTTCTACTAATGTCCTCAGTGAAACTGCCAAAAACAGGTTTGTTGATGAAGTTTTCTGAGACTTCGACCATATTGATGCATGAAGGTTCAACATAATGGTCATCTGCCTGCAACGGGTTTGCATCAATCTTCATGGGAGGTTTGTCAGCAAACTTGAGTCTTCCCTCTTTTATTGCGCCTTGAACGAGATCCCTAAAAAGAAAACATTGTGAGGTTTTATGGCCTAAAAAATTATGATATTTACAAAAAACTCTCTTTTTGCTTTGATCTAAAGGAGGCATTTTTTCCCCTGGGGGCACTATCATCTGACCATCTTTAACTAATAATTCAAATATTTCATCACATTTTATGACGTCAAAAATATATGTTTTCTTTGGGAACCTATCACTACTCTTTTCAGATTCAGTAGGATTCTTCCCATTTGAGGGTGTTAACAGTTTGCAAGAGTATGGTGGCCCTTCCTTTAATTCTGCTAGATCGACCTCGCTCTCTTCGACAGTTATAGGGTCACTAGATGTCTCTGGATCGTCATCATCCACGTCGACATATGCTACCCTCTCTCTTTGATGATTTTTATTTGCCTTAGCTTTTTCAGCCTTAAGGCGTTCTACCTGTCAAACTTTATCGGCCAATTGGCCATATCTCTCAAGTATTGGGTATCTAATTTCTTCTTAATGGAATAATCTAGACCCCCTGTAGCCATTTCGACCAACTCATGTTCAAGCACTTGTGTAAAGAATCTGGCTTTGAGCAGTCAAAATCTGTTCATATACTCATCAATTAGCTCAGTGAGTCTCCTCTTCACACTAGCCAGTTCTTTCAGACTTATTTTAGTTTGTCCCATATAGAATTATTCATGGAACAATCTTTCTAATTGATTCCAATTGTAAATCAAATTGGCTGGCAGTGTGGTAAACTAAGTGAAGGCATTTTTGGTTAAGGAGCTTGGGAAATACTTAATCCTAGGATTATCATTATTTGAGATTTCCCCAGTCTCTATCAAATACCTTGCCACATGTTCGACAGTGGACTCTGTCGTATCCCCTGAAAACTTGGTGAACTTTGGAACTTTCCACCTAGGGGGTAAATCTGATTGCAAGATATAATCTGACAATGGAGATGTAAATTTTGGCCTATGAAAGCCAATGTTCACTCTATTTTGTGCCATGATTCTTTCGACCATGGCTGTTAAGTTATTATCTGCTGCATGGTTATGGTGCCGAACTTGTTGTATCACCTCATCAACATTTTGGTTTCTATTTACCACAACTACACCTTGTTCGACAACTCTCGGGATTTGTGGGGCAACTCTGGGTACTTCGACCCCTAGGTTGTTCAACCTCCACTCTGTGGTTCATCCAATCTGGATGTGGATTTGGTTAATGGTCATGTCATCCTCTAATACCACACCTTGATTTCCTCTTATTGGCTCTCTTTAGAGGTGTCAGATAGGTCGAGGAACCCCAAAAAATTCGGCCATGCGCGTCATTTGCGCTGTCATTTGCTGGTTCGACTCAGTGGTATTTTGTATTAGAGGGATAAGTATTGCACTCAAGGTTTATGCCAACATCTGCACCATGTCATGGTTACTCTCATCCATTTGGTTTCTACACATATGTTCCATACCAGTTCCTCCTAAGAGTTGGTTTCTACACAGATGTTCCATACCATTTCCATATCCCTGCAATGGCGAAGATGCACTCACCAAAGTTTCTGAAAATGTGGATGAGGCATTCATAAGGCTTGCCATTTCAGTAGTTGGCTTGTCATAGGGTTGGTCTCGACCCATCCAGGCTGTCAAAAATCCTGGAGGGACATAAGGTCGAACTCCTGGATTTCCCCTTGGTGGGGGTATTCCTGGTGTACCCCTAGGACCTATATAAGAAATTATTGGTCCTGTTTGTGTAACGGTCAATGTTGGTGTCAAACTAACCGTTGATGGCACATGTTCACTAACTGTTGGTATAACCTCTATTCCCGCGAGAATTGGTGGAGGAATTTCTCCACTACTTGGCTGATTAGCCATTCTCCTATTTCTTCTCCTAGGTATGTACTATTTGGTGGTTGATTTACCACTTCTAAATAACATACAACACTCTTGAGAGGAAGGAAATTACGTAAAGAAAAACAAAAACTTAACAACGTCTCACCAGGTGTGCCAATTTGTTTACCGTGAAAATTAGTAAACAACCACTGATCTTCCAAAAAAGGTTATTTTGGTTACTTGCAAGATCGATCAATTTGATCCTTGGACATATGCTAAGTGTTTTTGGGGTTTGATAAGAAATCTTAATGTTGTTAATGAACAAGTTCGAATGGAATTTAAGAGTAAAGGCTTGGATAGGTTTAAATGTGCAGGATGAAGGTAAAAACTTGGTAAAAACGCAAGTAAAGTACAGGATAAAGTAAATCTGTAGTAATTTAAAAGGTTTTAATGGTAAAGTTTGCAGAAAAATGTTAAATGGCGAGGATTGTAAGGAAATGTAAAGACTTTGATTGCAATAAAGTATGGTGATTCAAACAAACATTCTCAATATTCTTTCTCTCACATCGGGTACTTGAATAAAATTGAGTGACTTGTACAATGAGTTGAACACACCAAATTCTACACAAAATTCCTATATTTATACTTGTGATACGGTGGGATAACCGACTGTTATACTGGTTTTGCGTTTGTGTTTGCAAATATTGCGGTAAGCAAGAGTCGCCACCGACTTTTCTTTTATCCAACAAAGGAAAGGGTGAAAAGAACAGAAAAAGACATTTCAAGAAGTTTCTAATTAAGGGGGTAGATTATGGAAATGGAAGGTGTTATCACCCTTTCTACGGGCTCTTAGATGCTTAGCTCATTTGAAAAACACCTTGTGCTTTTTGTGTGTTTTTGAAAAAGTATTTTGAAAATGCCTTAGTGCGACGATTTGCTTTATGATAACTCTTGTATCATTCCTCAATAGTGTTGATAAATCATTTGAAAATGTTTTTGAAAGTTGTTTGTGTAAGTGTGAAAGCTTGTTTTTGAGCAAGCATCTAACAGCTATCTACTTTTACTCGAAATGTTTGTTCTTTTTCCTCCTTTCCTTTAGACAAGACTAGCCTACTATTAGTGAGTAGGTAACCATAATCGTTTGGATGTATGAGGGACGTTTGCGGGTCATTGTATAGTCATAAAGGCAACATATATAGACGCTTTAGAAATTTTGTTTAAGGGACTAGATCATTTACCGAAAGGCAACACTGTAGGGTCATCGAGGGACTATGATATTTTTGATTTAAGGGTCTTTGCTAAAGCGTCCCTACTTTCGAGGGACATGACTGTTTTATTTTCCGAAGGCAACCAAAGTGGGAGTTCCCTAGAGGTGTATATGTGCGAGCGTGTTGTATTCAATTATTTTTTGTCTTTTGTGTTAGGTTTTCTAGCATTTTGTTTTTATTCTTGCCATATAATCCTATTACCATACATCTAAGCAGTTAACATATGTACAGGAATTTAAAGTGCGGAAATGTAAATCTACGCTATTACATGGCTTTGGGGATTAATTACATGTCCAAGAATGAGGAGATAAAAGCAATAAATGTCCTAGTTATTCTATTACAACCCATGAGCAGTTACAATAATATGAAAAGTGCGAAAATAAATAAATGCGCGCAAATTGAAAATAACGTCTAAGTCCTAAGAATAAAATATTTTTGTTTGTTTTTATTTATAAAATAAAGCAAAGCCTAAGTCTACTTAATTTAAATTTAAAGAAAAGGTTAAAATAATTAATTGATTTATTTAATTAAATTAACTTGATTAAAAAATACTAACCTAATGTTTTTTGAGATTTTTATTTGATTGTTAATTTAAAAAGGGAAAACTATTAAAAGAAATGAGTGACACAAATAAAAAGGCAAGAGGAAAGGTCTTTCGATCCAAAGATAAAGTGTCTTTTGATCCAACGAAAGATGGCCTTCGATCCAATGAAGGATGATTGTTCTTTCAATCCAAGGGGAAAGCTGCTTTTCAATCCGTATCTGTAAGACAAGCATTAGAAAGAATAAAGGTGCAGGACCTGGGTGTCGAACCCAGGTCCTTCGATCATGTGCCCGTTGGTCTGTTCAGGCTTGATCTGCAATACAAGCGTTAGGAATAAAACAAATACATACCTGGGTGTCGAACCCAGGTCCTTAGTCCTGAATAGAAATCAAACTATAAGTGTTAATATGTCATGCAACAACCAAAATTAACTTAAGATCGAAGGTTTGTTACCAATGGGATGCTTTATTTTGGATGGAGATGGCTTGCAAAGTATGCTTTGATTTTGGAAGCTTTGGTGTATTTCTTGCAGCCTTCGTGTAGCTCGTATGGGGCAATGTGTGTGTACATGGAGGCAACGTTTTTGCCTGGCTAATGCATGTATAGGCCAAAAACGTTTTTGTGGGCAGGCAGCCTGCATCTTCGATTGGTAATAAGTATTGCGTGTGATGCAGCGTTTGGCTGGTAGTGTGAGTGTGGCAAGAGTGTTTCTTTCTTTTTTACAGTTTTTTCTCCCCCTTGACAATGTATCCTTAGGCCTGTATTTATAGGGATGTGATATGCATGAAAATGGCAAGGGACAACCATTAACTAGGCTTTGAAGGCAAAATCAGACATATTAAAATATTGTCATTTTTAAGGGATTCCTACCCTTTTGAGTCTTGGGATGAACCTGGACATGTTTGGCTCTTTCGAATTCTCTCAAGCCTTGCTCTTCGATTGGCCCTGAGTTGCCTCCTTCTAATGCCTCCAAGCCTCATCATGATGTCCTTTTCGATTGAGTCCCTATTTGCCTTGTTCTTCGATTGGCTCTGACACTAACCAACTAGCCCAATCGAAAGACTTCATTCTGGCCATTCGAAGCTTCCTTTGACATGAATGTAATTGTGCAGGAGGCTTGGGTTTGGCAACATGTTGGCTTTTTGGGCCAGCAAGCAACTTGGACCAAGACTCATCATAATACAAACTTATTTTCAATGATTATGTGTCTCCTTCGAGTGTAACACATGTATATCCTTCGAATGACCCTCTTGTGTGTCTTTCGAATAGCCCATATGTATACCTTGTGCGTTCTTCGAATGGGCCACCAACGTGTTCATAATGTAGCAATCATGTGCTTTATGAAACAAAGGTAGGCATGAAGAGGAAACTTTTTCCTTGTGCGCTGAAGGCAAGCATAGAGGGAGTATTTGCCTAATGGATCGAAGGAAAATATAAGGAAGCTTCTACCTTGTGAATCGAAGGTCAGTTGAAAGGGGCCTTTTTCCTTGTAGATCAAAGGCAAGCTGATGGGCCTTTGCCTTGTGAATCCAAGGCAAGCATGAGGAAACCTTTTGCCTAGTGGATCAAAGGAAAACATGAAGAAGAAACTTTGCCTTATGTGCTGAAGGAAAGTTGAAGGGAAGGCACTGTTGGAATGATACTTGTGGACCCAAAGTTTGATCAAAGGATCTTTAGATGTCCAATCGAAGCTTGCATGCAGGGGATTACTACTTTGTGAAACGAAGCAGGCATGTAGGAAGTTCTTGCCTTGTGAATCGAAGGCAAGCCTGAAGAAGCCAATGTGCAATCGAAGCCTTGTGATTTGAACTTGATCGAAGGATGGCCCACAACCCAATCAAAGCTTATGAATCAGGCTTGCGTCGAAGGAAGTTCAACGCCCAATCGAAGCTTGCTTAGATGCCAATCGAAATACCATGTCCAGGTGCCAATTGAAAGACACTGGAATATCTCCAAAAGTTTTATAATTTCTCTAAGGAAGAGTTTGTAACCACCATGCAAAAAAGGAATATTTTGGAAAACATGAGAGGGAAAATTTTGGGGTACAACAATACTGATAATAAGTAATTGTCGAATAGTTGCTTCATTCCAGGATGAGGACAAGTGTCCTCTGCATGCTCTTCGACCCCTATCTTCACGCCACACTGCTTTTCCCAACTGCCAAATGAACTGCCTTTCCCTTCTTTCTTCAGATTGAAATCCACTTTCTACTGATACAAGAGCTTTCCGGTCAAAAACTGTCTTTAACTTAGAAAATTCTCTAATTATTTTTTTTCCTTCTTAGCAAGGATGACTTCGACACAACTCCTTTCACAACAAGGATGTCTTCGACACAACTTATTTCACGGGCTCTTCTGTCGAAGTGTCTTCAGCTTAGATTTCTTCAATCTATTGTTAGCCAATAAGGCCAATATCAGTGAGTGTCGAATTTAGGAGCTAACACCTATAAGGCACTCCGGTGATTAAGTTAATAGGAGCACAAAGAGATACACGATAGGAAGTCTAGGGTTTTAGAAGTATGTGATAAAAATTGAATATCTATCTCTCACATGTGTAAGGGTTTATATAATGCCCCCGACGCTTGGTCATTGGTCCCTATTTTTAGTCCTAGATATGCGGGTCCGCAAAAATAGGTAACGGCCAGAACTTGGTCAAACCGGGCAGGTGTGCTCGCAACTAGCTGTTAGTTTCGAGGATAAGGTGGGTTACAGGTAGTGGTCTGGTCAGTTCTGCATTGTCTTGCTGACTTAAGGTCAGATATACTGAGAGGTGCCTGTAATTGGCCATTGCATCGAGCAAGGGTGAGATGACGGGCAGACGCGTTGTGAGCGCTAGTATGGTTGTGTGGGGGAACAAAAAACCATGTGTTCCTAAGTGATGGTTACATTGGTCCTGGGGGGACAACCGACCACGTGTCCCCAGTTGAGGGGTAGAAGGGAAAGGTGTCTTTTATCTGCTCCAATTGATTGGGCCAAAGTTGTTGGGCCATATTAATGTAGAAGTGGATTGGGCCATTCCTAGGCATTTTTCTAGACTAGAACATGAGCCCCCAAGTCGTTGCTTCTAGGCATGGGAGTGATGAATTAGAGCCAGCCCATGTGCCAAGGAGGAAAACACGCTGTTGGCGCTTATTGTTCGCGAATGGGACGTTTCATGATCTTTACAAGGACATGCTCGTACGTGATATATTGTTATTTATTAGGTTTATGCATATTTATATGCTCGTCTGCCTGAGACGTTTTATTTTGATTAAGAGTTCCGAGGGTTTGCTCGTTAGTATTTGAGTCTGCTAGTGTGGGTGACTAATCAAATGGCTAGGATGATCACCGGGCATGGGCCAGAACTGAGGTCTTGTTTTCAGGGCCCAAGCTCGGTAGCGTGAACTTCCCATTGCAAGCTGGGTGTTCTACCATCATGGTACAACGACGGTGGAGCTCGTTTGATTTTTCCACGTCGGGCTAAGAATCTGCTCATTAAAAGAGTGAAGACTTTCCTCTTTGTTTAATTTGGAGTGACATGCTTGTACATGGGCATGCACATGTGGTCAGACAAATTGTGTTCGTTATTTCGACGAGACACACTGACTGTATCATTGCCTTAGTTTTTCGGTGTTCCAAGATCGAGCAAGTTATTCCACGTGCAAATTTTTGAGATAGTATGCCCCATTTCTGTCTTTGCTCAAATGCGATAATATCTCTTAGATGACGAATTTATTCCGCCTTTCTTCTCCGTGCTCGCGAGCTTAGACAGGATGTTTGCTCGGGTGTTGCATTCGTGGGGAATGTATGTCTGCTAGGCTAGTGTGCTTGCGAAGAGCGGATTCCTGCCAGGATAGTGTGCTCGTAGGGAGCAAATTCCTGCTAGGCTGGTGTGATACGGTGGTAGAACCTACTGTTATACTAGTTTTGTGTTTGTATTTGCAAATATCGCGGTAAGCAAGACTCGCCACCGACTTTTCTTTTATCCAACAAAGAAAAGGGTGAAAAGAACATGAAAAGACCTTTTTTCGAGATTTTATGAGTAAGGGGGGTAGATTATGGAAAGGGAAGGTGTTAGCACCCTTTCCATCCGTGGTTTTCCACGGGCTCTTAGGTACTTGCTCATTTTTGAAAATTGCTTTCGTGTTTGTGTTTTGAAAATATTTTGTTTGTTTTATGGTAACTCTCGTATCAGTCCTCGAGAGTGTGATAAAGCGTTTTGAAAACTTTGTTTGAAAAGTGTTTAGAAAGTGTGGTGTGTAAAAAGAATTGTTTGAGCAAGTACCTAATAGTTAGCTACCTACTCAAAAAAAGTTTGTTCTTTTCCTCCTATCCTTTAGACAGTGTTATCCTACTATTAGTGAGTAGGTAGCCCTAGTCGTCGGATGTTGAGGGACTATCGAAAGGGACGTACGGTCACTAAAGGCAACTGGGCAAGAAATCTTAGTAACTGTCCTAAAGCCCTAAGATCACTTTTTTAACCGAGGCAATAGTCGAGAGGGTCATCGAGGGACTAGTGATCTCTTAGACTCAAGGAGAGCCACTAAGGATTCTCACGTTTCAAGAATTGTGACCGTATTCAAAGGCAACCAAAGTGGGAGATGCCCTAGGGGTGAGCATGTGCAAGTGTGTTTGATTATGTTCATTTATCTTGCGCATTTAAGGTTATATATGTTCAATTAATCGTTATCTTTCCATGCAACCCTATTAACCATTCATCTAAGCAGTTTATCATGCGGGAGAATAAATTGCGGAAAAAATAAAGTTCCTAACTATTACAGGGCTTTGGTGTAGATACATAAATGATGAACGAAAAATAAAGTGTGGAAAGTTGTACACCCTAATTAAGCTATTACAAATCGGGCGCAATTACATCAATAATAAATAAAAAGTAATTGAACGGCAAAATAATAACGCGCGAGAATTAAAATTGGAAAAAAGTTCAAAACCCTAAAAAAATCTAATTTGCTCATTGAAAATATTTTTGGGATTTTTTTATGAAAAAGATTTGAAATTTAACCTAATCTTCTAATTAATTTTAATTAATGAAAATAAATTAAAGCTAATTAAATTAATTAATTGACAAAAAAATTAAAAATAATTTATTAAGAAAAAAACTAAGTCCTAATTTTTTTTGATTATTTTCTGATTTTAGGATTAAAAAAATGATTTAAAACAAAAGAAATAAAAAACTAAATAATAAGAATAAAATAAATAAATAAAATAGAGAAATTTAGAAATAAGCCTGAGGGGGGGGGGGGGGGGGGGGTGTGA
Organism: Vicia faba; assembly: GCA_948472305.1. Classification (NCBI taxonomy): domain Eukaryota; kingdom Viridiplantae; phylum Streptophyta; class Magnoliopsida; order Fabales; family Fabaceae; genus Vicia; species Vicia faba. The sequence continues at coordinate 615,870,969 of OX451735.1, read as the reverse complement.
ACCCAAATTGGGGTTGCAAGCTGAAATTTTGTCCAAGGCCCAAAAACTGTAAGCCCATAGCCAGTGTGTGGTTCAGTGTGGAGCAAGCTGGGAGATCCATCATGTGGCTGCCATCCTGGAACGTCAGATCTGGCGTTGATTGATGTGATGGTGATGAGGATGAGGCCTATGGTATGCACGTTGAGAAACAACACATGGGATCTGGAAACAAATGTTAGGAAAAATAATATGCAGGAGGCAGGGGTCGAACGCCTGACCTCCCACACGTGCGCGCCTTAAACCCTTCGACCTTGCCAAATGAGCCAACTTATCATTCGTTGTATAAAACAAACATAATATAATATATTCAATAAAGGGTCAGTGCTTAGACAGAAAATGCATGCAATTGAAATGGTCCAATCCTGAAACGCCATGCCATCATCTTCTTTAGTGGCTGTCGTTTTAGCCCAGAAGACTTTTACCTACGGACATGACTGTTGCTAAAAGACCTGCATATTTCCAAAATCCCAACCAAGCAATATAAATTCAATCTAAATACATGGATCAACTGGGTTTGATCTCGTGAATACAATGGTATTCTTCTTTAGGTCCAATTTCACCTGTACATGAAAACCCCAAAACAGATCTTGAAACCCTAACAATGGCAAGTTGTCAAATATGCATCAAAACAAGCAATTAATAATTCAAACATGTTCTAAATGATCATATAAACATGAATGCATACTCAAAACTTATTTATAACGCATGTATGATCAAAAATGAATTTAAAATATCATGAACAAACCGTGATGATGTAGATGATGGTTCTGGATGCTTTAACGCGTGAGAATGGTGTGGTTAGTTTCAGAAAGTCCCCAGGAATGGAATGCAAACGTCCAATTTCTTTGAATCCTTCTGCAAATGTAAAACTGATTGCCACTTTTTGTCAGAAATCTTGAACTTATGTCAATTTCGTGCGGCCAATCCTTGTTTTTCTGATCAAGTCTTATTACGAATATATATAATGGAACGAATTAAGTCAATAAAACTGGATACAATCTTGGAGAATTATGGAGAAAAGATTTGATTTGCCATGGATATTTAAGTTTCTAAAATAGGCCAAATCATGCTCTTTTCATTCTAATCACCCCTTTCACGAAATATTTGATTTGCCAGCTGATTCTAGACTCATTATGTGGTTATAAAAACAAATCTTGGATTTTATTTTATTTTATTATTTCACCATTTTATTTGATTTATTTTTATTTTAATGAATAAAAAATCAAAACAAATAATAAAAATAATGAATTAATGTATGATTGAGCTCAGGGGTCGCGGGCCATGTTAGGAACAAGTTTCAAGCATGAAAACATGGGCCCATTTGGAAAAAATTCAAATTTGGTCATTATTTGCTTCATGCACATTTTCAAAAATTGGTCAACTTTGGAAATGCATATCTCTCTCATTTTTAACCCTATGAGGGTGTTCCTGGACTTCTTAGAGATCTTAGGATGTCCTCTAAACAACCCTTTTGGTTTCACCTCAATTGGATCTTCCATGTTCATGTAAGGATCTTTGACCCAAAAGGTGTTTTTGTTGACTTTTTGAAAGGACCTATAATGTCTGAGCTTGTATCTTTTGATTGAGGCATTTATTTGACTTGAGGGCTGAAGATAAGTTATAGGGAATTGGATCCTCTTCAAAATGAGTCTTGGAGGAAAAATTTCTGATAAAGTATGAGAAAGTTATGCCTGGTCAAAGTTTGGATGACTTTTCCTATAGAAACCCTAATTTTCCATTTTTTACTTTTGATGAGTTAGAAACATTTGTTGAGGAATCATGATCAACCCTTGATCAAATGATGGTTAATACTTAAAAATATTGATGTTGACCAAAAATCTTGAAGTTTGACTGTATTTGGGTCACAGTTGACTTTTGACCTAATACAGTTGATTTCTAGGCATTTGAGCTGTTGACTGAGTAAACTTGTTATTCAAGGCATGAAATTTGGCATGCATGATCTTGAGGTCATATTAGGACAATGGAGAACATTTCAAATCCTTTGGACTCAGCCATCTTGATGAGAAGTGAAACCCTAGTTTGAGATTCATTTCCTTAAGAGGAGAGTTTGTCTGGTCAATTCTTGGTCATCCTTAAGAAATTGAGAAACTCTAGAGGCATGTCTTGAGTGAAAAAGGGAGGGAAAATTTTGGGGTACAACAGCTACCCATGTTCAATCTTCTTAAACCTGAAGATTTAGATTGGCTTGTCTGCCTTTCGTGATCTGAAGGTGGAAGATGATTGAACACTAGAGTGCCCAAAAATTTGCACTCGCATGAAGTAACGCTGTTGGTTGATGATGTCAGGAATAGGCTTATAGATTCCATTTGGAGAAGGTGACGGGAGATCGTCGGAGATGGGCTTAAAGATTCCATCCAGAGCAATGTTGATTTCATGTGATATTCCTTTGTGGGAATTCCCATGCCTGTTATTGAAGTGGACTCCGCTGAGGAATGTTGGTCTCCGCTTGGGAAATAGAGTTTCGGAGCTTCAGTTGTCCATTACTCTACTGGGGGGTCATTTCTTGATTGAAGAGGCGGAAGTGAACTTCTATCTAGTCAGGATCTAGGCTTCACAATGACTTGCTGAGGATAATAAGGCTGACTGTTATATGATCGTATTCGCAGCGACTTAATGGGGGAATGAGATTAAGCTGTTATCTGATCGTGCTCTAGGATTTGTAGTTTCTTTCACTGGAATAAAAATCAGAAGAATCTTAGGATCGATTCGAATGAATAAGAGAAAGGTCTTGAGTTATCTTCAACCGGCATAAGAATCAGGGAGATCTTAGTGGAGATCTGACTGAACCAGAGAAGGTCTTTAATCATCTTTTACTGGAACGACAATCAAAAGAATCTTAGGATCGATTCAACTGAACCAGACAAAAGTCTCGGGTCAATCTTCAACTGGAATAAGAATCAGGGAGATCTTAGTGGCGATCTGACTGAACCAGAGAAGGTCTTTAACTAACTTTGAATGGAATGGTAATCAGAAGAATCTTAGGATTGATTCAACTGAACCAGATAAAAGTTTTGGGTCAATCTTCAATTGGGATAAGAATCAGGGAGATCTTAGTGGCGATCTGACTGAACCAGAGAAGGTCTTCAATCAACTTTGACTGGAACCACAATCAAAAGAATCTTAGGATCGATTCAACTGAACCAAACAAAAGTCTTGGGTCAATATTCAACTAGGATAAGAATCAGGGAGATCTTAGTGGCGATCTGACTGAACCAGAGAAGGTCTTCAATCAACTTTTACTAGAACGACAATCAGAAGAATCCTAGGATCAATTCAACTGAACTAGGCAAAAGTCTTGGGTCAATCTTCAACTGGGATAAGAATCATGGAGATTTTAGTGGCGATCTGACTGAACCAGAGAAGGTCTTCAATCAACTTTGACTGGAACAACAATCAGAAGAATCTTAGGATCGATTCAACTGAACCAGACAAAAGTCTTGGGTCAATCTTCAATTGGGATAAGAATCAGGGAGATCTTAGTGGCAATCTGAATGAACCAGAGAAGGTCTTATGAGAACGTCGTTCTAAGGAAGATGATGAAATATCCTTTTATTAGGCTTGGCTTTTGAGAAAACTACCAGGTCATATAAGTGGCCGACGGTGTTTATTGATTTGATATTTTCCCTGGAAGAGGCAAAGAGTTAGTCATATGCAATGTCATGATGTATGAAATACATTGTGTAATGGTGTTCTCAAAATAAATGAGATTGAGATGTATGAATTATGTATGTGCATGCCATAATGTATGAATATGGAATGCTATTGTGATGTTTCTTAGTTTGGGAAAGTAAATCTCGGATTGCTGCTGAAGAGTATAAGGAGGCTGGATCCTTGTTTCCGCTGGGGATGATGAATTGATATAATTTTCTGAGGATTTCCTCTTCCTGTTTGAGGATGTTCTGCCGGGGATTGACTCTGCTTGAGAATAATTCTGTGGAGGGAGATGCTTTATTGGAAGATTTTGTCGTTGTAAAGAAATAACCTCTGTTGGGGAATGAACTTCCGTAGTTGGAGAAATAAACTCTACCCGGGAGGAGATTTTATAACTGTTTGAAATTATAAAATTCGGCTGGGGAATATAGGTTGCAGTTGGAGAAGGAACTTTGCTGAAGGAGATAATTCCTGCTTGGGGAAGAAGAAATCGAAACTTTGGTTGTTTCTACTCTGTGGGGAACATTGACGTCACGGGGTCATATGTAATGGTGACTTCGTCCCAAAACTGTCTGCCCCTGTACCTGCTAGAAGGAGTAACTGTCGGGACTAAAATGGTTTTTTTAGACTTTGCCCTGTTCTTTAAAGTCACGAGCAATTTTCTTTCTGTTTCTTATGCAAATATTTGTGAATAGCAATCATATTCAAATGCATATGTCAAGAATAAGTCATTGGACGTTTTTGCAAAACAAAACAGAAAAAGAAAAAAGAAAAACAAACAGTTTTGTACTTCCAAAGAAACGATTTGTATTAATTTCTGAAGTTTGCCTATAACAGGCATTTTGTACAAAGAGGCTGACGTTCTAGTACGAGAACTCTGCCGTGAGAGTGAAAACTATACAACATAGTTTACAAAGAGAAGAAAACAGCTATGTGTAATAATCCCATTGAGTTTCAATTCTGCTATTACCCTTATGTCTTCGAGCGTCTCATCACTTTGCTACTTGTCTGAAGCTGACTGGATTGATCGGTACCGTTTGAGCTTGATAGTTGACACCAAAGTCTGATCGCAAGGTGATCCAATGGGACATAATGATACGCTTCAAATCCCTAAGTTTTGCCTGGACCGCCTTTTCAGGTTTTCAGTCCACCAGGATACCCTTTTTTGCCCAAGCCTCCTTTTCAGGTTTTCGACTTGCATGGTGTATAAATATTTTTTTGTATTCATCCCTAATTTTTGCCCGAACCCTTTTGGCTCGTCGGGATGCCCTTATTTTTTCCTAGGCCAGTCAACCCAGCGGGTCTTTATTTACGCGTAGTATCTTTTCATTATGTCCGCATTAACAGGGTGAGGAAGGTCGTCACCATCCATGGTTGTCAAAATCATGGCTCCACCTGAAAATATGCTTTTGATCATAAATGGCCCTTCGTATGTGGGAGTTCATTTGCCCCTGGGATCTCCTTGTGGAAGTATGATGCGCTTGATCACTAGATCCCCGACTTGATATACTTGACGTCTGACCTTTTTATTGAAAGCCTTGATCATCCGTTTCTGATACATTTGACCATGACAGACAGCAGTAAGCCTTTTCTCATCAATCAGATTCAGTTGATCAAATCGAGTCTGGATCCAATCGTCTTTGTTCAAACCCGCATCCTTCATGATCCTCAAAGAAGGAATCTGGACCTTAATAGGCAGGACGACCACCATACCATATACCATAGAGTAGGGTGTTTCCCCTGTACACGTTCGTGATGAGGTGCGATAACCATAAAGAGCAAATGGTAACATCTCATGCCAGCCTTTGTATGTCACTGTCATCTTCTGTTTGATTTTCTTAATGTTCTTGTTAGCAGACTCCACAATGCCATTCATCTTTGGCCGATAAGGGGAATAAATATGATGTTGGATCTTGGTAACAGTAGCAAAAGAGGCGGCCTCCACCCACTTCGTGAAGTAATCAATGGCCACCAGGATGAAGCGATGCCCATTGGAAGTGGTAGGTATGATCTCTCCAATCATGTCAATTCCCCACATTGTGAAGGGCCAAGGAGCCGTCAAGACGTTCAAAGGAACCAGAGGTACATGCATCTTATCAGCATAGATCTGGCATTTGTGACAAGTTCGAGAATGCTGATAAAAGTCTGCTTCCATAATGGACCAATAATTTCCTTCCCGTAGGATATTTTTAGCCATGGTATGTCCACTAGAATGGGTTCCAAAGGTACCTTCGTGTAAATCTACCATAATCCTCTCTGCTTCGCTCTTGTCTACGCACCAAAGTAAAGTAGAGTCATGGTTACGCTTGTAGAGGATTCCATTATCGAGGAAGAACTTTACGACGAACCTTGTCAAAAACTTCTTATCATTGACAGATGCCCCCTCGGGATATTCTTGAGCCTCGAGATACCTTTTCACTTCATGAAACCAAGGTTTGTCTTCTACTTCCTCAGTGTATATCTTGTAGCAGTATGTTGGTTCATCCAACCTCTCAATGGTAATTCGGGGAGCCTCATTGTCCCAATTGACCTTGAACATATATGACATGGTAGCTAGCGCGCCCGCTAACTGGTTCTTTTCTCGTGGAAAATGTTCAAAGGTTACCTCTTCAAAGTGTGGAAGCAATGTCAGCACGTGCTCTTTGTATGGGATGAGATTCGGGTGCTTCGTATCCCACTCTCCTTTGATCTGACTTATTACCAAGGCTAAATCCCTGAAAACGCTCAAGAACTTGATCCTCAGGTCAATAGTAGCTTTGAGACCCATGATGCATGCTTCATACTCCGCCATATTGTTGGTATGGTTGCAACATAATCTGGCCGTGAAAGGAGTATGACAACCCTCAGGAGATATAATTACAGCACCAATGCCACTACCGAGTGCGTTCGAGGCTCTGTCAAAAACCATAGTCCATCGGGATCCTTCTTCAGGTCCTTCATCCGGTCCAGGTTCTTCATAGTCATTTACTAACATAATATTCTCATCCGGGAATTCAAAGTTCATGGACTGGTAGTCATCCACGGCCTGATGAGCCAAATGATCAACTAATACACTTTCTTTGATTACTTTCTGGGTCGTGTATTGGATATCGTATTTGGTTAAGATCATCTTCCATCTTGTTATTCTTCCGGAGAGGGCGGGCTTCTCGAAGATGTATTTGATTGAATCCATCTTAGATATCATCAAAGTAATGTGGGTCAACATATACTGTCTCAGTCGGCGAGCAACCCATACCAAAGCGCAGCAAGTTTTCTCGAGCAGTGAATATCTTGTTTCATAGTCGGTAAAGTTTTTGCTAAGGTAGTATATTGCGTGCTCTTTTCGACCAGACTCGTCATGCTGCCCCAACACACACCCCATTGAATTATCTAACATTGTTAAGTACATTATCAAAGGTCTTCCTTCAATCGGAGGCATCAGAATTGGTGGTTCTTGAAGGTATTCCTTGATTCTTTCGAAGGCAGTCTGGAATTCGTCATTCCACTTTACTACTTGATCTTTCTTCAAGAGTTTAAAAATCGGCTCACAAGTAGCAGTTAAATGGGAAATGAACCTGAAAATGTAATTTAGTCATCCCAAAAAGCCTCTAACCTCTTTCTCAGTGCGAGGAGCCAACATCTCTTGTATAGCCTTTACTTTTGCAGGGTCTACTTGAATGCCCTTGTCACTGACAATGAAACCTAGCAGTTTACCAGACCTTACCCCGAAGGTGCACTTGTTTGGATTCAACCTCAGCTTGTACGTCTTCAATCTATCAAACAGCTTTTGTAGATGATCAAGGTGCTCTTCCTCAGTTTGAGACCTGGCTATCATGTCATCCACATAGACCTCTATCTCATAGTGAATCATGTCATGAAACAAAGCTACCATGGCTCGCTGATAGGTTTCCCCGACATTCTTTAATCCAAACGACATCACTTTGTAGCAGAAAGTGCCCCATTACGTGACGAAGGTTGTCTTCTCCATATCTTCGAGTGCCATTGTGATCTGATTGTAACCAGACAAACCATCCATGAAGGAAAAGATCTTGTGTTGCACGGTGTTGTCAACCAAAACGTCAATGTGGGGGAGCGGAAAGTCATCTTTGGGGCTTGCCCTGTTCAAATCTCTGTAGTCCATACACATCCGTACCTTGCCATCCTTTTTAGGCACCAGAACTACGTTGACAACCCATTGGGGATAAGAGGTGACGGCTAAGAAACCAGAATTGAACTGCTTCATAACCTCTGCTTTGATCTTTTCTAACATTTCAGGGCGCATGCAACGGACCTTCTGCTTTACCGGAGGGCAGTCTTCTTTAGTTGGCAGATGGTGAACCACAATATCTGTATCCAGTCCTGGCATGTCTTCATATGACCAGGAAAATATCTCCACATAATCATGCAACATTTGTATCAACCTCCGTTTGACATTAAGCCCCAGATTTACGCCGATCTTGACTTCTTTTCTGTCTTCCTCTGTGCCCAAGTTTATCGTCTCAACTGGCTCTTCATGAGGCTGTATAGCCCTTTCTTTTTGTTGTAACAGTCTAGAAAGTTCTCCAGGTACCTCACAATCTTCCTCACCTTCGTCCTTGGCTTGGTTGATCGTATTTTCAAAATCATAATCGGCAATAGCAGAACTATTATCAATGGGATCCAGAATGGATATGGATCTGCAATCGATACGTGAGTGTGTGTAAGTACATAGCTGTATAGACAAAATAAAATCATAAAAAGAAAAACAAAGAGCACAAAATTTGTATGCATAAACGCCCAATGCTTTATTAATGCCATATGAAAGTGAAACGTGATAACCCTCACAAATAAACTGATGTGCCCCGGGTAAGACACATGGCTATAAATTTATATTGTTTATTACATATCCCAAAAAACAAGAAAGACAATTACTTCTGAACAAAGGTAATCAGTACAAAATCTTTAGTCGTCCAGTTACTAGGTCCACCGTTGGCAATAGGGAAGATCCAGCTATCCACGTCATACTTATTGTCAGCATCTTCCGAGGCGAAGACAACATTAATAGCATTGATTCCTGAGTCGTGCTTGGGCATGGGTGCAGTTATGACGTTGGGAGTCTCAGGGGGGTCGAATTCAATCTCTTTTGCCTCGATCAGATCCCGCACTTTGTTTTTCAAAGCCCAACAGTCGTTCGTGTCATACCCCGGAGTCTCAGAATGGTAGGCACATCGAGCATTTGGATTGTAGCGAGGAGACGCAGTGTTGGGATTCTTCGGGGCTTTCTTCAAAGTTACCAGATTAGACTTCAGTGAATGTGGCAAGACTTGAGACAAAGTCATGTTTATCCGGGTATACTGTCTTACCGGCCTTTATGCTCTAGACTGATTGTTCCTTTGTTGAACAAGTGCAGGTTTAGAGATCATAACAGCCCCTACCGCCGGACGGTGTTCAGTTCTATCCCGATTCCTTTGATTGTACACAACATTAACCTCTTTCTTCCCAGCAAATGGCCTCCTTACTACACAAGAGGATGCATCCTTTTGGATCTTACCACTCATAATTCCAGCTTCCACTCTTTCCCCTGTCAAGATTAATTCAGTAAAGCCGGCCGAGGAGCTTCCAATCAGGTGATTAAAGAATGGACCAGACAGGGTACCCATAAACATATCCACTAGCTCCCTATCAGACAGAGGAGGCTGGACTCTTCCTGCTAAGTCCCTCCACTTCTGAGCATAGTCTTTAAAGCCCTCGCTTGAACCCATAGCCATACTTTGGAATTAAGTACGGGTGGGAGCAAGGTCTGCATTATAGTAATACTGCTTATAGAAAGCAGTGGCCAGGTCTTCCCAATTATGAATGTTGGTCCTTTCCAGCTGGTAGAACCAATCTAACTGAGTTCCGGATAGACTATCCTGAAAGAAGTGGACCCATAAGTCCCTGTCAGCAGTGTGAGGCTGTATCTTCCTCACATAAGATCAGAGGTGCATTTTGGGACATGAAACCCCATCGTACTTGGCAAATACTGGAATCTTGAACTTTGGCAGAATGACAATCCCAGACACCAAACCTAACTCTTCAAAGTCCAGCCCAGACACTTTCTGAATCTCCATTGTGCTCAGACGCTCTTCCAGCTGTTTGTACTTTTCATTGGCCGGAGGATACTGCTCTTCATTGTAATCAGTCTCATTATCAGATTCCCTCGGACTAGGGTCTCTCTCTCTTGTCTCACCCTCTTGGTTATCTCCTTCTTTGGAGGAAGATGTCAGCTCAACCACTTGTCTTAGCGGTCCTTTGAATCTCCTTCCCAGATTTACCACACCAGCTGTCCTCCTTGGCTTCTTAGTCTTATCTTTAACAATCATGGCTTTAAGCTCTTCTTTCCTCTTGGCCAGAGCCATTATCATCTGTTGAAACTGTGCATTCTGAGTTTGTAGATCCTTCACTGTCTGTTCAAGAGACATTTCTTTACTGCATGAAATAAACAACGAAGAAGATGAGAAACCTGCTTTCAAACTTGTATGATATGTATGATATGTGTATGCAATGATTTCAAGGATTTCTGGAAATTTAAATTTGCGAACCAAAATGAAACAAATATTTTATTAGTAGAATTCAAAATACAATTGCCTTTTAGGCATTTCAATTGAAGATTCTAAAAACTAAAGAAAATTAGGTTTCCCGTGGGCGCTTCCTCTTCGCGCCGAAATAGACATTAAGACCTCTTTCCTCATGAAGTTGCTTCGTGAGTTCTAACACTTTCCAATCATGGGCATAGAAATGGTCTCTATCGATATCCCACTCTTTCTTCAACTGAATCCAGGATCTCTGCAGTTCTTCAAGATTAGTGGGCATATCAGGATGAAGAACCGTATAGGGAATATCCCCTTCAGTAATGGGCTCCACAATCACTAGTAAGATGGCTATATATGGCATCATAAGGTTCTAAGCACGAGTTCGTACCCATTGGAGATAAGGTTCCATAGGGATGTAAGTCTTCGGCCCCAAAGTCTTGATGTCAAATCTGTTTACCATGCCCCAAGCTCGTATGAACCTCTGGCGATACCCTTGAACATCATCCTCATAGTTAAACATAACGTCCTGGATAAGCATCTCGTGAGGACCATCCCTTCGAGTGTAACCGATTTGTCATAGAGCCATGGAAGGATTATAGGTTATGCCTCCCCTAATGCCAAGTAGTGGGACATTAGGGAATTCCCCGCAGCCGTCAATAATAGAAATATCTCCCATAGATCGAGAATACCACAGAATATCCGTGTGAGAAAGTGACATTATCCTTTGCGACCGGCCCAAACCTTCTTCATTCTTCAGTACTGTTTTAGGGAGTTGAGAAATAAACCACCTCGAAAGCAATGGCACACAACACATAAGAGTCCCTCTTTTCTTTGTGGTACGAGTGTGGAAGGTATGCAAGATGTCTCCGAGTAAAGTGGGCATAGGGTTGCAAGAAAGGAAGACCTTGATAGCATTCACATCTATGAGTAAGTCTGGATTAGGGAACAATACTAACCCATAGATGAGAAGGGCCAAGACCTCCTCAAAAGCAAGGAAGTCCAAATCATCCCAAAACAGCTGAGCTTTCTCTATTAGGAACTTGGCTTGAAAACCCTTAACTCCGCTTCTCATTTCCCAGTTGGATACAACGTCAGACCGTTTCAGGTGTAAAGTTGCTGCAATGATCTCCAGCTTTGGAGCTTCTTCCAAACCGGTGAAAGGCAACTGATCCAAAATAGGTATACCCAATATCTGAGAGAACTCTTCCATGATGGGTACCAACTGATAGTCTGGAAAGGTGAAGCAATGGTGCTTAGGGTAAAATAATTGAAAGAGCACACTCATCATCTTCTCATCAAAACCTGAGGTAACCAGATTGAGGAGTCAACCATAGTTCTTGGTGAAAGAAGAAGTCTCAGAAACCCTGGATACTAGCTCTTTGAGTTGAAGATGTATTCTCACAAAGCTGATTCATATGGTATTTCTACAAGCGGAAGCCATGATCTGCAAAACAGAACGAAGATAAATTCCCCTAATCCTTGAAATGGTTAGTGTAATGAAGAATGAATGTTTATGATGCATGATGCCATGTTTAAGAAAATTAATCACACACAAGAAAAGCACACAAGACCTTAGGTTTAGGCTTGCATATGGTTTATAGGTAAATACCCTCTTGAAGTTTAGTTGGTTTCAAACCTGTCCTAGAAATAGTAATCGGGTTCTAAGGAGTTTCAATATCACTTATCTTTCTTTATCAGTATTATTTCACTTTAGCAATCTTTTCTTGCGACCGAAACATCCTGAAAGTCCAATCTCAATGAGTGTAGTATCGAGTATCAACTGATTCTAAGCTTTACACTGAGGACGACTATCTCACTACTTTCTAATGGCCAAGTTTGTTCAACTAAGGTTCTAAGGTTCGTTAGTGCTTCACGACACCACACAGCAGCCCCATATTCTCCTCGATTCAACACAAGGGATACCGGTACCAACCAAAGTGTCACACCAACACAGCTATCACTTCAACCATATAGGTCTATGTCGTAAAGTCTCCATGATCTATTGTTGTTTACCTAAAAAGATACCCCAGATCCGGGTATAGGATCTATACAAGAATATCCCAACAAACCCTCAAAGATAAAGAAGTCAAGGCAAACAAAGAAAGTAAATTAAAAATGATCTAGACCCTAAGGTAAACCCCACTTTTATTCTCCCCAGCAGAGTCTCCAGTTCTGTGATACGGTGGAAGGACCGACTATTATACTGGTTTGGCGTTTGTATTCGCAAATGTCACGGCAAGCAAGAGTCGCCACCGACTTTTCTTTTATCCAACAAAGGAAAGGGTGAAAAGAACAGAAAAATACCTTTTTCGAGATTTTCTGAGTAAGGGGGGTAGATTATGGAAAGGGAAGGTGTTAGCACCCTTTCCATCAGTGGTTTTCCATGGAATCTTAGGTACTTGCTCATTTTTGAAAATTTCTTTCGTGTTTGTGTTTTGAAAATATTTTGTTTGCTTTATGGTAACTCTCGTATCAGTCCTTGAGAGTGAGATAAAGCGTTTTGAAAACATTGTTTGAAAAGTGTTTTGAAAGTGTGGTGTGTAAAAAGAATTGTTTGAACAAGTATCTAACAGTTATCTACTATTGTACCCCAAAATTTTCCCTCTCATTTTACTCAACACATGCTCATTGAAGTCCTCAACTTGCTCAAGAATGCCCAAGAATTAACCAGTCAAATTCTCTCCTAAGGCAATGAACCTTCAACTAGGGTTTCCACTTTCATCAAGATATGTGAAATCCAAAGGTCTCAAATATTTCACATGGTCCTAATATGTCCTCAAGACCATCCATGTCAAGTTTCATGCCTTGCACAAGAAGTTTGCTCAGTCAACTGCTCAAATGCCTGAAAATCAACTACACTAGGTCAAAAGTCAATTGTGGCCCACATACAGTCAAACTTCAAGATTGTTTTTAAAAATCAACATTTTGAAGTAATATCCATCATTTGATCAATGGTTGATCATGATTTCTCAAGGAATGCCCCAAATTCATCAAAACTCAAAAGTAGCTAAATTATGGTTTCAATAGGAAAAGTTAACCAAACTTTGGCCAGGCATAACTTTCTCATACATTATCATAAATTTCTCATCCAAGGCTCATTTTTAATAGGGTTCAATTCCCTACGACTCATCTTCATCCCTCAAGTTCAAAAAATGCACTCATGAAAAGATATGAATTCAGACATTATAGGTCATTTAAAAAAAGTCAACAAAAACACCTTTTGGGTCAAAGCTTCTTACATGAGCATGGAATATCCAATTGAGATGAAACCAAAAGGGTTGTTTAGAGGACATCCTAAGATTTCTAAAAAGTCCAAGAACACCCTCATAGGGTCAAAATTAAGGAAGATATGCATTCTCAAAGTTGTCCATTTCTAGAAATTTGCACAAAGTCAACAATGCCCAAAATTGTATTTTCTCCACATGGGCCTATCTTTTCAAGTTTGGAGCTTGTTCCTAACATGGTCCACGACCCATGAACCACTCCATGCCTCATTCACTTACTTATTTAATTTATTTTGATTTTATTCATTTAAAATTCAAATAAAATCAAATAAAATCAAAATAAATCATATAAGTTTATTTTGGAATGATTTTGGCATTGAATGAAGATGATATATGCTGTCAAACAAAGATCAAATCGTGCAAAGGCTGATTGGAATAAAAATGGCATGATTTGGCTTGTTTTGGAAACAAATAATGCAAGGAGCAAATCAAATCTTTTCTCCATGATTGTTCAAGATTGAATCTATTTTTGTTGACCTAATGCCTTCTAATACATATACGTAATATTTCCAGACCTAAAGGACACGAAAACGCCGCCTCCACAACTCCAGAAAAACTCCAATTTTTGACAAAAAAAGTGGTGTTCGAATTCTGATTTAGAAGGAGATTCAAGGTATTTCAAAGACAGTAATCTGTTCCTGGATATATTCTGAAGCCATTCCAATCACTCTCAAGTCACAAAGCATCAAGAATTGTAAGATACATGATCTGATTTTCCAATTTTCTTGATTTTTGATTACATGTATACATGCGTTTTCAATGAAATTTAACCATGCATTCATGTTTATTATAAGGTTTTGATGTTATCCGAGTTGTTTGATTGAGTTTTAAGCGCAAGAATTGAAGGATGCCATTCTTAGAGTTTCCAAACTCGTTTTAGGGCTTCCTGATACAAGCAAAATTAGGGTTAGATATGAATACCATGGTGTTCAGGGCTTCAAGCCTGGTTGATTCATGGTCTCCATTAAGATTTATGTTTCTTGTACTTAATTTTTGAATGATGCATGGTTATAGCTACAGACATTGTCTGTAGGTAAAAGTCCAGGCCTAAAACGACAGTCCTACTGAAGAAGACGATTGCGTGTCAAAGCCCGGTTGGTTAATTTGAATTCTGCGCATGCATTTTGGAATAATGATTAACATGTTCTTTATATTTTATTTTTGTTATTATATTAACAAATGAACAAAACAACACGAATGGAAAAGGGTAACGCTGGTAAGAGGAAGGACCCGGGTTCGATCCCAGGTCCAAGCATCTTGTAATTTTATTTTCTTAACGTGTTTTACAGGATCCCATGTGCCTCCCAACCAGTGCGTCCGTCCTACAGCCCAGGATTTGGCCATTAGATCCATCCCCAAAGCAGATCTGGCGCCCATGCAAGCAAGGTCCATGGTGCACCCTCAAGCATAACGCTCACTGAACCAGGCGAGGCTGATGGATCTGTGGGATTTGGGCTTTGTAAAAATCAGCAATACACCCCCCAGATTGCTAACAATATCAGGCCCAAGTCATTTCTTTTTTTTTAATTTCTTTTGTTTTTAATTATTTGTTAATTATTTTTACAAAAACAAAAATCATTTTTTTAAAAAATCAGAAAATCACAAAAATAGAATTAGGTTTTTTTACAATTAAAGTTAAAATTTGAAAATTAATTATTTTAATTATTTCAACATTGATCATTTTATTAAATAAAATTAATTAGAAAATTAGGTTTAATTTGCAAATTTCAACTATTTTTCTCAATAAAAAATGCAAAAATATTTTTTAATTAATTAGATTCATTAGGATATTTACTTCTCGTGTTCGCCATCGCGCGCGTTTTATTTATTTATTTTTCAATTATTGTAACTGTTTCGAGGTTTGTAATAGTTTTTAATTAGGGTTTATTTTACCGCTTTTTACTTACTGTTTAATCCCTAGTTTGGTTATGTAACCCCCTCCCCGAGGCCTTGTAATAGTTAGGACCTTAATTTCTCGCACTTTTAAATTTCCGCAACTATGAACTGTCTAGATGTATGGATAATAGGCTTGCATGCAAAAGAAAAATGAAATTAAAACAATAGATCACCTTAATCGTGCAAAGATAAATAAACTACAAAATAACACATGCACATGTTCACTCCTAGGGTTTATCCTACTCCGGTTGCCATCGGTAAACGGTCATGAAGTATAGGGAATTTTAGTGGTTGTCCTCCAGTCCCAAAAGATCAAAATGACCCATTCGAATGTTGCCTCGGAAAGATCTTTAGGACTTTAGGGTAACTACTAAGGTTTCCTAACCATTGCTTTTATAATCGTAATTGTCCCTTTGAATGTCCCTTAAACTCCAACGATGGGGCTACCTACTCCTTAATAGTAGGATATCATTGTCTGAAGGAAACGAGAACGAACATCCTTTTTTGAGTAGGTAGAAACTCTTAAGTATTTGCTCAAAACAATAAAAACTCTTTTACACAAACACTTTCAAAACAGTTTTCAAAAAAACAACTTCGTCACACTCTTGAGGACAGATACAAGGGTTATCACGAAGTTAAACAAAAACTTTTCAAAACACACACAAGCAATTTCAAAATGAGCAAGTACCTAAGAGCCCGTGGAAAACCATGGATAGAAAGGGTGCTAGAACCTTCCCTTTCTATAATCTACCCCCCGTACTCAGAAACATCTCGAAAAAGGTTTTTTTCTGTTCTTTTTACTTTTCCTTTGTTGGATGAAATAAAAGTCGGTGGCGACTCTTGCTTACCACGACATTTGCAAACAAAAAATGCAAACCAGTATTAATAGTCGATTCTGCCACTGTATCACAGAACTGGCGACTCTACTGGGGAGTAACTTTAATTAAATGGGGTATACCTTAGGATCTAGGTCATTTTAATTGCTTCTCTTTCTTGTCTTGATTGATTTACTTTTAAAAGCATCTGTTTGGGTTATGTAGATCCTAAACCTGGATCGGGGGAATTCCTTTTAGGTAAGTAGCAATAAACTGTGAGGTAACTGTGTGGGGTATACCGACACGGTTGAAGTAGTAGCTATGTTGATGCGACACTTTGGTTGGTACTGGTAGCCCTTAAGTCAATTGAGGAGAATACGGGGCCGCTGCATGGTGTCATAAAGCATCAACTGACCTTAGAACCTTTAATTGCACAACTTGGCCAGTAGGACGTAGCGAGATGGCCGACTTTGGTGTATTCCCAAGGTCGACAGATACTCGATGCTACACTCATTGAGGTTTGACTCCAGAGTTTTGTTTGGTTGCGAGTCAATCGCCTATTGAACGAAGGTTGGGGGAAAGATCAGTGATATTGAGATCCCTTAGAACCCGGTTACTATGTATAGGACAAGTTGAACCAATCCAGATTCAAGAGGGTATGACCTTAAAACTCATGCAGGCCTTAAACCTAAGGACTTGGCGTGACTTGTTTGTTGCTTGTTATACATGTGATTCCTTAGCATAATCATGATATCATAAACATGGCATATCATACTAACCATTTCAAGGATTTTTTAGGGCTAATCTTTGCTTTGTTTTGTAGGACATGGCATCCGCCCGCAGGAACACTATCCAGATAAACCTTATGAAAGTACCTCCTCAACTAAAGGAATTGACATTAAGGATTCCTGAAAGCTCTCCCTTCACTGAAAACATGGTCGGCTGCTCAACATGGTCACTTCAAAACCTGATGAAGAATTGTTAAAAGTGCTATTTCAGTTCTTTGATCCTTTGCACCACTGCTTCACCTTCCCGAATTACCAGCTAGTACCTACTATGGAGGAATTTTCTCGGTTATTGGGGATACCTATTCTTGATCAGTTACCTTTCAACGGTACGGAAAGACATCCAAAGCCTGAAGAGATTGCTCGAGCTCTGTCCTTACAATGGTCCGATGTAGTGAAAAATTGGGAAACTAGGGGAAGTGTCCAAGGAATCCCGGTTAAATTTCTATTCGAGAAAGCTCACTATTTTTGAGATACCCTGGATTTACAAGATTTTGAAGAGGTATTGGTACTCCTCATCTACGGGATGGTACTTTTCCCTAACGCGGACCAACTCGTAGATGTGAATACGATTAAGGTTTTTCTGTCTAATAATCTGGTGCCTACATTACTTGGGGATATTCTACACTCTCTGCATGCTCGCACTCTAAAGAGAAGGGGGACCCTCATGTGTTGCACCCCTCTATTATCTAGGTGGTTTATTTCGCACCTACCCGGGTCTATTTTGAAGAATGAGCAGGGTATGAAATGGTCTCATAGGCTAATATCCCTTACACATTCAGACATTCATTGGTGTTCACGGTCCTCGGAAGATGTTACCAACATCAATCGCTGTGGTGAATTCCCTAATGTCCCTCTCTTAGGCATTAGGGGAGGAATCACTTATAGTCCTTGTTTTGCACTGTGACAGTTTGGTTATGCGAGAAAGGATGGTCCGCATGATACACTTATCTAAGGAATCACCTTCGACAATGAGAATGATGCTCAGGATTACCATAAAAGGTTCATACGAGCTTGGGGCATGGTACATAGAGTTGATAGCAAGACACTAGGGCACAAGATTCTATACCTCTTGAGCCTTATTTCATATGGGTACGAGCCTGCGCCCAAAGTCTTATGATGCCTTACCCCGCCATCTTACCTATGATTGTGGAACCAGTTGCTGAAGGAGACACTTCTTATCTTGTTCTTCATCCTGATATGCCAACTGATCATGAGGAGTTACAAAAATCCTGGGTTCAACTCAAAGAGGAGCGGGATACGTTTGAAACTCAATTCTATGCCAGTGAGAAGAAGGTCCTGGAACTCACTAGACTACTTCATGAAGAAAGGAATATAAACGCCTACATAACACCAAAGAGGAGGCGCTCATGGGAGACCTAATTTTCTTTTTGCTTTAAGTTTTGTTTGTTTAATTGTAAGCCTAAAGGGCACCCTTTGTAACAATTCAAACTTATTAATATAATGAACGTGTGTTTCTTTTGGTTAAACAAATTTGAGTCTTTAAGAATCCTTGAAATCATTGCATACGCATATCATCCATGACATTGCATAAACAGGTACCATAACAGGTTTCTCATCTTCTTCGCTGTTTATTTCAGCAATAATGTCTTCTGAACAAAGCATCAAGGATCTACAGGCACAAAATGCCCAATCTCAGCAAATGTTCGTAGCCTTAGCTAAGGGGCAGGAAGATCTGAAGACCCTTATTCTGAAAGAGAAGAAGAAGAAGAAGAAGAAGAAGAAGACCGCCGGTGTCCTTAATCTGGGAAGAAGATTCAAGGGGCCATTGAAGCAACCGGCTGATCTGACCTCCTCATCTAAATAATGGGAGAATTAAGAGAGAGAGAGAGAGAGACCAGGGAGGAGGACCCTAGCCCTGAAGTTTCTGATAATGACACCGACTACAATGATGAACAGTATCCTCCCATTGAGGATAGATACAAACAGCCAGAGGATCGGCTGAGCGCAATGGTGATCCATAGAATACCAAGACTGGATTTTGAAGAGCTGGGTTTGGTATCTGGGGTAGTCATCCCACAAAAGTTCAAGGCTCTGGTGTTTGCGAAGTATGATGGGGTGTCTTGTCCCAAGCTTCACCTCCGTTCCTATGTAAGGAAGATTCAGCCTCACACTGCTGATATGAACTTGTGGGTCCATTTATTTTAGGACAGTCTGTCCGGGACTCAGATTAATTGGTTCTATCAACTGGAGGGAACCAATGTCCGCAACTGGGAATATTTGGCTGTTGCTTTTTACAAGTAGTATCAATATAATGCTGACCTTGCTCCTACCCGTACTCAACTCCAGAGTATGTCCATGGGTGCAAGCGAGGGGTTCAAGGACTATGCGCAGAAGTGGAGAGATTTGGCAAGGAGAGTCCAACCCCATTTCTCTGATAGGGAGTTGGTTGACATGTTTCTTGGGACGCTGTCTGGCCCATTCTTCAATCACTTGATTGGTAGCTCCTCAATTGGTTTCACTGAGCTGATATTGACTGGAGAAAGGGTAGAAGCTGGGATCCAGAGTGGCAAGATCCAGAAAGACACCTCTCCGAGTATAGTAAAGAAGTCATTTACGAGTAAGAAGGAGGTCAGTGCCATTTATAGCCCAAGAGGTTAGAGCAGAGTTGAACGCCGTCCAATGGTAGGTGCTGTGATGATACCTAGGCCTGCGGCTACCCAACAACGAAACAATCAACAAAGGGTAGAAAGAGCGCAAAGGCAATTCACCCGAATTAATATGAAATTGACTGAAGTCATACCCCATCTATTAAGATCCAACTTGGCAACCTTGAAGGAGGCTCCCAAGAATCCTAACACCACATCTCCTCGGTACAATCCAAATGCTCGGTGTGCTTACCATTCTGAGAGTCTTGGCCACGATACAAATGACTGCTGGGCTCTGATAAATAAGATACAGGAGCTAATTGAAGCCAAAAAGATTGAGTTTGATGCTCCCAAGAAACCTAATGTAATAACTGCTCCCATGCCCAAGCACAACCGTGGAGTTAATGCCATTAATACTGATTTGTTTGTTACCTCTGTTGATGAAGTTTCCACTCCTCTCATGACTGTCAAGAAGAATTTGTTGTTGGCCGGTTTATTTTTGGGTTGTGGTGAAGGTTTCCACATGTGTTCAACTCTGCCCTCTAGTTGCTATTTGCTGAAAGCAGGTGTTCAACGCCTGATGGACAACAGAGAGATTTTGTTTGAAAAGACTCCAATTCTGACTATTCCATATGAAGATGTTGCCATCATAACCATTTCTGCCAATCCTTCCAAGGTCTCCTCTAAAAGACCTGTTAGGATTACACCTGCTCCAAGAATTGCTCCATTGATAATCATTTTTCCTGTATCGTACTCCTCGAACAAAGCTATCCCTTGGAATTATGGCGCCGACATTTACTATTATAGTGTCAAACAGGATTTGAATACTGAAGAGGCTGATCCCGATATCAGTAATATTGTCGAGACCAGCAAAGTTACCCGAAGTGGAAGGGTTTTCTCTCCCGAGATCTCCCCGAAGACTGTCACTAAGCATGTTGTTATTCCGTCTGTTGTTCCTGCTAGTACTTCAGCTACTACTCCTATCTTTACTCCAATTGTTACCCCTGCCGATGAGTCATATAGAACTAGAGGCAAAGAAGCTATATATATGAGCCTGCCCGGACGGAGGCACCTAGAAAGGTTGTTGTGGAATCCTCTAAGCAAGAAATAGAGGAAATCTTAAAAATAATCAAGAAAAGCGACTACAATATGGTCGAACAGCTGGGGCAGACCCCTTCGAAGATATCAATGTTGTCTCTGTTGTTATGTTCCGAGGCCTATGCAAAGGCTTTGATTGCATTCCTCAAGACTGTGCATGTGCCGCAAGAAACCTCCGCCGACCAATTCAAAGACTGTGTGGCCAGTTTGACTGCTGACAATGGGTTGGGTTTTTCAGATGCCGACCTGACATCAAAGAGGAGAAAGAATAATGACGCTCTGCATGTCTCGATCGAATGCAGGGGCACTACTATGGCTCATGTACTGGTGGACACTGGATCTTCACTGAACGTTCTGCCTAAGAAGGCTCTTGATCGGCTAGATTGTGAAGGTTTGACCTTAAAGCCCAGTAACATTATGGTGAGGGCTTTTGACGAGTAAAAAAGAATGGTGCACGAGGAGGTCGACATCTCTGTCAAAGTGGGTTCTCAGACCTTTGGGTCCACCTTCTACGTGATGGACATCAGGCCATCATACTCTTGTTTATTGGGTCGTCCTTGGATCCATGAAGTTGGAGTCGTTACTTCTATGCTGCACTAAATGCTGAAGTATCCAGTGAAGGGGAAGATTGTCACTGTGCATGGTGAAGAGGAGTATATGGTAAGCCACTTGAACTCTTTTAGGTATGTGGAGATGGACGGGGAATTCATAGAGACTCCTTGCCAAACATTTTAAGAGGTTCCCCAGATTATGGCATACACTGAGACTATCACCAGCACCAAACCTCCTTTGAAGATAGCTTCTCTCAAGGATGCCAGAGAAGTAGTTGAAGAAGGTGGGTGTACCATTTCGGGCCAACTCCCTGATTTTCCTCATAAAACTGACAAATTTGGTTTGGGCTTTACTTCAGGAGCTCAAAGGGCTGTTTGACGTGCTTGGGCCGGAGGACCTCCCCTACGCATCAGCAATTGTGGGGTCATTGCTATTGAAGACAGTGATGTGAATTCTGATATCGACAACTGGATCTACCCAACTACCAACGGTGGACCTAGTAACTGGATGAGCAGAGATTTTGTGCCAATTTCTTTTGTTCAGCAGTAATTGTCTTACTTTTTTTTGAATTTGTAATAAATAATTTAAACTCTACATCCTTGTGTCTTACCCGAGGCACAATGGTTTTGTTTGTGAGGGTTATTATATGTCATTTTCATATGTTATCAATAAAACATTGGACGTTTCTTGCATACAGATTTTGCGCTTTCTGTTTACAACCAGATCAAGATGGCACCCGAAGACATGGAAAAGACAACCTTCGTCACACAGTGGGGCACTTTTTGTTACAAGGTGATGCCTTTTGGGTTGAAGAATGCTGGGGTAACCTATCAACGATTCATGGTCGCATTATTTCATGACATGATTCACCATGAGATAGAAGTTTATGTTGATGACATGATAGCCAGATCCCGAACCGAGGAAGAGCACCTTGACCATCTACAAAAGTTATTTGACAGGTTGAAGACATACAAGCTGAGACTGAATCTGAACAAGTTCACCTTCGGGGTAAGGCCTGGTAAGCTTCTGGGGTTCATCGTCAGTGACAAAGGTATTCAGGTAGACCCTGCAAAGGTAAAATCCATACAAGAGATGCTGGCTCCCCGTACCGAGAAAGAAGTTAGAGGTTTCTTGGGATGCCTGAATTATATCGCCAGGTTCATTTCACATCTGACTGCTACTTGTGAGCCAATCTTCAAGCTCCTGAAGAAATATCAAGTGGTAAAGTGGAATGACGAATGTCATACCGCTTTCGAAAGAATCATGGAATACCTTTAAGAGCCTCCAATTCTGATGCCTCCGATTGAAGAAAGACCTTTGATAATGTACTTAAAAGTGTTAGATAATTCAATGGGGTGTGTGCTGGGGTAGCATGACGAGTCTGGTCGAAAAGAGCACGCAATATACTACCTTAGAAAAAAGTTTACCGACTGTGAGACAAGATACTTACTGCTCGAGAAAACTTGTTGTGCTTTGGCATGGGCTGCTCGCCGACTGAGACAGTATATGTTGACCCACACTACATTGTTGATATCTAAGATGGATCCAATCAAGTACATCTTCAAGAAGCCCGCCCTCTCCGAAGGATAGCAAGATGGCAGATGATCTAAACTGAATATGATATCACATATACAACCCATAAAACAATTAAAGGAAGTGTATTGGCTGATCATTTGGCTCATCAGGTCATGGATGACTACCAGTCCATGAATTTTGAGTTCCCGGACGAGAATATTATGCTAGTGACTGATTACGAAGAACCTGGACCGGATGAAGGACCTGAAGAAGGATCCCGATGGACCATGGTTTTTTATGGAGCTTCGAACGCACTCGGTAATGGCATTGGTGCTGTAATCATATCTTCTGAAGGCTGTCATACTACTTTCACTGCCCGGTTATGTTTCAACTGTACTAACAATATGGCGGAGTATGAAGCTTGTATGATGGGTCTCAGAGTTGCTATCGACCTCAGGATTAAGTTCTTAAATGTCTTTGGGGATTCAGCCTTGGTGATAACTCAGATCAAAGGCGAATAGGATACGAAGCATCCGAACCTCATCCCGTATAAAGAGCATGTGCTGACGTTGCTCCCACATTTTGAGGAGGTAGCCTTTGAACATTTCCCACGAGAGGAGAATCAGTTAGCGGGCGCGCTAGCTACCATGTCTTCTATGTTCAAGGTCAGGTGGGACAACGAAGCTCCCCGAATCACTATTGAGAGGTTGGATGAACCAGCGTACTGTTGTGAGATTGATACTGAAGAGGTAGCAGACAAACCCTAGTTTCATGAAGTAAAAAAGTACCTCGAGACTCAAGAGTATCCCGAGGGGGCATGTGTCAACGATAAGAAGTTTCTAAGAAGGTTCGTCGCGCAATTCTTCTTTAGTAATGGAATCCTCTACAAGCGCAACCATGACTCTACCTTACTGCGGTGTGTAGACAAGAGCGAAGTAGAGAAGATTATGACAGATTAAATGAAGGTACCTTCGGAACCCATTCCAGTGGACAAAACATGGCTAAGAAGATCCTACGGGCAGGATACTACTGGTCCACTATGGAAGCAGATTGTTATCAGCACTCTCAAACTTTTCATAAGTGCCAAGTCTATGTTGATAAGGTGCATGTGCCTCCGGTTCCCTTGAATGTCTTGATGACTCCTTGGCCCTTTGTAATGTGGGGCATTGATATGATCAGAGAAATCAGACCTACCGCTTCCAATGGGCATCGCTTCATCCTGGTGGCCATTGATTACTTCACGAAGTGGGTTGAAGCTGCCTCCTTTGCTACCGTTACCAAGAATGTCGTGGCGCAGTTTATCAGGCATAACCTGATCTGTCAGTATGGTGTGCCAGAGAGAATCATCACTGACAATGGTAAGAATCTCAATAATACGATGATCATCGAACTCTGTAAGGAATTTGTTGTACCCTAAAATTTTCCCTCCCATATTTCTCAAAACAAAGCTCCAAGTTGCTCAAGGAAGTTCAAGGGTTGACCAGACAAGCTCTCTCCTAAGGCAATCTACCTCAAAATTAGGGTTTCATTTGCATCAAGATACTTGAGTACAAGGGATCCCAAATGCTCACCAATGTCCTAATATGTTCTCAAGATCATCCATGTCAAGCTTCAAGCCCTACAGAGAAAGTTTGCTCAGTCAATTGCTCAAGGGCCTGAAAATCGATTATGCTAGGGCAAAAGTCAACTGTGGCCCACATACGTTCAAACTTCAAGATTTTTGGTCAAAATCCTCATTTTGACGTATATTTCATCATTTGATCAAGGGTTGATCATGATTCATCAAGGATTGCTCACAATTCATCAAAAACCAAAAGTTGCTAAATTAGGGTTTTGCAGGAAAAGTCAACTCAACTTTGACCAAGCATAACTTTCTCATACTTTATGAGAAATGACCCATCCAAATCTAATTTTGAAGAGGATGAAATGCTCTACAATCCATCTTCAGCTCCCAAGTTCAAAATATGCACTCACAAGAAGTTATGAATTTGGACATTATAGGTTATTTTGAAAAGTCAACAAAAACACCTTTTTTATCAAAGCTTCATACATGAGCATGGAATATAAAAATGAGATGAGACCAAAATGGTTGCTTAGATGACATCTCAAGATGTCTAAAAAGTCACAGAACACCTTCAAAGAGTCAAAATTGAGGAAGTTGTGCATTGGTGAAGTTGGCCCTTTTTGCAAAATTGACAAAAGTCAACTATGCCTAAAACTTCAATTTTTGCCAAATGGGCCCAATATTTTTCACTTGTTTTAAGTTGGCAACATGGTCCACGAGCCCTAGCCTTTGCCACTTGTCATTATATTGTTTTTATTATTTATTTTGATTTTTATTTGAATTAAATCATTTTAAATCAAAACAAATCATAGAAAATCCAAAATATTGAAAACACAAGATCTTGTACTTGTTTCAGGTCTTAAATTCCAGCTAGCATGAGATCAAATTCGTGTAAAGGCATGAGGTGCAAAAAAAGATTGGATTTGAACTATTTTTGGAATGATTTTCAAAGGAATCAAATCAAAATCAAATGCATTAATGGAAGAAGATTGTGATCATTCTTTCAACCATAATTCATTCTTTAGTACATAAAGAACTTACGCAGACCTAGAACAAGGCTAGAGGGAGGCGGATGAAGAAGAACCAAACTTGAAAAAATACCAAAAAAGTGCAAACACGAATTGATACTTCCAGGAATCCTCAAGGCCTTCTAGTTGTCCCAATCGCTTCCTGGGTGTGTAAGCAAGCGAAAGCAACCAAGAACAAGCGTTCCCAATCCCTGAAACTCGCTGTAAGGCATTCACGATATTGCATTTTTCTTGAATTCGGTTTACACAATTCTTGCACATTCATCAAATTCTAATCATATATTTTTGTTGACCATCACATATGCAAGCTTTCTGTATCGTTTAATTTCATTTTCATGGCCTGTATATGATTTCACCATTGTTAGGGTTTTATGGCTCGATTTAGGATTTCTTTATATAAGTGAAATTGGGCCATGAAAGGGCCACCATTGAACACATCAGGTCCAAACGAAGCTATCCATGGCCTTCGGTTTTGTTTATCACGCTTGTATTGAGCTTTGAGATTTACAGGACTTGTAGTGACGGACAAACGTCCGTAGGTAAAAGTTTGGGACTTTTACCAACGATGCAAGGAGGGAGACGAAGACGTGGCAAGCCATCACTCGCCCATTTGAATTTTCGCGCAAATATTTTATTATTTCGTTTGTTTTATATATAATAATTGATGTTTATATTATATACAACAAAAACAAGTGGCGCAGTTTGTTATAGGGTATATGCAAAACGCTTTAGGACCTGGGTTCGAATCCCAGGTCCCCCACTTTCTTCATATATTTTTCTTTCAGGTAATCCAGTGCATACCTTAAGCCAATGACCATCATAGTCCATCAACATCCAGTCTGCCAAGTGGCCAGATGACCAAATCCAAAGGCCATCAATGGAAGAACACCATGAGGCCTAGTCAACGCAACACACTGAATTCAGGAAGTCAACGTGGACTTCAGATTGTTGGGCCCAAGCTTGATATCTGCATCCCCTCCAAATTACTTTCAGGCCCAATAACTCTTTCTCTATTTCTTTTAATATTTGTTTTATTTAATTTAGTTAATTATTTTACTAACATAATTAATTATTTCTTTTATCAAAAATCATAAAAATAATATTTTTCACCCAATTAGGATTAAGTTTATTTTTTATCAAAAATTAATTAATTAAATTAGGTTGATAACTTTAATTTCTTTTTGTAAATAAATTTAAAAATCAATTAGAATAATTTGGGTTTTAATTTAATTATATTTTCTTTTCCTAAAATTAACCAAAAAATCATAAAAATAGGCCATTTGTTATTTTCATTAATTAATTTAATTAACTAATTAATTGTGTATTTAATTTAAAAACTTATTTCTTTTCTTAAAAATAATTAAAAACAACAAAAACATTTTTCTTTTAATTAGGTTAGAAAGGGTCAAAACCCTAGTTCGCTCTCGTTCTAATTTTCACAGCTCACACCTTATTGTTTATTTATTTACCATATTGATGTAACTGCCTACAAGTTGTAATAGTTAATTAGGGCTTTTATTTTCATTTATCACTTTATTTATTAAGGGTTTGTTTTTGGCTACGTAAATACCTGAAGCCTTGTAATAATGTAGTTTAAATTCCACACTTTAAATTCTGGAAAATATTAACTGTTAGATGTATGACATAGGGATGCATGACAAGAATGTATGTAAACTTTAAAACAGTTAGCAAACCCTAAATGTGCAAAGATAAATAATCTGAAATTGAACCACTCGCACATGCGCACTCCTAGGGTACGCTCCCACTTGGTCGCCTTCAGTAAACGGTCATTGAGTATAGGATGCTTTAGTGGTCGTCCTTTTGTCTAAACAAAGATCAAAGTCCCGTTCGGAAAAGTTGCCTCGGAATTGTTGCCTCGAATAATTGATCTAAGACATTAGGGTTACTACTAAGACGTCCTAACATTGCTTTAGTGACTGTATGTCCCTTTCGAATTGACCCTCAAAACTCCAACGACGATGCTACCTACTCACTAATAGTAGGATGGCATTGTCTAAAGGAAACAAACATAAAACAATTCTTTTTTCGAGTAGGTAGATTAGTTCTTAAGTGCTTGCTCAAACCAAACAAACTTTTTAACACTTACTCTCCTCTTTTAAACAAAGCTTTCAAAAACACTTCATAACACTCTTGAAGACAGAAGCAAGAGTTAAATCAAAGTAAAAAAATTCTTCAAATCACACAAACACACAAAGAAGCAATTTTGAAAATGATGAGCAAGTACCTAAGAGCCCGTAGAAAACTACGGATAGAAAGGGTGCTAATACCTTCCCTTTCTATAATCTACCCCCGTACTCAGAAACATCTCGAAAAAAGGAATTTTTCTGTGCTTTTTTTCTTTCCTTGTTGGATAAAATAAAAGACGGTGGCGACTCTTGCTTACCGCGACATTTTGCAAACACAAACACAAAACGCAAACTAGCAATTCCTAAAAAAGGGAAACAGTCCCGGTTCTGGACACCGTACCACAGAACTGGCGACTCTGCTGGGGAATTTATAAGTGAGGTTTACCTTAGGATTAGTTCATCATATTGTTTTCTATTGTTTGATTTGATTACTTTATTTTTGTGGGCTTTGTATCAGAGTTACTGTAGATCCTAACTCGGATCTAGGGGACACCTTTTAGGTAAGTAGCAATAGACTGTGAGGGAACTGTACGGTATAGACCGATACGGTTGAAGTAATAGCTATGTTGATGTGGCACATTAGTTGGTACCGATATCCCTTGTGGAACAACAAGGAGAGTATGGGGCTGCTAATGGATCATTAAGCATCAACTGACCTTAGAACCTATAATTGACCAACTTGGCTATAGGAAGTAGCGAGATGCTACACTCATTGAGACCATACTCTCGAGATGGTTCCGGCCGCAAGAAAAGATTGCGTGACTGGAATTATGACCGATGGAGGATGGTCAGTGATATTGAGAACCTCTAGAACCCGGTTACTATTATTAGGACAGGTTGAACCAACTAAACTGCAAAAGGGTAATACCTAAACTCCATGCCAGCCTGAAATTTAAGGGCTTTTGTGTGACTTGTTTTCCTTTACCATGTTTGCTATATGTGATACCTGTTGTGTGTTCTTATCATGACATCATGCATCATGACATCGCATGCATATTTCATTAGACCAACCATTTCAAAGACCGAGGGGATTCGTCTTTGTTCTGTTTTACAGATTATGGGTTTTATGCACAGAAATACCATTCGAATCAACTTCGTGCAAATCCCTGCTCAGCTCAGAGAGTTAGCCTCAAAGGTTCCTGATACTTATTCATTTGTTAGAAGACATGGTCACCTCCTTAGCTTGGTCACTTCAAAGTTGGATGAGCAAATGATGAGTGTGCTGTTCCAGTTCTTTGACCCGTTGCATCATTGTTTTACCTTCCCGGACTATCACCTAGTCCCTACTTTGGAGGAGTTCTCTGATTTGTTGGGTATATCCATTCTCGAGCAGACACCCTTCACAGGTTTGGAGGAGGTTCCTAGGCCCGAGGACATTGCTTTAGCTTTACACTTGACAAAGGTTGATATATTGTCTAACTGGGAGACTCGGAGTGGGGTTAAAGGTTTCTTGGCTAAGCTTTTGATCGATCAAGCTCAACTGTTTTGGGATAACTTGGATTTTGAAGCATTTGAAGACATCTTGGCTCTCCTCATCTACGACTTGGTTCTTTTCCCAAATCCAGATTCCTTCATAGACATGAACGCGGTCAAGATCTTCATGTCTCGTAACCCAGTGCCTACCTTCTATGTGATATTATACATGCTATCTATACCCGTACTGTGCTGAGAAGGGGAACTCTCTTGTGTTGCATGCCGCTACTGGCGAGGTGGTTTATTTCGCACCTCCCCAAATTTGTATTGAAGAATGAGGAAGGCGTAGGTTGGTATGATACGATGGGAGAACTGACTTGAACTTTTGCGTTTCGATCGCATTTGTGCGGATAGAAAGAGTCGCCACTGACTTTTCTTTTATCCAAAAAGGAAAGGTAAAAAAGACACAGGAAAGACCTTTCGAGATTATTTCTCGGGTTCGGGGGGTAGATTATGAAAAGGGAAGGTATTAGCACCCTTTTCATCCATGGTTTTCCATGGGATCTTAGTTACTCGTTTAGATCACTTTCTTTCATTTGACAATGTGCTTGTGGTGTGGGCATTGAAAGTATTTTGAAAAATCTCTTTGTAATGGTTCTCGTCTCTATAAGAACGCGTACAAAGTTTTGTTTCGAAAAGTGGTTCAAAGACGTGTTTGTGAATCGTGTTTTGGAAAGTGTTTTAAAAATATGTTTTGAAAATATTTTTTACAATGGTTCTCGTCTCTATAAGAACGTATACAAAACGTTTTGTCTTTTTGAAAATGTTTTGAAATGGAAGTGCATGTGTAAAAAGTTTTTATCGTGAGTAAGCGAGTAACTAAAAGCGAATCTATCTACTCGAAAGGTCTTAAATTGTTCTTTTCGTCCTCCTTTTAATGGTGCTATCTTACCATTGATTTGGTAAGAAGCCCCACCGTTGGATGTGAAGGGACAGGCGCGGGTCAATTTTACAATCATCGAAAGCAACTTATGAGACGCTTTAGCAATTTTTGTAAGGGACGAGATCGTTTTAATTGAAGGCAACATCGAGGGTCATCGAGGGAATACAATATTTTTTTATCGAAGGGTCATTGCTAGAGCGTCCCAAATTCGAGGGACATGATTGTATTTCCGAGGCAACGAGCGAGGTTACCCTAGAGGTGCGCGTGTAAAAAAGTGTGTTGGTTTCAAGTTATTTTATTCTTTGATTAGGTCATCTAGCGATTGATTTTTTTGAATCTTGTCATACACGCCTAGTTACTATACAGTATAAAGAAAGCAGTAAATTGCGGGAATTGAAATTCTACGCTATTACAAAATATTCGGGAATGGGGATACAATTTTTTTACAAATGGGGATGAATCAAATGTGATAGAAAGGTCTGAATAACAAGCAATACAACCAAATTGAATTTTGTGTGATTTAATTAAAGCTATGATAGTCCATGAAAATGAAAATCAACAAAATATGGAAATGAAATGTTAAGTACTTACTTGAAAAGAGAAAAATAAAACCTATTCTAGAAAATAAAATAATTGATTAAATTATATGTTTTATTTTGTATTTCATTAACCCAAGTAAAATCTAAAGAAGGAAAAACAAACTAAATTGTTATTTTTTGGTGTTTTATTAAGTCAATTAAATCTAAAACAAAATTTATAAAAGAAAGAAAATGATAAAAATTATTTACAAAAACCTAAATCAAATTAATAAAAATATATTTTAAGTTTTATTAGTATTTTGCATAACAAAAAGGGTATAAGAAGAAAAAAAACAAAAAAAAAACGCATGGGCTTATGGTGATTTGGGAGGAGGCCCAAAGAAATCAATAGCTTATTTGCTGTAACAAAAAAAAACAAGCCAAGGGTGGGGGGGGGGGGGGGGGGGTGAGACCAGTAAAACGAAAATGGGCTTAAGGGGGAAAGGTGATGGGTTATCCCATTCAAAACAGTAAACTAAACCCAAATTACTTAAACCACACTTAGTTGTTGATTAAGGGAAGAAAAACAAAATTAGGGTTTGGAACTTTGTAATTCACAGTGCCGCTAGTTCATCTCCTTCGTTCATCTCTTCCATTTTTTCTGAAACCTCTAAACAATCTCACTACCCGTCCCTATTTACTTTCGCGAACAAAATCGCTCTCTCCATTAACATGCTACCTCCTTATCTCACCGTGATTTGCATCTTTGAAACCCTAATTGTTGAATTCGGTTTTAAACCTAATAGATCCGAAACTGATTCAATCTCATCCTCCCTAAAACTCTCTGTTTCCAGAACGCACCCTCTCGCCTCCTTAATCAAGTTCTACGATTTTTGAAAAGGGTAAGATTTTTGTTATCTTTAAAGCTTAACGATTTCACTGATTTTTTATCTTGTTATGTTTTCTATTAATTAAACCTTGTTATCTATTAAATGCAGAAATTAGGTTTAGGGAAATATGAGAAAGAGGAAGAGCTCATACCTGTTGGATATTTTTTTCTCTGTGAAATAGGAAAGGGAAGGCGAGACTGAGGACGGCGTTCCAATGGCGGCAGGAGTTTTATGAGGACGAGAATGTAGCTTCACTGGTTTGTCGGTAACCTTCCTCTGTTTTCTTTGTTTGAATGATGATGGTGTTATCTCTGTGTTTTTGGGATTTTTGTGGTTTGTTACTTTTTGATATTTATTACTGGTTTCTAGGATTTTTGTGATGGTTATGTTGCTGGTTTTTGAGTTTTATCAGGTTACAGGCTTTGTGAGTTTTGGGGTTTTGTGGCTTTTTTTGTTTGGGACTGGTTACAAGTTTTTGTTGTTTGAGACTTTGCTACTGTATGATGGTTACTGTGTTTGTTGTCTTGATGAAAGCTTAGCAGGTTTGGAATTTTTTTTGATGATTACTGATGGTTTTGTGTTTGAGATTTTTCTTGGATGGTTTACAGGTTTTCTCGTTTGAAGCTTGTTAACTATCTTTTCAGTTTGAGATTTGTTGTGTTTTTTTTTTCTATTGCCCTGCTTCTGTTATATTGACTCTTCAAAATGTTATGGCCTCTTGGCCTTTGGTCTTCACAACAGGTCTTGCTTACAACAGGTTTTGTTTTTTAGCAGTTTTGATGATTCTTGGGTTCGCAGCAGCTCCTCTTTTGTAGAAAGGCTTTTGCAGAATGTGCATTTTGGGCAATTCCAATAGCCTAGGTGACTTCTTTCCTCTCTTCTCTCTCAATGACAATAAAAAAGAAAATTGCTCTTTTGCCTTTTTTTCTAATTCTGAAAGGTTTGCAGTTGGAAAATGATGACTTCTTAAGCAAGCTTTGCTATTTTGTTTGATTTAGCTATTTGCTTATTTGCCATACTTGCCATACTGCTGCACTACTGCCTGCTTTAGCTTTTGTTGATGCTGTTGTTATTTGTCCAGTTGTGATGCTGTGTGTTGTTTAGTTTGCGCTGCTGTTTGTGATGCTATTTGGACAGTTTGTGGCATTTTGTTTGGTTCAGTTTGCACCGCTGTTTGTTTGGTTTAGCTTGCGCTGCTGTTTGGACAGTTTGTAATGCATTTTGTTTGGACAGTTTGTAATGCATTTTGTTTGGACAGTTTGCTTGCGAATTTCTTTTCTTCTTTCTTTTTGTGAACCAAGAAGGGTAACCTTCTTGTGATTTTCAACTAGGGGAAATAGGTGGTGATGAAATAAAATGGCATTCTGATTCCACATTGCAAACCTTAATGATGAATACTTTTTTTTGGAAAATTTCTTGTTTATGCCCATATAATTTGCACTAATCATGTTTTCTATTCTCTTGTCTTCATGTGAGAAAAAATGGAGATGACAAAGCAAGGAACGCAGGAAATCTGTGACAAACATGGAAGTCTTGGAGATAAACAAAAGAATTTGATACGACTTCAACCTTCAAACAAACTTAGACATAGATTAATTCTCCTAGGCCAATCAATCATTTGCATTTTCTTTATAATTTAGAAAAATCATTCTTGTATTGTATCCAATAGTTGTACCAATTCATCTTTAAATACAATAAGTTGTAAAACATAAAGTATTTAAAAGAATAAATTGTTTTGTAACAGTGTTTGAAATTGGAGAAAATCTTATGAAATATTCTGGCGTCGCTTGAAATCCTTTATCAACAACAACTTGTAATTTCTCTTCGCATCCTAATTGATTTTCGAAATTCCCAATCAAGATATTTGAAATAAAATGTTCTAGTCTGGTAACTTAAATTCCAAGTAATCCCAATAACTTTGTAACTGCATTTCAAACGAACACGCACTGTATATTCCATTTCCTAACCAAACAAATGTTTTAAGGACGTAAATCATCTGGTCAACCTGGATCCCACAATCATGATTGTCCTAAATGACAGTCTTAACCTCCATCTCTTGTCCCAAACAAACCATACTCTGAGAACAAACATTATCATTTCAGTAAACCGTGTTTAAAAAAATTCTAAATCAACCAAATGCCTTGTGATGATTTGATAATTTTAAAGTTTTCCAAACTCAAATTTCTTCCGATTCTTTGAAGATAAACCCGTGAGCATCATCACATCTGACCATGAACAGAAAGAATCGTCTCAAAATCTTGTAGCTTGAAGAAATCATAAATACAACCTTGAGGAAGCATGAAGACCAGTGAAAGCCAATTGGATCTTTGAAAACTCATTTTCTTTTGAGAACTGCAAGAAACCCTAATTGCTGGTTTACTGCCACAGAAGAGAATCTGTCTGGTCAATTTCTGAGCCAACTTGAATATCCGAGAAACCCTAGGATTGTGTATTCTATGAAAAATGGGAGGGCAAATTTTGGGGTACAACAGCTTCCCCTGTTCAATCTTCATGAACCTGAAGAGTTAGATTGGCAAATTTTGTCGTTCGTGACTTGAAGGTAAAAGATGATTGGACACTATAGTGCCCATAAATTTGCACTCGACAAAGGTTTAGTTGAGGGAATGGGCTTAAAGATTCCATTTGGAGAGGTGTTAGAATCATGTTGGAGATGGGCTTGTAGATGCCATCCAAGAATGTTTGTTGTAAATCAAAAGAATAAGCATCAGAATGGTGTCCGTATTTGGAACGTATCTGAACTGTATTTGTACTTGAATTTGATTAAGTAACAGAATGGATTTCGTGTCTGGAGGATGAAATCTGAATAAGTGACAGAATGGATTCCGTGTCTGGAGCGTATCTGAACTGTATCTGAATAAGCGACAGAATGGCCACCGTGTTTGGAGCGTATCTGGATTGTATCTTGAAATTAAGGTCTGAATGAGTAACATAATGACTTCTGTGTCTGGAGTGTATCTGTACTGTATCTGTACTTGGAATCTGAGTAAGTATCAGGATGGAATCCTTGTCTGGAGCGTATCTGAACTGTATCTAAAGTTGAGATCTGAATGAGCATGACATCCTTGTCTGGAGCATATCTGTACTGTATCTAGAATCTTTGAACATTTGTTAATGGTAGCTGTTAATCTTATCCTGAAAAGGGTAAAATGTTAGCTGAAGCACAAAGTTATGTTGCATGAAATGTATGATTCAATATATGTACTTTATCAATGTTTATAATATATGGATGTAATGTATGCGCATGTAAGCTGATTTGCTGTATCGCTGAGGAAAATAAATCCTTGACTGCTGCTGAGGATTCCGTTGTGAGAGTAATTCCATACTTCTTGAGGAATCTTCTTGGGGAATACAGAGAATTTTAATGACTTCTACTGGGGATTATTGACGGGAGTCTTTGTTCTGTCAAGGAGCAATAAAAACTCTGTGGGGAAAAACTTATTCCTGTTTGGAAAAAGTTCAGGAGTTTCGGTCGTCTGCCACTCTACTGGGGAGCTACCCTAGGTTGGGGAGAAACAAAAGTTAACTGTTATCTGGTTGATTTTCAGGTTTCAAGACAACTTGATGGGGGAACCTGGAGAAATTGGATAAATTCCGCTGGGGATTGAAAGCTTCCACTCCACTGGGGATCCTAATGATGTACTGTAGGGATTGTTCATGGAATAGCCTAGAGACGTTTTCCTATTCTTTCCATCTGTCAGTAATTGTTCTTTTCCACTTTGTTTATTTGTAAACAGTAATTATGTTCAAATGCATATGTTCATTAACTAATCATTGGACGTTTTTGCAAATAAAAACACAAGTGTAAATAAAAAGGCAAATAGTTTTCTGTACTTTGAAAGAGATATCTTTGTATTTACTTTGAATAAGTATTTTGTACAAAGGAGACAAACATCCTAGTAAGAGGAT
The DNA here is from genome assembly GCA_948472305.1 of Vicia faba. Classification (NCBI taxonomy): domain Eukaryota; kingdom Viridiplantae; phylum Streptophyta; class Magnoliopsida; order Fabales; family Fabaceae; genus Vicia; species Vicia faba. Next base: position 615,835,744 of record OX451735.1, on the reverse strand, counting down.
GGTGTCCTAAATAAGAAAAAATTTACACAAAGAAAGATAGCTATGTGTAATAATCTCATGGGGTTCCCATTCTGCTATAGCCTCCGTCTCTTCGAATATCTTGTCCATTTGTTGCTTCGTCCGAAGATGATTGAATTGATCAGAAGCTCTGAGTTTGTCCGTGAAGATATTATCCTTAAAGTGGTCCGACGAGACATAGTCATACGCTTTAATTCCCTAACTTTTGCCTGGACCGCCCTTTTGGGTTTTCAGTCCACCGGGAAACCCTTTTTTGCCCAAGTCGCCCTTTCAGGTTTTCAACTTGCCGGGTGTACAAATTTTTTTATTTTATCCCTAATTTTTTCCCGAGCCTTTTGGTTTGCCGGGATGCCTTTGTTTTTCCTAGGTGTGTCAACCTAGCGGGTCTCTTATGTGTAGTATCTTTTGACTATGTCTGCGTTCGCAGGATGTGGCAGGTCGTCACCGTCCATGGTGGTTAAGATCATCGCCCCACCAGAAAAGATGTTCTTGATTACAAATGGTCCTTCATAGGTAGGAGTCCATTTTCCCCTGGGATCACTTTGTGTCAAGATGATGCGCTTGATCACTAGATCTTCAACTTGATATACATGGCGTCTGACTTTCTTGTTGAAAGCCTTGATCATCCTTTTTTGATACATCTGACCATGGCAAACAGCAGTAAGTCTTTTTTCATCAATTAAGTTCAGTTGATCAAGTAGGGTCTAGATCCAATCGTCTTTACTCAAACCTTCATCTTTCATAATTATTAAAGAAGGGATTTGAACCTCAATAGGTAAAACAACCTCCATGCCATAAACAAAAGAATAGGGTGTTGCCCCAGTTGATGTGCGAGCCATGGTACGGTACCCGTGGAGAGAAAACGGTAGCATTTCATGCCAGTCCTTGTAGGTGAATGTCATTTTTTGTATGATCTTTTTAATGTTTTTATTAGCTGCTTCGACTGCACCATTTATCTTTGGTCGATAGGGGGATGAATTGTGATGTTGAATCTTGAACTGCTCGCACAAGGCGGTGATCATAGTATTGTTAAGGTTTGTACCGTTATAAGTGATGATCCTTTCCGGGATACCGTACCGGCAAATGAGATTCTGCTTGACAAAGCGGGAAACAATATTCTTAGTAACGGATGCGAAGGAAGCTGCTTCGACCCACTTGGTGAAATAGTCAATGGCCACTAGAATGAAGTGGTGTCCATTGGAGGCTGTAGGCTTGATCTCCCCAATCATATCGATTCCCCACATAGCGAAGGGCCAAGGAGCTATTAAGACATTTAAAGGAACCAGAGGCACGTGCACCTTGTCTGCATAAACTTGACACTTATGACAGGTCCGGGAGTGTTGGTAGCAGTCTGCTTCCATGGTAGACCAATAGTAGCCTGCCCGTAGAATTTTCTTTGTCATCGTGTGCTCGCTAGAGTGAGTGCCAAAGGTACCTTCATGCAATTCAGCCATAATCCTTTCAGCCTCAGCCTTGTCCACACAACTGAGCAGAATAGAATCATGATTGCGTTTGTACAGGATGCCATTACTTAGGAAGAACTTAGCGGAGAATCTCCTTAAGAACTTTTTGTCATTGACTGAAGCTCCTTCTGGAAATTCTTGAGCCTCGAGATACCTTTTGACTTTATGAAACCAAGACTGGTCCACTACTTCTTCGGTATTAATCTCGTGACAGTGTGCTGGTTTGTCCATTCGTTCAATGGTGATCTGGGGAGCCTCGTTATCCCAATTAAGTTTAAACATAGATGACATTGTAGCTAGAGCATCTGCTAACTGATTTTCTTCTCGCAGGAAATGCTCGAAGGTAATATGCTCGAAATGTGGTAACAATGTCAAAACATGTTCTTTGTAAGGGATAAGGTTTGGATGCTTAGTGTCCCATTCTCCTTTAATCTGACTGATGACCAAAGCTGAATCCTCAAACACATCTAAAGATTTGATTCCAAAGTTTATGGCAGCCTTGAGACCAAAGATGCATGCTTCGTACTCTGCCATGTTGTTCGTATAGTTGAAGCAAAGTATGGCCGTAAAAGGAGTATGGAATCCTTCCGGGGATATGAGTACAACACCGATACCGTTACCAAGTGCATTGGATGCCCCATCAAAGTACAGGGTCCATCGGGATCCTTGTTCAGGTCCGTCATATGGCCTGACTTCTTCACCGTTGTTCAATGTCATGATGTCTTCGTCAGGGAAGTCAAACTTCATGGATTGATAATCTTCTACAGCTTGATGGGCCAGATGATCAGCTAGCACACTGCCCTTTATAGCTTTTTGGGTCGTGTACTGTATGTCATATTCTATTAGGATCATCTGCTATCTAGCTATCCTCCCAGACAGAGCAGGCTTCTCAAAGATGTACTTTATCGGATCCATCTTAGATATCAGCAAAGTGGTATGAGTCAACATATACTGTCTTAGCCGGAGAGAAGCCCATACCAAAGTGCGACAAGTTTTCTCGAGCAATGAATATCTGGTTTCACAGTCGGTAAACTTTTTGCTTAGGTAATAAATAGCGTTCTCTTTTCGGCCCGACTCGTCATGCTTCCCCAGTATGCACCCCCATTGAATTCTCCAAGACGGTCAGATACATGATTAGTGGTCTTCCCTCGACTGGTGGCATCAAGATAGGAGGCTCTAGTAAATACTCCTTGATTTTATCGAAAGTAATCTGACATTCATCATTCCATCTTACTACTTGATCTTTCTTCAACAGCTTGAAGATTGGTTCACAAGTAGACGTTAGGTGAGAAATGAATCCGGCAATGTAGTTTAGGCGTCCCAAAAAACCTCTGACTTCCTTCTCAGTGCAAGGAGCAGGCATTTCTTGTATCGCTTTAACCTTGGCAGGATCAACCTTGATGCCTTTGTTGCTGACAATGAAACCTAAAAGTTTACCAGACCGGACTCTGAATGTGCACTTGTTCGGGTTCAACCTTAGTTTGTACTCCTTCAATCTGACAAACAGCTTTTGCAAGTGGTCAAGGTGTTCTTCTCCAGTTTGTGATCGGGATATCATGTCATCTACGTAGACCTCTATCTCATGATGTATCATATAATGAAACAAAGCTACCATGGCGCGTTGATAGGTTGCCCCGGCATTCTTCAGTCCGAATAGCATCACTTTATAGCAGAATGTACCCCACTGTATGACAAATGTAGTTTTCTCCATGTCCTCAGGTGCCATATTGATCTGGTTATAGCCTGAGAATCCGTCCATGAAAGAAAATACTTTGTGTTGGGCTGTATTGTCAACCAGGATGTAGATGTGTGGAAGTGGAAAATCATCTTTAAGGCTGGCCCTGTTTACATCTCTATAATCCACGCACATTCTCACTTTTCCGTCCTTTTTAGGCACGGGAACAATGTTAGAAACCCATTGAGGATAAGAAGTAACAGCCAGAAATCCAGCATTGGACTGTTTCATAACTTCTGCTTTGATCTTCTCTGACATGTCAGGTCTCATGCAGCAGACTTTTTGTTTCACTGGTGGAGAGTCTTCTCTTGTGGGTAGACGATGTACCACAATGTCTGTATCGAGTCCCGGCATGTCTTCGTATGACCAGGCTAAGATCTCAACATCATCATTCAAAAGCTGAATTAGGCGCTCCTTGACACTCGGCTCTAGATTGGCACCCACTCTGATTTCCTTTTTATCTTCCTCGATACCCAAATTGATTGTATCCAAAAGCTCCTCATGAGGCTGAATAGCTCTTTCCTCTTGCTGTAGTAGTCTGGCCAATTCCCCTGGCACCTCACAATCTTCCTCATCTTCGTATTCGGCCTGGTAGACCAGATCTTCAGAGTCACTGAAGGCTATAGCAGTATCGTTACCCATGGAATCCAGAGTGGAAGGGTACCTGCATTTGTGAGTGTGGGTGTGTGTAAGGGTATAGCCATCTTAAAACAATAAAACGTAAAAGAAAGACAATGAGCATAAAAGGTTTATATATGAAAAAGCGTCCATGATTCGTTGAATGACATATGAAAATGAAATAAAAACCCTTACAAATGGACCGATGTGCCTCGGGTAAGACACAAGGTTGAAAATGTACGAATTATTTGTGAATTATTACAAGTCCAACAGAGATGTAAAAGGTAAATTACTGCGATATGAAAGTTATCGGGATGAAGTCTTTGGCTTCGCAGTTGCGAAGTCCTCCGCTGACAGTAGGAAATATCCAATCTTCCAAGCTGTCATCTTCTTCACTGTCCTCCACTGTGTTGACCCCTTGATGACTAATCTTTACAGGTGGCCCTTCGGCACGGGTGCGGCGCACAGCCTTCTGAGCAGTTGAAGTAAACCCCAAGCCAAACTTGTATGATTTGTACGGGATGTCCAGAAGCTACCCCCAGATGGTGCATCCGCCTTCTTCCACTACTGCATTTGCATCCTTTAGAGATGACATCCGAGGTGGAGGTCTTATGATCATAGGAAGTGAGGATACCGCCTTGGTCGCCGCTATTTCCTGAGAGACTTTTTCAAAATGTTGGAAAGGGGTTTCAATGATCTCGCCATCCAATTCCACGTATCGGAAAGAATTCAGATGACTAATCATGTATTCCTCTTCCCCATGGACAGTTATGATCTTCCCTTGGACAGGGTACTTCAGCATCTGATGCAAAGTGGAGGTGACAGCACCGACATTATGAATCCAGGGGCGTCCCAACAGACAAGAGTAAGAAGGACAAATGTCCATCACATAGAAGGTTGAGTTGAAAACCTGAGTTCCCACCTTGATTAGGATGTCCACCTCCCCGTGGACCATCCTCTTCGAACCATCAAAATCTCTCACCACTATATTACTGGGTTTTAAAGTCAGCCCCTTGCAATCCAACCTATCAAGGGCTTTTTTCCGTAAGACGTTCAGAGATGATCCAGTATCAACCAAGACATGAGCTAGGGTTGTTCCTCTGCACTCCACTGAGACATGTAATGCCTCATTGTGTTTTCTCCCTCTGGGTGTCAAGTCAGCATCAGAGAAGCCCAAACCATTATCAGTTGTCAAATTGGCCACACAGTCTTGGAACTGGTCAGCAGACGTCTCTTGCGGCACATGAGCTGTCTTCAGAAATTTTACCAGAGCCTTGGCATGTGCTTCAGAACACAGCAACAGAGCTAGCATAGAGATCTTGGAAGGGGTTTTCCCCAACTGTTCAACCACATCATAATCACTCTTTTTTATTATCCTCAGGATTTCTTCCATCTCCTTCTTGGATGTTTCAGGAACAGCTAGTGATTGAGCCTTCGTCCGAACAGGCTCTTCTTGAACGTTCTTTCCTTTATTCTCAGCAGCGGAAGTAGGGATAGGAATTGCATTGTCTTCGTCGGTAGGTACGCTTGCAGGTATAATCACTGGTGCAGAGGTAATCTTCGTAACGACCACGGGTCTAAAGATTGCCCTTGGAGGAGAAATCTCTGGAGAGAAGATTCAACCACTGCGGGTAATCTTGCTAGTTCCGGCAATATTGCTAATGTCGGAACTGTACTCTTCGGAGCTTTCTTCTTCGGAAATTAGTTCAACCTGTTTAATACCATGGTAGTAGATTTCTCCACCGTAATTCCATGGTACTGTTTTATCTGATTTGTATGGAGCCGGCTCGGACATTGTAATTTTGAGCGGAGTAGTCTTTGGAGCAGGTGTAATCCTAACGGGTCTTTTAGGGGCCCTGGAAGGATTGGCGTAAATGGTTATAATTGAAACTTCTTTAACTGGAACGGGTGAAACAGGAGCATTCTCAAACAAAATTTCTTGGTTATCCATCAGTCGTTGGATACCTTTTTTCAACAGAGGGAAGTCAAATGGTGAGGATAGGCAAACATGGCAGTCTTTGTCACAAGCTGGGAATATGCCAGCTTTTAATAAATTCAACTTAATAGTCGGGAGCGTAGTCATCATTTCATCCACGATAGCAACAAACAGATCTTCTTCAATAGCATTGGCATTGTGACCATGCCTAAGCATTGGAGCAAAAATAACATTTGGTTTCTCAGGCGCTTCAAACTCAACTTCCTTCGCATCTATCAGGTCTTAAATTTTATTCTTCAGAGCCCAACAGTTGTTGGTGTCGTGCCCTGGACTTTTAGAAAGGTACACGCACCTGGCATTCAGATGGTAATATGGAGACACAGTATTAGGATTCTTTGGGGTCTCTTTTAAAGTGGCCAGATTCAATTTCAGAAGACATGGTAGAACTTGAGCTGGAGTCATGTTAATCTTGGTTAATTGCCGGATTGGCCTTTCCACCCTTGGCTGGTTATTTCTCGGCTGATTATTTCTTGGCTGGTCTAACGCAGGCTTCAGAATCATAACGGCCCCCACCGTTGGTCGGCGTTCCGTTCTTCCTTGATTTCTATGTGAATAGACAATAGACACTTCCTTCTTTCCACTGAAGGGCTTTTTTACAACTGCAGAGGCAGACACGTCTTTCTGAATTTTCCCACTTCTTATACCGGCTTCCACTCTCTCGCCAGTTAAAATTAATTCAGTAAACCCTGCAGAGGAGCTCCCAATCAGATGATTCAAGAAAGGGCCTGATAGAGTTCCTAGGAACATGTCCACTAACTCCCTTTCAGATAAAGGGGGTTGCACCCTTCCGGCTAGATCCCTCCACTTTTGGGCGTAGTCTTTGAAGCCCTCATTTGATACCATAGCCATACTCTGGAGTTGATTACGGGTTGGTTCCAAATCGGCGTTGTACTGATACTGTTTATAGAAAGCTTCTGCCAAGTCTTCCCAATTGTGGACATTAGCCCTCTCCAACTGGTAGAACCAATCAAGCTGCGTTCCTGATAAATTGTCCTTAAAAAAGTGGACTCACAAGTCTTTGTCAGCAGAATATGGTTGAATCTTCCTGACATATGATCTGAGGTGCATTTTGGGGCAAGACACCCCATCATACTTGGCAAATAGTGGCACTTTAAACTTTGGCGGGATTACAATTCCTAACACCAGCCCTAACTCCTCAAAATCCAGACCCGGTACCCTCTGTATTTCCATAGCAGCTAGACGCTCTTCCAGGTGTTTGTACTTGTCATCAGCCGGGGGGTATTGTTGTTCAGAGTAGTCCTCCTCTTCCTCTTCTTCTTCAGAATCTGATGGTACCGCCATTTCTTTTCCTTTTCTTTCCCCTTCTTCAGATGTTGTTGGAAATTCTAAGGTCCTTCTGGCTTGTCCTTGAAACCTTCTGCCCATGATTACCACACTGTTATGTGGTGGGAGAACTGACTTAATGTTTTGTGTTTCGATTGCCCATGTGCGGTTAGCAAGAGTCGTCACCGACTTTTCTTTTATCCAAAATGAAAGGTAAAAAAGCACAGGAATGACCTTTCGAGAATTTTCTCGGGTTCGGGGGGTAGATTATGAAAAGGGAAGGTATTAACACCCTTTTCATCCATGGTTTTCCATGGGCTCTTAGTTACTCGTTTAGATTACTTGCTTTTATTTGATTGTGTGCTTGTGGTGTGGGCTTTGAAAGTATTTTGAAAATAATCTCTTTGTAATGGTTCTCGTCTCTATAAGAACGTATACAAAGTTTTGTTTTTGAAAAGTGGTTCAAAGATGTGTTTGTGAATCGTGTTTCGAAAAGTGTTTTGAAAAGAGGTTTTGCAATGGTTCTCGTCTCTATAAGAACGTATACAAAATGTTTTATCTTTTTGAAAATGTTTTGAAATGGGAGTGTAGGTGTAAAAGTTTTTGTCGTGAGCAAGCCAGTAACTAAGAGCGAATCTATCTACTCGAAAGGTCTTCAATTGTTCTTTTCTTCCTCCTTTTGATGGTGCTATCTTACCATTGATTTGGTAAGAAGCCCCATCGTTGGATGTGAAGGGACAGGCGCGGGTCAATTTTACAATCATTGAAGGCAACTTGTGAGACGCTTTAGCAATTTTCGTAAAGAACGAGATCGTTTTAATCGAAGGCAACATCGAGGGTCATCGAGGTACTACGATCTTTGTTTATTGAAGGGTCATTTGCTAAAGCATCCCATATTCGAGGGACATGATTGTATTTCCGAGGCAAATGGCGAGGTTACCCTAGAGGTGCGCGTGTGAAAAAGTGTGTTGGTTTCAAGTTATTTATTCTTTGATTAGGTCATCTAGCGATTGATTTTTGAATCTTGCCATACATGCCTAGTTACTATACAATATATGGAAAACAATAAATTGCGGGAATTGAAATTCTACGCTATTACAAAATGTTCGGGAATGGGGATACAATTTTTACAAATGGGGATGAATCAAATGAGATAGAAATGTCAGAATATCAAACAATACAACGAAATCGAATTTTTGTGCGATTTAATTTAAAGTTATGATAATTCATGAAAATAAAATCAGCAAGATATGGAAATGAAATGTTAAGTATTTACATGAAAAGAGGAAAATAAAACCTATTCTAAAAAAAAGATTAAATTAAAATCTTTATTATTTTGTATTTTTATTAATTATGTAAATAATTTTAAAGGAAGAAAACAAACTAAATTAAATTTTTTGATGTTTTATTAAATGTAAAAATTAAAAATAAAAATAAGTTTATATAAAAAAAGGAAATGATAAAAATTAATCACTAAAACCTAAATTAATTTAATAAAAATGTATTTTGGTTTTCTTAGCATTTGCATAATAATGAAAAGAAATGTAAATGAAAACAAATTAAAAAAAAAAGTAATGGGCTTAGGGAGATTTGGGAGAAGGCCCAAAGAGAAATGGTATTATTGTTGTTAAAGAAACATGGCCAGATGGGGGGATGTATTAAGAAACGAATGGGCCTTAGGGATTTGTAAACACAACAGGCCCATGCTCCTAACTCAGTTTAGTTGTTTGATTAAGGGGCAAACGAAAAAATTAGGGTTCTTGAACCCTTTTGCTCACAGTGGCGCCGTTCATCTCTTTGTTCATCCATTTTTTTTCATCTCTTCACCTCAGTTCACTTCTAAACTTCTCACTAAACGTCCCTATTTCCTTTGGCGAATTAAATCGCTCATGCTGTCTCTTTGCCTTACCGCGATTCACAATTTTGAAACCCTAATTTTTAAATGGATTTATGTCTAAGGGGTTCGAAATTGGTTTATCTGATCATCCCCCCAGCTCTCAGTTGCCGGAATGCCCCTAATATTGCCTCCCTAAGCGAGTTTCAATGGCTTTCTTTGAAAAGGGTGAGATTCTGGTTCCTTTCGAAACTTAACAATTTCAATGGTTTTCTTTTCATCTAGTTCATATTTCTGTTAATTAACTTGTTCTTTTTTAAATGCATGACAATACATGATTATGGAAGATTTGGAAAGAGAGGGAAACCCTACCTGTTTGGAACTTTACAATTTCTTGCGATTTTGAAAGGGAGCGGCGAGAACGAAGGCGGCGTTCCTTGGTAGCCGGAGCTTGCGCGAGGGAGGAGATGAAGAGGATACCCGTTGCTTTCTGGTAACTTTTCTACTTCCTTTGAATGATGGTGATGTTGGTTATCTGGATTTTGTGGCTTGTTACCGTTTTATGAGTTTAAAAATGTTTCTGTCTTTGGTCGGGTTTTCTGTTTTGGTTGGTTTGAGATTGATCTTGTTATCTTGATGGTTAACAGTTTTTTTTCTTGGTTTGATGCTTCTTGGCCAGTTGACAGGTTTTTTGGTTGTGGATTTTTATGACAGGCTTTTGATGATGGTTGTTGTTTTGTGTTTTAACAGTTGAAACTTTGGTTTTTATTGATGGTGTTACTAGTTTGGGATTTTTTACAGTTGAGACTTTTGGTTTGCTGAGCGTTTTTAGGCTCGTTGCTGTTGGTTTTGACAGTTTGTTACAGGTTTTGCTGTTTGAGGATGGCTTGAGATATTTGGCTTTTTGAGTTTTTTGGTTTGGGATCTTGCTACTGTAACAGGTTGCAGGTTTGGTTGATAGTGGTATGCTTGGGATATTTGGCTTTTGGTTTTGTTTGACAGGTTTGATGAGTTTTGATTTTGTTGACAGTTTGAAGGTTTTGGAGGTTGATATTTGAGGATGGCTTGGGATATTTGGCTTTTTGAGTTTTTTTTTTGGTTTGGGATCTGGTGAGCTTTTTTGTTTTAGATTGATATTTTGCTTGGTATATTTGTTAACAGGTTGCAGGTTTTATGAGTTTGAAAATGGTTTGAGGTTTTGAGACCTTGACAGTTTTTTTTTGGACTTTGACAGTTTTGAAAACTTGAGGTTTTGGAGGTTTTTTTTGGTTTGCTGAGTTTGATAATTTTTTTCTATATCCTTGCTTGAGAGTTTTGTTTACTGTTATATTGGTGTTGCTTATGTTGTATTTCTATTCCAAATGGTGGGAAAACAAAGAATTTGAATCTTTTACTATATTGTTCTTTTGGCTTTTTGATGGCAGTTTTGTTTTCTAACAGCTTCTATGTAACTTGTGACAGTCAAGGCAGCATGGCTGTGTATCCCAATAACCTAGGTGACTTCTTTCCTCTCTTCTCTCTCAATGACACTAAGAAAGTCAATTGCTCTTTTGCCTTTTTTTCCAATTCGAAAAGTTTGCAATAAAAAATGGGAAATGATGAATTAGGCTCCTTGAACAAGTTTCTTGCTTGTTTGACTTAGCTTATTATATTGCTATACTTTTGTTTTGCTGCCTGCTCTAGCTTATGCTGTTTGTTGTTTTTGACAAAACTATTTGTTTGGCTTCTGAGGCCGCTGTTGGTGATGCTGTTTGGCTCAGTTTGCGCCTTCTGTTTGGACAGTTTTGCTTGCCTCTTGTTTGGACAGTTTTACTATTTGCTTGGTTCTGTCCAGTTTGCGCTGCTGTTTGGATAAATTTTCTGCATTTGTTTTGTCCAGCTTTGCTGTTTGTTTGGATAAGTTTGCTGCGTTTGTTTTGTTTGGACAACTTGCTTGCATTTTGGACAGCTTGCTTGCATTTTGGACATTTTTCTTGCATTTCTTTTGTTCTTTCTTTTTGTGAACCAAGAAGAGTAATCTTCTTGTGATTTGCAAAAATAGAGGAAATAAATTGTGATGAATTAAAATGGCCTTCTGATTCCAATTTGCAAACTTTAATGATGAATAGCACTTTTTCTTTTGAAAAATCTTGCTTATGCCCAAATAAATTTTGTACTAATCACATTTCCTTTCTTTCATTTTCATGTGAGCACAATGGAGAGGACAAAGCATGGAAGGCAAGAACCATAGGGCAAGCAAGGAAGGTCTTTGGAGATAGCAAAATAACTTCAGTCAAACTTAGGCATAGATTAGTTCTCTTAGGCCAATCAAGCATTTGAAATTTCCTTGCAATTTAGAAAAACATTCTTGTACTGTATCCAACAATTGTACTAATTTATCTTTTAAATACAATAAGTTGTAAAACATAGAGTATTTAAAAGAATAAATTATTTTGTAACAATGTTTGAAAAAAATGGAGAAAGTGTTATGAGATATTCTGGTGTCCATTGAAACCCTTTACTGTCAATAATTTGTAATTTTCTCTTCGCATCCCAACTGATTCTTAAAGATTCCCAATCAAGATAATTGAAACAAAATGCTCCAATCTGATAATTTAAATTCCAATAATTATGTAATCTTGCAACTGCATTCCAAACAAACACGCACTGTATATTCCATTTCCTAAACAAGCAAATGTTTTAAAAGACGCAAATCATCTGGTTAACCTGGATTAAACAATCATGAGTATCTTACATGACAGTCTTAAATGCCATCTCTTGTCCCAACAACCATGCCTTGAGAACAAACAATGTCTTTTCAGTAAACTTGAGAAATCATGAAAACCTGTGAAAGCCAATTGGATCTTTGAGAATTCATTTCTTTTGAGAATTGCAAGAAAACCCCTAATTGCTGGTTTACTGCCACAGAAGAAAATCTATCTGATCGATTTCTGAGCCAACTTGAATATATGAGAAGCCCTAGGGTTGTGTCTTCTATGAAAAATGGGAGGGCAAATTTTAGGGTACAACAGCTGCCCCTGTTCAATCTTCTTGAACCTGGAGAGTTAGATTGGCGAGTTTTGCCGTTCGTGACTCGAAGGTAAAAGATGATTGGACACTAGAGTGCCCATAAATTTGCACTCGGCAAAGGTGTAACTAAGGGAATGGGCTTAAAGATGCCATTTGGAGAGTATGTTAGAATCTTGTTGGAGATGGGCTTGTAGATGCCATCCAAGAATGTTTGTTGTAAACCACAAGAATAAGCATCATAATGGTGTCCGTATTTGGAACGTATCTGAACTGTATCTGTACTTGAATCTGAATAAGTGGAAGAATGGCTTCCGTTTCTGGAGCGTATCTGTACTGTATCTGAAGGATGAACCTGAATAAGCGATAGAATGGCTTCCGTGTCTGGAGCGTATCTGTACTGTATCGGTATTCGAATCTGAATAAGTGATAGAATGACTTCCGTGTCTGGAGTGTATCTGTACTGTATCTTGAAATTAAGTCTGAATGAGTAACAGAATGACTTCCATGTCTGGAGTGTATCTGTACTGTATCTGAAATTGAACTCCGAATGAGTAACAGAATAACTTCTGTGTCTGGAGTGTATTTGTACTGTATCTTGAAATTAAAACCTGAATGAGTGACAGAATAACTTCAGTGTTTGGAGTGTATTTGTACTGTATCTTGAAGTTGAGATCTGAATGAGTGATAGAATGACTTTCGTGTCTGGAGTGTATCTGTACTGTATCATGATGGCACATTGTTAAACGGTAGATGTTAATCTTATCCTGTAAAGGGTAAAATGTTAGCTGAAGCGCAAAGTTATGATGCATGAAATGCATGACGCGATATATGTGCTTTATCAATGTTTATGATATATGGATGTAATGTATGCGCATGTAAGCTGATTTGCTGTATTGCTGAGGAAAATGACTGTTGCCGAGGAAAATAAATCTTTGACTGCTGTTGAGGATTCCGTTGTGAGAGTAATGCCATATACTTCTTGAGGAATCTTCCAGGGGAATCTAGAGAATTTTAATGACTTCTACTGGGGATTTAATGACGGGAGTCTTCATTCTGTCGAGGAGTAATAAAAACTCTGTGGGGAAAAACTTATTCCTGTTTGGAAAAAGTTTTGGAGCTTCGGTCGTCTTCCACTCTACTGGGGAGTTACCGTAGGTTGGGGAGAAACAAAAGTTAACCGTTATCTGGTTGATTTTCAGGCTTCAAGACAACTTGCTGGGGGAACTTGGAGAAACTGGATGATTTCCGTTGTGGGTTGATAGTTTGAAGTTTCGGCTCCACTGGGGATTAGTAGTTGGTAGTCTCAGCTCCGCTGGTGACCTGTGGTTCAAAGTTTTGGCTCCGCTGGGGATCTTAATAACGTGCTGTAGAGATTTCTCATGGAATAGCCTAAAGACGTTTTCCTAATCTTTCTACCTGTCAGTAATTACTCTTTTTCATCCTGTTTATTTGTAAACAGTAATTATGTTCAAATGCATATGTTCATTAATGAATCATTGGACGTTTTTGCAAATAAAACACAAGTGTAGAAAGAAAAAGACAAATGGTTTTCTGTTCTTTGAAAGAGATATCTTTGTATTTACTTTGAATAAGAATTTTGTACAAAGGAGACAGACATCCTAGTAAGAGGATGGCGTCATAAAAATGAGAAAAAATTTATACAAAGAAAGATAGCTATGTGTATGAAAATCCCATGGGGTTCCCATTCTGCTATAGCCTTGGTATCTCCGAATATATTGTCCATTCGTTGCTTCGTCCGAAGATGATTGAATTGATCAGAAGCTCCGAGTTCGTCTGTGAAGAGATTGTCTTTAAAGTGATCCGACGAGACATAGTCATGCGCTTTAATTCCCTAATTTTTGCCTGGACCGCCCTTTCGGGTTTTCAGTCCACCGGGAAACCCTGTTTACCCAAGTCGCCCTTTCAGGTTTTCAACTTTCCGGGTGTATAATTTTTTTTGTTTTATCCCTAATTTTTGCTCGAACCTTTTGGTTCGCCGGGATGCCCTTGTTTCGCCTAGGTGTGTCAACCTAGCGGGTCTCTTATGCGTAGTATCTTTTGACTATGTCTGCGTTCGCAGGGTGCGACATATCTTCGCTGTCCATGGTGGTTAAGATCATTGCCCCACCAGAAAAGATGTTCTTGACTACAAATGGTCCTTCATAGGTAGGAGTCCATTTGCCCCTGGGATCACTTTGTGGCAAGATGATACGCTTGATCACAAGATCTCCAACTTGATACACTTGGCGTCTGACTTTCTTGTTGAAAGCCTTGATCATCCGCTTTTGATACGTCTGATTGTGGCAAACAGCAGTAAGTCTCTTTTCGTCGATTAAGTTCAACTGATCAAGTCGGGTTTGGATCTAACCGTCTCCACTCAAACCTGCATCCTTCATGATTCTCAAAGAGGGGATCTGGACCTCAATAGGTAAAACAGCCTCCATGGCATATACCAAAGAATAGGGTGTTGCCCCAGTTGCTGTGCAAGCCGTGGTACGGTACCCGTGGAGAGAAAACGGTAGCATCTCATTCCAGTCCTTGTAGGTGACTGTCATTTTTTGTATGATCTTTTTGATATTTTTGTTAGCAGCTTCGACATCACCATTCATCTTTGGCCGGTAGGGGGATGAATTATGATGTTGAATCTTGAACTGCTTGCACAAAGCGGTGATCATAGTATTGTTAAGGTTTGTATCGTTATCGGTGATGATCCTTTCGGGGATACCGTACCGACATATGAGATTCTGCTTGATGAAGTGGGCAACAACATTCTTTGTAACGGATGCGAAGGAAGCTGCTTCGACCCACTTTGTGAAGTAATCAATGGCCACCAGAATGAAGCGGTGTCCATTGGATGTTGTACGCTTGATCTCTCCAATCATGTCGATTTCCCACATAGCGAATGGCTAAGGAGCTATTAAGACATTTAGAGGAACCGGAGGCACGTGCACCTTGTCTGCATAGATTTAACATTTATGGCAAGTTCAGGAGTGTTGATAGCAGTCAGCTTCCATGGTAGACCAGTAATAGCCTGCCCTTAGAATCTTCTTAGCCATCGTATGCCCGCTAGAGTGAGTGCCAAAGGTACCTTCATGCAATTCAGCCATGATCTTTTTAGCTTCAATCTTGTCCACACAACGGAGCAGAATAGAATCATGATTGCGCTTGTACAGGATACCATTACTCAGGAAGAACTTAGCTAAGAATCTTCTTAAGAACTTTTTGTCATTGACTGAAGCTCCTTCAGGATATTCTTGAGTCTCGAGATACCTTTTGACTTCATGAAACCAAGGCTGGTCCACTACTTCTTCGGCATTAATCTCGTGACAGTGTGCGGGTTCGTCCATCCGTTCAATGGTGATCTGGGGAGCCTCATTATCCCAATTAAGTTTAAACATGGATGACATTGTAGATAGAGCATCTTCTAGCTGATTTTCTTCTCGCGGGAAGTGCTCGAAGGTAATCTGCTCGAAATGTGGTAACAATGTCAAGACATGTTCTTTGTAAGGGATGAGGTTTGGATGCTTAGTGTCCCACTCTCCTTTGATTTGACTGATAACCAAAGCTGAGTCCCCAAACACAACTAAATATTTGATTCCCAAGTTTATGGTAGCCTTGAGTCCAAAGATGCATGCCTCATACTCTGCCATGTTGTTCGTACAGTTGAAGCAAAGTCTGGAGGTGAAAGGAGTATGGAAACCATCTAGGGATATGAGTAACACGCCGATACCGTTGCCAAGTGCATTGGAGGCCCCATCAAAGTACAGGGTCCATCGGGATCCTTGTTCAGGTCTGTCATATGGTCTAAATTCTTCAACATTTTCCAATGTCATGATGTCTTCGTCATGGAAGTATAACTTCATGGATTGATAATCTTCTACAACTTGATGGGCCAGATGATAAGCTAGAACACTCCCCTTTATAGATTTTTGGGTCGTGTACTGTATATCGTATTCTGTTAGGACCATCTTCCATCTAGCTATTCTTCCAGATAGAGCGGGCTTCTCAAAGATGTACTTGATCAGATCCATCTTAGATATCAGCAAAGTGGTATGAGTCAACATGTACTGCCTTAGTCGGCGAGTAGCCCATACCAAAGCGCAGCAAGTTTTCTCGAGCAGTGAATATCTTGTTTCACAGTCGGTAAACTTTTTGCTAATGTAATAAATGGCATGCTCTTTTTGGCTAGACTCGTCATGCTGCCCCAGTACGCACCCCATTGAATTCTCTAGGACGGTCAGATAAATGATTAGCGGTCTTCCCTCGACGGGTGGCATCAAGATAGGAGGCTCTAGCAAATACTCCTTGATTTTATCGAAAGAAATCTGACAGTCATCATTCCATCTAATTACCTGATCTTTCTTCAACAGCTTGAAGATTGGCTCACATGTAGATGTTAGGTGAGAAATGAACCTAGCAATGTAGTTTAGGCGTCCCAAAAAACCTCTAACTTCCTTCTCAGTGTGAGGAGCAGGCATTTCTTGTATAGCTTTGACTTTGGCAGGATCAACCTCGATGCCTTTGTTCCTGACAATGAAACCCAAGAGTTTACCGGACCGGACTCCGAATGTGCACTTGTTAGGGTTCAATCTTAGTTTGTACTCCTTCAATCTGACAAACAACTTTTGCAAGTGACTAAGGTGTTCTTCTTCAGTTTGTGATCGGGCTATCATGTCATCTACGTAGACCTCTATCTCATGATGTATCATATCATGAAATAAAGCTACCATGGCGCGTTGATAGGTTGCCCCGACATTCTTCAGTCCGAGTGGCATCACTTTGTAGCAGAACATGCCTCACTGTGTGACGAAAGTAGTTTTCTCCATGTCCTCAGGTGCCATTTTGATCTGGTTGTAGCCTGAGAATCCGTCCATGAAAGAAAATACCTTATGCTGAGCTGTATTGTCAACCAAGATGTCAATGTGTGGAAGTGGAAAATCTTCTTTAGGGCTGGCCCTGTTTAAATCTCTGTAATCCACGCACATTCTCACCTTGCCATCCTTTTTAGGCATGGGAACTATGTTAGCAACCCATTGTGGATAGGAAGTAACAACCAGAAATCTAGCATTGAACTGCTTCATGACTTTTGCTTTGATCTTCTCGGACATGTCAGGTCTCATGCGGTGGACCTTTTGTTTCACTGGTGGACAGTCTTCTCTAGTGGGTAGACGGTGTACCACAATGTCTGTATCGAGTCCCGACATGTCTTCGTATGACCAGGCAAAGATTTCAACATAATCATGTAGTAGCTGAATTAGGCGCTCCTTGACACCCGACTCTGGATTGGCACCTATCTTGATTTCCTTTTTGTCGTCCTCAGTTCCCAAGTTGATTGTATCTAACTGCTCTTCATGAGGCTGAATTTCTCTTTCCTCTTGTTGCAGAAGTCTAGCCAATTCTTCGGGCACCTCACAATCTTCCTCACCTTCGTATTCGGCTTCGTAGATCAGATCTTCAGAGTCATTGAAGTTTATAGCAGTATCGTTACCCATGGGATCCGGAATGGAAGAGTACCTGCATTTATGAGTGTGGGTGTGTGTAAGGGTATATCCATCTTAAAACAAATAAAATGTAAAAAGAAAGACAATGAACACAAAAGTTTGTATGAAAAACGTCCATGATTCATTGAAATGACATATGAAAATGAAATAAGAACCCTTACAAATGGACCATTGTGCCTCGGGTAAGACACAAGGTTGAAAAAGTATGAATTGTTTGTGAATTATTACAGATCCAACAAAAATGGAAAAGATAAATTACTGCGGTATGAAAGTAATCAGAACAAAGTATTTTGCTTCCCAGTTGCACAGTCCTCCGCTGACAGTAGGAAAAATCCAGTCTTCCAGGCTGCCCTCTTCTTCACTGTCCTCTAGTGCATTAATCCCTTGGTGACTGATCTTCACAGGTGGCCCTCCGGCACGGGCGCGGCGTGTGGCCTTCTGAGCAGTTGAGGTGAACCCCAAGTCGAATTTATTTGATTTGTAGGGAAAGTATGGAAGCTGCCCCCAGATTGTGCTTCCTCCCTCTTCAACCACTGCTTTTGCATCCTTGAGAGATGACATCCGAGGCAGAGGTCTGGTAATCGTGGATACAGAGGACACTGTCTTGGTCGCCACTATCTCCTGAGCTACCTCCTCAAAATGCTGGAAAGGAGTTTCGATGAATTCGTCATCCAATTCTACATAACAGAAAGAATTCAGATGACTGATCATGTATTCCTCTTCTCTATGAACAATTATGATTTTCCCCTGGACAGGGTACTTGAGCATTTGATGCAGAGTAGAAGTGACAGCTCCAGCATGGTGGATCCAAGATCTTCCCAATAGGCAAGAATAAGAAGGACGGATGTCCATCACATAGAATATGGAGTTGAAGGTTTCAGTTCCCACCTTAATCGGGATGCCCACCTCCCCGTGGACCATCCTTTTAGAACCATTAAAGGCTCTGACAATTATATTGCTGGGTTTCAGGGTTAAGCCTTCACAATCCAGTCTATCCAAGGCTTTCTTCTGCAAGATGTTCAAAGATGAACCAGTGTCTACCAGTACGTGTGCTAGGGTTATCCCTCTGTATTCCACCGAGACATGCAAAGAATTATTATGTTTTCTCCCTTTCGAAGTTAAATCTGCATCAGAGAATCCTAGACCATTGTCAGCTGTTAAACTAGCCATACATTCCTGGAACTGATCAACGGAGGTTTCTTGTGGCACGTGGGCCGTCTTCAAAAATATTATCAGAGCCTTAACATGAGCTTTTGAACAAAGCAATAGGGCCAACATGGAGATCTTTGAGGGATTTTTCCCCAGATGTTCTACCACGTCATAATCGCTTTTCTTGATTATTTTCAAAATCTCCTCCATTTCTTTTTGAGAGGTTTCAGGGATGATCAACGGCTGAGCCCTCGTCCTGACGGGCTCTTCTTGGATCCCTTTCCCTCGAACATCAGTAGCAGCAGAGGGGATAACCACAAGGGTTGTGACTTCGTCTATGATTGGTGTACTTGCAGATATGTTTACCGGTGTAGAGATAACCTTAGGAGCAGCTGAGGGTCCAAAAATTGCCTTTGGAGGGGCAATCTTTGGAGAAAATATTCTTCCACTACGAGTAGCTTTGCTTGTTCCGTGGATGTTACTGATGTCAGAATTGTCTTCTTCAGAACTCTCTTCCTCGGCAGTTTGTTCAATCTGTTTGACACCATGGTAGTAGATTTCTCCACCATAGTTCCATGGTACTGATTTGTCGGACTTGTACGGGACTGGCCCGGGCATGGTTATCTTAAAAGGTGCAGCCTTCGGAACAGATGTAATCCTAACAGGCCTTTTAGGGACCTTGGAAGGATTGGAGGATATGGTTATTATTGAAACATCGTTAACAGGAGTTGATAAAATAGGAGTCTTCTCAAATAGGATTTCTTGGTTATCAATTAGGCGTTGGATGCCTATCTTCAACAATGGACAGTGGGTTAATGAGGATGGACAAAGGTGACAATCTTCTTCACAACCTGGGAAAACCCCAGCCTTCAACAAATTTAACTTGATTATAGGGAGCGGAGTTATCAAATCATCTACAGTAGCAACAAATAGATCCTCCTCAACAGCATGGGCGTTGTGGCCGTGCCTTTGCATTGGAGCAGAGATAACATTGGGTTTTTCAGGTGCGTCGAATTCAACTTCTTTAGCATCTATCAAATCCTGAATTTTATTCTTCAGGGCCCAACAATTGTCAGTGTCGTGCCCTGGGCTCTCCGAATGGTAAGCAAACCTGGCGTTCAGATGGTAGTGCGGAGAAGCGGTATTTGGATTCTTCGGGGCCTCTTTCAGAATTTCTAGATTTAACTTCAAGAGATGGGGTAGAACTTGGGAAGGAGTCATGTTTATCCTAGTGAATTTCCTAACTGGCCTTTCCACCCTAGTTTGATTGGTCCTCGGTTGACTGGTTCTGGACTGATCAGATGCAGACTTCTGAATCATAACGGCCCCCACCGCTGGCCCGAGCTCGACTCTTCCTTGACCCCTCTGAGAGTAGACAGCTGATACTTCCTTCTTTCTCGTGAAAGGTTTTCTGATGGCAGCAGAAGTAGATGCATCTTTTTGAATTTTCCCGCTTTTTATACCGGCCTCCACTCTTTCTCCGGTTAGAATCAAATCAGTGAACCCAGCAGACGAACTTCCAATCAGGTGATTAAAGAAAGGACCTGACAGGGTACCCAGGAACATGTCTACTAGCTCCCTCTCTGATAGGGGTGGTTGCACCCTTCCGGCTAAATCCCTCCACTTTTGGGCGTAGTCTTTGAATCCCTCGTTGGACACCATGGCCATACTCTGGAGTTGAGTAGGGGTTGGTGCCAAGTCGGCATTGTATTGATACTGTTTATAGAAGGCGGTTGCCAAATCATCCCAATTATGCACATCAGACCTCTCCAACTGGTAGAACCAATCAAGCTGTGTTCCTGACAAACTGTCCTGGAAAAAGTGGACCCATAGGTCTTTGTCAGAAGAATGTGGTTGAATTTTCCTGACATAAGATCGTAGGTGCATTTTTGGAAAACACACCCCATCATACTTAGCAAACAGTGGCACTTTAAACTTAGGAGGGATTACAATTCCAGACACCAAACCTAACTCCTCAAAGTCCAGCCTCGGTACTCTCTGTATCTCCATAGCAGCTAGACGCTCTTCCAAATTTTTGTATTTGTCATCGGCCAGAGGGTACTATTGTTTGGAGTAGTCCTCTTCTTCATCTTCCTCTGCTTCATAATCTGATGGTACTGCCGTTCCTTTTCCTTTTCCTTCCTCCTCTTCAGATGTTGATGGAAACACCAAGATCTGTCTAGCTTGTCCTTTAAACCTTCTGCCCATGACAACCACACCGGCTCTCTTCTTCTTCTTTTTCTCTTTCCCTTTCTCTAGCAGAGTCTTGAGCTCCTCCTGCCCCTTGGCTAAGGTCAAGAGTAGCTGTTGAAATTGTGAATTCTGAGCTTGTAGGTCTTTGACCGTTTGTTCTAGATCCATCTTGCTGAAATAAACATCAGAGAGATGAGGAAACTTGGTGTGAAGACCTGCTTATGCATATGATGAATGATATGTATTCATGCAATGCTTTCAAGGATTCAGAAATTCAAATTTGTTTTAAACAAAAAAGAAACACACGTCATATTAATAAGATAGAATTTGTTAGTACATCAATGCCCCTTGGGCAAAATAATACAAAATTCTAAGGTAAAAAGACGTTGCGCATCCTCTTTGGTGCAATGTAGGTGTTGAGAGTCTGCTCTTCGTGAAGTAGCCGAGTGAGTTCCAAAACCTTATTCTCGCTTGCGTAGAATTTGGCTTCGAAAGTATCGCGCTCTCCCTTGAGTTGTATCCAACTCCTTTGTAGATCTTCGAGTGATGTCGGCATGTCAGGATGTAGGAGAGTGTATGGAACCTCTCCTTCCTTAACAAACTCTATAATCACTAGGAGAATGGAGGGGTAAGGCATCATAAGACTTTGGGCTCGGGTTCGTACCCACTTGAGGTAAGGCTCAAGAGGGATGGAATTCTTGTGTCCCAGGGTCTTATTGTCTACCTTGTTGGGCATCCTCCAAGCTCGGATGAACCTTTGACGATGTCCTTGATTGTCGTTGTCAAAGTCGAAAACCAAGCCTTGAATCAGCATGTCATGTGGGCCATCCCTTCGGGCATAACCAAATTGTCTTAGAGCCAAGCAAGGGTTGTAGGTGATGCCTCCCCTAATGCCAAGTAGAGGGACATTAGGGAATTCCCCACAATGGTCGATGATGATAACATTCTCTTTGGTTCGAGAACACCAATGGATATCTGAATGTGTAAGAGTCATCAATCATTGTGACCATCTCAAACCTTGCTCGTTCTTCAAGATTGATTGGGGAAGATGAGAAATAAACCATCTTGCCAGGAGAGGAGTGCAACACATGAGAACACCTCTTTTCCTCATTGTACGAGTGTGAAAAGAGTGGAGGATATCCCCAAGCAATGTAGGCACCGGGTTGCGAGTCATGAAGATTTTAACAGCACTCACATCTATGAGTTGGTAAGGGTTAGGGAACAAGACCATCCCATAGATGAGAAGAGCTACAATCTCCTCAAAAGCTTGTAAGTCCAAGTAATTCCATCAACTTTGGGCCTTCTCAAACAAGAACTTTTCCAAGAAGCCTTTGACACCACTTCTAGTTTCCCAATGTGTTGTGACATCAGATGAGTGCAAGTGTAGTGCTTGAGAAATCTTTTATAGCTTTGGATCTCTTTTCATACCGTTGAAGGGTAGTTGATTGAGAATAGGAATCCTCAAGAGTTGAGAAAATTCCTCCAAAGTGGGCACAAGTTGCTAGTCAGGAAATGTGAAGCAGTGATGCAAAGGGTCAAAGAACTGGAAAAGAACTTTCATCATGTCTTCCTCTGTGTTGGAAGTGACTAAGTTGAGTAAACGACCATGCCTCTAGGTGAATGGAGAGTTCTCAAGAATTCTTGAAGCTAGCTCCTTGAGTTGTGGAGGAATTCTTACAAGGTTGACCTGGATAGTTTTCCTGCGAAGTGAATCCATATCCTACAAAACAAGAACAAAGATGAACTTCCAAAAATCCTTGAAATGGTTAGTGGATGCATATGATGCTTCATGATGTTCATGATGTTATGCTCAAGTATATATGTACAAGCAAATCACACAAGTTCCTAGTTTAGGCTTGCATGGGGTTTCATAGGTAAGTACCCTCTTGAAGTTTAGTTGGCTCAACCTGTCCTAGAAATAGTAACTGGGTTCTAAGGAGCTCAATATCACTGGATTGTTTCCTTGTTCATTGTTTCAATTCATCCTCTTTACTGGCGACCGAAATATTCTAAGGAACCAACCCTCAATGAGTGTAGTATCGAGTATCTACCAACTTCAGACTGCACCAAAGTCGGTCATCTCACTACGTCCTAAAAGGCCAAGTTGGTCAAGTAAAGGTTCTAAAAGTCCATTAGTGCTTCATGACATCACTCAGCGGCCCCGTATTCTCTTTGATTAACTCAAAGGCTACTGGTACCCAAAAATATGTCGCACTAATATAGCTATTGCTTAGACCGTATCGGTATACCCCGTACAGTTCCCACAACGTATTGCTACTTACCTATTAATGTTTCCCAAATCCAGGTGGAGGATTCAAACCCAAACAATAGAACCAAATGTAAAGCAAACAAGGCAAACAAGATAAGCAAATAAAGGTGATATAAACCCTAATGTAACCCCACTTTTAAAATTTCCCCCAGCAGAGTCGCCAGTTCTGTGATGCGGTGGGAGAACTGACTTGATGTTTTGCGTTTCGATCGCACTTGTGCGGTTAGCAAGAGTCGCCACTGAATTTTCTTTTATCCAAAAGGAAAGGTAAAAAAGCATAGGAAAGACCTTTCGAGAATTTTCTCGGGTTCGGGGAGTAGATTATGAAAAGGGAAGGTATTAGCACCCTTTTCATCCATGGTTATCCATGGGCTCTTAGTTACTCATTTAGATCACTTGCTTTTATTTGATTGTGTGCTTGTGGTGTGGGCTTTGAAAGTATTTTTAAAAAAATCTCTTTGTAATGGTTCTCGTCTCTATAAGAACGTATACAAAGTTTTGTTTTCAAAAAGTGGTTCAAAGATGTGTTTGTGAATCGTGTTTCGAAAAGTGTTTTGAAAAGAGGTTTTGCAATGGTTCTCGTCTCTATAAGAACGTATACAGAACGTTTTATCTTTTTGAAAATGTTTTGAAATGGGAGTGTAGGTGTAAAAGTTTTTGTCGTGAGCAAGCGAGTAACTAAGAGCGAATCTATCTACTCGAAAGGTCTTAAATTGTTCTTTTCTTCCTCCTTTTGATGGTACTATCTTACCATTGATTTGGTAAGAAGCCCCATCGTTGGATGTGAAGGGACAGGCGCGGGTCAATTTTACAATCATTGAAGGCAACTTGTGAGACGCTTTCGCAATTTTCGTAAGGAGCGATATCGTTTTAATCGAAGGCAGCATCGAGGGACTACGATCTTTGTTTATTGAAGGGTCAGTTGCTAAAGCATCCCATATTCGAGGGACATGATTGTATTTCCGAGGCAACGAGCGAGGTTACCCTAGAGGTGCGCGTGTGAAAAATTGTGTTGGTTTCAAGTTATTTATTCTTTGATTAGGTCATCTAGCGATTGATTTTTGAATCTTGCCATACATGCCTAGTTACTATACAGTATATGGAAAACTGTAAATTGTGGGAATTGAAATTCTACGCTATTACAAAATTTTCGGGAATGGGGATACGATTTTTACAAATGGGGATGAATCAAATGAGATAGAAATGTCTAAATATCAAACAATACAACCAAATCGAATTTTTGTGCGATTTAATTTAAAGTTATGATAATTCATGAAAATAAAATTAGCAAGATATGGAAATGAAATATTAAGTATTTACATGAAAAGAGGAAAATAAAACCTATTCTAAAAAAAAAGATTAAATTAAAATCTTTATTATTTTGTATTTTTATTAATTATGTAAATAAATTTAAAGGAAGAAAACAAACTAAATTAAATTTTTTGATGTTTTATTAAATGTAAAAAAAATTAATAAAAATAAGTTTATATAAAAAAAGGAAATGATAAAAATTAATCACTAAAACCTAAATTAATTTAATAAAAATGTATTTTGGTTTTCTTAGCATTTGCATAATAATTAAAAAAAATGTAAATGAAAACAAATTAAAAAAAATGTAATGGGCTTAGGGAGATTTGGGAGAAAGCCCAAAGAGAAATGGTATTATTGCTGTTAACGAAACAGGGCCAGATGGGGGGATGTATTAGCAAACGAATGGGCCTTAGGGATTTGTAAACACAACAGGCCCATGCTCCTAACTCAGTTTCGTTGTTTGATTAAGGGGTAAATGAAAAAATTAGGGTTCTTGAACCCTTTTGCTCACAGCGGCACCGTTCATCTCTTTGTTTATCCATCTCTTTTCATCTCTTCACCTCTGTTTACCTCTAAACTTCTCACTAAATGTCCCTATTTCCTTTGGCGAATTAAATCGCTCATGCTGCCTCTTTGCCTTACCGCGATTCACAATTTTGAAACCCTAATTTTGAAATGGATTTATGTCTAAGGGGTTCGAAATTGGTTTATCTGATCTTCCCCCCAGCTCTCAGTTGTCGGAATGCCCCTAATCTTGCCTCCCTAAGCGAGTTTCAATGGCTTTCTTTGAAAAGCGTGAGATTCTGTTTCCTTTCGAAACTTAATGATTTCAATGGTTTTCTTTTCATCTAGTTCATGTTTCTGTTAATTAACTTGTTCTTTTTTAAGTGCATGACAATACATGATTATGGAAGATTTGGAAAGAGAGGGAAACCCTACCTGTTTGGAACTTTACAGTTTCTTGCGATTTTGAAAGGGAGCGGCGAGAACGAAGGCGGCGTTCCTTGGTGGTCGGAGCTTGCGTGAGGGAGGAGATGAGGAGGATACCCGTTGCTTTCTGGTAACTTTTCTACTTCCTTTGAATGATGGTGATGTTGGTTATCTGGATTTTGTGGCTTGTTACCGTTTTATGAGTTTAAAAATGTTTGTCTTTGGTCGGGTTTGCTGTTTTGGTTGGTTTGAGATTGATCTTGTTAGCTTGATGGTTAACAGTTTTTTTTTCTTGGTTTGATGCTTCTTGGCCAGTTGACAGGTTTTTTGGTTGTTTTTGGTTGTGGATTTTTTTAACAGGCTTTTGATGATGGTTGTTGGTTTGTGTTTTAATAGTTGAAACTTTGGTTTTTGTTGATGGTGTTACTGGTTTGGGATTTTTGACAGTTGAGACTTTTGGTTTGCTGAGCTTTTTTAGGCTCGTTGCTGTTGGTTTTGACAGTTTGTTACAGGTTTTGCTGTTTGAGGATGGCTTGGGATATTTGGCTTTTTGAGTTTTTTTGTTTGGGATCTTGCTACTTTAACAGGTTGCAGGTTTGGTTGATAGTGGTATGCTTGGGATATTTGGATTTTGGTTTTGTTTGACAGGTTTGATGAGTTTTGATTTTGTTGACAGTTTGATGGTTTTGGAGGTTGATATTTGAGGATGGCTTGGGATATTTGGCTTTTTGAGTTTTTTTTTTGGTTTAGGATATGCTGAGCTTTTTTGTTTTGGATTGTTATTTTGCTTGGTATATTTGTTAACAGGTTGCAGGTTTTTATGAGTTTGAAAATGGTTTGAGGTTTTGAGACCTTGACCGTTTTTTGTTTTGGACTTTGACAGTTTTGAAAACATGAGGTTTTGGAGGTTTTTTTTGGTTTGCGGAGTTTGATAATTTTTTTCTATATCCTTGCTTGAGAGTTTTGTTTACTGTTATATTGGTGTTGCTTCTGTTGTATTCCTATTCCAAATGGCGGGAAAACAAAGAATTTGAATCTTTTACTATATTGTTCTTTTGGATTTTTTATGGCAGTTTTGTTTTCTAGCAGCTTCTATGTAACTTGTGACAGTCAAGGCAGCAGAGCTGTGTATCCCAATAACCTAGGTGACTTCTTTCCTCTCTTCTCTCTCAATGACACTAAGAAATGCAATTGCTCTTTTGCCTTTTTTTCCAATTCTGAAAAGTTTGCAATAAAAAATGGGAAATGATGAATTAGGCTCCTTGAACAAGTTTCTTTCTTGTTTGACTTAGCTTATTATATTACTATACTTTTGTTTTGCTGCCTGCTCTAGCGTATGTTGTTTGTTGTTTTTGACAAAACTATTTATTTGGCTTCTGAGGCCGCTGTTGGTGATGTTGTTTGGGAAATTTTGTTTGGCTCAGTCTGTGCCTTCTGTTTGGACAGTTTTGCTTGCCTCTTGTTTGGACAGTTTTGCTGTTTGCTTGGTTCTGTCCAGTTTGCGCTGCTGTTTGGATAAATTTGCTGCATTTGTTTTATCCAGCTTTGCTATTTGTTTGGATAAGTTTGCTGCATTTGTGTTGTTTGGACAGCTTGCTTGCATTTTGGACAGTTTGCTTTCATTTTGGACAGTTTGCTTGCATTTCTTTTGTTCTTTCTTTTTGTGAACCAAGAAGAGTAATCTTCTTGTGATTTGCAAAAATAGAGGAAATAAATTGTGATGAATTAAAATGGCCTTCTGATTCCAATTTGCAAACTTTAATGATGAATATCACTTTTTCTTTTGAAAATGCTTGCTTATGCCCAAATAGTTTTTGTACTAATCACATTTCCTTTCTTTCATTTTCATGTGAGCACAATGGATAGGAAAAAGCATGGAAGGCAAGAACCATAGGGCAAGCAAGGAAGGTCTTTGGAGATAGCAAAAGAACTTCAGTCAAACTTAGGCATAGATTAGTTCTCTTAGGAAAATCAAGCATTTGAATTTTCCTTGTAATTTAGAAAAACATTCTTGTACTGCATCCAACAATTGTACTAATTTATCTTTTAATACAATAAGTTGTAAAACATAAAGTATTTAAAAGAACAAATTATTTTGTAACAATGTTTGAAAAAAATGGAGAAAGTCTTATGAGATATTCTGGTGTCCATTGAAACCCTTTACTGTCAATAATTTGTAATTTTCTCTTCGCATCCTAACTGGTTCTTAAAGATTCCCAATCAAGATAATTGAAACAAAATGCTCCAATCTGATAATTTAAATTCCAATAATTCTGTAATCTTGCAACTGCATTCCAAACAAACACGCACTGTATATTCCATTTCCTAAACAAGTAAATGTTTTAAAAGACGCAAATCATCTGGTTAACCTGGATTAAACAATCATGAGTATCTTACATGACAGTCTTAAATTCCATCTCTTGTCCCAAACAACCATGCCTTGAGAACAAACACTGTCTTTTCAGTAAACTTGAGAAAGCATGAAAACCTGTGAAAGCCAATTGGATCTTTGAGAATTCATTTCTTTTGAGAATTGCAAGAAAAACCCTAATTGCTGGTTTACTGCCACAGAAGAAAATTTGTCTGATCAATTCCTGAGCCAACTTGAATATCATAGAAACCCTAGGGTTGTGTCTTCTATGAAAAATGGGAGGGCAAATTTTGGGGTACAACACACACCAGCTGACTTCTTCTTCTTTTTCTCTATGGCTAGCAGAGTCTTTAACTCCTCTTGCCCTTTTGTCAGAGCCATGAGCATTTGTTTAAACTGGGCATTCTGCACCTGAAGATCTTTCACAATCTGTTCAACATCCATCTCACTGAAATAAACAGTAGAAGGATAAGGCGACCTGTTATGAGAAACCTGTATAATGTTATGATGAATGAAGATGCAATATGCAAATGATTTCAAGGAAATTTAGAAGATTTAAATTTGTCCAAGCCAAAAATAACACACGTCATTTTAAATAAAACCAAGTTTTAATACATCATCCCTCCTTGGGCTTACAAAGAAAGAAACAAAATACAGCAAAAATTCTCAAGACAAAAAGACCGAACGCATCCTCTTTGGAGCAATGTAAGTATTCAAATTTTTCTCTTCATGAAGCAGTTTGGTGAGCTCCAGAACCTTCTTCTCGCTGGCGTAGTACTGGGTTTTAAAGGTGTCTCGATCCTCCTTTAACTGAGCCCAAGCTTTCTGCAGGTGTTCGAGAGAGTTAGGCATGTCAAGATGAATAACGGTGTATGGGACGTCTCCTTCAATAACAGGTTTAATGATGACAGGAAGGATGGAAGGGTAAGGCATTAAGAGACTCTGGGAACAAGCCCGTACCCACCTAAGGTAAGGCTCGAGAGGGATATAATTTTTATGGCCCAAAGTCCTACTGTCCACCTTATTCAGTATTCCCCAAGCACGTGCAAACCTCTGGCGATAACCTTGATCTTCTTTGTCGTAGTCGAAGACCAAACCCTGGACGAGCATCTCATGAGGGCCGTCTCTTCGGGCATACCCAAATTTCCGAAGAGCTAAACACGGGTTGTAGGTGATACCTCCACTAATACCTAGCAGAGGCACATTAGGGAACTCCCCACAGCGGTCAATGATAAAGATATCTTCCAAAGATCTTGAGCACCAACGGATACCAGAGTGAGTGAGAGACATCATCCTTTGAGACCAAGTCAATCTTTGCTCGTTCTTCAATGCTGACTGAGGCAGGTGTGAAGTGAACCACTTAGCGAGTATGGGTATACAACACAAAAGGGTACCTCTTTTCTTCATGGTACGGGTATGAAGGCAATGCAAGATGTCTCCTAGCAAGGTGGGTATAGGATTGCGAGAGAGAAAGACTTTGATGGCATTAACGTCTATGAATTGGTACGAATTAGGAAACAGAACCAAACCATAAATGAGGAGAGCTAGCACGTCTTCGAAAGCTTGGAAGTCCATGTCATCCCAGAATGAACGAGCTTTTTCCAACAAAAACTTAGCTAAAAAACCTTTAACCCCACTTTTTGTCTCCCAATTGGCTATGACGTCGGCCCTCTTCACATGTAAAGCTTCGGCGATGACTTCAGGTTTTGGAATCCCTTCTAGACCGGTGAACGGTATCTGATTAAGCACTGGCACTCCTAAGAGCAGAGAGAACTCTTCTAGTGTAGGTACCAACTGATAGTCCGGGAAAGTGAAACAATGATGTATGGGATCAAAGAATTGGAATAGTACACACATCATCTCTTCTTGGAAGTTGGATGTAGCCAAACTGAGGAGTCGACCATACTTCTTGGTAAAAGGAGAATCCCCAATCACTCTTGAAGCTAGATCTTGAAGTTGAGGATGTGTTTTTACAAAGATGATTCAGATGGTGTTTCTTCTGAGAGAATTCATATCCTACAAAACAAAAACAAAGATAAATTTCCAAATACTTGAAATGGTTAGTGAGCATGCATATGATGTTGATGATGTTGATGATGTTTATGTACAAGCAAACATATACACACACAACAAACAGATCCCTATGTTTTAGGCTTGCATGAGTTCTGTAGTTAAGTACCCTCTTGAAGTTTTAGTTGGCTCAACCTGTCCTAGAAGTAATAACCGGGTTCTAAAGGATCTCAATATCACCGACCTTTCTCTTAGGCATTGTCTCATCATAACAATCTTTTCTTGTGGCCGAGATATCCCAAAAGTCTAGCCTCAATAAGTGTAGTATCGAGTGTCAACCAATTTTCAGCTTTACACCGAAACCGGATACCTCACTACGTCCTAATGGCCAAGTTTGTTCAATTAGGGTTCTAAGGTTAATTAGTGCTTCGCGATGCCACTCAGTGGCCCCGTATTATCCTCGATTCACCACAAGGGATATCGGTACCCAAAAATGCGTCACACTAACATAACCATTGTTTCAACCATACCGGTCTACGCCGTACAGTCTCCACAATCTATTGCTATTTACCTAAAAAGGTGCCCCAAATCCGGGTGGAGGATCAAAGCAAGCCCAATACAAAGAACTAAATATAAAACATACAAATCAAATAATGAAAGCGAGTAAAGGTGATCTAACCCTAAGGTAACCCCACTTTTAAATATTTTCCCCAGCAGAGTCGCCAGTTCTGTGATACGGTGGGAGAACTGACTTGAAGTTTTGCGTTTCGATCGCATTTGTGCGGATAGCAAGAGTCGCCACCGACTTTTCTTTTATCCAAAAAGGAAAGGTAAAAAAGCACAGGAAAGACCTTTCGATATTATTTCTCGGGTTCGGGGGGTAGATTATGAAAAGGGAAGGTATTAGCACCCTTTTCATCCATGGTTTTCCATGGGCTCTTAGTTACTCGTTTAGATCACTTGCTTTCATTTGACAGTGTGCTTGTGGTGTGGGCTTTGAAAGTATTTTGAAAAATCTCTTTGTAATGGTTCTCGTCTCTATAAGAACCCGTACAAAGTTTTGTTTCGAAAAGTGGTTCAAAGACGTGTTTGTGAATCGTGTTTCGGAAAGTGTTTTTAAAAGATGTTTTGAAAAGATGTTTTGCAATGGTTCTCGTCTCTATAAGAACGTATACAAAATGTTGTCTTTTTGAAAATGTTTTGAAATGGAAGTGTATGTGTAAAAAGTTTTTATCGTGAGCAAGCGAGTAACTAAAAGCGAATCTATCTACTCTAAAGGTCTTAAATTATTCTTTTCTTCCTCCTTTTAATGGTGCTATCTTACCATTAATTTGGTAAGAAGCCCCACCGTTGGATGTGAAGGGACAGGCGCAGGTCAATTTTACAATCATCAAAAGCAACTTATGAGACGCTTTAGCAATTTTTGTAAGGGACGAGATCGTTTTAATCGAAGACAACATCGAGGGTCATCGAGGGACTACGGTCTTTTTTTATCGACGGGTCATTGCTAGAGCGTCCCATATTCGAGGGACATGATTGTATTTCCGAGGCAACGAGCGAGGTTACCCTAGAGGTGCACGTGTGAAAAAAGTGTGTTGGTTTCAAGTTATTTTATTCTTTGATTAGGTCATCTAGCGATTGATTTTTTTGAATCTTGCCATACACGCCTAGTTACTATACAGTATAAAGAAAGCAGTAAATTGCGGGAATTGAAATTCTACGCTATTACAAAATATTCGGGAATGGGGGTACAATTTTTTTACAAATGGGGATGAATCAAATGTGATAGAAAGGTCTGAATAACAAGCAATACAACCAAATCGAATTTTATGCGATTTAATTAAAGTTATGATAGTCCATGAAAATAAAAAACAACAAAATATGGAAATGAAATGTTAAGTATTTACTTGAAAAGAGAAAAATAAAATCTATTCTAGAAAATAAAATAATTGATTAAATTATATGTTTTATTTTGTATTTCATTAATCCAAGTAAAATCTAAAGAAGGAAAAACAAACTAAATTGTTATTTTTTGATGTTTTATTAAGTCAATTAAATCTAAAACAAAATTTATAAAAGAAAGAAAATGATAAAAATTATTTACAAAAACCTAAATCAAATTAATAAAAATATATTTTAAGTTTTATTAGTATTTTGCATAACAAAAAGGGTATAAGAAGAAAACAAATTAAAAAAAAACGCATGGGCTTATGGTGATTTGGGAGGAGGCCCAAAGAAATCAATAGCTTATTTGCTGTCACAAAAAAAAAACAAGCCAAGGGGGGGGGGGGGGGGGGGGGGGGGGGTGAGACCAGTAAAACGTAAATGGGCTTAAGGGGGAAAGGTGATGGGTTATCCCATTCAAAACAGTAAACTAAACCCAAATTACTTAAACCACACTTAGATGTTGATTAAGGGAAGAAAAACAAAATTAGGGTTTGGAACTTTGTAATTCACAGCGCCGCTAGTTCATCTCCTTCGTTCATCTCTTCCATTTTTGCTGAAACCTCTAAACAATCTCACTACCCGTCCCTGTTTCCTTTCGCGAACAAAATCACTCTCTCCATTAACATGCTACCTCCTTATCTCACCGTAATTTGCATATTTGAAAGCCTAATTGTTGAATTCGGTTTTAAACTTAAGAGATCCGAAACTGATTCAATCTCAACCTCCCTAAAACTCTCTGTTGCCGGAACACACCCTTTCGCCTCCTTAATCAAGTTCTACGATTTTTGAAAAGGTTAAGATTTCTGTTATCTTTAAAGCTTAACGATTTCACTGATTTTTTATCTTGTTATGTTTTCTGTTAATTAAACCTTGTTATCTATTAAATGCAGAAATTAGGTTTAGGGAAATATGAGAAAGAGGAAGAGCTCATACCTGTTGGAGATTTTTTCTCTGTGAAATAGGAAAGGGAAGGCGAGACTGAGGACGGTGTTCCAATGGCGGCAGAAGTTTTATGAGGACGAGAATGTAGCTTCACTGGTTTTTCGGTAACCTTCCTCTGTTTTCTTTGTTTGAATGATGATGGTGTTATCTCTGTGTTTTTGGGATTTTTGTGATGGTTATGTTGCTGGTTTTTGAGTTTTATCAGGTTACAGGCTTTGTGAGTTTTGGGGTTTTGTGGATTTTTTTGTTTGGGACTGGATACAAGTTTTTGTTGTTTGAGACTTTACTACTGTATGATGGTTACTGTGTTTGTTGTCTTGATGAAAGCTTAGCAGTTTTGGGATTTTTTTGATGATTACTGATGGTTTTGTGTTTGAGATTTTTCTTGGATGGTTTACAGGTTTTCTCGTTTGAAGCTTGTTAACTATCTTTTCAGTTTGATATTTGTTGTGTTTTTTTTTTCTATTGCTCTGCTTCTATTATATTGACTCTTCAAAATGTTATGGCCTCTTGGCCTTTGGTCTTCACAACAGGTCTTGCTTACAACAGGTTTTGTTTTTTAGCAGTTTTGATGATTCTTGGGTTTGCAACAACTCCTCTTTTGTAGCAAGGCTTTTGCAGAATGTGCATTTTGGGCAATTCCAATAGCCTAGGTGACTTCTTTCCTCTCTTCTCTCTCAATGACAATAAAAAAGCAAATTGCTCTTTTTCCTTTTTTTTTTCTATTTCTGAAAGGTTTGCAGTTGGAAAATGATGACTTCTTGAGCAAGCTTTGCTATTTTGTTTGATTTAGCTATTTGCTTATTTTTCATACTTGCCATACTGCTGCACTGCTGCCTGCTTTAGCTTTTGTTGATGTTGTTGTTATTTGTCCAGTTGTGATGCTGTTTGTTGTTTAGTTTGCGCTGCTGTTTGTGATGATGTTTGGACAGTTTGTGGCATTTTGTTTGGTTCAGTTTGCGCTGCTGTTTGTTTGGTTTAGCTTGCGCTGCTGTTTGGACAGTTTGTAATGCATTTTGTTTGGACAGTTTGTAATGCATTTTGTTTGGACAGTTTGTAATGCATTTTGTTTGGACAGTTTGCTTGCGAATTTATTTTCTTCTTTCTTTTTGTGAACCAAGAAGGGTAACCTTCTTGTGATTTGCAACTAGGGGAAATAGGTGGTGATGAAATAAAATGACATTCTGATTCCATATTGCAAACCTTAATGATGAATACTTTTTTTTGGAAA
Organism: Vicia faba; assembly: GCA_948472305.1. Lineage (NCBI taxonomy): Eukaryota > Viridiplantae > Streptophyta > Magnoliopsida > Fabales > Fabaceae > Vicia > Vicia faba. The sequence goes on along the minus strand of OX451735.1, from coordinate 615,801,933 downwards.
ATTCCCATATAATTTGCACTAATCATGTTTTCTATTCTCTTGTCTTCATGTGAGCAAAAATGGAGATGACAAAGCAAGGAACGCAGGAAATCTGTGACAAGCATGGAAGTCTTGGAGATAAACAAAATAATTTGATACGACTTCAACCTTCAAACAAACTTAGACATAGATTAATTCTCCTAGGCCAATCAATCATTTGGATTTTCTTTGTAATTTAGAAAAATCATTCTTGTATTGTATCCAATAGTTGTACCAATTCATCTTTAAATACAATAAGTTGTAAAACATATAGTATTTAAAAGAATAAATTGTTTTGTAACAATGTTTGAAATTGGAGAAAATCTTATGAAATATTCTGGCGTCACTTGAAATCCTTTATCAACAACAACTTGTAATTTCTCTTCGCATCCTAATTGATTTTCGAAATTCCCAATCAAGATATTTGAAATAAAATGTTCCAGTCTGGTAACTTAAATTCCAAGTAATCCCAATAACTTTGTAACTGCATTTCAAACGAACACGCACTGTATATTCCATTTCCTAACCAAACAAATGTTTTAAGGACGTAAATCATCTAGTCAACCTGGATCCCATAATCATGATTGTCCTAAATGACAATCTTAACCTCCATCTCTTGTCCCAAACAAACCATACTCTGAGAACAAACATTATCATTTCAGTAAACTGTGTTTAAAAAAAATTCAAAATCAACCAAATGCCTTGTGATGATTTGATAATTTTAAAGTTTTCCAAAATCAAATTTCTTCCGATTCTTTGAAGATAAACCCGTGAGCGTCATCACATCTGACCATGAACAGACAAAATCGTCTCAAAATCTTGTAGTTTGAAGAAATCATAAATACAACCTTGAGGAAGCATGAAGACTTGTGAAAGCCAATTGGATCCTTGAAAACTCATTTTCTTTTGAGAATTGCAAGAAACCCTAATTGTTGGTTTACTGCCACAGAAGAGAATCTGTCTGGTCGATTTCTGAGCCAACTTGAATATCCGAGAAACCCTAGGGTTATGTCTTCTATGAAAAATGGGAGGGAAAATTTTTGGGTACAATAGTTGGGCTTATAGAATCATGTCCCTTGCTCATACGGACATCCTGTGGAGTTCTAAAGATATGGAAAGAGTAGCTGTCATTGATCGAGGTGGGGAATACCCTAATGTTCCGTTGCTTGTAATTAAAGGGGGTATCACCTATAATCCTTATTTGGCTTTACGACAGTTTGGACGCGCTCGGAGAGATGGTCCCCATGAGCTGCTGCTTACAGGCATTGTCTTTCACTACAAGGGGGATGTTGAGGGACATCGCCGCAGGCTTATACGAGCTTGGGGCATGGTGAACAGGTCTGACCCATATGAGCTAGGACTGAAGACTTCTCTCTTGATGCAACCATATCTCCAGTGGGTTCGAGCCCGTGCTCAAAAGCTGGGGATGCCTTATGAAGCTATTTTGCCGGTGATCATAGAGCATACTGATGAAGAAGGTATTCCTTATACAGTCATCCATCTATACATGCCTACTGATCTTGGGGCATTGAAGAGATCTTGGATCCAGCTAAAGGAAGAAAGGGATACCTACAGAGAGAAGTATCATGAGCAGGAGAGGAAGATCTTGAGGCTTACAAGGCAGCTTGAGAATGAAAGGACAATCAATGACTATGTCATCACGAATGGAAGGCGACCATGGGATTTTTTTATGTCTTTTATTGTTTCTAGTTTAGATTTATTTTCAGTTATTTCTTTTGTAACGCCTTGAAGGCATTGTTAAACATTGTTACAAGTTTTATCTAATAAAGTGTGTTTATTTTGGTTTACAAATTTGAATCTCCCAAAATCTTTGAAATCATTTCATACGCATTCCATTTCCATGCACCTCATTACAGGTACCATTACAGGTTTCTCATCTTCTTCGCTGTTTATTTCAGCAGTCATGTCATCTGAAACACCTATTGATCAAGCCATCAAGGCTCTTCAAGCTCAAAATGCACAATTCCAATAGATGTTCTTGAACCTGGCCAAAGGGCAGCAAGATTTGAAGTCTCTTATCTTGAAGGAAAAGAAGAAGAAGAATAAGAATAATAATAAGAAGAAGAAGAAGAAGGTGGTACTCCTGAATATGGGTTGCAGATTTGGGAACAATTTGCGACAGGAAACTGATTTTTCCCATTCATCTGGAGGGGGAGAGAATCAAGAGGAAAGAAAGGGGCCTAGTCCTGTGGTCTCTGATAATGACACTGATTTTGATAAAGACCAGTATCCTCCTGCCGAGGATAGGTATAAGCAACTCGAAGATCGGTTGAGTGCAATGGAGATCCAGAAGATACCTGGGTTGGACTTCAGAGATTTGGGTTTGGCATCTGGGGTGGTGATCCCACACAAGTTTAAAGCACCTGTCTTTGCTAAGTACGATGGGGTATCCTGCCCGAAGCTACACCTCCGCTCGTATGTCAGAAAGATTCAACCCTATACTGCTGATAGGAACCTGTGGGTTCATTTCTTTCAAGATAGTCTATCACGGACTCAACTTGAATGGTTCTATCAATTAGAAGGAGCTAATATCCGCAATTAGGAGGACCTTGCTGCTGCTTTTTACAAGAAATACCAGTATAACACCGACCTTGCTCCCACACGTACCCAACTTCAGGGTATGTCTATGGGTACAGACGAAGGCTTTAAGGACTACGCTAAAAAATGGAGAGATCTTGCTGGAAGATTCGAACCCCCTCTGTCTGATAGGGAGTTGGTGGATATGTTTCTTGGGACTTTGTCTGGTCCATATTTCAATCATTTGATCGGAATTTCATCGCCTGGGTTCACTGAATTGATTTTGACGGGGGAGAGAGTTGAAGCCGGTATCAAAAGTGGCAAGATACAGAAAGATGCTTCGTCAAGTACAAAGAAGAAGCCTTTCAGAAATTAAGCTAGTACAGTTTACAGCTCAAGGATCCAAAATCGTCCTGAACACCGCCAAGCAGTTAATGCGGTGGTAATATCGAGACCAATTGTTGCCCCACAACGCAACAAACAGCAAAGAGTAGAGAGACCGCAAAGACAGTATACTCGGCTCAGTATGACCCTATCTCAAATTTTACCGTAATTGTTGAAGACCAACTTGATAACTCTGAGAGAAGCTCCGAAGAATCCCAGTACTACATCACCACTGTATAATCTAAATGCCCGCTGTGCTTATCACACCGATAGCCCAGGGCATGATACGAACAACTGTTGGGCTTTGAGGAATAAGGTGCAAGATTTGATTGAAGCTAAATAAATTGAGTTTGACGCGCCAGAAAAGCCTAACTTCATAACCTCTCCTATGCCCAAACATGATCAGGGAGTGAATGCAATCGAGGTTGATGAAGAAGAGTCAGATATTGATAGTTGGATTTACCCAACTACCGATGGTGGATTAAGCAATTGGACGACGAAGGACTTCGCGCCCATTTCTTTTATTACACAGTAATAGACTTTTGTTTTGAGATTTGTAACAGACAATTTGAAACTTTACGGCCCGGTGCCTTGCCCAAGACACCGTGGCTTTATTTGTGAGGGCTTAATACTTGTCATTTCCATATATCATCAGTAAAGCATTAGACGTTTTCTTGCATTGCAAATTTTGCGCTCCTTGTTTTTCTTTTCTATCTTGCAAAACAGCTATTGTCTTACACACACTCACATATCATAATACAGGTCCACATCCACTCTGGATCCCACTGATAACGACTCTGCTACTGCCAGTTATGACTTCGAAAGTCCGATCAACCAAGCCGAGGATGAAGGTGCGGATGATTGCGAAGTGCCTGGGGAACTTTCTAGATTGTTACTTCAGGAAGAGAGGGCCATACAACCCCATGAAAAGCCAATGGAATCAGTAAATCTGGGTACGGAAGAAGACAAGAAAGAGGTTAAGATCGGTGCAGATCTGGAGTCTAGTGTCAAGCAACGGTTGATATAGATGTTGCGTGACTATGTTGAGATCTTCGCTTGGTCTTATGAAGATATACCTGGGTTGGATACCGATATTGTGGTTCACCTCTTGACAACTAAAGAAGACTGTCCTCCAGTAAAACAGAAAGTTCTCCGAATGCGCCCAGAGATGTCTGAGAAAATCAAAGTTGAGGTCATGAAACAGTTTGATGCCGGTTTTCTAGCAGTTACTTCTTACCCGTAGTGGGTTGCCAACGTGGTTCCTGTGCCGAAGAAAGATGGTAAGGTTCAAATGTGTGTTGACTATAGGGATCTGAACAGGGCGAGTCCCAAAGATGATTTCCCTCTGCCTCACATCGATGTTTTGGTCGACAACACCGTGCAGCATAAGGTCTTCTCCTTTATGGATGGTTTCTCTGGTTACAATCAGATTAAAATGGCTCCCGAAGACATGGAAAAAACAACCTTTGTTACGCAGTGGGGTACCTTTTGCTACAAGGTCATGCCGTTCGGATTGAAGAAAGCTGGGGCAACGCATCAGCGCGCCATGGTCACTTTGTTCCACGACATGATTCATCATGAGATTGAGGTATACGTTGACGACATGATTGCAAGATCCCAGACTGAAGAGGAGCACCTCGACCATCTCCAGAAGCTATTTGACAGGTTAAAGTTGTATAAGCTGAGGTTAAACCCGAACAAGTGCACCTTCGGAGTGAGGTCTGGTAAGCTGTTGGGTTTCGTCGTTAGTGATAAAGGTATTCAAGTGGACCCTACAAAGGTGAAGGCTATACAGGAAATTCCTGCTCCACGAACAGAAAAAGAAGTCAGAGGCTTTTTGGGACGTCTGAATTACATTGCTCGATTTATCTCGCACTTGACTGCTACTTGTGAACCAATCTTCAAGCTGCTGAAGAAAGATCAAGTGGTAAGATGGAACGATGAATGTCAGTCCGCTTTCGAAAGGATCAAGGAATATCTCCAAGATCCCCCTATTCTGATGCCTCCAGTTGAAGGAAGACCTTTGATCTTATACTTGACAGTACTCGATAATTCGATGGGGTGTGTGCTGGGGCAGCATGACGAGTCTGGCTGAAAAGAGCATGCTATTTATTACCTTAGCAAAAAGTTTACCGACTGTGAGACCCGATACTCACTGCTTGAGAAAACTTGCTGCGTTTTGGCATGGGTTGCTCGCCGGCTGAGATAGTATATGCTGACTCACACTACTCTATTGATATCAAAAATGGATCCAATCAAGAATATCTTCGAAAAGCCTGCCTTGTCCGAAAGAATAGAAAAATGGCAGATGATATTGACTGAGTATGACATCCAATACACGACCCAAAAGGCACTCAAAGGGAGTGTGTTGGCAGATCATTTGGCACATCAGGAAGTGGATGATTACTAGTCTATGAACTTCGAGTTTCCGGATGAGAATATCATGTTGGTGACTGAATGTGAAATACCTGGACCGGATGAAGGGCCTGAGAAGGGATCCCGATGGTCTATGTATTTTGATGGAGCTTCAAACGCTTTGGGTAATGGCATTGGCGCCGTGATCATATCTCCTAAAGGCTATCATACTCCGTTCACCGCCCGATTATGTTTTAACTGCACCAACAACATGGCGGAGTATGAAGCGTGCATCATGGGTCTTCGAGCAGCTATTGACCTAAGGATTAAGTTCTTAAGTGTGTTCGGAGATTCCGCTCTCGTGATCAGTCAGATCAAAGGCGAGTGGGATACGAAACACCCAAATCTTATTCCTTACAAAGAGTATGTATTGACGCTGCTTCCACATTTTGAGGAGATAACCTTTGAACACTTCCCCAAAGAAGAGAATTAGTTGGCGAATGCGCTAGCTACTATGTCTTCTATGTTCAAGGTCAGGTGGGACAATGAAGCTCCCCAAATTACCATTGAGAGGTTGGACGAACCTGCACATTACTGTGATATTGAGACTGAAGAGGTAGCATATAAACCCTGGTTCCACGAGGTAAAGAGGTATCTTGAGGCTCAAGAGTACCCCGAGGGGGCATCTGTTAATGATAGGAAGTTTCTGAGGAGGTTCGCGGCGAAATTCTTCATCAGTAATGGCATCCTTTACAAGCGAAACCATGACTCAACCTTATTGCAATGTGTGGATAAGAACGAGGCAGAAAAGATTATGACAGAGTTACATGAAAGTACTTTCGAAACTCATTACAGTGGACATACCATGGCAAAGAAGATCCTACGGGTAGGATATTATTGGTCCACCATGGAAGCCGATTGTTATCAGCATTCTCGAACCTGTCATAAGTGCCAAGTCTACGCTGATAAGGTGCATATACCTCCAGTTCCTCTAAATGTCTTGATAGCTCCTTGGCCTTTTGCAATGTGGGGCATCGATATGATTGGTGAGATTAGACCTACTGCGTCTAACGGGCATCATTTCATTCTGGTAGCAATTGATTACTTTAAGAAGTGGGTTGAAGCAGATTCATTTGCTACAGTGACCAAGAACGTCGTGCCACGGTTTATTTGGCACAATCTGATCTGTCGATACGGTGTACCAGAGAGGATCATTACGGACAATGGTACAAATCTCAACAATACGATGATCACCGAGCTCTGCAAGTAGTTTAAGATACAGCATCACAATTCTTCTCCTTACCGGCCGAAGATGAATGGGGTTGTAGAAGCGGCTAATAAGAACATTAAGAAGATTGTGCAGAAGATGATGGTGACATACAAAGATTGGCACGAGATGTTACCGTTTTCTCTTCATGGGTACAATACCTTAGCGCGGACGTCAACAGGGGTAACACCCTACTCTTTGGTGTATGGCATGGAAGCAGTCTCACCCATTAAAGTTCAGATACCCTCTCTTCGAATTATGAAGGATGAGGGTTTGAGTGAGGAAGACTGGATCCAGACCCGAATTGATCAACTGAACTTAATTGACGAAAAAAGACTTACTGCTATTTGTCATGGTCAGACGTATCAAAAGCGAATGATCAAGGCATTTAACAAGAAGGTTAGACGACAAGAGTATCAAGTTGGGGATCTGGTGATCAAGCGCATCATACTGCCGCAAGGTGATCCCAGGGGCAAATGGACCCCTACGTACGAAGGGCCATTTGTGGTTAAGAACATTTTCTCAGGAGGAGCCATGATTCTAACCACCATGGATGGTGACGACCTTCCTCACCCCCATCAATGCAAACATAGTGAAAAAATACTACGCATAATCAAAGACCCGCTAGGTTGACTGGCCTAGGAAAAAATAAGGGCTTCCCGACGAACCAAAAGGGTTCGAGCAAAAATAAGGGATGAAAATGAAAATTTGTACACCCGGCAAGTCGAAAACCTGAAAAGGCGGCTTGGGAAAAAAAGGGTATCTCGGTCGACTGAAAACCCGAAAGGGCGGTCCAGGCAAAAATTAGGGATTAAGGTGTAACACTATGTCTCATTGGATCACCTTGCAACCAGATTTCAGTATCGACTATCAAGCTCGGATGGCACTAATCATTCTGATCTACCTTCAACCAAGTAGCAAAGTGATGAAATGCTAGAAGACATAAAGGAAATAGCAGAGTTGGAACCCAGTGGGATTATTCACATAGCTGTTTTTCTTTGTTTTTCACAAACTGTATAAATTCTATTGTTCGGCGACGTTCTCTTACTAGGACGCCAGCCTCTTGTACAAAAAACGCCTATTTACAGGCCAACTTCAAAATCAATACAATTCATTTTCGCAAATAAATTTCAAATTGTTTTTCTTTTTTGTTTTGTTTTACAAGAACGTCCAATGTTTCATTTTTGATATATGCATTTGACAATAATTGCTGCTCGTAAATATTTACATGCGAAACAAAAGACGATTACTCGTAATATCAAGAACAGGGGCAAATAAGAAATGTCTGAACCATACAGTTTCTCTATCCACCAGGTATAGGGATAGACCTAGTTGGAGAAAACGATTGAAGATAAATTCACTCCCTGCAGAGTAAGAAAAAAGACAGTGATGATTAGCGGTCTTGAACAGGACACCACTCTCCCCAGCTGAGGCTCGCAACCGCGAATGAGCCGGCAAGATTCTCCCCAAGAAGAGTTTATCTATCATCAGCACTGGAAAATTATCCCCAGTGGAGTTTGGAAAATTATCCCCAGTAGAGTCTGGAGGATTGTCCCCAGTAGAGTCTAAAAGATTACCCCCAGTGAAGTCGCCATTGGAAGATCACCCCCAACGGAGTTCATTCCTTTCAAACAGAAACTCAATCCCCAACAGAGTTTATCATCGCCAACAACGGTAATTCACCCCCAGCCGAGGGTATTCCTCCAAATCAACAGATCCCCCGACAGAGTATGTCCTCCCCACATAGTCATTTCCTCATCAGTTTATTCCCCAGTGGAGTTATTCTTTCCCACAAGATTATTTCCTCGCCAGTTTATTCTCCAGTAGGATTATTCTCACAGTCATCTTCATTCACTATCCTTAGCGAGAGCGAAGAATCCAACTCTTTTCTCCTGCGGTAATCTGGGATTTATTTTCCCCAGCTAGCAGATATCATAAAAACATTACATGTCCATACATCATGACATACGCATAAACATCATACAACACAATCTCATTTATTTTGAGAACATCATTGCTTGATACATATCATAAATTACATACAGCTAACCTTTACCTTTCAGGAAAGATACAATCAAGTTCTCACAAAAGTTCAAGCTATGAAGCCCAAATCCAACCGGATAATACCTTGATCTCTACAGCATATTGTGAAGCCCAGATTACGACCGGATAACAGTATCAGACACCGCGAAGCCTGGATTCGACCAGATAATGGTTTATCTCTAAGCTATGAAGCCCGGATTAGACCGGATAATAGTTTAATCCCCAGCAAGCCGTGAAGCCCGGATTACAACCGAATAACAGCTCAGTAAGTTACTGTGAAGCCTGGATTACGACCAGGTAGCAGTGCGAGGTACCATGAAGCCTGGATTACGACCATATAGTGGTATGTCATAAACAAAAGCCATGAAGCCCGGATTATGACCGGATAACAACTCGGCAAATTATTATGAAGCCTGGATTACGACTAGATAGCAATACAAGTTTCTGTGAAGCCCGGGTTACGACCAGATAGCAGCCAAAGACACCGCAAAGCCTAGATTACGACCAGATAGTGGTATATCTTTAACACAAGTTATGAAGCCCGGATTACGACCGGATAGTATCTTGATTTCCTCTGAACACCATGAAGCCTGGATTTCGACCAGATAGTGGTATGAGACATCGTGAAGCCTAGATTACGACTAGATAGCGGTAAAAGACATTGTGAAGCCTGGATGATGACCAGATAACAGTAAGAGACACAGTGAAGCGTGGATTATGACCAAATAGCAGTTCACCCGGCCAGATACTATGAAGCCCGAATTACGACCGGATATTAGTAGGCCCAAAAGCCGAAGGGAAGCCTGGATTACGATCGGATAACCATTTGATCTCTTCTAAAGCCTGGATTACGACCAGATAAGAAGTAAGGTATTATGAAGCCTGGGTTACGACCAGATAGCAGTACATAACACCATGAAGCCTGGGTTACGACCAGATAACAGTACATAACACCATGAAGCCTGGATTCGACCTGATAATGGTACAAAGCATCGTGAAGCCTAGATTACGACCGGATAACGATAAAAGGACTGAAGCCTGGATTACAACCAAATAACAGTACAAGAAACTGCGAAGCTTGGATCTTGACCAAATAGCAGTTTACCTGGACAGTTACTAAAAATCCCGGAGTCGACCGGATATTAGTGTGCCCTAAATTCAAGTTGAAGCCCGGACGCGACCGGATAACAACTCATTTCCTTCTGAAGCCTGGATTACGACCAGATAAGAATCGAGAAATTACGAAGCCCAGATTACGACTGGATAGCAAGTTTAAATCTCATCTCCCCAGTAAGTCACTGTAAAGCCTAGATTACGACCAGATAGCAGTCGGTCTTATTACTATGAAGCCTGGGTCACGACCAGATAGTAGTTCATTGTCACCTCTTCGACGAAAAGACGATTCCTCAACAATAATAACGAACGATAGAAGTTCCTAAAATTCAACCTTTCTCAAAACAGAGACGATTTCCCAGTAAATAACGGACGATTGAAGCTCCTAAAGTTCTATTTCTCTCAAGACAGAGATCAGCATTCCCCAGCGGAATCTTCCTCAACAACAGGTATACAAGCTCTCGCTAAGGAATCTCTTATGCGATCGGCACTCCTTAGGATGGCATCTTTAAGCCCATTCTCTGTTGGCAAGTTCCAAATGGAATCTGTAAGCCCATTCCCGACATCGCAAGACGGACACCACGTCATGTGAGTGCAAATTTCTGGGCACTCTAGTGTTCAATCATCTTCAACCCTAGGATCACGAAAGGCACGCAAGCCAATCTACATCCTCAGGTTTAAGAAGATTGAACAGGGGGCAGCTGTTGCACCCCAAAATTTGCCCTCCCACATTTCTCAAAACAAAGCTCAAAGTTGCTCAAGGAAGTTCAAGGGTTGACCAGACAAGCTCTCTCCTAAGGTAGTCTACCTCAAAATTAGGGTTTCATGTTGCATCAAGATACTTGAGTCCAAGGGATCCCAAATGCTCACCAATGTCCTAATATGTTCTCAAGATCATCCATGTCAAGCTTCAAGCCCTACAGAGAAAGTTTGCTCAGTCAATTACTCAAGGGCCTGAAAATCGACTATGCTAGGGCAAAAGTCAATTGTGGCCCACATACAGTCAAACTTCAAGATTTTTGGTCAACATCCTCATTTTGAAGTATATTTAATCATTTGATCAAGGGTTGATTATGATTCATCAAGGATTGCTCATAATTCATCAAAAACCAAAAGTTGCTAAATTAAGGTTTTGTAGGAAAAGTCAACTCAAATTTGACCAAGCATACCTTTCTCATACTTTATGAGAAATAACCCATCCAAAGCTCATTTTGAAGAGGATGAAATTCTCCACAATCCATCTTCAGCTCCCAAGTTCAAAATATGCACTCACAAGAAGTTATGAATTTGGACATTATAGGTCATTTTGAAAAGTCAACAAAAACACCTTTTTTGTCAAAGGTTCATACATGAGCATGGAATATCAAAATGAGATGATACCAAAAGCGTTGCTTAGAGGACATCTCAAGCTTTCTAAAAATTCCAAGAACACCTTGAAATAGTCAAAATTGAGGAAGTTGTTTATTGGTGAAGTTGGCCCTTTTTGCAAAATTGACAAAAGTCAACTATGCCTAAAACTTCAATTTTTGCCAAATAGGCCCAATCTTTTTCACTTGTTTTAAGTTGGCAACATGGTCCAAGAGCCCTAGCCTTTGCCACTTGTCATTATCTTATTTTTATTATTTATTTTGATTTTTATTTTAATTAAATCATTTTAAATCAAAACAAATCATAGAAAATCCAAAATATTGAAAACACAAGATTTTGTACTTGTTTCAGGTCTTAAATTCCAGCTAGCATGAGATCAAATTCGTGTAAAGGCATGAGGTGCACAAAAAGATTGTATTTGAACTATTTTGGGAATGATTTTCAAAGGAATCAAATCAAAATCAAATGCATTGATGGAAGAAGATTGTGATCATTCTTTCAATCCTAATTCATTCTTTTGTACATAAAGAACATATGCAGACCTAGAACAAGGCTAGAGGGAGGCAGATGAAGCAGAACCAAACTTGAAAAAATACCAAAAAAGTGCAAACACGAATTGATACTTCCAGGCATCCTCAAGGCCTTCTAGTTGTCCCAATCGCTTCCTGGAAGTGTAAGCAAGCAAAAGCAACCAAGAACAAGCGTTCCCAAGCTCTGAAACTCGCTGTAAGGCATTCACGATATTGCATTTTTCTTGAATTCAGTTTAGACAATTCTTGCACATTCATCAAATTCTAATCATATATTTTTGTTCACCATCACATATGCAAGATTTCTGTATCGTTTAATTTCATTTTCATGGCCTGTATATGATTTCACCATTGTTAGGGTTTTATGGCTCGATTTAGGATTTCTTCATATAAGTGAAATTGGGCCATGAAAGGGCCACCATTGAACACAGCAGGTCTAGACGAAGCTATCCATGGCCTTCGTTTTTGTTTATCACGCTTGTATTTAGTTTTGAGATTTACAGGACTTGTAGTGACGGATAAATGTCCGTAGGTAAAACTCTGGGACTTTTACCAACAGTGCAAGGAGGGAGACGAAGACGTGGCAAGCCATCACTCGTCCATTTGAATTTTCATGCAAATATTTTATTATTTCGTTTGTTTTATATATAATAATTGATGTTTATATTATATACAACAAAAATAAGTGGTGCAGTTGGTTACAGGGTATGTGCAAAACGCTTCAGGACTTGGGTTCGAATCCCGGGTCCCCCACTTTCTTTATATATTTTTCTTTCAGGTAATCCAGTGCATACCTAAAGCCAATGACCATCATGGTCCATCAGCATCCAGTCTGCCAAGTGGCCAGATGGCCAAATCCAAAGGCCATCAATGGAAGAACACCATGAGGCCTAGTCAACGCAACACACTGAATTCAGGAAGTCAACGTGGACTTCAGATTGTTGGGCCCAAGCTTGCTATCTGCATCCCCTCCAAATTACTTCCAGGCCCAATAACTCTTTCTCTATTTCTTTTTATATTTGTTTTATTTAATTTAGTTAATTCTTTTACTAACACAATTAATTATTTCTTTTATCAAAAATCATAAAAATAATATTTTTCACCCAATTAGGATTAAGTTTATTTTTTATCAAAAATTAATTAATTTAATTAGGTTGATAACTTTAATTTCTTTTTGTAAATAAATTTAAAAATCAATTAGAATAATTAGGGTTTTAATTTAATTATATTTTCTTTTCCTAAAATTAACCAAAAAACATAAAAATAGGCCATTTGTTATTTTTATTAATTAATTTAATTAACTAATTAATTGTGTATTCAATTTAAAAACTTATTTCTTTTCTTAAAAATAATTAAAAACAACAAAAACATTTTTCTTTTAATTAGGTTAGAAAGGGTCAAAACCCTAGTTTGCTCTCGTTCTAATTTTCACCGCGTGCGCCTTATTATTTATTTATTTACCATATTAATGTATCTGCCTACAAGTTGTAATAGTTAATTAGGGCTTTTTATTTTCATTTATCACTTTATTTCTTAAGGGTTTGTTTTTGGCAATGTAAATACCCGAAGCCTTGTAATAGCGTAGTTTAAATTCCACACTTTAAATTCTGCAAAATATTAACTGTTAGATGTATGACATGGGGATGCATGACAAGAATGTATGTAAACTTTAAAACAGTTAGCAAACCCTAAATGTGCAAATATAAATAATCTTAAACTGAATCACTTGCACATGCGCACTCCTAGAGTATACTCCCACTTGGTTGCCTTCGGTAAACGGTCATTGAGTATAGGATGCTTTAGTGGTCGTCCTTTCGTCTAAACAAAGATCAAAGTCCCGTTCGGAAAAGTTTCCTCGAAATTGTTGCCTCGGAATTGTTGCCTCGAATAATTGATCTAAGACATTAGGGTTACTACTAAGACGTCCTAACATTGCTTTAGTGACCGTACATCCCTTTCGAATTGATCCTAAAAACTCCAACGACGATGCTACCTACTCAGTAATAGTAGGATGGCATTGTCTAAAGGAAATGAACATAGAACAATTCTTTTTTCGAGTAGATAGATTAGTTCTTAAGTGCTTGCTCAAACCAAACAAACTTTTTCACACTTACACTCCTCTTTTAAACGAAGCTTTCAAAAAAACTTCGTAACACTCTTGAAGACAGAAGCAAGAGTTAAATCGAAGTCAAAAAACTCTTCAAATCACACAAACACACAAAGAAGCAATTTTGAAAATGATGAGCAAGTACCTAAGAGCCCGTAGAAAACTACGGATAGAAAGGGTGCTAATACCTTCCCTTTCTATAATCTACCCCCGGTACTCATAAACATCTCGAAAAAAGGAATTTTGCTGTGCTTTTTTCCTTTCCTTGTTGGATAAAATAAAAGACAGTGGCGACTCTTGCTTACCGCGACATTTTGCAAACACAAACGCAAAACGCAAACCAGCAATTCCTAAAAAAGGGAAACAGTCCCGGTTCTGGCCACCGTATCACACAATTCAAGATACATAATCATAACTCCTCTCCCTACCGGCCGAAGATGAATGGCACCGTCGAAGCGGCTAACAAAAACATCAAAAAGATCATACAAAAGATGACGGTGACATACAAATACTGGCATGAGATGTTACCATTTGCTCTTCATGGGTACCGTACCTCAGCACGGACATCGACAGGGGTAACACCCTACTCTCTGGTATATGGAATGGAGGCAGTCCTACCCATTGAGGTCCAGATCCCTTCTTTAAGGATTATGAAAGATGCGGGTTTGAACGAAGATGACTGGATCCAGACTCGACTTGACCAACTTAATCTGATCGATGAGAAGATACTTACTGTTGTTTGTCATGGTCAAATATATCAAAAACGAATGATCAAGGCTTTCAACAAAAAAGTCAAACGCCAAGAGTATCAAGTCGGGGATCTAGTGATCAAGCGCATCATACTGCCTCAAGGTGATCCCATGGGAAAATGGACTCCTACATACGAAGGGCCATTTGTGATTAAAAAACATTTTCTCAGGTGGGGCCATGATTCTAACCACCATGGACGGTGACGACCTTCCTCACTCTGTCAATGCGGGCATAGTGAAAATATACTACGCATGATAAAGACCCTCTAGGTTGACTAGCCTAGGCAAAAATAAGGGCTTCCCGGCGAATCAAAAGGGTTCGGGCAAAAATAAGGGATGAAAACAAAAAATCTGTACACCCGACAAGTCAAAAACCTGAAAAGGTAGCTTGGGCAAAAAAGGGTGTCCTGGTGGACTGAAAACTTGAAAGGGAGGTCCAGGCAAAAGTTAGGGATGTAAAGCGTATCACCATGTCCCATTGGATCACCTTGCGATCAGACCTCAGTAGTAACTGTCAAGCTCGAACGACACCAATCAATCTAATCAGCTTCAGACAAGCAGCAAAGTGATGAGACGCTCGAAGACATAGCGGCAATAGCAGAATTGAAACTTAAATGGGATCATTGCACATAGCTGTTTTCTTTTCGTTGTACACAATATTGTATAACTTTCATTTTCACAGCGGCGTCCTTTTACGAGAGCGTCAATTTCCTTGTACAAAAAACGCCTGTTATAGACCAACTTCGGAAATTAATACAAATCATTTTTACAAAGCCATTTTGTTTTTCTTTTTCTCTTTTGTTTTGCAAGAACGTCCAATGCTTTATTCTTGACATATGCATTTGGATATGATTTTTGTTCACAAATATTTGCATAGGAAACGGAAAGATAATTGCTCGTAACTTAAGAAACGGGGGCAAAAACTAAACCAAAAAAAATGTCAAACCCGACAGTTACTCTGTCCACCAGGTACCAGGGAAGAAACAACTTTGAAATAAAGTCATCAGTATATACGACCCCGTGACATATGTACTCCCCACAGAGTAAAAGTAATCAAAGCATTGATATCAGCTTCCCCAAAACAGGAAGTACTCTCCCCAGCTAGATTCCTTCAGAAATCTGACATCTATATTCCCTAGCCAAATTTCATAATCAAGCGGGTCATAAAGTTTTCTTCCAAAAAAAGTTTATTTCTCTGAATACAGAAGCTCAATCAACGACAGAGTTTATCCCTTCAGCTATGGAAGCTTCTTTCTCAAACAGAGTCTCTCCCCCGGTATAATATCCGTAAACAAGGAGCAAATCTCCAGCATAGTCATCTCAGTTCACCCTCACCAGCGGAAATAAAAGAACCACGGTTTTCTACGACAGTCAGGAATTCAACTTCTAGTGCTCTCCAGCAGCAGTCATGGATTTATTTTCCCATACTTAGATATGTGACAAATAGCATTTCATGTTCATACATCATGACATGCGCACACATATTGCATACAGCATAATCTCATTTATTTTGAGAAAATCATTCCACAATACATTTCATGCATCACATATAATTAACCCTATTATCTTTTCAGGAAAGACAATTATCATCAACAATCCCAACAGTTAGACATGTCACATTTGCAGACAATTAACGGAAAATCAGTTCCTGAAACCAAACGGGTCAACCAACCCACGCGATTAAATGAAGCAACCTTATCATGGTTCCTTCCCGGTTCAGATGCAGTTTTACCCAAACTCCTCACGAAGTAACCCTACTATCCAGGTTCCTTCCCATAAGCCCTACTATCTAGGCTTTCATTTTGAAGTAACCCTACTATCCAGGTTCCTTCCCATAAGCCCTACTATCCAGGCTTTCATCTCGAAGTAACCCTACGACCCAGGTTCCTTCTCATAGCCCTACTATCCAGGCTTTCATCTTGAAGTAACCCTACGATCCAGGTTCCTTCTCATAGCCCTACTATCCAGTATTTCATCTCGAAGTAACCCTACGACCCATGTTCCTTCTCATAGTCCTACTATCCAGGCTTTCATCTTGAAGTAACCCTACTATCCATGTTCCTTCCTATAAGCCCTACTATCCAGGCTTTCATCTTGAAGTAACCCTACTATCCAGGTTCCTACCCATAAGCTCTACTATCCAGGCTTTCATCTCGAAGTAACCCTACGACCCAGGTTGCTTCTCATATCCCTACTATCCAGGCTTTCATCTTGAAGTAACTCTACAACCCAGGTTCCTTCCCATAAGCCCTACTGTCCAGGCTTTCATCTTGAAGTAACCCTACTATCTAGGTTCCTTCCCATAAGCCCTATTATCCAGGCTTTCATCTTGAAGTAACCCTACTATCCAGGTTCCTTCCCATAAGCCCTACTATCCAGGCTTTCATCTCGAAGTAACCCTACGACCCAGGTTCCTTCTCATAGCCCTACTATCCAGGCTTTCATATTGAAGTAACCCTACGACCCAGGTTCCTTCTCATAGCCCTACTATCCAGGCTTTCACTTCGAAGTAACCCTACTATCCAGGTTCCTTCCCATAATCCCTACTATCCAGGCTTTCACCTCGAAGTATCCCTATTATCTAGGTTCGTTCTCATAGCCCTACTATCCAGGCTTTCACCTCGAAGTAACCCTACTATCCAGGTTCCTTCCCATAAGCCCTACTATCTAGGCTTTCACCTCAAAGTAACCCTACTATCCAGGTTCCTTCTCATAGACCTACTATTCAGGCTTTCATTTCGAAGAAAACATACTATTCAGGTTCCTTCTCTCTTATCTCCAGAAAACCGTTTATAACACTGTAAGACATGGACCCGACCAGACACGGACAATTTCACATTTCCCCAGTAAGTCGCGGTGCCGCTTGGACTCTGACCAGATATGAAGTTTACTTTTACCTCCTCAATCAGGAGTCAAATCCCTAGTAGAGTAATGGACAAATGAAGCTCATATACTCTATTTCCCAGGACATAAATCAACATTCCCCAGCGAAGTCCTCCTCAACGGCAGGTACAAGAATTATCGCAAAGGAATCTCTTATGCAAATGATATATTTTCTGGATGGCATCTTTAAGCCCATCCCCGACGATTCTCTGTCAACTTCCTAATGGAATCTGTGAGCCCATTCCCGATATCACCAATCAGTACTACTTCATGCGAGTGCAAATTTCTGGGCACTCTAGTGTTCAATCATCTTCCACCTTCAGATCACGAAAGGCAGACCAACCAATCTACATCCTCAGGTTTAAGAAGATTGAATAGGGGGAGTTGTTTTACCCCAAAATTTCCCTCTCATTTTACTCAACACATGCTCATTGAAGTCCTCAACTTGCTCAAGGATGCCCAATAATTAACTAGACAAATTCTCTCCTAAGGCAATGAACCTTCAACTAGGGTTTCCACTTTCATCAAGATATGTGAACTCCAAAGGTATCAAATATTTCCCATGGTCCTAATATGTCCTCAAGACCATCCATGTCAAGTTTCATTCCTTGCACAAGAAGTTTGCTCAGTCAACTGCTCAAATGCCTGAAAATCAACTACACTAGGTCAAAAGTCAATTGTGGCCCACATACAATCAAACTTTAAGATTTTTGGTCAACATGAACATTTTGAAGTAATATCCATCATTTTATCAAGGGTTTATCATGATTCCTCAAGGAATGCCCCAAATTCATCAAAATCAAAAGTTGCTAAATTAGGGTTTCAATAGGAAAAGTCAACCAAACTTTGACCAGGCATAACTTTCTCATACTTTATCAGATATTTCTAATCCAAGGCTTACTTTGTATAGGATTCAATTCCCTACAACTCATCTTCAGCCCTCAAGTTCAAAAAATTCACTCATGAAAATATATGAATTCAGACATTATAGGTCATTTCAAAAAAGTCAACCAAAACACCTTTTGGGTCAAAGCTTCTTACATGAGCATGGAAGATCCAATTGAGATGAAACCAAAAAGGTTGTTTAGAGGATATCCTAAGCTTTATAAAAAGTCCAAGAACACCCTCCTAGGATTAAAATTAAGGAAGATATGCATTGTCAAAGTTGGCCATTTTTGGAAATTTGCACAAAGTCAACAATGCCCAAAATTGTATTTTCTGCACATGGGCCTATCTTTTCAAGTTTGGAGCTTGTTCATAACATGGTCCATGACCCATGAACCACTCCATGCCTCATTCACTTATTTATTTAATTTATTGTGATTTTATTCATTTAAAATTCAAATAAAATCAAAATAAATCATATAAGTTGCTTTTGGAATGATTTTGGCATTGAATGAAGATGATATATGTTGTCAAACAAAGATCAAATCATGCAAAGGCTTATTGGAATAAAAATGGCATGATTTGGCTTGTTTTGGAAACAAATAATGCAAGGAGCAAATCAAATCTTTTCTCCATGATTGTTCAAGATTGAATCTGTTTTTGTTGACCTAATGCCTTCTAATACATATACATAATATTTCCAGACCTAAAGGACACAAAAGGTTGCCTCCACAAGTCCAGAAAAACTCCAATTTTTGACAAAAAAGTGGTGTTCGATTCTGATTTAGAAGGTGATTCAAGGTATTTCAAAGACTGTAATCTGTTCCTGGACATATTCTGAAGTCATTCCAATCACTCTCAAGTCACAAAGCATCCAGAATCGTAAGATACAAGATCCGATTTTCCAATTTGTCTTAATTTTCGATTACATGTATACATGCATTTTCAATGAAATTTAACCATGCATTCATGTTTATTATAAGGTTTTGATGTTATCTAAGTTGTTTGATTGAGTTTTAAGTGCAGGAATTGAAGGATACCATTCTTAGGGTTTCCAAACTCGTTTTAGGGCTTCCTGATAGAGGCAAAACTAGGGTTAGATATGGATACCATGGTGTTCAGGGCTTCAAGCCCAGTTGATTCATGGTCTCCATTAAGATTTATGTTGCTTGTACTTAATTTTTGAATGATGCAGGGTTATAGCTATAGACATCGTCTGTAGGTAAAAGTCCAGGCCTAAAACGA
Organism: Vicia faba; assembly: GCA_948472305.1. Lineage (NCBI taxonomy): Eukaryota > Viridiplantae > Streptophyta > Magnoliopsida > Fabales > Fabaceae > Vicia > Vicia faba. The sequence goes on along the minus strand of OX451735.1, from coordinate 615,782,448 downwards.
CAGTCCTACTGAAGAAGACGATCGCGTGTCAAAGCCCGGTTGGCTAATTTGAATTTTGCGCGTGCGTTTTGACATAATGATTAACATGTTCTTTATATTTTATTTGTGTTATTATATTAACAAATGAACAAAACAACACGAATGGAAAAGCGTAACGCTGGTAAGAGGAAGGACCTGGGTTCGATCCCAGGACCAAGCATCTTGTGATTTTACTTTCTTAACAATTTTTACAGGATCCCATGTGCCTCCCAACCAGCGCGTCCATCCTACAGCCCAGGATCTGGCCATTAGATTCATCCTCAAAGCAGACCTGGCGCTCATGCAAGCAAGGTCCATGGTGCACCCTCAAGCGTAGCCATCACTAAACCAGGCGAGGCTGATGGATCTATGGGATTTAGGCTTTTCAAAAATCAGCAATGTGAAGATGTGAAAAACACAAGAAGGGGGTTTGAATTGTAAAAACTTTAAATCAAATGCAGACAACACTGTATTTTTATCCTGGTTCGTTTGATCTCAAACTACTCCAGTCCACCCGTCAAGGTGATTTCGCCTCTCTCCAAAGAGGTCTTAATCCACTATATTCAACTGAATACAACAACTACTTTAACAACTGTTAAAGCCTTCTTGAGTCTAACCACAGACCGGTTTATCTCAAGGAAATTCTCTTACAGATAATTTGAACAAAAGTGTGTGTTAATGTTTTCTAACAAAACTATATATCACAACTGTGATATTACACAATATTAAGCTTAGAATGAAAATAGACTGCTAATGCTTTTGAGTAGGCGTGGTTGAAAGCTTTAGCAAATTGAATGAGTGAGAACATTTACGTAGGTGTGTATATGCGTGAAGATTATTAGCCTTTTCTTTTCTCACACAGACTTATTTATAAAGCCAAGGCAAAGATACGTTGGTGTCTGTAAATCCATTTCAATGATAATAACGTTCTTTCCTTTTTGAGAAGATCTTGTCTTGGACAAAGCCGTTGGTAATTAATATGTCTTTGAATGCTTAGTAACGCTTCAGAGTGTTCTGCTCATGATGGCGCTTCAGAATGTTTAGTAACGCTTCAGAGTGTTCTGATCATGATAGCGCTTCAGAATGTTCTGCCTTAACTTATGATGACGCTTCTGAGTGCTGATGACTTGGTAAGTATTTTGATCAGAGTCAGAGTATTTTATGCGCAGATTCTGGTCATCGGGCTTTAGCGTCTGGCACATGTTATTTGATCTTCTGATGCTGACATATCTTCTGATGTTGATGTTGATACTGATATTCTGATGCTGATTCCATCAGAGTTTCTGTAAATACACAACATAATTTTAAGTAGCATATATGTCTTATATAAATCTTAAAATTTATTTAATCTTGTATTTTGTTATCATCAAAACTCTAACTGAGGATTGTAGAATCAAACTATGTTCTAACAATCTCCCCCTTTTTAATGATGACAAAAACCGGATTTTTTTCAATTAATATTAAAGAATAAAAGGTATCAGAGATAAACAAATAACGAATAAAAGGTATCAGAGATAAGAAGGTAAGGAATAAAAGATATCAGAGCAACGAAGAGAGAAACTCCCCCTGAGTTGATTACTTCCCTTTAATTCCATGAGACCTTGAGCATCAGAACTTTACTTTATCAGAGTTCATCAGATTCATCAGATTCTTGTACCTGTAAGCTTTTCAGAAGAAAGAAATTCAAATATATCAGAATGTTAGAATGTTTGAGACTTATGTCTCAGTAATCCGTTATTGAAAAATATCATTCTTTCTCCCCCTTTTTGTCAGTTATCAAAAAGCACAAATAATCAGAGTTAAAATGATCAGAGCTAAAAAAGCGTTTATATTAAAAACAGAAGCAACGTTAAGTTCAGAACACTTAAAATATTACAGACAAACATGTAAAGAAAACAAGGAAAACACAAGAAAATTCAAAGAGGGAGGTGGAAGACGTGTGAACAGAGCTTCCAACATGCTCTTGAAGGTAAACGAAAGTGAAGGTAAAAAAATGTGAGTGGTGTGAAGTGTGTTTAAATAGATTTCTAAAAAGGTTTTGAAAACATAAACGTTAAGAGAGAGAAATTAATAATGATTATTAGCATTTAATGATAGCTGATTTTAGGAGATTCAGAAAGATATTTGGAACGGTTACCCATGACATGTGTCTCAATGCATCCAATCAGCGCTTTGCCTTTTTCAAAAACGTGAACGCATGTTCAGCCTCAGAAAATAGATGATGACTGGATGACACTTGTTTGTTTTGAGTGAACAGCACATTTCCATCCTTGAAATGAAGCGCTCAGATCTTCATGGATAGATTCTGATACAATCTGCACTTCTAAAATTCTGAAGGAAGATTGATCAGTAGTTCACAGAAAATAAAAAAAGTTCTGAAGGTTAATATATAAAATTAAAACAATTTCATTCTGGGCAGAGCTTCATGCTGAGATGTTTCAGAATGAAGTTGAACCTATCTTCAGAAAGTGGTATTGTGAAAATATCAGCCCATTGATGGTCTATGTTAATAAATTTAAAATTTAAAATCCCTTTCTGAATATAGTCCCTAATAAAATGATGTTTTATTTCTATATGCTTAGCCCTAGAATGTAAAATTGGATTTTTACTTAAGCAAATAGCAGAAGTATTGTCACAGAGGATAGGAATGTTACTCTCAAATATCTGAAAGTCCTCAAGTTGACTTTTCATCCAAAGCATTTGTGTGCTGCATCCAGCTGCTGCTATGTATTCAGCTTCTGCTGTTGATAGAGCAATTATGGATTGTCTTTTGTTGGACCATGAGATCAGATTTTCTCCCAAAAACTGGCAGCTTCCAGAAGTGCTTTTACGTTCAACTCTGTCTCCAGCAAAATCAACATCACAATATCCTACTAAGCTGTAATCACTTGATTTTCTATAAAACAAACCCAGATTAGTAGTACCTTTCAGATACTTGAAAATTCGCTTAACTGTTGTTAAGTGAGATTCTCTAGGATCTGATTGGAATCTAGCACAAATGCAAACACTGAATAAAATGTCAGGCCTTGAAGCCATCAGATAAAGAAGAGAACCAATCATACCTCTGTAGACCTTATGTTCTACCTTTTTGCTTACCTCTTCTCTTTCCAGAATGCACGTGGGATGCATTGGAATCCTTGATGGCTTACATTCTGAGAGATCAAATTTCTTCAGAAGTTCTCTGACATATTTGCTCTAATGAATGTAAGTTCCTTCTGGGGTTTGATTGATCTGAATGCCCAGAAAGAATTTCAGTTCCCCCATTAGGCTCATCTCAAATTCTGCCTGCATACACTTAGCAAACTTTCTTCCCAGAGAAGGTTTAGTAGATCCAAATATGATATCATCAACATAAATCTGACATACTAAAATGTCATTCTTAACTGTCTTACAGAATAAGGTTGTGTCCACTTTCCCTCTGGTGAATTCCTTTTCTAACAGGAAGTTACTCAGTCTTTCATACCAAGCTCTGGGAGCTTGTTTCATACCATACAGTGACTTCTTTAGTTTGAAAACATATTCTGGATTTTTTGAACTTTCAAAGCCAGGGGGTTGGTGCACATATACCTCTTCTTCTATATAGCCATTTAAGAATGCACTCTTAACATCCATCTGATACAGAGTGATGCCTTTATTAACAGCAAATGAAATTAAGAGTCTGATAGATTCTAACCTGGCGACTAGAGAAAAGGTTTCTGTATAGTATATCCCCTCTTGCTGACTATAACCTTATGCTACCAATCATGCTTTATTTCTGATGACTTCACCTTGTTCATTCAGTTTGTTTCTGAACACCCATTTTGTTCCAATGATGTTAAATCCTTTTGGTTTGGGAACTAGATCCCATACGTCATTTCTTGTGAATTGATTCAGCTCCTCTTGCATTGCCAGAATCCAGTCATTGTCCAGAAGTGCTTCATCAATTGATGATGGTTCAATTAGAGAAACAAGTCCCATGAGGGATTCTTCAGAGTTTCTGAAGCTAGATCTTGTTTTGATTGGATCTTCCTTTCTTCCTAAGATTGTTTCTTCTGGATGATCCATGCTGCTTTTGGATGGTCTTTTCTGAAGTTGATCAACAGAAGGTGCTGGATTGCTTGCAGTGCCTCTTTCTGATGTTGAGGGAGTGTCTCTGTTAAGATCTTATGATGACTTGTCTTCAGTACCTGTGAATTCAACTTCCATACCTGCAAGTAATTCATTCTGCTTTGACTTTGGAGAGTCAAGCTTATCATCAAAACAAACACTGATTGATTCTTCAACAATCTGTGTTTCTGTATTGTATACTATGTACCCTCTTGAGCGTTCAGAGTATCCTAACATAAGACACTTTTGTACTTTAGAGTCAAACTTGTTCAAATAATTTTTTGTATTTAAAATAAAACAAGTACATCCAAATGGATGAAAATATGAAATGTTGTGCTTTCTGTTCTTCCACAATTCATATGGAGTCTTTTCCAGAATAGGTCTTATGGAGATTCTATTCTGAATGTAGCACGCTGTGTTTATTGCCTCTGCCCAGAAGATCTTAGCAACGTTAGTCTCGTTGATCATGGTTCTGGCCATTTCTTGCAATGTTTTGTTCTTTCGTTCTACAACTCCATTTTGCTGGGGAGTTCTAGGACAAGAGAAATCATGCAGAATGCCTTTGTCATTAAAGAATGATTCAAAATCTTTGTTTTCAAACTCTCCACCATGATCACTTCTGACTTTAACGATTCTAAGATCCTTTTCATTCTGAACTTGGTTGCAGAAGGTGACAAACACAGAGTGTGACTCGTCCTTGTGTCTTAAGAACTTTACCCATGTCCATATGCTATAGTCATCTACGATTACTAACCCATACTTCTTGCCACTGACTGAAGCATTTTTAATTGGTCCAAATAAGTCAATGTGCAGAAGTTCTAATGACTTAGAGGTGGAAATAACGTTTTTAGATTTGAAAGCTGGTTTTGCAAACTTGCCTTTCTGACATGCTTCACACAGAGCATCTGAATTGAACTTCAGGTTAGGAAGTCCTCTGACCAGATTGAGTTTGTTAATCTGAGATATTCTTCTCATACTAACATGTCCCAATCTTCTGTGCCAGATCCATTGCTCGTTGTTAACAGACAGAAGACACTTTACATTCTGACTTTTCAGTTCAGAAAGTTTTATTTTATAAATGTTGTTTCTCCTCTTTCCATTAAATAGGATAGTCCCATCTTTCTGACTAACAACTTTGCATGAATTTTGATTAAAGATTATATCATAACCGTTATCACTTAATTGACTTATGGATAACAGGTTATGCATTAATCCATCTACTAATAAAACATTATTTATAGAGGAAAGATTTCCATTACCTACAGTTCCAGAGCCAATGATCTTTCCCCTCTGATTGCCTCCAAAGCCTACGTGGCCTCCAGGCTTAAGTTCCAGGCTTTGGAACATATGCCTTCTTCCCGTCATGTGTCGTGAGCAGCCAGAGTCCAGGTACCATGATTGGTGTTTTTGCTTTGCTGCTAAAGATATCTGCCACATGTATTATTTTATCCTTAGGAACCCATATTTTCTTGGGTCCTGATTTATTAGTTTTACCAAAACTCTGGTTGAATTTTGGTTTGACAAAATAATTACTACTAGTATATTTGATGTCATGTGTGTGCCCATATACAAAGTGTGAATCAAGTGAGGTGCGTTTTATAACTAAATCCATGGCATTCTTTTGTGTAGGTACCTTACCTTGGTATCCTATTCCTTTTCTGCCATTTCTGCTAACTCCATAGATCATTGAAGCCATTTTGCTTCTATCTATGTTTTTAGCTAGAAACTTTTGAAAGTTATGATCATACTCATTGATGATCTCATCAGCACTGCTGGGAGTTTCAGGGATTGTTTCCTTCTGAGAGTTTTGCAATAGATTTTCTAATTTTGAAATTTTGTCTTTTAACTCAGAATTCTCCAATTTAAGAGTCTCAGTTTTATCAGAGTCAGAAGCAAGATTCCTTTTCAGGTTTCTGAATTTGACTCTGATCTGCTGATATCTTTCCAGAATTTCATTAAGGCTTTCAGCTAGTTCAGCCTTAGTAAAGTTTATAGCAAAGTCAGGAAATACTTCTTCTGTATCTGATTCAGAGTCTGACTCGGAAGCTTCACTGTCTTCTGTTATGTTTGCCATGAGAGCAATGTTTGCTCTCTCATCATCTGATTCTGAGTCAGCTTCGGATGTGTCAGAATCATCCCATGTAGCCATGAGACTTTTCTTCTTTTCCTTGCCAAACTTCTTTTTGGGCTTATCCTTCTGAAGCTTTGGGCAATCACTTTTGTAGTGTCCTTGCTCGTTACATTCATAGCAGATGATGTCTTTGTTGTTTGGCTTTATCCTTCCTGGGGAGCCTTCAGATCTTCTGTGTCCAGAGGAGGATTCTGACCTTCTGTATCTGGAGAAAGATTCATTCTGATTTTCTAATCTTCTGGGATTCCTGAACTTCCTTTGCCTCTGCTTCCACAGTTGGTTCACCCTTCTGGAGAGGAGAGGCAGTTCATCTTCTTCTGATGAGGACCCATCAGAGGTTTCTTCAACAACCTGCAAAACTTTGGAGTCATATTTTCTGTTAGATTTTAAAGCTAATGGTTTACCTTTCTTTTGAGGTTCATCTGCTTCTAGCTCTGTCTCGTGACTTCTGAGGGATCTGACAAGTTCCTCCAAAGAGATTTTGTTGAGATCCTTGGCTAGCTTAAGCGCTGTGACCATTGGCCTCCACTGTTTTGGCAAGCTTCTGATGATCTTCTTAACATGATCAGCAATGGAATACCCTTTGTCAAGAACTTTGAGACCAGCAACCAGAATTTGAAATCTTGAGAACATAGTCTCTATTGATTCACTCTCTTCCATCTTGAATGCCTCATACTTCTGAATGAGCGCAAGAGCTTTGTTTTCTTTGACTTGAATGTTGCCTTCATGCGTCATTCTTAGAGAGTCAAACATATTCTTTACAGTGTCTCTGTTTGATATCTTTTCATATTTAGAATAAGAGATGGCGCTGAGAAGAATTATTCTGGCCTTGTGATGATTTCTGAAGTCACGCTTTTGCTGATCAGACATTGCTTTCCTGTCAATCTTCTGACCACTTCCATCCACTGGGTGCGTGTATCCATCAGTCACCATGTCCCACAGATCAGCATCATGGTCCAGAAAGAAGCTTTTAATTCTGTCTTTCCAGTAGTCAAAGTTCTCTCCATCAAAGACTGGAGGTTTGCCATTGAATCTGTCTCTTTCTTCATTGTTGTCATTGCTGATGTTTTGATGTGGTCCTGCCATTGTGTTTTTCTGACGCTGGATCTTGTACTGACACGGTTAAGTGTTATAAGCTTAGAACCAGGCGCTCTGATGCCAATTGAAGATGTGAAAAACACAAGTAGGGGGGTTGAATTGTAAAAACTTTAAATCAAATGTAGACAACACTGTATTTTTATCCTGGTTCGTTTGATCTCAAACTACTCCAGTCCACCCGTCAAGGTGATTTCGCCTCTCTCCAACGAGGTCTTAATCCACTATATTCAACTGAATACAACAACTACTTTAACAACTGTTAAAGCCTTCTTGAGTCTAACCACAGACCGGTTTATCTCAAGGAAATTCTCTTACAGATAATTTGAACAAAAGTGTGTGTTAATGTTTTCTAACAAAACTATATATCACAACTGTGATATTACACAATATTAAGCTTAGAATGAAAATAGACTGCTAATGCTTTTGAGTAGGCATGGTTGAAAGCTTTAGCAAATTGAATGAGTGAGAACATTTACTTAGGTGTGTATATGCGTGAAGATTATTAGCCTTTTCTTATCTCACACAGATTTATTTATAAAGCCAAGGCAAAGATACATTGGTGTCCATAAATCCATTTCAATGATAATAACGTTCTTTCCTTTTTGAGAAGATCTTGTCTTGGACAAAGCCGTTGGTAATTAATCTGTCTTTGAATGCTTAGTAACGCTTCAGAGTGTTCTGCTCATGATGGCGCTTCAGAATGTTTAGTAACGCTTCAGAGTGTTCTGCTCATGATAGCGCTTCAGAATGTTCTGCCTTAACTTATGATGACGCTTCTGAGTGCTGATGACTTGGTAAGTATCTTGATCAGAGTCAGAGTATTTTATGCGCAGATTTTGTTCATCGGGCTTTAGCGTCTGGCACATGTTATTTGATCTTCTGATGCTGACATATCTTCTGATGCTGATGTTGATACTGATATTCCGATGCTGATTCCATCAGAGTTTCTGTAAATACACAACATAATTTTAATTAGAATATATGTCTTATATAAATCTTACAATTTATTTAATCTTGTATTTTGTTATCATCAAAACTCTAACCGAGGGTTGTAGAATCAAACTATGTTCTAACAATCTCCCCCTTTTTGATGATGACAAAAAACAGATTTTTTTCAATTAAAATTAAAGAATAAAAGGTATTAGAGATAAACAAATAACGAATAAAAGGTATCAGAGATAAGAAGGTAAGGAATAAAAGATATCAGAGCAACGAAGAGAGAAACTCCCCCTGAGTTGATTACTTCCCTTTAATTCCATGAGACCTTGAGCATAAGAACTTTACTTTATCAGAGTTCATCAGATTCATCAGATTCTTGTACCTGTAAGCTTTTCAGAAGAAAGAAATTCAAATATATCAGAATGTTAGAATGTTTGAGACTTATGTCTCAGTAATCCGTTATTCAAAAATATCATTCTTTCTCCCCCTTTTTGTCAGTTATCAAAAAGCACAAATAATCAGAGTTAAAATGATCAGAGCTAAAAAAGCGTTTATATTAAAAACAGAAGAAATATTAAGTTCAGAACACTTAAAATATTATAGACAAACATGTAAATAAAACAAGGAAAACACAAGAAAATTCTAAGAGGGAGGTGGAAGACGTGTGAACAGAGCTTCCAACATGCTCTTGAAGGTAAACGAAAGTGAAGGTAAAAAAATGTGAGTGGTGTGAAGTGTGTTTAAATAGATTTCTAAAAAGGTTTTGAAAACATAAACGTTAAGAGAGAGAAATAAATAATGATTATTAGCATTTAATGATAGCTGATTTTAGGGGATTCAGAAAGATATTTGGAACGGTTACCCATGACATGTGTCTCAATGCATCCAAGCAGCGCTTTGCCTTTTTCAGAAACGTGAACGCGTGTTCAGCCTCTGAAAATAGATGATGACTGGATGACACTTGTTTGCTTTGAGTGAACAGCATATTTCCATCCTTGAAATGAAGCGCTCAGATCTTCATGGATAGATTCTGATACAATCTGCACTTCTAAAATTCTGAAGGAAGATTGATCAGTAGTTCACAGAAAATAAAAAAAGTTCTGAAGGTTAATATATAAATTTAAAACAATTTCATTATGGGCAGAGCTTCATGCTGAGATGTTTCAGAATGAAGTTGAACCTATCTTCAGAAAGTGGTTTTGTGAAAATATCAGCCCATTGATGGTCTGTGTTAATAAATTTTAAATTTTAAATCCCTTTCTGAATATAGTCCCTAATAAAATGATGTTTTATTTCTATATGCTTAGCCCTAGAATGTAAAATTGGATTAATACTTAAGCAAATAGCAGAAGTATTGTCACAGAGGATAGGAATGTTACTCTCAAATATCTAAAAGTCCTCAAGTTGACTTTTCATCCAAAGCATTTGTGTGCTGCATCCAGCTGCTGCTATGTATTCAGCTTCTGCTGTTGATAGAGCAATTGTGGATTGTCTTTTGCTGGACCATGAGATCAGATTTTCTCCCAAAAACTGGCAGCTTCTAGAAGTGATTTTACGTTCAACTCTGTCTCCAGCAAAATCAGCATCACAGTATCCTACTAAGCTGTAATCACTTGATTTTCTATAAAACAAACCCAGATTAGTAGTACCTTTCAGATACTTGAAAATTCGCTTAACTGCTATTAAGTGAGATTCTCTAGGATCTGATTGGAATCTAGCACAAATGCAAACACTGAATAAAATGTCAGGCCTTGAAGCCATCAGATAAAGAAGAGAACCAATCATACCTCTGTAGACCTTCTGTTCTACCTTTTTGCTTACCTCTTCTCTTTCCAGAATGCACGTGGGATGCATTGGAATCTTTGATGGCTTACATTCTGAGAGATCAAATTTCTTCAGAAGTTCTCTGACATATTTGCTCTGATGAATGTAAGTTCCTTCTGGGGTTTGATTGATCTGAATGCCCAGAAAGAATTTCAGTTCCCCCATTAGTCTCATCTCAAATTCTGCCTGCATACACTTAGCAAACTTTCTTCCCAGAGAAGGTTTAGTAGATCCAAATATGATATCATCAACATAAATCTGACATACTATAATGTCATTCTTAACTGTCTTACAGAATAAGGTTGTGTCCACTTTCCCTCTAGTGAATTCCTTTTCTAACAGGAAGTTACTCAGTCTTTCATACCAAGCTCTGGGAGCTTGTTTCAGACCATACAGTGACTTCTTTAGTTTGAAAACATATTCTGGATTTTTTGAACTTTCAAAACCAGGGGGTTGATGCACATATACCTCTTCTTCTATATAGCCATTTAAGAATGCACTCTTAACATCCATCTGATACAGAGTGATGCCTTTATTAACAGAAAATGAAATTAAGAGTCTGATAGATTCTAACCTGGCGACTAGAGTAAAGGTTTCTATATAGTCTATCCCCTCTTGCTGACTATAACCTTGTGCTACCAATCGTGCTTTATTTCTGATGACTTCACCTTGTTCATTCAGTTTGTTTCTGAACACCCATTTTGTTCCAATGACGTTAAATCCTTTTGGTTTTGGAACTAGATCCCATACGTCATTTCTTGTGAATTGATTCAGCTCCTCTTGCATTGCTAGAATCCAGTCATTGTCCAGAAGTGCTTCATCAATTGATGATGGTTCAATTAGAGAAACAAGTCCCATGAGGGATTCTTCAGAGTTTCTGAAGCTAGATCTTGTTCTGATTGGATCTTCCTTTCTTCCTAAGATTGTTTCTTCTGGATGATCCATGCTGCTTCTGGATGGTCTTTTCTGAAGTTGATCAACAGAAGGTGCTGGATTGCTTGCAGTGCCTCTTTCTGATGTTGAGGGAGTGTCTCTGTTAAGAGCTTATGATGACTTGTCTTCAGTACCTGTGAATTCAACTTCCATACCTGTAAGTAATTCATTCTGCTTTGACTTTGGAGAGTCAAGCTTATCATCAAAATGAACACTGATTGATTCTTCAACAATCTGTGTTTCTGTATTGTATACTCTGTACCCTCTTGAGTGTTCAGAGTATCCTAACATAATACACTTTTTTGCTTTAGAGTCTAACTTGTTCAAGCGCTGTGACCAGCAGTGGAATACCCTTTGTTCAAACTTGTTCAAGCGCTGTGACCATTGGCCTCCACTGTTTTGGCAAGCTTCTGATGATCTTCTTAACATGATCAGCAGTGGAATACCCTTTGTCAAGAACTTTGAGACCAATAACCAGAATTTGAAATCATGAGAACATAGTCTCTATTGATTCACTCTCTTCCATCTTGAATGCCTCATACTTCTGAATGAGCGCAAGAGCTTTGGTTTCTTTGACTTGAATGTTGCCTTCATGCGTCATTCTTAGAGAGTCAAACATATTCTTTGCAGTGTCTCTGTTTGATATCTTTTCATATTTAGAATAAGAGATGGCGCTGAGAAGAATTATTCTGGCCTTGTGATGATTTCTGAAGTCACGCTTTTGCTGATCAGACATTGCTTTCCTGTCAATCTTCTGACCACTTCCATCCACTGGGTGCGTGTATCCATCAGTCACCATGTCCCACAGATCAGCATCATGGTCCAGAAAGAAGCTTTCAATTCTGTCTTTCCAGTAGTCAAAGTTATCTCCATCAAAGACTGGAGGTTTGCCACTGAATCTGTCTCTTTCTTCATTGTTGTCATTGCTGATGTTTTGATGTGGTCCTGCCATTGTGTTTTTCTGACGCTGGATCTTGTACTGACAAGGTTAAGTGTTATAAGCTCAGAACCAGGCGCTCTTATGCCAATTGAAGATGTGAAAAACACAAGAATGGGGGTTGAATAGTAAAAACTTTAAATCAAATGCAGACAACACTATATTTTTATCCTGGTTCGTTTAATCTCAAACTACTCCAGTCCACCCGTCAAGGTGATTTCGCCTCTCTCCAACGAGGTCTTAATCCACTATATTCAACTGAATACAACAACTACTTTAACAACTGTTAAATCCTTCTTGAGTCTAACCACAGACCGGTTTATCTCAAGGAAATTCTCTTACAGATAATTTGAACAAAAGTGTGTGTTAATGTTTTCTAACAAAACTATATATCACAACTGTGATATTACACAATATTAAGCTTATAATGAAAATAGACTGCTAATGCTTTTGAGTAGGCGTGGTTGAAAGCTTTAGCAAATTGAATGAGTGAGAACATTTACGTAGGCGTGTATATGCGTGAAGATTATTAGCCTTTTCTTTTCTCACAGAGACTTATTTATAAAGCCAAGGCAAAGATACATTGGTGTCCATAAATCCATTTCAATGATAATAACGTTCTTTCCTTTTTGGGAAGATCTTGTCTTGGACAAAGCCGTTGGTAATTAATCTGTCTTTGAATGCTTAGTAACGCTTCAGAGTGTTCTGCTCATGATGGTGCTTCAGAATGCTTAGTAACGCTTCAGAGTGTTCTGCTCATGATAGCGCTTCAGAATGTTCTGCCTTAACTTATGATGACACTTCTGAGTGTTGATGACTTGGTAAGTATCTTGATCAGAGTCAGAGTATTTTATGCGCAGATTCTAGTCATCGGGCTTTAGCGTATGGCACATGTTATTTGATCTTCTGATGCTGACATATCTTCTGATGCTGATGTTGATACTGATATTCTTATGCTGATTCCATCAGAGTTTCTGTAAATACACAACATAATTTTAAGTAGCATATATGTCTTATATAAATCTTACAATTTATTTAATCTTGTATTTTGTTTCATCAAAATTCTAACTGAGGGTTGTAGAATCAAACTATGTTCTAACAATCTCCCCCTTTTTGATGATGACAAAAACCGGATTTTTTTCAATTAAAATTAAAGAATAAAAGGTATCAGAGATAAACAAATAACGAATAAAAGGTATCAGAGATAAGAAGGTAAGGAATAAAAGATATCAGAGCAACGAAGAGAGAAACTCCCCCTGAGTTGATTACTTCCCTTTAATTCCATGAGACCTTGAGCATCAGAACTTTACTTTATCAGAGTTCATCAGATTCATCAGATTCTTGTACCTGTAAGCTTTTCAGAAGAAAGAAATTCAAATATATTAGAATGTTAGAATGTTTGAGACTTATGTCTCAGTAATCCGTTATTGAAAAATATAATTCTTTCTCCCCCTTTTTGTCAGTTATCAAAAAGCATAAATAATCAGAGTTAAAATGATAAGAGCTAAAAAAGCGTTTATATTAAAAACAGAAGCAATGTTAAGTTCAGAACACTTAAAATATTATAGACAAACATGTAAAGAAAACAAGGAAAACACAAGAAAATTCTAAGAGGGAGGTGGAAGACGTGTGAACAGAGCTTCCAACATGCTCTTGAAGGTAAACGAAAGTGAAGGTAAAAAAATGTGAGTGGTGTGAAGTGTGTTTAAATAGATTTCTAAAAAGGTTTTGAAAACATAAACGTTAAGAGAGAGAAATTAATAATGATTATTAGCATTTAATGATAGCTGATTTTAGGAGATTCAGAAAGATATTTGGAACGGTTACCCATGACATGTGTCTCAATGCATCCAATCAGCGCTTTGCCTTTTTCAAAAACGTGAACGCGTGTTCAGCCTCAGAAAATAGATGATGACTGGATGACACTTGTTTGCTTTGAGTGAACAACAAATTTCCATCCTTGAAATGAAGCGCTCAGATCTTCATGGATAGATTCTGATACAATCTGCACTTCTAAAATTCTGAAGGAAGATTGATCAGTAGTTCACAGAAAATAAACAAAGTTCTGAAGGTTAATATATAAAATTAAAACAATTTCATTCTGGGCAGAGCTTCATGCTGAGATGTTTCAGAATGAAGTTGAACCTATCTTCAGAAAGTGGTTTTGTGAAAATATCAGCCCATTGATGGTCTGTGTTAATAAATTTTAAATTTAAAATCCCTTTCTGAATATAGTCCCTAATAAAATAATGTTTTATTTCTATATGCTTAGCCCTAGAATGTAAAATTGGATTTTTACTTAAGCAAATAGTAGAAGTATTGTCACAGAGGATAGGAATGTTACTCTCAAATATCTGAAAGTCCTCAAGTTGACTTTTCATCCAAAGCATTTGTGTGCTGCATCCAGCTGCTGCTATGTATTCAGCTTCTGCTTTTGATAGAGCAATTGTGGATTGTCTTTTGCTGGACCATGAGATCAGATTTTCTCCCAAAAACTGGCAGCTTCCAGAAGTGCTTTTACGTTCAACTCTGTCTCCAGCAAAATCAGCATCACAGTATCCTACTAAGTTGTAATCACTTGATTTTCTATAAAACAAACCCAGATTAGTAGTACCTTTCAGATACTTGAAAATTCGCTTAACTGCTATTAAGTGAGATTCTCTAGGATCTGATTGGAATCTAGCACAAATGCAAACACTGAATAAAATGTCAGGCCTTGAAGCCATCAGATAAAGAAGAGAACCAATCATACCTCTGTAGACCTTCTGTTCTACCTTTTTGCTTACCTCTTCTCTTTCCAGAATGCACGTGGGATGCATTGGAATCTTTGATGGCTTACATTCTGAGAGATCAAATTTCTTCAGAAGTTCTCTGACATATTTGCTCTGATGAATGTAAGTTCCTTCTGGGGTTTGATTGATCTGAATGCCCAGAAAGAATTTCAGTTCCCCCATTAGTCTCATCTCAAATTCTGCCTGCATACACTTAGCAAACTTTCTTCCCAGAGAAGGTTTAGTAGATCCAAATATGATATCATCAACATAAATCTGACATACTATAATGTCATTCTTAACTGTCTTACAGAATAAGGTTGTGTCCACTTTCCCTCTAGTGAATTCCTTTTCTAACAGGAAGTTACTCAGTCTTTCATACCAAGCTCTGGGAGCTTGTTTCAGACCATACAGTGACTTCTTTAGTTTGAAAACATATTCTGGATTTTTTGAACTTTCAAAACCAGGGGGTTGATGCACATATACCTCTTCTTCTATATAGCCATTTAAGAATGCACTCTTAACATCCATCTGATACAGAGTGATGCCTTTATTAACAGAAAATGAAATTAAGAGTCTGATAGATTCTAACCTGGCGACTAGAGTAAAGGTTTCTATATAGTCTATCCCCTCTTGCTGACTATAACCTTGTGCTACCAATCGTGCTTTATTTCTGATGACTTCACCTTGTTCATTCAGTTTGTTTCTGAACACCCATTTTGTTCCAATGACGTTAAATCCTTTTGGTTTTGGAACTAGATCCCATACGTCATTTCTTGTGAATTGATTCAGCTCCTCTTGCATTGCTAGAATCCAGTCATTGTCCAGAAGTGCTTCATCAATTGATGATGGTTCAATTAGAGAAACAAGTCCCATGAGGGATTCTTCAGAGTTTCTGAAGCTAGATCTTGTTCTGATTGGATCTTCCTTTCTTCCTAAGATTGTTTCTTCTGGATGATCCATGCTGCTTCTGGATGGTCTTTTCTGAAGTTGATCAACAGAAGGTGCTGGATTGCTTGCAGTGCCTCTTTCTGATGTTGAGGGAGTGTCTCTGTTAAGAGCTTATGATGACTTGTCTTCAGTACCTGTGAATTCAACTTCCATACCTGTAAGTAATTCATTCTGCTTTGACTTTGGAGAGTCAAGCTTATCATCAAAATGAACACTGATTGATTCTTCAACAATCTGTGTTTCTGTATTGTATACTCTGTACCCTCTTGAGTGTTCAGAGTATCCTAACATAATACACTTTTGTGCTTTAGAGTCTAACTTGTTCAAGCGCTGTGACCAGCAGTGGAATACCCTTTGTTCAAACTTGTTCAAGCGCTGTGACCATTGGCCTCCACTGTTTTGGCAAGCTTCTGATGATCTTCTTAACATGATCAGCAGTGGAATACCCTTTGTCAAGAACTTTGAGACCAACAACCAGAATTTGAAATCTTGAGAACATAGTCTCTATTGATTCACTCTCTTCCATCTTGAATGCCTCATACTTCTGAATGAGCGCAAGAGCTTTGGTTTCTTTGACTTGAATGTTGCCTTCATGCGTCATTCTTAGAGAGTCAAACATATTCTTTGCAGTGTCTCTGTTTGATATCTTTTCATATTTAGAATAAGAGATGGCGCTGAGAAGAATTATTCTGGCCTTGTGATGATTTCTGAAGTCACGCTTTTGCTGATCAGACATTGCTTTCCTGTCAATCTTCTGACCACTTCCATCCACTGGGTGCGTGTATCCATCAGTCACCATGTCCCACAGATCAGCATCATGGTCCAGAAAGAAGCTTTCAATTCTGTCTTTCCAGTAGTCAAAGTTCTCTCCATCAAAGACTGGAGGTTTGCCACTGAATCTGTCTCTTTCTTCATTGTTGTCATTGCTGATGTTTTGATGTGGTCCTGCCATTGTGTTTTTCTGACGCTGGATCTTGTACTGACAAGGTTAAGTGTTATAAGCTCAGAACCAGGCGCTCTTATGCCAATTGAAGATGTGAAAAACACAAGAATGGGGGTTGAATAGTAAAAACTTTAAATCAAATGCAGACAACACTGTATTTTTATCCTGGTTCGTTTGATCTCAAACTACTCCAGTCCACCCGTCAAGGTGATTTCGCCTCTCTCCAACGAGGTCTTAATCCACTATATTCAACTGAATACAACAACTACTTTAACAACTGTTAAAGCCTTCTTGAGTCTAACCACAGACCGGTTTATCTCAAGGAAATTCTCTTACAGATAATTTGAACAAAAGTGTGTGTTAATGTTTTCTAACAAAACTATATATCACAACTGTGATATTACACAATATTAAGCTTAGAATGAAAATAGACTGCTAATGCTTTTGAGTAGGCGTGGTTGAAAGCTTTAGCAAATTGAATGAGTGAGAACGTTTACGTAGGCGTGTATATGCGTGAAGATTATTAGCCTTTTCTTTTCTCACACAGACTTATTTATAAAGCCAAGGCAAAGATACGTTGGTGTCCATAAATCCATTTCAATGATAATAACTTTCTTTCCTTTTTGAGAAGATCTTGTCTTGGACAAAGCCGTTGGTAATTAATCTGTCTTTGAATGCTTAGTAACGCTTCAGAGTGTTCTCTCATGATGGCGCTTCAGAATGTTTAGTAACGCTTCAGAGTGTTCTGCTCATGATAGCGCTTCAGAATGTTCTGCCTTAACTTATGATGACGCTTCTGAGTGCTGATGACTTGGTAAGTATCTTGATCAAAGTCAGAGTATTTTAAGCGCAGATTCTGGTCATCAGGCTTTAGCGTATGGCACATGTTATTTGATCTTCTGATGCTGACATATCTTCTGATGCTGATGTTGATATTGATATTCTAATGCTGATTCCATCAGAGTTTCTGTAAATACACAATATAATTTTAAGTAGCATATATGTCTTATATAAATCTTACAATTTATTTAATCTTGTATTTTGTTATCATCAAAACTCTAACTGAGGGTTGTAGAATCAAATTATGTTCTAACACAATGCACCCCCCAGATTGCTAACAATATCAGACCCAGGTCTTTTTTTTTTTAATTTCTTTTGTTTTTAATTGTTTGTTAATTATTTTTACAAAAACAAAAATCAATTTTTTTAAAATTAGAAAATCACAAAAATAGATTTAGGTTTTTTACAATTAAAATTAATTTTTGAAAATTAATTATTTTAATTATTTCGATATTGATCAGTTTGTTAAATAAAATTAATTAGAAAATTAGGTTTAATTTGCAAATTTCAACTATTTTTCTCAATAAAAAATGAAAAAATATTTTTTAATTAATTAGATTCATTAGGATATTTACTTCCCGTGTTCCCCATCGCGCGCGTTTTATTTATTTATTTTTCAATTATTGTAAATGTTTTGAGGTTTGTAATAGTTTTTAATTAGGGTTTATTTTACCGCTTTTTACTTACTGTTTAATCCCCAATTTGGTTATGTAACCCCCTCCCCGAGGCCTTGTAATAGTTAGGACCTTAATTTCTCGCACTTTTAAATTTCCGCAACTATGAACTGTCTAGATGTATGGATAATAGGCTTGCATGCAAAAGACAAATTAAATTAAAACAGTAGATCACCTTAATCATGCAAAGATAAATAAACTACAAAATAACACATGCACATGTTCACTCCTAGGGTTTATCCCACTCTGGTTGCCTTCGTTAAACGGTCATGAAGTATAGGGAATTTTAGTGGTCGTCCTCCAGTCCCGAAAGATCAAAATGACCCATTCGAATGTTGTCTCGGAAAGATCTTTAGGACTTTAGGATAACTACTAAGGTTTCCTAACCATTTCTTTTATGATCGTAATTGTCCCTTCGAATGTCCCTTAAACTCCAATGATGGGGCTACTTACTCCCTAATAGTAGAATAGCGTTGTCTGAAGGAAACGAGAATGAACAACCTTTTTCGAGTAGCTAGAAACTCTTAAGTATTTGCTCAAAACAATAAAAAATCTTTTACACAAACACTTTCAAAACAGTTTTCAAAAAAACAACTTCGTCACACTCTTGAGGACAGATACAAGGGTTATCATGAAGTTAAACAAAAACTTTTCAAAACACACACAAGCAATTTCAAAATGAGCAAGTACCTAAGATTCCGTGGAAAACCACAGATAGAAAGGGTGATAACACCTTCCCTTTCTATAATCTACCCCCCGTACTCAGAAACATCTCGAAAAAGGTTTTTTCTGTTCTTTTTCATTTTCCTTTGTTGGATGAAATAAAAGTCAGTGGCGACTCT
Source organism: Vicia faba (assembly GCA_948472305.1). NCBI lineage: Eukaryota > Viridiplantae > Streptophyta > Magnoliopsida > Fabales > Fabaceae > Vicia > Vicia faba. The sequence continues at coordinate 615,763,461 of OX451735.1, read as the reverse complement.
TGCTTACCGCGACAATTGCAAACAAAAAACGCAAACCAGTATTAACAGTCGGTTCTGCCACCGTATCACATCTACCTACTCGAAAAAAGTTTGTGCTTTTCCTCATATCCTTTAGACAGTGCTATCCTACTATTAATGAGTAGGTAGCCCTAGTCGTCGGATGTTGAGGGACTATCGAATGGGACATACGATCACTAAAGGCAACTGGGAAAGAACTCTTAGTAACTGTCCTAAAGCCCTAAGATTACTTTTTTAACCGAGGCAACAATCGAGAGGGTCATCCAGAGACTAGTGATCTCTTAGACTCAAGGACAACCACTAAGGATTCTCACGTTTCGAGAATTGTAACCGTATTCGAAGGCAACCAAAGTGGGAGATGCCCTAGGGGTGAGCATATACAAGTGTGTTTGATTATGTTCATTTATCTTGCGCATGTAGGGTTATCTATGTTCAATTAATCTTTATCTTTCCATGCAACCCTATTAACCATTCATCTAAGTAGTTTATCATGCGGGAGAATAAATTGCCGAAGAAATAAAGTTCCTAACTATTATAGGGATTTGGTGTAGATACATAAATGATGAACGAAAAATAAAGTGCGGAAAGTTGTAAACCCTAATTAAGCTATTACAAACCGGGCACAATTACATCAATAATTAAAAAAAGTAATCGAACGGCAAAATAATAACGCGCGAGAATTAAAACTGGAAAAAAGTTCAAAACCCTAAAAAATCTAATTTGCTCATTGAAAATATTTTTGGGATTTTTTTATGAAAAAGATTTGAAATTTAACCTAATCTTCTAATTAATTTTAATTAATGAAAATAAATTAAAGTTAATTAAATTAATTAATTGGCAAAAAAATTAAAAATAATTTATTAAGAAAAAACTAAGTCCTAATTTTTTGTGATTATTTTCTGATTTTAGGATTAAAAAAAAGATTTAAAACAAAAGAAATAAAAACTAAATAATAATAATAAAATAAATTTAAAAAACTAGAGAAATTGAGAAATAAGCCTGAGGGAGGTGTGAACCCAAATTGGGGTTGCAAGCTGAAATTTTGTCCAAGGCCCAGAAACTGTAAGCTCATAGCCAGCGTGTGGTTCAGTATGGAGCAAGCTGGGAGATCCATCATGTGGCTGCCATCCTAGAACGTCATATCTGGCATTGATTGATCTGATGGTGATGATGATGAGGCCTATGGTATGCACGTTGAGCGACAGCACATGGGATGTGAAAACAAATGTTAGGAAAAATAATATGCAGGAGGCAGGGGTTGAACCCCTGACCTCCTACACGCGCGCGCCTTAAACCCTTCAGCCTTTCCATCTGAGCCAACTTATCATTCGTTATATAAAACAAACATAATATAATATATTCAATAAAGGGTCAGTGCTTAGACAGAAAACGCGCGCAATTTAAATGGTCCAATCCTGAAACGCCACACCATCATCTTCTTCAGTGGCTATCGTTTTAGCCCAGAAGACTTTTACCTACGAACATGACTGTTGCTAAAAGACTTGCATATTTCCAAAATCCCAACCAAGCAATATAAATTCAATCTAAATACATGGATCAACTGGGTTTGATATCGTGAATACAATGGTATTCTTCTTTAGGTCCAATTTCACCTGTACATGAAAACCCCAAAACGGACCATGAAACCCTAACAATGGCAAGTGATCAAATATGCATCAAAACAAGCAATTAATCATTCAAACATGTTCTAAATGATCATATAAACATGAATGCATACTCAAAACTTATTTATAACACGTGTATGATAAAAAAAAAATTTAAAATATCATGAACAAACCGTGATGATGTAGATGATGGTTCTGGATGCTTTGACGCGTGAGAATGGTGTGGTTAGCTTCAGAAAGTCCCCAGGAATGGATTGCAAACGTCCATTTTCTTTGAATCCTTCTACAAATATCAAACTGATTGCCACTTTTTGTCAAAAATCTTGAACTTCTTGTGTCAATTTCGTGTGGCCAATCCTTGTTTTCCTGATCAGGTCTTGTTATGAATATATAATGGAACGGATTAGGTCAATAAAACTGGATGCAATATTGGAGAATTATGGATAAAATATTTGATTTTCCATGGATATTTTAAGTTTCTAAAATAGGTCAAATCATGCTCTTTTCATTCCTATCGCCCCTTGCACAAAATATTTGATTTTCCAACTGATTCTAGACTCATTATATGGTCATAAAAACAAATCTTGGATTTTATTTTATTATTTCACCATTTTATTTGATTTATTTTGATTTTAATGAATAAAAAATAAAAACAAATAATAAAAATAATGAAATAATGTATGAGTGAGCTCAGGGGTCGTGGGCCATGTTAGGAACAAGTTTCAAGCATGAAAACATGGGCCCATTTGGAAAAAATTCAAGTTTGGTCGTTATTTGCTTCATGCACATTTCCAAAAATTGGTCAACTTTGGCAAAGCACATCTCTCTCATTTTTAACCCTATGAGGGTGTTCTTAGGACCTATAATGTCCGAGCTTGTATCTTTTGATTAAGGCATTTCTTGGACTTGAGGACTGAAGAGAAGTTGTAGGGAATTGGATCCTATTCACAATGAGCCTTGGAGGAAAAATTTCTAGTAAAGTATGAGAAAGTTATGCCTGGTCAAAGTTTGGTTGACTTTTCCTATAGAAACCCTAATTTGCCATTTTTGACTTTTGATGAGTTAGGAATATTTCTTGAGGAATCATGATCAACCCTTGATCAGATGCTGGATAATACTTAAAAATATTGACGTTGAGCAAAAATCTTGAAGTTTGACTGTATTTTGGCCGCAGTTGACTTTTGAGGTTATTATTGGATGATAATGGAGTCTGACTGTTACAAATTTACAAAGAAGTGCCATAAATGCCAGATTTATGCAGACAAGGTCTATGTGCCTCCTACACTCCTCAATGTGATTTCCTCCCCGTGGCCTTTCTCTATGTGGAGTATTGGCATGATTGGGATGATAGAACCCAAAGCTTCGAACGGACACAGTTTTATCATGGTAGCAATTGATTACATCACCAAGTGGGTGGAAGCTGCTTCATATGCTAATGTTACTAAGCAGGTGGTTGTGCGCTTCATTAAGAATAACCTTATATGTCGATATGGTATGCCGAGCAGAATCATCACTGACAATGGCTCGAATTTGAATAACAAGATGATGACAAAACTGTGTGAAGAATTCAAGATTGTCCATCACAATTCATCTCCATACAGGCTAAAGATGAATGGGGCTGTTGAAGCTGCTAATGAGAATATCAAGAATATTATCCAGAAAATGGTTGTTACTTATAAGGATTGGCATGAAATTCTCCCTTTTTCTCTACATGGATATCGAACATATGTCTGCACTTCAACATGAGCAACCTCGTTCTCCCTAGTGTTTGGAATGGAAGTTGTACTCCCAGTCGAGGTGGAGATTCCCTCGTTGCACGTGGGTCCAGAATAGGTTTTACCAATTGAATTTTATTGAGGAGAAGAGGATGACATCTTTATGTCATGGACAGTTATATCAGAAAATAATGAAGAAAGCTTTTGATAAAAAGGTCAAACCTCCTGAATTCAGAGAAGGCGACCTCGTGCTCAGGAAGATCATGTCTTTCAAAGGTGATTCTAGGGGCAAGTGGAATCCCAATTTTGAAGGCCCATATGTTGTCAAGAAATCCTTCTCTGGCGGTGCTTTAATTCTTGAAACTATGGATGGCGAGGAGTTCCCACGTCCCATGAATGCTGACGCAGTCAAGAAGTACTTCGCCTAAAGAAATAAAAGAACAGCTCGCTAAGTTGAAAACCCGAAAGGGAGGTGTTGTACCCAAAAAATTTGCCCTCCCATATTTCTCAACATATGGCAAGTGAGGTCCCCAAATTGCTCAAGGAAGTTCAAGAGTTGACCAGACAAACTCCCTCCTAAGGCAGTCTACCTCAAATTAGGGTTTCATTTTTCATCAAGATGCTTGAGTCCAAAGGATCCCAAATGCTCACCATTGTCCTAATATATTCTCAAGATCATCCATGTCAAGTTTCAAGCCTTTCAGAAGAAGTTTGCTCAGTCAATTGCTTAAAGGCCTGAAAATTGACTATGCTAGGTCAAAAGTTAGATGTGGTCCACATACAGTAAAACTTCAAGATTTTTGGTCAACATCCTCATTTTGAAGTATCATTCATCATTTTATAAAGGTTTTATCATGATTCATCAAGGATTGATTACAATTCATGAAAACCCAAAAGTTGCTAAATTAGGGTTTTGTAGGAAAAGTCAACTCAACTTTGACCAAGCATAACTTTCTCATACTTTATCAGAAATGACCCATTCAAAGCTCATTTTTAAGAGGATGAAATTATATATAATTCATCTTCATCTCCAAAGTTAAAAATATGCACTCACAAGAAGATATGAATTTTGACATTATAGGTCATTTTGGAAAGTCAACAAAAACACCTTTTGGGACAAAGCTTCATACATGAACATGGAAGACTCAATTGAGATGAGACCAAAAGGGTTTCTTATGGGACATCCCAAGCTTTCTAAAAATTCCAAGAACACCTCTCTAGGTTCAAAATTGAGATAGTTATGCATTGGCCAAGTTAACCTTTTTTGCAAAGTTGCCAAAAGTCAACATTGATCAAATTTGCATTTTTTCCAAAGGGGCCCATGTTTTCTTGTTTGAAACTTGTTTCTAATAGGACCCACAACCCCTAAGATTTTCCACCTTTTATTTTGTTATTTTTATCATTTATTTTGATTTTGTATTCATTTATATCAAAATAAATCAAATTAAATGGTAAAATAATAAAATCAAATCAAATCTTGGATTTTTGTGCATCTTTTGAGTCTATGTACAGCTAGCAAGATAACCAATTTGTGCAAGTTTGATTTGGGTGGAAAAAGATTGGATTGAAGCAAATTTGGAAAGATATCATATGCCATGAAAGACCATATCAAATCTTCATAATGGGCAAAATTCAATTCGTTTTTGTTAACCTAATGTGCTGCATTATATATACAGAAGGTATCCAAGGCAGAGGGAGAGGTTGAACAGTCGTGAAGAGCAAGAACAAAGCTGAAATAATTCAAGAGAAAGTGGTGATCCAATTTCCATCCTAGAGACTAATCCAAGACATTCTAACATTGCCAACAGATTGCTGGACATCCCAGGAACATATCCCAATCAATTGCAAGCCTTTTCATGCCTGGAATTGTAAGTTAAAGGTACCACGGTTTTCCTCCAAACTCAATGTCGATTTCGTTGATTTACTCATCCTACGCATGTTTTGATTATATATTCTTGTTCATCATTGAGCTTGCAAACTATTGGTACCACTTAATTGCATTTTTAACGCCTGTACGGGATATTGCCATAGCTAGGGTTTTGTGATCTTGTTTAGGGCTTTGTTGTATAGGCTAAATTGGATCTGGATTCTGGTGCCATGATACTCGTGAGGATGAGACGAGTTGATTGGCACCTTTGAATTTCATTTATATTGCTTGTAGAGAATTTTTTAGATGAACAGGTCTGTAGCTACAGCGAGGCAACCATAGATAAAAGTGTTGTTACCTAAAACGACGGAGAAAGGAAGAACAAGCTGGCGTGGCAACGTGTGATTCGCTTGTTTGAATTTCGCGCGTTGGTTGGCTCCACTGGCTTGTTTTTGCATATTATATTCTGTTTTCATATCACTTACAAGTTAACACCATGGCTCAGATGGTTAGGGCGAAGGCCTTTGATGCACACATCCCGGGTTCGATCCCAGGCGTGTGCATTTTGTTATTTTCTTGCTTATTTCAGGCATATCTCATGTATTGCAGTAGCGCACGCCTACCATATGCTCTTGTGTTCCACCATTGGATCAATCAGCCAGGTGGATCCAACGTCATGTAGCAAGGGGCCTACCATGCTCCTAAAGTCAGCGCACATACTGGATTGAACGAAGTTAAACGGGCCATCAACCTTGGGCCCAGAAAATTCATATTCCAACCCCCCCAGCATTGTTATTAGGCCCATCTCTAACCTTTTTCTATTTATTTCTTTTCTTTAATTCTTTTAATTTTCTTTTAATCTTTTTAATTAAAAAAGTAATTTTTTTTATATAAAGTCATAAAAATCAATAATTCACAAAATTAGGATTAGTTTTTTATTATTATCAAAATTAATTTAATTTAGTTTAACTTAGGAAATTGTAATTTGTTTTCATAAATAAAATCAAAATAGAGATTAGGTTAAAACTTTTGATTTAATTTTATTTTCTCTTTTTTCTCAAATAAATAAAAATACAAAAATAGGTTTTAGAATAAATTAATTTATTTTCCTTAACTTAAAATTAATTAGAACTAGGATTTTCTTTTTAGTTTAATTGTTTCTTTATTTTCTTACAAAACAAAAACAGTTTTTAATCAATCGCAATTAGGTTTAGGCAAGGGTCAAAACCTTAGTTGTTTCGTATTTGATTCATCGCGCGCGTGTTATTTATTTTTGCCAATATTTTTGTAAATGTTCATGGTTTGTAATAGTTTAATCTAGGACTTTTTACTTATCTCTTTTCCTCGTGTTTTTGGCTATGTAATTAATCCCCCTCCCCGAAGCCTTGTAATAGCGTAGATTTACTTTCTCGCATTTTAATCCCCGCAAATATTTGACTGTTTAGATGTATGCTAATAGGATTGTATGGCAAGAATGCATGTCAAATTAATACGGTTAGAAAACCCTAATGTGCAAAGATAAATAACTGAAATAGATCACTCGCACATATCACTCTTAAGGTATACTCTCAATTCGGTTGCCTTTGGTAAACGATCATTAAGCATAGGGTGTCTTAGTGGTTGCCCTCCTGTCTAAAAAAGATCAAACGTCCCATTCGAATGCTGCCTCGGAAATGTTGCCTCAGAAGATCTTAAGACTCTAGGGTTATTACTATGGTATCCTAACATTGCTTTAGTGATCGTACGTCCCTTTCGAATTGACCCTTACAACTCCAACGATGGTGCTACCTATTTCTCCATGGTGGGATAGGGTTGTCTAAAGGAAACAGGAATAGAAACGATCTTTTTTCGAGTAAGTAGATGCTAGTAGATACTTGCTCAAATCAAAGTTTTTTTTCACACTTACACGTTTCAAAACAATTTGCAAAACAACTTCGTCACACCTTTGAGGACTGATACAAGGGTTATCACGAAGTCAATCTTTTCAAAACAAAGCACATACACAAGCAATTTTAAAAATATGAGCAAGTAACTAAGAGCCCATAGAAAACCATGGATAGAAAGGGTGCTAACACCTTCCCTTTCTATAATCTACCCCCCGTACTCGGAAATATCTCAAAAAAGGATTTTTTTTCTGTACTTTTTTCCTTTCCGGTTGGATGAAATAAAAGTCGGTGGCGACTCTTGCTTACCGCGACATTTTGCAAACACAAAACGCAAAACGCAAACCAGCATTCAAACAGTCGGTTCTGCCACCGTATCACAGAATTGGAGACTCTGCTAGGGATCTTAATAAGTGGGGTATACCTTAGGATCGAGTTCATCATAATTGCTTCTCTTGATTGCTTTGTTTGCTTTACTTTTAAGGGTTTTTGTTTGGGGTTACTATAGATCCTAACCCGAATCTGGGGATACCTTTTAGGTAAGTAGCAATATATTGTGAGGGAACTGTATGGCATAGACCGATACGATTGAAGCAGTAGCTACATTGATGTGGCACACTGGTTGGTACTTGTATCCCTTATGGAGAAACGAGGAGAATACGGGGCCGCTGCGTGGTGTCATTAAGCATCAACTGACCTTAGAACCTTTAATCACCCAAATTGGCCATTAGAAAGTAGTGAGATAGTCGGGGTTGTACCCCAAAATTTTCCCTCCCATATTTCTCAATACATTTCAAGTGAGGTCCTCAAATAGCTCAAGGAAGTCCAAGAGTTGACCAGACAAACCCTCTCCTAAGGCAGTCTACCCCAAATTAGGGTTTCAGTTTGCATCAAGATGTTTGAGTACAAAGGATCCCAAATTCTCACCATTGTCCTAATATGTTCTCAAGATCATCCATGTCAAGTTTAGAGCCTTGCAGAGAAAATTTGCTCAATCAATTGCTCAAAGGCCTGAAAATCGACTGTGCTAGGGCAAAAGTCAACTGTGTCCTACATACAGTCAAACTTCAAGATTTTTGGTCAACATCCTCATTTTGAAGCATTATTCATCATTTGATCAAGGGTTGATCATGATTCCTCAAGGATTGCTCACAATTCATCAAAACCCAAAAGTTGCTAAATTAGGATTTTGCGGGAAAAGTCAACTCAACTTTGACCAACCATAACTTTCTCATACTTTATCAAAAATGATCCATCCAAAGCTCATTTTGAATAGGATGCAATTACCTATAATCCATCTTCATATCCCAAGTTCAAAATATACACTCACAAGAGGATATAAATTTGGACATTATAGCTCATTTTGAAGAGTCAACAAAAACACCTTTTTTGTCAAAGCTTCATACATGAACATGAAAGACTCAATTGAGATGAGACCAAAAGGGTTGCTTAGAGAACATCTTAAGCTTTCTAAAAAGTTCAATAACACTTCTCTGGGGTCAAAATTGAGGGAGTTATGTATTGGCAAAGTTAACCCTTTTTGTAATATTGCCAAAAGTCAAATGTGTCCTAAATTGCATTTTTTGCTAAATGGGTCCAACTTTTTAAGCTTGCATTGAGTTTGTAACATGACCCACGACCAATGATCCTTCTCATTTGTCATTATTTTATTTTTGTCATTTATTTTGATTTTGATTTCAATTAAATCAAACAAAATCAAAATAAAATCATGAAAATATCAAAAACTAATCAAAGCTTGAGATTTTGTGCATGTTTAGGTCTATTATAAAGCTGGAGATGGAATCAAATTATGAAAGGATCATTTGGACACAAAAAGATTTAGTTTTGCTTGATTTAGAAAGATTTGGCACAATAATAAAATCATGAATGAATGATCTTAATTGGAAAAGATTTGAAGCAAATTTGTAACATAATTCCTTCTAGGGTACATAAGGAAGATGTTCAAATCAAAAATAAGGGGATTAGAGGCGGGCAAAGGTGAAAGCAACTTTCAAAAAAATCAAGAAAAGTTGTAAACTGATTTCCCAGTTCCATGCTTCCTCAAGCCGTTCCAAACACACAAATCGTTTGTTGGACGTTCTAGGATGCTATTCCAATCGCTAGCAAGCTTCTTAACACCCAGAAACACATCGTAAGTGTCCCACGATTTCCCTACTTTCTTAAAATCGAATATCAAAATTCTGGCACTTTTAACATGATTTATTTGCATATTCTTAATCCTTGAGTCATTTGCAAGCTAATGGTTGCATTTAATTGCATTTTTATTGACTGCATACCAAGATGCCATGATTAGGGTTCGAGCTTTGCTTTAGGGATTTTGCACACAGGAACAATTGGCCATGGAGAGTGGTACCATGATGCTCGTGAGGTTGCAACGAGTTGATTGGTACCACTGGTATTGGTTTATCATGCAGGGATAGGATTTTGGAATGGACAAGGGTTATACCTACACCCATTGTCTGTAGGTAAAGGTGTTTGGTCTAAAACGACGGAGGCACGAGGAAGATGATAATGTGGCACTCCCTGACTTGCCCATTCAAATCTGCGTGCATTTTGATAATTATTATTTTGTTTTTCCATATAATGTTTGTTTGTTGTTCCATGTACAAATAACCAAGCCAGCTCAGCTGGTCATCATGCAGCGCGAAAATGCCAAGGGGCCTGGGTTCAATCCCCAGGTCCCCATATTGTTGCAAATTATTTTTCTTTGTGTAATCAGGCACATGTGCATACAATGAGCCTACCATACACCATCAATATCCAGCCAACAAATCTTCAACAAGGCAGATCCAATGCCTTAGCCCTGAGGGTCTACCATAGACCCAGTCAAGCAAGCAGCATGGGATTGAAAAAGTCAAACCGACCAAGGATTGTTGGGCCTAGAAACTGCAATTGGCACCCCCTTTTTTTGCTGAAAACACCAGGCCCATTCTTATTCATTCTTTCTTTATTTTCTTTAATTTAATTTATTTAAATTATTTTCTAACCACAAAATTAATTTATTTTTTTACAAAAAATCATAAAATCAATTTCACAAATTTAGAATTAGTTTTTTTTTTACCAAATTTAATTTAATATTAGTTTTAAATTTAATTTAGGTTAATTCTAACTTTTTATATACATTTGAAATCAATTAGGAAAATTAGGTTTAGCATGTGATCTAATTTTTATTTCCTTTTCATAAAATAAAAAATACAAAAATAGGTCGATTTAATTATTTTTCTCAAAATTGAATTAATTAGTAATTAGGTTTTTTTAGTTATTCAATCAAACTTTCTTTTCTCAAAATAACCACAAAAAATGATTTTTCTTTCAATTAGGTTTAGACGGGGTCAAAACCCTAATTTCTCTCGTTCTCGATTCATCACGCGCGCTTATTATTTTATTATTTTTGCGATATTAATGTAACTACTTACAGTATGTAATAGTTTAATTAGGATTTCCTTTTATTTATCGTTTTACGGTTTTTGGCTATGTAATCCCTACCCCGAAGCCTTGTAATAGCGTAGTTTTTATTTCTCGCATTTTAATTCTCGCAAATATTAACTGTTAGATGTATATTAATAGGATTGTATGGCAAGATTACATGAAAGTTTAAAATGTCTAGCAAACCCTAAATGTGCAAAGATAATAACTTGAAATCAAATCACTCGCACATGCGCACTCCTAGGGTATACTCTCACTTCGGTTGCCTTCGGTAAACGATCATTAAGTATAAGGGGTTTTAGTGGTCGCCCTCCTGTTTAAACAAAGATCAAAAGTCCCATTCGGAAATGTTGCCTCGGAAAGGTCTCCTTGGAAATGTTGCCTCGAATATGATCTTAAGACATTAGGGTTATTACTAAGACGTCCTAACATTGCTTTAGTGATAGTACGTCCCTTTCGAATTGACCCTTACAACTCCAACGACGGTGCTACCTATTTCTCAATAGTAGGATGGCATTGTCTAAAGGAAACGAGAACAGAAACAATATTTTTTCGAGTAGGTAGATAACTATTAGGTCCTTGCTCAAAACCACAAACCTTTTTTTCACACAAACACTTTCCAAATAAAGTTTTCAAAAACACTTCGTAACACTCTTGAAGACAGAAGCAAGGGTTAAAACAAAGTAAAACAAAAACTTTTCAAAACAAACACACACAAACAATTTCAAAAGATGAGCTAGTACCTAAGAGCCCGTGGAAAACCACGGATAAAAAGGGTGCTAATACCTTCCCTTTATATAATCTACCCCCCATACTCAATCTCGAAAAAAGGAATTTTTCTGTGCTTTGTCCTTTCCAGTTGGATAAAATAAAAGTCGGTGGAGACTCTTGCTTACTGCGACATTTTGCAAACGCAAAACGCAAACCAGCATTTTTCAAAACAGTCGGTTCTGCCACCGTATCACAGTCGGCCTCGGTGTAAAGCTGAGAACTGGTTGATACTCGATGCTACACTAATTGAGACCATACTCTCGAGATAGTTTCGGCCGCAAGAAAAGATTGCGTGAGCTGAAACCATGACCGATGGAGGATGGTCAGTGATATTGAGATCCTCTAGAACCCGGTTACTTTTTCTAGGACAGGTTGAAACCAACTTAACTTCAAGAGGGTATTACCTTTGACCTCATGCAAGCCTTAAACCTAAGGGTTTTATGTGATTTGACTGTGTTTGCAATACCTGTTGTTTGTTATACCTGTGGTTTATCATGACATCATGCATCATAACATGGCATTCATACTTCATTACACTAACCATTTCAAAGACCAAGGGAATTTATCTTTGTTTTGTTTTGCAGATCATGGCTTTCGTGCGTAAAAATACCATCCGAGTCAACTTTGTGCAAATACCTGCCCAATTTAAGGAGCTAGCCTCAAGAGTTTCTGAGACTTTTATGTTCATTAAGAGACACGGTCAACTTCTCAGCCTGGTTACTTCAAATCTTGATGAGCAGATGATGAGCGTACTATTTCAGTTCTTTGATCCCGTGCATCATTGCTTCACCTTTCCATATTACCAGCTGGTACCCACCTTGGAAGAGTTCTCTCATCTCTTGGGCATATCCATCCTTGAACAGGTACCTTTCACAGGTATGGAAGAAGTCCCTAGACCATAATACATTTCCTGAGCTCTGCATTTGAAACGGGTTGATGTGGTATCCAATTGGGAAACTCGAAGCAGGGTCGAAGGTTTTCTAGCCAAATTTCTGATAGACCAGGCTCAACTATTCTGGGATGATTTGGATTTTCAAGGTTTTGAAGATATCTTGGCTCTTCTTATCTATGGTTTGGTTCTCTTCCCGAATCCGGATTCTTTTGTAGATGTGAATGCTGTCAAGATTTTCCTTTCTCGCAACCCTATGCCTACCTTGCTTAGAGATATCTTGTATGCTCTCTACACCCGCACTATGAGGAGGAGAGGAACTCTTATGTGTTGCATGTCGTTGTTGTCGAGCTGGGGTATTTCTCACCTCCCTAAGTCTGTATTGAAGAAGGAAGAAGGTTTGGGTTAGTCCTACAGAATAATGTCACTTTCTCATACATATATTCTTTGGTGTTCCCGGGCTATGGAAGACACTGTTATTATTGACCATTATGGGGGATACCCTAATGTCCCATTACTAGGCATCAGAGGGGGTATCACTTATAATCCTTGTCTAGCTTTGTGATAATTTGGTCGTGCTCGGAGAGATGGTCCCCATGAGTTACTTCTTGAGGACATTGTATTTGACTATAAGGAGGATGTTAAGGAGCATCGTCAGAGGTTTATACGAGCTTGGGGCATGGTAAACAGATCTGACCCCAAAGAGTTGGGACCGAAGACTTCCCATCCTATGCAGCCTTATCTCCAATGGGTCCGAGCTCGTGCCCAGAAGCTTGGGATGCCCTATGAGGCCGTATTACCAGTGATTGTGGAGCCCACTAATGAAGAAGGCATTCCTTACACGGTTCTCTATCCTTACCTACCTACTGATCCTGGGGAGTTACAGAGGTCTTGGATTCAGCTGAGGAATGAGCAGGATACTTACCGGGAACAGTACCATGAGCAAGAAAGGGAGATTTTGAAGCTCACCAGGAAGCTCGAGGAAGAAAGAGTGATCAATGACTATATCAGCACAAAGAGGAAGCGACCATGGGACTTTTGATTTTGCTTTTTCTAGTTTTAGTTTTGTTTTATTTACTTCTTTGTAATTCCTTAAAGGCATTGTTTAACTTTTCAAAGTAAAGCTAATAAAGTTTTGTTTATTTTTGGTTTACAATTTTAAATCTCCCAAAGTCTTTGAAATCATTACATGCGCATCCCATTATCATGCACATCATTATAGGTACCCTTACAGATTTCTCATCTTCTTCGCTGTTTATTTCACCAGATATATCTTTCGATCAAACCATCAAAGATCTTCAGGTACAGAACGCCCAATTCCAATAGATGCTCATAAGTCTGGCTAAAGGGCAAGAGGATCTGAAGACCCTTATTCTAAAAGAGAAGAAGAAGAAGAAGAAGGTCGGTATTCTGAACATGGGTAGAAGATTCAGAGAAAGGTTAAGACAACCAGTTGATCTGACCTCCTCATCCAAGGACGGGGAGAACCAAGAAAGGGAAAAGGACCCTAGTCCTGCAGTTTCTAGAAACGATACGGATTATGACGATGAGTAATATCCTCCTGTTGAGGATAGGTACAAGCAGCTAGAAGACCGTCTGAGCGCCATTGAAATTCAAAAAATACCTGGTTTGGATTTCGGAGAACTGGGACTGGTATCAGGAATGGTCATCCCTCATAAGTTCAAAGCTCCAGTTTTCACCAACTATGATGAGGTGTCCTGCCCAAAACTCCACCTCCACTTGTATGTTAGGAAAATCCAACCCCACACTGCTGATAGAAATTTGTGGGTGCATTTCTTTCAAGATAGTCTGTCAGGGACTCAGCTTGAATGGTTCTATCAGTTGGAAGGAGCCAGTGTCCAAAACTGGGAAGATCTTGTTGCTGCTTTCTACAAGCAGTATCAGTACAATGCCGACCTTGCTCCTACTCGTACTCAACTCCAGGGTATGTCCATGGGTACAGGTGAAGGTTTTAAGGACTATGCTCAAAAGTGGAGAGACTTGGCTGGAAGAGTCCAACCCCCTTTGTCTGATAGGGAGTTGGTTGACATGTTTCTATGGACGCTATCTGATCCATTTTTCAATCACTTGATTGGAAGCTCGTCATCTGGTTTTACTGAGTTGATTTTGATTGGAGAAAGAGTGGAAGCTGGCATTCAAAGTGGTAAAATACAAAAGGATGCCTCTTCGATTTCGGTAAAAAGCCTTTCACCGGTAAGAAGGAAGATAGTGCAATCTATAGCCCGAGGGGCTAAAACAGATATGAACACCGTCAAACGGTAAATGTTGTAGTGATACCAAGACCCGCAGTTGCTCCACAATGCAACAATCAACAAAGGGTGGAAATACCACAACGGCAGTTTACCCGCCTCAGCATGACCTTGGCTGAAGTTCTGCCTTATCTGTTAAAATCCAATTTGGAGACCTTGAGAGAGGCTCCCAAGAATCCAAACACTACTTCTCCCAGATATAATCCCAACGCGCGGTGCGCCTACCATTCTGAGAGTCCAAGCCACGATACAAATGATTGTTGGGCCCTGAGAAACAAAGTAGAAGATCTTCTCAAAGCCAAGGAGATAGAGTTTGATGCTCCAGAAAAGCCGAATGTTATAACTTCTCCCATGCCCAAACATGGTCGTGGAGTTAATGTTGTGGACACCGATTTGTTTGTGACCTCTGTTGAAGAAATTTCTACTCCTATGATGTCTGTTAAGAAGAATTTGTTGCTGGCCGGTTTATTTCCAGGTTGTGGTGAAGGTTTCTACATGTGTTCGACTCTACCTTCCGGTTGTTGTTTGTTGAAGTCAAGTGTTCAGCGCCTGATGGATAATAAAGAAATTTTGTTTGAGAAGACTACGACTCCTGTTGTTCCCAATGAAGATGTTGCCATTATAACCATTTCCGCCAATTCTTCCAAGGTTTCCTTGAGAAAACCTGTTAGGATTACACCTATTCCAAGAATTGCTCCGCTAATAATCATTGTTCCTGGTCCCATTCCGTACACCTCAGATAAGGATATCCCGTGGCATTATGGTGCTGATGTGTATTACCATGGTGTTAAGAAAGAATTGAAGACCGAAGAAGCTGATACTGATGTCAGTAATATTGTCGGGACTAGTAAGGTTACTCGAAGTGGAAGGGTCTTCTCTCCCGAGATTTCCCTGAAGACTCTTATCAAGCCTATTGTTATTCCAACTGCTGCTCTAACCAGCACTCCTGACATTCCTCCTGTTCCTACTCCAGTTAGTACATCTGCTACTATTCCTATTCTTACTCCAGTTATCACCCCTGCTACTGAGCCATCTGGGACTCGGGGCAAAGAAATTATAGGTGATCCTGCCCGGATGGAGGCACCTAAGAAAATCGTCGTGGAAGCCTCTAAACAAGAAATAGAGGAAATCCTGAAAATTATCAAGAAGAGCGACTACAATGTGGTCGAGCAGCTGGGGCAGACCCCGTCAAAGATCTCCATGTTGTCTCAACTATTATGTTTTGAAGCCCATGCAAAGGCTTTGATTGCATTTCTCAAGACTGCGCATGTGCCGCGGGAAACTTCAGCAGATCAGTTCAAAGATTGCGTGGCCAGCCTGACTGCTGACAATGGGCTGGGTTTCTCAGATGCGGATCTGACACCGAAAGGAAGGAAACATAATGATGCTCTACATGTCTCGATTGAGTGCAGGGGCACCACTATGACCCATGTGCTGGTGGATACCGGGTCTTCGTTGAATGTTCTTATAAAGAAAGCATTAGACCGTTTGGATTGTGAGGGTTTGACTTTAAAGCCGAGTAACATTGTGGTGAGGGCTTTTGATGGACCAAAAACAATGGTGCATGGGGAGGTGGACATCCCTGTCAAAATGGGTTCTTAGACCTTTGGGTCCACCTTCTACGTAATGGATATCAGACCATCGTATTCTTGCTTGTTGGGTTGTCCTTGGATTCATAAGGCTGGGGAAGTTACTTCCACGCTCCATCAAATCATGAAATACCCGGTGAAGGGGAAGATTGTCACGGTGCGAGGTGAAGAAGAGTATATGGTGATTCATCTCAATTCCTTACGCTATGTAGAGATGGACGGGGAATTCATAGAAATGCCTTATCAGAACTTCGAAGAGGTCCCTCAGTTCTCGGCATCAACTGAAGTTACTACCGGCAAACCTCCGCTGAAGATGGCTTCTCTCAAGGACGCCAGGGCTATAGTTGAAGAAGGTGGGTGAACCAATTGGGGTCAGCTCCCTGATTTCACTCACAAAACTGACAAATTTGATTTTGGCTTTACTACAGGGGCTCAAAGGGCTGTTAGGCGCGCACAGATTGGAAGACCTCCGGTACACATCAGCAATCAGGGAGTTAATGCAATTGAGAACAGTGAAGAGGATTTAGACATCGACAACTGGACCTACCTAACAACCAACGGTGGACTGAATAACTGGACGGCGAAGGACTTCATACCTGTTTCTTTTATTCCGCAGTAATTGACTTTTGTTTTAAGATTTGTAATAAACAGTTTGAAACTTTACGGCCCAATGCCTTGCCCAAGGCACCTTGGCTTTGTTTGTGAGGGCTATTATTCATCATTTCATATATCATTAATAAAGCATTGGACGTTTCTTGCATTACAAATTTTGCGCTCTTTGTTTTTCTTTTCTATCTCTCATTTTATCAAAACAGCTATTCTCTTACACACACTCACGTATCATACTGCAGATCTATACCCACTCTAGATCCTATTGCTAACAACTCTTCTACTGCCAGTTATGACTTAAAAAATCCGATCAACCAAGCCGAGAACGAAGGTGAGGATGATTGTGAGGTGCCTGGAGAACTTGCTAGACTGTTACAACAGGAAGAAAGGGCCATACAGCCTCATGAAGAGCCAGTTGAATAAGTGAATTTGGGTACAGAGGAAGACAGGAAAGAGGTTAAGATAGGTGTGAATCTGGAGCCTAGTGTCAAACAACGGTTAATACAGATGCTACACGACTATGTTGAGATCTTCTCCTGGTCCTATGAAGACATGCCTGGTTTGGACACTGATATTGTGGTTCATCAATTGCCAACAAAAGAAGACTGCCCTCCGGTAAAGCAGAAGGTTCGCCGTATGCGCCCTGAAATGTCAGAGAAAATCAAAGCTGAGGTCATGAAATAGTTCGACGCAGGATTCTTAGTTGTCACTTCTTATCCGCAGTGGGTTGCCAACGTTGTTCCAGTACCTAAGAAGTACGGTAAGGTACGAATGTGTGTGGACTATAGAGATCTGAACAGGGCAAGCCCCAAGGATGACTTCCCACTTCCTCACATTGATGTTCTAGTCGTCAACATCGCGCAACACAAGATCTTCTCCTTCATGGATGGTTTTTATGGCTACAACCAGATCAAGATGGCTCCTGAAGACATGGAGAAGACAACCTTCGTTACACAGTGAGGCACCTTTTGTTACAAAGTAATGCCTTTTGGGTTGAAGAATGTTGGGGCAACTTATCAGCGCGCCATGGTCGCTTTGTTCCACGATATGATTCACCATGAGATCGAGGTTTATGTTGATGACATGATAGCCAGGTCCCAGACTGAGGAAGAGCACGTTGATCATCTCCAGAAACTGTTTGACAGGTTGAAAACGTACAAGCTGAGGTTGAATCCGATCAAGTGTACCTTCGGGGTAAGGTATGGTAAGCTGCTGGGTTTTGTTGTCAGTGACAAAGGTATTCAGGTAGACCCTGCAAAGGTAAAGGCCATACAAGAGATGCCGGTCCCCCGCATAGAAAAAGAAGTTAGAGGTTTCTTGGGACGTCTGAATTACATTGCCAGGTTTATTTCACATGTGACTGCTACTTGTGAGCCAATCTTCAAGCTTCTGAAGAAAGATCAAGTGGTAAAGTGGAATGACGAATTTCGAAAGAATCAAAGAATACCTTCAAGAACCACCAATTTTGATGCTTCTAGTTGAAGGAAGACCTTTGATTTTATACTTGATAGTGCTAGACAATTCAATGGGGTGTGTGCTGGGGCAGCATGACGAGTCTGGCCGAAAAGAGCACGCCATTTACTACCTTAACAAAAAGTTTACCGACTGTGAGACCTGATACTCACTGCTCGAGAAAACTTGCTGCACTTTGGCATGGGCTGCTCGCCGGCTGAGACAGTATATGCTGACTCACACCACTTTGTTGATATCAAAGATGGATCCGATCAAGTATATTTTCGAGAAGCCCGCTCTATCCGGAAGGATAGCAAGATGGCAGATGATCTTAACCGAGTACTACATCTAATACACAAGCCAAAAAGCAATCAAAGGGAGTGTATTGGCGGATCATTTGGCGCATCAAGCCATGGATGAATACCAGTCCATGAATTTTGAGTTCCCGAATGAGAATATCATGTTGGTAACTGAATGCGAAGAACCTGGACCGGGTGAAGGACCCGAGGAGGGATCCTGATGGTCTACGTATTTTGATGGATCCTCGAACGCATTAGGTAATGGCATTGGCGCTGTAATTATATCTCTTGAGGGCTGTCATACTCCGCTCACCGCCTGATTATGTTTTAACTGCACCAATAATATGGCAGAGTATGAAGCGTGTATCATGGGACTTCGAGCTGCTATTGACCTGAGGATTAAGTTCTTGAGTGTATTCGGAGATTCCTCTTTGGTGATAAGTCAGATCAAAGGCGAGTAGGATACGAAGCACCCGAATCTTATTCCTTACAAAGAGTTTATACTGACATTGCTCCCACACTTTGAGGAGATAACCTTTGAACATTTCCCACGAGAAGAGAACCAGTTGGCGGACGCGCTAGCTACCATGTCTTCTATGTTCAGAGTTAGGTGGGACAATGAAGCTCCCCAGGTTACCATTGAGAGGTTGGATGAGCCCGCACATTGCTGTGACATTGAGACTGAAGAGGTAGCAGATAAACCCTAGTTTCACGAGGTAAAGAAGTATCTTGAGGCTCAAGAATACCCCGAGGGGGCATCTGTTAATGATAAGAACTTAATGATAAGAACTTTCTGAGAAGGTTCGCTGCGAAGTTCTTCATCAGTAATGGAATCCTCTATAAGAGTAACTATGATTCAACCTTAATGCGGTGTGTAGACAAGAGCGAGGCAGAAAGGATCATGGCAGACTTACATCAAGGTACATTCGGAACTCATTACAGTGGACATACCATGGCGAAGAAAATCCTACGGGCAGGATATTACTGGTCCACTATGGAAGCTGATTGTTATCAGCATTCTCGAACCTGTCATAAGTGCCAAGTCTATACTGATAAGGTGCATATACCTCCGGTTCCCCTGAATGTTTTGACAGCTCCTTGGCCCTTTGCAATGTGGAGCATCCACATGATCGGCGAGATCAAACCTACTGCATCTAACGAGCATCGTTTCATTCTGGTAGAAATTGATTATTTTACAAAGTGGGTTGAGGCAGCTTCCTTTGCTACATTAACCAAGAACGTCGTTGCGCAGTTTATCCGACATAATCTGATATGTCGATATGGTGTCCCAGAGAGGATTATTATTGATAATGGTACAAATCTCAACAACACGATGATCACCGAGCTCTGTAGACAGTTCAAGATACAACACCATAACTCTTCTCCCTACCGGCAGAAGATGAATGGGGTTGTTGAAGCGGCTAACAAGCACATCAAGAAGATTGTGCAGAAGATGACAGTGACATACAAAGACTGGCATGAGATGTTACCATTCGCTCTTCATGGGTACCATACCTCAGCACAGACGTTGACTGGGGCAACACCCTACTCTTTGGTGTATGGCATGGAGGAAGACCTACCCATTGAAGTCCAGATACCCTCTCTCAGGATTATGAAGTATGCGGGTTTGGACGAAGATGACTGGATCCAAACCCGGCTTGATCAGCTGAATCTAATCGATGAAAAGAGACTTACTGCTATCTGTCATGGTCAGACGTATCAAAAGTGAATGATCAAGGCCTTTAACAAGAAAGTCAGGCATCAAGAATATCAAGTCGGGGATCTAGTGATCAAACGCATCATACTGCCGCAAGGTGATCCCAGGGGCAAATGGACCCCCACATACGAAGGGCCATTTATGGTTAAGAACATTTTCTCGGGAGGATCTATGATTCTAACCACCATGGATGGTGACGACCTTTCTCACCCCGTCAATATAGACATAGTGAAAAGATACTACACATAATCAAAGACCCGCTAGGTTGACTGGCCTAGGAAAAAATAAGGTCTTCCCGGCGAACCAAAAGGGTTCAGGCAAAATTAAGGGATGAAAATGAAAAAAAATCTGTACACCCGGCAAGTCGAAAACCTGAAAAGGCAACTTGGGCAAAAAAGGGTATCCCGGTGGACTGAAAACCCAAAAGGGTGGTCCAGGAAAAAATTATGGATTGAAGCGTAACACTATGTCTCATTAGATCATCTTGCAACCAGACCTCGGTATCGACTATCATGCTCGGACAGCGCTAATCAATCTTATCCACCTTCGGCCAAGCAGCAAAGTGATGAGACGCTTGAAGATATAAAGGCAATAGTAGAGTTGGAACCCAATGGGATTGTTTCACATAGCTGTTTTTTCTTTCTGTTACACAAATTGTAATTTTTATCTTTTGGAGGCTTTTCCTTACTAGGACGTCAACCTCTTTGTACAAAAATGCCTATTACAGACCAACTTCAAAAATCAATACAATTCATTTTCACAAGAAATTCCAAATTGTTTTTCTTTTTCTGTTTTGTTTTGCAAGAACGCCCAATGATTCATTTTTGATATATGCATTTGAAAATAATTGTTGCTCATAAATATTTACATGAGAAACAAGAGACAATTACTCGTAATTCCAGGAACATGGAAAACAAGAAGTACCCAAACCTTACAGTTACTCTGCCCATCGGGTACTGGGATAGGGCCAGCTTGAGAATATGGGTAGTGGTGCATACACTCCCCACAGAGTAAAAAGTATCTAAAGACAAATGTCAGCTTCCCCAAACAGGACATAACTCGCCCTAGCTGAGGTTCACAACCATGAGTAAGTCGGTAAATTGTTCCCCAAGCAGAGCTTATTTCTCTCACAAGCAGGAATTCAATCTCCAACAGAATTCATTATCACCAGCAACGGAAATTCATCCCCAGCTGAGTTATTTCTCCAAGTCAACAGATCTACAACCATAGTATCTCCTCTCCAACAAGAGTTATTCCCCACAGAGTTATCCTCATACAGAGTCTCGTCCGCAGAATATTTACCAGCTAAGGGGAAAATCCCCGACACAGTCATCTTTGTTCACCATCCCCAACAGAAGTAGAGGAACTATGGTTTTTATAGCAATCAGGGATTTATTTTCCCATATTCAGATTATTACGTCAGCATTTCATGTTCATACATCATGACGTGTGCATACATCACATATAACATAGTCTCATTTATTTTGAGAACGTCATTATACAATGCATCTCATGCATCGCACATAACTAACCCTGTATTTCTTTCAGGAAAGACAATTTTTACCAGCAAATTCCAGCAGGTCCATGATCAACACTCGAAGCTAAACATAGTAATCATCGACGCAACAAGAACAACCTTACCCAGGTTCCCTCTGCAGTTTTACCCAAACTCATCTCGAAGTAACCCTACTACCCAGGTTCCTTCTCACATCCTTACTATCCAGGATTTCATATCGAAGTAACCCTACTATCCCGGTTCCTTCTTACAGCCCTACTATCCAGGCTTTCATATTGAAGTAAACCTACTATCTTCGTTCCTTCTCACAGCCCTACTATCCAGGATTTCATATTGAAGTAACCCTACTATCCAGGTTCCTTCTCATAGCCCTACAATCTAGGCTCTCATTCCGAAGTAACCCTACCATCCAGGTTCCTTATCACAGCCCTACTATCGAGGTTCCTTCTCACAGCCCTACTATCCAGGATTTCATATCGAAGTAACCCTACTATCCTGGTTCCTTCTCACAGCCTTACCATCTAGGCTTTCTTATCGAAGTAACCCTGTTAGAACAATGTTTGAATCTAGTACCCTATTTAAGTTTTGATGATAACAAAGTGAAAAGATATAGTATTTAAATGTTTCATGTTTGAATTATATGCTGCCTAAAAATACTATGCTCTGACTTGCAGATATGCTGATTAAAATAAGCAAGATCACTTCTTCAGCATCAGAACTTGATTTGATACACCAGCATCAGAAGTTGCTGAATCAGAACGTGAAGATCAGATGATCAACTCACGCACATGCTGAAGCTTGATGAACAGAACTGCGCGTAAACACTCTGATACAGAAACAATAGTTCATCAGCAGCGAAGCAGAATCAGAATGAGCCAAGCCAGAACGTGCATTGAAGAAGCAACGGTACTGTGCATTGAACGCTAATTAATTCCAACGGCATCATTCTAGACAAGATCTGCTCAAAAAGGAAAGCTTGTTATTAGCATTGAATCAAGAATATTGCATTCAACGTTCATCTTCTCAAGTGCTATATAAACAAGGCTTCGAAGATTATCATGGCTAATGCTTCCAAACTCTCTACACGCACAAAGCTGAACAATAATCTTCATCTACCAGTTTTGCTAAACCAACAAACTCTGATACTCCATTAGTGTTTAGCATTCTAAGTTTCTAAGCTTAACTTGTGTATACATCACAGTTGTGATAAAGTTTTGTAGAAAACAATCACACACATTAGTTTTATACCTTTGTAAGAAAGTGTTGCCTTGACAAACCGGATTGTGGTTTGAATCAAGAAGGCTTTAGCAGTTGTTAAAGCAGATTTGTATTCAGTTGAATATAGTGAATTAAGACCTCGTTGGAGAGAGGCGAAATAACCTTGACGGGTGGACTGGAGTAGTTTGAGATCAAACGAACCAGGATAAAAATATCTTGTCATTTGCTTTAAGATTCCAGTTTTACAATTCAACCCCCCTTCTTGTGTTTTTCACCCCTTCAATTGGCATCAGAGCGCCTGGTTCTGAGCTAAAACACTTAACCGTGTCAGTACAAGATCCAGCGTCAGAAAAACACAATGGCAGGAAACAACTCTCATTTCAGCAATGACAACAATGAGGATAGAGACAGATTCAGCGGCAAACCTCCAGTCTTTGATGGAGAAAACTTTGATTACTGGAAAGACAGAATTGAAAGCTTCTTTCTAGCACATGATGCTGATTTGTGGGATATGGTGACAGATGGATACACGCACCCTGTGAATGCAACTGGTCAGAAGATTGAAAGAAAATCAATGACTGATCAACAAAAGCGTGATTTCAAGAATCACCATAAGGCCAGAACCATCCTCCTCAGTGCCATCTCCTATGCTGAGTATGAAAAGATCTCCAACAGAGACACAGCTAAGAACATCTTTGATTCTCTCAGAATGACGCATGAGGGCAACGTTCAAGTCAAGGAAACAAAAGCTCTGGCGCTCATTCAGAAGTATGAAGCGTTCAAAATGGAAGAATCTGAATCCATTGAAGCTATGTTCTCCAGATTCCAGATTCTGGTAGCTGGTCTCAAAGTTCTGGACAAAGGATACTCTACTGCTGATCATGTCAAGAAGATAATCAGAAGTTTACCCAAGCAGTGGAGGCCTATGGTTACTGCTCTGAAGCTAGCAAAAGATCTCAACAAAATCACTCTGGAGGAACTTATAAGCTCCCTCAGAAGTCATGAGATAGAGCTAGAAGCTGATGAGCCTCAGAAGCAAGGTAAGCCTATAGCTTTAAAATCTAACAGAAAATCTGAATCTAAAGTTTTGCAGGCAGTTGAAGAAACATCTGATGGATCCTCATCAGAAGAAGACGAACTTTCCCTTCTCTCCAGAAGAGTAAATCAACTGTGGAAGCAAAGACAAAGGAAGTTCAGGAATCCCAGAAGATCTGATCAGAACGAGTCTTCTTCCAGATACAGAAGGACAGATTCTTCCTCTGGATACAGAAGATCTGAAGGCTCCTCCGGTAGCAAGAAGCCAAATACAAAAGACATCATCTGCTACGAGTGCAATGAGCAAGGACACTACAAGAGTGACTGCCCAAAGCTTCAGAGGGAAAAGCCCAAAAAGAAGTTTGGAAGAGAGAAGAAGAAGAGTCTCATGGCCACATGGGATGACTCTAACTCGTCTGAAGCTGACTCAGAATCAGATGATGAAAGGGCAAACATAGTGCTCATGGCTAACATTCCAGATGACAGTGAAGCTTCTGAATCAGACTCAGAATCAGACACAGAAGAGGTATTCCCTAACTTCGCTGTTAATTTTACAAAGGCTGAACTTGCTGAAAGCCTCAATGAAATTCTGGAACGTTATCAGCAGATTAGAGCTAAATTCAGAGACCTGAAAAGGACTCTTGAATCTGACTCTAATAAGTCTGAGAGTCTCAAATTGGAAAACTCTGAGCTGAGAGATAAAATTTTAAAATTAGAAAACTCTTTACAAAACTCTCAGAAAGAACCAATTTCTGAAACTCCCAGCAACGCTGATGAGATCATCAAGGAGTATGATCATAGTTTCCAGAAGTTCCTTGCTAAAAGCATAGATAGAAGCATAATGGCTTCAATGATCTATGGAGTTAGCAGAAACGGCAGGAAAGGAATAGGATACCAAGGTAAGGTTCCTACACCTAAGAATGTCATGGATTTAACAATTAAACACACTCCTCTAAATTCACACTTTGTGTATGGTCACACACATGACATCAAATATACTAGCAGTAAGCACTCTGTGAAACCAAAATTCAACCAGAGTTTTGGTAAAACTAACAAATCAGGACCCAAGAAGATCTGGGTACCTAAGGATAAAATAATACATGTTGCAGATATCTTTAGCAGCAAGTCAGAAACACCAGTCATGGTACCTGGACTCTGGCTGCTCACGACACATGACGGGAAGAAGGCATATGTTCCAAAGCCTGGAACTTAAGCCTGGAGGCCACGTTGGCTTTGGAGGCAATCAGAGGGGAAAGATAATTGGCTCTGGAACTGTAGGTAACGGAAATCTTCCCTCTATTAATAATGTTCTGCTAGTTGATGGATTGATGCATAACCTGTTATCCATAAGTCAATTAAGTGATAACGGTTATGATATAATCTTTAATCAAAAATCATGTAAAGCTGTTAGTCAGAAAGATGGGACTATCCTGTTTAATGGAAAGAGGAAAAACAACATTTACAAAATCAAACTTTCTGAACTAAAGAGTCAGAACGTAAAATGTCTTCTGTCTGTTAACAACGAACAGTGGATCTGGCACAGAAGATTGGGGCATGTTAGTATGAGAAGAATATCTCAGATTAACAAACTCAATCTGGTCAGAGGACTTCCAAATTTGAAGTTCAATTCAGATGCTCTGTGTGAAGCATGTCAGAAAGGCAAATTTGCAAAACCTTCTTTTAAATCCAAAAATGTTGTTTCTACCTCTAAGCCATTAGAACTTCTGCACATTGACTTATTTGGACCAGTTAAAACTGCTTCAGTCAGTGGCAAGAAGTATGGGTTAGTAATCGTAGATGACTATAGCAGATGGACATGGGTAAAGTTCTTAAGACACAAGGACGAGTCACACTCTGTGTTTGTTACCTTCTGTAACCAAGTTCAGAATGAAAAAGATCTTAGAATCGTTAAAGTCAGAAGTGATCATGGTGGAGAATTTGAAAATAAAGAGTTTGAGTCATTCTTTAATGACAAAGGCATTCTGCATGATTTCTCTTGTCCTAGAACTCCCCAACAAAATGGAGTTGTAGAACGAAAGAACAGAACATTGCAAGAAATGGCCAGAACCATGATCAATGAGACAAACGTTGCTAAGACTTTCTGGGCAGAGGCAATAAACACAGCGTGCTACATTCAGAATAGAATCTCAATAAGACCTATTCTGGAAAAGACTCCATATGAATTGTGGAAGAACAGAAAGCCCAACATTTCGTATTTTCATCCATTTGGATGTACTTGCTATATGTTAAATACAAAGAATTATTTGAACAAGTTTGATTCTAAGGCACAGAAGTGTATTATGTTAGGATACTCTGAACGCTCAAGAGGGTACAGAGTATACAATACAGAAACACAGATTGTGGAAGAATCAATCAGTGTTCGTTTTGATGACAAGCTTGACTCTGAAAAGTCAAAGCAGAATGAAAATCTTGCAGCTATAGAAATTGAATTTGCAGGTTCTGAAGACAAGTCATCAGAAGCTCTCAACACAGACATTCCTTCAACGTCTGAAAGAAGCAATGCTAGAAATCCTACAACTGCTGCTGATCAACCTCAGAAGAGATTACCCAGAAGCAGTTTGGATCACCCAGAAGAGACTATCCTAGGAAGAAAGGAAGATCCAATCAGAACAAGAGCAAGCTTCAGAAACTCTGAAGAAACTCTTATGGGACTCGTGTCTCTGATTGAACCTTCTTCTATTGATGAAGCACTTCTGGATAATGACTGGATTCTGGCAATGCAAGAAGAGCTGAATCAATTCACCAGAAACGACGTATGGGATCTCGTTCCCAGACCAAAAGGATTCAACGTCATTGGAACAAGATGGGTGTTCAGAAACAAGCTTAATGAACAAGGTGAAGTCGTCAGAAACAAGGCACGACTGGTTGCACAAGGTTATAGTCAGCAAGAGGGGATAGACTATACAGAAACCTTTGCCCCAGTCGCCAGGTTAGAATCTATCAGACTTTTAATTTCATTTGCTGTTAATAGAGGCATCACTCTGTATCAGATGGATGTCAAAAGTGCATTCTTAAATGGTTATATAGAAGAAGAAGTTTATGTTCACCAACCCCCAGGTTTTGAAAATACAAAACATCCAGAACATGTTTTCAAACTGAAAAAGTCACTGTATGGTCTGAAACAAGCTCCCAGAGCTTGGTATGAAAGGCTAAGTAACTTTCTGCTTGAAAATGAATTCACCAGAGGGAAAGTGGACACTACTCTATTCTGTAAAACAGTTAAGAGTGACATTTTAGTCTGTCAAATTTATGTTGATGATATTATTTTTGGTTCTACTAATCCTTCTCTTGGAAGAAAATTTGCTAAGTGTATGCAGGCAGAATTTGAGATGAGCCTCATGGGGGAACTGAAATTCTTTCTAGGAATTCAGATCAATCAAACTCCAGAGGGAACTTACATTCATCAGAGCAAATACATCAGAGATCTTCTGAAGAAATTTGACCTCTCAGAATGTAAGCCATCAAAGATTCCAATGCATCCCACGTGCATTCTAGAAAGATAAGAGGTAAGCAAAAGCGTAGAACAGAAGGTCTACAGAGGTATGATTGGTTCTCTCCTTTATCTGACAGCTTCAAGACCTGATATCTTATTCAGCGTATGTATTTGTGCTAGATTCCAATCAGATCCTAGAGAATCTCACTTAACAGCTGTTAAGCGAATTTTCAAGTATCTGAAAGGTACTACTAATCTGGGTTTGTTTTATAGAAAATCTAGTGATTACAGCTTAGTAGGCTACTGTGATGCTGATTTTGCTGGAGACAGAGTGGAACGTAAAAGTACTTCTGGAAGCTGCCAGTTTCTGGGAGAAAATCTGATCTCGTGGTCCAGCAAAAGGCAATCAACAATTGCTCTGTCAACAGCAGAAGCTGAGTACATAGCAACAGCTGGATGTAGCACACAAATGCTCTGGATGAAAAGTTAGCTTGAAGACTTCCAGATTTTTGAGAGTAACATTCCTATTCTTTGTGATAATACTTCTGCTATTTGCTTAAGTAAGAATCCTATTTTACATTCTAGAGCTAAGCATATAGAAATAAAACATCATTTCATTAGGGACTATATTCAGAAAGGTATTTTAAACTTGAAATTTATAGATACAGACCATCAATGGGCTGATATCTTTACTAAACCCCTTTCAGAAGATAGGTTTAATTTCATTCTGAAACATCTCAGCATGAAAGTATGCCCAGAATGAAAATGTTTTAATTCCATGTATTTATCTTCAGAATGTAATTATATTACTGTGAACTTCTGATCAATCTTCTTTCAGAAAGATAGAACATGCAGATTGTATCAGATGCAAGTCTAAAGATCTGAGAGTCTAATCTCAAAGACAGACGTGCTGATCACTACATCAAACAAGTGTCATCCAATCATCAGCAAATCCATGAAGCAGAACGCGTGCACGCTTCTGAGAAAGGAAAGCGCTGATTGGGTGCATTGAGACACATGTCTGGTAACCGTTTTTAAGTATCTTTCTTAAATCCCCCAAAATCAGCAAGCATTTAATGAAAAGTAATCACGCTTGTTAATGGCAATCATTATTTTTTTCTCTCTCTTAAAAACGTTTAATTTTTCAAAATAATTTTTGAAAACTTTATTTAAGCACATTATTCTTCATTCTTACTCTTTACGCTTTCTCATAATCTCTCAAGAACTTTCTGCATATTTCTGAGTTTATCTCCTTCAAAACCTTTTTCTCTCAAATCATTCTAAAATCTTTGTTGTGTGAGAACAATGGCATCCTCTAGCATTTCTGCAGGGAATCAGAAGAAAGAAACTTCTGAGCAATATCAGGTGCCTACCAGAACTCTTCTCACACCGGTAAAGAATCTTGAGGTTCTCTCTGAGTTAATCATCGACTTCGAAAGTTTGAAGGAAAATGGATTTGACCTAACTGAAGAGATTAGGGCTCAAAAGTGGGAGAGGTATTTCGATAGGTTGGTTGGACCAACATTCCCAGAGCTTGTCAAGGAATTTTGGATTCACGCCAAGATTCATAAACATCTAGTCATCTCTTCTGTCATGGGAAAGGAGATAATAATTTCTGAAGACGTCATTGCTAGGTTAATTGATCAAAGTGGTGGTGGAGTCCGTTGTGTGGACATGGCTGATAGATGCCCTGATATAGGTGTGGTAGCCAACTGCATTTTCACTCTTGGATTTCCCAGCAGCAAAATTAAGGATCTGAAGGATCACTGCAGAGTATGGGCCAAGATTGTTCTGGGCTGCTTCAATCACAGGAAGCCAACAAGCTCTCCTGATTATATAAACGTGGATCAGCAATTTCTGATCTACTTTATTGATCAGAGGGTGAAGATCAATCTGGCACACTTCCTGTTCAACCATCTGAAGACTAGTGTCAAAGAGACTAGAGAAGAAGAAAGGACCAAAAGGGACTGGATACCGTTTGGAAGGCTCATATCAGATATTCTGACAGAGAATAAGCTGATAGATTATCTGAGCGAAGCTCAAGTGCTGGGCACTATGGAACCAACTGTTGGAAAACCGCTGAACGCTAAGAACCTGAAAAAGATGAAGCTGATAGAAAATATTAGGAAGGAACCCAGAGCTACTTCAACTGCTGACATCTCCAGCAGAAGAGTGCCTCTGAGTAATTTCCCAAGATTTTCTGAAATGGAATCCCAACCTGATATGTTTCTCAAGTATCCAGATTCATACAAGGAAGAAGATACAGGTTCAAAGCTGAAGATCAAAGATCTGAGTCAACCCCAACCTGAAGTGACTCAGAAGAAGACAAAGAAGAGGAAAGCATAAGGATCATCTCATCAGACTCCAAAGAAACGAGGTAATTCATCTGCTGCCCCTATTTCAATTTCATCTACTATTCCAACATCTGCTGCTCCTCCTAAGACTTCTCACAGAATATCCATTCCAATCCCTACTATTGATGAAACCATACCAGAAGACCCTTCTGAGGCCTTACTACTCAGAAGACCCAGAATCAAAATTACCAAACAACCAACTGTTTCAACAACACCAGCACTTGATAGAGTGCTAGCTGATATTGAGCGTGAACATTCTGCTCAACCAAATTCTGAACCACCAAATATTCCTCCTCCACAACCAGAATCTCAACCTGAACCAGAAATACAACCAGAACCAGAATCAGAACCACAACAACAACAACCACATACAGAAGAACCTCTGATCCCTGAGCAATCAGAGATTCCACCTCCTCAACCAGAAAATAATCCACCCTCACCACAAACAGAGTTTCACCGCTATGAAACCCCTTCTCCTCATCATTCTGATCCCCACTCACCTCAACCTTCACCGCTGGCAATCCAGTTGCCATGTGGAACCACAATTGTCAGGCCCCAGTTGCCATCTTCAGAGGAATCAACACCTCCAAAAACTCCAACCACTCCAATAGAAATATCTTCCTCTGACTCTGATAACCCTCCTCCAAAACAAACAACCTCTGAAAACCAATCCGCTGAAAACCCCAGCAGAACTTTCATTGACTTAACAAGTCTTGAACGTCTTGCTGATCTAAGACACAAAATTGCCATACCCAAACCAAAGCAACCAGATGTTGGCTCTGGTATTTTGAATTTTGAAACAGGTATGCTGCAATGGATTGCTTCTTTGAAGCAAGTCTGTCCGGGGATGATCGACCCAGCTGCTTCTGATCAGCTCTGGTCACAGTTCAGAGTATGGGTACGTGCTGAAGCACTCAAGCTGCAGGACGTCAACTACGAGCAGGCTCAACAGAAATTTAGCAAGCTGCTGAAGGAAGTTGAGAGTCAGCTGCCTCAAGAAGTTGTGCTCCCTCTGGACAGTGAATCCTGGTCTGAGAAAGAGCAAGCTGCACAGGTGCAACCATCAGAGGACAAGACCCTTCAGGAAGAAAATCCAGCAGAAGATGTAGCTGAAAGTTCTGAGAAGCTCCCTCCTTCTGAAAGTTCTCAAGCTGCCTTGGACAGGCAGGCTCTGGAAGAACTAAGGCTGAATGACTTGCGTCTACAGCAGCGGATGGAAGAGAATGATCAGAAGATGGAAGCAAGAATGAATGTACAGGACAGCAAAATTGACACTGTTGTCACCATGGTTCAGAAGCAGAATGAAACTTCTGAAAAGATTCAAGCAATGCTGGAAAGCCTGTTCTCACGCATGCCCCCACAACCTTAAAATTTTTTCATGCATGACATTCTCTATGTTTTATTCATTTTCTGATGTATTGTTTTGACTATGTTTTGTAATGCTATTTTGCTCTGATCATGAACTATTTTAATATAATTTGTTTTTTCTGAACTAAATTGTTTTAGCACATCACCAACACTTTTTGACTGCTGACAAAAAGGGGGAGAACAAGAATGATATTTAAAATCAATAACGGCTAACTAGACAGAAATTCTCAAACATTCTAACTCTATTACTTGAAATGTTTTTCTGTTTTGTTTTTAAGTCTACAGGCACAATGAAGACTAGAAGCTAGAAGCTCTGATCAAAATGTAGAAGCTCATGTTGCTCTGATCAAATATGAAGTTCTGATCGACCTAACACTCTGATCCGAAGCAAAGCTCTGACAGGAAAAGCTCTGAAGCTCTGCTCTCTGATATGTCAAAGGCCTATAATCTGATGCTCAAAGATAGAAAAAGATCTGATCCTGAAGAACACGCATATCAAAGGGAAGTAACAAACTCAGGGGGAGTATCTCTTAACTCTGATTTCTCTTTACTTCTTAACTCTGAAACATTTCCTAGATACCTTTTCACGTTATTTGTTATTTAAAATATCTAGTTTTTGTCATCATCAAAAAGGGGGAGATTGTTAGAACAATGTTTGAATCTAGTACCCTATTTAAGTTTTGATGATAACAAAGTGAAAAGATATAGTATTTAAATGTTTCATGTTTGAATTATATGCTGCCTAAAAATACTATGCTCTGACTTGCAGATATGCTGATTAAAATAAGCAAGATCACTTCTTCAGCATCAGAACTTGATTTGATACACCAGCATCAGAAGTTGCTGAATCAGAACGTGAAGATCAGATGATCAACTCACGCACATGCTGAAGCTTGATGAACAGAACTGCGCGTAAACACTCTGATACAGAAACAATAGTTCATCAGCAGCGAAGCAGAATCAGAATGAGCCAAGCCAGAACGTGCATTGAAGAAGCAACGGTACTGTGCATTGAACGCTAATTAATTCCAACGGCATCATTCTAGACAAGATCTGATCAAAAAGGAAAGCTTGTTATTAGCATTGAATCAAGAATATTGCATTCAACGTTCATCTTCTCAAGTGCTATATAAACAAGGCTTCGAAGATTATCATGGCTAATGCTTCCAAACTCTCTACACGCACAAAGCTGAACAATAATCTTCATCTACCAGTTTTGCTAAACCAACAAACTCTGATACTCCATTAGTGTTTAGCATTCTAAGTTTCTAAGCTTAACTTGTGTATACATCACAGTTGTGATAAAGTTTTGTAGAAAACATTCACACACATTAGTTTTATACCTTTGTAAGAAAGTGTTGCCTTGACAAACCGGATTGTGGTTTGAATCAAGAAGGCTTTAGCAGTTGTTAAAGCAGATTTGTATTCAGTTGAATATAGTGAATTAAGACCTCGTTGGAGAGAGGCGAAATCACCTTGACGGGTGGACTGGAGTAGTTTGAGATCAAACGAACCAGGATAAAAATATCTTGTCATTTGCTTTAAGATTCCAGTTTTATCAGAAATGACCCATCCAAAGCTAATTTTAAGAGGATGCAATTATCTACAATTCATCTTCATCTCCCAAGTTCAAAATATGCACTCACAATAAGATATGAATTTTGACATTATAGGTCATTTTGGAAAGTCAACAAAAACTCCTTTTGGGACAAAGCTTCATACATGAACATGGAAGACTCAATTGAGATGATACTAAAAGGGTTGCTTATGGGACATCCCAAGCTTTCTAAAAATTCCAAGAACACCTCTCTAGGGTCAAAATTGAGAGAGTTATGCATTGGCCAAGCTGACCTTTTTTGCAAAGTTACCAAAAGTCAACATTGATCAAATTTGCATTTTTTCCAAAGGGGCCCATGTTTTCTTGTTTGAAACTTGTTTCTAATAAGACCTACGACCCCTAAGCTTTTCCACCTTTTATTTTGTTATTTTTATCATTTATTTTGATTTTGTATTCATTTAAATCAAAATAAATCAAATTAAATGGTAAAATAATAAAATCAAATCAAATCTTGGATTTTTTGTGCATCTTTTGAGTTTATGTACAGCTAGCAAGACAACCAGTTCGTGCAAGTTTGATTTGGGTGGAAAAAGATTGGATTGAAGCAAATTTGGAAAGATATCATATGCCATGAAAGACCATATCAAATCTTCATAATGGGCAAGATTCAATTTGTTTTTGTTAACCTAATGTGTTGCATTACATATACATAAGGTATCCAAGGCAGAGGGAGAGGTTGAACAGTCGTGCAGAGCAAGAACAAAGCTGAAAAAATTCAAGAGAAAGTGGTGATCCAATTTCCATCCTAGAGACCAATCCAAGACATTCTAACATTGCCAACAAATTGTTGGACATCCCAGGAACATATCCCAATCAATTGCAAGCCTTTTCACGCCTGGAATTATAAGTTATAGGTACCACAGTTTTCCTCCAAACTCAATTTCAATTTCATTGATTTACTCATCCTACGTATGTTTTGATTATATATTCGTGTTCATCATTGAGCTTGCAAACTATTGGTACCACTTAATTTCATTTTTAACGCATGTACAGGATATTGCCATATCTAGGGTTTTGTGATCTTGTTTAGGGCTTTGCAGTATAGGCTAAATTAGATCTGGATTCTGGTGCCATGATACTCGTGAGGATGAGACGAGTTGATTGAAACCTTTGAATTTCATTTATATTGCTTGTAGATAATTTTTGAGATGAACAGGTCTGTAGCTACAGCGAGGCAACCGTAGGTAAAAGTGTTGTTACCTAAAACGACGGAGAGAGGAAGAAGATACTGGCGTAGAAACGTGTGATTCGCTTGTTTGAATTTCGCGCGTTAGTTGGCTCCACTAGCTTGTTTTTGCATATTATATTCTGTTTTCATATCACTTACAAGTTAACACCATGGCTCAGATGGCTGGGGCGATGGACTTTGATGCACACGTCCTGGGTTCGATCCCAGGCGTGTGAATTTTGTTATTTTCTTGCTTATTTCAGGAAGATCTCATGCATTGCAGTAGCGCACGCCTACCATATGCTCTTGTGTTCCACAATTGGATCAATCAGTCAGGTGGATCCAACGCCATGTAGCAAGGGGCCTACCATGCTCCTCAAGTCAGCGCGCATACTAGATTGAACGAAGTCAAACGGGCCATCAACCTTGGGCCCAGAAAATTCATATTCCAACCCCCCCATCATTTCTATTAGGCCCATCTCTAACCTTTTTCTATTTATTTCTTTTCTTTAATTCTTTTGATTTTCTTTTAATCTTCTTAATTAACAAATTATTATTTTTTATATAAAGTCATAAAAATCAATAATTCACAAAATTAGGATTAGTTTTTTATTATTATCAAAATTAATTTAATTTAGTTTAACTTAGGAAATTGTAATTTGTTTTCATAAATAAAATCAAAATAGAGATTAGGTTAAAACTTTTGATTTAATTTTATTTTCTCTTTTTTCTCAAATAAATAAAAATACAAAAATAGGTTTTAGAATAAATTAATTTATTTTCCTTAACTTAAAATTAATTAGAATTAGGATTTTCTTTTTAGTTTAATTGTTTCTTTATTTTCTTACAAAACAAAAACATTTTTTTGATCAATCGCAATTAGGTTTAGGAAAGGGTCAAAACCCTAGTTGTTTCGTATTTGATTCATCGCGCGCGTGTTATTTATTTTTGCCAATTTTTTTGTAAATGTTCATGGTTTGTAATAGTTTAATCTAGGACTTTTTACTTATCGCTTTTCCCCGTGTTTTTGGCTATGTAATTAATCCCCCTCCCCGAAGCCTTGTAATAGCGTAGATTTACTTTCTCGCATTTTAATCCCAGCAAATATTTGACTGTTTAGATGTATGCTAATAGGATTGTATGGCAAGAATGCATGATAAATTAATACGGTTAGAAAACCCTAATGTGCAAAGATAAATAATTGAAACAGATCACTCGCACATATCACTCTTAAGGTATACTCTCACTTCGGTTGCCTTCGGTAAATGATCATTAAGCATAGGGTGTCTTAGTGGTTACCCTCCTATCTAAAAGAGATCAAACGTCCCATTTGAATGTTGCCTCGAAAATGTTGCCTCGGAAGATCTTAAGACTCTAGGGTTATTACTAGGGTATCCTAACATTGCTTTAGTGATTGTACGTCCCTTTCGAATTGACCCTTACAACTCCAACAATGGTGCTACCTATTTCTCCATAGTGGGATAGCGTTGTCTAAAGGAAACAAGAATAGAAACGATCTTTTTTCGAGTAAGTAGATTCTAGTAGGTACTTGCTCAAATCAAAGTTTTTTTTCACACTTACATGTTTGAAAACAATTTGCAAAACAATTTCGTCACACCTTTGAGGACTGATACAAGGGTTATCACGAAGTCAAGCTTTTCAAAACAAAGCACATACACAAGAAATTTTAAAAGGATGAGCAAGTACCTAAGAGCCCATGGAAAACCATGGATAGAAAGGGTGCTAACACCTTCCCTTTCTATAATTTACCCTTCGTACTCAGAAATATCTCAAAAAAGGATTTTTTTTTCTGTACTTTTTTCCTTTCCGGTTGGATGAAATAAAAGTCAGTGGCGACTCTTGCTTACCGCAACATTTTGCAAACACAAAACGCAAAATGCAAACCAGCATTCAAACAGTCGGTTCTGCCACTGTATCACATGCGGCTTAGGCAAAAAAGGAGCGTCTCGGTAGGCCAAAAACCCGAAAGGGCGGTCTAGGTAAAAATTAGAGACATAAACAGAATAAATTTCCCGCTAAGTTGAAAACCCGCAAGGGCAGCTTAGGCAAAAGTTAAGGAATTTCTTGGCAAGTAACTACGTCAGACAAGACTTGGTCGTTGGAACAACAATCTTCTCGAATCCACACCATACTTCAACAGAAGCTGTTGTTCAGGATTTCAAAAGTTGTTAGAGGGGATAGTGGTCATTGTATCTTTTCCATTATATATTACCATTTTTCGAACTTTGTAATCATCTATGGAGTCTCGCCATTCGCATACTACCATTCTATTAATGAAATTTGAGCTTTTACCCAATTATTTGTATTTCTTATTTTATTTAGTTTGCAAAGACTCCATTTATTATTGATAATAACTTTCAAAGCAAAAAAGATTAAATAACAAAATCGATTTTTCAAAAAGAATTTACAATTTGCTTTTACTTTGGGATTTGTGATGAAACAATGACAACAAAAATGGTGATCCCAGGAATAGATAAACTCCAGTTGTTTTGAGAAGTTTTTGTTCCTCTCAAGAAGGTTCACGCGGGATGTTTACGCTGTATTGGGTTCATGACTCCGGTATCCTCGGTCAAGTTCGGATTCATTTCTCCTCTTTTCTGAGTTTTCATGATGTGAAGTTTCAATTCGCATTTTCTCCAGTGAAGTTTTCGTTTGGCCTAATAGAAGTTCTTTTTCCATAGAAGTTGGTATCATAACCACTCTTGAAGAACGCAGGTCCCTGGTTTCTCTAAGTGAATGGCGTATTATGGTTTTCCCTTTGTGGATGTGGTGTTAACCTCACCAATGAAGTAGGCCTGAATTCCCCAGTGAATGTTTTGATGAGCTGGTGCCCATCTACTTCGCTTGAAATTGGTTTTGCAATCTCCAGTAGGAATGTTACTTTTAAAAAACATTTGTTTCCCCGGTGAAGCCTAAAGAAGGATGTTCTATCCCTGTATCTGTACTATTCTGTCACTTTGTTTTACTTTCGGAGTATATCGCTCCCCATTAAAGCTAAAGGAGGCAGTAGGTTTTGTTCCCTCAGTTGGAATTTACTTTTTCTTGGAATGATCATCTTGGATGAAGTTTAGCTGAGTGTTGTTAGTGTCCGAGGTGGTTTTGCCTGGTTATTCCCAATGTTGTATATTTGTTTTGTTAGCATACACATGATAATACTCATACATTCATACATACATCATGCATAGCTAAAATTGGAAAATCATTGCTCATTGACATTTGTTCATAATTTTTGTTGACATATCACCTTGTTTTGCAGAGTTATGTTGTCCTCTCTTCAATAGAGTATTAGCCTTAAGTAGAAAGTGTATATTCTTTCAATTTCCCCACTGAGTTGTCCCTCGTGGAAGATTTTTGCTTTAGCCTTCCTGTGCAGCTCCTTGTTTGGATGGATTTGGTTTTCCCTCTTGAGTTTATTTCTGAAAGGATGTATTTTGGTTGACTATTTCATTCCAGTTTATTTCTGGTTTGAATTTGTGGTTCCACGACGATATTATTTACTTTGGATTTCTGAAAACTTCAAGTTTTGGTTATTGCATTTATTTTACACGAGAAGACTTTATCTCCTCAGCAGGAATATCATGGCATCTCCCGAGGAAGTCCTGGTTATTGGATTTTTACTTGATTTGAGTAACTTGTGCTTCCTTGTAAAAGTCTACGTAACTTTTTTTTTGCTATCTCCTCTATGAGTGAATAGTTT
This sequence comes from Vicia faba, assembly GCA_948472305.1. Taxonomy (NCBI): domain Eukaryota; kingdom Viridiplantae; phylum Streptophyta; class Magnoliopsida; order Fabales; family Fabaceae; genus Vicia; species Vicia faba. The sequence continues at coordinate 615,725,861 of OX451735.1, read as the reverse complement.
GCAGTTTGTCGTCAGATTACGCCAATGGATGGCAAGACTTTCAATATCACAGAAACAGCTCGTTGTGAAATCACGGTCAGTGGTAGTCTCTTTATTTGAGATAGCTTACGTATTATCCTTTCCAGGCAAAGTGCCTCGGTTAAAGAAGAAGTTGAGATCCGTTTTAGATGAAACACCAGAATTTTGAGGAAACTTGTTATCTTTTTGCTACCCTCGGTGATTGTTGGTAGTTCATCGTCAGTGAACGGCGGTGCTATGATATATTCTCTTTCTACCTTTAGTGAAAGTTCGTAGGACATCGGCAGTGAACATCGATGTTTGTTATCTTTTTGCTACCCTCAGTGAATGTTGGTAGTTCATCGTCAGTGAATGGCGGTGCTATGATATATTCTCTTTCTACCTTCAGTGAAAGTTGGTAGGACATCGACAGTGAACGTTGATGTTTGTTATCTTTTTCCTACCCTCATTGAATGTTGGTAGTTCATCGTCAGTGAACGGTGGTGCTATGATATATTCTCTTTCTACCTTCAATGAAAGTTGGTAAGACATCGGCAGTGAACATCAATGTTTGTTATCTTTTTTCTACCCTCAGTGAAGGTTGGTAGTTCATCGTAAGTGAACGGCGGTGCTATGATATATTCTATTTCTACCTTCAGTGAAAGTTGGCAGGACATCGGCAATGAACGTCGATGTTTGTTATCTTTTTGCTACCCTCAGTGAACGTTGGTAGTTCATCATCAGTGAATGGCGGTGCTAGGATATATTATCTTTCTACCTTCAGTGAAAGTTGGTAGGACATCGACAGTGAACGTCGATGTTTGTTATCTTTTTTCTACCCTTAGTGAATGTTGGTAGTTCATTGTCAGTGAACGGCAGTGCTATGATATATTCTCTTTCTACCTTCAGTTAAAGTTGGTAGGACATCGGCAGTGAACGTCGATGTTTGTTATCTTTTTACTACCCTCAGTGAATGTTGGTAGTTCATCGTCAGTGAACGGTGAGCTATGATGTATTCTCTTTCTACCTTCAGTGAAATTTGGTAGGACATCGGCAGTGAACATCGATGTCTGTTATCTTTTTGCTACCCTCAGTGAACGTTGGTAGTTCATCGTCAGTGAACGGCGGTGCTATGATATATTCTCTTTCTACCTTCAGTGAAAGTTGGTAGGACATCGGCAGTAATTTTAGATGTTTGTTATCTCTTTGCTACCCTCAGTGAACGTTGGTAGTTCATCGTCGGTGAACGGAGGTGCTATGATATATTCTCTTTCTACCTTCAGTGAAAGTTGGTAGGTCATCGTCAGTGAACTTAGGTGATTGTTATCTTTTTGCTACCCTCTGTGAACGTTGGTAGTTCATCGTTAGTGAATGGCGGTGCTATGATATTTCTTTTCTCTCTACCTTCAGTGAAAGTTGGTAGGACATCGGCAGTGTACGTCGATGTTTGTTATCTTTCTCTCTGCCTTCAGTGAACGTCGGTAGCTTCGCCTTCGGTAGAAGTTGGTGTATCCTTTGACCATTCTACCATTCTCTTTGATTCAGGGCTTTTGATCCACCAGTGATTTATTTTCTTGGTGGGGTTGCTCCCTTGTTTCTTTATTGTTACATCCCCAGTGGTGTTTTGCGTCTCTTTGGTCCTGTTCATATGCATTCATGATCATGAACATTTGCATAGCATCTTAGTGCCAAAAATAGGGTTTTTTTTATATTTAAGTATCTTCGATCGCGTCGACACGAAGATTTTTAACCTTCGTATCTCCGGATAGAAGAAACTTAAATAAGGGCAGATGTTGTACCCAATTTTTGCCCCTAAGATTCCTTCATCATACCATGTTGATTCATTCACAACAAGATCACACTAGGATTCTTGGTTCCCCTCCCTATATTTAGCTTTTCCCTTTGAGGAATCACCAAGCACCTTGACTTGTGTTCCTTTTGTGATCATGAATATTTTTATCTTGATTTCTTCTTTTAACTAATAAAACAAAATGTTGGTTTGTCTTGCTTGTTATCCATGTAGGCAAAGGCAATGAGATTTGACAAGTTACCACATGGGTTCATGAGTTTATTTCCATGCCCTAGTCAATAAAGCTTGAGAAGTTCAAACTTCACCATTGGGTTTGTTTTGGAAGAAATGGAATGGCAAGGTTATTTTGGTTCACCATATTTCAAGGTTATCAAATTTGATTCAAAAGTGCAAGGGGTTGATTGAAGAAGTTGTCATGTTTGGACAAGGCTTTGTTCCCAATGGTCACAAGAGCATATTTCTCTCAATTTTTAAGATATGGAAGTGGTTTTTGTGGCTATGAGTTCTCATTATCATCCTCAACAACTTCTATTCACAAAACAAGAATGTTGGTACAAGAAGTTTGTTCAAGTTTGTCAAAGTTCCTCAAGGCATTTTCTTGATCTAGAAGTTAGGGTGTTGAACTTCAAAGGAATATATATTTCTCATCTTTTGGTATTTTTGAGTGATTCCAAAGACATCATTCTCTTCAAAGGGTTATGAAAAATTTACTTCAAAAGTTTTAAGGAGTTTTCATGTGGAAGAAGCTTGATGTTGAAGAAAGATTACAAGTCCTCCAGATGAATCCCTAATTTTCCATGTGTGACTTCAAATGATCATAACTTGGTCAATTTTTATCACCTTGAGCCCATTATTTTTCCATGATGATCTTGAAGGTGTGAACTTTATGCCTTCTTTTATGTGAAAAGTGAGAAAATGGATAGAAGTTGCCTTAAGGATACAAAATATTATAGGCCATTTCATGATTTTTTTGCCAACTTCAACAATTCATAACTCTCTCAATTTTTGGATATTTTGAATGTTTCAAGTTTCAAAATTTCATTCAAGAGATCTACTTCATGCCATCTTTTTTGGTTAATAGAAAATTCCAAGTGGAAGGCCATGTTTGGATGCAAGAGATTATAGGTCATTTTTGAAGAAGAACTTGAAATATTTCTAAGTATGGAAAGTCAACTCTTTTTCTCCAACTTTGACTCAACACAAACTTTCAGCTCAAGCATCCATTTAATTCCATTATTTTTCCATTGCAAAGCTTGTAACCTCATCTTTCTAAAGCATCAAGAATCATGCCTTAAGACCCCTTGAGTTAAGAATACCATTGTTTCAAAAGTGGTAACTTGGAATTGAAGTTTCATTGCAAGTCAGAATTTGAATTTCATGTTACAACCTCTAAACCTCAAATTAGTGCATGAAAATACAAGAATTGGATGAGTTTTGGTGAATTTTAGATCACACTTCACTCGTGCATCAAGTTTGCAGGAATTCCCTCCAAAATGCACCATTCACTCTTCCTTTTGATCCCATTTGCTTCTCCGATAAATACATGAACTATCCCACTCATTTTCTCAAGCTTGGATAGCCAAAATCACCCTGCCAAACTTGTTCTACAACTCAGAATTCATCAACTTCAAAATCCATTCTCAAGCCTTTTTCAATCCAATTTTTCCATCAATCACCTTCCTTGATCTTCCCTGAAGCTAACCATATAATTACATTTGAGAATCGTGCCCTATACTGCTCCATAGAAGTCCAGTTTCAGAGCTCTGCAACTCAACTTCAATAGATAGATTCCTTCATCAATTCTTCAAAACTCTGATATCATTATGATGCTCTCATTGTCCTGGTTCTAGTCGCAACACTTACTTCTTACTGGAAACACGTTTTGACCATGAAATTTAAAATTCCTTTTCAAAACTTTCCTTCCAAATTGCTTGAGCTACAGTTTATATAAATTTGGCGCGAGGGTGTGGTTGTCTTCGTCTTGAAGAGACGAAGCGAATGGTATAGGTCTGAGCTTATGATTTTACAGTTTGAGAGACCTGCAATTCACGTTGGCTGGAGGTTGAAGATGACCAACGTGTCATCTTCCAACCAATAAAGGCGCGCCATCTGTTTTTTTTAAATCTGATTTTATAATTGATTCAGTTTTTTATTCACTAATGACCATGATATGCACAGTGCACCAGATCCATTGGATTTGATTACTAACGCGTTTTGATTATGAAAAATATTTTTGATTATTCTCTTTCTGATTTTTATTTTTTTCACAATTTAATTTTGTGTTTTGGTATTTTTTATAAATTTTTACTTTATTCGATTTGTTTTAAATGTTTAAAAATACTTTTATACATTTTTAAATTCTGAAAAAATTATGGAATGATCCAATGATATTGTGACAAATATTGGTGACCTTATTTTATTTTTGTTTCTGACTTTGCTATTTTTTATCATTTTTGGTTTATTTTACCCATTTCTTTTAATTTTAAAAATAGTTTCTGACTTCAAAAATTACCAAAAAATTTGTGAAATTATTTGAGCCCTTTTTTGATTTTTCTATGGTCTTACTTTTTATTTCTTGAATAATTTGAATATAGTTGATATTTTTCTCCTTATTTTCTATTTTTAAACATTATTTTTAAACCTTTTTTTAATGTATACATTAAAATTCAATATTTTGTGATTATTTTCTAGTTGATCTTGGGTTAGATTTTGGATCATGAACTTTATTAACATCATTGGATCCATGGTGTTGATTTGAACTCCACAAAAATGGATGAATGATTTTAATAATAGTTTGATTAAATTTAATTCAAAAGTGGTTTGTATATTCTCTCCATTCTCTCCAATCTCTCTTAATCTCATCCCCTTCTTATTGCACTAAATGTTATTGGAGCATGATCTCTATATCATGTCTCAAAATAAATGGTGCATAGATTGCTATTGACCGGCCTCAAAATAGGAGCGACTTCTATATAAGTCCACTTACGATTGCTTAACATAGCACTAAATTTTGTCCCGATTCGAATAAATGATCATTCGTGGCCCAAACTTATGTTTGCAAGCCCAAGTATATTAATTTGATCTCTTTGATCCAATAATCTTGAGATTCATTGTGTGGAGGCTTTGGTTCTACCAATCCTCTAATGGATCTACAACACCTTTGGTCAATGCAGATCACTTAAACATAGTTGATCATTAAATGGCACTTATGAGAATTCCAAATGGATGATATACTTGACAAAAAGCAAATGCGACTTGTTGTGTGGAGGCTTTGGTTCTACCAATCCTCTAATGAGTTCCAAATGAAAGTTTTAAGATGGTCATCCAACTAACCACTAATTATTTAATTTTTTTACTTTATGCTTTTATTTTTTATGCTTTATGTACCATTTACTTTTATCATTTATATTTCATTCTATTTTCATCTTTGCTCATTTGAGCATTTACTTTCTTGTCATTTTTACTTTTCTCATTTGAGCTTTTCTTTTCCTTTTTAAGATACTTAATAATCAACATAAACCCTAAAAAATCTTTAATGGTACTTGGACTATTTGGTTACTATCCTTGGCATTAAGGAGCGTGGAACTTTTCTTGGACTTAGGATTAGAAACCTTGGCCTATCTTGGAGACCATGTGATCTTATCTAATTATTTTGTCTGGAGCTCTTGAGGTTTACCTCAAGACATTGGGTTGCTTGTTTGTTTTTTGTGTGCAGTTTTTTTGTGATTACACCTTTTGTTTGTAATCTGAAATTCACCCGTATACAGCCATTACTCTGCCCAATTTTTGAGAAGACTTAATACATGTGAAGTTTGGTTCTCTCAAGACGTCTAGTATTCTTTTGCTTGATTGGTTTCAATCCAAGGAATGGGAATTCTATCTTGGCTCATAATGTCAAGTATTGGATTTTTGTTGGTTAGATGGTTCTTATCCTTAGCTTTTACCTTATGCTTTAGGATAGTCTCTTCTTCTCCTCCCATCTTCTTTAATTTCAAAAATTTATTCCTCCTTTTGAAAAGTCTTCTTGTTTTTAAACTTGAACCACTTTCATAATAAACTTGGACTTAGGTCCATGCATTTTCAAACATTTTCATAAATAAACCCTAATCAACTTAATAATACTTTGATATTTTTGTGAGAGGACTAAAAGTCAATCAATCTCATTTCAAGTCATTTTTCCACTTTGGCTTTTATCTTTAAACTTTTCTATAAAAAAATTTAACTCTTGTCAATCCTTGTAGTGATGCAAACAACGATACTTCTACAATATGTAGTGAAGAGAGATATTTTCCACTTGGGTGTTGTGATCGGTGGAAATAGAACTGACTGTTTTGGAATGCTGGTTCCCGTTTACGTTTCGCAAAATGTCGCGGTAAGCAAGAGTCGCCACCGTCTTTTATTTTCTCCAACAAGGAAAGGACAAAAGCACAGCAAAATTCCTTTTCGAGATGCTTCTCGGGTTCGGGAGGTAGACTATAGAAAGGGAAGGTGTTAGCACCCTTTCTATCTGTGGTTATCCACGGGCTCTTAGGTACTTGCTCACTATGTTTTCAAAATGTTTTGCTTTTCTTATGTTTGTGGGTTTTGAAAAAAGTTTTGTTTTGAAAGCTTCGATTTAACTCTTGTATCTGTCCTCAAGAGTGTATAAAGTGTTGTTTGAAAACTTTTGTTTGAAAAAGTGTAAGTGCGAAAAGTATTTTTGTTTTGAAAGAGCAAGTACCTGAGAACCTCTACCTACTCGAAAGAAATTAAGCTGTGTAAATGTCCTTTAGACAGTGCCATCCCACTATTAAGAAGTAGGTAGCACCGTCGTTGGAGTTTCTGGGTCAATTCGATGTTAGGGACATGTGGTCACTAAAGCAATGGTAGGACGCCTTAGCGGTAACCCTAATGTCTTAGATCATTTTTTTATCGAGGCAACCGTTTCGAGGCAACTTTGATCTTTAGACAGGAGGGCGACCTTTAAAACACCCTATACTCAATGACCACGTCGAGGCAACCAAGTGAGGCGTACCCTAGGAGTGGCATGTGCGAGTGTGTCAGGTTTCAGTTATGTTATCTTTGTACATGTTATGGTGAGCTACGATTGATTTTAATTTAAAAGAGATCTTGTCATGCATAGCCTAGTTAGCATACATCTAGAAGTTAATAGTTGCGGAAAATAAAACTAAGCTATTACAAGGCGTCGGGTATTTACATCGCCAAAAACAAACCCTTGAAAAAGTAAATTGCGGGAAATTAAATAAAAGCGATAAAAGAGTCCTAAATTAAAGCTATTACATCCTCGAAGCAAATACAATTATATGATGAAAAATATTAATCAACAAAAATCACACGCGCAAGAACAATTGAATCGGAGAGTTTTTAGGGTTTTGACCCTTTTTGTTCAACAAAGCATATTGTGATTATTTTTTGATTTAAATAAAGTAGTCTAAATTAATGATTGAATTAATTAACTAAAATAAAAATATTTTTTGGTCTTTTTGTTATTTAAGGAAAAATAAAAAAATGGTCAAAAGTTATTAAAAACCCTAATTCTACATTAATTTTAAATTATTGCAAAAAAGTTGAAATCAATCTAATTAAAACTAAATTAATTAATTACTTATTTATTTACAAAAATAACTAATTAAATTTAATAAATAAAAATATTTTATTTTTTCTGTTTTCTGAATTTTATTATGAAAATAAATATTAATTTGTTAGTGAAAATAATAATTATAAAAAATAATTAAATAATAAAAAAAATAAAAAGAAAAGAAAAGAAATAAACTTGAAGGGGGTGTTAAGCCCATGAGGAGGTGTAATCAGCATGCCTAAAGCCCATTAACAATTCCAGCCTCATTGACTTTCTGAAATATCCACACGCTTGTTGACTAAGGACCATGATAGTCCTTCCATCTAGACCCTTGGATCAGGTCTGAGGCCACTTGGCGTGCTGAGATCTGAAGCACATGGTGGACATCCCTTTGTAAGCTTACACAAGAGCGCCTGAAGAAAAAAAACAAATAAACGTTTGGGGGACCTGGGATTCGAACCCAGGTCCCAATGTTCACATGCCAACGCCTTTTCCATCCAACCAAACTGCTTCAATTGTTATTAAAATAAGGAGCAATTATTATATGGGGAAACTAATCAATATGCTGTAAAATAAAAAATAACGCGTGCTTTTCAAATAAGCCAATGAGGTATCAACACATCATCATCTTCTTCGTTTGTCCTGCATAATCAGAATCAAATAGCGGGGGTTTTTAACCACCGCTACTTCCTGCAAGGAAAAATAGCGATTAGAAATCTAGCAAGCATAAATATTTCGCGAGGTATGGGTTTTGTTCGTCTAGGTCTCACGATTTCAGTCATGTATCTCACTAGTCCCAATTTTTCCTGGATTGAAAATCCCCATTTAAGAGCTCAAGAACCCTAGAAATTCAGTCATGGTATCTTACGATTCAGGGCACTATAGTTCAATTAAACCATTCCATCAGCTTTGTATGATCTCTAGCAATGCAAAACCATCACAAAAACATGTTAAATGAGCATAAATTAAGAGATACGATTATGAATCAAAAGTGCAAACCGTGGGACTGTGTGTGACGATTCTTTGAGCTTTAATGCCTGAGTTTGATTGCAACACACTCCTAGGACCTCCTGCAATGTACTTGAATGAACAAAAACCCTTGAATCGACCTAGAATGCAAGAACAGGTTTTTAATTTTCTTGGAAATTCTTGAATTTGCTATGGCCGTTTCTGCAGCTTTCAATCGTGTGCTAGGGTATGGTTAGCTTGCATACATATAGGAGAATCAAATTAGGTCAAAGTTTTGGATCCAATCCATGTGCATTGATGTTTGAATCCTTGATTGAAAATCAAATATTCTTGATTTTTCATGATTGAACAATGTTGCCAAATTTGGATTTTTTTTGTATCTTTGACTTGTGCACGAATTTGCCAGCATGTTTTGATCATATTTGCTTCACAAATTGATTAAAAAAACAAATCTTCTATTTTCTTATGATTTAAATTAATTAAATGGATTAATATTAATTAAAAATCCAATTAATCAATAAAAATAAGAAAATAAATCCAATTCATCTTGGTGGGTCGTGCATAAGTCATGGGTGAAGTTTCAACAAGAGATTTGAGGCCCATTAGCAAAAAGAAGGTGTTTTGAGCAAAGTTGACTTTTGCAAATTCATGAAAATTTCCCAACTTCTCCAATACACAACTTGCTCAATTTTGATCATATGACCATGTTCTTGGACATTTTGGAAAGCTCTTGAAGTCCTATAACCAATGCCTTTGGTCCCATGTCATTTGGATTTACCAATCTCAAGTTATGGCCTTTGACTCAAAGTGTACTTTTGTTGACTTTTGAATTTGACCTATAATGTAAAAATTGGTAACTTTTTGTGAGAGCATTTCTTGATCTTGGAGTGTGAATATGGATTGTAGGAAATTGCATCCTCTTCAAAATGAGATTTGGATGGAATTTTTCTGACAAACCATGAAAAAGTTATGCCCTTGTCAAAGTACAGTTGACTTTTCTACTGTCCAAAAATAGTAACTTTTTGCATCTTGATGATTTTTGAGCTATTCTTGTGGAATCATGATCAAGACTTGATCAAATGATGATTGTGAACTCAAAATAAGATGTTGACCAAAAATTATGACCTTTTACTGCAAAATGACCATTTTGCCCTTGCAGTTGACTGTGGATTAAATGGGGCTTTTGACTGTGCAAATTGGCACTGTGGGTCTTGAAACTTGGCATGTAGGTGCTTGAGAATGTATATAGGTCTATGAGACTTGATTGAACCATTGAAAACCCCAAATTCCTTGAAAGAACCAAAACCCTAATTTCAGTTGTCTTAGGAGGTGTTTGGACTGTACAACTCTTGAGCAATCTTGAACAATTTGAAGATTATTCTTGACAAATCTTGAGGAATATAGGAGGGCAAATTTTGGGGTACAACAGTTTTCCCTGTTAAATCTTCTTAAACCTAAGGATGTAGATTGGCTTGTGTGCCTTTCTTGATCCGAAGGTGGAAGATGATTGAATACTAAAGTGCCCAGAAATTTGCACTCGCATGGTGTAGTATCAGCAATGTGACATTGGGAATGGGCTTACAGATGCCATTTGGAGAGATGATGGATAGGAGGATGGGCTTATAGATGCCATCTGGAGATTGTTGGTAGGTAGTTTTGTCTTCGTTGACGGGTTGTCTTCATTGACAGGTTGTCTTCATTGATGGGTGTTGTCTCTATTGACACGTGTTGTCTCTATTGACGGGTTATCATCAGAAAAATCTTTAGGAATCGATTTAACTGGTCTTGTCTCCATTGACTGGCTTTAGAAAAATCTTTAGGAATCGATTTTACTAGTTTTGTCTCCATTGACTAAATTAGCATCAGAAAAATCTTTAGGAATCGATTTAACTGGTTTTGTCTCCTTTGACTGAATTTGGATCAGAAAAATCTTTAGGAATCGATTTAACTGGTTTTATCTCCATTGACTGGCTTCAGAAAAATCTTTAGGAATCGATTTAACTGGTTTTGTCTCCCTTGACTGACTTCAAAAAAATCTTTAGGAATCGATTTAACTGGTTTTGTCTCCTTTGACTGGCTTCGCCTCAGAAAAATCTTTAGGAATCGATTTAACTGGTCTTGACAAGGTCTTGGAATATCTTCAACTGGATCGGCATCAGAAAAACCTTTAGGAATCGACTTAACTGGACCAGAGAAGGCCTTCGAATATCTTCAACTGGATCGGCATCAGAAAAATCTTTAGGAATCGACTTAACTGGACCAGAGAAGGCCTTTGACTGGATCGGCATCAGAAAAATCTTTAGGAATCGATTTAACTGGACCAGACAAGGTCTTGGAATATCTTCAACTGGATCGGCATTAGATAAATCTTTAGGAATCGACTTAACTGGACCAGAGAAGGCCTTTGACTGGATCGACATCAGAAAAATCTTTAGGAATCGATTTAACTGGACCAGACAAGGTCTTGGAATATCTTCAACTGGATCGGCATCAGAAAAATCTTTAGGAATCGACTTAACTGGACCATAGAAGGCCTTTGACTGGATCGGCATCAGAAAAATCTTTAGGAATCGATTTAATTGGACCAGACAAGGTCTTGGAATATCTTCAACTGGAACGGCATCAGAAAAATCTTTAGGAATCGACTTAACTGGACCAGAGAAGGCCTTTGAATATATTCAACTGGATCGACATCAGAAAAATCTTTAGGAATCGACTTAACTGGACCAGAGAAGGCCTTTGACTGGATCGGCATCAGAAAAATCTTTAGGAATCGATTTAACTGGACCAGACAAGGTCTTGGAATATCTTCAACTGGATCGGTATGATACGGTGGGAGAATTGACTAGGGTTTTGCGTTTGTTTTCGCAAATGTTTCGGTTGAGCAAGAGTCACCACCGACTTTTTATTTTATCCTAAGGAAAGGTTTAAAAAGCACAGCAAAAACCTTTGAGATTTTTCTTGGGTTCGGGGAGTAGATTATAGAAAGGGAAGGTATTAGCACCCTTTCTATCCATGGTTATCCATGGGCTCTTAGGTACTTGCTTAGATCAACTTGCCTTGGTTTTCAATTGTTTGAAATGGTGCTTTGTGTGTGGCTTTGAAAAGGTTTTGAAAAAGATGCCTTGTCTAGGCTACCCTTGTAACAATTCTTTACTCGAATGTTTTACAAAAGGTGTTTGTCTTTTTGAAAAGATGTTTCAAGGTTTTTTTGAAAGTTTGTTTTGAAAGTGTTTGTGAAGTGTGGTTTGAAAAATAGGCAAGTGTTTTTGTTTTGCAAGTTGACAAGTACCTAAGAGTTATCTACCCTAAAGTTCTCAAAGATTTTGTTATGTTTTAACCCTTTTAACAATTTTGTTCCACCATTGCATTTGGTGGACAATCTTGTGTTAGGATGTGAAAGGGACGGGCGCGGGTCATCGTTTAGACCATAGTTTCAATGGTGTTAAGTATCTTTGGGCAATTCTTTTCTTAAGAGGGACTTGATCATTTTAGGCAACTTTTCGAAAGCGTCATCGAGGGACTATGATCATTTGAATTGTGTTTGTTTTTCCCAAAGAGACCTAACATGCAATATGGCCCATTTATTGAAGGCAACAAGTGGAATACCCTAGGGGTGCAAGTGTGATATGTGTTGTCCATTTTCATGCTTTGATTATCTTGAAATTAGGTCAAACTATTTTTGTTGTTTTTATTTGCATACAAACCCTAATTCTAACATGGCATAATTAGAAAGCATTAAAGTGCGAAAAGTAAAGTTCTTACACTATTACAACACAATATGGGAAGGGGGGTACAAATGTTCAAATGGGGGGTATTTAGACAAGGAATTTAAACCTAGATATTACATCAATTTTGGAATATTTACAAGATAATTAATTGCATAAATTAAATGGAAAATAAAATAAATATGCAAGATGTAAAAAAAAGGTTTTTATATGTATGGAAAAAAAGTATTTTTTATGTCAAATAAACAAAATAAAAAAAGAGTATTATTTTTGGAGCTTTTTTAATGTTTAGGGCAAAACCCTAATTTTCTTAGATAAAAGTATTAATTATTTAATATATAATAATATTTATCAATTATATATGAAATAAAAATAAAAATGAAGTATATTTGTCAAAATGATATTTTTACTATTAAATGTTAATAAAAAATAAAGTGCATATATTTTTGTATTTTTTACTAAATATTCTAATAAATATATATATATATATATATATATATATATATATATATATATATATATATATATATATATATATATATATATATATATATATATATATATATATATATATATATATATATATATATATATATATATATATATATATATATATATATATATTAATTTCTAAATATGTATTATATATATAAAAATAATAATATTTAATATTTATAAAAAAAGTATATTTTATACAAAATATTTTAAGAAGATAAAACAAAATAAAAAATGAAAATAAAATGTGCTTACATTATTTTCTAGTATTTTAAGTAAAAAAGTAAGTTTATATAATTATTCATGTACAAATAACTATCTTAAACAAATAAATGCCTAAAAAATGTAAAAATGATGTAAAAAATATTTTTTATGTTTTTAATATTATTAACAAAAATAAACAAGTCAGAATAAAAAAAGAAAAGCCAAAAAATCATTAAAACAAACAAAATGGGCTCAGGGGGTGTCAAAGTGAAAATGTGGTGTGGAAAGAAATAGCACAGAAGGCCCAGCCCACCAAGCCTTTCTTCAACCTCCAGCCTGAAAGATGTTCAAAAACGCGCGCCTGAACACCAATTCAAACATCTGGATTCCTTGATCTTTTGCACAAACTTACAACATAAGAAATGTTAAGCATTGAATCACGATTCTAAATATGTAAAGAACTCATCCTAACTCTCAGAAATGAGAGAGAATTTCATCATTCCCAAATCCTAACCTGAGTTTTTATCAATATTCAGACCTTAAATTCTCATAGCTCAGGCAAAATAAATGGAAAGTAAAAGTATGTACAGATTCAGGGGCATGAGTAGAACACTTTTTATTCACAAACTTAGAGCTAATGATGCCTACACTAAGAGTTAGAAGTTCAAGAAGATACCTGTTCAGTTGAAGTTGTATCTGATGATGGAGGTACTTTCAGAGCAAGGTGATGATTGGTACAGCTTCCTTGATGTCCAGGGATGCTATTCCAAGTTTTACTTTGCTTTGAAACACTTTGAATCGAGCTAGGGAACTTCAACTGCAAAACAAGAAAGTGAAAATGGTGGAACTGATTAGAGGAGTTACAGGTCGTGTTTGATGTTTGGGTTAGCTTCAAGGGATGTTATGGAATGTGTTTGATGAGTTCTTAGCAAGAATGCATGGAAGGGATGAGAGTTGGAACTCAAACTGCAGTAGGCCCTGTTTTTGTGCAGTTTGATGGTGGTTCTGTGTTATAGAGGGTAATGGAGGTGTTGGAGTTGTGTTATAGCTCAGTTAAGATGTCTTGAATGTGTACAAATTATTTGCTTAAGGGTTCTCTTGCTGAGATGAAAGTTTGTGTTGTGATATGCTATCTTTCTTACCCTTTAAGCAACCAAAAGCCAAGTTAGTGTTTAGACAGGTAGAGGCCCCCATAACATGCTGCAAACCTTGGAATTGATCAGTGTGATTAGTCCCTAAACTTGTGCCAAGGGGATTTGATATGTACTTCTTGGATTTTCATTTTGACATAAAGCTTACTTTTGCAAAAATGGTTAAAGTGCTTTATCTATTTTGGGATTAATCCATCATGCAATGCTTGAACACATAGAACATGGTCTTGGCACAAAGAGTTTGCATTAAATTTATGAGTGTTGGATAGTTTAGGGGCCTGTAATTAACGGAAGCATGCTGATTTGAAAAATTGTACAAGTTATGAACATGGAAATTGGTCAATTCAAAAGTGAGTTTTTGCCATATTGCAAAATTTGATTCTCTCTAACCATGAGGTTGTTTGATGAGTTCTTGGACATTTTGGAAATCTTGGAATGTGTACTACAATCCATCTTTGAAATGCAAATTGAAATTCCAAGTGGAAGTATGTGGAAAATGGTCTTGAAGTTAGGTAAAAACCTTGCCTAAAATAGGTCAAATTTTCACTAAGTTAAGAATGGTTTAGTACCCTTGTTCCAAAAATTGTAACTTGAGATACAAGCCTCTTTTGGGAAAACTTTGTGAATCAAAGTTGTAGATTATGCAATAGGCTACAACTTTCATGTTTTGACTTTTGCTTGAATCCAAATGAATCTTAGTGAGAAAGTGGGGCAAAGTTGGGAAAAAATTAGGGTTTTTCATAACTTAGAAAAATTCTAAGTTATGAAAAATTCTCATTTCAAACCCTAATTTGCAATTTTGGATTTCTTGATGAACAAGTTTCATGATTTGGCATGTTTTGATGAAAAATGAATCTTGACTCTTGATTTTGACCAAAAAGTCAAAGTTTGACTTTTCAGTATACAGTCAAAATTGATCAATTGACTGGGAAATTCAACTGTCAATCTTGTGCATTTGGGATCTTTTGAACTTGTTGAGCATGTCAAAACAATTCCATGGGGTCCTTGAGTCCATATGTGAGCTTGGTTTGCCATTGGCTAGGTCAAACAGTCAAGAATTGCCTTTGTGCAGTCAAAACCCTAAAAATGACCATTTTGCCCTTTTGGTGATCTGATCAAATTTCTTGTGGAATTGTGATCCAAACTTGATCAAATGGTTCATGTGAGTTCATAATGTTGATGTGGGTCAATTTTTATGAGATTTGATTGTCAATTGGCCACAGTTGACTTTTTCCCCAATACAGCTGATTTCTAGGTCAACTGTCCAATTGACTGGGCAAAACTTGGAATCAAGACTTGAAACTTGGTATGGATAAACTTGGGAGTCCAATATGAAGCATGAAAGTCATCTTAGGAATTTTTGGTCAAAACATCTTTGTGCAAACACAAACCCTAATTTGGGTCAACAGTGCAAGGAGAAGTCTTGAGCAGATGAAACCCTAACTGGATCTTGATCTCCAAGGGCTTTGTGATGAGAAATCAATGACAAATGGGAGGGCAAATTTTGGGGTACAACAGTTGCCCCTGTTCAATCTTCTTGAACTTGAAGAGTTAGATTGGCAAGTTTGCCTTTCGTGACTCGAGGGTAAAAGGAGATTGGACACTAGAGTGCCCTTAAATTTGCACTCGTCAAAGCAATGGATGGGGGAATGGGCTTAGAGATACCATTTGGTGATGGGCTTAACGATGCCATCTAGAAGGGTGACAGAATCTTGTCGGGGATGGGCTTAAAGATGCCATCTGGGATGAGTATCAGAAAGGTGCCCATGTTTAGGAACATCTTTGAACTGGGGTCTGAATAAGCAATAGATTGACATCCGTTATTGGGAAGAATCCATAAACTGTTTTCAGAAATCTTGAAGTTGAATAAGCAATAGAGCAGCATCCGTTGTTGGGAAGCGTCCATAAACTGTTTTCAAAAGTTGCATCTGAACAAGCGATAGATTAACATCCGTTGTTGGGATGAATCCATAAACTGGTTTCAGAAGTCTTGAGAAGAAACTGAACAAGTGATAGGTCAACATCCGTTACTGGAGAACCCGTGAACTGTTTTCAGAAATCTTGAAGTTGAATAAGCAATGGAGCAGCATCCGTTGTTGGGAAGCGTCCGTAAACTGTTTTCAAAAGTTGCATCTGAACAAGCGATAGATTAACATCCGCTGTTGGGATGAATCCATAAACTGGTTTCAGAAGTCTTGAGAAGAAACTGAACAAGTGATAGTTCAACATCCGTTACTGGAGAACCCGTGAACTGTTTTCAGAAATCTTGAAGTTGAATAAGCAATGGAGCAGCATCCGTTATTGGGAAGCGTCCGTAAACTGTTTTCAAAAGTTGCATCTGAACAAGCGATAGATTAACATCCGTTGTTGGGATGAATCCATAAACTGTTTTCAGAAGTCTTGAGAAGAAACTGAACAAGTGATAGGTCAACATCCGTTACTGGAGAACCCGTGAACTGTTTTCAAAAATCTTGAAGTTGAATAGGAACCAGTGTAGGGTTTCCTGATGATGCGTCCGTGTAAAACTGCATCTGAGTGAATCTGGCATAAGTATCAGAATGTCGCCGTGTCCGGGTCACATCTGAACTATTTCTGGATGAATCTCGGAAGATGATCTTTGTCTGTCGACTGATCTTACCTGAAAAGGTAAAGGGTTAGTTATATGCAATGTCATGATGCATGATACACTGTATGTTATATGATATGAATGTAAATGGATGCGCATGTAAGCTGGAGAGCTGTCTTGCAAAGGATAGATGAATCCGAGATGGCTGAAGATAAAAGCATCTTGACTGCTGCCGGGAAGAATAATTCCTTGGCTGTTGCTGGGGAAGAGAATTCCTGATGACTTCTACTGGGGAGTTCCAATCTAGTAGATTCATGCTGGGGAGGTAAGACTGAGAATCTTCAGTTTGATGGGAAGTATTTCTGGCGACTTCACTGGGGAACTCAAGATTTGCCCTCCCAAAATTCTGTGGGGAGAAGGTTCACTTGTCTAGCTCCGCTGGGGATTTGATAATTTGAAGCTTTAGCTCTGCCGGGGATACTGAAACTTAAACTCTGAGGGGAATTGAGTTCTGGAGGGTTCTCTGGCTGGGGATAACAAAGATAAGCTCCTCTGGGGGATTGTATTGATAAGTTATGTTTAGGAACTCTGATGAACTCCGCTGGGGATAAGAAGAAATTTTCCGAGTGCGATCTCCCGTGGTAATAAGCTGAAGATAACCCAGTTATAAGCCCTTGTGAGGAATAACTTTGAATAAAGCTCGGGGGAGACGTCCGTACTCTGCAGGGAATAAGCTTCCAGAATCTACTGGGGATAAGCTTCAAGACTTGCTGGGGGTATGGATTTCAAATCTCCTGGGGTTTCCTTTGAAAGGGTATCAAGATATCCAACTGTACCTTCAACCTATCAGTAATCCTCTTTCTTGATTCATAAGGAAATGATTATGTTCAAATGCATATGCCTATTTAACAAAACATTGGACGTTTCTCAAAATAAAACAATTAGTGCAAAAGAAAATGAAACAGGGAAATAACACAAATTTCTGGGAAAAGTATTTGTATTGACTTTTTTTGAGTATATTTGTACAAAGGAGACAAACATCCTAGTAAGAGGATTTTGTCGTAAATATTGAAAGATTTATACAAAATAAAGATGGCTATGTGAAATAATTCCATGGGATTCCATTCTGCTATTGCCTTCACAACTCTGAATATCTGTCCATTCAATGCTTCGTTTGCCGATGACTGGATTGATCAGAAACTTGGAACTGGTTGATGAAGAGATTTTCTTTGAAGTGATCCGACGAGACATAGTCATACGCTTTAATTCCCTAACTTTTGCCTGAATCGCCCTTTCGGGTTTTCGATCCACCGGGAAACCCCTTTTTGCCCAAGCCGCCCTTTCGGGTTTTCAACTTGCCGGGTGTACAAATTTTTTGTTTTTATCCCTAATTTTTGCCTGAACCGCCCTTTCGGGTTTTCGGTTCACCGGGATGCCCAATTTTGCCCAAGCCGCCTTTCGGGTTTTCAACTTGTCGGGTTATTTTATGCGTAGTATCTTTTGACTATGTCTGCGTTCGCAGGGTGCGGCAAATCGTCGCCGTCCATGGTGGTCAGAATCATTGCACCACCAGAAAATATGCTCTTGATCACAAATGGTCCTTCATATGTAGGAGTCCATTTGCCCCTGGGATCACTTTGCGGCAAGATAATCCGCTTGATTACGAGATCTCCGACTTGATACACCTGACGTCTGACTTTCTTATTGAAGGCCTTGATCATCCGTTTTTGATACGTCTGACCATGGCATATAGCAGCGAGTCGCTTCTCGTCGATCAAATTGAGTTGATCAAGTCGGGTCTGCATCCAATCATCTTCATTCAAACCTGCATCCTTCATAATCCTTAGAGAAGGAATCTGAACTTCCATAGGCAGGACAGCTTCCATGCCATATACCAACGAAAATAGGGTTGCCCCGGTCGAAGTACGTGCCGTCGTACGGTATCCATGTAGAGCAAACGGTAACATCTCATGCCAGTCTTTGTAAGTGACTGTCATTTTCTGAATGATCTTCTTAATGTTTTTGTTCGCAGCTTCAACAGCACCGTTCATCTTCGGCCGATAGGGAGATGAATTGTGATGATAAATCTTGAACTGTTCGCACAAAGCGGTGATCATTGTGTTATTCAGATTTGTACCGTTGTCTGTGATGATCCTGTCTGGAACACCATACCGGCATATGAGATTTTGCTTGATGAAGCGGGCAACCACATTTTTAGTAACAGAGGCGAAGGAAGCTGCTTCGACCCATTTGGTGAAATAGTCAATGGCAACTAGGATGAAGCGATGTCCGTTGGAAGCCGTGGGCTTGATCTCTCCAATCATGCCAATGCCCCACATTGCAAATGGCCAAGGAGCAGTCCGAACGTTGAGAGGAACCGGAGGGATATGAACTTTGTCGGCGTAGACTTGACATTTGTGGCAAGTACGGGAATGTTGATGGCAGTCAGCTTCCATGGTAGACCAGTAATAGCCTGCCCTTAGGATCTTCTTAGCCATTGTATGCCCGCTCAAGTGAGTGCCAAATGTGCCGCTGTGTATATCAGTCATGATCAACTCTGCTTCAGCTTTGTCTACGCATCAGAGTAATACACAATCATGGCTTCGTTTGTAAAGGATGTCGTTGCTCAGGAAGAATTTAGCAGCGAATTTCCTTAAGAACTTCTTGTCATTTACGGAAGCTCCTTCGGGATAATCTCTAGTCTCGAGATACCTTTTGATTTCATGGAACCAGGGTTGTTCCATTACTTCTTCGGTATTAATCTCGTGACAATGTGCCGGTTCATCCATTCGCTCGATGGTGATTTGGGGAGCCTCGTTATCCCAGTTGAGTTTAAACATGGAGGACATTGTGGCTAGAGCATCTGCTAGCTGATTCTCTTCTCGCGGGAAATGCTCGAAGGTAATTTGCTCGAAATGAGGCAACAATGTCAAGACATGTTCTTTGTATGGGATAAGATTAGGATGCTTGGTATCCCACTCTCCTTTGATTTGGCTGATAACCAAAGCCGAGTCCCCAAATACGATCAAAGATTTGATCCCCAAGTCTATAGCAGCCTTGAGACCAAAGATGCAAGCTTCATACTCAGCCATGTTGTTTGTGCAGCTGAAGCAAAGTCGGGCCGTGAAAGGTGTGTGACAACCTTCCGGGGAAATGAGTACCGCACCGATACCGTTTCAAAGTGCATTTGAAGCACCATCAAAGTACAGGGTCCATCGGGATCCCTTTTCGGGTCCGTCATACGGTCCGTTACCTTCAATGTTGTCCAAATTCATGATGTCTTCGTCTGGGAAGTCAAATCTCATGGGTTGATAGTCTTCGATAGCTTGATGAGCCAGATGGTCAGCTAGTACACTCCCTTTTATAGCTTTTTGGGTGGTGTACTGGATGTCATACTCGGTTAAGATCATTTTCCATCTGGCTATCCTTCCAGATAAAGCAGGCTTTTCGAAGATATACTTAATAGGATCCATTTTGGAAATCAGCAGGGTAGTATGAGTCAACATATACTGCCTTAGTCGGCGAGCAGCCCATACCAAAGCGCAGCAAGTTTTCTCGAGCAGTGAGTAGCGAGTCTCACAGTCGGTAAACTTTTTGCTAAGGTAATAAATAGCATGCTCTTTTCGACCAGACTCGTCATGCTGGCCCAAAACACACCCCATTGAGTTATCCAAGATGGTCAAATACATGATCAATGGTCTTCCTTCGACGGGTGGCATCAGAATAGGAGGTTCTAGCAAATACTCCTTGATTTTATCAAAAGCAGCTTGACAATCGTCGTTCCATTCGACTACCTGATCTTTCTTCAAGAGTTTGAAAATTGGCTCACAGGTAGAAGTCAGATGAGAGATGAATCTGGCAATATAGTTCAAGCGTCCCAAGAACCCTATAACCTCCTTTTCAGTACGGGGAGCAGGCATCTCTTGTATTGCTTTCACTTTTGCTGGATCGACTTCAATGCCTTTGTTGCTTACAATGAATCCTAGAAGTTTACCAGACTTAACTCTAAAAGTGCACTTACTTGGATTCAGCCTGAGCTTGTATTCTTTCAACCTGGCAAACAGCTTTTCTAGATGTTCAAGGTGATCCTCCTCTGTTTGTGACCGAGCTATCATATCGTCTACGTAAACTTCAATCTCATGATGTATCATATCATGAAACAAAGCTACCATGGCGTGTTGATAAGTTGCCCCTGCGTTCTTCAGCCCGAACGGCATCACCTTGTAACAGAAAGTGCCTCATTGCGTGACAAAAGTTGTTTTCTCCATATCCTCGGGGGCCATTTTGATTTGATTGTAGCCCGAGAATCCATCCATGAAGGAAAACACTTTGTGCTGAGCTGTATTGTCGATCAAAATGTCAATGTGTGGAAGTGGAAAATCATCTTTGGGGCTGGCCCTATTCAAATCCCGGTAGTCCACATACATCCTGACTTTGCCATCCTTCTTAGGTACTGGCACGATGTTAGCGACCCATTGAGGATAGGACGTAACAGCCAGAAAGCCAGCGTCGAATTGATTCATTACTTCTTCTTTGATCTTTTCAGACATATCAGGCCTCATTCGGTGAACTTTTTGCTTGATCGGTGGACAATCCTCTCTTGTGGGGAGACGGTGAACCACGATGTCTGTGTCTAAACCCGACATGTCTTCATAAGACCAAGCAAAGATTTCAACATACTCATTCAACAACTGTATCAGGCGCTCCTTGACACTCGGTTCCAGATTGGCACCCACTTGAACTTCCTTCCGATCTTCCTCGGTCCCTAAGTTGACAGTTTCCAATGACTCTTCGTGCGGTAAGATGGCCCTTTCCTCTTGCTGTAGAAGTCTGGCTAGTTCCCCTGGTACTTCACAACCTTCGTCATCTTCATACTCGGCTTGATTGACCAGATCTTCAGAGTTATTGAAGGATATAGCAGAATGGTCACCCATGGAATCCGGAGTGGATGGGTACCTGCATTTGTGAGTGTGGGTGTGTGTAAGGGATAGCCATCCTTAAACAAAAAATGCAAAAGGAAAGAAAATGAACACAAGCAGTTTATCAAATGAAAAACGTCCAATGAATCATTAAACATGGCATATGGATATGAAAAATAATCAAAACCCTTACAAATGGACCTACATGCCCCGGGCAATGCATGAGGTGAAAAAGATAGTGTACGGATTGTTTGAAAATAAATATTACAGACCAAATAGGAAATGTTTGACAGATAAATTACTGATGAATAAAAGTGATGGGGACAAAGTCCTTTGCCTCCCAGTTGCACAATCCTCCTTTGACAGTTGGGTAAATCCACTCCTCGATGTTGCTCTCTTTGTCTTCATCCTCCAAAGCGTTGATTCCGTAGGGAGAAATTTTGACTGGCGCTCTTTCAATCTTCGAACGGCGCATAGCTTTCTGGCCCGCGGTAGTGAACCCTAATCCGAACTTGTCTGTCTTATGCGGAATATCAGGCAAACTCCCCCATGCTGAATTCTTCCCTTCCTTTATTGCGGCCCTTGCGTCCTCCAGAGATGCCATCCTGGCCATCTGCCTCGGTACTTCAGCTGCCAACTTTGCTACTGCTATTTCAGGGAGGACTTCTTCGAAATGCTGAAAAGGCGTCTCAATGATCTCCCCTTTAACCTCCACATACCGGAATGAGTTTAAGTGGCTAATCATGTACTCCTCTTCGCCATGGACAGTAATGATCTTTCCCTTGACAGGATACTTCAACATCTGATGTAAGGAGGAGGTGACTGGCCCAGCATGGTGTATCCAAGGCCTACCCAGCAAGCAAGAGTATGACGGACGGATGTCCATCACATAGAAAGTAGATTTAAACACCTCAGTGCCTATCTTGATGGGAATTTCAATCTCCCCATGGACCATTCTCTTCGAACCATCGAAAGCTCTGACAACAATATCACTCGGTTTCAACTCCAACCCTTCACAATCTAGTCGGTCCAAGGCCTTCTTAGGCAGTACATTCAGCGACGAACCAGTGTCGACTAAGACATGTGCGAGAGTAGTTCCTCGGCACTCGACTGAAATGTGCAAAGCATCATTGTGGTTTCTACCTTTAGGAGTTAGGTTGGCAATCAGAGAAACCTAATCCATTGTCTGCGGTAAGGCTAGCCACGCAATTTTGAAATTGATCTGCAGAGGTTTCCTGGGGCACATGGGCTGCCTTCAGGAATTTTATCAGAGCTTTAGCGTGCGCTTCCGAGTAAAGTAGTAGTGCCAGCATGGAGATCTTTGAGGGGGTTTGCCCCAGTTGTTATACCACATCGTAATCACTCCTTTTGATTATTTTCAGGATCTCGTCCATTTCCTTCTTGGAGGTTTCCGGGATAACCAAGGGTTGAGCCCTCGTCCTGACGAGCTCATCTTGGATTCCCTTACCTTTATCAGCAGCGGTAGGAGGGACAGTATTAGGAACAACAACATCTTCAATCAAAGGGGTTCTAGCGGAGAGTTTTATTGGTGCAGGGATGACCTTGTCGGCAGAGGAGGGTCCAAAGATTGCTCTTGGAGGGGCAATCTCTAGAGAAAATATTTTCCCGCTCCGGGTGATTTTTCTCGTGCCTGCAATGTTTCCAATGCTGGCTTCTTCATCATCCGAACTTTCTTCAGTTATTTCGATTTGCTTAATACCATGGTAGTAGACGTCACCTCCATAGTTCCATGGTATCGACTTCTCAGAAACATAGGGAACAGGCCCTGGCATTGTTATCTTCAAAGGAACAGATTTCGTAGCTGGTGTAATCTTAACAGGCTTTCTGACGGCCTTGGAAAGATTGGCGTGAATGGTTATGATTGAGACATCTTCCATATGGGTTGGAACAGCAGAAACTTTTTCAAACAAAATTTGTCGACTATCCATTAGGCCTTGGATGCCTTTCTTCAGTAACGGACAATCAAACGGCAGAGAGTAACAACAATAGCAGTCTTCTTTACATCCCGGGAAGATCCCGGCCTTTAACAGATTCAACTTGATGGTTAGCAATGGAGTTATCAGATCATTGACATCAGCAACATACAAATCTTCTTCAATGGCATTGACATTTCGGCCGTGCTTCGGCATGGGAGCAGATATCACATTAGGCTTCTCCGGAGCGTCAAACTCCACCTCCTTCGCCTCTATCAGGTCTTGGATTTTATGCTTGAGTGCCCAATAATCATTGGTGTCGTGCCCGACACTGTCAGAATGGTAGGCGCATTTAGCATTAGGATGATAATGCGGAGAGGACGTATTCACATTCTTTGGTGCCTCTTTGATAGTGGCGAGATTCAACTTCAACAGATGGGGAAGCACTTGCGCTGGAGTCATATTAATATGGGTGAACTACCGTTGTGGCCGTTCCACTCGTTGTTGATTTGGTCTGGACTGGTTATAGCGAGGCTGCTCACTTTAAGGATTTTGAATCATTACGGCCCCCACAGTTGGCCGGCGCTCAGTCTTCCCTGCTCTTCTCTGAGAATATACCACAGTTGTTTCCTTCTTAAAAGGCTTCTTCTCAACACTTGCAGCAACACCCTTCTGAATCTTTCCTGACTTGATGCCAGCTTCTATTCTTTCGCCTGTTAAGATCAAGTCAGTAAACCCCACGGAAGAGTTACCAATCAGATGATTGAAAATGGCCCAGATAGGGTCCCTAGAAACATATCAACAAGTTCACGGTCGGTTAAAGGAGGCTGCACCCTACCATCCAAATCCCTCCATTTTTGTGTGTATTCTTTGAACCCTTCGCCTGTTCCCAATGACATACCCTGAAGTTGGGTACGTGTGGGAGCAAGGTCAGAATTGTACTGATATTGTTTGTAAAAAGCGGTGGCCAAGTCTTCCCAATTTCGGACGCTGGTTCCCTCTAGCTGATAAAACCACTCCAATTGAGCTCCAGAAAGGCTGTCTTGAAAGAAGTGGATCCAAAGGTTTTTATCTGCCGTATAGGGTTGGATCTTTCTCACGTAGGACCTGAGATGCATTTTTGGACAGGACAGCCCATCATACCTCATAAACACTGGCACTTTGAACTTTGGGGGAATCACAATCCCGGCAACCAAACCCAAGTCTTCAAAATCCAAACCCGGTACTCTTTGCAGTTCCATGGCGGCAAACTTGTCTTCTAACCCTTTGTATTTATCATCAGCTGGAGGGTATTGCTGATCAGAGTAATCTTCATCCTCTTCGACCTCCTCTTCTTCCACATCGGACTCGGAAGGTACCGCAGCTCCACCTCCTTTACTGGTCCCTTCATCAGAAGTAGGAGGAAATTCAAGCACTCTCCTGGCCTCTCCGTCAAATCTTCTCCCTAAAGTAGCCACCCCGAGTCTTTTTTTCTTCTTTTTCACTGGGTCTTTATTCCCCAGCAAGGTCTTGAGATCCTCCTGACCTTTAGCCAAGGTCGTCAGGAGTTGCTGGAACTGTGCATTTTGAGCTTGTAGGTCTTTGACTGTTTGCTCGAGATCCATGCTACTGTAATAAACAGCAGACAGATAAGGAAACCTGGAGTGAGACCTGCTTATGCACATGATGAATGATATGCTTATGTATGCAATGCATTCAAGGATTTAGAATATTCAAACTTGTTGCAGACAAAAAGAACGCACGTCATATTAATAAGAAGAAATTTGTTAGTACATAAATGCCCCATGGGCCAAATATTACAAAAACAACTTCTCAAGGTAAAAAGACATTGCGCATCCTTTTTGGTGCGATGTAGGTGTTTAGGGCCTCTTGCTCATGGAGTCGGCGGGTAAGCTCTAGAACCTTCTTCTCACTGGCGTAGAAGCTAGCTTCAAAAGTGTTCCGTTCTTCCTTGAGCTGAATCCAACTCTTCTGCATCTCCTCCCACGATGTAGGCATGTCAGGATGTAGGATGGTATAGGGAACCTCTCCTTCCTTGACGGGCTCTTTAATTACAGGGAGAACATGAGGATAAGGCATCATTAGACTCTGGGCTCGGGCTCGTACCCACTTGAGATAAGGCTCAAGAGGGATGGAGTTCTTGTGTCCCAGAGTCTTGCTATCAACCTTGTTGGGTCTTCCCCAAGCTCTGATGAATCTTTGGCGAAGTCCTTGCGCATCGTTGTCGAAGTCAAAAACTAGGTCAGGAATCAACATATCATGAGGGCCATCCCTCTGTGCATATCCAAATTGCCTCAAAGCTAGGCAAGGGTTGTAGGTGATACCTCCTCTGATTCCAAGTAAAGGAGCATTAGGAAACTCTCCACAACGATCGACGATGATGACATTTTCTCTGGACCGAGAACACCAATGTACATCAGAGTGAGTAAGAGTCATCAACCGTTGGGACCACCTTGAGCCTTGGTCATTCTTCAAGACAGATTGCGGAAGGTGCGAAATAAACCACCTTGCAAGGAGAGGAGTACAGCACATGAGAACACCCCTCTTTCTCATTGTTCGTGTGTAAAATGAGTGAAGGATGTCCCCAAGCAATGTTGGTATTGGATTTCTGGACAAGAAGATTTTGACGGCGTTGACATCTACCAATTGGTCAGAATTTGGGAATAAGACCAATCCATAGATAAGGAGTGCCACAATTTCTTCAAAGGCTTGTAGGTCCAATGAATTCCAACATTCTTGTGCCTTCTCAAACAAGAATTTTGCTAAGAATCCTTTGACGCCGCTTCTGGTTTCCCAATTCCCCTTGATGTCGGATGGTTGTAGATGTAATGCTCGAGCAACATCTTCCGGCTTTGGTTCCTTTTCCGTACCGTTTAAGGGTAGTTGATTAAGGATAGGGATTCTTAGGAGTTGAGAAAACTCCTCCAAAGTGGGCACCAACTGGTAATCAGGGAAAGTGAAACAGTGGTGAAGAGGGTCAAAGAACTGGAATAGCACTTTCATCATGTCTTCTTCAATGTTGGTGTTGACTAAGCTGAGCAGTCTACCATGTCTTTCACTGAAGGATGAGCTTTCCGGAATTCTTGAGGTGAGCTCCTTGAGTTGAGGAGAGATTCTCACAAGGTTGACTTGGATGGTTTTTCTGCGAGGAATTTCCATGACCTACAAAACAAGAACAAAGATGAATATCCAAACCCTTGAAATGACTAGGTTTTTGCGTTTGTTTTCGCAAATGTTTCGGTTGAGCAAGAGTCACCACCGACTTTTTATTTTATCCTAAGGAAAGGTTTAAAAAGCACAGCAAAAACCTTTGAGATTTTCTTGGGTTCGGGGAGTAGATTATAGAAAGGGAAGGTATTATCACCCTTTCTATCCATGGTTATCCATGGGCTCTTAGGTACTTGCTTAGATCAACTTGCCTTGGTTTTCAATTGTTTGAAATGGTGCTTTGTGTGTGGCTTTGAAAAGGTTTTGAAAAAGATGCCTTGTCTAGGCTACCCTTGTAACAATTCTTTACTCGAATGTTTTACAAAAGGTGTTTGTCTTTTTGAAAAGATGTTTCAAGGTTTTTTTGAAAGTTTGTTTTGAAAGTGTTTGTGAAGTGTGGTTTGAAAAATAGGCAAGTGTTTTTGTTTTGCAAGTTGACAAGTACCTAAGAGTTATCTACCCTAAAGTTCTCAAAGATTTTGTTATGTTTTAACCCTTTTAACAATTTTGTTCCACCATTGCATTTGGTGGACAATCTTGTGTTAGGATGTGAAAGGGACGGGCGCGGGTCATTGTTTAGACCATAGTTGCAATGGTGTTAAGTATCTTTGGGAAATTCTTTTCTTAAGAGGGACTTGATCATTTTAGGCAACTTTTCGAAAGCGTCATCGAGGGACTATGATCATTTGAATTGTGTTTGTTTTGCCCAAAGAGACCTAACATGCAATATGGCCCATTTATTGAAGGCAACAAGTGGAATACCCTAGGGGTGCAAGTGTGATATGTGTTGTCCATTTTCATGCTTTGATTATCTTGAAATTAGGTCAAACTATTTTTGTTGTTTTTATTTGCATACAAACCCTAATTCTAACATGGCATAATTAGAAAGCATTAAAGTGTGAAAAGTAAAGTTCCTACACTATTACAACACAATATGGGAAGGGGGGTATTTAGACAAGGAATTTAAACCTAGCTATTACATCAATTTTGAAATATTTACAAGATAATTAATTGCATAAATTAAATGGAAAATAAAATAAATATGCAAGATGTAAAAAAAAAGGTTTTTATATGTATGGGAAAAAAGTATTTTTTATGTCAAATAAACAAAATAAAAAAAGAGTATTATTTTTGGAGCTTTTTAATGTTTAGGGCAAAACCCTAATTTTCTTAGATAAAAGTATTAATTATTTAATATATAATAATATTTATCAATTATATATGAAATAAAAATAAAAATAAAGTATATTTGTCAAAATGATATTTTTACTATTAAATGTTAATAAAAAATAAAGTGCATATATTTTTGTATTTTTTACTAAATATTCTAATATATATATATATATATATATATATATATATATATATATATATATATATATATATATATATATATATATATATATATATATATATATATATATATATATATATATATATATATATATATATATATATATATATATATATATATATATATATATATATATATATATATATATATATATATATATATATATATATATATATATATATATATATATATATATATATATATATATATATATATATATTAATTTCTAAATATGTATTATATATATAAAAATAATAATATTTAATATTTATAAAAAAAGTATATTTTATACAAAATATTTTAAGAAGATAAAACAAAATAAAAAATGAAAATAAAATGTGCTTACATTATTTTCTAGTATTTTAAGTAAAAAAGTAAGTTTATATAATTATTCATGTACAAATAACTATCTTAAACAAATAAATGCCTAAAAAATGTAAAAATGATTAAAAAATATTTTTTATGTTTTTAATATTATTAGCAAAAATAAACAAGTCAGAATAAAAAAAGAAAAGCCAAAAAATCATTAAAACAAACAAAATGGGCTCAGGGGGTGTCAAAGTGAAAATGTGGTGTGGAAAGAAATAGCACAGAAGGCCCAGCCCACCAAGCCTTTCTTCAACCTCCAGCCAGAAAGATGTTCAAAAACGCGCGCCTGAACACCAATTCAAACATCTGGATTCCTTGATCTTTTGCACAAACTTACAACATAAGAAATGTTAAGCATTGAATCACGATTCTAAATATGTAAAGAAATCATCCTAACTCTCAGAAATGAGAGAGAATTTCATCATTCCCAAATCCTAACCTAAGTTTTTATCAATATTCAGACCTTAAATTCTCATAGCTCAGGCAAAATAAATGGAAAGTAAAAGTATGTACAGATTCAGGGGCATGAGTAGAACACTTTTTATTCACAAACTTAGAGCTAATGATGCCTACACTAAGAGTTAGAAGTTCAAGAAGATACCTGTTCAGTTGAAGTTGTATCTGATGATGGAGGTACTTTCAGAGCAAGGTGATGATTGGTACAACTTCCTTGATGTCCAGGGATGCTATTCCAAGTTTTACTTTGCTTTGAAACACTTTGAATCGAGCTAGGGAACTTCAACTGCAAAACAAGAAAGTGAAAATGGTGGAACTGATTAGAGGAGTTACAGGTCGTGTTTGATGTTTGGGTTAGCTTCAAGGGATGTTATGGAATGTGTTTGATGAGTTCTTAGCAAGAATGCATGGAAGGGATGAGAGTTGGAACTCAAACTGCAGTAGGCCCTGTTTTTGTGCAGTTTGATGGTGGTTCTGTGTTCTAGAGGGCAATGGAGGTGTTGGAGTTGTGTTCTATCTCAGTTAAGATGTCTTGAATGTGTACAAATTATTTGCTTAAGGGTTCTCTTGCTGAGATGAAAGTTTGTGTTGTGATATGCTATCTTTCTTACCCTTTAAGCAACCAAAAGCCAAGTTAGTGTTTAGACAGGTAGAGGCCTCCATAACATGCTGCAAACCTTAGCATTGATCAGTGTGATTAGTCCCTAAACTTGTGCCAAGGGGATTTGATATGTACTTCTTGGATTTTCATTTTGACATAAAGCTTACTTTTGCAAAAATGGTTAAAGTGCTTTATCTATTTTGGGATTAATCCATCATGCAATGCTTGAACACATAGAACATGGTCTTGGCACAAAGAGTTTGCATTAAATTTATGAGTGTTGGATAGTTTAGGGGCCTGTAATTAACGGAAGCATGCTGATTTGAAAAATTGTACAAGTTATGAACATGGAAATTGGTCAATTCAAAAGTGAGTTTTTGCCATATTGAAAAATTTGATTCTCTCTAACCATGAGGTTGTTTGATGAGTTCTTGGACATTTTGGAAATCTTGGAATGTGTACTACAATCCATCTTTGAAATGCAAATTGAAATTCCAAGTGAAAGTATGTGGAAAATGGTCCTGAAGTTAGGTAAAAACCTTGCCTAAAATAGGTCAAATTTTCACTAAGTTAAGAATGGTTTAGTACCCTTGTTCCAAAACTTGTAACTTGAGATACAAGCCTTTTTTGGGAAAACTTTGTGAATCAAAGTTGTAGATTATGCAATAGGCTACAACTTTCATGTTTTGACTTTTGCTTGAATCCAAATGAATCTTGGTGAGAAAGTGGGGCAAAGTTGGGAAAAAATTAGGGTTTTTCATCACTTAGAAAAATTCTAAGTTATGAAAAATTCTCATTTCAAACCCTAATTTGCAATTTTGGATTTCTTGATGAACAAGTTTCATGATTTGGCATGTTTTGATGAAAAATGAATCTTGACTCTTGATTTTGACCAAAAAGTCAAAGTTTGACTTTTCAGTATACAGTCAAAATTGATCAATTGACTGGGAAAATCAACTGTCAATCTTGTGCATTTGGGATCTTTTGAACTTGTTGAGCATGTCAAAACAATTCCATGGGGTCATTGAGTCCATATGTGAGCTTGGTTTTCCATTGGCTAGGTCAAACAGTCAAGAATTGCCTTTGTGCAGTCAAAACCCTAAAAATGACCATTTTGCCCTTTTGGTGATCTGATCAAATTTCTTGTGGAATTGTGATCCAAACTTGATCAAATGGTTCATGTGAGTTCATAATGTTGATGTGGGTCAATTTTCATGAGATTTGACTGTCAATTGGCCACAGTTGACTTTTTCCACAATACAGCTGATTTCTAGGTCAACTGTCCAATTGACTGGGCAAAACTTGGAATCAAGACTTGAAACTTGGTATGGATAAACTTGGGAGTCCAATATGAAGCATGAAAGTCATCTTAGGCATTTTTGGTCAAAACATCTTTGTGCAAACACAAACCCTAATTTGGGTCAACAGTGCAAGGAGAAGTCTTGAGCAGATGAAACCCTAATTGGATCTTGATCTCCAAGGGCTTTGCGATGAGAAATCAATGAGAAATGGAAGGGCAAATTTTGGGGTACAACAATCGGCATCAGAAAAATCTTTAGGAATCGACTTAACTGGACCAGAGAAGGCCTTTGACTGGATCGGCATCAGAAAAATCTTTAAGAATCGATTTAACTGGACCAGACAAGGTCTTGGAATATCTTCAACTGGATCGGCATCAGAAAAATCTTTAGAAATCGACTTAAATGGACCAGAGAAGGCCTTTGACTGGATCGGCATCAGAAAAATCTTTAGGAATCGATTTAACTGGACCAGACAAGGTCTTTGACTGGATCGGCCTCAGAAAAATCTTTAGGAATCGATTTAACTGGACCAGACAAGGTCTTGGAATATCTTCAACTGGATCGGCATTAGAAAAGTCTTTAGGAATCGACTTAACTGGACCAGAGAAGGCCTTTGACTGGATCGGCATCAGAAAAATCTTTAGGAATCGATTTAACTGGACCAGACAAGGTCTTGGAATATCTTCAACTGGATCGGTATCAGAAAAATCTTTAGGAATCGACTTAACTGGACCAGAGAAGGCCTTTGACTGGATCGGCATCAGAAAAATATTTAGGAATCGATTTAACTGGACCAGACAAGGTCTTGGAATATCTTCAACTGGATCGGTATCAGAAAAATCTTTAGGAATCGATTTAACTGGACCAGAGAAGGCCTTTGACTGGATCGACATCAGAAAAATCTTTAGGAATCGATTTAACTAGACCAGACAAGGTCTTGGAATATCTTCAACTGGATCGGCATTAGAAAAATCTTTAGGAATCGACTTAATTGGACCAGAGAAGGCCTTTGACTGGATCGACATCAGAAAAATCTTTAGTGAAATTCTGGCAGCAGATACTCAATGTCACAGTGAATGTTATGACACCGTATCTGACTTTCTATAAGACAGTAAATAAAAAAAAGTAAAGAACACAGTCAATTGTTTACCCAGTTCAGTGTGAAACAACACCTACTCTGGGGGCTACCAAGCCAGGGAGGAAATCCACTATAAGAGATATTAATTCAGGAATAAACCAATCAGTTTATCTCCTTCACTTAAGACCTACCCAATGCAACTTCAATCTAAGTTCAACTTAAACCTGAGTTCCTACTCACTCCCCCTCAATCACAGCAGTGATACTTAAAACAATTGACTAATGAATTAATGAAGACACTCTTCAGAACATACACTTGATTATGCTTCACAGCTTTTTAATCAACTAACACAAACACTCGTGCTTCACAGCTTTGAGTGATACATAAACCTAACTTGACTTTGCTTCAAAGCTTTAGTCAAGAGACACAAACACTCTTGCTTCAAAGCTTGAGTGATACAAAAACCCTTACAATCAAAACCTATTCCAAGTCACTTATCACAATGATATTTGCTTGGATTACAGCAGTTAAAACTATACAGCTCCTAATTGATCTTCAGTCCAAAAGGGTTACTCTGCAGCCAGCATTCCTGTTGAATATATATGCAGCTGTTTCTTCAGTTAGGGTTTCCACAAAAAGCTAGGGTTAATTAGGTTTAACCTTAAGACTTGGTCACAAGACTTTATCAACCAGGTTAGGGTTGAGCTAGGTTAACCCAAAGTCCACGTGAGATTCTGTTCTGGAAGGAATGAGTCAACTTCCTGAAAAATCTCAGAATTAACCAAGCTGCATATCTGTTAGATCAGTACAGGATGTCTTAACATTTGTTATGACATCAGAATTCCTGTTTACTGATTTTGGTAGAAGGCAATAAATGTGATCATTGCAAAATGCTCAGATACACACTCATAAACAGTAGCTACTGTATGCCATACTTTTTCTGCATAAAGTACCTAATAAACCAGAATGTTATGACATTAGTCATGACATTTACACACCTGGTTTTACCAAAAATACATGCCAATAACTAAACACTTACAAACTCCCCCTTTGGCATATTTTTGGCTAAAACCCCTAAGCAATCAGAGAATAGAGAGCAGCAGAATGAATATGACTGCAGAAAAAATATGATGTCTACCAAGAATTAACACAAAATATCCCCCCCTCTTTAGCCACAAATGGGCCAAAGATACATGTACTTATATGTTATATAGTCATCCAAAATAAGTAATAAAAACAACAAATAAAATCTGAAAACACTTGCATCAACAGGAACCAGCATCAGGCTTGTCAACTCCACCAAACTTTAAGCACTGTCATCTTCAGAGGAGCTACTTTCTTCAGCATTGAGCTGATCTTCAGCAGCACCCTCTTCCCTTCTGTTTCCTTCAGTCTCCTCCTGTTCTAATCTGGCAATTAGATTTTCTAGAGTCTTTTTCCTTATCTCCAGCTCTTTGCATGTCTCTTTTAATACAGCTATAACATCAGATGTCTTGGACTGAGTTTTTACAGATGATGTCTCAGCTGATGTTATGACAATGTCAGGAACATGAGATCCCTGAAATAGCTTGTAGTGTAACCCAAGAGCAGGATCTCTTTTGCAAGCAATATCTCTTTCCAACAGGATATCAGGGTACTGAGCAAGGATAATTCCACATAGGAGGGAGGGAAAGGCAATAGGGCCTTTCACAGCATAGCTACCAGCATGTTTTAAAGTTTGATCAAAAATATACCTGCCATAGTCAAATATAGTCTTGGTTCCAACAGCATAAATGAATCTCCCCAATCCTGTGGAGATGGTTGATTTATGGTTGGTAGGGACCCAGTTGGCTGCACCAATCTTGTGCAGGATGGCAAATTTTATGCTTAGTTTGCTGGCATTCAGCTTGCCTTTTAAGGGCCAGCACTTGACTTGTCTTGCTGTGATGGTTTGGCATACTTCATTGTCAGTGACTTCTAGTTCAGGGCAAGCCTCATTTGATCTTCCAAGAAATTTGTTAATTTCAGATGGAGAGAAATTAACCCTTCTTCCTCTCACATAGACACATTCAAAGTCAGCTGACCTTCCATCAGCACATTCATCAGACAAATTCACTATGAATTCCTTGACCAGATTTTCATAGCATTTGGTAAATTTTACCACAGTCTTCATTAGTCCAGCACTTTTAATCAGGTCCATGATTTCCTTGCAATCCATGGCACCATTGTTTAGTTCTCTTTCCAAGGCTATTCTCTTCAAGCAAACATACTTCCATCTGTTGGCATTTTCAGGGTGGTGAAATGAAATGTTGTCAATGGGGACTTCAGGAACTCTAGCCATTTTGCTGGAAGGAAGTTTCCTTCTGAGAGGAATGTCTTCAGCATCAATTTTAAATTCTGATTCCTCATCAGAATCAGAAGGCTCAGGTTCTTTTCTCTTCTTTGTTATTGGTTGTCTTGCAGGCTTTGAGACACTCCCAGTATGCACTTGGGCTTTCACCTTCCCTTTGGACAGTCCAGTCTTCACAGTTTCTGCCCCAGTCTTGCCTTCAGACCTGGTTTTCTTATCAGCAGGTTTCTCTTTGGTCAGACATTTTGCAGCATCCTGATTACCCTTTCTGTTCATCATTCTCCTAGCTATGCTAGGGTTGATATTTGCAATTAGGTCATTGTCTGAGTATTCCTCATCCACATCAATAACAGGTGGTTCAACATTCTTCTCTGAAGGGTTCTGAATATCATCAAGGTTTTCAGATGATTTCTGAATGTTGTCATTTGGTGTCTCAACATTCTCAGAGACATCTGGATTTGCTTCAACATTTGGGCTTGCTGATTCTTGATTTAAAGGAACAGAAACCCCCGGTACAGAGTGGTTCTCACTCAGTATTCTTGTAACAAGCCTAGCTATTGCTTGATGTACATAAGCTGATCCTTCCCTATTTGGTACAGAGGATGAAGGTTGAGAGGGATTACCGGATGAAGTAGCTTGAGACCTTCCTGCATGCCTTGTTCTTAGCTTTTTGACCTTGGATGGGTTAGTTGCCATTTCTCTAAGAGGAGTAATCTCCAGGACTTCAGAATCCATGCATGAGGTGATTGCCCGAGAATCTTGATCAGATGATGAAGATGAAACGATAGTCTTGGATGAGGATGATGTTTGAGACATTTTGATTGACTTAGAAAACCAGTAGTAACTAGAGAGAAAACTTTGATTGAGAGAAAGGGATTTGTTGCAAAGTCGATAGAGGAAGGAGGCAAATGAGTGTCTATTCAACTTCTTAATAATTTTGAAAGAATTGGGAAAACATATGATTAACCCACTCAAAATAGACTTAACAAAAATAACTCCTTCAACCCTTGTTTTAAGCAAAATTAATTGCTACAATTTCTCATGTTGGCAAATACCCAACTTGCCCCTCAAGTTTTCAAATTGATTTGCATCAAGTGCCTTGGTATACATGTCAGCCAGTTGTAGCTCAGTGGCAACATGTTCCAGATTAATTGTTTTCTCCTCTACAAGGTCTCTGATTAAGTGATGTCTAATGTCAATGTGCTTGGTCCTGATATGCTGAATAGGGTTCTTGGAAATGTTAATTGTACTCAGATTGTCACAGTACAATGTCATAACATCTTGTGTGACATTACACTTAGTGAGCATCTGTGTCATCCAGATAGTTTGAGAACAGCTACTACCAGCTGCAATGTTTTCAACTTCAGCACAAAAATGAAAAGGAAGTCTTTTGGTATGTATCATAGCTCTGGCAGATTCCTGTATGGTCCTATTTTTCCTCTCTTCAACACCATTTTGTTGAGGAGTTATAGGAGAAGAGAATTCATGACTGATTCCTTCTGAGGAACAGAACTCATGATCACTTCTGATTTTGACAATACACCCTTCTTTTTCTCTTTGAATTCTTTTGCACAGTTCTTTAAAAACTTCAAACACATCAGATTTTTCCCTAATGAAGTTAATCCAGGTGAATCTGGAAAAGTCATCCACCACAACATAGGCATATCTTTTCCACCAAGACTTTCCACCTACATTGGTCCCATCATATCCATATGTAGAAGTTCCAGAACCTTAGAGGTGGTCAGATGTCTTGACTTTGGATGTGACATCCTAGTCTGCTTACCAGCCTGACATTCACCACAAACTCTCCCTTCATCAATTTGCAGTCTTGGAATCCCTCTGACTGCCTCCATGGAGACAATCCTTTTCATTCCTCTTAGATGAAGATGGCCAAGTTTTTGGTGCCACAGTTTCACCTCTTTTTCTTCTTTGGCAATAGAACACACAGTGGAGTAATTAGTGTTCTTAGGCTCCCACAAGTAACAGTTGTCTTTAGATCTGACTCCTTTCATTACAACTTCTTGTTTATCATTAATTACAAGACATTCAGATTTTGAGAAGTTGACCTTGAATCCTAGATCACATAATTGACTGATACTAATGAGATTAGCAGTCAGGCCTTTTACCAATAGTACTTCATTCAGATTTGGAACGCCAGGGCAGTCCAAATTACCAACTCCTTTGATTTCACCTCTAGCACCATCTCCAAAGGTCACATAACTAGTGGTGTGAGGTTTAACATTATTTAGAAGGTTCTTGATTCCAGTCATGTGCTTAGAACACCCACTGTCAAAGTACCAGTCTTCCTTTGCAAAGACTCTCAGGGAAGTGTGGGCTGTCAGGGCAGTAGCCTTTTTCTTCCATTGAGGAGTATGTGGTACCCTGTTAGACTTGGGTTTGACACCTGGGTTCTGATTGGGGTATCCATACAATCTGAAGCAGAAAGGCTTTATGTGACCAAACCTCCCACAATGATGACATATCCATCTTTGGTACTTTTTCTTCATATTTCTTTGTTCCCGATGTTGAGTGTTATGTTGTGACATCTGCTTTGACCTTTGTTTATCAAACCTGATCTTCTTGTCTGCACCAGATTTCTTTGCTGCCACAAATCCTAGACCAAACTTGTTTCCCACATTTTGTCCAACCTGAAGGA
Organism: Vicia faba; assembly: GCA_948472305.1. NCBI lineage: Eukaryota > Viridiplantae > Streptophyta > Magnoliopsida > Fabales > Fabaceae > Vicia > Vicia faba. The sequence continues at coordinate 615,689,159 of OX451735.1, read as the reverse complement.
TTTCTTCCAATTTGTCAGTTCCATTTGATAGCATCTTGACAGGTTTGGTCATTTGGTTCAGTTTTGAGTTCAGCATTTGAACTTCCCCTTCTAGATGACTTATAGTTTCAAGGTCTGCCCTTTTTTCAGCCTCTAACTTTATGATGAGTTTTGTTTGTCTCTCATTTTACACACAGACTTCAGCACTTCTGATACACAATTTCTTGTAAGTATCAGCCAGTTCTTCAAAAGTCACTTCCTCATCACTAGTGTCACTTTCAGAGGTACAAACACCAGTTAGTGCAGTAACTAGTTTGGCAGATTCTTCTTCAGAATTACTTTCTGAATCACAGTCAGACCAGGTAGCAGTCAATCCTTTCTTTTGTTTCTTAAGAAAGGTAGGACATTCAGCTCGAATATGCCCATATCCTTCACAACCATGGCATTGAATTCCTCTGCCTTGATTTCCCTTCTCTTCAGACCTTGGTCTTCTGCTGGAGTCATAAGATCTGTTAATGTCAGAGGGGATGTTCTCAACATTTGACCTTGACTTTGGATCCATTCTCTTGATGAGTTTGTTGAATTGTCTTCCAAGCATGGCTATAGCTTCTGAAATATTTTCTTTTTCATCCTCCTTGTTTTCATCTACAGTGTTGGATACAAGTGATATGCTCTTGTTTTTCTTGTCAACATTGTCACTGATCCCTATCTCAAAAGTCTGAAGAGACCCAATGAGTTCATCCACCTTTAACTTGCTGATGTCCTGGGCTTCCTATATTGCAGTTACCTTCATTGCAAATCTTTTAGGCAGGGATCTGAGAATCTTTCTCACCAGTTTTTCCTCAGGCATCTTTTCACCCAATGCTCCTGAGGTGTTGGCAATCTCCAAGATGTTCATGTGAAACTCATGAATGGTTTCATCTTCCTTCATCCTTAGGTTCTCAAACTTGGTAGTCAGCATCTGAAGCCTTGACATTTTTACTTTGGATGTGCCCTCATGGGTAGTTTTGAGAGTGTCCCACACTTCCTTGGCCAGTTCATATTGATGTACTAGTCTGAAAATGTTTCTATAAATTCCATTGAACAAGGCATTTAAAGCTTTGGAATTACCCAGTGCTAACTCATCTTCTTCTTTGCTCCATTCTTCCTCAGGCTTCAGACTGATTGTCCCATCTTTCTCAGTTATGGTGGGATGGTTCCATCCTTTGTCAGCAGCTCTCCAAGCCTTTTTGTCTAGTGATTTTAAGAAGGCAACCATACGAGGTTTCCAGTAGTCATAATTTGTTCCATCCAGAATGGGTGGTCTATTTCCAAAAACTCCTTCTTTGTCCATAGTGCCAGAAAGTGATATCCCTAGATCTCACCCAGTAATACAGGTAAGGTGCTTGCTCTGATGCCAATTGAAATTCTGGCAGCAGATACTCAATGTCACAGTGAATGTTATGACACCGTATCTGACTTTCTATAAGACAGTAAATAAAAAACAGTAAAGAACACAGTCAATTGTTTACCCAGTTCAGTGTGAAACAACAACTACTCTGGGGGCTACCAAGCCAGGGAGGAAATCCACTATAAGAGATATTAATTCAGGAATAAACCAACCAGTTTATCTCCTTCACTTAAGACCTACCCAATGCAACTTCAATCTAAGTTCAACTTAAACCTGAGTTCCTACTCACTCCCCCTCAATCACAGCAGTGATACTTAAAACAATTGACTAATGAATTAATGAAGACACTCTTCAGAACATACACTTGATTATGCTTCACAGCTTTTTAATCAAGTAACACAAACACTCGTGCTTCACAGCTTTGAGTGATACATAAACCTAACTTGACTTTGCTTCAAAGCTTTAGTCAAGAGACACAAACACTCTTGCTTCAAAGCTTTGAGTGATACAAAAACCCTTACAATCAAAACCTATTCCAAGTCACTTATCACAATGATATTTGCTTGGATTACAGCAGTTAAAACTATACAGCTCCTAATTGATCTTCAGTCCAAAAGGGTTACAATGAAGCCAGCATTCCTGTTGAATGTATATGCAGTTGTTTCTTCAGTTAGGGTTTCCACAAAAAGCTAGGGTTAATTAGGTTTAACCTTAAGACTTGGTCACAAGACTTTATCAACCAGGTTAGGGTTGAGCTAGGTTAACCCAAAGTCCACGTGAGATTCTATTCTGGAAGGAATGAGCCAACTTCCTGAAAAATCTCAGAATTAACCAAACTGCATATCTGTTAGATCAGTACAGGATGTCTTAACATTTGTTATGACATCAGAATTCCTGTTTACTGATTTTGGTAGAAGGCAATAAATGTGATCATTGCAAAATGCTCAGATACACACTCATAAACAGTAGCTACTGTATGCCATACTTTTTCTGCATAAAGTACCTAATAAACCAGAATGTTATGACATCAGTCATGACATTTACACACCTGGTTTTACCAAAAATACATGCCAATAACTAAACACTTACATTTAGGAATCGATTTAACTGGACCAGACAAGGTCTTGGAATATCTTCAACTGGATCGGCATCAAAAAAATCTTTAGGAATCGATTTAACTGGACCAGAGAAGGCCTTTGACTGGATCGGCATCAGAAAAATCTTTAGGAATCGATTTAACTGGACCAGACAAGGTCTTGGAATATCTTCAACTGGATCGGTATCAGAAAAATCTTTAGGAATCGATTTAACTGGACCAGAGAAGGCCTTTTGATATGGCTGAGAATTTAACTGCATCTTTCCTGAAAGGTAAAGGTCAGTCATATGCAATGCATGAGATGGATCGAGCAATGATGTTCTCAACATAAATGAGATTGTGTGATATGATGCGTTTATGCATGTATCATGATGTATGGAAATGTAATGTTTTAGATGGGGAAAATAAATCCCGGATAGCTGGAGAATAGAGTTGACTTCTTTATTTCCGCTGGGGATGATGAACGAAGATGATAAACTTGCAAAAGAGGATGACTCCGTTGAGGAATAAACTGGTGAAGAGATTACTCTGCGGGGAATTACTCTGTGGGGAGGAGATGCTTTGCTGAGATGTTAACGATAACTCCGCTGGGGAATTCGTTGATAAGCTCTATTGGAGATTTTGGTGATGAACTCCGCTGGGGATAAAAAGAACTTTGCTGGGGAGGATCTTTCCGTTGCAACTTGCTGAGGATAACCCAGTTAGACTCTTGTGGGGATAACCTTCTGAATATGGCTGGGAAGATACATTTGTATTCTGCAGAGGACAAGCTTCCAGAATCTACTGGGGAAGATGATTCAACTCTGGTGGGGAAGCTTTTTAGACTGCGCTGGGAAATGGCTCCACTGGGGGGTATCTTGTATTCCGCCGGGGAACATTCTTATATTTTGTTGAGGAATATTAAGACTGCCGGGGATGCTTGCTGAGGAATATATGTATACTCCGATGGGGAATATTAAGATCTATTAGGGATACCCAACTTTTTGGGTTGATGGTAGACCAACTCTGCTTGGGGAGAGTACTGCTGAATCTTGTCTTACTCTGCGGGGAGTGAAGGTATCTTGGTCATATTCTTCAGTTGAATCTACCTTGTATCTGGAGGACAAGGCAGCTTGTACAGTTTGGACAATTCCTATTGCCCCAGTTTCTGCGGGAGAAGAAGGCCTATGAGGTGCTTGATAACTGCCCATTGACAAATCTTCGTCTGGTAGGCAGGTGACGAGATAACGGGACATAATCGTACGCTTTGATCCCTAATTTTTGCCTGAACTGCCCTTTTCGGTTTTCAGTTCACCGGGATACCCTTTTTTTGCCCAAGCCGCCTTTTCAGGTTTTCAACTTGCCGGGTGTACAGATTTTCATTTTCATCCCTCATTTCTTCCCGAACCCTTTTGGTTCGCCGGGAAGCCCTTATTTTTGCCTAGGCCAGTCAACCTAGCGGGTCTTTAATTATGTGCAGTATTTTCTGACTATGTCCATGTTCTCAGGATGTAGGGAGGTTGTCACTGTCAGTAATGTAGTGTTGCCATACTACCAGAAGATCTTCGTTTGATCATGCAAGATTCGTTGCTGGAATTCATGTCCAATGCCCCAAGTGACTCAGGCGGAGATTTGCCCTTGGCTATTTGGCATTTTGAGAGATTCCTTGAATCTTGACTTGACTGCCCCAGATGATGGAAAGTGATCATGTCTGCCCCTTGGTTGGAAGTGTTTCTTCCACTTGAGGTGACCCTTTTTATTGAGAAGGTTTTTTGTTCACTAGATATTCGTCGTGCGAATTTCTCTGCTGCTTGAACAAATAGTCATATGCAAACAATGTTATTTTAAGAATGCAAAGCTTATGTCTGTCTTGAAGTTTTTTTTTTTTGAAAATGCAGTTTTCAATAAAACAAGTGAATTTTTGTAAAATGTGATGTCAACTTAGGATTTTACAACAAGCCCTACAGGAGTCAGGATACTTTTTGTAACAGTATGCTTTCGAACTAACCCATGCTTCAGCTAGGACTTTTAAGGGTTATAACGTGGCCTGGTTCACGGTTTAAGAAACAAAGGATAAAGGCTCAAATTTTATTTGTACCCACCCGTTCTTCGTGATGTTCTTCGATCCTAAACTCAGCTAATCGTGCATTAGATCTTGTTTGACTATTTGCTCTGATATTCCGGTGATGGTTCGGATACTGATAGTTTATTTTGAATAGGCAGTCATTTCTTTTTTTGTTGAGAGTTTTTAGGACCTCTTTTTGATTTTATTATCCCTTTCTTTTGCCTGAACTATTTCTTTTTGTATTCACAGTCAGCGGGATGCCCCAGTTTTTGTAAGTCTCCTTCATAGGTTTTGACTTAATGGGCTCTTTTTTTTTTCTTTTTTTTGAGAGAGAGATAATGACTGTTTGTCCTTACGATTATTCGGAACCATCACTGTCTCTTGTTTTGGAAGGACTTCTTTGATGCCATTCATTGTGCACCTGGATCAACTGAGAGAACTATCCTGCCCCAGGTTATGATTAAGGGTTTTAATTTTTGAAAAGAAAAACTCCAACTTCTTTGGATCAAAGGGGTTGACTAGGGATTATCTTCCTTATAACTCCACTGTTTAGGATTTGAAACAATGCATGTACCTCATCAGCGGGGTCTATTCAAAAGCATACTGTAAAGATCGTGGTATCGTTTTCGTCATCCTCCCTCAAAAGGTTTAGAACTTTTTAATCGAGAGTTGAACATCACAAAATGAAAGAATTTGAATATAGTGAACGCGAATGGATTGATTCAAAACAGACATATGCAATGCATTAATGAAATAAAAGAGTTCGACATGATAATAATTGTTTGAATAAGCAAAGAAAAATACAACTTCAGAATTCAAATGAACAAAAGTCTCTTAGTTTGAACTAGTCATCTCAGATGGAGAATTCTCAGCGGAAGATTTTCATCTCGCCATCCGGCATGAACTCCAGCACCCTTCCGTCGATCAAGTCTTGGATCTTGTTCTTCAGAGTCCAACAGTCGTCGGTGTCATGTCCCGGACTGTCAGAGTGGTATGCACACCTTTCATAGGGATGATAGATAGGAGCAGAGGTATTGGGATTCCGGGGAGGATCCTTTAAAGCAATCAGATTGACCTCCAACAAGCGTTTCAGTATGAGAGATGATGGTATATCAGTCTCAGAGAAATGTCTTCCAGGCGTATTTTGCTTACGCCGATTACCCTGTTGATGCTGGGCTTGTGACCCTGAAGCGAGCTGAGGGGCTTTTCCCTTGTCTTCTTGCCCCAAAGGTGGTTGAATGATGGCTTGATCTTCAACCCTAGTTGTTTGCCTCACTTGGTTATTTTGAAGCAGCTTGTTGACGAGGACCCTGAGCTCTTCTTGTCTTTGAGCTAAGTCTTGAATGAGAGTCATCTGGCCCCCCAGCTGTCCCATCATCTGGATCTTCATTGTTGCCAACTCAATTTGTAGCCCTTCCAACTGATCATTCCTGACGCCTCCTGGATTCCCTAGGACCAAGCCCCTTGTGAGGAGAGATTTTATTTCTTCTTGCCCCTGGGATAGGTTCAAGAACATTTCTTGAAGTTGGGCGTTTTGAGCCCGGAGATCTTGGTTGTCTGGTTGGAAAGCCATTGCTGAAATAAACAGCGAGAACATGAGAGACCTGTATCGGATGACCTGTTATGCAATGATATGTATGATATATGTATGCAATGTTTTCAAGGATCTCGTGGGGGAAACAAGAAACTGTTAGAATTTGAATCTGCAGCTTGATTGAAGGAACTTCATGTTGTTGAGAGTCCTTCTTCAAGAGTCAGGCTCACCATATCGAGTGGGTCATAGCTCCTGACTCAAATTACCGTGCTTGGATTTCTGGACAACCTTGGCTAGAGGAAAATAAATCCCCTTTGCCCCTTGCTAGACAGTTGGTTCATCATGACCTGCATCACAAACCCTTGAGATCCTTGAAATGGGTTAGTCCTGATGCAGGATGTATGCAATGTTATGATGTTATGATGTTATGATGTCATGGTAAAGGCACACCACAAGTATTCACAAAAGGCAAACATGGTAAAGGCACACAAGTCACACAAGAGCCCTTAGATTTCAGGCTGGCATGAAGTTTAGGTACTACCCTCTTTCAGTTTCAGTTGGTTAAGACCTGTCCTAGAAATAATAATCGGGTTCTAGAGGATCTCAATATCACTGACTACCCTCAATCGGTCATAATTCCAGTTTGGTAACCTTTTCTTGCGGCCGGAACCATCGCGAGAGTTTAGCATCAATGAGTATAGCATACTGCTACTGTTCTATGGCCAAGTTGGTCAATTTAAGGTTCTAAGGTCAGTTGGTTCTTAATGACTCCTCAGAAGACCCATATTCTCCTCGTTCCAACACAAGGGATATCGGTACAGACCAAGGTGTCACACCAACGTAGCTACTGCTTCACCTGTGTCGGTCTACGCCGGACAGGTCCCTCACAGTTTATTGCTACTTACCTAAAAAAGGGTTCCCCAGATCCGGGTTAGGATCTATAAAAGTCCGATACAAGCCCACAAAATTAAAGCATACAAGGCATACAATTGAAAACATAGTGATCTAATCCTAAGGTATACCTCACTTATAATATCTCCCCAGCAGAGTCGCCAGTTCTATGATCGGTGGAAATAGAACTGACTGTTTTGGAATGCTAGTTCGCGTTTGCGTTTCGCAAAATGTCGCGGTAAGCAAGAGTCGCCACCGTCTTTTATTTTCTCCAACAAGGAAAGGACAAAAGCACAGCAAAATTCCTTTTCGAGATGCTTCTCGGGAGGTAGATTATAGAAAGGGAAGGTGTTAGCACCCTTTCTATTCGTGGTTATCCACGGGCTCTTAGGTACTTGCTCACTATGTTTTCAAAATGTTTTGCTTTTCTTGTGTTTGTGGGTTTTGAAAAAAGTTTTGTTTTGAAAGCTTCGATTTAACTCTTGTATCTGTCCTCAAGAGTGTATGAAGTGTTGTTTGAAAACTTTTGTTTGAAAAAGTGTAAGTGCGAAAAGTATTTTTGTTTTGAAAGAGCAAGTATCTGAGAACCTCTACCTACTCAAAAGAAATTAAGCTGTGTAAATGTCCTTTAGACAGTGCCATCCCACTATTAAGAAGTAGGTAGCACCGTCGTTGGAGTTTCCGAGTCAATTCGATGTTAGGGACATGTGGTCACTAAAGCAATGGTAGGACGCCTTAGCGGTAACCCTAATGTCTTAGATCATTTTTTTATCGAGGTAACCGTTTCGAGGCAACTTTGATCTTTAGACAGGAGGGCGACCTCTAAAACACCCTATACTCAATGACCACGTCGAGGCAACCAAGTGAGGCGTACCCTAGGAGTGGCATGTGCGAGTGTGTCAGGTTTCAGTTATGTTATCTTTGTACATGTTATGGTGAGCTACGGTTGATTTTAATTTAAAAGAGATCTTGTCATGCATAGCCTAGTTAGCATACATCTAGCAGTTAATAGTTGCGGAAAATAAAACTAAGCTATTACAAGGCGTCGGGTATTTACATCGCCAAAAACAAACCCTTGAAAAAGTAAATTGCGGGAAATTAAATAAAAGCGATAAAAGAGTCCTAAATTAAAGCTATTACATCCTCGGAGCAAATACAATTATATGATGAAAAATATTAATCAACAAAAATCACACGCGCGAGAACAATTGAATCGAAGAGTTTTTAGGGTTTTGACCCTTTTTGTTCAACAAAGCATATTGTGATTATTTTTTGATATAAAGAAATTAGTCTAAATTAATGATTGAATTAATTAACTAAAATAAAAATATTTTTTGGTCTTTTTGTTATTTAAGAAAAAAAAATGGTCAAAAGTTATTAAAAACCCTAATTCTACATTAATTTTAAATTATTGCAAAAAAGTTAAAATCAATCTAATTAAAACTAAATTAATTAATTACTTATTTATTTACAAAAATAACTAATTAAATTTAATAAATAAAAATATTTTATTTTTTCTGTTTTCTGAATTTTATTATGAAAATAAATATTAATTTGTTAGTGAAAATAATAATTATAAAAAATAATTAAATAATAAAAAAAATAAAAAGAAAAGAAAAGAAATAAACTTGAAGGGGGGTGTTGGGCCCATGAGGAGGTGTAATCAGCATGCCTAAAGCCCATTAACAATTCCAGCCTCATTGACTTTCTGAAATATCCACATGCTTGTTGACTAAGGACCATGATAGTCCTTCCATCTAGACCCTTGGATCAAGTCTGAGGCCACTTGGCGTGCTGAGATCTGAAGCACATGGTGGACATCCCTTTGCAAGCTTACACAAGAGCGCCTGAAGAAAAGAAACAAATAAACGTTTGGGGGACCTGGGATTCGAACCCAGGTCCCAATGTTCACATGCCAACGCATTTGCCATCCAACCAAACTGCTTCAATTGTTATTAAAATAAGGAGCAATTATTATATGGGGAAACTAATCAATATGCTGTAAAATAAAAAATAATGCGCGCTTTTCAAATAAGCCAATGAGGTATCAACACATCATCATCTTCTTCGTTTGTCCTGCATAATCAGAATCAAATAGCGGGGGTTTTTAACCCCCACTACTTCCTGCAAGGAAAAATAGCGATTAGAAATCTAGCAAGCATAAATATTTCGCGAGGTATGGGTTTTGTTCGTCTTGGTCTCACGATTTTAGTCATGTATCTCACTAGTCCCAATTTTTCCTGGATTGAAAATCCCCATTTAAGAGCTCAAGAACCCTAGAAATTCAGTCATGGTATCTTACGATTCAGGGCACTATAGTTCAATTAAACCATTCCATCAGCTTTGTATGATCTCTAGCAATGCAAAACCATCACAAAAACATGTTAAATAAGCATAAATTAAGAGATATGATTATGAATCAAAAGTGCAAACCGTGGGACTGTGTGTGACGATTCTTTGAGCTTTAATGCCTGAGTTTGATTGCAACACACTCCTGGGACCTCCTGCAATGTACTTGAATGAACAAAAACCCTTGAATCGACCTAGAATGCAAGAACAGGTTTTTAATTTTCTTGGAAATTCTTGAATTTGCTATGGCCGTTTCTGCAGCTTTCAATCGTGTGCTAGGGTATGGTTAGCTTGCATACATATAGGAGAATCAAATTAGGTCAAAGTTTTGGATCCAATCCATGTGCATTGATGTTTGAATCCTTGATTGAAAATCAAATATTCTTGATTTTTCATGATTGAACAATGTTGCCAAATTTGGATTTTTTGTATCTTTGACTTGTGCACGAATTTGCCAGCATGTTTTGATCATATTTGCTTCATAAATTGATTAAAAAAACAAATCTTCTATTTTCTTATGATTTAAATTAATTAAATGGATTAATATTAATTAAAAATCCAATTAATCAATAAAAATAAGAAAATAAATCCAATTCATCTTGGTGGGTCGTGCATAAGTCATGGGTGAAGTTTCAACAAGAGATTTGAGGCCCATTAGCAAAAAGAAGGTGTTTTGAGCAAAGTTGACTTTTGCAAATTCATGAAAATTTCCCAACTTCTCCAATACACAACTTGCTCAATTTTGATCATATGACCATGTTCTTGGACATTTTGGAAAGCTCTTGAAGTCCTCTAACCAATGCCTTTGGTCCCATGTCATTTGGATTTACCAATCTCAAGTTATGGCCTTTGACTCAAAGTGTACTTTTGTTGACTTTTGAATTTAACCTATAATGTAAAAATTGGTAACTTTTTGTGAGAGCATTTCTTGATCTTGGAGTGTGAAGATGTATTGTAGGAAATTGCATCCTCTTCAAAATGAGCTTTGGATGGAATTTTTCTGACAAACCATGAAAAAGTTATGCCCTTGTCAAAGTACAGTTGACTTTTCTGCTGTCCAAAAATAGTAACTTTTTGCATCTTGATGATTTTTTAGCTATTCTTGTGGAATCATGATCAAGACTTGATCAAATGATGATTGTGAACTCAAAATAAGATGTTGACCAAAAATTATGACCTTTGACTGCAAAATGACCATTTTGCCCTTGCAGTTGACTGTGAATCAAATGGGGCTTTTGACTGTGCAAATTGGCACTGTGAGTCTTAAAACTTGGCATGTAGGTGCTTGAGAATGTATATAGGTCTATGAGACTTGATTGAACCATTGAAAACCCCAAATTCCTTGAAAGAACCAAAACCCTAATTTCAGCTGTCTTAGGAGGTGTTTGGACTGTACAACTCTTGAGCAATCTTGAACAATTTGAAGATCATTCTTGACAAATCTTGAGGAATATGGGAGGGAAAATTTTGGGGTACAACAGGTGTTGAGTGAGGCATTGTTGATTTTAAATCCAAGCCATATCCTCCACTTTGAGATGATGCAAATTCTCCTTTCTCATAATTGTGGGTAGTATGTATGTTTTCCACACGGACAATGACGAGGATGTTTTATCGCATAAAATTAACCAACACATTTGTGTTTTAAATTTTTAAAAGACGAACTACGTGTAACTTGACCCCCTATTGCACGAAAGGTGGTATGTAGGCACTAAAGGTTCACAACTACGGCGGGTGCAAAAAAAAAATTATAAAATAAATATATTTCTTTTCTCACCTCCCCCATCCATTTTTATACAACATTTTTTATAGCCAAAATATACAGATTTTACAAAGAGGTTCCTGCAGAGTACCGTAGATGTTTAGGGTGCTAATACCTTCCCTTTGCATAACCAACCCCCTTACCTTGAATCTTTCCCCCTCTTTTTTGGGTTATTCGCTCTTTTCCCATTCCTTTGGAAACAATAAAGCACGGTGGCGATTTTTATTTTGATTTGTATAAAGTCTAGTCAATCCAATGGCTTAGTCTTGAACATTTCTACCGCTACAGAAAAATGGCGAATTCACTGGGGAAAGATTGACCTCTTGCTGGTCCATCCCTAACTGGGTTGAGCCTATCTTTTTTTATATCTGTATATGTGTTATTATTGTTTTATGTGTTATATGTTACATATATGTTTGTCTGGATTTTCTTGGTTTTCAGGGTGCTTGGTGATTACTCATAAGTCCTATACCCGGACTTGGGAAAACTTTAAGATAGGACGGGCGGTATATCATGTTAACTTTGAGGGAGTAATCCCAAAAAAGGAGGCATGAGATCCCCCACTCAGTGGAGGCCCCTTTGACTGTAGTATCATTTACCGAGTAATCGGGAAGACGTACTGCTTTTGACCTGGGAGCCTGCTGAAACTGAGGACCGTAGAATACCAAACCCATTTTGGCCTTTTATATGTAGTGTGAAGGCTATGACGGAGTAATCTAGAAATAGTTGTCACGCGATACTACGCTCGGACGAGTCTTTCTTGAGAATATTACTAATTACCGAGTTAATCGAGAAGTTGGTAATATCCGAAGGAAGGATGTAAACTCTGGGAACCTCTAGAAACTTGTTCGGAAGGTGATAAATTTTAGACCAACACCCTATGGGTAGTACCTTTGACCTCATGCTCGTGACGTTGAACCTATGAACCTTATATGTGTGATCTTGTGTGTGATTGCTGCATCATGCATCCATGCACTCATAAGCATCTTTTTGAAGAAACCATACTTCAAGGGATTTAAAGGTTGACCATTTGTAAATATCTCAGGTACCTTTTGACCATGGATTCTGGAAAAAGAAATATCGGGAAATACAGTTTCAAAGACCCCAAGATAAATGAGTTGATCAGTCTAATTCCCGAGATCGAGTGTTCTGCAGACTTTCGGAAGAAGTATGGATCCATTATTCCTCTCATGAAGCTGAAGATGAAGGAGGGTATTCTCTCGACCTTGGTCTAGTTCTATGACCCGGTGTATCATTGCTTTACTTTTCCTGACTATCAGTTGATGCCTACACTGGAGGAGTATTCTTATCTATTGGATTTACCTGTTACCGATCGTGTTCCTTTTACTGGTTTGGAGGGTGAGCCAAAACCACATGAGATTGCTGCTTTGATTCATCTGGGGAAGCCTGAGGCGGAAGCCCATATGACTACCAAAGGAGGAATTAGAGGATTACCAGCTCAGTTCTTATTGGAGAAAGCTCGTTACTTTGCCAGAATGAAGAGTACAGTTGCTTTTGAGGCCATCTTTGTTCTACTTGCTTACGGGTTGTTCTTATTTCCTAATATGGACAAGTTTGTTGACATTAATGCTATCAGGATCTTCATGATTAGAAACCCAGTTCCTACATTGTTGGGTGATGCTTATTACTCTATTCATCTACGGAATTCTTATCATGAGGGGATGATTATCTGTTGCACGCCTCTATTGTACCGGTGGTTTATTTCTCATATGCCTGAGTCTGATGCTTTCTGGGATGTCAGGAAGAAACCCCGTTGGGCTCCCAAGATCATGGCACTTACTCACTCAGATATTGATTGGTATCATGGATCTTACCAGGATATAGAGATTATTGACAGTTGTGGTAGTTTCCTCAATGTACCTCTTCTTGGTACAAAGGAAGGAATTAACTATAACCCTGTTCTTGCACGGCGACAGCTTGGTTATCCGATGAGGGATAAACCGAAGGAAGGAGAAGACCACATGGAAGCTAGGGAGAAGATTGTGAAGGCCTGGCGTCACATTCATAAGAAAAGTAGGAAGGATTTGGGACCTAGGGGTGTTGTGTCTTTGGAGCCATATATTCAGTGGGTTCGATTGAGAGCTATTCAGTTAAAGATGTTGTATTCCCAGGAGACACCCATGACTGATCTATTTATGAAGACTACTCCTCCCTTATTAGATGATCTAGAAGAGCTGCAACTTGCTTTGGTTAGAATACAACAGGAAAAGGATGCTTGGAAGAATAAGCTCCAAACTTTAGAGAGTTCTTATATAGCAGACTTGAAGAAGAAAGACGACTTGATTGAGATCCTTGAGAGTCGAGAGGTAGATTCTATGGAGAGGCAAGGGGATTTATTTTCTCCTAAGCCTCAATCAGGTGTTGATTACTCACTTCCTGATTCAGGTGATTAGAAGGAGGTTTCCATCAGACATGCGGAAGAAAACCAGAGGTTGAAGGCACAGATTGCCAGGCTCATAGGGAAGCATCAGCGTATAGAGTGATCTCCATCAGTTCTATTGAAACTTGTAACCCGTTTTGAAGTTATTATAATAAAACTTTAAGTATTTCAAATGTGTTATTACTCTGATGTTTGCAATATGTCTATAAACTTTAAATCCCTTGAAATATTAATAACAAAATAAAATAAATCATGTGCATTTCATATCATGCATCATATTGCACCTATTTCTTGCATTTGTTATGCATATCCAAGTGTCTTACTAATCTTTTTTACTTCGTTCAACAAGCTGACTCATCACTACAACACTCGGGCTAATTTCAGAAAGAAGATGGACAACTTAGAACAAGAGAATCGCGAGCAGTGCGAGGAAGTTTCTGCTTTGAAGGTCGGCATGGCCAATCTGACTGCTCTGATGGAAGCTCTGGTGGCTGCTCAGAATCAGCCACCGAGTGTTCAACCTCAACCAACAAGGGCAACTACTGAAGCTTCTACTGTTCCCGTATCTGCTACTCCAGCTGTTGTTCAGAATCGCATGCCCCAAGGTTATCCATGGGGAATGCCAGAGAATTTTGCACCTGTAGGTTTCAATCTTGGTCCTCAAGATACTCCAGTTATTCAGACTATTGTTACTCCTGCACCTCCTGTGGTGCATGTTCCTGTTGCACCGCCTTCGGTGAATATGGTTCCGCTTGTTAACAATGATGTGTGTCGTCCTTTCCCTCCATCGGGTGAAGACTTGGGTCTTTATGACAGAATGGATGATTTTTAAGAGCAGTTTGACAATATGCAGAGAGAAATGAAGGCCCTCAAGGGAAAAGAGCTATTTGGGCAGAATGTGAATGAGTTATGCTTGGTCCTAAATGTTAAGATACCTGCTAAGTTTAAGGTCCCGGAGTTTGAGAAGTACAAGGGCAACACTTTCCCTCGTACTCATTTGGTGATGTATGTAAGGAGAATGTCTACCCATACTGATGATCAGCGTCTGCTGATTCACTTTTTTTAGGATAGTTTGACCAGTGTTGCGCTGAACTGGTATATGAGTTTGGACATCACAATATCCATACTTTAAATGATTTGGGAGAAGCATTCATAAAACAATACAAGTACAACGTGGACATGGAGCCTGGCCGTGATCAACTCAGGGCCATGGTTCAGAAAGACAGGGAATCATTCAAAGAATATGCACAGAGATGGCGTGAGGTAGCCTCCCAAGTGATTCCTCCCATGGAAGAGAAGGAGATGACTAATATTTTCTTGAAGACGCTGGGTTCTTTCTACTACGAGAGGATGGTAGCAAGTGCACCGAGTGACTTTACTGAAATGGTAGGAATGGGTATCCGCTTAGAAGAGGTTGTAAGAGAAGGTCGTTTGACGAAGAGTGAAGGATCTGGAGGTGTAAAGAATCTATCTTATGGTTTTACCAAGAAGGAAGAAGGATATGTAAATGATGTTATGCAAGAGAGGAGGGTTAACACTCCTAGAAGGAATTATCAACGTCATCAGCAAGTCGCCTTAGTTACTCCAGTTGTGAGTGTCGCTCCAACTACCATTACTTATCAGAGACCATCCCAGTAAGGGAATCAAGGGTATAATAAGAGAAGGGAGAGTTATAACCCTATTCCCATGAGCTATACAGAGTTATTACCAGCATTGATTCAGAAGAAGTTAGTTCAGACCCCACCACCTCCCGTCGTACCATCACCATTGCCTTGGTATTACAAGGCAGACCAAACATGTGCTTTTCACCAGGGAGCACCAGGGCATAATGTTGAGAATTATTATCCTTTGAAGACTGAGGTGCAGAAGTTGGTAAAGTCTGGTGTTCTATCTTTCAAGGATGTGGGACCTGATGTGAAAGATAATCCTCTACCCAAGCATGGGGGAGTAAATGTTGTAAATATGGTGGCCGATTGTCCATGAGACATCCGAATTTTTTATATTAATCTGGTTAGAGGAGATTTGGTGAAAATGCACGCAGACCTTTGGGAATTTAGCTACTATTTGCATGACCATTCCGGTTGTGCTATTTGCAGTACAGACATACAGGGTTGCGATAAGATAAAGGCTGATTTGTAGGAGATGATGGATGAGGGCCTCATCCACATAATCAGGCCTAGGGCAGAGTATGAAGAGGAAGTGAATATGGTTTCTAGATGTCCCGGAGAATTCAGAATTTTTGATGTAGAGTATATGAATGGGGACCTCGTGCAGTTGTATGCTACCTTCTGCCATATGGCTGATCAGGTGGAACACCAATATGGATCTTACTGAGTTTGCTGTTGAGACCCCCGAGGATGTTCAATCTTGAAGAAGGGTGTTCAGTTGTTGTTAGAAAATGTAACCATCAAGGTTATAAGTCAAAGGGATGATTACCATGAGGTTGATATGATTGAGGTTTGTTTGGCTGAAGAAGAGTCAAATGAAGAGTATGCCTCCACAGATGAGTATTTCTCTTCAGACGAAGATTTGTTTTCCAGAAATGACTTAGTGATGACTAATTATGTTGAAGAAGGGGTAAACTTCATTGTGCCTTGTTTTGGTGCACCTGCCCATTTTGAAGTTGAGTATCATAGCAAGCCATTTGTTACCCCATTGGTGATTAGTTTTCTGGGTCCTATCCTCTATAGATCAGATAAGGTTGTGCCTTACAAATACAATGCAACAATATTAGAGGATGGAGTGGAAGTTCCCATCCAGCCAATGCCTGATGTTGGGAATATAGTTGAAAATAGCAGGGTGACCCGCAGCGGTCGTGTGTTTGCACCAGTTATTCAAAGAGATGTTGGTGCTGGAAAGAAAATTGCTGAGAATAATGAACCTAAGAACGCTACGGGTGAGACTAGTGGAGCTACGCTAGAGAAAGAAGTGGATGATATTTTTAAGATAATCAAGATGAGGGACTACAGAATTGTAAATCAGCTACTGCAGACTCCTTCAAAAATATCTATCTTAGCTTTACTGATGAACTCCTTTGCTCACAGATAATCCTTGATGAGGGTACTTGACCAAGCTTTTGTGGAGAGTGATATGCCAATAGATCAATTCAGCAGCGTAATAGGAAACATTACATCGTGTAATAACTGGAGTTTCTGTGATGATGAATTACCAGATGAAGGAAGGAATCACAACTTGGCCCTCCACATCTCTATGAACTGCAAGAATGATTCACTATCCAATGTGCTGATTGATAATGGATCCGCGTTGAATGTTATACCGAGGAGTACGCTTATGAAGTTGAAATATCAAGGAACGCCTATGCGCCTGAGTGGCATCATTGTGAAAGCGTTTGATGGGTCAAGGAAATATGTTATTGGTGAAGTGGACTTGCCTATTCATATAGGACCACATTTGTTTCAGATGACTTTCCAGGTCATGGACATTGTTCCCGCTTATAGTTGTTTGCTAGGACGGCCGTGGATACATGAGGCAGGGGATGTCACTTCAACTTTACACCAGAAGCTAAAGTTTATATGTGAAGGAAAAGAAGTGATCATAAATGGGGAGCAGGCATTATTGATATCTCATTTGTCCTCTTTCAGCATTGTAGAGGCGGGTGAAGCTTTTGTTGGAACCCAGTTCCAAGCTTTATCCATTGACAACATAAGAGGAAATGATAATTCCATGGTTTCGCTGAAGGATGCGCAGCAGGTTATGCGTAATGGTCATAGTGAAGTTTGGGGACGAATTGTGGATCCACCTGTGAACAACAACACAAATGGCTTGGGGTTCTCTTCGAAGAATGAAAAAGGTAAGGGCATGAAGCTGAAGTCTGCTGCAGGCAGGTATCAAGACATTTTCCGTAGCGGGGGTTATCTTCATCCAACTGTTTCCGGAATTAATGTCATTGTAGAAGATGAAACAGAGCAGGAAATTCCGAATTATGTGATGCACGGAGTTAAGGTTCAGAACTGGATCACCATTGATGTTCCCTCTTGCATACATGTTTCAAAGTAATTTTATTTGTTAATCTTTTTGAAAAATCTTTCACTCTTCCCAAGGTGGAAGTATTAATGTTGTAGGGCTTATATGTTTGCTGTGACTTTTAAAATCCATAATAAAAGTTGTCTTTGTTTCCCAAATTGTGTTTTTATTTTCTGCTTTTTCTTGGAAAATGGTAATCAGAAAGAAAAAAAAACCTTTCAAAATAAATAATAACTGAAATTCAATCTGCATGATCACTCGTTATATGTGTCAGTTTCTAAATGCAATCACAAATCATATGTGCACATTAATTAAAAAACCTATTGAATACAATGACCCTGCACCCTCTCCCAACTTTGAATGTTCTGTGTATGGGGCTGAAGAAGAAGATTATGATGAGATTCCATAAGAGGTCTCACGGTTTCTTGAGAAAGAGGAAAATACCATTCATCCATATAAATAGCCATTGGAAGTGATCAATTTGGGTTCAGAAGAAGATCCAAAGGAAGTCAAGATTGGAGCTTTGTTGCATCCTGATGTGAAGAGAAGGTTGATTGAGCTGTTGAAAGAGTATATGGATATTTTTGCTTGGTCCTATCAAGATATGCCTGGTCTAGATACAGATATTGTGGAGCACCGTTTATCGTTGAAGCCAGAGTGTCCACCTATCAAACAGGAGTTGAGAAGAACTCACCCAGATATGGCAGTAAAAATCAAAGAGGAGGTTCTAAAGCAGATTAATGCTAGTTTTCTTGTGACATCAGTGTATCCTCAATGGTTTGCCAATATTGTCCCAGTACCAAAAAAAGACGGAAAAGTCCGCATGTGCGTAGATTACAGAGATCTAAATAAATCTAGTCCAAAAGATGATTTTCCATTGCCACACATTGATATGTTAGTGGATAGCACAGCAAAATTTAAAGTATTCTCGTTCATGGATGGATTTTCCGGGTATAATCAAATAAGAATGGCTCCAGAGGACATGGAAAAAACAACATTTATCACACCCTGGGGAACATTCTGTTACAGAGTGATGCCCTTCGGGTTGAAGAACACTGGTGCGACGTACCAGAGGGCTATGACAAACCTATTCCATGATCTAATGCACAAGGAAATTGAGGTATACGTTGATGATATGATTGCCAAATCCCAGACTGAAGAAGGGCATGTAGAAGATTTGTTGAAGTTGTTTCAGCGTTTGAGGAAGTATCGTCTCTGCTTGAACCCAAATAAATGCACCTTCGGTGTTCGATTAGGGAAATTGTTGGGTTTCATTGTTAGCCATAATGGAATTAAAGTTGACCCTGATAAAGTCAAAGCAATTCAAGAGATTCCAGTGCCAAGAACTGAAAAGCAAGTCAGAGGTTTCCTCGGGCATTTGAATTATATTTCCAGATTCACTTCCCACATGACTGTAACATGTGAATCGATCTTTAAGTTGTTATAGAAAGATTAAGATTGTGTGTGTACAGATGATTGCCAAAGGGTATTTGAAAGTATTAAAGAATATATGCTTGAACCTCCTATCTTGCTCCCTCCTATAGAAGGAAGACCGTTGATTATGTATCTGACAGTGTTAGATAATTCCATGGGTTGTATTCTGGGACAACAGGATGAAACGGGGAAGAAGGAGTTCGCCGTTTATTATCTCAGCAAAAAATTCACTGGTTGTGAGTCGCGGTATTCCATGCTGGAAAAAACATGTTGTGCTTTGGCCTGGGCGGCAAAGCGTTTGCAGCAATATATGTTGAATCACACTACTTGGTTGATCTCCAAAATAGATCCAATCAAGTACATTTTTGAAAAGCCTGCTCTTACTAGGAGAATTTCCCGCTGGCGGATGTTGTTATCTGAATATGATATCGAATACCGCACTCAAAAAGCTATTAAAAGTAGTGTGTTGGCAGATTATCTTGCTCACCAACCAGTGGAGGATCACCAGTCTGTAGAATATGAATTCCCCGATGAGGATGTGATGTTCCTGAAAGTGAAAGATTGTGATGAACCATTGCCTGAGGAAGGTCCTGACCCTGAATCTCATTGGAGTATGATATTTGATGGAGCTGTGAATGCTTATGGTAAACGAATTGGTGTTGTAATTGTCACTCCCCATGGATCACACGTTCCTTTTACCGCAAGGTTAACATTTGATTGTACTAATAATATGGCAGAATACGAGGCTTGCATCATGGGTCTCGAAGAAGCTATTGATCTCAGAATTAAAATTCTATATGTGTATGGTGATTCAGCATTGGTAATAAATCAGATTAAAGGAGAATGGGATACTCGTCACCCCGACTTGATCCCTTACAAAGATTATGCTAGAAGATTATTACCCTTCTTCAATAAAGTTGAATTCCATCACATTCCTAGAGATGAAAATCAAATGGCGGATGCTCTGGCAACTCTGGCTTCTATGTACCAAGTGAATACTTGGAATGATATACCCCAAATTATGGTTCGACATTTGGATAGGCCCGCTCATGTGTTTACAACAGAGGAGGTAGCAGATGAAAAACCTTGGTATTATAATATCAAGCATTTTCTTCAGACTCAGGAATACCCGATTGGTGCGACGAAGAAAGATAGAAAGACATTGAGAAGACTGGCAGGCAGTTTCTTCCTCAGTGAAAATGTGTTGTACAAGAGCAATTATGACATGGTCTTGCTCAGATGCATGGATAGACACGAAGCAGACATGTTGATGCATGAGATTCATGAAGGTTCATTTGGCACTCATGCCAATGGACGTTCGATGGCTACAAAGATGCTAAGGGCGGGTTATTATTGGCTGACAATGGAGTCCGACTATTACAAATTTGCAAAGAAGAGCCATAAATGCCAGATTTATGCAGACAAGGTCCATGTGCCTCCGACACTCCTCAATGTGATTTCCTTCCCGGGGCCTTTCTCTATGTGGGGTATTGACATGATTGGGATGATAGAACCCAAAGCTTCGAACGGACACCGTTTTATCTTGGAAGAAATTAATTACTTCACCAAGTGGGTGGAAGCTGCTTCATATGCCAATCTTACTAAGCAGGTGGTTGTGCACTTCATTAAGAATAACCTTATATGTTGATATGGTATGCCGAGAAGAATCATCACTGACAATGGCTCGAATTTAAATAACAAGATGATGACAGAACTGTGAAGAATTCAAGATTGTCCATCACAATTCATCTCCATATAGGCCAAAGATGAATGGGGCTATTGAAGCTGCTAATAAGAATATCAAGAAGATTATCCAGAAAATGGTTGTTACTTATAAGGATTGGCATGAAATGCTCCCTTTTTCTCTGCATGGATATCGAACATCTGTCTGCACTTCAACAGGAGCAACCTCGTTCTCCCTAGTGTATGGAATTGAATTTGTACTCCCAGTCGAGGTGGAGATTCCCTCGTTGCGTGTGATAATGGAAACCAAGTTGACAGAGGCTAAATGAGTCCAAAACAGGTTTGACCAATTAAATTTGATTTAGGAGAAGAGGGTGACAGCTTTATGTCATGGACAGTTATATCAGAAAAGAATGAAGAAAGCTTTTGATAAAAAGGTCAAACCTCGTGAATTCAGAGAAGGCGACCTCGTGCTCGGGAAGATCATGTCTTTCAACACTGATTCTAGGGGCAAGTGGACTCCCAATTTTGAAGGCCCATATGTTATCAAGAAAGCCTTCTCTGGCGGTGCATTAATTCTTGAAACTATGGATGACGAGAAGTTCCCACGTCCCATGAATGCTGACATAGTCAAGAAATACTTCGCCTAAAGAAATAAAAGAACAGCTCGCTAAGTTGAAAACTCGAAAGGGAAGCTGTGATCGGTGGAAATAGAACTGACTGTTTTGAAATGCTGGTTCGCAAAATGTCGCGGTAAGCAAGAGTCGCCACCGTCTTTTATGTTCTCCAACAAGGAAAGGACAAAAGCACAGCAAAATTCCTTTTCGAGATGTTTCTCGGTTCGGGAGGTAGATTATAGAAAAGGAAGGTGTTAGCACCCTTTCTATCTGTGGTTATCCACGGGCTCTTAGGTACTTGTTCACTATGTTTTCAAAAATGTTTTGCTTTTCTTGTGTTTGTGGGTTTTGAAAAAAGTTCGTTTGAAAACTTTGTTGTAACTCTTGTATCTGTCCTCAAGAGTGTATGAAGTGTTGTTTGAAAACTTTTGTCAGAAAAGTGTAAGTGCGAAAAGTATTTTTTGTTTTGAAAGAGAAAGTATCTAAGAACCTCTACCTACTCAAAAGAAATTAAGCTGTGTAAATGTCCTTTAGACAGTACTATCCCACTATTGAGAAGCAGGTAGCACCGTCGTTGGAGTTTTTCGGGTCAATTCGATTATAGGGACATGTGGTCACTAAAGCAATAGTAGGACGCCTTAGTGGTAACCCTAATGTCCTAGATCCTTTTTATCCGAGGCAACCATTTCGAGGCAACTGGATCTTTAGACAGGAGGGCGACCTCTAAAACACCCTATACTCAATGACCACGTCGAGGCAACCAAGTGAGGCGTACCCTAAGAGTGGCATGTGCATGTGTGTCAGATTTCAGTTTAGTTATCTTTGTACATGTCATGGGTTATCTATGTTGATTTTAAGTTCATACATTGGATCTTGTCATGCATTCCCTATCATCAAACATCTAACAGTTAATATTGTGCGGAAATTAAATTGCGGGAAATTAAATCTAAACTATTACAAGGCGTTGGGTATTTACATCGCCAAAAACAAACCCTTAAATTTAAATTGCGGAAAGTAAAATAAAGCAATAAATAAATAAAGTCCTAATTAAAGTTATTACATTCCGGAAGCAAGTACAATAATATGGAAAAATGGATCGCGTGCGGGAAATTAAATCGGATGCGAGTTTTTTGGGGTTTTGACCCTTTTTTGAAAGAAAGTGATTTTTTTGGTTATTTTTTGAATTAAATGGAATTAAATTAAATGAACGATTAAATTAAATTAAATAATGAAAATATTTTTGGATTTTTGAGTTTTTAAAGAAATAAAATAAATTGAATTAATGCTAATAAAAACCTAATATTCTAAATTGATTTTAAATATTGCAAAAAATACTAAAAGTTAAATCTAATTAAAGCTAAATTGATTAAATTAATTTATTTACAAAAATAAAAGTGATGAAGTTAATTTTAATAAATAAAATATTTTTTGTGTTTTTGATTTTATTAGGAAAAAAATGTTAATTGGTTAGTGATTAATAAAAAGAATAACGATTAATTAGTTAAAGGAAAATAATAAAAATAGAGAGAGAGTTTAGGAGTATACGAGCCTGATTGGAGGGGTGAAACAGCTATTGGTGTCATGTGTAAACTGTTTTGTTTTGACCATTTGTGTTTTGGCTTTTGGCCATTTGTGTTTTGGCTTTTGGCCATTTGTGTTTTGGCCTCAACGTTCCTTAACCTTCTCAGGATGTATGTCTCGCCATGTATTGGTGTCATGTGTGTAAGCTGTTCTGTTTTGGCCATTTGGCTTTTGGCTTTTGGCCATTTGTGTTTTGGCCTCAACGTTCCTTAATGAACCTGCATGGGATCCTGTCTAAATCTGCAGTGTTGAATCTCATGAACACATTAAATAAATTACTATATATCATAAAATACAAATAAAGTCAATATATGAAGAAATTTAATGTTTAGGTCAATATGACATGTATGAATGATTATACCTTTTTGATCATGGAGATCAAATCAACCTTACCCTTACTGAAAAAGTAGTTACATGAATGCTTTTATGCCCTTTTGATCATGGAGATCAAGCCAGCCTTACCCTTACTGAAGAAGTAGTGAGATGTTGGTTTGTAACTGAGATGGCTTGTTTGTAGTGAGAGAGGGATTTGTAATAAGGATTTCAAGGTTTTAGGATTCTTGAAAGAATTTGATATTCTGACAGTGTTGTGGCAAGGTTTTTTTTCCTCCTAGTTTGTGTGAAAAGAATGTGATTATATAATGGAAATTAGGGTAAAGAAAATGGGCTTTGAATGTGCAATTGGGCCTCCAATGTTCACTTGAGTTCGTCACTTTCCAGGCTAAATCGCAGGGACTTAAGTGCAATTTTTGAAGTTGAAATGTGAAAACAAAATGTAGCCGATATCGAGAACTAACTCTTGTCCGAAAATTGGCTCAATCGGATAAACGGTGAATTAGTTATGAATTTTTGAAGTTTCAGCCCAGACAAACTTATATTGGGCTCCAGTGTCGACTCTGACACGTTCTTCAATAAAAAACTGGTATTGATCGGAGCATAATCCGGTCTCGACTTTTGAAGAAAAGTTGTAGATCTATGAGTCAGTGACCTTGTGTAAATATATGAGCCCAATCCGATAAAAATTGACCGAGTTATGAATTTTCGAAGTTTCGGCCCAGATGAAATAATATTCAGCATTCAGGATTTTCAGTGTGTCACGCACTCTGAGCAAAAAACGAAGGCCTTTTGAATACCGTTTGAACTCAATACCTTCTGTGAAAATGTTGCCAACTCAATTTGTAAAATTTTGGCACCGGAACCAGCTCGATACAATGAAAATCGACCAAGTTATGATTTTCTGAACATGACGCAAATAAACTTATGTCACAAATTTTCTGTATGAAAATACTTGACAAATCCACATTTTTGAAGACTTTCTGATTGAAATTGGCTTCCATCCGTGAGAGATGAAAACATAGATGACGTCAAGACGGAATTTTTGCCACCGGAACGGGTTCAAAACGAGCCACGATCTTCAAGTTATGAATTTTTTAGCGCGTAAAAACTGTACTTTCAGCACACTTTTTCACCATATTTCTTCAAGAAAACTCACACATTCGGATACCTTCTTTAAAGAATTGACTCTTGAGCCAAACCTGAATTTGAGAATACGTTATCAGAGATATCTTGGTGAAAGAATACCTGAATATAACGCGCCGGGTTGGACTTGTGAATCTTTCTTGAAATGTTTTGAGAAATATGGGAGGGCAAATTTTGGGGTACAACAGAAGCATAGGCAAAAAAGGAGTGTCTCGGTAGGCCGAAAACCCGAAAGGGCGGTCTAGGAAAAAATTAGAGACATAAACAGAATAAATTTCCCACTAAGTTGAAAACCCGCAAGGGCAGCTTAGGCAAAAGTTAGGGACTTTCTTGGCAAGTAACTACGTCAGACAAGACTTGATCGTTGAAGCAACAATCTTCTCGGATCCTCACCATACTTCAACAGAAGCTGCTGCTCAGGATTTCAAAATTTGTTAGAGGGGATAGTGGTCATTGTATCTTTTCCATTATATATTACCATTTTGCAAACTTTGTAATCATCTATGGAGTCTCGCCATTCGCAGACTATCATTCTATTAATGAAATTTGAGATTTTACCCAATTCTTTGTATTTCTTATTTTATTTAGCTTGCAAAGACTCCATTTATTATTGATAATAACTTTCAAAGCAAAAAAGATTAAATAACAAAATCGATTTTTCAAAAAGAATTTACAATTTGCTTTTACTTTGGGATTTGTGATGAAACAATGACAACAAAAATGGTGATCCCAGGAATGGATAAACTCCAATTGTTTTGAGAAGTTTTTGTTCCTCTCAAGAAGGTTCACACAGGATGTTTTCACCGTATTGGGTTTATGACTCCGGTATCCTCGGTCAAGTTTAGATTCATTTCTCCTCTTTTCTGAGTTTTCATGATGTGAAGTTTCAATCCGCATTTTCTCCAGTGAAGTTTTTGTTTGGCCTAATAGAAGTTCTTTTTCCAGAGAAGTTGGTATCATAACCACTCTTGAAGAACGCAGGTCCCTGGTTTCTCTAAGTGAAGGACGTATTGTGGTTTTCCCTTTGTGGATGTGGTGTTAACCTCACCAATGAAGTAGGCCTGAATTCCCCAGTGAATGTTTTGATGAGCTAGTGTCCATCTACTTCGCTTGAAATCGGTTTTGCAATCTCCAGTAGGAATGTTACTTTTAAAAAAATATTTGTTTCCCCGGTGAAGCCTAAAGAAGGATGTTTTATCCCTGTATCTGTACTATTCTGTCACTTTGTTTTACTTCCGGAGTATATCGCTCCCAGTAAAGCTAAAGGAGGCAGTAGGTTTTGTTCCCTCAGTTGGCATTTACTTTTTCTTGGAATGATCATCTTGGATGAAGTTTAGCCGAGTGTTGTTAGTGTCTGAGGTGGTTTTTCCTGGTTACTCCCAATGTTGTATATCTGTTTTGTCAGCATACATATGATAATACTCATACATTCATATATATATATATATATATATCATAGATAGATAAAATTGGAAAAATCATTGTTCATTGACATTTGTTAATATTTTTTGTTGACATATCACCTTGTTTTGTAGAGTTATGTTGTCCTCTCTTCAATAGAGTGTTGGCCTTAAGCAGAAAGCGTATATTCTTTCAATTTCCCCACTGAGTTGTCCCTCGTGGAAGATTTTTTCTTTAGCCTTCCCGTGCAACTCCTTGTTTGGATGAATTTGGTTTTCCCTCTTGAGTTTATTTCTCAAAGGATGTATTTTGGTTGACTATTTCATTCTAGTTTATTTCTGGTTTAAATCTGTGGCTCCATGATGATATTATTTACTTTAGATTTCTGAAAACTTCAAGTTTTGGTTATTGCATTTATTTTGCACGAGAAGACTTTATCTCCTCAATAGGAATATCATGGCATCTCCCCAGGAAGTCATGGTTATTGGATTTTTACTTTATTTGAGTAACTTGTGCTTCCCTGTAAAAGTTGACGTAACTTTTTTTTGCTATCTCCTATATGAGTGAATAGTTTGCAGTTTGTAGTCAGATTACACTAATGGATGGCAAGACTTTCAATATCACAGAAACAGCTCGTTGTGAAATCACGGTCAGTGGTAGTCTCTTTATTTGAGACAACTTACGTATTATCCTTTCCAGGCATAGTGTCTCGGTTAAAGAAGAAGTTGAGACCCGTTCTAAATGAAACACCATAATTTTGGGGAAACTTGTTATCTTTTGCTACCCTTAGTGAACGTTGGTAGTTCATCATCAATGAACGGCGGTGCTATGATATATTCTCTTTCTACCTTTAGTGAAAGTTGGTAGGACATCGGCAGTTAACATCGATGTTTGTTATCTTTTTGCTACCCTCAGTGAACGTTGGTAGTTCATCATCAGTGAACGGATGTGCTATGATATATTCTCTTTCTACCTTCAGTGAAAGTTGGTAGGACATCGGAAATGAACGTCGATGTTTGTTACCTTTTTTCTACCCTCAGTGAACGTTGGTAGTCCATCATCAGTGAACGGTGGTGCTGTGATATATTCTCTTTCTACCTTCAGTGAAAGTTGGTAGGACATCGGTAATGAATGTCGATGTTTGTTATTTTTTTGCTACCCTCAGTGAACGTTGGTAGTTCATCGTCAGTGAACGGTTGTGCTATGATATATTCTCTTTCTACCTTCAGTTAAAGTTGGTAGGACATCGGCAGTGAACGTCGATGTTTGTTATCTTTTTGCTACCCTCAACAAATGTTGGGAGTTCATCGTCGGTGAACGGCGGTGCTATGATATATTCTCTTTCTACCTTCAGTGAAAGTTGGTAGGACATCGGAAGTGAACGTCGATGTTTGTTATCTTTTTTCTACCCTCAGTGAATGTTGGTAGTTCGTCGTCAGTGAACGGCGGTGCTATGATATATTCTCTTTCTACCTTCAGTGAAATTTGGTAGGTCATCGGCAGTGAACGTCGGTGATTGTTATCTTTTTGCTACCCTCGGTGAACGTTGGTAGTTCATCGTCAGTGAATGGTGGTGCTATGATATTTCTTTTCTCTTTCCCTTCAGTGAAAGTTGGCAGGACATCGGCAGTGAACGTTGATGTTTGTTATCTTTCTCTCTGCCTTCAGTGAACGTCGATAGCTTCTCCTTCGGTAGAAGTTGGTGTATCGTTTGACCAAGAAGGGGGGGGGGGTGAATTGAAAACTTGAAATCAAAAGCACAATGACACAATATTTTTATCCTGGTTCGTTTGATCTCAAACTACTCGAGTCCACATGTCAAAGTGATTTCTCCTCTCTCCAACGAGGTCTTAATCCACTAATCTCAAAAGGATTACAATCACTACTTTAACAACTGTTAAAGTCTTCTTGAGTACAACCACAATCCGGTTAATCTCAAGGAACACTGCTTTAATCAAATAAACAAGAGTATTGTGTATTGTTGTTTTTCTTTACAAAAACTGTTATGACAACTGTGATAATTTACATAAAATTAGAGCTTAGAAAGATGATGAATAATGCTTGCAGCTTTTTAAATTCTCGTGAATAATATATGCAAATCGTTAACGATTTGAACACTGAGCTTGTTTATATAGGCAATGGATTTACGTTGATCATCAAGCGTGTTAAATGTCATTAACTCAGTTTCCATTTGGAGAAGATCCTGTTTGAAAGAAGTCGTTGTAATTGATGCTGTATTGAATGATTAGTAACGCTTCAGAATCTTTCATCCTTGCTTGCTGCTGATACTTCAGCACATTGATGACTTGGATTATTATGTTCTTGTACAGAATCAGAGTTTACTTCACTTACGCGCAGGTTCTGGTCATCAATCTTCAACGTATGTTCTGATTGCTTCAGCGTGTAGCTCTTAAGGCTTAACTTCTGATGCTGCTTTGGTCAGAACTTCTGCATACATAATAACATAATTTTTAGGTGCATATTTGTTCTTTGTATTTGTTATCATCAAAACTATAACTAAGGGTTGTAGAATCAAACTATGTTCTAACAATCTCCCCCTTTTTGATGATCACAAAAACTAGAATTTTCAATGAAAAATAAAGAACAAAAGGTTTAAGAGAAACTCCCCCTGAGTTGATTACTTCCCTTAAGTTCCTTCTCATCAGAGTTTTAGCTGTATCTTCTATCAGAATTTGTACATGTTCAAACTTTTCAGAAAGTAGAGGTTAAGTAATTTAGAATGTTTGAGACTTTTGTCTTGGTAAACCATTATTGAAAATATCTTACTTTCTCCCCCTTTTTGTCATGTATCAAAAAGGAAATGTAATCAGAGCCAAAATAGATGAATTATATTTAAAACATAATGCAATGACAGGTTCCAGAAACAAAGAGGTAAAATTAAAAGTTACAGATAAACAATTTTTAAAAGAAAATCTAAGAAGGAGGGGGAAGACGTGTGAACAACGTTTCCAGCAAGCTCTTGATATGAGTATTTGACTCTTCTTGCTTGCCCAAAATGCCTCTGATTTCCTTTGTGGCATCTTCTTGTTTACCCATAATACTTTTAATCTCCTTGTCCGTATCCTCCTGCTTATCCAGCCTTGCATGGATTAAAGCATTTTCTTTCTTCAACTCTTCCAGTGTTTGCATGACTAAGGAGGAAGCTGGTGTCTCTTCAGGAGTTTGAAGTTGCTCAGAGAATTCTACAGCTTCTTCTGAGTGAACCATTTCTTCTGCAGTAGTCGAGTCTTCTAGAGCAGTAGTCAGAGAGAGACTTTCTGATTCTGGTTCAGCTACATCTGAAGGATGATGCTCTTTCCAGGGAGCATTATCCAGCGAAAGGATATCTTTCTTGAATAGTTGGCTCAGAACTTGGTCTTGAAAATCCTTCAGCTTATCACTAAAGTTCTGCTGAGCCTTTTCATAACATAATTCCTTCAGCTTTAGAGTTTCAGAGTTAAGCCAGTTTCTGAAACTTGCCCACATATAATCAGAAGCAGTAGGATTAGACATCTCCAGACTTGCATGCTTCAAAGAATTTATCCATTCCTGCATTCCTGTTTCAAAAATCAAAAAACTTGTACCAACATCTGATGTGGTTGCAGTTGGTTTAGGTTTGGGAATGGTAGTTTTGTGTGAGATGGAAGCTAATCTTTCCAGCACAATTGAATCAATGATAAGTCTTACGTTTTCAGCTGGACTGTTAGTGGGTGAAGGAGTGGGAGAGTCAGGAATGATAATTGGTCTGGTAGGGGTGTTTGGAGGTGTGGATTCAAGGGATGAAGGGATTTTTGGAATGTCGTGAATGGTGAGAGGCATGCAGACCGCAAGAGGTTCTGTAATTCCAGGTATTGGGATTGTGGTATCAGAGTCTGAATGAGAGTATTCAGATTGGTTTGTGGAGGTGTGTTGGGTTTTTGATTCAGGAATATCAGAAGATGGAATTTCAGATGGTTGAGTTTCTGGTTGTGGTGAGTTGGAGTTCAGATCTTTTGGTTGTGGTATTTCTGGTTTAGGAATTTCTTGTTGAGGTGATTGAAGTTGTGAAGTTTCTGGTTAAGGAATTTCGATTTGTGGAGAGTGTGGTTGCGGAATTTCTGGTGGTTGTTGAGAGTTTATCTCAGAAAATAAAGGAAAATCCTCCAGAGGTATCCTTCTTGAAGTAATGGTTTCATGAGGGGTAACAGTTGGTTCCTTCTTGATATTCTCAATGATCTTCATTTTCTTCAGATTTTTAGCGTTCAGAGGCTTCCCAGCAGTTGCTTCCAATGTGCTAATTTCCTAAGCCTCCGTCAGATGTTCTATCAGCCTATTCTCTGTTAGAATATCTGATATCAGCCTTCCTAAGGGAATCCAATCCCTCTTGGTCCTTTCGTCTTCTCTTGTTTCCTTCACACTTGTTCTGAGGTGGTTAAACATCAAGTGTGGAAGATTTACCTTTGTCCTCTTAGCAATGAAATAGATCAGAAATTGCTGATCAATGTTGATATAATCAGGAGAGCTTATGGGCTTCCTGTGGTTGATACACCCTAGAATGATTCTGGCCCAAATTCTGTGGTGATCCTTCAAATCTCTGATTTTACTGGAGGGTAGTCCATGAGTAAAAATTTCCTTTGCAATTGATCTTAGGTCAGAGCATCTCTCATCCATGTCAATGCATCTGACACCACCACCGTTGTATCCAAGAAGCTTCGCAATAAGGTCTTCTGTAATCACAATTTTCTTCCCCATGACATAAGAAGTAACCTGGTGATTTGAAGAAGAAGCATGTATCTAGAATTCTTTGACAAGAATGGAAAATGTTGGCCCCAATAGACGGTCAAAGTACATGTTCCATCCTTGTGCTGTAACGTCTTCATACAAGTTGAAGTCATTTTCTTGCAAGCTTTCAAAGTCAATAATCAGTTCATAGAGAACTTCCATATTATCAAAAGGTGTGAGGAGCGTTTTGTGGGGTTCTTCATACTGTTCCATTGAAGCAGATTCATGAGCACTGGCATTTTTGAGACTTGAAGAATCCATTGTTCACACGGGATTTTTGAGGAAGATGAAAGGGTTTTTGAAAGCAAGAACTTGAACCGGGAGAAAATATTGAGAGAATAAAAGTGAATGAATGTAAAAAGTAATTTTGAGTTTAAATAGGTTTCTTTAAAACGTAAGCAGTAAGAAAGAGAAAAAATTAGTAATGATTATATGCATTAATGACACCTGAAATTAGGGGATTTAGAAAGATACTGAACGGTTACCCTTGACAAGTGTCTCAGTGCACCCAATCAGCGCCTTTGACCTTTCAGAAATTGAACGCATGTTCAGCCTCAGAGAGTAGCTGATGAGAGGGTGACAACTATTTGATGATGTGAACTGCATGCTTCTATCCTTGAAATGAAACGTTCAGATCTTCATGGATAGACTCTGATGCAATCTGTACTTCTAAACTTTGAAGACAGGTTGATCAGTTGTTCACAGAAAATAACAAAGTTCTGAAGGTTAAGATATGTAAATAAAACATTTTATTCTGGGCATAGCTTCATGATGAGATGTTTCAGAATGAAGTTGAACCTATCTTCAGAAAGAGGTTTTGTAAAGACATAAGTCCATTGATGGTCTGTGTCAATAAATTTTAAGCTAAGAATCCCTTTCTGAATATAGTCCCTAATAAAATGATGCTTTATTTCTATGTGCTTAGCCCTAGAATGCAATATTGGATTCTTACTGAGACAAATAGTAGAAGTATTGTCACAGAGGATAGGAATGTTACTCTCAAATATGTTGAAGTCTTCAAGTTGACTTTTCATCCAGAGCATTTGCATGCTACATCCAGCAACTGCTATGTATTCAGCTTCTGCTATTGATAGTGCTAATGTGGACTGTCTCTTGTTGGTCCATGAGATCAGATTTTCTCCCAGAAACTGGCAGCTTCCAGAAGTGCTTTTAGGTTCTACTCTGTCTCCAGCAAAGTCAACATCATAATATCCTATTAAGATGTAATCATTTGATTTTCTATAAAACAAACCCAGATTAGTAGTACCTTTCAAATACTTGAAAATTCGCTTAACTGCTGTTAAGTGAGATTCTCTAGGATCTGATTGGAATCTAGCACATAAGGAAACACTAAATAAAATGTCAGGCCTTGAAGCCGTCAGATAGAAGAGAGAACCAATCATACCTCTGTAGACCTTCTGTTCTACCTTTTTACTTACCTCTTCCTTTTCCAAAATTCACGTGGGGTACATTGGAATCCTTGAGGGCTTACATTCTGAGAGATCAAATTTCTTCAGAAGTTCTCTGACATATTTAGTCTGATGAATGTAAGTTCCTTCTGGAGTTTGGTTTATCTGAATGGCCATAAAGAATTTGAGTTTCCCCATTAAGCTCATCTCAAACTCTGCCTGCATGCATTTAGGAAACTCTCTTCCCAAAGAGGGTTTAGTAGATCTAAAGATGATGTCATCAACATAAATCTGACATACTAAAATGTAATTCTTAACTGTCTTACAGAATAAGGTTATGTCCACTTTCCCTCTAGTGAATTCCTTTTTTAACATGAAGTTACTTAGTCTTTCATACCAAGCTCTAGGAGCTTGTTTCAGACCATAGAGTGACTTCTTTAGTTTGAAAACATATTCTGGGTGTTTGGAATTCTCAAAACCAGGGGGTTGGTGCACATATAACTCTTCATCTATATAGCCATTTAAGAATGCACTTTTGACATCCATCTGATATAGAGTGATGCCATTGTTTACAACAAATGATATTAAAAGTCTGATAGATTCTAACCTGGCGACTGGAGCAAAGGTTTCTGTATAGTCTATCCCCTCTTGCTGATTATAACCTTGTGCTACCAGTCGTGCTTTGTTTCTGATGACTTCTCCTTGCTTGTTCAGTTTGTTTCTGAACACCCACTTTGTTCTAACGACGTTGAATCCTTTTGGTTTGGGAACCAGATCCCATACATCATTTTTGGTGAATTGATTCAATTCCTCCTGCATTTCCAGAATCCAGTCATTGTCCAGAAGCGCTTCATCAGTTGTTGTTGGTTCAATCAGAGAGACTAGTCCCATGAGGGATTCTTCAGAGTTTCTGAATGTTGATCTTGTTCTGATTAGATCATCCTTCTTTCCCCGTATTTTATCTTCTGGGTGAGCTATGCTGCTTTTGGATATCCTTTTCTGAAGTTGATCAACTGAAGGTGCTGGATTGCTTGCAATAACTCTTTCTGATGTTGTGGTAGCGTCTCTGTTGAGAACTTCTGACGAGTTTTCTTCAGAACCTATGAGTTCAACTTCCATACCTGCAAGGAATTCATTCTGCTTTGACTCTTGAGAGTCAAGCTTATCATCAAACCTAACACTGATTGACTCTTCAACAATTTGTGTTTCTGTATTATATACTTTGTACCCTCTTGAGCATTCCGAGTATCCTAACATAATACACTTTTGTGCTTTAGAGTCAAACTTGTTCAAATAATTTTTTGTATTTAAAATAAAGCAAGTGCATCCAAATGGATGAAAATAAGAAATGTTGGGATTTCTATTCTTCCACAATTCATATGGAGTCTTTTCTAGAATAAGTCTTATAGAGATTCTATTCTGAATGTAACATGCTGTGTTGATTGCCTCTACCCAGAAGATCTTAGCAATATTAGTCTCATTGATCATGGTTCTGGCCATTTCTTGCAATGTTTTATTCTTTCGTTCTACAACTCCAAATTGTTGGGGAGTTCTAGGACAAGAGAAGTCATGCAAGATGCCTTTTTCATTAAAAAATAATTCAAAATTTTTATTTTCAAATTCCCCACCATGATCACTTCTGACTTTGACAATTCTAAGATCCTTTTCATTCTAAACTTGGTTGCAGAAAGTAACAAACACAGAGTGTAACTCGTCCTTGTGTCTTAAGAACTTTACCCATGTCCATCTGCTATAGTCATCTACGATTACTAACCCATACTTCTTGCCACTGACAGACGCAGTTTTTACTGGTCCAAATAAGTCAATGTGCAGAAGTTCTAATGGCTTAGAGATGGAAACAACATTTTTGGATTTGAAAGCAGGTTTTGCAAATTTTCCTTTCTAACATGCTTCACACAGAGCATCTGAGCTGAACTTCAAGTTTGGAAGTCCTCTGACCAGATTGAGTTTGTTAATCTGAGATATTCTTCTCATACTAACATGCCCCAATCTTCTGTGCCAGACCCATTGCTCATTGTTAACAGAAAGTAGCCATTTTACATTCTGACTCTTTAGTTCAGAAAGTTTTATTTTATAAATGTTATTTTTCCTCTTTCCATTAAATAGGATAGTCCCATCTTTCTGACTAACAGCTTTGCGTGAATTTTGATTAAAGATTATATCATAACCGTTATCACTTAATTGACTTATGGATAACAGGTTATGCATTAATCCATCAACTAATAATACATTATTTATAGATGGAAGATTTTCATTACCTACTGTTCCAGAGCCAATGATCTTTCCTCTTTGGTTGCCTCCAAATCCCACGTAGCCTCCAGGCTTAAGTTCTAGGCTTTGGAACATATGTCTTCTTCCCGTCATGTGTCGAGAGCAGCTAATGTTCAGGTACCATGACTGGTGTTTTAGCCTTGCTACTAAAGATATCTGCTACATATATAATTTTATCCTTAGGTACCTATATCTTCTTGGGTCCTGGTTTGTTAGTTTTACCAAAATTCTTATTGAATTTTGGTTTGACAGAATAATCACTACTTATGTATTTTATGTCATGTGTGTGCCCATATATAAAATGTGAATTGAGTGGTGTGCGTTTTATGACTAAGTCCATGGCCTGTTTAGGTGTAGATACCTTAACTTGATATCCTATCCCTTTTCTTCCATTTCTGCTAACTCCATAGATCATTGAAGTCATCTTGCTTCTATATATGTTTCTAGGTAGAAACTTCTGAAAGCTGTGATCATACTCTTTGATGATCTCATCAGCATTACTGGGAGTCTCTAAGATTGTTTCCTTCTGAGAATTTTGCAAATCATTTTCTAATTTTGAAATTTTTTCTTTTAACTCAGAATTCTCTAATCTGAGACTCTCAGACTTTTCTGAGTCAGAGGCAAGATCCCTTTTCAGGTTCTTGAATTTGACTCTGATATGCTGATACCTTTCCAGAATTTCATTTAGACTTTCTGCAAGTTCAGCCTTAGTAAAATCAATGGTAAAGTCAGGGAATACCTCTTCAGTGTCTGATTCTGAGTCTGAACCAGAAGCTTCACTTTCTTCTGACACGTTTTCCATGAGATCTATGTTTGCTCTTTCATCATCTGACTCTGAGTCAGCTTCAGAGGTGTCCGAATCATCCCATATTTCCATGAGGCTTTTCTTCTTTTCCTTGAAGGACTTCTTTTTGGGCTTATCCTTCTGAAGCCTTGGGCAGTCACTTTTGTAGTGCCCTTGCTCGTTACACTCATAGCAAATGATGTCCTTGTTATTTGGCTTTCTATATCCTGAAGAACCTTTAGATCTTCTGTGTTCAGAGGAAGACTCAGACTTTCTTATCTGGAAGAGGATTCATTATGATTCTCTGATCTTCTAGGATTTCTGAATTTCCTTTGTCTCTGCTTCCATAATTGGTTCACACTTCTGGAGAGCAGAGAAAGTTCATCTTCTTCTGATGAGGATTCATCAGAAGTTTCTTCCACAACCTGCAAAACCTTAGAGTCAGATTTTCTGTTAGATTTTAAAGCTAGTGGCTTACCTTGCTTTTGAGGCTCATCTTCTTCTAGCTTTATCTCGTGACTTCTGAGGGAGCTGACAAGTTCCTCCAGAGATATTTTGTTGAGATTTTTGCTAGCTTAAGTGCTGTGACCATTGGCCTCCATTTCTTGGGTAAGCTTATGATGATCTTCTTAACGTGATCAGCAATAGAATACCCTTTGTCAAGAACCTTCAGTCCAACAACAAGGATTTGGAATCTTGAAAACATAGCTTCTATGGATTCACTATCTTCCATCTTGAATGCCTCATACTTTTGAATGAGCGCAAGGGCCTTGGTTTCTTTGACTTGAATGTTGCCTTCATGCGTCATTCTCAGAGAGTCAAACATGTTCTTGGCAGTCTCTCTTTGAGATTTTCTCATATTCTGAGTATGAGATAGCACTGAGGAGTATTGTTCTAGCCTTATGGTGATTTCTGAAGTTACGTTTCTGCTGGTCAGAGATCATTTTTCTGTCTATCTTCTGACCTCTTCCATCCACTGGATGTGCCATCAGTTACCATGTCGCACAGATCAGCATCATGGGCCAGAAAGAAACTCTCAATTCTATCTTTCTAGTAGTCAAAGTTTTCTCCATCAAAGACTAGAGGTTTGCCATTGAATCTGTCCTTGTCTTCATGGTAGTCATTGCTGATGTTTTGGCTTGGTCCCACAATAGTCTTTTTCTGCAGCTTGGATCTTGTACTGACACAGTTAAGTGTTTAAGCTCAAAACCAAGCGCTCTGATGCTAATTGAAGAAGTAAAAAACACAAGAAGGGGGGGGTTGAATTGAAAACTTGAAATCAAAAGCACAATGACACAGTATTTTTATCTTGGTTCGTTTGATCTCAAACTACTCCATTCCACCTGTCAAGGTGATGTCGCCTCTCTCTAACGAGGTCTTAATCCACTAATCTCAAAAGGATTACAATCATTACTTTAACAACTGTTAAAGTCTTCTTGAGTACAACCACAATCCGATTAATCTCAAGGAATACTGTTTTAATCAAATAAACAAGAGTACTGTGTATTATTGTTTTTCTTTACAAAAACTGTTATTACAATTGTGATAATTTACACAAAATTAGAGCTTGGAAAGATGATGAATAATGCTTGCAGCTTTTTGAATTCTCGTGAATAGTATATGCAAATCGTTAACGATTTGAACACTGAGCTTGTTTATATAGGCAATGGATTTACGTTGATCATCAAGCGTGTTAAATGTCATTAACTCAGTTTCCATTTGGAGAAGATCCTGTCTGAAATAAGCCGTTGTAATTGATGATGTATTGGATGATTAGTAACGCTCCAGAATCTTTCATCCTTGCTTGCTACTGATACTTCAGCACATTTATGACTTGGATTATTATGTTCTTGTACAGAATCAGAGTTTACTTCACTTAAGCGCATGTTCTGGTCATCAATCTTCAGCGTATGTTCTGATTGCTTCAGCGTGTAGCTCTTAAGGCTTAACTTCTGATGCTTCTTTGGTCAGAACTTTTGCATACACAATAACATAATTTTTAGGTGCATATTTGTTCTTTGCATTTGTTATCATCAAAACTCTAACTAAGGGTTGTAGAACCAAACTATGTTCTAACAATATTCTCTTTCTACCTTCAGTTAAAGTTGGTAGGACATCGATAGTGAACATCGATGTTTGTTATCTTTTTGCTACCCTCAGTGAATGTTGGTAGTTCATCGTCAGTGAATGGTGATGCTATGATATATTCTCTTTCTACCATCAGTGAAAGTTGGTAGGACATCGGCAGTGAACGTCGATGTTTGTTATCTTTTTTCTGCCCTTAGTGAATGTTGGTAGTTCATCGTCAATGAACGACGGTGCTATGATATATTCTCTTTCTACCTTCAGTGAAAGTTGGTAGGTCATCAGCAGTGAACGTCAGTGATTGTTATCTTTTTTCTACCCTCGGTGAGCGTTGGTAGTTAATCATCAGTGAACGACAGTGCTATGATATTTCTTTTCTCTCTACCTTCAGTGAAATTTGGTAGGACATCGGCAGTGAACGTCGATGTTTGTTATCTTTCTCTCTGCCTTCAGTGAATGTCGGTAGCTTCGCCTTCGATAGAAGTTGGTGTATCCTTTGACCATTCTACCATTCTCTTTAATTTAGGGCTTTTGATCCACCAGTGATTTATTTTCCTGGTGGGGTTTCTCCCTTGTTTCCTTATTGTTACATCCTCAGTGGTGTTTTGCTTTTCTTTGGTCCTGTTCATATGCATTCATGATCATAAACATTTGCATGGAATCTTAGGGCCAAAAATAGGGTTTGTTTTATATTTAAGAATCTTCAATCGCGTAGACACGAAGATTTTTAACCTTCGTATCTCCGGATATAAGAAACTTAAATAAGGGCAGCTGTTGTACCCCAATTTTTGCCCCTAAGATCCCTTCATCATACCATGTTGATTCATGCACAACAAGATCACACTAGGATTTTTGGTTACCCTCCCTATATTTAGCTTTGCCCTTTGAGGAATCACCAAGCACCTTGACTTGTGTTCCTTTTGTTATCATGAATATTTTTTGTTTGATTTCTTCTTTTAACTAATAAAATACAATGTTGGTTTGTCTTGCTTGTTATCCATGTAGGCAAAGGCAGTGAGATTTGACAAGTTACCACATGGGTTCATGAGTTTATTTCTATTCCCTAGTCAATAAAGCTTGAGAAGTTTAAACCTCACCATTGGGTTTGTTTTGGAAGAAATGGCATGGCAAGGTTATTTTGGTTCACCATATTTCAAGGTTATCAAATTTGATTCAAAAGTACAAGGGGTTGATTGAAGAAGTTGTCATGCTTGGACAAGGCTTTGTTCCTAATGGTCACAAGAGCATATTTCTCTCAATTTTTAAGATATGGAAGTGGTTTTGGTGGCTATGATTTCTCATTATCATCCTCAACAACTTCTATTCACAAAACAAGAATGTTGGTACAAGAAGTTTGTTCAAATTTGTCAAAGTTCCTCAAGCCATTTTCTTGATCTAGGAGTTAGGGTTTTGAACTTCAAAGGAATATATCTTGCTCATATTTTGGTATTTTTGAGTGATTCCAAAGACATCAATCTATTCAAAGGGTTTTTAACAAGTCACTTCAAAAGTTTAAAGGAGTTTTCATGTGGAAGAAGCTTGATGTTGAAGAAAGATTACAAGTCCTCCAGATGAATCCCTAATTTTCCATGTGTGACTTAAAATGATCATAACTTGGTCAATTTTTATCACGTTGAGCCTATTCTTTTTCCATGACGATCTTGAAGGTGTGAAATTTATGCCT
Source organism: Vicia faba (assembly GCA_948472305.1). Classification (NCBI taxonomy): domain Eukaryota; kingdom Viridiplantae; phylum Streptophyta; class Magnoliopsida; order Fabales; family Fabaceae; genus Vicia; species Vicia faba. Next base: position 615,650,522 of record OX451735.1, on the reverse strand, counting down.
TCTTTTATGTGCAAAGTGATAAAATGGATAGAATTTGCCTTAAGTATACAAAAGATTATAGGTCATTTCATGATTTTTTGCCAACTTCAACAATTCATAACTCTCTCAATTTTTGGATATTTTTAATAGTTCAAGTTTCAAAATTTCATTCAAGATATCTACTTCATGCCATCTTTTTTGGTCAAGAGAAAATTCCACGTGGAAGGCTATGTTTGGATGCAAGAGATTATAGGTCATTTTTGAAGAAGAACTTGAAATATTTCTAAGTATGGAAAGTCAACTCTTTTTCTCCAACTTTGACCTAACACAACTTTCATCTCAAGCATCCATTTAATTCCATTCTTTTTCCATTGCAAATCTTGTAACCTCATCTTTCTAAAGCATCAAGAATCATGCTTTAAGACCCCTTAAGCTGAGAATACCATTGTTTCAAAAGTGGTAACTTGGAATTGAAGTTTCATTGCAAGTCAGAATTTGAATTTCATGTTACAACCTCTAAACCTCAAATTAGCACGCGTTTTGGGTCTAAACATGATTAGCCAACTTTCCCAAGTGGATTAGTACATCAAAACGCGAGAATTGGATGAGTTTTGGTGAAGTTTAGATCACACTTCACTCGTGCATCAGGTTTGCACGAATTCCCTCCAAAATGCATCATTCACTCTTCCTTTTGATCCCATTTGCTTCTCTTATAAATACATGAACTATCCCACTCATTTTCTCAAGCTTGGATAGCCAAAATCACCCTGCCAAACTTGTTCTACAACTCAGAATTCAACAACTTCAAAATCCATTCTCAAGCCTTTTTCAATCCAATTTTTCCATCAATTCACCTTCCTTGATCTTCCCTGAAGCTAACCATATAATTACATTTGAGAATCGTGCCCTATACTGCTCCATAGAAGTCCAGTTTCAGAGCTCTGCAACTCAACTTCAATAGGTAGATTCCTTCATTAATTCTTCAAAACTCTAATATCATTGTGATGCTCTCATTGCCCTGGTTCTAGTCGCAACACTTACTTCTTACTGGAAACGCGTTTTGACCATGAAATTTCAAATCCCTTTTCAAAACTTTACTTCCAAATTGTTTGAGCTACAGTTTATATAAATTTGGCGTGAGGGTGTGGTTGTCTTCATCTTGAAGAGGCGAAGCGAATGGCATAGGTCTGAGCTTCTGATTTTACAGTTTGAGAGACGTGCAATTCACGTTAGCTGGAGGTTGAAGATGAACAACGTGTCATCTTCCAACCAATGAAGGTGCGCCATATGTTTTTTTGAAAATCTGATTTTATAATTGATTTCGTGTTTTATTCACTAATGACCATGATATGCACATCGCGCCAGATCCGTTGGATTTGATTACTAACGCGTTTTGACTCTCATCCAATGGTCCACATATTTTTACTTTTATTTTCTTTTCTGATATGGTCCACAGATCCCTTAAATTTCAAAAAATCATAGAAAATTCATTTTAAGTCCAAAAAATCTGAAAAAATTATGAATTTTTTTTTTATTATTCTCTTTCTGATTTTTACTTTTTCACAATTTAATTTTGTGTTTTGGTATTTTTTATAAATTTTCACTTTATTTGATTTGTTTTAAATGTTTAAAAATACTTTTATACATTTTCAAATTCTGTAAAAATTATGGAATGATCCAATGATATTGTGACAAATATTGGTGACCTTATTTTATTTTTGTTTCTGACTTTGCTTTTTTTTTATCATTTTTGGTTTATTTTACCCATTTATTTTAATTTTAAAAATAGTTTCTGACTTCAAAAATTACCAAAAAAAATGTGAAATTATTTGAGCCCTTTTCTGATTTTTCTATGGTCTTACTTTTCATTTCTTGAATAATTTGAACATAGTTGATATTTTTCTCCTTATTTTCTATTTTTAAACATTATTTTTAAACCTTTTAATGTATACATTAAAATGTAATATTTTGTGATTATTTTCTGGCTGATCTTGGGTTAGATTTTGGATCATGAACTTTATTAACATCTTTGGATCCATGGTGTTGAGTTGAACTCCACAAAAATGGATGAATGATTTTAATAATAGTTTGATTAAGATTAATTCAAAAGTGGTTTGTATATTCTCTCCCATCCCTCTTCATCTCATCCCCATCTTATTGCACTAAATGTTGTTGGAGCGTGATCTCTATATCATGTCTCAAAACAAATGGTGCATAGATTGCTATTGACCAACCTCAAAATAGGCGCGACTTCTATATAAGTCCACTTACGATTGCTTAACATAGCGCTAAATTTTGTCCCGATTCGAATAAATGATCATTCGTGGCCCAAACTTATGTTTGCAAGCCTAAGTATATTAATTTGATCTCTTTGATCCAATAACCTTGAGATTCATTATGTGGAGGCTTTGGTTCTACCAATCCTCTAATGGATCTACAATATCTTTGGACAACGCGGATCACTTAAACATCGTTGATCATTAAATGACACTTATGAGAATTCCAAATGGATGATATACTTGACAAAAAGCAAATGCGATTTGTTGTGTGGAGGCTTTGGTTCTACCAATCCTCTAATGAGTTCCAAATGCAAGTTTCAAGATGGTCATCCAACTAACCACTAATTATTTACTTGTTTTACTTTATGCTTTTATTTTTTATGCTTTATGTACCATTTACTTTTAGCATTTACATTTCATGCCATTTTCATCTTTGCTCATTTGAGCATTTACTTTCTTGTCATTTTTACTTTGCTCACTTGAGCTTTTCTTTTCCTTTTTAAGATACTTAATAATTAACATAAACCCTAAAAAATATTTAATGGTACTTGGACTATTTGGTTACTATCCTTGGCATTATGGAGCATGAAACTTTTCTTGGACTTAGGATTATAAACCTTGTCCTATCTTGGAGACCTTGTGATCTTATCTGATTATTTTGTCTGGAGCTCTTGAGGTTTACCTCAAGACATTGGGTTGCTTTTTGTTTTTTGTGTGCAGGTTTTTTGTGATTACACCTTTTGTTTGTAATCTGGAATTCACCCGTATACAGCCGTTACTCTGCCCAATTTTTGAGAAGACTTAATACATGTGATGTTTGGTTCTCTCAAGAGGTCTAGTATTCTTTTGCTTGATTGGTTTCAATCCAAGGAATGAGAATTCTATCTTGGCTCATAATGTCAAGTATTGGCTTCTTGTTGGTTAGATGGTTCTTATCCCTAGATTTTACCTTATGCTTTAAGATAGTCTCTTCTTCTCCTCCCATCTTCTTTAATTTCAAAATCTTCTTCCTCCTTTTGAAAAGTCTTCTTGTTTTTAAACTTGAACCACTTTCTTAATAAACTTGGACTTAGGTCCATGCATTTTCAAACATTTTAATAAATAAACCCTAATCAACTTAATAATACTTTGATATTTTTATGAGAAGACTAAAAGTAAATCAATCTCATTTCAAGTCATTTTTCCACTTTGGCTTTTATCTTTAAACTTTTCTATAAAAAAATTGAACTCTTGTCAATCCTTGTAGTGATGCAAACAACTATACTTCTACAATATGTAGTGAAGAGAGATATTTTCCACTTGGATGTTGAGTGAGGCATTGTTGATTTTAAAATCCAAGTCATATCCTCCACTTTGAGATGATGCAAATTCTCCTTTCTCATAATTGTGGGTAGTAGGTATGTTTTCCACACGAACAATGACGAGGATGTTTTATCTCATAAAATTAACCAACACATTTGTGTTTTAAATTTTTAAAAGAGGAACTACGTGTACCCTGATCCCCTATTGCACGAAAGGTGGTACATAGGCACTAAAGGTTCGCAACCGCGACAGGTGCAAAAAAAAATTATAAAATAAATATATTTCTTTTCTCACCTCCACCATCCATTTTTATACAACATTTTTTATAGCCAAAATATACAAATTTTACAAAGAGGTTTCTGCGGAGTACCATAGATGTTTAGGGTGCTAATACCTTCCCTTTACATAACCAACCCCCTTACCTTGAATCTTTCCCCCTCTTTTTTGGGTTATTCGCTCTTTTCCCATTCCTTTGAAAACAATAAAGCGCGGTGGCGATTTTTATTTTGATTTATATAAAGTCTAGTCAATCCAATGGCTTAGTCTTAAACATTTCTACCGCTACACTCAGAGAGATTCTTCTTTTCCTTGTATAATCTCTTCTAGAGAGGTCGCCGTCTTCGGATGACGGCGAGAGACAGTGAAGTGCCTTGAGAACATCTTCCCCAACTACTTCTATGAGGTGATGGATTTGTTGGGGAGGCTTTTGTACCAAGACACTGCCCATTTTCTCAGAGTTGTTGGAAATAATCTGCACTTGATGGCACCCCTAACACCACGGTAGTCGAGAAGGGCATCAACGTTCTCGATGTAATCTTCAGGATCAGTCATCCCATCATATATTCCCAAGTTTGGTGGTTTTTCTAGTCCGACGGGGAGGGGAGCATCCATGATAGCCCGAGATAATAGATCGCAGGGGTCTTCCTCGTCGCTCCATCCCGATGATGGTGGCAAAGAATAGTTCTGCTCCCCTCGTCGGGGACAATTTTCTCGTTGAGGAGATGGGCTTCTCGATATGCCCTGCAGTTTCTTGGTCACCGGGGAGAGTTGGTCCCTCCGAGGAGGGGTGTGATCACACTTCTTGATGGCCAAGAGACGAGTTTTTTCTTGCTCCCGGCAGTGATCATGTCGTCGAGGAGATGTGTTGTGTGATCTTTGTCGATGGTGCCTCCGCAAGAGAGACTTTGATCGGTGAGAAATTTTCCAACACCCACATCTTTTCATTTTGTTGGTGGATTAGGGAGTTGGTCTGATTGAGAGTTGCGAGCAGGGCAGCCATAACAGGGTCGGTGTTGGACGGAGTAGGGATTTCCTACGTGTTTTCCGCTGCTCCTTCCTGAGCCTTCTTGATCTTGTGAGTTTCGATGTCGACGTCTTCAGCCTCGTCAAAGAATGGGGAGACGGTGCGACTGTCCCTCAATGGATGGATATTCAAGAAAGGGAATCTCGCCCCAGTCATCTATCTTACGGGCAGGGGAGATGGTGTGTTTGTGAGCATTGTCGTCTTTATGACTGGCCATGATCCGAATCTTGAATATCTGCTTTGATCTTCGGTTTCAGGGGAAAGAAAGATGGGGAGAGCAGGTTTCCCATAGACGGCGCCACTGATCTTATCGGTTGAGCAGAACCTGAAGTGGGCCAGAGACTTCGACTTCAATGCTGGAATGGAGGAGGAGGGGGTGTACCTGCAAGACACTCTGATGCTAAAGTCAATAAGAGCACAAAGAGATACAAGATGGAAAGTCTAGAATTTTAGAAGTATGTGATGAACATTCAATACATGTCCCTCACCTGTGTAAAGGTTTATATAATGCCCCCGCCGCTTGGCCATTGGTCCCTATTTTTAAGCCTAGATATGCGGGTCCGTAAAACTAGATAACTGTCACGACTTGGTCAAACCGGGCAGGTGTGCCTGCAACTAGTCGTTAGTTTCAAGGAGGAGGTGGGTTACAGGCAGTGTTCTGATCGATTCCTGATTGTCTGACCGACTTGAGGTCGGACAAACTGAGAGGTGCCCGTAACTGGCCTTTGCGGCGAACAAGGGTGAGATGATGGGCAGACGCGTTGTGAGCGCTATTCTGGTTGTGTGGAGGACAACAAACCATGTGTCCTGGCCGAGGAGCAGAAGCAGCTGCGAGCAGAGGTTCTGCCGAGGACAGCGATGGTCACGTTCGTCCTGAGGGGACAACCGACCACATGTCCCCGATTGAGGGACAGAGGGAAAATATGTCACTTATCTACTTCAATTGAGGCAAAATTATTAGTCCATCTTAAATGTAAAAGTGAATTGGATCATATACATAAATATTTTATCAGACCAGAACAAAATCAAAGTTACATTTTATTACGTTATAACCGTTGGATAAATTAGCATGATAATTTCTAAAACACCACATGTTGTACATGCAATGATAATTTCTAAAACACCACATGTTGTACATGCAATGATAATTTCTAAAACACCACATGTTATGTTGTACATGCAATGATAATTTCTAAAACACCACATGTTGTACATGCAATGATAAATTTCTAAAACACCACATGTTGTACCACGTTACGATATGATTTAAGACAAACAGATAGTGACAATACTATATAGGATGATGACAATGATCATTTAATTCAAATTTAAATTTATGTTTTATTAAAAATTGTAATGTTTGGACCATTTGTGTGGTCCATATTTAGGATACCTATGTCTATAACTTGTTTGGATTAAAAACTATAAAAGTTGCACATTGAGAGATATAATCAAATACGGATATGGCCAACATTTCTAATTCAAAGAATCTCATGTATGAAAACTTGAGAATGGAGAAGAGAGAAGAACAAGAAACACTAAAAAATGAAGAAGAAAGCTTCTCCTATGCAATGCAACTTGCAATCGCTACTGCACTTTCCAATGTGCAATTAAACTTGGTGTATTTGAAGTGTTGCAAAAAGCTAGTAAGGTTACTTACCTCTCTGCCAACAATATTGTGACTGGTCTTTTCAACCTTAATTATTATAACATCCGTGCGTTTATATAATTACTGATGTATATTCATAATTTTAGTTTTAAAATATAATAAAAGTATAAATAAAAAAACTCAATTGTATTATCAAAAAAATTTATAATTTTCTTTAAAGAAAAAATATTATTTTAAATAAAAATGTAATTATTTTACTAAAATTATTTTATATCAATAATTTATATTTTAATTTTTCATATATTATTTTTAAAAATATAAATAAAAATAATTTCAGAATAAAAATATTAGCAACATAAATAATTTTAAAACAACACATTTTCATATGTTATTTTAAGTATATTTATTTATATTTTTTTAATTGTACAAAAATATAATAATCTACGAATTTACACAAATTCTAATATGATTATCTGTATATTCACACGATACTGATATGTTATTTGTGCATTCACATATGTATTGGTGAGATATACACGCTTTTGATATCAAAATGTAATAAAAATATAAATAAAAAAACAAATTTATTTTACCAAAGTAATTTATTATTTATTAAAAAAAAGCATATTGTTAAAATAAAAATAAAATTGTTTTATCAAAATTATTTTATATTAATAATATATATTTTAAATTTTCATATATTATATTAAAAAAATTATATCTTAAATTAAAAATAGTTTCAAAATAAAAGTATTAGATACACAAATAGTTAAGAAAAAAATATAATTTTCTTGTATTTAGATTAATACATTATTTTTACTTTTATTTTCTTTAAATGTATAAAAAATATAAAAATTCTTGGGTTCGTATGAATTTTGATACAATTATCTGTGTGTCACACGATACTAGTATATTACCGTACGTTCGCAGGAATACTGGTCTGTTACACGTATTTATTTTCAAAGATATAATAAAAATGAAATGACAAAAAAAAAGACAAAAATATCTAATCAAAATAAATTACTATTTTTAAAAGAGATAATAAATCAGTTTCTATAATTTTTTTCGTATATCAAAATATTTAAATCAAAGTATAATTATTCATATATACAAAATTTAAATAAATAATAAAAGTATTACCGCTATTATTCAATGTTTAAATCAATAGTTTAATATCAATATCATATATGCGTACCATATAATATCATTAAGTTTTACAATATCAACTAATAATATAGTATTTAAAAATATTAATTTAATCGTATAAATAAATATTAATAACAAAAATAAAAACGTTTGGCATGTGTTTAGAATCATACATTATTTAAAATATATTTATTTAATTATACAAAAATTATAATAATGAGTGGATTCGCACGGATTCTGATACAAATACATATATTTTCATACGGATACTGATTACTACTCATAATTCATATGGATACTTGTGTATTTATTCAGTTTTAGATATTTAAATAAACTATTGGTTAATGAATTTTTTTTACAGGACTAAATAATATTTTGTATTATTTGATCTACTCAAATCAATAAATATTTATCATATATCATTTTTAGAATTAATATTTTTTTTATCAAATAATTTGTCTAATAATATCGACAATTTTAAATAGGTTTATATTAAGCATCAATGGAACATAAACTTCATAAGTCATACTAGCATCCTACAAACAATTCATCATTCCAAAAATTAAACTTTTTTTATTACCCTACCACGTTCCGATATGATTTAAGACAAACAGATCGTGACAATACTATGTAGGATGATGACAATGATCATTTAATTCAAATTTATGTTTTATAAAAAATTGTAATGTTTAGACCATTTGTGTGGTCCATATTTAGGATACCTATGTCTGTAATTTGTTTGGATTAAAAACTATAAAAGTTGCACATTAAGAGACATAATCAAATACAGATATGGCCAACATTTCTGATTCAAAGGATCTCATTTATGAAAACTTGAGCATGGAGAAGAGAGGAGAACAAGAAACAGTAAAAAATGAAGAAGAAAGCTTCTCCTATGCAATGCAACTTGCAATCTCTATTGCACTTCCCATGGCACTTGAATGTGCAATTGAACTTGGTGTATTTGAAGTATTGCAAAAAGCTGGTAAGGATAATTACCTCTCTGCCAACGACATTGTGACTCGTCTTTCCAACATTAATAATCCAGAAGCTTATAGAATGTTAGACCGCATTCTTGCTTTTCTTGCCTCTCATTCAGTGCTTAATTGTACCCTCATTCCTCATGATGATGATGATGATGATGAACAAAACCACATCAATTCCTTTCAAAGACACTATAGCATGACTTCGGTTGCCAAATTTTTTGCTCCTAATTCTGACGGTGTTTCATTAGCACCCTTGATTGCGTTGAATATCGATAACATTTTTCTTGCTAGTTGGTGAGTCATCTCTCCTTCCACTCTCATATATATTTCTGTGATATTGATATGCATTACAAGTAACTTGACTAATTGTGTACACATTCATTCTTAATTAGGTCTCAACTTAAAGACGCAGTTCAGTTCGGAGGCACTCCATTCAATAAGGCTCATGGCACCCATCTATTTGACTATCCTAACTCCGATTCGAGGTTCAATCAAATTTTCAATACTGCAATGAACAATCATTCAACTATAGTCATGAAGAGGGTTCTTGAATGCTACGATGGTTTTAAGGACATAAAAAGACTTGTGGATGTTGGTGGTGGCCTCGGGATGAACATTAACTTGATCACTTCAAAATACACTCATATACATGGTATCAATTTTGATTTGCCTCATGTCATACAACACGCTCCTTCCTATCCTGGTATAAAAGTTATTTAAAACTAACATCTTATATCTATTGTTCATCTTTTAATATTTTGATTCGTAAGGTATTACTCAATGATGACAGGAGTGGAGCACATTGGCGGAGATATGTTTGAAAGTGTGCCCAAAGGAGATGCCATTTTTATGAAGGTGAGTGAATATGTATTATTTGTGGACGAACTAATGCAAATGAATGTAATTTCAAATACAACTATAAAAAATAACTTTAAAATTGACAATCAGACCCACATTCTAAGATCATTAATAGAAATGTTAAAATTACTTTTTATAAATTATAAATAAGAAATTATAAATATGTAATATAATTGGTTTGACTTCCAATCTTTATATATTAATTGTCTTATTTTTCAATTAACTTTCAATCTTTATATATTAATTGGTTTGACAAAATATAATAGTGGATACTTCATGATTGGAGCGATGAACGTTGTTTGAAACTTATGAAGAATTGCTATGATGCTATTCCCGATGATGGAAAGGTGATAGTTTTGGAGGCACTTCTACCTATTATGCCAAAGAACGAAGTTGTTTGGAAATCTATCTCTCATGTGGATATTGCAATGATGACTCATTGTTTAGAAGGAAAAGAAAGAACCGAACATGAATTCAAAGATTTAGCAACTAAAGCTGGATTTCGTGGCATCAAATATGGATGTTGTATTTATAATTTTTGGGTTATGGAGTTTTTCAAGTAATTCTACAACTATAATATGGAATTGAAATTGTCGGCTACATACAATGTGATAGAATCGCGGAGTTAGTTTTTAGATAATTTAAAGTTAATAGAAAAATTTATCTTAGTCAGATCTTTATCTTAGATATAGTTTAATTGGTCTTTTAGTCTTTGAGCCTTTATTTTACTATCAATTGTTGTTATCATTATATATGTACCTCTTATTGAGAGAAAAGATTATCAATTGTTGTTATCATTATATATGTACCTCTTATTGAGAGAAAAGATTATCAAATGAATGAAAATGCATTTACTTTCTTAGTTTATCTTAGCATTTATAGTTTTATTATTTTTTCTTGGTTTTGTTAGGATTCTAGCATTTGTTTTTTTTTAACAATTGTGCTCTCATTTCGATCTCATTCCCGATAAATGGAGTTTGTGATGCCGTTTATGAATTTTTATGGAGTAGAAGAAGCATATTGGTGGATTCTTTCCACTGAAAAATATTTCAGAGCCAAAAATATCGTAGAAGATAAGGAGAAGATGAAGGTAGTTGAAATTGCAATGAGAAGTCGTGCTCTCAAATGGTGGAAATGACGCTCTCAATCTCATCCATTGATGACCTGGAATACATTTGCAGATGTATTTCTTTGGTATTTTAAACCTGAATGGAGACACTTTTTTTTTAAGATTTAGATGAAGAAATGAAACCAACTTATGAATCAATGAATTCCATAGATCCAATCCCTAAAACTGTTCTGAAGGTCGTAGAAGAAACATCATCATCGAATTTGTGCATAAAATCTCTTAAAGGTGACACCTTGGGTCGAACTTTAGCTGCAAAAGAAATGAATGAAATGGAAGAAACTTATGAGTTGTTGAATTTTGAAGATAAACCTCTCATACTTGATGATCGTGTTTCTCCCACTGATGACATTGAAATTCATTTAGACCTTTCACCCATTTTAAAGCAGAAGAGCACTTAACTTCCTTCTCACAAGATATCTTCAAATCTTGTCCACATCTCAACTTATGCATCTCTCACAACTTCCATGATTGAGCCTTTTGTCAAGGATTTGGGTTTTAAGGAAATTCTACCAAAACCCCCAAATCCCAGTTCAAAAAAGAAAGTATCTCGTTCTGACAAGTTAGGTCGAATCGTCGGTTGGACTCGCAACTTCAATAACCAGACACCCACTGTGAAGCAGGCACAAATTCAGTTTCCTTCTCCCATATCACCTTCGACCATGGCTAAAATAAATGAAATGATTCTTCCCATCAAGACTCATGATTATTTTTACAACAATGTTGATTTCATGATTCCTCCAAAGCCACCAGATCCTATTTTTGATATCAACAATTCCATTATTTCTCCACAACCTCCTTCCATGGATAGTACAGACCAAGTGTTTGTAACAATGCATACAATATCGTAAACCTTCATCTTGAGTCCAACTCCACAGATTATTAGATACAGGCTGAGAGTAGACAATCTTGTTTCGTGTAGCTCAAATTCTAGACATTTCGGTCTTTCATTGAAGCATAAACATGGTGCAATGAGGATTTTAAAAAGGGAACAAATTAATTGTCATTCTACTACAGTCGTGTTATCAGAAGCCAAAATCTCCTTTACTGGTTTTGAGGACTTCTCTGTCTCTACTGCCGACACCACTGGAGAACTAAAGATAAGCATCGAGGTATCTAGAAACAAAATGCAGAGGATTTATGGTGATGTTTCTGCTCACTACTGTTGGGAACATGTGAAAGACATGACGAATTCAAGAATTGCAAAACAAATTGATGAAAAACACCATGACTTTGATCTTGCAGATGAATTTATATGGGCTGCTGCATGGTTGCACCAAGAAACTAGCAATGAATACTACCTAAAGTATGTCGTGGATAATTCGGTGTTTATGGGTGGAACAGGTTGGGTGGTGAAAGAGTGCTCTTGGGATAACAAATATGCTAGTGTCCAAACCCTTCTATCCAAGGTTGTTGAAAGAAGGATTCTTGAGCTAGAAACTTCACATGACCTTTCAAGGATCTGGTTACATATAGATATGGATGTTTTCTATGCAGCAGTTGTGACTTTAAGTAACCCCATGTTACAGGGCAAGCCAATGGTTGTTGGTAGCATGTCTATGTTATCCACTGCCAATTATGATGCCAGGAAATTTGGGGTTCGTTCTGCCATGCCTGGGTTCATTACACGGAAGCTATGTCTAGAGTTGATCTTTGTCCCAACAAAATTCAGAAAGTATACCCATTACAGTGATTTGACGAGAAAAGTTTTTCAGAGGGTTGATGTTGAATCTACTAAAGTATCGAAACTTCAATACTTTATTAGGGTTTCCCAGAATGAGACTGAACTTGGGAGTAAGGATAAGACTGAGGCTGAGGGAAGGCTTGACTTTGGTCAGGTGGGTGACTCATCTGCCCTTATGGTTGTACAGCAGGTTGAAGCTGTTGTGGCTGTTGGTGAACTTGCATATGATTGAGATTGTGGGGCTGAAGGATTCTGCACATGTGAAATTGGTTGAGACAATCCTTGAGCCTGGGGCTGTGCTTGAGGCTGCAACTGGGGTTGCTGTTGTGTATGTGGCTGAGGTTGAGGCTGGACATAGGCTTATTGGTATTGTGTAACAATAGGTTGTTGATAAGGATAACAATGTTGATACTGCTATTGTTATGGATCTTGTACAGGTTATTGCTGGTAATATTGTCGAGAATGTTGTTTCCAGTACTGAGACACCGTGTTCTGTTACAAGTTGCCTCTTCATTAGTGGGGCACTGGCAGCAGCAAAAATTTCACAGATTTTTTGTTTTTGTAGCAAAAGTGTTACTTTTGGTCCTTGTTTACTTAATGCTCATAAAGAAGTATACTTTATCAAAAGCATGGAAAGTAATATTGGGGCCATTGATCATGTTACTTTTTCAATAATTATTTTACAACCTTGAGGACAAGGTTGTTTTTGAAGGGGTTAGTAATGATAGAATCATGGAGTTAGTTTTAGATAATTTAATATTTAAGTTAGTAGAAAAATTTATATTAGTTGGGTCTTTATCTTAGATATAGTTTAATTGGTCTTTTAGTCATTGAGCCTTTATTTTACTACCCATTATTGTTATCACTATATATCTACCTCTTATTGAGAGAAAAGATTATCAAATGAATGAAAATGCCTTTACTTTCTTAGTTTATCTTAGCATTTATAGTTTTATCATCTTTTCTTGGTTTTGTTAGGGTTCTAGCATTTGCTTCCTAACACAATGCTACTTCTTTTGTTGTTTCGTTGTATTTTGTGATATTGGTAAAATAAATATGAATATTCTAATACCCTTTAAAATGTGTTGGTTACTCTAAATTTTGTTAATTTTATTTTTAATGTTTGAAGTTGAGAAATTAATATGCCACTCCCTAAATTAAATATGTCACCTCTAAAAAAATTTTTATTCCACTTTTATTCTTGGATGAAATATACACTATTTCGGGATGAAGTTTCTGGTAGAAGGATTGAAATTTTAAGTACCACCCAATTTTCTGGTACACCCCTATAAAATTTTCAGTATGCGTAAATTTCTGACAGTGTATTTAAAATTTCTGGAGTAGCAGAAATTTCAAATTAACTGAAATTTCTGGTAGTTATAAAAACATGATTTTTTAAACGGCTGAGATTTTACTGACATATTTGGAAGGTTCTGATTGCACCAACACATTTGTATGGTCTAAAATGCATCTCCATTTGTATAAATAGGGGCATGTGTTATAGAGAAAATACATCTCAAAAAAATGCATCTTTCTCAATTTCTGATTAAGGCATGAGTGTATTACAACAACAAAAACAACCCTCTTGTTGAATTCAAGCTTTCAGATGGCTCCGAATCCTTTGCCACTTTGAAAGAAACGTTGAATAATTTACTGCCTGATTCCAATAACAACATCTAACTCAACCATTTCATTCACACACCTAGGACTCCTTCCACTTCCACTTGCATCGTGTTCCACAAACATTTCCCCGTCAACTTGCATCTCACAAGCATAAGCAGCGAAATCATAAGCATTCTCATCATTCTTAATCTGGGAAAGGTTTTCATCTATGTTGGTGATTTTCATCCACAATCTGTACAACCCTTCTAAGTAATCCCACTCATTTACTATGTTACGAATGTGAATCATTGTCCACTTTTCAATGTGTTCCCTAGAAACTAATGCTGAAACACCACCCATGTATATCGTTTCACCATCACTCAACCTTATGAACTCTCCTTCATGGTGAAAAACAACGTTAAACAGTTGCATGTTCTGAAATTAAATATTAAATGTAAGGCTCAACACAAGAATGCATGTTCGATTCAAGTAATAGCGACGGAAATTCAAACTAACCTGAGACGCGTCGCTTGGATCTTCGCCATTCTCTGCCATGTCTTCGTCTTCCCCGGTTGCTTTGTCTCTCCCAATTGGTTTCTAGTTTTGAACCCTAAACTATTCACAGGGGTAAAAAGGAATAGACAATTTGTATTATTTCATTTTTTATTTAATTGATAAATGTAATCAACATAATCCAACTCAGCAACTCAAGCCATGCCACATTGGAAGATTCTCACGCTCAGTCAGCCAAACAGTGAAATGAGGGCTTCTACAAATAAAATCTTTGTTTTATAAAGATGGAATCACAACAAATATTTTTAAGGGGAGAAAACAAAACTCGTCTTATTGATAGGAGACATCGTATATTTAATCTATTTTTTTAATTAATGTAAAAGTAATTATTTTTGTTTATAAGTGTGACCGAAAGAAATATATGATAATATATTTTATAAAATAAAACATATAACTTTTTTAGTGTTTTTAAAAAATTCTAAATATACAAACTTAATAGGTTAATAATGGAAATTTTAATTATGCATTGAGACTGTGGAAGAAAAAAATTTAATAAATATTTTCTCTTTATTACTTTAGTGTTCTTTAATTTATGCTCTTATCTCTTTATTACTTTAGTGTTCTTTAATTTATGCTCTTATCTCTTTATTACTTTAGTGTTCTTTCATTTATGCTCTTATGTTTAAAAAAAGTGTACAAGCATAAGTAACTCATTATATTTATATTTTTAAATTTGTATAAAATAATCAAATTTATTACTTTTTAAAAGACATAATAACACTCTTTAAATTGTTAAAAGAGGAGAGGAGAAGAAAAGGCTCTATTAATTACAAAAAGAAATATACAAAGTGTTACATAATGCATTTTGTTTTTGAAAAAAATTAATATAATTTAATATCCATTAAATATTTGCTAATATTTGTTACAAAATTTTGGTTTAATTGATAAATAATTGACTCCAACACCAAAAAAAGAAAATTGATTAAAATCTCAACGACGTTCTAATCATAATTTTTTTCTTAAATCCAACCCATCTAATTAAAATAGTACTGTCTTTGCAAAATTGAGATTCTCCGATTCAATAATTATGAAAGTTCATGTATGGTGGCAAAATTCAGATTCTCCAATTCAATAATTAGGGTGAGGTGTCTATAATAATTAGGGTGAGGTGTCTATATTTGGTTTCATGTTTATGTTGTAAATTTTTGCGTTTTTTATAATTTATTAGTGGATACATCTTGAGGAATTAACATGTTATTCCTTATTTTATATATGTCATTTCTTTAGATATGATGTAATTACGAAAATGATTCATAAATATATTGAAATTTTGAAAATTTCTGATTTCATATAAGAAATTTCGCGTAAATACTGGAAATTTTGTTAAATTTCCAAATTTTTACTGTGTCATTTAATTGTTATCGGAAATTTGAAATTTTCGATATCGAACATTTTAAATTTTCGGTTTTTTCCATCATTAAAATGACAAATCGAAAATTTGAAATTTCTGGTGTATAAAAAATACCGGAAATTTCAAATTTTCTAATATTTTTTTATTCTAAATACAAATCGGAAATTTGAAATTTTCGGTGGATAAAAAATACCAGAAATTTCAAATTTCTGAGAGTTACATTTTTTTTTGCTTTTTTTAAAACTATTACTTGAATAAAATACATTGTGAAATAGCGAACCGACTTAATATATAAATAGAATAATTGTCATACGTAATTACATTAAAAAAAACTACAATCACGACCTAGATAATTCTTCTCAATGTCAGAAGCGATCTGCATATGCTGATTCTCATGCTTTTGCATCATTAGAACAATTCTCCCTCAATTTCTTAGTGACGGGAGGTAGTGGACAATCGGGTTTCAACTTCACCTGAACCCAATGACATTCGTTGACAAAACCAACAACAATGATAGTATGTCGACTCATGTACGGGGGTGGAGTTATGAGAAGTGGGAAAAATGTTATGTTAAGTCTCATGGAAAGGAAAACAGATATGATATTATATCTAGAAGCAATAGGGTAACCCATATCATGAATCAACATTCATTTATCTCTACCCTGGACTCCCAAGTGATTGAGTTGTAACAAAGTCCTAACCTCTGAGACAGTGTCATAGAACAACTTGGAAAACAAATCAGTGTGTTGATGGACTTGAGTATCCAACTGCTTCCGACCCGAATAACAAGCTTCTTGTCCCCATCCTAATAAAGATAAAATGCAACGGTAACCATAATTTTCGTCATTCTCAATATCAATTATGTCATCGATGTATGGATGAAAGAAAGTAGGAAACAGTGACAAGTGCTCGGCTCTTGAATATTTGGTAAAGGGTTGCTTACCAATCGACATGGTCGATGATTGACTTCCAATTGGTTTTGTGCATGATCTCTTTGTAGTCTGACTTCCCTACGAAGTTGCATCATATTCCCACTGGCTAGGATCGCGATGCACATCGCTCTTCTCACCCTTTTTACTCTTCTTAACTCCCCTCTTTGGCTTGTATTTCACCGGCAGTGGACACATTGAAGTTGTGAATGGATAGGTTAGATCACAAACTTTTTTCTTCAACACCATCTAACCCACCATATCCAAAGTACAGAAATATCTCTTTAACTCTTCACACTCTTCTCCTAAATCTCACTTACTCTCATCAGGACTCACATCATGTTCTGAAATGTGCAATTTAGTCCAAAATACATGAATTGATTCCAAAGGTATAGGGGTGCCTACAATTTGGAAACCAGCAAGCTGACACGCACACGGTAATCCATGTGTTGTCCTAATGTAACAACCACACCTGTCCTTGCTTGCACCAACAAATTTTATTCTTTCTAGTTCATTTCCAATGAGCTGTATACATTATCTTGAGATAAAATTGTGCAATTTAGAATAGAATGAGGTGTTATACCTATTGTTGTACCCCAAAATTTGCCCTCCCATTTCCTCAACATTTTCTCATCACAAGACCTTTGAAGATCAAGATCCAGTTAGGGTTTCCTCTGCTCAAGACTTCTCCTTGCACTGTGGACTCAAATTAGGGTTTGTGTTTGCCCAAGGATGTTTTGACCTAAAATGCCTAAGATGAATTTCATGTTTCATGTTGGACTCCCAAGTTTACCCATGCCAAGTTTCAAGTCTTGATTCCAAGTCTTGCCCAGTCAATTGGACAGTTGACCTAGAAATCAGCTGTATTGGGGAAAAAGTCAACTGTGGCCAATTGATAGTCAAACCTCATGATTTTTGACCCACATCAACATTATGAACTCATATGAACAATTTGATCAAGTTTGGACCACAATTCCACAAGAAATTTGATCAGATCACCAAAAGGGTAAAATGGTCATTTTTAGGGTTTTGACTGCACAAAGGCAATTTTTTGACTGTTTGACCTAGCCAATGGCAAATCAAGCTCACATATGGACTCAAGGACTCAATGAAATGGTCTTGACACATTCATCAAGCTCAAAAGATCCCAAGTACACAAGGTTGACAGTTGAATTTCCCAGTCAATTGATCAATTTTGACTGTATACTGAAAAGTCAAACTTTGACTTTTTGGTCAAAATCAAGAGTCAAGATTCATTTTTCATCAAAACATGCCAAATCATGAAACTTGTTCACCAAGAAATCACAAAATGCAAATTAGGGTTAGAAAATGGAATTTTTCATAACTTAGAATTTTTCTAAGTTATGAAAAACCCTAATTTTTTCCCAACTTTGCCCCATCTTTTCACCAAGATCCATTTGGATTCAAACAAAAGTCAAAACATGAAAGTTGTAGCTTGTTGCATAATCTACAACTTTGATTCACAAAGTTTTCTCATTTGAAGCTTGTATCTCAAGTTACAATTTTTTGAATAAGGGCACTAAACCATTTTTAACTTAGTGAAATTTTAACCTATTTTGACAAGGTTTTCTACCCCACTTCAAGGACATTTTTCATACCCTTCCACTTGGAATTTCAATTTGCATTTCAAAGATGGATTGTAGTACACATTCCAAGCTTTCCAAAATGTCCAAGAACTTCTCAAACAACCTCATAACTTGAGAGATTCGAATTTCACAATATAGCAAAAACTCACCTTTGAATTGGCCATTTTCCATGTTCATAGTTTGTGTAAACTTCTCTAAATCAGCATGCCCTTGATTACAGGTCCTTGAACCATTCCATACTCAATAATTTAATGCATATTCAATGTGTTAAAGTGTTGTTCTTTGAGTGCAAGCATTGTATGCAAGATTAATCCTAAACTAGATAAAGTGAACTTTCCATTTTTGAAAAGATTAGCTTTATGTCAAATTAGAAATCCAACAAGTACATGGAAGATCTGCTTGGCACAAGATTATGTGCATAACACACTGATCAAGAGAGGCTTATGCAGCACATTAGGGGGTCCTGTACTGACCTAGAAAACCAAGTTGCATTTGTTTGCTTCAAGTTCAAGAAAAGTGCATAACTTGTACCAACTTCAATCTCAGCTTACCAACACAAGAACAAAGTTATCAAACACCTTCCATAGAACATAACCAAGCCAAGACACGACCCTTGCACCTCCAAAACACCCTCCATCTCAGAATCATCCTCAAACTGCAAAAACAGAGTTGCCTCTGCAGTTTGAGTGCCAACTCCCATTTCCCTCGAGCATTCTTACCAAAATCAATTCATACACATTCCCTAGCATATATGCAAGCTAACCATGACATAAAACCTGACCTGTAATCCCTCTAACAGCTTCCACCATTTTCATTTTTTCCTTTTGCAATTGAAGTTCCACAGCTCGATACAAGAAGTTTCAAGACAAAGTAAGCATTGAAAAAGCATCCCTGGACCTCAAGGAAGCTCTTCCAATCATTACCTTGCACTAGAAGTTCCTCATTCTCCAGATAGAAGTTCAACTGCACAGGTAAAACTTTGAACTCGTATCTCTCTTATCATGCATCTTTAGTCTTAAGTTTGTGAAGAAACAAGGTTCTACTCATAGCCCTGAACATGTACATATCTTTACATTTCATTTCTTTTGCCTGAGTAGAGAGAATTTGGAGTTTGAAAATGGCAGAAAAACTAGGTTAGGATTTGGGGGAGGAGAAATTCTCCTTCATCTTAGAGAGTTAGGTCAAGTTCTATACATGGTTGGAATCGTCTCTTCATGCTGAGCATTTTTTATGTTATGAGTTTTTGTTAAAAAGCCAGGAATCGAGAGTTGGACATTGAAGAACAGGGGCGCGCGTTTTTTTCAAATGTGGTTGCTGGAGGTTGAAGACAGTGGTCTTTGGGCTGGGCCTGTGTATCTTTTCTTATTCACACCACTTAATTGCTATTACACCCCCTGAGCCCATTTGCTTAATTATTTGACTTTTTTTTACTTTTTCTTTTTGATTGACTTTGTTTATTTTTTCTCATGATATGAAAAACATAAAAATATTTTTTCCATCTTTTTTTGAATTTATGGCATATTTATTTGATTTATTTCTTTTGTTTATACATAAATATATACATATTTTTATTTAGAATAAATACAAAAATAGTGTAAATACATTTTTTTATTTTTGTTTACCTTCTGAAAATATTTCACATAAAAATACTTTTTTTATTGATGTTATTAAAAAATTAATTATTATTATTATTTGTATATAATGCATATTTAGAACTTAATATATGTATATATATATGTTTATTAATATATTTAGGTTAGAATATAAAAATATTTGAATTTTTCATTTTTATTAATATTTGATACAAAAAATACTTTTTCATAATATACTTCATTATTTTTATTTTTTGTACATAATAAATAAATGTTTGTATTAAATTAAACAATAATACATTTTCCTTAATAAAATTAGGGTTTTTGCCCTAAATTCAAAATACTCCAAAAAAATAATATATTTTTATTTTCTTTTCTCTTTTACATAAATAATATTTTTTCATACATATACAAAACATTTCTTTTGCATCTTGCATTCTTATTTAATTTTTGTACATTGATTAAATTACAAATATTCAAAAATGATGTAATAATTTAGGTTTACATTACTTGTCAATATCCCCATTTGAACATTTGTACCCCCCTTCCCATATTTGGTTTTGTAATAGCTTAGTAAATTTATTTTCGCACTTTATACGCTTTCTAATAATAACATGATAGAATTAGGGTTTGTATGCGAAAAAACGATAAAAAATAGTTATGACCTAATCTCAAGATAAACAAGCATGAAAATGGACACACAAATCACACTTGCACCCCCTAGGGTATTCCACTTGTTGCCTTTCAAAATTGGGCCATATTGCATGTTAGGTCTCTTTGGGCAAAACAAACAAATTGAATGATCATAGTCCCTCGATAAAACTTTTCAAAACAAACAAAAACAAATGATCAAGTCCCTTAAAGAAAATTGCCCAAAGACATTTAACGCCGTTGCAATCATGGTCTAAACGATGACCCGCGCCTGTCCCTTTCACATCCTAACATAAGGTTGTCCACCAAATTCAATGGTGGAACAAACTAGTTAAAAGGGTTAAAACATAGCAATAATCTTTTGAGAAATTTAGGAGTAGATAACGTCTTAGTTACTTGAATCAAACTTGCAAAACACTTGCCTATTTCAAAAACCACACATCACTACACTTTCAAAACAACTTTCAAAAACAAATGAAAACCTTTTCAAAAGACGTACATCTTTGTATACATCCCCACATGGATCATTACAAAGGTTGCCACCACATTGGCCTCTTTTCAAAATATTTTCAAACCCACTCACACTCAAGCACCATTTAAAACAATTGAAAACAAAAGGCAAGTGATCTAAGCAAGTAACTAAGAGCCCATGGATAATCATGGATAGAAAGGGTGCTAATACCTTCCCTTTCTATAATCTACTCCCCGAACCCAAGAAAACATCTCAAAAGGTTTTTGCTGTGCTTTTTAACCTTTCCTTAGGATAAAATAAAAAGTCGGTGGCGACTCTTGCTCAACCGAAACATTTGCGAATACAAACGCAAAACCTCAAGTCAGTTCTCCCACCGTATCACAGAACTGGCGACTCTGCTGGGGACAATACTTATAAAGTGGAGTAACCTTAGGGTTTAGATCACCTTTGTTTTCAATTGTTTGCTTTGTTTGCTTTTATATTTGTGGGCTTTGCATCGGAGTTTCATAGATCCTAACCCGGATCTGGGAAATACCCTTTTTTAGGTAGCATAATCTGTGAGGGACCTGTCCGGCGTAGACCGACATGGGTGAAGCAGTGGCTACGTTGGTGTGGCATCTTAGTCTGTACCTATATCCCTTGTGTTGCAACGGGGAGAATATAGGTCTTCTAAGGGGTCATTAAACACCAACCAACCTTAGAACCCTAAATTGACCAACTTGGCTATTAGGACAGTAGCAGTATACTACACTCATTGAGGCTAAACTCTCGAGATGGTTCTGGCCACGAGAAAAGATTGTGATGCTGGAGTTATGACTGATTGAGGGTAGCCAATGATTTGAGATCCTCTAGAACCCGGTTACTTTTGATAGGACAGGTTTTAACCAACAAAACCAAAGGAGGGTAATACCTGAAACTCATGCTGGCCTGAAACCTAAGGGTGTCTTGTGTGACTTGTGTGCCTTATTTACCTGTGTGAATACTTGTGGTGTGCTTCATCATAGCATCATGCCATCATACCATTGCATGCATCCTGTATAAAGGACTAACCCATTTCAAAGACAAAAGAGTTTCATCTTTGCTCTGTTTTGTAGGACATCATGATGCCCGTGCGTAGGAATACTGTCCGGCTCAACTTTGTTCAACCACCAGTGTTACTCAAGGATTTGGTTGGAAGGATTCCAAACACTTCTTCCTTCATCAACAGACATGGTTCTCTCCTTGGCTTGGTCACTGCAAAATGGGACCAACAATTGATAAGTGTTCTGACCCAGTTTTATGACCCTCTGTATCACTGTTTCACCTTTTAAGACTTCCAGCTGGTTCCTACCCTGGAAGAATTTTCTTATTTTCTTGGGATCCCTGTCTTGGAACAAACTCCATTCACTGGTTTGGAAAAGACTCCTAGGCCTGAAGAGATTGCTGCAATTCTCCCCTTGACCAAAGAAGAGGTATTATCCAACTGGGAAACTAGAAATGGGATCAAGGGCTTTTTGGTCAAATTTCTGGTTGGCAAGGCTAATGATTTCTGGAATGACTTGGACTTCAAGGCATACGAGGATATTCTGGCTCTTTTGATCTATGGTCTGGTATTGTTTCCCAACCCTGACACCTTTATCAGTATCCATGTCATAAGGATCTTCATGTCTCGGAATCCAGTACCCACTCTTTTGGGTGATATTCTACAACAACTCTATGCTCGTACTGCTCGAAAACGGGGAACTCCGTGGTGTTGTGCTCCTTTGCTAGTAAGCTGGTTTATTTCACACCTTCCTAAGTTCGTGCTGAAGAATGAAGAAGGAAAAAGTTGGGCTAGGAGGTTAATGTCTCTCACTGATAACGACATCACCTGGACTCTCAGAGGTTTGGATGAGGTAGCTGTTATTGACCGTTGTGGAGAATACCCTAATGTTCCGTTGATTGGTATCCAAGGAGGAATCTCTTACAATCCGTGTTTAGCTCTCCGTCAGTTTGGAAGAGCCAGAGGAGATGGGCCTCCTGAAATGCTGGTTCCTCACTTCCATTTTGAGTTTCAGGCAGACAGTGACAAACTACGCCAGGGATTCGTTAGAGCTTGGGACAGAATCCACAAAGCCAACCCACATGAGTTGGGACCAAAGACTTCTCTGCCATTGAAGCCCTATCGCAAATGGGTCCGCATCCGTGCTCAAAGGTTAGGTATGCCCTACGAAGCTGTTAGACCTCTCATTCTTGAGTCTCCTGATGAAGATGGGGTTCCTCCAACTGTCCTCCCTCCTCAGATACCTACTGATTTTGACACCATGAAGAGATCTTGGGCGCAGCTAAAGGAAGAACGGGATTTTTATCGGGAGAAATTCAACGAGCAGGAACGGAAGGTCCAGAGGCTGACTAAGCAATTGGAGGAAGAACGGGTCCTGAACAACTACATCAGCACTGAAAAGAGGAGGCCATGGGAGCATTGATGAGCTTTGGATGTTTCCTTTTATAGTTTACTTCCTTTCTAGTATTTTTCATTCCTGTAATGCCTAAGGGCAAATTGTTGAACAATTGAAAATTTTAATGAAGTGTGTTTCCCTTTTTGTCTACAAAGTTGAATCTTGTTTGTCTTTGAAAACATAAAACATACGCATTCCATTGCACCATATGCATAGCAGGTACCCTATTTCACAGGATGCTTAATCTCCTTCGCTGTTTATTTTGCACAGTCATCATGAATCCAGACTCCTCCAGTGAGCAAGCAATCAAGGCCCTTCAGGCCCAAAGTGCACAGTTTCAAGAGATGGTCCTAAGCCTAGCCCAAGGACAACAAGAGTTGAAGACTCTACTCCTGAAGAAGAAGAAGAAAAAGAGGGCTGCGTTGTTCAACACCGGACGCAGATTTGGGAACACACTCCATAATGAAGCTGATCCAACTACTTCTTCTGCTGAGAAAAACAGTCCCCAAGGGGGAGGAGCTCCTAGTCCCGCAGTCTCCGACAATGAGACGGACTATAACGACGAACAATACCCACCTGCTGCTGACAGATACAAGCAATTGGAGGACCGCTTGAGCGCCATGGAAATTCAGAATGTGCCGGGGTTGGATTTCGGAGATTTGGGGTTATCTTCTGGGGTAGTAATTCCACACAAGTTTAAGGCGCCCGCCTTTGCCAAGTATGATGGGGTCTCTTGCCCAAAGCTGCATCTGAGGTCGTACGTAAGGAAAATCCAACCTTATACGGCAGATAAGAACCTTTGGATTCACTTCTTCCAAGATAGCCTCGCAGGGTCACAGCTTGAATGGTTCTACCAATTAGATGGAGCTAGCATCCGACACTGGGAAGATTTGGCAACCGCATTCTACAGACAATACCAATACAATTCTGATCTCGCTCCTACGCGTACCCAACTACAGGGCATGTCTCTAGGAACGGGTGAAGGGTTCAAAGAGTACGCTCAAAAATGGAGAGATTTGGCTGGCAGGGTGCAGCCTTCATTGACTGATCGAGAGCTGGTTGATATGTTCCTAGGGACGTTGTCTGGTCCATTTTTCAATCATTTGGTTGGTAACTCCTCCGCTGGGTTTACAGATTTGATATTGACGGGAGAAAGAATTGAAGCTGGCATTAGGTCAGGCAAGATACAAAAGGCTGCCTCCACAAGTGCTGAGAAGAGGCCGTTTAAGAAAGAAGCAAGTGTCGTCTATGGTACTAGAAGACAAGTCAAGCTCGAAAGTCGCCAAGCCGTCAATGCTTTGGTCATATCGAAACCTGTTGCTGCTCCTCAGCAGTACAATCAACAAAGAAGCGAAAGGCCCAAGAGGCAGTATACTCGACTGAGTATGACCTTATCTCAAATTTTACCCCAACTGTTATCCACCAACCTGGTGACCCTCAAAGAAGCTCCTAAGGTCGTCAACACTGCGTCTCCTAAGTATAACCCAAATGCCCGGTGCGCTTATCATTCTGATAGTCCCGGGAACACTACTGATGATTGCTGGGCCTTGAGAAATAAAGTACAAGATCTGATCGACGCAAAGGAAATTCAGTTTGAAGCGCCGGAGAGACCAAATGTTGTAACTGCTCCTATGCCCCAGCATAGAGTAAATGCCATTGAGGAAGAATTGTATGCTGTTTCGGTAAATGAAGTTGTTACCCCTCTTTTGACTGTCAAGAAGAACCTACTACGGGCCGGTTTATTTCCGGGTTACAGTGAAGGTTGCATGTTCTGTGTTGTTTCCCTATCTGGTTGTCCCTTGCTGAGGTTAGGCGTCCAAAGCCTAATGGATAGCAAGGAGATTCTGTTTAAGAAGTCTGCTGTTCAGTTGGTTCCGGTAAAAGAAGTTTCTGTGGTTACCATCTTCAATAATCCAATCAAGGCTCTCCCGAAGAAGCCTGTTCAAATCATGACTGTTGCACCTGTGATTATTACTGTTCCGGGGCCTCTCCCCTACGTATCTGATAAAGCTGTCCTCTGGCATTATGGGGCAGACGTATATGTAAATGGAATCAAACAAGAATTCGACACTGGCGCCAGTATCTGCGATATCACTGGTCCAGCCAAGGTCACCCGCAGTGGCAGGCTCTTCTCGCCTGACATTGCACCGCCCGCTATTCGAAAACCCCTCCTTATAACACCTACAAGCGTACCTGTTACTGTTGCTGATCAAGTTGTTTCCCCTGCCGCCGAGTCATCTAATGCTCGGGGCAAAGGGATTGAAGAGGAGCCTGCCCGGATGGAGGCACCGACACCTATAAATGCTGAGGCCTCCCAACAAGAAATGGAGGAGATCCTGAAAATAATAAAGAAGAGTGATTTCAATGTTGTCGAGCAGCTGGGGCATACGCCCTCCAAGATCTCCATGCTCTCCTTATTGCTATGCTCCGAGGCCCATGCTAAGGCCTTGATCTCATTTCTCAAGACGGCCCATGTGCCACAGGAGACATCTGTAGTCCAGTTCACTGATTGCGTAGCAAATCTGACAGCAGACAATGGCTTGGGTTTTTCAGATGCTGACCTGACTGCGAAGGGAAGGGACCATAACGATGCCCTGCATGTCTCCATCGAATGCAGGGGCACTACTCTGGCGCATGTATTGGTGGATACTGGTTCCTCCTTGAATGTTCTACCAAAAAAGGCTTTAGACCGTCTGGATTATGAAGGCCTGGAACTGAAGCCCAGCAATATCATCGTCAGGGCCTTTGACGGTTCAAAAAGGATGGTTCATGGAGAGGTTGACATCCCTATTCGTGTGGGCTCTCAGGTGTTCGACTCTACGTTTTATGTGATGGATATACGTCCATCGTACTCTTGTCTACTGGGTCGACCTTGGATCCATAAAGCTGGGGCAGTGACCTCCACCTTGCACCAGAAGCTGAAGTATCCCGTCAGGGGGAAGATCGTCACTGTGCAAGGAGAAGAGGAGTATATGGTGAGCCATTTGAATTCCTTCAGATACATTGAGATGGACGGGGAGTTTATTGAAACCCCCTTTCAGCATTTCGAGGAGGTGCATCCAATTTCAGCAGCAGCTGAAACAACAGTCGAAGAGAATGTTTCCTTGAAGATGGCTTCCCTAAGGGATGCCCGGGCTGTGGTTCAGAAAGGCAATTGTGCAAACTGGGGTCAGCTTCCTGACTTCACTCAGAAGAATGACAAATTTGGGCTGGGCTTTACTGCAGAGGCTCAGAGGGCTGTGCGCAAGGAGAAGATCAGAAAGGCTCCGGTGTTTATCTCCAGCTCAAGGGTGAATGCTATCGAGGAGGATGTAGAGGAAGCAGAGTTCGACAGTTGGATCTACCCGACTACCAGCAACGGACCAAGCAACTGGACGACAAAGGATTTTACCCCTATCACATTTGTCACGCAGTAATTAATTTCTTTTGATTTCCAATTTGTAACAAACAATATGTTAAAACTTTGTTGGCTCGGTGTCCTACCCGGGGCATCGTAGCTCCATTTGTGAGGGCTTTTTGTATGACATTTTCATATATCATCAATCAAAACATTGGACGTTTGTTGCATTTCAAATCTTGTGCTCTTTTCCTTTCTGTGTTATATATATTGCAAAACAACTATATTTACACACACTCACTTATACAGGTTTCAATCCACTCTGGATCTCACTGGTAACAGCTCTGCTACCGCCAGTTATGACTTCGAAAATCCGATCAACTTGGCCGAGGACGAAGGTGAAGATGATTGCGAAGTGCCTGGTGAACTCGCAAGACTGCTACTCCAGGAAGAGAGCGCTATTCAACCACATGAAGAGCCGGTGGAGACAATTAACCTGGGTACTGAGACAGATAGGAAAGAGGTCAAGATTGGTGCCAATCTAGAGCCCAGCGTGAAGCAACGATTGATCCAGATGCTACAAGATTACATGGAGATTTTTGCTTGGTCCTATGAAGATATGCCTGGTTTGGATGCCGACATTGTAGTTCACCACCTGCCAACCAAGGAAGATTGCCCTCCGGTAAAGCAAAAAGTCCGACGGATGCGTCCAGAGATGTCTGAAAAGATCAAGGCCGAGGTTATGAAACAGTTTGATGTCGGGTTCCTTGCAGTGACCTCTTACCCTCAGTGGGTTGCCAATGTGGTTCCAGTGCCGAAGAAGGACGGTAAAGTCAGAATGTGTGTTGACTACAGGGATCTGAACAGGGCCAGCCCCAAGGATGACTTCCCCCTACCTCACATTGATGTCCTTGTTGACAATACAGCTCAACACAAGGTGTTCTCCTTCATGGATGGTTTTTCAGGGTATAATCAGATCAAGATGGCTCCAGAAGATATGGAGAAGACTACCTTTGTGACTCAGTGGGGCACCTTCTGTTATAAGGTCATGCCATTCGGATTGAAAAATGCTGGGGCAACCTATCAACGTGCCATGGTTGCTTTATTTCATGATATGATCCATCATGAGATTGAGGTATACGTGGATGACATGATTGCAAGGTCTCAAACTGAGGAGGAGCACCTTGACCATCTGAGGAAGTTGTTTGACCGACTCAAGTTATACAAGCTGAGGTTGAATCCCAACAAATGCACCTTTGGGGTAAGATCCGGAAAATTGCTAGGTTTCATTGTAAGTGATAAAGGTATTCAGGTGGACCCTGCCAAGGTAAAAGCCATACAAGAGATGCCGACTCCAAAAACAGAGAAAGAGGTCAGAGGCTTCCTGGGACGACTGAATTACATTGCCCGATTCATCTCACACCTGACTGCTACTTGTGAGCCAATCTTCAAATTGCTGAAGAAAGATCAAGTAGTACGCTGGAATGATGAATGTCAGGCCGCCTTTGAAAAGATAAAGGAATATCTCTAAGAGCCACCCATTCTTATGCCACCGGTGGAAGGAAGACCTCTAATACTATACTTGACAGTACTTGACAATTCAATGGGGTGTGTGCTGGGGCAGCATGACGAGTCTGGCCGAAAAGAGCACGCTATTTATTACTTGAGCAAAAAGTTTACCGACTGTGAGTCTCGTTACTCACTGCTTGAGAAAACTTGCTGCGCTCTTGTATGGGCTGCTCGCCGGCTGAGACAGTATATGCTGACTCACACTACTTTATTGATTTCAAAAATGGATCCCGTCAAGTACATATTTGAAAAGCCCGCTCTGTCTGGAAGAATAGCAAGATGGCAAATGATCTTAACAGAATATGACATCCAGTATACAACTCAGAAAGCAATTAAGGGAAGTGTATTGGCAGATCATTTGGCACACCAACCTGTGGACGATTACCAATCATTGAATTTTGATTTTCCGGACGAAGACATCATGGTGGTAACTGACTGTGAAGTACCTGGACCGGATGAAGGACCTGAGGAAGGATCCCGATGGTCTATGCATTTTGATGGAGCCTCCAATGCTTTGGGTAACGGCGTCGGCGCTGTAATCATATCTCCCAAAGGAACTCATACTCCCCTCACCGCCCGATTATGTTTCAGCTGCACCAACAACATGGCAGAATATGAGGCATGTATCATGGGTTTACAAGCTGCAATCGACTTAAGGATAAAATTTCTAAGTGTCTTCGGAGATTCCGCTCTCGTGATCAATCAGATCAAAGGCGAGTGGGATACGAAACACCCGAATCTTATTCCTTACAAGGAGTATGTGTCGACCTTGCTCCCCCACTTTGAAGAGATAACTTTCGAACACTTCCCTAGAGAGGAGAATCAGCTAGCGGACGCACTAGCCACGATGTCTTCAATGTTCAAAGTTAAATGGGACAATGAGGCTCCCCGAATCATAATCTGGAAATTGGATGAACCGGCATACTGCTGCGAGCTCGAGGCTGAGAAGGTTATTGAAAAACCCTGGTATCATGAGGTGAAGAGGTACTTGGAAGCTCAGGAGTACCCTGAAGGTGCGTCTGTCAATGATAAGAAGTTCATGAGGAGGTTTGCCGCCAAATTCTTCCTCAGCAATGGCATTCTCTACAAACGGAATCATGATTCAACTCTGCTACGTTGTGTGGATAAGGCAGAAGCAGAGAAAATCATGATAGAACTGCATGAAGGTACATTTGGAACACATTCCAGTGGACACACCATGGCTAAGAAAATCCTTCGGGCAGGATATTTCTGGTCCACAATGGAAGCCGATTGTTACCAACACTCCCGAACTTGTCATAAATGCCAGATCTATGCTGACAAGGTGCATATCCCTCTGGTTCCTTTGAATGTCCTGACGGCACCTTGGCCTTTTGCAATGTGGGGCATCGATATGATCGGTGAGATCCGACCGACGGCATCCAATGGACATCGCTTCATCTTGGTGGCGATCGATTACTTCACAAAGTGGGTTGAGGCAGCTTCCTACGCCACAGTAACCAAGAGCGTCGTGGCACGTTTCATCCGGCATAATCTGATCTGTCGGTACGGAGTCCCGGAAAGAATCATTACGGACAATGGTACCAATCTCAATAACAAAATGATCACTGAACTCTGTGAACAATTCAAGATACAGCACCACAATTCTTCTCCCTACCGGCCGAAGATGAATGGGGCTGTAGAGGCAGCCAATAAAAATATCAAGAAAATTGTGCAGAAGATGACAGTGACCTATAAAGATTGGCACGAGATGTTACCGTTCGCTCTTCATGGGTACCGCACCTCAGCAAGGACGTCAACCGGGGCAACTCCCTTCTCCTTGGTCTATGGCATGGAGGCAGTCTTGCCAATTGAAATCTAGATACCCTCCCTCCGGATAATGAAGGAGGCAGACTTGAATGAAGATGACTGGATCCAGACTCGACTTGATCAATTAAATCTGATTGACGAAAAGAGGCTCACTGCTATCTGTCATGGTCAAACGTATCAAAAACGGATGATCAGGGCATTTAACAAGAAAGTCAGACCGCAAGAGTATCAAGTTGGGGACCTGGTAATCAAACGCATCATCCTTCCTCAAAGTGATCCCCGGGGCAAATGGACCCCTACATACGAAGGGCCATTTATGGTTAAACGTGTGTTCTCAGGAGGAGCCATGATCCTAACCACCATGGATGGTGACGACCTTCCTCACCCCGCCAATGCAGACATAGTGAAAAAATACTACGCATGAATAAAAGACCCGCTAGGTTGACACACCTAGGCAAAAATAAGGGCTTCCCGGCGAACCAAAAGGGTTCGGGCAAAAATAAGGGATGAAATGAATAAAAACTTGTACACCCGGCAAGTCGAAAACCTGAAAGGGCGGCTTGGGCAAAAATGGGTATCCCGGTGGACTGAAAACCCGAAAGGGCGGTCCAGGCAAAAGTTAGGGATAAAAGCGTAACACTATGTCTCATTGGATCACTTCGCATCCGGAATTCGGCATCAACTATCTGGCTCCAGATTTCGGCATTGACCAATCAGCTTCATCTTCAAATTAGGCGACAAAGCGATGAGACGTTCGAAGACATAAAGGCGATAGCAGAGTTGGAACCCAGTGGGATTGTTCACATAGCTGTTTTGTTTCCTTTTTCAAATTGTAAACTCTATGTTATTTGGCGGCGTCCTCTTACTAGGATGTCAGCCTCTTGTACAAAAACGCCTATTCACAGGCAAAGTTTAAATCAATACAAATTCACTTGTCCATACAAATTACCATTGTTTTCCTTTTTTCTGTTTTGTCTTGCGAAGAACGTCCAATGTTCATTTTTTATATATGCATTTGACATTAAATTGCTGATTCATAAATGTTTACATATGAAACAAGAGAGTGATTACAGGTGACATCAGAGACAGGGGCAATGTGAAGTTGTCTAATGCAGTCTGGTTGTTTTGTCCGCCAAGGTACCAAGGTAGGTTCAACCGAAGAATGTGGCCAAATCATCTCAACTCCCCGCAGAGTAAGACAAGATTCAGCAATACTTTCCCCAAGCGGAGTTGATTCCCCGTCAATCCTGAAAAGGCACAACATTCCCCGGTAGGTCTTAAAGCTCATCCCCAGTAGATTCTGGAAGCTTATCCCCTGCAGAGTACGGACGTCTCTCCCGAGTTTTATTTAGAGTTATTTCCTCACAAGAACTTATAACTGGGTTATCCTCAGCTAATTGCCACGGAAGACCGCCCTCGGCAAAGTTCCTTCAATCCCCAGCGGAGTTTATCATCATTATCCTCAGCGGAATCCATCATTAAAGTCCTCAACAGGCCTCTCATCAAACTTCGGCCAAGTACCTCTTCCACGGAGCAACTCCCCGGCCGTTCGTCAAGGATTTATTTTCCTAAGACGAAATTACATTCATAAACATTTCACATCTTCATATGTCTTGCTTACATATATGATAAAGTGCATACAACACCATCTCATGTTGAACGTCATGACATCGTGCATATCATACATCATGACATTGCATACAACTTATGTTTTTGCCTTTTCAGGAAAAAGACAATCCCAAAAACAACTGCCTTCAACTGTCACAATTCCAGATTCGATACCTGTATCTAGCCAGGGCACATCTGAGAGTGACCACGTTTCCAGACTCGATTCCTGTATCTATCCAGGGCACGTCTGAAGAGTTCGAAGATTTGATTCCTGTATCTAGCCAGGGCGCATCTATCAACTACAACATCTCCAGATTCGATTCCTGTATCCAGCCAGGGCATATCTGTTGACCACGTTTCCAGACTCGATTCCTGTATCTAGCCAGGGCACGTCTGAAGAGTTCGAAGATTCGATTCCTGTATCCAGCCAGGGCGCATCTATCAACTACAACATCTCCAGATTCGATTCCTGTATCCAGCCAGGGCATATCTGTTGACCACGTTTCCAGACTCGATTCCTGTATCTAGCCAGGGCACGTCTGAAGAGTTCGAAGATTCGATTCCTGTATCCAGCCAGGGCACATCTATTAACGACTATCTCCAGATTCGACTCCTGTATCCAGCCAGGGCACATTTGTGAGCAACCAATTGTAGATTCGATACCTGTATCTAGCCAGGGCATATCTGCATAAGAAGACTGAAGATCAAATACCTGTAACAAGCCAGGAAAACATCCGTCTTTCTCAAATACACAAGTTCTCGCTAAGGAATCTCTTATGCGATCGACACTTCCAAATGGCATCTATAAGCCCATTCCCGACAAGGTTCTGTCACATCTCCAGATGGCATCTATAAGCCCATCTCCCTATCCACCATCTCTCCAAATGGCATTTGTAAGCCCATTCCTGACATCACATTGTTGAGACTCCAGCATGCGAGTGCAAATTTCCGGGCACTCTAGTGTCCAATCTCCTTTTACCCTCGAGTCACGAAAGGCAAACTCGCCAATCTAACTCTTCAGGTCCAAGAAGATTGAACAGGGGCAACTGTTGTACCCCAAAATTTGCCCTCCCATTTCCTCAACATTTTCTCATCACAAGACCTTTGAAGATCAAGATCCAGTTAGGGTTTCCTCTGCTCAAGACTTCTCCTTGCACTGTGGACTCAAATTAGGGTTTGTGTTTTCCCAAGGATGTTTTGACCTAAAATGCCTAAGATGAATTTCATGTTTCATGTTGGACTCCCAAGTTTACCCATGCCAAGTTTCAAGTCTTGATTCCAAGTCTTGCCCAGTCAATTGGACAGTTGACCTAGAAATCAGCTGTATTGGGGAAAAAGTCAACTGTGGCCAATTGATAGTCAAACCTCATTATTTTTGACCCACATCAACATTATGAACTCATATGAACAATTTGATCAAGTTTGGACCACAATTCCACAAGAAATTTGATCAGATCACCAAAAGGGTAAAATGGTCATTTTTAGGGTTTTGACTGCACAAAGGCAATTTTTTGACTGTTTGACCTAGCCAATGGCAAATAAAGCTCACATATGGACTCAAGGACTCAATAAAATGGTCTTGACACATTCATCAAGCTCAAAAGATCCCAAGTACACAAGGTTGACAGTTGAATTTCCCAGTCAATTGATCAATTTTGACTGTATACTGAAAAGTCAAACTTTGACTTTTTGGTCAAAATCAAGAGTCAAGATTCATTTTTCATCAAAACATGCCAAATCATGAAACTTGTTCACCAAGAAATCACAAAATGCAAATTAGGGTTAGAAAATGGAATTTTTCATAACTTAGAATTTTTCTAAGTTATGAAAAACCCTAATTTTTTCCCAACTTTGCCCCATCTTTTCACCAAGATCCATTTGGATTCAAACAAAAGTCAAAACATGAAAGTTGTAGCTTGTTGCATAATCTACAACTTTGATTCACAAAGTTTTCTCATTTGAAGCTTGTATCTCAAGTTACAATTTTTTGAATAAGGGCACTAAACCATTTTTAACTTAGTGAAATTTTAACCTATTTTGACAAGGTTTTCTACCCCACTTCAAGGCTATTTTTCATACCCTTCCACTTGTAATTTCAATTTGCATTTCAAAGATGGATTGTAGTACACATTCCAAGCTTTCCAAAATGTCCAATAACTTCTCAAACAACCTCATAACTTGAGAGATTCGAATTTCACAATATAGCAAAAACTCACCTTTGAATTGGCCATTTTCCATGTTCATAGTTTGTGTAAACTTCTCTAAATCAGCATGCCCTTGATTACAGGTCCTTGAACCATTCCATACTCAATAATTTAATGCATATTCAATGTGTTAAAGTGTTGTTCTTTGAGTGCAAGCATTGTATGCAAGATTAATCCTAAACTAGATAAAGTGAACTTTCCATTTTTGAAAAGATTAGCTTTATGTCAAATTAGAAATCCAACAAGTACATGGAAGATCTGCTTGGCACAAGATTATGTGCATAACACACTGATCAAGAGAGGCTTATTCAGCACATTAGGGGGTCCTGTACTGACCTAGAAAACCAAGTTGCATTTGTTTGCTTCAAGTTCAAGAAAAGTGCATAACTTGTACCAACTTCAATCTCAGCTTACCAACACAAGAACAAAGTTATCAAACACCTTCCATAGAACATAACCAAGCCAAGACACGACCCTTGCACCTCCAAAACACCCTCCATCTCAGAATCATCCTCAAACTGCAAAAACAGAGTTGCCTCTGCAGTTTGAGTGCCAACTCTCATTTCCCTCGAGCATTCTTACCAAAATCAATTCATACACATTCCCTAGCATATATGCAAGCTAACCATGACATAAAACCTGACCTGTAATCCCTCTAACAGCTTCCACCATTTTCATTTTTTCCTTTTGCAGTTGAAGTTCCACAGCTCGATACAAGAAGTTTCAAGACAAAGTAAGCATTGAAAAAGCATCCCTGGACCTCAAGGAAGCTCTTCCAATCATTACCTTGCACTAGAAGTTCCTCATTCTCCAGATAGAAGTTCAACTGCACAGGTAAAACTTTGAACTCGTATCTCTCTTATCATGCATCTTTAGTCTTAAGTTTGTGAAGAAACAAGGTTCTACTCATAGCCTTGAACATGTACATATCTTTACATTTCATTTCTTTTGCCTGAGTAGAGAGAATTTGGAGTTTGAAAATGGCAGAAAAACTAGGTTAGGATTTGGGGGAGGAGAAATTCTCCTTCATCTTAGAGAGTTAGGTCAAGTTCTATACATGGTTGGAATCGTCTCTTCATGCTGAGCATTTTTTATGTTATGAGTTTTTGTTAAAAAGCCAGAAATCGAGAGTTGGACATTGAAGAACAGGGGCGCGCGTTTTTTTCAAATGTGGTTGCTGGAGGTTGAAGACAGTGGTCTTTGGGCTGGGCCTGTGTATCTTTTCTTATTCACACCACTTAATTGCTATTACACCCCCTGAGCCCATTTGCTTATTTATTTGACTTTTTTTGACTTTTTCTTTTTTGATTGACTTTGTTTATTTTTTCTCATGATATAAAAAACATAAAAATATTTTTTCCATCTTTTTTTGAATTTATGGCATATTTATTTGATTTATTTCTTTTGTTTATACATAAATATATACATATTTTTATTTAGAATAAATACAAAAATAGTGTAAATACATTTTTTATTTTTGTTTACCTTCTGAAAATATTTCACATAAAAATACTTTTTTTATTGATGTTATTAAAAAATTAATTATTATTATTATTTGTATATAATGCATATTTAGAACTTAATATATGTATATATATATATATATATATGTTTATTAATATATTTAGGTTAGAATATAAAAATATTTGAATTTTTCATTTTTATTAATATTTGATACAAAAAATACTTTTTCATAATATACTTCATTATTTTTATTTTTTGTACATAATAAATAAATGTTTGTATTAAATTAAACAATAATACATTTTCCTTAATAAAATTAGGGTTTTTGCCCTAAATTCAAAATACTCCAAAAAAAATAATATATTTTTATTTTCTTTTCTCTTTTACATAAATAATATTTTTTCATACATATACAAAACATTTCTTTTGCATCTTGCATTCTTATTTAATTTTTGTACATTGATTAAATTACAAATATTCAAAAATGATGTAATAATTTAGGTTTACATTACTTGTCAATATCCCCATTTGAACATTTGTACCCCCCTTCCCATATTTGGTTTTGTAATAGCTTAGTAAATTTATTTTCGCACTTTATACGCTTTCTAATAATAACATGATAGAATTAGGGTTTGTATGCGAAAAACGATAAAAAATAGTTATGACCTAATCTCAAGATAAACAAGCATGAAAATGGACACACAAATCACACTTGCACCCCCTAGGGTATTCCACTTGTTGCCTTTCAAAATTGGGCCATATTGCATGTTAGGTCTCTTTGGGCAAAACAAACAAATTGAATGATCATAGTCCCTCGATAAAACTTTTCAAAACAAACAAAAACAAATGATCAAGTCCCTTAAAGAAAATTGCCCAAAGACATTTAACGCCGTTGCAATCATGGTCTAAACGATGACCCGCGACTGTCCCTTTCACATCCTAACATAAGGTTGTCCACCAAATTCAATGGTGGAACAAACTAGTTAAAAGGGTTAAAACATAGCAATAATCTTTTGAGAAATTTAGGAGTAGATAACCTCTTAGTTACTTGAATCAAACTTGCAAAACACTTGCCTATTTCAAAAACCACACATCACTACACTTTCAAAACAACTTTCAAAAACAAATGAAAACCTTTTCAAAAGACGTACATCTTTGTATACATCCCCACATGGATCATTACAAAGGTTGCCACCACATTGGCCTCTTTTCAAAATATTTTCAAACCCACTCACACTCAAGCACCATTTAAAACAATTGAAAACAAAAGGCAAGTGATCTAAGCAAGTAACTAAGAGCCCATGGATAATCATGGATAGAAAGGGTGCTAATACCTTCCCTTTCTATAATCTACTCCCCGAACCCAAGAAAACATCTCAAAAGGTTTTTGCTGTGCTTTTTAACCTTTCCTTAGGATAAAATAAAAAGTCGGTGGCGACTCTTGCTCAACCGAAACATTTGCGAATACAAACGCAAAACCTCAAGTCAGTTCTCCCACCGTATCACACCTATGCTCAATATTGGCGATACTTTTTTGAAACGACACTCTGATGGAATCAAGCTGCAACTTCAACATTGTGTTCACAACATCCCAATTTCGACATAAATCACCACGACTTGTAAACAAGAGTCGCCACCGTCTTTTATGTTCTCCAATATGGAAAGGACAAAAGCACGGCAAAATTCCTTCTTTGAGAATGTTTCTCGGTTCGGGAGGTAGATTTATAGAAAGGGAAGGTGTTAGCACCCTTTCTATCTGTGGTTATCCACGGGCTCTTAGGTACTTGCTCTTATGTTTTCAAAAGATTGTTTGCTTTTCAAGTGTGTGTGGGTTTTGAAAAAAGATTTCGTTTGAAAAATTTCTAAGTAACTCTTGTATCTGTCCTCAAGAGTGTATGAAAAATTTGTTTGAAAACCTTTTGAAAGTGTAGGCGCGAAAAGTTGTTTTGTTTGTTTGAAAAGAGCAAGTACTTAAGAGAATCTACCTACTCTAAGGAATTAGGATTGTAAGAGTCCTTTAGATAGTGCTATCCCACTATTGAGGGGTAGGTAGCACCATCGTTGGAGGTATTCGGGTCAATTCGATTATCGGGACAGTGTGGCCATCGAAGCAACGGTAGGACACCTTAGAAGTAACCTTAGTGTCCTAGATCCTTTGTATCCGAGGCATCCGTTTCGAGGCAACTGGATCTTTTAGACAGAAGGGCGACCTCTAAGACATCCTATACTTGATGACCACGTTCGAGGCAACCAGTGAGGCGTACCCTAGGGGTGGTATGTGCATGTGTGTTGTTTTTCAATTAAGGTTATCTTGTACATGTTACTTGTGAGCTACGGGTTGATTTTATTATTCATACATTCTTTCATGCATTTTTTAACAGTTAGGGGTGCGGAAAATAAATTGCAGAAATGTAAATCTAGCTATTACAAGGCGCGGGTCTATACATCGCCAAAAACAAAAACCCGTTTGTAAAAATAAACTGCGAGAAAATAAATAAAGCAGTAAAAGAGGTCCTAATTAACTATTACATTTCCAGAAGCAGTTACATAAATATAATGAAAATAAATTAAAGCGCGAGAGAATCGAATCGGGAACGTCCTAAGGGTTTTGACCCTTTTAAGAAAAGAATTGAATTTTTTGTCTTTTTTTGTAATTAATGAAATTAAAACTAATAACTAATCAATTAATTAAAAAGAAAAAGAATGTTTTTGTGTTTTTATATTTTTAATGAAATAAAATAAAATAAAATTTAAAAAAATGAAAGTGAAAGACCTAATTCTAAATTAATTTTACTTATTAAAAAAATGTTAAAATTAAACTAATTAAACTAATTAATTTATTAGTATTTTATTTACAAAATAAGTTAATAAATAATAAAATGTTCTTTTTTTGTTTTTATGAATTTTTATAATAAAAAAAATATTAGTTTGTTAGGTTAATTAACAATAATAATAAAAAAAACTAATAATTAAAAAAGGAAATATAAAAGAAAAGAAAAATAAAAGAAATAACAAAACCAAGGGGGTGTTGATGGCCCAATGGAGGTTTGATTTAGAAATTCTGGCCCAAGAACACTCCAAGCCTTGTTGACTCTGGGAATTGAGTGGGGCGCTGGTTGACCAGGAATATGGTGTGCTTTCATCCTGACCCTTGGATTGATGATCATGGCCACTTGGCATGTGGAACACTGAAGGTTCATGGTGAAACGCTGTTATGAATCTGCATAGGAATATGTTAGAGAAAAAATGAAACAAGCGTTTGGGGGACCTGGGAATCGAACCCAGGTCCCAATGGTTGCAAGCCACGCCATCTTCCACTGAGCCACTTTGAGTGCTTTGTTAATATAGTGACCATTAAATATATTATATAAAAACAAAGGTATGGTCTGGAAACACAAAAAAAACGCGCGTCATGTTTGAATGACCCAATCCCATCCTTCCATGTACTCCATCTTCTACCTTTTCCTGTAAAATAAAGAACAAGATAGCGGGGGTTTTTAACCCCCAAAAAGCAAAACTGCAGAAAATAGCGATTAGGCGCTCAGTGTATATAAAAAAGGCGCGAGGTGTCCAATGTTTTCGTCTCACTCAGGCGGTGTCAACCATGTGCGTTTTGAGGTTTGATTTTACAGTATGTGCAAAGCCCCAATTCTAAACCTTAAGAACCCTAAAATATGTTAATGGCAAGTCACGATTCTGCATGTTATACTGCAATTAAACCATGCCAAAAGTTCCCTGTGTATTCATACAGTACAAAACAAACAACAAATTGGGTTAATAATGCATGGAATATGGATTTCGATTCTCAAAATAATTAACAAACCATGGGGCTGTGGTGAGCAATTCTTTGAGGTTTATGGCTTGTTTATGATAGCAATGGATTCCTGTGAGTGTTGGGAATGTGTTTGGATCAAAAAAAGTGTTTGAATTGTACTGGAAGATTGATTTCAGTTTTCAATTTTTCTTCAAGATTTTGGAATTTGGTTTGGCCGTTTTAGAGAGGTTCTAGGTCGTGCTTTTGGTTGGAGAGGCTTGCATATGTATGTTTGAATCAAAATCAAGTCACATGATGAGCCTTTAACCATTGCAATGATATTTTTGGATTTCTTCATAACCACCATTAAAACATTTTCCAATTTTGTTCAAATTTGAATTTTCATGCTTAAAATGGACTTTACACGAATTTGGCAAGTGTATTATGCTTCATGAAGGCTAATCAAACCACAAGATACCATTTAATCAATTTTTTTGATTTTACTTGAATTATTATGGATTAAAATGAATTAAATCCATAAAAATTAAATAAAAATAGAAAAATAATTATTTGGTCTTGAAATTGATCATGGGACACGTGGGTGGCATGACAAGGCTGAACCAAGTGGAAAAAAGTGGGCCCTTTTGTCAAAAATTGAAGTTTCAAGGATAGTTGACTTTGGCCATTTCACAAAAATTTCCCAACTTCTCCAATGCATATCTTGCTCAATTTCGATCATATGAACATGTTCTTGGACATTTTGGAAAGGTCTTGAATTCCTCTAACCAATGCCTTTGGTCCCATGTCATTTGAATATACAAATCTCAAGTTATGGTCTTTGACTTAAAGTGTCTTTTTGTTGACTTTTGAAAATGACCTATAATGTTGAAATTGATAACTTTTTGTGAGAGCATTTCTTGGACTTGGAATGTGAAGATGAGTTGTTGGAAATGTCCTCCCCTTCAAAATGAGCATTGGATGGGATTTTTCTGATGAACCATGAAAAAGTTATGCCTTGGTCAAGTTACAGTTGACTTTTCAGCTGTCCAAAAATGGAAACTTTTGCATCTTGATGATTTTTGAGCCATTCTTGTGGAATCATGATCAAGACTTGATCAAATGATGATTGTGGCTTCAAAATAAGATGTTGACCAAAATTTTTGACTTTTGACTGCTAAATGACCATTTTGCCCCTACAGTTGGTTGTGGAGCAAATGAGGCTTTTGACTGTGCAACTTGACCTTGTGAGCCTTGAAACTTGACATGGGGATGCTTGAAAATGTGTATAGGCATATGTAACTTGATTTAGCCTTTGAAAACCTCAACTTCCTTGCAAGAAACAAAACCCTAATTTTGACTGGCTTAGGAGGATGTTTGACTGTGCAACCCTTGAGAGATTTTGAACCATTTGAAGATTGATCTTGACAAATTTTTAAGAATATGGGAGGGAAAATTTTGGGGTACAACAGTTGCCCCTGTTCAATCTTCTTAGACCTGAGGATGTAGATTGGCTTGCGTGCCTTTCGTGATCCAAAGGTGGAAGATGATTGAACACTAGAGTGCCCAGAAATTTGCACTCACATAGTGAGGTATCAGCAATGTGATGTCGGGAATGGGCTTACAGATGCCATTTGGAGAGATGGTGGATAGGAGGATGGGCTTATAGATGCCATCTGGAGATGTGACAGAACCTTGTCGGGAATGGGCTTATAGATGCCATTTGGAAAGATGGTATGGGAGGATGGGCTTATAGATGCCATCTGGAGATGTGACAGAACCTTGTCGGGAATGGGCTTATAGATGCCATTTGGAGATTGTTGGTAGGTGGATGGGCTTATAGATGCCATCTGGAGGTGGTATGTTGAATTGTAATTTTTGTAAGTTGAAAGAGGGAACCTGTGTAGGGTTGCCTGATGATAAGCTCGTGTAAAACTGCATCTTGGAAAGATGGACACCTGTGTAGGGTTGACTGATGATGAGCTCGTGTAAAACTGCATCTTTGGAGGAAGGAAACCTGTGTGGGGTTTATTGATAATGAGTCCGTATAAGACTGCATCTGAAATGGAGAAGGAACCTGCGTAGGGTTGCTTTGATGACGAGTCCGTGTAAAACCGCATCTAGAGCTGAGAAGGAAACCTGTGTAGGGTTTACTGATGACGAGTCCGTGTAAAACTACGTCTGGAGTTTGAGAAGGGAACCGGTGTGGGGTTACTTTGATGATGAGCCCGTGTAAAACTGCATCCTGGAAAGAGAGAGCCTGTGTAGGGTTTCTTTGACGATGAGCCCGTGTAAAACTACATCTAGAGAGAGAGAACCTGTGTAGGGTTACTTCGGGATAAGTTCGTGTAAAACTTCTTGATGAACCGGGGTAAGATTATCTTGAGGTAAGCCCGTGTAAGACTTCTGGAGGAACCGGGGTAAGGTTACTGTAGGAAAAGTTCGTATAAAACTTCTGGATGAACCGGGGTAAGGTCATCTTGAGATAAGTCCGTGTAAGACTTCTGGAGGAACCGGGGTAAGGTTACTGCAGGATAAGTTCGTGTAAAACTTCTTGATGAACCGGGGTAAGGTTATCTTGAGGTAAGTCCGTGTAAGACTTCTGGAGGAACCGGGGTAAGGTTACTGCAGGATAAGTTCGTGTAAAACTTCTGGATGAACCGGGGTAAGGTCATCTTGAGATAAGTCCGT
This sequence comes from Vicia faba, assembly GCA_948472305.1. Taxonomy (NCBI): domain Eukaryota; kingdom Viridiplantae; phylum Streptophyta; class Magnoliopsida; order Fabales; family Fabaceae; genus Vicia; species Vicia faba. The sequence continues at coordinate 615,608,644 of OX451735.1, read as the reverse complement.
GTAAGACTTTGTCTGAAAATTGAGAAGGAACCGGTGTAGGGTTGCCTGATGATGAGCCCGTGTAAGACTTCGTCTAAAAACTGAGAAGGAACCAGTGTAGGGTTGCCTGATGATGAGTTCGTGTAAAACTACATCTGAGGTTGAGAAAGAACCGGTGTAGGGTTGCCTGTTGATGAGCCCGTGTAAGACTTATTCTGACAGAAAAGGAACCGGTGTAGGGTTGCCTGAGGATGATCAAGTAGATAATTGTCCTGTTTGGTTTCGGGTATTAACCCACGATCAGTCGTCCACAGAATTTTCCTGGCTTGTTACCAGTGTTGATCTGGAACTGCAAAGGTAGATGGTAATCATCTTTTGATTGACCTTTTCCTGAAAAGGCGAAACGTTAGCTGTATGCAGTGTCATGATGCGTGAACTGCATGATATTAAGATGTTCTCAAGAATAAATGAGATTTGTGTTGTATGATGCGTATGCATGCTATAATGTATGAAGATGTGATGTTTATGAATGTATTTTCGTCTAGGAAAATAAATCCTTGATGGACTCTGGGAAGTTTGTTGAATCCTGGACTGATGTTTGAAGAGTAGAGTTCTTCGTTTCCGCTGGGGGTGATGATTGCAAGAATAAACCGGTAAGAGAAGATGACTCCGTTGGGGAATAAACTTGTTGGAGAGATACTCTGCGGGGAATTACTCTATGGGAAGAGATACTTCGATGAGGTTTTGATGAGAACTCCACTGGGGATTCCGTTGATATGTTTTGTTGAGGATTCTGATGAACTCTGCTGGGGGTAGGAAGAGCTTCGCCGAGGACGATCTTTCCGTGGTAATTAGCTGAGGATAACCCAGTTATACCCTGGTGGGAAAATAACCTTTGAATAAAGTCGGGGAGAGACGTATGTACTCTGCAGGTGATAAGCTTCCAGAATCTACTGGGGATAAGCTTCCAGAATCTACTGGGGAGATTGATTCAACTCTCCCGGGGAATCTTTTTGAGACTGTACTGGGGAAGTGGCTCCACTGGGTGTCTGTATTCCGCCGGGGAACAATATTGTATTAAGAATGCTGGGGATGCTTGTTAAGGAATATCTGCATACTCTGCTGGGGAATATTGAGATCTTCTGGGGATACCCAACTCCCTTAAGGCTGACAGTAGACTAACTCTGCTTGGGGAGAGCGTTGTTGACTTTCTGGAGATACTGTACCTTGTCAGGGCTGACGGGAGACCAACTTTGCTCGGGGGAGAGTATTGTTGAATCTTATCTTACTCCACGGGGAGTGAAGGTATCTTGGTCACGTTCTTCAGCTGAATCTACCTTAGTACCTTGGTGGACATAGCAACTAGATCGCTTAGACAAATCATATTTCCCCTGTTTCTGTGGGAGAAGATACCTGTGGAGGCGCTTGATGACTGCCGGTTGACAAATCTTCTTCTTGTAGGCAAGTGACGAGACGACGGAACATGGTCGTACGCTTTTGATCCCTAACTTTTACCTGGACCGCCCTTTCGGGTTTTCAGTCCACCGGGATACCCATTTTTGCCCAAGCCGTCTTTTCAGGTTTTCGACTTGCCGGGTGTACAGATTTTTTTCATTTCATCCCTTATTTTTGCCCGAACCCTTTTGGTTCGCCGGGAAGCCCTTATTTTTGCCTAGGTGTGTCAACCTAGCGGGTCTTTGATTATGCGTAGTATTTTTTCGACTATGTCCATGCTCTCAGGATGTAGGGAGGTGCCACTGTTAGTAGTGTTGTGTCGTCATACCACCATAAGATTTTCGTTTGATCGTCCAATGCCCCAAGTGACTCAGACGGAGATTTGCCCCAAGCTGGTTGGCCTTTTGAGAGATTCTCCGAATCTTGACTTAACTGCCCCAGATGATGGGCAATGATCATTCCATGCCCCTTGATTGGAGGTGCTTTTGTTCATTAGACATTCGTCGTGCGAACTTCTATGTTGTTCAAACAAATAGTCATATGCAAACAATGTTATATTAAAAATGCAAAGCTTATGTCTGTCTCGAAGTTTTTTTTTTGAAAATGCGTTTTTTCATAAAAACAAGTGAATTTTTTTGTAAACTGTGATGTCAACTCGTTATTTTACCGCAAGCCTTAAGGAGTCAGGATACCTTTCGTATCAGTATGCTTTCGAACTAACCCATGCTTCAGCTAGGACTTTTTTAGGGTTATATCGTGGCCTGGTTCACGGTTTAAGAAACAAAGTATAAAGGCTCAAAATTTATTTTTACCCACCCGTTCTTCGTGATGTTCTTCAAACCTAAACTCAGCTGATCGTGCGTTAGACCTTGTTTGAGTCTTTGTCCTGATGTTCCAATGATGGTTCGGATATTGACAGTTTATTTTGAATAGGCAGTCATTCCTTTTTTGGTTGAGGGTTTGTAGGACCTCTTTCTTTTTTGATTTCGTTATCCCTGTTTTTTGCCTGAACTGTTCCTTTTCGTGATTACAGTTAGCGGGATGCCCCAGTTTTTGTAAGTCTCCTTCATAGGTTTTGACTTGTTGGGTTTCTATTTTGAGAAATGATGACTGCCTGTCTTTATGATCAATCGGAACCATCACTGTCTTTTGTTTTGTAAGGACTTCTTTGGTGCCATTCGTTGTGCACTTGGATCAGCTGAGAGAACTACCCTGCCCCAGGTTGTGATTAAGGGTTTTAATTTTCGAAAAGAAAACTCCTACTTCTTTAGCTCAAAGGGGTTGACGAGGGATTATCATCCTTATAACTCCAGTGTTTAGGGATTGAAACAATGCCTGTACCTCATCAGCGGGGTCTGTTCAAAAGCATACTGTAGATTGTGGTATCGTTTTCGTCATCCTCCCTCAAGAGGCTTAGAATTTTCAATCGAGAGTTGAACATCAAGAAAAAAAAATAAAAGCAATTTTGAATATAGAGAACACAATTACTTCAAAACAGACACGTGTAATGCATTAATGAAATAATAGAGTTTGACATAATAATTGTTTGAATAAGCATAGAAAAATACAACATCAGAATTTAAATGAAACAAGAGTCTCTCCATCCTAGCCATGTTTTGTCAAGGGAGCAGTGATCACATCGGGGGTCTCAGCAGGCTCGAATTCGATCTCCTTGGCGTCAATCATGTTCTGAATCTTGTATTTTAGCGCCCAACAATCCTCAGTATCGTACCCCGGGCTTCCGGAATGATAAGCACACCTCGCATCTAGGTTGTAGTTTGGAGAAGAGGTCTTGGGATTTGCAGGAGGGTTGATCACCGCAATCAGATTCATTTTCAACATATGCTACAATGCTTGTGACAACGGCATATTGATGTTGGTGAATTGTCTTTTAGGCTCGTCCGGCCTTCGCTGATTTCCCTTCTGCTGTTGTCGGCGTGGTGTAGAACCAGAGATCAAGACTGCCCCTACATGTTGGTCACGACGATCCTTCTGACTGTATGCAGCATTGGACTCTTTCTTGAATGGTTTCTTCTCAATGTTCGAGGAGTCACCCTTTTGTATCTTCCCGGACTTGATACCAGCTTCTATCCTCTCACCAGTTAAGATCAGATCCGTGAACCCAGCAGAAGAATTCCCAATCAGATGGTTGAAGAACGGACCAGACAGGGTCCCTAAGAACATGTCAACGAGCTCACGGTCAGTCAACGGTGGCTGCACCCTGCCAGCCAGGTCTCTCCACTTTTGCGCGTACTCCTCAAAACCTTCACCCGTCCCCAGTGACATGCCCTGGAGTTGGGTACGCGTAGGAGCGAGGTCGGCATTATACTGATACTGCTTATAAAAAGCAGTTGCCAAGTCCTCCCAGTTACGAATACTGGTTCCATCCAGCTGATAGAACCATTCGAGTTGAGTCCCTGAAAGACTTTCCTGGAAGAAATGGATCCATAGATTCTTGTCTGCCGTGTAGGGATGGATCTTCCTCGCGTATGAATGGAGGTACAACTTAGGACAGGAAGCCCCGTCGTATTTTGCAAAGGCAGGTGCCTTGAACTTGTGAGGGATCATCACCCCAGAAGATAAGCCTAGGTCTCCAAAGTCCAACCCGGGCACCTGTTGAATCTCCATGGCATTTAGACGGTCCTCTAGTTGCTTGTACCTGTCCTCAGCAGGAGGGTACTGTTCATCATTGAAATCTGTCTCGTTGTCGGAGACTACGAGACTAGGAACCTCTCTCCCTTGGTGACTGCCTTCCCCCAACAGATGGGGTAGTCAGCTCAGCTTCATTCTGCAGTGTATTCCCGAGTCTGCGTCCAGTGTTGAACAGCACAGTCCTCTTCTTCTTCTTCTTCTTCAGGAGCAAAGCCTTCAACTCCTGTTGTCCTTGAGCTAAGCTCATGACCAGCTCTTGAAACTGGGCGTTCTGGGCCTGGAGGGCCTTGATAGCTTGCTCGGTAGTTGGTTCAGGATTCATGATGACTGAGTGCATGCTGAAATAAACAGCGAAGAAGATTAAGCAACCTGTAGAACAGAGTACCTGTAATGCAATGATATGTATGTATGCATGCGATGTTTTCAAGGATCTCGTGGGGTAAACAGAGAAACTTGTTAGAATTTGAGTTTGGGTAGCTTGATTGAAGGAACTTCATGTTGCTGAGAGTCCTTCTTCAAGAGTCAAGGCTCACCATATCGAGTGGGTCATAGCCCCTGACTCAAGTTATCAACCTTGGCTAGAGGAAAATAAATCCCCTTTTCCCCTTGCTAGACATCATGACCTGCATCACCAACCCTTGAGATCCTTGAAATGGATTAGTCCTTATGTAGGATGTATGCAATGGTATGATGGCATGATGTTATGCTATGCGTGGAGTGATGTAAGTAAACCCTGTTATGAGTCCAGGTTAAGGACTGTAAATAAACCCTGCAAGAAACTCATGTGTTCGATAACAAGAATGCAAGTAGTCAAGTTTGAAAGCACACAAGTCACACAAGACAACCCTTAGAGTTTAGGCCAGCATGAAGTTTGGGGTACTACCCTCTTGAAGTTGGTGGGCTCAAAAACCTGTCCTATCAAAAGTAACCGGGTTCTAAGGAGCTCAATATCATTAGGTTGTTTTCTATGTTCATTGTTTTGATTTAGCCACTGAACTGGCAATCAAAATATTCCAAGAAAACAACCCTCAATGAGTGTAGTATCGAGTATCAACCAACTTCGGACTGCACCAAAGTCAGTCATCTCACTACCCCTAAAGAGGCCAGGATGGTCAAGTAAGGTTCCTAAGGTCAGTTGATGTTTCACGACACCACGCGGCGGCCCCGTACTCTCCTTTACTTGACTCAAGGGTTACCGGTACTCACCAAAGTGCCACATCAACGTAGCAAACTGCTTCAACCGTGTCGGTATACCCCGCATAGTTCCCTCACAGTTTGTTGCTACTTTCTAAGAGGTATCCCCCAGATTCGGGTTAGGATCTATGAAACTCCCGAAATAGGCCCACAATATTAGATCAAGCAAAGCAAACAATTGAAAACATGATGATGAACTATTCCTAAGGTACACCCCACTTATAGAGTAATTCCCCATCAGAGTCGCCAGTTCTGTGAGCGATGGAAATAGAACTGACTGTTTTTTAAGTTGGTTTCGCGAAATGTCGCAGTAAGCAAGAGTCGCCACCGTCTTTTATGTTCTCCAATATGGAAAGGACAAAAGCATAACAAAATTCCTTCTTTGAGAATGTTTCTCGGTTCGGGAGGTAGATTTATAGAAAGGGAAGGTGTTAGCACCCTTTCTATTTGTGGTTATCCACGGGCTCATAGGTACTTGCTCTTATGTTTTCAAAAGATTTTTTGCTTTTCAAGTGTGTGTGGGTTTTGAAAAAAGATTTCGTTTGAAAAATTTCTAAGTAACTCTTGTATCTGTCCTCAAGAGTGTATGAAATTTTTTTTTGAAAACCTTTTGAAAGTGTAGGTGCGAAAAGTTGTTTTGTTTGTTTGAAAAGAGCAAGTACTTAAGAGAATCTACCTACTCTAAGGAATTAGACTGTGTAAGAGTCCTTTAGATAGTGCTATCCCACTATTGAGGGGTAGGTAGCACCATCGTTGGAGGTATTCGGGTCAATTCGATTATCGGGACAGTGTAGCCACCGAAGCAACGGTAGGACACCTTAGAAGTAACCCTAATGTCCTAGATCCTTTGTATCCGAGGCAACCGTTTTGAGGCAACTGGATCTTTTAGACAGAAGGGCGACCTCTAAGACATCCTATACTTGATGACCACGTTCGAGGCAACCAGTGAGGCGTACCCTAGGGGTGTATTGTGCATGTGTGTTGTTTTTCAGTTAAGGTTATCTTGTACATGTTACTTGTGAGCTACGGGTTGATTTTATTATTCATACATTCTTTCATGCATTTTTTAACAGTTAGGGGTGCGGAAAATAAATTACAGAAATGTAAATCTAGCTATTACAAGGCGCGGGTCTATACATCGCCAAAAACAAAAACCCGTTTGTAAAAATAAACTGCGAGAAAATAAATAAAGTAGTAAAAGAGGTCCTAATTAACTATTACATTTCCAGAAGCAGTTACATAAATATAATGAAAATAAATTAAAGCGCGAGAGAATCGAATCGGGAACCTCCTAAGGGTTTTGACCCTTTTAAGAAAAGAATTGAATTTTTTGTCTTTTTTTGTAATTAATGAAATTAAAACTAATAACTAATCAATTAATTAAAAGGAAAAAGAATGTTTTTGTGTTTTTATATTTTTAATGAAATAAAATTAAAAAAATTAAAAAAATGAAAGTGAAAGACCTAATTCTAAATTAATTTTACTTATTAAAAAAATGTTAAAATTAAACTAATTAAACTAATTAATTTATTAGTATTTTATTTACAAAATAAGTTAATAAATAATAAAATGTTCTTTTTTTGTTTTTATGAATTTTTATTAAAAAAAAATATTAGTTTGTTAGGTTAATTAACAATAATAATAAAAAAACTAATAATTAAAAAAGGAAATATAAAAGAAAAGAAAAATAAAAGAAATAACAAAACCAAGGGGGTGTTGATGGCCCAATGGAGGTTTGATTTAGAAATCCTGGCCCAAGAACACTCCAAGCCTTGTTGACTCTGGGAATTGAGTGGGGCGCTGGTTGACCAGGAATATGGTGTGCTTTCATCCTGACCCTTGGATTGATGATCATGGCCACTTGGCATGTGGAACACTGAAGGTTCATGGTGAAACGCTGTTATGAATCTGCATAGGAATATGTTAGAGAAAAAATGAAACAAGCGTTTGGGGGACCTGGGAATCGAACCCAGGTCCCAATGGTTGCAAGCCACGCCATCTTCCACTGAGCCACTTTGAGTGCTTTGTTAATATAGTGACCATTAAATATCTTATATAAAAACAAAGGTATAGTCTGGAAACACAAAAAAAACGCGCGTCATGTTTGAATGACCCAATCCCATCCTTCCATGTACTCCATCTTCTACCTTTTCCTGTAAAATAAAGAACAAGATAGCGGGGGTTTTTAACCCCCACAAAGCAAAACTGCAGAAAATAGCGATTAGGTGCTCAGTGTATATAAAAAAGGCGCGAGGTGTCCAATGTTTTCGTCTCACTCAGGCGGTTTCAACCATGTGCTTTTTGAGGTTTGATTTTATAGTATGTGCAAATCCCCAATTCTAAACCTTAAGAACCCTAAAATATGTTAATGGCAAGTCACGATTCTGCATGTTATACTGCAATTAAACAATGCCAAAAGTTCCATGTGTATTCATACAGTACAAAACAAATAACAAATTGGGTTAATAATGCATGGAATATGGATTTCGATTCTCAAAATAATTGACAAACCGTGGGGCTGTGGTGAGCGATTCTTTGAGGTTTATGGCTTGTTTATGATAGCAATGGATTCCTGGGAGTGTTGGGAATGTGTTTGGATCAAAAAAAGTGTTTGAATTGTACTGGAAGATTGATTTCAGTTTTCAATTTTCCTTCAAGTTTTTGGAATTTGGTTTGGCCGTTTTAGAGAGGTTCTAGGTCGTGCTTTTGGTTGGAGAGGCTTGCATATGTATGTTTGAATCAGAATCAAGTCACATGATGAGCCTTTAACCATTGCAATGATATTTTTGGATTTCTTCATAACCACCATTAAAACATTTTCCAATTTTGTTCAAATTTGAATTTTCATGCTTAAAATGGACTTTACACGAATTTGGCAAGTGTATTATGCTTCATGAAGGCTAATCAAACCACAAGATACCATTTAATCAATTTTTTTGATTTTACTTGAATTATTATGGATTAAAATGAATTAAATCCATAAAAATTAAATAAAAATAGAAAAATAATTAGTTGGTCTTGAAATTGATCATGGGACACGTGGGTGGCATGACAAGGCTGAAACAAGTGGAAAAAAGTGGGCCCTTTTGTCAAAAATTGAAGTTTCAAGGATAGTTGACTTTGGCCATTTCATAAAAATTTCCCAACTTCTTCAATGCATATCTTGCTCAATTTTGATCATATGAATATGTTCTTGGACATTTTGGAAAGGTCTTGAAGTCCTCTAACCAATGCCTTTGGTCCCATGTCATTTGAATATACAAATCTCAAGTTATGGTCTTTGACTTAAAGTGTCTTTTTGTTGACTTTTGAAAATGACCTATAATGTTGAAATTGATAACTTTTTGTGAGAGCATTTCTTGGACTTGGAATGTGAAGATGAGTTGTAGGAAATGTCCTCCCCTTCAAAATGAGCATTGGATGGGATTTTTTTGATGAACCATGAAAAAGTTATGCCTTGGTCAAGTTACAGTTGACTTTTCAACTGTCCAAAAATGGAAACTTTTGCATCTTGATGATTTTTGAGCCATTCTTGTGGAATCATGATCAAGACTTGATCAAATGATGATTGTGGCTTCAAAATAAGATGTTGACCAAATTTTTTGACTTTTGACTGCCAAATGACCATTTTGCCCCTGCAGTTGGTTGTGGAGCAAATGAGGCTTTTGACTGTGCAACTTGACCTTGTGAGCCTTGAAACTTGACATGGGGATGCTTGACAAGGTGTATAGGCATATGTTACTTGATTGAGCCTTTGAAAACCTCAACTTCCTTGCAAGAAACAAAACCCTAATTTTGATTGACTTAGGAGGATGTTTGACTGTGCAACCCTTGAGAGATTTTGAACCATTTGAAGATTGATCTTGAAAAATTTTGAAGAATATGGGAGGGAAAATTTTGGGGTACAACAGGAATCTTATTCGAAGAGCCAGAAACTCAAGTCGAAAGAGAAGTTCGACAAGAGGAACCAGCAGATATACCAAGTACAAGCAGACCTCAAATAACAAGACGCATGCCTGCAAGATTGCAAGATTGTGTGATTACATCAGATGATGTAATAGATAATGAAGGTGAGCTGGTACATTATGCTTCCTATGCAAATGTCGAACCTGTTAATGCATCTGAAGCATTAAAAGATTCAAAGTGGGTGAAAGCAATGAACAAAGAAGTAAAGTCTATCGAAGACAACAACACTTGGTCACTTGTCGAATTGCCTCAAGGAAAGAAGGCAATTGATGTCAAGTGGGTATACAAAGTGAAAACGAATTCGAAAGGTGAAGTAACTCGACACAAAGCAAGACTTGTGGCGAAAGGATTTCTACAGAAAGAAGGAATAGACTTCGACAAAGTTTTTGCACCTGTTGCTAGGATCGAAACAATCAGGTTGGTTGTTGGTCTAGCAGAAATAAACAGTTGGCACATATGTCAGATGGACGTGAAGTGTGCATTCCTAAATGGACCCTTAGATGAAGAAGTCTATGTTAAACAACCAGTTGGGTTTGTGAAACATGACAAAGAAAGAAAGGTGTACAGGCTACATAAAGCCCTGTATGGATTGAAACAAGCTCCAAGGGCTTGGAATAAGAAAATTGATAGTTTTCTAAGGGAGAAAGAATTTGTGAAGTGCACAACTGAACATGGAGTATATGTAAGAAGAAGCAAGAGTAAATTGCTTATACTATGTCTCTATGTAGATGATTTGTTGATAACAGGTAGCTGTAAAAAGTGAGATCGAAGACTTCAAAGGTGATCTCAGCAAGGAATTCGAAATGTCTGATTTGGGTGAGATTTCATATTTCCTTGGTATCGAATTCTACAAGAGCAGTAGAGGTTTGACGATGCATCAAAGAAGATATGCAGGAGAAATTCTCAAGAGGTTTGAGATGGAAGAATGCAACTCAACTTCGACACCTGCAGAACCAAGACTGCAACTGTCGAAAGATGCAGATGAAGATGATGTTGATCCAACCCAATACAGAAGACTTATTGGATCATTAAGATATCTTTGTCATACAAGGCCTGACTTAGCATACAGTGTAGGTATGGTAAGTAGATTTATGCAGAAGCCAAAGGTATCACATCTAGCAGCAGTGAAGAGGATACTAAGGTATCTCAAAGGAACTTTCGATTATGGTATTTTGTTTCCTGCAGTTGATAAAGGAAAAGAATGCAAGTTAGTGGGATACACTGATTCGAGTTGGTGTAGTGATGCTGAAGATCGAAAGTCAACAGCAGGATATGTGTTTATGCTAGGTGGTGCACCAATTGCTTGGAATTCAAGAAAGGAACCATTAGTGGCATTATCATCATGCGAAGCAGAATACATAGCTGCTTCTCTTTGTGCATGTCAAGCAACTTGGATGGTGAACTTGGTCGAAGAGATAACAGGGAAAAATCATGGAGCAATTACCATGAAGATAGACAGCATGTCAGTTATTAATCTGGCAAAGAACCCAATAGCACATGGTCGAAGTAAGCACATCGAAATGAGATTCCATTATCTTCGAGAGCAGGTAGAAAATGGGAAGATGAATTTGGAACACTGCATAACTGAGAATCAGATTGCAGATATCATGACGAATGGAGTGCAAGTCGAAGTATTCAGAAAGCTAAGAGCCATGATGAACATAGACAGTTTAGACACAATGAATTAGGTGGTGTGTTAAATTGTAATTCATAGTGTCAAAGAAGATTTGATTTATTTTAGATTTAAATAGATTTGATTTATTTTAGATTTAAATAGATTTGATTTAAATAGATTTGATTTGATTTGATTTAGTAACAAAAAGATATTTTGGGCTTTGGGCTTAGGGTGTAAGCTCAGTTATAAATAGAGGGAGTAACCCATATTTTTCATATAGCAAGTAAAGAAAGTCAAGTAAGTCAATTCATTGTAATCACAGAATTTGCAGTTGCAAGTGATTAAGAAAGTTTTCCACAGTTTGTGGGCAGAGAGAAACTCTGCAGAAATATTTGTGTTGTCTTCTTTTCTTTGTTTGTCTCATAATTAAATTGTCATTGTGGTAGAAATTCATCATAGAATTTGGTGGATTTCCAACAGAATCAATGGCAATCATTAATGCAATTTCCCGATCTGTCACCATAATATTTGGTAGCAATTTCACTGAACAGAATAACTCTTTGAGCTTCTGTAGTGCCCATGTGAAGTTCTCCTCCCTTTCGTGTTTCAAATAGGCAAAAACAACTGAAAACGTCAATTTTGTTGACTGTGCCCATTCTAGAACTTTGCCCATTATGTAATACCATGATTTTTTTCAGTAGACCGTGTCCATTCTAGAACTTTATCTCGTGATTCAAAAATCCAGCAATTACAATAACATTACAATAACATATAATTAGTAAACTTCATCAATTTACAAAAAATAAATTCGTAATTGTGTAAATGGTATAGAAAATATACGGTATCTATGATGAGGAACTGTGTAAGATCAGTACATGAATCCATAGAAGAAACTGAAGCTTCTGATCCAGGACCGCGAAGATATAAAACTTCATCTGCAGACATACTAGAAATTTCAAGTATAACTGAAATTTCCGGTACACCGAAAATTTGAAATTTCCGATACACCAAAAATTTGAAATTTCCGATAAAGGTTTTCTATCGGAAATTTTCTAAATTTCTGATATTTGTAGAACTTTTGTAAAATTTATCGGAAATTATAAATTTCCAGTAAATCGCAATCGAAAATTTTGAAATTTCTGATATATCGCTACCGGAAATTTGTAGAATGTAAAGAATTTTTAGTATGGGACAAAAATCGATCCTAGAAATTTGTTATGAGTATAGGAAATTTCAAAATTTATCTCTTTGACCAATAACAAATTTTTTTGACAAGTGTAAAAAATTTAGAGTAAATGATTAAAGAAATATTTTGAAAATATTAAAATTTAGAGGGTGACATGTTAATTTCTCATGATTTTTTTGGATAAAATTCAATTTGATTTCTTTAAAAAAATAATTATGAAATTTCTGGATTTTTTTTACGGAAAAGTTATTTGGACACCTGAAGCAACAACTACACCGTTTAATGATATGATTTTAATTTTGGAAAAAAGTTGATGCATTGTTCTACATTGACAACCATGTATTTAGTTAAAATATACTTTATTTTGAAAAAAAATTAAATAACATGCCACATTGTTTATTTTCTATTGTTCATTGACATATCAATTAAACTCTTTATTTATTTTTTTAGATCTTTTCAAATCAAAAGAAAAAGACAAAGATATTTATATGTATTTACATACCGTGTTTGACATGGGTGTCAAATTTTGATGTTCAAATAACAGAACTCTTATTAGTAAGACTATGTTGGGTGTTTTTTTCTTGTAACTTTGATCTAGTTTTTGGATTGGATTTGTTTTTATATGTATGTAAACAATTTAATAAATTATTTAAATTCTCAACTAATGAATATTTTGAGTCCGGCAAATTAGAATATTTGTGTTAAAGAAAAAAATTAATTTAAAGCCTTCTCCTTTCAGAGAAAAAATTTGGACATTATCATACAAATAAAACCAATTGAAAAATATTTTTCCTTTCTCACATAGAAGCACACCACAAATATGAGAACTATTTTTTAGTTCATCAAGGAGCTGGGATGAAAGCATCTAATATAGTTAAAATTCAGTTTTGTTATATGCAATTTTCTGATGTACAAGCTTGAATATATGATTTAGATTTACCATCCATGTCTTCAGAATTTACCCCATTTAAGCTTTTGTTAAATTTTTCTCCAAGCTTTAACCATTCAACTTGAATGTTTTCTTGGATTTTCTTGGCCATTTCCCTCTCATCTTTCAACTGTGGAACTTGCTCCTTCAACTCATCTCTTTGGGCTTTGAGAGCTTTTGCTTCTTCAAAAACTTCTCTTTTTCTCTTTGCAGCCGTGAACTTAGCCGATTGAAACACGGATATGTTAGCTTTTATCGCATTTATCTGATCTTCTAGCTCTTTCTTTCTTTGCTCCAAAGTTGCTAGCTGGTTGCATAACTCATTTTCCAAAGACAAAACTTCCTTGAACTCGTTCTTGTTTGCTTCAAGACTTTCTTCGAGTTTATCTGCTTTTGCGATGTTGGAGCTTGCTGACTCTATCTTCTTACTAGCGTCGTTGTAGTCACAACTCCACCGAGTGAATTCTCTAGAAACTTCCAATATCAACAACTTCATTTCGGACGAGATTCCCTTGACGGATGACATATTGGAAAGGTATTCTATCGTAGATTTCATGGCACAGCACTGTTTGGCCTGCAGTAGAACAGAGAACTCTTTGGAGAGAAGGTCTTGCAGTGTTTTCAATGCTTTGCTTGTCTCTTCACAAGGCGTAGTAGTGTTGGATGATCTGGTGATGACCGTGGTATCTTGGGCAGGTGACTTAAATGAGGTCTCAACATCGAGAGATGCATAAAATGCTTTCATTTCGGCGTCATCAAGAGATAGTTCCTCTTGATTTTGAGAAGAATCAAGGCTAGGCATTAACAAAGTGGAACTGTTTCTATGATTTAGTTCCACAATGGAATTGGAAGCATTATCAATGGATGCAATGGTAACAGCTCCAGTTCCATAATTTGGAGTAGGAGAGAAACATATGACCTGCGATTGAGGTTCGACTTTTAATGGACGTACCATAAGCGCTTTGCTGAATCCAGAATCTTCAACAAAAAGAAAAAAAGTTAGTAGTGGTAATGAAAAGTAGCAAAACATTAATATATGACATTTTGATTGTTTGCATCTTGTGTTCTACACAGACACAGACATGTATGACATTTGATTAGGCGTCAAAAAAAATATCATGCTAACCTTTGGCACTATTGGTACCACTAAGATATACCGGATACATCGAATCTTGAGTAACACCGACGGGTTTTGGTCGCTTGGGGCATATGACTAAATGTCGCTTCAAGTGAGAAGTTCCACAATTATCTTGCAACAGCTTTCCACAGTATTTACATAGAACTTTACTACCTTCGGTTGTTTGAATGCGCTGCATTTCTTCCCATACTTTAGATGTCATTTTCGGACGCTTTGAACTGTTAAAATCTTCGCAATCATAATCTATCTCACAGCTAGTTGTAATCTCATTTGTCATTCTCTCCTGTGAAAAAAACAATTAAACTAAGCAAAGCAAACTAATCGAGAATTTCAAATCCAAAAGACATAGCTATTCATTCGCTTACATAATAGTAAGCATTCACAAAGGCCAGAACACTGGCATCTGTTATATTTAAATAACACAAATAGCAAGAGATCTTATATTTTTACCAATTTAAAGTATAGCTGAATCAATATTTAAGCTCTAGAATAAAGAGTTTAATTCTGATACACTATCAGCAATCATGATCGTTCACAACCAATCATATTTATGACTACAAAAAAACATGATTAATGATCTAGAATTTCCGAGAAAAAAAAATTAGGATATGTTTGGATTGATGGAAAGGGATGGAATGGTGTCATGTTTCATTGTTTCGTTTTATCAAAAAAAAAAAAAGGAATGTGATAGAACTCATTCCATCCAATACCATTGTTTTAGTTCATTTTTCGTTCCACTCAAATTGAGGTATATCTAATGAAATGGAATAAATTAGTAACATAATTACAAATTTGTCCTCCAAATTTCCACTTCATTAAATTAGTGTTTTTGAATTAAAGGACAAAAATGGAATAAAAAGATTATAATGCTTTCCGTTCCGTTCAATTTCCAAACAGTGGAATGAGATATTAGTCCTGCTTCGTCGTAAAATACCCAAACAATGGAATGAATTTTATGTTCCGTTCCACTTTATTTTATTCCGTTTCACTCCGCTCCGCTCCGTTAGTTTTAAGTTATCCGAACAGATTCTTAAGGAAACATAAGCAATATGCTATAAACTCATAATTCACATTTTCCCCATAGTTTACACACCATTCAGGTAAAAACCTACCAGGACCGTCTTTGAAGACGAGCAAGGTAGGCTACCACACAGGGTTCAAGATTTGCTACACTTAAATGCAATTAAAAAGGGTTTTACTTTACCATAGTTAAACTTAGGCTAATCTACACAGTCTCCAAAAAATTTGAGATGGGTTTGAAACTTGCATCTACAATAAGCCATAATTCACGCCGCGACAACCGCAAACAGCATCCATCGCAACAACACCAGTATCCCGACTGAAATCGCAAAAGTCTTTACGCAATCGGTATTTAAAACCTTGGATACAATGCAAAGTAGTTTAACATTTTTTTAAATAGGTACAGTACTTGCATTTTACAGTAGTAATAATAATATTAATAATATAACAATATTCTTGTAAAAAATAAAATAAAATTAGTAATAAGAGTGAATTTTTTTATCAGTAGTTATAACTCCATAGAGATTCCATTTTCCTTCTTTTTCCAGGTTAATTGTTTTTTTTTTTTCAACACACACACAATCCAATTTTTTTTCTTCAGTATTTTCATCACTTTCCACTATTCAACTTTTATAAATTTCACAGATTGAAGCTTCAGTAAAAATAAAAACCAAAGTCAAGCCCTCTATTAAATCCTAAATTTCAAGTCCACATATTGAAAAAGAATCACAAGATTTAAAGCAAAAAGAACATGATGATACACACAGAATATATGAATCATGAAGTGGTTGTGTTACCTGGGTTCTGCAATTGTACCCAGCGAGGTGAAGCTGTTTGAGGGCAACAATGGCAGCGGGTTTCAGAGACGACGGCAGATGGCAATGCGCCAGGAAAGAAGAACTCACCGGGCTATGTAGGCTTTAAGCTTGAGCCCGGGCCTGCTTTGGGTAATGCATCGTATGGGCTGAAGCCCATACCCAAAATTTGATGAAGTTTTTTTATTATTATTTTAATGCACATTTGATCCCTATTTTCATTTATATATTTATTTTGATCTTTCCATTTTAAAAACAGATATTTTAGTTTAAAAAATAATAGTTGAAGTGAGTGGAATTCGAACTCAAGAATTCATCTGAAAAAAGAACTAATGGTCTTACTCTTACATGTTGGGAAACTGTCCCCAACACAACTTTGTTGATGAATTTTGTTAACATATTATTTATATTTATATAAATGAAAAAACAATTCTATTATCAAACTAAAATAGAAAAAGATAAGGGCTTCGTTGTTCAATTTAAAAAAAGAATCACACATTATTTTCGATATTTTATTTATTTATGAATTTTTTTTAAAATATTCATGTGGAACATAAATAATAAAAATTATATTTTTCCTTATTACAATCAGAATGGTTTTTTATTGATGACGGCAGATTTCAAATGTGATAATGCTAATCTTCGATACAATACCGCGATGGTGGATATGCAATGTTAGTCGTTGTTTACAGTGATTTCTGGTAAACAACCGCTAGTCCTCCAAACTATCAAATAATCTTAATGACTGTTATTTAATCTCTTTGGTAACTTGCAGGATCGACTAGATTGATCTTATGGTGTATTGGTCGTTTGGATAATTCTCATTGTAGAACTGATATTCATGGTTGGTATTTAGAATGTTGCGTAGGCGTTCAACTTACTTCGATTACCATATTAAAGATCTAATGACATGATCAAGTAAAGACGTGCGAAACTAAATTGCATGAATAAAGGTTCGATTGTAAAGACATGTAAAACTGCAAGAAACAAGTAAATAACTTTGAAGTATAAAAGCATGTAATGTAAAAGAGTTTCTGAAATGTAAAAGATTCGAAATAGAAAGAAAGCGTTTAAATGCGAGAAATCAGTAAATGACTTTGAATGGAAAGATATTCGAATGATGAAAGCATGAAGATAAAAGCGTGAAATACAAAAGAGTTTCTGTAATATAAAGTACTCGAAATAGAAGGAAAGACTTTCAAATGCAAGAAATCAGTAAATGACTTTGAATGAAAAGATTTTAATGTAAAGGCTTTTGAATGATATTGACATGAAGATAGAAGATAAACTGGAAATGATAAAGAGTTTTACTGAATCATAAATATTTGGTGTTATCATACGTACATTGTTCGAGCATTCGTTTCCCTAGCCATGTGGTATTTTGAATGTTTACTGAATTTTGTACAATAGATATGACACACGAAATCCTAACGCTAAGACTTCTATTTATACTACTTCGACCATAACGGTCTTGCCTATAAGATTCTGCCACGTTCAGAACATGCAGAGCACTGCCCCTCTCTAGCTTCCACGCGTCTTCGCATGCTCCAGCGCATATATTTTAAATTTCGAACATCCCGCTTGCGTTTGAATTTCAAATGTTTTGGCACTCTTCGCTTCGAACTCCTTTCTTAAACACAATCTCATTACCACTTCGAGGCTTCTTTTAACTATATCTTCACAACTGTCACTCGAAGCTCCGAGCTTTGACATGTTCATTCTAAGAACTGCTTCTACCATTCCGAACCATGACATCTTGCTTTATTCCAACGAAACATCCAACTTGCTTCGTTTCGAACTGTATCATCAAAATCTTCAGCCAACAAAATGCCCCTTTAAAATATGTATTTCGATCCTTTGAGAAACACTTATTTTAAATATATATGCAAGATTTTGATGTGACCTTTGAGTAATCGTAACATTTATTGTGTATGACTTCAGTCACGTCAATCACGACGCCTTTTGGATTCCTTAACCGTCTTGAATCAGTATTTCACAGCATGGTGCAGTTATAAAACAATGATTATTATTAATCACGCCTATTACCAATATCAACTTTTACGCCACCTCCTTCTCAATCCAACCCACGACTCCCACGTATCTTAGTCTTACTTAGTGGATGTTTAAACTTCTACACTATAAAAACCCATCAACTTAGTCTTTTATTTTTTCTTTCCACATTCTGAATCTTTTCTTCCTCTCTTCTCACCGAAATCCTAAAAACTTCCAACAATCTTCAACAATGTCTTCTACAACATCATCCCAATTGAAAAAAACTTCCAAAAAGAAAGGAAAGAACACAGGAACAATAATGGAAAGCAAGGTTGGTACTTATCAAGGTCAATCTGTGCTTATCCCCCAAATGATCTCCAAAGAGAAGGAAATGCTCTACGCATCTCAGGTACTAATTCCAACTAATGCTGCTGGAAAGAGGTTTGCTCTAATGGGTCCTCTTACAGTCTTTGAAATCTTAAAAGATACTAGAAAAATCTTCCCTGTTTGTTATAACTTTAAGCCTTTGTTTAATAAAATGGATATCCCTAAGACAGGCGAGTCTTCTGATTCGACAACCGTGGAAACTCCAATCGTTCCCCCAAAAGACCCCTTTGTGCTAGACTATGTGAAGAGCAACTTTAAACCGTTCCGATCCTGCCCCACTTCTGACACAGCTTACCAAAACTGGTTTACCAAAGTAGAAGCCAAGAAATCCCAGCAATGGGAGGAATTAGGAATTTACAATTTGATTAAGTTATCGAAACCAGGCTTCATCTATAGTCATCCATTATTATTTGCGTCCTTATATTTCTGGGACAACACCTACAACACCTTCCATCTCCCTGGGGGAATGATTACACCTACATTTTTCAATATAACAGCCATTACTGGTTTGTCACCAGTACGAGAAACCTACATTCCTGACAATGAAGAGCACTCTAGTATTATTGACTTCGAAGTCAAATTAGCCAGCTTTTCAAAGTTCATTAGCCACTACCACACTGAAGGAGATAGTGTGTCAGATGTGGAACACATTGCTTTCCTCACCTTATGGTTATCAAGGTATGTATTCTGCAGTAGGTCCTTACAGGTAGCCAGCAGGTTCATCCCTCTAGCTAGAGACTTACATGAGAATAGGAGGGTGTGTTTAAGCGAACTATTACTTGTTGATATTTACGAAAGCTTAAGATCAGCCGTTTCGAGTTTGAAATCCCACACTCCCAAAAACATCCTTCTAGCTGGCCCCTTCTGGTTACTCCAGTTATGGCTTAATGCCATGTTTGAACCCTCACTATCAACTGCTAACACTATTGTTGAACAAGATCCAGAGATAGCGGATAGAATCATTGAAGGTACGAGGCTGCGAAAACTTACCCCAAACGATGATAAAGATGACTTCAAAGTTCTCTTCTCAAACTATATCATGGTTTTCTCCAAGAGACACAAATTTGAAGAGACCATGGTGCCCTTTGCTTCAAGGACTCATGGACCATCATGGTTCACCATAGCTCTCTCAGAAGCAATTAAAAGCAAAGACATTCAAGATATTTGGAAAGCCTTTTTGCTTCCCAGATTAATCTCCTCACGAATCACTCCCTCAAAGAATCAAATCTTCCTTTTTGCCTATCAACCCAACTTCGTTTCTAGACAATTTGGCATGTGCCAACTAATCCCTGAACCTCTGTTCCAAACAGAAAGTGCCATCACTTCTGGGCGAACCTTCAAAGCAAGAGAAGCCAAACTACAACAGGAACAATATCAAGGCTTCGCCCACTTTGAACTAATACCTTTTGAACCCACACACTTCACAATAAAGGGTTTTCTGGAATGGTGGACAAAGTTCTACCAATCTTATATGTTCGATACCCTCTCCATTCAACAGAAACTAACTGATGCGTTCGATGTGCAGGTACACTCCAAGAAAGGTATGTTCACTCACGCCAAAGAGATTAGGGCTTTTCAAAATTATTTCGAAACCACTTATGATCCCACACACTTGGAATCCACTGTGCATCAAGCGGCTGAGACCTTGAAGGAAAAATTTAAAGAAAAAAATTTCTAAGCTCAAACTTCCTTCAGGGTTGTCACCTGAGGATAGGTATAGGTTGACATTCGAAATGCATCCACCTAAATTCCCTAGATTGCCTACCTCAGAACTGGCTCTGGCTTGGTTTCCTCCATACCCTTGGTGGTTCACTTGCAAAGAAATGTTCAAATATCTTCAAAAGAAACCAAAGCCATCTGAGACTGTGACATGGGCTCGTCATTGGCTCCACGATTTCCCAGGACATCTTCGCTATGACCTTTCTGCCATGTCGATTAAATCTGATCAAGGCGCAGGTGCGAATGCTTGGGAAAATCCCAAATGTTTCTCACTTTCTACATTTTTAACTTTTGCCTTAATTGTTTCAATTTTCAGCCATCAGGATAAAGACCGCTGCTTCGAAGCCTAAGGAAGGAAGTGCCTCCCAAACATCTATCGAAACCACTGATTATGTGACTCTATCCAAACCAACAACAACTACTGCAACAACAACAACACCAATAATAACAACTGTTCCAACTCCACAGGTAATCCATCAGCCCTGATGTTTCAAATAAGCTGAATTTCATGATTTGGATCTAACTCATGTTTAAATCTTTTCAGACTAACAAACTCCCCCCAACCACTCCGAAGAAAAGAAAAACCAACACTACTGGGAAGAATCCCAATGCTGGAGGGAATTCACCAACTGCTTCGAAGAAGAAGCAGAAGAAGGAAATTTCCAAAGGCGCTGCACCAACTGGCATTTCTGAACTTGATTCTAGAGATGCTTCTCCCTCAACTAAATCCAAAAATCCACCTTCGACCTTCAACGTAATGTTGGAACATATAGATAGCAACCTCTCTTCTGAGAATCCACAGGTAAGTTGAACTCTAATTTTTAACAAAATAATTATTCATTACCTTGGTGCGTGCTCTTAATATTCTTTGCCTCTGTAGGACATTTTGAACCCAACTCTTACCACTTCGACTTCTCCATCAAAGACTGCTGCTCCCATCAACTCTTCTCCTCATGGGGACTCCAGTAACCTGGTGCAAAACAAAGGATCCTCCAACATGGCGGTTCTGATTGGGGCTTCAGAGCAGCAAGATGACCAGAGTACTTCTCCTCCTTTGAAAGAAACGAATGAAGCAACGCTTCATGAATCTGCAGAGACTCTACAGAAAACTTCTCTTCAAAAGTGCACTCTTGAAACCCTACAAGAGAATCCAAAGGACATTCATGCTGAAGAAGAGAAGGCTGATTCTGATCAAGGAAACGAGGAATATGCAGAGGAAGGATCCGAGGAAGAAGATGCCCACAATGGTTCAACTGCTGGAACAGAGTCAGATGCCAATAGCAGTGAGAACGACGATATCAAAGTGGTGGATCTGGTTGATAATGAAGAAGGCAATGAGCAGGAAACGAGTGAAGGTGATGGTGACCGTACCAATGAGCCCATGGAAGTCGAAATGGATGTGACTCCCTTGCGCATGGAACTTCCTCAATCGTCTCAATCTCTAATGACTGAAGAGGAGCTAGCTCTCCTAAGACGAAATGACCCAATTGGGTATATGAAGGCGAAACTAGCTCAAAGGGATATTCCTCTTGCTAGGGCTGGTACTAGTTCGACTAGCAATCCATTGCCCTCAGATGATAGAGTTGTACTCCTTAACATAATTAGGAGAACAATCCTTGATGTGGACTTGTTCGAAGTGCTCAAACAAGATAGTACAGCTTGCTATACCATGAAGGAGCTACTTACGCAAGTTAACCTCGCCACCTGCTCTTTGCCAGTCAGCACCATCTTATTCGATCTTCAATCTCTGTTAGACAACGTGACTGGGTGTCTTCTCCAAGACGAATTTGCTACCAGAAAGGTCCAAGAGAAACGAACTGCCATGGACGCTGCTTATGAGCATGCTTCGAAGCTCTCTAAAGAAGCTGAAGATCAAGCCATGCACATAAAGCAAGCAAAAACTGACTATGAAGCTCGAGCTGAGTCTATTCTTCTCTGGGAAAGGCAAATTCACGAACTTCAACAAAAGGTTAAGGAAGCTCAACAACAACAATTGGCCTACGAAACCAATACTGCTGGTGATCAGTTCGAAGAGCTCCTCAACAAAGGACTTGCAGAAATGGAGGCAGCAGAGCAACTTAAAGGAGAAGTAGCTACCCTAGAAGGAGCAAGGCGTTTCACTCAACAAAGGCTTGAGTCCTTTCGGAGTACCTTTAATAGATTGAGGAATAATGCCTATTTTTAAATCTCAGTTTTAATTAGTTTTGAAATTTGGTTTTGGTCTGTAATATCCGAACAACGCCATTTTGGCAATCCCATATTACCATTTTGGCATTCCTTTATGATGTTTTGATTACGTTGTTATTATTCGAATCTCCTGCAGGTGTGGCTTATGTTTCTTTAAATATTTCCCATTAACCTTTAGGATTCGCTTATCATCAACCAACTCTTCGATTTCATATGCATTGTTTGAAAATATCTTTATTATTCGAAAAGGTCCTTCCCAATGAGGTGACCATTTACCTAATGTTTTATTTTTCTTGTCCATGGGCAATATGACTTTCCAGACTAAGTCATTAATAGTGAATGCTTTTCCTTTCACCCTTTTGTTATATGCCCTGGCTACCCTTTCCTTTTGTCTCATCAGGATTTCCAATGCATGCAATCTAACTTCATCTAACTCAACTAACTCATTCATCGTCATCTCCCAATATAATGCAGATGGGATTTCATTTTGTCTTTGAATTCGAACTGATTGTAGATGAATTTCTACTGGCAGAACTGCATCATGACCAAATGTTAGTTGGAAAGGCGTGGTGTTAGTAGCTTCTTTAGGAGATGTTCTACAGGACCATAGTATTTTGTCCAAAGTTTTGTGCCAGTTCCTTGGCTTTTTACCAATATGTTTCTTGATTAACCCTATTATCACTTTATTAGCTGCTTCGACCTGACCATTTGCTTGAGCATAATATGGTGTTGATGTCAGTAATCTAAACCCCATCTCTTGAGCAAACTCTTGCATCTTCCTACCAGTAAACACAGAACCTTGGTCTGTGGTTATGCTCTCTGGCAATCCGAACCTATAGATAATTTGTTTCTGTATGAACTCAATAATAGCCTCTTGATCAGCAGCTACTAATGGTATTGCTTCTATCCACTTGGTGAAATAATCTATTCCTACCAAGATATATTTCTGTCCTTTAGACGAAGCAGGATTTATTTCTCCTATTAAATCCAATGCCCATCCTCTGAAGGGTCATGGTTTAATGATTGAATGCAACTCACTTGCAGGGGCATGTTGAATCCCTGCATGTTTCTGGAATTCTTCACACCCTTTAGCAAAGTCTATACAATCTTTGAGCATGCTGGGCCAATACATGCCATATCGAAATAACAACCATTTCATTTTATGACCTGCTTGATGTGCCCCACACGCCCCATTGTGGACTTCTGACAATGCTAAGTATGCCTCACTTTCTCATAGGCATTTCAGTAATACGCCTTCTTGGGTCTTTTTGAACAATTCATTTCCCATGAGGACATATGATAATGCTCTATATTTTATCTTCCTATCAACATTCAATGTTGGATTTGTTAAATAACTCACAAGTGGACTTCGCCAATCTTCATTTGATAAGGTGTCTATGGCTAGTACTTCGAATCCCTGTTTCTCAGCATACCCTAATTTTATACTCTTTAGATCTGATGGTATGAATCTAGTAGCCATAACTCTACCTCTTAATTCGACCAAATCCTCAAAGTTTTTGGCAGAAACTTTATAACCTGAAGCCAACTGTGCTAAGTCATTTGCTTCTTGGTTTTCTATTCTTGGTATATGTTGAATATCCATGTATTCGAATTTTCTAAGTAGCCTGTTAACTATGACGAAGTATATCATCAGATTTTCCTTTATGCATTTGTACTCCTTTGTTATTTGCTTGACCACTAACTCTGAGTCTCCTTTAATTTTGACTCTAGTTGCCCCCAATTCCAACAAAGCTTCAAGTCCAACAATAAGCGCTTCGTACTCAGCTTCGTTGTTCGAGCAACGAGGACCATCTAATTTATACTTGAATTTTGTTGGAATTCCTTCAGGAGAAATTATAAGAACTCCAACACCACTACCATTCCTGTGGGTCGAACCATTAAAGTATAATTTCCAAGGTTGCATTTCAACGTAACTCATGACAGTATTTTCGACCAGTGAATGGTCCACAATAAAATCAGAAATTACTTGGCCTTTCACAACTCTTAAGGGCATGAAAGTCAAAGAATATTCTGTTAAGGCTAAAGCCCATTTACCAACTCTGCTATGCATTATTGGTTTCGAAAGCATGTGTTTAATAACATCGAAATGAGATGAAACATAAACATCAACAGGATTTATATAATACTTAAGTTTCATACAAGAAAAGTACAAACAGAGATATAGCTTTTCTATATTGCTATATCTAGTCTCTGCATCATTCAATACCCTACTTAAATAGTATATGGCTCTTTCGATGCCATTGTTATCTTCTTGTGCTAACATACTACCTATACTAACTTCAGAGGCAGATATGTACAATCTCATGGGCTTTCCCCATGAAGGTGGAGACAAAATGGGAGGCTGAGAGAGATATCTTTTTATCTTGTCAAATGCCTCCTAATGGGCTTCGTTCCACTCGAAGGCTTGGCCTTGCTTCAAACGAAGCAACGGAGAGAAAGCTTGGGTTCTTCCACTCAGATTCGAAATGAACCTTCTGAGAAAGTTAATCTTCCCTAGCAAAGATTGCAGCTCCCTTTTTGACGTAGGTGCTTTCGTCTCCATTATGGCTTTGGTTTTATTTTGGTTGATCTCGATTCCTTTTTTATGAACCACAAAGCCAAGGAAATCTCCAGCCTGCACAAAAAATGCACATTTAAGGGGGTTCATCTTTAAGCCATGTTTTCTCATTCGTTCGAATGATTGGCTCAAATGATGCAAATGGGTTTCTGCAGATATAGATTTGATGACTATATCATCAATATACACCTGCATAAAGGTTTCAATAAAATCATGGAAAATCGAATTCATTTCCCTTTAATAAGTTACCCCAGTATTTTTCAAACCAAAAGGCATCACTACCCATTCGTAGGTGCCTAAGGCTCCAGGGCAACAAAATGCTGTCTTGGCAACATCTTCTTCAGCAATAAAAATCTGATTGTACCCAGAGTATCCATCTAACATACTTAAATATTCGAACCATGCAGCAGAGTCTACTAACATTTCTGCCACAGGCATGGAGTACTCATCTTTAGGGGTTGCAGTATTTAAATCCCTAAAATCTATGCAAATTCTCAGAGAGCCATTTTTCTTAATAACAGGCACTATATTTGCTAACCATTCGACATACCTTGTGGTTCTGATGAATCTGCAGCGCAACAACCTTTCGATCTCAGCTTTGATCTTTGTGAGGACCGCTGGTGCGAATCTTCTAGGAGTTTGCTTGATGGGCTTTTTGCCATCCTTAATTGGAAGTCTATGCTCCACTAACTCCCTCTTCAAACCAGGCATTTCATCATAGTCCCACGCGAAGCAATCTTTGTTTCTCTTGAGGACCTCGATCACTTCCTGCTTGAGGCCTGGATTAAGTTTTGCGCTTATGTAGGTTATTCTTTTCGTGTTCTCATCCCCCATATTCACTTCTTCGAGTGGATCCTGCGCCAACATTTTGGCACCTGAGTCTATGGGGTCCCTTTCGAAGCCTAAGGGTTCTTTATCATAGATGGCATCCAGCCTTTGATCTATTTCGAGTTCTTCAAAGGGTGAGCCTTTCGAGCTATCCCCATTTATTTCGTTCACTTTTACAGCTAGTTTATTTATTTCAGCCTCTAAGGCCGCTTTGGATTCGTTCTCAGCCATATAGGCCGAAATCCTTTCGAAGAAGGAGGACTCAATCATGAGCAAGGTTGTCGAATTCCCAGCCTGCTGGCCGTCTTTGCATAGTACCTTCGACTCCTTCATCTTCACTGACTATTCTTCTATCCCAATATAGGCCATCATGGCAGAGGGTCATATAATAGTGTGCGTTCCTGGTTTCGTTGATTTCATCATTAGGGACACAAGGAGCAATCTTTGCCAGATGTTTGTCATAATTCCTCTTGTCAACTAAGTTGACTGCTGTCATGAAGTAACTCTGGTCCGCTTCAATGTTCTCCACAATCCCATCTTCTCTCCATAAAACCAACCTCTAGTGCATTGACGAAGGAACTGCTCCTACGCCATGGATCCACTCTCTTCCCAACAACAAGTTGTAGTTGGCTTTGGCTTCGATCACCATGAACATGGTGGGCCTACAGCTTGACCCTATCGTCAAGTCCAATTGAACCACCCCCAATGTTTTGCCTACTTTCCCTTCATAATTGGACAGAACCATGTTGTGTGGTTTGATGTCTCCTTCGCGTATTTCTAACTTTTTCAGCATGACATGGGGTATTAAGTTAATTGCAGCGCCCCCATCCACTAAAACCTTATTTACGCCATGGGCACCAACCTTTGCCCGAATGAATAATGGCTTCAGATGATTTTTCATAGCTGGTTCTGGGCGCTCGAAGAACGCATTCTGCTCCTCGACAGCTCTGTTATCCATCACGTAGTAACACACAGGCCTATGCTTCATCAGATCTATGGTATCTTCTTCCTCATACTCTTCGATTTCAGTTTCCTGTCCAAACTCACAAGGAAGTACAGATACCATGTTGCAATTGATATTGAGCGAAGACTCCCCCTCTGATTCGAAGTTGTCCGTTAGCATATCTTCGTCTTCTTCTGGACCTGGAGTGTATTCCTTCGATTCATTTGGTTGTGCTTCAGAGAAAAGTCTCCTACTAACTGGGGGTTTGTCTTCAGTTTGATTATTTGGTGTGGGTTTGTTGGTGCTTGATTCTCCTTGGTTTTTTATCGAAGTTGCTCCTTTACTTGCCATAGCTTCCCTTTCAGCCTTTCGAATTCTCTGTTGCCTTCGCCATTGAGATCTTGACATGGGGTTTCTTCCTTTGTAGTTCTCTAACCTCACTTCTTCCCTCTTCGCTATGTTGAACTGCCTTCTATATGTCATAGTGTGGCGTGCGTTTCGTTCATTGCTTCTCCATTTGTCTTTGCCTTTGTCAGTTCTGACTTGCAGCCATTTGTCTGTTGGTATTTCAGCAGGAATTTTGAACGTCACTCTTCGAGCGCCTTTGGGATGAGGACTATCAGGCCTTCGTTGATTGTATTTGCCATCGAAACGTTGGCCCATCTGACCAGTCTCTTGGTGGTTCCAGCATGGGGCGAAAGGGATTGTTTCGAAGGCTCTGGCCATACTTTGATCGTACACAGCAGAACACCTTGGGCATACCAAGAATTTGGTTGCCCCTTTGTAACAGCGAACCAAAAACTCCAACAAACTTTCTCCAGCTTTAGGGTAACACTTGAATAACTGGTTATCCTAGCGCCAGTTGATGCCAATTCGTGCCCTTTGTACCCTCTCGAAATTTGCAGCAATTCTCTGGTTGCAGATGATGCTGCACCTAGGGCATAATATCATTTCAGCATCTCCTTTGTGGCACAACATGAGGTAATCTTTAAGACTGGCATCCCTAGCATAATTATCCTCCATTTTATACTTTTCTTTTTCTAAGTATCTCTCCACCTCCCCCATTTCAGAACGAGGTCTCTCCATATTCACCATGTTTACATCCACATCCTCCCCCTTTATGTCATCGTCTTCCTATCCTGTAGGTTTTATATCTTCAATTTGGATTTTCGAACTCTCTGGGGCAGAATACTTTACCAAGTAGTCAAACTTTCCACTGGGCTCTCCTAAAGTATCCCATATTTCTTTCTGAGGGGAGGATGGCTTTGTGATCTGGACTTTCTCCAATCTTAGCCTCAGGCCTTCAGTAACCTGTGTCAACTCTTGCTTTTGGTTTTCCTGGCCTTCAGTAGCCTGGATTTCTTTTGTAACAGCTAAAGGTGCTGCTTCGATCGAAGCCTCTGGTTGCTTGTGGACGTCCTCAGTGACCCCCTTGTTAACTTCGATTAACACCCAATTTTCATTCTCAGTGCCTTTTTCTCCTAATGGAGTGTCATCTTGATCTGCTTCCACCATATTGATTTCTCCAATGCATACAGGCTAAGAGTAATTGGTGTCTGCGACATCCAAAGGATCTTCATCTACTTTCATTTTTGGTTTGTCAGCGAATTTCAATCTGCCATCCTTAATTGCATTTTGAATTAGATCCCTGAAAAGAAAACACTGTGAGGTTTTGTGGCCTAGGAAACTATGATACTTACAAAATCCTCTTTTCTTCCTTTGATCTAAAGGAGGTATTTTGACATTTGATGGCACAATGAGTTGGCCATCTTTGACAAGTAAATCAAAAATCTCGTCACACTTAGTTACATCGAAGGTATAAACCTTCTTTGGGAATCTGTCACTTTTCTCATTTTCAACAATTTCTTTCCCTTTTGTGGGAACTAATAACTTACAAGAGTAAGGTGGAGCCTGCTTCAATTCGGCGAGATCAATTTCGACCTCTTCGAACTCAGGGTAATCTTCTGCTTCCTCAGCTCCAACATAGGAGACCCTTTCTTTCTTGTTATTTTTAAAAACTCTGGCCTTTTCGGCCTTTAGCCGTTCGACTTGTCGAACCCTATCGGATAATTGAGCCATATCCCTCAAGTATTGTGTATCTAATTTCTTTCGAATAGAGTAATCCAGGCCGCCAGCAGCCATTTCGACTAACTCATGTTCAGGAACTACTGTAAAACATCTAGATTTCAAGAGCCTGAATCTATTCAGATAATCATCTATGGGTTCAGTAAACTTCCTCTTGACACTGGCTAGTTCCTTCAGACTTATTTTAGATTGTCCCATGTAGAACTGTTCATGGAATAATCTCTCCAACAGAGCCCAAGTATCTATGGACCCAGGAGGTAAAGTGGTGAACCATGTGAAAGCGTTCTTAGTTAGGGAACTTGGGAAATATTTGATCCTAAGGTCTTCATTATTTGCTATATCTCCTGCTTCGGTTAGATACCTGGCTATGTGTTCGACTGTTGATTCATTGGTATCTCCAGCGAACTTTGTAAACTTAGGGACTTTATATCCCCTTGGTAAATCAGTGTGCATTATGTAGTCTAATATAGGAGAGGCATAATTTGGCCTTCTAATTCCTGTGTTGAGGCCATTCTGGGCCATGATTCTCTCTATCATGGTGGTTAAATTATTTTCTGCCAAGATGTTATCGTTTCGAATTCTGTGAACGACTGCATCAGCATCTTGATTTCGACCCACCATGACAACTCCTCTAGGTTGTTCTTCTCGAAACTCTGGGACTTTTAACCTTTCGATCCTGGCCCCTGGTTCCATAATTTCCCTTTGCGGGCCTTGAATCGTTGGGGCGTCTAACCTTTGTGCCCTTGCCCCCAAATTAACCCCCTCTCTGGCTGGTCTATAGGGTGGGTCATCAGCAACTTGTTCTATGATAGGTACGTTTGCTCGAACTCCCGCCTGATTCTGCCTACGCCTTTCTGGGGGAGCGAAAAAATCTGCTATTCGACTCATGTTATCCGCGTTTTCTCTATTTGTCACAGTTACATTTTGTACTATTGGGGCAAAGATCTCTTGCATAGTTTGCGCTAACACTCCTATCATATTATGGTTACTGTCATCCATTAATTTCCTAAAGGCCAACTGATTTTCTGTGGTTAAGATAGGCATTGCACTATAACCCACTGACCCTTGGTTATTTGTCATAAATTGATTTGCCCCAGACCCATACCCCAATTGTGGTGATGTATTCGATGTCGAAGTGTGCAGACCCGCCATAAAAGATGTTGGCATCCCATAAGAGGAATTTCTGTGTCTGTTAGCATCGAACCCGGGTGGTCTAGTTAGTTGGTTGGCGAAATGGGTTTGTGTCCCTGATGGTGGGACGTATCCCCCAGGATAACCAATGGTTCCTGTATTGCCTAGGATCGAACTGTTAGTCGTCATGCCACTTGTTCCATTCGTGGCTATACTACTGGTAGAAGATGCAACAAACTGTGCATTCAAAGGGATCATATTAGATGTTCCTGTCAAAGCGGACATATTAGTGCCTGTTACATGTGGGATATTTTGTTCCCCCTGTTGATTGTCTGGATTAGACATCTTGTTTAAACGTTTTCTTCTGGGTAAGGGTTGGTTGCTATTGGTTATTCTACCACTTCTAAGGTTCATAAAACAACGAACCTATCACTCAAAAAGTACTTTTACAATGGTTATGTCTCAACAATCTTTACTTTGTTCTAAATTTCGTGATGACCAATGACGGTCCCACCAGGTGTGCCAATTTGTTTACAGTGATTTCTGGTAAACAACCGCTAGTCCTCCAAACTATCAAATAATCTTAATGACTGTTATTTAATCTCTCTGGTAACTTCCAGGATCGACTAGATTGATCCTATGGTGTATTGGTCGTTTGGATAATTCTCATTGTAGAACTGATATTCATGGTTGGTATTTAGAATGTTGCGTAGGCGTTCAACTTACTTCGATTACCATATTAAAGATCTAATGACATGATCAAGTAAAGACGTGCGAAACTAAATTGCATGAATAAAGGTTCGATTGTAAAGACATGTAAAACTGCAAGAAACAAGTAAATAACTTTGAAGTATAAAAGCATGTAATGTAAAAGAGTTTCTGAAATGTAAAAGATTCGAAATAGAAAGAAAGCGTTTAAATGCGAGAAATCAGTAAATGACTTTGAATGGAAAGATATTCGAATGATGAAAGCATGAAGATAAAAGCGTGAAATGCAAAAGAGTTTCTGTAATGTAAAGTACTCGAAATAGAAGGAAAGACTTTCAAATGCAAGAAATTAGTAAATGACTTTGAATGAAAAGATTTTAATGTAAAGGCTTTTGAATGATATTGACATGAAGATAGAAGATAAACTGGAAATGATAAAGAGTTTTACTGAATCATAAATATTTGGTGTTATCATACGTACATTGTTCGAGCATTCGTTTCCCTTGCCATGTGGTATTTTGAATGTTTACTGAATTTTGTACAATAGATATGACACACGAAATCCTAACGCTAAGACTTCTATTTATACTAATTCGACCATAACGGTCTTGCCTATAAGATTCTGCCACGTTCAGAACATGTAGAGCACTGCCCCTCTCTAGCTTCCACGCGTCTTCGCATGCTCCAGCGCATATATTTTAAATTTCGAACATCCCGCTTGCGTTTGAATTTCAAATGTTTTGGCACTCTTCGCTTCGAACTCCTTTCTTAAACACAATCTCATTACCACTTCGAGGCTTCTTTTAACTATATCTTCACAACTGTCACTCGAAGCTCCGAGATTTGACATGTTCATTCGAAGAACTGCTTCTACCATTCCGAACCATGACATCTTGCTTTATTCCAACGAAACATCCAACTTGCTTCGTTTCGAACTGTATCATCAAAATCTTCAGCCAACAGTCGTTCAATGTTAATGCCAGTTATATAATCTAAGATGAAAAAAGTGAAATTATGAGATCAAAAAATGTACTAATATCTTAAATTTCACGTGTGTTGGATATATACTAGTACCTTAAGTTATGGCTGACATTTAATTACCAAATTCATCTATAGGAAGAAGTTGGAAGGCCATGGGGCAATTAAGTATTGGGAGGCAAGAGGAATTAACATCTCACCCTCATTATACATGTCACCCTCAAAAAGTATAAAAAGCCAAAATTACTCTAACCCAAAAAAATTCTCAAAATTTTTTAATTTGTGGTACCACACCGAAAAT
Organism: Vicia faba; assembly: GCA_948472305.1. NCBI lineage: Eukaryota > Viridiplantae > Streptophyta > Magnoliopsida > Fabales > Fabaceae > Vicia > Vicia faba. Next base: position 615,576,859 of record OX451735.1, on the reverse strand, counting down.
TTGAAATTTCTAAAGTGATATGGAAATTTAGAGGCGATATCGAAAATTTACTGAACAAGAAAGAAATTTACGATAGATTTGTAAAATTTCTGGTATATTATACCGAAATTTTCAAAATATCTGATATATTTGAACCAGAAATTTTGCAATTTCCTGTTAATAGGTTTTTCTTTTGTACGGGAAATTTTAAAATTTTCATAGGTTAACAACATGTACTGGAATTTTTAAAATTTTCGGTAGTTCGAATTATTTTTGAAAAATACCAGAAATTTGGAATTTCTGATAGTACATATTTTTCTATTTTTTTCAATGTTTCAGTGAGGACCAGAGGCAAAGATGGTTTTGTTGAGGGTAGGATGGCAGATAGAGAGAAAGCTCAGGCCCAGACTAATAAGGCATAAGCTTTTGAGCTACAGACTAGACGACGTCCTCCGACCGGTTCAAACCAGAAACAAATGGCTGAGTAGCGGGCGCAGTTCTCCACACCTCGTTGTCAAGGACTTATAGTTTCTATCACCGAGGAGATACATACTCGTGCTCCTGCTTTTGTGCCTGTGATTGAGTCAACTATTGAGCAACATATTGAGGAGGTTGTTCCTGTTGTGGAGGGTGCGGCTGAGCCGACATCTGAGCAGGTTGTGGAGTCGGTAGCTGGGGAGATTGTAGAGCAGGTTGAGGAGGCTTTTGTTGAGCGTGTTGACGAGTTATCCCCCACTGATACAGACATCTCGACTCGTGCGTCTACGGAGCCATCAGTTCACACTAATGAAGCCTTTCCAAAAGAACCTTTAGACAGATTCATGCTGACAGGATTTGCTGACCATGTCGCTTACAAGATATGGCATGGCGAGGTATATTTTTTTTAATTGCATATTTTTCAAGTGTTTGAAAGTTGATGTATTTTATTTTTTACTCTTTCAGGAGCACCCGATGCTGAAGGTCGCTTTTCATGGTTCAAAGTTGAAGAACTTCTCATAGAGTCATATGCCTAAACAGGTTAGTAGTATTGTTAGAGATTTTCATTTGCTGGTGTTCGCGCAATGCTCCTTGACCATGTTGGACGCCTCTCTGTTGTCTGCTTTTGTTGAGCGGTGACACCTAGAGACATCATAATTTCATCTTCCATTTGGGGAGATGATGATCACATTGGATGATATTGATGCCTTGTTTCACATCTCGGTCACTGGTACATTATTTACACCTCCTTATATTAACCATGTGACGACGATGCGCATGGTTAAGGATGATTTGGAGGTATCTGAGGCGAGGGTTCTAGAGGATTTTGGCTTTAACTGGGTATTTCACCTTCAGATGTCTTGGTTGAGGAAGTTATACATGGAGCTCGTGGAGGACCATAGGTACCAAATTGTTGCTAGGGCGTACATGCTACATCTGATGGAATATACTCTATTTGTGGATAACTTTGGAGTTTACATAGATGTTCGTTACATGTCTCTGTTCAGCACACTTGACACTCCTTGTTGGGCTTGGGAAGTGGTTGCTTTGACCATGTTGTACACGACACTTGACGTTGCTTCTCAGCCTGAGACCATGCAGCTTGCTGGTTACCTTAGCCTTTTATATGTATACTATAATTTATTTGATGGCTTCTATTAGTTATTTTGGTGTATTTATACGATGGTTTTTATTTATGCAGTGTTGGATATACGAGCACTTCCCTCACATCTGTGGGAGAAGATCTAGCGTGTCCTTAATAAAGGGATTTGGTCAAAGGGGCTCGATTGTTTGAGGGTTCTTCTATCGGATCATCTACTCCTTTTCTTAGGTTATCTACCATTCATCCTTCCTGGATTCCTCGCACTTCTCAAGAGGCCATACCGAACGACTTCTCTATTTTCCATGGTTGTGCTGGCCAGGGTGATATTCTAGCGATGGGTAACCCTCAAAGGGAAAGGAATACCTGGAAGGAAAATGCAAGGCAGTCGAGTCCGATAGATGCCATCTTTAGAAGAAATTATTGGCTCTTCAGGAAGAGGCGTAAAAGTTGAAGTCTCTTCAAAAGGAAGCAAAAGTTCATGGGTCCCCCGTTTCTCTTGCTTTCAAGTTTGAAGAGCTTCAATCTTCTCTGGAGGGGGAGAAGAAGTTTCACGAGGAGGATACCATTGCTATTACAATGATGACCTCTCGAACAGACAAGACCGTGAAGGCTCTTCAGTAGGAGAAGGAATCTTGGGAGAAGGAATTGGATGTTTATGATGGAAGGTTAGATAACTTAAGGCAGTAGGTTAATGAGACGTTATACCAAACCCTTAAAATGGTGTATGGTGCCTTCGATCAAGCAGGAAACTATATGGAGGTACTCTGTCCCGGTGTTCAAATTATTCATTCTCAACTTGACCCGCATAAGGTGGTCTAGGATTGAGCCTTGGTGAATGACAATGGTTCTCAGTCTTAAGGCGGCGATGCTTGATTTTTTCCATCATTTATATTAGGTTCCATGTCGTGATTCTTATCTATAACTTGTATGAATATCATTATCTATTTATTTACCTTTCTTCGTTTGATATTTTCTTTGTGCCTACTGTAGTTTGTTTGATATTGTGCATGGTTTTCCTGCTATGCCAGTTGGGTCACACTCAGCTCCATTTCTTAGCTTTGATCAAGCATGTGACTTCCCCTTGTTATGATTGGATTTAGTTGTCTCCCGAAATAGGAACTTTCCCCATTTGTAGTACTTTTCTGAATCTTCTCGGTCTAGACCTGGCGTGAGCTTTAGAACTCTTTGTCACTCATCCCTTTGGTGGTAATTGGCATGCTCGTCAAGCTATACTATTACCCATATTGATCGAGTGGATTTGTCATAACTACTAAACTTCATCATAACTTGTCATAGTCAAAGGGATTTGATGCAACTTCCAAGCTTTTCATTACCTGTCTCGATTGAAGGGAGACAATGTAAGTCTTTAGTGTCACTAGGAACCTCCCATGACCAAGGATGGGGTTCTCGTCCCCGCCCCCAGGTTTTTATCTTAGTTTGGGGTGGACGTCTCATGGGATCCACCGTCTACGCTCTTAGAGTGGCTAATTCCTTAGAGACGATGCGCTAGCTACGCTTAAGCATGTTCCGCCTGGTAGGGTCCTGTTTCAAAAAGATAATTTATGCCACAGTGCGAAGGATTATAATATTATTTATATGTACAATATTTATTTAGGAAAAGATCTATTTATTTAATTTTTTAGGAGTCTTAAGAAATATTGTTCTTTCGTGTTAATAGGATTCACACTCGTACCTTTGATGGTCGGAGCTAGGGAGTTCGTATTCATTTATTTTATATTTTGTTTACTTTTGATGTGATATGTGTTGATGGACTTTACTCCATGACATGTCTCTTCTTTTATACTAAGTTATGGGGTTCAGATCCCATTGTTTTTTGTACCCGACATTTTGCTTGGAATCACAATTCAAAAAATTTAGATTGTCACCTCTTCCAAGTATCGAGGTGGATTGCATATCAATCATATCTTGACCTTGCTATCAAAGTGTTGCATGTTTTGGTAATTCGATTTGACAAGAAACTATTGGTAGTTATTCTCTTGGTACCCTTTCAAGTGTCATTCCCTATAAAGGTATGCTTCCCTTCGTAGAAGGTCGACAAATTTGTTAGATGTAACGAGTTTTCGTCTTCTCATTCCTACCTCAGTTTATAAGATGGAAAAACCACTTTTATGTTCACTATGAGTTGCATTTGGATCAATCAAGCTCTTGTTGTATCTTTAGTACCCTAGTGTGGCATGGTCTGTTGTGATTGTTGTACCCCAAAATTTTCCCTCCCATTTTTATTTAAGGCATAATCATTAAGGTCCCCAATTGCTCAATGTTGACCAAGAATTGATCAGATAAATTCTCCTCCTAAGCAATGGCCTTTCAACTAATTTAACTTTTCACCAAGATGTGTCAGTTCCAGAGCTTCAAATGATTTCCATAACACCCTATATGCCTCAGCATAATGGCACATCTGAAAGAAAGAAAAGAAGTGTACATGACAAAGTGTAGGTCGAAGGTTGAAAGTATGCCTAAGGGCTTTTGGGTCGAAGCAGGTTCGACAGCAGTATGCAGGATAATTTAATGCCCAATGAAACACTAGGATTGAAGGAGGGCTAGTTCGAAAGAAAGCGTGAGAAGTATTTTATGAAGCCTTCGATTGGGAGAGCTGGTAATGAGCACCATCGAAAGGTTCATTTTCGAACATGGAGATGTAAGCCATTCAAAGCGTTACAAGGAAGACACCTTTCAATTGACATGTTGCCTGAATGGGCGCTTCAAAAAGAAGAATATTTGAAATTCAAAAAGCTCTTATCTTATCCAAAGAAACACGTGGAAATCTATTGGTTCGAAGGACATGCCATCTTCAAGCATGGCGTGATCGAAGGACAGTTAGAGATGAATCAGCCAAATACGAGTCATCTTAGAGTTTTGGGGATCAATGTGTTTCAGGCATGTGCCTGAACAGGCAAGGAAGGAGTTGGGTAATCAAAGTAAAGGCTTGGTGCTCAAAAGTCATCCTTCGATTGGCGCATATAAGTTATATTCACCAATCGAAGGTGAACTAGTGATCAGCAAGAAATATATTTTTGTAGACATAAGCAAAGGGTGGGAGTTGAAATCAAAGATCCACCTGTACAACTACATTCAAAGGAGATGATAAAATGAAGCTTCAATAGACCAAGAGGAAGATGTGGTCGAATTGAAGGAAAGGAAATCAAAAGGAACAAGAACTGTTCGATTGGGCTAATTCAATAGTTTTTAGATCAAGCAACTAAGGCAGATAGTGGCTCAATCGAAGAAGCCACAATGATGAGGCCTTGGACCATTCGAATTGGAACTCAGAACCATCAAAGAACAAAACTTGGGAGCATTCTAAAAGTCAAGATGTGGGAGTGAAACCTGTCCAAGTTCACTCAAAAACCCAAAATGGTAGAAAATCATCAACAATGGCAACCTTTTAAGACTTTCGATTCTGCCTTCAAAGCCATGGTTAATGGCTGATTCTTGCCATTTTCATTCATCACTGCACCCCTATAAATACAGAGCTAGAGCGCAAGCAAAAGAGGACAAACACACATTACCTATACACAATGAATTTCCTACACATACATATTGCCTCACTAAAAACTCCACAAAACCTTGAAGTTGTTTCAAATTTTCTGAACTAAGTGCAGGCACCCACAGTTCGATTCAACCCACTTCCATCCAAACCAAGCGTTGCAATCATCTATGTAAGGTTCATAGGGTAAGAATGGGTCGTTATTGACAGCAAAGCTGTTAAAAACGCACGCATATGCATCGCCGGTTCCAATAATCATGTGAATTCGTATTTGTATTTTTATGTATTTCAATGCATATCATCCATATTATTGTGTTGCTGAGATCCAAATATGCAGGTTCGAGCCATTAGATGAACCCTCATACTGCCTGAACCATGAATCACCATGTTCATGCATATTTATGCGTGACTGAAGGTGGCAGATTTGCATTCAATATTTTATTGCAGTTTATCATATAATCATTATTTTGTGTTTTGATCAACGAATAAACAAACATCTCAGATGGTAAAGGGGAACGTGTACTGTGGAAAGGGCTTGGGTTCGATACCCAGGTCGTATATTATGTTTTTTTCTAACAATTATCTTGCAGATCCAGTGTGCTATGTTTCAAACACTTCCCATGCGCCTTCCAGCTCCAGCCAATGGATGATAAGGAGTTCAGATCCAGTACCCTCCATAGGCAATCCATCATACACTATCATCAGTGTGATACGGTGGCAGAATTGACTGTTTTTTGTTACTACTGGTTTTGCGTTTTTTGTTTGCAAATGTACGATAAGCAAGAGTCGTTACCGTCTTTTATTTTATCCAACAAAGGAAAAGGGAAAAAGAATAGAAAAAACCTTTTTCGAGATGTTTCTGAGTACGGGGGATAGATTATAGAAAGGGAAGGTGTTAGCACCCTTTCTATTCGTGGTTTTCCATGGGATCTTAGGTACTTGCTCATTCTTAAATTGCTTTTGTGTGTTTGTGTGCTTTAAAAAGTTTTGAAATTGCCTTAGTGCGGCGTTTCACTTTATGGTAACCCTTGTATCAGTCCTCAAGGGTGTGATAAAGTGTTTTTGAAAACTTTGTTTGAAAAGTGTTTGAAAGTGTAAGTGTGAAAAGTTGATTGTTTTGAGCAAGTACTTAAGAGTTTCTACCTACTCGAAAAAGACTGTTCGTTTTCTTATTTCCTTTAGACGGTGCTATCCTACTATTAAGGAGTAGGTAGCTCCATCGTTCGAGTTTGAGGGATAATAGAAAGGGACGATTATGGTCACTTAAGGCAACAGGGCAAGATCTTTTAGTAATTGTCCTAAAACTCTAAGATCACTTTTTATCGAGGCAACGTCGAAAGGGTCATCGAGGGACTAGTGATCTTTCGAATTAGAGGACAACCACTAAAAATTCTCACGTTTCGAGAATAATGACCGTTTTCCGAAGGCAACCGTAGTGGGGAATAACCCTAGGATTGAGCATGTGCAAGTGTTTGTTTTATAGTCAATCATCTTTGCACAGTTAGGGTTTTCTACTGTTTTAAATTATTGATTTATCTTTCGAATACAATCCTACACATACATCTAACAGTTTATAATTGCAGAAATTAAAAGCGGAAAAGAAAACCTAATTATTACAGGGCTTCGGGGAATGGGGATTAGATAACCAAACTTGGGGAAAATAGTAAATGAAAATAGTAATAAATCTAAGTTAAAAAGCTACTACAAACCGGGCGCAGTTACATCAATAATAAAAAATAATCGTACGACAAAATTAATCACGCACGAGAATAAAAACTTAGAAAAAAGTTCAAAACCCTAAAAAATCTAATTTTGCTCATTGAAAAATATTTTTTTGATTTTTTGCGAAAAAAGATTTGAATTTAACCTAATTTTTCTAATCAGTTTTAATTAACGAAGAATAAATTAAAGTTAATAGAAATAATTAATTTGCAAAAATTAATTTATTAAAAAAAGAACTAAGTCCTATTTTTTGTGATTTTGATTTTATGATTTTTATGAAAAAATTGATTTAAAATAAATAAAACAATTGGAATAATTAAATAAAAAAAGAATTAAATAAAGAAAGGGATGGGCCTGAGGGGGTGCAAACCCAAATTGAAGGGTTGCATGCTGAAATTCTGTCCAAAAAGCCCAATCCAATGGCTCAGCACAACGCTGGATTCAGTGTGATTATGCCAGGAATGTCCATCATGAGCTGCAGCCTGGAAGCATTATATCTGGGCAAGGATGATCCAATGGTGATGGATCTTGAGGCCTATAGTGTACGCGCTTGGAGAGAGACCATTGAATCTGCAGATAAATGTTAAGAAAAATATTATGTAGGAGGCAGTGATCGAACCCCTGACCTCCTACATGCGTGCACCCTAAAACCCTTCGTTTGTACCACTGAGCCAGCTTGCTATTCGTTGATATAAACAAACAACATATAATATATTTAATAATGAGTCAATGTTATAAGAAAAAACGCGCGAGATTCAAACTGTCCAACCAGGCTTGGACACGCCATCGTCTTCCTCGCAGAACCGTTGTTTTAGACCTAGACCTGTACCTACAGACATGTCTATTTCTATAAACCTGTATATCTCTAAAATGCAGCATAGGCATGATAAATCCCAACCAAGGGCATGGGTCGATTGGAAATGAACCACTGAGCCTGAATATACCCTTGGTTTGGCCTAATTTAACCTATATCAAAAAGCTCTAAATCATACTTTGAAACCCTAAGAATGGAATTTCACGATTCCCGCGCGTAAACTCAAATCAAATCATCCAAACATATTGCAAACATGATAATAAGCATGAATAAATGATTAAAACATGTTGATAATGCCAGAATTAAGGAAAAAATTTCAAAAAAAGAGCAAACTGTGATTGTTATTATGCTTGATTCTTGATGCTTTGAGGCTTAGGAATGAGTGGGATAACTTCAGTGAATGTCCAGGAGTGTTGTTGTGTCATTGGAATTTCTTGAAATGGCCTATGGAGGGATATGTGATCAACACTTTTTGACAAAAAGTTTGAACTTTGTTCTTGCTTTGTGGGAGGCAGGCTGCACATATAAATCCGTCCTTAGGGTTGCAAATGCTTTGTTATATGTAGTAGAATCAATCTAGGTCATTAGAATTAGAAAGAATCCAAGATATAATGGTCATGAATTTTGATTCCAATCTTTCCATATTTGAAGATTTCCTCTTTTTTTGAGCTTACACGATTTTGTTCTTTATTTGACAGCTCATGAGATATTCAATCAATGCCAAAATAAATCTTATCCCATTTATTTGATTAATATTTTATTTAATTTTATTTTATTTGAATTTTAAATAAATAAAATCAAAATAAATTAAATAAATAAGTGAATAAGGCATGGAGGGTCCCATAGGTCGTGGACCATGCTAGGAATAAGATTCAATCTTTAAAAGATGAGCCCATGTGGAAAAAAATGCAATTTTGGGTATTGTTGACTTTGTGCAAATTTCCAAAAATGGCCAACTTTGACAATGCATATCTCTGTCAATTTTGACCCTAAGAGGGTGTTCTTGGACTTTTTAGAAAGCTTAGGATGTCCTTTAAACAACCCTTTTGGTTTCATCTCCATTGGATCTTCCATGTTCATGTAAGGAGCTTTGACCCAAAAGGTGTTTTTGTTGACTTTTTGAAAAGGACCTATAATGTCTGAATTTATATCTTTTCATGAGTGCATTTATTGAACTTGAGGGATGAATATGAATTGTAGGGAATTGGATTCTGTTAAAAATGAGCCTTGGATGAGAAATGTCTGATAAAGTATGAGAAAGTTATGCTTGGTCAAAGTTTGGTTGACTTTTCCTATATGAACCCTAATTTAGCAACTTTTGAGTTTTGATGAATTAGGAGCATTCCTTGAGGAATCATGATAAAACCTTGATCAAATGATGGATATTACTTCAAAATGTTGACGATGACCAAAAATATTGAAGTTTGACTGTATGTGGTCACAATTGACTTTTGACCTAGTACAGTTGATTTTCAGACATTTGAGCAGTTGACTGAGCAAACTTCTTGTGCAAGGCATGAAACTTGGCATGGATGATCTTGAGGACATATTAGGGAAATGGAAACCACTTAGGACCTTTGGAACTCAAACATATTGATGAGGAGTGAAACCCTAGTTTGAGGCTCATTGTCTTAGATGGATGATTTGTCTGGTCAATTCTTGGGCATCTTTGGGCAAGTTAAGGACCTCAATGGGCATGTGTTGAGTAGAATGAGAGGGTAAATTTTGGGGTACAACAAACAACCTCTCTCGTTGGATCGAAAGGCAGCCCGCTCCTTGGATCGAAGGACAACTTCCTTCCTTGGATCGAAAGGCAACTTCCCTCATTGGATCGAAAGGAAGCCTCCCTCATTGGATCAGAAGGCAACCTAAGCCTCTTCCTTGATTTGGGCCTGCGTTTTTAAACTTACACCCCCCTATTTCTATTTTATGTTCTGGACCATTTGTACTTTTATTTTGTTTTATTTATTTCTTTTAATGGCTTTACTCTTTTTTTTAACCAACATTAAATCAAAAACATCACAAAAAATGTTAGTGTTGTACCCCAAAATTTGCCCTCTCAATTCTCAATTAATATCTCACAAGATCTCCTCTGGTTCAAGAATGCACTAAGGTTGATCAACTCAAGACATCTCCTCAAGCACTGATGACTGAAAATTAAGGTTTGAGTTTGCACAAGGGCAAAATGGTCAATTGCATATTAGAAAGTCAAACTTCGAATTTTTGGTCAACATTACATTCCAAAGATCAAATTTCATCAAGACGTTCAAGAATATCAAGCTTGATCATCAAGAAGTCAAGAAAGTCAAAAGTCAACTTGAAAAGTCAAGATTTCCAAGACTTATACATGATAGTTTCATCACTTCATGCCATTCTTTCATCAAGATGCAAGACGGTTCAAGGGAAACTTTCAACATGAAAGTTGTAGATCTCCTTGATATCTACAACATTGCTTTACACAACTTCTCCTAGAAGTGCTTCGATTTTGAGTTATAAATTCATGAAGTCATGACATTTTTATTTAACACTTAGAGAAATTTCCAACATATTTTGTTCAGGATTTTATCCCAACTTCTTGGCATTTTTATATATAAGTTCCAAGATGATTTTGTCAAAATGGCCAACATGAAATTTATAGAGGATGTTTCAAGCTTTTCAAAGCATCCAAGAGCATGGATTTATCATACTTGAGCTAGGAGATTCAAGGGCTTAAAGTTGGGCATCCATCCTTGAATTGCAAGTCATTCTATTGAAGAACACATAACAAAACCCTTATGCTATGCTGCATAATCTTATGTTGAACACCTTCTTGCTTGCAAATTTCTACATAATTTAATGTTTACACAAGAGCTTGAGCTATTACCCAAGTGTTTGAGCCATTGTCCAAAAGATCTTTCCATTTATGGCATAAAGGCACCATTTCTATTCTTGAAAAGCAAGCTTTTTGTACAAAGTTTGTCTTGAGCCCATACCTTGCTTGTTGCTGATTATACTCCACCATAAATCATGGGAAGTAGCTCCTCTATACCAGCAACTTTGGTACTTCACCTTGGGACTATGGAGTACTTGACATAGTTTGATTTTTGTAATCCAACCAAACCATAACATACTGTCTTGCAAACTTAGTCAGCTCATATGCACAAACCTCTTGCCTATAAATAGAAGAAGCATTTGCAAGACAAAGAGGTTAGAAAAAAAAGAGAAGAGAGAGAGGTTAGAAAAAAAAAGAGAGGTCGGAAAAAGGTTAGAAAAATAGAAAGAAAATCAGAAGTTTTGTTGACAAACTCTCAAAAAAATCTCATAACTGACAAAGGTCATAATAATCCACAAAGCAACACCTCAAGCTCAAAACATAAATTCTAGCTGCAAGGTAAGTCTCCTTAACTTTAAACTTTTCATTTCAATCATCATCATTTGGTTCATTTTTGAGGCTAAAATGCAGTGACCTTTGAAGAAAAGGTTTGTAAAAAAATCATGAACAATTGCCAAGTTTGAGTGAAAAGTTTTCCATGAAATAGTATCATGAACAGGCAGGTGTAAGGTTGCTGTTTTTCAAAACCATACAATAGGAAATCGATTGCACCCTTCATGCAAATCGATTGCACGGGGTTCCAGTAGCCAGATTTCCAAATATTTTGAGTGTTCAACCGATTGCACAACCATGCAAATTGATTGCACGGGGTTCTAGTAGCCAGATTTCCAAATATTTTGAGTGTGCAATCGATTGCACAACCATGAAAATCGATTGCACGGGGTTCCAGTAGCCAGATTTCCAAATATTTTGAGTGTGCAATCGATTGCACAACCATGCAAATCGATTGCATTGGAAGTCAGTAGCCATGTTTTGAAAAACTGAAGCATGCAATCGATTGCACTAACATTCAAATTGATTGCACTCAAATAAAAATTTATTTTTTTGCTTTGAAAAAACTTGAATAAAGAGTTGGACAATATAAAATGTTTCTTTTTAACCATTGAGCATCTATATCTTAAGTTCAAGGTAAGTATTATCATTATACCTTGAAATTTTCTAAGGGCTTGAACCAAAGACTTCATCCAAAGAGGCTTTTAGTTTGATCAATAATTTTTGCCTTCTTTACCAATCATGATTTGTCTTCATCAAAGCAAAAGTGCATTCGAGAAGCTTGATTTTACGGCATGTATTGACACATAATGATCCGAAATGTTTTCTTTTCCTTTCATATTATTTTATTTTTACACGCTTCATATATTTTCTTCATGGCTATTCAATATGGTTGTAATAGATAATTAGGACTTTAATTTCTTGCAATCCACATTTGTAAATTTGTACACCCCATCCCCAAATGATTGTAATAGCGTAGGATATTTACTTTCCGCAATTTATCGCTTTATATAATATGTTAATAATTAGGGTTTGTATGGCAAGATAAAACCAATCAAATAGAAAACCTTAATTCAAGACAAAATCAAGCATGAAAATGACACACTTGCACACAAACACCCCTAGGGTTACTCCACTTGGTTGCCTTGTACAAAAATGACCATATTACGCATGTGAGGTATCTTAGCAAAACAAACAAATATAAGATCATAGTCCCTCGATGACGCTATTCAAAATTGCCTTACAAAATAATCTTAGTCCCTCAAAAAATGCTAATATACTTTGCAACATTGCTAATCATGGTCATACGATGACCCACGTCCGTCCCGTTTACATCCAAAGATAGGGTTGCTTACCAAATCAATGTTAAGACAACAATATCAAAGGAAAAGAAAATGAACAAGAATGACATTTGAGTAGTTAGATTACTTTTGGTTACTTGCTCAATTTCAAACAAATATCCTTGCTATTTTCAAAACAAACACACACATTTCAAAACATCTTACAAACTTAAAAAACATTTTCAAAAAGACAAACATCTCTGTATACATTCTTACGAACGAGAATCATTACAAAGATTGCCTAAATAATGGCCTCTTTTACAAAATACTTTCAAAAAACCACACCAAGCACAATTTCAAACAAAAGCAAGTGATCTAGCAAGTAACTAAGAGCCCATGGAAAACCATGGATAAAAAGGGTGCTAATACCTTCCCTTTTTTTAATCTACCCTCCGAACCCAATAAACAATCTCAAAGGTCTTTCCTGTTCTTTTTCACCTTTCCTTTTGGATAAAATAAAAGTCGGTGGTGACTCTTGCTAACCGCAACATTTGCGATAAAACGCAAAACCTTCAAGTCAGTTCTCCCACCGTATCACAGAACTGGCGATTCTGCTGAGGATCATTATAAAAGTGGGGTTACCTTAGGGTTTAGATCACATTTACTTTCTTACATTGATTGACTTGTATGCTTTACATTATGGTTCTTTGTTTGGGTTTGAATCCTCTACCCGAATTTGGGATACATTATAGGTAAGTAGCAATACATTGTGGAAACTGTGCGGGGTATACCTACATGGTCTAAGCAATAGCTACGTTAGTGCAACATATTTATGGGTACCGGTAGCATTTGAGTTAATCAAAGAGAATACGGGGCTGCTGAGTGATGTCATGAAACACTAATGAACTTCTAGAACCTTTACTTGACCAACTTGGCCTTTTAGGATGTAGTAAGATGACCGGTTTTGGTGCAGTCCGAAGTTGGTAGATACTCGATACTACACTCATTGAGGTTTGGTTTCTTGGGATATTTCGGTCACCATTAAAGAGGCTTGAGATGAAACAATGACCAAGGAAACAATCCAGTGATATTGAGCTCCTTAGAACCCGGTTATTATTACTTGGACAGATTTAAGCTAACTAAACTTCAAGAGGGTACTTACCTATAAAACTCCATGCAAGACTAAACTAAGGACTTGTTTGCTTTGCTTGTATATGCATACTTGTACATAACATCATGGACATCATGAACATCATATACATCCACTAACCATTTCAAGGATTTTTGGATTCATCTTTGTTCTTATTTTGTAGGAAATGGATTCACTTCGCAGGAAAACTATTCAAGTCAACCTTGTAAGAATTCCCCCACAACTTAAGGAGCTAGCTTCAAAGATTCCTGAAAACTCTCCATTCACCGAGAGACATGGTCGTCTACTCAACTTGGTCACCTCCAACACAGATGAGGATATGATGAAGGTGCTCTTTTAGTTCTTTGATCCTTTGCACCATTGCTTCACATTTCCCGATTATCAACTTGTGCCTACTTTGGAAGAATTCTTCAAACTCTTGAGGATTCCCATTCCCAATCAACTACCTTTCAACGGTACAGAAAGAGATCCAAATCCAGAGGAGATTGATCAAGCTCTACATTTGCAACCATCTGATATCACAACTAATTGGGAAACAAGGAGTGGTGTCAAGGGTTTCCTAGCAAAGTTCTTGTTTGAGAAAGCCCAAAACTATTGGAACTCTTTGAATTTGCAAGCCTTTGAGTAAATTGTGGCTCTCCTTATCTATGAGATGGTTTTGTTTCCAAATCCTGACCAACTCATAGATGTGAACACCGTCAAAATCTTCATGTCTCGTAACCCAGTGCCTACTTTGCTAGGGGATATCCTACACTCTTTTCACACTCGCACAATGAGGAAAAGAGGTGTTCTTATGTGTTTCACTCCTCTCTTGGCAAGATGGTTTATTTCTCATCTTCCCCAGTATGTATTAAAAAATGAGCAAGGTTCAAGGTGGTCACAAAGGTTGATGACGCTCAAACATTCAGACATTCATTGGTGTTCTCGACCCAAAGAGAATGTTATCATTGTCGACCGTTGTGGAGAATTACCTAATGTTCCTTTGCTTGGAATTAGGGGAGGAATCACCTACAACCCATGCTTAGCCTTAAGGCAGTTTGGTTACGCCCGAAGGGATGGCCCGTACGAGATACTGATTCAAGGTTTGGTATTCGACTACGACAACGACAGCCAAGGTATTCACCAGAGATTTATCCGAGCTTGGAGGATGATAAACATGGTGGATAACAAGACTTTGGGGCACAAGAATTCCATCCCTCTTGAGCCTTACCTCAAATGGGTATGAACTAGGGCTCAGAGTCTTATGATGCCTTACCCCTCCATTCTCCCGGTAATCATTGAGCCTGTCATGGAGGGAGACGTTCCATACACTATCCTACATCCTGACATGCCCACATATCTTGAAGACCTACAAAGGGATTAGATACAACTCAAAGGGGAGCGAGATACTTTCGAAGCCCAATTCTACGCAAGCGAGGAGAAGGTTTTGGAGCTCACTTGGCTACTTCATGAGGAGCAAACTCTGAATACCTACATTGCGCCAAAGAGGATGCACACTACTTTTCTATCTTAGAGCTTTTGTATTATTTTGCCCAAGGGGCATTGATGTACTCAAAATTTATCTTATTAATATAACGTGTGTTTCCTTTTTGGCTAAAACAAATTTGAATCTTTGAAATCCTTGAAAACATTGCATATGCACATATCATTCATCATAACATAAACAGGTCTTTTGCAACATGTCTCCTTATCTTCTTACTGTTTATTTCAGTAAGATGGATATAGAACAAACGGTGAAAGGCATCTAGGCTCAAAACGCTCAACTTCAAGAGATGTTCTTGAACCTATCCAAGGGGCAAGAAGAGGTGAAAGCTCTCTTCACAAGGGGGATGGTCATCAAGAATCCGGAGGGCACCAAGGATGATCAGTTGGAAAGGCTGCAAATCGAAATAGCAACAATGAAAGTCCAGATGATGGGATAACTGGTGGGCCAGATGGCTCTTATTCAAAACCTGGCCCAAGGACAAGAAGAACTAAGAGTCCTTATCAACAAGCTTTGTCGGGATGGATGTAACCAAACGAGGCAAACATCTAGGATTGGGGATCAAGTCATCATTCAGCCACCCATGAGACAAGAAGCCGGTTTAATGGAGAGAAGACCTCCCCAATTTGCTTCCACGTCACAAACCCAACAACCACCTCGTCAACAAGGACATGGTAACCAAAGTAAACAGGTCCCAGCCGTTAGGCAGCTTACCAAACTCGACATGCCTATATCGCAGGTCTTACAGCACCTGCTGAAGTTGAACTTGGTCACATTAAGGGATCCTCCTCGGAATCCTAATACCTCTGCTCCTAACTATCATTCCAATTCATTCTGTGTATACCACTCCGATAATCATGGGCATGATACGAATGACTGTTGGGCTTTGAAAAATAATTTCCAAGACTTGATTGACAGAGGAATGCTGGAGTTTACACAAGATGGCCAGCCTGAGTTCTTCTGCCGTCCCTCAAAGGATCGTCAGCTGAAGTGAAAATTCAAACAAAGAGGCTTTTGTTTCATTTGAATTTTCAAGTTGTAATTTCTTTTGTTATTCAAACAATTATCTATTAATGTCAAACTTTGTTTCATTAATGCATTGCATATGTTTGTCTTGATTTGATCCACTCATTTTCATTACATTTAAACTATGCTTTTTACTCACTTTATGACATTCAACTCTTGCTAAATGTTACAAGCCTTTAGAGGGAGGATGACGAAAGCAATGCCATAATCTCCTACAATATGCTTTTGAACAGACCTTGCTGACGATGTACAAGCGTTCTTTCAAATCCTAAACACTGGAGTTATAAGAAAGATAATCCCTAGTCAACCCCTTCGAGCCAAAGAAGTAGAAGTTTTCTTTTTACACAAATTGAAACCTTTAAATCAAAACCTGGGGCAGGGTAGTCTCTCAGTTGATTCAAACGCGCGTTTAGCTACAAACTCTCATTTCGTAATACAAAGAATGACATTAAAAAAAAAGGTTCCTCTAGAATCAAAAGACAGTGAGGGTTCCCTACCAAATAGGCAGTCATTATCTCTCAAAAAGAAAATCCCACTAAGTCAAAACCTACGAAGGAGACTTAAAGAAAACTGGGGCATCCCGCTGACTGTAATCTCAAAACAAGAACAGTCAGGCAAAAATTAGGGATAACAAATCAAAATAAAGAGGTCACTACAAATCCTCAACAACATGAAAAAAAATATATATTGCAAAAAATGGCTGCCTTCCGACAAACTTAACTTGTTTGAACCATCACCAAAATGTCTTTCCAGACTCAATTGGAGTTCAAACATACAATTAACTGAATTTAGGACTGAAGAACATCATGAAGAACGGGTGGGTACAAATACACTTTGATCCTTTATCCTTTGTTTCTTAAACCGTGAACCAAGCCACGTTACAACCCTTCAAAAGTCCTAATTGAAGCATGGGTTAGTTCGAAAGAATACAGTTACATAAGGTATCCTGACTCCTGTAAGGCTTTACTCTAAATACTGAGTTTGAATTTTCTTACAAAATTTCTTTACTTGATAAAACGCATTTTCAAAACTTCAAGACAAGCATAAACTTTGCATTACTTGAATATCACTGTTTGCATATGGCTATTTGATTTACAGCAGAGAAATTCACACAACGAATATCCAGTGAATGAAAGCTTTCTCAGTAAACAAAATCACTTAAAGAAGGATGACACTCCCATTGACAAAACTCCTATCAACAAGGGGATATGACATGTCACTATCCAGCACACCTGGGGCAGTCCAGTCAAGATCCCAAGAAATCTCTCAAGAATTGCAGAGTAACCAGGGACAGGTCTCCATCTCCATTACTTAGGGCATTGAACGTCAATCTCAGCGAAGGGTTACGTACAATCAAACATTTTCTGGCAATACCACAAACATTTTCTACTAGGGGCAATGACAAATCTCCCCAAAATTCTTCTCATCGGATGATTCCCCAGCAAGAGTTTAATCTCTGAAAACCTTTCCCCAGCTGAGACAACCTCAAGGAGTCCTCGAGGATTTTCCCCAACAAAGTCTTCACCTCTCTAGGAGACCGGAAACAAGGTTTATTTCCCCAACAAACTACAGATTCCCCAGTTTGAGTTTGCCTTTCCAACTACTACAAATCAAAGGACCACAACTCCCTTTCACCAGTAGACTACTCTACAATCCCCGACAAGTTACTGTGAAACCTGGACCCGACCAGATATTAGTTCAACTTCAACCCCAGTAGAGCAATGGACAACTGAGACTCCAGAACTCTTTTCCCAAGCAGAAACCAACACTCTCCACAAGAGTTTTCAATATTCTCCAATAGAGTTCTCCTCAAACAACAAAACAGGAATCTCCGGTGGAAATATTCCAAGCAAAGTTTGAAGACACACCAACTCTTCAACAACAGTTCAGGATTTAATAACTCCTCAGCATCTGTCAAGGATTTATTTTCCCAGACAAAGATACACTTCAATAAACACTTCACATTTCATACATGATAAGTGCATACGACACAATCTCATTTATTTTTTAGAACATCATGACATCATGCATTTCATACATCATGACATTGCATACAACTAACGTTTTACCTTTTTCAGGAAAAGGTCAATCAACAGATGGCTCCCATCAACCTTTTCAAGTTCCAGATTAATACCTGTAATAAGCCAGGAAAACTATCTATGGACGACTGATTGTAGATTAATACTTATAAAAAGCCAGGAAAACTATCTACATGAAGAGATTGAAGATTAACACCTGTAACAAGCCAGGAAAACTATCTTTCTTTCTCAGGTCAGAGATTAATACCTGAAACCAGACAGGACAACTATCTACTTGACCATCATGAAGCAACCCTACACAGGTTCCTTCTCTTTCCAAGATGCAGTTTTACACGGACTCATCATCAAGCAGCCCTACACAGGCGACCAAAGACCTCATCTGGTTAGATTTATTTCTTCCAGTTAATGATAGGCGACCAAAGACCTCCTCTAGTTAGATTTATTTCTTCCAGTTAATGAAAGGCAATGAAAGACCTCCTCTGGTTAGATTTATTTCTTCCAGTTAATGACATGCGACCAAAGACCTCCTCTGGTTAGATTTATTTCTTCCAGTTAATGACAGGCGACCAAAGACCTCATCTGGTTAGATTTATTTCTTCCAGTTAATGACAGGAAACCAAAGACCTCCTCTGGTTAGATTTATTTCTTCCAGTTAATGACAGGCGACCAAAGACCTCCTCTAGTTAGATTTATTTCTTCCAGTTAATGACAGGCAACCAAAGACCTCCTCTGGTTAAATTTATTTCTTCCAATTAATGACAGACAACCAAAGACCTCCTCTGGTTAGATTTATTTCTTCCAGTTAATGACAGGCGAACAAAGACCTCCTCTGGTTAGATTTATTTCTTCCAGTTAATGACAGGAAACCATAGACCTTTTCCGGAAATAGTGCAGATGAGATATAGTTCAGATACGCTCCAAACACGGATGCCATTCTGATACTCATTCAGATTCAACTTTCAAGATACAGTTCAGATACGCTCCAGACACGGATGCCATTATGATGCTCATTCATATTCAACTTTCAAGATAAAGTTCAGATACGCTTCAAACACGGATGCCATTCTGATACTCATTCAGATTCAACTTTCAGATACAGTTCATATACGCTCCAAACACGTATGCCATTCTGATATTCATTTAGATTCAAGCTCCAAATACAGCTCAAATACACTCCAGACGCAGGCGCCATTCTGATACTCACTCAGTTTTAGCTTACAGATACAATCCAACAATCATTTCTATATGGTATCTACAAGCCCATCTCCAACAACTCTCTATTATCCTTCCAAATGGCATCTTTAAGCCCGTTCCATCTACCATCACATCACCGAGTGCAAATTTCTAGGCACTCTAGTGTCCAATCATCTTCCACCTTCAGATCACGAATGACAAAACTCGCCAATCTAACTCTTCAGGCTTAAGAAGATTGAACAGGGGTAGCTGTTGTACCCCAAAATTTTCCCTCTCATTTATCAATTAATATCTCACAAGATCTCCTTTGGTTCAAGACTGCACTAAGGTTGATCAGCTCAAGACATCTCCTCAAGCACTGATGACTGAAAATTAAGGTTTGAGTTTGGACAAGGGCAAAATGGTCAATTGCATATTAGAAAGTCAAACTTCTACTTTTTGGTCAACATTACATTACAAAGATCAAATTTCATCAAGACATTCAAGAATATCAAGCTTGATCATCAAGAAGTCAAGAAAGTCAAAAGTCAACTTGAAAAGTCAAGATTTCCAAGACTTAGAAATTTTCTAAGTGTTTTATACATGACAATTTCATCACTTCATGCCATTCTTTCATCAAGATGCAAGACAGTTCAAGGGAAACTTTCAACATGAAAGTTGTAGATATCCTTGATATCTACAACATTACTTTACACAACTTCTCCTAGAAGTGCTTAGATTTTGAGTTATAAATTCATGAAGTCATGACATTTTCATTTAACACTTAGAGAAATTTCCAACAGATTTTGTTCAGGATTTTATCCCAACTTCTTGGCATTTTTTCACATAAGTTCCAAGATGATTTTGTCAAAATGGCCAACATGAAAGTTATAGAGGATGTTTCAAGCTTTTCAAAACATCCAAGAGCATGAATTTATCATACTTGAGCTAGGAGATTAAAGGGCTTGAAGTTAGGCATCCATCCTTGAATTGCAAGTCATTCTATTGAAGAACACATAACAAAACCCTTATGCTATGCTGCATAATCTTATGTTGAACACCTTCTTGCTTGCAAATCTCTACATAATTTAATGTTTACACAAGAGCTTGAGCTATTACCCAAGTGTTTGAGCCATTGTCCAAAAGATCTTTCCATTTATGGCATAAAGGCACCATTGCTATTCTTCAAAAGCAAGCTTTTTGTACAAAGTTTATCTTGAGCCCATACCTAGCTTGTTGCTGATTATACTCCACCATAAATCATGGGAAGTAGCTCCTATATACCAGCAACTTTGGTACTTCACCTTGGGACTATGGAGTACTTGACATAGTTTGATTTTTGTAATCCAACCAAACCATAACATGCTGTCTTGCAAACTTAGTAAGCTCATATGCACAAACCTCTTGCCTATAAATAGAAGAAGCATTTGCAAGACAAAGAGGTTAGAAAAAAAGAGAAGAGAGAGAGGTTAGAAAAAAAAAGAGAGGTTGGAAAAAGGTTAGAAAAATAGAAAGAAAACCAGAAGTTTTGTTGACAAACTCTCAAAAAAATCTCATAACTGAAAAAGGTCATAACAGTCCACAAAGCAACACCTCAAGCTCAAAACATAAATTCTAGTTGCAAGGTAAGTCTCCTTAACTTTAAACTTTTCATTTCAATCATCATCATTTGGTTCATTTTTGAGGCTAAAATGAAGTGACCTTTGAAGAAAAGGTTTGTAAAAAAATCATGAACAATTGCCAAGTTTGAGTGAAAAGTTTTCCATGAAATAGTATCATGAACAGGCAGGTGTAAGGTTGCTGTTTTTCAAAACCATACAGCAGGAAATCAATTGCACCCTTCATGCAAATCGATTGCACAAGGTTCCAGTAGCCAGATTTCCAAATATTTTGAGTGTGCAATTGATTGCACAACCATGCAAATCGATTGCACGGGGTCGAGTAGCCAGATTTCCAAATATTTTGAGTGTACAATCGATTGCACAACCATGCAAATCGATTGCACGGGGTTCCAGTAGCCAGATTTCCAAATATTTTGAGTGTGCAATCAATTGCATAACCATGCAAATCGATTGCACGGGGTTCCAGTAGCCAGATTTCCAAATATTTTGAGTGTGCAATCGATTGCACAACCATGCAAATCGATTGCACTAGAAGTCAATAGCCATGTTTTGAAAAACTGAAGCATGCAATCGATTGCACTAACATGAAAATCGATTGCACTCAAATAAAAATTGATTTTTTTTGCTTTGAAAAAACTTGAATAAAGAGTTGGACAATATAAAATGTTTCTTTTTGACCATTGAGCATCTATATCTTAAGTTCAAGGTAAGTATTATAATTATACCTTGAAATTTGCTAAGGGCTTGAACCAAAGACTTCATCCAAAGAGGCTTTTAGTTTGATCAATAATTTTTGCCTTCTTTACCAATCATGATTTGTCTTTATCAAAGCAAAAGTGCATTCGAGAAGCTTGATTTTACAGCATGTGTCGACACATAATGATCCGAAATGTTTTCTTTTCCTTTCATTTTTCTTTATTTTTACATGCTTCATATATTTTCTTCATGGCTATTCAATATGGTTGTAATAGATAATTAGTACTTTAATTTATTGCAATCCCCATTTGTAAATTTGTATACCCCATCCCCAAATGATTGTAATAGCATAGGATATTTACTTTCCGCAATTTATCGCTTTATATAACATGTTAATAATTAGGGTATGTATGGCAAGATAAAACCAATCAAATAGAAAACCCTAATTCAAGAGAAAATCAAGCATGAAAATGACACACTTGCACACAAAAACCCCTAGGGTTACTCCACTTGGTTGCTTTGTACAAAAATGGCCATATTACGCATGTGAGGTATCTTAGCAAAACAAACAAATATAAGATCATAGTCCCTCGATGACGCTATTCAAAATTGCCTTACAAAATGATCTTAGTCCCTCAAAAAATGCTAAGATACTTTGCAACATTTCTAATCATGGTCATACGATGACCCACGCCCGTCCCGTTTACATCCAAAGATAGGGTTGCTTACCAAATCAATGGTAAGACAAAAATATCAAAGGAAAAGAAAATGAACAAGAAAGACATTTGAGTAGGTAGATTACTTTTTCTTACTTGCTCCATTTCAAACAAATATCCTTGCTATTTTCAAAATAAACACACACATTTCAAAACATCTTACAAACTTAAAAAACATTTTCAAAAAGACAAACATCTTTGTATACATTCTTACGAACGAGAATCATTACAAATATTTCCTAAAAAATGGCCTATTTTACAAAATACTTTCAAAAAACCACACCAAGCACAATTTCAAACAAAAGCAAGTGATCTAGCAAGTAACTAAGAGCCCATGGAAAACCATGGATAAAAAGGGTGCTAATACCTTCCCTTTTTATAATCTACCCCCCGAACCCACGAAACAATCTCAAAGGTCTTTCCTGTGCTTTTTCACCTTTCCTTTTGGATAAAAGAAAAGTCGGTGGCGACTCTTGCTAACCGCAACATTTGCGATAAAACGCAAAACCTTCAAGTCAGTTCTCCAACCGTATCATAATTAGGTTAGCATTTTCTCAAATTAATTAATTAATTAATTAATTGTTAGAACAATGTTTGAATCTAGTACCCTATATTTAAGTTTTGATGATAACAAAGTGAAAAGATATAGTATTTAAATGTTTCATGTTTGAACTATCTGCTGCCTAAAATTATTATGCTCTGACTTGCAGATACTCTGATTGATATAAGCAAGATCACGTTTATTCAACATCAGAATTTGATTTCATACACCAGCATCAGAAGTTGCTACATTAGAACGTCAAGATCAGATGATCAACTCACGCACATGCTGAAGCTTGATGAACAAGACTGCACTCAAACACTCTGATACAGAAACACAATAGTTCATCAGCAGCGAAGCAGAATCAGAATGAGCCAAGCCAGAACGTGCATTGAAGAAGCAACGGTACTGCGCATTGAAAGCTAATTAATTCCAACGGCCTCATTCTAGACAAGATCTGCTCAAAAAGGAAAGCTTGTTATTAGCATTGAATCAAGAATATTGCATTCAACGTTCATCTTCTCAAGTGCTATATAAACAAGGCTTCGAAGATTATAATGACTAATGCTCTCCAAATCTCTACACGCACAAAGCTGAACCATAATCTTCATTCTACCAGTTTTGCTAAACCACAAACTCTGATACTCCATTACAGTTTAGCAATCTAGTTTCTAAGCTTCATTTGTGTATACATCACAGTTGTGATAAAGTTTTGTAGAAAACATTCACACACATTGTTTTATACCTTTGTAAGAAAGTGTTGCCTTGACAAACCGGGTTGTGGTTTGAATCAAGAAGGCTTTAGCAGTTGTTAAAGCAGTCTGTAATATTCAGTTGAATATAGTGAATTAAGACCTCGTTGGAGAGAGGCGAAATCACCTTGACGGGTGGACTGGAGTAGTTTGAGATCAAACGAACCAGGATACAAATATCTTGTCAATTACTTTAGATTTCAGTTTACAATTCAACCCCCCCTTCTTGTGTTTTTCACCCCTTCAATTGGCATCAGAGCGCCTGGTTCTGAGCTAAAACACCTAACCGTGTCAGTACAAGATCCAGCGTCAGAAAAACACAATGGCAGGAAACAATTCTCACTTCAGCAATGACAATAATGAGGACAGAGACAGATTCAACGGCAAACCTCCATTCTTTGATGGAGAAAACTTTGATTACTGGAAAGACAGAATTGAAAGCTTCTTTCTAGCACATGATGCTGATCTGTGGGATATGGTGACAGATGGATACACGCACCCTGTGAATGCAAGTGGTCAGAAGATTGATAGAAAATCAATGACTGATCAACAAAAGCGTGACTTCAAGAATCACCATAAGGCCAGAACCATCCTCCTCAGTGCCATCTCCTATACTGAGTATGAAAAGATCTCCAACAGAGACACAGCAAAGAACATCTTTGATTCTCTCAGAATGACGCATGAGGGCAACGTTCAAGTCAAAGAAACAAAAGCTCTGGCGCTCATTCAGAAGTATGAGGCGTTCAAAATGGAAGAATCTGAATCCATTGAAGCTATGCTCTCTAGATTCCAGATTCTGGTAACTGGTCTCAAAGTTCTGGACAAAGGATACTCTACTGCTGACCATGTCAAGAAAATAATCAGAAGTTTACCCAAGCAGTGGAGGCCTATGGTTACTGCTCTGAAGCTAGCTAAAGATCTCAACAAAATCACTCTGGAGGAACTTATAAGCTCCCTCAGAAGTCATGAGATAGAGCTAGAAGCTGACGAGCCTCAGAAGCAAGGTAAGCCTTTAGCATTAAAATCTAACAGAAAATCTGAGTCTAAAGTTTTGCAGGCAGTTGAAGAAACATCTGATGGATCCTCATCAGAAGAAGACGAACTTTCCCTTCTCTCCAGAAGAGTAAATCAACTGTGGAAGCAAAGACAAAGGAAGTTCAGGAATCCCAGAAGATCTGATCAGAACGAGTCTTCTTCCAGATACAGAAGGACAAATTCTTCCTCTGGATACAGAAGATCTGAAGGCTCCTCCAGTAGCAAGAAGCCAAACACCAAAGACATCATCTGCTATGAGTGCAATGAGCAAGGACACTACAAGAGTGACTGCCCAAAGCTTCAGAGGGAAAAGCCCAAAAAGAAGTTTGGAAGAGAGAAGAAGAAAAGTCTCATGGCCACATGGGATGACTCTGACTCGTCTGAAGCTGACTCAGAATCAGATGATGAAAGGGCAAACATAGCTCTCATGGCTAACATTCCAGATGATAGTGAAGCTTCTGAATCAGACTCAGAATAAGACACAAAAGAGGTATTTCCTAACTTCGCTGTTAACTTTACAAAGGCTGAACTTGCTGAAAGCCTCAATGAAATTCTGGAACGTTATCAGCAGATTAGAGCTAAATTCAGAGACCTGAAAAGGAATCTTGAATCTGACTCTAATAAGTCTGAGAGTCTCAAATTGGAAAATTCTGAGCTGAGAGATAAAATTTCAAAATTAGAAAACACTTTACAAAACTCTCAGAAGGAACCAATTTCTGAAACTCCCAGCAACGCTGATGAGATCATCAAGGAGTATGATCATAGTTTCCAGAAGTTCTTAGCTAAAAGCATAGATAGAAGCAGAATGGCTTCAATGATCTATGGAGTTAGCAGAAACGGCAGGAAAGTAATAGGATACCAAGGTAAGGTTCCTACACCAAAGAATGTCATGGACTTAACCATTAAACACACTCCTCTAAATTCACACTTTGTGTATGGTCACACACATGACATCAAATATACTAGCAGTAAGCACTCTGTGAAACCAAAATTCAACCAGAGTTTTGGTAAAACTAACAAATCAGGACCCAAGAAAATCTGGGTACCTAAGGATAAAATAATACATGTTGCAGATATCTTTAGCAGCAAGTCAGAAACACCAGTCATGGTACCTGGACTCTGGCTGCTCATGACACATGACGGGAAGAAGGCATATGTTCCAAAGCCTGGAACTTAAGCCTGGAGGCCACATTGGGTTTGGAGGCAATCAGAGGGGAAAGATAATTGGCTCTGGAACTGTAGGTAATGGAAATCTTCCCTCTATTAATAATGTTCTGCTAGTAGATGGATTGATGCATAATCTGTTATCCATAAGTCAATTAAGTGATAACGGTTATGATATAATCTTTAATCAAAAATCATGTAAAGCTGTTAGTCAGAAAGATGGGACTATCCTGTTTAATGGTAAGAGGAAAAACAACATTTACAAAATCAAACTTTCTGAACTAAAGAGTCAGAATGTAAAATGTCTTCTGTCTGTTAACAACGAGCAGTGGATCTGGCACAGAAGATTGGGGCATGTTAGTATGAGAAGAATATCTCAGATTAACAAACTCAATCTGGTCAGAGGACTTCCCAATTTGAAGTTCAATTCAGATGCTCTGTGTGAAGCATGTCAGAAAGGCAAATTTGCAAAACCTTCTTTTAAATCCAAAAATGTTGTTTCCACCTCTAAGCCATTAGAACTTCTGCACATTGACTTATTTGGACCAGTTAAAACTGCTTCAGTCAGTGGTAAGAAGTATGGGTTAGTAATCGTAGATGACTATAGCAGATGGACATGGGTAAAGTTCTTAAGACACAAGGACGAGTCACACTCTATGTTTGTTACCTTCTGTAACCAAGTTCAGAATGAAAAAGATCTTAGAATCGTTAAAGTCAGAAGTGATCATGGTGGAGAATTTGAAAATAAAGATTTTGAGTCATTCTTTAATGACAAAGGCATTCTGCATGATTTCTCTTGTCCTAGAACTCCCCAACAAAATGGAGTTGTAGAACGAAAGAACAGAACATTGCAAGAAATGGCCAGAACCATGATCAATGAGACAAACGTTGCTAAGACTTTCTGGGCAGAGGCAATAAACACAGCGTGCTACATTCAGAATAGAATCTCAATAAGACCTATTCTGGAAAAGACTCCATATGAATTGTGGAAGAACAGAAAGCCCAACATTTCATATTTTCATCCATTTGGATGTATTTGCTTTATATTGAATACAAAGAATTATTTGAACAAGTTTGACTCTAAGGAACAGAAGTGTATTATGTTAGGATACTCTGAACGCTCAAGAGGGTACAGAGTATACAATACAGAAACACAGATTGTGGAAGAATCAATCAGTGTTCGTTTTGATGATAAGCTTGACTCTGAAAAGTCAAAGCAGAATGAAACTTTTGCAGGTATAGAAATTGAATTTGCAGGTTCTGAAGACAAGTCATCAGAAGCTCTCAACACAGACATTCCTTCAACGTCTGAAAGGAGCACTGCTAGAAATCCTACAACAGCTGCTGATCAACCTCAGAAGAGAGTACCCAGAAGCAGCTTGGATCACCCAGAAGAGACCATCCTAGGAAGAAAGGAAGATCCAATCAGAACGAGAGCAAGCTTCAGAAACTCTGAAGAAACTCTTATGGGACTTGTGTCTCTGATTGAACCTTCTTCTATTGATGAAGCACTTCTGGATAATGACTGGATTCTGGCAATGCAAGAAGAGCTGAATCAATTCACCATAAACGACGTATGGGATCTCGTTCCCAGACCAAAAGGATTCAACGTCATTGGAACAAGATGGGTGTTCAGAAACAAGCTTAATGAGCAAAGTGAAGTCATCAGAAACAAGGCACGACTGGTTGCACAAGGTTATAGTCAGCAAGAGGGGATAGACTATACAGAAACCTTTGCCCCAGTCGCCAGGTTAGAATCTATCAGACTTTTAATTTCATTTGCTGTTAATAGAGGCATCACTCTGTATCAGATGGATGTCAAAAGTGCATTCTTAAATGGTTATATAGAAGAAGAAGTTTATGTTCACCAACCCCCAGGTTTTGAAAATACAAAACATCCAGAACATGTTTTCAAACTAAAGAAGTCACTGTATGGTCTGAAACAAGCTCCCAGAGCTTGGTATGAAAGGCTAAGTAACTTTCTGCTTGAAAATGAATTCACCAGAGGGAAAGTGGACACTACTCTATTCTGTAAAACAGTTAAGAGTGACATCTTAGTATGTCAAATTTATGTTGATGATATCATTTTTGGTTCTACTAATCCTTCTCTTGGAAGAAAATTTGCTAAGTGTATGCAGGCAGAATTTGAGATGAGCCTCATGGGGGAACTGAAATTCTTTCTAGGAATTCAGATCAACCAAACTCCAGAAGGAACTTACATTCATCAGAGCAAATACATCAGAGATCTTCTGAAGAAATTTGACCTCTCAGAATGTAAGCCATCAAAGATTCCAATGCATCCCACGTGCATTCTGGAAAGAGAAGAGGTAAGCAAAAGTGTAGAACAGAAAGTCTACAGAGGTATGATTGGTTCTCTCCTCTATCTGACTGCTTCAAGACCTGACATATTATTCAGTGTTTGCATCTGTGCTAGATTCCAATCAGATCCTAGAGAATCTCACTTAACAGCTGTTAAGCGAATTTTCAAGTATCTGAAAGGTACTACTAATCTGGGTTTGTTTTATAGAAAATCTAGTGATTACAGCTTAGTAGGCTACTGTGATGCTGACTTTGCTGGAGACAGAGTGGAACGTAAAAGTACTTCTGGAAGCTGCCAGTTTCTGGGAGAAAATCTGATCTCTTGGTCCAGCAAAAGGCAATCAACAATTGCTCTGTCAACAGCAGAAGCTGAGTACATAGCAGCAGCAGGATGTAGCACACAAATGCTCTGGATGAAAAGTCAGCTTGAAGACTTCCAGATTTTTGAGAGTAACATTCCTATACTTTGTGATAATACTTCTGCTATTTGCTTAAGTAAGAATCCTATTTTACATTCTAGAGCTAAGCATATAGAAATAAAGCATCATTTCATTAGGGACTATATTCAGAAAGGTATTTTGAACTTAAAATTTATAGATACAGACCATCAATGGGCTGATATCTTTACTAAACCCCTTTCAGAAGATAGGTTTAATTTCATTCTGAAACATCTCAGCATGAAAGTATGCCCAGAATGAAAATGTTTTAATTCCATATATTTATCTTCAGAATGTAATTATTCTACTGTGAACTTCTGATCAATCTCCTTTCAGAAAGATAGAACATGCAGATTGTATCAGATGCAAGTCTAAAGATCTGAGAGTCTAATCTCAAAGACAGACGTGCTGATCACTACATCAAACAAGTGTCATCCAATCATCAGCATATCTCTGAAGCAGAACGCGTGCACGCTTCTGAGAAGGCAAAGCGCTGATTGGGTGCATTGAGACACATGTCTGGTAACCGTTTTTAAGTATCTTTCTCAAATCCCCCAAAATCAGCAAGCATTTAATGAAAAGTAATCATTCTTTTAAATGGAAATCATGATTTTTTTTCTCTCTCTTAAAAACTTTTAACTTTTCAAAACAATTTTGAAAACTCTATTTAAGCACATTAATCTCTCATTTATTCTTTACGCTTTCTCACAATCACTCAAGCATTTTCTGCATATGTTCTTGCTCTGATTCTGAACTATCTTAATATAATTTGTTTTTCTGATCTTAATTGTTTTAGCACATCACCAACACTTTTTGATTGCTGACAAAAAGGGGGAGAACAAGAATGATATTTAAATCAATAACGGGCTAACTAGACAGAAACTCTCAAACATTCTAACTCTATTACTTGAAATGTTTTTCTGTTTTGTTTAAAGTCTACAGGCACAAGGAAGCTCCTGGACACTCTGAAGACTAGAAACTCTGAGCAAAATGTAGAAGCTCTGATCAATGTTGCTCTGATCAATATGAAGTTCTGATCGTCCTAATACTCTGATCCAAAGCAAAGCTCTGACAAGAAAAGCTCTAAAGCTCTGCTCTCTGATAAGTCAAATACTCTGATAATCTGATGTTCAAAGAAAGAAAAAGATCTGATCCTGAAGAACACGTATATCAAGGGAAGTAATAAACTCAGGGGGAGTATTTCTTAACTCTGACTTCTCCGTACTTCTTACTCTGATACATTTTTCCAGATACCTTTTCACGTTATTTTTCATTTAAAATATCTAGTTTTTGTCATCATCAAAAAGGGGGAGATTGTTAGAACAATGTTTGAATCTAGTACCCTATATTTAAGTTTTGATGATAACAAAGTGAAAAGATATAGTATTTAAATGTTTCATGTTTGAACTATCTGCTGCCTAAAATTATTATGCTCTGACTTGCAGATACTCTGATTGATATAAGCAAGATCACGTTTATTCAACATCAGAATTTGATTTCATACACCAGCATCAGAAGTTGCTACATCAGAACGTCAAGATCAGATGATCAACTCACGCACATGCTGAAGCTTGATGAACAAGACTGCGCTCAAACACTCTGATACAGAAACACAATAGTTCATCAGCAGCGAAGAAGAATCAGAATGAGCCAAGCCAGAACGTGCATTGAAGAAGCAACGGTACTGTGCATTGAAAGCTAATTAATTCCAACGGCCTCATTCTAGACAAGATCTGCTCAAAAAGGAAAGCTTGTTATTAGCATTGAATCAAGAATATTGCATTCAACGT
Organism: Vicia faba; assembly: GCA_948472305.1. NCBI lineage: Eukaryota > Viridiplantae > Streptophyta > Magnoliopsida > Fabales > Fabaceae > Vicia > Vicia faba. The sequence continues at coordinate 615,546,670 of OX451735.1, read as the reverse complement.
TCATCTTCTCAAGTGCTATATAAACAAGGCTTCGAAGATTATAATGACTAATGCTCTCCAAATCTCTACACGCACAAAGCTGAACCATAATCTTCATTCTACCAGTTTTGCTAAACCACAAACTCTGATACTCCATTACAGTTTAGCAATCTAGTTTCTAAGCTTCATTTGTGTATACATCACAGTTGTGATAAAGTTTTGTAGAAAACATTCACACACATTGTTTTATACCTTTGTAAGAAAGTGTTGCCTTGACAAACCGGGTTGTGGTTTGAATCAAGAAGGCTTTAGCAGTTGTTAAAGCAGTCTGTAATATTCAGTTGAATATAGTGAATTAAGACCTCGTTGGAGAGAGGCGAAATCACCTTGACGGGTGGACTGGAGTAGTTTGAGATCAAACGAACCAGGATAAAAATATCTTGTCAATTGCTTTAGATTTCAGTTTACAATTCAACCCCCCCTTCTTGTGTTTTTCACCCCTTCATTAATGACTTTAACACTTTCTTAAAATTAAAATTAAGTCTAGACTTAGATTTTTATTCTCTTTTATTAAACAAAAAAAAAACAAACAAAAGATTTTTTCCTTTTAGTTTTAGACGTTATCTTCAATTCGCGCGTATTTAGTTACTTTTGCATTATTATTATTGTATCTGCTTCCCGGTTTGTAATAGAATAACTAGGACTTTCTACTTTATTGTTTTTCCCCAATTTTGGATATGTAATTAATCCCCCTCCCCGAAGCCATGTAATAGCGTAGGATTTAATTTCCGCACTTTATATTTCCTGTACATATATTAACTATTTAGATGTATGGTAATAAGATTGCATGACAAGAGCTTAATATTCAAAATGCTAGTAAACCTAAAAGCCAAGATAAATAATTGAATACAACACACTTTCACATGCGCACCTCTAGGGTACCCCCACTTTGGTTGCCTTCGGAAAAAACAGTCACAACTCTCTAAACGTGAGAGATTTTAGTGGCTACCCTCCGGTTTAAAGATAAAAAATGACCCTCTCGATCTTGCCTCGGTAAAAATGATCTTAAAACCCTAGGATAGTTACTAAAGTTTTGTGTCCGGTTGCCTTTGTGATTGTATAAACGTCCCTTCGAATGTCCCTCAAACATCCAATGACTAGGGCTGCCTACTCACTAATAGTAGGATAGCACTGTTTAGAGGAAAAGAGGAAAAGAATGACCCTTTCGAGTAAAGTAGATAGCTGATTAGATGCTTGCTCAAAAACAAACTTTTACACATACACAAACTTCTATCAAGAAACATTTTCAAAACGCTTTATCAACACTCTTGAGGATTGATACAAGAGTTATCATAAAGCAAGCTGCCTTACTATTGGCATTCCAAAATACTTTTCAAAAACACACAAAACACAAAGTATTTCAAAATGAGCTAAGCATCTAAGAGCCCGTCGAAAACTATGGATGGAAAGGGTGCTAACACTTTCCCTTCTATAATCTACCCCCCTTACTCAGAAACAAATCTCGAAAGGTCTTTTTCTGTTCTTTTCACCCTTTCCTTTGTTGGATAAAAGAAAATTCGGTGGCGACTCTTGCTTACCGCAACATTTGCAAATACAAACGCAAAACCAGTATAACCGTCGGTTCTGCCACCGTATCACAATGATGGTAAGGGAAATTTTCAAATTTTTTTTGGAGGCTTACGTCTTGTGTTGTGATACCATCAATTCATATATTCTTTTAATTTATCCTTCGATAGGGTGAGATCTGGCGATAAGAGATCTTTATCATTCTAATGATTTTTTATTGGTTTCATTAGTTACTATAATTGATATTGGTTATTGGATCAAAAGGTTTGGAGGAAGAATTCCCTAACGCAAGGTAAGGGATAAATTTCTTCTTTCTATTGCGATCTAGCTTTGGCTGAAATGAGATTTACTCGTAGATTTTTGCTAGAATCAGAAGTCGATTCCCACTGATGGCGCCATAATTCTGTAATAGAGTAATAAGTATGATTGATTGATGACAATTAACTCCAAATGTGGTGATTTTAATCTATGGTACAATGGAGAATGGGTGGACATGAAAGGTTTGTACTTCTTAGCGGCCAAGGCAGTTATAGAGTCCGAGATGAATGATGTACTAGGCTCTGGTTTCCTTTCTGGGAAGCAGGATGAGCTGAAGCAGAAATGCGAGGCCCTTGTGCAGGGAAATTCTGAAACTGGGAAGGAATTGAACATGTTGCGAGTGTTGGAACAAATTTTGTCTGTACCGTATCCATGAGATTTTGATGATAACAAAGTATTTAAATATAAATTAGGTATACTAATGCTTGTTCAAGTGTGTAAGACCATAGACTAAAATTTGTGATAGAAACTAAGTTCTAGAACTTAAAATAAACAATAAAGAGAAGTTGAAAGAACCAAGATTTGAAGGATCAAAATCTAAGCCTAGACTCTAAAGAGGCCACCTTTTAAAGACTAGACTCTAAAAAAAGTCAACCTCTAAAGATCCAGACTCTGAAGCTGGCTAAGAAGACTGTGAAAAGGTTAACTTCTTAAGATCCAAACTTTGAGACTCAGATTGTGAAGTTAGTCAAGCATCGGGATCAAGAAACTTTGACGGGTCCTTATCAGACTCATAGAACAATTTGTCTTCTTTTGATCACACGAAGATTCAAATTCAAAGACAATAGAGATGGGATAGATAATTCCTTTTGGAGCAAAGAAATTTCAAATGACTTTGGCAAAGGATTAACAATATTAAGAAACATTCCAACGTCACTATTTAATGCTTATCCAAAGACTTTATTGTGCATGAAGTCCTTTTCAATGACTCTTTTTCGTCTCTCTATTTAAGGAGCTTAAGTCTTGAAGAAACTACAATGAACCATTAACAAACAAACATTGGTTACTCTGTCAAATAAAAAGCACAAGTTTAACTTAGAATTTATTAACACTTGTATATTTTAGAAATTCTTAAGTATTAAAGAGTCTTTTTGTCTTATATTCTGCTTACACCTCTAATTGTATATCAAGTGTAATACTCAAACAATCTCTCTCTCTAAGTTAGATGGTAAAAAGTCTCTTTCTTATATGCTTAAGAATTAGAAGTCTCTTGATTGTGTGCTTGAGCATATGGAGTCTCTTGTATGTGTGCTTGAGCATTATAAGTATTGATCTTACCGGTTGATCAGAACCTGCAAATGGCACAAAGGATGATATCCGGCTTGATGGAAAATGGAGGAGAAAAATGGGGGTTTTACCAACAAGGCACTCCGACGATCAAATAAGAATGGGTGCAAAGAGATACAAGTTGAATATTAGGGTTTAAGTTTTGAATATTGGATACCTGACCCTCACGCGTGTGAGGGTTTATATACTGCCCTGACGATTGGCCATCGGTTCTTATTTTTGATCCTAGATATACGGGTCCGCAAAAATAGGTAACTGCAAGGACTTGGTCAAAATGGGCAGGTGTGCCCGTAACTAGCCGTTGGTTCTGAGGAGGAGGTAGATTACGGGTAGAGAGGCGTTCTGGACGTTTCCTGGTTGTCTGCTCGACTTGTGTCGGGCTGACATAGAGATACCTGTTGACTAGGTCAGGCACACATATCGGGCATCACTGGTTGTGCTTCTAGGGGTGTGGTCAACTAGGGATGTTGGTCCATTTTTATTGGGTCGTGCCAAGGGTAGAAACGGATTGGGCCAATTCTAGCTATTGGGTCAGTCCAAAATAGGAGCCCCCCAAGTCGTTGCTCCTAGGTACAGGAGTAATAACTTAGAATTAGCCTGTGAGGGATCGAGGATGCTTCTGGATATGCTCGGTGTGATTGTGTCGAGGAGCTCGTGTGTGTCTTATGTTGCTCGGCGTGTGGGGAGCCGAATAGGTGATTGAACCTTCGAGAGGTGTCGTGTCATGTATGCTTCAAGCCACGTGCTATCCTAAAGGCGTAATGATAACTAGCCTAGGTCTTAGAGTGTAATAATGACGACCTTTAGGTTTCCCTAGGCGTGGGATCCCCACGCACTAGTGAAATTAGTCTATAAAAGGGGAAGAGGAAGCCTCATTTGTATTTTTCTGCTTGCTCTCTTTCTACCCGACGCTGGTTATTTCTGCTCGACACAGTTGCTCTTTGAAGAATTTCTTTTGTTCCACCGTTCACCGTCATTTGCTCTGCTGATAATTTGGTAAGTTTCTCTACTATCCACTGTTTCTGTAGAATTTGTTTTTGTTATAAGCTAGACTTTGTGCCTCTTTTCTTAGAAATGCATGTGGTTTAGGGATTGGAGTAGCTTAGTGCAAGAGTTCCTGGAGGAGTGTTGGTTGTAGATAGCGATTATGTTGCCTGAGGATGGTAGTTCCTTTGTGTGTTAGGTAGAGATACTTTGAACATAGTGTAGGTGTTAGCTCCTAAATTTGACACCTACAACAAATTGGCCTTATGGGCCAAAAATAGATTGAACAAGTCTAAGTTGGAAATACTTCGACATAATGGAAAATACTTAGAGAAATTTCTAAGTTAAAATGAATCTTCGACCAGAAGTTTCTCACATCCTTCGTCTGAAAGGGTTCCAGGGTCTTCGACTAGAAGGAAACTTCGTATCTGCAACATGAGATTTTGAATCTGAAGAAAGGAGGGAAAAGCAGTTCGCTTAGCAGTTGAGGAAAGCAATATGGCGTGAAGAGAGGGGTCGAAGCACATGCAGAATACACTTGTCTTCATCCTAGAGCAAGGCAACTCCTCGACAGTTACCTAGTCTTAGTATAAATATAGGAAGTTTATGTAGATTTCCGTGTGTTCAACTGATCGTACAAATTATTCAATACTATTCAAGTACCCACTGCGTGAGAAAGAATACTGAAAATGTAAGTTTGAAACACCACATTTTACAATCAAAGTCTTTTACATTCCTCTTTACATTTCTTGCCTTTTTATCTTGTTTGCACTCTATTTGCACTGTTACCCAGATTCCTGCACTTAAACTCTTCTCAACCCCTTTTCTATTTACTTTCTGCACTCAAACTCATCCCTTTCCCAGTCGAACGTGCGTTCTTCATTTACATTAGCATTTATGTACAAACAACACCAAAAATTAGCATATCTCCTAGGATCAAACTGATCGATCCTACGAGTAACCAAAAATTTACCCTTTTTGGAAGATCAGCGGTTGTTTACCGAAAAACACGGTGAATAAATTGGCACACCTGGTGGGACCTTGCTAATTTTTCTTTTTTATTATTTGCTTTTCTTGTTTATCTTAACATAAATGCTTTGCATAATCTCTTTCTTTTACAAAGTCTTGTATGCTATTAAGAAGTGGTAAATTAATTACCAACGAGTGTACAACTAGAAGAAGAAATAGTGAAAGTGAAATGGATAATTAGCCAAATAATGGAGAAATACCTCCACCAATTATGACGGGAACAACAGTTATACCAACCGTTAGTGAAATTGTCTCGTCAGCCGTTGGTTTGACACCAACATTAACAACAACTCAAACTGGATCAATACTTTCGTATGCAGGTCCCAGAGGTCCATCAGAAACACCCCCACCAAGGGTGAATCCAGGATCTCGACTATACGTTCCCTCATGGTTTTCGACAGCCTGGATGGGTCGAGACCAGCCTTATGGCATGCCAACAACTAAAATGGCTAGTCTTATGAACACTACGTCTACATTCTCAGAACCTTTAGTGAGCGTGTCTTCGCCACTACAAGGATCTAGAATTGGTATGGCAAACTTGGGTAGAAACCAACTCTTAGGAGGGGAATCCCATGCAATACCAAGCCTCACGAACGCTTCCACAACAATTTTGAGGCAATAGATGGTTGAAAGCAACCATGATATGATACAAATGTTGGCCCAAACTCTGAGTACAGTGTTGAACCCTCTAATACAAAATACCACTCAGTCGAACCAATAAATGACAATGCAGATGGCGCACATGGCTGAATTTTTTGGGGTTCCCCAACCTATTCGACAACCCCAAAGAGCACCTATGAGAGAGAATCAAGGTATAGTCTTAGAAGAAGATGTAACTATTAACCAAAACCCACAGCTATATAGGAGGAACCGCATAGTGGAAATCGAACAACCTAGGGTTGAAATACCCAGACTTCCCCCACAGATACCTAGGGATGGCGATCAAGGTGTAATGGTGGTAAATAGGAACCAAAATGCTGACGAACTGATACAACAAGTTCGACACCATAATTATGGCACAGAAAATAATCTGACAGCCATGATCAAAAGGATCATGATACAAAAAGGAATGAACATTGGCTTTCATAGGCCAAATTTGACATCCCCATTGTCAGAGTATATCTTGCAAACAGATTTACCCCCTAGATGGAAAATTCCAAAGTTCACTAAGTTTTCAGGGGATACGACGAAATCCACTGTCGAACATATAACGAGATATTTGATAGAAGATGGGGAAATATCAAATAATGAGAGCCTTAGTATTAAATACTTCCCAAGTTATCTAACTAAAAACACTTTTACTTGGTTTACCATCCTCCCATCCAATTTGATCCACAATTGGAATCAATTGGAGAGATTGTTTCATGAGCAATTTTACATGGGATAAACCAAAATAAGCCTGAAAGAACTGGACAGCGTGAAAAGGAGATTCGCCGAGCCAATAGATGAATATCTAAATAGATTTCGACTGCTCAAATCCAGATGCTTTACACAAGTGTCTGAGCATGAATTGGTCGAAATGGCAGCTGGGGGCCTAGATTATTCTATTATGAAAAAATTAGATACCCAATACCTGAGGGATATGGCCCAATTGGCCGATAGGGTTCGACATGTAGAACGTCTTAAAATTGAAAAAGCTAAAGCAAATAAGACTCATCGAAGAGAAAGGGTAGCCTATGTCGAAATGGATTATGATCATCCAGAGATATCTAGTGATCCTATAGCTTTCGAGGAAAGCGAAATAGATTTAGTAGAGTTAAAGCAAGGGACACCATACTCTTTTAGACTGTTAGTGCCCTCAGATGGGAAGAATCCTACTAAGTCTGAAAAGAACAGTGATAGATTCCCAAAGAAAACATATAGTTTTGACGTCACAAAATGTGACAAGATATTTGACTTGTTATTTAAAGATGGCCAAATGATAGTTCCCCGAGGGGAAAAATGCCTCCTTTAGAACAAAGAAATAAAAGAGGTTTTTGTAAGTATCATAATTTTTTGGGCCATAAAACTTCACAATGTTTTCTTTTCAGGGATGTCGAATAAGGAGCGATCAAAGAAGGCAGACTCAAATTTGCTGACAAACCCCAAATGAAAATTAATGCAAACCCACTGAGAGCTAATGCCAACTATGCTGAACCAGCAGGCATCAACATGGTCTAAGTTTCTGAATACTTCGTCAACAAGCCGGTTTTTGGTAGTTTCACTGGGAATATCTCCAGAAAGACTGCCGAAGCGGTGAGAAAGGATACTGAAGGCCTAAGCAAAAAGGCTATTGAAGGCCTAAATAAATAGGCTACTGAAGGCCTAAGCAAAGGAGTTACTGAAGACTCAAACAAAAGGACTACTGCAGGTTCTTATTTGGCTGCCGTCAAGGGTTCTACAGAGGACCTTGAAGCCAAAATGCAAAAGATGAATCTCGCTGCCAAGAGCAAAGTAGAAGTCAACATGGTCAAAGTATCTGAGGCAAAGGCTTCAGAGGAAGCCATTAGACAAGAGGAAGTGAATAAAACTCCATTTCTTAAAGAGAATGATAATCTGGCTGACTTTCTGCAATGATGCTAGAAGAAGAAGTATGAAGTTATGCTGTGTCCAAGATGTAGCTCCATCTTCGATAAAAAGGTTGCATAACACATACAGGGCATAATGGAAGTGAAGAAGAAATAGGCCACCAATGCCTAAATCCACATGGTTTCTGAGGTTAGATATGATCCCAGAAGAGGATATCAGAAAGGACTAATGAACCAGGTGAAGAGGCCATCAACTTTCAAGCCTCCAACAAATATCCCCGTGGACACTTGGCTAAAAACAGCAAATAGAAAAAGGCCAAGTGAAGAGAAATGGCGAACATTCGATGTGCCAAGAGGGTCATCATTGGTATATAGGAAGGAGTTCCAAACTACAACTACAAACAAAGTGGCTCATGTGTCAAGAAACTATAAGGGGAAAAACCCCATGTCTCGCTCCCAGTGGCGAAGATATCAAAGACGACGAAAAGCTGAGAGAGAGGCTATAGAGGAGCCTTAACCAGAGTCAAGCACCAACGTACCATAAAGAATGGGCAAAGGCAAATAAAGAAAGCCTTTGGAAAGGAAACCAATTGCTAGAAGGTTGGAATGGCCAGATCAAGGCAAATCAGATGACGAAGGTAATTCTGAATCTGATGCTACTTTAGATATTATGGTAAATGTAGTATTAGTGCTACCCAGAGAGTACGACCGCCAAGTTGAAGTCGAAGAGACTGGCTGGGAGGTCGAACAAGAAATGGCTAAACATAGGCCAGTGTGCTATTATGTGATGAACAATGGTTGCGTCGAAGAGCAAAATTCCTTCTTCGAGCCACCTACTGAGGCGATGAAAAATCACCTAAAACCCTTGTTCATAAGGGCAAAGATAGGGGACATAACAATCAACAAGATTCTGGTTGATTGTGGGGCTACAATAAATATAATTCCCCAATGTATGCTGAGGAAAGTGGGCAAAGGAGATGGAGATACCAAACCCCACCACATGGTTCTGTCGAACTATGAGGGAGGTATTAGAACTACTATGGGGGTGATATAATTAGACCTCAAGGTGGGAACAATACTTCGGCCAACTATGTTCATGGTCATTTCAGTGAAGCCCAACTGTAATCTACTCTTAGGTAGAGAGTGGATACATGGCATAGGGGCAGTGCCATCTTCGATGCATCAACAGGTTACAATTTGGCACCCTGATGGCATCATGGAGAAGATCGAAGCTGACCAAAGTTATTACTTGGGTGAAGTTAATAATGTGGGAAAAATAGCTTCGACAGAAACCTGGCTCACATAGGGCCATGCAGTCCTCCCAAGTTTGATTTGGCTCCAGCACCAAATTCCTTTTGCTCCTTCTACCTGCATTCCGACCATGGTTTCCAGTGGGATAGAGAAGATTTATCAAACATTAACTATGGAGGAGTTGATGACATACGACCAACGGGCTGGGGAAGTGAATTCGGTGATGATGACTGAATCACAAGCTTTACAAAAGATTTCGGCATATGTAGCCGAAAGTAGAATGATAGCGGCCTTAGAGGCTAAAGTCAAGTACATGGCTCTTGAAGCCAACAAACAAGTATTTCTTCCAGAAGGTCCCGGGAAAGACTTCAAACCAGAACCACCGAACTCGAAAGAAGAAGAAATGAAAAACTAGAGGCTAGATGCCATCTATGATGATGAGCCTTTGGGTTTTGAAAAGGATCCGTTGGCAAACAGTGTTAAAATGCTAGCGCAAGATCCTCTAGAAGAAATTGATCTAGGCGAAGGTTTGGTGAAAAGACCAACATACATTAGCACGAAGATAGATCCAGAGCTCAGGATCGAAATAATCCAATTGTTAAAGGAGTTCAAAGACTGCTTTTCATGGGATTATGATGAAATGCCTGATCTCGACAGGGAAGTGGTAGAGCTTCAACTACCAATAAAGCTTGGGAAAAAGCATGTCAAGCAAACCCCAAGGCATTTTGCACCAGAGTTCTTGTTGAAGATCAAGACAAAAGTCGAAAGACTGCTGAGATACAAGTTCATCCAAACAACCAGGGAAGAATCATTTGGACCATCTTCGACAATCCTTCGAAAGGATGAGACACTATGGTCTGAAAATGAATCCTCTAAAATGCACTTTCAGCGTAAGAGCAGGGGACTTCTTAGGCTTTGTGGTCCATAATAAGGGAATTGAAGTAAACCTAACAAGACCAAATCCATTTTGGAAGCGAAAGCGCCAACTAACAAGAAGGAGTTGCAATCTCTACTTGGTAAGATAAATTTTCTGATGAGATTTATTTCCAACTTAAGTGGAAAAATGCAAGCCTTCTCGCCACTACTTCGACTCAATAAAGGAGGCTTCGAGTGAGGGCAAGAACAATAAGAGGCTTTCGACAAGACCAAAGAATACCTTGCCAAGCCTCCTATCATGGTGCCTCCTTGTAGAAATATGAGTATGAGATTGTACATAGCTGCATCTGATAAAACTTTAGGAAGCATGTTAGCTCAAGAGGATGAGAATGGTGTCGAAAGACCTATTTATCACCTTAGTAGAGTTTTAAACGATGCTGAAACTAGATATAACGAAGTTGAAAAACTATGTTTATGTCTTTACTTCTCGTGTACAAAGCTCAAGAAATATATTAAACCAATTGATGTTTACGTTTCGTCTCATTTTGATGTTTTCAAATATATGTTGTCGAAACCCATCTTGCACAGTCGAATTGGAAAATGGGAACTTGCATTAACTGAGTATTCCTTAACCTTTATGCCTCTTACGGATGTAAAAGGTCAAGTGGTAGCAGACTTTATAGTTGACCACTCAATAGCTGAAGAATCAATCAACTACCTAGAGATCGAACCCTAGAAGTTATACTTCGACGGTTCTAGTCATAAAGATGGAACTGGAGTAGGAGTTCTGATTATTTCTCCAAGTCAAATTCCAACAACATTCAAGTACAAGATCAAAGGTTCTTGTTCGAACAATGTGGCTGAGTACGAAGCTCTAATCGTAGGCCTTGAAATATTGTTGGAATTAGGGGCAACTCGAGTCAAAATAATGGGAGACTCAGAGTTAGTTATAAAGCAAGTTACAAAAGAATACAAATGCATAAGAGAAAAATCTTATCATGCATTTTGTAATAGTCAACCATTTGTTGAAAAACTTTGAAAAGATCAACATTCGACATATACCAAGAATGGAAAATCAAGTAACTAAAGACTTAGCACATATTGCATCTAGGTATAAAATTTCGAAAGAGAAATTACAACAAGTAATCGAAGTTAGAGGAAGAGTGACATTAACTAAGTTGTTTCCAATAGATTTGAAAACAACAAAGTTGGGGTACGCTGATCACGAAAACTTCGAAGTTTCGTTCATAGATAATCTAACAAAACAAGATTGGAGAAATCCTATAGTGGATTATTTGCAAAATCCAGTAGCTTCGACAAAATGAACGATAAAGTATAGGGCGCTGAGTTATACCCTAATGGGAAACAAGTTATATAAAAAGACGCCTGAGTAGGTGCTATTAAAATGCCTAAATGAAACAGAGGCATACATAGCCCTTTCAACTACACATGCTGGAGCATGTGAAGCATATCAAGTAGGCCATAAAATGAAATGGTCATTGTTTCGACAAGGACTATATTGGCCCACTATGTTGAAAGATTGTGTTGAGTTTGCAAAGGGATGTCAGGAATTCCAAGTACATACAAGTATCCAGCATGTACCTGCAAGCGAACTTCACTCAATTGTGAAACCTTGGCCTTTCAGGGGATGGGCTTTGGATCTTATTGGAGAAATTCGACCAGCATCATCTAAAAGCCATCAATACATATTGGTGGGCATTGATTATTTTACTAAATGGATTGAAGAAATTCCTTTAGTCAATGTAGACCAGGAAAATGTCATTGAATTCATTCAAAAGCACATTATATACAGGTTTGGAATCCCTGAGACAATAGCCACTGATCAAGGGTCAGTCTTTATTGGTCGAAAAATGCAAGAGTTTGCTACAGAAATGGGGTTCAAATTATTAACATCTATGCCTTACTATGCACAAGTCAATGGTCAAGTCGAAGCGGAAAACAAGGTAATAATCAGCTTAATAAAGAAGCATATAGGAAAAAGCCAAAAAATTGGCACAAGACTTTAGATCAAATTTTATGGGCTTGTCGAACTTCTCCTAAGGAAGCTACCGGAACGACACCTCTTCGACTAACTTACGGCCATGACGCAGTATTTCCAGTAGAAATTTGTCTACAGTCAACAAGAATTCAGAAACATTAAGACATCCCTTCTGAAGTTTATTAGAATATGATGTTAGACAAATTGGTTGATTTGGACAAAGAAAGACTGAAAGCTTTGGATCTCTTAAGGTTACAAAAGAAGAGAGTGGAAAGATCTTACAATAAAAGAGTAAAGGCCAAGACAATATTTCCTGAGGACCTGGTATGGAAAGTAATCCTCCCAACAGATCGAAAGGATAGAAATATGGGAAAATGGTCTCCTAAATGGGAAGGACCTTTTAAGATCATCCAAATGTTATCTGGTGGCGCATATGAGGTCAAAGAATTAAATGAAGATCGAAGGCTCTTAAGAGTAAATGGTAAATACTTGAAAAAGTATAGACCTGTACTTCAAGAGGTTAAAATAACCAATGTTTAATCTCAATCAAGTTGAAAAGTCAAGATGGAAAATATATTACCAAGCCAAAATGGCTAAAATTCATTACAAAAGGTACATGATTACACAAACAGAACACAAAGTCGAAATCAAAACGGGAGGTTGGACTTGATTTGGAGGTATTTTATCTTTTGTAGCTCCAGACGTCTTTCACACAAAGCCTTTGACTGATGAAGAGTCTCGATTTTGGCATCCAATGCTTGGGCTTGTTCAACACATGCTAATCCCTCGTTGAGCTCCTCTTGACTCTCTGAATCGGTACTAACAACGAGAAGTTCTTCCTTTCGTTTATCATTGGCAGCAATCTTAGCCTCTAACTCTCTAATCTGAGCCTTCATACTGGCTGTATTTTTGTCGAGATCTTCTACTTCTTTCTGCCTAGCCTCTTGTGCCTTCGACAACTCCTTTAGCTTTGAAGCTGATTCAATAGCAGCACCCAAGGAAGCAGCTACATGGCTATTGGCCTCCTCAATCTCGCGATTGAGAGTCCTTCGACGATTGTAGTCAGCTGAAACCTGATCGATGATGGAAATCAAATCCAAAATAATGCTGGCAATATTAGGCGAAGCAACAAGGAGGTCTACGGCTCAGGAATAGGGTTTGGTTTCTTTCACTTGTGCCTCTTTAGGGGGACATGAGGGGATTCTTCTTCTTCATCACTGGAAATTTCAATTTCTTGAACTTTCCTTTTCTGTGGATTGATTTCAAATACCCAGAAAGAAAGGAGTCGAAGGCATTAGCGTCAAAAGTAATATGCCAAGAAGAAATATATAGCAGAAAGTGTTTACCTTTGGTGAAGGTTTTACATAAGGGTCTCCTCCCAGCGACTTTCTTGGTGACGGTCCTCTTGACCGCTAGAAAATAAATAAGTATAAGCTAGATATCGAATGGTTAAATCAAAGACGATAAATATATTTGTTTTGAAAAGAAAGATTACCCTTCTTTATCTTGTCAGAGACCAACACAAACGCCTCTTGAAGGTGGTCAGCGAAGTCTTTTTCGTCGAAGAATTCTTCGCCATAATACTGCTTCCACCAGTCTTCGAAAAGAGGCGAACACAAGAAATTGAGATTGAAGTCGAATAGATTTAGTACGGTTCGACTAACGTACCTACCAATATGCTTGGTAGTAGCATCCTCTAAATAGTCTACATTGCAAAACATCAGAAGCTTTTCTTGGGAGTAGATTGGTGAAGAGAGCGTCTGGATAATACCAAATTGTCGAGAGACAAGATTCAGTTGATAAGCAATCAAGCTAAGTTGGTTCTTCGAACTCTTGAATCTCAGAGGCATGATTCTTAGGCGAAGAAATGACTCCTAGATAGCCACATATTCATCCATATGGTCATCTTCATCAGAAGAAGGATATGGTCGAATGAATCATTCTGGGCCAACCATTCTACTAGCAAAGGGAGCCATAGTCGAAACAAATTCCTTCCACTTTGCAAACATCATTACAAAGCTAGTAAACGCTTTTTGGAATTATTGACCTTCGTCAGTTGGAGTCAACAGGACTAATCTAGTCCCTTCGACCCTTCTGTTCAGGACTTCTGGGGCCCTCTCATTAATCTTATTCTTCTGAGGAAGAAAAGATTCAAAAGTGGCGTTGAGCCAAAGTTGAAGAAGAAAAAAGAGGCCAAAAAGGAGTAAACTTGCCTTGTCTCCGATAACCTTAAGCTGAGTCACACCATTGCTGATGGACTCATACATGTTGGCTAGAATCAACTCATCCAGACAAAAAGGATAGCTGTGTTGCAAGAGTAAGCATCTCCTTAGTCACTTGAAGTGACTTAGTGCAAAAAACTAAACGAGATAACCACAAAGCCAGAAAAGCTATGTGCTCCACTTCAGAGACAGTGGTACTCGATTTATCATGGAAATGATTGATGAGTATAATATACGTGGGCTTCGTGGCTGAAAACCCTATAGAATCTTCAGACAGATCCTCAGGGTCGAAATAGTCACCAGTTGGTCGAAGACCAGTAATGGCAGCTATATCGAAGAGATTTGGGGTTACCATTCCACAAGTCAAATGGAAGGTAAAATGTGTATTATCCCAGAAATACAGTGAAGACACTAACATGAGAGGGTAATAAGCTAACCCAGTCTTCGACAGCATAATCAAGTCATAGATCCCCATATCCTTCCAGATTTTGGCTTGTACTTTTTCCATCTTACTCAGCCATTTTGAGTATTCTGAAGTAAGACCAGGGAAAGATCGAAAGATCCTATTTCCCTTGTTCATGAACTGAATGTTGATATCTTCCTTCGTTTGAGAATGTTGCTGGTTGGCAGGGGTTGCATCCTCAGGATTATTCCTGGGTTTCTTCGCACAACCTATAGGCTTGATCCTAGGGTGAGTTGGGAAGAAGGTGTTATTTTCTTTTGGGTTCTGGAAACATGTAGATATTGGGCCAGACATGGCATACATATGCCCAGAATACCTAATAGGGATGAGAAACTGTGAGTCATAAGCCTCATGCCATTCTTTGGCCATGGGTTCAGATACGACCCTTTGTTCCCCAGTCGAAACAGGTACAGGGCTAGTGGGAAAAACCTCTGGTTGTCTTTGTAGATCAGAAACGTTCTTAGTTTTTAGGTTGTTGGGTGCATTGGAAAGGAAAGCCATGGTTGAAAGTAGTGAAAGAACGAAGAAGATGAAGTTGTTAAGAATTTTTCTTTGCAAGGAAGTGAAGAATACTAGGAGTTGTAAAAGAATTCCAAAGAGAGGATTCGTCTATTTATAGTGTTCAGGGTAGAGTGTTTTCCCTCAAGACCATTTAATGTTGCAGAGTTAGTGGGGCATGTGGCGAGCGTTAAAGCAGTTATTGTACAAGTAATTAAAATGTTTGCCATACTTTCCTATGTTGTAGGGATAATGGCCATCATGGCAGCGCGGTAACGGCTGATTGACAGCGACGTGTTGGGAAAAAAGGTAATGATGACTCTGAATACCAGTAATGGTTGGTAGAAGGCGAAAAGCGCACAAGTGATTTCTGTGGTAAAAAAGAAGACATGTGCCAAATGAGAATTTCAAAGAATGATCATTTCTTCTTGCGTCGAAATAGATATTCTTGGGGGCAATTTGTTAGCTCTTAAATTCGACACCTACAACAAATTGGCCTTATGGGCCAAAAATAGATTGAACAAGTCTAAGTTGGAAATACTTAGACAAAGTGAAAAAATACTTAGAGAAATTTCTAAGTTAAAATGAATCTTTGACCAGAAGTTTCTCACATCCTTCGACTGAAAGGGTTCCAGGGTCTTTGGCTAGAAGGAAACTTCGTATATGCAATAGGAGATTTTGAATCTGAAGAAAGTAGGGAAAAGCAGTTCTTTTAGCAGTTGAGGAAAGCAATGTGGTGTGAAGAGAGGGGTCGAAGCACATGCAGAAGAACTTGTCTTCATCCTAGAGCAAGGAAACTCCTCGACGGTTACCTAGTCTTAGTATAAATATAGGAAGTTTATGTAGATTTCCGTGTGTTCAACTAATCGTACAAATTATTCAATACTATTCAAGTACCCGCTGCATGAGAAAGAATACTAAAAATGTACGTTTGAAACACCACATTTTATAATCAAAGTCTTTTACATTCCTCTTTACATTTCTTGCCTTTTTATCTTGTTTGCACTCTACTTGCACTTTTACCCAGATTCCTGCACTTAAACTCTTCTCAACCCCTTTTCTATTTACTTTCTGCACTCAAACTCATCCCTTTCCCAGTCGAACGTGCATTCTTCATTTACATTAGCATTTATGTCCAAACAACACCAAAAATTAGCATATGTCATAGGGTCAAACTGATCGATCCTGCGAGTAACCAAAAATTTACCCTTTTTGGAAGATCAACCGTTATTTACCGAAAAACACGGTGAACAGTAGGTGGTAGTAGTTTGTGATGAACTCTCCAGCGATATTGGGGCCATTTCTAGGTTTTTTGTTTCAGTGATTGGGCGCCTAATTGCGTCAGAGTTGAGTGCATCGTTTTCCTTTCAATTGTTTTGAGTGAGGGCTCTGGTCAGGGACAAGGTCCTCGTTCCTTTGCGCCCTTTCACTTGATTAGCGGTGGAAGGATGGATTTAATTTTGATGTATAATTCACTTTTGTCCTCTTCTTTTCAGATATATGGCACTTGGGACGAAATACGAGTTTATGGCCGAACCTAGTGACTCCTTGCTAAGTCTTCCTGAGCGCTCGTTGATGGAAGGGAGTGTAACACCCAAGGCCAAAAAAGACGAGGAGTGATTGCACCACATATAACACCTGAGGCCTAAGAGGGCAAAGGTGGTCGCCACATCGGAATAAGAGGGATCCTGAGGCAATGCAGGTATGGGACTGTATGTTTGAAGGAAGACTTATAAGAATTAATTGGTACTACCTATACCAACAAGATGTATCTTCTTTTCGGTAGCCCGTTCGATAAGAACTCCATAGTTAAGTGTGCTTGACTTGGAGTATGGGTGACCTTCTGGGAAGTTTCTCAGAAAGCGTGTGAGTGAGGAAAATCATGTTGAAAAGACTTGTGTCTGTTTGTGGGGTCAGTCAGTAATCCTGAAAGCAGTATAGAGCACTACAAATGGTATCAGAGCAATACCTATCCTAGTACGATGTGGTTCAAGGACGAACCATGCGGAAGCTGGTGGGAAAAAAAGGAGAGGAGTGGTTGCACCGCATATAACACCTGAGGCCTAAGAGGGCAAATGTGGTTGCCACATCGAAATGAGAGGGATCCAGAGGCTATGTATGTATGTCACTGCATGTTTGAAGGAAGACTTATAAGGATTAATTGGTACTACCTATACCAATAAGATGCATCTTCTTTTTGGTAGCTTGTTCCATAAGAACTCCACAGTTAAACGTGCTTGACTTGGAGTAGTATTGGGATGGGTGACCTTATGAGAAGTTTCTCAGAAAGTGTGTGAGTGAGGATAAATCATGTTGAAAAGATATGTGTTGGTTTGTGGGGTTAGTTGGTAATCCTGAAAGTAGTCTAGGCATTACAGAGAGCACTTCGGGGATGCCTGAACCCGATTTGGTCGTGCCAAAGTTGATCAAAGTGAAGGGGGATACGCCCGCTGCTCAGAATGTGCTCGTGGTTCGAGCAGGTCCCTTAGCCTGGGTCACACCTGATCCTTTGAAGTGGGTTTCTTATTTTTGCAAGCATCCAAACGACGTGTTTACCATGGTGGACACATGGACAAAAGTAGAGGGCGCTGAGGAGGAGTGGGTTGTATATATTCCTGATCTAAATCACTGGATGTGTTTGGAGTTCAAGCAGGATCACATTCATATGTACGGGATTCTCTTTCGGGAGATGGGTTTCAGACTTCCTTTTAGTGACCTTCAAGTGGCTATTTTTCAGCATCCCCGCCTTGCTCCTTTGCAATTGTATCTTAATTTAATTGCCTTCTTGCGGGCTTTCAAGATTGTGTGCGATTATCTACAAATAGGGGCTATCGTTCCTCTATTCTTTTATTGCTTCAACCTATAACAAGGTGTTTATGATGGTCAATTCTCATGGGTTTCCCTTAAGCAGGAGAACATGAAGCTGTTTAAAGCTTACCTAAAGCCTGTCAAAGATTTTAAGTCGAGGTATATGCTGGTTCGACCTGTGTTGGGGAAGGTGTTGCTGAACGTCTTTAGGAGCGTTCAACTGTTCGATGAGATGGGGCAACCTCAGCGGAACGAGGAAGGGAATTCGGTGGTGAAGCTGGTGCCAGTGTTTCGCTTTTATTGTTCGACGAAGCATTATGATGATGGAACCAAACATTATATATGGAAGAAGGAGCAGCTGGGTGAAGAAGACCAGGCTAGCTATGATCTTCTGGAGGCCTTTGTTGCGGGGATTCCCCCAGCCTAACGTATGGGCAAAGGGGGAAGGCTGTTAACCGATGAGGATGGGAATTTTCTTTACAGGCCTAGTCTTATACTTGTTAAGGAGCTCCTCGACAGCGAGGGCCCTGTGGCATATCTAGGTGGTTTTCCATTTATTTCGACCTGATTGGTATGCTCATATATTTTTTTATCCTTATTAACTGACCCTTGTTTTTTTCGTTGCAGGAGGGATGAATGATGCTCAGGAGCGTATGATCAAGATGGTCGTTGTTGCTCAAAAATTGAAGAAAAGGAATAAACTAGGGAAAGTTTCTTAAGGTGATGCGCGGACGGCCCCCCAAGCGGGTTTGGGGACGTCCTCGTCTAGTCCTTTGGTCGGGCATCATTCTCCTCAACCAGTGTCTTTGAGGTTCAAGAGAGTGCGCGTTAAGGGTGTCGTCGATTTCATGGGTGAGCAAGACAAGGGTAAGTTCGATCTTCCTCCTTGCTTTCATGACAAGAAATTCTTTGAAGGCTTGTCCTTGCATCTTCCTCGAGCTAAATTGCTGATGCTTGAGGGTATGGACTACCCGAGCAATAGGGGGATGCTAGCCCGAGATGCTAGTGCAGTAATGAGGGTGTTGGGAATGGTTATAGCATATATCGAGGAGGGTTCTCCATTGTAACTTGAGCTTAAGAAGACCCAGGCTAAGGTGACGACTCTCCAGGAGAAGTCTGCTTTGGTGAGCAAAGCGTCAGAGGAAAGTTGGCTAAGCTGACCGAGGAGCGTGACACCCTTTTGCAGAAGAAGAAACCTCTGGAGGATCTGGTCGTTAATTTGAGGGCAGAGGCAGCCTCTGCTGAAGACGAGCCGGAAGAGGCCAAAGGTCTACGAACCCGTGCAGAGTTGGATACCTGCCTTCAATTGTCCGTAGATGACGGTGTGGCTAATCCGTGGGGGCTTTCTAAAATGTTGTAGCACAGCTTGGAGTCCTGAACCCAGATGTGGAGCTCAACACGACTGGGATGGGATTCCTCTACTACATGGCAGATGTGAAGATCGTCGTGCTAGACTCTCTCAAGGCCGAAGAGGATGGACCAGTGGAGGATCCCGTTCCCGAAGGTCGCACAATTGTGGAGGAGTTTTAGCCTAGGGTATAATCATCTTTATTGTAGTTCCTTATGTTCAGCATATGTGTCGTATCATTGTAATTTGTTACGTGGGCCTTTGCCCATTTTGATGTAAGTTCCAAAACAACCGTGGTCCTTGTGGCCACATGATCGTTTTCTTGGATGGGGGACTTGGGCCTCCTTTTTGTAATATTTTATACAATTACAATCCTCGTGGTCATTTTTTTCTTCTAATTGTCTACCGTGGTGGTCATTTTGCTTTAATTTTCACTGCTTAAGTGTTTATGACTTTATTTTATGCATGATTTTGTTGATTATCTAAAATGTTTGCATGTATTTGTATGCTTGTCAATTTGAGATGCTTTATATTGATTGAGTTTGCGGGATTTTGCTCGTCAGTTTCTGAGTTTGCCAGTATGGGGAAACTAGACAAATGACCAGGGTGATTATCGGGCATGGGCTGGAACTCAGGTCTCATTTCGAGGACTTGAGCTCGGCGACATGAACCTCCCATTGCAAGCTTGATGTTCTGCCAACATGGTACGACGACGATGGAGTTCGTTTGAGTTATCCATGTTGGGCTAAGGATCTGCTCATCAAAAGAGTGAAAACTTGCCTCTTTGTTTAAATTCAAGTGCCATGCTTGTACCTAGGCATGCACGTGTGGTCGGTCGTAGGTGTGTCCATTTAGATGACGATACATGCCGACTCTTTAGTGATTTAACTGTAATATTGCCTTAGTTTTTCGGTGTTCCAAGGTCAAGCAAGTTGTTCCACCTGCAGGTTTTCTAGGTAGTAGGCTTTGTTTGCCGTTTTTGCATAGACGCGGTAAGGGCCTTCCCAGTTTACGGCAAGCTTGCCTTTACGGGATTCTTTGTGATTTATCTTTAGGACTAAGCTTCCGACTTTGAATTCACACTGTATGACTCTGGCATCATATCTTATGGTGATTTTTTGTTTGAGAGAGGCTTCTCGTAAGGCCGCTCCTGCCCGGATTTCCTCGACAAGGTCAAGCTCTTCTCTTAACGATACATTGTTAATCTCCTCTTTGAGAGGGGCTTCAGTCTGTCTGGAGGGCTCTCTTATTTTTACGGGGATGACGGCCTCAGTTACGTATGCTAGTCAAAAGGGAGTCTCTCCGGTTGATAAGTGAGCTTTTGTCCAATAGGCCCAGAGCATGCTGTGCAACTCCTCGACTCATTGTTTCTTGGTTTCGTCTAGTCTTCGCCTAGGACCTCGTAGGATCACTCTATTTGCTGACTTGGCTTATCGTTTGTCTCGGAGTGTTCGACGAAGGCAAAGTGTTAGATGGTGACCAACTTGGCAATGAATTCCTGGAAGTTTTTGTCCGTGAATTGTATTCCGTTGTCGATGACGATCGCTTGTGGAATGTCGAACCGAGCGAGGATGTTTCTTTTATAGAAATGGAGGATGTTTTGGACAATGATTTTGGCTAATGCTTCTTCCTCTATCCATTTTGTGAAGTAGTCGTCGGCCACTATCAAATACTTGTTTTGGTTTGTTCCTACCACGAATGGTCCGAGGAGGTTCAAACCCCTCCAGGCGAAGGGCTGGGGGGAAGAGAGAGATTTGAGCTCATTAGGTGGCGCTAGGTAAATGTCCTCGTGGATGGCATTTGTTTTACTTTTTACGTGCTCTTTGGCATCGTGCTGCATAGTGGGTCAATAATATCCTACCCGTAACACCTTTTTGGCAAGGGATCTCCCACCCAAATGTTGATTATTGATTCCTTTGTGGATCTCGCGCAAGACTTGAGTTGTGTTATTCTGGTCGGCACATTTGAGGAAGGGAATGGAAAATCCTCTCATGTATAGTTTTCCTTCGACTAGAATGTAGGAGCAGGCTCTTTGTCTGACCATGACAACCTCATTCTGATCGGTTGGTAGCTCCTCTTTCATGAGGTAGTTCTATACTGGGGTCATCCAGTAATTGTTGTCTCCAATGGCGCAAACCTCCAGAGTCGAGGAGGATCTTTGAATGCTCGGTCGAGGAAGAATTTCCTGTATTACCGATTTTTTCCCTTCTTTCATCTTTGTGCTTGCCAGTTTTGATAAAATGTCTGCTCGGGTGTTATGTTCATGGGAAACGTGTTATACGTCTACAAACTTGAATTTCTTCATTCTTTCTTGGACTAGAGACCAATACTCGGTGATATGATATGGTCATTTTTGACCTGATATTCTCCTCGTACCTAAGATTCCACGAGCTGGGAGTCTGTGAACATTTTCACCTCCCCGACCCCCAAGTTTTCGGCCAGGAACATCCCTGTTAAAAATGCTTCATATTTGGCTTGGTTGTTTGAGGTCGGGAAGGAAAACGTGAGGAAGACTTAGATCAGAATTCCATCTTTGTTCTCCAAGATGATACCTGTGTCGCTACCTATCAAACTGGAGGCTCTGTTGACAAAGATAGTCCATCGGTGCGTCCCGTCCGCGGGCACGGGTGAAGTCATTTCGGCCACAAAGTCAGCTAGTACCCGAGCCTTGAGGGATTTCTTGCTTTCGTACTTGATGTCGAATTCAAAGAGTTCTAATGACCACCTGAGCATTTTTCCCTCCATGTCCAGTCGTCCAAGCATCTACTTTATTGGTTGCTCTGTCTGGATGATAATAGTGTGGGACAAGAAATAGTGTCTAAACCTCCTTGTGGCATTGGTAAGCGTTAAGGCTATTTTTTCAATCTGTTGGTATCTCACTCCGAGGCCTGGTAAGGCTTTGATCATGAAGTAGATTAGTGTTGTACCCTAAAATTTCCCCTCTCATTTTACTCAATACATGTCCATTGAGATCTCCAATTTGCTCAAGGTTACCCAAGAGTGGACCAGACAAACTCTCTCCTATGGCAGTGTACCTCAAATTAGGGCTTCTATTTTCATCAAGATGGGTGAACCACAAAGGCCTCATATGATCTCCATGGTCTTAATATGTTCTCAAGACCCTACATGTCAAGTCTCATGCCTTGCACAAGAAGTTCGATCAGTCAACTGCTCAGATGCTTGAGAATCGACTGTATTAGGTCAAAAGTCAACTATGATCCACATACAGTCAAACTTCAATATTTTTGGTCAAAATCCACATTTTGAAGTTACTTTCATCATTTGATCAAGGGTTGATCACGATTCTTCAAGGAATGCCCTAAATTCATCAAAATCCAAAAGTTGCTAAATTAGGGTTTCATAGGAAAAGTCAACCAAACTTTGACCAAACATAACTTCCACATGCTTTATCAAAAATTTTCCATCCAAATCTCATTTTGAATAGGATGCAATTCCCTACAGCTCATCTTCATCCCACAAGTTCAAAATATGCACTCATCAAAAGATATGAATTTCTACATTATAGGGTCAAAATTGAGAGAGTTGTGCATTGTCAAAGTTGGCAATTTTTGGAAAATTATCAAAAGTCAACATTGATCAAATTGACATTTTTTCCAAAGGGGCCCATGTTTTCTTGCTTGAAACATGTTTCTAATAGGAACCACGACCCCTGGGCTTTTCCACCTATTATTTTATTACTTTTATTATTTATTTTAATCTTTTATTCATTTAAATCAAAATAAATCAAATTAAATGGTAAAATAATAAAAGCAAATCAAATCTTGGGATTTTTGTGCACATTTGGAGTATATGTACCTCTAGCATGATGATCAATTTGTGCAAGACTCATTAGGATTGGAAAATATTGGATTGAAGCTTGTTTTGTAAAGATATCATACATGAATCAAATCAAATCACATTTTCATAATCTCAAAGATACGATGCAATTTTATTGACCTAATATGCTTTACTATGTGTATATAACATTTCCAAATCATGAACACAGGGGTTGCAGTCATGAAAAGGCCAAAGCAAACTCAAAATTTTTGACAAAAAAGTGAGGTTCAAATTCTGGGATAGAGGCTTATTCAAGACGATTCAAAGCCAGAAATCAATTCCTTGGCATCTCAGGAAGCATTCCCAACCATTTGCAGGCTTCAAAACATCAAGAATCCTCGCATAGAAGTATCACGGATTGCACCGCAAACTCAAATTCAATTTCTATGTTTTACGCATTATAAATCCGTTCTATTCATATATTCTTGTTCATAATCGTGTTTGCAAGCTTTCTATATCCCTTAATTGTATTAACAGTGCAGGAATCAATACTTACCATTGTTAGGGTTTAAGGTCACGATTTGGGGATTCTTGGTACAGGTTAAATTAGACAAAAAGAAGGGTACCATGATGTTCACAAGATCAAAACGAGTTGATCTATATAATTAGATGCCATTTATCTTGCATATTATGGATTTTTGAGTTTCACAGGTTTGTAGCTGCAGACCTTTGTCTGTAGGTAAAAGTGCCATAGCCTAAAACAACGGAGAAAGGAAGAAGACGACTATGTGTCAGCCAACCATTCGCCTGTTTGAATCTCGCGCGCTTTTGATTAGTTAATCACGTTTTTTATATATTATGTTTTGCTCTTGAGTTAATAACAAACAACGCAGATGGCTCAGTGGTAAAAGCGCTTGGTATTAAGTGGAAGGACCTGGGTTCGATCACAGGTCCCAACAAAATTTTCTTTATTTTCACTTTCTTGTAACAGATCCAACGCATCATCATGCCTGGTGACCACCATGCACACTCATGTCCAACCATTTGATCAGGCAGGCCATCAGATCCAACGTTCCAGCAATGAGGGACTAGGGTACACCCTCAGGTCAACGATACAAGGTGCCAAAGGCTGACTGGGCTTGGAGTGTTTTTTGGCTTGGAAATTCAGATAGTGCACCCCTTGATTTGCTAACAACATACAGGCCCATATTTTTTTCTTTATTTATTTATTTTCTTTTATTATTTTGTTTAATTACTTTTCACCAAATTAATTACCTTTTTTTTATCATAAAATCAATAAATCACAAAACACCAAAAAAAAGTTTTTTTAAATAAAATATTTTATTTAATATAACTAGTAAATTAGGTAAATTTAATTTCTTTTTCATAAGTAAAACCAAATAGAAACTAGGTTTTTAATTTTACAATTATATTTCTTTTCTCAAATAAAAAAAAACCAAAAATACACAAAATCTTTTTGTACAAAATATTTTATTTTCTTGAAATTATTTAATTTGGCTAGATTAGGTTAATTTCAATTTCTTTTATGTAATTAGAATAATTAGAATTAGGTTTTTAGTCACACATAATTTAATCAATTCTTTTTCTCAAAAATAACTCAATTATTTTCTTCAATTAGATTTTAGGGTTTTCAATTTCTCCTCGTATTTAATTCGCCGCACATTTAATTATTTCTTTTCCATCATTTTGTAACTGCTGATGGTTTGTAGTAGTTAAATTAAGGTTTTATTAATTGCTTTTCCCCCACTTTTGGTTATGTAATTAATCCCCCTCCCCGAAGCCTTGTAATAGCCAGGGTTATTTTCTCTCACTTTTAATTTCCGCAATCTTTAACCGTCTAGATGTATGGCTAATAGGATTGTATGGCAAGAATATCTGAAAATTAAAACGGTAGATCACCTAATGTGCAAAGATTAAATAACTGAAACAAATCATATGCACATATTTCACTCCTAGGGTTTACCTCACTTCGGTTGCCTTCGGTAAACAATCATTAAGCATAGGATATTTTAGTGGTTGCCCTTCAGTCTAAAAAGATCAAAATGTCCCATTCGAATGTTTCCTCGGAAATGTTGCCTCGGAAAGATCTTAAGACTCTAGGGTTGCTACTAAAGTTTTCTAACTATTGTTTTAGTGATTGTACTTGTCCCTTTCGAATGACCCTTACAACTCCAACGACGGTGCTACCTACTCCATAATAGTGGGATAACGCTGTCTAAAGGAAATAGAACGAACAATCCTTTTTTCGAGTAGGTAGAATCTTAAGTACTTGCTCAATAAAAACTTTTCACACAAACAACTTTCAAAACAAATTTTCAAAACAACTTCGTCACATCCTTGAGGACTGATACAAGGATTATCACGAAGTAAAACTTTTCAAAGCAAAGCACACACACAAGCAATTTGAAAAATGAGCAAGTACCTAAGAGCTCATGGAAAACCATGGATGGAAAGGGTGCTAACACCTTCCCTTTCTATAATCTACCCCCCGTACTCAGAATATCTCAAAAAAAGGTTTTTTCTGTTCTTTTTCCTTTTCCAAGATTGGATGAAATAAAAGTCGGTGGAGACTCTTGCTTACAGCGACATTTTGCAAACAAAAAACGCAAAACGCAAACCAGTAAAAACAGTCTGTTCTGCCACCGTATCACAGAACTGGCGACTCTGCTGGGGAACTTAAATAAGTGTGGTATACCTTAGGATCTAGGTCATTAAAATTACTTCTCTTGATTATCTTGATTGCTTTACTTTTGAGGGTTTGTCTGGGGTTACTATAGATCCTACACCCAGATCTTGGGGCACTCATTAGGTAAACAACAATAAATCATGGAGACTGTACGACGTAGACTGATATGGTTTAAACGATGGCTGTGTTGGTGTGACACTTTGGTTGGTACCAGTATCCTTCATGGGGAAACAAGGAGAATACTAGGCCGCCGTGTGGTGTCGTGAAGCACCAATGGACCTTAGAACCTTAGTTTAACAAACTTCGCCAGTAGAAAGTAGTGAGATAGCCGGCCTCGGTGTAGAGCTGAGCATTGGTTGATACTCGATGCTACACTCATTGAGACCAGACTTTCGGGATATTTTGGCCGCAAGAAAAGATTGATTGAGCTGAAACAATGCTCGATAAAGGATGGTCAGTGATATTGAGATCCTCTAGAACTCGGTTACTATTTAAGACAGGTTTGAAACCAACTAAACTTCAAGAGGGTATTACCTTTAACCTCATGCAAGCCTTAAACCTAAGGACTTGGTGTGACTTGACTGTGTGTGCTATACCTGTGTTGGCTATACCTGTGGTTTATCATAACATCATGCATCATAACATGGCATCCATGCTTATTGCACTAACCATTTCAAATACCAAGGGAATTTATCTTTGTTCTGTTTTGTAGATCACGGCTTCCGCTCGTAGAAACACTATCTGAATCAGCTTTGTGAAGATACCTTCCCAAATCAAAGAGCTAGCATCAAGGGTTTCTGAAACTTCTGCGTTCACCAAGAGACATGGTCAACTTCTCAACCTAGTTACTTCAAACTTTGATGAAAAGATGATGAGTGTACTTTTTCAGTTCTTCGATCCCAAGCACCACTGCTTCACCTTTCTAGACTATCAGTTGGTGCCTACCTTGGAAGAGTTCTCTTAGCTGTTGGATGTACCCATTCTTGAACAGTTACCCTTCACAGGTCTAGAAGAAGTTCCTAAGCCATAAGTCATTGCCTCAGCTCTGCATCTGAAACGGGCCGACGTGGTATCCAATTGGGAATCTTGAAGCGGATTCAAAGGTTTTCTAGCTAAGTTTCTGATAGACAAGGCCCAACTGTTTTGGAATGATATGGATTTTCAAGTTTTGAGGAGGTTTTGGCTCTTCTAATCTATGGGTTAGTCCTATTCCCTAATCCAGACTCATTCATAGATGTGAATGCTATCAAGGTTTTTGTCTCCCGCAATCCTGTGCCTACCTTACTCGGAGATATTTTGCACACTCTCCATACTCGTACCATGAAGAGAAGAGGGATTCTCATGTGCTGCATGCCATTGCTGTCGAGGTGGTTTATGTCTCACCTCCCTAAGTCCATACTGAAGAATGAAGAAGGTCTGGGTTGGTCACAAAAGATAATGTCACTCTTTCATACGGATATTCTTTGGTGTTCTCGATCTATTGAAAACATTTCTATTATTGACCGCTGCGGGGAGTACCCTAATGTCCCACTACTTGGTATCAGAGGGGGTATAACCTACAATCCTTGTTTATCTCTACGAAAATTTGGTCACGCTCGAAGGGATGGTCCCCATAAAAATCTTATCAAGGGCATTGTATTCAACTATGAGGATGATGTTAAAGAATATCGCCAGAGGTTCATACGAGCTTGGGGCATGGTAAACAGATCTGGCGTCAAGACTTTGGGGCCAAAAACTTCCATTCCTATGGAACCTTACCTCCAATGGGTACGAGCTCGTGCCCAGAAGCTTATGATGCCCTATGTGGCCGTTTTACCAATGATTGTGGAACCCACTACTGAAGAAGGCATTCCTTACACGGTTCTCTATCCTTATATGCCCACTGATCTCGGAGACTTACAGAGGTCTTGGATTCAGTTGATGAAGGAGCGGGATACTTATAAACATCAGTTCCATGCTCAGGAGAGGAAGGTTTTAGAGCTCACAAACTAGTTGCATGAAGAAAGAGGACTCAATGACTATCTTGGCACAAAGAGGAAGCATCCATGGGAATTTTGATGTCTTTATAGTTTCAAATTTATTTTTGATTGTAACGCTTAAAAGGCATTTTGAACTTCAAATTCAACTAATAAAGTTTTTGTTTATTTTGATTTGCAAATTTAAATTTCCCGAAGTCTTTGAAATAATTGCATGCACATCCCATTATCATACACATCATTACATGTACCATTACAGGTTTCTCATCTTCTTCACTGTTTATTTCAGCACGAGATGTCTTCCGAGCAAACCATCAAGGACCTTCAGGCACAGAACGCCCAGTTTCAACAAATGTTCATCAGTCTGGAAAAAGGGCAGGAGGATCTGAAAGCCCTTATCCTGAAAGAAAAGAAGAAAAAGAAGAAGGCTGCTGGTATTCTGAATATGGGCAGAAGGTTTGGAGAGCGGTTGAAGCGACAATTCGATATGACCTCTTCATCTAAGGAAGGGGAGAATCAGTAAGAAGAGAAGGACCCCAGTCCTACAGTTTCTGACGATGATACCGATTACAATGATGAGCAATATCCTCCTGCTGAGGATAAATACAAACAGTTGGAAGATTGTCTGAGTGCCATGGAAGTTCAGAGGATACCTCGATTGGATTTCGAAGAATTGGGTTTGGTGTCGGGAGTGGTCATCTCGCAGAAGTTCAAAGCTCTAGTTTTTGCCAAGTATGATGAGGTGTCCTGCCTAAAACTCCATCTCCGCTCTTATGTCAGAAAGATCCAGCCCCACACCACTGATAGAAATCTGTGGGTTCATTTCTTTCAAGATAGTCTGTCAGGGACTCAGCTTGAATGGTTCTACCAGCTGGAGGGAGCAAATATCCGAAACTGGGAAGATCTGGCTGCTGCTTTCTATAAGCAGTATCAGTATAATGCCGACCTTGCTCCTACTCGTACTCAACTCCAGAGTATGTCCATGGGTGCAAGTGAAGGCTTTAAAGATTATGCACAAAAATGGAGATACTTGGCTGGGAGAGTTCAACCCCCGTTGTGTGATAGGGAGTTGGTTGATATGTTCTTGGGGAAGCTATCTGGTCCATTTTTCAATCATCTGATCGGCAGCTTGTCAGCTGGTTTCACCGAGATGATTCTAACTGGAGAAAGAGTAGAAGCTGGGATTCAAAGCGGAAAAATACAAAAGGATACCTCTTCGAGTTTGGTAAAGAAGCCTTTTGCTGGTAAGAAGGAAGCCAGTGCCGTCTATAGCCCGAGGGGCCAAAACAGGGCTGAACCTCATCAGACAGTAAGTGCCGTGATGATACCTAGACCTGCAGTAGCTCCACAACGCAACAATCAACAAAGGGTGGAAAGACCACAACGACAATTTACTCGCATCAACATGACATTGGCTGAAGTTCTACCTCATCTGCTGAGATCCAACTTGGCAACTTTGAGAGAGGCTTCCAAGAATCCAAATACTACATCTCCTCGATATAATCCGAATGCCCGATGTGCCTATCATTCTGAGAGTCCGGGCCATGATACAAATGATTGCTGGGCTCTAAGGAATAAAATACAAGACTTGATTGAAGCCAAGGAAATAGATTTTGATGCTCCGGAGAAGTCCAACATCATAACTACTCCCATGCCCAAACACGGTCGTGGAGTTAATGTTGTTGACACTGATTTGTTTGTTACTTCTATTGATGAAGTTTCTACTCCTCTCATGATTTTCAAGAAGAATTTGCTGTTGGCCGGTTTATTTCCGGGTTATGGTGAAGGTTGCCACATGTGTTCGCTTCTACCTTCTGGTTGCCATTTGATGAAGTTAGGTGTTCAATGCCTGATAGTTAGCAAAGAGATTTTGTTCAATAAGACTATGATTCCTGTTGTTCCAATTGAAGACGTTTCCATTATAACCATTTCCGCTAATGCTTCCAAGGTTTCCTCGAGAAGACCTGTTAGGATTACATCTGCTCCAAGAATTGCTTCGCTGATAATCATTGTCCCTGGTCTTGTCCCGTATGTCTCGGGCAAAGTTGTCCCATGGCATTATGGTGCCGATGTGTACTATCATGGCATCAAAAAAGATTTGAAAGATGAAGAAGCTGATCCTGATATTGATAACATTATCGGAACCAGCAAAATCACTCGAAGTGGAAGGGTCTTCTCTCCCGAGATTTCCCCTAAGACTGTTAACAAGCCTATTATCATTCCATCTACTGTTCCTGCCGGTACATCAACTATAGTTCTTGTTCTTACTCCAGTTATTACCCCTGTCGGTGAATCGTCTAACACTCGCGACAAAGAATTTATAGGTGAGCCTGTCCAGACGGAGGCGCCTAGAAAAATTGTTGTGGAAGCCTCTAAGCAAGAAATGGAGGAAATACTAAAAATCATTAAGAAGAGCGACTACAATGTGGTTGAGCAGCTAGGGCATACCCCATTGAAGATATCCATGTTGTCTCTGCTATTGTGTTCTAAATCCTATGCAAAGGCTTTGATTGCATTTCTCAAGACTGCGCATGTGCCACAGGAAACTTCAGTGGATCAGTTCAAAGATTGTGTGGCCAGCCTGACTGCTGATAATGGGCTGGGTTTTCAGATGCGGATTTGACTCCGAAAGGAAGGGAGCATAATGATGCTCTGCATGTCTCGATTGAATGCAGGGGAACCACTATGGCTCATGTGCTGGTAGATAATGGGTCTTCACTGAATGTTCTGCCGAAGAAGGCATTAGACCGGTTGGATTGCGAGGGTTTAACTCTAAAGCCTAGTAACATTGTGGTAAGAGCTTTTGATGGATCAAAGAGAATGGTGCACGGGGAGGTGGACATCCCTGTCAAAGTAGGTTCTCAGACTTTTGGGTCCACCTTCTATGTGATGGATATCAGGACACCATATTCTTGTTTGTTGGGTCGTCCTTGGATCCACGAGGCTGGGGCAGTCACCTCCACACTCCACCAAATGCTGAAGTATCCGGTGAAAGGAAAGATTGTCACAGTGCGGGGGTGAAGAAGAATATATGGTGAGTCACCTCAACTCCTTCCGCTACGTAGAGATGGATGGGGAATTCATCGAAACTCCTTGTCAAAATTTTGAAGAGGTCCTTCAGATCTTGGCATCAACTGAAACTACTAGCAAAAAACCTCCTTTGAGGATGGCTTTTCTCAAGGACGCCAGGGCCGTAGTTAAAGAAGGTGGGTGTGCCAATTAGGGCCAGCTCCCTGATTTCACTCAGAAAACTGATAAATTGGGTTTGGGCTTTACTACAGGGGCTCAAAGGGCTGTTAGACATGCTCGGGCTGGAGGACCTCCCCTACACATCAGCAATCGCGGAATCAACGCCATTGAAGACAACGAAGAGGACTCATACATCGACATTTGGATCTACCTAACTACCAACGGTGGACTGAGTAACTGGACGGCTAGGGACTTTGTACCTGTTTCTTTTATTCCGCAGTAATTGACTTATTTGTTTTAAGATTTGTAACAAACAATTTGAAACTTTACGGCCCGGTGTCTTGCCCGAGGCACCTTGGCTTTGCTTGTGAGGGTTATTATTTGTCATTTCATATATCATTAATAAAGCATTGGACGTTTCTTGCATACAAATTTTGCACTCTCTGTTTTTCTTTTCTGTTTTTCACTTCATCAAAACAGCTATTCTCTTACACACACTCACGTATCATAATGCAGATCCATATCCACTCTGGATCCCATTGATAACAGCTCTGCTATTTCCAGTTATGACTTTAAAAATCCGATCAACCAAGCTGAAGACGAAGGTGAGGATGATTGTGAGGTACCTGGAGAACTTGCTAGAGTACTACAACAGGAAGAAAGGGCCATACAACCCCATGAAGAGCCGGTTGAGACAGTGAACTTGGGTACTGAGGAAGACATAAAAGAGGTTAAAATAGGTGCAAATCTGGAACTTAGCGTCAAACAGAGGTTGATATAGATGTTGCATACCTATGTTGAGATCTTCGCCTGGTCCTACGAAGACATGTCTGGTTTAGACACTGATATTGTGGTACATCACCTGCCGACTAAAGAAGGCTGTCCTCCGATTAAACAAAAGGTCCGCCGTATGCACCCTAAAATGTCAGAGAAGATCAAGGCAGAAGTCATGAAACAGTTCGATGCAGGATTCTTAGCTGTCACTTCCTATCCACAGTGGGTTGCCAACGTCGTCCCGGTACCTAAGAAGGATGGTAAGGTACGGATGTGCATAAATTACATAGATCTGAATAGGGCAAGCCCCAAGGATGACTTCCCACTTCCTCACATTGATGTTCCGGTCGACAACATCGCGCAACACAAAATCTTATCCTTCATGGATGGTTTCTCTGGCTATAACCAGATCAAGATGGCTCCTGAAGACATGGAGAAGACAACCTTCGTCACACATTGGGGAACTTTCTGCTACAAGGTGATGCCTTTTGGGTTGAAGAATACTGGGGCAACTTATCAGTGCGCTATGGTCGACTTGTTCCATGATATGATTCATCATGAGTTCGAAGTTTATGTTGATGACATGATAGCTAGGTCTTAGACTAAGGAAGAGCACCTTGATCATCTCCAGAAGTTGTTCGATAGGTTAAAGACATACAAGCTGAGGTTGAATCCGAACAAGTGTACCTTCGGGGTAAGATCTGGTAAGCTTCTGGGTTTTGTCATCAGTGACAAGGGTATTCAGGTAGACCCTGCGCAGGTAAAGGCCATACAAGAAATGTCGGCTCCCAATACAGAGAAGGAAGTTAGAGGTTTCTTGGGACGCCTGAATTACATGGCCAGGTTCATTTCACATCTGACTGCTACTTGTGAGCCAATATTCAAGCTACTGACAAAAGATCAAGTAGTAAAGTGGAATGATGAATGCCAGAATGCTTTCGAAAGAATTAAAGAATACCTTCAAGAACTACCAATTATGATGCCTCCAGTTGAAGAAGACCTTTGATATTATACTTGACAGTGCTAGACAATTCAATGGGGTGTGTGCATGGGCAACATGACGAGTCTGGTCAAAAAGAGCACGCCATATACTACCTTAGCAAAAAGTTTACCGACTGTTAGGCACGATACTCATTGCTCGAGAAAACTTGTTGTGCTTTGGCATGGGCTGCTCGCCGACTGAGACAACATATGCTGACTCACACTACCTTATTGATATCAAAGATGGATCCGATCAAGTACATTTTCGAGAAGCCCGCTCTCTCCGGAAGGATAGCAAGGTGGCAAATGATCTTAACCGAATACGACATACAATATACGACCCAAAAGGAAATTAATGGAAGTGTATTGGCTGATCATTTGGCTCATCAGGCCGTGGATGATTATCAGTCCATGAATTTTGAGTTCCCGGATGAGAATATCATGTTAGTAACTGACTACGAAGAACCTGTACCGGATGAAGGACTTGAGGAGGGATCCCGATGGTCTATGTATTTTGATGGAGCCTCAAACGCACTGGGTAATGGCATTGGCGCTGTAATCATATCTCCCGAGGGCTGTCATACTCCGTTCACCGCCCGATTATGTTTCAACTGCACCAACAACATGGTGGAGTATGAAGCATGTATTATGGGTCTTCGAGCTGCTATTGACCTGAGGATTAAGTTCTTAAGTGTATTCGGGGATTCCGCTTTAGTGATAATTCAGATCAAAGGCGAGTGGGATATGAAGCACCCGAATCTCATTCCATACAAAGAGTACGTACTGACATTAATCCCACACTTTGAGGAGGTAACCTTCGAACATTTCCCACGAGAGGAGATCCAGTTAGCGGATGCGCTAGCTACCATGTCTTCTACGTTCAAGGTTAGGTGGGACAATGAAGCTCCCCAAATTACCATTGAGAAGTTGGATGAACCAGCACACTATTGAGAGATCGATACCAAAGAAGTGAAAAACAAACCCTGGTTTCACGAAGTCAAAAGGTATCTCGAAGCTCAAGAGTATCCCAAAGTGGCATATGTCAATGATAAGAAGTTTCTGAGAAGGTTCGCTGCAAAGTTCTTCCTCAGTAATGGAATCCTCTATAAACGCAACCATGACTCTACACTACTACGGTGTGTAGACAAGAGCTAAGCAGAGAGGATCATGATAGATCTACATGAAGACACCTTCGAAACCCATTCTAGTGGACATACCATGGCTAAGAAGATCCTACGGGCAGGATATTACTGGTCCACTATGGAAGCCGATTGCTATCAGCACTCTCGAAATTGTCATAAGTGCCAAGTCTATGCCGATAAGGTGCATGTGCCTCCGGTCCCCTTAAACGTCTTGACAGCTCCTTGGCCCTTTGCAATGTGGGGCATCGACATGATCGGTGAGATCAGACCTACTGCATCTAATGGGCATCGTTTCATCTTAGTAGCCATTGATTACTTCACGAAGTGGGTTGAGTCAGCCTCTTTTGCTACTGTGACTAAGAACGTCGTGGTGCTGTTTATCTGACACAATCTGATCTGTCGATACGGTGTGCCAGAGAGAATTATTACTGACAATGGTATGAATCTCAACAACACAATGATCACCGAGATCTGCAAACAGTTCAAGATACAGCACCATAATTCTTCTCCTTACCGGCCGAAGATGAATGGCGCTGTTGAAGCTGCTAACAATAACATCAAGAAGATTGTACAGAAGATGACGGTGACATACAAAGACTGGCATGAGATGTTACCATTTGCTCTTCATGGATATCGTACCTCAGCACGGACATCGACAGGGGAAACCCCCCTACTCTCTGGTATATGGCATGGAGGCAGTCCTACCCATCGAAGTCCAGATACCCTCTCTCAGGATTATGAAGGATGCGGGTTTGAATAAAGACGACTGGATCCAAACCCGACTTGATCAGTTGAATCTAATCAATGAAAAGAGACTTACTGCTATCTGCCATGGTCAGACGTATCAAAAGCGAATGATCAAGGCTTTTAACAAGAAAGTCAGGCATCAAGAATATCATGTTGGGGATCTAGTGATCAAGCGCATCATACTTCCGCAAGGTGATCCCAGGGGCAAATGGACCCCCACGTACGAATGGCCATTTGTGGTGAAGAACATTTTCTCGGGAGGAGCTATGATTCTAACCACCATGGATGGTGACGACCTTCCTCACCCTGTCAATGCAGACATAGTGAAAAAATACTATGCATAATCAAATACCCGCTAGGTTGACAAGCCTAGGCAAAAATAAGGGCTTCCCGGTGAACCAAAAGGGTTCGGGCAAAAGTAAGGGATGAAAATGAAAAAAAATTTGTACACCCGGCAAGTGGAAAACCCGAAAGGGAGGCTTGGGAAAAAAAGGGTATCCCGGTGGATTGAAAACCCGAAAGGGCAATCCAGGCAAAAGTTAGGGATTGAAGCGTATCACTATGTCTCATTGGATCATATTGCAACCAGACTTCAGTATCAACTATCAAGCTCGGACAACGCCAATCAATCTGATCAACCTTAGGCCAAGTATCAAAGTGATGAGACGCTTGAAGATATAAAGGCAATAGCAGAGTTGGAACCCAATGTGGTTGTTTCACATAGCCATTTTCCCTTCTTTTACACAAATTGTATAATTTCTATCTTTCGGCGGCGTTCTCTTACTAGGACGTCAGCCTCCTTGTATAAAACTCCTATTACAGGCCAATTTCAAAATCAATACAAGTCATTTTTACAAAACTTCAATTTATTTTTTTCTTTTTCTGTTTTGTTTTGCAAGAACGTCCAATGATTTATTTTTGATATATGCATTTGAAAATGATTGTTGCTCATAAATATTTACATAAGAAACAAAGGCAATTACTCGTGATTCCAGAAACAAACAAAAAACAAGAAGTACCAAACTCGACGGTTCCTCTGTCCAACAAGTATCGGGATAGAGTCAGCTCGGGAACATAATTGTTGGTACATACACTCCCCACAGAGTAAAAGTATCAAAAGACATTGATGTCAGCTTTCCCGAAATAGGACGTAACTATCCTCGACCGAGGTTCGTAATTGCAGGAGAGTCAATAAAACTTATCCCCCCAAGTGGAGTTTATTTCTACAGATACAGAAGCTCAATCTCCAACAGAGCTCATCACTTCCAGCAACGAAATTTCATCCCCAGCTAAGTTTGTTCCTCCAGATCGGCAGGTCTACCAACATAGTATCTATTCCCCCAAAGTCTGGTCCCCGCAGAGTTATTCTCCAACATCTCTTCCCGGTAGAATATTCACAAATCTCCAGCAACCGTCAGGGATTTATTTTCCCAAATGCGAGCATACCTCGACAGCATTTCATGAACATACATCATGACATACGCATACATATCATATACAGCATAATCTCATTTATTTTGAGAACATCATCTCACCCTGCATTTCATGCATCACATACAACTAACCTTGATATCTTTTGCAGGAAAAGACGACTAGCTTCAACGAATCCAACAGTTATACAGATCACATCTACAGATAACTAATGGAAACTCAGTTCCCGAAATCAAACGGGTCAACTAATCCACATTATCGCTTCGAAGTAACCCTACCATCCAGGTTCCTTCTTACAGCCCTACTATCCAGGCTGTCATATCAAAGTAACCTTACCCCGGTTCATTCTGAAGTTCTACACAAAGTTATCTCAAAGTAACCTTATCCCGGTTCATTATGAAGTTTTACACGAACTTATCACAAAGTAACCTTACCCCGGTTCATTCTGAATTTTTACACGAACTTATCTCAAAGTAACCTTACCTCGGTTCATTCTGAAGTTCTACACGAACTTATCACAAAGTAACCTTACCCCGGTTCCTTCTGAAGTTTTACCCAAACTCTTCACAAAGCAACCTTACCCAGGTTCCTTCTCGGTTTAGATGCAGTTTTACCCAAACTCCTCACGAAACAACCTTACCCGGGTTCCTTCTCACAACCCTACTATCCAGGATGTCATATCGAAGTAACCTTACCCCGGTTCATTATGAAGTTATACACAAACTTATCTCAAAGTAACCTTACCCCAGTTCCTCCTGAAGTTTTACCCAAACTCCTCACAAAGCAACCTTACCCAGGTTCCTTCTCGGTTCAGATGCAGTTTTACCCAAACTCCTCATGAAATAACCTTACCCAGGTTCCTTCTCACAACCCTGCTATCCAGGCTCTTCATGTCGAAGTAACCCTACTACCCAGGTTCCTTCTCACAGCCCTACTATCCAGGATCTTCATGTCAAAGTAACCCTACTACCCAGGTTCCTTCTCACATCCCTACTATCCAGGCTTTCATACCGAAGTAACCCTACTATCCAGGTTCCTTCTCACAGCCCTACTATCCAGGCTTTTCATATCGAAGTAACCCTACTATCCAGGTTCCTTCTCACAACCCTACTATACAAGCTTTTCATATCGAAGCAACCCTACTACCCAGGTTCCTTCTCACAGACCTACTATCCAGGCTTTTCATATCGAAGTAACCCTACTACCCAGGTTCCTCCTCACAGCCCTACTATCCAGGCTTTTCATATCGAAGTAACCCTACTACCCAGGTTCCTTCTCACAGCCCTATTATCCAGGCTTTTCATATCGAAGTAACCCTACTACCCAGGTTCCTTCTCACAACCCTACTATCCAGGCTTTTCATATCGAAGTAACCCTACTACCCAGGTTCCTTCTCACAACCCTACTATCTAGGCTTTTCATATCGAAGTAACCCTACTACCCAGGTTCCTTCTCACAACCCTACTATTCAGGATTTTCATATCGAAGTAACCCTACTACCCAGGTTCCTTCTCACATCCCTACTATCCAGGCTTTTCATATCGAAGCAACCCTACTATCCAGGTTCCTTCTCATAACCTTACTATACAGGTTCCTCCTCTCTTATCTCCAAACGGCAGTCCACAACACTGTAAGACCAGGACCTAATCAAACACGATTGGTTTCACATTTCCCCAGTAGAGTAACAGACAACTGAAGCTCCTAAAACTCTATTTCTCGAGACAGATACCAATGCTCCTCAGCAGATTCCTCATCAACAACAGCAACATGGACTCTCGTCGAAGGAATGTCTCAGGAAATCAACACTATCTAGATGTAATATTTAAGCCCATCTCTGACGACTCTCTATCATCAACCTCCAAATGGAATCTATAAGCCCATTCCTGATATCACAAATTAAGTGCCACTTCATGCGAGTGCAAATTTATGGGCACTCTAGTGTTCAATCATCTTCCACCTTCAGATCACGAAAGGCAGGCTAGCCAATCTACATCCTCAGGTTTAAGAAGATTGAACAGGGTCAGCTGTTGTACCCCAAAATTTTCCCTCTCATTTTACTTAATACATGTCCATTGAGATCTCCAATTTGCTCAAGGTTACCCAAGAGTGGACCATACAACCTCTCTCCTACGACAATGTACCTCAAATTAGGGTTTATATTTTCATCAAGATGGGTGAACCACAAAGGCCTCATATGCTCTCCATGGTCTTAATATGTTCTCAAGACCCTACATGTCAAGTCTCATGCCTTGCACAAGAAGTTTGCTCAGTCAACTGCTCAGATGCTTGAGAATCGACTGTATTAGGTCAAAAGTCAATTGTGGCCCACATAAAGTCAAACTTCAATATTTTTGGTTAACATCCACATTTTGAAGTGACTTTCATCATTTGATCAAGGGTTGATCACGATTCTTCAAGGAATGCCCTAAATTCATCAAAGCAAACTCAAAATTTTTGACAAAAAAGTGAGGTTCAAATTCTGGGATAGAGGCTTATTCAAGACGATTCAAAGCCATAAATCAATTCCTTGGCATCTCAGGAAGCATTCCTAACCATTTGCAAGCTTCAAAACATCAAGAATCCTCGCATATAAGTATCACAGTTTGCACCCCAAACTCAAATTCGATTTCTATGTTTTACGCATTATAAATCCATTCTATTCATATATTCTTGTTCATAGTCGTGTTTGCAAGCTTTCTATATCCCTTAATTGTATTAACAATGCATGAATCAATACTTACCATTGTTAGGGTTTAAGGTCACGATTTGGGGATTCTTGGTACAGGTTAAATTAGACAAAAAGAAGGGTACCATGATGTTCACAAGATCAAAACGAGTTGATCTATATAATTAGATGCCATTTATCTCGCGTATTGTGGATTTTTGAGTTTCACAGGTTTGTAGCTACAAACCTTTGTCTGTAGGTAAAAGTGCCATAGCCTAAAACGACGAAGAAAGGAAGAAGACAACTATGTGTCAACCAACCATTCGCCCGTTTGAATCTCGCGCGCTTTTGATTAGTTAATCACGTTTTTTATATATATTATGTTTTGATCTTGAGTTATTAACAAACAACGCAGATGGCTCAGTGGTAAAAGCGCTTGGTATTGAGTGGAAGGACTTGGGTTCGATCCCAGGTCCCAGTTCTTTATTTTCACTTTCTTGTAACAGATCCAACGCATCATCATGCCTGGTGACCACGATGCACACTCATGTCCAACCATTTGATCAGGCAGGCCACCAGATCCAACGTTCCAGCAATGAGGGACTAGGGTACACCCTCAGGTCAATGATACAAGGTGCCAAAGGCTGACTGGTCTTGGAGTGTTTTTGGGCTTGGAAATTCAGATAGTGCACCCCCAGATTTGCTAACAACATACAGGCCCATATTCTTTTTTCTTTATTTATTTCTTTTCTTTTATTATTTTGTTTAATTATTTTTCACCAAATTAATTACCTTTTTTTATCATAAAATCAATAAATCATAAAACACCAAAAAAAAGTTTTTTTAATAAAATATTCTATTTAATATAATTAGTAAATTAGGTAAATTTAATTTCTTTTTCATAATTAAAACCAAATAGAAACTAGGTTTTTAATTTTACAATTATATTTATTTTCTCAAATAAAAAAACCAAAAATACACAAAATCTTTTTGTACAAAATATTTTATTCTCTTGAAATTATTTAATTTGGCTAGATTAGGTTAATTTCAATTTCTTTTATGTAATTAAAATAATTAGAATTAGGGTTTTAGTCACACATAATTTAATCAATTCTTTTTCTCAAAAATAACTCAATTATTTTCTTCAATTAGATTTTAGGGTTTTCAATTTCTCCTCGTATTTAATTCTCCACACATTTAATCATTTCTTTTCCGTTATTTTGTAACTGCTGATGGTTATAATAGTTAAATTAGGGTTTTATTTATTGCTTTCCCCCCATTTTTGGTTATGTAATTAATCCCCCTCCCGAAGCCTTGTAATAGCTAGGGTTATTTTATCGCACTTTTAATTTCCGCAATCTTTAACCGTCTAGATGTATGGCTAATAGGATTGTATGGCAAGAATATCTGAAAATTAAAACGGTAGATAGCCTAATGTGCAAAGATTAAATAACTGAAACAAATCATATGCACATATTTCACTCCTAGGGTTTACCTCACTTTGGTTGCCTTCGGTAAACAATCATTGAGCATAGGAGACTTTAGTGGTTTCCTTTCAGTATAAAAATATCAAAATGTCCCATTCGAATGTTGCCTCAGAAAGATCTTAAGACTCTAGGGTTGCTACTAAAGTTTTCTAACTATTGTTTAGTGATTGTACTTGTCCCTTTCGAATGACCCTGACAACTCCAACGACGGTGCTACCTACTCCTTAATAGTGAGATAGCGCTGTCTAAAGGAAATAGAACAAACGATCCTTTTTTCGAGTAGGTAGAATCTTAAGTACTTGCTCAATAAAAACTTTTAACACAAACACCTTTCAAAACAAATTTTCAAAACAACTTCATCACATCCTTGATGACTGATACAAGGATTATCACGAAGTAAAACTTTTCAAAGCAAAGCACACACACAAGAAATTTGAAAAATGAGCAAGTACCTAAGAGCCAATGGAAAACCATGGATGAAAAGGGTGTTAACACCTTCCCTTTTTATAATCTACCCCCCGTACTCAAAATATCTCGAAAAAAGGTTTTTTCTGTTCTTTTTCCTTTTCCAAGATTGGATGAAATAAAAGTCGATGGCGACTCTTGCTTACCGCGACATTTTGCAAACAAAAAACGCAAAACGCAAACCAGTAAAAACAGACGGTTCTGCCACCGTATCACAATGAGCTTCTTCCCCTCAGGGGTTTCTCGAATGAGGGTGGCGCTCACGACTTTGGACGCAACAGCCAGATAGAAATAGATGACATCTTCTTTTTCTAGTCAAGAAAGGACCAGTGGTTGTAATAGCGCCTGCTTCAGGTGGACAAGGGCGTGCTCGCACTCTTTTGGCGATTCAAAGGCAACCTTTTTGTAGAGAAGTTTGAAGAGGGGGAGTGCGTGTTAGGCAGATTTTGCCACGAAATGAGAGAGTAAAGTGAGCATGCCATTCATGATCTGAATGGATTTCTTCTAGTTGGGTGTTAGAAACTCAGAAAACGCCTGACATTTGTCGGGGTTGGCTTCTATTCCTCATTCTGTTAGGTAGAAACCGAGGAATTTGCCTGCCCGTACGTCAAAGGTGCACTTTTCCGCGTTGAACCACATTCTACATTTCCTTGCATGTTCGAAAACTTTTCTGAGATGGAGGGCATGGTCCGTTTCCACTTAGGTTTTTACGATCATGTCGTCCATATATACCTCGACCATGTCTCTAATTTCTTCTCAGAAAATTTTGTTCACATGCGCTGATAGGTAGCACCCGTATTTTTCAGTCCAAGGGAATTACGTTGTAGTAATAGTTGCCTAATTCGGTCATGAATGTTATGTATTTTTTGTATGCTTTTTCCATGGGGATCTGGTTATATCCAGAGTACATGTTCATGAAAGATAGTAATTTAAAACCTACAGAATTATTGATCAATTTGTCAATGTTAAGAAGAGGGTAAGCATCTTTCGGGCAAGCCCGGTTGAGATCGATATAATCAATACACACACACCACTTTCCATTAGATTTTTTAATAAGCACTACATTCGAGAGCCAGGTTATGTACTGGGATTCATAAATAAAATACTCCTTTAAGAGGTCTTTTACAACCTGCTCATCAACCTCCGTTTTTTTCTGGAGACTGCTTTCGCCTATGCTGAGCAACCTCGTTAAGGACGAGGTCTACTGTAAGATGATGACAAGCTATTTCTGGATCTAGTCAGGGCATTTCAGCTGCACTCCAAGCGAAGAAATTAGAATTTTGCTTCAGGAATGCTTCCAGTTGTCTCTTTGCCAGGTTGGGGAGGTCAGCGTTGATCTTCACTCCTCTAGAGGGGTTGCTCCCAAAGGGGACAATCTCAGAATCCTTGTCCGACATTAGTCGCACGGGATTCAAGGAATCCTCATCATTTACTGCTGGGAATGAGTTCTCTTTGTTGATCATGGCTCTTTCCGCTTTCTCTTCCACTCTATGAGGTCTTTTTTTTAAGAAGCGACTGTCTAGGTCGACGGTGTCAGCCTATGGCAGTGATCTGGGCTCCTCGGAGCTGGAGGGCAGAGTGGATCCGCTGGCCGTTCGGGGTTATGCATTGATGGAACTAAGGCCCTTAGTCGATACTTCGAAACACCTTCTTACATCCTCGATATCCCTGTAAAAGATGGCGACCAAGACTTCAGCAGTGTAGTACTTCATCTTAAGATGCACAGTGGAGGCACCAGTTCGGCTAGAGTGGGTCTTCTGAAGATGCATTGGTAGAGTGATGGGAAATCCACCACTAAAAATTGGGTCCTGATGGCCCTGGCCGTTATCCCCTACCGAAGGTAACAATCAACTTGACGTATCCCCAGGGTTTGGTGATGGATTCGTTGAATCCCTGGAGACATGAGCCTATGTACAGGGTCATATAAGTCTCATTCAATTGTAGAGTGCTGAATATATGGGTGTACATGATATCCACTGAGCTTCCCTGGTCCACCAAGATGCATAGACATTAAAGTTTTCCATGCGTGTCCGTACGAGGAGCGGGATGCTTGAATTGGGGCCCCCGCTCGATAACTCTTTCTGGTAGAATGTAAGGGGATGGGAACCTTCCTTGAATTTGTTGAGGATTGCGTCCATGTTTGAGCCGGCTTTTATCAACTGGACGAACCTCCTCTTTACCGAACCCACCCTGCACTTGTTGAATCCCCCGTCGGATATGACCATTGCTGTAGGGAAAGATTCCCAAGGAATATGCGAAGAAAAGTACAGTGGGACCTCTTCCATGTCAGGAAAATAGAAATCCTCTGGTCTTGTGATGCTCATGGCGACCAGGATGATACTGGTGTCGGGGGACTCTGTCCCCTCTTCGACATTCTTGGCCTCTTAAGTCTCTTCGCAGGAGTTCTCCTTCTTCTTATGTTGCTTGAGATTTTCGTCCCTGATGAGTATCTCAATTGCATCTTTGAGGTGGATGCAGTCTCCAGTGTTATGCCAGTGGCTCTTGTGGAACCTTCAATATTTGCTCTTATCCGTTCCGGGCTTGGGCAGTGTTTGGCGAGGAAAGTGAACCCTGACTTGCTTGAATTTTGAATTAGTAATCTGTCAGAATACACTCTTGAGAGGCATTTAGGGGGTGTAGTCGTAAAAATGACCAGTGGGCCCTGATGGTCTTTGGAGTCTCGGGACTTTTCCTCCCGTTTCTTATCTCCCCATCGACGAGATGTTGAGGCCTCATCATTTTTTGAGACCTTGGCATTCTCCCTGTGCCGTGAGTCCCTTGCGTTGTTTTCCGCCTCCTTCTCTTCATATTGGATGTACGCTTGGGCTTTTAGTATGAGGGAGTTAAGCGTGGTTGGAGTCTCAATGCCAACAGCTTTGGCGAAGTCACTACAGGGACGAAGCTCGTGCTCGAGGAGATAGTAATTGTTTGTGTCTCTCTTTCTATTTCTCTCTACTTTGATGTTGTCTTATTCACTGCAAATATCTTACTCTGGATCAGATTCTAGACTTTTTGTTTAGAATATGATAAGAGATTTTTGAAAAATAAAGAATTATTCAACATAATTCAACCCCCTTTCTTGTGTTTTTTTCACTTTCGGTTGTTATCAAAACGCTTGTTTTATGCTTTAAAACTTAACAAGGGCATAAAAAAGATCCTAAGAGAAAAACTTGTATGGTACTGGAAGTGATCCATCTGGTGGACATATTATGAACCATGATTATAGTGTTTCTGAAAAGAATAACAACACTTCTAGACCTCCATCCTTTAGTGGAGATTCAATAGAGTTTGAATGGTGGAAAAGCAAAATATACACTAATATCATAATTATTGATGATGAGCGGTGGGACATTCTTGAAGATGACATTTCTATTCTAATTGATGAAGTAGGCATGGTTGCTGACAGAAAAAGTATCACACTTGAGCAAAA
This sequence comes from Vicia faba, assembly GCA_948472305.1. Classification (NCBI taxonomy): domain Eukaryota; kingdom Viridiplantae; phylum Streptophyta; class Magnoliopsida; order Fabales; family Fabaceae; genus Vicia; species Vicia faba. The sequence goes on along the minus strand of OX451735.1, from coordinate 615,502,743 downwards.
GAAGATCTAAAAAAAACATCACAAAGTGTATATCATCTGTTGGATTCTTTATTTTGAGTATATCAAGATTATTGACAAATCTACTACTAAAAACATATTTCAATCTTTTGTACTACATATGAAGGAAACTGTAATATGGTGGGAGAACTGACTTTTTGGTTTTTCATTTTATCGCAAATGTTGCGGATAGCAAGAGTCACCGCCGACTTTTCTTTTATCCAATAAAGGAAAGGGTGAAAATAACAGGAAAGACCTTTGAGAATTTTTTGAGTTCGGGGGGTAGGTTATGAAAAGGGAAGGTGTTAGAACCCTTTTCATCCGTAGTTATCTACGGGCTCTTAATCACTAGCTCACTTTTTAAAATACTTTGTGAATGTGTAAGTTTGAAAATATTTTGAAAATGCCTATGTTCGACAACTTTGTAATGATTCTCGTATCAGTTGAGAACACATACAAAGTGTTTATTTTAAAAATATTTTAGAAAAGTGTTTGTGTGTTTGAAAATATTTTAAAAATGCCTAAGTGCCGAAATTTTATAATGATTCTCGTATCGTTGAGAATGCATACAAAATGTTTATTTTGAAAATATTTAAGAGAAAAGTGTGATTGTGAAAAGATGTTTGTTTTGAAATTTTGTTGTGAGCAAGAGACTACGAGCTATCTACCTACTCAAAGATCTTTGTTCTTTTTATCCTCCTTTAGATGGTGCTATCCTACCATTAATTAGTTGGAAGCCCTATAATTGGATGTATGAGGGACATGCGCGGGTCATCGTACAATCATAAAGGCAACCTGTAGGGCGCTTTAGCAATTTTATCATAAGGGACTAAGATCATTTACCGAGGCAGCATCGAAGGGTCATCGAGGGACTACGATCTTTTAACCGAGGGTCTTTGCTAAAGCATCCTACGTTAGAGGGTCATGATTGTTTTATCCGAAGGCAACATGTGGAGTTGCCCTAGAGGTGCATGTGTGAATGGTGTTTCAATTCAATTCATTTATGTTGCATATTAGGGTTAGCTATGGTCGCTTTTAGTCTTTCCATACACGCCTAGTTACTATGCAGTTATATATACATACATACATACATACATACATACATACATACATACATACATACATACATACATACATACATACATACATACATACATACATACATACATACATACATAGGTGTGGAAAGTAAAGTGTGGGGAAATAAACCTAGACTATTACATCTCATAGGCAGTTACATAATAGGAAAAATGCGAGGAAATGTAAATTACGACTATTACAAAATCAACCGTGCGACCTATACATTTATTTATAGAAGTTTTAAATGACAAAAGAAAAAAAATAAATGTTAGAGAAATGTTTTAATAACCCTAAAATTCTAAGTGAAGAAAAATATTTTTTGATGTTTTATTTATGGAGAAAAAGAAATTAAAGTGATAATAAAAAAACAACTAAAACCTAATTATTCCTAATTATTCTCTTTTAGAAAAAAAGTTAATTAATTAAAAAAAAGTCTAATTATTTTTTATTCAAATTATATAATAATAAAAAAAACCTAAGTCTAATTATTATTTTTTTAATTAAATTAATTTTGTATTTTTATCTAAATGAAATAAAAAAATAAAAGAAGAAAATATAAAGAATAAAAAAAGGATGTTGGGCCTGGTATGAAGGAATTTGGGGGTGTGCTGGAAGAAATTCTCTTGGGCCCAAACATGCAAGCCCAAACTTTGAATGGGAACCAATGTTGCTCTCTAGTGAGGGTCCAACATGGGCATGACTATCTGAAATGCTGGATTTGGGGTTAAGAAGATCCAATGGTGATGAGGTGAGGTTACAGGGTGAGCGTGTTGGGTTGCTTTGCACTGGATCTGTAAACGATAAAACATGAAAAATAAAAATACCAGGGACAGGGATCGAACTCGAGCCCTGGTATACCAATGCCTTTGCAACACTCGCTTCTACTGTTAGGGAGGCTATCACATCTGTTAATACAAATTAAATAATAAACATATAATGTATAAACGAACATGATGACCAGAGAAGTGCCGGAGCCCTAGCTCCGGTCGTCTTCTCCAGCGACCTGCATAGCCTGAAACTTGCAAAAAATCAAGTATTAGTGATCAAAAACATCATGTCCCCCTAATTTGACCCTCCTAGATCCAAATCTGGCCTTAGTTTTGGCTATAGACCCTTGGATCATGAGTTTCGAGTCAAACAAAACCGATCGGAGCAAATATGGTGCTTTTCAAATCCGCGTGTATGAAACCACAACACTTATTCAAACCTGTTCAAGGATGTCTCAAAAACTTGTTAGAAGCATCAAATCAATTTAAAATAAGACAAGATTAAAGATATGATTTTCAAAAAAAATGTGAAACCGGTATGGCCATGCTATGCAATTTCATGCGTTTGGGACCATGATAATTGATCCAAACCTACCCTTTGATGTTCCAGGAGATGAATGGTATTGAGGTTTTGGAACGAGAGGGCTTATAACACTAGTTATAAAACTTAGGATTCTTTGAGAAAATATTGATAATTTTTGCAAGCTTCTTGAGGAAGGGATCCGTGTTTTATGCTTATGATATTGTGTGTTTATATAGAGGGATGGAAAGAATCAACAAATATGGCAAGGAGACCAAACAATCATGACCATGAGACAAGAAACCAGCACATTAAAAAACTTCCATTTTGAGATATTTCTTGCCATTTTCATGCTCACACGGTTTTGCGTAGTTGTCCAATGATTCTTGGGTCTCCATATGATTGAAACCAAAAGCCCATGCGCGTTATACCAATATTTTATATTTTATTTGATTTAATTTACATTTAAATGAATAAAAATTCAAATAAAAGAAATAAAAATCATAAAAAATATGTGAATGGATTTAGAGGTCCTCTAACACATTATGAACATGTTTGAACATCAAAAGTTAGACCCACTAGTTTAAAATTTCAAGTTTGCTCACTTTGCATTTCATGCATTTTCTCAAAATTCCCCAACTTCCACTGGTCACAACTCTCTAAATCTTTATCTTTTGAAGGTGATCTTTGACTTTTTTGGAAAACTCAAGATGTCATATACAATTTCTCTTTTGATAATTTTTGCATTTAGAGACTTTATCTTGATGTAAGTTGCCTTGACAAAAAGTGTCTTTTTGTTGACTTTTGAAATGACCTGTAATGTATTGACTCATATCTCTCAATTGAAGCACTTTTTGGACTTAAGCATAAACACAAAGTTGTAGAGAATTTAATTTCCTTCAAAATGGGTTTTGGTTGGGGAAAAGTAGATGAAGCATGTGAAATTTATACTTGTCAAAGTTCAATTGACTTCTCCTAAGGAAACCCTAATTTGGCAACTTTGGATTTGAGGGCTTCCCTTAAGGAAACATGATAAACCCTTGATCAAGTGATGTATATCACTTCAAAATGTTGATGTTGACCAAAAATCTTGAAGTTTGACTGTATGTTGACCATAGTTGACTTTTTACCCATTACAATTGATTTTCAATCATCTGAGCCATTGACTGAGCAAACTTGTGATACAAGGATTGAAACTTGATATGAGTATCCTTGAAGAAATATGAAGAACCATGGAAACCACTTAAGACCTTTGAAACCCAATATTCCTTGATAAACTCAAAACCCTAATTGTAGACCCTTTGCTTAGGAGGAGGTTTGACTAGTCAACCCTTGAGTATCCTTGAATACTTGAGACCTTTAGAAGAATTTTTTTTGAAGAAAATGGGAGGGAAAGATTTGGGGGTACAACAGCTGCCCCTGTTCAATCTTCTTAAACCTGAAGAGTTAGATTGGCATATCCGCCATTCGTAACTTGAAGGTAGAAAATGATTGAACACTTAAGTGCCCAGAAATTTGCACTCGCATGTGCATGAGATAACGCTGTAGGTTAATGATATCTGGAATGGGCTTAAAGATGCCATTTTGGAGAGGTGACAGAGAGTTGTCAGAGTAACTATTAATAGAATATCAGAAGGAGTCTACACTTGATTGTATCTGAGGATGCTTTTCAGAATGAACCTATTCGATTCTGTCTGAAGGAAGTGCTTTTTTAGAGTGAATTTATGAAGGAAAGTGATTTTCAGAATTAAAATTCTAAAGGTAAGTGTTTGTCATGTAGATAGTCACCCCGTCCTATTTTTGGAATTGATTTACAGTCCGTTTGTTGGTAAACCCGTCCTGTTTTGGGAGTTCATACCACTTGGTGATAAAGATAGTTGCGCCGTCCTATTTCAGGAATTGATCTTTATCTGGACACAAAGAAAGAAATATAGTTTCCTCGTCCTGTTTCGGGAGTTAATCTTTGATTTGTTCATGTAGATAGTCACCCTGTCCTGTTTCAGGAATTGATCTATAATCAGTTTGTTGGTAAACCCGTCCTATTTTGGGAGTTCATACCATTGGTGATAAAGATAGTCGCCCCGTACTGTTTCGTGAATTGATCTTTATATGACCATAATGAAAGAAAGATAGTTTACCCATCCTGTTTCGGGAGTGAATCTTTAATCTGTTCATGTATATAGTCACCCCGTCTTGTTTTAGGAATTGATCTACAATCAGTTTGTTGGTAAATCCATCCTGTTTCGGAAGTTCATACCATTGGTGATAAAGATAGTTTCCCCATCCTGTTTTGGGAATTGATCTTTATCTGATTATAAAGAAATAAAGATGGTTTCCCCGCCCTGTTTCGGGAGTTAATATTTTCTTGGTGGTATAAATAGTTTCCATGTCCTATTTCGGGAGTTAATCTTCAACCTGTCTGAAAATTGTTGATGATGTTCGTCTGTTGGTAGGATTTACCTGAAAGGATAAAGAGTTAGCTATATGAAATATTATGATGTATGAAATGCATTGTGTAATGATGTTCTTAAAGTAAATGAGATTGTGCCATATGTGTTTTATATGCATACACTATGATGTTTGTAAATGATGGATGAATATGAAATGTCGTTGAAGTGTAGCTCCATATAACATCTCGCTGGGGAAAATAAATCTTTGAATGGTGCTGGGGATGAAGAATATGTGTAATCTTCAACATCGTCTGGAATGTTGCCAATGGGGACTTCTGCTCTCTGTTTGAGGAAACTTCGCCGAGGAACGTTGATTTCTGCTTGGGGAGAAGAGTTCAAAATAATTGGTCGTTCATCGCTCTACTGGAGAATTTAATTCTTATATACCATGACTAGGGATAAAAGAGATGGATAACCTTTCGAGGCGTTGTCTAACTGAGTTTCTGATATGGACGCTTACTCGTATGGAGAGGATAAGTTTGAACGATATCTGGTCCGATTTTAGATTCTGTAGCAACTTTTTGAGGATAGCAACCTGGACTACCCTTTGCCGGAGAAAGGGATTTTGCTGGTGATTTGTAGTAGCCATAGAAATAGGCTCAAGCTGGGGAGAGTGTTTTATGTTGGGGAAATAAACCCAATTGGTGAAATAAACCCTGTTTGGGAAATAAACCCTAAACCTGTTGGAGAAACACTTTGCTGAGGAATACTCCTGCTGAGGAAATAAGCTCTGCTGGAGAAAATAATTCTGCAGAGGATTTTACAGTTTCGGAGGAATAATCTCGGTTGGGGAAAATAATTCCTATGAACCGTGCCTATGTTATAATCTCTGACAAGGATTGGGACTTTGTTGGTTAGCGATGTTGTCGGGGAAAATATTATATTCCTTCATCCGTTAGGGAAATCTGTTGGCAAATTAAGTTATTTCAGCCTTGCGCGGAGTGTATCTTTATTGAAAATGAGCTTGTGAATATGAATCTGGGGATAATCCTGTGAGGATTTATGGGCGACTTGAACATTATCCTAATTCCTAGAGTCTTGAGCAAATGCTTATTCCTAATTTTATGCATATATTTGTTAACAGTAATCAGATTCACATGCATATGTTCATTCAATTTAGTTATTGGACATTTTTGTAAACAAAATAGAAAAAAAACATTTGAATTTTGAAATGGTATTTTTATTGATAGTTTGCCTATAAAAAAGCGATTTTATACAAAGAGACAGAAATCCTAGTAAGAGGAAATCATCACAAAAATGAAGAAAGATTACAAAGTGAAAACATATAGTTATGTGAAAATAATCTCGTCGTGTTTCAACTCTGTTATTGCCCCTATGTCTTTCAGCATCTCATCCCTTGTTGTCGGAAGAAGTTGATTGAACTGATATGTACCATTTTGAACCTGATGTTGGTAACAAGGCTTGCTATGAGTGATCCAACGGGACATAGTCATACTCTTTAATCCATAACTTTTTCCTGGACCGCCCTTTCCGGTTTTCAGTCCACCAGGATACCCCTTTTTGCCCAAGCCACCTTTTTAAGTTTTTGACTTGCCCGATGTATAATCTGTTTATATTCTTATCCTTAATATTTCCTGAACCCTTTTGGTTCGCTGGGATGCCCTTATTTTTTCCTAGTCCGGTCAACCTAGCGGGTCGTTTTTATCTATAGTATCTTTTGACTATGTCAGTGTTCACAGGGTGCGGAGAATCTTTACCATCCATGGTGGTCAATATCATAGCACCGCCAGAAAATATTTTCTTAATCACAAATTACCCTTTGTAGGTGGGAGTCTGTTGTACCCCAAAATTTACCCTCCCATATTCTTCAAGATTTGCCAAGATCAAGGTTCAAAATCTCTCAAGGGTTGCACAGTCCAATTGCCTCCTAACACAGTCAAAATTAGGGTTTTGGTTATGGCAAAGAAATTGAGGTTTTCAAGGGTCCAATCAAGTCCCACATGCCTATATACATTGTCAAGCATCCATATGTCAAGTTTCAAAACTCACAGCATCAAGTTGCACAGTCAAAAACCCTAATTGCTTCACAATCAACTGCATGGGCAAAATGGTCATTTGACAGTCAAAAGTCAAAATTTTTGGTCAACATCTTATTTTGAAGCCACAAACATCATTTTATCAATGCTTGATCATGATTCTCAAAGCATGGCTCAAAAAGTCTCAAGATGCAAAAGTTTCCATTTTTGGACAGTTGAAAAAGTCAACTGTAACTTGACCAAGGCATAACTTCCACATGGTTTATCAGAAAAATTCCATCCAAAGCTCATTTTGAAGAGAATGACATTTCCTACAACTCCTCTTCACACTTCAAGTCCAAGAAATGCTCTCATAAAAAGTTATCAATCTCAACATTATAGGTCATTTTCAAAAGTCAACAAAAAGGCACTTTAAGTCAAAGACCATAACTTGAGATTGGTAAATAAAAATGACATGGGACCAAAGGCATTGGTTAGAGGACTTCAAGACCTTTCCAAAATGTCCAAGAACATGATCAAAGCTTACAAGTTGAGCAAGATATGCCTTGTAGAAGTTGGGAAATTTTTGGAATTTTTGAAAAGTCAACTTTGCTTCAAATGCCTCAAAATTGCTAATGGGCCACATTTTCTTCCAAGAATCATCATCCAAGAGCTATGCACGACCATTTGACCCAAAGGGGATTTATTTCATCATTTTTTATTATTTATTTGAATTTTTATCACCATTAATTCTTTTAATTAAATAAAATATGACAAAATAACTCAAGCATGCATTTTAAATCTTTTTATGCAGCTAATAGGTCTATCATAACTCCAAGATTCCGTGCACACTCAATTTGGAAAGATTTGGCCATGATTGATATCAAAAGGGCATGGAAAAGATTGAAAAAGATCCATGGAAATCAAATCTCAAAAACATTGAATGCAAAGGTTTTTGGTTGAAATTTCTACCCTAATTCATTCCTCACATAAGTATAAACCAAAACCTAATGCTAAAAACCTGAAAGCTGCGCCTCAAACCTCATAAAAAGTTTGCATTTTTTGTCAAAAAGTTCAACACGGAAAACGCACTTAGAGTTCGTTTCAAGGCAAGAGAACAATTCCATTACCTTCCTGAGACATCAAGGAAGCTTCCTGAATCAAAATCACAACCTCTAACATTAAGAATCGGTAGAACGAAACTGTCCTGTTCTTAATTTTTCTCATATTCGTGTTTTGAATTATACGCATCATCCTTGCATTTTTCTTGTTGATTCATACTAATATGGTTGTTCTAAATTTGTTGGCATTATTTAATTAAGTTTTTGTGCCCTGTACGAGAATCTGCCATGGAAGTTTTCTAGGTTTCCAAAGATGTGAAATTGGGGACTTTTACATATAGAAAAATTAGATCATGAGACCAACGCCATTGGATTCGTGACATTCCAACGAATCATTCTCATACCTCGCGCCCAATTTATCATTATCCCAGAGCTAATCGCTATTTTCCTGTACCGTGGTTAGTGGGGGTTCAAAACCCCCGCTATTTGATGTATTTTTCAGGCTAAAGCAAAGAACGAGTGGAGAAGAAGATGAGTTATAAGCACACGGTCGGCTGATTCAAAAGCTTGGCGCGTGTTTTTGTGTTTTACGTCACTAACCCTTGTTTTTTATCATATTAATTGTTGTCCATTATAATTACAAAGTGGCTAAACAGCGCAGTTGGTGGAAAGCGTTGTTGGCAAGCATTGGGACCTGGGTTCGAACCCCAGGTCCCCCATATTTATTTCTATTTTTTCTTGCAACGTGATTAGGTACCCAGCATGTCCAGAAGTCCACCATACACTCAATGCCATAGCTTGCCAAATGTCCCAGGCGATGAATCTAAGGGCCAGGATGAAAGGTCCATCATACATCTCAGTCAACCATGCACACGTGACCATCAAAAGTCAACCAGGCCAAGCTTCAGTGGGCCAAAACTGCTTGGAGAATACCTCCAAAAGGGTCAACAAACCCCCCAATGTTTGCTTTTCTTTTCTCTATTTCTTTTATTATTCTTTTCTTTTATTTTAATTATATTGTTTGTTTTATTTAATTCCATAAAATTAATCTTTCTAATATAAAAATACCAAAAAAATTCAGAAAGTCAAAAAATAAAAATATATTTTATTTAATAGTTTTTGTAAATAAATTTTATTAACTAACTTAGTTTTAATTTTAGGTTTTAACTTTAACTTCTTTTCTTAAATAAATTAAAAAACATAAAAATTAGGGTTTCTAGCTTTTTATTCCTTTTTTCAATAATTAAATTTCTTCTTATTATTATTAATAATTAATTATTTTTGTAAATAAATTGGTAATTAAATAATTAGGTTAAAACTAGGTCAAATTTAAACCTTTTTTTTTATAAATTAAAAATAGTTTAGAATTAGGGTTTTATGTAACTTTTTAATTCCATTTAATTTTCTCATTAAATTTCATAAATACAAAAACTCCCAAAAAATAATTTCTTTTTCTCATTTAATAATTTAATCATTAATTGTAATTTAATTTCTTTAAAAGGGTCCAACGCCCTCGCTTTCGATTATAATTTCGTTTCGCGCGCTTATTTTATTTCCTTTTTTATAAATTTCATGTAATTACCCCAAAACCTTGTAATAAAGTAATTAGGACATTTATCTTTCCGCATTTTTATTTTATTCAAATCGGGTCTTGGATTAATTTGGCGATGTAGACCCGCGCCTTTGTAATAGCGTAGGACTTTTACCTTCTCGCATCTTTTAACTGTTAATAATCTACATGAAAGAATGAATGCCAAAAATAAAAACAAAGCGTAGATCACCAATGCATGACAAGATAAACATAATTGAAAATGACACACAAATCACACACCACCCCTAGGGTACGTCTCACTGTTGCCTTGCCCCTCGAAAGGTGGTCGTCGAGTAGAGGATGTTTTAGTAAGTCCTCATGTCCATGAACATGGCATGAGGGTAGCTTCTAAGGTGTCTTCCTATTGCTCCGGTGATCACCATGTCCCGAACCCTCGAATTGACTCGAACACCTCCAACGGTGGTGCTACCTACCTCTCAATGGTGGGATGGCACTACTTTAAGGACATTTACACAGACGATTTCCTTAGGGTAGGTAGATGATTCGTAGATACTTGCTCTAATTCAAAACAAAAAAAAAACTTCTTTTCACACCGACACTTTGCAAAAAGATTTCAAAAACAACTTTTCAAACACTCTTGAGGACTGATACAAGAGTCGAACTAAAATTTTCAAAGAAACTTTTTCAAACCCACTCACAATTGAAAAGCAAACACTTTTGAAAACACAAATGAGCAAGTATCTAAGAGCCCATGGATAACCATGGATAGAAAGGGTGCTAACACCTTCCCTTTCTATAAATCTACCTCCCGAACCGAGAGCAATCTCTATAAGGAATTTTTCTTTACTTTTGTCCTTTCCATATTGGAGAAAATAAAAGACGGTGGCAACTCTTGCTTCCGCGACATTTCACGAACCAGCGTTAAACAGTCAGTTCCAGATCCACCGATCACAGAACTGGCGACTCTGCTGGGGACCTCTTATAAAGTGAGGTGTACCTTAGGATAGTTCATAATTGTGTTTTCAATTGTATTGACTTGTTTGCTTTAAAATTATGGGTTGCATCGGAGTTACATAGATCCTAACCCGGATCTGGGGATACCCTGTTTAGGTAGCATAAGCTGTGAGGGACCTGTTCGGCGTAGACCGACATGGGTGAAGCAGTTTCTACGTTGGTGTGGCACATTGGTCTGTACCGATATCCCTTGTGTTGCAACGAGGAGAATATGGGTCTTCTGAGGAGTCATTAAGCACCAACAAACCTTAGAACCTTAAATGACACAACTTGGCCATTAGAACAGTAGCAGTATGCTACGCCCATTGAGGCTAAACTCTCGTGATGGTTCTGGCCGCAAGAAAAGATTGCGATGCTGGAGTTATGACCGATTGAGGGTAGTCAATGATATTGGGATCCTCTAAGAACCCGGTTACTTTTGATAGGACAGGTATGAACCAACAAACTGAAAGAGGGTAATACCTAGACCTCATGCTGGCCTAAACTTTAAGGGCTTGTCTTGTGTGACTTGTGTGCCTTATCATGTTTGCCTTTGTAAATATCTGTGGTGTGCTTTATCATAACATCATAACATCATGAGCATTGCATGCATCCTGCATAAGGACTGACCATTTCAAAGACAAGAGGGTTTCACCTTTGCTCTATTTTGTAGGACATCATGATGCCTGTGCGAAGGAATACTATCCGGTTCAACTTTGTTCACCCACCTGAGTTGCTTGAAGAGTTGGTTAGCAGGATTCCAAATACCACTTCCTTCATTCAGAGGCATGGTTCTCTTCTCAGTTTAGTCACTGCAAAGCGGGATCAACAGTTGATGAGTGTCCTGACCCAGTTCTATGACCCTCTGTACCAGTGCTTCACCTTTCAAGACTTCCAGCTGGTCCCTACCCTGGAAGAGTTCTCTGATTTGCTTGGCATCCCTATCTTGGATCAGATTCCTTACAATGGTTGGGAAAAGACTCTCAGGCTTGAGGAGGTTGCTGCAACTCTTCCCTTGACACATCAAGAAGTAATGGACAACTGGGTGACTAGAAGCGAAGTTAAGGGTTTCTTGGCCAAGTTTCTGATTGGTAAAGCTAACAGTTTCTGGAATGACTTGGACTTTAGGGCATATGAAGACATCCTGGCTCTCTTAATCTATGGGCTAGTCTTGTTTCCTAATCCTGATAACTTCATCAATGTCACTGCCATAAGGATCTTCATGTCTCAGAATCCTGTGCCCACTCTCTTGGGTGACATCCTGCAACAACTTTATGCTCGTACTTCCCGAAGACGAGGAACTCTGTGGTGTTGTATCCCTTTGTTGGTGAGGTGGTTTATTTCGCACCTCCCTAAGTTCGTGCTGAAGAACCAAGAAGGAAGAGGTTGGGCTCATAGGTTAATGTCCCTCACTGATAAGGACATCATTTGGACTTTCAGAGGTTTGGATGAGATAGCTGTTATTGATCGTTGTGGAGAATACCCTAATGTTCCTCTGATTGGTACCCAAGGAGGAATCTCTTACAATCCAGGTCTAGCGCTCCGTCAGTTTGGAAGAGCCAGAAGAGCAGGGCCTCATGAGATGTTGGTGCCTCACATCAGTTTTGAGTTTCAGGTGGATAGTGACGAGCTGCGTCGTAGGTTCATCAAGGCTTGAGACAGAGTTCATAAAGCTGACCCACAAGAGTTGGGGCCAAAGACTTCTCTACCTATGGAAGCCTACTACAAATGGGTTCGCATCCGTGCTCAGAAGTTAGGTATGTCATACGAAGCTGTCAGACCCGTCATTCTTGAGTATCCTGACAAAGATGGGGTTCCTCCAACTGTCCTCCCTCCTCAGATACCTACTGATTATGAGACATTAAAGAGGTCCTGGTCGCAACTCCGAGAAGAACGGGATTCGTATCGGGAAAAGTTCAATGAGCAGGAATTGAAGATCCAGAACCTGACAAAGCAGTTGGAGAATGAGCGAGCTCTGAATGACTACATCCGTACTGAGAAGAGGAGACCATGGGATCAATGAGGAGCTCTGGATGTTCTTTTACAGTTTTATTTCCCTTTTCAGTATTTCCATTTTTCTGTAACGCCTAAGGGCAACCTGTTGAATAATTTAAGTTTCAAAGTTGAATCTAATGAAGTGTGTTCCTTTTTGTTTACAAAGTTGATTCTCGATTGTCTTTCAAAACATAAATCATACGCATTCCATTCATCATGTGCATAGCAGGTATTCTTCTTTTCAGGTTGCTTACTGTTCTTCGCTGTTTATTTTAGCATCATGAACCCTGACTCATCATCAACCGAGATGTCTATCAAGGCCCTTCAGGCGCAGAACACGCAATTTCAGGAGCTGATCATGGGTTTGGCTCAAGGCCAAGAAGAGCTGAAGGCTTTACTCCTGAAGAAGGAGAAGAAGAAGAAGAGAACTGTTCTTTTCAACTCGGGCCGGAGGTTTGGTAATACTCTGCAGAATGAGGAAGCTGGTTCTTCTGTAGGCAAGAGCAGTCCCCAAGGGGGAAAAGGTCCTAGTCCGGTAGTCTCTGACAACGAGACTGACTTCAATGAGGAACAGTATCCTCCTGCTGAAGACCGATACAAGCAGTTGGAAGACAGACTGAATGCAATGGAGATCCAACAAGTGCCTGGGCTGGATTTCGGAGACTTGGGCTTATCTACTGGTGTGATTATTCCTCACAAGTTTAAGGCACCATCTTTCACCAAGTATGACGGGGCGTCTTGTCCCAAGCTACACCTAAGATCTTATGTGCGGAAGATTCAACCGTACACAGTGGACAAGAACTTGTGGATCCACTTCTTCCAGGAGAGTCTTTCAGGGACTCATCTCGAATGGTTCTATCAGCTGGATGGGACCAAGGTTCGTAACTGGGAGGAGTTGGCTACTGCTTTTTACAATCAGTATCAATATAATGCCGACCTTGCTCCTACACGTACCCAACTCCAGGGTATGTCCCTAGGATCAAGCGAAGGTTTTAAAGAGTATGCACAGAAGTGGAGGGACCTGGCTGGCAGGGTGCAGCCTCCGTTAACAGATCGTGAGCTGGTGGATATGTTCTTGGGGACCCTATCTGGGCCATTTTTCAATCATCTTATCGGTAAATCATCTGCAGGGTTCACTGATCTTATTCTGACTGGGGAGAGGATAGAAGCCGGCATGAAGTCCGGTAAAATTCAGAAGGGTGCATCTGCAAATTCTGAGAAGAAGCCCTTTAAGAAGGAGGCCAGTGCTGTATATGGGCCTAGGAGGCAAGAGAAACCAGAACGCCGCCAATCTGTCAACGCGGTGATGATTGCAAAGCCTGCTGTCGCTCCTCGGCAAACCAATCCACCCAGGGCTGAAAGACCCAGAAGAGAGTTTACCCGTCTAAGCATGACCTTGTCGCAAATCTTGCCGCAGTTGCTATCCACCAATTTGGTGACTGTTAGAGAGGCCCCGAAGGTTGTGAACACTGCCTCTCCCAAGTACAATCCGAATGCCCACTGTGCTTATCACTCCGATAGCCCGGGGCATTCCACTGATGATTGTTGGGCCTTAAGGAATAAGGTGCAAGACCTTATTGACGCAAAGGAGATACAATTTGAAGCGCCTGAGAGGCCAAATGTGGTGACTGCTCCTATGCCCCAACATGGAGTGAATTCCGTTGATGAAGATGTGTATTCCGTTTCTGTGAATGATGTAGCCACTCCTCTGATGAGTGTTAAGAGGAACCTACTGCTGGCCGGTTTATTTCCGGGTTGTAGTGAAGGTTGCCTTTTCTGTGCTGTTTCCCTTTCTGGTTGTCCTTTGCTGAAGTTGGGCATCCAAAGCCTGATGGACAGCAAAGAGATTCTGTTCAAGAAGACTGCTGTTCAGTTTGTTCCGGTGGAAGAAGTATCTGTTGTTACTATTTTCAATAATCCGATCAAGGCTCTCCCAAGGAAGCCAGTTAAAATCATGACTGTCGCACCCATTGTGATTACTGTTCCGGGGCCTCTCCCCTATGAATCCGATAAGGCTGTCCCATGGCACTATGAGGCAGATGTATATGTACATGGAATAAAGCAAGAATTCAACACTGGCACCAGCATCAGCAATATCACTGGTCCAGCCAAAGTTACCCGCAGTGGCAGGCTCTTCTCGCCTGACATTGCACCACCAGCTATTCGAAGACCTCTCATTATAACACCTGCAAGTGCACATGTTCCCATTTCTGATCAAGTTGTTTCCCCTGCTGCCGAGTCATCTAATGCTCGAGGCAAAGGGATTGAAGATGAGCCTGCCCGGATGGAGGCACCAAAATCTGTGAATGCTGAGGCCTCCCAACAAGAGATGGAGGAAATTCTGAAGATAATCAAGAAGAGTGACTTTAATGTTGTTGAACAGTTGGGGCATACCCCCTCCAAGATCTCTATGCTCTCCTTGTTGCTGTGCTCAGAGGCCCATGCTAAGGCCCTGATTTCATTTCTCAAGACGGCCCATGTGCCACAGGAGACATCTGCAGTCCAGTTTACTGATTGCGTAGCCAATTTGACAGCCGACAATGGTTTGGGTTTCTCGGATGCTGACCTTACTGCTAAAGGAAAGGACCACAATGACGCCCTGCATGTCTCTATTGAATGCAGGGGCACTACTCTTGTGCACGTGTTGGTGGACACTGGTTCTTCCCTGAATGTGCTGCCCAAAAAGGCCTTAGACCAGTTGGATTATGAGGGCCTGGAGCTGAAACCTAGCAACATCATTGTCAGAGCCTTTGACGGTTCTAAGAGGATGGTTCATGGAGAGGTAGACATTCCTATTCGTGTGGGTTCTCAAGTATTCGACTCTACTTTCTATGTGATGGATATTCGTCCATCGTATTCTTGTCTACTGGGTCGACCTTGGATCCACAAAGCTGGGGCAGTGACCTCTACCCTACACCAGAAGCTCAAGTACCCCTTCAGAGGGAAGATTGTCACTGTGCAGGGAGAGGAGGAGTATATGGTGAGCCACTTGAATTCCTTCAGATATATTGAGATGGACGGGGAGTTTATTGAAACCCCCTTTCAGCATTTTGAAGAGGTACCTCCAACATTGGCAGCGGCAGAAACAGTGGTTAAAGAGGATGTTCCTTTGAAGATGGCTTCCCTGAAGGATGCCCGGGCTGTAATCAAGAAAGGTGAATGTGCTAACTGGGGCAGGCTCCCTGATTTCACTCTTAAAACTGACAAGTTTGGACTGGGTTTTACTGCAGAGGCTCAGAGGGCTGTGCGCAAGGCAAAGACCAGAAGACCTCCTGTGCTCATTACCAATCCAGGAGTGAATGCCATTGGGGATGAAGATGAAGTAGAAGAGTCAGAGTTCGATAGCTGGATTTACCCGACGACTGATGGTGGATTGACCAATTGGACTGCTAAAGATCATACTCCTGTTACTTTTGTTACGCAGTAATAAACTCCTTTGTTTTTGTTATTTGTAATAAACAATGAATCAAAACTCTATGGCCCGGTGTCTTACCCGGGGCACCGTGGCTTCATTTGTGAGGGTATATTAATTGTCATTTCATATATCATGAATAAAGACCTTGGACGTTTTCTCGCATTTCAAATCTTATGCTCCTTTTCTTTCTTTACTTTCTTTGTTGCAAAACAGCTGTATTTACACACACTCACTCATACAGGTTTCAATCCACTCTGGATCTCACTGGCAACGACTCTGCTACTGCCAGTTATGACTTCGAAAATCCGATTAACTTAGCCGAAGACGAAGGTGAAGATGATTGTGAAGTGCCTGGAGAGCTTGCAAGACTGTTACTCCAGGAAGAGAGGGTAATTCAACCACATGAAGAGTCAGTGGAGACGATAAATCTGGGTACTGATACAGACAGAAAGGAAGTTAAGATTGGTGCCAACCTAGAGCTCAGCGTGAAGAAACGGTTGACTCAGATGCTACATGATTATGTGGAGATCTTTTCCTGGTCCTACGAAGACATGCCCGGGTTGGATACCGACATTGTGGTCCATCACTTGCCTACCAAGGAAGACTGCCCTCCGGTTAAGCAAAAGGTCCGCCGGATGCGTCCAGAGATGTCTGAGAAGATCAAAGCTGAGGTTATGAAACAGTTTGATGCCGGGTTCCTTGCAGTGACTTCTTACCCTCAGTGGGTCGCTAATGTGGTGCCAGTACCAAAGAAAGATGGAAAAGTCATAATGTGTGTTGATTACAGGGATCTGAACAGGGCCAGCCCCAAAGATGACTTCCCCTACCTCACATTGATGTTTTGGTTGACAATACTGCTCAGCATAAGGTGTTTTCTTTCATGGACGGTTTTTCAGGTTACAATCAGATCAAGATGGCTCCTGAAGACATGGAAAAAACTACCTTTGTTACTCGGTGGGGCACCTTCTGCTACAAGGTCATGCCATTCGGGTTGAAAAATGCTGGGGCAACCTACCAACGTGCCATGGTTGCTTTATTTCATGACATGATCCATCATGAGATTGAAGTGTATGTTGACGATATGATTGCAAGGTCTCAAACTGAGGAGGAACACCTTGACCATCTGCAGAAGTTGTTTGACCGTATGAAATTATACAAGCTGAGGTTGAACCCGAACAAGTGCACCTTCGGGGTAAGATCTGGAAAGTTGCTAGGCTTCGTCGTAAGTGATAAGGGTATTCAAGTGGACCCCGCCAAGGTTAAAGCTATTCAAGAGATGCCAGTTCCTAAGACAGAGAAAGAGGTCAGAGGCTTTCTAGGACGCCTGAATTACATTGCCCGATTCATCTCCCACCTAACTGCCACTTGTGAACCAATCTTCAAGCTACTGAAGAAAGATCAGGTAGTACGTTGGAATGATGAGTGTCAGGCTGCTTTTGACAGAATTAAGGAGTATCTCCAAGAACCACCCATTCTTATGCCACCGGTTGAAGGGAGACCTCTGATATTATACCTAACAGTACTTGACAACTCAATGGGGTGTGTGCTGGGGCAGCATGACGAGTCTGACCGAAAAGAGCATGCCATTTATTACCTCAGCAAAAAGTTTACCGACTGTGAGACCCGATACTCACTGCTCGAGAAGACTTGCTGCGCTTTGGTATGGGCTGCTCGCCGGTTGAGACAGTATATGCTGACTCACACTACCTTGTTGATCTCAAAAATGGATCCAATAAAGTACATATTTGAAAAGCCTGCTCTGTCTGGGAGAATAGCAAGATGGCAAATGATCTTGACAGAATACGACATACAATACACAACTCAGAAAGCCATCAAAGGAAGTGTATTGGCAGACCACTTGGCACATCAGGCAGTAGACGACTATCAGTCAATGAACTTCGAGTTTCCAGACGAGAGTATCATGATTGTGACTGATCGTGAAGTACCTGGACCGAATGAAGGACCTGAGGAAGGATCCTGATGGTCTATGCACTTTGACGGAGCCTCCAACGCTTTGGGCAACGGCATCGGTGCTGTGATCATATCTCCTCAAGGCACTCATACTCCACTCACTGCCCGGCTATGTTTCAACTGCACCAACAACATGGCGGAGTATGAGGCATGCGTCATGGGTCTCCAAGCTGCGATCGACTTAAGGATCAAGTTTCTGAGTGTCTTTGGAGATTTCGCTCTCGTGATCAATCAGATCAAAGGGGAGTGGGATACGAAACATCCGAATCTTATTCCTTACAGAGAATGTGTGTTGACCTTGATCCCCCACTTCACAGAGATCACCTTTGAACATTTCCCAAGAGAGGAGAATCATTTAGCAGACGCGTTAGCTACGGTGTCTTCTATGTTCAAAGTTAGATGGGACAATGAGGCTCCCCAGGTCACTATCTGGAAACTGGACGAACCGGCAAACTGTTGTGATCTCGAGACTGAATTGGTAACTGAGAAGCCTTGGTACCATGAGGTGAAGAGATATTTGGAAGCTCAGGAATACCCTGAAGGTGCATCTGTCAATGATAAAAAGTTTCTGAGAAGGTTCGCAGCGAAGTTCTTCCTTAGCAACGACATTCTGTATAAGCGAAACCATGATTCGACCTTACTGTGTTGTGTGGATAAGACTGAAGTAGAAAGGATCATGGCAGAGCTGCATGAGGGTACCTTCGGAACACATTCCAGTGGACACACTATGGCGAAGAAGATCCTTCGGGCAGGGTATTTCTGGTCCACAATGGAAGCCGACTGTTACTAACACTCTCGGACATGCCATAAATGCCAGATTTATGCAGACAAGGTGCACGTTCCTCCAGTCCCTCTGAATGTCTTGACATCACCTTGGCCGTTTGCAATGTGGGGCATAGATATGATTGGTGAGATTAAACCTACGGCATCCAACGGATATCGCTTCATCCTGGTGGCGGTCGACTACTTTACAAAGTGGGTTGAAGCAGCTTCCTACGCTACAGTAACCAAGAATGTTGTGGGACGGTTCATTCGGCACAACCTGATCTGTCGGTACGGCGTCCCTGAAAGGATTATTACAGACAACGGTACCAATCTTAATAACAAGATGATCACTGAGCTCTGCGAGCAGTTTAAGATACAGCACCACAACTCTTCTCCTTATCGGCCGAAGATGAATGGGGCTGTAGAAGCAGCGAATAAAAACATTAAGAAAATTGTGCAGAAGATGACAGTGACTTATAAAGATTGGCACGAGATGTTACCGTTTGCTCTACATGGGTACCGTACCTCAGCAAGGACGTCAACCGGGGCAACTCCTTTCTCCTTGGTCTACGGTATGGAGGCAGTCTTACCGATCGAAGTGCAAATACCCTCTCTCCGGATAATGAAGGATGCAGATCTGAATGAAGATGATTGGATCCAGACACGACTTGATCAGCTAAACCTTATTGATGAAAAGAGACTTGCGGATATCTGTCATGGTCAGACGTACCAAAAACGAATGATCAGGGCATTTAACAAAAAGGCCAGACCACAAGAATATCAAGTTGGGGATCTGGTAATCAAGCGTATCATCCTTCCTCAGAGTGATCCAAGGGGCAAATGGACCCCTACATACGAAGGGCCATTTATGGTTAAACATGTGTTCTCAGGAGGAGCCATGATTCTAACCCATATGGATGGTGACGACCTTCCTCATCCCGCCAATGCAGACATAGTAAAAAGATACTACGCATGAAAAAAGACCCGCTAGGTTGACATACCTAGGCAAAAATTAGGGCTTCTCGGCGAACCAAAAGGGTTCGGGCAAAATGAAGGGATGAAATGAAAAGAATCTGTACACCCGGCAAGTCGAAAACCTGAAAAGGCGGCTTGGGCAAAAATGGGTATCCCGGTGGACTGAAAACCCGAAAGGGCGGTCCAGGCAAAAGTTAGGGATAAAGCGTAATACTATGTCTCATTGGATCACTTCGCATCCAGAATCCGGTATCAGCATCAAGATCAGACGGCATCAATCAATCAGCTTCATCCTCGACTAGGTCATCAAGTGATGAGACGCTCGTAGATATAAAGGCGATAGCAGAGTTGAAACCCAGTGGGATTATTCTTTTCACACAGCTGTTTTATTTTCCCTTTGTACAATTTGTATAAACTATTTTGTTCGGCGGCGTTCTCTTACTAGGACGTCAGCCTCTTGTACATAAAACGCCTATTTACAGGCAATTCAAAAAAAATCAATACAAAAATCACTTTTCAGCTCAAATTGCCATTTTTTTTTCTTTTCTATTTTGTTTTGCGAAGAACGTCCAAGGTTCAATTTGTGATATATGCATTTGACAATAGTTGCTAACTCATAAATATTTGCATACGAAACAAAGGATTAATTACAGGTAACATTAGAAACAGGGGCAATAATGAGTGGTCTAAGCGATCTAATTGTTCTGTCCACCAAGGTACCAAGGTGGGTTCGGCTGAAGAACATAACCAGTACATCTTAATTCCCCAGAGAGTGAACCAGCAAGTCAATGCACTCTCCCCAAGCAAAGTTACAATAAACCTTAAGGAAGTTGGGTATCCCCCGCAGATCTCAACATTCCCCAACACAGTATACGAACATTCCTAACAAGCATCCCCGACAGTTTTGATCTAAGATTGTTCCCCGGCGGTATACCAAACATTCAATGAAGTCACCTCCCCAATATAGTTCAAAATTTCCCCAAGAGAGTCCAATCCAGATTTCCCCAGGAAAGTTGGGATCCATCTCCCCAAGCAGTAAGCTTATCCCCAGTAGATTCTGGAAGCTTATCCCTCGCAGAGCACGAACGCGTCCCCCGGCTGTATTCAAAGGTTATTTCCCTACCAGGATATAACTGGGTTATCCTCAGCCAAAAGCCACGGAAAGATCGTCCCCGACGAAGTCTTCCTATCCCCAGCGAAGTCTACTAAAACTTCCAACACAACAATGGTATCCCCAGCAAAGTTATCATCAATATCCTAGCAAAGTACCTCTCTCCCCACAGAGTATTGTTCCCCAGCAAGATTGCTAGAGTACTTTTCTCCCCGCAAAGTAATCCATTCGCCAAGTTTATCCCCCAATGGAGTTATCTTCTCCTACCGGTATTCTCGCAACTATCATCCCCAGCGGAAACAAATATTCTTTTCTTCAAACATCAGCCCAGGAGTTAACTTCCCGACACCCGTCAAGGATTTATTTTCCTAGGACGAAAAACATACGTTCATAAACATCACATTTCCATACATTATAACATGCATATACGCATCATACCTTACAATCTCATTTATGTTGAGAACATCATTACTCGATCCATATCATGCATTGCATATGACTGGCTTTTACCTTTCAGGAAAGATCCAGTTAAGTTCTCAGCTATATTTCAAGACTTTAGCCTGGTTCATTTAAATCGACCCTAAGATTTTCCTGATTCTTATCCAGTCAAAGGACTTCTCTGGTTCAGTCAGATCGACCCTAAGATCTCCCTGATTCTTATCCAGTTGAAGATTTCAAGACCTTGTCCGGTTCAGTTAAATCGACCCTAAGATTTTCCTGATTCTTATCCAGTCAAAGGCCTTCTCTGGTTCAGTCAGATCGACCCTAAGATCTCCCTAATTCTTATCCAGTTGAAGATTTCAAGACCTTGTCCGGTTCAGTTAAATCGACCCTAAGATTTTCCTGATTCTTATCCAGTCAAAGGCCTTCTCTGGTTCAGTCAGATCGACCCTAAGATCTCCCTGATTCTTATCCAGTTGAAGATTTCAAGACCTTGTCCGGTTCAGTTAAATCGACCCTAAGATTTTCCTGATTCTTATCCAGTCAAAGGCCTTCTCTGGTTCAGTCAGATCGACCCTAAGATCTCCCTGATTCTTATCCAGTTGAAGATATTCCAAGACCTCGTCCGGTTCAGTTAAATCGACCCTAAGATTTTCCTGATTCTTATCCAGTTAAAGGCATTCTCTGGTTCAGTCAGATCGACCCTAAGATCTCCTTGATTCTTATCCAGTTGAAAATATTCCAAGACCTTGTCCGGTTCAGTTAAATCGACCCTAAGATTTTCCTGATTCTTACCCAGTCAAAGGCCTTCTCTGGTTCAGTCAGATCGACCCTAAGATCTCCCTGATTCTTATCCCAGTAGAAGACATCCAAGGTTCTCTCAGCGTTCCTGTAGAGGTAGTAATCGTCCAAGGTTCTCTCATCGTCCCGTTGAGGTAGTAATCATCCCTGGTTCATTCATAACCTTTTGAAGCTCCAGACCCAATTCCTGTAACCAGTCAGGGCATATCTATACAAAGGGTTTGAAGACCAGCTCCTGTAACAGGCCAGGTAATCATTTTCTTTTTCAGGTACGCAACTGCTCGCTAAGGAATCTCTTACGCGATCGACATCCAGATGGCATATATAAGCCCATCCACCTTCCATCACCTCTCAGCATGGAATCTATAAGCCCATCATCCCATCCATCAATCTACAAATGGCATCTATAAGCCCATTCCCACCATCACACTACTATGTGAGCGCAAATTTCTGGGCACTCTAGTGTTCAATCATCTTCCACCTTTGGATTACGAAAGGCACGTCAGCCAATCTACATCCTCAGGTATAAGAAGATTGAACAGGGGCAACTGTTGTACCCCAAAATTTACCCTCCCATATTCTTCAAGATTTGCCAAGATTAAGGTTCAAAATCTCTCAAGGGTTGCACAGTCCAATTGCCTCCTAACACAGTCAAAATTAGGGTTTTGGTTCTGGCAAAGAAATTGAGGTTTTCAAGGGTCCAATCAAGTCCCACATGCCTATATACATTGTCAAGCATCCATATGTCAAGTTTCAAAACTCACAGCATCAAGTTGCACAGTCAAAAACCCTAATTGCTTCACAGTCAACTGCAGGGGCAAAATGGTCATTTGACAGTCAAAAGTCAAAATTTTTGGTCAACATCTTATTTTGAAGCCACAAACATCATTTTATCAATGCTTGATCATGATTCTCAAAGCATGGCTCAAAAAGTCTCAAGATGCAAAAGTTTCCATTTTTGGACAGTTGAAAAAGTCAACTGTAACTTGACCAAGGCATAACTTCCACATGGTTTATCATAAAAATTCCATCCAAATCTCATTTTGAAGAGAATGACATTTCCTACAACTCCTCTTCACACTTCAAGTCCAAGAAATGCTCTCATAAAAAGTTATCAATCTCAACATTATAGGTCATTTTCAAAAGTCAACAAAAAGGCACTTTAAGTCAAAGACCATAACTTGAGATTGGAAAATCAAAATTACATGGGACCAAAGGCATTGGTTAGAGGACTTCAAGACCTTTCCAAAATGTCCAAGAAAATGATCAAAGCTTAAACATTGAGCAAGATATGCCTTGTGGAAGTTGGGAAATTTTTGGAATTTTTGAAAAGTCAACTTTGCTTCAAATGCCTCAAAATTGCTAATGGGCCACATTTTCTTCCAAGAATCATCATCCAAGAGCTATGCACGACCATTTGACCCAAAGGGGATTTATTTCATAATTTTTTATTATTTATTTGAATTTTTATCACCATTAATTCATTTAATTAAATAAAATATGACAAAAATACTCAAGCATGCATTTTAAATCTTTTTATGCAGCTAATAGGTCTATCATAACTCCAAGATTTCGTGCACACTCAATTTGGAAAGATTTGCCCATGATTGATATCAAAAGGGCATGGAAAAGATTGAAAAAGATCCATGGAAATCAAATCTCAAAAACATTGAATGCAAAGGTTTTTGGTTGAAATTTCTACCCTAATTCATTCCTCACATAAGTATAAACCAAAACCTAATGCTAAAAACCTGAAAGCTGCGCCTCAAACCTCATAAAAAGTTTGCATTTTTTGTCAAAAAGTTCAACACTGAAAACGCACTTAGAGTTCATTTCAAGGCAAGAGAACAATTCCATTACCTTCCTGAGACATCAAGGAAGCTTCCTGAATCAAAATCACAACCTCTAACATTAAGAATCGGTAGAACGAAACCGTCCTGTTCTTAATTTTTCTCATATTCGTGTTTTGAATTATACGCATCATCCTTGCATTTTTCTTGTTGATTCATACTAATATGGTTGTTCTAAATTTGTTGGCATTATTTAATTAAGTTTTTGTGCCCTGTACGAGAATCTGCCATGGAAGTTTTCTAGGTTTTCAAAGATGTGAAATTGGGGACTTTTACATATAGAAAAATTAGATCATGAGAATAACGCCATTGGATTCGTGACATTCCAATGAATCATTCTCATACCTCGCGCCCAATTTATCATTATCCCAGAGCTAATCGCTATTTTCCTGTACTGTGGTTAGTGGGGGTTCAAAACCCCCGCTATTTGATGTATTTTTCAGGCTAAAGCAAAGAACGAGTGGAGAAGAAGATGAGTTGTAAGCACACGGTTGGCTGATTCAAAAGCTTGGCGCGCGTTTTTGTGTTTTACGTCACTAACCCTTGTTTTTTATCATATTAATTGTTGTCCATTATAATTACAAAGTGGCTAAACAGCTCAGTTGGTGGAAAGCGTTGTTGGCAAGCCTTGGGACCTGGGTTCGAACCCCAGGTCCCCCATATTTCTTTCTATTTTTTCTTGCAACGTGATTAGGTACCCAGCATGTCCAGAAGTCCACCATACACTCAATGCCATAGCTTGCCAAATGTCCCAGGCGATGAATCTAAGGGCCAGGATGAAAGGTCCATCATACATCTCAGTCAACCATGCACACGTGACCATCAAAAGTCAACCAGGCCAAGCTTCAGTGGGCCAAAACTGCTTGGAGAATACCTCCAAAAGGGTCAACAAACCCCCCAATGTTTGCTTTTCTTTTCTCTATTTCTTTTATTATTCTTTTCTTTTATTTTAATTATATTGTTTGTTTTATTTAATTCCATAAAATTAATCTTTCTAATATAAAAATACCAAAAAAATTCAGAAAGTCAAAAAATAAAAATATATTTTATTTAATAGTTTTTGTAAATAAATTTTATTAACTAACTTAGTTTTAATTTTAGGTTTTAACTTTAACTTCTTTTCTTAAATAAATTAAAAAACATAAAAATTAGGGTTTCTAGCTTTTTATTCCTTTTTTCAATAATTAAATTTCTTCTTATTATTATTAATAATTAATTATTTTTGTAAATAAATTGGTAATTAAATAATTAGGTTAAAACTAGGTCAAATTTAAACCTTTTTTTTATAAATTAAAAATAGTTTAGAATTAGGGTTTTATGTAACTTTTTAATTCCATTTAATTTTCTCATTAAATTTCATAAATACAAAAACTCCCAAAAAATAATTTCTTTTTCTCATTTAATAATTTAATCATTAATTGTAATTTAATTTCTTTAAAAGGGTCCAACGCCCTCGCTTTCGATTATAATTTTGTTTCGCGCGCTTATTTTATTTCCTTTTTTATAAATTTCATGTAATTACCCCAAAGCCTTGTAATAAAGTAATTAGGACATTTATCTTTCTGCATTTTTATTTTATTCAAATCGGGTCTTGGATTAATTTGGCGATGTAGACCCGCGCCTTTGTAATAGCGTAGGACTTTTACCTTCTCGCATCTTTTAACTGTTAATAATCTACATGAAAGAATGAATGCCAAAAATAAAAACAAAGCGTAGATCACCAATGCATGACAAGATAAACATAATTGAAAATGACACACAAATCACACACCACCCCTAGGGTACGTCTCACTGTTGCCTTGCCCCTCGAAAGGTGGTCGTCGAGTAGAGGATGTTTTAGTAAGTCCTCATGTCCATGAACATGGCATGAGGGTAGCTTCTAAGGTGACTTCCTATTGCTCCGGTGATCACCATGTCCCGAACCCTCGAATTGACCCGAACACCTCCAACGGTGGTGCTACCTACCTCTCAATGGTGGGATGGCACTACTTTAAGGACATTTACACAGATGAATTCCTTAGGGTAGGTAGATGACTCGTAGATACTTGCTCTAATTCAAAACAAAAAAAAAACTTCTTTTCACACCGACACTTTGCAAAAAGATTTCAAAAACAACTTTTCAAACACTCTTGAGGACTGATACAAGAGTCGAACTGAAATTTTCAAAGAAACTTTTTCAAACCCACTCACAATTGAAAAGCAAACACTTTTGAAAACACAAATGAGCAAGTATCTAAGAGCCCATGGATAACTATGGATAGAAAGGGTGCTAACACCTTCCCTTTCTATAAATCTACCTCCCGAACCGAGAGCAATCTCTATAAGGAATTTTTCTGTGCTTTTGTCCTTTCCATATTGGAGAAAATAAAAGACGGTGGCGACTCTTGCTTCCGCGACATTTCGCGAACTAGCGTTAAACAGTCAGTTCCAGATCCACCGATCACAGAGTCTATTTTCCCCCTGGGATCACCTTGCAGTAGAATGATGCGCTTTATTACCAAGTCACCAGCCTAATATACCCGATGTTTGATCTTTTTGTTGAATGCGTTGATCACATGCTTCTGATACATCTGACCGTGACAGACATCCACAAGCCTCTTCTCATCAATTATATTTAACTGATCCAACCTAGTCTTAATCCACTCGTCTTCGTCCAAGTCTGCATCTTTAATAATCCTCAAAGAGGGAATCTGAGCTTCGACGGGTAGGACGAATTCCATACTGTAGACCAGAGAGAATGAGGTTGCCCTAGTTGATGTTCGAGCTGAAGTGCCATAGCCGTGGAGAGCAAACAGTAACATCTCGTGCCAGTATTTGTAAGTCACAACTAACTTTTGCACAATCTTCTTTATGTTCTTATTGGCGGCTTCCACTGCACCATTCATCTTTGGTCGATACAGAGAACAGTTGTGGTGCTTGATCTTGAACTGTGTGTAGAGTTCAATGATCATAGTGTTGTTGAGATTAGTACCATTGTTTGTTATAATCCTCTCGGGGATGCCATACCAACATATATGGTTATGCCTAATGAACCGGGCCACGACGTTCTTGGTAACAGAGGTGAACAAGGCTGCTTCAACCCACTTTGTGAAGTAATCAATGGCGACGAGGATGAAACGATGTCCGTTAGAAGCGGTAGGCTTAATCTCTCCAATCATATCAATGCCCCACATTGTAAATGGCCAAGGAGCAGTCAAGACATTCAGAGATACTAGAGGCACATGTACTTTATCAGCATAGATATGACATTTATGACACGTTCTTGAGTGGTGGTGACAGTCAGCTTCCATAGTCGACCAATAGTAATCTGCTCTCAAAATCTTCTTAGCCATAATATGCCCACTGGAATGAGTGCCAAAGATGCCTTCGTGCATATCCTCCACAATCTTTTCTTCTTCTTTCTTGTCCATAAAATGAAGCAGAGTCGATCCATGATTACACTTGTATAAAATTTTGTTGCTCAAGAACTTAGCTGAGAACCTCCGTAGGAACTTCTTGTCATTGATAGACGCCCCCTCATGGTACTCTAAAGTCTCAAGATACCTCTTCACTTCATAAAACCAAGGTTTTTCTTCTACTCCGTCAGTGTCAACTTCATAACAGTGTGTTAGTTCGTCCATTCTTTAGATGGTAATTATGGGAGGCTCGTTGCCCCATCTGACCTTGAACATAGATGACATTGTAGCTAATGCATCTACCAACTAATTCTCTTCTCGTGGGATGTGCTCAAAGGAAATTTCCTTAAAATACGGGATTAAGGTTAACACATGCTCTTTATAAGGAATGAGATTCAGGTGCTCCGTATCCCATTCTCCCTTGATTCGACTGATCACCATGGCTGAGTCCTCGTATATATCCAAGAACTTTATTCTTAGGTCAATAGCAGCTTTAATACCCATAATGCACACTTCGTATTTGACCATGTTATTGGTATAATCAAAGCATAATCTGGTGGTGAAGGGCATATGGAAACCCTGAGGAGAGATAATTACAGCACCAATTCCATTACCAAGTGCGTTGGAAGCTCCGCCAAAAACCATAGTCCAACGGGATCCTGGCTCAGGTCCTTCATACAGTCCGAGTTCTTCACATTATGTGACTAGCATAATGTTCTTGTATGGGAATTCGAAATTTATAGACTGATAGTCGTATACAGCTTGATGTGCCAAATGATCTGCCAATACACTTCCTTTGATTGATTTTTGAGTGGTGTACTAAATATCGTATTCTGTTAAGACCATTTGCCATCGGGCTATTCTTCCAAAGAGAGTTGTCTTCTCAAATATGCACTTGATGGGATCCATTTTAGAGACCAACAAGGTAGTATGGGTCAATATATACTGTCTTAGTCAGCGAGCATCCCATGCCAAAATGCAACAAGTTTTCTCGAGCAGTGAATATCTTATTTCAGAGTCGGTAAACTTTTTGCTAAGGTAGTATATTGTATGCTCTTTTCGACCAAACTTGTCATGCTTCCCCAGTACACACCTCATTGAGTTCTCTAGTGTTGTTAGGTACATGATTAGAGGCCTTCCTTCAACTGGTGGCATCAGAATCAAAGGTTCTTGTAGGTATTCCTTAATTTTATCAAAGGCTATTTGGCTGTCGTCATTCCATTTTACCACTTGATCTTTCTTCAGTAGCTTGAAGATTGGCTCAAAAGTAGAAATCAAATGAGAAATGAATCGGGCAATGTAATTTAGTCGTCCTAAGAAAACTTTGACTTCCTTCTCAGTACGAGGAGCCAGAATTTCTTGAATAGATTTAACTTTTACGGGATCAACTTCAAAACCTTTACCACTAACTACGAAACCCAGGAGTTTACTGGATCTCACCCCAAAGGTGCACTTGTTCGGGTTTAACCTTAGCTTATACTTCCTCAGTCTTTCAAACAGTTTAAGTAAATGATCAAGGTGCTCTTCTTTAGTATGTGATCTTGTTATCATGTCATTGATGTAGACCTCTATCTCGTGATGAATCATGTCATGAAATAAAGCTACCATGGCACGCTGATAAGTTGCGCCGGCGTTCTTTAACCCAAAAGGCATAACCTTGTAGCAGAAAAGGCCTCATTGTGTGATGATGGTAGTTTTCTCCATATCTTCAGGCGCCATCTTGATCTGATTATAACTCGAGAAACCATCCATGAAAGATAATACCTTATGCTGAGCGGTGTTGTCGACCAGAACATCAATACGTGGAAGTGGGAAATCATCTTTAGGGCTCACCCTGTTCAAATCCCTATAGTCTACACATATACGCACCTTGCCGTCTTTCTTTGGTACATGAACAACATTAGCAACCCATTGAGGATATGATGTCACTGCTAAGAAGCTTGTGTTAAATTGCTTCATAACCTCGACTTTGATCTTTTCGGACATCTCGGGACACATGCGACGAACCTTCTTATTCATCAGAGAATAACCCTCTTTCATTGACAGGCGATGAAACACAATATCAGTATCGAGCCCTGGCATGTCTTCGTACGAACAAGCAAAGATTTCAACATAATCGTGCAACATCAGAATTAACATGTTCTTGACAATGCTCTCTAAATTGGCACTTATCTTGACTTCTTCCCGGTTTGTCTCGGTACCCAAGTTTACAACTTCTACTCGCTCTTCATGCGGTTGGATAGACTTTTCTTCTTGTATTAAGAGTCTGGAAAGTTCTCCAGGTATTTCATAATCTTCCTCACCTTCGTCCTCGGCTTGGTAGATCAGATTTTCAAAGTCATAAGTGGCAATAGCAGGATTATTATCAACGAGATATGGAGTGGATGTGTATCTGCAATGTAGTGTATGGGTGCGTGTAAGAACATATAACTATTTGAAAATGCGGTAAAAGAAAAACAAAGAGTGCAAAATTTGAATGCAAAACGTCCAATGTTTTTATTAAATGAACAATGTTTATGAATTGTCAACCCTTAACAAATGAACCATCATGCCCCGGGTAAGGCACATGGTTTAAAGTCATTGTTTATTACATAACCAAAATCTTTTTAAAGAATAAGACAGAAACATAGCTATTACTCATGACTAAAGGAGATATGGATAATCTCTTCTACTTTCCAATTGTCGAGTCCGTTGCCAATGGTAGGAAATATCCAGCTGTCAAAGTCACAATCACTATCGGTATCCTCTATAGCATTGACTCTGTTATTACTGACACAAAGTGGAGGTCTTCCAGCACGAGCGCGATGAACAACTCTTTGTCCTTCTGCAGTAAAGCCCAAACCAAACTTGTCAGATTTATAAGGGATATCAGGAAGCTGACCCCAAATAGTGCAACCACCTTCTTCTATCATAACTTTGGTATCTTTCAAGGAAGCCATCTTATGCGGAACCCTGGCGACCTTTGGAATGAAAGCAACATCTTCAACAATAGTAGGGGAAATCACTTCGAAAGTTTGACAAGGAGTCTCGATGAATTCTCCGTCCATTTCTACATACCAGAATGAATTCAGGTGGCTAACCATATACTCCTCTTCTCCATACAGTAAAAATCTTTCCATTCACAGGATACTTTAACTTCTGGTGTAGGGTAGAGGTGACAACTTCTGCCCTATGGATCCAGGGGCATCTCAGCAGACAAGAATAAGCTGGCCGAATATCCATTAGATAGAAGGTGGATTTAAAGATATGTGAACCCACTTTGATAGGAAGATCCACTTCTCCATGTACCATTCTTTTTGACCCGTCAAAGGCTTGAACTACTATATCACTGGCTTTTAGCACAACCCCTTCACAATCCAGTCTATCAAGAGCACCTTTTGGAAGAACATTCAGTGAAGAACCAATATCAACTAAGACATGAGCCAAAGTAGTGCTCATGCATTCAATAGAGACATATAGGGCCCTATTATGATTTCTCCCCTCCGGAGTCATATCAACATCAGAGAAGCCTAATCCATTGTCAGTTGTTAAGCTAGCAACATAACTTCTGATTTGATCAACCGAAATCTCTTGTGGCACCTGAGCAGTCTTCAAGAATTTTACTAAAGCCCGTGCATGGGCTTCAGAGCATAGCAATAAAGATAACATGGTGATTTTGCACGGGGTCTGTCCCAGTTGTTCAATAATTTTATAGTCGCTTTTGTGAATAATCTTCAATACCTCTTCCAACTCTTGTCTAGAGGTGTCTTCAACCGTGATTTCTTCAGGTGTCTCCATTTGGGCAGACTCTATTATTGGCTCCTTACCCCGATCCTCATCAGTTGACTTGGTAACGGTGACTCGAACAGGTGTAGCAACAGTCTTTAGAGATATTTCCGAGGAGAAAACCCTTCTGCTTCTAGTAATATTACCGGTCCCTACAATATTGTCAATGTTGGGATCAACATCTTCAGTAACTTCATCTTCGTCAGATAACTCTTGCTTGATACTATGGTAGTAGACATCGAATCCATAGTTCCACGGAATAACTTTATCCGAGGAATATGGGATGGGTCCAGGTGTGGTGATAATCAAAGGAGAAGCTTTTGGATTGGCGGTAATCCTTACATTTCCTTTGGAGGTGATCCTGACAGGAGTACCGGATATTACAGACAAATATTGACATAAGTTCTCAACAGATGGAACCTTCTCAATCAAAATTATGTGATCATCCATCAGGCACTGAACGCCTTTCTTCAGTAGTTTATAGCCATTCGGTTGGACTGCGCAGCAGTAATATCTTGCCTGTAACAAATTCTTCTTGATTATGGAGAGAGGAGTAACCAGATCACTTATAGTGGCAACATACAAAATATCTTCAATAGCACTTATTCCTTTGTCATGCTTCGACATAGGTGCAGTAATTACGTTCAGAGTCTGTGGAGGATCAAACTCAATTTCCTTTTTGTCAATCATGTCCTGAATTTTGTTTTTCAGAGCCCAGTAGTTGTTGATGTCGTTCCCAAGACTGTTAGAATGATAGGCACACTTTACATTCAGATTGTACTTAGGAGAGGAGATGTTAGGATTAAGGGGAAGATCCCGCAATGTTATCAATCCTGCTTTCAACAAATGTTGTAATACCTGGGACAATGGCATACTAATCTCGGTGAACTTCCTTCTCGGAGCATCTGACCTACGCTGATTTCCCTGTTATTATTGTTGAACAGGCGCTGGATTAGAGATCAACACTGCTCCAATAGACTGATGGCGGTCATTTTTACTATGGCCCTTCTGGCCATAAACTACATTGATTTCCTTCTTATTATTGAATGTCTTCTTTGCATCATTAGAAGATTCAGCTACTAGAATCTTTCCACTCTTATACCACTTTCAACTTGTTCCCCAGTCAGAATCAACTCAGTAAAACCAGATGACAAACTCCCAATCTGCAGATTAAAGAATGGACCTGTCAGAGTATCCATGAACATATCAACAAGCTCTCGATCAGACAAGGGAGGTTTCACCCTTCCAGCTAAGTCTCTCCACTTTTGTGATAATTCCTTCAACCCTTCATTCGAGCTTATAGACATGTTTTGCAATTGCACTCGAGTTGGTGCAAGGTCAGCATTATATTGATACTGCTTGTAAAAAGCAGCAGCTAAATCTTCCCAAGTGCGAATGTTGGTTCCTTCCAGTTGATAGAATCATTCGAGTTGAGTTCCAGACAAACTTTCTTGAAAGTAATAGACCCATAACTTCCTGTCAGCAGCATGGGGTTGGATCTTTCAAACATACAATCTTAGATGAAGCTTGGGAAAAGAGACACCATAATATTTGGAAAAAGTAGGGACCTTGAACTTATGAGGGATGACAACCCCCGATATAAGGACCATCTCTTTAAAATCTAATCCAGGCACTTTCAGGATCTCCATAGCCTTGATACTTGTTTGTACTTATTGTAATACAATGGGAGAACTGACTTGGATGTTTTTGTTTTATCGCAATTGTTGCGGATAGCAAGAGTCGCCACCAACTTTTCTTTTATCCAATAAAGGAAAGGGTGAAAAGAACAGGAAAGACCTTTTGAGAATTTTCTTGAGTTCGGGGGGTAGGTTACGAAAAGGGAAGGTGTTAGCACCCTTTTCATCCGTAGTTATCTACGGGCTCTTAGTTGCTATTTCACTTTTGAAATGCTTTGTAAATATGCTTGTGATTTGTTTGAAAATATTTTGAAAAGTGTCTTCATTTTGGCGAACTTTGTAATGATTCTCTTCTTTATAAGAATGTATACAAAGTGTTGACTTTGGAAATATTTCAAGAAAAGTGTATGTGTGTTGAAAGTTATTTTTGTTTTGAAATGTTGTGAGCAAGCAACTATGAACGTTCTACCTATTCAAAAGATATATTTGTTCTTTTACTCCTCCTTTAGATATTTCCATCTTACCATTGATTGGTAAGAAACCCTATTATTTGATGTGAAAGTACAAGCGCGGTTCATCATACAGTCATAGAGGGACTACAATATTTTTTTATCGAGTGTCTTCGCTAAAGCGTCCCACATTCGAGGGACATGACTGTATTTTTTTGAAGATAATAAGTGAGGTTAACCCTAGAGGTGCGCGTGTGCAAAAAGTGATTTGTTTTCAGTTATTTATATTGAAGTTTATGGTTATCTATCATTTGATTTTATGTCTTATCATATACGCCTAATTACTATACAGTATTGTAAGTGTTTGGTTGTTGGCATTTTTTTTGGTAAAACCAGTTTTGTGAATGTCATGACTGATGTCATAACATTCTGGGATACAAGGTACATTCTGCAGAAAAAGAATGTCATATAGAAGCTACTCAATATGAGTGTCTAGCTGATCATTAAGAAATGATCGTATTTATTGCATTCTACCAAAATCAGTGAACATGATTCTTGTTGTCATAACCAATGTTAAGACATCCTGTACTGATCTAACATTTGTGCAGATTTGTTATTCCTGAGAATTTTCAGGAATCTAGTTTATACAGTCCAGATCAGATACTCACATGGACATTAGGTTAACTCTGCTTAACCCTAATCTGGTTGTTAAAGACCTATGACCAAGTCTTGAGGTTAACTCTAATTAACCCTAGTTATTTTCGTGGAAACCCTAACTGAAGAATAGTTGCCTATATATTCCTCATGAAGACTGTTGGTGAAGGACACTTTTTGACAGAAGATCAATAAGGGATTGTATAGTTATAACTACTGTGAGCCAAGCAATTATCATTGTGATAAGTGACTTGGAGTAGGATTTGATTGTAAGGGTTGTGTATCACTCAAAGCTTTGAAGCACGAGTGTTTGTGTCACTTGATTAAAGCTTTGAAGCAAAGTCAAGTTAGGGTTGTGTATCACTCAAAGCTTTGAAGCACGAGTGTTTGTCACTTGATTAAAGCTGTGAAGCAAAATCAAGTGTGTGTACTGAAGAGTATCTTCATAATTTCATTAATCAATAGTTTAGTATCACTGCTATGATTGAGGGGGAGTGAGCAGGAACTCAGGTTTAAATTGAACTTAGATTGAAGTTGCATTGGGTAGGTCTTAAGTGAAGGAGATAAACTGGTTGGTTTATTCCTAAATTAATATCTCTTATAGTGCATTTCCTCCCTGGCTTGGTAGCCCCCAGAGTAGGTGTTGTTACACACTGAACTGGGTAAACAATTGATTGTGTTCTTTACTGCTTTTAAAATTACTGTCTTGAAGTGTGTCAGATACGGTGTCATAACATTCACTGTGACATTGAGTATCTGTTGCCAGAATTTCAAGTATAAAAGAAAACAGTAAACTGCGGAAATTAAAATTCTACGCTATTATAGAGCTTTCAGGAATGGGAGATACAAATTTACAAAAGAGGATGGATCGAATCGACAATGCGATTTAAAAATCTAAATAAACAAGCAATACAACCCAAACGGATTAAAAATGAACAATTAATTAAACTAAAACAATCTATAAAATAAAATTAATTGGCAATATAACTAAAATAATATTTTTGGTATTTTGTTTGTGAAAAAATTTAAAAAGAAAAATAAAAGTCTATTCTATTATTTTTTTAAAATTTTGTTTATCATGAAGAAATTAAGAAAAAAATTTAAAAGAATGTTAACTAAAATTAAAAATAAATTCACAAAGTCACAAACTAACCTAAAAAAAGATAATTGAAATTAACAAAGTTAGCTAATATTAGAAAGAAAATCACATGAATATTTAATTGATAAAGATAAAATAAAAATAAAAATAAAAATATTTATCAAAATAAGAATAAGATAAGAAATAGTGCTTTTTTTTGTTTAATTTTTTAGTTAAAGTGTTTATATATTTTTTGTATTTTTATAAAAAATAAATAATCCTAATTCTAATATTTTTTTTTCTTCCGAGAAAGTATTAACATAAATCATGCAAACAATTAAAGAAAACTAAAATTGCAAAATGTTAAAGAAAAAGATAATACAAAGCTAAAGGGGGGGGGGGGGGGGTTTCAAATCCAGAATGGTGGTGTATGAAGTCTGGAAATACTTCCTGGGGCGCTGGCCTTATGATGATGATTTGGGGCGGAGGTCCAATGGCCAAGTTTTGGTTTTTTCTTTTTGTCCATCAGAAATGAAGAGAAAAAAAACAGAAAAAAAGAAATAACATGCTATCTCATTCGTTCATTAAGATACAACCATCAATACTAAAACCTAAGAAATAACTAAATTGAGATGAAAAAAATGGTGGGCATGGGCCGAACCGAGTCGACCCAAGGCCCACCCATCCTCTTCAAATTTGTAACAAAGGGGTTGTAAACCCTAAAGCAAAAGAAACAGTGGCAGCGCCTCTTCTGCATCACGACACTCCCTCTCTTCTTCTTTTCTTTCACAACAAAATTATACAGCTAACACCCCAAACATTCCCATAACAATCTTTCTCTTTTTCAATCTTACTCACCATAAAAAAACACACAAACAAACGACAATAGAAGCAAAGTGTGAAAGGAAGTTACCA
Organism: Vicia faba; assembly: GCA_948472305.1. Lineage (NCBI taxonomy): Eukaryota > Viridiplantae > Streptophyta > Magnoliopsida > Fabales > Fabaceae > Vicia > Vicia faba. Next base: position 615,467,130 of record OX451735.1, on the reverse strand, counting down.
ATGGCAGACATGGCGATGCAAGAAGTTACGATATTCACGCGGTTGGGACGAGAGAGGGTTAAACGCAGATGGCGGCGTAGTGGTCAATTCTAGTTGGGAACGATTGACACAGTGGAGAAGCTGGTACCGTCGGCTACATGGGTGTTTGTGTAAATTGAGCATTGGATGCTATGCGAATGGAGATGACGATATGGTTTTGACAGGGAAGTTAATTTCTCGGTTTTCTTTTCCTCTGTTTTGTATTTCTGAATGGTTTTTGTTTTTTGGGAAATGATGAATAAAACTGGGCTTTTGTATGGTAGTTTTCCTTGTTGTGTTTTGAATAGAAGTATTGCCCTGGTTCGGTGATTTTGGATCTTTTTTCTATGTTATTGTATCAGTTTTTATATTGAATGAAAATGAATTTTTTTGGGGGAAATATGAGGGTTTGAACAAATAGGCTATGTTGTTTCTATAATTGTTTGATGCAACTTTGGTTTGCCAAGATTGTGTAATTTCTGTACTATTATGATACACATTTTGTAGGGCAGCATTGCAGTTTTTTTGGACTACTACTGCAGTAATTTTGACAGTGTTTTGGATTTTTTTGGTTTTTACAGTAAAGCAGGTTATTTGCAGCAGGGCTGAGATTTTGACAATGCCCTTTTTTTGACTTTGTTATTTTCCTCTTAAGTTGTCTTATTGTGAACCAAATTAACTTTGTGATTTGCAATAAGAACACCTTTGAGCCAATGATAAAATATGACTTTTATTTGCAAGATAATGAGGCCTTTGTTGGGCTTTGGCACATGATTTAACATAGAATTCCCTAAACCACAAATTGATTCCTTCAAGCAAACCCTAATGATGAAATTGTAAAGAAAATTCTTTGAAAATTCTTATTCTTGTTCAAATATGAATTGTTTGCTAACCATTTCTTTTTTTTCCTTTTGTTACATGTATGAGCAAATTGATGGTAAATAAAGAAAATTAATGAGAATCAGCTTGAAGTGCTTGATGAAGACTTGAAGATGAAGAAAATTTCTTTGTAGTTTAGTAAACCCTTTATCCGTTAGGAACTTCTGTAACATTGCGATTTCAATTTGTGATTTGAATTTTGAGATTTTGAGACTTGTAAAATGTATTCAAATTCACTTGTAAATTTAAATAACAATGATGCTTTGTTGTAATCTTGAATTCTTGAATGAACTTGAGTTATCTTGAATTATAGTGCAACTAAGAAAAAGTCTTGCATTTTGTTCTTGCAATTTTCAAGAAGTAATGTGGATTTATCTCATGGAAATTGAATGCCTGAATAGATGTAAGAACTCTCATGTTGAAAATTCTTGGATTTGAATAATGATATGCTTGAAAATAGATGAATAAACATGAACTTTGAATTAGGTTTGTAAATTTGATTTAGTTCATGAGAAATGTAACTTAGAGAAACCATGAATCAAAGCATAACTTCTTCATGTTTGCATTCCAATTTGGCTCGAATATTGGAAGCTTGAATGGATTTGAGCAAATTTAAGTGAACTTGTCTTTGATACCTTGAATTCAAAATAATTCACGCGAATGAACCATAGAAAATTTGGAAGAAACCTGTTATATCGCGTAATGCTTTGCTAACTTGAATTGAAATCAAAGACATTATTCAAATGAATCCTCAAATCATTTTCCTCAAGATCCTAAATCAATTTCCAACATGGTGACTTGTATTACAAGAAACATCTTGTTCGAACTCAACATGAATCTCCGAACTCAACATCTTGTTCCATGAGAGATCTCAACATGAGAATCATAGTCCTGAGAAAACAATTATGGCATGAGTTAAAATTAGAAGCTAAGAACATTCTAAATCAAGAAAATGACCCATGACAATTCGATAACTTTCAAGGTCTTCTAAACATAATTTGACTTAAATACTTGAAGAGAACTTGTTGATGCCATCATTTATGACAATGTGCAAAAATAATCGTCTCAAGATCTTAAAAATTGAGGAAATTATGATTCTTGAAAGTCAGGCAACAGTTACTTGAAATTAGGTCAAAATCTCGAAAGTGACCTCTAAAGTATTCAAATTTTGATGATCTTTTGCACATAATTGGTTCTTGACTTGTAAAGATAAATTGGAGATGACATCAAAGAGAGTCATACGCAAAAAGAACCACTAAAAAATATCGAATAATTAAGAAGTTACAATCATTTGAACTTGATCTTGAAAAGGTCGACTTTTGACCAATGCAGTTGATTTTCAGTCATCTGAACCATTGACTGAGCAAAATTTTGATGTAAGGCTTAAAACTTGACATGAGCATCCTTGAGAATACATGAAGAACCATGAAGAGCACTTGAAACCTTGTAAACTCAATTTTCTTTGAGAAATACAAAACCCTAGTTGTGGACCTACTGTTTAGGAGGAGAATTCACATGATCGATTCTTGAGCCCTCTTGAGCATTTGAGAACCCTAGGAGAAAATCTTGAATGAAAATTTGGAGGGAAAATTTTGGGGTAAAACAACTTCCTCTGTTCAATCTTCTTAAACCTGAAGAGTTAGATTGGCATGTCTAACATTCGTGACTCGCAGGTGGAAGATTATTGAACACTAGAGTGCCCAGAATTTTGCACTATCTTGTGCAAGAAGTAACGCTTTGGGTTTATTGTATCAAGAATGGGCTTATAGATTCCATTTGGAGAGTGTTGTAACCCAAAATTTTCCCTCTCACTTATCAAATATTTTCTCACAAAGATTTCTCTTGGTTCAAGACTACGCTAGGGTGAATCAGCTCAAGACACCTCCTTAAGCACTGATGACCAAAATTAGGGTTTGAGATTGCAAAAGGATAATTTAACTTTCAATGCTTCATATGAATTTCATAGATCATTATGGACCCCCAAGATTACTCATGTCAAGTTTCAATCCTTGGATCACACTTTTGCTCAGTCAATTGAGCAGTTGACCTAAAAATCAGTTATATTGGGGAAAAAGTCAACTATGGTCAATTTATAGTCAAACTTCATAATTTTTGATCCACATAAATATTATAAACTCATATGTATCATTTGATCAAGTTTGGACCATAATTCCTCAAGAAATTTGATCAAATCATCAAAAGGGCAAAATGGTCAAAATTAGGGTTTTGACTGAGAAAAGACAATTTCTGATTTTTGACCTAGCAAATGGTCAATTGGTTTGAGGAATTATTTCAAGAGTTCAATTGCATCATTTTTACCTAATGGAATTACCCAAAACATCGTTCAAGATCAATTGGATTGACAGTAAATTTTCAGTCAACTGATCAAAAGTCAATTATACACTGAAAAGTCAAACTTTGACTTTTTGGTCAAATCCAATGTCAAAGATCACACTTCATCAAAACATGTCAAAATATGAAACTTATTCATCAAGAAATCAAAAAGTCAAGATTTCATTTTGAAAAGTCAAAGTTTTCTAACTTAGAATTTTTTCTAAGTGTTTAAAACTTCATATTTTTCCCCATAACTTTGAGCCAATTTTTCACCATGATGCAAGAGGATTCAAAAGAAACTTTCAACATGGAAGTTGTAGATATCAATGATATATACAACATTGATTTACACAACTTCTTCTAAAAATACTTGTATCTCAAGTTATTAATTCATAAAGTCATGGTCTTGAAATTGAACACTTAGTGAAATTTTGCCCTAGTTTTGGTCACGTTTTTTTACCTAACTTCATGGCACTTTTTCATATAGTTCCAAAGGGAATTCTCAAAAGTGATTCAAAGAGGGGTTGTAGAGCACATTACAAGCTTTCCAAAATGTTAAACAACTACTTAAGATCATTTGTGAAGGAGAATCAAAGAGATGAAGTTAGGGTTTTCAAACTTAAATTACAAGTCATCTTGTGATGAACAAAATTCAAATTTCAAACCTATGCTGCACAATCTTGCTTAGCAGTCCTCTAAACCTAAATATCTCTCCATAATTAGAAGATTACACAACTATTTGAGCTATGATCCAAGTGTTTGAGTCATTGTCCAAGTGATTATTCCATTAATGGAACAAAGTTCACACTTCCATTTTGGAAAAGTGACTTTAATCACAAAGTCAATGCTATAGCTTTTCACTTGTTCCTTCTGATCACAAGCAATTTCAAAGGCAAAAGCAACATGTCTAGAGCCTCCAATAAACTCAGGCCATGCTTGTACTATTCCTTGAAACCATGTTTTCACTTTTCATCAAAACCAAGTAACATAGCCATAACTCTATATCTTGTACTTCTGACCTTCTCAAGTCCTCTAACCTTTTTCATATAACCATACAAGTTATTTTCAAGCTAAGACGACGATTTAAAACACTCCCAAACTCCCTGAAAACTTAGATTGCACAAAAACTCATTTTTGTGTCATTTCTGACTTTGAATTTCAATCTTCAAAACCACTTGCGCGTTTCTTGGCTTAACACTTCCAAAAGCTTTTTAGCATCATACACAAACCATCCATGTCCCTGTTTTCATACTGTAACATCATCTTCATCAACTTCCATAGCTAAAAACATAGCATTGCAGTTGGATTTCTCCAGGCCATTTCAGCCACCCTCAGCTCAAGCCAGCCGTTGCATTAGCTTCCTAGAGGTCCAAGGAACCTAACCTGATCACCACCACTGCTTAAAACAAGCTCAAATCCATTTCACGATTTCCAGTTTTGAGGTATTTTTCTTGAACTTCTATCTCCATATTTAGGCATTGTTAGGCTTGTATTTGTGAAGATAAAATGTAGACATAATTGCCCTGAAACTATACATGTCCATAGATTTCATTTATTTTGATTGAGCTAGGAGAATTTTGAGTTTGAACTTTCTGAAATATTTAGGTCAGAATTTGGTACTTTTAGAAATTCTCATTCATCTTTGATTTATAGCTTATGATATTTATATGGTTGAATTCGTGTGACAAAATGGAGCAATTTTAATGTTTACATTTTTGCAAATAGTTGAGAAATAAGCAAGTTACAGATCCTTTGGCTGGACGTTGAAGATGAAGTCATTTTCAGGACTGGATTGATGTTATGTATTTTTTGTTTTGCTTATGTTAACGGATGTACAACCACCCCAGTGGCAAAGGCAGCGCACGTTTATCTTAAGGTCACGGGTTCGATACCCAGCGCTGTGTTTTGTTCATTTTTGCAACGTTTTTTTCTTCCTTTTTGCCAGCCATAAGCGCTTGGGCCTTCCTCCTTTGGGCCTGGGAATTTTTGCTAGCCTTCCACCCTCCTGACTGTTTTTAACACCCCTGGCCCAAATTTCTTTAATCATTTTCTTTTTCTTATCTTTGTTTTTATTTTCTTCTTTAATATTTTTATTATTATTATTATTATTATTATTATTATTATTATTATTATTATTATTATTATTATTATTACTATTATTATTTTCATAAATCATAAAAAAATCCAATTTTATTTTCATTTTATTATTTATACTTATATATTTTTTATTTTCTCCATAAAATAAAAAGACTAAAAAAAAACATTTCCTTAAAACAAATTAATTCCTTTTTTCTTAAATAAATAATTTTTAGATTTAGGTTAAATTAGTATATTATTTATTTTTTAGTTAAAATTAATTTAGAACTTAGTTTATTTTAGTTAATTAATCTTCATTTTATTTTCATTAATTTAAAACCTTTGCATAAAAAACCCTAAAAATATTTTTTCAATTTAATTTATTTTCTTAATTAGTTTAAGTTAATTTTATTTAATTTTTATTAATCATTTTATTTAATTAGGTCAAGACAAAAAAACCTTTTCATAAAAACAACAAAAATCATTTCTTTTTTCCATTTATATTCTTGCATTTTTTATTTTCAATTTTATACAATATTCAATATGGTTGTAATAGATAATTAGGTTTAATTTTCTTGCAATCCCCATTTGTAAATTTGTACACCCTATCCCCTAATGATGTAATAGTGTATTAGTTTTACTTTTCGCAATTTATCGCTTTATATAAATGCTAGTAATTAGGATTTGTATGGAAAGACTAAAACCAATCAATTAGCAAACCCTAATCAAGCATGGAAAATCAATTCACTTGCACACAAGCACCCTTAGGATAAAATCCACTTGGTTGCCTTACAAAAAATGGTCATGTTATGCATGTGAGGTATCTTAGCAAAAACAAGCAAAAATACAAGATCATAGTCCCTCGATAACGCTATCTATGTTGCCTTTTCAAAATGATATTAGTCCCTAAGGAAAGATGCTAAGATACCTTGCAACATTGCTAATCATGGTTATACGATGACCCATGCCCGTCCCGTTTACATCCAAAGATAGGTTTACTTACCAAATCAATGGTAAGATGACAATGTCAAAGGAAAGAGGAAATAAACATGAAAGACTTTTGAGTAGGTAGAATGTTCCTAGTTACTTGCTCACTTTCAAAACAAAACATCCTTGCTATTTTAAAAACAAACACCAACCCTTTCAAAAACATCTTTCAAACTTGAAAACATTTTCAAAAGATCAACACTTTGTATACATTCTTACGAACGAGAATCATTACAAAGTTTGCCTAAATAATGGCGCCTTTTCAAAATACTTTCAAAAAACCACACGAAGCACAATTTCAAACAAAAGCAAGTGATCTAGCAAGTAACTAAGAGCCCATGGAAAACCATGGATGAAAAGGGTGCTAATACCTTCCCTTTTCACAATCTACCCCCCGAACTCAAGAAACAATCTCAAAGGTCTTTCATTTTCTTTTTCACCTTTCCTTTTGGATAAAAGAAAAGTCGGTGGCGACTCTTGCTAACCCAATATTTGCGATAAAACGCAAAACAACCAAGTCAGTTCTCCCACAGTATCATAGAAATGGTGACTCTGTTGGGGAAAATTCTAAAAGTGGGGTTACCTTAGGGTTAGATCATATTTACTTGCTTTCTTTGTTTGACTTGTGTGCTTTACATTATGATTCTTTATTTGGGTTTGTATCCTCTACCCGGATTTGGGATACCTTATAGGTAAGTAGCAATACTTTGTGGAAACTGTGCGGGGTATACCGACACGGTCTAAGCAATAGCTATGTTAGTGTGACATATTTGTAGGTACCGGTAGCCCTTGAGTAGTCAAGGAGAATACGGGGCCGCTGAGTGATGTCATGAAGCACTAATAAAGTTTTAGAACCTTTACTTGACCATCTTGGTCATTAGGACGTAGTGAGATGACCGACTTTGGTGCAGTTCGAAGTTGGTAGATACTCGATACTACACTCATTGAGGTTTGGTTTTTTGGGATATTTCGGTCGCTATTAAAGAGGCTTGTGCTGAAACAATGCCCAAGGAAACAAACCAGTGATATTGAGCTCCTTAGAACCCAGTTACTTTTACTAGGACAAGTTTAAGCAAACTAAACTTCAAGAGGGTACTTACCCATGAGACTCCATACAAGGCTAAACCTAAGGACTTGTTTGATTTTTTTATATATATTTACTTGTACATAACATCATAAACATCATAACATCATACTCATACTCACTAACCATTTCAAGGATTTTTGGGATTTATCTTTATTCTATTTTGTAGGACATGGATTCTATTCACAGGAAAACCATTCTAGTCAATCTCGTAAGGATCCCTTCTCAAATCAAAGAGTTAGCATCAAGGATTCCTGAAAATTCTCCATTTACCGAAATACATGGCCGCCTACTAAACTTGGTTACCTCCAACACTGATGAAGTAATGATGAAGGTGCTCTTCTAGTTCTTTGATCCTTTACACCATTGCTTCACATTTCTTGATTATCAACTTGTGCCAACTTTGGAAGAATTCTCCCAACTCTTGAGAATTCCTATTCTCAATCAACTACCTTTCAACGGTACGGAAAGAGATCCAAAGCCAGAAGAGATTGCTCAAGCTCTACACTTGCAACCATCTGATATCACAACTAATTGGGAAACAAGGAGTGGTGTCAAAGGTTTCCTAGCAAAGTTCTTGTTTGAGAAAGCCCAAAACTGTTGGAACTCTTTGGAATTTCAAGCCTTTGAGGAAATTGTGGCTCTCCTTATCTATGGGATGGTTTTGTTTCCAAATCCTGACCAACTCATAGATGTGAACACCGTCAAAATCTTCATGTCTCGTAACCCGGTGCCTACTTTGTTAGGAGACATCCTACATTCTTTTCACACTCGCACCATGAGGAAAAGAGGTATCTTTATGTGCTGTACTCCTCTCTTGGAAAGATGGTTTATTTCACATCTTCCCTAATCTTTATTAAAGAATGAGCAAGGTTCAAGGTGGTCACATAGGTTGATGACGCTCAGACATTCAAATATTCATTGGTGTTCCCGCTCTTTGGAGAATGTTATTATCATCGACTGTTGTGGAGAATTCCCTAATGTTCCTTTACTTGGCATTAGAAGAGGTATAACTTACAACCCCTGCTTAGCCCTACGACAGTTTAGTTACGCCTGGAGGGATGGTCCCCATGAGATGCTTATCCAAGGAGTGGTATTTGACTACGAGAATGATGATCAAGGTTACTGCCAGAGGTTTATCCGAGCTTGGAGGATGTTAAACAAGGTGGATAGCAAGAAACTAGGACACAAGAATTCCATTCCCCTCGAGCCTTACCTTAAATGGGTACGAGCTCGTGCTCAAAAACTTGTGATGCCTTATCCCTCCATCTTACCAGTCATCAAGGAGCCTGCGGTCGAAGGAGATGTTCCCTACACTATACTCCATCTCGACATGCCTACCTCTCTCAAAGACTTACAAAATGGTTGGATCTAGCTGAAGGAAGAACGAGATACTTTCGAGGCTCAATTCTATGCTAGTGAAAAGAGGGTCTTGGAGCTTACGAAGCAGCTGCAAGAAGAGCAAAGTGTGAATGCTTATCTCGCGCCAAAGAGGATGCATTCGGTCTTTTTATCTTAGAAAGCTATTTTGTAAGCCCAAGAGGCATGGTGTAATCTTTCTTGTTTTGTCTAATGAGAATTAAGGTTTGTTCATTTTTTTGTCTATACAATTTTAAATTTCATTAATCCTTGAAATCATTTGCATGTACATATTCCATGCATCATGACCAGTTTTCGCATAACAGGTTTCCTTATCTTTTTGCTGTTTATTTCAGCAAAATGGATCTAGAGCAAACTGTGAAAGATCTCCAAACCTAGAATTCTCAGTTTCAGGAGACTCTACTAGTCCTAGCCAAGGGGCAACAAGATATGATAGCTTTGCTGGTCGTTTAGAAAAAGCCAAAGAAGAAAGCTCTATTCAACATGGGTAGAAGGTTCAAGGAGACAATCCACCAAATCCCGGTAGGAGGAGATTCATCTGAAGAGGACGAGAACCAAATTGGTGAGGTCAAGAGTACTCAGGCTGACTGTATCAATGATCAAGTATCCGATGATGATTATTACAACGAGCAGTATCCACCCGTTGATATCAAATACAAGCAGTTAGAAGACAGATTGAAAGCTGTTGAAATCCAAGCCGTCCCCGGTTTAGATTTTGATGATTTAGGTTTGATCTCTGGGGTAGTCATTCCCCACAAATTCAAAATACCAATCTTTGCAAAGTACGATGGGGTTTCTTGTCAAAAACTCCATTTGAAATCTTATGTGCGCAAGATACAACCGCACATTGCTGATAAGAAGCTCTGGGTTCACTTTTTCCAAGAGAGCTTGGCTGGAACACAACTTGAATGGTTTTATCAGTTAGATGGTTCTCGTATCAATACTTTGGAGGATTTAGCTACTGCCTTCTACCATCAGTATCAGTACAACGCCGACTTGGCGCCAACGAGGATTCAGTTGCAAGATATGACCATGGGGAAGAATGGAGGATTTAAGGAATAATGCACAAAAGTGGAGAGACCTTGCTAGTAGGGTCCAACCTCCCTTGACTGATAGGGAGCACATCGACATGTTCATGGGCACTTTATATAGTCCTTTCTTTAATCTGTTGGTTGGCTACTCTTCTTCTGGTTTCACCGAATTGATCTTAACCGGCTATAGAGTTGAAAGTGGCATCAAAAGTGGGAAGATCTCTGTGGCATCTACCTCCACTCCCAATCCTATCAAGAAACATTTTGCTGCAAAGAAGGAAGTCAATGTTGTGTATGGGGCAAGAGCCCATACCAAGAAGAACGATCACCCGTCTGTCAATGTTGTCCGAATCTCCAATCTAACTCCTACTCCTAGGCCATCTGCAAATCATCAATGTTTTGAAACTCCAAGAAGAAAATTTAGGAGGTTAGGCATGTCACTGTCTCAAGCCCTTCAACATTTTCTCAAGGCTAATTTAGTGACATTTCGCGATCCTCCCGCCAACCCTGACACCTCATCACCAAAGTATAATCCGAACGCTAAGTGTGCTTACCATTCAAGCAGCCCCGGGCACGAGACTGACTAGTGCTGGGCCTTGAAGAACAAAATCCAGGATTTGATTGATAACAAAACTATTGAATTTGATCCTCCTCCAACGCCAAATGTAATTACCGCTCCGATGCCGAAACATGACAAGAGTGTTAATGCAGTTGAAGATACAATTTGTGTTGCCTCTGTTGAAGAAATGACTACTTCGCTGAATGTAATCAAGAACAATCTGTTGAAAGCTGGGATATTCCCCTGCTGCGTAAAAAACTGTGTGTGTTGTACAAGACAACTCAATGGATGTGAAGGGCTAAGGAAAGGCATACAACGCTTGATGGATAGCCACATAATTCTATTTGAAAAGACTCCACTTGCCAAGAGTTTGACTAACAAATGTGAAGACCTCTCCATTATTACCATCTCAAACAAGCCTCTTAGGATCACCTCCAAAGGTCCTATCAGGATTTAAAATGAACCCACTATTGCTCCCTTAATAATTACCAATCCCGGACTAATTCCCTACTCTTCAAATAAGGCAGTACCCTGGAATTATGGTGCTGAGGTGTTCTATCATGGGATTAAACAAGACGCATGGATTGGAGAAGAAAAAGATGACAATGTTGGAAACATAGCTGGCTCAAGCAAGGTAACTAGAACTGGGAGAATATTTTCACCCAATATTTCACCGTAAGTTATTACAAAGATGCCCATCCACATTACTACTGCCAAGCCAAGTACCGATACAAGAGGGAAGGAGAAGGTTGTTGAGCCTGATATGATTGAATTAACCTCCAAGGACATAGTTGATGAAGAACCCTCCGCTTGCGAGATGGACGAGATTTTGAAGATCATAAAAAGAAGCGACTTCAAGATTGCAGAACAATTTGGGCAAACCCCTTCTAAGATTTCAATGTTGTCATTGCTGCTTTGCTTCGATGCCCATGCTCGAACATTAATCAAGTTCCTGAAAAAGGCTCATGTCCCCCATGAGACAACAACAGACCAATTTGAGAATTATGTGGCTAGCCTGACAACTGATAATGGTTTGGGATTTTCAGATGTTGACTTGACGTCTCTTGGAAAAAATTACAATAAAGCTTTATATGTTTATGTCGAGTGCAAAGGGACTACCTTAGCACATGTGCTAGTCGACACTGGTTCTTCTCTGAATGTATTACCCAAGGGGGCGTTAGACTGTCTTGACTGTGAGGATTTAGTATTGAAGCCAAGTGATATCATTGTAAGGGCATTTGATGGATCAAAGAGGATTGTTCATGGGGAGGTAGATCTTCCAATCAAAGTGGGCTCCCAAATCTTCAACTCCACCTTCTATATTATGGATATTCGTCCTGCCTATTCTTGTCTGTTTGGTCGCCTGTGGATCCATAAAGCTGGGGAAGTAACCTCAAATCTCAACCAGAAACTCAAATATCCAGTCAAGGGAAGAATAGTCACCGTCTGTGGAGAAGAGGAGTTTATGGTAAGCCACCTTAACTCGTTCAAATACGTAGAGATGGATGGAGAATTCATTGAAACCCCATGTCAAGCCTTTGAAGTCATGCCACCGATGATTGCTGCTACCAAATGTTCTTCTGATGAGTCTAAAGCTGTTAAGGCCACACCAAAGATGGTTTCAGTCAAAGACGTCTATGCGACAATTGAAGAAGGAAACTGCGATACTTGGGGGGAAACTCCTCGATATCTCATTTAAAGCGTACAAGTTTGGTTTGGGCTTCACCGTCAAAGCTCAGAAGGAAATGAGGCGTGCTCGTGCTGGAAAGCCACCTCTCTACATTGGAAGCCATGAAGTCAACGCCGTGGGCGATTCTGAAGAAGGAGCTGCATTTGAAGAGTGGGTGTATCCGACTACAACGGAGCCGAAGAATTGGCATACAAAGGACTTTGTGCCCATCTCCTTCATTGAGGAGTAATCTACTTGTTACTGCTTTTCTTTCAATTCAAGAACATGTTGTATGTAATATTTTAACAACGACTTTTCAGCCATTTGCCTGGCCCGGGGCATTTTGGTCCATTTGTCAAGGGTTTTTATTCATGTTCATCTAATCATATGATCATTCAGTATATTAGAATCTTTTACATTCAAATATTTGTGCTCATTGTCTTTCCTTTCTTACGAATACATTTTTCAAAAATATAGCCATGTATCTTACATGCACACACACACTCTTGCAGGTCCACATCCACTCTGGATCCTATTGCTAATGACTCTACTATTGCCGACTATGACTTTGAATGTCCTATCAACCAAGCCGAAGAAGAAGGCGAGAAAGATTGTGACATACCGGGAGAGCTAGCCATACTTCTATTACAAGAGGAAAAAGCTATTTAACTGCATGAAGAGTCAGTTGAAGTTATCAACCTGGGTACTGAGTCAGATAAGAAGGAAATCAGGATCGGCGCTAACTTGGAAAGTGGTGTCAAGAGCAGGTTGGTCCAGATGTTGCATGTTTATGTGGAATTATTTTCTTAGTCTTATGAAGATATGCCTAGGTTGGATACTGACATCGTAGTTCATCGTCTGCCGACAAGAGAAGACTGCCCTCCTGTTAAACAAAAGGTTCGTCGCATGAGGCCTGATATGTATGAAAAGATCAAAGCTGAAGTGATGAAACAATTTGATGCAGGGTTCCTAGTTGTGACATCCTATCCTCAATGGGTTGCCAATATGGTACCGGTGCCGAAAAAGGACGGAAAAGTTCGCATGTGCGTAGACTATAGGGATCTAAATAGGGCAAGTCCCAAGGATGACTTCCCTCTACCATACATTGACGTCTTAGTTGGTAATACTGCTCAGTATAAAGTCTTCTCTTTCATGGATGGCTTCTCAGGCTATAATCAAATAATGATGGCTCCCGAATACATGGAGAAGACTACTTTTGTCACGCAATGGGGCACCTTCTTCTACAAGGTCATGCCGTTCGGATTAAAGAATGCAGGGGCAACATATAAAAGGGCTATGTTAGCTTTATTTCATGACATGATTCATCATGAGATAGAGGTATATGTTGATGATATGATTGCCAGATCATAAACCGAAGAAGAACATCTCGATCATATGTATAAATTATTCGAGAGACTGAAGAAGTACAAGCTGAGGTTAAACCCTAACAAGTGCACGTTTGGAGTACAATTTGGAAAGCTTCTAGGTTTTATTGTCAGCAATAAAGGCATTGAAGTTGATTCTTCCAAGGTAAAGGCCATCCAAGAAATGCCAGTCCCTCATTCTGAAAAAGAAGTCAGAGGATTCCTGGGTCGTATCAATTACATTGCTCGCTTCATATCACACTTGACTGCTACTTGCAAGCCAATCTTCAAGCTCTTGAAGAAAGATCAGGTAGTCAGATGGAACGATGAATGCCAAGCTTCCTTCGACAAAATCAAAGAATACCTACAAGAACCTCCTATTCTCATGCCTCCAGTTGAAGGAATACCCTTGATCATGTACTTGACAATATTAGAGAACTCTATGGGGGTGTGTTTTGGGCCAACATAACGAGTCTGGCCGAAAATAGCATGCTATTTATTACCTGAGCAAAAAGTTTACCGACTGTTGATAACGAGAAATCGTATCATATATTTACTATGAAATTAAACCGCTTTATATCGTATTGACCCGATTAACTCCCGAATACTCTGAGTTTTGTATGACTTTATGCAGGTACAACATATCTTAGCTCAAACTAGAAAGAAACATGAAATGTACAAGATTGCGGCCAAGACTAGAAGAGAAAAGATAAATCTGTCAAAAATCCAAAATTTGCTGCTATTACGGTCGTCACACCCTTGCCACGACCGTAAGACACTTCAGAAGCGTGTTACGACCGTCATGCATTGGCCACGACCGTAACACGCTATTTCATGGAATCTGCACGTAACACACCAGCCACGACTGTAACAAGCATTTTATTAGTTATTTTGAACGTGCAGTACGTGGTCAAGTAACGAAGCATGCATGTGTGCCTTATTTTTCTCCAACGACCAAGACCACCTTCTCCTTATTTTTCTCAGCAAGCCAAGAATATAGCAATGTGAAATATAATCCCAACTGTATTCATTCTCTATAAATAGCTTGGACTTCAAAGAAGAAAGGAGAGAGTTCAGTTCTGAAAATTCTTGCGGAAGCTCTGCCGATTTAAAACCCGATTCTATTTTCCGGTTTTATTTTGTTCTTGTTATTCCCTTTCCTTTCAGAACCTTTAATAGCATTTCCAACATCAGGAAATTTCTATTGTAGTTAGGATTTCTTTCAAGCCTCAACATTTTGTTTATTTAATTTTCATTCTGACGTTCCGATCTTACCGGCTTGTGGAAGAAGGATCTAGGATACTATTGCTTTTCAGGTTTTTATCGTATTCAATATAATTGCAATTTATTTATGTTAAATTTCTGTTCTTTATTTATAATGCATGTGTTATTGTTTTCTGATTTTATTTCCCGCATTTTAATTTCGAGCATTATGAGTAGCTAAATACCCGTAGTCGGGGTGTGATGAAATAACCGAATGAATTAATGTATTTCTAAGCTAAAACCTTAATTAACTTAATTTTTGGCCGTGACTTTTTATAATTAAAAATTAAGCTTTTTGTTACGAGAGTAAGGAAAATAAAATAGGGAGAAATCAAGACCACGAGAGTGTGAGGTTTTAACCGGATAGCTAAAGTAAGCATTCGATTTAAATACAGCGAGAGCGCTTTAAAACGAATTAGATTTATTTAGTTTTCAAAAAGATGCTTTCTAAACACTTATGGGCTAGCGAGAGCAGACATTTGGCTTTAGGAGTATGATCCGAGGTAAGACCACGAGAGTGTGAATCGAGGGTTTTTAAACTGATAAGTACTACAGAACAATTTAAGTTAAATATTTTTATATGCTTAGGCACAATTTAATTCGCATAGGTTCAAAACATTACACTCCGACCACTTTAATATTATAATTCTTTTAATTGAATTTAGTTTCTCCTTTAGTTTTAAACTTCTAAAAACCAAACGTGACAATTTCTGCCTTAGCTAAACTAACCTGTTTCATAACACTAGAGTGATTACGAAGTCCCTGTGGGTTCGACATCTTTTTATTACTACCGCGATAGACTGTGCACTTGCAGTTAAGATACCGTTAGACACATTAGGTCAATCACACATCAAGTTTTTGGCGCCGTTGCCGGAGACTTTAGTTTAGTCACTAGTGTATTCTAAAAACAACGCTGTCTAGACTAGGGAAACTTTTTATATTTCCCTCTGTTGTATGCCAAACACTCGTTCTCGAAGCGAGCCTTTGCATCTACAAATTAACGATATCGAGCGTTACTTGAGATTAAGATGCCGAATTCAAGAATACCGATCTCTCAACAATCTTCCTCCGACTAAAATTCCTGATATCTCGTTACCAGAATTTATCGAAGAATCGACAATGGCTGACGTACCAAATCCACCTCGCGCTCTTAAGGACTACGCAGTTCCTTCGCAAACGGAACCTCACAACAGCATTGCCGCTCCTGCTATTGCTCGAAACGATTTCGAGCTGAAACCTTCACTTTTATCCGCCGTTCAGCAGAACCAATTTTCTGGATCTCCTACTGACGACCCTAACCTACATCTGTCAGTGTTTGTGCAGTACGTAGACACTGTAAAAGCGAATGGTGTAAACCCCGAGGCGATACGATTGCGCCTATTTCCTTTTTCTTTAAGAGACAGAGCCCGAGCCTGGCTCTAATCTCTTCCTTCAAATTCAATCACCACATGGGATGAATTGAAGAAAGTCTTCTTGGCTAGATATTTCCCACCAAGCAAAACTGCTATGCTTAGAGCTAACATCAATGGTTTTAGACAAAAAGATAACGAATCACTTTTCGAAGCATGGGAACGTTACAAGGATATGATTAGAATCTGTCCTCATCATGGTTTAGAAGAATGGTTAATCATTCATACGTTTTATAACGGTCTCTTGTATAACACAAGATTGACTATAGACGCCGCTGCCGGTGGCGCACTGATGGATAAACCATATGCCGAAGTAAATCAACTTATCGAAAGTATGGCCCAGAACCACTATCAATGGGGAAGCGAAAGAGCTAATGTGGAGAAATCCCAAACCAAAGGTGGAATGTCTGAAGTGAATATTCTGGACCAAGTCAATTCTAAAGTGGAAGCTCTTACTCAAAAGTTAGAAAACCTTACCACTACTCCTGCAGCTACCGTAGCTGCAGTTGTCCAAACTTGCGATCTATGTGGTCTTCAATCACATCCTGCTCCAGAATGCCCACTTCTAACGGGAGTTCCAGCTGAACAAGCAAATTACGTACAAGGGAACCCTTATAGCAATACCTATAACCCTGGTTGGAAAAATCATTCGAATTTTTCATACAAAAGTAACAACGCGTTATACGCACCTGGACAAGCTCCTGCCACACCACCCGGTTATCCAAAAGCTATCCCAAATCATCCTGGTAATGGACCTAATACTCCTAGGAAATCTAACCTAGAAATCATGATAGAACACTTCATTGCTTCCCAAGCTCAGACTAATAAAGACGTTATAAATCAGAATTTACAGACTAATGAGCAGATAAAACAATTAACTAGCAAAGTTGATGCTTTAGCCACCCATAAAAAGATGCTTGAGACGCAAATTTCACAGGTAGCTCAACAACAAGCACCTACTGCAGCACCAGCTGGAATTTTTCTTGGTCAACCACAGCCTAACCCAAAAGGACATGCTAATGTTGTGATACTAAGAAGTGGAAAAGAACTCGACAGACCTGTTGACCCAAGACTAGAAAGTCCAGCCATGCACCAAAAACAGAGTGAGCCGACTGAAAAAGCCAACGAACCTAAAGAAAAAGAAAAGGAAAACAAAACTCAAGAGGCAGTGGAGCAAGAGAAGCCTTATGTACCTCCACCACCTTATAAACCACCAATTCCGTATCCTCAGAGACTTACAAATTCCAAAACGATGGGCCAATTCAAGAAATTCGTTGAACTTCTGAAACAACTCAATATCACAATACCTTTTACAGAAGCCATCACTCAGATGACCTCGTACGCTAAATTTCTCAAGGAAATTCTATCTAACAAGAAAAAGATAGAAGATAACGGAACAGTTACACTCACTACCGAGTGTAGCGCGATCATTCAAAACAATATGCCTCCTAAGTTAAAAGACCCAGGTAGTTTCTCTATACCTTGTAATATTGGAAAGTTTGTCATAGACAAATCTCTATGTGACTTAGGTGAAGAAGTGAAAAACACAAGAAGGGGGGTTGAATTGTAAAAACTGGAAATCAATTGCAATCAACACGATATTTTTATCCTGGTTCGTTTGATCTCAAACTACTCCAGTCCACCCGTCAAGGTGATTTCGCCTCTCTCCAACGAGGTCTTAATCCACTATATTCAACTGAATATTACAATCTGCTTTAGCAACTGCTAGAGCCTTCTTGAGTCAAACCACAAACCGGTTTCTCAAGGAAATACTTTCTTACAAAGAATTGAAATCTAGGTGTGTGAATGTTTTCTACAAAAACTATTTATCACAACTGTGATACTACACAACTTAAGCTTATGAGAACTAGATTGCTAAAATAATTGAGTAAGGAATTGAGAGCTTTTAGTAAACTGAGAGTAAGGAAGATGATGAATAGCTTTTAGGCGTGTATAGTGTTGTAGAGCATTAGCCAATTCAATCTTCATTGACTTGTTTATATAGCATTAGAAATAGTGTACGTTGGAGTAATAATTCTGTTTCAATGCCAATAACATTCTTTCCTTATTAAGCAGATCTTGTCTGGAATGATGCCGTTGGTAATAAATCATCTTGAATGCACAGTACCGTTGCCACTTAAGCGTGTTCTGGCTTTGGCTCATTCTGACGCTGCTTAGGTGCTGATGAACTGTTGTCTTGATCAGAGTCCAGAGTGTTAAGCGCATATCTGTTCATCAAGCTTCAGCATAAGCACAAGTTGATCTTCTGATTCTGGTATCTGATATAACATCTTCTGATGCTGATGTTGATATCTAATTTTCTGATGCTGATGAGGATGTTCTCATGCTGATACCTATCAGAGTTTCTGTAACACAGAATGTAATTTTTAGATGGCATATGTGCCTTACATGAATCATACAATTAATGTATCTTAGAATTTTGTTATCATCAAAACTTAAACTTAGGGTAGTAGATTTAAACTTTGTTCTAACAATCTCCCCCTTTTTGATGATGACAAAAACTAGATATTTTTTAATTGAAAATTAGCATGAAAGGTATCAGAGATAACTAAATAGTAAGTTGTATCAGAATTAATTAGGAAGTTATCAAAGATAAGGGATAAAGAGATATCAGAGTTTAGATCGGAGATACTCCCCCTGAATTTATTACTTCCCTTTTTAATTCCAAGAGTTCTTCAGGATCAGATCTTTATTGACTTTCTTTGAACATCAGAATATCAGAGTTTCAGATCAGAATATCAGAGCTAGAGCTTCAGTGTATCAGAGGTGATTAACTTCTTGTACCTGTAGACTTATGCAAAAACAGAAAACATTCAAGTATATCAGAGTGTTAGAATGTTTGAGACTTTTTGTCTCAGTAATCCGTTATTGAAACATATCATTCTTGTTCTCCCCCTTTTTGTCAGCAATCAAAAAGTGTAAGTAATATAAGCTAAACTGATCAGAGCAGAAAAACTTGTTATATTAAATTCAGAGCCAGACAAATAGTACAAATGAGATGTAAAGAAAACATTGAAAATATCATGAATGAAAATCTAAGGTTGGGGTGGAAAGCGTGTGAACAGAGTCTCCAGCATTGTCTTAATCTGATTAGCAGTTTCATTCTGCTTGTGCATCATGCTGACTACTATATCTATCTTGCTATCTTGCACATCCATCCTTTCCTTCATCTTCTGATCATTTTCATCCATTCTTTGCTGCAGACGAATATCATTCAGCTTCAGCTCTTCCAGAGTCTGCCTGTCCAAGGCAGATTGAGAAACGTCAGAAGCAGGAAGCTTCTGAGAGCTTTCTGCAACATCTTCAGCTTGACCAACCTCTTCAGCTTGAGTTGGCTGATCCTCTTCTGGCTGCACTTTTGAAGCTGGACGCTTCTCAGACCATGGCTCACTATCCAGAAGGAGCACTTCTTCCTTCAGCAGCTGACTTCTAACTTCCTTCAGCAGCTTGCTGAAGTTCTGTTATGCCTGCTCATAATTGATGTCTTGCAATTTGAGGGCTTCAGCGCATACCCATATTCTGAAACGTGTCCAGAGTTGGTCTGAGGCAGCAGGATCAATCATTCCAGGACAAACTTGCTTTAGAGAAGCAATCCATTGCTGCAAGCCTGTTTCAAAATTCACAATGCCAGAGCCAACATCTAGCTGTTTTGGCTTGGGAATGGCTATTTTATTTTTGAGATCAGCAAGACGGTCAAGGATTGTTAAATCGATGAAGGTCCTGCTGTGGTCTTCTGTTGTTTGTTTGGGAGATGGAGTGGGAGAATCAGAGATGATTATTGGACTGTTTGGAGTGTTTGGAGGGGTAGTTTCTGGCGAGGATGGCAGCTAGGGTATGTTTATAGTTGTACCACATGGCAGCTGAATTGCCAAGGGTTGTGGCTCAGAGGATTGAGGAGAATGAGGTTCAGATGATGGAGTTTCAGAGTGATGAAACTCAGGTTGTGGAGGTGATGGTTGAGGTGAAAGTGGATGAAGTTCTGGTTGTGGAGAGGGAGGAGGAATTGCTGGTTGTGGAGAAGGAGGAGGAATTGCTGGTTGTGGAGAGGGAGGTGGAATTTCTGGTTGTTGTGGAATTTGTGGTTCTTCTGGTATGGGTGAGAGAGTATGTTCTGGTTGAGTGTTTGGATTATTTGAGAGGGGAGCGGAAGCACGTTGATCAATTTCAGACAGAACTTTGTCAAGTTCTGATTCTGTTGATGTTGTGGGTTTTGGAGTTTGGGATTTGGTACGGGGTCTCCTTAGAGTCAGTGACTCAGAAGGGTCATCCTCTGGTTCCGTTTCATCAATATTTGGTATGGGGATTGGAAGTTCATGTGAAGCTGGGGTTGGGATTGATGTTGGAATAGCAGAAGAATTTAAAACATTAGCAGCAGATAGATTACCTCTTTTCTTAGGGGTCTGTTGGGATGGTCCTTCTGAAGTGGCCTTTCTTTTCTTCGTCTTCTTCACAGTAACTTCTGGATGTTGTTGGTGCAGATCTTTAATATTCAGTTTGGGATCTGTACCATCAGCCTTGCAAGCGTCCAAGTATCTGAGAACCACTACTGGTTTTGATTCAATCTCAGAAAATAGTGGAAAGTTGTCCAGAGGGACTCTTCTGCTGGTGATGTCAGCAAGAGGAGTAACGCTGGGCTCCTTTCTGATATTCTCTATCAGTTTCATTTTCTTCAGATTCTTGGCGTTCAGAGGCTTGCCAACAGTAGGTTCAATAGAACTTAATTCCTGAGCTTCTGTAAGGTGCTCTATCAGCCTATTCTCAGTTAGAATATCTGATATTAACCTGCCAAAGGGTATCCAATCCCTTTTTGTCCTTTCTTCTTCCCTTGTCTCCTTGACGCTGGTCCTGAGGTGATTAAACAGAAGATGAGCCAAGTTAATCTTTACCTTCTGATTAATAAAATAGATCAGAAACTGCTGATCTATATTTATATAATCAGGAGAGATTGTTGGCTTCCTGTGATTAAAGCACCCCAGAATAATCTTCGCCCATATTCTGTCCTGATCCTTTAAGTCTCTGATTTTGCTGCTGGGAACCCCATGGGTGAAAATCTGCCTTGCAATGACAGCAACGTCAGAGCATCTTTCAGCCATGTCGATACAGCGGATACCACCACCACTGTATCCAATCAATCTTGCTATGTGATCCTCAGTGATCACAATCTTCTTTCCCATTATGTAGGAGGTAACTTGATGTGTTGATGAGTACGCATGAATCCATAACTCCTTGACCAAGACTGGGAACGTTGGTCCCACCAACCTATCAAAATATCTCTCCCATCCCTGTGCCTTAACTTCTTCTGTCAAGTCGAATCCATTTTCTTTCAGACTGGAGAAGTCAACAATCAGTTCAGACAGCACTTCCAAATTCTTCACTGGTGTAAGGAGTGTTATGAAAGGAACTTCGTATTGTTCAGATGAAGCCTCCTTCTGAGAACCTGCAGAAACGTTGCTGGAGGTTGCCATGTTCACACTTAGGGTTTTCTGAGAAAACTTGAAAAATGGATTTCTTTTGAGAGAGATGAACACACAAGGAAAATGCAGAAAATATTTGTGAGATTGTAAGAAACAGTAAAAGATTAATGAAAGATGTTAATGTGCTTAAATAGATTTCAAAATATGTTTTGAAAACGTAAACGGTTTCAAGAAAGAGAAATAATTCATGATTACGTTTTAAAACATGATTACTTGCATTTAATACTTGCTGATTTTGGGGGATTTGAGAAAGATGCTTGAAACGATTACCAGACATGTGTCTCAATGCACCCAATCAGCATTTTTCCTTCTCGGATGCGTGCACGCGTTCTGCTTAAGAGATTTGCTGATGATTGGATGACACTTGTTTGATTTAGTGAGCAGCATGTCTATCCTTGAGCTGAAACGCTCAGATCTTTAAGAATAGAATCTGATACAATCTGCATGTCTATCTTTCTGAAAGGAGATTGATCAGAAGTTCACAGTAAAACAAATACATTCTGAAGGTTAATATATAAAATTAAAACATTTTCACTCTGGGCAGAGTTTCATGCTGAGATGTTTCAGAATGAAATTGAACCTATCTTCAGAAAGAGGTTTAGTGAAGATATCAACTCATTGATGGTCTGTATCAATAAATTTTAAGTTCAAAATTCCTTTCTGAATATAGTCCCTAATGAAGTGATGTTTTATTTCATAATGCTTAGCCCTAGAATGTAAAATGGGATTCTTACTTAAGCAAATAGCAGAAGTATTATCACAGAGTATAGGGATGTTACTCTCAAAAATCTGGAAGTCTTCAAGCTGAATTTTCATCCAGAGCATTTGTGTGCTACATCCTGCTGCTGCTATGTACTCAGCTTCTGCTGTTGATAGCGCAATTGTGGATTGCCTTTTGCTGGACCAAGAGGTCAGATTTTCTCCCAGAAACTGGCAGCTTCAAGAAGTACTTTTACGCTCTACTCTGTCTCCAGCAAAGTCAGCATCGCAGTAGCCTACTAAGCTGTAATCACTAGATTTTCTATAAAATAAACCCAGATTAATAGTACCTTTCAGATACTTGAAAATTCGCTTAACAGCTGTTAAGTGAGATTCTCTAGGATCTGATTGGAATCTAGCACAAATACATACGCTGAATAAGATATCAGGCCTTGAAGCTGTCAGATAAAGGAGAGAACCAATCATACCTCTGTAGACCTTCTGTTCTACCTTTTTGCTTACCTCTTCTCTTTCCAGAATGCACGTGGGATGCATTGGAATCTTTGATGGCTTACATTCTGAGAGGTCAAATTTCTTTATAAGATCTCTGACATATTTGCTCTGATGAATGTAAGTTCCCTCTGGAGTTTGATTGATCTAAATTCCTAGAAAGAATTTCAGTTCCCCCATGAGGCTCATCTCAAATTCTGCCTGCATACACTTAGCAAATTTTCTTCCAAGAGAAGGATTAGTAGATCCAAAAATAATATCATCAACATAAATTTGACAGACTAAGATGTCATTCTCAACTGACTTACAGAATAAGGTAGTGTCCACCTTCCCTCTGGTGAATTCATTTTCTAACAAAAAGTTACTTAGTCTTTCATACCAAGCTCTGGGAGCTTGTTTCAGACCATATAGTGACTTCTTTAGTTTGAAAACATGTTCTGGATGTTTTGTATTTTCAAAACCAGGGGGTTGGTGCACATAAACCTCTTCTTCTATATAACCATTTAAGAATGCACTCTTGACATCCATCTGATACAAAGTGATGCCTCTGTTAACAGCAAATGAAATTAAAAGTCTGATAGATTCTAACCTGGCGACTGGAGCAAAGGTTTCTGTATAGTCTATTCCCTCTTGCTGACTATAACCTTGTGCTACCAGTCGTGCTTTGTTTCTGATGACTTCACCTTGTTCATTTAGCTTGTTTCTGAACACCCATCTTGTTCCAATGACGTTGAATCCTTTTGGTCTGGGAACAAGATCCCATACGTCATTTCTGGTGAATTGATTCAGCTCTTCTTGCATTGCTAGAATCCAGTCGTTGTCCAGAAGTGCTTCATCAATAGAAGAAGGTTCAATCAGAGACACAAGTCCCATGAGGGTTTCTTCAGAGTTTATGAAGCTGGCTCTTGTTCTGATTGGATCTTCCTTTCTTCCTAAGATAGTTTCTTCTGGGTGATCCAAGCTGCTTCTGGGTAGTCTCTTCTGAGGTTGATCAGCAGCTGTTGTAGGATTGCTAGCAGTGCTCCTTTCAGATGTTGAAGGAGTGTCTTTGTTGAGAGCTTCTGATGACTTGTCTTCATAACCTGTAAATTCAATTTCCATACCTGCAAAAACTTCATTCTGCTTTGACTTTTCAGAGTCAAGCTTATCATCAAAACGAACACTGATTGATTCTTCCACAATCTATGTTTCTTTATTGTATACTCTGTACCCTTTTGAGCGTTCAAAGTATCCTAACATAATACACTTCTGTGCTTTAGAGTCAAACTTGTTCAAATAATTTTTTGTATTTAACATAAAACAAGTACATCCAAATGGATGAAAATATGAAATGTTGGGCTTTCTGTTCTTCCATAATTCATATGGAGTCTTTTCCAGAATAGGTCTTATTGAGATTCTATTCTGAATGTAGCACGCTGTGTTTATTGCCTCTGCCCAGATGATCTTAGCAACGTTTGTCTCATTGATCATGGTTCTGGCCATTTCTTGCAATGTTCTGTTCTTTCGTTCTATAACTCCATTTTGTTGGGGAGTTCTAGGACAAGAGAAATCATGCAGAATGCCTCTGTCATTAAAGAATGACTCAAATTCTTTATTTTCAAACTCTCCACCATGATCACTTCTGACTTTAACGATTCTAAGATCCTTTTCATTCTGAACTTGGTTACAGAAGGTAACAAACACAGAGTGTGACTCGTCCTTGTGTCTTAAGAACTTTACCCATGTCCATCTTCTATAGTCATCTACGATTACTAACCCATACTTCTTGCCACTGACTGAAGCAGTTTTAACTGGTCCAAATAAGTCAATGTGAAGAAGTTCTAATGGCTTAGAGGTAGAAACAACATTTTTAGATTTGAAAGAAGGTTTTGCAAACTTGCCTTTCTGACATGCTTCACACAGAGCATATGAATTGAACTTCAAATTAGGAAGTCCTCTGACCAGATTGAGTTTGTTAATCTGAAATATTCTTCTCATACTAACATGCCCCAATATTCTGTGCCAGATCCACTGCTCGTTGTTAACAGACATAAGACACTTTACATTCTGACTTTTCAGTTCAGAAAGTTTGATTTTATAGATGTTGTTTTTCCTCTTTCCATTAAACAGGATAATCCCATCTTTCTGACTAACAGCTTTACATGATTTTTGATTAAAGATTATATCATAACCGTTATCACTTAATTGACTTATGGATAACAGATTATGAATTAATCCATCTACTAGCAGAACATTATTTATAGAGGGAAGATTTCCATTACCTACAGTTCCAGAGCCAATGATCTTTCCCCTTTGATTGCCTCCAAAGCCAACGTGGCCTCCAGGCTTAAGTTCCAGGCTTTGGAACATATGCCTTCTTCCCGTCATGTGTCGCGAGCAGCCAGAGTCCAGGTACCATGACTGGTGTTTCTGATTTGCTGCTAAAGATATCTGCAACATGTATTATTTTATCCTTAGGTACCCAGATTTTCTTGGGTCCTGATTTGTTAGATTTACCAAAACTCTGGTTGAATTTTGGTTTCATAGAATACTTACTGCTAGTGTATTTAATATCATGTGTGTGACCATACACAAAATGTGAGTTCAGAGGAGTGTGTTTAATGGTTAAATCCATGGCATTGTTTGGTGTAGGAACCTTACCTTGGTATCCTATTCCCTTCCTGCCGTTTCTGCTAACTCCATAGATCATTGAAGCCATTTTGCTTCTATCTATGCTTTTAGCAAGGAACTTCTGGAAACTGTGATCATACTCCTTGATGATCTCATCAGCGCTGCTGGGAGTTTCAGAAATTGGTTCCTTTTGAGAGTTTTGTAAAACATTTTCTAATTTTGAAATTTTATTTCTCAGCTCAGAATTTTCCAATTTAAGACTCTCAGTCTTATCAGAGTCAGATTCAAGATTCCTTTTCAGGTTTCTAAATTTAACTCTAATCTGCTGGTACCTTTCCAGAATTTCATTAAGGCTTTCAGCAAGTTCAGCCTTAGTAAAATTAATTGCAAAGTCAGGAAATACCTCTTCAGTATCTGATTCTGAGTCTGATTCAGAAGCTTCACTGTCTTCTAAAATGTTGGCCATGAGAGCTATGTTTGCTCTCTCATCATCTTATTCTGAGTCAGCTTCACACGAGTCAGATTCATCCCATGTAGCCATGAGACTTTTCTTCTTTTCTCTTCCAAACTTCTTTTTGGGCTTTTCCCTCTGAAGCTTTGGGCAGTCACTCTTGTAGTGTCCTTGCTCATTGCATTCATAGCAGATGATGTCCTTGGTGTTTGGCTTTCTACTTCCTGAGGAGCCTTCAGATATTCTGTATCCAGAGGAAGAATCTGTCCTTCTGTATCTAGAAGAAGACTCATTCTGATCAGATCTTCTGGGATTCCTGAACTTCCTTTGCCTCTGCTTCCACAGTTGGTTCACTCTTCTGGAGAGGAGAGAGAGTTCGTCTTCTTCTGATGAGGATCCATCAGATGTTTCTTCAACTGCCTGCAAAACTTTAGACTCAGATTTTTTGTTAGATTTTAATGCTAAAGGCTTACCTTGCTTCTGAGGTTCATCAGCTTCTAGCTCTATCTCATGACTTCTGAGGGAGCTGATAAGTTCCTCCAGAGAAATTTTGTTGAGATCCTTTGCTAGCTTCAGAGCTGTAACCATTGGCCTCCACTGCTTTGGTAAGCTTATGATGATCTTCTTGACGTGATCAGCAGTAGAGTATCCTTTGTCCAGAACCTTGAGACCAGCCACCAGAATTTGGAATCTTGAGAACATTGTTTCAATGGATTCACTTTCTTCCATTTTGAATGCCTCATACTTCTGAATGAGTGCAAGAGCTTTAGTTTCTTTGACCTGAATGTTGCCTTCATGCGTCATTCTGAGTGAGTCAAACATGTTCTTTGCTGTGTCTCTGTTAGAGATCTTTTCATATTCAGTGTAAGAGATGGCGCTGAGAAGAATGGTTCTGGCCTTGTGGTGATTTTTGAAGTCACGCTTTTGTTGGTCAGACATTGCTTTCCTGTCAATCTTCTGGCTGCTTGCATTCACTGGGTGCGTGTATCCATCTATCACCATGTCCCACAGATCAACATCATGTTCCAGAAAGAAGCTTTCAATTCTGTCTTTCCAGTAATCAAAATTTTCTCCATCAAAGACTGGAGAATTGCCGCTGAATCTGTCTCTGTCTTCATTGTTGTCATTGCTGGTGTGTTGATAAGTTCCTGCCATTGTGTTTTTCTGACGCTGGATCTTGTACTGACACGGTTAAGTGTTTTAGCTCAGAACCAGGCGCTCTGATACCAATTGAAGAAGTGAAAAACACAAGAAGGGGGGTTGAATTATAAAAACTGGAAATTAATTGCAATCAACACGATATTTTTATCCTGGTTCGTTTGATCTCAAACTACTCCAGTCCACCCGTCAAGGTGATTTCGCCTCTCTCCAACGAGGTCTTAATCCACTATATTCAACTGAATATTACAATCTGCTTTAGCAACTGCTAGAGCCTTCTTGAGTCAAACCACAAACCGGTTTCTCAAGGAAATACTTTCTTACAAAGAATTGAAATCTAGGTGTGTGAATGTTTTCTACAAAAACTGTTTATCACAACTGTGATACTACACAACTTAAGCTTATGAGAACTAGATTGCTAAAATAATTGAGTAAGGAATTGAGAGCTTTTAGCAAACTGAGAGTAAGGAAGATGATGAATAGCTTTTAGGCGTGTAGAGTGTTGTAGAGCATTAGCCAATTCAATCTTCATTGACTTGTTTATATAGCATTGGAAATAGTGTACGTTGGAGTAATAATTCTGTTTCAATGCCAATAACATTCTTTCCTTATTAAGCAGATCTTGTCTGGAATGATGCCGTTTGTAATAAATCATCTTGAATGCACAGTACCGTTGCCACTTAAGTGTGTTATGGCTTTGGCTCATTCTGACGCTGCTTAGGTGCTGATGAACTATTGTCTTGATCAGAGTCCAGAGTGTTAAGCGCAGATCTGTTCATCAAGCTTCAGCATAAGCGCAAGTTGATCTTCTGATTCTGGTATCTGATATAACATCTTCTGATGCTGATGTTGATATCCAATTTTCTGATGCTGATGAGGATGTTCTCATGCTGATACCTATCAGAGTTTCTGTAACACAATGTAATTTTTAGATGGCATATGTGCCTTACATGAATCATACAATTAATGTATCTTAGAATTTTGTTATCATCAAAACTTAAACTTAGGGTAGTAGATTCAAACTTTGTTCTAACATTAGGAGCAAGTATTAGCGTCATGCCCCTATCTATCTGCAAAAAGCTAGAGATGGGAGAACTCAGACCCACAAAAATGTTCGTTCAATTAGCTGACTGATCAGTTAAATACCCTGTAGGTATACTGGAAAACGTTCCAGTTAGAATAGGTCAATTCTATATCCCGACCGATTTCATCATCATGGACATAACCGAGGACTCAGTTACCCCTATCATATTAGGAAGACCCTTCCTAGCCACCGCCGGAGCTATAATTGATGTAAAGAAGGGTAGACTAACATTCGAAGTTGGAGAAGAAAAAGTGGAATTCATCCTTACTCAATTCTTATAAGCACCAGCCATGAACGACACATGCTATCTTCTAGATGTCATAGACGAGTGCGTAAGAGAGATGGAAGCAGAACAGAGGAAATGTTCTGAGATAATGGAAATCCAAACCCCTCCTATATTCGAAAACGATGACAGTCTAAACGAAAGCTTAGCACTCACGCCCGATCATATGCCATGCCCGAAGAACCCCAGTGTAGAATTGAAAATCTTACCTAAGAATCTAAGATACGAATTCCTTGATACCGAACACACGCGACCAGTAATAGTAAACTCCAACTTAGGAAAGCTCGAAACTGAAAAACTTTTAGACGTCCTAAGGAGGTACCCAACCGCACTAGGTTATAACATATCTGATTTGAAAGGAATATGTCCTTCAATTTGTACGCACCGTATTATGCTAGAAGAGAATTGTAAAACCTCTAGAGAACCTCAAAGAAGGATTAACCCGATTCTTAGCACTGTAGTCAGAGATGAAATTACAAAGCTTATGGAAGCTGGAATCATATACCCGATCTCTAATAGTAAGTGGGTGAGCCCAGTACACGTGGTGCCCATGAAAGGAGGTATCACCGTTGTTAAGAACGCAAAAGGCGAACCAATAACGCAAAGAGTAGTCAATGGACATAGAGTGTGTATAGATTATAGAAAACTAAACAAAGCCACTCGTAAAGACCATTTTCCTCTACCCTTCATAGACCAAATGCTAGAACGGTTAGCCAAACATTCCTATTTCTGCTATCTAGACGGTTACTCCAGATTCTTTCAAATTCCCATTCACCCTGACGATCAAGAAAAGACTACTTTCACGTGTCCGTATGGAACGTTCGCATATAGACGAATGCCTTTCGGATTGTGTAATGCCCCAGCGACCTTCCAACGATGTATGATGTCAATATTTGCAGATTTTATAGACAACATCATGGAAGTGTTCATGGATGATTTCTCAGTATGCGGGGAAAGTTTCGAAGGATGCCTATCAAACCTAGAGAAAGTCTTAGAAAGATGTGTAAAAGTAAACCTCGTGCTCAATTGGGAAAAATGCCATTTCATGGTCAGAGAAGGAATCGTACTAGGACATGTCATATCCAATAAAGGGATTGAAGTTGACAAAGCCAAAATAGAAGTCATAAAAGAACTTCGACCACCTAAGACCGTTAGAGAAATACGAAGCTTTTTAGGACACGCCGGTTTTTATCGGCGATTCATTAAAGATTTCTCAAAAATTACTAAACCACTTACCGGTCTGTTAATGAAAGACGCTGAGTTCGTATTCGACGATGATTGTCATAAAGCGTTTGAAACTCTAAAATCAGCCCTTATCACCACACCAATCATGCAACCACCCGATTGGAATTTACCCTTCGAAATCATGTGCGACGCGAGTGATTACACCGTAGGCGCAGTTCTTGGACAAAGGAAGGACAAGAAACTCCACGCCATTTACTATGCTAGTAGAACGCTAGACCCAACCCAAATGAACTACCCCACGATTGAGAAAGAGCTGTTAGCAGTCGTCTTCGCGCTTGACAAATTCCGTTCCTATCTAGTGGGAGCGAAAATCATCATCTATACGGACCACGCTGCTATAAGATATCTATTAAATAAGAAAGATGCAAAACCAAGGCTCCTCAGATGGATCCTACTTTTGCAAGAATTTGACTTAGAGATTAAGGATAAAAAAGGGACCGAAAACATCGTAGCGGATCACTTGTCAAGATTGGAAGATATAAAACTCGAACAAGTGACGATTAACGACGATTTTCCATATGAACAACTGATAGCCCAAATAAGGAGCGACCTGGCTCAGTTAAACCTAAACGAACCAAAACCCAAGGAAGCCGTAAAAGCAATCCATGCAACCATGGGACTTCCATGGTATGCCGACATAGTTAACTATCTAGCTGCAAACGCGCTCCCACCAGACCTTACCTACCAACAGAAAAAGAAATTCTTCCACGATCTCAAATACTACTATTTGGACGAACCCTTACTGTTTAAAAGAGGACCAGACGGAATCTTTCGTCGATGCATACCCTAAGAAGAGATAGAAGATGTCATTTCCCACTGTCATTCATCTCCTTACGGGGGACACGCAAGCACTTCTAAAACTTGTGCAAAGATCTTACAAGCCGGCCTATTCTGGCCTAATCTATGGAAATATATCCACATCGCTGTTAGAAATTTCGATCGGTGTCAATGCACCAGTAATATTTCAAGACGCGATGAAATGCCTCAAAGAGGAATCCTAGAGGTAGAAATCTTCGACGTATGGGGAATTGATTTCATGGGACCCTTCCCATCTTATTTTGGAAACAAATATATACTCGTCGCGGTCGATTATGTTTCAAAATGGATCGAGGCCATAGCCTCTCCTACAAATGACACACGAGTGGTAATCAAACTCTTTAGAAACATAATCTTTCCAAGATTCGGTGTACCGAGACTCGTCATTAGTGACGGTGGCTCCCATTTAATCTCAAAGATATTCGATAAATTACTATTTAAGTATGGAGTGAAACATCGTATAGCGACACCATACCACCCACAAACCAGTGGACAAGTCGAAGTCTCAAACAGAGAAATTAAGAAGATCTTAGAAAAAACTGTAGCCACATCCAGGAAAGATTGGTCATCAAAGCTCAACGAAGCTTTATGGGCCTATAGGACGGCCTACAAGACCCCTATAGGAACTACACCCTTCTACCTCGTATACGGAAAATCCTGTCACCTCCCAGTAGAATTAGAACACAAAGTGTATTGGGCAATTAAAACGCTTAACATGAACTACACTGCTGCGGGAGAAAAACGAGTCCTGGATTTAAATGAATTAGAAGAATTAAGATTAGATGCTTATGAGAATGCTAAAATATACAAAGAGAGAACTAAAAAATGGCATGATAAGCGTTTATCTAGGAAAGAATTTAGTGTGGGAGATGTCGTACTATTATTTAATTCAAGACTTAGGCTCTTCCCTGGTAAATCAAAATCTAGATGGTCAGGTCCGTATGAAATTACAAAAGTGTTCCCTAGCGGAGCAATAGAAATTAAGGGTAGAAATACTGACCCGTTTACAGTAAACGGGCAGCGGTTAAAACAATACAATAACATTGAAAATAGAGACTATACGAATAGTCTAAGACTTTTAGAATTTCCCAATATTCCACCCGAATAATTTGCTGCTAGGCACTATGTCAGGCTTTTGACGTTAAAAACAGCACTTAGTGGGAGGCAACCCACTTATTTGTTAATTGTTATTTGTTTCTATTTATTTATTTACTATACTTTTCGTTTTTGCATTTATTCCTATTTAAGTTTTATTTTTCATTTTCTTTCTTTTGTTATAATTTTCATAAAACTGCTACTGATTTCAAAATAATTTTAATTGCCACATGATTTCTGAAAAGTTTTTGTTTCTCTTCTACCTTCTCTCCTGACTTGTTTCCCTGACTAACACTAACCATGGAACCAAAACCACATAATTTCTTGGAAACCACCTTTAGGGGTATAAACCAAAAGGGAAAATTCGAGGAATTATCAAAAAGAAACATTGGTATGACACTTTATTATGATGAACCCACTATGAATGCTTTAGGTATATTGGATAGTATTCTGTACTTGTTTAACCAGCTGGGTTGGGAAAAAGCCCAAATTAAGAATAGGTTTGTCACCTACCGTGAGCTCACCTTTGAATTTCTAAGCTCACTAGTCCATATTGAAGTGGTGAAAAACACAAGAAGGGGGGGTTGAATTGTAAAACTGAAATCTAAAGCAATGAACAAGATATTTTTATCCTGGTTCGTTTGATCTCAAACTACTCCAGTCCACCCGTCAAGGTGATTTCGCCTCTCTCCAACGAGGTCTTAATCCACTATATTCAACTGAATATTACAGACTGCTTTAACAACTGCTAAAGCCTTCTTGATTCAAACCACAACCCGGTTTGTCAAGGTAACACTTTCTTACAAAGAGATAAAACTATGTGTGTGGATGTTTTCTACAAAACTTTATCACAACTGTGATGTATACACAAATTGAAGCTTAGAAACTAGATTGCTAAACAGTAATGGAATATCAGAGTGTATGGTTTAGCAAAACTGAGAGAACGAAGATTATGGTTTAGATTTTGTGCGTGTAGAGATTTGGAGAGCATTAACCATTTCAATCTTCAAAGCCTTGTTTATATAGCATTGGGATGATGAACGTTGGATGCAATATTCTTGATTCAATGCTAATAACAAGCTTTCCTTATTTAGCAGATCTTGTCTGGAATGAGGCCGTTGGAATTAATTTGCTTTCAATGCACAGTACCGTTGCTTACTTAATGCAAGTTCTGGCTTGGCTCATTCTGACTCTGCTTCGCTGCTGATGAACTATTGTGTTTCTGTATCAGAGTGTTGAGCGCAGTCTTGTTCATTAGGATTCAGCATGTACGTGAGTTGATCATCTGATTTTGACATTCTGATGTAGCAACTTCTGATGCTGGTGTCCAAAATCAAGTTCTGATGCTGAATAGATGTGATCTTGCTTATTTCAATCAGAGTATCTGCAAGTCAGAACATAATAATTTTAGGCAGCAGATAGTTCATACATGAAACTTATAAATACTATATCTTTTCACTTTGTTATCATCAAAACTTAAATATAGGGTAGTAGATTCAAACTTTGTTCTAACAATCTCCCCCTTTTTGATGATGACAAAAACTAGATATTTTAAATGAAAATAACGTGAAAAGGTATCTGGAATATGTATCAGAATAAGAAGTAAAAGGATAAGGAGTAAGGAGATGTCAGAGTTGAGAGATACTCCCCCTGAGTTTATTACTTCCCTTTGATTATACGTGTTCTTCAGGATCATATCTTTTTGCCTTTCTTTGAACATCAGAGTATCAGAGTCTTTGACTTATCAGAAGCTTTGTGTCAGAGCAGAGCTTCAGAGCTTTTCTTGTCAGAGCTTTGCTTTGGATCAGAACATTAGGGCGGATCAGAACTTCATATTGATCAGAGCTTCTAGTCTTCAGAGTGTTCGGGAGCTTCCTTGTGCCTGTAGACTTTAAACAAAACAAAAAAAAACATTTCAAGTAATAGAGTTAGAATGTTTGAGAATTTCTGTCTAGTTAGCCGTTATTGATTTAAATATCATTCTTGTTCTCCCCCTTTTTGTCAGCAATCAAAAAGTGTTGATGATGTGCTAAAACAATTAGGATCAGAAAAACTAATCATATTAAGATAGTTCAGAATCAAAACAAGAAAATATTACAAAACATAATCAAACAGTACATCAGAAAATCAAGGAAAATATGAAAAAGGTCATGCATGAAAAAAAAATTAAGGTTGAGGAGGCAAGCGTGTGAACAGGTTCTCCAGCATGGCTTGAATCTTTTCAGAAGTCTCATTCTGCTTATGCACCATGCTGACAACAGTGTCAATCTTGCTGTCCTGCACATCCATTCTCTCTTTCATCTTCTGATCGTTTTCATCCATCCGCTGCTGCAGACGCATGTCATTCAGCCTTAGTTCTTCCAGGGTCTGCCTGTCCAAGGCAGCTTGAGAAGCATCAGAAGCAGGAGGCTTCTCAGAACTTTCAGCGACATCCTCTGCTTGACTTTCTTCAGCTTGAATGGTCTTGTCTTCTTCTGATTGAATGGTCTTGTCTTGCACCTTTGCAGCTTGCTGTTTCTCAGACCAAGGTTTACTGTCCAGAGGGAGCACGTCCTCTGTCAGAAGCATACTTCCAACTTCATTCAGAAGCTTGCTGAAATTTTGTTGTGCCTGCTCATAGTTGATATCCTGCAACTTGAGGGCTTCAACACGTACCCAAAGTCTGAATTGTGACCAGAGCTGATCAGAAGCAGCTGGGTCAATCATTCCAGGACAGACTTGCTTCAAAGAAGCAATCCATTACAACACACCTGTTTCAAAATTCAAAATACCAGAGCCAACATCTGGTTGCTTTGGTTTTGGGATGGCAATTTTGTGTTTTAGATCAGCAAGACGGTCAAGACTGGTTAAGTCTATGAAGGTCCTGCTGGGGTTTTCAGAGGTTTTCTGAGCAGCTGTTTGTTTTGGAGAAGGGGTATCAGAGTCAGATATTACGATTGGACTGGGTGGTGTTTTGGGAGTATTTGGTGGTGTCGATTCTGATGAGGATGGTAACTGGGGCATGACAACGGTTGTTCCACATGGCAGCTGAATTGCCAGCGGTGATGGTTGAGGTGAATGAGGTTCAGATTGATGAGGGGAAGGAGTTTCAGAGTGGTGAAACTCTGTTTATGGTGAAGGTGGATTAATTTCTGGTTGGGGAGAGGGAGGTGGAATCTCTGATTGTTCAGGGATCAGAGGTTCTTCGGAGAGTGGTTGTTGTTGTTCTGGTTCTTCAGCAGATTGCTGTTGTTCTGGTTGTGGAGGAGGAACATTTTGTGGTGCAGAGTTTGGTTGATCAGAGGTTTGTTGATCAATATCAGACAGCACTTGGTCAAGTGCTGATGTTGTTGAAATTGTTGGTTGTTTGGGATGTTTGGTTCTAGGTCTTCTGAGTTTTAATGCCTCAGAAGGGTCTTCTTCTTGTACGGTTTCATCTATGGTAGGGATGGGGATTGAGATTCTATGAGAGGTTTGAGGAGGGATAGATGTTGGAATAGTAACAGAATTTAAAACAGGGGCAGCAGATGAAATACCTCTTTTCTTTGGAGTCTGCTGAGATGATCCTTCTGATGACGCCTTCCTCTTTTTTGTCTTCTTCAGAGTCACTTCTGGTTGAGGTTGATGCAGATCTCTGATATTCAGCTTTGGATCTGTTCCATCTGCCTTGCACGCATCCAAGTACCTGAGAATCACCTCTGGTTTGGATTCAATTTCAGAAAATAACGGAAAATCACTCAGAGGCACTCTTCTGCTGGAGATATCAGCAGTGGAAGTAGCTCTGGGTTCCTTCTGAATATTCTCTATCAGCTTCATCTTTTTCAGATTCTTTGCGTTCAGAGGTTTCCTAATTGTTGGTTCAATAGTGCTCAGCTCTTGAGCTTCTATCAGATGCTCAATCAGCCTATTCTCTGTCAGAATATCTGATATCAACCTTCCAAAAGGTATCCAATCCCTCTTGGTTCTTTCTTCTTCCCTTGTTTCTTTCACACTGGTTCTGAGGTGGGTGAACAGGAAGTGAGCCAGATTGATCTTTATCTTCTGATCAATAAAGTAGATCAGAAACTGCTGATCCACATTTATGTAATCAGGAGAACTTGTTGGTTTCCTGTGGTTGAAGCACCCCAGAATTATCTTAGCCCATACTCTGAAATGATCCTTCAGATCCTTAATCTTGCTGCTGGGCATCCCAAGAGTGAAAATCCTGTTAGCTACCACACCTATATCAGCACATCTTTCAGCCATGTCCACACAACGGACGCCACCACCACTTTGACCGATTAGCCTTGCAATGAGATCTTCAGTAATCACAATCTTCTTCCCCATAACAAAAGAGGTGACTAGATGTGTTGAAACCTTGGCGTGAATCCAAAATTCCTTGACCAGCGCTGGGAATGTTGGTCCAACCAACCTATCGAAATACCTTTCCCACTTTTGAGCCCTAACTTCTTCAGTTAGGTCAAAACCATTCTCCTTCAAGCTTTCAAAGTCAATGATTAATTCAGAAAGTACTTCAAGATTCTTCACCGGAGTGAGGAGAGTTCTGAGTGGCACTTGATATTGCTCAGATGATGCTTTCTTTTGAGTACCTGCAGAAACGCTGCTGGAGGTTGCCATGTTCACACTAAAAGGGTTTTGAGAATGAACTGAGGAAAAAGATTTGCAAGAGATGAACTCAGAAATTTGCAGAAAATGCTTGAGTATTAGTGAGAAAGCGTAAAGAATAAGAATGAGAGATTAATGTGCTTAAATAGAGTTTTCAAAACTATTTTGAAAAGATAAACGTTTTTTTAAGAGAGAGAAAAATCATGATTGCCATTTAAAAGCATGATTACTTTTCATTAAATGCTTGCTGATTTTGGGGGATTTGAGAAAGATACTTAAAAACGGTTACCAGACATGTGTCTCAATGCACCCAATCAGCGCTTTGCCTTCTCAGAAGCGTGCACGCGTTCTGCTTCAGAGATATGCTGATGATTGGATGACACTTGTTTGATGTAGTGATCAGCACGTCTGTCTTTGAGCTTAGACTCTCAGATCTTTAGACTTGCATCTGATACAATCTGCATGTTCTATCTTTCTGAAAGGAGATTGATCAGAAGTTCACAGTAAAATAATTACATTCTGAAGATAAATATATGGAATTAAAACATTTTCATTCTGGACATACTTTCATGCTGAGATGTTTCAGAATGAAGTTAAACCTATCTTCTGAAAGGGGTTTAGTAAAGATATCAGCCCATTGATGGTCTGTATCTATAAATTTTAAGTTCAAAATACCTTTCTGAATATAGTCCCTAATGAAGTGATGTTTTATTTCTATATGCTTAGCTCTAGAATGTAAAATGGGATTCTTACTTAAGCAAATAGCAGAAGTATTATCACAAAGTATAGGAATGTTACTCTCAAAAATCTGGAAGTCTTCAAGCTGACTTTTCATCCAGAGCATTTGTGTGCTACATCCTGCTGCTGCTATGTACTCAGCTTCTGCTGTTGACAGAGCAATTGTTGATTGCCTTTTGCTGGACCAAGAGATCAGATTTTCTCCCAGAAACTGGCAGCTTCCAGAAGTACTTTTACGTTCCACTCTGTCTCCAGCAAAATCAGCATCACAGTAGCCTACTAAGCTGTAATCACTAGATTTTCTATAAAACAAACCCAGATTAGTAGTACCTTTCAGATACTTGAAAATTCGCTTAACAGCTGTTAAGTGAGATTCTCTAGGATCTGATTGGAATCTAGCACAGATACA
Organism: Vicia faba; assembly: GCA_948472305.1. NCBI lineage: Eukaryota > Viridiplantae > Streptophyta > Magnoliopsida > Fabales > Fabaceae > Vicia > Vicia faba. The sequence goes on along the minus strand of OX451735.1, from coordinate 615,429,900 downwards.
AACACTGAATAATATGTCAGGTCTTGAAGCAGTCAGATAGAGGAGAGAACCAATCATACCTCTGTAGACTTTCTGTTCTACATTTTTGCTTACCTCTTCTCTTTCCAGAATGCACGTGGGATGCATTGGAATCTTTGATGGCTTACATTCTGAGAGGTCAAATTTCTTCAGAAGATCTCTGATGTATTTGCTCTGATGAATGTAAGTTCCTTCTGGAGTTTGATTGATCTGAATTCCTAGAAAGAATTTCAGTTCCCCCATGAGGCTCATCTCAAATTCTGCCTGCATACACTTAGCAAATTTTCTTCCAAGAGAAGGATTAGTAGAACCAAAAATAATATCATCAACATAAATTTGACAGACTAAGATGTCACTCTTAACTGATTTACAGAATAGAGTAGTGTCCACTTTCCCTCTGGTGAATTCATTTTCCAGCAGAAAGTTACTTAGCCTTTCATACCAAGCTCTGGGAGCTTGTTTCAGACCATACAGTGACTTCTTTAGTTTGAAAACATGTTCTGGATGTTTTGTATTTTCAAAACCTGGGGGTTGGTGTACATAAACTTCTTCTTCTATATAACCATTTAAGAATGCACTTTTGACATCCATCTGATACAGAGTGATGCCTCTATTAACAGCAAATGAAATTAAAAGTCTGATAGATTCTAACCTGGCAACTGGGGCAAAGGTTTCTGTATAGTCTATCCCCTCTTGCTGACTATAACCTTGTGCAACCAGTCGTGCCTTGTTTCTGATGACTTCACCTTGTTCATTTAGCTTGTTTCTGAACACCCATCTTGTTCCAATGACGTTGAATCCTTTTGGTCTGGGAACGAGATCCCATACGTCGTTTCTGGTGAATTGATTCAGCTCTTCTTGCATTGCCAGAATCCAGTCATTATCCAGAAGTGCTTCATCAATAGAAGAAGGTTCAATCAGAGACACCAGTCCCATAAGAGTTTCTTCAGAGTTTCTGAAGCTTGCTCTTGTTCTGATTGGATCTTCCTTTCTTCCTAGGATAGTCTCTTCTGGGTGATCCAAGCTGCTTCTGGGTAATCTTTTCTGAGGTTGATCAGCAGCTGTTGTAGGATTTCTAGCAGTGCTCCTTTCAGACGTTGAAGGAATGTCTGAGTTGAGAGCTTCTGATGACTTGTCTTCAGAACCTGCAAATTCAATTTCTATACCTGCAAAAACTTCATTCTGCTTTGACTTTTCAGAGTCAAGCTTGTCATCAAAACGAACACTGATTGATTCTTCCACAATCTGTGTTTCTGTATTGTATACTCTGTACCCTCTTGAGCGTTCAGAGTATCCTAACATAATACACTTCTGTGCTTTAGAGTCAAACTTGTTCAAATAATTCTTTGTATTTAATATAAAGCAAGTACATCCAAATGGATGAAAATATGAAATGTTGGGCTTTCTGTTCTTCCACAATTCATATGGAGTCTTTTCCAGAATAGGTCTTATTGAGATTCTATTCTGAATGTAGCACGCTGTGTTTATTGCCTCTGCCCAGAAGATCTTAGCAACGTTTGTCTCATTGATCATGGTTCTGGCCATTTCTTGCAATGTTCTGTTCTTTCGTTCTACAACTCCATTTTGTTGGGGAGTTCTAGGACAAGAGAAATCATGCAGAATGCCTCTGTCATTAAAGAATGACTCAAAATCTTTATTTTCAAATTCTCCACCATGATCACTTCTGACTTTAACGATTCTAAGATCCTTTTCATTCTGAACTTGGTTACAGAAGGTAACAAACACAGAGTGTGACTCGTCCTTGTGTCTTAAGAACTTTACCCATGTCCATCTGCTATAGTCATCTACGATTACTAACCCATACTTCTTACCACTGACTGAAGCAGTTTTAACTGGTCCAAATAAGTCAATGTGCAGAAGTTCTAATGGCTTAGAGGTGGAAACAACATTTTTGGATTTAAAAGAAGGTTTTGCAAATTTGCCTTTCTGACATGCTTCACACAGAGCATCTGAATTGAACTTCAAATCAGGAAGTCCTCTGACCAGATTGAGTTTGTTAATCTGAGATATTCTTCTCATACTAACATGCCCCAATCTTCTGTGCCAGATCCACTGCTCGTTGTTAACAGACAGAAGACATTTTACATTCTGACTCTTTAGTTCAGAAAGTTTGATTTTGTAAATGTTGTTTTTCCTCTTACCATTAAACAGGATAGTCCCATCTTTCTGACTAACAGCTTTACATGATTTTTGATTAAAGATTATATCATAACCGTTATCACTTAATTGACTTATGGATAACAGATTATGCATCAATCCATCTACTAGCAGAACATTATTAATAGAGGGAAGATTTCCATTACCTACAGTTCCAGAGCCAATTATCTTTCCCCTCTGATTGCCTCCAAAGCCAACGTGACCTCCAGGCTTAAGTTCCAGGCTTTGGAACATATGCCTTCTTCCCGTCATGTGTCGTGAGCAGCCAGAGTCCAGGTACCATGACTGGTGTTTCTGACTTGCTGCTAAAGATATCTGCAACATGTATTATTTTATCCTTAGGTACCCAGATTTTCTTGGGTCCTGATTTGTTAGTTTTACCAAAACTCTGGTTGAATTTTGGTTTCACAGAGTGCTTACTGCTAGTATATTTGATATCATGTGTGTGACCATACACAAAATGTGAATTCAGAGGAGTGTGTTTAATGGTTAAGTCCATGACATTCTTTGGTGTAGGAACCTTACCTTGGTATCCTATTCCTTTCCTGCCGTTTCTGCTAACTCCATAGATCATTGAAGCCATTCTGCTTCTATTTATGCTTTTAGCTAGGAACTTCTGGAAACTGTGATCATACACCTTGATGATCTCATCAGCGTTGCTGGGAGTTTCAGAAATTGGTTCCTTCTGAGAGTTTTGTAAAGAGTTTTCTAATTTTGAAATCTTATTTCTCAGCTCAGAATTTTCCAATTTGAGACTCTCAGTCTTATTAGAGTCAGATTCAAGATTCCTTTTCAGGTCTCTGAATTTAGCTCTAATTTGCTGATAACATTCCAGAATCTCATTAAGGCTTTCAGCAAGTTCAGCCTTTGTAAAGTTAACAACGAAGTTAGGAAATACCTCTTCAGTGTCTGATTCTGAGTCTGATTCAGAAGCTTCACTGTCTTCTGAAATGTTAGCCATGAGAGCTATGTTTGCCCTTTCATCATCTGATTCTGAGTCAGCTTCAGACGAGTCAGAGTCATCCCATGTGGCCATGAGACTTTTCTTCTTCTCTCTTCCAAACTTCTTTTTGGGCTTTTCCCTATGAAGCTTTGGGCAGTCACTCTTGTAGTGTCCTTGCTCATTGCACTCATAGCAGATGATGTCTTTGGTGTTTGGCTTTTTGCTACTGGAGGAGCCTTCAGATCTTCTGTATCCAGAGGAAGAATCTGTCCTTCTGTATCTGGAAGAAGACTCGTTCTGATCAGATCTTCTGGGATTCCTGAACTTCCTTTGTCTTTGCTTCCACAGTTGATTTACTCTTCTGGAGAGAAGGGAAAGTTCGTCTTCTTCTGATGAGGATCCATCAGATGTTTCTTCAACTGCCTGCAAAACTTTAGACTCAAATTTTCTGTTAGATTTTAATGCTAAAGGCTTACCTTGCTTCTGAGGCTCATCAGCTTCTAGCTCTATCTCATGACTTCTGAGGGAGCTGATAAGTTCCTCCAGAGTGATTTTGTTGAGATCTTTAGCTAGCTTCAGAGCAGTAACCATAGGCCTCCACTGCTTGGGTAAACTTCTGACGATTTTCTTGACATGGTCAGCAGTAGAGTATCCTTTGTCCAGAACTTTGAGACCAGCTACCAGAATCTGGAATCTAGAGAACATAGTTTCAATGGATTCAGATTCTTCCATTTTGAACGCCTCATACTTCTGAATGAGCGCCAGAGCTTTTGTTTCTTTAACCTGAACGTTGCCCTCATGCGTCATTCTGAGAGAATCAAAAATATTCTTAGCTGTGTCTCTGTTGGAGATCTTTTCATACTCAGTATAGGAGATGGCACTGAGGAGGATGGTTCTGGCCTTGTGGTGATTCTTGAAGTCACGCTTTTGTTGATCAGACATTGTTTTTCTATCAATCTTCTGACCACTTGCATTCACAGGGTGCGTGTATCCATCTGTCACCATATCCCACAGATCAGCATCATGTGCCAGAAAGAAGCTTTCAATTCTGTCTTTCTAGTAATCAAAGTTTTCTCCATCAAAGACTGGAGGTTTGCCACTGAATCTGTCTCTGTCCTCATTGTTGTCATTGCTGATGTGAGAATTGTTTCCTGCCATTGTGTTTTTCTGACGCTGGATCTTGTACTGACATGGTTAAGTGTTTTAGCTCAGAACCAGGCGCTCTGATGCCAATTGAAGTGGTGAAAAACACAAGAAGGGGGGGTTGAATTGTAAAACTGAAATCTAAAGCAATGAACAAGATATTTTTATCCTGGTTCGTTTGATCTCAAACTACTCTAGTCCACCCGTCAAGGTGATTTCGCCTCTCTCCAACGAGGTCTTAATCCACTATATTCAACTGAATATTACAGACTGCTTTAACAACTGCTAAAGCCTTCTTGATTCAAACCACAACCCGGTTTGTCAAGGTAACACTTTCTTACAAAGAGATAAAACTATGTGTGTGGATGTTTTCTACAAAACTTTATCACAACTGTGATGTATACACAAATTGAAGCTTAGAAACTAGATTGCTAAACAGTAATGGAATATCAGAGTGTATGGTTTAGCAAAACTGAGAGAACGAAGATTATGGTTTAGCTTTTGTGCGTGTAGAGATTTGGAGAGCATTAACCATTTCAATCTTCAAAGCCTTGTTTATATAGCATTGGGATGATGAACGTTGGATGCAATATTCTTGATTCAATGCTAATAACAAGCTTTCCTTATTTAGCAGATCTTGTCTGGAATGAGGCCGTTGGAATTAATTTGCTTTCAATGCACAGTACCGTTGCTTACTTAATGCAAGTTCTGGCTTGGCTCATTCTGACTCTGCTTCGCTGCTGATGAACTATTGTGTTTCTGTATCAGAGTGTTGAGCGCAGTCTTGTTCATTAGGCTTCAGCATGTACGTGAGTTGATCATCTGATTTTGACATTCTGATGTAGCAACTTCTGATGCTGGTGTCCAAAATCAAGTTCTGATGCTGAATAGATGTGATCTTGCTTATTTCAATCAGAGTATCTGCAAGTCAGAACATAATAATTTTAGGCAGCAGATAGTTCATACATGAAACTTATAAATACTATATCTTTTCACTTTGTTATCATCAAAACTTAAATATAGGGTAGTAGATTCAAACTTTGTTCTAACACATATACCCGAACATGGAAAAGGAACCCGAAAAGGAATTATAAGTTTCCGTCTCTTTGGAATTGATTTTGTTTACACTCATAAGGAACTAGCTGACCTGTTAGGATTCCCTAGCGGCCCTTTTGCTTACTCTACTACCCAGGTTGAACTGATGGATATTGAGCTAGATTACTTTTGGGGGACTTTAACTGGTAATTATCACCCTGATCCGGATAACATGGATAATGATGAGATACATAACCCTGCTATCCGCTATTTTCATAAGATTCTAGCCCATACTGTATTCGGGAAAGAGGAGAACTGTACTGCAGTGTCTAAGGACGAGATATTTTTACTATATTGTATGAACCAAGGCCAACCCGTTAATGCCGTGCCATTCCTAATGCAAACCTTTTACCGCATTATCGATAACCCTGATGAACCAATCATCATAGGTGGCCTGGTCACAATGATTGCAAATGCCCTCGGCCTTAGATACCAGCTGAATAGGTGCCCACATTTTGGTACGATTCGTCCTATGAATATTGATTTTTGCTTTGACCGCCGTATAATAGCAAACCATGATCATCCACCTTATGAGTATTTGATAAGAGATGAAGTTGTAAACCTATTCACCCTTCCAAACCATAACAAATTAAGTGTCCATAACCGTGATAACTGGCTTTATGAGCTAAACCCACCCGACCACCCTCCTACACCTGAGACACCACAAGATTATCAAATTTATGATGATGTTATGTCTGACATGGGTGACCCTAAGACTCCTCCTGTTTACTACGAAAACTTCAACATGGCAGAGGCTGATGAAGCCTCTGAACCAACCAAGAAGGATTACACTGATAATCTGAATAAAATTGTTACCACACTTGATACCTACCAGACTAACATTAATGGAATAAAAGACGAAATAAAAAGCATGCGTCTGGAGATAATCAGATTAACTGACATAACCGTGGAGAAATTTTATCACATTCATAATACACTCGAAGACGTAAAATCAAAGCTTGGATGAACTCACAAAAATCAGCTCTAGTTTTATATTTCCTTTTGTTTTGTTTCTAGGAAGTTTCCCATTTTCGCATATTTTCAGTTTCGTTTTAATTTGGAACAAATTTACTTTTATGTAGTTTTTGAATTTCTGGTGTTGAACAAGCAAATTTATGGAATCAAAGTTTCAGTTATTTAGTATTCATTTGCTAGTTTCATCTATGCCAATTATAATGCTTTACATAAAATTGCGAGCTTCGCTCTGATCGATTTATGTTTTGATGTTTTGGAATATATATATTTGCATTTGCTTGGTATAACACTGAATGTATACTGCTATTGAAATGCCTCTGTGTAAAGATAGGATGTTGCAGAATTGGTACAAAACTGTCTGCTAAAAATTACATATTTTGCTGCTGTTACGACCGTCACAACCCCCTTACGATCGTCACACGCCTTTTAGCGTGTTACGACCGTCATGCCTGTGTTACGACCGTAACACGGGTTATATCAGTAACCCCTATAGCAGACAGAAGCTCTTCTTCTTCAACCTTTCCCTCTTCTTCCACTACTTCAAAACCGTCCCACTACCTCCATCAATCCCCATTCACACCACTTAACTCACCATTATTCTCCACTAATTTTCAAACTTCCCATTACTTTCCCTTATTATATATACATCTCATAAATCGTATCCCTCACCAATTCCAACCCACAACCCACTCTCTCTAACACTATTGCATGCAAAAATGGCAAACGTAAACCAGCAAATTCCAGGCATCCACTTACGCGATGGTGAACAAGGTGAAACCCAACGCACGAAGTTCTTGAGGTTTCAACGCCAAGGCCTCCATCCCACTAGGTACGTCGACATTGACTGCCTCAAAGACCTTGGATTGCTTCAAAGTGTCCAATATCTCCTTCAAAATGTAAACCTTTGGACCCTCTGTAGCCAGCCCCAACCCACGTACGAGAATCTCACTCTCGAGTTCCTCAGTTCCTTCTGCTACATCACTCCTAATGGTCCAACAAATCAACTTACTGGTGCGGTAAGGTTTCTCATTTTCGAAACCGAATACGACTTCTCTCAGAATGCATTCGGTCGATTACTCGACTTCTGTACTGATGAAGGCGCTCACCTCCGTGTACCTGACACCTTCTAAGAGGAATCCTTTAATCTATGGCATAGCCTGACCAACAACCGTGCTAGCTCCTACGATCACCTCAATGCCACACAAATTCATAATCCCGCCATTCTCTATTTCCATCGCATCCTGTGCAACACCATTTTCGCAAGGGACAGTAACGATAAGCTCAACTCCAAAGAGCTATTCTTCATGCACTGCGCGTTCACCGATCAGAAAATCAACGCCGCACCCTTCCTCTTGGCCCATATTCATTCAATTTGCACTCGAGGCGGCAAACCTTTCTACTTCGGAGGGCTTGTCACTTCTATTGCCTTGGCTTTGAATCATGGCGACACCCTTGCCCATCTGCCCTCCAGAGCACCGGTTTTGCTCACCTTGGACCATTGCACATCTGCTCATCTCATTCACGAGCGGGACGACGGAAAGTTCAATCCAGTGATCCGAAACGTTGTTTATTATAACATTGTTCTGCCTTGCAGGGACCGTATCGATCCATAAAACCGAGCCAATTGGCTATTTGATGCCCCTGACGGCCATGCACTCGTGCACGATGACCAGCCGGATGCTCCAACTGACGAGATCCAGGAGGAATTGGACCGCGAAGCACCTACTCCCGACATTCCTGAGTCCTCTTCTGCACCACCTACTTTCACTATGGAGGACATCCTCAGAGCCCTCCATCAGCAAAATCAAATGGGTGTAGCTCTTGAATGGAAGCATCAGGAGCAGTATGACACTTTATATGCACAGAACGTCCAAATTCTGAGCGGCCAGCGCAACGTCAACGAGAAGCTGGACGAGGTTTTATCTTAGCTTAACGCCTTACGGATGGAAGTAATCGCTCTTGGCTCGCATGATACCAACCTTGAAGCCACACCTACCCGACGCTCCCGCACCCGAAGCAGAGGCAGAGGCCACCAGTAGTTTTCTTTTGTTTTTGTTTCTGCATTTCATTCATTTCCCTTTCCGTACCGTTTTTCTATTTGTAATCCTTCTTACCATATATCATGACATTGCGACAATGTCTGATATAGTGTGGGAGAGGCACTATGCTTTTTATTCCGCATTTTCTTCATGTTGCAAATTCTAGTAATTTTATGGTAATTTTATGATATTTTCAAGTTTTTCAAGTTTTCCCCGTATTATAAGCCATACCAAAAAAATTCTTTGTTCGCATAGCTCGACATACCTACCTTAAACGGAAACCTAGTTAGGAAGACGAGAACGAGTAAACAAAATCAATACGATTATGACACTGCAAACATCCTGCTTATGCAACCCGTCTAAACAAAACGTTATACGTACACCTCGATTTTTAAGTTCTGAAGTAACCCCTAGTAGTTTATACTAGCAGTCAGCACCGTCTGGACACAAACCACGTGGGGAGCCGATGAATATAAGTGTTTGATTCCTAATCAATGAAACATCCTTCTCATCTCGATGCTAAGCAAAGAAAATCTTGTGCCAAAAGACAAAGATCGCATACGAGACATAAGTATAAGAGAAGAAGTCCATTGTTGGTTGGTTCAGAGGTATCTGGTTCTGAAATTGGTAGGGCGTGCTACGGCTCAATCTCCCGCAACCTCCGATTTGGAAAAATATAGGGTAACCACATCCGTGTACCAGACCCCGTGACAAAAATAGGATCAAAGTCACTAATCGGCTACTCCACTACGTGCGTGCAAAGACAAAGGGCTTAATGTGATTGCGCCAGAACGAAACCGGGCGAAAAAGCACGAGAGGATCGAGGTTGAAATGTGACGAAACAATTAAGCGGTTTGTTAAAGTGGAAATACGCGACTCAATTGTGTCATTGGCGTATCACTGACGTTTTACTCAAGTACCGGCCGACTGACGATTGGTTTTATGTGTTTTATCTCAAAAATCAAAGGTATGTCGTGCATGTACGCCTGACGAACACTTGTCCAATTTTTACGACTATTTGCTTGAGGACAAGCAAAGGTTTAAGTATGGGAGGATTTTATAACGAGAAATCGTATCATATATTTACTATGAAATTAAACCGCTTTATATCGTATTGACCCGATTAACTCTCGAATACTCCGAGTTTTGTATGATTTTATGCAGGTACAACATATCTTAGCTCAAACTAGAAAGAAACATGAAATGTACAAGATTGCAGCCAAGACCAGAAGAGAAAAGATAAATCTGTCAAAAATCCAAAATTTGCTGCTATTACGGTCGTCACACCCTTGCCACGACCGTAAGACACTTCAGAAGCGTGTTACGACCGTCATGCATTGGCCACGACCGTAGCACGCTATTTCATGGAATCTGCACGTAACACACCAGCCACGACCGTAACAAGCATTTTATTAGTTATTTTGAACGTGCAGTACGTGGTCAAGAAACGAAGCATGCATGTGTGCCTTATTTTTCTCCAACGACCAAGACCACCTTCTCCTTATTTTTCTCAGCAAGCCAAGAATATAGCAACGTGAAATATAATCCCAACTGTATTCATTCTCTATAAATAGCTTGGACTTCAAAGAAGAAAGGAGAGAGTTCAGTTCAGAAAATTCTTGCGGAAGCTCTGCCGATTTAAAACCCGATTCTATTTTCCGATTTTATTTTGTTCTTGTTATTCCCTTTCCTTTCAGAACCTTTAATAGCATTTCCAACATCAGGAAATTGCTATTGTAGTTAGGATTTCTTTCAAGCCTCAGCATTTTGTTTATTTAATTTTCATTCCGACGTTCCGATCTTACCGGCTTGTGGAAGAAGGATCTAGGATACTATTGCTTTTCAGGTTTTTATCGTATTCAATATAATTGCAGTTTATTTATGTTAAATTTCTGTTCTTTATTTATAATGCATGTGTTATTGTTTTCTGATTTTATTTCCCGCATTTTAATTCCGAGCATTATGAGTAGCTAAATACCCGTAGTCGGGGTGTGATGAAATAACCGAATGAATTAATGTATTTCTAAGCTAAAACCTTAATTAACTTAATTTTTGGCCGTGACTTTTTATAATTAAAAATTAAGCTTTTTGTTACGAGAGTAAGGAAAGTAAAATAGGGAGAAATCAAGACCACGAGAGTGTGAGGTTTTAACCGGATAACTAAAGTTAGGCATTCGATTTAAATACAGCGAGAGCGCTTTAAAACGAATTAGATTTATTTAGTTTTCAAAAAGATGCTTTCTAAACACTTATGGGCTAGCGAGAGCAGACATTTGGCTTTAGGAGTATGATCCGAGGTAAGACCACGAGAGTGTGAATCGAGGGTTTTTAAACTGATAAGTACTACAGAACAATTTAAGTTAAATATTTTTATATGCTTAGGCACAATTTAATTCGCATAGGTTCAAAACATTACACTCCGACCACTTTAATATTATAATTCTTTTAATTGAATTTAGTTTCTCCTTTAGTTTTAAACTTCTAAAAACCCAACGTGACAATTTCCGATTTAGCTAAACTAACCTGTTTCATAACACTAGAGTGATTACGAAGTCCCTGTGAGTTCGACATCTTTTTATTACTACCGCGATAGACTGTGCACTTGCAGTTAAGATACCGTTAGACACATTAGGTCAATCACACATCAACTATGAAAACAAATATTCACTGCTCGAGAAAACATGCTGCACTCTGGTATGGGCTGCTCGCCGGCTAAGACAGTATATGTTGACTCGTACCATTCTGTTGATTTCTAAGATGGACCCAATCAAGTACATCTTCGAGAAACCTTCCCTTTCCGGATGGATAGCCAGATGGCAAATGATCTTGACTGAGTACAACATTTAATACATGACTCAAAAGGCCATCAAAGGAAGTGTACTAGCATATCATTTGGCCCATCAAGCTGTGGATGATTATCAGTTGATGAACTTCGACTTCCCTAATGAGAACATCATGCTGGTAACTGACTCTGCGAAACCTGGACCATATGACAGACCTGAACAAGGATCCCGATGGACTATGGTATTCGATGGGGCTCCCAACGCCTTAGGTAACGGAATTGGTGCTGTGATCATCTCTCCTGAAGGTTTCCACACTCCTTTCACTGCCAGACTATGCTTCGATTGAACAAACAATATGGCCGAGTATGAAGCATGCATCTTAGGTCTAAAAACTGCTATTGACTTAAGGATCAAGCATTTGGATGTGTTCGTAGATTCCGCCTTAGTGATCAGCCAAGTAAAAGGAGATTGGGACACTAAACACCCTAATCTTATGCCTTACAAGGAACTTGTGCTATCCCTAGTTCCTTACTTAGAAGAGATCACTTTTGAGCACTTCCCTAGGGAAGAAAACCAGTTGGCTGACGCTTTGGTAACCATGTCTTCAATGTTCAAGGTCAGATGGGACAACAAAGCCCCTGTGATAACAATTGAAAGATTCGATGAACCTGCACATTTCTATGAGCTTGACACCAATGCGAAAAAGCCATGGTACCATGAGGTGATGATATACCTTGAAGCACAAGAGTATCCAGAGGGGGCATCTATCAATGACAGAAAGTTCTTGCAAAGATTTGCAGCCAAATTCTTCTTAAGTAACAAGATATTGGACAAGCGCAACCATGATTCAACTCTACTCTGATGTGTGGACAAAAAGGAGGCGGAGGAGATCATGGAAGACATGCACGATGATATCTTCGTTACTCACTCAAGTGAATATACGATGTCTAAGAAAATCTTAAGAGCTGGCTATTATTGGTCAACAATGGAGACTGATCGCCATCAACACTCGAGGACTTATCACAAATGCCAAATCTATACTGACAAGGTCCATGTGCCTCCTATCCCTCTGAATGTCATGACCGCTCTGTGGCCATTTGCAATGTGGGGCATCGACATGATTGGAGAGATCAAGCCCACCGCTTCCAACGGACATCACTTCATTCTTGTTGCTATCGACTATTTTACCAAATGGGTCGAAGCCGCATCATTTTCCTCAGTCACCAAGAATATGGTAGGCAGATTCATCATACACAACCTCATCTGCCGTTATGGTATCCCCGAAAGGATCATCACCGACAATGGGACTAACCTCAACAATGCTATGATCACTGAGCTTTGCACTCAGTTTAAGATCAAGCATCACAATTCTTCTCCGTATAGACCAAAAATGAATGGCGCAGTCGAAACCGCCAACAAAAATATCAAGAAGATTGTGCAGAAAATTGTAGTAAACTATAAGGATTGGCATGAGATGTTTCCGTTTTCTCTACATGGCTACCGTACTTCAACTAGAACATCAACTGGGGCAACCCCATTTTCTCTAGTCTATGGCATGGAGGCTGTTTTTCCAGTGGAAGTTCAGATTACCTCACTGAGGATTATGAATGAGGAAGGCCTAGGCGAAGACGAGTGGGTTCAAACGAGATTGGATCAGCTGAACTTGATTGACGAAAAACGGTTAGCTGCTGTTTGTCATGGTCAGACGTACCAAAAATGGATGATCAAGGCTTTCAACAAAAAGATCAAGCCTCGAGTATATCAAGTTGGTGACTTGGTGATAAAACGCATCATTTTACCACAAGGTGACCCCAGAGGAAAATGGACTCCCACCTATGAAGGGCCCTTTGTTGTCAGGAGAGTTTTCTCTGCGGTGCCATGATGCTGACTAACATGGATGGTGAAGATTTCCCACATCCTATAAACGCGGACATAGTTAAAAAATACTACGGATAAGAGACCCGTTAGGTTGACACACCTAAGAAAAGTAAGGGCATCCCAGTAAACCAGAAGGTTTGGGCAAAAATTAGGGATATATGTAAAAGATTTTACACCCGGCAAGTTGAAAACCCGAAAGGGCGACTTGGTCAAAAAGGGTATCCTGGTGGGCTGAAAACCCGAAAGGGCGGTCCAGGCAAAAGTTAAGGATTAAAAGCATATGACTATGTCCCGTGGAATCAACACAGTCAATTTTATCACCAAGGTCCGAGTTCAAACGGTCCGAGATCAATCCAATCAACTTCTATCAACGACAAGGGACATTCAAAGACATTGGGGAAATAGTAGAGTTGGAAGGTAATGAGATCATTTCACATGGCTATTTGTTTTCATTCCCAATTTTGTTCTCCTTTCAACGATTTCCTCTTACTAGGATATCCGTCTCTCTGTACAAAAACGCCTATTCATGGGCAAAATATCAATATAAATATACTTTGAAGTGAAAAATTTCTGTCTTTGTTTTAAATGCAAATTTGTCCAATGACTAAAATTGAATGAACATATGCATATGAACATAATTAAAACTATTTGGCACATGTGTCCTGCTAAACAGCAACAAGCATCTCTTTAATGTATATGGAATATCCCCACAGAGTTATCTCATTATCATTATCCCCATAAGGATGGCTACAATAAACCTTTCCCCAACGGAGTTTCCCATAAAGTCTCTTTGCATAGGATAATCCCCGACCAAAGTCTCAATCTCTTGGTAGCTCTTTCCAGCTAAGTCGATTTTTACAAGTTGAAGCCTCGTGGATTTCTTCCTAAAAGAAACTCACTTCCCCAACAGGGTTTATTTCCCCAACAAGGTTTATTTCCCCAACAGGGTTTATTTCTCCAACATGTTTTATTTCTCCAACAACAATCGAGGAACCACAAAATTCCCCAGCCGAGTACATCCTCCGCAACCGAGTCTGTATTCCTCCGACATAGTCCATCCTTCCCAGCTGAGCCCGTTATTCCCCAGCTGTGTTTATCCTCCCCAGTTAAGTGTCTCCTCCCTAAGCTAAGTCTGTCCTACCCGACTGAGTCTACACTCTCCAGTTTGAATTTTCCTTTCAGATTATTACAAATCATAAGGCCACAACCCCTAATCCCCAGTAAATCCGTCAGTAAAGCCTATACTATTTCCAAAAAGATACTATGAAGCCTGAACCCGACCAAATATTAGCACAATTTTCAAGTTATTACTGAAGCCTGGACCTGACCAGATAATAGTTTGACTTCTTCAATTGCCGGAGCCTGGGCCCGACTAGATAGAAGTTTAATTCCTACAAAATCATTAGTAAAACTCCTCTTCTCTAGTAGAATTTGACACTATCCCTAATAAATTACTGAAACCTGGACCCGACCAGATAACAATTTAAGTACCTGAAACCTGGACCCGACCAGACAACAGTTGATCTCAATTTCAAGATACTATGAAACCTGGACCCGACCAAATAATAGTCTAACTCTTCAAAGATATAGAAGAACCTGGACTCAACCCGACCAAGGTTTAACTCTTTCCCAATAGAGTTTTCCTCTGCCCCAACAAATTACTGTGAAACCTGAATCCGACCAGATATCAGTTTTCAATTTCATCTTTTCAAGTAAGTTGTTGTGAAACCTGGATCCGACCAGATAGTAATTACCCTCAGAGATTCATTGTGAAACATGGAGACTGACCAGATAACAACTAAATCCCAAAACAGTTTATTGTGAAACCTGGACCTGACCAGATAGCAATTGACCTCATCAACCTCAGAAATCTGCAAAGCCTGGACCCGACCAGATAACAGTTTTTCAAACAGTTTATTGTGAAACCTAGAGCCCGACAAGATAACAGCTAACTATGATCCCCAAAGAGACACAATGAAGCCTGGACTCGACCAGATAATAGTACAACTTTCCAAAAAACCATAAAACCTGGACCCGACCAGATAGTAATTACCACTTCAAGTTATTGCGAAGCCTGTATCTGACCAGATAAAAGTTAACTTCCATATCCCCAGCAAGTTGTTGTGAAGCCTGGATCCGACCAGATAACTATTCAATTTCAAGAAAATTTTCTGCAAATTCTGGAATCCGACCAAATAATAGTTAGTTCGTCTCTTCCCCCAGTAAGTTATCGTGAAGCCTGAATCCGACCAAATAGCAGTTGACTACTTCATCCTCAGCAAATTGTGAAGCCTGGATCCGACCAGATAGCAGCTGACATTCAAGAGATATTCTCCAGTGAAAGCATCCCTTCAACAAAGTTTGAAGATATGCATATTCTTCATCCCCAACGACAATCAGGGATTCAACCCTCCAGAATTTCCTCAACTGCAGTCAGGGATTTATTTTCCCGGACAAAAATATACATCTCACATTCATACATCATAGCATGTACATACCATATGCATTTAACATCCGGTGAACATCATGCAGACATCTGCATTTTACTAATTCTTTTTCGCACAAGTAAAACATCAAGTTTTAATATAAATCAACAAGAGATTTGTGCTGATACTTCTTCCAGTGTTTACCAACATTCCTCTAAATGGCATCTATAAGCCCATTCACCATCCATCTTCGAGTGCAAATTTATGGGCACTCTAGTGTTCAATCATCTTTCACCTTCAAGTCACGAATAACGAATCCGCCAATCTAACTCTTCAGGTTTAAGAAGATTGAACAGGGGAAGCTGTTGTACCCCAAAATTTTCCCTCTCACGTATCAAATATTTTCTCATAAAGATCTCTCTTGGTTCAAGACTGCACTAGGGTTAATCAGCTCAAGACACCTCCTTAAGCACCGATAACCAAAATTAGGGTTTTAGATTGCACAAGGATAATTGAACTTTAAATGCTTCATATGAATTTCATGGATTATTGTGGACCCCCAAGATTACTCATGTCAAGTTTCAAGCCTTGGATCACACTTTTGCTTAGTCAATTGAGTAGTTGACCTAAAAATCAGCTGTATTGGGGAAAAAAAGTCAACTATGGTCAATTTACAGTCAAAATTCATAATTTTTGATCCACATAAATATTATAAACTCATATGTATCATTTGATCAAGTTTGGACCATAATTCCTCAAGAAATTTGATCAAATCATCAAAAGGGCAAAATAGTCAAAATTAGGGTTTTGACTGAGGAAAGGCAATTTCTGATTTTTGACCTAGCAAATGGTCAATTGGTTTGAGGCATGATTTCAAGAGTTCAATTGTATAATTTTGACCTAATGGCATGACACAAAACATTGCTCAAGATCAATTGGATTGACAGTAAATTTTCAGTCAACTGATCAAAAGTCAAATGTACACTGAAAAGTCAAACTTTGACTTTTTGGTCAAAATCCAATGTCAAAGATCACAATTCATCAAAACATGTCAAAATATGAAACTTATTCATCAAGAAATCAAAAAGTCAAGATTTCATTTTGAAAAATCAAAGTTTTCTAACTTCGAATTTTTCTAAGTGTTTAAAACTTCATGTTTTTTTCATAACTTTGAGCCAATTTTTCACCATGATGCAAGAGGATTCAAAAGAAACTTTCAACATAAAAGTTGTAGATCTACATGATATCTACAACATTTATTTACATAACTTATTCTAAAAATACTTGTATCTCAAGTTATTAATTCATAAAGTCATGGTCTTGAAATTGAACACTTAGTGAAATTTTAGTTTTGGTCAGGATTTTGACCTAACTTCATGGCACTTTTTCATATACTTCCAAAGGGAATTTTCAAAACTGATTCAAAGAGGGGTTTTAGAGCACATTTAAAGCTTTCCAAAATATCCAAGAACTCCTTAAGATCATTTGTGAGCAAGGAGAATCGAAGAGATGAAGTTATGGTTTTCAAACTTAAATTACAAGTCATCTTGTGATGAACAAAATTCAAATTTCAAACCTATGCTGCACAATATTGCTTGGAAGGCCTCTAAACCTCAAGATCTCTCCATAATCAGAATATTACACAACTATTTGAGCTATGATCCAAGTGTTTGAGTCATTGTCCAAGTGATTATTCCATTAATGGAACAAAGTTCACACTTCTATTTTGGAAAAGTGACTTTAATCACAAAGTCAATGCATGTAGCTTTTCACTTGTTCCTTCTGATCACAATCAATGTCAATGGCAAAAGCAACATGGCTAGAGCCTCCCATAAACTCAGGCCATGCTTGTACTATGCCTTGAAACCATGTTTTCACTTTTCTTCAAAGTCAAGTAACATAGCCATAACTTTATATCTTGTACTTCTGACCTTCTCAAGTCCTCTAACCTTTTTCATATAACCATACAAGTTATTTTCAATCTAAGACAATGATTGAAAACACTCCCAAATTCCCTGAAAACTCAGATTGCATAAAACCTCCATTTTTGTGTCATTTCTGACTTTGAACTTCAATCTTCAAAACCACTCGGGCGTTTCTTGGCTTAACACTTCCAAAAGCTTCTTAGCATCATACACAAACCATCCTTGTCCCTGTTTGCATACTGTAACATCATCTTCATCAACTTCCATAGCCAAAAATAAAGCATTGTAGTTGGACTTCTCCAGGCCATTTCAGCTACCCTCAGCTCAAGCCAGCCATTACATTAGCTTCCTAGAGGTCCAAGGAAGCTAACCTGATCATCACCACTACCTGAAACAAGCTCAAATCCATTTCACGATTTCCAGTTTTGAGGTATTTTTCTTGATTTTCTATCTCCATATTTAGGCATTATTGGGCTTGCATTTGTGAAGATAAAATGTAGACATCATTACCCTGAAACTATACATGTCCATAGATTTCATTTATTTTGATTGAGCTAGGAGAATTTTGAGTTTGAACTTTCTGAAATATTTAGGTCAGAATTTGGTACTTTTAGAAATTCTCATTCATCTTTGATTTATAGCTTATGATATTTATATAGTTGAATTCGTGTGACAAAATGGAGCAATTTTCATGTTTACATTTTTGCAAATGGTTGAGAAATGAGCAAGTTACAGATCCTTTGGCTGGAGGTTGAAGATAAAGTCATTTTCAGGACTGGATTGATGTTATGTATTTTTGTTTTGCTTATGTTAACGGATGTACAGCCACCCCAGTGGCAAAAGCAACACACATTTATCTCAAGGTCACGGGTTCGAGACCCAGCGCTACCTTTTGTTCATTTTTGCAACGTTTTTTTCTTCCTTTTGCCAGCCATAAGCGCTTGGGCCTTCCTCCTTTGGACCTGGGAATTTTTGCTAGCCTTCCACCCTCTTGATTATTTTTAACACCCCTGGCCCAAATTTCTTTAATTATTTTCTTTTTCTTATTTTTGTTTTTATTTTCTTCTTTAATATTTTTATTATTATTATTATTATTATTATTATTATTATTATTATTATTATTATTATTGTTACTATTATTATTATTTTCATAAATCATAAAAAATCCAATTTTATTTTCATTTTATTATTCATACTTATATATTTTTATTTTCTCCAAAAAACAAAAAGACTAAATTTTTTTCTTCTTAAAACAAATTAATTCCTTTTTTCTTAAATAAATAATTTTTAGACTTAGGTTAAATTATTATATTATTTATTTTTTAGTTAAAATTAATTTAGAACTTAGTTTATTTTAATTAATTAATCTTCATTTTATTTTCATTAATTTAAAACATTTGCATAAAAAACTCTAAAAATATTTTTTCAAATTAATTTCTTTTCTTAATTAGTTTAAGTTAATTTTATTTAATTTTTATTAATCATTTTCTTTAATTAGGCCAAGACAAAAAAACCTTTTCATAAAAACAACAAAAATCATTTCTTTTTTCCATTTATATTCTTGCATATTTTATTTTCAATTTTGTAAAATATTCAATATGGTTGTAATAGATAATTAGGTTTAATTTTCTTGCAATTCCCATTGTAATACGGTGGCAGAACCGACTGTTAATACTGGTTTGCGTTTTTTGTTCGCAAATGTCGCGGTAAGCAAGAGTCGCCACCGACTTTTATTTTATCCATCAGGAAAAGGAAAAAGAACAGAAAAAACCTTTTTCAAGATGTTTCTGAGTATGGGGGTAGATTATAGAAAGGGAAGGTGTTAGCACCCTTTCCATCCATGGTTTTCCATGGGCTCTTAGGTACTTGCTCATTTTAAAATTGCTTGTGTGTGTGCTTGTTTTGAAAAGTTTTATTTTACTTCGTTTTAACCCTTGCTT
Source organism: Vicia faba (assembly GCA_948472305.1). Classification (NCBI taxonomy): domain Eukaryota; kingdom Viridiplantae; phylum Streptophyta; class Magnoliopsida; order Fabales; family Fabaceae; genus Vicia; species Vicia faba. Next base: position 615,410,557 of record OX451735.1, on the reverse strand, counting down.
CTGTCCTCAAGAGTGTTACGAAGTTGTTTTTGAAAAATTTGTTTGAAAAAGTGTTCGGTGTGAAAAAGTTTGTTTTTTTGAGCAAGTACCTAGGAACTAATCTACCTACTCGAAAAAAGTCTGTTCGTTTTCCTTTAGACAATGTTATCCCATTATTAAGGAATAGGTAGCACCATCGTTGGAGATTTTTTAGGGACATTCGAAGGGACAAATACGATCACAAAAGCAATGTTAGGAAATGTTAGTAATCATCTTAAAGCCTTAAATATCTTTTTCTGAGGCAACATCCGAATGGGTCATTTAGATCTTTCGGGGCTAGAGGACGGCCACTAACAAACCCTATACTTCATGACCGTTTACCGAAGGGAACCAGAGTGGAGTAAACCCTAGGAGTGAGCATGTGCGAGTGAATTTTTCAGTTAATTTTTCTTTGCACATTTAAGTTTTTCTACCGTATTAATTTTCATTTAGTCTTTCCATACAATCCTATTAACATACATCTAGGCAGTTTATAATTGCGGAAATTAAAATGTGGAAAGTTTAAAGTTATAGCTATTACATGGCTTTCGCAGATACAAAATTATTTTTTACTATAAAATAAAAGGCGGAATTAAAACCTAATTAAATCTATTACAAACTCAGAGTAGTTACAAGAATAATAAAAAAGTAATTAAAATGCGCGCGATGAATTAAATGCGTGGATAATTAGAAAACCTAGAAAATCTAAGTGAAAAAAGATTTAGGTTAGTTTTTGAGAAAAAAATTAGGTCATGTACAAATTAAACCCTAATTCTAATTATTTTAATTATAAAAAAAGAATTAAATTGCCCTAATTTAAATTAAACTAGTTAATTAAGAAATAAAAAATATTTTTATTAAAAAAAGATTTTTGATGTTCTTTGTGATTTTTGATTAATTAAAATAATGATTTTTTTGATGTTAAAAAAAAGAAAATAATTAAAAGTAATTAAAAGATTAAAATAAAAAAAGATAGAAAAGGCCTGTTTAGAAGAAATCAGGGGGTGCATGTTGAAACTGCTTAGGTCCAATAACTCCTCAGCCCATCCCATTCGTGAGATTCCCTATTGTGCAAGCTTGAGAGTACACCATAGTCCTGCTTTATTGAAGCGTTGGATCTGATCAACAATGATCCATTGGCTGGATCAGTGGGGCGTATGATGGGACGCTTGGACAAGTAGTGTATTGAATCTGTGGAAAGAAAACATGAAAATAAAATTTGCTGGGACCTGGGATCGAACCCAGGTCCTCTCCCTTTTCCAACATACGTCCTTGCCAGCTGCGCTACATTGTTCAATTGATAATGTAATAATAATAATACATAATATATAAAATAACGTGGATGAAACTGAAACAAAAAAAAACGTGCATCCAGTTTGAATGGCCCAATGATGGTTGAACACATCATCATCTTCATCCTCTTCCGTCATATTAGGTATGTAACCTATACCTACGGACAAATAACCATGGCTATAACTTGTGAGTTTCAAAAATCATCAAAACGCATGATAAATGAGATTCAAGACCATGATTCAACTGGTCTTAATGTCACGATCTTCATGGTACCCTTTTTATTAGCCAATTTAACCTGTATGACAAAACCCTAAAACGCAAGAACAAACCCTAGCAATGGCATTCATGGATATATGCATCAAAACACAAAATTACGTAAACCAAAACATTCCAAATGATCATATAAACATAATGCTATGTTCAATAATGGTTAATCATGCGTAAATTGTAAAATATGATTCAATCTAGGGGATGCAAACCGTGGGTCTGTAGCGTGCGTTTCTGGGCGTGAAAAGGCTTGCAAATGATTGAGACACGTTCTGGAGATGCCCAAGAAGTGATTGGTAACCTTGGAATGCTCTGAATTTCCCTCTAGAATGGAAATCGACCCACCACTTTTTGTCCAATTTTTGAGTTTGTTCTAGTGTTCTTCACGACTGCCAGCCCTTTGTTTCGTGCCTGGCCTTGCTCCCTATATACCCTTGAATTAGGGTTATAAAAACCACTTGTATCTTTGGACTTTTTGAAGATTTGATCTCATTCTTCCTGTATGTGATTTGTTTCCAAATTAGGCCTAATCATGCCATTCTTGTGCAAATCAACCTTGATTCAATTTGGTCCTGACATGTCAACATAATTAGCTTGTGATCTTGCCCAAAAATTAGATCAAAACAAATCTTTGCTATTAGTTGTCATTTATTTGATTTAATTCAATTTTTAATTAATAAAAAATCAAAATAAAATGGAAAATGAAGCAAATAATATGTGGGTGAATATTTGGGTCATGGACCATGTTATGAGTGAGGTGCAAGCATAAAAAGTTAGGTCCATTTAACAAAAAGTGTATTTTTGAGCACATTTGACTTTTGGCAATTTTGCAAAAATGCTCAACTTTGACAAGGCATATCTCTTCCAATTTTAACCCTAGAGAGGTGTTATTGGACTTTTTTTGAAAGTTTATTATTCTCCTAAACAACCCTTTTGGTCTCATCTCAATTGGGTCTTCCATGATCATGTTAGAAGCTTTGACCCAAAAAGTGTTTTTGTTGACTTTTCAAAAGGACCTATAATGTAGAAATTCATATCTTTTGATGAGTGCATATTTTGAACTCTAGGGATGAAGATGAATTGTAGGTAATTGCATCCTCTTCAAAATTAGCATTGGATGTAAATTTTCTGATAAAGTATGAGAAAGTTATGCTTGGTCAAAGTTTGGTTGACTTTTCCTGAGAAACCCTAATTTAGCAACTTTTGAGTTTTGATGAATTAGGAGCATTCCTTGAGGTATCATGATCCACCCTTGATCACATGATGAACGTTACTTCAAAATTCTGATGTTGACCAAAATTTTTGAGGTTTGACTGTGTGTGGGCCACAGTTGACTTTTGACCTAATACAGTTGATTTCCGGGCATCTGAGCAGTTGACTGAGAAAACTTCTTGTGCAAGGTATGAGATTTGACATGGATGACCTTGAGAGCATATTAGGACCATGGAACAAATTTTAGGCCTTTGGAGTACACACATCCTGATGAAAATGGAAACCCTAATTTGAGACACATTGCCTTAGGAGAGAGTTTGTCTGGTCAACTCTTGGGCAACCTTGAGCAAATTGAGGATCTCAATGGGAATGTGCTGAGTAAAATGAGAGGGCAAATTTTGGGGTACAACAGCTGCCCCTGTTCAATCTTCTTAAACCTGAGGATGTAGATTGGCTTGTCAGCCTTTCGTGATCTAAAGGTGGAAGATGATTGAACACTAGAGTGCCCAGAAATTTGCACTCGTATGAAGTAAGTATCGATCAGTGGTATCAGGAATGGGATTACAAATGCAATTTGGAAAGCGATGCAGAGTTGTCGGGGATGGGCTTAAAGACGTCATCCATAGAAAATATTGGTCGCATAAGAGATTCCTTTGCGATAATTCCCGTAATAGCCGTTGAGGAGGACTTCATCGGAGCAGTAGAGTATAGGAGCTTTAGTTTTCCATTACTCTATTGGGGAGTTAACTCCTGATTGAGGAGACGGAAGTGAACTGCTTATCTAGTCAGGATCTAGGCTTCACAGTGACTGGTTGAGGATGATAAGGCTGACCGCTATCTGGTCGTATTCCAGGCTTTACAACGACTTACTGGGGAATATGAAATCGACCGTATCTGGCCCAGTCCAGGTTTTACAGTGTTGTAAACTGTTGTCCGGAGATAAAAGAGAAGGAACTTGGATAGTAGGGTTACTTCGAGATGAAAGCCTGGATAGTAAGATTGTGAGAAGGAACCTGGATAATAGGGTTACTTCAAGATGAAAGCCTGGATAGTAGGGCTTATGGGAAAGAACTTGGGTCGTAGGGTTACTTTGAAATGAGAGCCTGGATAGTAGGGCTATGAGAAGGAACCTGGGTTGTAGGGTTACTTCGAGATGAAAGCCTGGATAGTAGGGCTTATGAGAAAGAACCTGGGTAAGGTTGCTTCGTGGGGAGTTTGGGTAAAACAACATCTGAACTGAGAAGGAACCTGGGTAAAGTTGCTTCGGGATAAGTCTGTGTAAAAATTCAGGAGGAACTTGGGTAAGGTTATTTCGGGATAAGTTTGTGTGAAACTTTATTTGGAAATGTATGAGAAAGGACCCGTGTAAGATTTTTCAGGATAAACCCGTGTGAAGCTGTATTTAGGAGAAACCCGTGTAAGATTGCTTCGTGACAAACCCATGTAAAGCTGCATTTGGTCGCGCAGATAATTACTCTATTTAGTTTCAAGAGCTAATCTTGGACCTGCTGGAAATTGTTGATGATAACCATCTTTCCTGAAAAGGTACATGATTAATTATATGTGGTGCATGAAATGCATTATATGACGATGTTCTCAAAATAAATGAGATTATATTGTATGCGATATGTGTGCGCACATCATGATGTATGAACATGAAATGCTATTGTGACATGTATGAGTCTGGGAAAATAAATCCCTGACTGCTGTTGGAGAGTATTGTAAATTGCAATCCTGATCATTGTAGAAAAAATGGTTCTTCTACTTCCGCTGGGGATGGTGAACGGAGATGACTATGTTGGAGATTTTCTCATTATTTGTGAATATTCTGCCGGAGGAGACTCTGTCTCAAAATAATCCTGCGGGGGAATGACTCTATGGGGAAGAGAGATACTCTGTTGGAAGATTTGCTGATTTGGAGAATTAAACTCCGCTGGGCGATGAACTTCCATTGCTGGAGAGAAGAGCTTTGTTGGAGATGAGCTCCCGCTGTCAGAGAAATAAACTCTTCTCGGGAGATGGCTTTATAAACTGCTCATGGTTATAAAACTCGGCGGGGGAATGCAGATATTAGCTTTCTGAAGGAACCTGTTGGGGAAGGAATTCCTGCTTGGAGATACGGAGGTCGGACCTTGGTTGTCTTGGCTTTGTGGGCAATATAGGTATCACTGGCTTGTATGTGATAGTGACTTTGCTTCCAACTGTCTCTGCCCCTTGTACCATGCTGGAAAAAGTATATGCAGAAATTTTATGGATGGATCTCTATCGTGATTGTACTTGAACATGTATTTAATGAGTGTCAGGATGACATCCGTCTCTGGATCGTATCTGAACTGTATTCGAAACATGTGTTGGATAAGTGTCAGAATGACATCCGTCTCTGGATCGTATCTGAACTGTATTTAGAGGAGAATCTGGAGTAAGTATCAGGATGACATCCGTCTCTGGATCGTACCTGAACTGTTTCTAAAAGAGAAATCTGGAATAAGTACTAGGATAACATTCGTCTCTGGATCGTACCTGAACTGTTTCTCAATGTATGAAAATCTTGAATAAGTAGCAGTATGACATCTGTATCTGGATCATATCTGAACCATTTCTTGATGTATGAAAATCTTAAATAAGTAGCAGAATGACATCCGTATCTGGATCATATCTGAACCGTTTCTCGATTGTATGAAAATCTTGAATAAGTAGCAGAATGACATCCGTATCTGGATCGTATCTGAACCGTTTCTCGATGTATGAAAATCTTGAATAAGTAGCAGAATAACATCCGTATCTGGATCGTACCTGAACCGTTTCTTGATGTATGAAAATCTTGAATAAGTAGCAGAATGACATTCGTATCTAGATCGTATCTGAACCGTTTCTCGATGTATGAAAATCTTGAATAAGTAGCAGAATGACATTCGTATTTGGATCGTATCTGAACCGTTTCTCGATGTATGAAAATGTTGAATAAGTAGTAGAATGACATCCGTATCTGGATCGTATCTGAACCGTTTCTCGATGTATGAAAATCTTGAATAAGTAGCAGAATGACATTCGTATATGGATCGTATCTGAACCGTTTCTCGATGTATGAAAATCTTGAATAATTAGCAGAATAACATCCGTATCTGGATCGTATCTGAACCGTTTCTCGATGTATGAAAATCTTAATAAGTTGTAGAATGACATCCGTATCTGGATCGTATCTGAACCATTTCTCGATGTATGAAAATCTTGAATAAGTAGCAGAATGACATCTGTATCTGGATCGTATCTGAACCATTTCTCAATGTATGGAAATCTTGAATAAGTAGCAGAATGACATCCGTATCTGGATCGTATCTGAACTGTTTCTCGATGTATGAAAATCTTGAATAAGTAGCAGAATGACATCCGTATCTAGATCGTATCTGAACCATTTCTCGATGCATGAAAATCTTGAATAAGTAGCAGAATGAAATCCGTATCTGAATCGTTTCTCGATGTATGAAAATCTTGAATAAGTAGCAGAATGAAATCCGTATCTGGATTGTATCTGAACCGTTTTTCGATGTATGAAAATATTGAATAAGTAGCAGAATGACATCCGTATCTAGATCGTATATGAACCATTTCTCGATGTATAAAAATCTTGAATAAGTAGCCAAATGACATCCGTATCTGGATTGTATCTGAACCGTTTCTCGATGTATGAAAATCTTGAATAAGTAGCAGAATGACATCCGTATCTGGATTGTATCTGAACCGTTTCTCGATGTATGAAAATCTTGAATAAGTAGAAGAATGACATCCGTATCTGGATCGTATCTGAACTATTTCTCGATGTATGAAAATCTTGAATAAGTAGCAGAATGACATCCGTATCTGGACCATATCTGAACCGTTTCTCGATGAATGCTGATCAAGGTATAAGTCTTCCACTGATAGACAAGTGATGGGACATAGTCGTATGTTTTAAATCCCTAAATTTTTCCGGGACCGCCCTTTTGGGTTTTCTATCCACCGGTGTGATACGGTGGCAGAACCGACTGTTTAATACTGGTTTGCGTTTAGCGTTTTTTGTTCGCAAAATTTCGCGGTAAGAAAGAGTCTCCATCGACTTTTATTTATCCAATCAGGAAAAGGAAAAAGAACAGAAAAAACTTTTTTTGAGATGTTTCTGAGTACGAGGGGTAGGTTATAGAAAGGGAAGGTGTTAGCACCCTTTCTATCCATGGTTTTCCATGGGCTCTTAGGTACTTGCTCATTTTGAAATTTCTTGTGTGTGCTTTGTTTTGAAAATTTTTGTTTTACTTCGTTTTAACCCTTGTTTCTGTCCTCAAGAGTGTTACGAAGTTGTTTTTGAAAACTTTGTTTGAAAAGTTTAGTGTGAAATTTTGTTTTTGTTTGATCAAGTACATAGGAACTAATCTACCTACTCGAAAAAAGGCGTTCTTTTCCTTCTATCCTTTAGATCGTGTTATCCTACTATTAGTGAGTAGGTAACCCTAGTCCTTGGATGTTTGAGGGACTATCGAAAGGGATGTAATGGTTATTAAAGGAAACATGTAAGAATACCTTAGCATTTCGAAGGGACTGTCATCATATAATCGTAGGCAACATCGAGGGACAAGATCATTTCTAGTAGGCAACTCGAGGGACATTAAGGGACTATGATCTTTATGATAACTTTTAGATTGAGGGTCTTTTGCTAAGATATCCCTACATTCGAGGGACATGACCATTGTTTTCCGAGGCAACCAAGTGAGGCATACCCTAAGAGTGAGCATGTGCATGTGTTTGATTTCAGTTATTTAATCTTTTCACAATTAAGGTGATCTACTATTTTAATTTTCAGTTTGTCTTTCCATACAATCATATTAACATACATCTAAGCAGTTTATAGTTTGCGAAAATAAAATGCGGAAAGTTTAAAGTCCTAGCTATTACAAGGCTTTTGCAGATACATAATTATCTTGGACTGAAAATGAAGATACGAAATTTAAAACCCTAATTACTATTACATCCCGGAAGTAATTACATAATTAGAAAAAAATACGAGAAAAGATAAATCTACGCTATTACATTAATAATGTGACCTATACAATTTTCCTAGAAATTAAAATGTAAAAGAATAAATAAAAAGTAATTAAGGAAAAATTAAAACCTAAAATTCTAAGTTAATATTTTTGGTGTTTTTTTGTAGAAAATAATTTTAAGTTAATTAAAAAACCTAATTCTAACTAATTTTAATAAAAAAAAGTTAATTAACTTAATTTATTAATAAATGAAAAAAAACCAAAAATTCAGTTACTAACTAAAACAAAAACCTAATCCTAATTTGTTAAAAAAAAGCTTAATTTAAAGGGTTAATAATAAAGAAAACCTAAAACCTATTTGTTTTCCTAATTTGTAGAAAAAAGTTAATTAATTAGATTAAAGAGTTAATAAAAAAAAGAGTTAATAATAATAATAAAAAATTTAAAACCTAAATTAATTAGGGTTTGTAAAAAAGGTTAAGTTTGCCAATTAATAGGGTTTTTGATTTAAATAAAATTAGAGTTTATATGAATTTAAGGTTTTTAAGGAAGATATTAAAGAGAAAGAAATGATGTACAAAGGGTTAAAAATAAGCAAAATTATACATATTGTCAAGGGTGGGTGTTGACCCAAAAATTAATTTAAAACCTAAAATTAAAAAAACCTAAAATTAATTATTCGAGTTTATTATGAAAAATCAAAGGTTTTTGAAAAATGTGAAGTTTTATGAAGAAAGATTTTAAACAGAAAGAATAAAAATAGGTAAAAGGATAAATAGAAAGGAAGAAAACCAAAACCAATATGGGTGGTTATTGAACCCACGCCCTTAACCTCATCAGGATGTCTGCCTTGCCATGAGTCATGCATTGGTGGTTGTTCTATTTTGGCCTCAGTGTTTTGTAATAACCCTGCATGGGACCCTGTCTAAATCTGCAATGTTGAATCTCATGAACACATTAAATAAATTACTATATCATGAAATACAAATAAAGAAAATATATGAAAAAAATTTAATGTTAAAACCGATATGACATGTATGAATGATTATACCCTTTTGATCATGGAGATAAAACCAGCCTTACCCTTATTGGAGAAGTAGTGAGATGTGGATTTGTAACAATGATGACTTGTTTGTAGTGAGATGAGGATTTCTAACAAGGATGGCTTGTTTGTAGCGAGATGAGGATTTGTAATAAGGATTTAAAGGTTTTAAGATTCTTGAAAGAATTTGATATTCTGACAGGGTTGTGGCAAAGGTTTTTTTTCGTCTCTGTTCTTTGTGTGAAAAGAATGAGATTATATAATGGAAGTTAGAGCAAAAAAATGGGCTTTGAATGTGCAATTGGGCCTCCAATAACCATAAGCAATAGTGCAGATTTTTATTCACTTAAGTTCGTCACATTCCAGGCTAAATCGCAGGGGCTTAAGTGCAATTTTTGAAGTTGAAATGTGAAAACAAAATGCATCCGACATCGAGAACTAACTCCTGTCCAAAAATGGGCTCAATCGGATAAACGGTGACTGAGTTATAATTTTCGAAGTTTCGACCCAGGTGAAATAATATTCAGCATTCAGGATTTTCGGCACGTCACGCGCACTCTGAGCAAAAAATGAAGGCCTTTTGGATACCGTTCGAACTTAATACCTTCTGTGAAAACTTAGCCAACTCAATTTGTGAAATTTTGGCGCTAGAACCAGCTCGATACGATAAAAATTGACCAAGTTATGATTTTCTGAATATGACGCAAATAAACTTCTATCACAAATTTTCTATACGAAAATACTTGATAAATCCGCATTTTTGAAGACCTTCTGATCGAAATTGGCTTCCAGACATGAGAGATGAAAATGTAGATAACATCAAGACAGAATTTTGGCCACCGAAATGGGTTCAAAACAAGCCACGATCTTCAAGTTATGAACACTTTAGTGCGTAAAAACTGCATTTTCAGCACACTTTTTCACCATATTTCTTCGAGAAAACTCACACATTCGGAGAACTTCTTTAAAGAATTGACTCTTGAGCCGAACCTGAATTTGAGAATACGTTATCAGAGATATTTTGGCGAAAGAACACTTGAATATGACGCGTCGGGTTGGACTTGTGAATCTTTGAACCCCGAATCATTGTGAAACGGTGAACCGATCTTCAGCACAGAAAATACTCTGAGAACATCCATTGGCGAAATAAACGTCACTTGTAACCTGAAGAAGCTTGATAAATATACCTTTATTCCATAAGCATAAAACCAATAATATGCGTGTATGAAAAGAGGGTAAATTTTGGGGTACAACAGCTGCCCCTGTTCAATCTTCTTAAACCTGAAGATTTAGATTGGCTGTATGCCTTTCGTAATCTGAAGGTGGAAGATGATTGAACACTAGAGTGCCCAGAAATTTGCACTCGTCTGTGATGGTGCTGAATTGTGTAGGTAGTATCGGGAATGGGCTTACATATGCCATTTGGAGGAGATGACCGAAGGTCACCGGAGATGGGCTTAAAGATGTCATCCGGAAGATATGACGGAGAATCGTCAGAGATGGGCTTAAAGATGCCATCTAGAGGATGTTGATTTCCCGAGATATTCCTTTGATGAGAATTCATGTTCCTATCATTGAGGAGGAATCTTCTAAGGAATGTTGGTCTCTGTCTTGGGAGAAATAGAATTTTAGGATCTTCAATTGTCTGTTACTCTACCGGGGAATCACTCCGGAGGTGAACTGCATGTCTGGTCAGTGTACAGGCTGCACTGTGACTTTCTGGGGAAATGCGAACCCGATCGGGTTTGATCAGGTCCAGGTCTTACAGTGTTGTGGACTGCTATCTGGGGATAAGAGAGGAAGAACCCGGATAGTAAGGTTATGAGAAGGAACCTGGATAGTAGGGTTACTTCGAGATGAAAGCCTGGATAGTAGGGCTTGAGAAGGAACCTGGATAGTAGGGTTACTTCGACATGAAAGCCTGGATAGTAGGGCTGTGAGAAGGAATATGGATAGTAGGGTTACTTCAATATGAAAGCCTGGATAGTAGGGCTGTAAAAAGGAACCTGGATAGTAGGGTTACTTCGATATGAAAGCCTGGATAGTAGGGCTGAGAAGGAACCTGGATAGTAGGGTTACTTCGGTATGAAAGCCTGGATCGTAGGGTTGTGAGAAGGAACCTGGATAGTAGGGTTACTTCGGTATGAAAGCCTGGATAGTAGGGTTGTGAAAAGGAACCTGGATAGTAGGGTTACTTCGATATGAACGCCTGGATAGTAGGGCTGTGAGAAGGAACCTGGATAGTAGGGTTACTTCGATATGAAAGCCTGGATAGTAGGGTTGTGAGAAGGAACCTGGATAGTAGGGTTACCTCGGTATGAAAGCCTAGGTAGTATGGATGTGAGAAGGAACCTGGATGGTAGGGTTACTTCAATATGAAAGCCTGGATAGTAGGGCTGTGAGAAGGAACCTGAATAGTAGGGATACTTTGATATGAAAGCCTGGATAGTAGGGCTGTGAGAAGGAACCTGGATAGTAGGGTTACTTCGATATGAAAGCCTGGATAGTAGGGCTGTGAGAAGGAACCTGGATAGTAGGGTTACTTCGATATGAAAGCCTGGATAGTAGGGCTGTGAGAAGGAACCTGAATAGTAGGGTTACTTCGATATGAAATCCTGGATAGTAGGGCTGTGAGAAGGAACCTAGATAGTAGGGTTACTTCGATATGAAAGCCTAGATAGTAGGGCTGTGAGAAGGAACCTGGATAGTAGGGTTACTTCTATATGAAAGCCTGTGTAGTAGGGTTGTGAGAAGGAACCTGGATGGTAGGGTTACTTCGATATGAAAGCCTGGATAGTAGGGTTGTGAGAAGGAACCTGGATATTAGGGTTACTTCGATATGAAAGCCTGGGTAGTAGGGTTGTGAGAAGGAACCTGGATGGTTACTTTGTGATAAGTTCATGTAAAACTTCAAAAGGAAATGTATGAGAAAGGACCCGTGTAAGATTTTTCAAGATAAACCCGTGTGAAGCTGCATTTAGGAGAAACCCGTGTAAGATTGCTTCGTGACAAACCCATGTAAAGATGCATTTGATCGTGTAGATAATTACTCTGTTTAGTTTCAGGAGCTAATCTTGAACTTGCTGGAAGTTGTTGATGATAACCATCTTTCCTGAAAAGGTACATGATTAATCGTATATGATGCATGAAATGCATTGTATGATGATGTTCTCAAAATAAATGAGATTATGTTGTATGCAATATGTATGCGCACGTCATTATATATGAACATGAAATGCTATTGTGGCACATCCGAGTTTGGGAAAATAAATCCTTGACCGTTGTTAGAGAGTAATGAAAATTGAGTTCCTGACTGTCGTAGAAAAAGTGGTTCTTCTACTTCCGCTGGAGATGGTGAACCGTCGATGACTATGTTGGGGATTTTCCCCTTGTTTACAGCTACTCTACCGGGGGAGAGACTCTGTTTGAGAATAACTCTGCGGGAGAATAACTCTGTTGGGGATGAGCTTCCGTATTCAGAGAAATAAACTCTGCTCGGGAGAAAACTATATGAACCGCTTGCGAATAAAAAATTCGGCTGGGGAATATAGACGTCGGCTCTTTGAAAGAGCTTGGCTGGGGAAAGTAACTCCTGTTTGGGGAAGCAGAGATCAAAACTTTGGTTGCTTCTACTCTGTGGGGAGTGTAGATGTTACTGGGACGCATGCCGAGGATATGACAATGACTCCGCATCAAGACTTTTCTGCCCCTGTACCTGCTGGAGAAAGTGCCTGCGGAGGCCTTGTGGATTGAGTGTCATCCCAACTTAGGAGGTGCTTGGTAACTGTTGATCAAAATGATAAGTCTGAAGATGTGAAAAACACAAGAAGGGGGGTTGAATTGTAAAACTTAAATCAAAAGCTTAAACAACACTGTATTTTTATCCTGGTTCATTTGATCTCAAACTACTCCAGTCCACCCGTCAAGGTGATTTCGCCTCTCTCCAACGAGGTCTTAATCCACTATATTCAAAGGATTACACAACTACTTTAACAACTGTTAAAGCCTTCTTGAGTATAACCACAAACCGGTTTATCTCAAGGAAATATCTTTACAAATAATTGAACAATAATGTGTTTGATGTTTTCTAATAAAACAGTATACCACAACTGTGATAATACACAAATTTAAGCTTAGAATGAAACTGGATTGCTAGAGCGTTTGAATGAGCGTGGTTTGAAGGCTTAGCAAATTGTATGAGTGCGTGCGTGTAGATATGCCTTTTCTTTTCTCACACAGACTTGTTTATATAGCCAAGGCAAAGATACGTTGTTGTCCATAAATCACTTTCAATGATAATAACGTTCTTTCCTTTTTGAGAAGATCTTGTCTTGGATAAAGCCGTTGGTAATTAATCTGTCTTGAATGCTTAGTAACGCTTCAGAGTCTTCTTTATGATAATCAGAGTGTTCTTTGCTTTAACTTATGCTGACGCTTCTAAGTGCTGATGACTTGGTACAGATCTTTGATCAGAGTGTTTTATGCACAGATTCTGGTCATTAAGCTTCAGCATATGATCTGGTAGCTTCAGCGTGTAGCACATGTTATTGATCTTCTGATGCTGACATATTACTGATCTTCTGATGCTAATTTCATCAGAACTTCTGTAAATACAAAACACAATTTTAAGCAGCATATTTGTTCTATATATATATATATATATATATATATATATATATATATATATATATATCTTTGAATTTATTTATTCTTGTATTTTGTTATCATCAAAACTCTAATTAAGGGTTGTAGAATCAAACTATGTTCTAACAATCTCCCCCTTTTTGATGATGACAAAAACCAGATTTTTTTCAATTAAAAATAAAGAATAAAAGGTATCAGAGATTAAAAAAAAAAAAGGTATTATAGCTAAGAAGAGAAAACTCCCCCTGAGTTGATTAGTTCCCTTTAATTCCATGAGTCTTTGAGCGTCAAAACTGTACTGTACTTTACTGTATCTTTCGTCAGAATTTTGTACCTGTTCAGGCTTTTCAGAAGAAATAAATTCAAATAGATCAGAATGTCAGAATGTTTGAGACTTATGTCTCAGTAATCCATTATTAAAAAATATCATTCTTTCTCCCCCTTTTTGTCAGTTATCAAAAAGCACAAATAATCAGAGTCAAAAATGCATTTATATTGAAAACAGAAGCAATGATAAGTTCAGAGCATTGTAAAAATATTACAGATAAACAAGTTATAAAAACAAGGAAATTCTAAGAAGGAGGAGGTAGACGTGTGAACAAAGCCTCCAACATGCTCTTAATCTGGGTGTTGGTTTCCTGTTGCTAGGTTAACATGCTGGCTATTGCATCAATTTTGGTGTCCTGCTTATCCATTCTTTCCTGCATCAGCATATCAGATCTTTTCAGATCTTATAGAGTCTGCCTGTGAAGGGAGGAAGCTTGAGGATCTTCAGAAACAGGATGCTTCTCAGAGCTTTCTGCAATATCTTCTTCTTGACCCTGTTCTTCAGCAGGAATCATCTGCTCTTCTGACTCTGGTTGATCTTTGGAAGCTAGACGATGTTCAGACCAAGGGGCATTGTCCAGAGGGAGAACTTCTTCCTTAAGAAGCTTGCTCAGAACTGGACCTTCAATTTCTTTCAGCAGATTGCTGAAGTTCTGTTGAGCTTGTTCTTAGCTCTGTTCTTGCAACTTAAAGGTTTCAGAGCATACCCATCTTCTGAACTTTGTCCAAAGGTAGTCTGATGCAGCGGGATCAACCAGCTCAAGACTAGCTTGTTTAAGAGAAGTGATCCACTTCTGTACTTCTGTTTCAAAGTTCAATATGCTGGTACCAACATCTGGATGTTTTGGTTTTGGGATAGCAATTTTGTGGTTGATGGCAGCAAGACGTTCAAAAACTGTTAAGTCAATGACAGTCTTGATGTTTTCTTCTGGATTGTTCTTTGGTGAGGGAGTGGGAGAGTTAGGAATTATTATTGGACTTGATGGGGAGTTAGGTGGAGTTAATTCCGGTGAAGAGGGAAGTTGTGGAAAATTCACAATGGTGCCACAGGGCAAATGAATGGCCAGAGGTTCTGGTTCAGGGGATTTAGAGGGTTGAGCTTCAGAAGTTTGAACTTCTGGGTGAGATGGGTCAGGTTGTGGAGAAGGTGGATTAATTTCTGGTTGAGGAGATGGAGGTAGTGGGATTTCTGGTTCTGGAGAGAGTGGAATTTCTGGTTGTGGTGAGATGGGAATTTCTGGTTGTGGTTTTGTGGTAGTTTCAGGATTTGGATTGTTTGGAATGGGAGTAGATGTATGTTGGTCTATATCAGAAAGAACTTTTTCAAGTTCTTGTTGAGTTTCAACAATATTTGGATTTTGAGGTTGGGAGCGAGATCTTCTTAGAGTTAATGATTCAGAGGGGTCAAAGTCAAGGTCAAAATCATCAAAAGTTTGAGGTGTCGGGTTTTCAGGTTGAGTGGAAGTTGGGATAGATGTTGATACAACAGTTGAATCAAAAACAGTTACAGAAGAAAGATTACCTCTCTTCTTAGGAGTCTGCTGAGATGATCCTTCTGCTACAGCTTTTCTTTTTTTTGTCTTCTTCAGAACAACCTCTGGAGCCTTCTGCTGAAGATCTTGAATATTCAGATTTGGTGCTGTACCATCAGCCTTACAAGCATCCATATATCTCAGAATTATATCTGGTTTAGAATCAATTTCTGAGAACAGTGGGAAGTCATCCAGAGGGACTCTTCTTCTGGAGATTGCAGCAAAAGGAGTGACACTGGGCTCCTTCTTAATGTTCTCTATCAACTTAATTTTCTTCAGATTTTTGGCATTCAGCTGTTTGCCCACAGTAGCTTCCAAGGAGCTGATTTCCTGAGCCTCTGTCAGATGATCAATCAGCTTATTCTCTGTTAGAATATCTGATATCAGTCTTCCTAAGGGTATCCAATCCCTTTTTATACGTTCCTCTTCTCTTGTTTCCTTAACACTTGTTCTGAGATGGTTGAACAGCAGATGAGCCAGATTTATCTTGACCTTCTGAGAGATGAAATAGATCAGAAATTGCTGATCAATATTAATGTAGTCAGGAGAGCTGGTAGGCTTCCTGTGATCGATGCACCCCATAATGATCTTGGTCCAAATTCTGTGTTTGTCTTTCAAATCCCTTATCTTGCTGGAGGGAAGCCCCAGAGTGAAGATTTCCCTTGCAATTAGGGCAGCATCAGCACACCTTTCTGCCATGTCAATGCAACGAACACCACCACCACTGTAGCTTATGACTCTTTCAATCAGGTCCTCAGTGATAACAATCTTCTTCCCCATGATGTAAGACGTAACTTGATGATTTGAAGAAGAAGTGTGAATCCAAAATTCCTTTACCAGAATAGGAAATGTTGGACCCACCAGACAGTCAAAATACTTTTCCCAGCCTTGAGCCTTAACCTCTTCAGATAGATTAAACCCATTCTCCTGAAGACTGTTGAAATCCACGATTAATTCTGACAGAACCTCTAGGTTTTTGACTGGTGTTAAAAGCGTTCTGTGGGGTTCTTCATATTGTTCAGAAGAAACAGTTTTCTGGGAACCTGAAGTAGGAATGCTGGAAGAAGCCATGTTCACACGAAGGTTTTTGTGAAAAAGATTGAAAAGTTTTTTTTTTGGAGAAAGTAAGAACGCTGAAATCAGTAAGTTTGAGAGAAAATGAAAGTGAAGGTAAAAGAGTGTAAATGCTGTGAAGTGTGTTTAAATAGATTTCTAAGTAATTTTGAAAACATAAACGACAAGAGAGAGAAATTAATAATGATTATTAGCATTTAATGATAACTGATTTTAGGGGATTCAGAAAGATATTTGGAACGGTTACCCATGACATGTGTCTCAATGCATCCAATCAGCGCTTTTGCCTTTTCAGAAACGTGAACGCGTGTTCAGCCTCAGAAAATAGTTGATGACTGGATGAAACTTGTTTGCTTGAGTGAACAACACATTTCTATCCTTCAAATGAAGCGCTCAGATCTTCATGGATAGATTCTGATACAATCTGCACTTCTAAAGTTCTGAAAGAAGATTGATCAGTAGTTCACAGAAAAATAAACAAAGTTCTGAAGGTTAAGATATGGAATCAAAACAATTTTATTCTGGGCAGAGCTTCATGTTGAGGTGTTTTAGAATGAAGTTGAACCTATCTTCAGAAAGAGGTTTTGTAAAAATATCAGCCCATTGATGGTCTGTGTTAATAAATTTAAAATTTAAAATCCCTTTCTGAATATAGTCCCTAATAAAATGATGTTTTATTTCTATATGCTTAGCCCTAGAATATAAAATTGGATTTTTGCTGAGACAAATAGCAGAAGTATTGTCACATAGGATATGAATGTTACTCTCAAATATCTGGAAGTCCTCAAGTTGACTTTTCATCCAGAGCATTTGTGTGCTGCATCCAGCTGCTGCTATGTATTCAGCTTCTGCTGTTGATAGAGCAATTGTGGATTGTCTTTTGCTGGACCATGAGATCAGATTTTCTCCCAGAAACTGGCAGCTTCCAAAAGTACTTTTACGTTCTACTCTGTCTCCAGCGAAATCAGCATCACAGTATCCTACTAAGCTGTAATCACTTGATTTTTTATAAAACAAACCCAGATTAGTAGTACCTTTCAGATACTTGAAAATTCGCTTAACTGCTGTTAAGTGAGATTCTCTAGGATCTGATTGGAATCTAGCACAAATGCAAACACTGAATGAAATGTCAGGCCTTGAAGCCGTCAGATATAGAAGAGAACCAATCATACCTCTGTAGACCTTCTGTTCTACCTTTTTACTTACCTCTTCTCTTTCCAGAATGCACGTGGGATGCATTGGAATCTTTGATGGCTTACATTCTGAGAGATCAAATTTCTTCAGAAGTTCTCTGACATATTTGCTCTGATGAATGAAAGTTCCTTCTGGGGTTTGATTAATCTGAATGCCCAGAAAGAATTTTAGTTCCCCCATTAGGCTCATTTCAAATTCTGCCTGCATACACTTATCAAACTTTCTTCCCAGAGAAGGTTTAGTAGATCCAAATATGATGTCATCAACATAAATCTGACATACTAAAATGTCATTCTTAACTGTCTTACAGAATAAGGTTGTGTCCACTTTCCCTCTGGTGAATTCCTTTTCTAACAGGAAGTTACTTAGTCTTTCATACCAAGCTCTGGGAGCTTGTTTCAGACCATACAGTGACTTCTTTAGTTTGACAACATATTATGGATTTTTGGAACTTTCAAAACCAGGGGGTTGGTGCACATATACCTCTTCTTCTATATAGCCATTTAAGAACGCACTCTTAACATCCATCTGATACAGAGTGATGCCTTTATTAACAACAAATGAAATTAAGATCTGATAGATTCTAACCTGGCGACTGGAGCAAAGGTTTCTGTATAGTCTATCCCCTCTTGCTGACTATAACCCTGTGCTACCAATCGTGCTTTGTTTCTAATGACTTCACCTTGTTCATTCAGTTTGTTTCTGAACACCCATTTTGTTCCAATGACGTTGAATCCTTTTTGTTTGAGAACTAGATCCCATACGTCATTTCTTGTGAATTGATTTAGCTCCTCTTGCATTGCTAGAATCCAGTCATTGTCCAGAAGTGCTTCATAAATTGTTGTTGGTTCAGTTAGAGAAACCAGTCCCATGAGGGATTCTTCAGAGTTTATGAAGCTAGATCTTGTTCTGATTGGATCTTCCTTTCTTCCTAGGATTGTTTCTTCTGGGTGATCCAAGCTGCTTCTGGATAGTATTTTCTGGAGTTGATCAACAGAAGGTGCTGGATTGCTTGCAGTTACTCTTTCTGATGTTGAGGGAGTGTCTCTGTTAAGAGCTTATGATGACTCGTCTTTAGTACCTGTGATTTCAACTTCCATACCTGCAAGTAATTCATTATGCTTTGACTTTTGAGAGTCAAGCTTATCATCAAAACGAACACTGATTGACTCTTTCACAATCTGTATTTCTGTATTGTATACTCTGTACCCTCTTGAGCATTCAAAGTATCCTAACATAATACACTTTTGTGCTTTAGAGTCAAACTTGTTCAAATAATTTTTTGTATTCAAAATAAAACATGTACATCCAAATGGGTGAAAGTAGGAAATGTTGGGCTTTCTGTTCTTCCACAATTCATATGGAGTCTTTTCCAGAATAGGTCTTATGGAGATTCTATTCTGAATGTAACACGTTGTGTTTATTGCCTCTGCCCAGAAGATCTTAGCAACGTTAGTCTCATTGATCATGGTTCTGGCCATTTCTTGCAATGTTCTGTTCTTTCGTTCTACAACTCCATTTTGCTGAGGAGTTCTAGGACAAGAGAAATCATGCATAATGCCTTTGTCATTAAAGAATGACTCAAAATCTTTGTTTTCAAATTCTCCACCATGATCACTTCTGACTTTGATGATTCTAAGATCCTTTTCATTCTGAACTTGGTTGCAGAAGGTGACAAACACAGAGTGTGACTCGTCCTTGTGTCTTAAGAACTTTACCCATGTCCATCTGCTATAGTCATCTACGATTACTAACCCATACTTCTTGCCACTGACTGAAGCAGTTTTAACTGGTCCAAATAAGTCAATGTGCAGAAGTTCTAATGGCTTGGAGGTGGAAACAACGTTTTTGGATTTGAAAGCTGGTTTTGCAGACTTGCCTTTCTGACATGCTTCACACAGAGCATCTGAATTGAACTTCAGGTTAGGAAGTCCTCTGACCAGATTGAGTTTGTTAATCTGAGATATTCTTCTCATACTAACATGTCCCAATCTTCTGTTCCAGATCCATTGGTCGTTGTTAACAGACAAAAGACACTTTACATTTTGACTTTTTAGTTCAGAAAGTTTTATTTTATAAATGTTGTTTCTCCTCTTTCCATTAAATAGGATAGTCCCATCTTTCTGACTAACAGCTTTGCATGAATTTTGATTGAAGATTATATCATAACCGTTATCACTTAATTGACTTATGGACAACAGGTTATGCATTAATTCATCTACTAATAAAACATTACTTATAGAGGGAAGATTTCCATTACCTACAGTTCCAGAGCCAATGATCTTTCCTCTCTGATTGCCTCCAAAACCTACGTGGCCTCCAGGCTTAAGTTCCAGGCTTTGGAACATATGCCTTCTTCCCGTCATGTGTCGTGAGCAGCCAGAGTCCAGGTACCATGACTGGTGTTTTTGCTTTGCTGCTAAAGATATCTTCCACATGTATTATTTTATCCTTAGGTACCCATATTTTCTTGGGTCCTGATTTGTTAGTTTTACCAAAACTCTGGTTGAATTTTGGTTTGACAGAGTAATCACTACTAGTATATTTTATGTCATGTGTGTGCCCATATATAAAGTGTGAATCAAGTGGAGTATGTTTTATAACTAAATCCATGGCATTCTTTGGTGTAGGTACCCTACCTTGATATCCTACCCCTTTTCTGCCATTTCTGCTAACTCCATAGATCATTGAAGCCATTTTGCTTCTGTCTATGTTTTTAGCTAGAAACTTCTGAAAGCTGTGATCATACTCCTTGATGATCTCATCAGCACTGTTGGGAGTTTCAGGGACTGTTTCCTTCTGAGAGTTTTGCAATAGATTTTCTAATTTTGAAATTTTATCTTTTAACTCAGAATTCTCCAATTTGAGACTCCCAGTCTTATCAGAGTCAGAAGCAAGATTCCTTTTCAGGTATCTGAATTTGACTCTGATCTGCTGATATCTTTCCAGAATTTCATTAAGGCTTTCAGCTAGTTCAGCCTTAGTAAAGTTTAGAGCAAAGTAAGGGAATACCTCTTCTGTATCTGATTCAGAGTCTGACTCAGAAGCTTCACTGTCTTCTATTATGTTTTCCATGAGAGCTATGTTTTCTCTTTCATCAATCTGATTCTGAGTCAACTTCAGATGTGTCAGAATCATCCCATGTAGCCATGAGACTTTTCTTCTTTTCCTTGCCAAACTTCTTTTTGGGCTTTTCCTTCTGAAGCTTTGGGTAATCACTTTTGTAGTGCCCTTGCTCGTTACACTCATAACAAATGATGTCTTTGTTGTTTGGCTTTCTGTTTCCTGAAGAACCTTCAGATCTTCTGTGTCCAGAGGAGGATTCTGACCTTCTGTATCTGGAGAAAGATTCATTCTGATTCTCTGATCTTCTAGGATTGCTGAATTTCCTTTGCCTCTGCTTCCATAATCGGTTCACCCTTCTGGAGAGAAGAGGTAGTTCATCTTCTTCTGATGAAGACCCATCAGAGGTTTCTTCTACAGCTTGCAAAACTTTGGAGTTAGATTTTCTGTTAGATTTTAAAGCTAATGGCTTACCTTGCTTTTGAGGTTCATCTGCTTCTAGCTCTATCTCGTGACTTCTGAGGGAGATGACAAGTTCCTCCAGAGAGATTTTGTTGAGATCCTTGGCTAGCTTAAGCGCTGTGACCATTGGCCTCCATTGTTTTGGCAAGCTTCTGATGATATTCTTAACGTGATCAACAATAGAATACCTTTTGTCAAGAACATTGAGACCAACAACAAGAATTTGAAATCTTCAAAACATAGTTTCTATTGCTTCACTCTCTTCCATCTTGAATGGCTCATACTTCTGAACGAGCGCAAGAGCTTTGGTTTCTTTGACTTGAATGTTGCCTTCATGCGTCATTCTCAGAGAGTCAAACATATTCTTTGTAGTGTCTCTGTTTGATATCTTTTCATATTCTGAATAAGAGATGGCGCTGAGAAGAATTGTTCTGGCCTTGTGATGATTTCTGAAATCACGCTTTTGCTGATCAGACATTGTTTTCCTGTCAATCTTCTGACCACTTCCATCCACTGGGTGCGTGTATCCATCAGTCACCATGTCCCACAGTTCAGCATCATGGGCCAGAAAGAAACTCTCAATTCTGTCTTTCCAGTAGTCAAAGTTCTCTCCATCAAAGACTGGAGGTTTGCCACTAAATCTGTCTCTTTCTTCATTGTTGTCATGGTGATGTTTTGATTTGGTCCTGCCATTGTGTTTTTCTGACGCTGGATCTTGTACTGACACGGTTAAGTGTTTTAAGCTCAGAACCAGGCGCTCTGATGCCAATTGAAGATGTGAAAAACACAAGAAGGGGGGTTGAATTGTAAAACTTAAATCAAAAGCTTAAACAACACTGTATTTTTATCCTGGTTCGTTTGATCTCAAACTACTCCAGTCCACCCATCAAGGTGATTTCGCCTCTCTCCAACGAGGTCTTAATCCACTATATTCAAAGGATTACACAACTACTTTAACAACTGTTAAAGCCTTCTTGAGTATAACCACAAACCGGTTTATCTCAAGGAAATCTCTTTACAAATAATTGAACAATAATGTGTTTGATGTTTTCTAATAAAACAGTATACCACAACTGTGATAATACACAAATTTAGGCTTAGAATGAAACTGGATTGCTAGAGCGTTTGAATGAGCGTGGTTTGAAGGCTTAGCAAATTGTATGAGTGCGTGCGTGTAGATAGGCCTTTTCTTTTCTCACACAGACTTGTTTATATAGCCAAGGCAAAGATACGTTGTTGTCCATAAATCACTTTCAATGATAATAACATTCTATCCTTTTTGAGAATATCTTGTCTTGGATAAAGCCGTTGGTAATTAATCTATCTTGAATGCTTAGTAACGCTTCAGAGTCTTCTTTATGATAATCAGAGTGTTCTTTGCTTTAACTTATGCTGACGCTTCTAAGTGATGATGACTTGGTACATATCTTTGATCAGAGTGTTTTATGCGCAGATTCTGTTCATCAAGCTTCAGCGTATGATCTGGTAGCTTCAGCGTGTAGCACATGTTATTGATCTTCTGATGCTGACATATTACTGATCTTCTGATGCTGATTTCATCAGAACTTCTGTAAATACAAAACACAATTTTAAGCAGCATATTTGTTCTATATATATATATATATCTTTGAATTTATTTATTCTTGTATTTTGTTATCATCAAAACTCTAATTAAGGGTTGTAGAATCAAACTATGTTCTAACAAAGTCTTCTACTCATCGGCAAGTGATAAGATAACGGGACATAGTCGTATGCTTTAATCCCTAACTTTTGCCTGGACTGTCTTTTCAGATTTTTAGTCCACCGGGATACCCTTTCTTGCCCAAGCCGCCTTCTCAGGTTCTCTACTTACCGGGTGTACAAATCTTTTTTGTTTTTATCCCTAATTTTTGCCTGAACCCTTTTGGTTCGCCGTGATGCCTTTATTTTTTCCTAGGCCAGTCAACCTAGCGGGTATTTGTTTATGCGCAGTATTTTCTAATGATGTACACGCTCTCAGGGTGTAGGGAGTTGTCACTGTCGATTGTGTTGCCACACTACCAGAAGATGTTTGTTTGATCGTATAAGATTCGTTGCTGGAATTTATGCCCAATGCCCCCAAGTGATTCAGATGGAGATCTGTCCCTGGCTATTTGGCATCTTTGAGAGATTCCTTGAATCTTGACTTAACTGCCCCAGATGATGGACAATGATCACGTCGTGCCCCTTGGTTGGATGTGTTTTTCCACTTGAGGTGATCCTTTTTATTGAGAAGGTTTTTGTTCACTAGATATTCATTGTGCGAATTTCTCTACTGTTGAACAAATAGTCATATGCAAACAATGTTATTTTAAGAATGCAAAGCTTATGTCTGTCTTGAGGTTTTGAAAATGCAGTTTTTTTTAGTAAAACAAGCAAATTTTGTAAAATCTGATGTTAACTCCGGATTTATAGCAAGTCCTACAGGAGTCAGGATACCTTTTGTAACAGTATGCTTTCACACTAACCCATGCTTCAGCTAGGACTTTTAAGGGTTATAACGTGGCCTGGATCACAGTTTAAGAAACAAAGGATAAAGGCTCAAATTTTATTTGTACCCACCCGTTCTTCGTGATGTTCTTCGATCCTAAACTCAGCTAATTGTGCATTTAGATCCTGTTTGAGTCTTTGCTCTGATATTCCAGCGATGGTTCGGGTACTGACACATTATTTTGAATAGGCAGTCATTTCCTTTTTTTGTTGAGGGTTTGTAGGACCTCTTTCTTTTTGATTTTATTATCCCTGTCTTTTGCCTGAACTGTTTCTTTTTGTGATTGCAGTCAGCGGGATGCCCTAGTTTTTTTTCTTAAGTCTCCTTCATAGGTTTTGACTTAATGGGCTTTTATTTCGAGAGATAATGACTGTCTGTCTTGACGATTATAAGGAACCATCACCGTCTTTTGTTTTGGAAGGACGTCTTTGATGCCATACATTATGTATAAAGTAGAATATTGCGACTGAATGCACATCTAAATTAACTGAGAAACTACCCTGCCCTAGGTTATGATTAAGGGTTTTAATTTGTGTGAAAAGAAAACTCCTACTTCTTTGGCTCGAAGGGGTTGACTAGGGATTATATTCCTTATAACTCCACTGTTTAGGATTTGAAACAACGCCTGTACATCGTCAGCGAGGTCTGTTCAAAAGCATACTGTAGAGATTATGGTATCATTTTCGTCATCCTCCCTCTAAAGGCTTACACCTTTTTAGTCGAGAGTTGAATATTACAAAAAGGAACAGAGTTTAAATATAGTGAGCACGAATGAATTGATTCAGAACAGACATATGCAATGCATTGATAAAGTAATAAAGTTTGACATGAATAAATATTTGAACAATCAAAAGAAAATTACAAATTGAAAATTATAATGAATGAAAATCCCTCTTGTTAGAACTTGTCACTTCAAATGGTGGGCCTTGTAGGATTGATAGAAACATTCCAATTGACCATCTTGTGTGAATTCCAATGCTCCTTCATCAATCAGGTCTTGAATTTTGTATTTCAATCTCCAATAGTCGTCAGTATCATGCCCCGGACTGTGGGAGTGATATGCACACCTTGCATCAGGATTGTAGTCAGGCGAAGAAGTCTTGGGATTCAGATGAGGTCCTATCAACGTCACCAGATTCATCCTCAACATGTGTTGTAAAGCTTGAGACAACGGCATGTTGAGTTTGGTAAACTGCCTTTTGGGCATATCTGGCTTACTCTGATTAACCCATTATTTTTGGCGAGGTTGTTGTTGGACCCGTGATGTAGTAGCAATTTGGAAAGGTCCAACCTTTTGTCTTCTTGGAGGTTGATCAATGACTTGGTCCCCGACCTCGACTGTTTGCTTCATACTGTTGTATCTGTCTTGATGAAGTTGGTTGATGATGGTTTTCAGCTCTTCTTGTCTTCAGGCTAGGCCTTGGATAAGAGTCATCTGCCCCAGAATCTGGTTTCTCATTGCATCTACCTCAGCTTGCAGTTGTTCCAGCCGTTCGTACTTATTGTCTTCAGGACTTTTCTTGACTAAGTTCCCAACGAGGAGTGTTTTCAACTCTTCCTGCCCCTTGGATAGGTTTAGGAATATTTCCCTGAACTGAGCTTCTTGAGTTCGAAGATCTCTATTGTCTTGTTTGAGAGCCATTGCTGAAATAAACAGCGAGAACATGATAGACCTGTACTGGAAGACCTGTTATGCAATGATATGTATGATATACGTATGCAATGTTTTCAAGGATCTCGCGGGGTAAACAAGAAACTGTTAGAATTTGGTTGCAGCTTGATTGAAGAAACTTTGTGTCGTTAAGAGTCCTTCTTCAAGATTCAAGCTCACCATATCGAGTGAGTCATAGCCACTGACTCAAGTTATCGTGTTTTGATCTCTAGACGATATTGGCTAGAGGAAAATAAATCCCCTTGCCCCTTTCTAGACGTCTGATTTACCATAACCTGCATCACAAACCCTTGAGATCCTTGAAATGGTTAAGGAAATGTTAAGGCATGATGTTATGATGTGTATGCTATGCATTTAAACAAAAGTGCGAGGTGATGTAAGCAAGTAAACCCGACAAGAAATCCAAGTTATTGGATAAGGACTGTAAACAAAACCTGCAAGGAACTCATGTTGTCAGATAATAAAACTGTGCAAGCAGATCAAATTGAAAGCATACAAGTCACACAAACAACCTTAGGTTTAGGCTTGCATGGGTTTTAAGGTAGTACCCTCTTGAAGTTTTAGTTGGTTCAAACCTGTCCTAAAAAAGTAACCGGGTTCTAGAGGATCTCAATATCACTGACCATCCTTTATCGGTCATGGTTTCAGCTCACACAATCTTTTCTTGCGGCCAAAATATTCCGAAAGTATGATCTTAATGAGTGTAGTATCGAGTATCAACCAGTTCTCAGCTCTACATCGAGGCCGGCTATCTCACTACTTTCTAATGGCCAAGTTGTTCAACTAAAGTTCTAAGGTCCGTTGGTGTTTCACGACACCACGCGGCGGCCCTGTATTCTCCTTGTTTCACCACAAAGGATACCGGTACCAACCAAAGTGCCACACCAACGTAGCTACTGCTTCAACCGTATCGATCTACGCTGTACAGTTCCTTCACAGTCTATTGCTACTTACCTAATGAGTGCCCCCAGATTCGGGTATAAGATCTATAGTAACCCCAAACAAAACCCTAAAAAATAAAGAAAACAAAGCAATCAGGAGAAGCAAATATGATGTACTAGATCCTAAGGTATACCCCACTTAAAACTGTCGGTTCTGTGATACGGTGGCAGAACCGACTGTTTAATACTGGTTTGTGTTTTGCGTTTTTTGTTTGCAAAATGTCGCGGTAAGCAAGAGTCACCACCGACTTTTATTTTATCCAATCAGGAAAAGGAAAAAGAACAGAAAAAATCTTTTTCGAGATGTTTCTGAGTACGGGGGGTAGATTATAGAAAGGGAAGGTGTTAGCACCCTTTCTATCCATGGTTTTCCACTGGCTCTTAGGTACTTGCTCATTTTGAAATTGCTTTTGTGTGATTTGTTTTGAAAAGTTTTGTTTTACTTCGTTTTAACCCTTGTTTCTGTCCTCAAGAGTGTTACGAAGTTGTTTTTGAAAACTTTGTTTGAAAAGTGTTAGTGTGAAAAAAGTTTTTGTTTGTTTGAGCAAGTACCTAGGAACTAATCTACCTACTCGAAAAAAGGCGTTCTTTTCCTTCTATCCTTTAGACCGTGTTATCCTACTATTAGTGAGTAGGTAACCCTAGTCGTTGGATGTTTGAGGGACTATCGAAAGGGACATAATGGTCATTGAAGACAACATGTAAGGATACCTTAGCATTTCGAATGGACTGTCATCATATATTCGTAGGCAACATCGAGGGACAAGATCATTTCTCGTAGGCAACTCGAGGGACGTTAAAGGACTATGATCTTTATGATAACTTTTAGATTGAGGGTATTTTGCTAAGATATCCCTATGTTCGAGGGACATGACCATTGTTTTCCGAGGCAACCAAGTGAGGCATATCCTAAGAGTGAGCATGTGCATGTGTTTGATTTACGTTATTTAATCTTTTCACAATTAAGGTGATCTACTGTTTTAATTTTCAGTTTGTCTTTCCATACAATCCTATTAACATACATCTAAGCAGTTTATAGTTTGCGAAAATAAAATGCAGAAAGTTTAAAGTCCTAGCTATTACAAGGCTTTTGCAGATACATAATTATCTTGGACTGAAAATAAAGATACGGAATTTAAAATCCTAATTACTATTACATCCCGGAAGCAATTACATAATTAGAAAAAAATGCGAGAAAAGATAAATCTACGCTATAACATTGATAATGTGACCTATACAATTTTCCTAGAAATTAAAATGTAAAAGAATAAATAAAAAGAAATTAAGGAAAAATTAAAACCTAAAATTCTAAGTTGATATTTTTGGTGTTTTTTTGTAGAAAATAATTTTAAGTTAATTAAAAAACCTAATTCTAACTAAATTTAATGAAAAAAATTTAATTAACTTAATTTATTAATAAATAAAAAAAGCCAAAAATTCAGGTACTAACTAAAACAAAAACCTAATCCTAATTTGTTAAAAAAAGGTTAATTTAAAGGGTTAATAATAAAGAAAACCTAAAACCTATTTGTTTTCCTAATTTGCAGAAAAAAAAAGTTAATTAATTAAATTAAAGAGTTAATAAAAAAAAGAGTTAATAACAATAAAAAAATTTAAAACCTAAATTAATTAGGGTTTGTAAAAAAGGTTAAGTTTGCCAATTAATAGGGTTTTTGATTTAAATAAAATTAGAGTTTATATGAACTTAGGGTTTTTAAGGAAGATATTAAAGAGAAAGAAATGATGTACAAAGGGTTAAAAATAAGCAAAATTATACATATTGCCAGGGGTGGGTGTTGACCCAAAAATTAATTTAAAACCTAAAATTAAAAAAACCTAAAATTAATTATTCGAGTTTATTATGAAAAATCAAAGGTTTCTAAAAAATGTTAAGTTTTATGTAAAAAGATTTTAAACAGAAAGAATAAAAATAGGTAAAAGGGTAAATAGAAAGGAAGAAAACCAAAACCAATAGGGGTGGTTGTTGAACCCACGCCCTTAACCTCCTCAGGATGTCTGCCTTGCCATGAGTCATGCATTGGTGGTTGCTCTATTTTGGCCTCAGTGTTTTGTAATAACCCTGCATGGGACCCTGTCTAAATCTGCAGTGTTGAATCTCATGAACATATTAAATAAATTACTATATCATGAAATACAAATAAAGCAAATATATGAAAAAAAATTTAATGTTAAAACCGATATGGCATGTATGAATGATTATACCCTTTTGATCATGGAGATCAAACCAGCCTTACCCTTACTGGAGAAGTAGTGAGATGTGGATTTGTAACAATGATGACTTGTTTGTAGTGAGATGAGGATTTGTAACAAAGATGGCTTGTTTGTAGTGAGATGGAGATTTGTAATAAGGATTTAAAGGTTTTAGAGTTCTTGAAAGAATTTGATATTCTGACAGGGTTGTGGCAAAGGTTTTTTTCCGTCTCCGTTCTTTGTATGAAAAGAATGAGATTATATAATAGAAGTTACAGCAAAAAAATGGGCTTTGAATGTGCAATTGGGCCTCCAATAACCATAAGCAATAGTGCAGATTTTTAGTCACTTGAGTTCGTCACGTTCCAGGCTATATCGTAGGGGCTTAAGTGAAATTTTAGAAGTTGAAATGTGAAAACAAAATATATCCGACATCGAGAACTAACTCCTGTCCAAAAATGGGCTCAATCGGATAAATGGTGACTGAGTTATGAATTTTAGAAGTTTTGACCCAGATGAAATAATATTCAATATTCAGGATTTTCGGCGCGTCACACACACTCTGAGCAAAAAACGAAGGCCTTTTGGATACTGTTTGAACTCAATACCTCCTGTGAAAACTTATCCAACTCAATTTGTGAAATTTTGGCGCTGGAACCAGCTCGATACGATGAAAATCGACCAAGTTATGATTTTCTGAACATGACGCAAATAAACTTCTATCACAAATTTTCTGTACGAAAATACTTGATAAATCCGCATTTTTGAAGACCTTCTAATCGAAATTGGCTTCCAGCCATGAGAGATGAAAACGTAATTAACGTCAAGACGAAATTTTGGCCACCAGAACGGGTTCAAAACAAGCCACGATCTTTAAGTTATGAATTTGTTAGTGCGTAAAAACTGCATTTTCAGCACACTTTTTCACCATATTTCTTCGAGAAAACTCACACATTCGGAGAACTTCTTTAAAGAATTGACTCTTGAGCCGAACCTGAATTTGAGAATACGTTATCAGAGATATCTTGGTGAAAGAACACCTGAATATGACGCGTCGGGTTGGACTTGTGAATCTTTGAACCCCGAATCGTTGCGAAACGGCGAACCGATCTTCAGCACGAAAAATACTCTAAGAACATCCATTGGCGAAATAAACGTCACTTGTAACCTGAAGAAGCTTGATAAATATACCTTTATTCCATAACCATAAAACCAATAATATGCGTGTATGAAAAGAGGGTAAATTTTGGGGTACAACAACCGGGATACCCTTTTTTGCCCAAACTGCCTTTTCAGGTTTTCGACTTGTCGGGTGTACAGATTTTTTTTTGTATATCCCTAACTTTTGCCCGAACCCTTTTGGTTCGCCGGGATGCCTTTAATTTTGCCTAGGTATGTCAACCTAGCGGGTCTTTTTCATGTGTAGTATTTTTTTGACTATGTCCACGCTCTCAGGATATAGAGAGTTATCACCGTCCATAGTGTTGTGTTGTAGTACTGTCAAAAATGTTTTCTTGATGGCACATGAGTCGTCGCTGGAATGCATGCGTAAAGTCCCAAGTAATTCAGATGGAGATCTGCCCCTGGTTATTTTGCACCTTTGGAGAGACTGCCCCAGGTGTGTTAGACACCATGTCCTGCCCCCTTGC
The DNA here is from genome assembly GCA_948472305.1 of Vicia faba. Lineage (NCBI taxonomy): Eukaryota > Viridiplantae > Streptophyta > Magnoliopsida > Fabales > Fabaceae > Vicia > Vicia faba. The sequence continues at coordinate 615,380,435 of OX451735.1, read as the reverse complement.
TTATGGAAGACCTGTTTATTGGAAGTGTCCTCCATTTGTAGTAATTATGGAGAGTTTCAATTCATCGAACTTCTGTCATGAGAACTTCTCTGCTGTCAAAAAATAGTTACATGCAAACAATGGTATTTAAAGAATGCAAAGCTTATGTCTGTCTTGGGGTTTTGAAAATGCAGTTTTTTTTAGTAAAATAGAATTTTGCAAAGATGTGATATCAACTCAGGATTTATAACGGACCTTACAGGAGTCAGGGTACCTTTTGTAATAGTATGCTTTCGAACTAACCCATGCTTCAACTAGGACTTTTAAGGGTTATAACGTGGTTTGGTTCACGGTTCAATAAACAAAGGATAAAGGCTCAAATTTTATTTGTACCCAACCCACTCTTCGTGATGTTCTTCAGTCCCATGCTCAGTTAATTGCGCGTTTAGATCCCGATTGAGTCTGGAATTTTTGCTATGATACTTGGTGATGATTTGTTTTGAAAAGGTAGTCATTTTTGTAATCTTCTATTTGTCGAGGATTTGTAGTAACCTCTTTTTTTGGTTTTTGTTATCCCTTCTTTTTGCCTGAACTGTTTCTTTTCTGATTACAGTCAGCGGGATGCCCCAATTTTTCTCTTAATTCTCATTCATAGGTTTTGACTTAACAGGCTTTTATTTTGAGGGGTAATGACTGCCTGTCTTGATGATTATGTGGAACCATCACCATTTTTTGGAGAGCATATTCTACACTATTTGTCGTGTATGAAGGTAGAGCTTGTGACTGGATACACATTCGAATTAACTGAGAAAACTACCCTGCCCCGGGTTATGATTAAGGGTTTTAATTTGTGTAAAAGAAAAACTCCTGCTTCTTTGGCTCAAAAGGGTTAACTAGGGATTATCTTCCTTATATCTCCAGTGTTTAGGATTTGAAAAAATGCTTGTACATCATCAGCCAGGTTTGTCCAAAAGCATACTGTATGGAACATGGTATTTTCCGTCATCCTCCCTCTAAAGGCTTGTAGCTTGTAACCAAGAGTTGAATATCACAAAAAATAAGTAAAAACACAGTTTAAATATAATGAATTACTTCAAGACAAACATATGCAATACATTAATGGGAACACCAAAGTTTGACATTACAGTAATTGTTCAAACAAGCAAAAGAAGTTACAATTGAAAAATCAAAAATGAATTGGACACTCTCAATGATTTGGCCTAGGAGCAGTGATCACTTTAGGAGTCTCTGGAGGGTCGAATTCAATCTCCTTGACGTCAATCATATCCTGAATTTTGTTCTTCAGGGCCCAACAGCCATTCATATCATGTCCAGGACTATCAGAATGGTATGCACACCTTTTGTTGGGGTGGTAACTGGGAGCAGAAGTGTTGGGATTCTTTAGAGGAGCCTTTAACGTACATCCCTGCCTTCAACATGTGTTGTAACGCTTGTGCTAGTGACATGTTGATCTTGGTGAATTGTATTTTAGGTGCGACCTTCTTACGCTGATTCCCCTATTGATGCCATTGCACGAGCGTAGGATTAGAGGCCAGCCCTGCCCTTGCAGATTGGTGGTAATCTTTCTTGTTACGACCTTTCTGGCCATACATAACATTGGCTCCCCTCTTACCCACAAATAGCTTATTATCAGCATTAGAAGATGAAGCCATCAGGATCTTCCCACTCTTGATACCACTTTCAATCCTTTCTCCAGTCAGGACCATATCTGTGAAACCGGATGAGGAACTTCCAATTAGTAGATTAAAGAACAGGCCTGTCAGAGTGCCCATGAACATGTCTACCATTTCCTGATCATTCATAGGAGGTTGTACCCTGCTAGCTAGATCCCTCCATTTCTGGGAATAGTCTTTAAAGCCCTCGCTCAAACCCATAGACATATTTTGGAGTTGTGTACGGGTGGGAGCAAGGTCTGCATTATACTGATATTGCTTATAAAATGAAGCAACAAGGTCTTCCCAGTTACGAACATTGGCTCTCTCCAGTTGGTAGAACCATTCAAGCTGAGTCCCTGATAGACTATCTTGAAAGAAATGAACCCACAAATTTCTATCAACGGTGTGGGGCTGGATCTTTCTGACATAAGAGAGGAGATGGAGTTTTGGGCAGGACACCCCATCATACTTTGCAAAATTGGAGCTTTGAACTTCTGCGGGATGACCACTCCCGACACCAATCCCAATTCTTTGAAATCCAGCCCAGGTATCCTCTGGACTTCCATAGCACTCAAGCAATCTTCCAACTGCTTGTACTTATCCTCAGTGGGAGGATACTGCTCATCATTGTAGTTGGTATCATTGTCAGAAACATCAGGACTGGGATCCTTCTCCCTTGCCTCTTTTTCTTGATTCTCCCCTTCCTTGGATGAAGAGGTTAGATTGACTTGTTGCTTCAATATCCCTCTAAACCTTCTGCCCATATTCAGAATACCGGAAGCCTTCTTCTTTTTCTTTTTCTCTTTCAGGATGAGGGCTTTCAGATCCTCCTGCCCTTTTGCCAAATTTATGAACATTTATTGGAACTGGGCGTTTTATGCTGGAAGGTCCTTGATGCTTTATTCAGAAGACATTACTGCTGAAATAAACAGCGAAGAAGATGAGAAACCTGTTATGGTACCTGTTATGAAATGATGTGTATGACATATGTATGCAATGTTTTCAAGGATCTCACAGGGTAAATAAGAAATGTCGAAAGTTGAAATTTTGCAGCTTTGATTGAAGAACTTTGTATCGTCGAGAGTCCTTCTATAAGAGTCAAGCTCACCATATCAAGTGGGTCATAACCCCTGACTCAAGTTGTTGAGTTTTGATCTTCTGACGACATTGGCTAGAGGAAAATAAATCCCATTTCCCCTTGCTAGACGTCTGATTTATCATAACCTGCATCACAAACCCTTGAGATCCTTGAAATGGTTAAGGAAATGTTGTGGAATGATGTTATGATGTGTAAGCTATGCGTTAAGCAAAAATGTAAGGTGACAAACACAACCCTGCAAATAATTCAAGTTGTTAGACAATGAAGGAAAACACGTCACACAAGCAGCCTTAGGTTTAGGCTTGCATGTGGTTAAAGGTAAGTACCCTCTTAAAGTTTAGTTGGTTTTAACCTGTCTTAGAAAAGTAACCGGGTTCTAAAGATTCTCAATATCACTGACCATCCTTTATCGGGCATTGTTTCAGCTCAAGCAATCTTTTCTTGCAGCCGAAATATCCTTAAAGTCTGATCTCAATGAGTGTAGCATCGAGTACCAACCAATCCTCAGCTCTATACCGAGGCCGGCTATCTCACTACTTTCTAATGGCCAAGTTTGTTCAACTAAGGTTCTAAGGTCCATTAGTGCTTCACGACACCATGCGGAGGCCCCGTATTCTCCTAGTTTCCCCATGAAGGATACAGGTACCAACCAAAGTGCCACACCAACACAACCATCGCTTAAACCATATCGGTCTATGTCGTACAGTCTCCACGATCTATTGTTGTTTACCTAAAAAGTTCCCCCATATCCGGGTGTAGGATCTATAGTAACCCAAGCAAAACCCTTTAAGAATAAAGAAAACAAACAAGAAAGCAATTTTAAAATTACCGAGATCCTAAGGTAAACCCTATTTAATTATTTTTTTATCCCCAGCAGAGTCGCCAGTTCTATGATATGGTGGCAGAACCGATTGTTAATACTGGTTTGCGTTTTTTGTTTGCAAATGTCGCGGTAAGCAAGAGTCGTCACCGACTTTTATTTTATCCAATCAAGAAAAGGAAAAAGAACAGAAAAAACCTTTTTCGAGATGTTTCTGAGTACGGGGGGTAGATTATAGAAAGGGAAGGTGTTAGCACCCTTTCCATCCATGGTTTTCCATGGGCTCTTAGGTACTTGCTCATTTTAAAATTGCTTGTGTGTTTTCTTATTTTGAAAAGTTTTGTTTTACTTCGTTTTAACCCTTGCTTCTGTCCTCAAGAGTGTTACGAAGTTGTTTTTGAAAACTTTGTTTGAAAAAATTGTTCGGTGTGAAAAAGTTTGTTTGTTTGAGCAAGTACCTAGGAACTAATCTACCTACTCGAAAAAAGTCTGTTCGTTTTCCTTTAGACAATGCTATCCCATTATTAAGGAATAGGTAGCACCGTCGTTGGATTTTTTTTAGGTACATTCGAAGGGACAAATACGATCACAAAAGCAATGTTAGGAAATGTTAGTAATCATCCTAAATCCTTAAAGATCTTTTTCCGAGGCAACATCTGAATGGGTCATTTAGATCTTTCGGGGCTAGAGGACGACCACTAACAAACCCTATACTTCATGACCATTTACCGAAGGCAACCAGAGTGGAGTAAACCCTAGGAGTGAGCATGTGCGAGTGAATTTTTCAGTTAATTTGTCTTTGCACATTTAGGTTTTTCTACCGTATTAATTTTCAGTTAGTCTTTCCATACAATCCTATTAACATACATCTAGGCAGTTTATAATTGCGGAAATTAAAATGCGGAAAGTTTAAAGTTCTAGATATTACATGGCTTTCGCAGATACATAATTATTTTTGAATGTAAAATAAAAGGCGGAATTAAAACCTAATTAAAGCTATTACAAACTCAGAGCAGTTACAAGAATAATAAAAAAGTAATTAAAATGCGCGCGATGAATTAAATGAGAGGATAATTAGGAAACCTAGAAAATGTAATTGAAAAAAGATTTAGGTTAGTTTTTGAGAAAAAAATTAGGTCATGTACAAATTAAACCCTAATTCTAATTATTTTAATTATAAAAAAAGAATTAAATTACCCTAATTTAAATTAAACTAGTTAATTAAGAAATAAAAAATGTTTTTATTAAAAAAATATTTTTGATGTTTTTTATTATTTTTGATTAAATAAAATAATGATTTTTTTAATGTTTAAAAAAAATAAAATAATTAAAAGTAATTAAAAGATTAAAATAAAAAAAGATAGAAAAGGCCTGTTTAGAAGAAATCAGGGGGTGCATGTTGAAACTGCTTAGGTCCAATAACTCCTCAGCCCATCCCATGCGTGAGATTCCCTATTGTGCAAGCTTGAGAGTACACCATAGTCATGCTTTGGTGAAGCATTGGATCTGATCAACAATGATCCATTGGATGGATCAGTGGGGCGTATGATGGGATGCTTGGACAAGTAGTGCATTGAATCTTTGGAAAGAAAACAAGAAAATAAAATTTCCTGGGACCTGGGATCGAACCCAGGTCCTCTCCCTTTTCCAACACACGTCCTTCCCAGCTGTGCTACATTGGTCAATTGATAATGTAATAATAATAATACATAATATATAAAACAACGTGGATGAAACTGAAACAAAAAAAAAAACGCGCGACCAATTTGAATGGCCCAATGATGGTTGAACACATCATCATCTTCTTCCTCTTCCGTCGTATTAGGTATGTAACCTATACATACAGACAAATAACCATGGCTATAACCCGTGAGTTTCAAAAATCATCAAAAGGCATAATAAATGAGATTCAAGACCACGATTCAACTGGTCTTGATGTCACGATCTTTATGGTACCCTTTTTATTGGCCAATTTAACCTGTATGAGAAAACCCTAAAACGCAAGAACAAACCCTAGCAATGTCAGTCATGGATATATGCATCAAAACACAAAATTACGTAAACCAAAACATTCCAAATGATCATACAAACACAATGCTATGTTCAATAATGGTTAATCATGCGCAAATTGTAAAATACAATTTAAGCTAGGGGATGCAAACCGTGTTGTAGCGTGCGTTTCTGGGCGTGAAAAGGCTTGCAAATGATTGAGACACGTTCCGGAGATGCCTAGGAAGTGATTGGTAACCTTGGAATGCTTTGAATTACCCTCTACAATGTAAATCGACCCACCACTTTTTGTCCAGTTTTTGAGTTTGTTTTAGTGTTCTTCACGACTGCCAGCCCTTTGTTTCGTGCCTGGCCTTGCTCCCTATATACCCTTGAATGAATTAGGGTTATAAAAACCACATGTCTTTGAAATTTTTGAAGATTTGATCTCATTATTCCTTTGTGTGATTTGTTTCCAAATTAGGCCTAATCATTCCATTCTTGTGCCAATCAACCTTGATTCGATTTGGTCCTGATATGTCAACATAATTATGTTGTGATCCTGTCCAAAAATCAGATCAAAACAAATCTTGGCTATTAGTTGTCATTTATTTGATTTAATTCAATTTTTAATTAATAAAATATCAAAATAAAATGCAAAATGAAGCAAATAATGTGTGGGTGAATATTTGGGTCTCGAACCATGTTATGAGTGAGGTGCAAGCATAAAAAGTTAGGCTCATTTAACAAAAAGTGTATTTTTGAGCACATTTGACTTTTGGCAATTTTGCAAAAATGGTCAGCTTTGACAAGGCATATCTCTTCCAATTTTAACCCTAGAAAGGTGTTATTGGACTTTTTAGAAAGTTTAGGATGTCTCCTAAATAAACCTTTTGGTCTCATCTCAATTGGGTCTTCCATGTTCATGTAAGAAGCTTTGACCCAAAAAGTGTTTTTGTTGACTTTTCAAAAGGACCTATAATGTGGAAATTCATATCTTTTGATAAGTTCATATTTTGAACTTGAGAGATGAAGATGAATTGTAGGGAATTTCAGCCTCTTCAAAATGAGCCTTGGATGGAAAATTTCTGATAAAGTATGAGGAAGTTATGCTTGGTCAAAGTTTGGTTGACTTTTCCTAAGAAACCCTAATTTAGCAACTTTTGAGTTTTGATGAATTAGGAACATTCCTTGAAGTATCATGATCCACCCATGATCAAATAATGAAAGTTACTTTAAAATGTTGATGTTGACCAAATGTTTTAAGGTTTGACTGTGTGTGGGCCACAATTGACTTTTGACCTAATACAGTTGATTTCCAGGCATCTGAGCAGTTAACTGAGCAAACTTCTTGTGCAAGGTATGAGATTTGACATGGATGACCTTGAGAGCATATTAGGACCATGGAAAGAATTTGAGGCCTTTGGTGTACACACATCCTGATGAAAATGGAAACCCTAATTTGAGACACATTGCCTTAGGAGAGAGTTTGTCTGGTCAACTCTTGGGCAACCTTGAGCAAATTGAGGATCTCAATGGGCATGTGTTGAGTAAAATGAGAGGGAAAATTTTGGGGTACAACACCCATTTGTAAAATTTTACACCCCTCCCCTAATGATGTAATAATGTAGTAATTTTACTTTTCGCAATTTATCGCTTTATATAAATGCTAGTAATCAGGGTTTGTATGGAAAGACTAAAACCAATCAATTAGCAAACCCTAATCAAAGACAAATCAAGCATCAAAAATCAATACACTTGCACACAAGCACCCCTAGCGTAAAATCCACTTGGTTGCCTTACAAAAAATTACCATGTTATGCATGTGAGGTATCTTAGCAAAAACAAGCAAAAATACAAGATCATGGTCCCTCGATGACGCTATCTATGTTGCCTTTTCAAAATGATCTTAGTCCCTAAGGAAAGATGCTAAGATACCTTGCAACATTGCTAATCATGGTTATATGATGACCCATGCCCGTCCCGTTTACATCCAAAGATAGGGTTACTTACCAAATCAATGGTAAGATGACAATGTCAAAGGAAAGAGGAAATAAACATGAAAGACTTTTGAGTAGGTAGAATGTTCCTAGTTACTTGCTCACTTTCAAAACAAAACATCCTTGCTATTTTCAAAATAAACACCAACACTTTCAAAAACATCTTTCAAACTTGAAAACATTTTCAAAAGATCAACACTTTGTATACATTCTTACGAACGAGAATCATTACAAAGTTTGCCTAAACGATGACGCCTTTTCAAAATACTTTCAAAAAACCACACAAAGCATAATTTCAAACAAAAGCAAGTGATCTAGCAAGTAACTAAGAGCCCATGGAAAACCATGGATGAAAAGGGTGCTAATACCTTTCCTTTTCATAATCTACCCCCCCGAAATCAAGAAACAATCTCAAAGGTCTTTCATGTGCTTTTTCACCTTTCCTTTTGGATAAAAGAAAAGTCAGCGGCGACTCTTGCTAACCATAACATTTGCGATAAAACGCAAAACAACCAAGTCAGTTCTCCCACTGTATCACAGAGAGTGACAAAATATTGTCGGATATGGGCTTATAGATGCCATCAGAAGTGGTTGAGAATCACCGGAGATGGGCCAATAGATGCCATCTAGAAGTGACTGTTGGTAGAGAAATTAAACTAAGTATAATGCTTGACTTTAACTAGGAGAAGTATCAGAATAAATCTTTGGTCGATTTAATCTGAGCCAGAAAAGGTCTACTGAGAGAAGTATCAAAAATAAATCTTTGGTCAATTTAATATGAGCCAGAAAGGTCTACTGAGAGAAGTATCAGAATAAATCTTTGGTCGATTTAATCTGAGCCAAAAGATGTCTTCAAATCTTTATCTGGGAGATGTATTGGAGTAAATCTTTGGTCGATTTATACTGAAACAGGAGATGTCATTCGCATGTCTTTAACTGGAAGAAGTAAATCTAAACTAGAAGAGGTCCGTCGTTCGTCTGTCTTTAACTGGAACAAGTAAATCTAAATCAGAAGAGGTCTGTCCGTCTGGGTTTAACTGGAAGAATTAATTATAAACCAGAAGAGGTCTTTCATTCGCCTATCTTTAACTGGAATAATTAAATCTAAACCAGAAGAGGTCTTTCGTTCGCCTGTATTTAACTAGAAGAAATAAATCTAAACTAGAAGAGGTCTTGTGCTCGCTTGTCTTTAACTGGAAGAAATAAATCTAAATTAGAAGAGGTCTTTTGAAGAAACTGTTGATTGTTGATGGAACTCGTCTACCGAAAGATCTTTCCTGAAAAGGTAAAGAATTAGTTGTATGCAATGTCATGATGCATGCATTGCGTAATGATGTTCTCAAAATAAATGAGATTGTGCTACATGCATTTTGTATGCATATGTCATGATGTATGAATGTGAAATGTTATTGAAGTGTATCTTTGTCTGGAAAAATAAACCCCTGACCTCTGTTGGGGAGTTTTGGGAAGCAAAATCCCGGACTACCGTTGGAGATGAAGAGTATATGTATCTTTAAACCTGCCTAGAATGCTTTCACTGGGAATATTGATTTCTATTTGGGGAGAAGCGTTCAGGAAACTCGGTTGTCCATTGCTCTACTGGGAAATTCTTGTATACCCTGACTGAGAATAAAAGATATGATTAAAACTTCCAGTTTGTATGAGGAGGGTAAAGTTAATTGTTATCTGGTTAGTTTCCAGGCTTTGCAGCAACTTTATGGGAAAATTATCAACTCTACCGGGGAAGAGGACTTCTCTAAATGTTTTGTAGTAGTCTAAAAAATAGACTCAAGCTGGGGGAATCTGTAGTTTGTTGGGGAAATAAACCTTGTTGAGGAAAATATTTTGGCGACCTTACCGGGGAAATGAATTATTTTGGGGAAGAACTTCACAAGGTTTCTTTTTCAGTTTTGGAAGGCTAAACTTGGCTAGGGAAAATTTCTAGGAAATATGCTGATTAGAAATCTGGATGGGGAATGTATGAATTCACTTTGTGGGGATAATATCATTGAAGTGGTTATGTGGGGATATCCCAAATCCTTAAGTAAATTCTTATTACTGTTCTTATGTGTACATTTTCTTAATCATGTTCATATGCATATGTTCATTCAATTTTAGTCATTGGACATTTTTGTACTCAAAGCAGAAAATAAATAAAAAGTTTGCACTTCAAAGTATATTTATATTGATAATTTTCCTATAAACATGCGTTTGTTGTACAGGGAGACAGAAATACTTGTAAGAGAAAGTCGTCGAAAAAAAATGAAAGGAATACAAAGTGAAAACAAAAATTATATAGCCATGTGGAAGTGATCTCATTGGCTTCCAACTCCGCTATTGCCCCTATGTCTTCGAGCATCTCATTCCTTGCTATCAGAAGAAATTGATTGAATTGATCTATACCATTCGAACTTGACGTTGGTAATAAACTTGGCTGTGAGTGATCCAACGGGACATAGTCGTACGCTTTAATCCCTAACTTTTTCCTGGACCGCCCTTTCGGGTTTTCAGCCCACCAAGATACCCTTTTTTGCCCAAGCCTCCTTTTCAGGTTTTTGACTTATCAGGTGTACAATCTTTTATATATATCCCTAACTTTTTCCAGAACCTTTTGGTTCGCCGGGATACCCTTATTTTTGCCTAGGTATGTCAACCTAGCGGGTCATTCTTTATGCGTAGTATTTTTTTGACTATGTCCGCGTTCACACGATGCAGGAAATGTTCGTCGTCCATAGTGGTTAGCATCATGGCACCGCCAGAGAATACTTTCTTGACAACAAATGGCCCTTCGTAACTGGGAGTCCATTTGCCCCTGGGATCGCCTTGTGGTAAAATGATGCGCTTTATTACCAGGTCACCAGTCTGATATACTCGAGGCTTGATCTTCTTCTTGAACACCTTGATCATACACTTTTGATACATTTGACCATGGCAAACAACAACCAGTCTCTTCTCATCAATCAAATTCAACTGATCCAACCTTGTCTGAATCTATTCATCTTCGCCTAAGTCTTCTTCTTTCATAATCCTTAGAGAAGGAATCTGAACTTCGATAGGCCAGACAACTTCCATGCCATAGACTAAGGAGAATGGGGTTGCCCCAGTTGATGTTCGTGCAAAGGTACAATAGCAATGGAGAGAAAATGGTAGCATATCATGCTAATCTTTATAGGTCACCACCATCTTTTGCACAATCTTCTTTATGTTCTTATTTGTAGCTTCCACTGCGCCATTCATCTTAGGTTTGTATGGAGAAGAGTTGTGATGCTTGATTTTGAACTGCGTTTAGAGTTTAAAAATCATGGCATTGTTGAGGTTGGTTCCATTGTCGGTGATGATCCTTTCAGGGATGCCATACCGGCAGATGAGGGTATGCTTGATGAACTGGGCTATAAAATTCTTGGTTACTGAGGCAAATGAAGCAACTTCAACCCATTTGGTGAAGTAATCAATGGCGACGAGGATAAAACAATGTCAATTGGAGGCAATGGGCTTGATTTATCTAATCATATCGATGCCCCACATTGCAAATGGCCACAGAGCGGTCATGATATTTAGAGGTATCAGAGGCACGTGAACTTTGTCGGCATATATCTGACACTTATGGCAAGTCCTCGAGTGGTGGTGACAATCAGTTTCCATAGTCAACCAATAATAACCAGCACTCATAATCTTCTTGGCCATAGTGTGTTAACTGGAATGAGTTCCGAAGATACCCTCATGCATGTCTTCCATGATTTTATCTGCTTCCTTCTTGTCCATACAGCAAAGTAGAGTTGAATCATGGTTGTGCTTGTAAAGGATCCAATTGCTTAGGAAGAATTTGGCTGATAATCTTCACAAGAATTTCTTGTCGTTGATTGAGGCTCCTTCAGGACATTCTTGCGCTTCAAGATATATTTTTACTTCATGATACCAAGGCTTCTCCTCATCCATGCCAATCTCGCAACAGTGTATTGGTTTGTCAAATCTTTCGATGGTAATCCTGGGAGCCTCGTTGTCCCAATTGACCTTGAACATGGACGACATTGTTGCTAAGGCATCTGCCAACTGATTTTCTTATCTTGGTAAGTGTTTAAAGGTAACCTCCTCGAAGTATGGGATTAAGGTCATCACAAGCTCTTTGTAGGGGATCAGATTAGGATGCTTGGTATCCCACTCTCCTTTAACTTGACTGATTACCAAGGTTGAATCTCCGTATACACTTAAGGACTTGATTCTTAGGTCAATAGAAGCTTTTAGACCCAAGATGCATGCCTCATACTCAGCCATGTTGTTGGTATAGTCGAAGCAAAGTTTAGCAGTGAAAGGTGTATGGAAACCTTCAGGAGAAATAATCACATCGCCAATTCCGTTACCCAAAGCATTGGATGCTCCATCAAAAACCATAGTCCATCGGGATCCTTGTTCATGTCCTTCATACGGTCTAGGCTTTTCACAGTCGGTTATCAACATGATATTCTCGTCTGGGAATTCAAAGTTCATGGATTGGTAATCATCAACAGCTTGATGGGCCAAATGATCTGCCAACACACTTCCTTTGATTTCTTTTTGTGTAATGTACTGGATGTCATATCCAGTCAAAATCATTTTCCATCTAGCTATTCGTCTGGAGAGAGCTAGCTTCTCGAAGATATACTTGATAGGCTAGAAGCCCATGCCAAAGCACAACAAGTTTTTTCAAGCAGTAAATATTTGGTTTCACAGTCGGTAAACTTTTTGCTAATGTAGTATATTGCATGCTCTTTTCGGCCAAACTCGTCATGTTGGCCCAACACACCCCATTGAATTCTCTAACACAATCAAGTACATAATCAAAGGTCTTCCTTCAACTTTAGGCATTATGATTGGAGGTTCTTGTAAATACTCCTTGATTTTGTCAAAAGCTATCTGGCAGTCATCATTCCATCTGACTACTTGATCTTTCTTCATCATCTTGAAGAGTGGCTCACAAGTAGCAGTTAAGTGAGATATGAATCGGGAAATGTAGTTGAGTCGACCTAAGAAACCTCTGACCTCCTTCTTGGTATGGGGAGCTGACATTTCTTGGATAGCTTTGACCTTTGCAGGATCTAGCTCAATACCTTTACCACTTACAATAAATCCTAGGAGATTTCCATATCTCACCCCAAAGGTGCATTTATTGGGATTCAACCTCAATTTGTACTTATTCAGCCTTTCAGATAGCTTGTGCAGATGATCGAGGTGTTCTTCATCAATTTGTAATCTTGTAATCATATCATCCACATAGACTTCTATCTCATGATGGATCATGTCATGAAATAGAGCTACCATAGCCCGTTGATAAGTGGCGCCTGCATTCTTCAAACCGAAAGGCATGACCTTATAGAAGAAGGTGCCCCACTGTGTGACAAAGGTGGTCTTCTCCATGTCCTCGGGAGCCATTTTGATTTGATTGTAGCTAGAGAAACCATCCATGAAGGAGAACACCTTATGTTGAGCGGTGTTATCAACCAAGATGTCAATATGTGGCAGTGGGAAATCATCTTTGGGGCTTGCCCTATTCAAATCCATATAGTCTACACACATACGAACTTTCCCATCTTTCTTTGGCACCGGGACCACATTTTCAACCCATTGGGGAAATGACATCACTTCCAATAAACCTGTATTGAACTGCTTCGTTACCTCCGCCTTGATCTTCTCAAACATATTTGGCCGCATGCGATGAACCTTTTGTTTGATCGAAGGACAATCTTCCTTCATTGGTAGATGATGAACCACAATGTCAGTATCAAGTCCTAACATCTCTTCATATGACCAAGCAAACACTTCAACATAGTCGTGCAACATCTAGACCAATCTGCCCTTGACGTTGTCTTCCAAGTTAGCGCTGATCTTGACTTCCTTCTTGTCTACCTCTGTACCCAGGTTTATCACTTCAACTAGTTCCTCGTGCGGTCGAATGGCCTTTTCCTCGTGCACCAGAAGTTTGGCTAGTTTTCCAGGTATTTCACAATCTTCTTCGCCTTCATCTTCGGCTTGGTAGATTGGATGTTCAAAGTCATAGACGGCCATAGCAGAGTCGTTGTCAATGAGATCCGAAGTGGATGCAGAACTGCAAATGTGTGTGTATGTGCATGTAAGGTCACATGGCTATTTTGAAAATGCAATAAATTAAAAGAAAGACAATGAGCACAAAATTTGAATGCAAAATAGTCCAATATTTTCCATTAAAATGAGCATATGGCATATGAAAATGATAAACCCTTAACAAATGGAACATTATGCCCCGAGCAAGGCACATGGTTTAAAGTCATTGTTTCAATAAAATTACAGACAAAGTTCTCAAATTAATAAAACAGTAAATGGTAATTACTCCTGGCTGAAGGAGATTGGAATGAAGTCCTTGGTCCGCCAATTGCTGAGTCCTTCACCAACAGTCGGGTAGATCCAATCATCAAAGTCACAATCATTGTCAGAGTCTTCAAGAGCATTCATTTCATGGTTACTGATGCAGAGAGGTGGTTTCCCTGCACAATCACGTCGGACCTCCTTTTGAGCTTTGGTAGTAAAATCCAAACCAATTTTTTTTACTTGAAAGGGATGTCAGGGAGTTGTCCCCAAATGGTACAACCACCATCTTCAATCATAACAAGGGCATCTTTGAGAGAAGCCATCTTAGGTGTATCTTTAGCAGCTTTTGGAATGTTGGGAGTGGCTTTGGCAACAATAACCATGGGAGAGACCACTTCAAAGGCTTGACAAGGAGTTTCTATGAACTCGCCATCCATCTTAACATACTCAAGTGAATTCAGATGGCTAACCATAAACTCTTCTTCACCACAGACGGTAATAATTTTCCCCTTGACCGAATATTTCAACTTTTGATGTAGTGTGGAAGTCACTGCTCCCGTCCTATGTATCCAGGGGCGTCCAAGTAGGCAAGAGTAAGTAGGACGAATATCCATCACATAGAACGTATAGTTGAAAATTTGAGAACCAACTTTGATGTGGAGGTCAACTTCTCCATGAACCATCCTCTTTGATCCGTCAAAAGCCCTCACCACTATGTCACTTGGCTTCATAACTAAACCTTCGCAATCCAACCGATCCAGGGCACCTTTGGGTAATACATTTAGAGAGGACCCAGTATCCACCAATACATGGGCTAAAGTGGTTCCTTTGCATTTGATCGAGACATGCAAAGCTTTGTTATGATTTTTTCTGATTGGATTTAAGTTAACATCCGAGAATCCCAAACCATTATCGGCATCCAAACTTTCTACATAGTTTTCAAATAGATCGGCCGTAGTTTCTTGAGGGACATGTGCATTTTTCAAGAATTTAATCAATGCTTGAGCATGCACATCAGAGCATAGCAACAAAGATAACATAGAAATCTTCGAGGGGGTTTGCCTTAACTGCTCTACTATCTTATAATCACTTTTCCTTATAATCTTCAAAATCTCTTCCATCTTTTGGGTAGATTGTTCCTCAGTGATAATGTCTTTTGCAGGCGCCTCCAGGCTCAATCATCTTTTCTTTTCCCCTAACGTCAGTACTAGGTTTATCAACAGTAATACGAACAGGTGTAGTTGTGGTGGTTGGAGGTGAAATTCCAGGAGAGAAGATTCTCCCCGTCCTTGTCACCTTGCTAGAGCCAGCAATGTTGGTAATGTCAGCAGTTTCATCTTGATCAATCCATGAGTCTTGTTTAATACCATGGTAGTGTACTTCAGCCACATAATTCCAGGGTACCGCCTTATCGGAAGAATAAGGGACTGGCCCCGGAGTGGTGATTATCAATGGAGCTATCCTCGGTTTAATGGGAATCCTAATAGGAACTTTTGAAGTGATCCTAACAGGTTTGTTGGAGATAGTGATGATGGATATGTCTTCAACTTCTTGAGGTACAATTTCAGTCAAACTTTTTACGGATGGAGTTATTTCGAATAGAATCTCATGGCTATCTATTAGGTGTTGGGCACCTTTTTTTAGCTATTCACGACCATTATTTTGTAAAACACAGCAATGACAGTCTTTAAGGCAACCAGAGAATACCCCAGCTTTCAACAAATTTTCATTAATAGTGGTCATAGGAGTGGTCAAGTAATTAACAGAGGAAACAAAAGCAGTATCTTCAATAGCGTTGACAATCTTGCCATGATTTGGCATGATGGAAGTGATTACATTTGGAGTTTGAGGAGGATTAAATTCAATGGTCTCGTTGTCTATGAGGTCTTGGATTTTGTTATTTAAATCCCAACAATGATCAGTGTCATGTCCGGGACAATTGGAGTGGTAAGCACATTTGATGTTGGGATTATATTTTAGAGATGAAACATTGGTATTTTAATGGGGATCACGTGTGTCACCAAATTAGCCTTCAACAAGTGTTATAAGGCTTGAGATAGTGACATGTTGATCCTTGTGAATTGTCTTCTTGGAATATCAGGTCTTTGGTGGTTGGCTTGTGGTTGTGGTCTTTGAGTAGAGGCCGGGTTAGAGATCAGAACTGCATTTACATATTGACGATGGTCCTTCTTGACATGGACCCTTGACCCATATATGAAATTAGTTTCCTTTTTTCCAGTAAATGGTTTCTTCACAATATTTGATGTAGAGGCGAAGGCCATGGGAATCTTCCCGCTTTTGATACCGCTATCAACGCTTTCAACGGTCAAGATTAACTTAGTAAATCCAGATGATGAGCTTCCAATTAGCAAGTTGAAAAATGGTCCAATCAACGTCCCCATGAACATATCTACCAATTCCCTATCAGTCAATGGTGGCTGCACCCTGCCAGCCAGGTCTCTCCATTTTTGCGCATATTCTTTGAAGCCCTTGTTGGAACCCATGGTCATTCCTTGCAAACTGCACCCTATTTGGCGCCAAATCAGTGTTATATTGATATTGACAGTAGAAAGCGATGGCCAAGTCCTCCCAGGTATGGATGTTGGAACCTTCTAATTAGTAAAACCACTCCAATTGAGTCCCAGACATACTTTCTTGAAAGAAGTGCACCCACAACTTCTTATCAGTGGTATGCGACTAAATTTTACGGACGTAAGATCTCAAGTGAAGATTTAGGCACGAGACACCATCGTACTTGGCAAAAACAGGAATCTTGAATTTGTAGGGAATGACTACCCCAGGAACCAAACCCAGGTCACCAAAGTCTAAGCCAGGCACACCTTGGACTTCTACAGCCTTTAATTTGTCTTCTAATTGCTTATATTTGTCGTCGCCAGATGGGTATTGCTCATTGAAATAATCCTCGTCCTCAGAGACTTGATTGTTTCCACCCCTAGTACAGGTGCTCTTTGCATCTTCATCCTGATTCTCATCCTCCTCAAATAAGTCTTCTTCCACTTGAACTTGTCGGACGGGACCCTTGAATCTCTTCCCCATGTTGACTATAACTCTCTTCTTGGTCTTCTTCTTCTTCGTGATGAGGAACTTCATCATTTATTGCTTCCCCTTTGCCTAGTTGAGCAGGGTTTCTTGAAATTGAGAGTTTTGTGTCTGCAAGTCCTTCACAGTATGCTCTAGATCCATCTTGTACTGAAATAAATAGTAGAAAGATGAGGAAACCTGTGTCGGAAAACATGTTTATGATATGATGCATGTAATGCGAATGCAATGCTTTCAACGACTTTTAAGATTTAAATTTGTTTAAACAAAGAAGGAACAAACATTAATTCTATTAATAAGTTCAAACAAGATTACAAATTGCCTCTTGGGTTTACAATGAAAGGAAAACAACAAAAATGAACTAATGCAAAAAGGACTCAGGTCTCCCATGTATACTTCCTCTTTGGAGTAATATAGGCATTCAAGTTACGTTCCTCGAGAATTTTCCTCGTGAGCAACACTTTATTCCCGCCTGCATAAAATTGGGCTTCAAAGGTGTCTCGCTCTCCCTTGAGTTGAATCCATGATCTTTGCAATCCCTCGAGAGTAGTAGGCATGTCCCGATGAAGAATGGTGTAGTGAACATCTCCTTCGGCAATAGGCTCTACAATGATAGGTAGGATGGCCACATATGGCATCATGAGGTTTTGAGCATGAGCTTGCACCCACTTGAGATAGGGCTCCAAAGGAATGGAGTTCTTATGCCCCAAAGTTTTTCTATCAACTTTGTTCACCATGCCCCAAGCTCGTACAAATCTTTGACGGTAATCTTGGACATCATTCTCATAGTCAAACACAATACCTTGGACAAGCACGTCATGAGGACCATCCCTCCGAGCATACCCAAACTGTCGTAGAGCCAAGCAAGGATTATAAGTGATACCTCCCCTAATGCCAAGGAGATGGAAATTAGGGAATTCCCCACAATGATTAATAGTGGTAACATCCTCCAAAGATCGAGAACACCAATGAATATCTGAATGCGAGAGTGACATTAACCTATTAAAACATCTCATGCCTTGGTCATTCGTTAAAACAGATCGAGGAAGGTGCTAAATAAACCACCTAGCCAACAAAGGAGTTAGACACATAAGAATCCCCCTTCTCTTCATGGTGCAAGCGTAAAGAGAATGCAAAATGTCTCCGAGTAAGGTAGGCACCAGGTTACAAGATAGAAAAAATTTGACCGCATTCACATCTATGAGTTGGTATGGGTTAGGAAATAGTACCATCCCATGGATTAGAAGAGCCAAAACTTCTTCAAAAGCTTGCAAATCTATAGCATCCCAAAATTGTTGAGCCTTCTCAAACAAAAACTTGGCTAGAAAACCCTTAACACCACTTCTTGTTTCCCAATTTGCCATAACGTCAGACCGTTGAAAATGTAAAGCTAGAGAAATCTCCTCAGGTCTTGGGTCTCTCTCAATACCGGTGAAAGGTAATTGATCAAGAATAGGCACTCCCATGAGTTGAGAGAAATCCTCTATGGTGGGCACTAGTTGATAATCAGGAAATGTGAAATAGTGATTTTTAAGATCAAAGAATTGAAAAAGCACATGTACCATGTCCTCTTCAAAATTTGAGGTAACCAAGTTGGTGACACGACCATACTTCTTGGTGAATGAAGAATCATTGGGAACCCTTGACGCTAACTCCTTGAGTTGAGGAGGCACTTTCCCAAGGTTGATTCGGATGGTATTTCTTCGCATGGAAGCCATATCCTACAAAACAGCATAAAGATAAATCCCAGGGTCCTTGAAATGGTTAGTGCAAATGCCATGGTATGATGTCATGATGTTATGTACAAGTAAACATATACAAAGAAAGCAAATAAGTCCTTAGGGTTAAGCTTGTATGGAGTTCATAGGTAAGTACCCTCTTGAAGTTTAGTTGGTTCAACCTGTCCTAAAATGTAACTGGGTTCTAGGGAATCTCAATATTATTGATCTTTCTTCATCGGGCATTGTTTTAGCGCAAGCCTCTGTTTTGGCAACCGAAATATCCCGAAAGTGTGATCTCAATGAGCATAGTATCGAGTATCAACCGACTTCGGACTGCACCAAAGTCGGCTATCTCACTACTTCCTAATGGCCAAGTTGTTCAACTAAGGTTCTACAGTCAATTAATGCTTCATGACACCACATAACGGCCCCATATTCTCCTTTATTCTCCATAAATGATACCAATACCCACAAATGTGTTACACTAACGTAAATATTGTTTCAACCATATCGGTCTACACCGTACAGTCTCCATAATCTTTGCTACTTACCTAATAATGTTCCCAGATCCGGGTGGAGGATCTATTCAAAACCCAAACATGGACCCAAAAATATAAAGCAAGCAAGTCAAACAAATGAAATCATTTTAAATGTGATCTAGTCTCTAAGGTAACCCCACTTTTAAGTTTCTCTCCAGCAGAGTCGCGAGTTCTGTAATACGGTGGGAGAATTGACTTGGGTGTTTTGCGTTTTCTCGCAATTATTGTGGATAGCAAGAGTCACCGCCAACTTTTCTTTTATCCAATAAAGGAAATGGTGAAAAGAACAGGAAATACCTTTTGAGAATTTTCTTGAGTTCGGGGGGTAGGTTATGAAAAGGGAAGATGTTAGCACCCTTTTCATCTGTAGTTATCTACGGGCTCTTAGTTGTTAGCTCACTTTTGAAATGCTTTATAAATATTCTTGTGATTTGTTTGAAAATATTTTGAAAAGTGCCTTCCTTTAGGCAAACTTTGTAATGATTCTCGTCTCTATAACAATGTATACAAAGTGTTGACTTTGGAAATATTTCAAGAAAAATGTATGTATGTTGAAAGTTGTTTTTGTTTTAAAATGTTATGAGCAAGAAACTATGAATGTTCTACCTACTCAAAATATATCTTTGTTCTTTTCCTCCTCCTTTAGATATTGCTATCTTACCATTGATTAGTAAGAAACCCTATTATTGGATGTGAAGGGACAGGTGCGGGTTATCGTACAGTCATAGAAGGCAACTTGTAGGACGCTTTAGCAATTTTCATGGGGACTAAGATCGTTTATTGAAGGTAACATCGAAGGGTCATCGAGGGACTACAATCTTTTTTTTATCGAGGGTCTTCACTAAAGCGTCCTATATTTGAGGGACATGACTGTATTTATTTGAATGTAACAAGTGAGTTTAACCCTAGAGGTGCGCGTGTGCGAAAAGTGATTTGTTTGCAGTTATTTATCTTGAAGTTTATGGTTATCTATCATTTGAATTTATGTCTTATCATACACGCCTAATTACTATACAGTATAAAAGAAAACAGTAAATTTCATAAATTAAAATTCTACGCTATTACAGAGCTTTCGGAAATGGGGGATACAAATTTACAAATGGGGATGGATCGAATCGACAATGCGATTTAAAAGTATAAAGAAACAAGCAATACAACCCAATCGAATTAAAAATGAATAATTAATTAAACTAAAACAATCTATAAAATAAAATTAATTGGCAATAGAATAACTAAAATAATATTTTTTGTATTTTGTTTGTGAAAAAATTTAAAAATAAAAATAAAAATCTATTCTTATATTTTTTTGAAATTTTGTTTATCATGAAGAAACTAAAAAAAAATTAAAAGAATGTTAACTAAAATTAAAAATAAATTCACAAAGTCACAAACTAACTTTAAAAAAAAAGATAATTGAAATTAAAAAAGTTAGCTAATATTAGAAAGAAAATCACATGAATATTTAATTGATAAAGATAAATTAAAAATAAAAATAAAAATATTTAGCAAAATAAGAATAAGATAAGAAATAGTGTTTTTTTTTTAATTATTTAGTTAAAGTGTTTATATATTTTTTGTATTTTTATGAAAAATAAATAATCCTAATTCTAATATATATTTTGTTATTTTTTTTCCGAGAAAGTATTAACAAAAATCATGCAAATAATTAAAAAAAATTAAAATTTCAAAATGTTAAAGAAAAAGATAATACAAAACTAAAAGGGGGTTTCAAATCAAGAATGGTGGTGTATGAAGCTTGGAAAGACTTCCTGGGGCGCTGGGCTTATGATGATGATTTGGGGTGGAGGCCCAATGGCCAAGTTTTGATTTTTTTCTTTTTGTCCAACAGAAATGAAGAGAAAAAAACAGAAAAAAAGAAAAATGTTCTCGGGGGGTCTCGAACCGGGGTCTCAGCGCTTGCCCAATGATGTCCCAACCACTACACCATGTTATCTCATTCGTTCATTAAGATACAACCAATAATACTAAAACCTAAGAAATAACTAAATTGGGATAAAAAAATGGTGGGCCTGGGCCGAACTCGGTCGACCCAAGGCCCACCCATCCTCTTCAAATTTGTAACAAAGAGGTTATAAACCCTAAAGCAAAAGAAACAGAGGCAACACCTCTTCTGCATCACGACACTCCCTCTCTTCTTCCCTTTTTTCTCAATAAAATTATACAGCTAACACCTCAAACATACCCATAACAATCTTTCTCTTTTTCAATCTTACTCACCACAAAAAAAACACAAAAACAAACAACAGTAGAAGAAAAATGTGAAAAAAAGTTACCAATGGCAAATCTGGTGATGCAAGAAGTTGCGATGTTCACGCGTTTGGAACGAGAGAGGGTTGAACTCGGATGGCGGCGTGATGGTCAGTTCTAGTTGGGAATGATTGACACGGTGGAGAAGCTGGTACTGTCGGTTGCATGGATGTGTATGTAAATCGAGCTTGGAGGATGTGCGAATGGAGATGACAACACGGTTTTGATAGGGAAATTAATTTCTTGGTTTTCTTTTCCTCTGTTTTGTATTTCTAAAGGGTTTTTGTTTTTGGGGAAGTGATGAATAAAACTGGCGTTGTACCCCAAAATTTTCCCTCCCATTTTTCAAGAAATCATAACCCTAGGGTTTTCTCAAGATTGCCTCAGGAATCAATCAAACAGATTTTTCTTTTGCAGTAGATCAAGAATTAGGGTTTCTCTCGCATTTCTAAGAAGAAACTGAATTCTCAGAAATTCAGTTAACTGCCACATGTTTTCACGCTTTTTTAAGGTTACTGAAAGATTACTGGTTGTTCTCAAGGCATGTTTATCTGAGACAAGAAATAAGAGCTGAGATTGTCATTTGGAATATTCAGTTTTTGTCTGATCCAGGTTAACCAGATAATGTGCGTCTGTTAAGACGTTTGCTTGTTAATGGAATGAAATGTTTTCTTCTTTATTGGAATACACAGTGCGTATTTTGATTGGAATGTTGTTACAAGGTTACGAGACTACAGGATTATTGGATTACTTAAAGTTTAAGTTATCTGTATTGGAATTATTGGAATGCAATTTCAATTATTTTGATATGAGAATCTTAAAGGATTAAGTGAAGATGCAAAGAAAGAATTGCAAGTTATTGACAGTAGAAGAGTTTTATTGGATATCAGATTATCTCACAAAGACTTTTTCATTTATTTCAAAAAAATGTTACAATACAGTTTATTATTTCAATGCTTTAAGTTGTGCAACTTATTGTATTTGAAAAGTAAATTGGTACATTTGTTTGAATATTTATCCCTAAGTTACAAAGGAAAAAGTCTAAACCTACGCTTCCATTTCTCCCGTGCTCGCCACAAAGTCTTCGACTTCCTATGCTTTGTCACCGTCCAATTTACGCTCACATGAAAGAAAGACAAAAAAGGTTAGCACAATTGATTGAGCATCAAGCAAGAATTTTCAAACAAAAAAAGAAAGAAAAATTTTCATCATTAAAGTTTTCCGATTGGAATCAGAGTGCTATTTTTCATCATGTTTTTATTTTTCTCTTTGCAAATCACAAGAAGATTGCTCTTCTTGGTTCACAAAGAGAAAAATAAAAATGCAAGTTGAAGAATGCAAAAGCAAAATTATTCAAATGCAAAGCACAAGGCGCCAAACTGAAAACATAGTTTCAAATAAGCAAGCAACATAGCAGGCGCGCAAAACCAAACATTGCAGCAAGACAATAACATTGGAACAAGGCCAAACTGTCAAGCAAACTATACAAAGCAACCAAACAGCACGACAAACTAAAAATTGCAGCAAACTCAGCATTGCAAGCAAAACTGCATTATAAAACAAGACCAAACTGGATGCAAACTGAATCAAAGCAACTAAGACAGGCAGCACAAGCAAAGCTAGAAAGTACAATGCAGCAGGAAAAAAGTGCAGAGGGTAAACCAAATAACAAGCAAAAGGCTTGTCATAGCCTATCATCATTTTCCAGAAAATGGGCAAACCTTTCAGAAAAGTAAAAAAAGAAATTTGCTTTATCATGGAGAGAGGAGAGGTATGACCTTTTTTTGAGATTATACAGTTTGGCAAATCTGTCACAGGTTGCAAAATAAAAGCAAAAGGGTATAATACCATCAAACAACAAGAAAATTAGGAGAGAACATTTTGTGTCAAAACTGCAACAAATATCAAAACCTGTTAGCAGTTCAAAACACACAACCCAGCCTGTTAACTAAAAGATATTAGACCAAACTGCAAAATATCCAAGCCAAATCTGTTACAATAAAACTGTAACAAGCCTGCCAAACTATAACAACAACAAACAGTCTGTGAGTAGTTGGAACTGCACAACTAAAACCTGCATAGCACCAAACTACAAAACCTGCAGAATCAAACTGCATAACCAAACCAACAGTCCAAAAACTGCAAGTTAAAAACCTTTCATCAAACAATTTCAAACTACAAGACCTACACAATCAAACAGAAACTCCCAACCTGTTATCAAACTCAAACATTAAATAGGCCTTCAAACTGCAACAAAACATATAAAAAAACCAGCATAACATTTTCAACACCAACACACAGTTCCAACCATTATTCGCAACCTGCAAACTGTATAACAGTTTCAAGCAAAAAACCTGTTAACAAATCACAGTTTCCAACAATACCAAACTACAATCACCATCAACCAACTTTCCTTTTGCAAATAAGTTTCAGAAACAGCTAACCAATAATCAGTTTCAGAACTACAATCATCATCAACATCAACTACCAACAACAAAATCATACCAAACCATCAACAAAGTCAGCATCAACAATCATCATCAACCATAGAGTTTCAGAAGCATTTAGAATTATCATCATTCAAATTCAAAGAGAGAGGAAAGAGATAACAGGGTTTCAGAACAAATTATCATCATCAACAAATCCAAGCTTACAAAATCAAAGTTTCAGTTTCAATAATCATCATCAAAGTTTCAGTTTCAATAATCATCAAACTATCACAAATCATCATTCAAGGTTCAAAAGGGGCAAAAAGAGATACCAGAAGCGTGCATCCTTCATCATTTATTCCTCCTTTCCTAGCCCGTCTCCAAGGAGCACCACCACCTCCGTCTCACTATCCAACCATCCCAAACAGGTACGTTCTCGCCCTAGAATCATTTCTCTGCATCTCATAGGATAACAAACGTGATTAATAATGAAACATGAACAAAACTGTAAAATCAAAAAAAGCTTGAAAGCTGATTAAAAGCCAAAACAAAAAGACGAATCACACCTTGCAAAGAATTTAGCTAGCTCTTAGTTGTTAGAAGATGAGAGGAGAAGTGCTCCGGTGACGGACGACAAGAGGAAGATTAGGAAAGCGCGTCCCCAAACCCTTGTTTTCCCATTTCAGAAATTAGGGATTCCCAGAAAAGAAAAAAAACATGAACCAGTAGCGATTACGGGCGACTGAGCGAGGAAGATGAATAGGTGAGGAAGATGAGTGAGTAAGGAAGATGAATGAGGAAGAGATGCATGAAAGAAGCGGCGCCGCTGTGAGGAGCGCGCAACAACTCACAAACCCTAATTGTTCCATAAACCCTAATCAAAAAACCAAACTGAGTTATGTTTAGTTGGGCCTCAAACTTTCACAACCATAAGCCCATAATGAACAATAGCGCGCCCCCCTCCATTCTGACCCTTTTTCTCCATTTATTTTAGATGGGCCTCAAACTTTCAGCATCTCAAGCCCATTTTTGCTTTTTTTATTTTTTATTTTTTACTTTTTGTTAACAATTTCATAAAAAAAAAACTCAATACTTTTTTTTATTTATTATCAAATTAAAATTAACTTACTTAATTTTCTTTTTCTTAATTTATCTTTTTTATTTTTCTTTTGTTAATAATAACGCTAATAATATATTAGAACTTTATTTTGACAAATTACTTTGATTTTCTTAAATTAGTTTTATTTTCTTCTTTTATTAATTAATCTTGTTTCATTTGATAAAATACAAAAAACATTTAAGTTAGTTTATCTTTTCCTTTTTATTTACATAATTAGTAAAATACAAAATAATAATAATAATAATGTTTAATCTTTTAGAATAGATTTTATTTATCTCCTTTTTAATAAATACATGCATTTCATAATTTATTGATTTTCTTTATTTCATAATTTGTTATAACTTTGTATTGAATCACGACAATTCGATTTGGTTGTAATACTTGATATTTGGACATTGTTATTGTTGTGAGACTCATCCCCATTTGTAATAATTGTACCCCCATCCACAGATACTTTTGTAATAGTTTAGACTTTTAATTCCCGCAATTTATTGCTTTCAATATACTGTGTATTAATTAGGCATGTATGGCAAGATTCAAAAATCAATCGCTAGATGACCTAATCCAAGAATAAATAACTTGAAATCAATACACTTCTCACATGAGCACCTCTAGGGTAACCTCGCTTGTTGCCTCGGAAATAAAATCATGTCCCTTGAATATGAGACACTCTAGCAAATGACCCTTCGATGAACAAAGATCGTAGTCCCTCGTGACCCTCGACGTTGCCTTCGATAAAACGATCTCGTCCCTTACAAAATCGTTAGAGCGTCTCACAAGTTGCTTTCAATGATTGTATGCGATGACCCGCGCCTGTCCCGTTTAACATCCAAATATAAGGTTGTTTACCAAATGCAATGGTAAAAAAACACTGTCAAAAGGGTTAAAAACGTATAGGAAAGATCTTTGAGTAAAATAGGGTAGACAACTCTTAGTTATTTGATCAAAACTTGCAAAACATCCTCGCTATTTTCAAAACACACCTCACAACATAATTTCAAAACGTTTCCCAAATCAAACTTTCAAACATCGAAATATCTTTTCAAAAGACAAACACCTTTGTATATATTAAAACAAGAATCATTACAAAGGGTGCCTAGACAAGGCCTCTTTTTCAAAGCATTTTCAAAAACCACACACAAAGCACCATTTCAAACAATTGAAAAGCAAAAGTAAGTGATCTAACAAGTAACTAAGAGCCCATGGAAAACCATGGATGAAAAGGGTGCTTGCACCTTCCCTTTTCATAATCTACCCCCCGAACCCAAGAAAACATTTCAAAGGTCTTTCCTGTGCTTTTTGACCTTTCCTTTGGATAAAATAAAAAGCGGTGGTGACTCTTGCTAAACCGAAACATTTGCGAACACAAACGCAAAACCTCAAGTCAGTTCTCCCACCGTATCACAGAACTGGCGACTCTGCTGGGGAATTATCTAAAAAGTGGGGTTACCTTAGGGTTTAGATCACCTTTACATGTTTATATTGTTTGCTTTGATTGCTTTACATTTGGTTCTATTGTTTGGGTTTGAATCCTTTACCCGGATTTGGGAAACATTCATAGGTAAATAGCAATACATTGTGGAAACTGTGCGGGGTATACCGACATGGTTGAAGTAATAGCTATATTAGTGTGACATATTTGTGGGTACCGGTAGCCTTTGATTCAATCAAAGAGAATACGGGGCCGCTGAGTGATGTCATGAAGCACTAATGGACTTTTAGAACCTTTACTTGACCATCTTGGCCTTTTTAGGGGTAGTGAGATGGCCGACTTTGGTGTAGTCCAAAGTTGGTAGATACTCGATACTACACTCATTGAGGGTTGTTTTCTTGGAATATTTTGGTCGCCAGTAAAGTGGCTAAACTAAAACAATGAACACAGAAAATAATCCGGTGATATTGAGCTCCTTAGAACCCGATTACTATTTATAGGACAGGTTGAGCCAACTAAACTTCAAGAGGGTACTTACCTATGAAACCCCATGCAAGCCTGTGAAGATGTGAAAAACACAAGAAGGGGGGGGGGGGGGGGGGGGTTGAATTGTAAAACTTAAAATAAATGGCTTGACAACACAGTATTTTTATCCTGGTTCATTTGATCTCAAACTACTCCAGTCCACCCGTCAAGGTGATTTCACCTCTCTCCAACGAGGTCTTAATCCACTATTATCAAAGGATTACAACATCTACTTTAACAACTGTTAAAGTCTTCTTGAGTACAACCACATACCGGTTTATCTCAAGGAAATCTTTTATAAATGATTGAACAAGAATGTATTAACATTTTCTAACAAAACAATATATCACAACTGTGATAATTACACAACTTAAGCTTGGAGTAAAAATGAATTTGCTGAAGCTTTGAATATGCGTGGTTTGATAGCTTTGCAAATTGAGTGCGTACGTACGTGCTTCTTTTCACAAGCAGTCCTGTTTATATAGGCAAGCAAGGATATGTTGTCCATAAAGCAGGTTTAATGATAATAATGCACTTTCCTTTTGTAGAAGATCTTTGTATGAAGAAAGCCGTTAGCATTTAATTCAGTCTTGAATGCCTAGTAACGCTTCAGAATATTCTTTGCTGTATCTGCTGATAACGCTTCAGTGTGTTGATGACTTTGAAAAGATGTCTTTGATCAGAGTCAGAGTGTATTTGATTAGGCGCAGATTCTGGTCATCAAACTTCAGTGTTTCAGCGTGTACTATAGGTTGCTGATCTTCTGATGCTGATTCCATTCTGATGATGATTCCATCAGAACTTCTACATATACAAAGCATAATTTTAAGGAGCATAATTGTTCTTTGTATATACCTTAGAAATAATATTATTCTTTGTATTTTGTTATCATCAAAACTTTAATCAAGGGTTGTAGAATCAAACTATGTTCTAACAATCTCCCCCTTTTTGATGATGACAAAAACCAGATTTTTCAATAAAGAATAAAAAACAAAAGGTATAGAGTTAAGTAGAAAAACTCCCCCTGAGTTGATTACTTCCCTTTAATTCCATGAGTCTTTGAGCATCAAAATCTTACTATATCTTTCAGCAACGTTTTGTACCCGTTCAAGCTTTTTAGAAGAGATAATTTAAGTAGATTAGAATGTTTGAGACTTATGTATCAGTAGTCCGTTATTGAAAATATCTTTTTCTTTCTCCCCCTTTTTGCCAGTTATCAAAAAGAACACATAATCAGAGCCAAAAGAGTTGATATTAAAAAATAGAATCAATGATAAGTTCATGGCTATGTCGAGAATATTACAGAAAAACAAATTTTAAACAGAGGAAAATCTAAGAGGGAAGAGGAAGACGCGTGAACAAAGCTTCTAACAAGCCCTTGATCTAGATGTTGGTTTCCTCCTGCTTGGTTAACATGCTCTTGATTTCTGAAATTTTGTCATCCTGTTTATCCATTCTTTCCTACATCAAAATATCAAATCTTTTCAAGTCTTCTAAAGTCTGCCTTTCATAGGAGGAAGCTTGAGGATCTTCAGCAACTGGATGCTTCTCAGAGCATTCTGCAATGTCCTCTTTTTGACCCAGTTCTTCAGTAGGAATCATCTGCTCTGGAGTGTCAGTCAGATTGAGATCTTCTGACTTTGGTTGAACTTTGTCTGCTGGACGATGTTCAGACCAGGGAGCATTGTCCAGAGGAAGAACTTCTTCCTCGAGTAGCTGGCTCAGAACTTGATCTTCAAAAACTTTTAGTAGGTTGCTGAAGTTCTGTTGAACTTGTTTGTAGCTCTGTTCTTGCATTTTATGAGTTTCAGAACATACCCCTTTTCTGAAACTTGTCCAAAGATAGTCTGATGCAGTAGGATCAATCAACTCAAGACTAGCTTGCTTCAGAGAAGTTATCCAGTTCTGCACTTCTGTTTCAAATATCAATAAACTGGTACCAACATCTGGTGTGGGTTAAGATGGTTTTGGTTTTGGAATGGCTGTTTTGTTGGTTATGGCAGCCATGCGTTTAAAAACAGTTAAGTCAATGACAGTTTTGGCATTGTCATTTGGATTGATCTTTGGTGAGGAAGTGGGAGAGTCTAGAATGATTATTGGACTAGTTGGGGTCTTTGGTGGAGTTGATTCTAGTGAAGAGGGAATTTGGGGGATATCCAGAATGGTCAGGGGTATACTGATGGTCAGAGATTCAGTGATTCCAGGAATGGGAGTGGGATCAGAATCAACAGTTTGGTTGGATTGATGGTGATGAAGTTCTGGTTCGCAGGATTCATGAGGTTGGACCTCAGAAGTTTGAACTTCTGGTTGTAATAGTTTAGGTTGTGGAGAAGGTGGATGAGTTTCTGGTTGAGGAGAGAGTAGAATTTTTGGTTGAGGTGCTTCTGAAATGGTTTCAGAGTTTGAATTTACTGGTATGGGAGCTGATATATGTTGGTCAAAGGTTTCAATATCTGATAGAACTTTTGCAAGTTCTTGTTGAGTTACTTCAATATTTGGATTTTCAGGTAGGGAGTGAGATCCTCTAAGAGTTAAAGTTTCTGAGGGGTCAAATTCAATGTCAAAGTCATCAAGTGTTTGTGGAGTAGGGTTTTCTGATTGAGTGGGGATTGGTACAGATGTTGATACAGATACTGAATCTAAAACAGTTACAGAAGAAGGATTACCTCTCTTTTTAGGAGTCCGCTGGGATGATCCTTCTGCTGCAACCTTCCTTTTCTTGTTTTTCTTCAGCACAACTTTTGGAGCCTTCTGCTGCAGATCCTAAATGTTTAGATATGGTGTTGTACCGTCAGCTTTGCATGCATCCAGATATCTGACTATTATCTCAGGTTTCGAATCAATCTCTGAGAACATGGGAAAGTTGTCCAGAAGGATTCTTCTGCTGGAGATTGTTGCAAAAAAGTGACACTGGGTTCCTTCTTGATGTTCTCAATTAACTTCATCTTCTTTAGATTCTTTGCATTCAACTATTTGCCAACAGTGGCTTCTAAAGTGCTGATTTCCTAAGCTTCTGTTAGATGATCTATCAGCTTATTCTCTGTTAGAATATCTGATATGAGCCTTCCTGGGGGTATCCAGTCCCTTTTTGTGCGCTCCTCTTCTCTGGTTTCCTTAACACTAGTCCTTAGATGGTTGAACAACAGATGAGCCAGATTCACCTTAATCTTCTGGGAGATGAAGTAGATCAGAAACTACTGATCAATGTTGATGTAGTCAGGAGAGATGGTTGGCTTCCTGTGGTTTATGCATCCCAGAATAATCTTAGCCCATATTCTGTGATGGTATTTCAGATCCCTTATCATGCTGGAGGGAAGACCCAGAGTGAAGATTTCTCTAGCAATTAGGGCGACATCATCACATCTTTCAGCCATGTCTATGCATCTTACGCCACCACCATTGTAGCCTATCAATCTTGCAATAAGGTCTTCACTTATGACTATCTTCTTCCCCATTATGTATGAATTAACTTGATGGTTGGAAGATGAAGCATGAATCCAAAATTCCTTCACAAGGATTGGGAATGTTGGACCTACCAGACCGTCAAAATACCTGTTCCATCCTTGAGCCTTTACTTCTTCAGAGAGATTGAACTTGTTCTCTTGAAGACTGTTAAAGTCCACAATCAATTCTGAGAGAACTTCTAGATTTTTGATGGGTGTGAGAAGAGTTCTGAAGGGTTCTTCATATTGTTCTGAGGAATCTGTTCTCTGAGTACTGGAAGTAGGGTTGCTTGAGGAAGTTTAGAAAGTTTGATTTTATGTGAAAAACACAAGAAGGGGGGGTTGAATTGTAAAACTTAAAACAAATGGCTTGACAACACAATATTTTTATCCTGGTTCGTTTGATCTCAAACTACTCCAGTCCACCCGTCAAGGTGATTTCGCCTCTCTCCAACGAGGTCTTAATCCACTATTCTCAAAGGATTACAACAACTACTTTAACAATTGTTAAAGTCTTCTTGAGTACAACCACATACCGGTTTATCTCAAGGAAATCTTTTACAAATGATTGAACAAGAGTGTATTAACGTTTTCTAACAAAACAATATATCACAATTGTGATAATTACACAACTTAAGCTTGGAGTAAAAATGAATTTGCTGAAGCTTTGAATATGCGTGGTTTGATAGCTTTGCAAATTGAGTGCGTACGTACGTGCTTCTTTTCACAAGCAGTCCTGTTTATATAGGCAAGCAAGGATACGTTGTCCATAAAGCAGCTTTAATGATAATAATGCACTTTCCTTTTGTAGAAGATCTTTGTCTGAAGAAAGCCGTTAGCATTTAATTCAGTCTTGAATGCCTAGTAACGCTTCAGAATATTCTTTGTTGTATCTTTTGATAACGCTTCAAAGTGTTGATGACTTTGAAAAGATGTCTTTGATCAGAGTCAGAGTGTATTTGATTAGGCGCAGATTCTGGTCATCAAACTTCAGTGTTTCAGCGTGTACCATAGGTTGCTGATCTTCTGATGCTGATTCCATTCTAATGCTGATTCCATCAGAACTTCTGCATATACAAAGCATAATTTTAAGGAGCATAATTGTTCTTTGTATATACCTTAGAAATAATATTATTCTTTGTATTTTGTTATCATCAAAACTTTAATCAAGGGTTGTAGAATCAAACTATGTTCTAACAGCCTGAAACTAGGAACTAGTGTAATTTACTTTTACATATACTTGTGCATACATCATGAACATTATGAAGCATCATTTGCATCCGCTAACCATTTCAAGGGTTTGGATCTTCATCTTTGTTCTTCTTTTGTAGGTTATAGAATCACTTCGCAGAAAAACTATTCAGGTCAACCTTGTGAGAATTCCTCCTCAGCTCAAGGAGCTTGTTTCCAAGATTCCAGAGAATTCTCCCTTCAGTGAAAGACATGGTATACTTCTCAACTTGGTCAACTAAAACATTGAAGAAGACATGGTGAAAGTTCTCTTCCAGTTCTTTGACCCCCTACACCATTACTTTACATTTCCTGATAACCAACTAGTACCTACTTTGGAGGAATTCTCTCAACTTCTGAAGATTCCTATTCTCCATCAACTACCCTACAACGGTACGGAAAGAGAGCCAAAGCCTGAAGATGTTGCTCAAGCCTTACACTTGCAACCATCTGATATCAAAGGTCATTGGGAAACCAGAAGTGGTGTTAAGGGTTTCTTGGTAAAGTTTCTGTTTGAGAAGGCACAAGAATGCTGGAATTCTCTAGATCTGCAAGCTTTTGAGGAGATTGTAGCACTTCTCATCTATGGATTAGTCTTGTTCCCAAACCCTGATCAGCTTATAGATGCGAATGCTGTCAAGATTTTTATATCTTGGAATCCTGTGCCTACATTGCTTGGGGACATCCTCCACTCATTTTACACACGAACAATGAGGAAAAGAGGTATTCTCATGTGTTGTACTCCTCTTCTAGCAATGTGGTTTATTTCTCACCTTCCCCAGTCGGTCTTAAAGAATGAACAAGGCTTAAGGTGGTCATAATGGTTGATGACTCTCACACATTCTGATGTTCATTGGTGCTCTCGGTCCAGAGAAAATGTCATCATCATTGATCATTGTGGGGAATTCCCTAATGTCCCATTACT
This sequence comes from Vicia faba, assembly GCA_948472305.1. Taxonomy (NCBI): domain Eukaryota; kingdom Viridiplantae; phylum Streptophyta; class Magnoliopsida; order Fabales; family Fabaceae; genus Vicia; species Vicia faba. Next base: position 615,347,862 of record OX451735.1, on the reverse strand, counting down.
TGGCATTAGGGGAGGCATTACCTACAACCCCTGTTTAGCTCTGAGATAATTTGGGTATGCCCAAAGGGATGGCCCTCATGACATGCTGATTCCAGACTTGGTTTTTGACTTCGACAACGACGCTCAAGGACTTTGACAAAGGTTTATCCGAGCTTGGAGAATGCCCAACAAAGTGGACAGTAATACACTGGGACACAAGAATTCCATCCCCCTTGAGCCTTACCTCAAGTGGGTACGAACCTGCGCCCAAAGTATTATAATGCCTTACCCCTACATTCTCCCCGTGATTAAAGAGCCTGTTATGGAAGGAGAGGTTCCATATACCCTCCTACACCCTGACATGCCAACATCATTGGAAGATTTGCAAAAGAGTTGGATACAACTCAAGGAAGAACGAAACACTTTTGAAGCCAGCTTCTACGCCAGTGAGAAGAAGGTTTTGGAACTTACTCGTCGACTCCACGAAGAGCAGACTCTCAACACTTACATCGCACCAAAGAGGATGCACAACATCTTTTTACATTAGAATTTTGTATTTATTTTGCCCATGGGGCATTTATGTACTAACATAATTCTTATTAATATGACGTGTGTTCTTTTTGTTTGCAACAACTTTGAATTTTTGAATCCTTGAATGCATTACATGAATACATATCATTCATCATATGCATAAACAGGTCTTCACACCAGTTTTCCTTATGTTTCTGTTGTTTATTTCAGCAAGATGGGTATAGAGCAGACGGTCAAAGATCTGCAAGCACATAATTCACAGTTCCAACAAATCCTCATGACCTTGGAAAAGGGTCAGGAGGACCTTAAAGCACTTTAGAGAAGGAAAAGGAAAAAGTGAAAAAGAAAAAGAAAAGGATCAGTGTGGCTACTCTGGCTAGAAGATTTGAGAACCAAGCTAGAAGGGTCCTGGATTTCCCCTCAACATCTGATAAAGAGCTAGGTAAGGAAAGGGAGTTGCAGTACCATCTGAGTCTGAGGATGAAGAAGAAGAAGAAGAAGAGGATGAAGATTATACTGAGCAGCAATACCCTCCTACAGACGACAAATATAAGAATCTGGAAGAGCGCCTGGCAGCCATGGAGGTACAAAGAGTGCCTGGGTTGGATTTCGAAGAGCCAGGGTTGGTTGCTGGGATTGTGATTCCCCCTAAATTCAAGGTGCCTACATTTGCTAAATACGACGGTTTGTCTTGCCCGAAGATGCACCTACGGTCTTACGTCAGAAAGATCCAACCTCATTCTTCTGATAAGGATCTGTGGGTCCACTTTTTTCAAGATAGTCTTTCGGGTACGCAATTGGACTGGTTCTACCAGCTTGAGAGGGCTGACGTACATAATTGGGAGGATTTGGCTGCCACCTTCTACAGGCAATATCAATATAATGCCGACTTAGCACCTACTCGTACTCAACTACAGAGTATGGGTATGGTTTCTAATGAGGGCTTTAAGGAGTATGCCCAGAAGTGGAGGGACTTGGCTGGAAGGGTGCATCCACCATTGTCTGAAAGAGAGCTGGTTGATATGTTTTTGGGGACGCTGTCTGGTCTATTCTTTAATCACCTGATAGGGAGTTCATCGGCGGGGTTCACCGAATTAATCTTGACTGGTGAACAATTTGAAGCTGGCATCAAGAGTGGTAAGATTCAAAAAGATACATCTACTTCTACCGCTGTCAAAAAACCTTTTCCAGCCAAAAAAGAGGTGTAAGCTGTTTACACTAAAAAAGGTCGAGGAAGAGTAGAGCGCCGGCCAACGGTGGGGGCTGTAATAATCCAAAAGACTGCAACTGATCAGCCTAGGAATGATCAATCAAGAACCAACCAACAAAAAGGGGGAAGGCCTGCTAGGTAGTTCACCAAAATAAACATGACGCCTGCCCAGGTTCTCCCTCATCTCTTAAAGCTAAACCTTACAACCTTGAGAGATCCGCCACAAAATCCGAATACAACTTCTCCTCTTTACCATGCCAATGCTAAATGTGCCTATCATTCAGACGGCATAGGGCACGACACCAACAACTGTTGGGCCCTCAAAATCAAGATCCAAGATTTAATAGATGCCAAGGAGGTAGAATTCGACGCGCCCGAAAAGCCGAACGTGATTTCTGCCCCAATGCCAAAGCATGGTCACAGTACCCATGCTATCAAAGATGATCTGTATGTTGCTGCTGTTGATGACTTAATGACCCCTTTGCCAATGATTAAGATGAATCTGTTGAAAGCCGGGATCTTCCCAGGCTTTGAAAAAGATTATTACTTTTGTTCGTCCCTATAATCCGACTGTCCGTTATTGAAGTTAGACGTCTAATGCCTAATGGATAATCAAGACACCCACTTTCAGAAAACTACTGTTACTCCTGTTACTCCAACTCCAATCAACGATATTACTATAATTACCATTTCCGACAATCTTTCCAAGGTCTCCAAAAGACCTGTTAAGATTACACCCGATCCAAAGTTTGTACCGCTGAAGATTACTATGCCGGGGCCTATCCCATACAAGTCCAATAAGACAATACCGTGGAATTATGGAGGAGAGATCTCATATCACGGTGTTAAGCAGATTGAATCAGTGGAAGAGAATTCCGATGAAGAAACTCCTGACATAGGAAATATTGCAGGGACAAGTAAGATCACTCGTAGCGGAAGAATCTTCTCTCTGGAGATTGCTCCTCCAAGGGCAATCTTCGGACCCTCAAGTGCTCCTGTTCCAGTCAAGATATCTGTGCGAAGTCCAGTGATTGAAGAAATTGTTACTCCTGAAGTTATACCCTCTACTGTTGCTGCTGATAAAGGTAAGGGGATCCAAGAAGCACCCGTCAGGACGAGGGCTCAGCCTTTGGTCATCCCCGAGACCACCCAAAAGGAAATGGAGGAAATTTTAAAAATAATTAAGAAGAGCGACTATGATGTCATAGAAAAATTAGGGAAAACCCCTTCAAAAATCTCCATGTTGGCCCTATTGCACTATTCTGAAGCTCATGCCAAAGCCTTGATCAAATTTCTGAAGACGAGGCACGTGCCTTAAGAAACTTCTGCGGATCAGTTTCAAGAGTGTGTAGCCAGCTTAACCGCCGACAATGGTCTCGGTTTCTCTGATGTCGATCTAACACCTAAGGGAAGAAAGCATAATGATGCGCTGCATGTTTCGGTGGAGTGTAGGGGGACCACACTTGCTCACGTTCTGGTTGATACCGGGTCGTCTTTAAATGTCCTGCCAAAGAAAGCATTGGACAGATTGGACTGTGAAGGTTTGACCTTAAAGCCCAGCAATATCATTGTTAGAGCCTTCGACGGTTCTAAGAGGATGGTTCACGGAGAGGTGGACATCCCAATTAAGGTGGGAACAGAAATTTTCAACTCTACATTTTATGTGATGGACATCCGTCCTTCATATTCTTGTTTGTTGGGAAGACCATGGATCCACAACACTGGGGCAGTTAGTTCTTCTCTACACCAAATGCTCAAATACCCAATTCAGGGTAAAATCATAACGGTTCATAATGAGGAGGAGTATATGATAAGGCACCTTAACTCTTTCCGCTATGTGGAGTTAGATGGCGAATTCATAGAAACCCCTTTCCAACACTTTGAAGAGTTTTCTCCTGAAGTTGCGGAAGCTAAAACAATGACTTATATGCCTACAGATACCAAGCCTGTGTCCCGGATGTCATCCCTTAAAGATGCGAAGGTTGTGATCGAGGAAGAAGGAAGTACAGTGTGGGGTCAGCTACCAGATTTTCCTTTCATGGCAGATAAGTTAGGTTTGGGTTTCACTGCTGCTAGTCAGAAGGCTGTGCGTCGCTCCCGGGCTGGAGGGCCACCATTAAAGATCACTCATCACAGAGTTCATGCTTTAGAAGATGTTGAAAATGAGAGCAATTTTGAAGATTGGATTTTCCCAACCATTGAAGGAGGACTGGACAACTGGGAGGTGAAAGACTTTGTTCCCATTACTTTCATCAATCAGTAATTTATCTTTCGAACATTTATGTTGGTCTGTAATAATTATTAAACAATTCGTACAATCTTTTTTGCCTTGTGCCTTACCCGAGGCATATAGGTCCATTTGTAAGGGTTTTGATTCTTCATTTTCATATGCCATTTTTAATGAATCATGGACGTTTTCATATATAAACTTTTGTGTTCATTTTCTTTCTTTTTTATATTTTATTTTGTTTAAAGGTGGCTATCCCTTACACACACCCACACTCACAAAATGCAGGTACCCATCCACTCCGGATTCCATGGGTGACAATTCTGCTATGGCCTTCAGTGACTCTGAAGATCTGGTCAATCATGCCGAATACGAAGGTGGTGAAGACTGTGAAGTGCCTAGAGAGTTGACTAGACTTCTACAACAGGAAGAAAGGGCTATTTTTCCCCATGAAGAGCTATTAGAGACTATCAACTTGGGTACTGCCGAAGATAGAAGAGAGGTTAAAGTGGGTGCCAACCTGAAGCCAAATGTCAATGAACGCTTAGTTCAGCTGTTGAATGATTATGTTGAGATCTTCGCCTGGTCCTATGAAGACATGTCGGGACTCGATACAGATATTGTGGTTCACCGTCTCCCTACAAGAGAAGACTGTCCACCAATCAAATAGAAAGTCCGTCGAATGAGGCCTGATATGTCTGAAAAGATCAAAGCCGAGGTGATGAAGCAGTTCAATGTCGGGTTTCTTGTTGTTACTTCCTATCCACAATGGGTTGCTAACATTATGCCCGTGCCTAAGAAATATGGCAAAGTGAGAATGTGCATGAACTACAAAGACTTAAATAGGGCTAGCTCTAAAGATGACTTTCCACTACCGCACATTGACATCTTGGTTGACAACACAACTCAACATAAGGTATTTTCTTTCGTGGATGGATTTTCAGGGTATAACCAGATCAAAATGGCCCCCGAAGACATGGAGAAGACTAATTTTGTTACACAATGGGGTACCTTCTACTATAAAGTGATGCCATTCGGACTGAAAAATGCCGGGGCAACCTATCAGCGAGCCATGGTAGCTTTGTTTCATGACATGATACATCATGAGATCGAAGTCTACGTAGACGACATGATAGCCCGTTCAAAGACAGAAGAAGAACACCTCGACCATCTGCAAAAGCTGTTTGTCAGATTGAAGGAATATAAGCTCAGACTGAACCCTAGCAAGTGCACTTTTGGAGTCAGGTCCGGTAAACTCTTGGGATTCATCATCAGCAACAAAGATATCGAAGTTGATCCTGCCAAAGTCAAAGCCATACAAGAAATGCCTGCCCCCCGCACTGAAAAGTAGGTCAGAGGTTTCTTGTGATGCCTAAACTACATTATAAGGTTCATTTCTCACCTAACATCTACCTGTGAACCGATCTTCAAGCTGTTGAAGAAAGATCAGGTGGTTAAATGGAATGATGACTGTCAAGTTGCTTTCGATAAAATCAAGGAGTATTTGCTAGAACCTCCTATATTGATGCTACCCGTCGAAGGAAGGCCGTTAATCATGTATCTGACTGTTTTGGATAACTCAATGGGGTGCGTACTGGGCCAACATGACGAGTCTGGTCGAAAAGAGCATGCCATTTATTACCTTATCAAAAAGTTTACCGACTGTGAGACTCGCTACTCACTGCTCGAGAAAATTTGTTGCACTTTGGTATGGGCTGCTCACCGGCTAAGGCAGTATATGTTGACACATAACACTTTGCTGATTTCTAAAATGGATCCGATCACGTACATCTTCGAAAAGCCTGCTTTATCTGGAAGAATCGCTAGATGGCAAATGATCCTGACTGAGTATGATATCCAGTACACAACCCAAAAAGCTATAAAGGGGAGTGTACTAGCTGACCATCTAGCTCATCAAGCTGTCGAAGATTACCAATCCATGAAGTTCGACTTCCCCGACGAAGACATTATGACATTGGATGACATTGAAGGTAACAAACCGTATAATGGACCTGAACAAGGATCCCGATGGACCCTATACTTTGATAGTGCTTCAAATGCACTCGGAAATGGTATCAGTACGATACTTATCTCTCCGGAAGGTTGCCATACACCTTTCACCGCTAGACTCTACTTCAGCTGCACCAACAACATGGCCGAGTATGAAGCTTGTATGTTTGGTCTCAAGGCTGCGGTTGACTTAGGAATCAAATATTTGGTTGTGTTTGGAGACTCAACTTTGGTTATCAGTCAAATCAAAGGAGAGTGGGACACTAAACATCTTAATCCCATCCCATACAAATAACATGTCCTGACATTGTTACCTCATTTCGAGCAGATTACCTTCGAGCACTTCCCGCGAGAAGAAAATCAGCTAGCGGATGCTCTAGCTACAATGTCTTCCATGTTTAAACTTAATTGGAATAATGAGGCTCCCCAAATTACCATCGAGCGAATGGATGAACCGACACATTCTCACGACATTAATACCAAAGAAGTAATGGACCAACCCTGGTTTCACGAAATCAAAAGGTATCTCAAGACTCGAGAATATCCTGAAGGAGCTTCAGTCAACGACAAAAAGTTCTTAAGGAGATTTGCTTCCAAGTTTTTCCTGAGCAATGGTATCCTATACAAGCGCAACCATGATTGCATTCTGCTTCATTGTGTGGACAAGGTTGAAGCTGTGCAGATCATGACTGAACTGCACTGTGGTACATTTGGCACCCACTTGAGCGGACATACGATGGCTAAGAAGATTCTAAGGGCAGGCTACTACTGGTCTACCATGGAAGCTGATTGTCATCAATATTCTCGTACTTGCCACAAATGCCAAATTTATGCGGACAAAGTACATATTCCTCCAGTTCCTCTCAATATCCTAACAGCTCCTTGGCCATTCGCAATGTGGGGTATCAACATGATTGGAGAGATCAAGCCTACAGCGTCCAATGGACACCGCTTCATCCAGGTGGCCATTGATTACTTTACCAAGTGGGTCGAAGCAGCTTCTTTCGCCTCCGTTACAAAGAATGTGGTTGTCCGCTTCATCAAGCAGAACCTCATTTGCCGGTACGGTATCCCTGACCGTATTATCATGGACAACGGTACAAACCTGAATAACACTATGATCACCACTCTGTGCGAGCAGTTCAAGATTCAACATCACAATTCATCTCCCTATCAGCCAAAGATGAATGGTGCTGTCGAAGCTGCGAACAAAAACATCAAGAAGATCATTCAAAAGATGACAATCACCTACAAGGACTGGCATGAGATGTTACCGTTTGCTCTGCACAGATACCGTACCACGGCGCGTACTTCAACTGGGGAAACCCCCTTTTCTTTGGTATATGGCATGAAAGCTGTTTTACCTATGGAGGTTCAGATTCCTTCCTTGAGAATTATGAAGGATGTTGGTTTAAGTGAAGAAGATTGGATTCAGACCCAACTTGATCAACTTAACTTGATCGACAAGAAGCGACTTACTGCTGTTTGTCATGGTCAGACGTATCAAAAACAAATGATCAAGGATTTCAACAAAAAAGTCAGGCGTCAGGTATATCAAGTCGGAGATCTTGTAATCAAGCGGATCATCTTGCCGCAAAGTGATCCCAGGGGAAAGTGGACTCCTACTTACGAAGGACCATTTATGATCAAAAACATTTTTTCTGGTGAGGCTATGATTCTAACCACCATGGACGGCGATGATCTGCTGCACCCTGCGAACGCAGACATAGTCAAAAGATACTACACATAAACCACTCGGCAAGTTGAAAACCCGAAAGGGCGACTTGGGAAAAAAAGGGTTTCCCAGTGGGTCGAAAACCCGAAAGGGCGGTCCAGGAAAAAGTTAGGGAATTAAAGCGTATGACTATGTCTCATCGGATCATTTTAAGGACAATCGCTTCAAGGACGAGCTCCAGGCTTCTGATCAATCCAATCATCTGTATATGAAGAAACTAATGGACGAGATACTCAGAGTTGTGAAGGCTATAGCAGAATGGGAACCCCATGGAATTATTACACATAGCCATCTTTCTTTGTATAAATTTTTCTCAATTTTATGACAACATTCTCTTTCTAGGATGTCTGTTTCCTTTGTACAAAATACTTACACAAAGTTATTATAAAGATACTTCAAAGTGCAGAAAATTGTTTGCCTTTTCTTTCTTTTTTACACTTGTGTTTTATTTGAAAACGTCCAATGATTTATTAAATGAGCATATGCATTTGAATATAATCACTGCTTATAAATAAAAAGGAATGAGAAAGAATAATTAATGATAGGATGAAAGTATAGGAAAATGTATTTAGGCTATTCCAGGAGAAATCCCCTGCAATACATCATCCAGATCCTCGGTGGAACTAAAGCCTTGAAATGCATATCCCCAGTGGAGTTAAGTTTCAAGAATCCCCATCAGAGCTGATTTTTCAAATTCCCAATCCCCAGTGGAGAAAAACTTTGAACTACAGACCCTCAGTAAGGATGAAATTTTCTTCCCCAGATGGAGTCAAACCTTTGACCTTTGAGCACCAGTGGTGACCATCCAGTTTCTTCCATTTTCCCCAGAGATTCGCTTTAAAACCAAATAATTCCTCAGAGAGTTACTTTTTAAACTTTTTCCAGTGAAGTCGCCAATCAAATCAGCACGTCATTAAGATCCCCAGCGGAGAAGAAACTTTGAGCTACCAATCCCCCAGCAGAAATCATTTAGTTTTCCCCTGATACCTTCAACAGTACGAAGATTCTCATTCTTGAAGTCCCCAGTAGATTGGCATACAACCCAAACTCCTGATCTCCCCAACAATATAGCTTCTCCCCACAGAGGTTGTCAAAGATCTCGAATCTCCAGCAGTGGTCATGGATTTATTTTCCCCGACAGCAGTCAAAGATTTTATTATCTCCAGCTATCCATGATTTATTTTCTTCAGCAAAACAACTAATCAGCTTACATGCGCATACATTACATTCATATATCATAAACATTGATGAAACACATCTTATTGCATCATGCATTTCATGCAACATAACTTTGTGTTTCAGCTAACATTCTACCCTTTTTAGGACGAAATTGATAGCTACCTAAGACAGATATTCAAAACTCAGAAAACGGCTTAGAGATACTCCAGACACGGATGCTCTTATGTTTTCTTATTCAAATCAAGGGGAAAATTCCTGTTCCAATTATAAAGCCTGGATCCAACCAGATTTTATCTTGACTAGACTTTGAAGCCCAGAGATTGACCGGAAAATAGTTGAATCCCCTGCAAATTCTTCTGAAGACTGGACGTTGACCAGATAGGAAGAAAAGTATTGTGAAGCCTGGATGTTGACCAGATAGCAATGCAAGATTGTGAAGCCTGGATGTTGACCAGATAACAGTAAGGTATACTGTGAAACTTGGACGTTTACCAAATAACAGTTTACTCGGCCAAATACTTTAAAGCCCGGATTCAACCAGATATTAGTAGGCCCCAAAATCAAAAGGGAAACCCGGATGTTGACCGGATAACCATTTGATATCCTTCTGAATACTGGACATTGACCAGATAGGAAGTAAAGTATTGTAAAGCCTGGACGTTGACCAGATAGAAATACAAGACTGTGAAGCCTGGATGTTGACCAGATAACAGTAAGGTATACTATGAAACTTGGACGTTGACCAAATAACAGTTTACTCGGCCAATTACTTTGAATCCCGGATTCAACCGGATATTAGTAGGCCCAAAAATCAAAAGGGAAACCCGGATGTTGACCGGATAACCATTTGATATCCTTCTGAAGACTGGACATTGACCAGATAGGAAGTAAAGTATTGTGAAGCCTGGACATTGACCAGATAGCAATACGAGACTGTGAAGCCTGGATGTTGACCAGATAACAGTAAGGTATACTGTAAAACTTGGACATTGACCAAATAACAGTTTACTCGGCCAATTACTTTGAAGCCCGAATTCAACCGGATATTAGTAGGCCCCAAAATCAAAAGGGAAACTCAGATGTTGACCGGATAACCATTTGATATTCTTCTGAAGACTGGACATTGACTAGATATGAAGTAAAGTATCGTGAAGCTTGAACATTGACCAGATAGCAATACAAGATTGTAAAGCCTAGATGTTGACCAGATAGCAGTTCACTGTCACCTCTTCAATCGAGAGATGACCCCCCAGTAGAATAACAGAAGACTGAAGTTCTATTTCTACCATGACAGAGACCAGCATTCCCCGGTGTAGTCCTCCGCAACAACAGGTATACGGGCTCTTGCAAAGGAATCTCTTATGCAATCAATTTTCTTGGATGGCATCTTTAAGCCCATCTCCGACAAGATCCTGTCACACCTTTCCAAATGGCATCTTTAAGCCCATTCCCTTAACTACTCTGACAAGTGCAAATTTACGGGAACTCTAGTGTCCAATCCTCTTTTACCTTCGAGTCACGAAAGGCAAACTCGTCGATCTAACTCTTCAGGTTCAAGAAGATTGAACAGGGGTAGCTGTTGTACCCCAAAATTTGCCCTCCCATTTTTCAAGAAATCACAACCCTAGGGTTTTCTCAAGATTGGCTTAGGAATCAATCAGACAGATTTTTCTTTGGCAGTAGATCAAGAATTAGGGTTTCTCTCTCATTTCTCAGAAGAAACTGAATTCTCAAAAATTCAGTTAACTGCCACATGTTTTCACGCTTTTTAAGCTTACTGAAAGATTACTGGTTGTTCTCAAGGCCTGTTTATCTGAGACAAGAAATAAGAGCTGAGACTGTCATTTGGAATATTAAGTTTTTCTCTGATCCAGGTTAACCAGATAATGTGCGTCTGTTAAGATGTTTGCTTGTTAATGGAATGAAATGTTTGCTTGTTTATTGGAATACAAAATGCGTATTTTGATTGGAATGCTGTTACAAGGTTACGAGACTACAGGGTTATTGGATTACTTAAAGTTTAAGTTATTTGTATTGGAATTATTGGAATGCAATTTCAATTATTTTGATCTGAGAATCTTAAAGGATTAAGTGAAGATGCAAAGAAAGAATTTCAAGTTATTGACAATAGAAGAGTTTTATTGGATATCAGATTATCTCACAAAGAATTTTTCATTAATTTCAAAAAAATGTTACAATACAGTTTATTATTTAAATGCTTTAAGTTGTGCAACTTATTGTATTTGAAAAGTAAATTGGTACATTTGTTTGAATATTTATCCCTAAGTTACAAAGGAAAAAGTCTAAGACTAAGCTTCCATTGCTCCCGTGCTCGCCATAAAGTCTCCAGCTTCCTCTGCTTTGTCACCGTCCAATTTACGCTCACATGAAAGAAAGACAAAAAAAGGTTAGCACAGTTGATTGAGCATCAAGCAAGAATTTTCAAACAAAAAAAGAAAGAAAATTTTTCATCATTAATGTTTGTCGATTGGAATCAGCGTGCTATTTTTCATCACGTTTTTATTTTTCTCTTTGCAAATCACAAGAAGATTGCTCTTCTTAGTTCACAAAGAGAAAAATAAAAATGCAAGTTGAATAATGCAAAAGCAAAATTATTCAAATGCAAAGCACAAGGCGCCAAACTGAAAACATAGTTTCAAACAAGCAAGCAACATAGCAGGCGCGCAACACCAAACATTGCAGCAAGACAATAACATTGCAACAAGGCCAAACTGTCAAGAAAACTGTACAAAGCAACCAAACAGCATGGCAAACTAAAAATTGCAGCAAACTCAGCATTGCAAACAAAACTGCATTACAAAACAAGACCAAATTGGATGCAAACTGAACCAAAGCAACTAAGACAGGCAGCACAAGCAAAGCTAGAAAGTACAATGCAACAGGAAAAAAGTGCAGAGGGTAAACCAAATAACAAGCAAAAGGCTTGTCATAGCCTATCATCATTTTCCAGAAAATGGGCAAACCTTTCAGAAAAGTAAAAAAAGCAATTTGCTTTATCATGGAGAGAGGAGAGAGAGGAGAGGTATGACCTTTTTTGAGATTGTACAGTTTGGCAAATCTGTCACAAGTTGCAAAACAAAAGCAAAAGGGTATAATACCATCAAACAACAAGAAAAGTAGGAGAGAACATTTTGTGTCAAAACTGCAACAAATATCAAAACCTGTTAGCAGTTCAAAACATACAGCCCAACCTGATAACCAAAAGATATTAGACCAAGCTGCAAAATATCCAAGCCAAATCTGTTACAATAAAACTGTAACAAGCCTGCCAAACTATAACAACAACAAACAACTTGTGGGTAGTTGGAACTGCACAACCAAAACTTGCATAGCACCAAACTACAAAACATGCAGAATCAAACTGCATAACCAAACCAACAGTCCAAAAACTGCAAGTTAAAAAACTTTCATCAAACATTTTCAAACTACAAAACCTGCACAATCAAACAGAAACTCCTAACCTGTTATCAAACTCAGACATTAAAGAGGCCTTTAAACTACAGCAAAACATATAAAAAACCAGCATAACATTTTTAACACCAACACACAGTTCTAACCATTATTCGCGACCTGCAAACTGTATAACAGTTTCAAGCAAAAAACCTGTTAACAAATCACAGTTTCCAACAATACCAAACTACAATCACCATCAACCAACTTTCCTTTTTCAAATAAGTTTCAGAAACAGCAAACCAACAATCAGTTTCAGAACTACAATCATCATCAACATCAACTAACAACAACAAAATCATACCAAACCATCAACAAAGTCAGCATCAACAATCATCATCAACCACAGATTTTCAGAAGCATTTAGCATTATCATCATTCAAATTCAAAGAGAGAGGAAAGAGATAACAGGGTTTCAGAACAAATTATCATCATCAACAAATCCAAGCTTACAAAATCAAAGTTTCAATTTCAATAATCATCATCAAAGTTTCAGTTTCAATAATCATCAAACTATCACAAATCATCATTCAAGGTTTAAAAGGGGCAAAAAGAGATACCAGAAGCGTGCATCCTTCATCATTTGTTCCTCCTTGCCTAGCCCGTCACCAAGGAGCACCGTCACCTCCCTCTCACTATCCAACCATCCCAAACAGGTACGTTCTCGCCCTAGAATCATTTCTCTACCTCTCATAGGATAACAAACGTGATTAATAATGAAACATGAACAAAACTGTAAAATCAAAACAAGCTTGAAAGCTGATTAAAAGCCAAAACAAAAAGACGAATCACACCTTGCAAAAAATGTATCTAGCTCTTAGTTGTTAGAAGATGAGAGGAAAAGTGCTCCGGTGACGGACGGCAAGAGGAAGATCAGGAAAGCGCGTCCCCAAACCCTTGTTTTCCCATTTTAGAAATTAGGGATTCCCAGAAAAGAAAAAAAACATGAACCAGTAGCGATTAGGGGCGACTGAGTGAGGAAGATGAATAGGTGAGGAAGATGAGTGAGTAAGGAAGATGAATGAGGAAGAGATGCACGAAAGAAGCGACGCCGCTGTGAGGAGCGCGCAACAACTCACAAACCCTAATTATTCCACAAACCCTAATCAAAAAACCAAACTGAGTTATGTTTAGTTGGGCCTCAAACTTTCACAACCATAAGCCCATAATGAACAATAGCGCGCCCCCTCCATTCTGACCCTTTTTCTCCTTTTATTTTAGATGGGCCTCAAACTTTCAGCATCTCAAGCCCATTTTTGCTCTTTTTTTTTATTTTTTTTACTTTTTGTTAACAATTTCATAAAACAAAAACTCAATACTTTTTTTATTTATTATCAAATTAAAATTAACTTAGTTAATTTTCTTTTTCTTAATTTATCTTTTTTATTTTTCTTTTGTTAATAATAACACTAATAATATATTAGAACTTTATTTTGACAAATTACTTTGATTTTCTTAAATTAGTTTTATTTTCTTATTTTATTAATTAATCTTGTTTCATTTGATAAAATACCAAAAACATTTAAGTTAGTTTATCTTTTCCTTTTTATTTACATAATTAGTAAAATACAAAAAAAATAATAATAATAATGTTTAATCTTTTAGAATAGATTTTATTTATCTCCTTTTTAATAAATACATGCATTTCATAATTTATTGATTTTCTTTATTTCATAATTTTTTATAACTTTGTATTGAATCGCGACAATTTGATTTGGTTGTAATACTTGATAATTGGACATTGTTATTCTTGTGAGACTCATCCCCATTTGTAATAATTGTACCCCCATCCCCGGATACTTTTGTAATAGTTTAGACTTTTAATTCCCGCAATTTATTGCTTTCAATATACTGTGTAGTAATTAGGCGTGTATGGAAAGATTCAAAAATCAATCGCTAGATGACCTAATCCAAGAATAAGTAACTTGAAATCAATACACTTCTCACACGAGCACCTCTAGGGTAACCTCGCTTGTTGCCTCATAAATACAATCATGTCCCTCGAATATGAGACACTCTAGCAAATGATCCTTCGATAAACAAAGATCGTAGTCCCTCGATGACCCTCGATGTTGCCTTCGATAAAACGATCTCGTCCCTTACAAAATCATTAGAGTGTCTCACAAGTTGCTTTCAATGATTGTATGCGATGACCCGCGCCTGTCCCGTTTAACATCCAAATACAAGGTTGTTTACCAAATGAAATGGTAAGACCACACTGTCAAAAGGGTTAAAAATGTATAGGAAAGGTCTTTGACTAAAATAGGGTAGACAACTTTTAGTTATTTGATGAAAACTTGCAAAACATCCTCACTATTTTCAAAACACACCTCACAACACAATTTCAAAACGTTTCCCAAATCAAACTTTCAAACATCGAAATATCTTTTCAAAAGACAAACACCTTTGTATATATTCAAACAAGAATCATTACAAAGGTTGCCTAGACAAGGCCTCTTTTTCAAAGCATTTTCAAAAACCACACACAAAGTACCATTTCAAACAATTGAAAAGCAAAAGCAAGTGATCTAAACAAGTAACTAAGAGCCCATGGAAAACCATGGATGAAAAGGGTGCTTGCACCTCCCCTTTTCATAATCTACCCCCCGAACCCAAGAAAACATATCAAAGGTCTTTCTTGTGCTTTGTGACCTTTCCTTTGGATAAAATAAAAAGTCGGTGGCGACTCTTGCTAAACTGAAACATTTGTGAACATAAACACAAAACCTCAAGTCAGTTCTCCCACCGTATCACAACTGGGTTTTTGTACAGTAGCTTGCCTTGCTGTGTTTTGAATAGAAGTATTGCCCTGGTTCGGTGATTATGGATCTTTTTTCTATGTTATTGTATCAGTTTTTATATTGAATGAAAATAAAATTTTTGGGGGGAAAAGATGAGGGTTTGGAAAAATAGGCTATTCTGTTTCTATACTTTTTCGATGCAAATTTGCTTTGCCAAGATTGTGTAATTTCTGGACTATTATGATACAGATTTTGCATGGCAGCATTGTAGTTTTTTGGACTGTCTACTGCAGTAATTTTGAGAGTGTTTTGGCTTTTTTTGGTTTTTACAGTAAAGCAGGTTATTTGCAGCGGGGCTGGATTTTTGACAATGCCCTTTTGGTTGACCTTGTTATTTGTCTCTTAAGTTGTCTTATTGTGAACCAAATTAACTTTGTGATTTCCAATAAGAACACCTTTGGGCCAATGATAAAATCTGATTTTTATTTACAAGATAATGAGGCCTTTGTTGGACTTTGGAACATGATTCAATAGAGAATTTCCTAAACCACAAACTGATTCCTTCAAGCAAACCCTAATGATAAATTTTTAAAGAAAATTCTTTGAAAATTCTTGTTCTTGTTCAAATATGAATTATTTGCTAACCATTTTTTTTCCTTTTATTACATGTATGAGCAAATTCATGGTCAATAGAGAAAATTGATGAGGAGTGACTTGAAGTGCTTGATGAAGACTTGAAGATGAAGAAAATTTCTTTGTAGTTTAGTAAACCTTTTATCCGTTAGGAACTTCTGTAACATTGAGATTTTAATTTCTGATTTGAATTTTGAGAATTGGAGACTTGTAAAATGTATTCAAATTCACTTGTAAATTTAAACAACAATGATGCTTTACTGTAATCTTGAATTCTTGAATGAACTTGAATTATCTTGAATTGTAGTGCAACTAAGAAAAAGTCTTGCATTTTGTTCTTGCAAATTTCAATAAGTAATATGGATTTATCTCATGGGAATTGAATGCCTGAATAGATGTAAGAACTCTCATGTTGAAAAGTCTTGGATTTGAATAATGATATGCTTGAAAATAGATGAATAAACATGAACTTTGAATTAGGTTTGTCAATTTTATTTGGTTCATGAGAACTGTAACTTAGAGAAACCATGAATCAAAGCATAACTTCATCATGTTTGCATTCAAATGAGGCTCGAATATTGGAAGCTTGAATGAATTTGAGCAAATTTAAGTGAACTTGTCTTTGATACCTTGAATTCAAAATAATTCACGCAAATGAACCATAGAAAATTTGGACGAAACCTGTGATATCGCGTAATGCTTTGCTAACTTGAATTGAAATCAAATACATTATTCAAATGAATCCTCAAATCAATTTCCCCAAGATCCTAAATCAATTTCCAACATGGTGACTTGTATTATAAGAAACATCTTATTCGAACTCAACATCAACCTCCAAACTCAACATCTTGTTCCATGAGCAATCTCAACATGATAATCAAAGTCCTGAGAAAACAATTATGGCATGAGTTGAAATTAGAAACTAAGAACATTCTAAATCAAGAAGATTCCCTATGACAATTCGATAACTTTCAAGGTCTTCTAAACACAATTTGACTTCAATCTTTGAAGAGAACTTGTTGGTGCCATCGTTTATGAAAATGTGCAAAAATAATAGTCTCAATATCTTGAAAATTGAGGAGATTATGATTCTTGTAAGTCAGGCAACAGTTACTTGAAATTAGGTCAAAATCTAGAAAGTGACCTCTAAAGTATTCAAATTTTGATGATCTTTTGCACATAATTGGTTCTTGACTTATAAAGATAAATTGGAGATGACATCAAGGAGAGTCACACGCAAAAATAACCACTCAAAAATATTGAATAATGAAAAAGTTACAATCGTTTGAACTTGATCTTGAAAAGGTCGACTTTTGATCAATGCAGTTGATTTTCAGTCATCTGAACCATTGACTGAGCAAACTTTCGATGTAAGGCTTAAAACTTGGCATGAGCATCCTTGAGAATACATTAAGAACCATGAAGACCACTTGAAACCTTGGAAACTCAATTTTATTTGATAAATACAAAACCCTAGTTGTGGACCTACTACTTAGGAGGAGAATTCGCCTGATCGATTCTTGAGCCCTCTTGAGCATTTGAGAACCCTAGGAGAAAATATTGAATGAAAATTGGGAGGGAAAATTTTGGGGTACAACACTTATCATCTGTAGGAGGGTACTGCTCATCAGAGTAGTCTTCATCTTCAGGAATCTTCCCAGAGCCTTGATTGTTTCCACCTTCAGCCCTGACACTTTTACCATCTTCTTCTTGGTTGTCTTCATCAGAGGAGATATTAGCAGTTGAAAATAGTTTAACATGACCTTTGAATCTTCTCCCCATATTGAACAGTGCAACTGGCTTCTGAGTCTTCTTTTTCTTGGCGATGAGCGTCATCATGTCCTTCTGTCCCTGTGCTAAGCTTAGGAGAGTCTCCTGGAATTGAGTGTTAGGGGCTTGGAATTCTTTAACGGTTTGTTCGAGGGTCATCTTTTACTGAAATAAACAGTAAGCAGATGAGAAAACTTGTATATCAAAAACCTGTGACGTAATGATGCATGATATGTATATGCAATGTTTTCAAGGATCCGCGGGATTTAAATTCGTTAACCAAAAGGAAACATAAACAAAGGCTTTTATTAGTAAGCTCAATTTAAAATTTCCTTTTTAGGATTACAATGAAAACAAAAGTACAAACTCTTAAGCTCTAAGAATCAAGTCTCCTACTGGCGCTTCCTGTTTTTGCTGACATAGGCATTAAGACTCTGCTCTTCATGAAGTCGTTTTGTCAGCTCCAATATCTATTTTCACTAGCATAAAGCTGAGTCTCAAAGGTGTACCTTTCTTCTTTCAGTTGGATCCAAGAATTTTATAGCTCTTCAAGGTCAGTAGGCATATCTAGATGAAAAACAGTGTGAGGAATTTCTCCTTCAGCAACAGGCTCCACAATTAATGATAGGACAGAGGGATATGGCATTATAAGATTTTGAGCACGAGATTGCACCCATCTGAGGTAGGGCACCAAAGGGATGGAGTTATTCAGTCCTAAACTCTTGCTATGAATCTTGTTCACCATGCACCAAGCATGTATAAACCTTTAATAAAAACCTTGAGGATCGTTCTCTTAATCAAATACAATACCCTAGATAAGTGTCTCATGAGGACCATCTCTTTGAGCATAACCAAATTGACGTAGAGCCAGAGAAGGGTTGTAAGTAATACCTCCCCTAATTCCAAGGAGTTGAACATTAGGGAATTCCCCACAACGGTCAATGATAGTGATATCCTCGTGAGATCGGGAATACTAGTAGATGTTTGTATGAGAAAGTGACATTATTATTTTTGACCACCTCAAACCTTGTTCATTCTTCGTTATCGAACGAGGAAGGTGCGAAATAAACCACCTAGATAGTAGAGTTATACAACACATGAGAGTTCCTCGCCTCTTCATAGTACGAGTGTGAAGTGAATGCAAAATGTCTCTGAGCAAGGTAGGCATAAGATTACGAGTAAGAAATATCTTGATGATGTTCACATGTATGAGCTGGTATGGATTAGGGAATAGCACCAATCATAGATTAACACAATAAATATCTCCTCAAAAGCCTGAAAACTCATAGCATCAAGAAATAGTTGAGCCTTCTCTATCAGAAATTTAGCAAGAAAGCCCTTGACTCCACTTCCCATTTCCGAAATAGATACAATGTCGGACCGCTTCAGATGTAAGGTTGCTGCAATATCTTCTGGTTTTGGAGCTACCTATAAACCGGTGAAAGGTGTCTGATCAAGAATTGGTACTCCTAGCAGTTCAGAGAACTCTTCCATCATGGGTACCAACTGATAATCTGGGAAGGTGAAACAGTGATGTGCAAGGTCAAATAACTGGAATAGGACACTTATCATGTCTTTGTCAAAACTTGGGGTAACCAGACTGAGTAGTCGACCATGTGTTCTGATGAATTGAGAACTTTCAGGAACCCTTGAGACAAACTCCTTAAGCTGAGAAGGTACCCTTACAAAGTTGATTCGGACAATGTTTATGCGAGAAGATGCCATAACCTACAACAAAGAACATAGATAAATCCCTTGGTCATTGAAATGGTTAGTGAAAATGATATGGTATGATGTCATGATGTTATGATGTCATGTTCGAACAATTAATCGTACATAAACAAAACATACAAGGCCTTAGGTTCAAGCTTGCATGGAGTTTGTAGGTAAGCACCCTCTTGAGTTTTAGTTGGCTCAACCTGTCCTAAGATAAGTAACTGGGTTTTAGGAGCCTCAATATCATTGATCTTTCTCTCTGGCACTATTTCAGCACAAGCATCTGATTTGCGACCAAAATATCCTGAGAGTCTGATCTCAATGAGTGTAGTATCGAGTATCGACCAACTTTAGTCTGCACCAAAGCCGACCATCTCACTACTTTCTAATGTCTAAGTTGTGTCAACTAAGGTTCTACAGTCATTTAATGCTTTATGACACCACGCGGCAGCCCAACGTTCTCCTTGACTTAACTCAAGGGACACTAACACCAACCAATATGTCACACTAACGTAGCCATCTCTTCAACCGTATCGATATATGCCATAAAATTTTCACGATCTATTTCTACTTACCTAAAATTCCCCCAGATCCGAGTATAGGATCTTTACAAAAATAAACCTTAGCAAAACCCCGAAATGTAAAGCATAAAAATCAAGCAAATAAAGCATTTTAAATCTGATCTAGATCTTAAGGTAACCCCACTTTTAGTTCTCCCCAGCAAAGTCTCCAGTTCTATAATATAGTGGGAGAAATGACTTCTTGGTTTTGCGTTTATCATAAATGTTGTGGATAACAAGAGTCGTCATCGACTTTTCTTTTATCCAATAAAGGAAAGGATGAAAAGAATAGGAAATACCTTTGTGAATTTCTGAGTTCAGGGGGTAGGTTATGAAAATGGAAAGTGTTAGCACCCTTTTCATCAGTATTTATCTATGGGCTCTTCATCGCTAGCTCACTTTTAAAATGCTTTGTAAATGTGTATGTTTGAAAATATTTTGAAAATGCCTAAGTTCGGAAACTTTTTAATGATGCTCGTATCAGTTGAGAACGCATACGAAGTTTTTGTTTTGAAAATATTTCAGAAAAGTGCTTGCGTGTTTGAAAATATTTTTAAAAATGCCTAAGTGCGGCGATTTTGTAATGATTCTCGTATCGTTGAGAATGCGTATAAAATGTTTATTTTGAAAATATTTCATAGAAAAGTGTGATTGTGAAAAGATGTTTGTTTTGAAATTTTGTTGTGAGCAAGAGACTACGAGCTATCTACCTACTCAAAGATCTTTATTCTTTTCATCCTCCTTTAGATAGTGAAATCCTACCATTAGTTGGTTGGAAGCCCTATCATTGGATGCGTGAGGGACAAGCGTGGGTCATCGTACAGTCATAAAGGCAACCTGTAGGGCGCTTTAGCAATTTTATTGTAAGGGACTAAGAACATTTACCGAGGCAGCATCGAAGGGTCATCGAGGGACTATGATCTTTTAACCTAGGGTCTTTGCTAAAGAATCCCACGTTCGAGGGTCATGACTGCTTTATCCAAAGACAGCAAGTGGAGTTACCCTAGAGGTGCATGTGTGAATGGTGTTTCAATTTGTGATACGGTGGCAGAACCAAACTATTTTAGGAAAATACTGGTTTGCATTTTGCGTTTGTGTTTGCAAAATGTCGCGGTAAGCAAGAGTCGCCACCGACTTTTATTTTATCCAACTAGAAAGGAAAAAAAGCACCGAAAAATTCCTTTTTCGAGATTTTGAGTACGAGAGGTAGATTATAGAAAGGGATGGTATTAGCACCCTTTCTATCCGTAGTTTTCTACAGGCTCTTAGGTACTTGCTTATCATTTTAAAAATTGCTTCCGTGTTTGTGTGTTTTGAAACGTTTTTGTTTTACTTTGTTTTAACCTTTGCTTCTGTCTTCAAGAGTGTTACGAAGTCGTTTTAAAAAAACTTTGTTTGAAAAGAGTGTAAGTGTTGGAAAAAGGTTGATTTTGAGCAAGTACCTACTAGCATCTACCTACTCGAAAAAAGAATGTTTCTGTTCTTGTTTCCTTTAGACAACGCTATCCCACTATTAGTGAGTAGGTAGCACTGTCGTTGGAGTTGTAAGGGTTAATTCGAAAGGGACGTACAATCACTAAAGCAATGTTAGGACGTCTTAGTAATAACCCTAATGTCTTAAGATCATATTTGAGGCAACATTTCCGAGGCAACATTTCCGAGGTAACATTTGATCTTTGTTTAGACAAGAGGGAGACCACTAAAATATCCTATACTTAATGACCGTTTACCGAAGGCAACCAAAGTGAGAGTATACCCTAGGAGGGCGCATGTGCGAGTGATTTGATTTCAGTTATTATCTTTGCACATTTAGGGTTTGCTAACCATTTTAAAATTAACATACATTCTTGTCATACAATCCTATTATCACACGTCTAACAGTTAATATTTGTGAAAATTAAAATGCGAGAAATAAACTACGCTATTACAAGGCTTCGGGGAGGGGGATTAATTTACATAGCCAAAACCCGTAAAAACGATAAATAAAAAAAATCCTAATTAAACTATTACATCCCATGAGCAATTACATTAATATTGTAAAAAATAAATAAATGCGCGCGATGAATCGGGAACGAGAAAAAATTAGGGTTTTGACCCCGTCTAAACCTAATTGCAAGAAAAATCAATTTTTGGTTGTTTTTGATTATTTTTGAGAAAAATAAGGTTTAATTAAATATGTACAAACCTAATTACTAATTAATTTAAATTAATAAAAATAATTAATTTTGACCTATTTTTATATTTTTGTTATTCTGAGAAAAGAAAATAAAAGTTAAATCAAACAAATCCTAATTTTCTAATTGATTTTAATTTATTTACAAAAAGATTAAAATTTCCCTAAAATTAAATTAAACTAATTAAATTAAATTTGATAAAAATAAACCTAATTCTAATTTGATGAAAATTGATTTTATGAGTTTTTGTAAAAAAAGAATTAAATTTGTGTGAGAAAATAATTTAAACAAATAAATAAATAAATAAAAGAAACTATATAAAAGAAAAGAAAGAGAGAATTGGGCTTGGTGTCAAAGTAGAAAGGGGGGTGTCAATAGAAGTTTTGGGCCCAAAAGCTTTGGTCCATGTTTGACTTCCCAGATCTGGTGTATTAGCTTTACTAGGATGCATCATGGACCTTCAAAGAATGGTCCTTAGATCCAGGTCGTTGGAGATCTGGTGGCTGAACATTGAGGGCGTATGGTGTGACGCTTGGGCCAAGGGTGCACTGAATCTGTAAAGAGATATTGAGAAAATGGAAAATGCTGGAGGCAGGGGTCAAACCCCTGACCTCATGCCTGCAAAGCCTTAACGCCTTCTCTGGCTACCACTGGGCCATTTGAGTTCATTTGTTAGTATATGAAATAATAATAATAAAATGAAAAACAATGCCAGTTATCAAACAAATGCGTCAGAATTCAAACGGATGAATGGGGTGTTGCCACGCAGTCATCGTCTACCCTTGTCCGTCGTTTTAGGTAAAACAACTTTTACCTACAGATGTTCTCTGTAGGTATAGCCCCTGTGATTTTCCCAAATCCACTGCACGCATGATAAATTGATTCTAGTGGTACCAATCAACTCGTGACAAACTCATGAGCATCATGGTACCACTCTTCATGGCCAATTGTACCTGCAATCAAAACCCCTAAAAATGAAACCTAAACCTTATTCATGGCATATCTCTGTATGGCTAACAAAAACGCAATTGATCATTACCATTAGCTTGCAAACGTTTCAATGAACCAGAATATGTAAAGAATTCATGCTACAAATTCCATAATCATGATATTGAATTTCAAGAAAGTAAGGATATCGTGAGGTGCTTACAGTACGTGTCTGGGCACGAAAACGCTTGTTGATGATTGGGAGAGACTCCTTGAATGCCCAGCAAGTGAATGGTATGCTTGGAATAGCTTGAAAGAGCCTGGAACTATGAAATCCGATTGCCACTATTCTTGTGTTTTTTCAAGTTTTTCCTCAGCTTCTTACGACTCCAACCCTTGTGCTTTTTGCCTGGATTTGTTCTATATGTAGCCTTGAGTGAATTAGGTTTACAAATTTGTTTCAAATCTTCTCCAATAATGATCATTGATCATGATTTTATTCTCATGTAAATCTTGCCAAATCAAGCCAAAATCCAATCTTTTTGTGTACAAACAAGCCTTGCACAATTTGATCTCATTGCCAGCTATTCATGGACCTGAAATATGCACAAAATCTCAAGGTTTAAATGATTTTGATATTTTCATGATTTTTTTTTTGATTTAATTGAAATAAAAATAAATAAAAAATGACAAAAAATAAAATAAAGGCAAGTGGGAAGGATCATTGGTCGTGGATCATGTTACAAACTCAATACAAGCACAAAAAGTTGGGCCCATTTGAAAAAAATTGCAATTTTGGCCACTTTTGACTTTTGGGAATTTTGCAAAAAAGGTCAACTTTGCCATTGCATAACTTCCTCAATTTTGACCCTAGAGATGTGTTCTTGGACTTTTTAGAAAGCTTAGGATGTTATCTAAGCAACCCTTTTGGTATCATCTCAATTGAGTCTTCCATGTTCATGTAAGAAGCTTTGACAAAAAAGGTGTTTTTGTTGACTTTTCAAAGTGACCTATAATGTCCAAATTCATAACTTATTGTGAGTGCATATTTTGAACTTGGGAGCTGAAGATGAATTGTAGGGAATTGCATACTATTCAAAATGATATTTGGATGGGTCATTATTGATAAAGTATGAGAAAGTTATGCTTGGTCAAAGTTGAGTTGACTTTTCCTACAAAATCCTAATTTAGCAACTTTTGGGTTTTGATGGATTGTGACCAATCCTTCGGGAATCATGATCAACCCTTAATCAAATGATGAATAATACTTCAAAATGAGGATTTTTACCAAAAATCTTGAAGTTTGACTGTATATGGGCCACAATTGACTTTTGCCCTAACACAATCTACTTTCAAGCCTTTGAGCAATTGATTGAGCAAATTTTCTCTGTAGGGCTTGATACTTGACATGGATGATCTTGAGGACATATTAGGATAATAGTGAGCATTTGGGAGCCTTTTGATTCAAACATCTTGATGCAAACTGAAACCCTAATTTGAGGTAGACTGCCTTAGGAGAGAGTTTGTCTGGTCAACTCTTGGACTTCCTTGAGCAATTTGAGGACCTCATTTGAAATGTATTGAGAAATATGGGAGGGAAAATTTTGGGGTACAACAGCTGCCCCTGTTCAATCTTCTTAAACCTGAGGATGTAGATTGGCTTGCTTGCCTTTCATGATCCGAGGGTGGAAGATAATTGAACACTAGAGTACCCAGAAATTTGCACTCGCATGAAGTGGTACTTGTCTTGTGATGTCGGGAATGGGCTTATAGATTCCATTTGGAGATTGGAGACGGAAGATGGGCTTAAAGATGCCATCCCCAGAAGTGTTGATCACATAAGAGATTCCTTTGTGAGATCCCGTATAACTGTTGTTGAGGAACACTACGCTGGGGAATGCTGTTCTTTGTCTTGAGAAAAGTTGAATTTTAGGAGCTTCAGTCGTCCGTTACTCTACTGGGGAATCGCCTCTTGGTCGAAGAGGTGAAAATGAACTATTATCTGGTCGTGATCCAAGCTTAATAGTGATAAGATCGACTGCTATTTGGTCGTGCTCCAGGCTTTACAGTGACTTAACGGGGAGATGAGATTAAACTTTCTATCTGGTTGTAATCCATGCTTCGAAATTTCTTAATTCTTATCTGGTCGTACTCCAGGCTTCAGAAGGAATTAAGTTGTTATTCGGTCACATCCGGGCTTCAAATTGAATTAAGGGCACACTAATATCCGGTTAATTTCGGGCTTCTTAGTAATTGGCCGGGTAAACTGCTATTTGGTCGAAATCCAAGCTTCGCAGTGTCTTATACTGTTATCTGGTCGATTCCAGGCTTCAGTGTCCTTTACCGCTATTTGGTCATAATCCAGGCTTCACGATGTCTTATACCATTATCTGGTCGAATCCAGGTTTCATGGTGTTCTGTACTACTATTTGGTCGATTCCAGGCTTCATATCACTTTACTTCTTATTTGGTCGTATTCCAGGCTTCAGAAGAAATCAAGTGGTTATCCAGTCGCATCTGGACTTCCATTTGACTTTAAGGCCTACTAATATCCGTTCGATTTCCGGGCTTCATAGTAATTGGCCGGGTAAACTGCTATTTGGTCGAAATCCAAGCTTCATAGTGTCCCTTACTGTTATCTGGTCGTAATCCCAGGCTTCAGTGCTTTTCCGCTATCTGGTCATAATCCAGGCTTCACGATGTATTATACCATTATCCGGTCGAATCCAGGCTTCATGGCATCAAGATATTATTCGGTCGAATCCGGGCTTGTGATATGGTGGCCAGAACCAGACGATTTGAAATGATGGTTTGCGTTTTGCATTTGTTTTCGCAAAATGTTGCGGTAAGCAAGAGTCGCCACCGACTTTTATTTTATCCAACCGGAAAGGAAAAAAGCACAGAAAAATTCCTTTTTTCGAGATTTTGAGTACGGGGGGGTAGATTATAGAAAGGGAAGGTATTAGCACCCTTTCTATCTGTGGTTTTCCACGGGCTCTTAGGTACTTGCTCATCATTTTCAAAATTGCTTGTGTGTTTGATTTGAAAAAGTTTTTGTTTGACTTCGATTTAACCCTTGCTTTTGTCTTCAAGAGTGTTACGAAGTGTTTTTGAAAACTTTGTTTGAAAAGAGTGTAAGTGTGGAAAAAGTTTGTTTGTTTTGAGCAAGTGCCTACTAGCGTCTACCTACTCGAAAAAAGAATTGTTCTATGTTCGTTTCCTTTAGACAGCGCTATCCTACTATTAGTGAGTAGGTAGCACCGTCGTTGGAGGTGTAAGGGTCAATTTGAAAGGGACGTACTATCACTAAAGCAATGTTAGGACATCTCAGTATTAACCCTAATGTCTTAAGATCAGTATTCGAGGCAACATATCCGAGGCAACCTTTCCGAGGCAACTTTTCCGAACGGGACTTTGATCTTTGTTTAGACAAGAGAGTGACCATTAAAATATCCTATACTTAATGATCGTTTACCGAAGGCAACCGAAGTGAGAGTATACCCTAGGAGTGCGCATGTGCGAGTGATTCAATTTCAAGTTTATTATCTTTGCACATTTAGGGTTTGCTAACCATTTTAAAGTTTACATACAGTCTTGTCATGCAACCCTAATATCATACATCTAACAGTTAATATTTTGCGGAAATTAAAGTGCGGAAAATAAAGCTAAGATATTACAAGGTTTCGGGTATTAATTACATAGCCAAAAAACCCGCTAAAACGATAAATAAAAAGAAAAGTCCTAATTAATCTATTACATCTTGTGAGGAATTACATCAATATTGTAAAAAATAAATAAACGCATGACGAATTAAGAACGAGTAAAAATTAGGGTTTTGACCCCGTCTAACCTAATTAAAAGAAAAAATAATTTGTTGTTTTTGATTATTTGAGAGAATAAAGTTTTAAATTAAATACAAACCTAATTACTAATTAAATTAAATTAAGAAGATATTAAATTTGACCTATTTTTGTGTTTTTGATTATTTTTAGGAAAAGAGAAATAAAAATTAAATTAGACGAAAACCCTAGTTTCTAATTTATTTTAATTTATTTAAAAAAAAAGAATTAAAGTTATCTAATAAATTAAATTAACTAACTAAACTAATTTTTTATAAAAATAAAACCTAAATCTACTTTTTGATAAAAAGTTGATTTTATGATTATATAAAAAAGAATTAATTTCTTTGTGTTAGTAAAAATAATTAAATGAATTAAATAAAAGAAATTATAAAAGAAAAGGAAAAGAAAATGGGCCTGTTTGCAAGCATTTTGGAGGGTGTTGATAGCAATTTTCTGGGCCCAAAACAAACTGACCCACGTTGACTTCCATGATTCCATGCTATGCATTGACCAGGGTGCATCATGGTCTTTCAATGATGTCCTTCAGATCTGGCTTCCTGGAGATCCAATGGTTGAATCCTGAGGGCCCATGGTGGTCTTCATGCAATGTGTACTCGCCTGATTAAGCAATGAAAAATAATATGAAACATGGGGGTACCTGGGATCCGAACCCAAGTCCTATGGCCTTTTCCACTGCCTTGTTACCAACTGAGTTGGACACGTTTATTGTATATGAGATAATAATAATGGATAATATGTAATAATGTGAGTTAGTGGGGGACAAAGAAAAACATGCGCGCCAGAATTCAAATGGTCAAATGGGAGGGTGCCACGCCATCATCCCTGTCCTCTCTCCGTAGCTAAGAGGTTCAGTGACCTTTACCTACAGACAAATGTCCGTAGCTATAACCCCTGCATATCTCAAAATTGCACACAAGCATGATAAAAAAAATCTAATGGTATAGATCAAATCGCCTTGGCCTGCTGAGCATCATGGTGCCCTTCTTGTGGACCAATTTTGCCTGTATAAAAAGATCCTAAAACGAGACCAAGAACCCTAGCAATGGTGAATTCTGATATAGTCAACAAAAATGCAATTAACTGTTATGGATAGCTTGCAAATGCTTCAAGGAACAAGAATATGTAAGTAATTCATGCTACAAGTGCCAAAATAACATGATTCGCTTTCAAGAAAAGTTCAAGGTCGTGAACCACTTACATTGAGTTTTAGCGTAGGAAAATGCTTGTTCTTGATTGGTATAGCTTCCTTGTATGTCCAGGATGCAAATAGGATGGCTTAGGAATCTTGAAAATTCATGGAAGTACAAAATCGGATCACCACTTTCTTTGAGTTTTTTCAAGTTTGGTTCTGCCTCTTCACGCCTCCAAACCTTTTCTTTTTTGTCTGCTTTTGTTCACTATATATCACTTATTAAATTAGGTTTACAAAAGTCCATTCAATCTTTGTCAATTATGGCTTTTGATCTTGATTTGATCTCCATGAAATTCTTTCCAAAAATAGGCCAAAATCAATCTTTTTATGCACACCTATGCCTTGCACGATTTGATTCACTTACTAGCTGTACATGGGACCTGAAATATGCACAAAATCTTGAGGTTTGAATGATTTGGATATTTTCATGATTTATTTGGATTTAAATTGATTTAATTGGAATAAAAAATCAAAATAAACAGCAAAAATAAAATAAAGACAAGTGCAAAGAGCTAGGGCTCGTGGACCATTCTACCAACTCAAAACAAGTGCAAAAAGTTAGACCATTTGACAAAAATTGCAATTTGAGGCACTTTTGACTTTTGGCAATTTTGCAAAAAAGGTCAACTTCACCAATGCATAACTTCTTCAATTTTGACTCTTTGAAGGTGTTCTTTGACTTTTTAGAAAGATCAAGATGTCCTCTAAACAACCCTTTTGGTATCATATCAATTGAGTCCCCCATGTTCATGTATGAAGCTTTGACAAAAAATCTGTTTTTGTTGACTTTTCAAAAAGACCTATAATGTCCAAATTCATAACTTCTTGTGAGTGCATATTTTGAAATTGGGAGATGAAGATGGATTATAGAGAATTTCATCCTCTTCAAAATGATCTTTGGAAGGGTCATTTATCATAAAGTATTAGAAAGTTATGCTTGGTCAAAGTTGAGTTAACTTTTCCTGCAAAACCCTAATTTAGCAACTTTTGAGTTTTGATGAATTGTGAGCAATCCTTGATGAGTCATGATCAATCCTTGATAAAATAATGAATAATACTTCAAAATGAGGATGTTGACCAAAAATCTTGAAGTTTGACTGTATGTGGGCCACAATTGACTTTTTCCCTAGCATAGTCGATTTTCAGGCCTTTGAGCAATTGACTGAGCAAACTTCCTCTGCAAGGCTTGAAACTTGCCATGGATGATATTGAGAACATATTAGGATAATGGTGAGAAATTGGGATCTCTTGGACTCAAGTATCTTGTTGCAACATGAAACCCTAATTTGAGGTAGACTGCCTTAGGAAAGAGCTTGTCTGGTCAACCCTTGGACTTCCTTGAGCAATTTCAAGACCTCACTTGAAATGTATTGAGAAATATGGGAGGGAAAATTTTGGGGTACAACAGGGCTTCATAACTTACATTAAAGATATACCACTATCTGGTCAACTCCAGGCTTCATAGTATTCTTGGCTGCTATGTGGTCGTAATCCAGGCTTCACAACGTCTTATACCATTATCTGGTCGAGTCTAGGCTTTATGGTGTCTTGTATTGCTATCTGGTCATTCTCCAGGCTTCACAATAACTTGCTGGGGATTAAACTTTTATTCGGTCGAATCCGGGCTTCATAGCTTAAATTTAAGATAAACCATTATCTGGTCGATTCCAGGCTTCACGATATTTGATACTGTTATCCGGTCGTTCTCCGGGCTTCACAATATGATGGGGAAATCAAGATACTATCCGGTCGGATCCGGGCTTCATAGCTTGAACTGGAATAGAAATCTTTAGCATTGATTCGACTGAACCAGAGAAAACTTGTGAGAATTTGGGTTGTACCTTTCCCTGAAAGGTAAAGAGTTAGTTGTATGTAATGCCATGATGTATGAAATGTATTGAGCAATGATGTTCTCAAAATAAATGAGATTGTGCTGTATGATGCGTATGCGCATGTCATGATGCATGGATATGCAATGTTCTTATGATATTCTCTAGTTGGGGAAAATAAATCTCGGACTGCTGTTGGAGAGTACAAGGAGTTGAATTCTTTGTTTTCGATGGGGATAACGATCGAAGATGATTTGAGAATAAATTGGTGGGAGAATAACTTTTCTGGAGAATAAACTGGCGAGAGAATGACTCTGGTGAAGAGAGGTACTCTGCCGGAAGATCTGCTGATTTGGAGAAATAACCTCGGCTGGGGATGAATTACCGTTACTGGCGATAATGAACTCTGTTGGGGATTGAGTTTTTGATTGTGGAAGAAATAAACTCCACTGGGCATAATCCTCTAGTGCTGGTGATAGATAAGCTCTGCTTGGGGAGAATTAACATCACTGTTTTTAGATACCTTTTACTCTGCGGGGAGTGTATGTGACTTTAGTCATATTCTCCAGCTGGGCCTATTGTTGTACCTGGTAAATAGAGCAACTGTAAGGTTTGGACATTTCTTGTTTTCCCCTGTTCCTGGAATTACAAGCAATTGTCTTTCGTTTCGCATACAAATATTTATGAGCAACAAATATTTTCAAATGCATATATCAAAAATTAATCATTGGACGTTCTTGCAAAACAAAATAGGAAAATAAAAACAACTTTGAAATTTATTGTAAAATGAATTGTATTTATTTTGACGTTGGCCTATAATAGGCGTTTTGTACAAGAGGCTGACATCCTAGTAAGAGAACGCCGCCGAAAGATAGAAAGTATACAGTTTGTGAAAAACAAAGAAAAACAGCTATGTGAACAATCCCGCTAGGTTCCAACTCTGCTATTGCCTTTATATCTTCCAGCGTCTCATCACTTTGCTACTTGGTTAAAGGTAGATCATATTGATCGGTACCGTCCGAGCTTGATAGTCGATACCGAAGTCTGGTTGCAAGATGATCCAATGATACATAGTGTTACGCTTTGATCCCTAATTTTTTCCTGGACCGCCCTTTCGGGTTTTCAGTCCACCGGGATACCCTTTTTTGCCCAAGCCTCCTTTTCGGGTTTTTGACTTGCCGGGTGTACAATTTTTTCATTTTTATCCCTTACTTTTGCCTGAACCCTTTTGGTTCGTCAGGAAGCCCTTATTTTTTCCTAGGCCAGTCAACCTAGCGGGTCTTTGATTATGCGTAGTATTTTTTCACTATGTCTGCATTGACGGGGTGAGGAAGATCGTCACCATCCATGGTGATTAGAATCATAGCTCCTCTTGAGAAAATGTTCTTAACCACAAATGGCCCTTCGTACGTGGGGGTCCATTTTCCCCTGGGATCACCTTTCGGCAGTATGATGCGTTTGATCACCAGATCCCCAACTTAATACTCTTGTCGTCTAACTTTCTTGTTAAATGCCTTGATCATTCTCCTTTGGTACGTCTGACCATGACAAATAGCAGTAAGTCTCTTCTCGTCGATTAAATTCAACTGATCAAGCCGGGTTTAGATCCAGTCATCTTCGCTCAAACCTGCATCCTTCATAATCCGGAGAGAGGGTATCTAGACTTTAATGGCTAGGACTGCCTCCATGCCATACACCAGAGAGTAGGGTGTTTCCCCTGTTGATGTCCGTGCTAAGGTGCGATACCCATGAAGAGAGAACGACAACATCTCATGCCAGTCTTTATAAGTCAGCGTCATCTTCTGCACAATCTTCTTGATGTTCTTTTTAGCCGCTTCAACAACCCCATTCATCTTCGGCCGGTAAGGAGAAGAGTTGTGATGTTGTATCTTAAACTAGTTGCAGAGCTCGATGATCATTGTATTGTTGAGATTTGTACCATTGTCCGTGATGATCCTCTCTAGTACACCATATCGACAGATCAAGTTGTGTCAGATGAACCGCGCTACGACGTTCTTGATTACCGTAGCAAAGGAAGCTGCCTCAACCCACTTCGTAAAGTAATTAATAGCCACTAGAATGAAACGATGCCCGTTGGACACAGTAGGTCTGATCTCGTCAATCATATCGATGCCCCACATTGACAAAGGCTAAGGAGCTGTCAAGACGTTCAGAGGAACTAGAGGTACATGCACCTTATCAGCATAGACTTGGCACTTATGACAGGTCCGAGAATGCTGATAACAATCGGCTTCCATAGTAGACCAGTAATATCCCGCCCGTAGGATTTTATTTTCCATGGTATGTCCACTGGAATGAGTTCCAAAGGTACCTTCATGTAACTCTGCCATGATCCATTCTGCCTCATTCTTGTCCACACATCGTAGTAAGGTTGAGTCATGGTTACGCTTGTAAAGGATACCATTACTGATGAAGAACTTCGCATCGAACCTTCTCAAGAACTTCTTATCATTAACAGATGCACCCTCGGGGTATTCTTGAGTCTCAAGATACTTCTTTACCTCGTGGAACCAAGGTTTATCTGCTACCTGTTCAGTCTCGATATCACAGCAATGTACGGATTCGTCCAACCTCTCAATGGCAATCTGGGAGCTTCATTGTCCCACCTGACCTTTAACATAGAAGACATGGTAGCTAGCGCGTCTGCTAGCTGGTTCTCCTCTCTGGGGAAATGTTCAAAGGTTATCTCCTCGAAGTGCGGAAGCAACGTCAGTACATACTCTTTGTAAGGAATAAGGTTTGGGTGTTTCATATCCCACTCGCCCTTGATCTGACTGATCACTAGAGCGCAATCTCCAAATACACTCAAGAACTTAATCCTTAGGTCAATAGCTGCTCGAAGGCCCAGGATGCACGCTTCATACTCTGCCATATTGTTGGTGCAGTTAAAACATAATCGGGTGGTGAATGGAGTATGACAGCCCTCATGAGATATGATCATGGTGCCAATGCCCTTACCCAACGCGTTTGAGGCTCCGTCAAAATACATAGACCATTGGGATCCTTCCTCAGGTCCTTCATTCGGTCCAGGTTCTTCACAGTCGGTCACCAATATGATGTTCTCATTCGGGAACTCGAAATTCTTGGATTGGTAGTCATCCACTGCCTGATGTGCCAAATGATCCTCCAACACACTCCCCTTGATTGCTTTTTAGGTTGTGTATTGGATATCATACTCAGTTTAGATCATCTGCCAACGTGCTATTCTTCCGGACAAGGAAGGCTTTTCGAAGATATACTTGATTGGGTCCATCTTTGATATCTGTAGGGTAGTGTGAGTCAGCATATACTGTCTCAGCCGGCAAGAAGCCCATGCCAAAGCGCAACAAGTTTTCTCGAGCAGTGAGTATCGGGTCTCATAGTCGGTAAACTTTTTGCTAAGGTAGTAAATAGCATGCTCTTTTCGGCCAGACTCGTCATGCTGCCCCAGCACGCACCCTATTGAATTATCCAGTACTGTCAAGTATAAGATCAAAGGTCTTCCTTCCACTGGGGGCATCAGAATAGATAGCTCTTGGAGGTATTCCTTGATCCTTTCGAAAGCGGTCTGACATTCATCATTCCACTTTACCACTTGATCTTTCTTCAGCAGCTTGAAGATTGGCTCACATGTAGCATTCATATGTGAAATGAATCTTCCAATGTAATTTAGGCGTCCCAAAAAGCCTCTAACTTCCTTTTCTGTTCGGGGCGCTGGTATCTCCTGTATAGCTTTTACCTTTGCAGGATCCACTTGAATACCTTTATCACTAACGACGAAACCCAACAGCTTACCAGACCTTACCCCGAAGGTGCACTTGTTCGGGTTTAACCTTAGCCTATACATCTTCAACCTGTCGAATAGTTTCTGGAGATGGTCAAGGTGTTCTTCTTTAGTTTGGGACCTTGCAATCATGTCATCAACGTAAACCTCAATCTCATGGTGAATCATGTCGTGGAACAAGGCCACCATGGCGCGCTAATACGTTGCCCTAACATTCTTCAACCCGAAAGGCATTACCTTGTAACAGAAGGTGCCCCACTGCGTAATGAAGGTTGTCTTCTCCATGTCCTCGGGAGCCATCTTAATCTGATTTTAACCAGAAAAACCATCCATAAAGGAGAAGACCTTATGCTGCATGGTGTTGTCTACCAAAACATCGATGTGATGAAGTGGGAAATCATCCTTGGGGATCGCCCTATTCAGATCTCTATAGTCCACACACATCCGTACCTTACCATCTTTCTTAGGCACCGGAACAATGTTGGCAACCCACTGCGGATAAGAAGTAACAGCTAGAAATTTGGCGTCAAACTGTTTCATGACCTCAGCTTTGATTTTCTCAAACATCTCGGGGCGCATATGGCGAACTTTCTGCTTTACCGGAGGACAATATTCTTTAGTTGGCAGTCGGTGTACCACAATGTCAGTGTCCAAACTAGGCATATCTTCATAAGACCAAGCGAAGATCTCAACATAGTCGCGTAGCATCTGTATCAACCGTTGCTTGACACTAGGCTCCAGATTCCCACTTATCTTGACCTCTTTCTTGTCTTCCTCTGTACCCAAATTTAATGATTCCACTGGCTCTTCATGAGGCTATATGGACCTCTCTTCCTGAAGTAATAGTCTAGCAAGTTCCCTAGGCACCTCACAATCATCCTCACCTTCGTCCCCGGTTTGGTTGATCGGATTTTCGAAGTCATAACTGGCAGTTGCTGAGTTGTTATCAATGGGATCCAAAGTTTATGTGGATCTGCATTATGATATGTGAGTGTGTGTAAGACAATAGCTGTTTTTGATAAAGTGAGAGATAGAAAGGAAAAACAAGGAGCAAAAAATTTGTAATGCAAGAAAACGTCCAATGCTTTATTGATGATATATGAAAATGAAAAATAATAAGCCCTCACAAACAAAGCCAAGGTGCCTCGGGCAAGGCACCGGGCCGTAAAGTTTCAAACTGTTTATTACAACTCTCAAAACAAAAGTCAATTACTGTGTAATAAAAGAAATGGGTATGAAGTCTTTCGCCAACCAGTTGTTCAATCCACCGTTGGTCGTTGGGTAGATCTATCTATCAACATCCGAGTCCTCATCATCAGCACCTTCCGTGGCGGAGACAACCTCAATAACATTGATTCCCGAGTCATGCTTGGGCATGGGAGCAGTTATGACGTTGGGTTTCTCCGGAGCGTCAAATTCAATTTCTTTAGCTTCGATCAAATCTTGCAACTTATTCTTCAAGGCCCGACAATTGTTTGTATCATGACCTGGACTATCAGAGTGATAGGCGCATCGGGCGTTCGTGTTATATAGCGGAGATGTGGTGTTGGGATTCTTCGGGGCTTCCCTCAGAGTTACCAGGTTGGTCTTCAACAATTGTGATAGAATTTGAGACAAGGTCATATTAAGCCGAGTGTACTGTCTCTGCGGTCTCTCCATTCTTTGCTGACTGTTGCATTGTGGGGCAACAGTGGGTCTTGATATTACTACCACATTTACTACTTGACAGCGTTCAGGTCTGCTTTGGCCCCTCAGGCCGTAAACTGCACTAGCTTCTTTTTTACCAGTGAAGACTTCTTTTTTGCACTTGATGAAGCGCATTTTTGTATCTTACCACTTCAGATACCAGCTTCTACTCTCTCCCCAGTCAAAATCAATTCAGTAAACCCAGATAATGAACTGCCGATCAGATGATTGAAAAATGGACCAGACAACGTCCCTAGAAACATATCCACCAACTCCCTATCAGACAAAGGGGGTTGGACTCTTCCAGCCAAATCTTTCCACTTCTTAGCATAGTCCTTAAAACCTTCACTTGCACCCATAGACATGCCCTGAAGCTGAGTACGAGTGGGAGCAAGGTCGGCGTTATACTGATACTGCTTGTAAAAAGCAGCAACAAGGTCCTCCCAGTTTCAGACATTAGCTCCTTCCAATTGATAAAACCATTCAAGCTGAGTCCCTGACAGACTATCTTCAAAGAAATGCACCCACAAATTTCTATCAGTAGTGTAAGGTTGGATTTTTATGACGTACGAGAGGAGATGGAGTTTTGGACAGGATACTCCATCGTACTTGGCGAAAACCAGAGCTTTGAACTTATGAGGGATCACCACCACAGATGCCAGTCCCAGATCTCCGAAATCTAAACCAGGGATCTTCTGAATATCCATAGCACTCAGACGGTCTTCAAGTTGTTTGTACCTATCCTCAGCAGGAGGATATTGCTCATCATCAAAATCAGTATCATTATCAGAGACCACAGGGCTGGGACCCTTTTCTTCCTCTTGGTTCTCCTCTCCTTTGGATGAAAAAGACAAATCAGCTTCCTGTTGCAACCTATTCCCAAATATGTTACCCATATTCAGAAGGACCAACTTCTTTTTCTTCTTTTTCTTCTTCTTCTCCTTCAGAATGAGAGTCTTCAAATCCTCTTGCCCTTTAGCCAAGTCCAAGAACATCTCTTGGAATTGGGCATTCTATGCCTGAAGAGCTTTGATGGCTTGATCAATAGGTATTTCAGAAGACATTTCGTGCTGAAATAAACAGCGAAGGAGATGAGAAACCTGTAATGATACCTGTAATGATGTGCATGATAATGGGATCCGTATGTAATGATTTCAAAGACTTTGGGAGATTTAAATTTGCAAACCAAGAAACAAACAAACTTTATTAGATTAAACTTGTGAAATGGTTCAACAATGCCTTTAAGGCGTTCACAAAGAGGTAAATGAAAAACAAATCTAGACTAGAAAAAGAAAAATCAGAAATCCCATGGACGCTTCCCCTTCGTGCTGACGTAGTCATTAATCATCCTTTCATTCTCAAGTTGCCTCGTGAGCTTCAAGATCTTCCTTTCTTGCTCATGATACTTCTCCCGGTAGGTATCCCTCTCCTATTTCAGCTGAATCCAGGATCTCTTCAATGCCCCAAGATCAGTGGGCATGTATGGATAAAAGACTGTATAAGGAACGCCCTCTTCA
Organism: Vicia faba; assembly: GCA_948472305.1. Taxonomy (NCBI): domain Eukaryota; kingdom Viridiplantae; phylum Streptophyta; class Magnoliopsida; order Fabales; family Fabaceae; genus Vicia; species Vicia faba. Next base: position 615,311,128 of record OX451735.1, on the reverse strand, counting down.
TTGGAAGGCTCCACAATCACTGGCAACACAGCTTCATAAGGCATCCCAACCTTCTGGGCTCGAGCTCGGACCCATTGGATATAAGATTGCATTGGGAGAGAATTCCTTGGTCCTAGCTCTTGAGGGTCAGACCTGTTCACCATGTCCCAAGCTCGTATAAACCTTCGGTGATGCTCGTCAACATCTTCCTTGTAATCAAATGCAATATCTGTAAGAAGTAGCTCATGAGGACCGTCTCTCCGAGCACGACCAAACTTTCGCAAAGCCAAGCAAAGACTGTAGGTTATTCCCCCTCTGATTCCAAGCAACGGGACATTAGGGTATCCACCACATTGATCAATGACAACAATGCTTTCCATAGCCTTAGAACTCCAAAGAATGTCTGTATGAGCAAGGGATATTATCCTGTACGACCATCCTAAACCTTCCTCATTCTTCAACACGGACTTGGGGAGGTGCGAAATAAACCACCTCGCCAGCAGCGACATGCAACACATGAGGGTCCCTCTTCTTTGCACAGTACGAGTGTAGAGGGCATGCAATATATCACCCAGAAGAGTAGGTACAGGATTGCGAGACAGGAAGATCTTAACCGCATTCACATCTATGAAGGAATCTGGATTCGGGAAAAGAACCAAACCATAGATAAGGAGAGCTAAGATGTCTTCAAAATCTTGAAAATCTAGGTTATCCCAGAACTGCTGAGCTTGATCTATCAGAAACTTGGCTAAGAAACCTTCAACCCCGCTTCGTGTCTCCCAGTTGGATACTACATCAACCCGTTTCAAATGTAGAGCTGAAGCAATGTCCTCTGGTCTAGGAGTATCTTCCAAACACGTGAAAGGAATTTGCTCAAGGATGGATATACCCAATAAGTGAGAAAACTCTTCCATAGTAGGAACTAGCTGATAATCCGGGAAGGTGGAGCAATGATGCACCGGATCGAAGAACTGGAAAAGCAGACTCATCATCTGCTCATCAAACTTTTAGGTAACCAAGCTAAGAAGCTGACCATGTCTCCTAATGAATGAAGAAGTATCAGAAAATCTCGAGGCTAAATCTTTGAGTTGAGCAGGTATTTGCACAAAGTTAACTCGGATGGTTTTTCTGCGCACAAAAGCCATAATCTGCAAAACAGAACAAAGATAAATCCCCTCGGTCTTTGAAATGGTTAGTATAATGGAGTATGCATGCTATGTTATGATGCATGATGTTATGGTAAAACAAACAACAGGTATAGCAGATAACAGACATGGTGAAGGCAAACAAGTCACACAAAAGCCCTTAAGTTTAAGGCTTGCATGAGGTCTAGGTATTACCCTCTTGAAGTTCAGTTGGTTTCAACCTGTCCTAATAATAGTAACCGGGTTCTAGAGGTTCTCAATATCACTGACCATCCTCTATCGGTCATGGTTTCAGCTCACACAATCTTTTCTTGTGGCCGAAACTATCTCGAGAGTATGGTCTCAATGAGTGTAGTATCGAGTATTAACCAGTTCTCAGCTTTACAACGAGGTCGGCTATCTCACTACTTCCTATGGCCAAGTTGGTCAATTATAGGTTCTAAGGTCAGTTGATGCTTAACGACACACATAGCAGCCCCGTATTCTCCTCGTTCCTCCATAAGGGATACCGGTACCAACCAATGTGCCACATCAACGTAGCTACTGCTTCAACCGTATCGGTCTACACCATACAGTTCTGTCACAATTTATTGCTACTTACCTAAAAGGTGTCCCCCAGATCCGGGTTAATATCTATAGTAACTCCCAATACAAAAACTTCAAAAGTAAAGCAATCAAATCAAACAAAAGAAGCAATTTATGATGAACTAATCCTAAGGTATACCTCACTTATTAATTGCCCAGCAGAGTCGCCAGTTCTGTGATACGGTGGTAGAACCGAATTATTTTAGGAAAATACTGGTTTGTGTTTTGCGTTTGTGTTCACAAAATGTCGCGGTAAGCAAGAGTCACCACCGACTTTTATTTTATCCAACTAGAAAGGAAAAAAAAGCACAGAAAAATTCCTTTTTCGAGATTTTGAGTACGAGGGGTAGATTATAGAAAGGGAAGGTATTAGCACCCTTTCTATCCGTAGTTTTCTATGGGCTCTTAGGTACTTGCTCATCATTTTAAAAATTGCTTCCGTGTTTGTGTGTTTTGAAAAGTTTTTGTTTTAGTTCTTTTTAACCCTTGCTTCTGTCTTAAAGAGTGTTACGAAGTCGTTTTGAATAAACTTTGTTTGAAAAGAGTGTAAGTGTTGGAAAAAGGTTGATTTTGAGCAAGTACCAACTAGCATCTACCTACTCAAAAAAAGAATGTTTCTGTTCTTGTTTCCTTTAGACCGCACTATCCTACTATTAGTGAGTAGGTAGCACTGTCGTTGGAGTTGTAAGGGTCAATTCGAAAGGGACTTACGATCACTAAAGCAATGTTAGGACGTCTTAGTAATAACCCTAATGTCTTAAGATCATATTCGAGGCAACATTTCCGAGGCAACATTTTATCTTTGTTTAGACAAGAGGGCGACCACTAAAATATCCTATACTTAATGACCGTTTACCGAAGGCAACCGAAGTGAGAGTATACCCTAGGAGTGCGCATGTGCGAGTGATTTAATTTCAGTTATTTTCTTTGCACATTTAGGGTTTGCTAACCATTTTAAAATTAACATACATTCTTGTCATACAATCCTATTATCACACGTTTAACAGTTAATATTTGCGATAATTAAAATGCGAGAAATAAACTACGCTATTACAAGGCTTCGGGGAGGGGGATTAATTTACATAGCCAAAACCCGTAAAAACGATAAATAAAAAAATCCTAATTAAACTATTACATCCCATGAGCAATTATATTAATATTGTAAAAAATAAATAAATGCGCACGATGAGTCGAGAACGAGAAAAATTTAGGTTTTGACCCCGTCTAAACCTAATTGCAAGAAAAATCAATTTTTGGTTGTTTTTGATTATTTTTGAGAAAAATAAGGTTTTAATTAAATATGTACAAACCTAATTACTAATTAATTTAAATTAAGAAAAATAATTAATTTTGACCTATTTTTATATTTTTGTTATTTTGAGAAAAGAAAATAAAAGTTAAATCAAACAAATCCTAATTTTCTAATTGATTTTAATTTATTTACAAAAAGATTAAAATTGCCCTAAAATTAAATTAAAATAATTAAATTAAATTTGATAAAAATAAACCTAAATCTAATTTGATGAAAATTGATTTTATGAGTTTTTGTAAAAAAAAGAATTAAATTTGTGTGAGAAAATAATTTAAACAAATAAACAAATAAATAAAAGAAAATATATAAAAGAAAAGAAAGAGAGAATTGGGCCTGGTGTCAAAGTAGAAAGAGGGGTGTCCATAGCAGTTTTGGGCCCAAAAGCTTTGGTCCATGTTTGACTTCCCAGATCTGGCATATTAGCTTGACTAGGGTGCATCATGGACCTTCAAAGAATGGTCCTTTGGATCCAGCTCGTTGGAGATCTGGTGGCTGAACATTGAGGGCCTATGGTGAGACGCTTGGGCCAAGGGTGCACTGAATCTGTAAAGAGAGATTGAGAAAATGGAAAATGTTGGAGGCAGGGGTCGAACCCCTGACCTCATGCCTGCAAAGCCTTAACGCCTTCCCTGGCTACCACTGAGCCATTTGAGTTCATTTGTTAGTATATGAAATAATAATAATAAAATGAAAAACAATGCCAGTTATCAAACAAACGCGCCAGAATTCAAACGGGCGAATGGGGTGTTGCCACACAGTCATCGTCTACCCTTGTCCGTCGTTTTAGGTAAAACAACTTTTATCTACAGACGTTCTCTGTAGGTATAGCCCCTGTGATTTTCCAAAATCCACTGCACACATGATAAATTGATTCCAGTGGTACCAATTAACTCGTGACAAACTCACGAGCATAATGGTACCACTCTTCATGGCCAATTGTACCTGCAATCAAAACCCCTAAAAATTAAACCTAAACCCTAATCATGGCATATCTCTGTATGGCTAACAAAAACACAATTGATCATTACCATTAGCTTGCAAATGTTTCAATGAACCAGAATATGTAAAGAATTCATGCTACAAATGCCAGAATCATGATATTGAATTTCAAGAAAGTAAGGATATCGTGAGGTGCTTATAGTACGTGTTTGGGCACGAAAACGCTTGTTGATGATTGGGAGAGACTCCTTGAATGCCCAGCAAGTGAATGGTATGCTTGGAATAGCTTGAAAGAGCCTGAAACTATGAAATCCGATTGCCACTTTTGTTGAGTTTTTTCAAGTTTTTCCTCAGCTTCTCACGCCTCCAACCCTTGTGCTTTTTGCCTGGATTTGTTCTATATGCAGCCTTGAGTGAATTAGGTTTACAAATTTGTTTCAAATCTTCTCCAATAATGATCATTGATCATGATTTGATTCTCATGTAAAATTTGCCAAATCAAGCCAAAATCCAATCTTTTTGTGTACAAACAAGCCTTGCACGATTTGATCTCATTTCCAGCTATTCATGGACCTGAAATATGCACAAAATCTCAAGGTTTAAATGATTTTGATATTTTCATGATTTTATTTTGATTTAATTTGATTAAATTGAAATAAAAATCAAAATAAATGAAAAAAATAAAATAAAAGCAAGTGGGAAGGATCATGGGTCGTGGATCATGTTACAAACTCAATACAAGCACAAAAAGTTGGGCCCATTTGACAAAAATTGCAATTTTGGCCACTTTTGACTTTTGGCAATTTTGCAAAAAATGTCAACTTTGCCAATGCATAACTTCTTCAATTTTGACCCTAGAAATGTGTTCTTGGACTTTTTAGAAAGCTTAGGATGTCCTATAATCAACCCTTTTTGTATCATCTCAATTGAGTTTTCCATGTTCATGTATGAAGCTTTGACAAAAAAGGTGTTTTTGTTGACTTTTCAAAGTGACCTATAATGTCCAAATTCATAACTTATTGTGAGTGCATATTTTGAACTTGGGAGCTGAAGATGAATTGTAGGGAGTTGCATCCTATTCAAAATGATATTTGGATGGGTCATTATTGATAAAGTATGAGAAAGTTATGGTTGGTGAAAGTTGAGTTGACTTTTCCTGCAAAACCCTAGTTTAGCAACTTTTGGGTTTTGATGGATTGTGACCAATCCTTGGGTAATCATGATCAAACCTTGATTAAATGATGAATAATACTTAAAAATGAGTATGTTGACCAAAAATCTTGAAGTTTGACTGTATATGGGCCACAATTGATTTTTTCCCTAGCACAGTCGACTTTCAGGCCTTTGAGCAATTGACTGAGCAAATTTTATCTGTAGGGCTTGATACTTGACATGGATGATCTTGAGTACATATTAGGATAATAGTAAGCATTTGGGACCCTTTTGATTCAAACATCTTGATGCAAACTGAAACCCTAATTTAAGGTAGACTGCCTTAAGAGAGAGTTTGTCTAGTCAACTCTTGGACTTCCTTGAGCAATTTGAGGACCTCATTTGAAATGTATTGAGAAATATGGGAGGGAAAATTTTAGGATACAACACAATTCAATTCATTTATATTGCATATTAGGGTTAGCTATGGTCGCTTTTAGTCTTCCCATACACGCCTAGTTACTATGCAGTTATATATACAGACATACATACATAGGTGTGGAAAGTAAAGTGCAGGGAAATAAACCTAGACTATTACATCCCATGGGCAGTTACATAATAGGAAAATGCGAGGGAATATAAACTACGACTATTACAAAATCAACCGTGCGACCTATACATTTATTTCTAGAAGTTTTAAATGACAAAAGAAAAAAATAAATGTTAGAGAAATGTTTTAATAACCCTAAAATTTTAAGTGAAGAAAAATATTTTTGATGTTTTATTTATGGAGAAAAAGAAATTAAAGTGATAATAAAAAAAAACTAAAACCTAATTATTCCTAATTCTTCTCTTTTAGAAAAAAAAAGTTAATTAATTAAAAAAAGTCTAATTATTTTTATATAAATTATATAATAATAAATAAAACTAAGTCTAATTATTATTTTTTTAGTGATGGAATAATGTTAGTGATCTAAAACAGTCATGACCCTTGAATACTTGAGACCCTTAGAATAATGTTTTTTGAAGAAAATGGGAAGAAAAATTTTGGGGTACAACAAAAACCAACAGGTAAAAGAGGCAAGCGCTAATATTTTGGTCCAATAATATGAAATGTTCAGAATGGAAGAAGATGAGAACATTGAAACCATATTCTAAAGGTTTCAAGTTCTGGTATTTGGACTTCTGGTTTTGAACAAGAGTTATAAAACCTCTGATCATGTCAAGAAGATTATTAGGAGTCTTCCTATCAAATACAGACCAAAAGTGACAGTCATTCAAGAGGATAAGGACTTGAACACAATAAGTCTTGAAAGCGTGATAAGTAATCTCCAAAGTCATGAGATGAAACTTATAGGAGTCTCTTACTTGTGTGTTTGAGCATTGGAAGTCTCTTTCTTGGCGTACCCCAAAAATTGCCCTCCCATTTTTCTCAAAGCATTCTGTGATACGGTGGGAGAACTGACTTGAAGGTTTTGCGTTTGATTTCAAATGTTGCGGTTAGTAAGAGTCGCCACCGACTTTTCTTTTATCCAAAAGGAAAGGTGAAAAAGCATAGGAAAGACCTTTGAGATTGTTTCTTGAGTTCGGGGGGTAGATCATGAAAAGGAAAGGTATTAGCACCCTTTTCATCCATTGTTATCCATGGGCTCTTAGTTACTTGCTAGATCACTTGCTTTTGTTTGAAATTGTGCTTCGTGTGGTTTTTGAAAGCATTTTGTAAAGAGGCCATTGTTTAGGCAATCTTTGTAATGATTCTTGTTTGTAAGAAAGTATACAAAGATGTTTGATCTTTTGAAAATGTTTTCAATTTTGCAAGATGTTTGAAAGTGTATGTGTTTGTTTTTGAAAATAGCAAGGATGTTTGTTTTGAAATGGAGCAAGTAATTAGGAGCAATCTACCTACTCAAATGTCTTTCTTGTTCATTTTCTTTTCCTTTGACATTATTGTCTTACCATTTATTTGGTAAGCAACCCTATCTTTGGATGTAAACAGGACGGGCATAGGTCATCGTATAACCATGATTAACATTATTGCAAGGTATCTTAGCATTATTTTTGAGGGGCTAAGATCATTTGTAAGACAACTTAGATAGCGTCATCGAGGGACTATGATCTTGGATTCGTTTGTTTTTGCTAAGATACCTCACATGCGTAATATTGTCATTTTTGTAAGGCAACAAAGTGGAGTAACCCTAGGGGTGCTTGTGTGAAAGTGCATTGTTTTCATGCTTGATTTTGTCTTGAATTAGGGTTTTCTATTTGATTGATTTTGTTCTTTCTATACAAACCCTAATTACTAGCATGTGAATATAAAGCATTTAAATTGCGGAAAATAAAAATACTAAGCTATTACATGATTTGTGGGAAGGGGGTGTACAAATTGAATGGGGATTGCAAGAATTTAAAGCCTAATTAGTCTATTACAACCATATTGAATTGATATCATTGTACAAGGAAATGAATAAATATAAAGTACAAATGGAAATGGAAAGAAACTTCATTTTTGTTTGGATTTTTTTATGAAAGGGGTTTTAATCCTAAATCTAATTAGAGAAAAATAATTAATCAAAATTAAATTAACTTAAACTAATTAAGAAAAGAAAATAATTAAGAGAAGATTTTTAGGTTTTCTTTAAGAAAGGATTTTAAATTAAAAATAATATAAAACTAATTAAAATAAACCTAAATTCTAAATTAATTTTAATTTACAAGAGGATAATATAGTAATTAAATCAAATTTTCTAAATATTATTTAATTAAGAAAAGAAATTAATTGTTAAAAAAATGTTTTTATCTTTTGTTTTTATGAAGAAAATAAAATGAATATATTATTTCCAAAATAATTAATAAATTATTTTTGGGATTTTATTATTAATAATAATAATAATGAAATAAATAAAAATAATAATAAAAATAAATTATGAAATGAAAATAAAAATAATGAAATAATAAAAACAAAGAGCCAGGGGGGTGCTGAAGCAAGACTTGGAGTTAGTTAGTAAAAATAAAAAAACAAGCTAGGCCCAAAGGGCCCAACGCCTGCAAAAACAAAACAAACAGAAAAGTGAAAAATATGGAAAATGAAAAGGGTACCACTGAGGCTCGAACCCAGGTCTCATAGGTTAACTGGCGCGCGCTTTACCACTGGGGTGGCTATACATCCGTTTATATAAACAAAACAATAAATATGTAAGGCAAATCAAGTCCTGGTGACTTCATCTTCAACCTCCAGCCGGTGTACCTGTATCTTCTTCATTTCTCAACAAAAATGAAAGATGACAAAATGAAAGTTGTTGCATTCTTCCTCACGAATCTAACCATGTAAATAACTAAAGCTAAAAGTCAAAGATAAATGAGAATTTCTCTGGCCCTAATTTGAACACTAAAAATTTCAGAAACTTCAACTCTAAAATTCTCTAAGCTCAGGCCATGTAAATGTAAACTATGGATATGTACAACTTTGTGGCAATGAGGTCTACATTTTATCTTCACAAATGCAAGCCTAACAATACCTCAGTAATGAGATAGAAGTTCAAGAAAAATACCTCATAACTGGAAATTATGAAATGGAAATGAGCTTGATTCAAAGTGCTGCAAGGATCAGGTTAGCTTCCTTGAGGTCCCAAGAAGCTAATGCAATGATTAGCTTGAGCTGAAAGTGACTGAGGAGCTCTGGAGAAGTCAAGTTGCAGACCCCTATTTTTGAAAACGGAACTTGATGATGGAGGTGTTACAGTTGAGCAAATGGACTTTGTATGGTTTGTATTTGATGTTTAGAAGCTTTTGGAAGTGAAAGGCCAAAGAACGCACGAGGGGATTTGGAGTTTGGTATGTAAAGTCAGAACTTGCACAACAATGGTGTTTTGAGACAATTTTTGACTAGAGGGAGTTTGAGTGAGTTTAAAGCTCTTCAAGATCCCGTCCTAGCTCACAAATAGTGACTATATTTATAATCAACAAGTTTGGGATGCTCTAGTTGATCAGAATTCAAATTTGCATCCTTAAGCTAAACATGTGATTTTTTGACAAAACAAGTTTCAAAGTCTTGTGTACTTGATAAGATAGAGTGTTTATGCTTTAAAAAAGCTTGCTTATGACTTTGTGGATCAAGTGTGATCATAGGGAACACGTTAGAGGCTCAATGTGAACTTTATGCGAAAAGCTTGCTTTACAAGAATGGTATTGTTAACTTTCTTCCCAAAATGGCAATGTGAATTGGATAAAGCTTAAACCACTTGGATTATAGCTCAAAAGTTTGTGTAATCCATTAATTATGGAGTGAAAAGCAAGCTTGAGGCCTGCAAAGCAAATATTATGCAGCCTAACATTGAAATTGCATTTGTGTTCATCATGAAAATGACCTATAATTCAAGTGACAAAACACCAACTTCATCTCTTTGATTCTCCCTACTCAAGAATGATCTCAAGGAGTTCTTGGAAATTTTAGAAAGCTTGCAATGTGTCTACAACTCATATTTGAATTTCTTTTTAAGATTCCCCTTGGAACTATGTGAAAAATTTCCATGAAGTTAGGTCAAAAATCAGCCTAACTAGGGCAAAATTTCACTAAAGTCTTTTTTAGTTCATGAGCATGTATTCATAAAATTATAACTTCAGATCCAAGCACTTTTAGGAGAAGTTGTGTGAAGAAAAGTTGTATATTTCATGGAGATATACAACTTTCACGTTGGAAGTTTCCTTTGAATCATCTTGCATCATAATGAAAAATTGCTCAAAGTTATTAAAAAATAAGAAATTTTTTACACTTAGAAAAATTTCTAAGTTTAGAAATTTTGAGTTTTCAAAATGAAATCTTGATTTCTTTATTTATTGATGAATAAGTTTCCTATTTTGACATGTTTTGATGAATTGTGATCTTTGGTGCTTAAATTTGACCAAAAAGTCAATGTTTGACTTTTCAGTATACAATTGACTTTTGATCAGTTGACTGCAAAATTCATATGTCAATCCAATGGATTTGCAATGTTTTGAATCATGTAATTAGGTAAAAATGATGCAATTGGACTCTTGAGATCATGCCTTAAACCAATTGACCATTTGCTAGGTCAAAAATCATAAATTGCTCTTTCTCAATCAAAACCCTAATTTTAACCATTTTGCCCTTTTGGAGATTTGCTCAAATTTCTTGAGGAATTGTGGTCCAAACTTGATCAAATGATGCATATGGGTTTAAAATGTTGACGTGGATAAAAAATTATGAAGTTTGACTGTAAATTGGCCATGGTTGACTTTTTCCCCAATACAACCGATTTTTAGGTCAACTACTCAATTGACTGAGCAAAAATGTGATCCAAGGCTTGAAACTTGATATGAGTAATCTTGGGGGTCCATAATGGTCCATTAAAGTCATATGAAGCATTGATATTTCAAAAATCCTTGTGCAAACTCAAACCCTAATTTTGGTCATCAGTGCTTAAGGAGGTGTCTTGAGCTGATCAAACCCTAGTTCAGTCTTGAGCCTAAGGAGATCTTGTGAGAAAATTCTTGATAAGTGAGAGGGAAAATTTTGGGGTACAAAAGTTGCCCCTGTTCAATCTTCTTAAGCCTGAAGAGTTAGATTGGCATGTTTTTCCAGTCGTGACTCGAAGGTGAAAGATGATTGGACACTAGAGTGCCCAAAAATTTGCACTCTGTGATGTGATGGTTGAGAGAATGGGCTTAAAGATGCCATTTGGAGAGGTGATAGAAAGTTGTAGGAGATGAGCTTAAAAATTCCATCCAAAAGCGATTGTTTGTATTGTAATTTGTAAGCTGAAAGAATGAGTATCAAAATGGCGTCCGTGTTTGGAGCGTATCTAAATTGTATCTGAGAGCTGATTTTGAATGGGTGTCAGAATGGCATCTGCATCTGGAGCGTATCTAAACTGTATCTGAAATCTAGTTTTAAATGAGTGTCAGAATGGCCTCCGTGTCTGGAGCGTATCTGAACTGTATCTGAGAGCTAGTTTTGAATGAGTGTCAGAATGGCCTCAGTGTCTGGAGCGTATCTGAACTGTATCTGAGAGTTGAATTTGAATGAGTATTAGAAGGGCATCCGTGTTTGGAGCGTATCTGAACTGTATCTGAGGGTTGAATCTGAATGAGTATCAGAATGGCATTCGTGTCTGGAGCGTATCTGAATTGTATCTGAAAACTTTGAATATTGTTAATGGTAGATGTTTGATTAATCTTATCCTGAAAAAGATAAAATGTTAGCTAATATGTAATGTTATGTTGTATGAAATGCATAGTATAATTCATTTGCATTATCAATGTTTATGATATATGGATGCAATGTATGCTTATGTGAGCTAGATTGTTGCACTGCTGTTGGATTTGGGAAAATAAATCCCCGAATGCTGCTGAGGATATGGAGTATAAGTCTTCATGTTGTGAAGTCTAAGTGTTGACGAATTTCCGCTTAGAGAAACAAACTCTGTTGTAAGGTGAATGTTGTGTACTGCTTGTAAAATCCTGTTGTGAAATCCTAAGAAATTTGACGACTTCTACTGGGGATTGATAATTGGAAGCTCGTTCCGCTGGGAATTAAACTGCAAATTATGGGGGATTTATGGAAATAGCTTAGAGAGATTTCCCTACCTCTTAAAGCCATTAGTAATTGTATTTTATTTGTTTATTTGTAAACAATAATCATGTTCAAATGCATATGTTCAACAATGAATCATTGGACGTTTTTGTAAACAAAACACAAGATTAAAGAAAAACAGATAGTTTTGCACTTTCAAAGGAATATCTTTGTATTGACTTTGATTAAGTATTTGTACAATGAGACAAGCGTTCTAGTAAGAGAATGATGTCGTAAAAAATGAAAATTTGATACAAAGAAAGGATAGCTATATGCAATAATCTTATGGGGGTCCCATTCTGCTATAGCCTTTGTATCTCCGAGCATCTTGTCTATTTGTTGCCTCGTCCGAAGATGATTGAATTGATCAGAACCTATGAGTTTGTCAGTTGAAGCCGAAGGTTGTCCGTAAGGTGATCCAAAGGGACATAGTCATACGCTTTACACTCCCTAACTTTTGCCTGGACCGCCCTTTCAGGTTTTCAGCCCATTGGGAAACCCTTTTTTGCTCAAGTCGCCCTTTCGGGTTTTCAACTTGCCGGGTGTACGAATTTTTTGTTTTATCCCTAATTTTTGTCCGAACCTCTTTGGTTCATCGGGATGCCCTTGTTTTTCCTAGGTATGTCAACCTAGCGGGTCTCTTATGCGTAGTATCTTTTGACTATGTCTGCGTTCGCAGGATGCGGAAGGTCGTCGCTATCCATGGTGGTTAAGATCATTACCCCACCAGAGAAAATGTTTTTGATTACAAATGGTCCTTCATAGGTAGGAGTCCATTTTCCCCTGTGATCACCTTGTGGCAGTATGATGCGTTTGATTACCATATCCCCAACTTGATACACTTGGCGTCTGACCTTTTTGTTGAAAGCCTTGATCGTTCGTTTTTGATACATTTGACCATGGCAAACAACAGTAAGTCTCTTCTCATCAATCAAGTTTAGTTGATCAAGTCGAGTCTGAATCCAATCTTCTTCATTCAGCCCTGCATCCTTCATAATTCTTAGAGAAGGGATCTGAACCTCAATAGGCAAGACGGCTTCCATGCGGTAAACCCGAGAATAGGGTGTTGCCCCGGTTGATGTGCAATTTGTGGTACGATACCCGTGGAGAGAAAATGGTAACATCCCATGCCAGTCTTTGTATGTGACTGCCATTTTCTGTATGTGAATTGCAACTTAGATAGCATCATTCATCCTTGGCCGGTAAGGGGAAGAATTGTGATGCTGGATCTTGAATTGCTCGCATAAGGCGGTGATCATAGTGTTGTTGAGATTTTTACCATTGTCAGTGATGATCCTTTCTGGGATACTGTACCGGAAAATGAGAATTTGCTTGATCAAACGGGCTACAACATTCTTGGTAACGGAAGCGAAAGAAGCTGCCTCCACCCACCTTGTAAAATAATCAATGGCCACTAGGATGAAGCGGTGTCCATTGGAGGCTGTTGGCTAGATTTCCCCAATCATATCAATCCCCCCCGTAGAAAATGGCCAAGGAGCCGTCAAGACATTCAGAGGAACCAGAGGTACGTACACTTTATCAGCATAGATCTGACACTTGTGGCAGGTTCGAGAGTATTGATAGCAGTTTGTTTCCATGGTAGACCAGTAATAGCCTGCCTGTAGGATTTTATTTGCCATTGTATACCCACTGGAATGGGTGCCAAAAGTGCCTTCGTGCAATTAAGCCATGATCCTTTCAGCTTCAACCTTATCTATGCACTGAAGTAACACAGAGTCATGATTGCGTTTGTACAGGATGCCATTACTAAGGAATAATTTAGCAGAGAATCTCCTTAAGAACTTCTTATCATTCATTGAAGCTCCTTCTGGATATTCTTGAGCCTCGAGATACCTCTTGACTTCGTGAAACCAAGGCTGGTCCCCTACTTCTTCAGTATTAATCTCGTGACAGTGCACTGGTTCCTCCATTCGTTCAATGGTGATCTGGGGAGCCTCGTTATCCCAATTAAGTTTAAACATAGATGACATTGTGGCTAGAGCGTCTGCTAGCTGATTTTCTTCTCGCGGGAAATGCTCGAAGGTAATCTTCTCAAAATGTGGTAGCAATGTCAAAACATGTTCTTTGTAAGGGATAAGGTTAGGGTGTTTGATGTCCCATTCACCTTTGATCTGACTGATGACCAAAGCGCAGCAAGCTTTCTCGAGCAGTGAATATCTGGTTTCACAGTCGGTAAACATTTTGCTCAGGTAATAAATAGCATGCTCTTTTCGGCCAGACTCGTCATGCTGCCCCAATACACACCCCATTGAGTTTTCTAAAACAGTAAGATACATGACCAATCGTCTTCCTTCGACTGGTGGCATCAACACATGAGGCTCTTGTAAGTATTCTTTGATTTTGTCAAAAGCAACTTGGCACTCGTCATTCCATTTGACTACTTGATCTTTCTTCAACAGTTTGAAGATTGGTTCACAAGTAGCTGTCAGGTGAGAGATGAATCTGGAAATGTAGTTCAAACGTCCCAAGAATCCTCTGACTTTCTTCTCAATACGAGGAGCAGGCATCTCTTGTATTGCTTCAACTTTGGCAGGATCGGCCTCGATACCTTTTTTGCTGACGATAAAGCCTAGGAGTTTACCGGACCGTACCCCAAATGTGCATTTGTTTGGATTCAACCTCGGCTTGTACTTCTTCAGTCTCTCAAACAGTTTTTGTAAGTGATCAAGATGCTCTTCTTCTGTTTGAGATATGGCTATCATATAGTCCATGTAGACCTCTATTTCGTGATGTATCATGTCATGAAATAAAGCTACCATGGCACGTTGATAGGTTTCCCTAGCATTCTTTAGTCCGAATGGCATCACCTTATAGCAGAAAGTGCCCCACTGTGTGACAAACGTTGTTTTTTCCATGTCCTCAGGTGCCATTTTGATTTGGTTGTAACCTGAGAATCCATCCATGAAGTAAAACACTTTGTGTTGTGCCGTATTATCAACTAGAATATCAATGTGGGGGAGTGGAAAATCATCCTTAGTGCTTGCCCTATTCAAATCTCTATAGTCCATACAAATTTGCACTTTGCCGTCCTTTTTGGGCACAGGAACAACATTGGCAACCCATTGGGGATAAGAGGTGACAACCAAGAATCCGATGTTGAATTGCTTCATGACTTCTGCTTTAATCTTTTCTGACATATTAGGCCTCATGCGGCGAACCTTTTGCTTTTCTAGCGGACAATCCTTTTTTGTAGGCAGTCGATGTACCACAATATCTGCATCAAGTCCTGGCATGTCTTCATATGACCAGGAAAAGACTTCAACATAATTGTGTAACAACTGAATCAGACGCTCCTTGATACTGGGTTCCAGATTGGCACCCACCTTGACCTCTTTTTTATCTTCTTCGGTACCTAGGTTGATTGTATCCACGGGTTCCTCGTGAGGCTGAATGGTTCTCTCTTCTTGTTGTAGTAGTCTCGCAAGTTCCCCTGGTACTTCACAATCTTCCTCAGCTTCGTCTTCGTCTTGGTAGATTAGATTCTCTGAGTCACAAAAGGCCATAGCAGTATCATTACCCATGGGATCCCGAATGGATGTATACTTGCATTGTGAGTGTGAGTGCGTGTAAGGGTATAACTATCCTTGAAAGAAATAAAAATGTAAAAGGAAAAACAATGAGCATAGAAGTTTGTATGCGAAAATGTCCATGATTCATTGATGTTATATGTAAATGAGATAATAACCATTACAAATGGATCATTGTGCCTCGGGTAAGACACAAGGTTTGAAGAGTGCGAATTGTTTTAATATTACAGATCCAACAAAATGTAAAGACATATTACTGTGGGATAAAAGTGATCGGGACAAAATCTCTAGCCTCCTAGTTGCTGAGCCCTCCACTGATAGGTGGGAATATCCAGTCCTCTAAGTCACATATATCTTCATAATCTTCTACGGCATTGACCTCGCATTTGCTGATCCTCAGGGGTGGTCCTCTGACACGAGCACGACGTACAGCCTTCTGAGCATTTGAAGTGAAACCCAGGCCAAACTTGTAATACTTATATGGGATATTCGGGAGTTGTCCCCAGATAGTGCACCCACCTTCTTCTACCACCGCTTTGGCATCCTTCAGATATGACATCCGGAGTGGAGGCTTTGTGATCTTGGGAACAACCTTGGTCACTGCCACATCTTGCGGGACCTCTTCAAAGTGTTGAAATGGAGTTTCAATAAATTCACCATCTAATTCCACATATCAGAAGGAATTGAGATGGCTGATCATATACTCTTCTTCTCCATGAATGGTGATAATTTTCCCTTGAATCAGATATTTCAGCATTTGGTGTAACGTAGAAGTGACATTTCCAGCAGTGTGAATCCATGGTCGTCCTAGCAAGAAGGAATATGAGGGACGAATATCCATTACATAAAAAGTTGAATCAAATGTTTGTGTTCCAACTTTTATGGGAATGTCTACCTCCCCATGTACCATCCTTTTCGAGCTGTCAAAAGCCCTTACTACTATGTTACTTGGGTTCAATGTTAATCCCTCACAGTCAAGCCTATCAAGAGCATTTTTAGGAAATACATTCAGAGATGAGCCAGTGTCCACCAAAACATGGGCCAAGGTTGTGCCCCTACATTCAAATGAGACATGCAATGCCTCATTATGCTTCCTTCCTCTTGGTGTTAAATCAGCATCCGAAAAACCTAGACCATTATTCGCAGTCAAGTTGGCTACGTAGTCTTGAAACTGATCGGCAGATGTATCTTGGGGTCCATGGGCAGTTTTCAGGAATTTTACCAAGGATTTTGCATGCGCCTCGGAACATAGTAGTAATGCCAGCATGGGAATTTTAGAGGTAGTTTGCCCCAGTTGTTCAACTACATCGTAGTCGCTTCATTTCATGATCTTTAGGATTTCCTACATCTCTTTTCGGGAGGTCTCAAGGATAGCCAATGACTAAGCCTTCGTCTGGATAGGCTCAATCAGAATACTTTTACCTCGAGTCTCGGTTAACTCGGCAGCAGAAGTGTCAGTAGGAATGATAACATGGGTTGTAACAACTTTGTCAGTTGGAGTATTGGTGGAGATGATTGTAGGACTGGGAATAGCCTTTGGAGGAGCAGCAACAACATGAATGATTACGGGTCTAGAAACTACTTTTGGGGGAGAAATTTCTGGAGATAATATCCTTCCACTTCGGGTAATCTTGCTAGTCCCTGCAATATTACTGATGTCGAAGTTTCCTTTCTCAGGACCTGAATCTTCGGCGGATGGCCAGTCCTACTTGATACCGTGGTAGTAGACATCCCCTTAGTAATTCCATGGTATGGTTTTGTCTGACGAATATAGGACTGGTCCAGGCATTATGATTATTAAAGGAGTTGCTTTCAGAACTGATGTAATTCTAACGGGTCTTTTGGTGGAGACCCTGGAAGAATTGGCCGAAATGGTAATGATAGAAACATCTTCAAAAGGAAAAGGTGGAACAGAAGACTTTTCAAACAAAATTTATTTGTTATCTATTAGGCACTGAACGCCTGCTTTCAACAAAATAAATCTGGTTGGTGAGGACAAACAAAAATGACAAACTTCATCACAGCCCGAGAATACACCGACATTCAACAAGTTCACTTTAATAGTCAAGAGTGGGGTCATAAGTTCATCAACTGAAGTAACAAACATTTCTTCTTCAATGGCATTAGTATTATGGCCATGTTTTGGCATAGGGGCAGAAATGACGTTTGGCTTTTAAGGCGCATCGAATTCAATCTCTTTTGCTTTAATGAGCTCTTGTATTTTGTTCTTTAGAGCCCAACAGTTATTAGTGTCATGGTCGGGACTTTCAGAGTGATATGTGCAACGAGCATTGGGATGATAGTGTGGAGATGTTGTGTTGGGGTTTTTCGGAGCTTCTTTCAAGGTCACCAAATTGGATCTTAGTAGATGCAGTAATACCTGAGATAAGGTCATGTTAATTCTGGTGAATTGTATGACTTGACTTTCCATCCTTGGTTGGTTATTTCTTTGCTGATCAGACGCCGATTTAGGGATTATAACAGCCCCCACCATTGGTCGGCGTTCGGCCCTATCTTGATTTCTCTGAGGATAAATAGCAACCACTTCTTTCTTTCTGATAAATGGCTTCCTTATGGCAGCAGAGGAGGATGTATCTTTTTGGATCTTTCCATTCTTTATACCAACTTCTACCCTTTCTCCAGTCAATATTAGTTTAGTAAAACCTGTAGATGAACTTCCAATTAAATGATTGAAGAAGGGACCAGACAAGGTGCCCAAGAACATGTCTACCAATTCTCTCTCAGATAGAGGGGGTTGAACTCTTCTGGCTAAATCTCTCCATTTTTGCGCATAATCCTTGAAACCTTCATTGGAAATCATGGCCATACTCTGGAGTTGAGTACGGGTAGGCGCAAGATCAGCATTGTATTGGTATTGTTTGTAGAAGGCTGCAGCAAGATCTTCCCAATTATGAATGTTGTCTCTTTATAACTGGTAAAACCAATCAAGTTGAGTTCCAGACAGGCTGTCTTGGAAGAGGTGTACCCATAAGTATTTGTCAGCGGTATGGGGCTGGATTTTCCTTACATAGGATCAGAGATGCATTTTTGGACATGAGACTCCGTCATACTTGGCAAACACAGGTGCTTTAAATTTGGGAGGAATGACAATCCCCGAAACTAACCCCAATTCCTCAAAGTCCAAGCCAGGCACTTTTTGGATTTCCATCGCACTCAACCGCTCTTTGAGATGTTTATAATTGTCATCAGCTGAAGGGTATTATTCTTCAGAATAGTCTTCTTCTTCCTCTTCCTCTTATGATTTTGACGGGACAATTGTTTCCCTGCATTTCCCATCTTGATTGTCTCTCTCACTGGATGTCGTTGCAAAGTCTAAGGTCCTTCTTGTCTGCCTATGAAATCTTCTTCCCATGTTTAGGACTCCGGTTACCTTCTTTGTCTTCTTTTTCTTCTCCTCAGCCAGCAAAGTCTTCAACTTTTCTTGTCCTTTGGCTAGGGTCAAGAGCAACTGTTGAAATTGCGTATTCTGAGCTTGGAGGTCCTTCACTGTTTGCTCGAGATCCATCTTACTGAAATAAACAGTAGAGAGATGAGGAGACTTGTTGCAAAAGACCTGCTTATGTTATGATCAATGGTATATGCATATGTAATGATTTCAAGGATTTCAAAGATTCAAATTTGTTTTAGACAAAAAGGAAACACACGTTATATTAATAAGTTAAAGCTTGAGTACATCAATGCCTCTTGGGCTTATAAGGAAATACAAAAGCTCTAAGATAAAAAGGTAGTGCGCATCCTCTTTGGCGCGATGTAGGCATTGAGAGTCTGCTCCTCATGAAGTAGCCTAGTGAGTTCCAAAACCTTCTTCTCGCTTGCGTAGAATTGGGCTTCGAAAGTATCTCGCTCCCCCTTGAGTTGTATCCAATCTCTTTATAGGTCTTCAAGAGAGGTAGGCATGTCAGAATGTAGGATAGTGTATGGAACATCTCCTTCCATGACATGCTCAATGATTACCGATAGAATGGATGGGTAAGGCATCATAAGACTCTGAGCACGAGTTCGTACCCATTTGAGGTAAGGCTCAAGAGGGATGGAATTTTTATGCTCCAAAGTCTTGCTATCCACCTTGTTTAACATCCTCCAAGCTCGGATAAATCTCTGGCGAAGACTTTGATCGTCGTTGTTGTAGTCAAATACCAAACCTTGAATCAGCATCTCGTGTAGGCCATCCCTTCGGGCATAACCAAATTGTCTTAAGGATAAGCATGGGTTGTAGGTGATACCTCCCTTAATGCCAAGTGAAGGAACATTAGGGAATTCTCCCCAATGGTCGACAATGATAACATTCTGTTTGGATCGGGAGCACCAATGAATGTCCGAATGTTTAAGCATCATCAACCTTTGTGACCACCTTGAACCTTGCTCATTTTTCTAATACAGATCGAGGAAGATCTGAAATAAACCATCTTGCCAAGAGTGGAGTGCAACACATAAGGACACCTCTTTTCCTCATTGTGCGAGTGTGAAAAGAGTGTAGGATATCTCCTAGCAATGTAGGCACCGGGTTGCGGGATATGAAGATTTTGACGGCGTTGATATCTATGAGTTGGTCAGGATTTGGAAACAAAACCATCCCATAGATGAGGAGAGCCACAATTTCCTCAAAGGCTTGCAAGTCCAAGGATTTCCAACATTTTTGGGCTTTCTCGAACAAGAACTTTGCTAAGAAACCTTTGACACCACTCCTTGCTTCCCAATGAGTTGTGATATCAGATGAGTATAAGTGTAAAGCTTGAGCAATCTATTATGGCTTTGGGTCTCTTTCTGTACCGTTGAAAGGTAGTTGATTGAGAATGGGAATCCTCAAGAGTTGAGAGAATTCTTCCAAAGTAGGCACAAGTTGATAGTCGGGAAATGTGAAGCAATGGTGTAAAGGATCAAAGAACTGAAAGAGAACCTTCATCATATCCTCATCTGTGTTAGAGGTGACCAAGTTGAGTAGGCGACCATGTCTCTCGGTAAATGGAGAGTTCTCAGGAATCCTTGAAGCTAGCTCCTTGAGTTGTGGAGGGATCCTTACAAGGTTGACTTGAATAGTTTTCCTGCGAAGTGAATACATATCCTAAAAAACAAGAACAAAGATGAATCCCAAAATCCTTGAAATGGTTAATGGATGTATATGATGTTCATGATGTTCATGATGTTATGTACAAGTATGTATATACAAACAAAACAAACAAATCCTTAGGTTTATGCTTGCATGGAGTTTTATAGGTAAGTACCCTCTTGAAGTTTAGTTGACATAAACCTGTCCTAGTAATAGTAACCGGGTTCTAAGGAGCTCAATATCACTGGTTTGTTTCCTTCGTCATTGTTTCAGCACAAGCCTCTTTAACGGTGAACGAAATATCCCAAGAAACCAAACCTCAATGAGTGTAGTATTGAGTATCTACCAACTTTGGACTGTACCAAATTCGGTCATCTCACTACATCCTAAAGGACAAGTTGGTCAAGTAAAGGTTCTAAAAGTTCATTAGTGCTTCATGACATCACTCAGCGGCCCCGTATTCTCTTTTATTAACTCAAAGGCTACCGATACACACAAATATGTTGCACTAACGTAGCTATTGCTTAGACCATGTCGGTATACCCCGCATAGTTTCCACAACGTATTGCTACTTACCTATAATGTATCCCAAATCCAGGTAGAGGATTCAAACCCAAACAAATAACCATAATGTAAAGCATACAAGTCAAACAATGTAAGAAAATAAATGTGATCTATCCCTAAGGTAACCCCACTTTTAGAATCAATCACCGGCAGAGTCGCCAGTTCTGTGATACGGTGGGAGAACTGACTTGAAGGTTTTGCGTTTGATCGCAAATGTTGCGGTTAGCAAGAGTTGCCACCGAATTTTCTTTTATCCAAAAGGAAAAGTGAAAAAGCACAAGAAAGACCTTTGAGATTGTTTCTTGAGTTCGGGGGGTAGATTATGAAAAGATAAGGTATTAGCACACTTTTCATCCATGGTTATCCATGGGCTCTTAGTTACTTGCTAGATCACTTGCTTTTGTTTGAAATTGTGCTTCGTGTGGTTTTTGAAAGTGTTTTGTAAAGAGGCCATTGTTTAGGAAATCTTTGTAATGATTCTTGTTTGTAAGAATGTACACAAAGATGTTTGATCTTTTGAAAATGTTTTCAATTTTGCAAGATGTTTGAAAGTGCATGTGTTTGTTTTTGAAAATAGCAAGGATGTTTGTTTTGAAATGGAGCAAATAATTAGGAGTAATCTACCTACTCAAATGTCTTTCTTGTTCATTTTCTTTTCCTTTGACATTATTGTCTTATCATTGATTTGGTAAGCAACCCTATCTTTGGATGTAAATGGGTATGGCATGAGTCATCGTATAACCATGATTAACAATATTGTAAGGTATCTTAGCATTCTTTTTGAGGGGCTAAGATCATTTGTAAAGCAACTTAGATAGCGTCATCGAGGGACTATCATCGTGTATTCGTTTGTTTTTGCTAAGATACCTCACATGCGTAATATTGTTATTTTTGTAAGGCAAACAAGTGGAGTAACCCTAGGGGTGCTTGTGTGAAAGTGCATTGTTTTCATGCTTGATTTTGTCTTGAATTAGGGTTTTCTATTTGATTGATTTTGTTCTTTCCATACAAACCATAATTACTAGCATGTGAATATAAAGCATTTAAATTGCGGAAAATAAAAATACTAAGCTATTACATGATTTTTAGGAAGGTGGTGTACAAATTGAATGGGGATTTTAAGAATTTAAAGCCTAATTAGTCTATTACAACCATATTGAATTGATATCATTGTATAAGGAAATGAATAAACATAAAGTACAAATGCAAATGTAAAGAAACATGATTTTTGTTTGTATTTTATTATAAAAGGGGTTTTAATCCTAAACCTAATTAGAGAAAAATAATTAATCAAAATTAAATTAACTTAAACTAATTAAGAAAAGAAAATAATTAAGAGAAGATTTTTAGGTTTTCTTTAAGAAAGGATTTTAAATTAAAAATAATATAAAACTAATTAAAATAAACCTAAATTCTAAATTAATTTTAATTTACAAGAGGATAATATAGTAATTAAATCTAATCATCTAAATATTATTTTATTAAGAAAAAAAATTAATCGTTAAAAAAATGTTTTTATCTTTTGTTTTTATGAAGAAAATAAAATGAATATATTATTGCCTAAATAATAAATAAATTATTTTTCCGATTTTTTTATTAATAATAATAATGAAATAAATAAAAATAATAATAAAAATAAATTATGAAATGAAAAAAAATGAAATAATAAAAACAAAGAGCCAGGGGGTGCTGAAGCAAGACCTGGAGTTAGTTAGTAAAAATAAAAAAATAAGCCAGGCCCAAAGGGCCCATCGCCTGCAAAAACAAAACAAACAGAAAAGTGAAAAATATGGAAAATGAAAAGGGTACCACTAGGGCTCAAACCCAGGTCCCATAGGTTAACAAGCACGCGCTTTGTCACTAGGGTGGCTATACATCCGTTTATATAAACAAAACAATAAATATGTAAGGCAAATCAAGTCCTAATAACTTCATCTTCAACCTCCAGCCGGTGTACCCGTAACTTCTTCATTTCTCAACAAAAATGGAAGATGACAAAATGAAAGTTGTTGCATTCTTCCTCACGAATCTAACCATGTAAATATCTAAAGCTAAAAGTCAAAGATAAATGAGAATTTATCTGGCCCTAATTTGAACCCTAAAAATTTCAGAAACTTCAACTCTAAAATTCTCTAAACTCAGGCCACGTAAATGCAAACTATGGATATGTACAGCTTCGTGGAAATGAGGTCTATATTTTATCTTCATAAATGCAAGCCTAACAATGCCTAAGTAATGAGATAGAAGTTAAAGAAAAATACCTCAAAATAGAAAATCGTGAAATGCAAATGAGCTTGATTCAAAGTGCTGCAAGGATCAGGTTAGCTTCCTTGAGGTCCCAGGGAGATAATGCAATGATTAGCTTGAGCTGAAAGTGGCTGAGGAGCTCTGGAGAAGTCAAGTTGCAGACCCCTGTTTTTGAAAATGGAACTTGATGATGGAGGTGTTACAGTTGAGCAAATGGACTTTGGATGGTTTGTATTGATGTTTAGAAGCTTTTGGAAGTGAAAGGCCAAAGAACGCACGATGGGATTTGGAGTTTGGTATGTAAAGTCAGAACTTGCACAACAATGGTGTTTTGAGACAATTTCTTACTAGAGGGAGTATGAGTGAGTTTAAGGGTCTTCAAGCTCCTGTCCTAGCTCACAAATAGTGACTCTATTTATAAGCAACAAGTTTGGGATGCTCTAGTTGATCAGAATTCAAATTTGCATCCTTAAGCTAAACATGTGATTTTTTGACAAAACAAGTTTCAAAGTCTTGTGTACTTGCTAAGATAGAGTGGTTATGCTTTAAACAAGCTTTCTTCTGACTTTGTGGATTGAGTGTGATCAGAGGGAAAAAGTTAGAGGCTCAATGTGAACTTTATGCAAAAAGCTTGCTTTACAAGAATGGTATTGTTAACTTTCTTCCCAAAATGGCAATGTGAATTGGATAAAGCTTAAACCACTTGGATTATAGCTCAAAAGTTTGTGTAATCCATTAATTATGGATTGACAAACAAGATTGAGGCCTGTAAAACAAACATTATTCAGCCTAACATTGAAATTGCATTTGTGTTCATCATGAAAATGATCTATAATTCAAGTGACAAAACACCAACTTCATCTCTTCGATTCTCCCTACTCAAGAATGATCTCAAGGAGTTCTTAAACAGTTTGGAAATCTTGAAATGTGCTCTACAACTCATCTTTGAATTTCTTTTGAAGATTCCCCTTGGAACTATGTGAAAATTTGCCATGAAGTTAGGTCAAAAATCTGCCTAACTAGGGCAAAATTTCACCAAGTGTTTTTTAGTTCATGAGCATGTATTCATAAAATTATAACTTGAGATCCAAGAACTTTTAGACGAAGTTGTGTGAAGAAAAGTTGTAGATTTCATGGAAATCTACAACTTTCATGTTGGAAGTTTCCTTTAAATCATCTTGCATCATAATGAAAAAATTGCTCGAAGTAATGAAAAAATAAGAAATTTTTGACACTTAGAAAAATTTCTAAGTTTAGAAATTTTGACATTTCAAAATGAAATCTTGATTTCTTGATTTATTGATGAATAAATTTCCTATTTTGACATGTTTTGATGAATTGTGATATTTGGTGCTTAAATTTGACTAAAAAGTCAAAGTTTGACTTTTTAGTATACAGTTGACTTTTGATCAGTTGACTGGAAAATTCATCTGTCAATCCAATGGATTTGCAATGTTTTGAATCATGTCATTAGTTCAAAATGATGCAATTGGACTCTTGAGATCATGCCTTAAACCAATTGACCATTTTCTAGGTCAAAAATCAGAAATTGCCCTTTCCCAGTCAAAACCCTAATTTTGACCATTTTGCCCTTTTGGAGATTTACTCAAATTTCTTGAGGAATTGTGGTCCAAACTTGATCAAATGATACATATGGGTTTAAAATGTTAATGTGGATAAAAAATTATGAAGTTTGACTGTAAATTGGCCATGGTTGACTTTTTCCCTAATACAACTAGTTTTTAGGCCAACTACTCAATTGATTGAGCAAAAATGTGATCCAAGGTTTGAAACTTAACATGAGTAATCTTGTGGGTCCATAATGGTCCATGAAAGTCATATGAAGCATTGATAGTTCAAAAATCCTTGTGCAAACTCAAACCCTAATTGTGGTCATCAGTGCTTAAGGAGGTGTCTTGAGCTGATCAAACCCTAGTGCAGTCTTGAGCCCAAGGAGATCTTGTGAGAAAATTCTTGATAAGTGAGAGGATAAATTTTGGGGTACAACACATTCTTTCAAGACTCTTCAAATAGTCAAGGCATTCAAGGTTTGATTAGTCAAGGTGCTCCTTCTAAACCAAAGGCCTATAACTAGGGTTTGGATTTTATCAAGTAAATTTGGTTTGAAAAGGTCTCAAGTGGCTTCCATATTTCTTCTTAGGTCCTCAACAAGTCTCATGTCAAGCTTCAAGCCCCACATCACAAATTTGCTCAGTCAATGGTTCAAATGTTTGAAAGTTAATTGTATTGGTCAAAAAGTTAATTGTAGTCAACATACAGTCAAACTTCAATATCTTTTGTCAACATAAACATTTTGAAGTGATATTCATCATTTGATAAAGGGTTGATCATGATTCCCCAAGGGAAGTCCTCAAATCATCAAAAGTCAAGATTTGTCAACTTAGGGTTTTCTTAGGAGAAGTCAACTGAACTTTGACCAAGCATAACTTTCACATGCTTGATCAGTTTTTCCCGAACCAAATCTCATTTCGAATAAAATTCAATTCTATACAACTTTGCCTTTATTCTCAAGTCCAAAAAATGCTTCATTTGGAAGATATATGCTCACACATTATAGGTCATTTTCAAAAGTAAACAAAAGACACTTTTTGTAAAGACAACTTACATCAAGATAATATCTTCAAAAGCAAAAATGTTCAACATATATATTGTAGAAGACATCTTCAGATTCCCAAAAAGTCCAAGATCATCTCCAAAAGGTGAAAATTGAGCAAGTTATGGCTTGCACAAGTTGAGCAAATTTGTGAAAATGCATGAAGTCAACTTTAAACAAAATTGCATTTTTAGGTTAATAAACCTAACTTTTAGGATTTGAACATGTTTGTGACATACCCAAGGACCTATAAGTCCATTTTTGCATGGTCTTGAATTTATTTACATTTATCTTGATTTTATTTAATTTAAAATCAAATAAATTAAATAAAAGTACAAGAATTAATGGACCATAGCATTTTGGCTTGTCTTAACCCATTAAGGGGCCTAAATTTCGTGCAAGATACATTGAACAAGTCCAGGTTTATGTTGCATCAAGAATGGCTAGGATTTCACAAGTTTGGAAACATTTTAATATGTTAGATATTGTTTTGAAAAGGGCCTTAATGCCTTGATTCTTTCCATATTTGTGTACCTCCTTCCTCCCTCTATATAAAGAACAATAACTCAAGCCAAAGGGACACGCCTACACTGCCTGAAGAAGCTCTCTCAAAATTATAAAATTTCTCAAGAATTACAAAATTCGAAACTCAAATTTCCAATCCATATTCATCAAATCCAAGCTTTGCATCGTGTCCCTGAAGCTCCCAGGATCTCATTCCTATCCTTCTTGTAGCCTGAAGCACGCTAGAAGACACCCACGATCATCACCAGTTTTTGGTATAATTACTTTAACTCAAACTGTTGAAATACGCGTTGTCAATCAATTTAATGCATGCATATATGTTTGTGACAATGATTAGAAGAGAGCTAACGTATCACATGTAAGTTTCAGCGCTGAAATTGCAGAACACCATTGTTAGGGATCAACCATTTTTTAGATTTGGATCTAGTGATGCAAGGACTTTCCGTCCAAACTGAGGCCAGATTTGAATTCAGGAGATAATTTTACGTGGAATAGACCTCTTAATTATTCACGAATCTAACATTTTGCAGGTTTTTCATTTTCGTGCCAACCGGAGAAGACAACTGGAAGTTGACTCCAGCGTGTTGACTCCGATGGCCCAAGTGCCAACATCTAATTTGTCCATTTGAATCCATCCTGACACGCGTTTGAAATTTGAAAGTTTGACCGATTTCTTATTATATTGTTTTCATTTCATTATATTAATGAATGAGCGGGGTGATCCAGTGGTAACAAACGCGCTCTCAATGCTTTCCTCTCCTAAAACCTGGGTCTGAATCCCAGGTTTTGTCATTTTTGAGTTTCAATATTTTTTGTAGATTATTGAGCGTCTGGGCCTCCTCCTCGTTGGGCCTAAAAATTGCAAATTCACACCCCTCTATTTCCCGTTGCCACGCCTGGGCCTACGACATTAGGGTTGAGACACTTTCAACTTTCACCCCCTGATTGCTGGTTTCAACCCCTCTATTTTTTATTTATTAATTATATTTAGGAATTTACTAGTTTAACTTAAATATTTCTTAATCGAAAATATAAAACAACCAAAAATATTTCTTTCTTTTTGTCACTTAGAAATTTTTAGGGCTTTCTCTTCTCCGCGTAGTAATTTATTTTATTCGCATTTTTATTTTTAAATATTATGTAATTGCCTATGGATTGTAATAACTTAATCTAGGACCTTTACATTTTCTTATCCCCCATTTTTTTTGGTTTGTAATTCCCCCATCCCAAAGCATTGTAATAATGTAGTTTAAATTCTCGCACTTTTATTTTATGTACATATATTAACTGCTAGATGAATGTTAATAGGCGTGCATGATAAGATCTGAAAACAAACGGTAGAAAAACCTAAGTGTTTAAAGATAAATAACTGAAACACAACACACTCGCACACACGCACCTCTAAGGTACCCTCACTTGTTGCCTTCTAAAAACAGTCATGTCCCTCGAACGTGGGACACTTTAGAAAAGGCCCTCAGTTAAAAAGATCATAGTCCCTCGATGACCCTCCAATGCTGCCTTTGGTAAACGATCTAGTCCCTTACGATATAATTGCTAAAGCGCCCTACGAGCTGCCTCTATAACTGTACGATGACTCGCACCTGTCCCTCAAAACATCCAACGATAGGGCTACCTACGGACTAATAGTAAGGTAGCACTGTCTAAAGGAAAAAAGGAAAAGAACAAAGACCGTTCGAGTAGGTAGACAATTCATAATTGCTTGCTTACAAAAAAAACAATTTCTTACACATACACAAACCCTTCTCTAAATATTTTCAAAGACAGAAAACACGTTGTATACATTCTAAACGATAAGAGAAATATTACAAAGTTCGCCACACTAAGGCGCCTTTTCAAAAAATATTTTCAAATACACTTACACCAAAAAAGCATTTTCAAAAGTGAGCTAGCAACTAAGAGCCCATAGATAACTATGGATGGAAAGGGTGCTAACACCTTCCCTTTCCATAACCTACCCCCAAACTCAAAATTTTAAAAAGGTATTTCCTGTTCTTTTCACCCTTTCCTTTGTTGGATAAAAGAAAAGTCGGTGGCGACTCTTGCTAACCGCAAAATTTGCGATAACACAAAAATAGGTAAAGTCAGTTCTCCCACTGTATTACAGAACTAGAGACTCTGTTGGGGATGACATGCTAAATTAAAAGTGGGGTTACCTTAGAGATAGTTCATATTTAAAATGCTTTCCTTGTTTGATTTGTGTGCTTTATCTTTCAGGTTTATGTTTGGGTTATTATTAAAGATCCTATACCCGGATCTGGGGCACTTTTTAGGTAAGTAGCAATAGATCGAGGAGACTGTACAGGGTATACTGATACGGTTGAAGCAATGTCTATGTTAGTGTGACTCATTGGTTGGTACCTGTGTCCCTTGAGTAAGTCAAGGAGAATGCTGGGCTGCCACGTGGGGTCATAAAACACTAACTGACCATAGAACCTTAGTTGACACAACTTAGCCATTAGAAAGCAGCGAGATAGTAGGCTTTGGTGCAGACTAAAGATGGTTGATACTTGATGCTACAGTCATTGAGGTCAGACTCTCGGGATATTTCAGTTACAATTTAGATGCTTGAGTTGAAACAATGCCTGAGAGAAAGATCAGTGATATTGAGATTCCTTAGAACCCGATTACTTCTTTTAGGACAGGTTGAGCTAACTAAAACTTTAAGAGGGTACTTACCTACAAACCCCATGCAAGCATAAAACCTAAGGCTTTGTGTGTTTTGCTTGTGTGTGATTATTTGCTCAAACATGACATCATGCATCATAACATTCATATTAACTAACCATTTTAAGGACCAGGGAAATTTATCTTTTTTTCAGTTTTGCAGGCTATGGCTTCCACTCATAGAAACACTATCCTAGTCAACTTCGAAAGGGTACCTCCTCAACTTAAAAAGTGGGTCTCAAGGGTTCCTGAAACTTCTCCATTTATCAAGAGGCATGGTCAACTTCTCAGTCTGGTTGCTCCGGATCTTGATGAAGATATGATGAGTGTCCTATTCTAATTCTTTGACCATATACATCATTGCTTCAAATTTCCTGATTATCAGTTGGTACTCACCTTGGAGGAGTTTTCTCAATTACTGGGAGTACCTATTCTGGATCAGATTCCCTTCGTCGGTTTAGAGGAAGCTCCAAAGCCAGAAGTCATTGCAGCAGCCTTACATTTGAAGCAGTACGATATTATATCCAACTGGGAAACTAGAAGCGGAGTCAAAGGTTTCTTGGCTAAATTTCTGTTTGAGAAAGCTCAGCTATTTTTGGATGCCATGAGTTTTTAGGCTTTCGAAGACATTTTGGCCATTATAATCTATGGGTTGGTATGATTCCTTAATCTAAACCAACTCATAGATGTGAACACTGTCAAGATCTTCGTTGCTCGCAACCCCACGCCTACCTTGCTTGGGGACATTTTGCATTCTCTTCACACTCATACTATAAAGAATAGAGGAACTCTCATGTGTTGTATGCCTCTTCTATCTAGGTGGTTTATTTCTCACCTTCCCCGTTCAGTAATGAAGAATGAATAAAGTTTGAGGTAGGCACAAAGAATAATGTCACTTTCTCATACGGATATTCACCGGTGTTCCCAATATCATGAGGATATCACCATCATTGAACACTGTGGGGAGTTCCCTAATGTTCCACTCCTGGGTATTAGGGGAGGTATCACTTACAACCCTTCTTTGTCTCTATATCAATTTGGCTACGCGTGAAGGAATGGTCCTCATGACGCACTAATCAAGGGTATTGTGTTCGATTATGAAAGTGATACTCAAGGTTATCGTCGAAGGTTTATACATGCTTGGAGTATAGTGAACAACATTGATAGTAAGAACTTGGGGCAAAAGAATTCCATTCCTCTGGAGCTTTACCTCAAATGGGTGTGGGCTCACGCTCAAGACCTTATAATGCCATATCCATCCCTCCTGTCCGTGATCATGGAACCTATTGTCGAATGATACGTCTCTCGCACCATCTTTCACCCAGACATGCCCACTGATCTTGAAGAGTTGCAGAAGTCCTGGATTCAGCTGAAGGAAGAACGAGATACCTTTGAGACTTAATTCTATGCCATCGAGAAGAAAGTGTTGGAACTCACAAAGCAATTGCACGAAGAAAAGAGTCTTAATGCATACATCAGTACAAAGAGGAAGCTCCCATGGGAAACTTGATTCTTAGATTTTAGGAGTTTTATTTTCATCTGTAAGCCTAAAAGGCTGTTGTAATTTGAACTTTGCTAATAAAATCTTTGTTTCCTTTTGGTTCACAAATTTAAATTTCCCGAAGTCCTTGAAATCATTGCATTTACATATCATGCATCATTGCATAACAAGTTTCTTGTACAGGTTTCTCATTTTCTTGCTGTTTATTTCAGCACAAAAAATGGAACTCGAACAAACCGTGAAGGATCTCCAGACTCAACATGCTTAATTACAGGAGACTCTTCTGAACTTAGCCAAAGGGAAACAAGCTCTGCTGGCACTCCTTGCTAAGAAAAAGAAGACCAAGAATCCTATTATTCTCAACCTGGAGAGGAGATTCAAAGGACCTGCTCAACCAGTCCATGTAGAAGATGACTCCTTTGAATAAGATGACAACAATGACGAGGATGTTAAAGACAAGTAGGATTATGAGAAAACTCCTGAAGACGAAGACTTTACTGATGAACAGTATCCTCCTACAGATGACCAATATAAGCAGTTGGAGGATAGGCTCAAAGTAATGGAAGTCCAGAAGGTGCCTGGACTAGATTTTGGTGATTTAGGTCTGGTTTTAGGGGTGGTAATCCCACCTAAGTTCAAGATCCCTGTTTTTTCTAAGTACGACAAAGTCTCTTGTCCTAAGCTCCACTTGAGGTCGTACATTCGGAAGATACAACCTCACAATGTCGACCAGAAGTTATGGGTCCATTTCTTCCAAGAAAGTTTGGCCAGAACACATCTAGAATGGTTCTATCAGCTAGAGGGAACTAATATTCATACTTCAGAGGACTTGGCTGCTGCTTTCTACAAGCAGTACCAATACAATGTTGACCTGGAACAAACATGAGTGCAATTATAGAATATGTCCATGGGCTCAAGAGAAGGATTCAAGGAATATGCGCAGAAATGGAGGGATCTAGCTGGTAGAGTGCAACCTCCTCTGAATGATCGGGAAATGATAGACATGTTTATGGGAACTCTAACAGGCATGTTCTTCAATTTTCTAATCGGAAGTTCTTCCTCTGGATTTACATAGATGATCTTAATTGAGGAGAGAATTGAAAGCGACATCAAAAGTGGGAAGATCCTGATGGCTGCATCTTCTAGTGCCGCGAAGAAGCCATTTGCAGGTAAAAAGCAAGTTAGTGCTATTTATGGCCAGAAAATTTATAGCAAGGTCAATTGCCATGAATCTGTGGGAGCAATTTTGATTTCCAATCCAACACTTACCCAAAAGCAACGACACGGTAACCTCCAAAGGCCAGACACTCCAAGAAGATAGTTTAACAGGTCTGACATGCCTTTGTCTCAAACACTATAACATCTACTGTAGGATGAACTCATATTACTGCGGGATCCTCCTTAAAATCCCAACACGGCGTCTCCTAAATACAATTGAAACGTGAAGTGTGCCTTCCACTCCAACAGTCTGAGGCACGACACAAACGACTGCTGGGCCTTGAAGAATAAAATTCAAGATATGATTGACAATAAGGAGATTGAGTTCGATCCTCCGGAGACTTCAAATACAATTACATCACCTATGCCCAAACATGATAAAGGCGTAGATGCTGTTGAAGATATTTTGTATGTTACTTCTGTGAATGACATAGTTACTCTGCTTTCTACAATAAAGAAAAACTTGCTACAAGTTGGTTTATTTCCAGGTTGTTATTGTTGTGCAGTATAACCCAATGGTTGCGGGTGTCTAAAGAAAGGTGTTCAAATCTTGATGAATGATTACATTATTCTGATTGAAAAAGCTCTGTCCACCAACAATTTCTGTCAAGATCTATCTGTTATCTCTAGTACTCCTTTTAGGATCCCTTCTAAAGGTCCTATAAGGATTATCGCCAATCCAAAAGCTGCTCCACTGGTCATTATAACGCATGGGCCTATCCCGTATTCCTCAGAGAAAGCAATTCCATGGCATTATGGGCCTGACGTTTATTAACATGGTATCAAACATGAGTTGTTCGATGAAGAGAATGAAGGAGTTGATCCCAGTATTGTCAATATTGCAGGGACCAGTAAAATTACAAGAAGTGGAAGAGTTTTCTCACCAGAAATATCTCCACCTGCTCAAATTATAGTTTCCAAGACGACTGCTGGGGCTCGGGGTAAAGAGCCAGCAATAGAGCCTGCCCAGACGGAGGCACCAAAAGAGGCCCATGTCAAAGATATTTCTCGACAAGATTTAGAAGAAGTGCTGAAAATTATCTGCCAAAGTGATTATAAAATTGTCAAATAGTTGGGACAAACCCCATCCAAAATATCTATGTTGTAGCTACTGCTGTGTTCAGAGGCCCATGCGAAGGCTTTAGTGAAATTCCTAAAGACTGCTCATGTACCGCAGGAGATTTTGGCAGACCGGTTTGGAAGCTATATGACTAGTCTAACAAATGACAATGGTTTGGGTTTCTCCGATGTTGACTTGACTCCAGAAGGGAGGAATCACAATAGGGCCATGTATGTCTCCACTGAGTGCAGGGGCACTACATTGGCCCATGTATTGATTGACACAGGGTCATCTCTGAATGTTCTTCTGACAGGCGCTCTCGAACATTTAGATTGTGAAGGGTTGGTGTTTAAGCCCAGCAATATCATAGTTTGAGCCTTCGACGGATCGAAGCAAATGGTGCACGGAGAGGCGGACCTTCGGGTCAAGGTGGGTTCACAAATTTTTGAGTCCACATTCTATGTCATGGACATTCGTCGGCTTACTCTTGCTTATTAGGACGCCCATGGATCCATGGGGTAGGTGCTGTCACTTCCACCCTGCACCAGAAGCTGAAATATTCGGTAAAAGGAAAAGTTGTTACTGTTTGTGGAGAGGAGGAATATATGGTCAGCCACCTCAACTCATTCAGATATGTCGAGATGGATGGAGAATTTGTTGAAACTCCCTGTCAAACCTTTGAAATAATCTCTCCTGCTGCTGTTGAAGATGTTAAATCCATTCCAAAGAGCACGAAGACTCCATACAAGATAGCCTCCTTAAAAGATGCTAAGGCCACTATTGAAGAAGGTGGTAGTACAATTTGGGGTCAGCTTCTAGATATCCCTTTCAAGTCTAACAAGTTTGGTCTGGTATTTACTGCAGAAGATCATAAGGTTGTTTGTCGAGCTCGTGCTAGGTGACCCCCTTTCCGCATCAGTAACAACAGGGTCAATGCTATAGAGGACGCAAATAATGATGGTGACTTCAACGACTGGATCTTCCCTACTATTGGTGATGGACTAGATAATTGGAAGGCATAAGACATGTTCCCTATCTCCTTCAGCCATGAGTAATGGCTATATTCCTATTTATTACTTTGAAAGTTTTGGTTATGTAAAATTTGAACAATGACTTTTAAAACTGTGCGTCTTACCCGGGGCACAATGGTTTATTTGTTAAGGGTTAATTAATCCATACACATTTTCTCATTCAATAAGAACATTGGACATTTTGCATATAAATTTTTTGATCCCTGTCTTTCTTTTTATCTTATTTCATTTTCTCAAAATAGCTATGTGTTCTTACACACACGCACACACTACATTTCATATCCTCACCCACTCTGGATCTCACCGATAACAATTCTACTATTGCCTCATATGACTTTGAACATCCGATCTACCAAGCCGAAGACGAAGGTGAGAAAGATTGTGAAATACCTGGAGAACTTGCCAGACTTTTGTTACAGGAAGAGAAGACTATCCAACCCCATGAAGAGCTAGTTGAGGTGGTGAACCTGGGTACCGAGACAGATAAGAAAGAGGTCAAGATAGGTGCTGATTTAGAGAGAAGTGTCAAGAGCAGGTTAATCTAGATGTTGCATGAATATGTTGAAATCTTTGTCTGATCGTACAAAGACATGCCAGGGCTCGATGTTTATATTGTGGTTCACCGTCTACCAATGAAAGAGGGTTGTGCTCCGATAAAATAAAAGGTTCGTCGCATGCATCCTGAAATGTCAGAAAAGATTAAGGCTGAGGTTATGAAAGAGTTCGACGTATGCTTCTTGGCAGTGACATTAGATCCTCAATGGGTTGCTAATGTTGTTCCGGTGCCAAAGAAAGACGACAAAGTGCATATGCGTGTAGAATATAAGGATCTAAACAGGGCAAGCCCCAAAGACGACTTCCCACTACCACATATTGATGTTTTGGTCGACAACACCGCTCAACACAAGGTATTCTCCTTTATGGATGGTTTCTCGGGTTACAATCAGATTAAGATGGCACCTGAAGACATGGAACAGACTACCTTTGTCACACATTGGGACACTTTCTGTTACAAGGTCATGCCTTTCGGGTTGAAGAACGTCGAGGAAACTTATCAGCATGCCATGGTAGCTTTATTTCATTATATGATCCATCACGAGATAGAGGTGTACGTTGATGGAATGATGGCGAAATCACAGACCGAGGAAGAACATCTAGATCATTTGCAAAAATTGTTTGAGAGACTAAAAAAGTACAAACCGAGGTTGAATCCAAACAAGTGCACATTTGGGGTGAGATCTAGAAAACTAATGGGTTTCGTCGTCAACAATAAAGGTATTGAGGTTGACCCTGCGAAGGTCAAAGCTATTCAAGAGATGCTTGCTCCTCGTACTAAAAAGCAAGTCAGAGGTTTCTTAGGACGGTTGAACTATATTGCTCATTTTATTTCGCATTTGACTGCTACTTGTGAGCCAATCTTTAAGCTGCTGAAGAAAGATCAAGTAGTAAAATGGAACGACGACTGTCAGGTAGCTTTTGACAATATTAAAGAGTATGTGCAACGGCAGCATGACGAGTCTGGTCAAAAAGAGCATGCAATATACTACCTTAGCAAAAAATTTACCAACCGTGAAATAAGATATTCATTATTCGAGAAAACTTGCTACACTTTGGCATGGGCTGCTCGCCAACTAAGACAGCATATGTTGACCCATACCACTTTGTTGATCTCAAAGATGGACCCTATCAAATACATATTCGAGAAACCGGCTCTCTCCGGAAGAATAACCCGATGGAAGATGGTCTTAACAAAATATGACATCCAGTACACCACTCAAAAGGCCATCAAAGGAAGTGTATTGGCTGACCATTTGGCACATCAGGCTGTGGACGACTATCAGTCTATGAATTTTGAATTCCAAAATGAGAACATTATACAAGTAACAGATTATGAAAAACCTGGACTGTATGAAGGGCCTGAACAAGGACCCTGATGGACTATGATTTTTGACTGAGCTTCTAACGCTTTTGGCAACAGAATTGGTTTTGTGATCGTTTCCCCTGAAGATTGTCATACACCTTTTACTTCCAGAATTTTCTTCTACTATACCAATAACATGGCCGAATATGAAGCTTGTATCATGGGTCTTAGGGTTTCTATTAACCTAAGAATCAAATTCTTAAGCGTGTATGGGGATTCAGCTTTGGTAATCAGTCAGGTTAAAGGAGATTGGGATATGAAACACCCGAATATCATTCCTTATAAAGAGCATGTACTAACCCTGATCCCGTATTTCTAAGAGATTACCTTTGAGCACATACAAAGAGAAGAGAATCAGTTAGAGGATGCTCTGGCTACCATGTCATCCATGTTCAAGGTCATATGGGATAATGAGGCTCCCAGAATTACCATTGAAAG
Source organism: Vicia faba (assembly GCA_948472305.1). NCBI lineage: Eukaryota > Viridiplantae > Streptophyta > Magnoliopsida > Fabales > Fabaceae > Vicia > Vicia faba. Next base: position 615,275,007 of record OX451735.1, on the reverse strand, counting down.
ATTCGATGAACCCGCACACTGCTATGGAATTGATACTGATTGAGTAAATGAAAAACCTTGGTTTAATGAAGTCAAGAAGTACCTAGAAACTCAAGAATACCCTGAAGGGGCATCTATCAATGACAAGAAGTTCCTACGAAGGTTCTCGGCCAAATTCTTCTTGAGCAATGGAATTATATACAAGCACACTCATGATTTAACCCTGCTTCATTGTGTGGACAAGAAAGAAGCAGAAGAAATTGTGCAAGACATGCACGGGGGTGTCTTTGGTACTCACTCTAGTGGAAACACTATGGCTAAAAAGATCTTAAGATCTGGTTACTATTGGTTGACCATGAAAACTGATTGTCACCACCACTCAAGAACTTGTCATAAATGCCAAATCTACGCTGATAAAGTTCATGTTCCTCATGTACCATTGAATGTCATGAGTGTGCCTTGGCCATTTGCAATATGGGGCATTGATATGATTGGAGAAATCAAGCCTACTGCCTCTAACAGACACCACTTCATCCTAGTCGCCATTGATTACTTTAAAAAGTGGGTTAAAGTAGCCTTGTTCGCCTCTGTCACCAAAAATGTTGTTTCCCGATTCATCAAACACAACTTAATCTTCCGGTATGGCATCCCTGAATAGATTATCAAAGACAACAACACCAATCTCAACAATACAATAATCACTGAGATCTGCATGCAGTTCAAGGTCAAGCATCATAACTCTTCTCTGTATCGACCTAAGATGAATGGTGCAGTGGAAGCCGCCAATAAGAATATAAAGAAGATCATACAGAAGATGGTTGTGACATATAAAGATTGGCACGAGATGTTTCTGTTTGCTCTTCACGGCTACTGCACCTCAACTAGAACACAACCGGGAAACCCCATTCTCTCTGGTTTATGGTATGGAAGTTGTCCTACCTGTCGAGGTCCAAATTTTCTCTCTAAGAATCATGAAAGACACAAACTTGGATGAAGACGAGTGGGTTCAGACCAGGTTGGATCAGCTAAACCTAATTGATGAGAAAAGGCTTGCATCTGTCTGTCATGGTCAGATGTATCAGAAAAGCATGATCAAGGCATTCAACAAAAAGATCAAGCATCGGGTATATCAGGCTGGTCACTTGGTAATAAACACATCATTCTATCGCAGGGTGATCCCAGGGGAAAATGGACTCCCACTTACGAAGGGCCACTTGTAATCAAGAAAATATCATTTGATAGTGCTATGATATTGACCACCATGGACGGTGAGGATTTCCCTTACCATGTGAATGCGAACATAGTCAAAAGATACTACGCATAAAAATGACCCGCTAGGTTGACTGGCCTAGGAAAAAATAAGGGCATCCTGGCGAACCAAAAGGGTTTGGGAAAAAGTCAGGGATATATATGAAAAGACTGTACAACTTGTAAGTCAAAAACTTGAAAAGGCGGCTTGGGCAAAAAGGGGTATCTGGGTGGACTGAAAACCCGGAAGGGCAGTCCAGGAAATAAATTTGGGATCAAAGCGTATGATTATGTCCTCATTGGATCACTACAACAAACTTTATTACCAAAGCCAAAGTTCAAACTGTACAGATCCATTCAGCTCACTTTCTTCCGATAGCAAGGGATGAGATGCTTAAAGACATATGGGAAATGGCAGAGTTGGAACTCGACGAGATTATTCCCACATAGCTATATGTTTTCAATTTGTAATCTTTTCCTCGACGATTTCCTCTTATTAGGATTTATGTATCTTTGTACAAAAATGCCTGTTTATGGGCAGAACTATCAATACAAAAATAGTTTCAAATTCAAATTCTGTTTTTACTTTTTGTCTTGTTTGCAAAATGTCCAATAACTAAAATTGAATGAGCATATGCATATGAATACAATTGATTGTTAACGAATATATGCGTAAAAACATAAATAAGCAGTTACGTAAGACTGTAGGAGTTGGGATGACGTCTAAGCCATCCATTAAACCCCACATAGAAACTTCCATGAGATTATCCCTACATGATGATCCTCGTAAAGTTCATACATTCCCCACAATCTTCCTAGCAGATCACTCTGGCAGATAAAGGAGCGCAAACTTCCTCCCAGTAACATTATAGGATCCCAATTATTACAGTTTATGGGAATTCTTCTCCCCAACCGAGTTTTCAAAACTGTAAAGTCCCCTGCAGATTACTTCTCTCCAGCAGAGCTCATTCCCATCAACAAAGTTTACTTCCCAGTGGAGTCCAGACTTCCTCCAACAGGGTTTATTTCCCTAACTGGGTTTAATTCCCCAATGAGGCCCAATCCCCCTACCTTGAGTCTTTTCCTCAGATGCCCATAAGTCACCAGCAAAACTCCCTTCCCCGGTGAAGCCATCACTATCCTCGGAGAGTTGCTACTGAATCTAAAATCTGATCAGATGTCAGTCAACCTTATCCTCCTCAGACAAGCCGGAAGGTTATCCATCATCTTCTATTCCCAGTCAGGGTATAAACTCCCCAGTAGGGTAGTGAACAACCAAAGTTTTGAACTCTTCTTCCCAAAGAAGGAATTAACACCCTACAACATAGTTTCCTCAGAAAGCATAAACCAATGTTCCCCAACGGATTTTCCTCAAATAAGAAAGCCGGAATCCTCAGCAGAAACAATCTCCATAAGATTGAAGATTACATATACTCTTAATCCCCAGCGACAGTCAGGGGTTCATCTTCCCCAGACGAAGATGCCGCTCAAGTTTACAAATTCACTTCATTAACATAGCACATTCATACATTATTTACCAAATGTCATAGCATCTGCATACGGAATGCATATAGCACAATGTTATTTATTTTGAGAACATAATTACACAATGCATTTTATACATCATGACATTGCATACAACTAACTCTTTACCTTTTCTGGAAAGATCAATTGACAGACAAACATTATCGACTACTTATATGACCTGACAGTCTTCTCGAAGGCTACATCTGATAGAGAGTTGTTTCAACATTTTCCTCAGAAGGTCATTCTCAAGTACATGCATCTGCTGGTTCAATTTAAATCGACCAATGATTTATCGTGATTCGTTTCCAGTAGATTCTTTCTCTGGCTCAGTTAAATAAACCTAAATATTTTTCTGATTTGTCTCCAGTTAAAGATAAATAAAGACCTCTGCTGGTTCATTTTAAATCGACCAACAATTTATCTTGATCTGTTTCTGATAGACTTCTTTCCCTGGTTCAGTTAAATCGACCCTAATATTTTTCTGATTCGTCTCCAGTTAAAGATAACTCAAGACCTCTACTAGTTCAGTTTAAATCGATCAATGATTTATCCTGATTCGTCTCCCGGTAGACTTCTTTCCGTGGTTCAGTTAAATCGACCCTAAGATTTTTCTAATTCGTCTCCAGTTAAAGATAATTCAATACCTTTACTAGTTCAGTTTAAATCGATCAATGATTTATCTTGATTCATCTTTCAGTAGACTTCTTTCTCTGGTTCAGTTAAATCGACCCTAAGATTTTTCTGATTCATCTCCAGTTAAAGATAATTCAAGACCTCTGCTGGTTCCATCTAAATCTGTCAATGATTTATCCTGATTTGTTTTCCGGTAGATTTCTTTCTCTGGTTCAGTTAAATCGACCCTAAGATTTTTATGATTCTTCTCTATTTAAAGATTATTCAAGATGTTTGTTGGTTCAATTTAAATTGATCAATGATTTATCCTGATTCATTTTCCAGTATACTTCCTTCTCAGGTTCAGTTAAATCGACCCTATGGTTGTGCTGATTCGTCTCCAATTAAAAGATAACTCAAGACCTCTCTGTTAGAACACAGTTTGATTCTACAACCCTTAATTAGAGTTTTGATGATAACAAACACAAAGAACAAATATGCACTCTAAAATTGTGTTACTGTGTATGCAGAAGTTCTGACCAAAGCAGCATCAGAAGTTAAGCTTTCTTCCTGAGGTAATCAGAATCTGCGCTGAAGAATGATGATCAGAACATGCACTAAAGTGAAGAATACTCTGATTCTGAACAGAAGGTTCATATACAATCAGATTCTCACAACTCTAAGTCATCAATGTTCTGAAGCAATTGCAACATACAAGATTGTAAGATTCTGAAGCGTTACTATTCAATAAAGACAGCATCACATACAACAACTTCATTCAGACAGGATCTTCTCAATCTGGAAACTGCTTAAATTTCCATTATCACGCTTTATGTTGGACAGGATTCCATTGCCTATATAAACAAGCTAAGAGGACAAATCATTGACGATTTTTTTGCTACACTACTGCAATACAATTAAAAATGTTGCAAGCTTACACACTTATTTCTACGCTCTAAATTGTGTAAAATATCATAGTTGTGATAACTGTTTTTGTAACGAAAAACAACCATACACAAAATTATTTTACTTTGATTAAGCCATTTTTTCCTTGAGATTGACCGAATTGTGGTTATAACTCAAGAGGACTTTGACAGTTGTCAAAGTAGTGATTGTAATCAGTTTTTGATTAGTGGATTAAGTCCTCGTTGGAGAGAGGAGAAATCACCTTGACGGGTGGACTTGAGTAGTTTGAGATCAAATGAACCAGGATAAAAATATTGTGTCTTTGCGCATTTGATTTTAAGTTTTCAATTCAACCCCCCCTTCTTGTGTTTTTCACTTCTTCAATTGGCATCAGAGCGCCTGGTTCTGAGTTAATACACTTAATCGTGTCAGTACAAGGTCCAAGCTTTAGAAAGACACTATGGTGGGACCAAGCCAAAACATCAGCAATGACTATCATGAAGACAAGGACAGAATCAGTGGCAAACCTGCAGTCTTTGATGGAGAAAATTTTGACTACTAGAAAGACAGAATTGAGAGCTTCTTTCTGGCCCATGATGCTGATCTATGGGACATGGTAACTGATGGATACACACATCTAGTGGATGGTAGTTGTCAGAAGATAGACAGAAAAATGATGTCTGACCAGCAAAAACGTGATTTCAGAAACCATCATAAAGCCAGAATAATACTCCTCAGTGCTATCTCATACTCAAAATATGAGAAAAATCTCAAACAGAGAGACAGCCAAAAACATCTTTGACTCTCTGAGAATGATGCATGAAGGCAACATACAAGTCAAAGAAACCAAGGCCCTTGCGCTCATTCATAAGTATGAGGCATTCAAGATGGAAGATAGTGAATCCATAGAAGCAATGTTCTCAAGATTCCAAATACTTGTTATTGGGATGAAGGTTCTTGACAAAGGATATTCTACTACTGATCACGTAAAGAAGATCATCAGAAGTCTACCCAAGCAATGGAGGCCAATGGTCACAGCACTTAAGCTAGCTAAAGATCTAAACAAGATATCTCTGGAGGAACTTGTCAGCTCCCTCACAAGTCACGAGATAGAGCTAGAAGAAGATGAGCCTCAAAAGCAAGGTAAGCCACTGGAATTAAAATCTAACAAAAAATCTGATTCTAAGGTTTTGCAGGCTATGGAAGAAACCTTTGATGGATCCTCATCAGAAGAAGATGAATTGTCTCTCCTCTCCAGAAGGGTGAATCAACCGTGGAAGCATAAACAGAGGAAATTCAGAAATCCTAGAAGATCAGAGAATCAAAATGAATCCTCCTCCAGATACAGAAAGTATGAGTCTTCCTTTGGACATAAAAGATCTGAAGGCTCTTCAGGACACAGAAAGTCAAATAACAAGGACATCATCTGCTATGAGTGCAATGAGCAAGGGCACTACAAAAGTGATTGTCCAAGGCTTCAGAAGGAGAATCCCAAAAAGAAGTTTTTCAAGGAGAAGAAGAAAAGCCTCATGGAAACATGGGACGATTCATACACTTATCATGCTGACTCAGAGTCAGATGATGAAAGAGCAAACATAGCTCTCATGGCAAACGTGTTAGAAGACAGTGAAGCTTCTGGTTCAGACTCAGAATCAGACACTGAAGAGGTATTCCATGACTTCACTATTAATTTTACTAAGGCTGAACTTGCAGAAAGTCTAAATGAAATTATGGAAAGGTATCAGCAAATCAGAGTCAAATTCAAGAACCTGAAAAGGGATCTTGTCTCTGACTCTGAAAAGACTGAGAGTCTCAGATTAGAAAATTTTGAGTTAAAAGAAAAAGTTTCAAAATTAGAAAACTATTTGCAAAACTCTCAGAAGGAAATACTCTCAGAGACTCCCAATAATGCTTATGAGATCATCAAAGAGTATGATCACAACTTTCACAAGTTTCTAGCTAAAAACATAGATAGAAGCAAGATGGCTTCAATGATCTATGGAGTTAGCAGGAATGGCAGAAAAGGGATAGGATATTAAGGTAAGGTATCTACACCTATGAAAATCATGGACCTAGTCATAAAACGCACACCACTTAAATCTCACTTCATATATGGGCACACACACGACCTAAAATACACTAGTAATGATTACTCTGTAAAACCAAAATTCAACCAGAATTTTTGTAAAACTAACAAACCAGGACCCAAGAAGATATGGGTACCTAAGGACAAAATTATATATGTAGCAGATATCTTTAGAAGCAAGGCTAAAAAACCAGTCATGGTACCTGGACTCTGGATGCTCTCGACACATGACGGGAAGAAAGCATATGTTCCAAAGCCTGGAACTTAAATCTGAAGGATTTTACACTATTTTCTGAAATAGATGCCTCCCCAAAAATCATAGTCAGATACCTTGAAGCTTGCAAGGCTAATGGGACTATTCCAGAAATCAACATTCAAGATTTGCACAAGCTAGCTCCAGAGGTTATGCTAAAGAAATCCAAAAAGAGGAAAGCAATAGGAGAAGGATCCTCTCAGAAGACACCTAAAGCTGTAAAAAAGAAAGGTAACCCATCTTTTGTTTCTGTTATAAAATCAATAGCTGTCTCTGTTCCAACATCTGAAACTATTCCCCCTCAACCAACAGAAAATCCTTCACCCCGAACATTTGAGGATTTTGATATAGAGTTTGACCCATCTGTAACTCTTGGAAATTTTTTGAATGAACCTCACTCCCCCATTCAAAATCCAAATCCAGAACATCATCAACCAGAACTTGCCAAAGTTCTATATGAAATTGAAATGTTTGATCAAGACTTTTCCTCACCAATACCAGAAAACCCAAACACTTAATCTCCACTCCCAGATAATCCAAACACTCAACAACAACCAGAAAAATCCAAACTCTCAACAACAACCAGAAAATCCACAACCACACTCTCCTCAACCAGAACATCTGAACCTCAACTCATCACAACCAGAAAATAGACACTCTCTCTCTCCACCTTCTGAAAACCCATCCTCCGAAATTCCTGAACCAGAAACTCAACACGCTACCGCAAACCAATCTGAAGACTCTCCTTCAGATTTTGATACCACTATCCCAATCCCTGGAATAACAGAACCCCTTATGGTTCGCTTACCTCTCACTATTCATGATATTCCATAAATCCCTTCACCATATGAATCTACACCACCAAACACCCCTAACACACCAATTCTAATTCCTGACTCTCCCACTCCTTCACCCATCAACCATCCAGCTGACAACCTCAGAATTGTCATTGATCCACTAATGCTGGACCGACTAGCTTCCACCTCAAACAAAATTGCCATTCCAAACCTAAACCAACCGCAACCAAATCAGATGTTGGCAAGAGTCTATTGATTTTTGAAACAGAAATGCAGGAATGGATCAATTCTTTAAAGCAAGAAAGCCAAGAGATTTCTAATCTTGCTGCTTCTGATTCTCTGTGGGAAAGATTCAGAAAATGGCTCAACTCTGAAACTCTGAAGCTGAAAGAATTGGGCTATGGAAGGGCTCAACAGAACTTTAGTGATCAGCTGAAAGCCTTCCAAGATCAAGTTCTGAGCTAATGGTGCAAGAAAGAAATTCTTCCGCTGGATAATGCTCCCTGGAAAGAGAACCATCCTTCAGAAGTTGTTGAACCAGATTCTAATAGTCTCTCTCTGACTACTGCTCCAGAAAACATGATTGCAGCAGAAGAAGTGGCTCAATCAGAAGAGGCTGCAGAATGTTCTGAACAACATGCAACCCCTAAAGATACACCAACTTCGTCTCTAGTCATGCAAACTCTGGAAGAGTTGAAGAAAGAGAATGCATTAATCCATGTTAGACTAGATAAGAAAGAGGATACAAACAAAGAGATCAAGGGTATTTTGGATAAACAATACGATACTACAAAAGAAATCAAAGACATTCTGGGAAAGCATGAAGAATCAAGCACTCAGATCAAGAGCTTGTTGGAAGCGTTGTTCACAGGTCTTCCCCCTCCTTCTTAGATTTTCTGTAAAACTGTTTATCTGTAATCTTTTATCTTTACCTCCTTGTTTTTGAAACTTGTCATTGCATTCTGTTTTCAATATAATTCATACTTTTGACTCTGATTATATTGCTTTTTGATACCTGACAAAAAGGGGGAGAAAGTAAGATATTTTCAATAAGAGTATACTGGGACAAAGTCTCAAACATTCTGAATATTTTAACCTCTACTTTCTGAAAAGCTTGAACAGGAACACATTTTATTAAGAATAGAAGGAGATGCATCAAAAGCTCTGACGAGAAGGAACTTCAGGGAAGTAATCAACTTAGGGGGAGTCTCTCTTATGTTTTTTGTTCTATATTTTTCATTGAAAATTCTAGTTTTTGTCATCATCAAAAAGGGGGAGATTGTTAGAACATAATTTGATTCAACAACCCTTAATTAGAGTTTTGATGATAACAAACACAAAGAACAAATATGCACTCTAAAATTATGTTACTGTGTATGCAGAAGTTCTGACCAAAGCAGCATCAAAAGTTAAGCTTTCTTGCCGAGGTAATCAGAATCTGCGCTGAAGAATGATGATCAGAACATACGCTGAAGTGAAGAATACTCTGATTCTGAACATAAGGTTCATATACAATCAGATTCTCACAACTCTAAGTCATCAATTTTCTGAAGCAATTGCAGCATACAAGATTGTAAGATTCTGAAGCGCTACTATTCAATAAAGACAACATCACATACAACGACTTCATTCAGACAGGATCTTCTCAATATGGAAACTGCTTAAATGTCCATTATCAAGCTTTATGTTGGACAGGAATCCATTGCGTATATAAACAAGCTAAGAGGACAAATCGTTTACAATTTTTTTTGCTACACTACTGCAATACAATTCAAAATGCTGCAAGCTTACACACTTATTTCTACGCTCTAAATTGTGTAAAATATCATAGTTATGATAACTGTTTTTGTAACAAAAAACAACCATACACATAATTATTTTACTTTGATTAAGCCAGTTTTTCCTTGAGATTGACCGGATTGTGGTTATAACTCAAGAGGACTTTGACAGTTGTCAAAGTAGTGATTGTAATCAGTTTTTGATTAGTGGATTATGTCCTCGTTGGAGAGAGGAAAAATCACCTTGACGGGTGGACTGAAGTAGTTTGAGATCAAACGAACCAGGATAAAAATATTGTGTCTTTGCGCATTTGATTTTAAGTTTTCAATTCAACCCCCCCCCCCCCCCCCCTTCTTGTGTTTTTCACTTCTTCACTCTCCTGGTTCAGTTTAAATTGACCAATGATTTATCTTGATTCATTTCCTGTAGACGCTTCCTCTAGATCAGTTAAAGTCGCCAGAAGATTTATTCTGATGCTTCTTCCAGTTGAAGTCAACAGTTATTTTGGTTGGCATCTATAAGCCCATCTCCGACAATTCTCTGTCACCTATCCAAATGGAATCTCTAAGCCCATTCCCATTACAATCAACCAATAGCGTTACCTCTTGCACAATCGAGTGCAAATTTCTGGGCACTTAAGTGTTCAATCATCTTCTACCCTTAAGTCACGAATGGCGGACAGGCCAATCTAACTCTTCAGGTTTAAGAAGATTGAACAGGGGAAGCTGTTGTACCCCAAAATTTACCCTCCTATTTCTCTCAAAGCATTCTTTCAAGACTCATCAAATAGTCAAGGCATTCAAGTTTTGATTAGTCAAGGTGCTCCTCCTAAACCAAAGGCCTATAACTAGGGTTTGGAGTTTCTAAAGGATATTTGGTGTGCAAAGGTCTCAAGTGGCTTCCATGTTTCTTCTTAGGTCCTCAACAAGCTTCATGTCAAGCTTCATGCCCTACATCAAAAATTTTCTCAATCAATGGTTCAAATGTTTAAAAGTCAACTGTATTGGTCAAAAAGTCAACTGTAGTCAACATACAGTCAAACTTCAAGATTTTTGGTCAACATCAACATTTTGAAGTGATATTCATCATTTGATCAAGGGTTGATCATGATTTCCCAAGGAAAGTCCTCAAATCATCAAAAGTAATGATTTGTCAAATTAGGGGTTCCTTAGGAGAAGTCAACTAAACTTTGACCAAGCATAACTTTCACAGGCTTAATCAGTTTTTCCCAAACCAAAGCTCATTTTGAATAAAATTCAATTCTCTACAACTTTGCTTTTATTGTCAAGTTCAAAAAATGCTTCATTTGGAAGATATGAGCTCACATATTATAGGTCATTTTCAAAATTCAACAAAAGACACTTTTTTCAAGACAACTTTGCATTGTGTCCCTGAAGCTCCCAGGATCTGATTCCTATCCTTTTTGTAGTCTGAAGTACACTAGAAGACACCCACGATCATCACCGGTTTTAGGTATAATTTCTTTAACTCAATCTATTGAAATACGCATTGTCAATCAATTTAATGCATGCATATATGTTTGTGACAATGATTAGAAGAGAGCTAACGTATCACATGTAAGTTTAAGGGCTGAAACTGCAGAACACCATTGTTAGGGCTCAAGCATTTTTGAGCTTCGGATCTAGTGATGCAAGGACTTTCAGTCTAAACCGAGGCCAAATTTGAATTCAGGAGATAATTTTATGTGGAATAAACCTCTTAGTTGTTCACGAATCTAATGTTTTGCAGGTTTTTCATTTTTGTGCCAACCGGAGAAGACAACCGTGAGTTGAGTCCGGCGTGTTGACTCTGGTGGCCCAAGTGCCAACATCTAATTGGTCCATTGGAATCCATCATGACGCGCGTTTGAAATTTGAAAGTTTGACTGATTTCTTAATATATTGTTTTCGTTTTATTATATTAATGAATGAGCAGGGTGATCTAGTGGTAACAAACGCGTGCTTAAGGCTTTCCTCTCCTAGAACTTGAGTTTGTATCCCAGGTTTTGTCATTTTGGAGTTTCAACATTTTTTTGCAGATTATTGAACGCCTGGACCTCCTCCTCGTTGGGCCTAAAAATTGCAAATTCACACCCCTCTATTTCCTGTTGCCACGCTTGGGCCTAAGACATTGGGCTTGAGACAATTTCAACTTTCACCCCCTGATTGCTGGTTACAACCCGACCCATTATTACCATTTTTTTTAATTCTAATTCTTTTTCTTTTTCTTTACATTAATTAATTTCTTATTTATAAAATCAAAATCACAAAAATAATTAGAATTAGTTTTCTTTAATTAAATTAATTTTTATAAATCATTTTTTATTAATTAATTAGACTTAGGAATTTCTTAATTTAACTTAAATATTTCTTAATAAAAAATACAAAACAACCAAAAATATTTCTTTCTTTTTGTCACTTAGAAATTTTTAGGGCTTTCTGTTCTCCGCATAGTAATTTTTTTTATTCGCATTTTTATTTTAAAATATTATTTAATTTCCTATGGATTGTAATAGCTTAATCTAGGACCTTTACATTTTCTTATCACCCATTTATTTGGTTTTTAATTCCTCCATCCCGAAGCATTGTAATAGCATAGTTTAAATTCCCTCACTTTTATTTTATGTACATATATTAACTGCTAGATGAATGTTAATAGACGTGCATGATAAGATCTAAAAACAAACGGTAGAAAAACCTAAGTGTTTAAAGATAAATAACCGAAACATAACACACTCGCACACACACCTCTAAGGTACCCTCACTTGTTGCTTTTGAAAAACAGTCATGTCCCTTGAACGTGGGATACTTTAGCAAATACCCTCGGTTAAAAAGATCGTAGTCCCTCTATGACCCTTCGATGCTGCCTTCGGTAAATGATCTAGTCCCTTACGATAAAATTGCTAAAGTGCCCTACGAGTTGCATTTATGACTGTACGATGACCCGCACCTGTCCCTAAAAACATCCAACCACAGGGCTACCTACTGACTAATAGTAGGGTAACACTTTCTAAAGGAAAAGAGGAAAAGAACAAAGACCGTTCGAGTAGATAGACAGTTCATAGTTGCTTGCTCACAAAAAAAAACAATTTCTTACACATACGCAAACCCTTCTCTAAATAATTTCACACTTTGTATACGTTCTCCACAATACGAGAAACATTACAAAGTTCGCCGCACTAAGGCGCCTTTTCAAAAAATATTTTCAAATACACTTACACCAAAAAAGCATTTTCAAAAGTGAGCTCGCAACTAAGAGCCCGTAGATAACTACGGATGGAAAGGGTGATAACACCTTCCCTTTCCATAACCTACCCCCGAACTCAAAATCTTTAAAAATGTCTTTCCTGTTCTTTTCACCATTTCCTTTGTTGGATAAAAGAAAAGTCAGTGGCGACTCTTGCTAACCGCAACATTTGCGATAAAACGCAAAAACCAGTAAAGTCAGTTCTCCCACCGTATTACACTTGGGTATTGAGAAAATTGTAATCAGAAGTTATTATAGTGAAATCTCTTGGAAGTACAATGAGACTGGACTACTCTTGATTTGTGGGAGGAACCAAGATAATTGCCTGTGTCTCTCTTTCTCTTTGTCTCTACTATGATATTATCTTATTCGGTGCAAACATGTTACCCTGAATTAGATTCTAGACTTTGTATTTAGAATCTGATAAGATAGTTTTGAAAAAGAAATAAATAATTGATGCAATTCAATCCACTTCTCGTGTTTTTCTCACCTTCAACGATCAAAAGTCGATTATGTTAATTTTTTAAAGGAAGAGGTAGGTAGGTACAGCCATTCGTCTACTTTTCCTGCTCAAATAACAAGGTTGAATGCTTCTCTTGATGATGGGTAGGAACGCTGAAAGAAGGCTTCTAAAGAAGTGGTTGAGGCGTGTCAAGCGATCGAAATGGCTAGAAAAATTCTTCAACAGAAGAAGGATGATAGATCAATGCTTTGAAAGGCCTCAAAGAGGAGGTGGTTTATTCACAACGAAGATCTCATTAATCCCTTCAACGGGCTGGAAGCATTTTATAATGAGAGATGAGATTGATCTGGAGAGAAAACTTAATCAGGAGAGAAAAATTAATATCTACATTAATAATTTAATAAATAATTCTTGATTAATTTATTGATTGATATTTTACCCTTTTATCTCTCATTATAAAAACACTCCTATTTAATACTTGATATGTCACATCCTCATCTCTTTCATGTTCAACCTTTCAACTTCCATCACAGCAACTACAGAACTCTGTCGTTCATTTCAATTAATCAAAGTCTTAACCTCATCAAATATGTTAAAAAAATCATTTTATTTTCTCTTTCAATTAAATCGAAAGTTTATTCTTTTATAAAAATTGTTCCTTTTGCTCAATTAGACCTAAAATTTCATACTATAAGATTTATAAAAAAAACTAATGTCATACGGTATTATTAAAGCTTAAATTATCTTTTGTTAATAAATCAATACAATATAATAATGTAAGATGAGTTCTTTGATAAGTTTTACACTTGGCAAACTCTCATTAATTCTTCTATTTATATTTCATCTATAAAGAGAAACTTCCTATAAATGTATTACTATTATTTATAATTTATTTTTTAATTGGTCTCATTAATATCAAGACCATGATTATTTTATGTATCACGCTTACAACATATCATTGTGATTGGCTTTTTGGAGCATTCCAATCGTTGACAACCATTCAACTTCCCTCGGAAATCGTTTTTTTTTATTTTCAAGTTCACAATGCAACCTTCTGTATACCGGGTAATTAATTCTCCCCAATTTCCAAACCCTAATTCATGTATTGAGATGGATCTAAGAGGAGATTTCAAATTCTACTCATCAATGAATTATGTTTCCCAGGTAAGTTCATGAATCACAATTTAAATTGATTTTGTTTTATTTTGTGCTAAATCCATATGAATTTCGTGGACATAAATAGGTATTATTCGTCTTAGATTGTAAACATATTCGATTTCTTCTTGATAGTTGTGGCAGTTATTATTCACAATTTTGCATCCATCTTTTTGTGTTAGGTTTGTTCATGGCTTCCAGAGGTGTCAACTTTGTTAACGAAATAACTCCTGCAAAGGAGTCGTGGAACATTGATGTTCGAGTTGTCCGCTTATGGATCGTACCAGACATGAATGTGAAACATAAATATTTTGCAATGGAAATGGTTCTCATGGATGATAAGGTGATTTTTTTATTTCATTTACCGTTTAAGTTAAATTGCAATAAAATGTTTTATACCGATATAAACTGAATTTCATATTGTTTGTGATTTGATAGGGTGACAAAATCCAAGCTTCAGTTTGAAAAATCTTGCTGCCTCGATTTGAAAATAAAATTAAGGAGGGATCTTCGTATAATTTCAAGTCATTTGGTGTTGCTGCTAATACTGGAGCGTTTAGGACTACGAAACACCAGTTTAAATTGAATTTGTAGAATGGCACGATTGTCACTAATGTTGGAACTAGAATTACAACATTATTGCCTTATTTGTTTGTATCTTTTACATATATTCTTGAAAACATAGACATGGACTACTTGATTGGTAGTATACCTTATGTTTTAGTATGTTTTTCATATATTTTTATAGTTGTGCATCTAAAGTTCTAATTTCTTAAATATTTTCCAGATGTTATTGGTATTTTGTCTTCTGTTGTTCGTGAAAGGGTGTATGAAAGGAATCGTGTAGCTACAAAATTTAAAGTTATTGAGTTGGAAGCCAATGGGTAACATATTTTTTGTGAGTTATACATTACATTGTTATGTAATATTCTAATCATTTGTCTGATTAAATTTTATAGCTCATGTAGAATTAAGCTTGAGCGCACGTTATTTGGATCGTATGTTGATGCCCTTGACGCCTTTCTGCAATCTGGTTGTAATGAAAGTGTTGTTGTGGTTGCTCAATATCTGAAAGTGAAATTGTATAATGGAAAGGTCCAACTTCAAAATGCAATGGACTCTACCAAGCTTTTGTTCAACCTTGAAATTCCTGAGGCAGGCAATTTGAAGGCCCACGATAAAGTTGGTTCCACTACACAACCATTCAGTTATATGAAGGATGCTTCAAAGTTGAGTTTAGAAGAATAATTTTTGAAATTGAGTCAACGTAAAACAATTGAGGAACTGAAGGATTGTCAAGATGTAATATTTCGCCATCAATTCATACAAAAATTACTTGAGATAGACTGTCTACTTTTTAGTTTTTTAACTTAACATAAATTTCTTGTGTGTTGAATATTGTTTGTATTGTGTTAGGGACAATCAAACATGTTTTTGGTGGAAATGATTGGTGGTATGGTGCATGTGTCTGCAACAAGGGTGTTGTTACAGACTCAAAAAGGATTTTTTGCCTTAAGTGCGAAAAGCATGTTTGGACAATTGCGCCAAGGTATTTCACTGTTAATTATGTTTATACTTTCTTAATGATTATTGCGTAGATGTTTATTGATTATTATGGATTACATATATAGGTACCGTATCAAACTCGGGGTGATTGATGAAACTGATTTTGCCACATGTGGATTGATGAAATTGATCAAATGGATTGTGTGAGTGTTTCATTTTTACATATATCTATTACCTATTTTATTTTGTATTATGAGTTGTTATCTAATGTTTCTATTTGTAATATTTCGGATTTTAGGATGATGAGCCAACAGTTTTGCCAATAGTTATTGGTGAATTGGTTGAACAAACTATGCTCTTTAAGATATTTGTGAATAATGACATGAACTCTGAGTTTGAACAATCATTTCGTGTAAAAAATTGTGTACTGACCAAGGTATTATGGCTAAATTCAAAAATGTTGTTCACGTATTATATATATTATCGTATGTTATTGTGTATTGTTGTAGTTGAACTTCATTATATGTCTTCATACACTATTTATTAATATCAATGTATGTTTAATATAGAACTCTGGTGGTGTTGAGGATGATTTGGTTGTTGGTGTTGTTCATAATGACATATATGTTGTTGTGGTTCAAGATTTGGGAAGCAAGTTTGAGAACATTGTTGCCGAGGAGAAATGTGGAGACAATAGTTCGTCATCCAAACTTATTGAAGAAAATGTTGCTGAAAGCATTCCTGTTAAAAGGGGCATAAACCAAGTTGCTGATGAAAATGACAGATCCAACTCAAGAATTACGAAATACATTAAGATTGAGAAGGATTGATTTGCACATGTCTTCTTTCAGTCTTATTTTATATCAATAATAATATGTAATTCACATTTAAATGTTCTGGATGATTCCCGTGTTTGATTTTGGGGGCATATGTTAAGTTTGAATTTGTGTTTTTAACTTTTGATTTATGTTACAATTTCTGGTGTTGTTTGTTATTTTACTTGGATTACTTTTGGTATTGTGTAACGATATTCCGTTGTCGTGTTTGTTATGTTAATCCATTTTTGGCATAATATAAATATGTTAAGTATGTTAATCAACAATGTCTTACTGTTATTATTGTTATTCTGTTCATTTTATATATCTACTCTTGTTGATACTTTTTTATGCTATCTGTTTAGGAGCAATCATTTAAAAAGGTTGGTGTCAGTAGTCCGTCTTATAAGAGGAAACAACTTAACTGATAATTAACACATTGCAGGTATGTAATATTATACCAACTATGATTAACATTTTGCACATTGTATATATTTCATGTTATAGTGTGATTTATCAAGCACTAAACAACTGTGAAACCTGCATATACAATGTACACATATTTTCTGTCTTATTTATATTCATTATGTAAATATTTGCATAAGTTTAAAAAAGATAATAATTAGTGAATCTACCTGGGTTGAAGTGCGATAAATAATAAACAACTCAATCAACTTCAGTTGTTGTATTTGCATTAATTCAATCATTCTTTTGTTGTAACATTAAAGACTTCACAACTTTTTTGGGAACCTGTTTCAATTAATATACTTAACAGTTTCAATGTCATTCCCCAACAACTGCTTCCAACTATTGATATTCTTCCGCACACACACTTATATAATATATATATATATATATATATATATATATATATATATATATATATATATATATATATATATATATGTGTGTGTGTGTGTGTGTGTGTGTGTGTGTGTGTGTGTGTGTGTGTGTGTGTGTGTGTGTGTGTTTTGGATCCTTTTTACACATCTATTCCAACACTCACTCATATTGTACATGTAGTAATCTATATCGTTGTCTATGGATGTAAATGACTCATCAAATGTCAGGCATCGGAGGAAGATGATATTACAAAAGAAAAAGTCTAAACATAGTCTAAAAGTCACAACTTTGTAAACAATATGTATTTATTTATATTAACATATAAATGGAACCAATCATGATAACAATTTTACTATAGCATCTGACGTATAAATTTATGCTATTTTATGTTAGATGAAAATATTACACCTGTTATGCATACCACTGGACTTGGAGGTTCATCCTGTATGCAACATCTTTCTCTGAGAACTCCATTGTCTACATTAATAACATGTAAATTCTCCATATCACTTTTCTATTCCATATATTTGATTACAATGTTGTCCATTTGTTATATAAAAATATGTCTATTTTTAATTTTGTAATTTGTAATATGTTGGAGCTACCAGTGAAACAACTTATGTGAATACTAGAGCAAGTGCTACTATTGACAATGATGGTTGTACATTTTCCCCAAACGTAAGCAACCACCGCTGTCTAATTCGTGCACACCTCTAAAACTGTTATGTAACCGAATGAATTGCCAAGACTATAAAAGTAAACATTACAAAGGCAACATCCGAGCATATAATAGTAGGTTCTATTTTACATCTATGGGTGGTAAGATCCAGTCGAACTCTTACAGTGGTTCTCCCAAATTTATTCTCAGTGGACCAAATTTTCACAGAATTGGTAGTCTGATTCCAGAAGATGGAGTAGTTCCCAAATTTGCACAGCTTTATATTCATGACACAACAAATGAGGTAAACAACAGTTATAGATAATTTCTAGATAATTGAGTCACAGAGGTTGAATTGGCTACGCATGAACCAGACATCAATAAGATGTGATATGTTAAGTGGATTACAAGAAGCTGTTTATAGCAAAGAAATTAATCCATCTACAGTAGGAAAGCGTGTTGTACTGTCTGCACTTTTACTGGCAATCCAAGATACATGTTTAACAACTGTTAGGATGCAATGGAAATTTGCAAAAAAATTGGTTATCCTGATTTGTTCATCACCATCATGTGCAATGCTAATTGGCCATAAATCAAAAACTTTGTTTGCACCGAGTGATCATCCGGAAATTATTTCTAGAGTCTTTAAGGGAAAGCTTGATGAAATGATGAGTGATTTTAAAAAGGAAAAAATATTCGGAAACGTCGTTGCAAGTAATTGAACAACTTAATTGGAGTGTTATTGATTATTTATATATATAACTAAAGAAATTTTAAATTAAATTTGCCTTGTTTCTCAGGGACATACACCATAGAGTTTTAGAAGAGGGGTCTGACGTACGCACATATTTTGTTATGGCTCGATGCATCAAATTCATTAAAAATAAGTGCTGACATAGACAAATTCATATATGTAGAACTACCCGATGGTAATCTGTATCCTAAACTTGCAAGTGTTGTTTCAAATTTTATGATGCATGGGCCATACGGAAAGGCCAATGTAAATTCCCCATGTATGAAAGATGGCAAGTGCTCCAAAATTTTCCCAAAGGATTACTAAAGTTCCACCACAGTGAACGACGAGGGCTATCTAAAGTATATGTATTGAGATTCTAGTTTATATATTCAGAAAAGGGGAATAAGCTTGGGCAATAGGTATGTAGTTCCTTACAATCCCAAATTATTAGTGAGATATCACGCACATATCAATGTTGAGTATCGCAACAAGGGAAATGCTATCAAGTATTTGTTTAAATATGTTAATAAAGGCCTTGATAGAGCGATAATTGAGATTTCAAATAGATCTGAAGACAAACATGTTTTGGATGAAATAAAACAATACTACGAATGTCGTTATTTGGCACCGTGTGAAGCTGTCTGGAGAATTTTTGAGTTTGGCATACATCATAGGTGGCTTTCTGTTATAAGGCTTACTTTTTACCTTGAAAACGAGTTGTCTATAATGTTTTTGGAAATTCATACAATTGAGTCTGTCATAAACTGTAATGAAGACATTGACACCATGTTTTTGGCTTGGTTTGAGGCAAATAAACAATATTTACAAGGACGAGGTTTGACTTATGCTGAATTTCCTAAAATGTTCATTTATGATCAAAATATCAAACAGTGGCATCCAAGACAAAGAGGTAACTCTATGGGAAGACTTACTTATATTCCCCCCATATATGGTAATGTTTTTTATTTAAGTCTATTGTTGACTTTACAAAAGGGTTGCACGTGTTATAATGACATTAAAATCGTTTCTAGCACAATACACAAAACCTATAAGGAAGCATGTGTCACATTGAGGTTGCTATGAAACGACAATGAATTTGTGTATGCTATTACAGAAGCCAGTCAGGTGGTCTCCGGTAACTAGTTGGGGAAATTGTTTGTTATGTTATTGTTTATGGACTCAATGAAAATTCCTTATGTGGTTTGGGACACAACGTGGAAACTCCTGTGCGGTGGAATTTTGTATGATGCAAGGAAGCGACTGAACAACCCATACATTAATATATATGTTTAATCAATGTTTTATTCTATCTTTGAATTATGTTGAAATCCATGAATTCGGTTGCAAGGCTTCAGATTACTGATGACGAATTGAAGAATCTATGTTTGGTTGAGATCGAAAAATTGCTTTCGTCAAACGGTAATTCTCTTGATGACTTTGAGTCCATGCCACAACCTTCACATTCAAAAATGGCTCAATTTAGGAATAGTTTAATGGTTACTGAATTAAACTACGACAAGGAAAATTTGGCTGCAATTCATATGACATTGATGTCAAGCTTGACTGCTATAAATAGACCACTCTTTCACACTATTTTTCATCCATAATTTCATAATCATCCCAACTCACTAGATTTCTCCTAAATTTGTTGCTCTTCACATCGAAGAACAACAACAAAGAAAACTTGAAGCATCCATCAACAATCATTAGGAGAATCCACAAGTTATAAAAAAATCTCTCCTAAAGTTCTTGTTCTTCACATCGAAGAACAACAACAAATAAATACTAAGCCTTCAGAATTCGGTATTCATCCAGGAAATCACATTAGAGAAAGGAAAGAAAAAGCATGAAGAACAAAGGGAGGAAGCAGCTTAAGTGGGTCACTGCATTCTAGGTTGGTAAAACTGAACCTTTAATTGTATGACTGAATATTTGCATATGTTTTAATTTTTGTATGATTATGTTGGTTCGTTGATCTAATATTTATTGTAGGATTTATTATAATAGGTTTAAACCTTTTTTATATTATTATATAATTATCTATTAAACTTTGTTATAATTAGTGATTAATATTTTGTATAGTATATGAAGCTTTTTTTTTCCAGAAATTAGTTTTTAGAGATTATTTCAAACCCCTTTTTTTAGTTTGTTTCATTAGGGAAAATTCAAAAGAATTAACCTTTTCCTAACTCTATCTACACCCCCATAATTTACTGCGCTAACTTAATTCATACCCCCACCTGCGTTTTGGGCCCAGTTCAATATCTGAACTAGGGCCCTACTACATATACCCTCTATTTTGCTAGCCCAACACAATATACACCCCATGCGTTTCTTAATTTAATCCCTTTATTATTTATAATTATTATCATTTATATTTTATATTTTAATATATTTATTATTATTATAAAATCAAATTTATTTTCCTGACTCATCCAAATATTTACTTATTTATTGCATTAAAATCATTTTTAAATCATGAATTAATGAGATATTTTTATAATTAACACATTAAAAAACATTCAACCAACACTAAACTCTTTTTTCATAATAAACTAACTCAACAATTAATTTTCAAAAAGGATTACGAATATATTTTAATTGACTGCGCACTTCGTCTAAACTACTCCGCTATTCACACATCCAGGCTAAGTACAAGGGGATTTCAAATATCTTCGTAATCCATAAAAAAACACCAACCAACAGCAAACTATAAATTGGGACTCTGATTCCTTATAAGAGGACACATATGCATACGACTAAAATCGTGGCGAGTTCCCCTAATAAAATATTAAAACCCTATTTCTTAAAAATCGTGCTTCTAACCCTAGTATCTGTGTGAACAAGGTAGATGAGGGGTGCCTAACACCTTCTCTTTGTCTAAGAACGAGTCCAAAAAACCTAGAATCTCTAACTTTTTAGGGTTATCCTTTATATTCTCTTCCTTAGGATAAAAAATAAGGGTGGCGACTCTCTATTTAAAATCGGTTACAACAATTGGCGACTTCACTGGGGACTCAGCCCTAGGGTTTAGAAACTTCTCACTTTTAGGTTTAGGGTTTTTTAGGGTTTTTCTATATTTTTTGTTTCTATATTTATTTGTTTTATTTATTTATTTGGTTTTATTTATTTCATATTATTGTCAATGTCATATTATTTGTTGTGGTGGGATTTTAATTTCATAAAATATTTTTCAAAACCCTTAGACAGAAGGTTCGTCTATTAGCCAAGGGGATACATCAACCCTATGAGTTTATGTGACGAATTCACCTAGAGTCAATTGAATTCCGAAAAAGGAATACGTTTCAAGAGGCATCCTCTTGGGGGTAGGACTTTGGAATGAAACTTATGACTCTTTGTATAACCCTAAAACAAAATCTCATTGTGAGACCTTATACGACCTTAGAGACGAAAGTTTTGGTCTACAATGAGGTTCCACTTAAGGGAGGCCCTTGTACCTTTCCCTATAGTGTAATCCATGATATCCTTAAGGAGACCAACTTATAGAGAGGGTAGAATATCCATAGGGCGGAACTAGGAACCTACATTCTAAGGATACCTTCCAAATCCCAATACAATCCCTAAACCCATGAGGGTTATCTTTACATCTATTACTATCTTTAGCCCGTAGGGCTTCCGTTTATCTATTACAATCCCGAACCTTTAGGGATTTTCTTTGTTTGTTATAATCCCTAGCCTGTAGGGATCCTCTTTCGTCTGTCACTATCCTTAGAATCTTAGGATTTTGACCTCCATAGATTGATAGGGACCCTTCTCACAAAGGACATCCTCGCTAATGCATGCCATGTGGTCTATATCAGGCCATGGGATCTAGTGACTGTTGACGGGTCACCATGTTCTCTCTTCCACGCTAGTCCCTCAAGTTAGACCTTCATCTCAACTGTTCATTGGTCTATAAAAATTCCTAGCTTTTAGGAACTCTCGTCCCTCTGTTATAATCCCTAGCTTGTAGGGATTCTTCTTCGTTTTTATTTATCCTTAAGGAGTTCCTGTCTGTCTCAATCTCTGAGTGAGTATAGGGTATCCTCATTTCCATATCTATCACTATCTTCGTCCTTGAGGAGTTCCTGCATGTCTCAATCTTTGAGTCAGTGTAAGACATCATCATTTTCATATCTACCATTAAACTTGTATAAGGCACCCCTACGTCTACCCTCTTCTACGTCTACGTCGCATTACATATCCGTGAAACTTTTTTGCATACGCAAAAGACAAAAAATATATTTTTTTCATACCCATGCATTTTCATACATTCATACATTTGCATCTCATGCATTTCGATCTTCGCCCTTATCCAACTTTTACCCATATGCTAGCTGATTTCTTAGTACCCGCAAACAAACTCAAGAAAGTATGAAATTGTGAAAGGATGAGATTAAACATTGGAGACCCAATCGAGCTTGGTCCTACAAATCTTATTATGGAGAGGAGGCAACCCTTCACTATACAATCCTATACAACGCATCCGTTTCAACTTTCATTGGTGATTCCCCCATTGCCCTATTAACATAATTGGTATGTGTTGTACCCCAAAATTTGCCCTCCCATATTCTTCAAAGTTTTGACACGCGTCATCTAGAAGGGTTCAAAGTCTACTCAAGGGCTACACAGTCAAACCATCCTCCTAAGCCAGTCAAACTAGGGTTTTGGTTCTGGCAAGGAAGTTGAAGTTTTCAAGGGCTCAATCAAGTCCCACATGCTCATATACAGTGTCAAGCATCCATATGTCAAGTTTCAAAACTCACAGCATCAAATTACACAGTCAAAAATCCTAATTGCTCCACAGTCAACTGTAGGGGCAAAATGGTCATTTGACAGTCAAAAGTCAAAATTTTTGGTCAACATCTTATTTTGAAGCCACAATCATCATTTGATCAAATCTTGACCATGATTTCACAAGAATGGCTCAAAAATCATCAAGGTGTCAAAAGTTTCCATTTTTGGACAGCTGAATAGTCAACTGTAACTTGACCAAGGCATAACTTTTTCATGGTTCATCAGAAAAATCCCATACAATGCTCATCTTGAAGGGGAGGACATTTCCTACAACTCATCTTCACATTCCAAGTCCAAGAAATGCTCTCACAAAAAGTTATCAATTTCAACATTATAGGTCATTTTCAAAAGTCAACAAAAAGGCACTTTAAGTCAAAGACCATAACTTGATATTGGTAAATCAAAATGACATGAGACCAAAGACATTGGTTAGAGGACTTCAATACCTTTCCAAAATGTCCAAGAACATGTTCATAGCTTCAAAATTGAGCAAGATATGCATTGGAGAAGTTGGGAAATTTTTGTGAGATGGCCAAAGACAATTATCCTTGAAATTTCATTTTTGACAAAAGGGGCCCACTTTTTCCACTTGATTCAGCTTGGCCATGCTTCCCACGTGTCCCACAATTTATTTCAAGATTTAAAATTAATTTTTCCATTTTTATTTAATTTTATTTGATTTAATTCATTTTAAATCTTTAAAATTCAAATAAAAATCAAAGAAATTAATGGAGGGATATATTTTGTGTTGAATAGCTTTGAATCACCTTGAAACACCTTCCAAATTCGTGCATGGCCTATTATGGGCATAAATATCAAATTTGGAGCAAATATGGCAAGTTATTTCAATGGTGATTATGGAGAAAATCAAAACTTCATTGCAAGGCTTAAAAGCTCCTTAATGTGACTGATTCTCATCCAAGCCTATATATACAAGCCTTGCAAGCCTCATTCAGGACCTAGAAAAAGAGGAGAGTGTGCACAAACGGCCAGAGGAAAAGTTCAAAATTTGTCCAAAAAAGTGAGAGATCTAAAGCGGTGTTGCAAACATTTTCAGATCAAAGCAAGCACGTGGCTTTCTTCCTTGCCACTCCCTGAAGCCAAAGCAACCACAAACGCGTCCTAAGGTCCACTACCAAGCGCTGTAAGTTGTCTCAAACTCACCCCTGTACACGAAATCATGTTTCTCCATTCTTGCACTTTTTCTGGAAAATAATAGCATATTCATACTCCATGCCTGATTTCCAATGCAACGGTTATATTCAATTTCATTTTTAGGCTTCGTATGACAATACCCATGCCTAGGGTTTGTTTGCTTTGTTTTTAGGTATTTTTTCTACAGGTGAAATTGGGACGGACCATAAGCATCAACGTGATCAGGAGACATGGGTCATCACCCCCATGGTTTTGTTACTTTTTTTATTCTCTTTTCCTTATAATTTCTTTTTTTAATTATTATCATTATTATTATTATCATTAAATTAACATAACTAATTTTTCCATAAAATTCAAAAAAACTAAAAAATGTAAATATTTCATTTATTATTAATCTCACTCTTTTATTTTTGTAAATAAAATACTAACAAATTAATTAGTTAATTAGTTTAATTTTAACCTTTTTACAATAAATAAAAACAATTTAGACTTAGGCTTTTCTTTTGACATTTTTAATTCCTTTTTATTTTTATTTTCATTAAAAACATAAAAATACAAAAATATTTTTCTTTTAATTAAATTAATTAATTAGTAATTAGGCCTAATTTTCATTTAACTACAAAAAAAAGAAGGACAAATTCAATTTAATTCTAAAAAAGGGTCAAAACCCTTAGGACGTTCCCGATTTAATTTCTTTTCGCGCTTTAATCCCTTTTTATTATATTTTTGTAACTGTTTCCGGATATGTAATAGTTAATTAGGACTTTATTGCTTTCTTTTAATTTCTCGCATTTTTATTTTTCAAAACGGGTTTTGTTTTTGGCGATGTATAGACCCACGCCTTGTAATAGCGTAGGATTTATGTTTCCGCAATTTACTTTCCGCACCCCTTAACTGTTAACTTGCATGAAAGAATGTATGTAAATAAAAACAACCCGTAGCTCACTAATTACCAAGACAAACATTAACTGAATACAACACACAATTCACACACCACTCTTAGGGTACGCCTCACTGTTGCCTTGCCCCCTCGAAACGTGGTCGTCGAGTATAGGACGTCTTAGTGAGTCCTTATGTTCCATTGATCTAGTTGCCTCGAAACAAGTTGCCTCGAAACATTTGCCTCGGAATAAAAAGATCAATGGCATAAGGGTAGCTTCTAAGGTATCTTACTATTGCTCGGTGACCACACTGTCCCTACAAACTCGAATTGACCCGAACACCTCCAACGGTGGTGCTACCTACCTCTCAATGGTGGGATGGCACTACCTTAAGGACATTTACACAGACTAATTCCTTAGGGTAGGTAGATGACTCGTAGATACTTGCTCTAATTCAAAACAAATCAAAAACTCTTTTCACACTGACACTTTTTTCAAAAAAGCTTTCAAAACAACTTTTCAAACACTCTTGAGGACTGATACAAGAGTCGATTTGAAACTTTCAAAGAAACTTTTTTAAAACCCACACACTTTTGAAAAGCAAATAAACATTTTGAAAACACAAATGAGCAAGTATCTAAGAGCCCATGGATAACCATGGATAGAAAGGGTGCTAACACCTTCCCTTTCTATAAATCTACCTCCCGAACCGAGAACCAATCTCAAAAGGAATTTTTCTGTGCTTTTGTCCTGTCCATGTTTGGAGAAAATAAAAGACGGTGGCGACTCTTGCTTCCGCGACATTTCGCGAAACCAGCGTTAAACAGTCAGTTCCAGATCCACCGATCACAGAACTGGCGACTCTGCTGGGGATACTTAAAGTGAGGTGTACCTTAGGACTAAGATCACTTGTGTTTTCAATTGTTGTGCTTGTTTGCTTTATTATTGTGCGACTGTCTCGGGAGTTCTATAGATCCTAACCCGGATCTGGGGATACCTTCTTAGAAAGTAGCAACAAGACTGTGAGGGAACTGTGCGGGGTATACCGACATGGTTGAAGCAGTCTGCTACGTTGATGTGGCACTTTGGTGTGTACTGGTAACCCTTGAGTTCAGTCAAGGAGAGTACGGGGCTGCCGCATGGTGTCGTGAAGCATCAACTGACCTTAGGAACCTTAATTGAACCATCTTGGCCTCTTTAGGGTAGTGAGATAACTGACTATGGTGCAGTCCAAAGTTGGTTGATACTCGATACTACACTCAATTGAGGGTTGCTTTCCTGGAATATTTCGGTCGCCAGTTTAGTGGCTAAATCGAAACGATGAACAATGAAAGCAATCCAGTGATATTGGGACCCTTAGAACCCGGTTACTTCTAATAGGACAAGTTGAGCCCACCAACTTCAAGAGGGTAATACCTAGACCCCATGCTGGCCTAAACTCTAAGGGCTTCTCTTGTGTGACTTGTGTGCCTTCCAACTTGACTACTTGTTATCTGACACTTGAGTTTTCTTGCAGGTTTGGTTTATAGTCCCTAATTGAGACTCATAACAGGGTTTATTGAGTTTTCTTGCAGGTCTTGTTTATAATCCCTAATTGGGACTCATAACAGGGTTACTAAGTTTCTTGCATGTTTTGTTTATAGTCCCTAATTGAGACTCATAACAGGGTTACTAAGTTTCCTGCAAGTTTTGTTTATAGTCCCTAATTGAGACTCATAACAGGGTTTACTGAAATTTCTTGCAGGTTTTGTTTATAGTCCCTAATTGAGACTCATAACAGGGTTTACTGAGTTTTCTTGCAGGTTTTGTTTATAGTCCTTAATTGGGACTCATAACAGGGTTACCGAGTTTCTTGCAGGTTTTGTTTACAGTCCTTAATTGGGACTCATAACAGGGTTTACCTACGTTACCCCATGCATAGCATAACATCATACCATTGCATACATCCTGCATAAGGACTAATCCGTTTCAAGGACCTCAAGGGCTTGTGACGCAGGTCATGATGAATCAACTATCCCAGCAAGGGGCAAAGAGGACTTATTTTCCTCTAGACAAGGTTGTCAGGGGCTATGACCCACTTGATATGGTGAGCTTTGACACTTGAGGAAAGTTCCCCGAGCCAAAGTTGTCAGGGGCTATGACCCACTGGATATGGTGAGCTTTTGACCCATGAAGAAGGACTGTCAACAACATGAAGTGCCTTCAATCAAGCCACCAATTACCAGATTCTAATAATTTTTCTTGTTTACCCCGCGAGGTCCTTGAAAACATTGCATGCATATATAGACATCATTGCATAACAGGTACCTTTCTTTACAGGTCACTTACCATCTACGCTGTTTATTTCAGCAATGGCTTCCCAACAAGATAACCAGGGTCTTCATGCTCAAGAGACTCAGTTCAAGGAGATCTTCTTAAGCCTATCCAAGGGGCAGGAAGAGTTAAGGACACTCCTCATGGGGACTTTATCCAGGAACAGTGCTGAAGATGACAAGGACGGACAGCTGAAACGTCTACAAGCTGAAGTAGATACATTGAAAACCCAAATGCTGGGGCAAAGGGCTCTCATCCAAGGTCTAGCTCAGGAGCAAGAAGAGTTGAGGACCATAATCAGTCAGCTCCACCAAGAGAGACACCATATGAAGCAACCTGCCCAAGTCAGAGACCAGGTCTTTGATCAGTTTCCAAGAGGACAAGAACCTGACATGGTGAAGAATAAAACTCTCCAAATTGCTACTACCTCACAGGTCCAACTACAACCTCGCCCAGAGCAACAGGTTGATTTGAGTAGGCCAAGCAGGTCCAAGAGGCAGTTCACCCAGATCAACATGCCTTTGTTTCAAGCTCTGCAACACCTGCTGAGGTTGAATCTGATTACATTAAGGGCTCCTCCCCGGAACCCCGACATCTCTGCTCCTAATTATCATCCCAACAAAAGGTGTGCATATCACTCTGATAGTCCTGGACACGACACTGCCGACTGCTGGGCTCTGAAGAACAAGGTCCAGGATCTGATTAATGAAGGAGTAGTGGATTTCACCCAAGTGGGTCAAGCTGAGGTCTTCTGCCATCCCTACAAGATGCATCAGTTGAAGTAACAGGTCCTGAGACTAGAAGACTTTTGTTCATTAGAATTTTTCAAGTTGTAATTTTCTTTTGATTGTTCAAACATTTATTCATGTTAAACGTTGTTATTTCATTAATGCATCGCATATGTCTGTTTTGAAGCAATATATTCGTATTCACTATATGCAAATTATTTTCATATTTTTTCTGATGATCAATGCTCAATTAATAATTCTAAGCCTCTTGAGGGAGGATGACGAAAACGATATTATGACATTTACAGTATGCTTTTGAACAGACCCCGCTGATGAGGTACAGGCATTGTTTCAATCCCTAAACACTGGAGTTATAAGGAAGATAATCCCTCGTCAACCCCTCTGAGCCAAAGAAGTAGGAGTTTTTCTTTTCGAAATTTAAAACCCTTAATCATAACCTGGGGCAGGGTAGTCTCTTAGTTGATCCAAGTGCATAACAAATGGCACCAAAGAAGTCCTTACAAAAAAAGAAGACAGTGATGATTCCGAATAATCATAAGGATAGGCAGTCGTTATACCTCAAAAATAAAAACCCAATAAGTCAAAACCTATGAAGGAGACTTACAAAACTGGGGCATCCCACTGACTGTAATTCCAAAAAGAAACAGTTCAGGAAAAAATAGGGATAATAAAATCAAAAAAGAGGTCGCACAAACCCTCAACAAAAACACAAAAATGACTGCCTATTCAGAATAAATCATCAATATCTGAATCATCATTGGAACATCAGGACAAAGACTCAAACAAGGTCTAACGCACGATCAACTAAGCTTAGGTTTGAAGAACATCACGAAGAGCGGGTGGGTACAAATAATTTGAGCCTTTATCCTTTGTTTCTTAAACCATGAACCAGGCCACGTTATAACCCTTAAAAGTCCTAGCTGAAGTATGGGTTAGTTCGAAAGCATATTGTTACGAAAGGTATCCTGACTCCTTAAGGCCTACGGTAAATAAGGTGTTGACATCACGTTTTACAAACATTCACTTGTTTTATGAAAAAAGAATGCATTTTCAAAATCTTCAAGACAAACATAAGCTTTGCATTCTTGATATAATACTGTTTGCGTATGACTATTTGTTCGAACAGCAGAGAAATTCGCACGATGAATACCTAGTGAACAAAAGCACTTCCAATCAAAGGGCAGACGTGATTATTGTCCATCATCTGGGGAAATTAAATCAAGATTCGGAGAATCTCTCAAAGGCCGAACAGCCTGGGGCAAATCTCCGTCTGAGTCACTTGGGGCATTCCAACAACGAATCTTGTCTGATCAAACATCTTCTGGTGGCATGACAAAACACTTCTAACAGGGGCACCTCCCTA
This sequence comes from Vicia faba, assembly GCA_948472305.1. Taxonomy (NCBI): domain Eukaryota; kingdom Viridiplantae; phylum Streptophyta; class Magnoliopsida; order Fabales; family Fabaceae; genus Vicia; species Vicia faba. The sequence continues at coordinate 615,245,140 of OX451735.1, read as the reverse complement.
CATCCTGAGAGCATGGACATAGTCGGAAAAAAATACTACGCATAATCATAGACCCGCTAGGTTGACACACCTAGGCAAAAATAAGGGCTTCCCGGCAAACCAAAAGGGTTCGGGCAAAAATAAGGGATGAAAAGAAAAAATCTGTACACCCGGCAAGTCGAAAACCTGAAAAGGCAGCTTTGGTAGAAATGGGTATCCCGGTGGACTGAAAACCCGAAAGGGCGGTCCAGGAAAAAATTAGGGATTTAAGCGTACGACTATGTCCTGGCATCTCGTCACCTGTCTACCAGAAGATTTGTCAACTACCCCCACAGGGCCTTCTCCCACTGAAACAGGGGCAATAATGAGTCGTCTAAGCGATCTAATTGCTCTGTCCACCAAGGTACCAAGGTAGGTTCAGCTGAAGAACAACCAAGATGCCTTAATTCCCCAGAGAGTGAGCCAGCAAGTCAACATACTCTCCCCAAGCAGAATTACCCTACTCAGTCAGCCTTATGGACGTTGGATTCTCCCCAGCGGATCTCAACATTCCTCAGCAGAGTCTACAAACACCCTCAACAAGCATCTCCGGCAGTCTTGATCTAAGATTATTCCTCGGCAGAATCTAGACATCCAGCGGAGCCCTTCCCAGTACAGTCCAAAGTCTCCCCAGGAGAGTTAAATCATCTCCCCAGTAGGAAGCTTATCCCCAGTAGATTCTGGAAGCTTATCCTTTGCAGAGCATATCTCTCCCCGTCTTTATTCAGAAGGTTATTCCTCTCCAGAGATTATAACTGGGTTATCCTCAGCTAATTGCCACGGAAAGATCGTCCTCGGCGAAGTATTCCTATCCCCAGCGGAATTCCTCAAACCTCCCAAACGTAACTCAACAAGGGTATCCCCAACGAAGTTCTCATACAACATCTCAACAAAGTACCTCTCTTCCCACAAAGTATTTTCCCCAGCAAGATCGCTAGAGTAATTTTCCCCGCAGAGTAATCTATTCTCCAAGTTTATTCCCCAACGGAGTTATCTTCTCCTACCGGTGTTCTTGCAACATCAGCCCAGGATAAGCTCCCGGCATTCGTCAAGGATTTATTTTCCTAGACAAAAATACATTCGCAAACATCACATTTTCATACATGATATAAACATCACATTCTACAATCCCATTGGTTATAAACGTCATGACACCGCGCATTCCATGCACCATGACATTGCATACAACTAATGTTTTGCCTTTTTTCAGGAAAGGTCAACACAAAGATGATTACAATCAACTACCGCAATCCCAGATTCGATTCCTGTATCTAGCCAGGGCATGTCTGTGAGCGATTGATTATGGATTCGATACCTGCATCCGGCCAGGGCATGTCTACCTTAAAAAGATTAAAGAGATAGCTTGGAAATGCTCTAGATATGGATGTTGTTCTTTTGCTTATTCAAAATTCCTTTCTAGATATGGTTCAGATGTGACCCAGGAATGGCGACGTTCTGATACTTATTCCAGATTTCTTCTCAGATATAACTTAGAGATGCTCCGGGCACGGAGGCTGTTCTGTTGTTTATTCAGAGATCACCTTTCTAGATATGGTTCAAATGTGACCCAGGCATGGCGACGTTCTGATACTTATTCCAGATTTCTTCTCAGATATAACTTAGAGATGCTCCGGGCACGGAGGCTGTTCTGTTGTTTATTCAGAGATCACCTTTCTAGATATGGTTCAGATGTGACCCAGGCATGGCGACGTTCTGATACTTATTCCAGATTTCTTCTCAAATATAACTTAGAGATGCTCCGGGCACGGAGGATGTTCTATCGTTTATTCAGAGATCACCTTTCTAGATATGGTTCAGATGTGACCCAGGCATGGCGACGTTCTGATACTTATTCCAGATTTCTTCTCAGATATAACTTAGAGATGCTCCGGGCACGGAGGCTATTCTGTTGTTTATTCAGAGATCACCTTTGTAGATATGGTTCAGATGTGACCCAGGCATGGCGACGTTCTGATACTTATTCCAGATTTCTTCTCAAATATAACTTAGAGATGCTCCGGGCACGGAGGCTGTTCTGTTGTTTATTCAGAGATCACCTTTCTATATATGGTTCAGATGTGACCCAGGCATGGCGACATTCTGATACTTATTCCAAATTTCTTCTCAGATATAACTTAGAGATGCTCCGGGCACGGAGGCTGTTCTGTTGTTTATTCAGAGATCACCTTTCTAGATATGGTTCAGATGTGACCCAGGCATGGCGACGTTCTGATACTTATTCCAGATTTCTTCTCAGATATAACTTAGAGATGCTCCGGGCACGGAGGCTGTTCTGTTGTTTATTCAGAGATCACCTTTCTAGATATGGTTCATATGTGACCCAGGCATGGCGACGTTCTGATACTTATTCCAGATTTCTTCTCAGATATAACTTAGAGATGCTCCGGGTACGGAGGCTGTTCTGTTGTTTATTCAGAGATCACCTTTCTAGATATGGTTCAAATGTGACCCAGGCATGGCGACGTTCTGATACTTATTCCAGATTTCTTCTCAGATATAACTTAGAGATGCTCCGGGCACGGAGGCTGTTCTGTTGTTTATTTAGAGATCACCTTTCTAGATATGGTTCAGATGTGAACCAGGCATGGCGACGTTCTGATACTTATTCCAGATTTCTTCTCAGATATAACTTAGAGATGCTCCGGGCACGGAGGCTGTTCTGTTGTTTATTCAGAGATCACCTTTCTAGATATGGTTCAAATGTGACCCAGGCATGGCGACGTTCTGATACTTATTCCAGATTTCTTCTCAGATATAACTTAGAGATGCTCCGGGCACGGAGGCTGTTCTGTTGTTTATTCAGAGATCACCTTTCTAGATATGGTTCAGATGTGACCCAGGCATGGCGATGTTCTGATACTTATTCCAGATTTCTTCTCAGATATAACTTAGAGATTCTCCGGGCACGGAGGTTGCTCTGTTGTTTATTCAGAGATCACCTTTCTAGATATGGTTCAGATGTGACCCAGGCATGGCGACGTTCTGATACTTATTCCAAATTTCTTCTCAGATATAACTTAGAGATGCTCCAGGCACGGAGGCTATTCTGTTGTTTATTCAGAGATCACCATTCTAGATATGGTTCAGATGTGACCCAGGCATGGCGACGTTCTGATACTTATTCCAGATTTCTTCTCAGATATAACTTAGAGATGCTCTGGGCACGGAGGCTGTTCTGTTGTTTATTACGAGATCACCTTTCTAGATATGGTTTAGATGTGACCCAGGCATGGCGACGTTCTGATACTTATTCCAGATTTCTTCTCAGATATAACTTAGAGATGCTCCGGGCACGGAGGCTGTTCTGTTGTTTATTCAGAGATCACCTTTCTAGATATGGTTCAGATGTGACCCAGGCATGGCGACGTTCTGATACTTATTCCAGATTTCTTCTCAGATATAACTTAGAGATGCTCCGGGCACGGAGGCTGTTCTGTTGTTTATTCAGAGATCACCTTTCTAGATATGGTTCAGATGTGACCCAGGCATGGCGACGTTCTGATACTTATTCCAGATTTCTTCTCAGATATAACTTAGAGATGCTCCGGGCACGGAGGCTGTTCTGTTGTTTATTCAGAGATCACCTTTCTAGATATGGTTCAGATGTGACCCAGGCATGGCGATGTTCTGATACTTATTCCAGATTTCTTCTCAGATATAACTTAGAGATGCTCCGGGCACGGAGGCTGTTCTGTTATTTATTCAGAGATCACCTTTCTAGATATGGTTCAGATGTGACCCAGGCATGGCGACGTTCTGATACTTATTCCAGATTTCTTCTCAGATATAACTTAGAGATGCTCCGGGCACGGAGGCTGTTCTGTTGTTTATTCAGAGATCACCTTTCTAGATATGGTTCAGATGTGACCCAGGCATGGCAACGTTCTGATACTTATTCCAGATTTCTTCTCAGATATAACTTAGAGATGCTCCGGGCACGGAGGCTGTTCTGTTGTTTATTCAGAGATCACCTTTCTAGATATGGTTCAAATGTGACCCAGGCATGGCGACGTTCTGATACTTATTCCAGATTTCTTCTCAGATATAACTTAGAGATGCTCCGGGCACGGAGGCTGTTCTGTTGTTTATTCAGAGATCACCTTTCTAGATATGGTTCAGATGTGACCCAGGCATGGCGACGTTCTGATACTTATTCCAGATTTCTTCTCAAATATAACTTAGAGATGCTCCGGGCACGGAGGATGTTCTATCGTTTATTCAGAGATCACCTTTCTAGATATGGTTCAGATGTGACCCAGGCATGGCGACGTTCTGATACTTATTCCAGATTTCTTCTCAGATATAACTTAGAGATGCTCCGGGCACGGAGGCTATTCTGTTGTTTATTCAGAGATCACCTTTGTAGATATGGTTCAGATGTGACCCAGGCATGGCGACGTTCTGATACTTATTCCAGATTTCTTCTCAAATATAACTTAGAGATGCTCCGGGCACGGAGGCTGTTCTGTTGTTTATTCAGAGATCACCTTTCTATATATGGTTCAGATGTGACCCAGGCATGGCGACATTCTGATACTTATTCCAGATTTCTTCTCAGATATAACTTAGAGATGCTCCGGGCACGGAGGCTGTTCTGTTGTTTATTCAGAGATCACCTTTCTAGATATGGTTCAGATGTGACCCAGGCATGGCGATGTTCTGATACTTATTCCAGATTTCTTCTCAGATATAACTTAGAGATGCTCCGGGCACGGAGGCTGTTCTGTTGTTTATTCAGAGATCACCTTTCTAGATATGGTTCATATGTGACCCAGGCATGGCGACGTTCTGATACTTATTCCAGATTTCTTCTCAGATATAACTTAGAGATGCTCCGGGTACGGAGGCTGTTCTGTTGTTTATTCAGAGATCACCTTTCTAGATATGGTTCAAATGTGACCCAGGCATGGCGACGTTCTGATACTTATTCCAGATTTCTTCTCAGATATAACTTAGAGATGCTCCGGGCACGGAGGCTGTTCTGTTGTTTATTTAGAGATCACCTTTCTAGATATGGTTCAGATGTGAACCAGGCATGGCGACGTTCTGATACTTATTCCAGATTTCTTCTCAGATATAACTTAGAGATGCTCCGGGCACGGAGGCTGTTCTGTTGTTTATTCAGAGATCACCTTTCTAGATATGGTTCAAATGTGACCCAGGCATGGCGACGTTCTGATACTTATTCCAGATTTCTTCTCAGATATAACTTAGAGATGCTCCGGGCACGGAGGCTGTTCTGTTGTTTATTCAGAGATCACCTTTCTAGATATGGTTCAGATGTGACCCAGGCATGGCGATGTTCTGATACTTATTCCAGATTTCTTCTCAGATATAACTTAGAGATGCTCCGGGCACGGAGGTTGCTCTTTTGTTTATTCAGAGATCACCTTTCTAGATATGGTTCAGATGTGACCCAGGCATGGCGACGTTCTGATACTTATTCCAAATTTCTTCTCAGATATAACTTAGAGATGCTCCGGGCACGGAGGCTATTCTGTTGTTTATTCAGAGATCACCATTCTAGATATGGTTCAGATGTGACCCAGGCATGGCGACGTTCTGATACTTATTCCAGATTTCTTCTCAGATATAACTTAGAGATGCTCTGGGCACGGAGGCTGTTCTGTTGTTTATTCAGAGATCACCTTTCTAGATATGGTTTAGATGTGACCCAGGCATGGCGACGTTCTGATACTTATTCCAGATTTCTTCTCAGATATAACTTAGAGATGCTCCGGGCACGGAGGCTGTTCTGTTGTTTATTCAGAGATCACCTTTCTAGATATGGTTCAGATGTGACCCAGGCATGGCGACGTTCTGATACTTATTCCAGATTTCTTCTCAGATATAACTTAGAGATGCTCCGGGCACGGAGGCTGTTCTGTTGTTTATTCAAAGATCACCTTTCTAGATATGGTTCAGATGTGACCCAGGCATGGCGACGTTCTGATACTTATTCCAGATTTCTTCTCAGATATAACTTAGAGATGCTCCGGGCACGGAGGCTGTTCTGTTGTTTATTCAGAGATCACCTTTCTAGATATGGTTCAGATGTGACCCAGGCATGGCGATGTTCTGATACTTATTCCAGATTTCTTCTCAGATATAACTTAGAGATGCTCCGGGCACGGAGGCTGTTCTGTTATTTATTCAGAGATCACCTTTCTAGATATGGTTCAGATGTGACCCAGGCATGGCGACGTTCTGATACTTATTCCAGATTTCTTCTCAGATATAACTTAGAGATGCTCCGGGCACGGAGGCTGTTCTGTTGTTTATTCAGAGATCACCTTTCTAGATATGGTTCAGATGTGACCCAGGCATGGCAACGTTCTGATACTTATTCCATATTTCTTCTCAGATATAACTTAGAGATGCTCCGGGCACGGAGGCTATTCTGTTGTTTACTCATAGATCACCTTTCTAGATATGGTTCAGATGTGACCCAGGCATGGCGACGTTCTGATACTTATTCCAGATTTCCTCTCAGAGATAGCTTGGAAATGCTCCAGATATGGATGCTGTTCTTTTGCTTATTCAAGACTCCTTCTAGAGATGGTTCAGATGTGACCCAGGCATGGCGACGTTCTGATACTTATTCCAGATTTCCTCTCCGAGATAGCTTGGAAATGCTCCAGATATGGATGTTGTTCTTTTGCTTATTCAAGACTCCTTCTAGATATGGTTCAGATGTGACCCAGGCATGGCGACGTTCTGATACTTATTCCATATTTCCTCTCAGAGATAGCTTGGAAATGCTCCAGATATAGATGATGTTCTTTTGCTTATTCAAGACTCCTTCTAGATATGGTTCAGATGTGACCCAGGCATGGCGACGTTCTGATACTTATTCCAGATTTCCTCTCCGAGATAGCTTGGAAATGCTCCAGATATGGATGTTGTTCTTTTGCTTATTCAAGACTCCTTCTAGATATGGTTCAGATGTGACCCAGGCATGGCGACGTTCTGATACTTATTCCATATTTCCTCTCAGAGATAGCTTGGAAATGCTCCAGATATAGATGATGTTCTTTTGCTTATTCAAGACTCCTTCTAGATATGGTTCAGATGTGACCCAGGCATGGCGACGTTCTGACACTCATTCCATATTTCCTTTCAGATATAGCCTAGAGATGCTCCAGATCCGGATGTCGTTCTATTGCGTATTCAGATTCAAACTTCTAAAAAACAACTTAGAGATGCTCCATCCCGGATGCTCTTCTATTGTTCAGTTCAGATACGATACAGATTCGGATGACATTCTGTTACTCATGCAGTATGGATATACCCCAGACACGGCGGTCATTCTACCATTTATTCAGACGTCAGCAATCAGACACATACTAGATACGCTCCAGACACGGAAGCTATTCTATTTCTTATTCAGATTCACCTATCCACCATCTTTCCAAATGACATCTATAAGCCCATTCCCGACAAGGTTCTGTCACACTTTCAGATGGCATCTTTAAGCCCATCCTCCCATCCATCATCTCTCCAAATGGCATTTGTAAGCCCATTCCCGACATCACACTGCTGATACTCTACTATGTGAGTGCAAATTTCTGGGCCCTCTAGTGTTCAATCATCTTCCACCCTCGGATCACGAAAGGCACACAAGCCAATCTACATCCTCAGGTCTAAGAAGATTGAACAGGGGCAACTATTGTACCCCAAAATTTGCCCTCCCATATTCTTCAAAGTTTTGACAGGCGTCATCTAGAAGGGTTCAAAGTCTACTCAAGGGCTACACAGTCAAACCATCCTCCTAAGCCAGTCAAACTAGGGTTTTGGTTCTGGCAAGGAAGTTGAAGTTTTCAAGGGCTCAATCAAGTCCCACATGCTCATATACAGTGTCAAGCATCCATATGTCAAGGTTCAAGACTCACAGCATCAAATTGCACAGTCAAAAATCCTAATTACTCCACAGTCAACTGTAGGGGCAAAATGGTCATTTGAAAGTCAAAAGTCAAAATTTTTGGTCAACATCTTATTTTGAAGCCACAATCATCATTTGGTCAAATCTTGACCATGATTTCACAAGAATGGCTCAAAAATCATCAAGGTGTCAAAAGTTTCCATTTTTGGACAATTGAAAAGTCAACTGTAACTTGACCAAGGCATAACTTTTTCATGGTTCATCAAAAAAATCCCATCCAATGCTCATCTTGAAGGGGAGGACATTTCCTACAACTCATCTTCACATTCCAAGTCCAAGAAATGCTCTCACAAAAAGTTATCAATTTCAACATTATAGGTCATTTTCAAAAGTCAACAAAAAGGCACTTTAAGTCAAAGACCATAACTTGAGATTGGTAAATCAAAATGACATGGGACCAAAGACATTGGTTAGAGGACTTCAATACCTTTCCAAAACGTCTAAGAACATGTTCATAGCTTCAAAATTGAGCAAGATATGCATTGGAGAAGTTGGGAAATTTTTGTGAGATGGCCAAAGACAATTATCCTTGAAATTTCATTTTTGACAAAAGGGCCCCACTTTTTCCACTTGATTCAGCTTGGCCATGCTTCCCACGTGTCCCACAATTTATTTCAAGATTTAAAATTAATTTTTCCATTTTTATTTAATTTTATTTGATTTAATTCATTTTAAATCTTTAAAATTCAAATAAAAATCAAAGAAATTAATGGAGGGATATATTTTGTGTTGAATAGCTTTGAATCACCTTGAAACACCTTCCAAATTCGTGCATGGCCTATTATGGGCATAAAAATTCAAATTTGGAGCAAATATGGCAAGTTATTTCAATGGTGATTATGGAGAAAATCAAAACTTCATTGCAAGGCTTAAAAGCTCCTTAATGTGACTGATTCTCATCCAAGCCTATATATACAAGCCTTGCAAGCCTCATTCAGGACCTAGAAAAAGAGGAGAGTGTGCACAAACGGCCAGAAGAAAAGTTCAAAATTTGTCCAAAAAAGTGAGAGATCTAAAGCGGTGTTGCAAATATTTTCAGATCAAAGCAAGCACGTGGCTTTCTTCCTTGCCACTCCCTGAAGCCAAAGCAACCACAAACGCGTCCTAAGGTCCACTACCAAGCGTTGTAAGTTGTCTCAAACTCACCCTTGTACACGAAATCATGTTTATCCATTCTTGCACTTTTTCTGGAAAATAATAGCATATTCATACTCCATGCCTGATTTCCAATGCAACGGTTATATTCAATTTCATTTTTAGGCTTCGTATGACAATACCCATGTTTTGTACCCCAAAATTTGCCCTCCCATATTCTTCAAGAATTGCCAAGTCAAAGCTTCAAAGTCTCCCCAAGGGTTGCACAGTTCAAGGGCCTCCTAACAATCAAAATTAGGGTTTTGGTTCTGACAAAGAAAATGAAGTTTCCAAGGGTCCAATCAAGTCCCACATGCCTAGAAATAGGGTCAAGCATCCTCATACCAAGTTTCAAGGCTTACAGCACAAAATTGCACAGTCAAAACCCTAATTGCACTACAGTCAACTGCAGGGGCAAAATGGTCATTTGACAGTCAAAAGTTCAAATTTTTGGTCAACATCTCATTTTGAAGCCAAAAATATCATTTGATCAATGCTTGATCATGATTCTCAAAGCTTGGCTAAAAAATCATCAAGGTGCAAAAGTTTCCATATTTGGACAGTTGAAAAAGTCAACTGTAACTTGACCAGGGCATAACTTCCACATGGATTATCATAAAATTTCCATCCAAAGCTCATTTTGAAGAGGAAGACATTCCCTACAACTCCTCTTCACACTTCAAGTCCAAGAAATGCTCTCACAAAAAGTTATCAATTTCAACATTATAGGTCATTTTCAAAAGTCAACAAAAAGGGACTTTAAGTCAAAGGCCATAACTTGAGATTGGTAAATCCAAATGACATGGGACCAAAGGCATTGGTTAGGGGACTCAAAGACCTTTCCAAAATGTCCAAGAACATGAGCAAACCTTAAAAATTGAGCAAGTTATGCCTTGTGGAAGTTGGGAAATTTTGGATATTTTGAAAAGTCAACATTGATTCAAATGACCTAAAATTGCTAATGGGCCTCTTTTTCTTCCACAATTCATCATCCAAGGAATGTGCACGACCATTTGGCCCAAAGGGAAGTTTTTATCATTTTTATTTTATTTATTTGGATTTTTTTATTATTAATAATTCATTTAATTAAATAAAATACATGAAAAATACCAAACCTAATGTTTTGAATCTTTTTGTGCATAAAATAATCTCAATATTTCGTGTACAATCAAATATGGAAGGAATTATGGTGATTGTATATGATTGAGACCAAATAGGCATGAAAAAATATTTGAAAAGATCTTTGAAAATCAAATCTTGCAAATCATGAATGCAAAGGTTTTTGTGTGATTTCTTTGACCTAAAACCTTCACACATACATATATAGTGAAACCCTGATGCCAAAAGACTGGAAGCTGCGCCAGAAATCCCTAAGCAAACTTGAAATTTTTCAAGAAAAGTCCAATACTGAAAACCAATTTCTAGGTCGATTCAAGCCATAATATTGATTCCATTGGGTTCCTGAGGTTTCAAGGAACATATCCAGATCAAAATCAACGTCCCTAACACAAGAAATAGGTAGCACGACCATGGCCGGTTCAAGTTTTTTTTCAGTTTCTTGAAACATAATTCATGCATTATTTGTAAATTCTAATATTGGATTTGTATTCATTATATCATTCTGAAGCTAACCACATAATTTGATTGCATTTTTATCACCCATACGCAAATCTGCCATTGTTGTTTTCTATGGTTACCAAGCTTTTGATTTGGGCGTTTCTTCATACTGTAAAATTGGAAGCTCTCAATGCCATGACCATACTCAGCGCGCTTGGACGAAAAGAAATCAACCCTCGCGCCTAATTTATGTGGCCGGACGGCCTAATCGCTATTTTTCATAATGTTGCTTTTGGGGACGGTTCAAAAACCGTTGCCAGTTTCTTTGTGTTTCAGGAAAAAACAAGCCAAGGAAGAAAAGAAGGATAGGTGGTCAGCGTTGATTATATCATTCAAAAATTCGCGCTAAAAAAGTCATTAACGCGTTGTTCTATATTATAATTATTGTTTGTTATTTATTATACAACGCGTGTAGAGTGCTTCAGTGGCAAGGCTTGTTAGTGGTAATCTCTAGGACCTGGGTTCGATCCCAGGTCCCTCACCCTTTCCATATTATTTTTCCACTAATAATTCTGTGCAGCTTCAGCATTGTAGACCACTATGCATCTCTCAAATCTAGCTTGCCACTTGGCCAATGGAACGATCAGAAGGCTATGATCTGAAGGACATGGTAGACACTAGTCAACGGAGCTCCATGCTAGTCAAAAAGTCAGACAAGGCATTAAACAAATGGGCCCAAATTGCCAAGCCAAACCTCCTATTTGGGGACAGACCCCCATGGTTTGCATTCCTAATTTCTTTTCTTATTTTTTTTCTATTTTTTGTTTTAATTAGTTTTTTTGATTTAATTCTTTAGTTAATTATTTTCACAATAATATAAAAAACACAAAAAACCTTTATTAATTTTTTGTAAATAAAACCTTTATTAATTAATTAGTTTTAATTTAGGGTTAATCTTAATATATTTTTTTAATAAACTTAAAACTTGGTAGAATTAGGGTTTGTAATAATTTTTATCCTTTTTTCTTTTCTTTCATAATAATTAAATATTTCCTATTATTTTTTTTATAAATTAAAATTGCATGTAAATAATTAGGTTAATTTAGGTTTAACTTTAATACTTTCTTAATAAACTAAAAACAATTAGAATTAGGGTTAGTATTTTAATTTCATTTAATTCTCATTAAAAAACCATAAAATACAAAAATACCAAAAATAATTCCCTTTCATTTTAATTTTCATTAATTTAATCATTTAATTTAATTTCGTTAAAAGGGTCCAACGCCCTCGTTTCTAATTTTAATTCATATTCGCGTATGTATTTCTTTTTCTTATAATTTTTATGTACCTCTCCCAAGGCCATGTAATATTTGTCTTCCGCATTTTACTTTCTTTATTTTCTGTCAAATCGGGTCCTGGAAATTTTGGCGATGTGGACCCGCGCCTTTTGTAATAGTTTAGAACTTTACCTTTTTCGCACTTTTTAACTATTAAATAAATGCATGCAAGAATGAATGACAATAAATAAAAACAAACGCATAGATCACCCATAACCTGACAAGACAAAAATAAATGAGTTTGACACACAAATCACACACCACCCCTAGGGTACGCCTCACTGTTGCCTTGCCTCGAAAGGTGATCGTCGAGTAGAGGATGTCTTAGTAAGTCCTCATGATCCGGGAACCTGGCATGAGGGTAGCTTCTAAGGTGTCTTCCCATTGCTCTGGTGATCACCATGTCCCGAACCTCGAATTGACCCGAACACCTCCAACGGTGGTGCTACCTACCTCTCAATGGTGGGATGGCACTACTTTAAAGGACATTTACACAGACGAATTCCTTAGGGTAGGTAGACAACTCTAGATACTTGCTCTAATTTCAAAACAAATCAAAAATACTTTTCACACCGACACCTTTTCAAAAAGCTTTCGAAAGAAATTTTTCAAACACTCTTGAGGACCGATACAAGAGTCGAACTGGAATTTTCAAAGAAACTTTTTTAAACCCACAGTTGAAAAGCAAACAAACAATTTTGAAAACACAAATGAGCAAGTATCTAAGAGCCCATGGATAACCATGGATAGAAAGGGTGCTAACACCTTCCCTTTCTATAATCTACCTCCCGAACCGAGAGCAATCTCTATAAGTAATTTTTCTATGCTTTTGTCCTTTCCATTTGGAGAAAATAAAAGACGGTGGCGACTCTTGCTTCCGCGACATTTCGCGAACCAGCGTTAAACAGTCAGTTCCAGATCCACCGATCACAGATCTGGCGACTCTGCTGGGGATTTAAACTTAAAGTGAGGTGTACCTTAGGGTTAGTTCATAACTGTGTTTTCCATTGTATTGACTTGTCTGCTTTAAATTTGTGGGTTGCATGGGAGTTACATAGATCCTAACCCGAATCTGGGGATACCCTGTTTAGGTAGCATAAGCTGTGAGGGACCTGTCCGGCGTAGACCGACACGGGTGAAGCAGTGGCTACGTTGGTGTGGCACCTTGGTCTGTACCGATATCCCTTGTGTTGCAATGAGGAGAATATGGGTCTTCTGAGGAGTCATTAAGCACCAACGACCTTAGAACCTTAATTGACACAACTTGGCCATTAGAACAGTAGCAGTATGCTACGCCCATTGAGGCTAAACTCTCGTGATGGTTCTGGCCGCAAGAAAAGATTGCGATGCTGGAGTTATGACCGATTGAGGGTAGTCAATGATATTGGGATCATCTAAGAACCCGTTTACTTTGATAGGACAAGTATGAACCAACAAACTGAAAGAGGGTAGTACCTAGACCTCATGCTGGCCTAAACTTTAGGGGCTTGCCTTGTGTGACTTGTGTGCCTTACCATGTTTGCCTTTGTATCTGTTTGTGGTGTGATTTATCATAACATCATAACATCATGAGCATTGCATGCATCCTGCATAAAGACTGACCATTTCAAAGACAAGAGGGTTTCATCTTTGCTCTATTTTGTAGGACATCATGATGCCTGTGCGAAGGAATACTATCCGGTTCAACTTTGTTCATTCATCTGAGTTGCTTGAAGAGTTGGTTAGCAGAATTCCAAATACCACTTCCTTCATTCAGAGGCATGGTTCTCTTCTCAGTTTAGTCACTGCAAAGCGGGATCAACAGTTGATGAGTGTTCTGACCCAGTTCTATGACCCTCTGTACCAGTGCTTCACCTTTCAAGACTTCCAGTTGGTCCCTACCCTGGAAGAGTTCTCTGATTTTCTTAGTATCCCTATCTTGGATCAGACTCCCTTCACTGGTTGGGAAAAGACCCTCAGGCTTGAGGATGTTGCTGCAGCTCTCCCCCTGACACATCAAGAGGTAATGGACAACTGGGTAACTAGAAGCGGAGTTAAGGGTTTCTTGGCCAAGTTTCTGATTGGTAAAGCTAACAGTTTCTGGAATGACCTGGGCTTTAGGGCATATGAAGACATCTTGGCTCTCCTAATCTATGGGCTAGTCTTGTTTCCTAATCCTGACAACTTCATCAATGTCACTGCCATAAGGATCTTTATGTCTCAGAATCATGTGCCCACTCTCTTGGGTGACATCTTGCAACAACTTCATGCTCGTACTACCCGAAGACGAGGAACCCTATGGTGTTGTATCCCTTTGTTGGTGAGGTGGTTTATTTCGCACCTCCCTAAGTTCTTGCTGAAGAACCAAGAAGGAAGAGGTTGGGCTCATAGGTTAATGTCTCTCACCGATAAGGACATCATTTGGACTTGCAGAGGTTTGGATGAGATATCTGTCATTGATCGATGCGGGGAATACCCTAATGTTCCTTTGATTGGTACCCAAGGAGGAATCTCTTACAATCCATGTCTAGCACTCTGTCAGTTTTGAAGAGCCAGAAGAGCAGGGCCTCATGAGATGTTGGTGCCTCACATCAGTTTTGAGTTTCAGGTGGATAGTGACGAGCTGCGTCGAAGGTTCATCAAGGCTTGGGACAAAGTTCATAAAGCTTACCCACAAGAGTTGGGGCCAAAGACTTCTTTACCCATGGAAGCCTACTACAAATGGGTTCGCATCCGTGCTCAGAAGTTAGGTATGCCGTATGAAGCTGTCAGACCCGTCATTCTTGAGGCTCCTGACAAAGATGGTGTTCCTCCAACTGTCCTTCCTCCTCAGATACCTAGTGATTATGAGACATTGAAGAGATCTTGGTCGCAACTGCGAGAAGAACGGGATTCTTACCGGGAAAAGTTCAACGAGTAGGAATTGAAGATCCAGAAGCTGACCAAGCAGTTAGAGAATGAGCGAGCTCTGAATGCCTACATCCGTACTGAGAAGAGGAGACCATGGGATCAATAAGGAGCTCTGGGTGTTCTTTTACAGTTTTATTTCCCTTTTCAGTATTCCCTTTCATGTAACGCCTAAGGGCAACCTGTTGAATAATTTCAGTTTTAAAGTTGAATCTAATGAAGTGTGTTCCTTTTTGTTTACAAAGTTGATTCCCGATTGTCTTTGAAAACATAATCCATACGCATTCCATTCATCATGTGCATAACAGGTTTTCTTCTTTTCAGGTTGCTTACCGTTCTTCGCTGTTTATTTCAGCATCATGAATCATGACTCATCATCAACTGAGATGTCCATCAAGGCTCTTCAGGCGCAGAATGCGCAATTTCAGGAATTAATCATGGGTTTGGCTCAGGGCCAAGAAGAGCTGAAGGCTCTGCTCCTGAAGAAGGAGAAGAAGAAGAAGAGGAGAACTGTCCTTTTTAACTCGGGCCGAAGGTTTGGCAATACTCTGCAAAATGAAGAGGCTGGTTCTTCCTTTGGCAAGGGTACTCCTCAAGCGGAAAAAGGTCCTAGTCCGGTAGTCTCCGACAACGAGACTGATTTTGATGAAGAGCAGTATCCTCCTGCAGAAGACAGATACAAGCAATTGGAGGACAGGCTGAATGCTATGGAGATACAACAGGTACCTGGGCTGGATTTTGGAGATTTGGGTTTGTCTACTGGTGTGATTATTCCTCGTAAGTTCAAGGCACCATCTTTCACTAAGTACGACGGGGCGTCTTGTCCCAAGCTACATCTCAGGTCCTATGTTCGGAAGATTCAACCGTACTCAGTGGATAAGAACTTGTGGATCCACTTCTTCCAGGAGAGTCTTTCAGGGACTCATCTCGAATGGTTCTATCAGCTGGATGGGACCAAGGTTCGTAACTGGGAGGAGTTGGCTACCGCTTTCTATAAGCAGTATCAGTATAATGACGACCTTGCCCCTACACGTACCCAACTCCAGGGTATGTCGTTAGGTTCAAGTGAAGGTTTTAAAGAGTACGCTCAGAAGTGGAGGGATCTGGCTGGCAGGGTGCAGCCTCCGTTGACTGACCGGGAGTTGGTAGACATGTTCTTGGGGACCCTATTTGGGCCGTTTTTCAACCATCTTATCGGTAACTCGTCTGCAGGGTTTACTGATCTTATTCTGACTGGAGAGAGAATTGAGGCTGGGTTGAAGTCTGGAAAGATTCCGAAGGGTGCATCGTCTAGTTTTGAGAAGAAACCCTTCAAGAAGGAGGCTAGTGTTGTATATGGCTCTAGAAGACAAGAGAAATCTGAGCGCCGCCAATCTGTCCGTGCGGTAATGATTGCTAAGCCTGTTGCCGCTCCTCGGCCAACCAATACTCAAAGGGCTGAAAGACCCCGGAGAGAGTTCACCCGGTTAAGTATGACTTTATCGCAGATCCTGCCACAGTTGCTATCCACCAACCTAGTGACTATCAGAGAGGCCCCCAAAGGTGTAAACACTGCCTCTCCGAAATACAACCCGAATGCTCGCTGTGCTTATCACTCCGATAGCCCGGGGCATTCCACTGATGACTGTTGGGCATTAAGGAATAAGGTGCAAGACCTTATTGACGCAAAGGAGATACAGTTTGAAGCGCCTGCGAGGCCGAATATGGTTACTGCTCCTATGCCTCAACATGGAATAAACGCTGTTGATGAAGATGTTTACGCTGTTTCTGTGGATGATCTAGCCACTCCCTTAATAACTGTCAAGAAGAACCTACTGCTGGCCGGTTTATTTCCGGGTTGCAGTGAGGGTTGCCTGTTCTGTGCTGTTTCCCTATCTGGTTGTCCCTTGCTGAAGTTGGGCATCCAAAGCCTGATGGACAGTAAGGAGATTCTGTTCAAGAAGTCTGTTGTTCAGTTGGTTCCGGTAGAAGAAGTTTCTGTGGTTACCATCTTCAACAATCCAATCAAGGCTCTCCCGAAGAAGCCTGTCCAAATCATGACTGTCGCACCTGTTGTCATCACTGTTCCGGGGCCTCTTCCCTACGTATCTGATAAGGCTGTCCCCTGGCACTATGGGGCAGATGTGTATGTGAATGGAATCAAACAAGAGTTCTACACTGGCGCCAGTATCTGTGATATCACTGGTCCATCCAAGGTTACCCGCAGTGGCAGGCTCTTCTCGCCTGACATTGCACCGCCCGCTACTCGAAGACCCCTACTTATAACACCTACAAGTGTACCTGTTCCTGTTGCTGATCAAGTTGTTTCCCCTGCTGCCGAGTCATCCAATGCTCGGGGCAAGGGAATTGAAGATGAGCCTGCCCGGATGGAGGCACCGATACCTATAAATGCTGAGGCCTCCCAACAAGAGATGGAGGAAATCCTGAAAATAATAAAGAAGAGCGACTTCAATGTTGTGGAACAGCTGGGGCATACGCCCTCCAAGATCTCCATGCTCTCCTTATTGCTATGCTCCGAGGCCCATGCTAAGGCCTTGATCTCATTTCTCAAGACGGCCCATGTGCCACAGGAGACATCTGCAGTTCAGTTTACTGATTGCGTAGCAAATCTGACAGCGGACAATGGCTTGGGTTTCTCAGATGCTGACCTGACTGCAAAAGGAAGAGACCACAATGACGCCCTGCATGTCTCTATTGAATATAGGGGCACTACTCTGGCGCATGTATTGGTGGATACTGGTTCTTCCTTAAATGTGCTACCCAAGAAGGCTTTAGACCGTTTAGATTGTGAAGGCATGGAACTGAAACCCAGCAATATCATCGTCAGAGCCTTTGATGGTTCCAAGAGGATGGTGCATGGAGAGATTGACATTCCTATTCGTGTGGGCTCTCAGGTGTTTGACTCTACTTTTTATGTGATGGATATCCGTCCATCGTACTCTTGTCTACTGGGTCGACCTTGGATCCATAAAGCTGGGGCAGTGACCTCTACCTTGCACCAGAAGCTAAAGTACCCCGTCAGAGGGAAGATCGTCACTGTGCAAGGGGAGGAGGAGTATATGGTGAGCCACTTGAATTCCTTCAGATACATTGAGATGGACGGGGAGTTTATTGAGACCCCCTTTCAGCATTTCGAGGAGGTGCTTCCAATTTCAGCAGCAGCAGAAACAGCAGTCAAAGAGGATGTTCCTTTGAAGATGGCTTCCTTGAAGGATGCCCGGGCTGTGGTTCAGAAAGGTGAATATGCTAACTGGGGCAGGCTTCCCGACTTTACACAGAAAACTGACAAATTTGGGCTGGGTTTTACTGCAGAGGGACAGAAAGCTATGCGGAAGGCAAAGACCAGAAGACCTCCTGTGCTCATTACAAATCCAGGAGTGAATGTTGTTGGGGAAGACGATGAAGTGGACGAAGCTGAGTTCAATAACTGGATCTACCCGACGACTGAAGACGGATTGACCAATTGGATTGTCAAAGACCATACTCCTGTTACTTTTGTTATGCAGTAATAAACTTCTTTGTTTTGTTATAAACAATAAATAAACTCTATGGCCCGGTGTCTTACCCGAGGCACCGTGGTTTCATTTGTGAGGGCATATAAATTGTCATTTCATATATCATAAATGAAAATCTTGGACGTTTTCTCGCATTTCAAATCTTACGCTCCTTTTCTGTCTTTCCTTCCTTTATCTATATTTCAAAACAGTTGTATTTACACACACTCACTCATACAGGTTTCAATCCACTCTGGATCTCACTGATAACGACTTTGCTACTGCCAGTTATGACTTTGAAAATCCGATCAACTTAGCTGAAGACGAAGGTGAAGATGATTGCGAAGTGCCTGGCGAGCTTGCAAGACTGTTGCTTCAGGAAGAGAGGGCAATTCAACCACACGAAGAGCCAGTGGAAACAATAAACTTGGGTACTGAGGCAGACAGGAAAGAGGTAAAGATTGGTGCCAACCTAGAACTTAGCGTGAAGCAACGGTTGACTAAGATGCTAC
Organism: Vicia faba; assembly: GCA_948472305.1. NCBI lineage: Eukaryota > Viridiplantae > Streptophyta > Magnoliopsida > Fabales > Fabaceae > Vicia > Vicia faba. The sequence goes on along the minus strand of OX451735.1, from coordinate 615,226,239 downwards.
ATGATTATATGGAGATCTTTTCCTGGTCCTAGAAAGACATGCCCGGGTTGGACACTGATATTATGGTCTATCACTTGCCTACCAAGGAAGACTGCCCTCCGGTTAAGCAAAAAGTCCTTCGTATGCGTCCAGAGATGTCTGAGAAGATTAAAGCCGAGGTTATGAAACAGTTTGATGCTGGGTTCCTTGCAGTGACTTCTAACCCTCAGTGGGTTGCTAATGTGGTGTCGGTACCAAAGAAAGACGGTAAGGTCAGAATGTGTGTCGATTACAGGGATCTGAACAGGGCCAGCCCCAAGGATGACTTCCCCTTACCTCACATTGATGTCCTTGTTGACAATACAGCTCAGCACAAGGTATTATCTTTCATGGATGGCTTTTCAGGTTACAATCAGATCAAGATGGCACCTGAAGACATGGAAAAGACTACATTTGTTACTCAGTGGGGCACCTTCTGTTACAAGGTCATGCCTTTTGGACTAAAGAACGCTGGGGCAACCTACCAACGTGCCATGGTTGCTTTATTTCATGACATGATCCATCATGAGATAGAAGTGTATGTGGACGACATGATCGCAAGGTCCCAGACTGAGGAAGAGCACCTAGATCATCTGCAGAAGTTGTTTGATCGTCTGAAACTGTACAAGCTGAGGTTGAACCCGAACAAGTGCACCTTCGGGGTAAGATCTGGAAAGTTTCTAGGCTTCGTGGTAAGTGATAAGGGTATTCAAGTGGACCCTGCCAAGGTCAAAGCTATTCAAGAGATGCCAGTTCCTAAGACAGAGAAGGAAGTCAGAGGCTTTTTAGGACGCCTGAATTACATTGCTCGGTTCATCTCGCACCTAACTGCTACTTGTGAACCAATCTTCAAGGTGCTGAAGAAAGATCAGGTAGTACGTTGGAATGATGAATGTCAGGCTGCTTTCGACAGAATCAAAGAGTATCTCCAAGAACCACCCATCCTTATGCCACCAGTTGAAGGGAGACCTCTGATATTATACCTGACAGTACTTGATAATTCAATGGGGTGTGTGCTGGGGCAGCATGACGAGTCTGGCCGAAAAGAGCATTCCATTTATTACCTTAGCAAAAAGTTTACCGACTGTGAGACCCGATACTCACTGCTTGAGAAAACTTGCTGCGCTTTGGTATGGGCTGCTCGCCGGCTGAGACAGTATATGCTGACTCATACCACCTTGTTGATCTCAAAGATGGATCCTATAAAGTACATATTCGAAAAGCCTGCTCTGTCTGGGAGAATAGCAAGATGGCAAATGATCTTAACGGAATTCGACATTCAGTACACAACCCAGAAAGCCATCAAGGGAAGTGTATTGGCAGACCACTTGGCACATCAGGCCGTAGACGACTATCAATCAATGAACTTCGAGTTTTCAGACGAAAGTATCATGATTGTGACTGATTGTGAAGTACCTGGACCGGATGAAGGACCTGAGGAAGGATCCCGATGGTCTATGCACTTCGACGGAGCCTCCAACGCTTTGGGAAACGGTATCGGCGCTGTAATCATATCACCGCAAGGCACTCATACTCCACTCACTGCCCGGCTATGTTTCCACTGTACCAACAACATGGCGGGGTATGAGACGTGCATCATGGGTCTTCAAGCTGCGATCGACTTAAGGATCAAGTTTCTGAGTGTCTTCGGAGATTCCGCTCTCGTGATTAATCAGATCAAAGGAGAGTGGGATACGAAACATCCGAATCTTATTCCTTACAGAGAATGTGTGTTGACTTTGATCCCCCACTTCACGAAGATAACCTTTGAACACTTTCCAAGAGAAGAGAATCAGTTGGCGGACGCGCTAGCTACAATGTCTTCTATGTTCAAAGTTAAATGGGATAATGAGGCTCCCGGGATCATCATCTGGAAACTGGACGAACCGACATACTGTTGCGATCTCGAGACTGAATTGGTGACTGAGAAGCCTTGGTACCATGAGGTGAAGAGATATCTGGAAGCTCAGGAATACCCTGAAGGTGCCTCTGTCAATGATAAGAAGTTCTTGAGAAGGTTCGCAGCAAAGTTCTTCCTTAGAAACGGCATCTTATACAAGCGAAACCATGATTCGACCTTACTGCGTTGTGTGGATAAGACAGAAGCAGAAAAGATCATGGAAGAGCTACATGAAGGGACCTTTGGTACACATTCCAGTGGACATACAATGGCAAAGAAGATCCTTCGGGCAGGGTATTACTGGTCCACAATGGAAGCTGACTGCTACCAACATTCCAGGACATGCCATAAGTGCCAGATTTATGCAGACAAGGTGCATGTTCCTCCAGTTCCTCTGAATGTTCTGACTGCACCTTGGCCGTTTGCAATGTGGGGCATAGACATGATCGGTGAGATTAAACCTACGGCATCTAATGGGCATCGCTTCATCCTAGTGGCGATTGATTATTTTACAAAGTGGGTTGAAGCAGCTTCCTACGCTACGGTAACCAAGACTGTTGTGGCACGGTTCATTCGGCATAATCTGATCTGTCGGTACGGCGTCCCAGAGAGGATCATTACAGACAACGATACCAATCTGAATAATAAGATGATCACTGAGCTCTGCGAGCAGTTCAAAATACAGCACCACAATTCTTCTCCTTACAGACCGAAGATGAATGGGGCTGTAGAAGCAGCAAATAAAAATATTAAGAAAATCGTGCAGAAGATGACAGTGACTTATAAAGATTGGCACGAGATGTTACCGTTCGCTCTACACGGGTACCGTACCTCAGCTAGGACGTCACCCGGGGCAACTCCTTTCTCTCTGGTTTATGGTATGGAGGCAGTCTTACCGATCGAAGTGCAAATACCCTCTCTCCGGATAATGAAGGATGCAAATCTGAACGAAGATGATTGGATCCAGACACGACTTGATCAGTTAAACCTCATTGATGAAAAGAGACTTGCTGCTATCTATCATGGTAAGACGTATCAGAAACGGATGATCAGGGCATTTAACAAAAAGGTCAGACCACAAGAGTATCAAGTTGGGGATCTGGTAATCAAGCGAATCATCCTTCCTCAGAGTGATCCAAGGGGCAAATGGACCCCTACGTACGAAGGGCCATTTGTGGTTAAACATGTGTTCTCAGGAGGAGCAATGATATTAACCAACATGGATGGTGACGACCTTCCTCACCCCGCCAATGCAGACATAGTAAAAAGATACTACGCATAAAAAGACCCGCTAGGCTGACATGCCTAGGCAAAAATTAGGGCTTCCCGGCGAACCAAAAGGGTTCGGGCAAAATGAAGGGATAAAATGAAAAAAAATCTGTACACCCGGCAAGTCGAAAACCTGAAAAGGCGGCTTGGGCAAAAATGGGTATCCCGGTGGACTGAAAACCCGAAAGGGCGGTCCAGGCAAAAATTAGGGACAAAAGCGTAATACTATGTCTCATTGATCACTTTGCATCCAGAATCCGGTATCTACATCAAGTTCAGACGGCATTGATCAGTCAACTTCATCTTCGTTTAGGTCATCAAGTGATGAGACGCTCGGGGATATAAAGGCAATAGCAGATTTGAAACCCAGTGGGATCATTCATTTCACACAGCTGTTTTATTTTCTTTTGTACAAAATTTGTATAAACTCTCTTGTTCGGCGGCGTCCTCTTACTAGGACGTCAGCCTCTTGTACATAAAACGCCTATTCACAGGCCATTCAAAAATCAATACAAATATATTTTTCAGTTAAAAGTGCCAATTGTTTTTCCTTTTCTGTTTTGTTTTGCGAAGAACGTCCAAGGTTCAATTTGTGATATATGCATTGACAATAATTTGCTAACTCATAAATATTTGCATACGAAACAAAGGATTAATTACAGGTAACATCAGAAACAGGGGCAATGAAGAGTTGTCTAAGCAATCTAATTGTTCTATCCTCCAAGGTGTCAAGGTAGGTTCAGCTAAAGAACATAACCAGATATCCCAATTCCCCAGAGAGTGAGTCAGCAAGCCAGTGCACTCTCCCCAAGAAAAGCTATTATCAAACCTTAAGGAAGTTGAGCATCCTTCAGCAGATCTCAACATTCCCCAGCAGCAATATACATATTCTTAACAAGCATCCCCGACAGTCTTAACCTAAAGATTGTTCCCCAGCAGTATATTAAACATACAGTGGAGTCACTTTCCCGATACAGTTCAATACTTCCCCAGGAGAGTCCGATCCAGTTCCCCAAGGAAGTTTGAATCATCTCCCCAGCAGTAAGCTTATCCCCAGTAGATTCTGGAAGCTTATCCCTCGCAAAGCACGAACGCGTCTCCCGGCTTTATTCAAAGAGTTATTTCCCTACCAGGATATAACTGGGTTATCCTCAGCCAAAAGCCACGGAAAGATCGTCGTCAACACAGTTCTTTCTTATCCCCAGCGAAGTTTATCAACACTTCCAACACAACAAAGGTATCCCCAGCAAGTTACCATCAACTCAACGAAGTATCTCTCTCCCCACAGAGTATTGCTCTCCAGCAAGATCGTCAGAGTACTTTTCTCCCCGCAGAATATTCCATTCGCCAAGTTTATTCCCCAACGGAGTTATCTTCTCCTACCGGTATTCTTGCAACTATCATCCCCAGCGGAAGTAAAAGCTTATTCTTCAACATCAGCCCAGGAGTGACTTCCCGGCACCCGTCAAGGATTTACTTTCCTAGACGAAAACATACATAAACATCACATACATCATTATAGCATGCATGTACGCATCATATCTTACAAATCTCATTTATGTTGAGAACATCATTGCTTGATCCATATCATGCATTGCATATGACTGACCTTTACCTTTCAGGAAAAGATTCAGTTAAGTTCTCAGCTATATTTAAAGACCTAGACCGGTTCAGTTAAATCGACTCCAAAGATTTCTTGTCCAGTCAAAGGCCTTCTCTGGTTCAGTCAGATCGATCCCAAGATCTTCCTGTTTCTTATCCAGTTGAAGACATTTCAAGACCTAGACCGGTTCAGTTAAATCGACTCCAAAGATTTCTTGTCCAGTCCAAGGCCTTCTCTAGTCCAGCTAAATCGACCCCAAATAGATTTTCCTGATAAAGACTTAGTAGAAGTTATCCAAGATTCTCTCAATGATTGCTATTGAGGTTGTAGTCGCCTATGGTTCTCTCCCCGATCCTGCGGAGGTGGTAATCCCAGATTTCGCTCAACGATTGCTGTTGAAGTGAAGTTATCCAAGATTCTCTCAATGTTTGCTGTTGAGGTTGTAGTCGCCTATGGTTCTCTCCCCGATCCTGCGGAGGTGGTAATCCCAGATTTCGCTCAACGATTGCTGTTGAAGTGAAGTTATCCAAGATTCTCTCAATGTTTGCTGTTGAGGTTGTAGTCGCCTATGGTTCTCTCCCCGATCCTGTGGAGGTGGTAATCCCATATTTCGCTCAACGATTGTTGTTGAAGTGAAGTTATCCAAGATTCTCTCAATGATTGCTATTGAGGTTGTAGTCGCCCATGGTTCTCTCCCCGATACTGCGGAGGTGGTAATCCCAGATTTCGCTCAACGATTGCTGTTGAAGTGAAGTTATCCAAGATTCTCTCAATGTTTGCTGTTGAGGTTGTAGTCGCCTATGGTTCTCTCCCCGATACTGCGGAGGTGGTAATCCCAGATTTCGCTCAACGATTGCTGTTGAAGTGAAGTTATCCAAGATTCTCTCAATGTTTGCTGTTGAGGTTGTAGTCGCCTATGGTTCTCTCCCCGATACTGCGGAGGTGGTAATCCCAGATTTCGCTCAATGATTGCTGTTGAAGTTGAAGTTATCCAAGATCCTCTCAATGATTGCTATTGAGGTTGTAGTCGCCTGTGGTTCTCTCCCCGATACTGCGGAGGTAGTAATCATCCCAAGATTTTCTCAACGATTGCTGTTGAAGTTAAAGTCATCCAAGGTTCTCTCACCGTTCCTGTTGAGGTAGTAACCATCCCTGGTTCATTCATCACCGTTTGAAGCTCCAGATCCAGCTCCTGTAACCAGTCAGGACACATCTACACAAAGAATTTGAAGACCAGCTCCCGTAACAGGTCAGGTAATCTTTTTCTTTTACAGGTACGCAGGTTCTCGCTAAGGAATCTCTTATGCGATCAACATCCAGATGGCATCTATAAGCCCATCCATCCTCCATCATCTCTTAGCATGACATCTATAAGCCCATCATCCTATCCATTAATCTCCAAATGGCATCTATAAGCCCATTCCCCACCATCACACTGCTACTATGTGAGCGCAAATTTCTGGGCACTCTAGTGTTCAATCATCTTCCACCTTCGGATTACGAAAGGCACGTCAGCCAATCTGCATCCTCAGGTCTAAGAAGATTGAACAGGGGCAACTGTTGTACCCCAAAATTTGCCCTCCCATATTCTTCAAGAATTGCCAAGTCAAAGCTTCAAAGTCTCCCCAAGGGTTGCACAGTTCAAGGGCCTCCTAACAGTCAAAATTAGGGTTTTGGTTATAACAAAGAAAATGAAGTTTCCAAGGGTCCAATCAAGTCCCACATGCCTACAAATAGGGTCAAGCATCCTCATACCAAGTTTCAAGGCTTACAGCACAAAATTACACAGTCAAAACCCTAATTGCACTACAGTCAACTGCAGGGGCAAAATGGTCATTTGACAGTCAAAAGTTCAAATTTTTGGTCAACATCTCATTTTGAAGCCACAAATATCATTTGATCAATGCTTGATCATGATTCTCAAAGCTTGGCTCAAAAATCATCAAGGTGCAAAAGTTTCCATATTTGGACAGTTGAAAAAGTCAACTGTAACTTGACCAGGGCATAACTTCCACATGGATTATCAGAAAATTTCCATCCAAAGCTAATTTTGAAGAGGAAGACATTCCCTACAACTCCTCTTCACACTTCAAGTCCAAGAAATGCTCTCACAAAAAGTTATCAATTTCAACATTATAGGTCATTTTCAAAAGTCAACAAAAAGGGACTTTAAGTCAAAGGCCATAACTTGAGATTGGTAAATCAAAACGACATGGGACCAAAGGCATTGGTTAGGGGACTCAAAGAACTTTCCAAAATGTCCAAGAACATGAGCAAAGCTTAAAAATTGAGCAAGTTATGCCTTGTGGAAGTTGGGAAATTTTTGGATATTTTGAAAAGTCAACATTGATTCAAATGACCTAAAATTGCTAATGGGCCTCTTTTTCTTCCACAATTCATCATCCAAGGCATATGCACGACCATTTGGCCCAAAGGGAAGTTTTTATCATTTTTATTTTATTTATTTGGATTTTTTTATTATTAATAATTCATTTAATTAAATAAAATACATGAAAAATACCAAACCTAATGTTTTGAATCTTTTTGTGCATAAAATAATCTCAATATTTCGTGTACAATCAAATATGGAAGGAATTATGGTGATTGGATATGATTGAGACCAAATAGGCATGAAAAAATATTTGAAAAGATCTTTGAAAATCAAATCTTGCAAATCATGAATGCAAAGGTTTTTGTGTGATTTCTTTGACCTAAAACCTTCACACATACATATATAGTGAAACCCTGATGCCAAAAGACTGGAAGCTGCGCCAGAAATCCCTAAGCAAACTTGAAATTTTTCAAGAAAAGTCCAATACTGAAAACCAATTTCTAGGTTGATTCAAGCCATAATATTGATTCCATTGGGTTCCTGAGGTTTCAAGAAACATATACAGATCAAAATCAACGTCCCTAACACAAGAAATAGGTAGCACGACCATGGCCGGTTCAAGTTTTTTTTCAGTTTCTTGAAACATAATTCATGCATTATTTGTAAATTCTAATATTGGATTTGTATTCATTATATCATTCTGAAGCTAACCACATAATTTGATTGCATTTTTATCACCCATACGTGAATCTGCCATTGTTGTTTTCTAGGGTTACCAAGCTTTTGATTTGGGCGTTTCTTCATACTGTAAAATTGGAAGCTCTCAATGCCATGACCATACTCAGCGCCCTTGGACGAAAAGAAATCAACCCTCGCGCCTAATTTATGTGGCCGGACGGCCTAATCGCTATTTTTCATAATGTTTCTTTTGGGGACGGTTCAAAAACCGTTGCCAGTTTCTTTGTGTTTCAGGAAAAAACAAGCCAAGGAAGAAGAAGGATAGGTGGCCAGCGTTGATTGGATCATTCAAAAATTCGCGCTAAAAAAGTCATTAACGCGTTGTTCTATATTATAATGATTGTTTGTTATTTATTATACAACGCGTGTAGAGTGCTTCAGTGGCAAGGCTTGTTAGTGGTAATCTCTAGGACCTGGGTTCGATCCCAGGTCCCTTACCCTTTCCATATTATTTTTCCACTAATAATTCTGTGCAGCTTCAGCATTGTAGACCACTATGCATCTCTCAAATCTAGCTTGCCACTTGGCCAATGGAACGATCAGAAGGCTATGATCTGAAGGACATGGTAGACACTAGTCAACAGAGCTCCATGCTAGTCAAAAAGTCAGACAAGGCCTTAAACAAATGGGTCCAAATTGCCAAGCCAAACCTCCTATTTGGGGACAGACCCCCATGGTTTGCATTCCTAATTCCTTTTCCTATTTTTTTTCTATTTTTTGTTTTAATTAGTTTTTTTGATTTAATTCTTTAATTAATTATTTTCACAATAATATAAAAAACACAAAAAACCTTTATTAATTTTTTGTAAATAAAACCTTATTAATTAATTAGTTTTAATTTAGGGTTAATCTTAATATATTTTTTTAATAAACTTAAAACTTGGTAGAATTAGGGTTTGTAATAATTTTTATCCTTTTTTCTTTTCTTTCATAATAATTAAATATTTCCTATTATTTTTTTTATAAATTAAAATTGCATGTAAATAATTAGGTTAATTTAGGTTTAACTTTAATACTTTCTTAATAAACTAAAAACAATTAGAATTAGGGTTAGTATTTTAATTTCATTTAATTCTCATTAAAAAACCATAAAATACAAAAATACCAAAAATAATTCCCTTTCATTTTAATTTTCATTAATTTAATCATTTAATTTAATTTCGTTAAAAGGGTCCAACGCCCTCGTTTCTAATTTTAATTCATATTCGCGTATGTATTTCTTTTTCTTATAATTTTTATGTACCTCTCCCAAGGCCATGTAATATTTGTCTTCCGCATTTTACTTTCTTTATTTTCTGTCAAATCAGGTCCTGGAAATTTTGGCGATGTGGACCCGCGCCTTTTGTAATAGTTTAGAACTTTACCTTTTTCGCACTTTTTAACTATTAAATAAATGCATGCAAGAATGAATGACAATAAATAAAAACAAACGCATAGATCACCCAGAACCTGACAAGACAAAAATAAATGAGTCTGACACACAAATCACACACCACCCCTAGGGTACGCCTCACTGTTGCCTTGCCTCGAAAGGTGATCGTCGAGTAGAGGATGTCTTAGTAAGTCCTCATGATCCGGGAACCTGGCATGAGGGTAGCTTCTAAGGTGTCTTCCCATTCCTCTGGTGATCACCATGTCCCGAACCTCGAATTGACCCGAACACCTCCAACGGTGGTGCTACCTACCTCTCAATGGTGGGATGGCACTACTTTAAAGGACATTTACACAGACGAATTCCTTAGGGTAGGTAGACAACTCTAGATACTTGCTCTAATTTCAAAACAAATCAAAAATACTTTTCACACTGACACCTTTTCAAAAAGCTTTCGAAAGCAATTTTTCAAACACTCTTGAGGACCGATACAAGAGTCGAACTTGAATTTTCAAAGAAAATTTTTTAAACCCACAGTTGAAAAGCAAACAAACAATTTTGTAAACACAAATGAGCAAGTATCTAAGAGCCCATGGATAACCATGGATAGAAAGGGTGCTAACACCTTCCCTTTCTATAATCTACCTCCCGAACCGAGAGCAATCTCTATAAGGAATTTTTCTGTGCTTTTGTCCTTTCCATTTGGAGAAAATAAAAGACGGTGGCGACTCTTGCTTCCGCGACATTTCGCGAACCAGCGTTAAACAGTCAGTTCCAGATCCACCGATCACACCATGCCTAGGGTTTGTTTGCTTTGTTTTTAGGTATTTTTTCTACAGGTGAAATTGGGACGGACCATAAGCATCAACGTGATCAGGAGACATGGGTCATCACCCCCATGGTTTTGTTACTTTTTTTATTCTCTTTTCCTTATAATTTCTTTTTTTAATTATTATCATTATTATTATTATCATTAAATTAACATAACTAATTTTTCCATAAAATTCAAAAAAACTAAAAAATGTAAATATTTCATTTATTATTAATCTCACTCTTTTATTTTTGTAAATAAAATACTAACAAATTAATTAGTTAATTAGTTTAATTTTAACCTTTTTACAATAAATAAAAACAATTTAGACTTAGGCTTTTCTTTTGACATTTTTAATTCCTTTTTATTTTTATTTTCATTAAAAACATAAAAATACAAAAATATTTTTCTTTTAATTAAATTAATTAATTAGTAATTAGGCCTAATTTTCATTTAATTACAAAAAAAAGGACAAATTCAATTTAATTCTAAAAAAGGGTCAAAACCCTTAGGACGTTCCTGATTTAATTTCTTTTCGCGCTTTAATCCCTTTTTATTATATTTTTGTAACTGTTTCCGGATATGTAATAGTTAATTAGGACTTTATTGCTTTCTTTTAATTTCTCGCATTTTTATTTTTCAAAACGGGTTTTGTTTTTGGCAATGTATAGACCCACACCTTGTAATAGCGTAGGATTTATGTTTCCGCAATTTACTTTCCGCACCCCTTAACTGTTAACTTGCATGAAAGAATGTATGTAAATAAAAACAACCCGTAGCTCACTAATTACCAAGACAAACATTAACTGAATACAACACACAATTCACACACCACTCTTAGGGTACGCCTCACTGTTGCCTTTCCCCCTCGAAACGTGGTCGTCGAGTATAGGACGTCTTAGTGAGTCCTTATGTTCCATTGATCTAGTTGCCTCGAAACAAGTTGCCTCGAAACGGTTGCCTCGGAATAAAAAGATCAATGGCATAAGGGTAGCTTCTAAGGTATCTTACTATTGCTCGGTGACCACATTGTCCCTACAAACTCGAATTGACCCGAACACCTCCAACGGTGGTGCTACCTACCTCTCAATGGTGGGATGGCACTACCTTAAGGACATTTACACAGACTAATTCCTTAGGGTAGGTAGATGACTCGTAGATACTTTCTCTAATTCAAAACAAATCAAAAACTGTTTTCACACTGACACTTTTTTCAAAAAAGCTTTCAAAACAACTTTTCAAACACTCTTGAGGACTGATACAAGAGTCGGTCTGAAACTTTCAAAGAAACTTTTTCAAAACCCACACACTTTTGAAAAGCAAACAAACATTTTGAAAACATAAATGAGCAAGTATCTAAGAGCCCATGGATAACCATGGATAGAAAGGGTGCTAACACCTTCCCTTTCTATAAATCTACCTCCCGAACCGAGAACCAATCTCAAAAGGAATTTTTCTGTGCTTTTGTCCTGTCCATGTTTGGAGAAATAAAAGATGGTGGCGACTCTTGCTTCCGCGACATTTCGCGAAACCAGCGTTAAACAGTCAGTTCCAGATCCACCGATCACAGTATGCTCGAAGAGAAGTCAAGGGTCATCATGCTTTGACAAGTCCAAAAACTACGAAGCATCTCCTGAAGTCACATGGATCAATAGAGGAGCTCTTCCATAGGATCATTAGGCTTTATCAGTTACAAATTGTAATTTGCTAGTTGCTAAGTTTCATTTGGTGTAAATTTGTATCTTTGGATCAATATTTCTAATAAAATAATCATGCATGTTTTTGAAATCAGTTCATTCATATTCACTCTTTCATCACTTTCCATTTCACTTTTCACTCTTCCATTCTCAATTTTCTTTAACAAACTTCGAGGGAGAATGACGAAATACAAATAACTGAATTTGGATGACGTATGCTTTCAATGTAAGACCAAGCTGATGATGTAAGGCATTGTTCAAAACCTAAACAGTGGATAAATAAGGAGTTAATTCATAGTCAACCCCCTCGAGCCAGGAGTTGGAGTTTTGTTCTATTTTCTAAAATAAAAAACCTTAATTTCAACCAGGGGCTTGTAGTCTTTCAATTAATTCAATGGTGCATTCTATTCTCAAGAGAATCAAATGATCTAAGCAAAGGTTCAAGAACATCATCTTCCTCGTGCACATCAATAAAGATTGAGGAAGAAATCAATAAATACAAAGTTCACAACGTCTTCTTCCTCAACACATCATTCAATATCAAGGAAACAATAAAGACGAGGCTTACAACAATCAGCATGACAGTAACAAGTGTTCAACATCAAAAAGCAAAAATAAATTTAAAGAAAAAATAATAAAGCCCGCTAAGTCAAGTAAAAATAATAAAAACTTGACTTAGGCAAACGTTAGGGCATCCCGATGAACCGAATTCAAAAGAATTGGCCCGTGCATAAATAAGGGATTTAAAAAAATAAATTGGAGAAAAATATTGTGACTGCCACCTCAAGAATCATCAAGGCTTCTCACCAAATGCTTCGATCTTATCAACTCTTTTCATCAATTCTTGGATTTTATCAACGCTTTTCATCAATGCTTGAACTTTATCTACGATTTTCACGAAATTTCTCTTGGAGATCGAACACATCTGTTGCATTAATTGGATTTAGGATTGGAGAACATCAAGGAGAATGGGGTGGGTTAAAATAAAATTTGAGCCTTATATCCGTTGTTTATTAAACCACAACCAATGCCACGTTACAACCCTCAAAAGTCCTAATTGAAACAAGGTTAACTATGAAAGCATACTCGATAAAATTTGTGTTAAATTGAATCCCATGTTTGTTAAAATTATTTCCAATCACTTCACTTCTCCGAATATCCATTTCTAATCAACCATTTCTATTCTAACTTCGATTTCAAAACTTGCAGGTGCATCACTAAGAATTACTTTTCAAAATGTATAATTTTATCTTCGAATCAATACTTAAAATCAAGGAGATCTCAAAATTGGTTTAATCAGAAGCGATAATTTCCAGGAATCTCCTAACCAGGGGAAAAGCATCTTAAGAGAAACCCCATAATCATAGTCAAAACTATTGATCGTAGGGGAATATCACATGAAGATCCTATTGACTAGGGGTGACCATTCCGAGATTCAATCAACTTGGATCATGTTTCAAAGCACTATTCAATAAGGGGCATACTTTTCAAAGGGGAATTCCTTAATCAAGTCTGCATCACAACATGGTACGACTCAATTTCCTATTTCTTCGGCTTCTCAAGGCCCTAATAATCAGGGGGCAACCTTTGAGATTCAAATTTTGGGGTAGTGCATATCAAAGTTCATCTTACAAAGTGTAGGGTCCAAGTTCCTCTTCAAGCAACTTCGAGTACAAACTTTTCAAGATTCGAATACTTGGGGTAATTCATATCTATATCATGGAGATCCAAGATCTGGAGATTGGGGGGCATACCTTTCAAAATTTGAATATTGGGGAAAATCATTGTGAGGCTCAATCAAAAGGAGTTGATTCAAAAACAGTTCATCAAGAGCAAATAATCAAAGAGTACCTCCTCCAATTTCTGGATATTGAGGCATAATGTTTCAAAGTACAAATAGTGGGGTCATGCATACTATGATCAAACTATTTACAAGCTCATACCACAATAAAATTCTGCAAAGACCCAGCAAATTGGGACGAGACATTCCATAAAGGGGAAAGCTCTCTGCGTACTTTCACAATCACCAGTGGATCCTTCTCCTACATCAACAATCTTCGAGTTCAAATCGAGTATCGCGAAATCATGTTAGCATAACATCCAACCATCAAGTGATGAGCAACCTTGTTTCATGAGCAACCTCTATGCTTTAATCGTCCACGGCCCATCATAGGGGCACCAGTCAAAAGCATATGAGTCTGCATAAATAATTGTCATGCATTCATTAGGTCACTTCGATCCAGAGTCAAGTTATACCTATCATCACATCCATCTGAATTTTGACAGCATGGATCTAACAAAGAGCCCAACCTCACTTGGAATCTACCCTTAAGTCTAATTCTCATCGGCACCTCAAAATTCCAACATTCATTGAGGCATATCCAAGTCACTCATTACATGCATCAATCAATCATTACATTTCATGCATAATCATAAAGCACAATGCATAGTATAAACCATGTTGCATGTGAAGACAATCATCATTGACAAATCAAGTTATCAATTTTATGTTGAATATCGACAGTAGATTCCCCTGGTTAATCTCGACAGTTGATTATCCAGAAGACCTCGGCAGAAGGTAATTCTATGTTGAATCTCGACAGTAGATTCCCCTGGTTAATCTCGGCAGTTTATCATCAAGAAGACCTCAGAAGAAGGTAATTCTATGTTGAATCTCGACAATAGATTCCCCTGGTTAATCTCGGCACTTGATTATCTAGAAGACCTCGACAGAAGGTAATTCTATGTTGAATATTGACAAAAGATTCCCTTGGTTAATCTCGGCAGTTGTTTATTCATAAGACCTCGGCAGAAGGTAGTTCTACATTGAATCTCGACAGAAGATTCCCCTAATTGATCTTGGTAGTTGATTTTCCAGAAGACTTAGACATAAGGTAGTTCTCAACAGAATCTCGATAGTATATTCCCCTGGTTAATATCAACAATTGATTATCTAGAAGACCGTGACAAAAGGTAATTTCTTAACAAAATCTCGGCAGTAGATTCTCTTGGTTTATCTTGGCAGATGATTATTCAGAAGACCTCAACAAAAGTTAATTCTCAATCGAATCTCGATAGTAGATTCCCCTGGTTGATCTCGCCATTTGATTATCCAGAAGACCTCGACAGGAGGTAGTTCTCAATCGAATCTCGGCAGTAGATTCTCCTGGTTAATCTCAACAAACGATTTTCTAGAAAACCTCGACAGAAGGTAGTTCACAATAGAATCTCGACTATAGATTCCCCTGGTTAATCTTGGCAGATGATTTTCCAGAAGATCTCGGTAGAAGGTAGTTCCTTATTAGAATCTCGACAGTAGATTCCTCTGGTTAATCTCAGCAGATGACTTTCCATAATACCTCGGTAGAAAGTATTTTCTCAACAGAATCTCGATAGTAGATTCTCCTAGTTAATCTCGGCAGATGATTTTCTGGAAGACCTCGGTAGAAGGTAGCTTCTTAACCGAATCTTGACAGTAGTTTTCTCTGGTTAATCTTGGCAAATGATTTTCCAAAAATCTCTTGGCAGTAGATTGCTCGTTAAGAGCCTCACATCAAGCATGACACACACATAACCATATCAAAGTATCAAGGTCATTCATAACATTTGGTACATATGTAAATATTTGGGGCATACACAACATACTTAACGCATATATACTCTGGGTTCCATATCAATCTGGGACATTATGCATATACATCATACATGGCATTTTTTTCAAACACATTTTCGGTAAAACCAATATCTTGGGGCCCTTTGTCAGATCATCAAAATAAGCATTTACCTTGGTTGAGAACAGACACAACCGGTAAAAATCCGATCTCATCTTTGATCTAGTTATCTGAGATTTGATCATCAATCAAACACTTTTTAATTATCTACCCCTAGGTTGTGGTAGATGTGCGAATTACCTTATTCATTCCATAGGTTGCAATGAATATGTGAATTCATCTTCGTACTGTTTTCTCCCTAGGTTGTAGTAAACATAACGAAATCTTTGATATATCTCATTGCGTTATTCTCCATGCAGCGATGTGTTATCAATATTTTTCAAATACATATCCCCTAGGTTGCGATAGATATATGAATCTTCAGGGTTATATTATCCATCCCCTAGGTTGTGGTGAATAACGTAAGCCCACCCATGTTGTCTTTTATCCTCTAGGTTGAAATAAAGGCACATGTTCATCTTCGTACTATTTACTCCCTAGGTTAGTAAACATATCGAAAACTTGTCAGTCTTCATGCAACAATGTGTTATCAAACTTTGTTTTATTCATCCCCTAGGTTGCAATGAATAGAAAAAATCAAATCAAATAAAAAATTACTATATTATTATCCAAGTATTAGTAAGTCATATTTTTTAAAACTTGTATCATTTAAATCCTAGGTCATGCTAAATATGCAAAAATCTACAACCTCTCTTAGATACTGACGAATTATCCATGTCATCGTGTCTAAGTTAAATCAAAACTTTGGTTCAAACTCTGGTAAGATGATACATCGTCCTCTATGCCTACTGTTGTACCCCAAAATTTTCCCTTTCTATTCTAAAGACATTTCTCACAAAAGATCTCAAATGCTCAAGAAGTTTTAAGAGTTTGATCAAACAAGTTCACCTTCTAAGCACTGAGCCCATAAATTAGGGTTTTAATTTTCTCAAGGACAATTATACTTTTGATACCTCAAATGAATTTCATGGTTCATTTTAGGTCTTCAAGATTGCTCATACCAAGTTTCAAGCCTTACATCATAAATTTGCTCAGTCAATTGCTCAAATGACTAAAAATCAATTGTATTAGATAAAAAGTCAATTGTGGTCAACATATAGTCAAACTTCATGATTTTTGGCCAACGTCAACATTTTTAAGTCATATTCATCAATTGATCAAGTGTTGATCATAATTTCTCAAGAAAAACACTCAAATCATCATAGGGGCAAAATGGTCAAAATTAGGGTTGTGACTGAGAATGACTGATCATTGACTTTTGACCTAGTACATGACCTAATGATTTGAAGCATGATATCAAGGATTCAAACACAATATCTTGACCTAATTTCATGGCTCAAATCATTTCTCAAGATCAATGGATGGATAGTTGAATTTTTGATCAACTGATGAAAAGTAAACTGATACATAAAAACTCAAACTTTGACTTTTTGATCAACATTGAGTTTAAAAGAGCAATATTCATCAAGATACTCAAAAATATCAAACTTTATCATCAATAAATTTAAAAAGTAAATAAAAAAGTCAATATTTCTAAGAGAAAATTTCCAAGTGTTTTTATACTTGATAAATTCATTACTTCATGACAATTTTCACTAAGATGCAAGATGATTCAAGGAAAACTTTCAACATAAAAGTTGTAGATCTTGATGAATTATATAACTTTGTATTAGAGGTTTTATGTCCAAAAAATGCTTAGATTTGAAGATATAAGCTCATAAAGACATGACATTTTTCATAAAACACTTAGTGAAAATTTTGGCAAGTTAGGCAGGTTTTTTGACCTAACTTCTTGGCCAATTTTCACCTAGTTCCAAAATGATTTAGCCAAAGTGTTCAACATGAAGGTTAGAAAAATTTTCAAGCTTTCCAAAATGTCCTAGAACTTTAAGAGATCATGCTTGACCTAGGAGAATCGAAGAGAAGAAGTTGGACATCCATTCTGGAATTTTAGGTCATTTTAATGATGAACACTTAACCAAATCTCAAGCCATGCTGTGTGAATCCCACTTTGTAGGATTTAAAATTGCAAATAAATCAATAATTAAATGCTTACAAAACTTATTAAGCCATTGTTAAAGAATTTGAGCCATTGTCCAAGTGATTAATCTATTTTTGGCACAAAGGTAACATTGCCATTTTGGAAAAGTGGCTTTAATCAAAAAGTCCAATCTCCTTGAGCTTTGAACTTGCTCCATCTGCACACACTTAACACAAAAGCCATAATAAACATGTTTAAAGTGCCTAACCACTTTAGATAGCCTTGTACTATGCATTGGAATAATGTTTGTCAAGATTTCTTCAAAAACAAGTAAAAAACCATAACATGTGATCTTTGTTTTCTGATCACTTCAAGCCCTCAAACCTTTCCCTATAAATAGAGGCATTATTTTGCAAGCAAAAGACAAATTCAAAAGTCTAGAGACTCCCTCAAACTCTCTGAAATCATAATTTGCACACAAACTCCATTTTTGTGCCATTTATGACTTTGAATACCCATCTCACAATCCACTCGTGCATTTTCCATTTTAATCAATCACCAAGCTTCTATAACTCATATAGAAGTTATCCAAACACCTACAAGACAACTATAACATCATATTCCTCATATTCCATAACCAAAAACAGAGCTCTGCATATTGACTTCTCTAGAACAATACAACCCCTCTCAATCCAAATTAAGCATTGCATTATCTTCCTGGAGGTTCAGTGAAGCTATCCAGATCATCACAACATCTCAAGGAGTGCTCAATCATTAAACACGATTTCCAGTTTTGAGGTAAGTTTTCCAAACTCTGAACTCTCTCTACAAACATCATTAATGGTTACTTTGTGAAGATTAAAGGTAGACATCATTGCCCTGAAGCTAACCATGCTCTTAGTTTTAATTTATCTTGTCTGAGTGATGCGAATTTTGAAGTTGAAGTTACAGAAAAATTAGGTCATAATTTGGTAACAAGCAAAATTTGTGTTCATCTTTGAGTGTTACCCTAAGTTATTTACATATTTGAAACCGTGATGAAATTTCTAACAAGTTTGATGTTTACACTTTCTGAAATGGTTGAGAAATGAGCAAGCTTGAAATTAAAAAATGGTGATGAAGAAGCTGGCGCGAGGTTAGGGATGAAGTACAATTAGGACTGAGTTTATTTTATATTTATTACAAATTGTATTATTAACGGATGAAACATCCACCCCAGTGGCAGAGCGTGCGGGTATAAGGCATTAGTATGGAAGGACCTGGGTTCGAGCCCCAGCGTCCAATTTTGATATTTTTCTCACACTTTTTTGTTCTTTTTATGTTGTTTACAAGCGCATGGGCCCTCCAACTTTGGGCCTCAACTTCTTTCTTCTTTAGTACACCCCCAAATTTTCTCATAACACAAGCCCAAGTATCTTTTTTATTTTTTTATTTCTGACTAAAACAAAAACAGTTTTGGGCCTAAAACCAAAAATACATTTCTCCATACCCCCATTTCACTTTTTGAAGACTCAGGCCCAATTTTTTATTTCTTTTATATTTTCATATTTTTATTTATTTATTTTATTTTATTTAGTACAAATACAAAAAAAAAAAATTCTTAAATAATTAAATTATTAAACATTTTAATTTAAACACTTCCTTTATTTTTGTTAATATTTAGAACTAGGTTTTATTGTCCTTGCTTCAAATATTTTCAAGTTAACTTTCAAATAATTTTCTAAATAATTATTTTAGACTTAGGTCTCATTTTTCTTCTTAATTAAATAAGCTTAGATTATAGTTTTTGATCAAATAATTAATCTCTATTTGTAAATTAATTTACTTAGTTTAATTAGGTTAAATTATCAAAACTTTTTTCTATCAAAAACCCTAAAAGACAATTTCTTCTTTCTTCTTCATCTTTACATTTTTTGTATTATTATTGTAATTCATCTTCAATGGTTTGTAATAGTAATTAGGGCTTTATTGCTTTATATTCCCCATTTGTAAATTTGTATCCCCTATCCCTAAAAGTATTGTAATAGCGTAGGACATTTAAATTTCGCAATTTATCGATTTCCATATTATTGCTAGTAATTAGGGTTTGTATGGCAAGACTTAAATCAACCATAGAAAACCCTAATCCAAGATAAATACTTGAAAGTAAAACACCTTGCACACATGCACCTCTAGGATAATCTCACTCGTTTCCTCGGATAAAAACAACCATGTCCCTTGAATGTGGGATGTTTTAGCAAAGACCCTCGATTAAAAGATTGTAGTCCCTCGATGACCCTTTAATGTTGCCTTCGGTAAATGATCTTAGTCCCTTATGACAATTTCTAAAACATCTTACAAGTTGCCTTCCATGACCATACGGTGACCCGCGTCTGTCCCCCACATCCAATGATATGGCTTCCTACTAACTAATGGTAGACAAGCACTATCCAAAGGAGGAGGAAAAGAACAAACACTTTCTGAGTAGGTAGATTGCTCGTAATTGCTTGCTCACAAACAAACTCATTTCCACATTTCATACTTTAAAAACATCTTTGAAAACAAACATTTTGTATACATTCTCAACGATACGAGAATCATTACAAAATGGACTTACATTTGCATTTTCAAACATACTTCCAAACACTTCCTTTCAACAAATATTTTCAAAACCAACACTTTGTATACATTCTCAACGATACGAGAATCATTGCAAAGTTTTCCAAACATAGGCGATTTAAAAATATTTTCAAACTTACACAAACACAAAGCATTTCAAAGTGATCAAGTAATTAAGAGCCCGTAGATAACTATGCATGAAAAGGGTGATAACACCTTCCCTTTTCATAACCTACCCCCTGAACTCAAGAAAATTCTCAAAAGGTCTTTCCTATTCTTTTCACCCTTTCCTTTATTGGATAAAAGAAAATTCGGTGGAGACTCTTGCTATCCGCAACAATTGTGATAAAACGCAAAACAACCAAGTCAATTCTCCCACCGTACCACAGTACTGGCGACTCTATTGGGGAATTTATAAACAAAAAGTGGGGTTACGTTAAGAGTTAGATCACCTTTATTGCTTTATTTGTTTGTCTTGATTGCTTTACATTTGTGGGTTATGCTTGGGTTTATTACTTGTAAAGATCCTATACCCATATCTGGGGGCATTGTTAGGTAAGTAGCAATAGATCGTGGAAACTGTACAGCATAAACCGATATGGTTGAAGCAATGGATACGTTAGTGTGACACATTTTTTGGTACCGGTGTCCATTGAGTTAAATCAAGGATAATACAGGGCCATTGTGTGGTATCATGAAGCACTAACTAACCATAGAACCTTAGTTGAATGACTTAGCCATTAGAAAGTAGTGAGATAAATGGCTTTGGTGAAATACTGAAGTTGGTTGATACTCGATACTACACTCATTGAGATCGGACTTTCGAGATATTTTGGCCACAAGAAAAGATTGTTTATGCTGAAACAATTCCCGATGAAGAAAGATCAATGATATTGAGATTCCTTATAACACGATTACTTCTTTTAGGATAGGTTGAACCAACTAAAGCTTAAAGAGAGTAATTACCTATAAACCTCCTAAACCTAAGGCCTTGTGTGCTTTGTGTGTATATGATTATTTGTTCATAACATCCTAAACATCATAACATCATGACATAGAATTTTTACTAACCATTTTAAGGACCTACGAATTTATCTTTGTCCTGTATTATAGGGTATGGCTTCCACTCATAGAAATACCATCTGAATCAGCTTCATAAAATTGCCTCCTCAACTCTAAGAGTTAGCATCAAGGGTTCCTGAAAATTCTCCGTTCATCAAAATACATGGTCGACTTCTCAATTTGGTCACCTCAGACTTTAAAGAAGAAATGATGTGTGTGCTCTTTCAATTCTTTGATCCTAAACATCATTGTTTCACCTTTCCTGATTATCAATTGGTGCCCATAATATAAGAGTTCTCTTAACTATTAGGCATACATATTCTTGATCAAGTGCCCTTCACCAGTTTAGAAAAGGACCCACAACCTGAGGAGATTGCATCATCCCTACACTTGAAAAGGTCTGATATTGTAGCTAATTGGGAAACAAGGAGTGGAGTCAAGGGTTTTCTAGCCAAGTTCCTGTTAGAGAAGGCTCGACTGTTTTGAGATGATATGGATTTGCAAGCCTTTGAAAAAGTCTTGGCTCTTCTAATCTACAGGTTAGTAATGTTCCCTAATCCAAACCAACTCATAGATGTGAATGCTGTCAAGATTTTCCTTTCTCGTAACCCTATGCCTACTTTACTTGGAGACATTTTGAATACTCTTCACACTCACACCATGAGGAAGAGAGGGGCTCTTATGTGTTGCATTCCGTTGCTATCTAGGTGGTTTATTTGGCACCTTCCTTGGTCAGTACTAAAGCATTAACAAGGTATGAATTGGCTGCAAAGAATAATGTCGCTTTCTCATACAGATATGCATTGGTGCTCTCGATCTCAAGAGGACATTACTATCATTGGCCGTTGTGGGGAGTTCCTTAATATTCCACTCTTGGGAACTAGGGGAGGTATTACTTATAACCCTTCTTTGTCTCTACGACAATTTGGCTACGCCCGGAGAGATGGGCCTCATAATGCACTTATCCAAGGTATTATATTCGACTACGAAAACAATGTCAAAGGTTATCTTCAAAGGTTTGTAAGAGCTTGGGGAATGGTAAACAAGGTTGATAGCAATACTTTGGGGCATAAGAACTCTATTCCTTTGGAGCCTTATCTCAAATGGGTGTGGGCTCGCACTCAGAATCTCATGATGCCATATCCTGCTATTCTACCAATAATTGTGGAGCCTGTGGTCGATGGAGATACTTCTTATACCATTCTCCATCCTGGTATGTCTACTGACCTCTAAGAATTGCAAAGATCGTGGATTCAACTCAAGGGGGAATGAGACACTTTTGAAGCTCGATTATACGCAAACGAGAAGAAGGTGTTGGAGCTCACAAGACAACTTCACGAGGAGCGAAGCCTGAATGCATACATTGCACCAAAGAAGAAGCGCCCGTGGGAGACTTGAGTCTTTTGTTTTAGGAGTCTATTATGTTGTCTCTTTGAGACCTTTTTGATTTTTTTATTGTAAGCCCAAGGGGAAGTTGTAAACTTTTAACTTATTAATACAATTATTGTGTTTGTTTCCTTTTTGGCTAGCAAATTTAAATCTCTCGAGGTCCTTGAAAACATTGCATCCACATAGCATGCATCATATCATAAGCAGGTTTTCCGATACAAGTTTCCTCATCTTTTTACTGTTTATTTCAGTATAAGATGGCTCTAGAACAAACTGTCAAAGATCTACAAACTTAACATGCAAAGTTCCAAGAAACTCTCCTCAACCTAGCCAAAGGTCAGCAAGAAATGATGGCACTCCTTGCCACCAAGAAGAAGACCAAGAAGAGGGATGTTATTCTCAACATGGGAAGAAGGTTCAAGGGACCTGCCCGACTGGCTCAAATAGAAGAGGCTTCTTCTGACGAAGAAGGCAATCAAGAAAAGGAAGTTAGAAGCACTAGAGCTAGGGGTGGAAATAACCAGATTACTGAGGATGAAGACTATTCTGAAGAGAAATATCCACCGGCAGATGAGAATTACAAACAACTAGAAGACCGACTTAAGGTTGTATAGATCCAAATAGTGCATGGTTTGTACATTGGAGATTTAGGTCTGGTCCCAAGGGTGGTCATTCCCCACAAATTTAAGGTCCATGTCTTTGCCAAATATGATGGGGTCTCTTGTCCAAAGATGCATCTAAGGTCATTTTTCTGCAAGATTCAACCACACACTGCCGATAGGAAGTTATGGGTGCATTTCTTCCAAGAAAGCTTATCTGGGACACAGTTGGAATGGTTCTATCAACTTGAGGGGACTAATATCCACACCTGGAAGGATCTAGCTGTTTCCTTCTATAAGAAATACCAATATAATACTGATCTTGCACCAACTCACGTGCAATTACAAAATATGACAATGGGTTCAAATGAAGGCTTTAAGGAGTATGCTCAAAAATGGAGGGAACTGGATGGAAGAGTGCAACCCCCATTAACTGATAGAGAATTAGTGGACATGTTCATGGGAACCTTGACTGGTCCATTCTTTAATTTTCTGATTGGGAGTTCTTCGTCAAGGTTTTTTGAGTTAATTATGACTGGTGAACAAGTTGAGAGTGGAATCAAAAGCGGGAAGATTCAGATGTCTGCATCCTCTAGTACTGTGAAGAAAACATTCATGGGAAAGAAAGAGACTAATGTTGTTTATGGCTAAAGGAGTCGTGTCAAGAATGATCGTCATCAGTCGGTAGGAGCTGTATTGATTTCAAATCCAACCCCAATTCAACAACCACAAAAATCAAACAATCAACAAAGGCATGATGCCTCGAGGAGGCAATTTACTAGAATCAACATATCGTTATCTCAAGCTTTACAACATCTGTTGAAGGCAGATTTAGTGACACTGAGGAATCCTACTATAAACCCCAATACTTCATCTCCAAATTACAAACCAAATGCAAAATGTGCCTATCATTCCAATAGCTTTGGGCACAATACCAATGATTGTTGGGCCTTAAAGAGCAAGATTAAAGATTTGATAGATAACAAGGTGATTGAGTTTGACCCTCCACAAACCCCTAATGTCATTACTGCTCCCATGCCCAGTCATGGTAAAGGTTTCAATGCCATTGACGATGTCTCCTTTGTCTCCTCCATTGATGATTTGACTACTCCATTATTGACCATTAAGAAGAATATGCTGAGAGCTGGTTTATTTTCTGGCTGCCTTGAAAATTGTTACCAGTGTGATCCCTAAATTAATGGTTGTATGTGGCTGAAGAAAGGTATCCAATGCCTGATTGATATCCATGAAACTTTGTTCGAGAAAACTCCATCCATGAAGAGTTTATCTGAAAGTATACCTCAAGATGTTTCCATAATCACAAATTCCAATACTCCTATTAGGATCACCTCTAAAGGCCCTATAAGGATTCCTGCTGAGCTAAGAGTGGCTCTCCTGATTATCACTACACCGGAGCCAGTCCCCTATACCTCTAACACAGTTGTGTCCTAGAACTATGGGGCAAAAGTTTATTATTATGGTGTCAAGCAAGAGCCGTGGATTAATGAAAATGAAGAGCCTGAAATTACAAATATTGCCAGAACTAGTAAGGTCACTAGGACATGAATGGTCTTCTCTCCAGAGATCTCTCCTCCAACAGTCACTACAACACATGTTCGTATTCCTACTGCTAGACCTACTGTTAATACCCGAGGTAAAGAGAAAGTTACTGAGCCTGCCCTGACGGAGGTACCCTTAAAAGAAGTGACAATTAAAGACCCATCAAGACAGGAGATGGAAGAGATTCTGAAGATCATCCGGAAAAGTGATTACAAAATAATGGAACAACTGGGGAAGACACCCTCAAAGATATCCATGTTGTCCTTGTTGTTATGCTCCGACACACATGCCCAAGCTTTGCTGAAATTCTTAAAGAATGCCCATGTACCTCAAGAAACCACTATTGATCAATTTGAGAACTGTGTTACAAGCCTAACCGCTGATAATGGTTTGGGTTTTCTTATGCATATTTAACTCTGTTAGGGAAGAATCACTACAAAGCTCCCCACATTTCTATTGAATGCAAAGGCACCACTCTGGCGCATGTATTGGTAGATATTGGGTCCTCCCTCAATGTTTTACCCAAAGGTGCTTTGGATAGATTGGACTGTGAAGGGCTGGTGCTGAAACCCAATTGTTGTACCCCAAAATTTTCCCTCTCACTTATCAAATATTTTCTCACAAAGATCTCTCTTGGTTCAAGACTGCACTAGGGTTGATCAGCTCAAAACACCTCCTTAAGCACTGATGACCAAAATTAGGGTTTGAGATTGCACAAGGATAATTGAACTTTAAATGCTTCATATGACTTTCGTGGATAATTATGGACCCCCAAGATTACTCATGTCAAGTTTCAAGCCTTGGATCACACTTTTGCTCAGTCAATTGAGCAGTTGACCTAAAAATCAATTGTATTGGGGAAAAAGTCAACTATGGCCAATTTACAGTCAAACTTCATAATTTTTGATCCACATAAACATTATAAACTCATATGTATCATTTGATCAAGTTTGTACCACAATTACTCAAGAAATTTGATCAAATCATCAAAAGGGCAAAATGGTCAAAATTAGGGTTTTGACTGAGAAAGGGCAATTTCTGATTTTTGACCTAGCAAATGATCTATTAGCTTGAAGAATGATATCAAGAGTTAAATTGAATCATCTTGACCTAATGGCATGACCTAAAACATTGCCCAAGATCAATTGGATTGATAGTGAATTTTTAGTTAACTGATCAAAAGTCAACTGTATACTAAAAAGTCAAACTCTGACTTTTTGGTCAAAATCCAATGTCAAAGATCACAATTCATCAAAACATGTCAAAATATGAAACTTATTCATCAAGAAATCAAAAAGTCAAGATTTCATTTTGAAAAGTCAAAGTTTTCTAACTTAGAAATTTTTCTAAGTGTTTAAAACTTCATGTTTTTTCATAACTTTGAGCCAATTTTTCACCATGATGCAAGATGATTCAAAAGAAACTTTCAACATGAAAGTTGTAGATATCCATGACATATACAACATTGATTTACATAACTTCTCCTAAAAATCCTTGGATCTCAAGTTATTAATTCATAAAGTCATGGTCTTGAAATTGAACACTTAGTGAAATTTTGCCCTAGTTTTGGTCAGGATTTTGACCTAACTTCATGGAACTTTTTCATATATTTACAAAGGTAATTTTCAAAAGTGATTCAAAGAGGGGTTTTATATAACATTACAAGCTTTCCAAAATGTCCAAGAACTCCTTGAGATAATTTGTGAGCAAAGAGAATCGAAGAGATGAAGTTAGGGTTTTCAAACTTAAATTACAAGCCATTTCATGATGAACAAAATTCAAATCCAAGCCTAGGCTGCATAATCTTTGCTTTTCAGGCCTAAAACTTGTTTGTCACTCCATAATTAAATGTTTACACAACTAATAGAGTTTTAATCCAAGCACTTGAGCCTTTATCCAAGATACATTTCCATTTATGGCACAAAGTTGCCATTTCCATTTTGATAAAGCATCACTTTTGCAATTGTCAACTCCTTGAGCTTTGCACTTGTTCTTTCTGCACACACAACCCTTATAAACCAAAAGCAATTTGTCTAAAGCCTATTTGAGCTCAGAACATGCTTGTACAACACTTTGAGTTTTGTCTTCTCACTTTTCTTCAAAAGCAAGTCATAGAGCCAAAAGGCTAGAACTCAAAAAACTTTAGTGCATTTGATCTATAATCTTTTCCATACATATACACAAGTCTATTGCAACATAACGCACGAATGCTAAGACCCCAAAACACTCCCAAGCACTCTGCAACTCAAAATCTACCATAACTTGACAGTTTTGAACCTCACATAGCCATCTCCAAATCCACTCGTGCGTATTGAGTTTTAACCATCCAAACACTTAATATACATCATATCAAAGTGATCCAGACCCCTGTTTCTTGACTGTAACTCCTCCATCACTATCCACGATTTCCAAATTTGAAGCTTGAAACTTAACTTGAGTTTGGAGTTTCAGCCATCCTCAAAGCAAAGTAGGAGTTGGAACACACTCAAGGAGATCCAGGCAAGCTACAAAAATCATTAGGCCATCACAAAGGTTGCTCAAACTCCATACGCGACTCCAACTGCAAGAGGTAAGTTTTCAAACTTCTATCTCTTCATACAAGCATCATTTGATTTTGATTTGTGAAGATAAAATGTAGATGCCATTGCTACGAAGCTGTATATATCCATAGTTTGCATTTATATGGCCTGAGCTTAGAGAATTTTAGATTTGAAGTTTTCTGAAATTTTTAGGTTTTAAATTAGGGCAAGAAAAATTCTTATTCATCTTTGACTGTTAGCTTAAGTTATTTACATGGTTGGATTCGTGGGAAGAAATGCCATAACTTTCATGTTTGAACTTTTCATTTTTGTTGAGAGATGAAGAAGTTACAGATCCTTTGGCTGGAGGTTGATGATGAAGTGTAACCAGGGCGCGTTTTGTATTATGTATTTATCCTTTCACACAAGTTAACGGATGTATCACCACCCAAGTAGTTAAAGCGTACGCATGTCACCTTTAGGTCCTGGGTTCAAGCCCCAACATGACCTTTTGTTATTTTTTTCACTATTTTCTGACTTTTTGTGCTTTTTTGGCAGCGCTTGGGCTTTCATGTGGGCCTAATATTTTTTTTCTTCACAACACCTCTTGCATTACTAATCCACCTCTCTGACTTATTTTTATTTTTATTTCATTTTTTAAATTTTATTTATTATTTTTATTAATACTATTGTTATTATTATTACTATTATTATTTTTTCATAAATCATATAAAAATCTAAAAATATTTTTATTTATTAGTCATACTTATATATATTTATTTTCTCTATAAAACAAAAAGATTAAAAAACATTTTCTTAAATAAATTAGTTTCTTTTTTTTCTTAAATAATTAATTTTTAGACTTAGGATAAATTAGTATATTATTTTATTTTCTTAGTTAAAATTAATTTAGAACTTAGGTTTATTTTAATTAATTAATCTTCATTTTATTTTCATTAATTTAAAACTTTTTCATAAAAAAACCCTAAAAATCCTTTTTAAGTTAATTTATTTTCTTAATTAGCTTAAGTTAATTTTATTTAATTTTAATTAATCATTTTCTTTAATTATGTCAAGACAAAAATCGCTTTCATAAAAAACAACAAAAATCATTTCTTTTTCCATTTATATTCTTGCATTTTATTTTCAATTTTGTATAATATTCAATATGGTTGTAATAGATAATTAGGTTTAATTTTCTTGCAATCCCCATTCGTAAATTTGTACACTCCCCTCCCTTAATGATGTAATAGTGTAGTAATTTTACTTTTCGTAATTTATCGCTTTATATATATGCTAGTAATTAGGGTTTGTATGAGAAGATAAAATCAACAAGTAGCAAACCCTAATAAAAGACTAAACAAAGCATGAAAATCAATTCATTTACACACAAGCACCCCTAGGGTAAAATCCACTTGGTTGCTTTATAAAAATTGCCATATTACGCATGTGAGGTATCTTAGAAAAAACAAGCAAAAATACAAGATCATAGTCCCTCGATGACGCTATCTATGCTGCCTTTTCAAAATGATCTTAGTCCCTAAAGAAAGATGCTAAGATACCTTGAAACATTGCTAATTATGGTTATACGATGACCTATGCCCGTCCCGTTTACATCCAAAGATACGGTTACTTACCAAAATAATGGTAAGATAACAATGTCAAAGAAAAGAGGAAATGAACATGAAAGACTTTTGAGTAGGTAGAATGTTCCTAGTCACTTGCTCCTTTTCAAAACAAAAACATCCTTGCTATTTTCAAAACAAACACAAACACTTTCAAAACATCTTTTAAAATTTTAAAACATTTTCAAAAAGATCAACACCTTTGTATACATTCTTACGAACGAGAATCATTACAAAAGTTTTCCTAAACAATGGCCTCTTTACAAAATACTTTCAAAAACCACACAAAGCATAATTTCAAACAAAAGCAAGTGATTTAGAAAGTAACTAAGAGCCCATGGAAAACCATGGATGAAAAGAGTGCTAATACCTTCCCTTTTCATAATCTACCCCCCGAACTCAAGAAAACATCTCAATGGTCTTTCCTGTGCTTTTTCACCTTTCCTTTTGGATAAAAGAAAAGCCGGTTGTGACTCTTGCTAACCACAACATTTGCGATAAAACACAAAACACCCAAGTCAGTTCTCCCACCGTATCACAGAACTGGCGACTATGCTGGGAAAAAAATATAAAAGTGGGGTTACCTTAGGGTTATATCATATTTACTTGCTTTATTTGTTTGACTTGCATGCTTTACATTATGGTTCTTTGTTTGGGTTTGAATCCTCTACCCGGATTTGGGATACCTTATAGGTAAGTAGCAATACGTTGTGGAAATCGTGCAGGGTATACCGACATGGTCTAAGCAATAGCTACATTAGTGCGACATATTTGTGGGTACCGATAGCCCTTGAGTAGTCAAGAAGAATACGGGGCCGCTGAGTGATGTCATGAAGCACTAATGAACTTTTTGAACCTTTACTTGACCAACTTGGCCATTAGGACATAATGAGATGACCGACTTTGGTGTAATATGAAGTTGGTAGATACTCGATACTACACTCATTGAGGTTTGATTTTTTGGGATATTTTGGTCGCCATTACAGAGGCTTGTGCTGAAACAATGACCAAAGAAACAAATCAATGATATTGAGCTCCTTAGAGCCCGATTACTATTACTAGGACAGGTTTGAGCAAACTAAACTTCAAGAGGGTACTTACCTATGAGACTCCATGCAAGCCTAAACCTAAAGACTTGTTTGCTTTTCTTATATATACTTGTATATAACATCATAAACATCATAACATCATACTCATACTCACTAACCATTTCAAGAATCTTGGGATTTATCTTTGTTCTGTTTTGTAGGACATGGATTCTATTCGCAGGAAAAACATTTAAGTCAATCTTGTAAGGATCCCTCCACAACTTAAAGAGCTAGCATCAAGGATTCCTGAAAATTCTCCATTTACCGAAAGACATGGTCACCTACTAAACTTGGTCACCTCCAACACTGATGAATACATGATGAAGGTGCTCTTTCAGTTCTTTGATCCTTTACAACATTGCTTCACATTTCCTGATTATCAACTTGTGCCAACTTTGGAAGAATTCTCCCAACTCTTGAGGATTCCCATTCTCAATCAACTACCTTTAAACGGTACAAAAAGAGATCCAAAGCCAGAAGAGATTGCTCAAGCTCTACACTTGCAACCATCTGATATCACAACTAATTGGGAAACAAGGAGTAGTGTCAAAGTTTCCTAGAAAAGTTCTTGTTCGAGAAAGCCCAAAACTGTTGGAACTCTTTGGATTTGCAAGCCTTTGAGGAAATTGTGGCTCTCCTCATCTATGGGATGGTTTTGTTTCCAAATCTTGACCAACTCATAGATGTGAACACCGTCAAAATCTTCATGTCTCATAACCCGGTGCCTACTTTGCTAGGGGACATCCTACATTCCTTTCAAACTCGCACTATGAGGAAAAGAGGTATCCTTATGTGTTGTACTCCTCTCTTGGCAAGATGGTTTATTTCGCATCTTCCCCAATCTGTATAGAAGAACGAGCAAGGTTCAAGGTGGTCACATAGGTTGATGACGCTCAAACATTCATACATTCATTGGTGTTCCCGATCCATAGAGAATGTTACTGTTGTCGACTGTTATGGAGAATTACCTAATGTCCATTTACTTGGCATTAGAGGAGGTATCGCCTACAACCCCTGGTTATCCTTAAGATAGTTTGGTTACACCCGAAAGGATGGCCCACATGAGATGCTCATCCAAGGTTTGGTATTTGACTACGAGAACAACGATCAAGGTCATCGCCAGAGATTTATCCGAGCTTGGAGGATGTTGAACAAGGTAGATAGCAAGACATTGGGGCATAAGAATTCCATCCCTGTTGAGCCTTACCTCAAATGGGTATGAGCTTGTGCTCAAAGTCTTATGATGCCTTACCCCTCCATTCTCCCGGTAATCATAGAGCCTGTTGTGGAAGGAGATGTCCCATACACTATCCTACATCCTGACATGCCCACCTCTCTTGAAGACTTACAAAGGGATTGGATACAGCTTAAGGGTGAACGAGACACTTTCGAAGCCCAATTCTACGCCAGCGAGAAGAAGGTTTTGGAACTCACTAAGCAACTTCATGAGGAGCGGAGCCTGAATGCCTACATCGCACCAAATAGGATGCGTACAACTTTTTTATCTTAGAGTTTTTGTACTGCTTTGTAAGCCCAAAAGAGGCATGATTTACTCAAGCTCTGATTTATTAATATAACGTGTGTTCCTTTTTGGTCTAAAGAAATTTTAAATCTCTAATTTCCTTGAAATCATTGCATATGCATTTACCATTCATCATAACATAAGCAAGTTTTCTCACAACAAGTCTCCTCATCTTTCTACTGTTTATTTCAGTAAGATGGATCTCGAGCAGACAGTGAAAGACCTCCAGTCACATAATGCTCAGTTTCAGCAGATGTTATTGACTCTAGCCAAAGGACAAGAAGATCTGAAAACTTTGCTGACTGATGAAAAGAAGAAGAAAAAGAAAGTAACTGGAGTTCTGAATATGGGAAGAAGATTCCAAGGACAAGCAAGAAGGACCCTAGACTTTGCAACGTCATCTGGTGAAAAAGAGAATCAAGATGGGAAAGGCAATGAGGAAGTTGTCCAGCAAAAGTATGAAGAGGAAGAAGAAGAGGTTTACTCGGAAGAGCAGTATCCCCCGGCCGACGACAAGTACAAGCATATGGAAGAACGACTAAGCACAATGGAAATCCAGAAAGTACCTGGGCTAGACTTTGAGGAGCTAGGCTTGGTGTCTGGGATTATCATTCCACCAAAATTCAAGGCACCGATATTTTCTAAATATGATGGAGTTTCGTGCCCCAAAATGCATCTTCGATCCTATGTGAGGAAGATACAACCTCATACTGCGGACAAAGATTTATGGGTACACTTTTTCCAAGACAGTCTATCTAGAACTCAACTTGATTGGTTCTATCAATTGGAAAGGGCCAATATCCACAACTGGGAAGACCTTACCACTGCTTTTTATAAACAATATCAGTATAACACAGACCTTGCTCCTACCCGTACTCAACTCCAGAGTATAGCTATGGTTTCAAATGAAGGTTTCAAAGACTATGCTCAAAAATGGAGGGATTTAGCGGGAAGAGTCCAGCCTCCCCTTTCTGAAAGAGAACTAGTAGACATGTTTTTGGGAACCCTGTCCGGTCCTTTCTTTAATCATTTAATTGGAAGCTCCTCAGCAGGCTTCGTGGAATTAATCCTGACCGGAGAAAGAGTGGAAGTTGGGATTAAGAGTGGGAAGATCCAAAAAGACGCATCCTCTGCCACGGTAAGAAAACCATTTATTGGGAAGAAAGAAGTTGGTGCGGTGTATCCTCAAAGGAATCAAGAAAGAACTGAACACCGTCCAATGGTGGGCTATCATGATCCCTAAGCCTGTGCCTACTCATCAAAGGAACGATCAGTCTAGAACAGAAAGACCAGTAAGACAATTTACTCAGATTAACATGACACTATCTCAAGATCTACCACATTTGTTGAGATCCAACCTGGTAACTTTGAAAGAAGCTCTGAAGAATCCTAACACAACATATCCTCATTACCATCCTAATGATCGTTGTGCATACCATTCAGAAAGTCCCGGCCATGATACTAACAACTGTTAGGCTTTGAAAAACAAAGTATAAGACCTCCTTGAAGCTAAAGAAATTGAGTTTGATGCCCCCGAGATCCCGAATGTTATTACCGCTCCTATGCCCAAGCATGGTCATGGTGTTAACACCGTCGAACATAATATGTTTGTTTCTACTGTTGATGAACTTGTTACTCCTCTCCTAACCATCAAGAAGAACCTATTAAAGGACGGTTTATTTCCGAGCTGTGATGGAGGCTTCCACTTCTATTTATCCCGACCAATTAGCTGTCATTTATTGAAAGCAGGTGTTCAACGCCTGATGGATGACAAAGAGATTTTGTTCGAAAAGACTCTTGTCCTAACTGTTTCTTACAAAGATGTTTCAATAATAACCATTTCCGCCAATCCTTCCAGGGTCTCCACCAAATGACCTGTTAGGATTACATCAGTTCCTAAAGTAGCTCCGTTAATAATTACTATGCCTGGGCCAATCCCGTACTCATCAGATAAGACCGTCCCATGGAATTATGGGGCGATGTCTACTATCATGGTGTCAAGCAAAATTGGCCGATTGTTGAAGACTCGATTTCTGAGGAAGATAACCCAGACACCAGTAATACTGCGGGAACCAGCAAGATAACTCGAAGTGGAAGAATTTTCTCT
The DNA here is from genome assembly GCA_948472305.1 of Vicia faba. Lineage (NCBI taxonomy): Eukaryota > Viridiplantae > Streptophyta > Magnoliopsida > Fabales > Fabaceae > Vicia > Vicia faba. Next base: position 615,192,718 of record OX451735.1, on the reverse strand, counting down.
CCAGAGATTGATCCTCCGAAGACTGTCACCGGTCCTATAATCATCCTTGTTCCTGTTCCTGCTAACACTACTACTATAACTATCCCTTTGGTTACCCCTACTAACACTACTACTACTATGATTCCTATAGTTACACCTACTAACACTTGTACCGCCGAGTCGACCGAGACTCAGGGAAAAGGCATTCTGGTTGAGCCTATCCGGATGAAGGCACAAACAATATCCATCCCCGATACCTCCAAAAAAGAGATGGATGAAATTCTGAAGATTATAAAGAGAAGCGACTACAAAATAGTCGAGCAGCTAGGGCAGACTCCGTCAAAGATTTCCATGTTGGCTTTATTATTGTGTTTCGAAGCTCATGCAAAGGCCTTGGTGAAATTCCTTAGAACTGCCCATGTACCACAAGAAACCTCTGCTGATCAGTTCCAAGACTGTGTGGCCAGCTTGACCGTGGACAATGGTTTAGGCTTTTCTGATGCTGACTTGACCCCTAGAGGAAGGAAGCACAGTGAGGCATTGCATGTCTCTTTCGAGTGTCCGGGAACAACTTTAGCCCATGTCTTGGTGGATACTGGTTCGTCTTTGAATGTGCTGCCCAAGAAGGCTCTTGATAGACTTGACTGTGAAGGTTTAACCTTAAAACCCATCAATATAGTGGTAAGGGCCTTCAACGGTTCAAAAAGAATGGTGCATGGGGAGGTGGACATCCCTATAAAAGTTGGAACCCAAACCTTTGATTCAACTTTTTACGTGATGGAAATTCGCCCTTCCTACTCCTGCTTATTGGCCCGACCATGGATTCACAATGCTGGTGTTGTCACCTCTACATTACATCAAATGCTGAAATATCCCACTAAAGGGAAGATCATTACTATCCATGGAGAAGAGGAATATATGGTCAGCCATTTAAACTCCTTCAGATATGTGGAATTGGATGGGGAATTCATTGAAACTCCATTTCAGCATTTCGAGGAAGTCCCACCAACCGTGGCAGTAACCAAAGCTGTTTCCCAAATCCCGAAGTTTACAAGACCTCCGCTAAATATGTCCTCTCTAAAAGATTCCAAGGTAGTGATAGAAGAAGGTGGGTGCACTATTTGGGGCCAACTCCAGGATATCCCATACAAGTCTGACAAATTTGGTTAGGGTTTCACTTCAGGAGCCCAGAAAGTTGTACGCCATGCTCGTGTCAGGGGACACCCTTTGAAGATCAACAATCACGGAGTCAACACAGTGGAGGATGATGAGGACAACTACGACCTGGAGGAATGGATTTTCCCAACTATAAATGGAGGACTCAGCAATTGGGAAGCTAAAGATTTTGTCCCAATTACTTTTATCCAATAGTAACTGTCTTTTAATTTTGTCGGATCTGTAATAATTAAACAATTCAGACTTTTTAAGCCTTGTGTCTTACCCGAGGCATAATGGTTCATTTGTAAGGGTTGTTATCTCATTTTCATATGTCATCAATGAATCATGGACGTTTTTGCATACAAACTTTGTGTTCTTTGTATTTCTTTTTTTTACATTTTTTATTTCTTTCAAAGATAGCTATACTCTTACACACACTCACATTCAAAATGCAGATCTACATCCATTCGGGATCCCATGGGTAACAATTCTGCTATGGCCTTTTTTGACTCTGAAAATCTAATCTACCAAGCCGAAGACGAACGTGAGGAAGATTGTGAAGTGCCAGGGGAACTAGCAAGGTTACTATAACAAGAAGAGAGGACCATTCAGCCCCACGTAGAACCAGTGGACACGGTTAACCTAGGAACCGAGGAGGACAAGAAAAAAGTCAAGGTGGGTGCCAATCTGGAACCCAGTATCAAGAAGCATCTGACTCAGTTGCTACATGATTATGTCGAGGTCTTTGCCTGGTCGTACGAAGACATGCCAGGACTTGATACTGATATTGTGGTACATCATCTACTAACAAAAGAAGATTGTCTTCCGGTAAAATAAAAGGTCTGTTGTATGCGACCCGACATGTTAGAGAAGATTAAGGCTGAATTCATGAAACAATTCAACGGTGGATTCTTGACCGTCACCTCCTATCCGCAATGGGTCGCCAATGTTGTTCCTGTGCCTAAAAAGGACGGCAAAGTGCGAATGTGCATGGACTATAGAGATTTGAATAGGGCAGGCCCTAAGGATGATTTCCCACTTCCCCACATTGATATTTTGGTTAACAATACAACACGTCACAAGGTGTTTTCCTTCATGGATGGTTTCTCATGCTACAACCAAATCAAAATGGTTCCCGAGGACATGGAGAAAACAACCTTTTTCACATAATGGGGCACATTCTGTTACAAGGTTATGCCATTCGGATTGAAGAACGCTTGGGCAACCTATCAGCGTGCCATGGTAGCTCTATTTCACGACATGATACATCACGAAATAGAGGTTTATGTGGACGATATGATAGCCAAATCTCAAATAGAAGAAGAACATCTTGATCATTTACAGAAACTATTTGAGAGACTAAACAAATATAAGCTGAGGTTGAACCCGAATAAATGCACATTTGGGGTGAGGTCTGGTAAACTCCTAGGCTTTGTCGTTAGCGGTAAAGGTATCGAAGTGGACCCTACCAAGGTGAAAGCTATACAAGAAATTGCTGCTCCCTACACCGAGAAGGAAGTCAGAGGATTCTTGGGACGTTTAAACTACATTGCCAGATTCATTTCTCACCTAACAACTACTTGTGAACCAATCTTCAAATTGTTGAAGAAAGATCAAGTAGTCAAATGGAACGATGAGTGCCAAACTGCCTTCGACAAGATCAAAGAGTACCTGCAAGAACCTCCTGTTTTAATGCCACCAGTCGAGGGAAGACCCTTGATCATGTATCTAACTTTTTTGGAAAATTCAATAGGGTGTGTGTTGGGGCAGCATGATGAGTCTGGCCGAAAAGAGCATGCTATTTATTACATGAGCAAAAATTTTACCTACTATGAAACAAGATATTCACTGCTCGAGAAAATTTGTTGCGCTCTGGCATGGGATGCTCGCCGGCTAAGACAGTATATGCTGACCCATATTACTTTATTGATATCCAAAATGGATCCATAAAATACATCTTCGAGAAGCCTGCCCTTTTTGGGAGAATAGCGAGATGACAGATGATCCTGACAGAATATGACATACAATATACTACCCAGAAAGAAATAAAGGGAATTATACTAGCTGATCACCTTGCTCATCAAGCTGTGGATGACTACCAGTCCATAAAGTTCGAATTCCCAGATGAAGACATCATGATGGTAAACAACTGTGAAAAATTCAGACCATATGACGAACCTGAACAAGGATCCCGATGGACCCTGGTTTTTGATGAGGCATCCAATGCACTCGGCAATGGTATAAGTGTTGTACTCATATCTCCTGAAGGATGTCATACTCCCTTTATGGCAAGACTCTGCTTCAATTGTACAAATAACATGGCAGAATACGAAGCGTGCATTTTTGGTCTCAAAGCTGCCATAGATTTGGGGATCAAATCCTTAAATGTATTCGGAGATTCAACTTTGGTAATCAGCCAGATCAAAGGGGAATGGGCCACCAAACACCCTAACCTTATCCCCTAAAAAGAACATGTGTTGACATTGATCCCACATTTTGAGAATATTACCTTCGAGCATTTCCCCTGAGAAGAAAATCAGCTAGCAGACGCGCTAGCCACAATGTCATCCATGTTTAAACTTAAATGGGATAACGAGGCTCCCCAAATCACCATTGAGTGAATGGATGAACCAGCTCACTGTCATGAGATTAACACTGAAGAAGTAATGGATCAGACTTGGTTTCACGAAGTCAAGAGGTATCTTGAGACTCAAGAATATCCATAAGGAGCTTCAGTCAATGATAAGAAGTTCTTAAGGAGATTTTCCGTTAAGTTCTTCCTTAGTAATGGCATTCTCTACAAACGCAACCATGACTCTGTTTTGCTCCGTTGTGTAGACAAGGTTGAGGCAGAAAAGATCATGGCTGATCTACATGAGGGCACTTTTGGCACCCATTCCAGTGGGCATACGATGGAAAAGAAAATCCTACGGGCAAGTTATTACTGGTTTACCATGGAAGCAGATTGCTATTAACACTCTCAAACTTGTCATAAGTGTCAGATCTATGCTGACAAGGTGCACGTAGCTCTAGTTCCCTTGAATGTCTTGACGGCTCCTTGGCCCTTTGCTATGTGGGGCATCGATATGATTGGTGAAATCAAGCCAACATCCTCTAATGTACACCGCTTCATCTTGGTGGCCATTGACTATTTCACGAAGTGGGTTGAGGTGGCTTCCTTCGCTTCCGTTACCAAGAATGTTGTAGCTCGGTTCAACAAACAGAATCTCATCTGTCAGTACGATATCCTAGAGAGAATCATCAGTGACAATGGTACGAATCTCAACAACACTATGATCACCGCACTGTGTGTGCAATTCAAGATCCAACATCACAATTCTTCCCCTTACCGGACAAAGATGAATGGTGATGTCGAAGCCGCAAATAAGAACATCAAAAAGATCATACAGAAAATGACAGTCATGTACAAGGACTGGCATAAGATTCTACCATTCGCTCTCCATGGTTATCGTACCACGACACACACATCGACCGGGGCAACACCCTACTCTCTGGTATACGACATGGAGGTTGTCTTTCCTATTGAGCTCCAAATCTCCTCTCTAAGAATTATGAAGGATGTAGGGTTGAATGAAGATAATTGGATCCAAACTCAACTTGATCAACTGGACTTAATTGATGAGAAAAGGCTTACTGCTGTATGTCATGGTCAAATGTATCAAAAACAAATGATTAAGGCTTTCAACAAAAAGGCCAGACGCCAAGCATATCAAGTCGGGGATTTGGTGATCAAGCGCATCATACTGCCGCAAGGTGATCCCAGGGGAAAATGGACTCCTACATACGAAGGACCATTTGTGATCAAAAGCATATTCTCTAGTGGAGCAATGATCTTGACCACTATGGATGGCGACGACCTTCCACACCCTGTGAACGCAGACATAGTCAAAAGATACTACGCGTAAGAGACCCGCTAGGTTGACACAGCTAGGCAAAACAATGGCATCCCGGCGAACCAAAAAGGTTCGGGAAAAATTAGGGATAAAAACAAAAAATATGTACACCCGGCAAGTTGAAAACCCGAAAGGGCGACTTGGGAAAAAAAGAGTATTCCGGTGGACTGAAAACCCGAAAGGGCAGTCCAGACAAAAGTTAGGGAATCGAAGCGTACGACTATGTCCCGTTGGATCACCTTGGAGACAAACTTTGGCTTCAACTGACAAACTCAACGGTTCTAATCAATTCAATCAACTTCGGACAAGGCAGCAAGTGGACAAGACACTCATAGACACAAGGGCTATAGCAGAATGGGAACCCCATGGGATTATTGCACATAGCTATCTTTTCTTTGTATCAAATGTTCATACTTTACGACGATGTTCTTTTACTAGGATGTTCGTCTCATTATACAAATTACTTACTCAAGTTAATACAAATATACTCCTTTGAAAGAGAAAAATTATCTGTTTTTTAATTCGTGTTTTGTTTACAAACATGTCCAATGATTTATTTTTGAGAATATGCATTTGAACATAACTATTGTTTACAAATGAACAAAAATAGAAGACAATCACTAATGGATTTAAAGAATAGGATAATATCTTTAGGCTATTCCTTGAAATCCACCATAATGTGCAGCTTAATGATACCAAGCTCTCTCGTATCCCCAGCGGAACAAAATTTCCAATTATCACTCCCCGGTAGAAGTTGCCAAATTTCTCAAGATTCCCCAAACAGGATTTCAACAAAGCCATACACGGAGTTTCCCTTACAACAGAGTTTATTCCTCTAACAAATAGGATCTCATCAACTCATCAACACTTCAAAACATAAAGACTCACACTCCACGTCCCCAACAGCAGTCATGGATTTATTTTCCTAATCCAACAATGTTGCAACAACTTAGCTTATAGGCCTATACATCGCATCCTTACGTCATGACATTGACAACACGAATGCATACAACATAATCTCATTCATTTTTATTGAGAACATCATTATGCAATGCATTTCATACATCAAGACATTGCATACAACTAATCTTTCATATTTTCAGGAAAGATCAGTCAACAGATGGCTATCATTAACAATTTACAAAGGTCAGAAATTGATACATGAGACAAGCCGGGACAATTATCTACAGGACCAGCTGAAGAAATCCTACACGATTTAGCTTTCAGATACAGTTCAGATATGCTTCAGACATGGACGCCATTCTGATACTCATTCAGATCCAGCTTTCAGATACAGTTCAGGATTTGTTGGAGAAAGAAGTCATTTTGGTGAATTTTTCTGTTGTTGAAGATTTGTAGCGACCTCATTTTTTGATTTATTGTCCCTATTTTTTTCCTGACTGTTTTGAGATTATAGTCGGCAGGATGCCCCAGTTTTTCTTAAGTCTCCTTCGTAGGTTTTGACTTAGAGGGCTTTTCTTTTTAGAGATAATTACTGCCTATTTTATAGGGAACAATCGCCGTGTTTTGATTCGGAAGGATGTTTTTTATGTCATTCATTGTGTACGAAGTGAAAGCTTGCGACCGAACGCGTATTTGAACTAATTAAGAAACTAACCCTTCCCCAGGTTTTGATTAAAGGTTTCAATTTGTGTGAAAAAGAAAACTCCTACTTCTTTGGCTCAAAGGGGTTGACTAGGGATCATCTTCCTTATAACTCAACTGTTTAGGAATTAAAAGAACGCTTGTACATCGTCAGCAAGGTCTGTGCAAAAGCATATTGCGTGAGACTATGGAATTGTTTTTGTCATCCTCCATCTTAGGCTTACACTTTTAAACAAGAGTTAAATATCATAAAGGGAGTAAAAACACAGTTTAAATATAGTGAAAACGAATGGATTAACTCAAGATAAATTTATGCAATGCATTAATGAGAACGAACAAAGTCTGACATAAGGACAAATGTTTAAACAAACAAATAAATTACAACTGAAAATTTGAATAAACAAAAATTTCTCCGCCTAAATTTGTCACTTCAGATGGTGTGTCTTTGAGGGATGACAGAAAAATTCAATCTGACCATCTGTAATAGGTGGGAGAACTGACTTGGGTGTTTTGCGTTTTATCGCAATTATTGCGGTTAGCAAGAGTCTCCACTGAATTTTCTTTTATCCAATAAAGGAAAGGGTGAAAAGAACAGGAAATACCTTTGAGATTATTTTCTTGAGTTCGGAGGGTAGATTATGAAAAGGGAAGATGTTAGCACCCTTTTCATCCATAGTTATCTATGGGCTCTTAGTTGCTTTCTAGATCACTTGCTTTGCTTGAAAGTGTGCTTTGCGGTGATTTTTTGAAAGTATTTTTGAAAAGCGCCTTCGTTTAGGAAAACTTTGCAATGGTCGTCTTATAAGAACATATACAAAGTGTTGGACTTTTTGAAAATATTTCATGTTTTTTAAAAGTGTTTGGTGTGTGTTTGCAAGGATATTTGTTTCGAAAGTGAGCAAGCAACTAGGAACGTTTCTACCTACTCAAAAGTCTTTTATTCATTTCCTCATTTTCTTTAATATTGCTATCTTACCATTGATTGGTAAGAAGCCGTATCTTTGTATGTAGAAGGGACGAGTGTGGGTCATCGTATAGTCATGATAGCAATGTTGTAAGATGTCTTAGCATTTCTCCTGAGGGACTAAAATAATTTGTAAGGCAACATTCGAAGCGTCATCGAGGGGCTATAATCTTGTATTTTGATTGTTCTTACTAAGACGTCTCACATGCGTAACGTGACCATTTTTAGGCTACAAGTGGAGTTAACCCTAGGGGTGCATGTGTGAATAGTGCGTTTGATATGCATGCATTTAGTCTTTGATTATGGGTTTTCTACTTATTGTTTTTTATCTTCCCATACAAATCCTACTTTACTAGCATTTATATGAAAGCGATAAATTGCGGAAAGTAAATATTCTACGCTATTACAATCATTAGGGGATGGGGTGTACAAATTTAAAAATGGGGATTGCAAGAAATTAAAGTCCTAATTATCTATTACAACCATATTGAAATAATGTACAAAGAATGTAAATTGGATTTGTGTTGTTTTTGTTAAGAGAAGAAATGAATTTGCTTAAGAAAATATTTTAGTCTTTTTTTGTTTTAAAAGAAATAAAGCAAAGTGTATGAATATAAAGTATTTTGGGTATTTTTGATTAATGAAAATAGAAGTGATATTAAAAAAAATAATGAAAGGGAAAAGAATCAGAATCAGCACGTTGCTGAAAGAGGGGAGAGCAGAAGTTCTGACTCTGGTGTGCTGCAAATCAGAAATAACATGTTAGCAGCAATGGGTAAGGCCATAAGTTCTGGATCTGGTCGAACTGAAGTTCTGAGGTTGCTGGAAACAAAGGAAAACCTAGAAGTTCTGATTGTTGAGGGAGTCTAGAAGCTCTAATGTTATAGGAAGGACATAAGTTCTAGTGGTTGGGAGAGTTTAGAGGTTCTAATGCAATTGGAAACGTAGAAGTTCTGGTAATGGGAAAGTGAAGTGTCAATACTATTGGATGAGAATATCTAGAAGTTCTGATCTAGGATCACTGTTTTGATAAGCAAATGGGAGGGGTTTTATCTAGAAGTTTTGGTCCAGGGTTATTGTTTGATAAATAATGGGATAAAAATATCAGGAAATAAACATAAAAAGGGGGTTTCTGGGGCTAAAACTCAGGACCATTAACACTAATGTCTTATGCACGCACTCTCTACCACTGGGGTGGATATACATCTGATATTAGAAGCAAAAACATAACCATATATCACAAAGTAATTTCTGATGAAATTTATCTCCTTCTTTATGCCAGTTAGAGTATATGCAACTTAGCCATTTCTCAACAAAAATAGAAAATGCAAACATAGCATTTGTGGCAGTTTTCATCATGGTTTCAGAAATATAAAATATCAGAACTGTAAATCAAAAGCAAGCATGAATTTTTCTAATCCTAATTCTGAATCCTAATTTCCTCAAGAAGTTCTGAACTGAAATTGTCTATATTTAGGCAAAAATACATTAAATCTATGAATATGTGCAGAATCAGAGTTAGGATGTCTACATTGTATTTTTGAACATGCAAGCCTATCAATGCCTAAGTAATGAGATACAAATCAGAAGAAACTTACCTTGTAGCTGGAAATTATTATCTAAACTAGAACCTAGTTCTGATTGCTGTGATGTTCTGGTCAGCTTTCTCACATTCCCAGAAAGCTAAAACAAACCTCAACTTGAGTTATGAATGGATGGAATGTTCTAGAACAGCCAAGAAGCAAAGTTCTGATTTTGAAATGGAGGTTGGCGGAGATTGAATTGCAGTCTGTAAACAGAAGTTGGGATTGTTTCTAAATGTATGTTAGAAACTGTGTGGGTGATTTGGCCAAGAAATGTGCAAGAAAATTAGAGTTTTGGGGTAAAAAGCAGAAGCTTAGTAGGTTTTTGTGTTTATGTTTGCAGTTTGAAACTCTTTGAAATTTCAGAAAAAGTTTCAAGGTTTTTTTCTAAAACTCTCGACCTCTTTAACAGTTGCAAATTAAGTTCAATTTATAGGCAATGATTTAGGAGCTTGGAGAAGCCAAGAGTACATCCATCATATGCTAAGGCGCTGACTTGTTCTAGAATCAAGTTTAAACAAGTATGGTTCTAGGCATAAAGTAGGGTGGTTAGCATCTTTTAGCCGTGCCTAATCTAAATTTGTAAGTATGAGTTATGGAAAAGTACCCTCAGAAGCAAAAGTAGAGCATGGGCCCAGCATAAACTTGTACAAAAGTTTGCTTTTCAAGGACATTAATGATACTTCTATGCCACACGTGGGGAAATCCTTTGGATAAAGACTCAAAAGTGTGTGTGAGCATTAAATGATGATGAGATTTATTAAAACAGAAAGCCTGCAATATGATATTATGTATCATAGCTTAATCTGGATCAGAAGTTCAGCATCAGCGTGACTTAGAACAAATATCCAACTTCTGATCTTTGAATCTCCTTGCTCCAGCATGTTCTGAAGGAGTTCTCGAACTTTTCAGAAAGCTTGTAACACGCTTTGTAGACCTTCTTTGGACCTCTTGCAAACTCTTCCTGAACCTACGTGAAACCTGGCCCAGAAGTTGTAATCCAAATTCTAATTTGAAAATGCTCAGAATTTACTAAGTGTTTTAGTTTCAGAGACGTGTCTTCAAGGATGTATAACTTGAAATCCCAACATTTCCAGGAGAAATTGTGTTTTGCAATGTCTTAGATCTCATTGAAATCTACAACACTTTCGCCATATGTTCTTCCAGAATCAACTTGCATCATGGTGAAAATATGGGCAGAAGTTATGAACTTATCATCTTTTCTTAGCACTTAGAAAAATTTCTAAGTGTTTAGAATTTTGACTTTTTCCAAAGTAGTTTTGACTTTTGATTTTCTTAATGAAACAAACTTCATATTCTAACATGTCTTGATGAAATATGACTCTTGAAACTTGATTTTGATCAAAAAGTCAAAGTTTGACTTTTCAGTGTGTATTTTGACCATTTTGTCCTTCTTCCAAATCCAAACCTAAATTGATGTATCAATGCTGCAACTTGATGTCATGGAAGATCTTGTGAGAAAATACTTGAGAAATGAGAGGGAAAATTTTAGGGTACAAGAGCTTCCCCTGTTCAATCTTCTTAAACTTGAAGAGTTACATTGGCGAGTTCGCCATTCGTGACTTGAAGGTGGAAGATGATTGAATACTAGAGTGCCCAGAAATTTGCACTTGATGATGTGTTAGTTGACTGTGTAGGGAATGGGATTTGAGATGCCATTCAGAGTGATTGGGGAAGATATCATGATAATATTTTGGTTAATTTAAACTGGAGTAGTAGACGTCTTTTGCCCGATGATTTTCCTGCATGGAAAAAAAGATTAGTTGCATGCAGATGTATGCATGATGTTCTCAAAATAAATGAGCTTATGTTGTATGCATTTTTCATGTATGCGTTATGGTTTATGAATTTGATGCATTTATTGCAGCATGTCTTTGTATAGGAAAATAAATCCTTGATAACATGCTGGGGATCCTTGGGAGGCTGAAACTTGAACTGTTGTCAGTGAGTAGGTGTATCTTCAACTTTGTTTAGACGTTTCCGCTGGGAATCCCTGTTATGTTGTTTGAGGAGAAACTTTGTTGGGGGAGACTGGCTTGTTTGAGAAGACTCTGTGGAGAGTGTTGATCTCTGCTTGGGGAAAAGAGTTTAGGAGTTTTGGTTGTTCAATGCTCTTACGAGGGAATTATTCCTAGTTGGGGAGCAGCGAAAACTGGCTGTTATCTGGTCGAAATCCAGGCTTGGCAGCAATTTGTTGGGGATAATGAAGTTGACTGCTATTTGGTCGTATTCCAGGCTTCGCAGTGACTTGCAGGGGAAGATTTGAATTAACTGTTATCTGGTTGAAATCCAGGCTTCGTAGAAAATTTCTTGAAGTTGAACTGTTACCTGGTCGGGTTGCAGGTTTCACAGTGACTTACTAACATTAAACTGCTATCTGGTCGGATTCCAGGCTTCGCAGAAAAATTCTGAGGGAATAAAGTTAATTGCTATCTTGTCGGATTCCATGTTTCACAATAACTCGCTTGAAAAGATAAATTTGAACTGATATCTGGTCGGGTCCAGGCTTCACAGTAACTTGCTTGAAATTAGTTGTTATTTGGTCGGATTCCAGGCTTCACATCAAATTTATGAGGGAATAAAGTTAATTGCTATTTGGTCGGGTACCAAGCTTCACAATAACTCGCTTGAAAAGATAAAGTTGAACTGATATATGATCGGGTCCAGGCTTCATGGTAACTTGTTGGGGTAGAGGAAGACTCTACTAGGGAAAGGAAGTTAAACCCTTGTCTGGTTGAGTCCAGGTTTTTTTCAAAATCTCGAAGAATTAAACTATTATCTGGTCGGGTCCAGACTTCATAGTGTCTTGAGAAGTTAACTATTATCTGGTCGGGTCCAGGCTTCATACTTACTGGAGTTAAACTATTATTTGGTCGGGTCCAGGCTTCATAGTATTTTGAGAAGTTACATTATTATCTGGTCAGGTCCAGGCTTCATAGTGACTGAAAGTTGTACTATTATCTGGTCGGGTCCAGACTTCATAGTAACTGAGAGTTGTAATATTATCTAGTCGGGTCCAAGCTTCATAGTAACTGAAAGTTATACTATTATCTGGTCGGGTCCAGGCTTCATAGTATCTTGTTTGAAAGAAATAAGTTGACTGTTATCTGGTCAGGCTCCAGTCTTCAAAGCAACTTTCAGAGATAGAAATGAATTTATTGGTGACTTCACCGGGGATCAGAGGTCGTGGTCCTCTGATTTGTAAAAGTCTGAGAGGCAAACTCAAACTGGAGAGGATAGACTCGCCCGGGGAAGACAGACTCAACTGGGGAATCTTGCTGTTTGTTGGGGAAATGAACCCTGTTGAGGAATATTTGACGAACTGCTGACGAGGTGAGTTCTTTTAGGAAGAAATCCAAAAGGCTTCCTCTTTTAGGACCAACTTATCTGGGGATAGGGTTGTCAAGAGATTGAGACTCTGGCTGGGGACTACCCTATGCAAAGGACTTTGTAGGGGTAATGATAATGAGATAACTCTGGGGATATCCCATATACATTAAAGAGATGTTTGTTGTTGCTTGGCAGGACACATGTGCTAAATAGTTTTAATTATGTTCCCATGCATACGTTCGTTCAATTTTAGTCATTGGACATCTTTGCATTCAAAACAAAAAAAAAAACAGAAAGTTTTCACTCGAAGTAAATTTGTATTGATATTTTGCCCATGAATAGGAGTTTTTGTACAAATAGTCGGAGATCCAAGTAAGAGGAAATAGTCGAAAGGAAAACAAAATTTAAAACAAAGATAATAGCCATGTGGAAGTGATGTCATTGCGTTCCAACTCTACTATTTCCCCAATGTCTTCGAATGTCCCTTGCCATTGACAAAAGTTGATTTTATGGATCTTGGACCGTTTGAACTCGGACCTTGGTAATTAAGTCAACTGTGGTGATTCTACGGAACATAGTCATACGCTTTCAATCCCTTAACTTTTGCCTGGACCACCCTTTCGGGTTTTCAGCCCACCAGGATACCCATTTTTTACCAAGTCTCCCTTTCGGGTTTTCAACTTTTCGGATGTACAATCTTTTGCATATATTCCTAATTTTTGCCCAAACCTTTTGGTTTTTTGGGATTCCCTTATCTTGTCTAGGTGTGTCAACCTAACGGGTCTTTTACACGTAGTATTTTTTAACTATGTTCGCGTTCACAGGATGTGGGAAGTCTTCACCGTCCATGGTAGTAAGCATCATGGCATCACCAGAGAAAACTCTCTTGACAACAAATGGCCCTTCGTAAGTGGGAGTCCAATTACCCCTGGGGTCGCCTTGTGGAAGAATGATGGGATTTATTACCAAGTCACCAGCTTGATATACTCGAGGCCTGATCTTTTTGTTGAAAGCCTTGATCATACATTTTTGGTACATCTGACCATGACAAATGGCAGCCAATCGCTTTTCATCGATCAAGTTCAACTGATCCAATCTTGTCTGAATCCATTCTTCTTCGCCTAGGCCTGCTTCATTCATAATCCTTAGTGATGGAATCTGAACTTCTACTGGAAGAACAACTTCCAGGCCATAGACCAAAGAAAAGGGAGTGGCCCCAGTTGATGTCTGAGCTGAAGTACGGTAGCCATGAAGAGAAAACTGTAACATCTCATGCCAGTCTTTGTAGGTTACTACCATCTTCTGCACAATCTTCTTAATGTTTTTGTTGGCTGCTTCCACTGCGCCATTCATTTTAGGTCTATAAGGATAAGAATTGTGATGCTTGATTTTGAACTGAGTGCAAAGTTCTATAATCATAGGATTGTTGAGGTTAGTCCCATTGTCGATGATGATCCTTTCGGGGATACCATAGCGGAACATGAGGTTATGTTTGATGAATCTGGCTACAAAATTCTTTGTGACTGAGGAAAATGAGGCGGCTTCGACCCATTTGGTGAAATAATCAATAGCGACCAGAATGAAGCAATGTCCATTGGAAGCAGTAGGTTTGATCTCTCCAATCATGTCAATGTCCCACATTGCAAACGACCACGGATCGGTCATGATGTTCATAGGAATGGGAGGTACATGGACCTTGTCAGCATAGATTTGGCACTTGTGGCAAGTCCTTGAGTGATGATGGCAATTAGCCTCCATCGTTGACCAATAGTAACCAGCTAACAGGATTTTCTTGGCCATAGTATGTCCACTAGAATGAGTGCTAAAGAGACCATCGTGCATGTCTTCCATAATTTCCTCTGGCTCCTTCTTGTTCACACATCGGAGTAGAGTATAATCATGGTTGCTTTTGTACAGGATTCCATTACTTAGGAAGAATTTGGCTAAGAATCTTCGTAAGAACTTTCTGTCATTTATGGAAGCTCCTTCGGTTGTGCTTCAAGGTATCTCTTCACCTCATGGTACCATGGATTTTCTGTGTCAGTGTCAAGTTCATAACAGTGCTCAGGTTTGTCAAATCCCTCAATTGTAATCACAGGAGCTTCGTTGTCCCATTTGACCTTGAATAGAGAAGACATCTTGGCCAAAGCATCGGCTAATTGATTTTCTTCCCTAGGGAAGTGTTTAAAGGTGATCTCTTCGAAGTAAGGAATCAGAGATATCACAGCTCCTTGTAAGGAATGAGATTAGGGTGCTTAGTGTCCCAATCTCCTTTTACTTGGCTAATCACTAGAGCGGAATCCCCGAACACATTCAAATGCTTGATCCTCAAATCAATGGCAGCCTTCAAACCCAAAATGCATGCTTCATACTCAGCCATGTTGTTCGTATAATCGAAGCACATACAGGAAGTGAAAGGAGTGTGGAAACCTTCATGGGAGATTATCACATCACCAATTCTGTTACCCAAAGCGTTGGAAGCCCCATCGAAGACCATAGTCCATCGGGATCCTTGTTCAGGTCCGTCATACGGTCCAGGTTTCGCGCAGTCAGTCACTAGCATGATATTCTCATCCGGGAAGTCAAAGTTCATAGACTGATAATCATCAACAGCTTAATAGGCCAAATTATCTTCTAATACACTTCCTTTGGTGGCCTTTTTCATTGTGTATTGAATATCATACTCAGTCAAGATCATTTTCCATCTACCTATCCGTCCGGAAAGAGCAAGTTTCTCGAAGATATACTTGATGGGGGTCCATCTTAGAAATCATTAGAGTGGTATGAGTTAACATATACTGTCTTAGCCGGCGAGAAGCCCATGCCAGAGCGCAACAAGTTTTCTCAAGCAGTGAATATTTGGTTTCACAGTCAATAAACTTTTTTCTTAAGTAGTAAATAGCATGCTCTTTTCGGCCAGACTCGTCATGTTGGCCCAACACACACCCCATAGAATTCTCTAGCACCGTCGAGTATATGATCAATGGTCTTCCTTCAACTAGAGGCATGAGGATAAGAGGTTCTTGTAGATATTCTTTGATTTTGTCGAAGGCGGCTTGGTATTCATCATTCCATCTGACTACTTGATCTTTCTTCAAGAGTTTGAAGATTGGCTCACAAGTAGTAGTTAAGTGAGATATGAAGCATGCGATGTAGTTAAGACGACCCAAGAATCCTCTAACTTCCTTTTTAGAGTGGGGGGCTGGCATTTCTTGGATGGCCTTCACTTTGGCAGGATCGACTTCAATGCCTTTACCACTGATAACAAAACCTAGAAGCTTTCCAGATCGTACTCCGAATATGCACTTATTAGGGTTCAACCTCAACTTGTACTTTTTCAGCCTCTCGAATCGCTTGTATAGGTGATTGAGATGCTCCTGTTCAGTTTGTGACCTTACAATCATATCATCCATGTATACCTCTATTTCATGATGGATCATATCATGAAACAAAGCCACCATATCCCTTTGATATGTTGCCC
Organism: Vicia faba; assembly: GCA_948472305.1. Classification (NCBI taxonomy): domain Eukaryota; kingdom Viridiplantae; phylum Streptophyta; class Magnoliopsida; order Fabales; family Fabaceae; genus Vicia; species Vicia faba. The sequence continues at coordinate 615,176,683 of OX451735.1, read as the reverse complement.
CTGCATTCTTTAAACCAAAGAGCATGACCTTGTAATAAAAGGTGCCCCATTGTGTAACAAAGGTGGTCTTCACTATATCTTTGGGAGCCATCTTAATTTGATGATAGCCGGAGAAACCATCCATGAAAGAGAAGACTTTGTGTTGAGCAGTTTTATCGACCAAGACATCAATATGAGGTAGAGGGAAATCATCCTTGGGGTTTGCCATATTCAGATCCCTGTAATCTACGCACATACAAACTTTTCTGTCTTTCTTCGGTACTGGCACCACATTCACAATCCATTAGGATAATATGTCACTGCTAGGAATCCTGCGTCGAATTCTTTCATCACTTCGGCTTTTATCTTTTCAGACATGTCAGGCCTCATGCGACGAACTTTTTGTTTGACAGGAGGATAATCTTCCTTTGTCGGCAGACGATGAACTACAATATCCGTATCCAACACTAGCATATCTTCATACGACCAAGCAAACACTTCCACATAGTCATGCAACATATAAACCAATCTGCTTTTGACACTGATTTCTAGGTTAGCGCTGATCTTGACCTCTTTCTTGTTTTTGTCAGTACCTAGATTGATGACTTTAACTGACTCTTCATGCGGCTGAATAGCTTTTTCCTCTTGTAATAGAAGTATGGCTAGTTCTCCCGGTATTTCATAATCTTCCTCGCCTTCGTCTTTGGCTTGGTTAACTAGATGTTCGAAATCATAGTCGGTAATAGTAGAGTCATTGGCAATGAGATCTGGAGTGGACGAGGACCTGCAAGAGTGTGTGCGTGTGTGCATGTAAGATACATGGCTATTTTGAAAAACGCAATTGAAGAAAAAGAAAGACAATGAGCACAAAGATTTGAATGCAAAAGTCCAATGGTTTATATTGAATGATCATATGATAACTTGAACATAAATAAAACCCTTGACAAATGGACCATAGTTCCCCAGGCCAAGCATATGGCTTAAAAGTCATTGTTTAATATTACAGACAAAATGTTCTCGAATTAATAGAAAGCAAATAAACAAGTAATTACTCCTCAATGAAGGAGATGGGAACGATGTCCTTTGCGTGCCAATTGTTGAGCTCTATTGTAGTAGGGTATACCCATTCTTCAAATGCACACTCATCATCAGAATCCTCCACAGCGTTTACTTCATGATTTTCAATACGGGGAGGGGGCTTTCCTGCACGAGCGCGCCTCACTTCTTTCTGAGCCTTGATAGTGAAAACCAACCCACATTTGTCTTCTTTGAATGGGATCTCGGGGAGTTTCCCCCAAGTATCACAACATCCTTCTTCGAATGTGGCACGAGCATCTTTAAATGAAACCATCTTTGGCACCAATCTATCAGCTTTGGGCAGGTCAGAGGAGACTTTGGCAGTAACAATCATAGGCAGAACAACCTTAAAAGCCTTACACGGGGTTTATAAAAATTCTCCATCCATCTCCATATATTTGAAAGAATTGAGGTGGCTTACCATGAATTCCTCCTCACCACAAACAGTGACAATCCTTCCCTTTACCGGGTATTTGAGCTTTTGATGAAGAGTTGACGTTACTGCCCCTGTTCCATGGTTCCAAGGGCGACCCAACAAACAGGAGTAAGCAGGACGGATATCCATGATGTAGAAAGTAGAGTTGAAAATCTGTGAGCCCACCTTGATCGGGAGATCCACCTCTCCATGAACCATCCTTTTGGACCCATCGAAAGCCCTTACAATAATATCACTCAGCTTCAACACCAGTCCTTCGTAGTCTAATCGGTCCAAAGCGTCTTTGGGTAGTACGTTTAAGGAAGATCCAATGTCAACCAGAACATGTGCTAGGGTAGTCCCTATACATTCAACAGAAACATGTAGAGCTTTGTTATGGTTCTTTCCAAGTGGTGTCAGATCGGCATCCGAGAACTCCAAACCATTGTCGGCCGTCAAGCTTGCCACATAATTTTCAAACTGGTCAGTTGTGGTCTCATGAGGGACATGAGCCTTCTTCAAGAATTAGATTAACGCCCGGGCATGAGCCTAGGAAAAAATTAGTAAAGATAACATGGAGATCTTGGAAGGGATTTTCCCCAGCTGCTCCACTATCTTGAAATCACTCCTCTTTATAATTTTCAAGATCTCATCCATTTCCCGAGCGGAAGGTTCCTCAGCAGCAATGTATTTTACGAGTATTTCTATCTCAGCAGGCTTAACTACTTTCTCTTTTCCCCTTGTGTCAGCACTAGGCTTAGCAGTGGTGATGCGGACAGTCGCCTTTGTAGCCATTGGTGGTGAGATGTTAGGTGAAAAGATTCTCCCAGTTTTGGTCACCTTACTAGAGCCAGTAATGTTACCAATGTCATCAGCTTTTCTTTCTTCAATCCAAGCATCTTACTTTATTCCATGGTAAAACACCTCATCACCATAGTTCTAAAGCACTGCTTTGTTAGAAGAGTACGGAATTGGCCCGGGGGCGGTAATTACCAGAGGAGTAATAGTCGGTTCATTTGAAATCCTGATAGGACCCTTGGAGGAGATCCTAAGAGGCTTGTTTGAAATCGTTATGATGGAGAGGTCTTCAATCTTATTGATCAAAATTTTGGCAGACAGAGTCTTCTCAAATAGGATCTCATGGCTATTCATCAGGTATTGAATGCCTTCCTTCAACCCTTTGCATCCATTGAGTTGTCTGGTGCAGCAATCACAATCCTTCAAACCTCCAGGAAAAATCCCAACTTTCAGCAAGTTCTTTTTGATAATGGTTAACGGAGTAGTCAAGTCTTCGACGGAGGAAACAAAAATGGTGTCTTCAATTGCATTGACACCTTTTCCATGGTTTGGCATTGGTGCCTTTATCACATTGGGAATTGGAGGCAGATCAAATTCGATGGTCTTGTTGTCTATTAAGTCTTGAATTTTATTCTTCAGTGCCTATCATTGGTCAGTCTCAAGCCCGAGACTATTCGAGTGATATGCACACTTGGTATTTGGATTGTATTTAGGTGAGGAGGCATCTGGATTAGCCGGAGGATCACGCAGTGTCACCAAATTAGCCTTTAACAGGTGTTGTAAGGCTTGAGATAGCGACATGCCTATCCTTGTGTATTGTCTTCGTGGAGCCTCAAACTGTTGACGATTGGAAGATTGTCTTTGAACAGGAGTTGGATTGGAAATCCGGATAACATTAACAGACGTGCTATCATCCTTCTTGATACGGGCCCTTGCCCCATACACAACATTCGTTTCTTTCTTCCCAATGAAGGGTTTCTTTACGGGATTGGAGTTGGAAGCAGATGCTATGGGAATCTTCCCACTCTTGATAACACTTTCAACTCTTTCACTAGTTAAGATCAGCTCGGTGAAACCGGATGAAGAACAACCAACCAATAAGTTGAATAATGGACCAGATAAGGTGCCCATAAACATATCAATGTGTTCCTTATCGGTTAATGTAGGTTGGACCCTACTGGAAAGATCCCTCCACTTTTGGGCATACTCTTTGAACCCTTCATTTCCCCCATCGTCATGTCTTGCAGTTGAACTCTGTTCGGCGCCAGGTCAGCATTATACTGGTATTGGTGATAGAAAGTGGTGGCCAAGTCTTCCCATGTATGGATACGGAAACCCTCAAACTGGTAAAACCACTCTAGTTGAGTCCCAACCAAGCTTTCTTGAAAGTGTTAGAACATAGTTTGATTCTACAACCCTTGATTAGAGTTTTGATGATAACAAAATACAAAGAATAAATAGATTCAAAGATATATATATACATATAAAACAAATATGCTTCTTAAAATTATGTTTTGTATATACAGAAGTTCTGATGGAATCAGCATCAGAAGATCAGTAATATGTGCTACACGCTGAAGCTACCAGATTATACGCCGAAGCTTGATGACCAGAATCTGCGCATAAACAAATACACTCTGACTCTGATCAAAGATATTTACCAAGTCATCAACACTCTGAAGCGTTATCATAAGTTAAAGCAAAGAAGACTCTGAAGCGTTATTAATTATTCAAGACAGAATTAAATGCTAACGGCTCTCTTCAGACAAGATCTTCTTCAAAAGGAAAGTGCGTTATTATCATTAAACTAGCTTTATGGACAACGTATCTTTGCCTTGCCTATATAAACAAGTCTGCTTGAGAAAAGACACACACATGCACTCACATAATTTGAAAAGCCTTCAAAACCACGCTTATTCAAACGCTTTAGAAAATTCAGCTTATTCCAAGCTTAAGTTGTGTAATTATCACAGTTGTGATATATTGTTTTGTTAGAAAACGTTAACACATCCTTGTTCAATTATTTGTAAAAGACTTCCTTGAGATAAACTGGTATGTGGTTGTACTCAAGAAGACCTTAACAGTTGTTAAAGTAGCTGTTGTAATCCTTTGAAAATAGTGGATTAAGACCTCGTTGGAGAGAGGCGAAATCACCTTGACGGGTGGACTGGAGTAGTTTGAGATCAAACGAACCAGGATAAAAATACTGTGTTGTCAAACCATTTGTTTTAAGTTTTACAATTCAACCCCCCTTCTTGTGTTTTTCACATCTTCAATTGGCATCAGAGCGCCTGGTTCTGAGCTTAACACTTAACCGTGTTAGTACAAGATCCAGCGTCAGAAAAACATAATGGCAGGACCAAGTCAAAACATCAGCAATGACAACAATGAAGAAAGGGACAGATTCAGGGGCAAACCTCCAGTCTTTGATGGAGAGAACTTTGACTACTGGAAAGACAGAATTGAGAGTTTCTTTCTGGCCCATGATGCTGATCTGTGGGATATGGTGACTGATGGATACACGCACCCAATGGATGGACGTGGTCAGAAGATTGAAAGGAAAATGATGTCTGATCAGCAAAAGCGTGAGTTCAGAAATCATCACAAGGCCAGAACAATTCTCCTCAGCGCCATCTCTTATTCAGAATATGAGAAGATATCAAACAGAGACACTGCAAAGAATATGTTTGACTCTCTGAGAATGACGCATGAAGGCAACATTCAAGTCAAAGAAACCAAAGCCCTTGCACTCATTCAGAAGTATGAGGCATTCAAGATGGAAGAGAGTGAATCAATAGAAACTATGTTTTCAAGATTTCAAATTCTTGTTGCTGGTCTAAAAGTTCTTGACAAAGGGTATTCCACTGCTGATCACGTTAAGAAGATCATTAGAAGCTTGCCAAAACAATGGAGGCCAATGGTCACAGCGCTTAAGCTATCCAAGGATCTCAACAAAATCTCTCTAGAGAAACTTGCCAGCTCCCTCAGAAGTCACGAGATAGAGCTAGAAGCAGATGAACCTCAAAAGCAAGGTAAGCCATTAGCTTTAAAATCTAATAGAAAATATGACTCCAAAGTTTTGCAGGCTATGGAAGAAACCTCTGATGGGTCCTCATCAGAAGAAGATGAATTGTCTCTCCTCTCCAGATGGGTGAACCAATTGTGGAAGCAGAGGCAAAGGAAGTTCAGGAATCCCAAAAGATCAAAAAATCAGAATGAATCTTTCTCCAGATACAGAAGGTCAGAATCCTCCTTTGGACACAGAAGATCTGAAGGCTCTTCAGGAAACAGAAAGCCAAACAACAAAGACATCATCTGTTATGAATGTAACGAGCAAGGGCACTACAAAAGTGATTGCCCAAAGCTTCAGAAGGAGAAGCCCAAAAAGAAGTTTGGAAAGGAAAAGAAGAAAAGTCTCATGGCTACATGGAATGATTTTGACACATCTGAAGCTGACTCAGAATCAGATGATAAAAGATAAAACATAGCTCTCATGGTAAACATAACAGAAGACAGTGAAGCTTCTGAGTCAGACTCTGAATCAGATACAGAAGAGGTATTCCCTGACTTTACTATAAACTTTACTAAGGCTGAACTAGCTGAAAGTCTTAATGAAATTCTTGAAAGATATCAACAGATCAGAGTCAAACTCAGAAACCTGAAAAGGAATCTTGCTTCTGACTCTGATAAGACTGAGAGTCTCAAATTGGAGAATTCTGAGTTAAAAGATAAAATTTCAAAATTAGAAAACCAATTGCAAAACTCTCAGAAGGAAACAATCCCTGAAACTCCCAGCAACGCTGATGAGATCATCAAGGAGTATGATTACAGCTTTCAGAAATTTCTAGCTAAAAACATAGACAAAAGCAAAATGGCTTCAATGATCTATGGAGTTAGCAGAAATGGCAGAAAAGGGATAAGATATACAGGTAAGGTACCTACACCAAAAAATGCCATGGATTTAGTTATAAAACGTACTCCACTTGATTCACACTTTATATATGGGCACACACATGACATAAAATATACAAGTAGTGATTACTCTGTCAAATCAAAATTCAACCAGAGTTTTTGTAAAACTAACAAATCAGGACCCAAGAAAATGTGGGTACCTAAGGATAAAATAATACATGTGGCAGATATCTTTAGCAGTAAAGCAAAAACACCAATCATGGTACCTGGACTCTGGCTGCTCACGACACATGACGAGAATAAGGCATATGTTCCAAAGCCTGGAACTTAAGCCTGGAGGCCACGTAGGCTTTGGAGGCAATCAGAGAGGAAAGATTATTGGCTCTGGAACAATATGATATTCTGAACGCTCAAGAGGGTACAGAGTATACAATACAGAAACACAGATTGTGGAGGAGTCAATCAGTGTTCGTTTTGATGATAAGCTCGACTCTCAAAAGTCAAAGTAGAATGAATTCCTTGCAGGTGTGGAAGTTGAACTCACAGGTACTGAAGACAAATCATCAGAAGCTCTCAACAGAGACACTCCCTCAACATCAGAAAGAGTAACTGCAAGTAATCCAACACCTTCTGTTGATCAACTCCAGAAAAGACCATCCAGAAGAAGCATGGATCACCCAGAAGAAACAATCCTTGGAAGGAAGGAAGATCCAATCAGAACAAGATCTAGCTTCAGAAACTCTGAAGAATCCCTCATGGGACTGGTTTCTCTAATTGAACCAACAACAATTGATGAAGCACTTCTGGAAGCTGCCAGTTTCTGGGAGAAAATCTGATCTCATGGTCCAGCAAAAGACAATCCACAATAGCTCTATCAACAGCAGAAGCTGAATAAATAGCAGCAGCTGGATGCAGCACACAAATGCTCTGGATGAAAAGTCAACTTGAGAACTTCAAGATATTTGAGACTAACATCCCTATCCTCTGTGACAATACTTCTGCTATTTGTCTCAGTAAAAATCCTATTTTGCATTCTAGGGCTAAGCATATAGAAATAAAACATCATTTTATTAGGGACTATATACATAAAGGGATTCTAAATTTAAAATTTACTAACACAGACCATCAATGGGCTGATATCTTTACAAAACCTCTTTCTGAAGATAGGTTCAACTTCATTCTGAAACATCTCAGCATGAAGCTCTGCCCAAAATAAAATTGTTTTGATTCCATATCTTAACCTTCAGAACTTTGTTTATTTTTCCGAGAACTACTGATCAATCTTTCTTCAGATCTTTAGAAGTACAGATTATATCAGAATCTATCCATGAAGACCCGTGCGCTTCATTTCAAGGATAGAAATGTGCAGTTCACTCAAGCAAACAAGTGTCATCATGTCATCAGCTACTTTCTGAGGCTGAACACGTGTTCACGTTTCTGAAAGGTCAAAAGCGCTGATTGGATGCATTGGGACACATGTCATGGGTAACCGTTTCAATATCTTTCTGAGTCCCCCAAAATCAGCTATCATTAAATGCTCATAATCATTATAATTTATTTCTCTCTCTTGCCGTTTATGTTTTCAAAATCCTTTTAAATATCTATTTAAACACATCTCTCACCACTTACACCTTTTTACTTTCACTTTCATTTTCTCTACAATCTTATTGATTTCAGTTTGCATCCTTTCTCAAAACCCTTTCAATTTCTTCTCAAAACCTTCGTGTGAACATGGCTTCCTCAAGCATCCCTACTTCCAGTTCTCAGAAAACAGATTCCCCCGAACAATATGAAGAACCCTACAGAACTCTTCTCACTCCCATCAAAAATCTAGAAGTTCTTTCAGAATTGATTGTGGACTTCAACAGTCTTCAAGAAAACGGATTTAATCTCTCTGAAGAATTAAAGGCTCAAGGCTGGGACAGATATTTTGACCGACTGGTGGGTCCAACATTCCCAATCCTTGTGAAGGAATTTTGGATTCATGCTTCATCTTCCAACCATTAAGTTACTTCATACATAATGGGGAAGAAGATAGTCATAACTGAGGACCTCATTGCAAGATTAATATGCTACAGTGGTGGTGGTGTACGATGCATTGACATGGTTGGAAGATGCGCTGATGTTGCCCTAATTGCTAGAGAAATCTTCACTCTGAGTCTTCCCTCCAGCAAGATAAGGGATCTAAAAGACCATCACAGAATATGGGCCAAGATTATTCTGGGATGCATAAACCACAGGAAGCCTACCAGCTCTCCTGACAACATCAATATTGATCAGCAATTTCTGATCTACTTCATCTCCCAGAAGATTAAGGTGAATCTGGCTCATCTGCTGTTTAACCATCTAAGGACCAGTGTTAAGGAAACCAGAGAAGAGGAGCGTACAAAAAGGGGCCGGATACCCCTAGGAAGGCTTATATCATATATTCTAACAGAGAATAAGCTGATTGATCATCTGACAGAAGCTCAGGAAATCATCTCTTTGGAAGCTACTGTTGGCAAACAACTGAATGCAAAGAATTTGAAGAAAATAAAGTTAATTGAGAACGTCAAGAAGGAACCCAATGTCACTTCTTTTGCAGCAATCTCCAGCAGAAGAATCCCTCTGGATGACTTTCCCCTGTTCTCAGAGATTGATTCTAAACTTGATATAATAGTCAGATATCTGGATGCATGCAAGGCGGATGGTACAACACCAGATTTGAACATTCAGGATCTGCAGCAGAAGGCTCCAGAAGTTGTGCTGAAGAAAACCAAGAAAAGGAAAGCTGTAGCAGAAGGATCATCCCAGAGGACTCCTAAAAAGAGAGGTAATCCTTTTTTGTAACTGTTTTAAACTCAATTTCTGTATCAACATCTATACCAATTCCCACTCAATCAGAAAACCCCACACCACAAACATTTGATGACTTTGACATTGATTTCGACCCCTCAGAAACCTTAACTCTTAGAAGATCTCGCTCCCTACCTCCAAATCCAAATATTGAAGCAACCCAACAAGAACTTGCAAAAGTTCTATCAGATATAGAAACCTTTGACCAACATACTTATGCTCCCATGTCAGAAAATCCAAACTCTGAAACCACCATAGAAGCACCACAACCAGAAATTCCCCTCTCTTCGGAACCAGAAATACCACTACCTCCATCTCCTCAACCAGAAATTCATCCACCTTCTCCACAACCTAAACTATTTCAACCAGAAGTTCAAACTTCTGAGGCTCAACCTTCTGAATCCTGTGAACCAGAACCTCATAACGATCAATCAAACCAAACTGCTGATTCTGATACCATTCCCATTCCTGGAATCACCGAACCTCTGGCCATCCGTATGCCCCTAACCATTCTGGATATTCCCCAAATTCTCTCCTCACTAGAATCAACTCCACCAAACTCCCCAACTAGTCCAATAATAATTCCAGACTCTCCCACTCCCTCACCAAAGAACAATCCAGATGACAACATCAAGACTGTCATTGATTTAACGGTTTTTGAATGTCTTGCTGCCATAACCCACAAAACAGCTATCCCAAAACCAAAACCATCCGAACCCTCTCCCGATGTTGGTACCAGCTTATTGATGTTTGAAACAGAAGTACAGAAGTGGATCACTTCTCTGAAGCAAGCTAGTCTTGAGTTGATTGATCCCGCTGCATCAGACTACCTTTGGACAAGGTTCAGAAGATGGGTATGTTCTGAAACTCATAAGATGCAAGAACAGAGCTACGGACAAGTTCAACAGAACTTCAGTAATCTACTGAAAGTAATTGAAGATCAAGTTCTGAGCCAGCTTCTCAAGGAAGAATTTCTCCCTCTGGACAATGCTCCCTGGTCTGAACATCGTCCAACATACAAAGTTCAACCAGAGTCAGAAGATCTCAATCTGACTGATACTCCAGAGCAGATGATTCCTGCTGAAGAACTGGGTAAAAAAGAGGATATTGCAGAATGCTCTGAGAAGCATCCAGTCACTGAAGATCCTCAAGCTTCCTCCTATGAAAGGCAGACTCTAGAAGACTTGAAAAGATCTGATATTTTGATGAAGGAAAGAATGGATAAACAGGATGACAAAATTGAGGTAATCACGAGCATGTTAACCCAGCAACAGGAAACCAACATACAGATCAAGAGCATGTTGGAAGCCTTGTTCACGCGTCTACCTCCTCCCTCTTAGAATTTCCTCGTTTTTAAAACATGTTTATCTGTAATATTCTTACATTACTGTTGTTCTGAACTTTTCATTGATTCTGGTTCTTAATATAAATGCATTTTGGCTCTGTTTATATGTTCTTTTTGATAACTGACAAAAAGGGGGAGAAAGAATGATATTTTTCAATAACGGATTACTGAGACATAAGTCTCAAACATTCTGATCTATTCAAATTTCTCTCTTCTGAAAAGCTTGAACAGGTACAAAACTCTGATAAAAGATACAGTAAGGTTCTGATGCTCAAAGACTCATGGAATTAAAGGGAAGTAATCAACTCAGGGGGAGTTTCTCTTCTTAATTCTATACGTTTTATTCTTTAATTTTAATTGAAAAATCTGGTTTTTGTCATCATCAAAAAGGGGGAGATTGTTAGAACATAGTTTGATTCTACAACCCTTGATTAGAGTTTTGATGATAACAAAATACAAAGAATAAATAGATTCAAAGATATATATATAAAACAAATATGCTTCTTAAAATTATGTTTTGTATATACAGAAGTTCTGATGGAATCAGCATCAGAAGATCAGTAATATGTGCTACACGCTGAAGCTACCAGATTATACGCTGAAGCTTGATGACCAGAGTCTGCGCATAAACAAATACACTCTGACTCTGATCAAAGATCTTTACCAAGTCATCAACACTCTTAAGCGTTATCATAATTTAAAGCAAAGAAGACTCTGAAGCGTTATTAATTATTCAAGACAGAATTAAATGCTAACGACTCTCTTCAGACAAGATCTTCTTCAAAAGGAAAGTGCGTTATTATCATTAAATTGGCTTTATGGACAACGTATCTTTTCCTTGCCTATATAAACAAGTCTGCTTGAGAAAAGACACACGCATGCACTCACATAATTTGCAAAGCCTTCAAAACCACGCTTATTCAAATGCTTTAGAAAATTCAATTTATTCCAAGCTTAAGTTGTGTAATTATCACAGTTATGATATATTGTTTTGTTAGAAAACGTTAACACATCCTTGTTCAATTATTTGTAAAAGATTTCCTTGAGATAAACCGGTATGTGGTTGTACTGAAGAAGACTTTAACAGTTGTTAAAGTAGCTGTTGTAATCCTCTGAAAATAGTGGATTAAGACCTCGTTGGAGAGAGGCGAAATCACCTTGACGGGTGGACTGGAGTAGTTTGAGATCAAACGAACCAGGATAAAAATACTGTGTTTACAAACCATTTGTTTTAAGTTTTACAATGCAACCCCCCCTTCTTGTGTTATTCACATCTTCAGAAAGAAGTGAACCCAGAGCTTCTTGTCAGTGGTGTGCGGTTGTATTTTATGCACATAAGACTTCAGGTGAAGCTTTGGGCAGGAAACTCCATCATACTTAACGAATACTGGTATTTTGAATTTGTAGGGAATGACAACCCCAGATATTAATCCCAAATCGTCAAAATCCAAACCAGGGATGGCTTGAATCTCCACGGACTTCATCATATCCTCTAGCTGCATGTACTTAACATCGGCAGGAGGATACTGCTCGTCAAAATATTCCTCATCATCGGACACTTGATCATTGATACACCCAACCTGGGTATTCCTAGCTTCTCCAATTTGATTTTCGTCTTCCTCAGACGAGTCTTCCACTACCGGTATCTGACAGATCGGCTCTTTGAATCTTTTACCCATGTTTACTAGGGCTTTCCTTTTTGGTTTCTTTTTGGATTCCAGCAACGTAATCAACTCTTGTTGTCCCTTGTCCAAGGTTAGCAGAGTCTCTTGAAACTGGGAGTTTTGTGCTTATAGGTCTTTCACTGTTTTCTCGATATCCATCTTGCTGAAATAAACATTCGAAAGATAAGGAAACCTGTCGTGGAAAACCTGTTATGTCATGATGCATGGAAAATGTGTATGCAAATGATTTCAAGGATTTATGAAATTTAAATTTGTCTAGACAAAGAATGAACAAACGTCAATTTGCATTAATTAATTCAAAATGGTTACAACTTGCTTCTTTAGCTTACAAAGTAAGTTTCTATGATAAAAAGGTTGAACGCATCCTCTTTGAAGCAAGGTAGGCGTTTATGCTCTATTCTTCATATAGTTTCTTTGTAAGCTCCAAAACCCTTTTCTCGCTTGCGTAAAATTGAGCTTCGAAGGTGTCTCGTTCTTCTTTTAGCTGAATCCAACCCTTTTGTAAGTCTTCAAGAGAAGTAGGCATGTTATGATGGAGGACAGTATATGGGACTTCTCCTTCAGCAATAGGCTCCATGATAACAGGTAGGATGGAGGGGTAAGGCATCACGGGCTTCTGAGTACGAGCTCGTACCCACCTAAGGTAAGGCTCAAGGGGAATATAATTATTGTGTCCTAGTGTCTTACTATCCACTTTGTTTACCATCCTCCAAGCTCGCACAAACCTTTGACGGTAGCCTTGATTGTCGGTCTCGTAGTCGAACACCACTCCTCGGATGAGCATATCATGCAGACCATCTATTCGGGCATACCCAAACTGTCGGAAAGCCAATCAAGGGTTGTAAGTGATACCTCCCCTAATGCTAAGAAAAGGAACATTAGGGAATTCCCCACAACGGTCGATAATAGTAATGTTCTCTAAGGATCGAGAACACCAGTGAATATCTGAATGTCTGAGTGACATCAACCTATGGGACCATCTCAAACCTTGCTCGTTCTTTAACATAGATCGGGGGAGATGTGAAACAAACCATCTAGACAATATATGAGTTCAACACATGAGGGTCCCTCTTTTCCTCATAGTGCGAAAGTGGAGAGAATATAGGATATCTCCCAACAAAATAGGCACCGGATTGTGAGACATGAAGATTTTGACAGCATTTACATCTGTAAGTTTGCCAGGGTTTAGAAATAAAACAATCCCATAGATGATAAGCGACAAGATTTCTTTAAAAGCTTGGAAGTCCAGAGTGTTCCAACAATCTTGAGCTTTCTCCAATAAGAAATTGGCTAGGAACCCTTTGACACCACTTATTATTTCCCAATTAGTCGTGATGTCGGATTGTTACAAGTGTAGCGCTCGGGAAATCTCTTCAGGGCTTGGATATCTTTCCGTACCGTCGAAATGTATTTGATTGAGAATAGGAATCCTCGAGTTGAGAGAATTCTTCCATAGTAGGTACAAGCTGGTAATCAGGAAAGGTGAAGCAATGGTGCAAAGGGTCGAAGAACTGGAAAAGCACTTTCATCATGTCTTCATCAATGCTCGAGGTAACCAAGTTTAAGAGGTGACCATGTCTTTCGGTGAATGAAGAATTCTCAGGAACCCTTGATGCTAACTCTTTGAGTTGAGAAGGAATTATTACGAGATTGATTTGGATAGTATTCTTGCGGGTGGAGGTCATGTCCTACAAAATAGAACAAAGATAAATCCCAATAATCCTTGAAACGGTTAGTGAAAAAATGCAACGGTATGATGTCATGATGTTATGTACAAGTAGACATATACACGCAAAAACAATTAAGTCCTTAGGTTTTAGGCTTGCATGGAGTCTTATAGGTAAGTACCCTCTTGAAGTTTAGTTGGCTCAACCTGTCCTAGTAATAGTATCCGGGTTCTAGGGGATCTCGATATCACTGATATTTCTTCATCGGGCATTGTTTCAGTGCAAGCCTCTTTAATGGCGACCGAAATATACTGAAAGTATGATCTCAATGAGCATAGTATCGAGTATCAACCAAATTCGGACTGCATCAAAGCCGGCTACCTCACTACTTCCTAATGGCCAAGTTGGTCAAGTACAGGTTCTAATGTCAGTTAGTGCTTCATGCCACCACACAACGGCCCTGTATTCTCCTTGACTACTCAAGGGATATCAGTACCAACAAATGTGTCACACTAACGTAGTTATTGCTTAGACTATGTCGGTATACCCCACACAGTTTCCACAACTTATTGCTACTTACCTAAAAAAGGTGTCCCAATGAAAGCAAGTAAAGGTGATCTAGCCCTAAGGTAACCCCACTTTTAAGTATTCCCCAGCAGAGTCCCCAGTTTTGTAATACGGTGGGAGAACTGACTTGGGTGTTTTGCATTTTATCGTAATTGTAGCGGTTAGCAAGAGTCGCCACTGACTTTTCTTTTATCCAATGAAGAAAAGGGTGAAAAGAACAGGAAAAACCTTTGAGATTATTTTCTTGAGTTTGGGGGGTAGATTATGAAAAGGGAAGGTGTTAGAACCCTTTTCATCCATAGTTATCTATGGACTCTTAGTTGCTTTCTAGATCACTTGCTTTGTTTGAAAGTGTGCTTTGTGGTTGTTTTTTGAATGTATTTTTGAAAAGCGCCTTCGTTTAGGAAAACTTTGCAATGGTTCTCATCTTATAAGAACATATACAAAGTGTTAGACTTTTTGAAAATATTTCATGTTTTTTGAAAGTGTTTGGTGTGTGTTTGCAAGGATATTTGTTTTGAAAGTGAGCAAGCAACTAGGAACGTTTCTACCTACTCAAAAGTCTTTTATTCATTTCCTCCTTTCCTTTGATATTTCTATCCTACCATTGATTGGTAAGAAGCCTTATCTTTGGATGTAGAAGGGACGGGTGTGGGTCACCGTATAGTCATGATAGCAATGTTGTGAGATGTCTTAGAATTTCTCTTGAGGGACTAAGATCATTTGTAAGGCAACATTCGAAGCGTCATCGAGGGGTTATGATCATGTATTTTGATTGTTCTTTCTAAGAGGTCTCACATGCGTAACATGACCATTTTTAGGCATCAAGTGGAGTTAACCCTAGGGATGCATGTGTGAATAGTGCATTTGATTTGCATGCATTTAGTCTTTGATTATGGGTTGTCTACTTATTGTTTTTTTTATCGTCCCATACAAATCATACTTTACTAGCATTTATATGAAAGCAGTATATTGCGGAAAGTAAATATTCTACGCTATTACAATCATTAGGGGATGGGGTGTACAAATTTACAAATGGGGATTGCAAGAAATTAAAGTCCTAATTAACTATTATAACCATATTGAAATAATGTACAAAGAATGTAAAATGGATTTGTTTTGTTTTTGTTAAGAGAAGAAATGAATTTGCTTAAGAAAATATTTTAGTTCTTTTTTGTTTTAAAAGAAATAAAGCAAAGTGTATGAATATAAAGAATTTTTGGTATTTTTGATTAATGAAAATAGAAGTGATATTAAAAACAAATAATGAAAGGGAAAAGAATCAGAATCAGTGTGTTGCTGAAAAAGGGGAGAGCAGAAGTTCTGACTCTGGTGTGCTGCAAATCAGAAATAACATGTTAGCAACAATGTGGAAGGCCAGAAGTTCTAGATCCCGGCGCACTGAAGTTCTTAGGTTGCTGGGAATAAAGGAAAGTCTAGAAGTTATGATTGCTGAGGGAGTCTAGAAGCTCTAATGTTACTGGAAGGTTAGATGTTCTGGTGGTTGGGAGAGTTTAGAGGTTCTAATGCAATTGGAAACCTAGAAGTTCTGGTAATGGGCAAGTGAAGTGTCAATGCTATTGGATGAGAATATCTAGAAGTTCTGATCTAGGATCACTGTTTTGATAAGCAAATGGTAGGGGTTTTATCTAGAAGTTCTGGTCCAGGGTTATTGTTTGACAAATGGTGGGGTAAAATAAATCAGAAAATAAACATAAAAAGGGGTTTCTGGGGCTAGAACTCAGGACCCTTAACACTAATGTCTTATGCGCGCACTCTCTACCACTGGGGTGGTTATACATCTAGTATTAGAAGCAAAAACATAAACATATATCACAAAGTAAGTTCTGATGATGAACTTTATCTCCTTCTTCATGCCAGTCAGAGTATCTGCAGCTTAGCCATTTCTCAACAAAAATAGAAAATGCAAACATAGCAGTTGTGGCAGTTTTCGTCATGGTTTCAGAAATATAAAATATCAGAACTGTAAATTAGAAGCAAGCATGAATTTTGCCAATCCTAATTCTGAATCCTAATTTCCTCAAGAAGTTATGAACTGAAATTCTCTCTATTTAGGCAAAAATACATGAAATCTATGAATATGTATAGAATCAGAGTCAGGATGTCTACATTGTATTTTTGAACATGCAAGCCTATTAATGCCTAAGTAATGAGATACAAGTCAGAAGAAACTTACCTTGCAGTTGGAAATTGTTCAGTGAACTAGAACCTAGTTCTGATTACTGTGATGTTCTGGGTCAGCTTTCTCACGTTCCTAGAAAGCTAAAACAAACCTTAACTTGAGTTATGAATGGCTGGAATGTTCTGGTACAGCCAAGAAGCAAAGTTCTGATTTTGAAATGGAGGTTTGCGGAGATTGAATTGCAGTCTGTAAACAGAAGTTGGGATCATTTCTAAATGTATATTAGAAATTGTGCGGGTGATTTGGCCAAGAAATGTGTAAGAAAATTAGAGTTTGGGTTTAAAAAACAGAAGCTTAGTAGGTTTTTGTGTTTATGTTTTCAGTTTGAAACTCTTTGAAATTTCAGCAAAGTTTCAAGGTTTTTTTTCTCAAATTCTCGACCTCTTTAACAGTTGCAAATGAAGTTCAATTTATAGGCAAGGATTTAGGAGCTTGGAGAAGCCAAGAGTACAACCATGTTATGTTAGGGCGCTGGCTTGTTCTTGAAGAAAGTTTAAACAAGTATGGTTCAAGGCATAAAGTAGGGTGGTTATAAGATTTTAGCCGTGCCTAATCTGAATTTGTAAGCATGAATTATGGAAAATTACCCTCAGAAGCAAAAGTAGAGCATGGGCCCAACATAAACTTGTACAAAAGTTTGCTTTTCAAGGACAACAATGACACTTCTATGCCACACGTGGGGAAATCCTTTGGATAAAGACTCAAAAGTGGATGTGAGCATTAAATAATGATGAGATTTATCAAAACAGAAAACCTGCAATATTAGATTATGTATCATAGATTAATCTAGATCAGAAGTTCAACATCAGCGTAACTTAGAACAAATATCCAACTTCTGATCTTTGAATCTCCCTGCTCCAGCATGTTCTGAAAAAGTTCTCAGACTTTTCAGAAAGCTTATAACACGCTTTGTAGACCTTCTTTGGACCTCTTGAAAACTCTTCCTGAACCTACGTGAAAACTGGCCCAGAAGTTGTAATCCAAATTCTGATTTGAAAATGCTCAAAATTTACTAAGTGTTTTAGTTTCAGGGACGTGTCTTCAAGAATGTATAACTTGAAATCCCATCATTTCCAGGAGAAATTATGTTCTACAATGTCTTAGATCTCATTGAAATCTACAACTGTTTCGTCAGAAGTTCTTCTAGAATCAACTTGCATCATGGTAAAAATATGGGCAGAAGTTCTGAACTTATCATCTTTTCTTAACACTTAGAAAAATTTCCAAGTGTTTAGAATTTTGACTTTTTCCAAAGTAATTTTGACTTTTGATTTTCTTAATGAAACAAACTTCATATTCTAACATGTCTTGATTAGATATGACTCTTGAAACTTGATTTTGATCAAAAAGTCAAAGTTTTACTTTTCAGTGTGTATTTTGACCATTTTCCCTTGTGCCAAATCCAAACCTAAATTGATGTATCAATGATTCAACTTGATGTCATGGAAGATATTGTGAGAGAATCCTTGAGAAATGAGAGGGAAAGTTTTATAGTACAACACCATCCTGTGCGAATTCCAATGCTCCTTCATCGATCAGATCTTGAATCTTATATTTCAACATCCAACAACTATCAGTATCATGTCCCGAATTGTTGGAGTGACATGCACACCTTTCACTGGGATGGTAACTAGGAGCGGAAGTATTAGGATTCCGAGGAGGATCCTTCAATGTGACCAAATTCAACTTCAACATGTGTTGCAAGTCTTGCAACATCAGCATGTTGAGTTTTGTATATTGCCTATTGGATGTATCCTGGTTATGCCGATTATCCTGTCGTTGTTGGTGAGGTTGTTGTTGGGCTCATGATATAGCAGTAATTTGGAAAGGTCTACTCTCCACCAAGCCAACTTCTTGTCTCTTTGGGGTCTGATTAATGACTTGATCCCCAACCCCGACTATTTGTTTCATACGGTTGCATCCGTCTTGATGTAGCTTGTTGACAAGAGTTCTCAACTCTTCTTGTCCCCGAGCTAAGTTTTAGATAAGAGACATATGTCCTAACATCTGAATTATCATTGTTGCTATCCCCGCTTGCAATTGTCTTATCTGAACCTCCTTGTCATCTTCAGGATTGTTATTGGTCATGCTCTCAATGAAAATTATTTTCACTTCTTCTTGCCCCTTGGATAGATTCAGGAACATTTCTTGAAACTGAGCACTTTGGGTTTGAAGATCCTTGATAGTCTGTTCTAGAGCCATTTTTACTGAAATAAACAGTAAGCGGATGAGGAAACCTGTATGGAGAAAACCTATTATGATGTCATGTATGTTATGTGGATTCAATGTTTTCAAGGACTTGGAAGATTTAAATTTGTTTAGACAAAAGGAACAAACATCAATTGCATTAATAAGTTCAAATTGATTATAAACATGCCTCTTGGGCTTACAATGGAGGAAATAAACACAAAATAAACTCCTAAGACAAAAAGGTCGAGCGGATCCTTTTTGGTGCAATGTAGGTGTTCAAACTTCGCTCTTCATGAAGCTGTCTTGTAAGCTCCAAAAGCTTCTTTTCACTTGCGTAGAACTGGGTTTCAGAGGTGTCTCGCTCTTCCTTTAGTTGAATCTAAGCTCTTTGCAAATCTTCAAGAGAACTAGGCATGTTAGGATAAAGGACAGTATACGGAACATCTCCTTCGGCAACAGGCTCCGTGATGATAGGTAGGATGGCTTCATAAGGCATCATGAGGTTTTAGGTGCGAGTTTGTACCCACTTGAGATAAGGCTCCAAAGGAATGGAGTTCTTATGCCCCAATGTATTGTTATCAACCTTTTTAACCGTGCCCCAAGCTCGTATGAATCTCTGACGATAACCTTGGTCATCACTCTCATAGTTAAATGCAATTCCTTGGACAAGTGTATCATGAGGGCCATCCCTCCTAGCATACCCAAATTGTCGCAGAGCCAAACAAGGATTGTAAGTGATACCTCCCCTAATGCCAAGTAGACGGACATTAGGGAATTCCCTACAACGGTCAATAATAGTAATGTACTCCATAGATCGAGCACACCAATAAATATTAGAATATGTGAGTGACATAAATCTACTAGACCATCTTAGGACTTGCTCATTTTTCACAACAGATCGGGACAGGTGCGAAATAAACCACCTAGCCAAAAGAGGAGTGCAACACATAAGAAGCCCTCTTCTCTTCATGGTGCGAGTGTGAATAGAATGCAAGATATCCCCAAGCAAAATGGGCACTGGATTACGAGATAGAAAGATTTTGACTATGTTTACATCTATAAATTGGTCCGGATTGGGAAACAGAACCATGCCATAGATGAGAAGAGCCAATACTTCTTCAAAGGCTTGTAGGTCCAGAGCATCCAAAAAATCTTGAGCATTCTCGAACAAAAACTTGGCTAGGAACCCTTTGTCACCACTTCTAGTTTCCCAATTGGCCACAACGTCAGATCATTGAAAATGTAGAGCTCGAGCAATCTCCTTGGGTCTTGGGTCTCTTTCAATACCGTTGAAGGGTAGTTGATCAAGGATAGGGATTCCCAAGAGTTGAGAAAATTATTCCATGGTGGGCACAAGTTGGTAATAAGGAAAAGTAAAGCAATGGTGCAAAGGGTCGAAGAATTGGAATAACACTTTCACCATATCCTCTTCAAAGCTTGTTGTAAACAAGTTGACGAGACGGCCGTATTTCTTGGTGAAAGAAGAATCATTGGGGACCCTTGATGCCAATTCCTTGAGTTGAGGAGGCACTCTTATAAGGTTGACTTGGATAGTATTTCTGCGAGTGGAAGTCATGTCCTACAAAACAGAACAAAAGTAAATCTCTAGGTCCTTGAAATGGTTAGTGCAAAATGCCATGGTATGATGTCATGATGTTATATACAAGTATATACACAAGAAAAAGCAAACAAGTCGTTATGTACAAACAAAGCAAACAAATCCTTAGGTTTAGGCTTGCATAGAGTTTATAGATAAGTACCCTCTTGAAGTTTAGTTGGCTCAACATGTCCTAGAAAGTAACCGGGTTCTAGGGAATCTCAATATCACTGATCTTTCTCCATCGGCAATTGTTTTAGCACAAGCCTCTTTATTGGCGACCAAAATATCCCGAAAGTCCAATCTCAATGAGCATAGCATCGAGTATCAACCAATTTTCAATCGGAACCAAAGTCAGCTATCTCACTACTTCCTAATGGACAAGTTGTTCAATTAAAGGTTCTAAGCTCAGTTAGTGCTTCATGACACCACACAGCGGTCCGGTATTCTCCTTGACTAAACTCAAGGGCTACCGGTACCAACAAATATGTCACACTAATGTAGCCATCGCTTCAACCATGTCGGTATACCCCACACAATTTCCACAATCTATGTCTACTTACCTAATGGTGTTCCCCGATCCGGGTAGAGGATCAATACAAACCCTAACAAGG
Organism: Vicia faba; assembly: GCA_948472305.1. Taxonomy (NCBI): domain Eukaryota; kingdom Viridiplantae; phylum Streptophyta; class Magnoliopsida; order Fabales; family Fabaceae; genus Vicia; species Vicia faba. The sequence goes on along the minus strand of OX451735.1, from coordinate 615,155,799 downwards.
ACCATAAATGTAAAGAAAACAAATCAAACAATGAAAGCAATTAAATGTGATCTAGCTCTAAGGTAACCACACTTTTAAATGTCCCCAGCAGAGTCATCAGTTCTATAATATGGTGGGAGAATTGACTTGGTTGTTTTGCGTTTGATTGCAATTGTTGCAGATAGCAAGAGTCGCCACCGAATTTTCTTTTATCCAATAAGGAAAGGGTGAAAAGAACAGGAAAGACCTTTGAGATATTTTCTTGAGTTCAGGGGGTAGATTATGAAAAGGGAAGGTGTTATCACCCTTTTCATCCATAGTTATCTATGGGCTCTTAGTTTCTTGCTAGATCACTTGAAAATTGCTTTGTTTGAAAAGGTGTTTTGTGATGGGTGTAAGTTTGAAAATATTTTTCAAAATTCCTTTGTTGTGGCTAACTTTGTAATGATTATCGTCTCTATAAGAATGCATACAAATTGTTGGGTTTTGAAAATAGTTCAAAGAGATATTTGTTTTTGAAAGATGTTTTGAAAGTGCAAGTGTGGAAATGGTTTTATTTTGCGAGCAAGAAAATATGAGTGTCCTACCTACTAAAAAAGGTTTATGTTATTTTCCTCCTCCTTTAGATGTTGCTACCTTACCATTTATTGGTAAGAAGCCCCATTGTTGGATGTGAAGGGACAGGCGTGGGTCAATCGTATAGTCATAGAAGGCAACTTATGAGAGGTTTTAGCAATTTTAGTAAGGGACTAACATCGAGGGACTACGATCTTTTTTATCGAGGGTCTTTGCTAAAACGCCCATATTTGAGGGACATGACTATTTTCCGAGGAAACAAGTGAGATTACCCTAGAGATGCATGTGTGATTAGTGTGTTTGATTGCACGCATTTTTGTCTTTGAATTAAGGTTGTCTAAGATTGATTTTAGTCTTGCCATACACACCCTAATTTACTAGTATTTATATGAAAGCGGTAAATTGCAGAAAGTAAATTTACTACACTATTACATCATTTAGGGATGGGGTGTACAAATTTACAAATGGGAATTGCATGAAATTAAATCCTAATTATCTATTACAACCATATTGAATTTGAATAATGTATAAGAATTGAAAGGAATATAATGTACAAGACATGAATGAAAAGAAAATGAATTTGTTTTAATTTTTTGTTAAAGAAATATTTTGGCCTATTTAACTAAAAGGAAATTTAATTAAACTAAAGAAAAATTAAGATTAAATTAAAGAAAATAAAATTAATAGGAAAATGTTTTTTGGTCTTTTTCATTGTAAGAAGTTAAATAAAATAAACTAAATAATTTAAATATTTTTAGTGTTTTTGTGTAGAAAACAGTTTTTGTGTTTAAAACAGTTTTTGTGTAGAAAACAGTTTTGTGTTTTGGGCCCAGGGCCTGGTTGTTAGTAAGAAGGGGGTCAGAAACATAAAACTGTCGAAGCCCAGGTGTGCTTCATGCAAATAAGACAAAGTGAGAAAACATGAAAAATGAAGAAAAGGTCTCGCTTAGGCTTTAACCCAGGACCTTCTACATGGCAAGGCTTTTAGCACGCGCTGTTTGTACCACTGGGGTAGTCAATTTTATTCGTTAGTTATACAGTTTGCACTAAATATAAAATGAACTCATGGCTTCATCTTCTTCCTTCGAGCACAGGGATGTATAACTCATTTGTTAAGCTTCAAAAAGCTTCCTTTCTCAGCCAAATCGAAAGATTTTAAACATCAAACCTGCACAAAATCTTAATACGAATCTAACCATATAACTTTTAAAAGCTATGGGTCAAAGGTTAGCATGAAGTACTAAAACTAAGACCTAACTGTTCAGAGATGAAATTTTTAATGTACAAGAAAAGACAATCAAAACTATGGACATGGTTAGCTTCCTAGACATGATATCTACATTTTTCCTTCATAAAGTATATACAAATGATGTTTGAATGAAGAGTTCTAAGTTTAAGAAAACTTACTTCTTGGAGTGAAACTTGAGGGACTTCGACAGAACCTCTAGGAACGATTTGATGATGGATTAAGCCTTCTTCGACCTCCCTGAAGCTAATGGGATCACTACCTTGATTTAAAGGTCACTGAATCGAAAGGCTGGTATATGAAGCTGGGAGTGAATCAAAAGGCTGGTATATGGAAGCTAGGGAGTGAATCGAATGGCTGGTATATGGGAGTTGGGAGTGAATATAAAGGCTCATTAACGCATGAAGGAATTTGAGATTTTTTTGTGTAAGGTCAGGATGTGTCAAGTTTTATGCTTAGCTTTGTGCTTGTGTGAGTTTTTTTAGAGTTCTTGGGATTTTTTGAGAGTTCTTGGGAGCTTTTGAGAGTTTGAGAGTGTTTTAAGATTTTTCAACACAACAAAAATTTGGCCCCTTGATTTGCAAATGGTATCTATATTTATAGAGAAAAGGTTTGGGAAGTTGGAGTAACCATATTTGTAAGATAACAAACTATGGTTTGGTTGAAAACGAAAAAATTAAGTTGAATGAATTTTCATGGTTCCCAAGTTCAAGTACAAGCGGGGCCTGATGTTTGTTGGGTGTAGGAGATTTGACTCATGCTTTTGATGTTGCTTGTTGTGATACGGTGACAGAATCGACTGTTTAATACTGTTTTGCGTTTTTTGTTTGCAAATGTCGCGGTAAGCAAGAGTCGCCACCGACTTTTATTTCATCCAATCATGGAAAAAGAAAAAGAACAGAAAAAACCTTTTTCGAGATATTCTGAGTACAGGGGGTAGATTATAGAAAGGAAAGGTGTTATCACCCTTTCTATCTATGGTTTTCCACGGGCTCTTAGGTACTTGCTCATTTTTCAAATTGCTTGTATGCGTGCTTGCTTTGAAAATGATTTACTTCATGATAGCCCTTGTATCAGTCCTCAAGGATGTGACGAAGTTGTTTTGAAAACTGTTTTTGAAAGGTGTTTGTGTGAAAAGATTTGTTTTGAGCAAGTACTTAAGATTCTACCTACTCGAAAAAAGATTGTTTCTGTTCTATTTCCTTTGGACAATGCTATCCCACTATTAAGGAGTAGGTAGAACCGTTGTTGGAGTTTGTAAGGGACGTTCCAAAGGGACGAATACAATTATTAAAGCAATAGTTAGAAAACATTATTAGTAACCCTAGAGTCTTAAGATCTTTTCGAGGCGACGTTTCCGAGGCAACATTTCCAAGGCAACATTCGAACGGGACAATTTGATCTCTTTAGACTGGAGGGCAACCACTAAAATCTCCTATGCTTAATGATTGTGTACCGAAGGCAACCAAAGTGAGGTAAACCCTAGGAATGAACATGTGCGAGTGATTTGTTTCATTTATTTTAATCTTTTCACATTAGGGTTTTCTAACTATTTTAATTTCTCATGCATTCTTGCCATACAATCCTATTAGCCATACATCTAGACAGTTAAAAGTTGCTGAAAGTAAAAGCGAAAATAAACCTAGCTATTATATGACTTTGACAGTTACACAATTGCCTTGACGTGAAGTAAAAAATGCGGAATTTAAAATCCTAATTAAAACTATTACAACCTTGAAATAGTTACAAAATAATGGCAAAAATAATAACAAGCGCGCAACAAATTAAATACGAGAGAAATCAGGGTTTTGACCCTTGACTAAACCTAATTGCCATTGATTAAAGAACAATTATTTTTGTCATTTTTTTGTTATTTAAGAAAATAAGGAATAATAAAAAAGGAACCTAATTACTAATTAGCTTAAGTTAAGAAAAATAATTAAATCACCTATTTTTGTGTTTTTTGTTTGAAGAAAAGAAAATAATTAAATCAAAAATTTAAACCTAGTTTTCTAATTGATTTTAATTATAAAAACAAGTTAAAGTTTCCCTAAATTAAATAAGCTAATTAATTTAATTTAACTTGATAAAAAAACCTAATTCTATTTTTTATGACTTTTTTTTATTTTTATGATTTTATCTAAAAAACTGATTTTAAAAATAAAATGAATAAGGAATTAAGAATAAAGAAAACAAAATAATAAAAAGAGAGAAAAAAACTGAGAAATGAGCCTGTGTGGTTAGAAATTCTAGGGGTGTTGATATGAAAATCTGTGGCCCATTAAGCTCCAGGCCTGGTCACCGCTGGATCTGGTGTAGTGTTAATTAAATATATTATAAACAACATAAGTCAAAAACAAAATCAATTGCCATGCTCAAAAAATGCACGAACTTTCAAACGCTCCAACGGTGGCTTGACACGCCATCATCTTCTCCCTTGAACCATGGCTTTAGATGAAACACTTTTACCTACGGACGTTTGTCCGTAGCTATAACCATGTCCATCTCAAAAATCCTATACATGCAATATAAATCAATTGTAATGGTACCAATCAACTCGTCTTGGTCTCACGAGTGTCATAGTATCTCAATCATGGTCCAATTTTCCCTGTATCAGAAATCCCCAAATCGAGCTCTTAAACCCTAGCAATGGTGAATATGGATTCCTGCACTGTTACTATATTTAAGCGATACAGAAAGCTTGCAATCATGATTATGAACAAGAATATATGGATATCATGCATTTAGGATGCATAAAACATTGAAATTGAGTTTGAGTTTTTAGTGCAAACCGTGATGTTGTAACGTGATGATTTTGGATGCTTTAAGGCTAGCAAGCGATGCTATTAGCTTCCTGAGATATCCAGGAATGGATTAGGAGCCTTGGAATGGTTTGAATTGGCCTGTGGAAGAAGATATGTCTCACACTTTTCTTTGAAATTTTGCAGTTTTGTTCTGCCTCCTTTCACGACTTTCCCCTCTGTTCTTGCCTTGGATACATTCAATATATATCATAGAGTGAATTAGGGTTGTAAAAATTGATCACATCTTTGGAAGTTTTGAAGATTTGATTTGATTTTCATAGCACATGTAAACTTGCTCTATTGAGCCAAATTATGCCTTTCTTGTACCAATCAGCCTTGATTCTAATTTATCATGATATCCTTGCATTATTTGATTGAAATCCTGTCCAAAAATCAGATCACAACATATCTTTTTCATTATTCATCAATTATTTGATTTAATTGAAATTTTAATTGACAAAAAATAAAAATAAATTGAAAAGTGAAACAAATAACATGATGTTGGATATTTGGGTCGTGGATTATATTATAAGTGAGGTGCAAGCATAAAAAGTTGGGCCCATTTGGCAAAAAATGCAATTTTGAGCCCATTTGACTTTTGGCAATTTTACAAAACAAGTCAACTTTGACAAGCCATATCTCCTCCAATTTTAACCCTAGAGAGGTGTTATTGGACTTTTTAGAAAGCTTAGGATGTCCCCTAAGCAACACTTTTTGTCTCATCTCAATTGAGTCTTCCATGTTCATGTATGAAGCTTTTACCCAAAAGGTGTTATGCATGTGTTTTTTGTAAACAATAATCATGTTCAAATGCATATGTTCAACAATGAATCATTGGACGTTTTTGTAAACAAAACACAAGAGTAAAGAAAAACAGATAGTTTTTCACTTTCAAAGGAATATCTTTGTATTGACTTTGATTAAGTATTTGTACAATGAGACAAGCGTTCTAGTAATAGAATGATGTCGTAAAAAATGAAAATTTGATACAAAGAAAGGATAGCTATATGCAATAATCTTATGGGGGTCCCATTCTGCTATAGCCTTTGTATCTCCAAGCATCTTGTCTATTTGTTGCCTCGTCCGAAGATGATTGAATTGATCAGAACCTATGAGTTTGTCAGTTGAAGCCAAAGGTTGTCCGTAAGGTGATCCAAAGGGACATAGTCATACGCTTTACACTCCCTAACTTTTGCCTGGACCGCCCTTTCAGGTTTTCAGCCCATTGGGAAACCCTTTTTTGCTCAAGTCGCCCTTTCGGGTTTTCAACTTGCCGGGTGTACGAATTTTTTGTTTTATCCCTAATTTTTGTCCGAACCTCTTTGGTTCGTCGGGATGCCCTTGTTTTTCCTAGGTATGTCAACCTAGAGGGTCTCTGATGCGTAGTATCTTTTGACTATGTCTGCGTTCGCAGGATGCGGCAGGTCGTCACTATCCATGGTGGTTAAGATCATTACCCCACCAGAGAAAATGTTTTTGATTACAAATGGTCCTTCATAGGTAGGAGTCCATTTGCCCCTGTGATCACCTTGTGGCAGTATGATGCGTTTGATTACCATATCCCCAACTTGATACACTTGGCGTCTGACCTTTTTGTTGAAAGCCTTGATCGTTCGTTTTTGATACATTTGACCATGGCAAACAACAGTAAGTCTCTTCTCATCAATCAAGTTTAGTTGATCAAGTCGAGTCTGAATCCAATCTTCTGCATTCAGCCCTGCATCCTTCATAATTCTTAGAGAGGGGATCTGAACCTCAATAGGCAAGACGGCTTCCATGCCGTAAACCCGAGAATAGGGTGTTGCCCCGGTTGATGTGCAATCTGTGGTACGATACCCGTGGAGAGAAAATGGTAACATCCCATGCCAGTCTTTGTATGTGACTGTCATTTTCTGTATGTGAATTGCAACTTAGGTAGCATCATTCATCCTTGGCCGGTAAGGGGAAGAATTATGATGCTGGATCTTGAATTGCTCGCATAAGGCGGTGATCATAGTGTTGTTGAGATTTGTACCATTGTCAGTGATGATCCTTTCCGGGATACTGTACCGGAAAATGAGATTTTGCTTGATCAAACGGGCTACAACATTCTTGGTAACGGAAGCGAAAGAAACTGCCTCTACCCACTTTGTAAAATAATCAATGGCCACTAGGATGAAGCGGTGTCCATTGGAGGCTGTTGGCTTGATTTCCCCAATCATATCAATCCCCCCCATAGAAAATGGCCAAGGAGCCGTCAAGACATTCAGAGGAACCAGAGGTACGTACACTTTATCAGCATAGATCTGACACTTGTGGCAGGTTCGAGAGTATTGATAGCAGTTTGTTTCCATGGTAGAGCAGTAATAGCCTGCCTGTAGGATTTTATTTGCCATTGTATACCCACTGGAATGGGTGCCAAAAGTGCCTTCGTGCAATTCAGCCATGACCCTTTCAGCTTCAACCTTATCTACGCACTGAAGTCACACAGAGTCATGATTGTGTTTGTACAGGATGCCATTACTAAGGAATAATTTAGCAGAGAATCTCCTTAAGAACTTCTTATCATTGATTGAAGCTCCTTCTGGATATTCTTGAGCCTCGAGATACCTCTTGACTTCGTGAAACCAAGGTTGGTCCCCTACTTCTTCAATATTAATCTCGTGACAGTGCACTGGTTCCTCCATTCGTTCAATGGTGATCTGGGGAGCCTCGTTATCCCAATTAAGTTTAAACATAGATGACATTGTGGCTAGAGCGTCTGCTAGCTGATTTTCTTCTCGCGGGAAATGCTCGAAGGGAATCTTCTCAAAATGTGGTAGCAATGTCAAAACATGTTCTTTGTAAGGGATAAGGTTAGGGTGTTTGATGTCCCATTCACCTTTGATCTTACTGATGACCAAAGCGCAACAAGCTTTCTCGAGCAGTGAATATCTGGTTTCACAGTCGGTAAACATTTTGCTCAGGTAATAAATAGCATGCTCTTTTCGGCCAGACTCGTCATGCTGCCCCAATACACACCCCATTGAGTTTTCTAAAACAGTAAGATACATGACCAATCGTCTTCCTTCGACTAGTGGCATCAACACATGAGGCTCTTGTAAGTATTCTTTGATTTTGTCAAAAGCAACTTGGCACTCGTCATTCCATTTGACTACTTGATCTTTCTTCAACAGTTTGAAGATTGGTTCACAAGTAGCTGTCAGGTGAGAGATGAATCTGGAAATGTAGTTCAAACGTCCCAAGAACCCTCTGACTTTCTTCTCAATACGAGGAGCAGGCATCTCTTGTATTGCTTCAACTTTGGCAGGATCGACCTCGATACCTTTTTTGCTGACGATAAAGCCTAGGAGTTTACCGGACCGTACCCCAAATGTGCATTTGTTTGGATTCAACCTCGGCTTGTACTTCTTCAGTCTCTCAAACAGTTTTTGTAAGTGATCAAGATGCTCTTCTTCTGTTTGAGATATGGCTATCATATAGTCCATGTAGACCTCTATTTCATGATGTATCATGTCATGAAATAAAGCTACCATGGCACGTTGATAGGTTTCCCTAGCATTCTTTAGTCCGAATGGCATCACCTTATAGCAGAAAGTGCCCCACTGCGTGACAAACGTTGTTTTTTCCATGTCCTCAGGTGCCATTTTGACTTGGTTGTAACCTGAGAATCCATCCATGAAGGAAAACACTTTGTGTTGTGCCGTATTGTCAACTAGAATATCAATGTGGAGGAGTGGAAAATCATCCTTAGTGCTTGCCCTATTCAAATCTCTATAGTCCATACAAATTTTCACTTTGCCGTCCTTTTTGGGCACAGGAACAACATTGGCAACCCATTGGGGATAAGAGGTGACAACCAAGAATCTGATGTTGAATTGCTTCATGACTTCTGCTTTAATCTTTTCTGACATATCAGGCCTCATACGGCGAACCTTTTGCTTTTCTAGCGGACAATCCTTTTTTGTAGGCAGCCGATGTACCACAATATCTGCATCAAGTCCTGGCATGTCTTCATATGACCAGGAAAAGACTTCAACATAATTGTGTAACAACTGAATCAGACGCTCCTTGATACTGGGTTCCAGATTGGCACCCACTTTGACCTCTTTTTTGTCTTCTTCGGTACCTAGGTTGATTGTATCCACGGGTTCCTGGTGAGGCTGAATGGTTCTCTCTTCTTGTTGTAGTAGTCTGGCAAGTTCCCCTGGTACTTCACAATCTTCCTCAGCTTCGTCTTCGTCTTGGTAGATTAGATTCTCTGAGTCACAAAAGGCCATAGCAGTATCATTACCCATGGGATCCCGAATGGATGTATACTTGCATTGTGAGTGTGAGTGCGTGTAAGGGTATAACTATCCTTGAAAGAAATAAAAATATAAAAAGAAAAACAACGAGCACAGAAGTTTGTATGCGAAAATGTCCATGATTCATTGATGTTATATGAAAATGAGATAATAACCCTTACAAATGGACCATTGTGCCTCGGGTAAGACACAAGGTTTGAAGAGTGCGAATTGTTTTAATATTACAGATCCAACAAAATGTAAAGACATATTACTGTGGGATAAAAGTGATCGGGACAAAATATCTAGCCTCCTAGTTGCTGAGCCCTCCACTGACAGTTGGGAATATCCAGTCCTCTAAGTCACATCTATCTTCATAATCTTCTACGGCATTGACCTTGCATTTGCTGATCCTCATGGGTGGTCCTCTAACACGAGCACGACGTACAACCTTCTGAGCATTTGAAGTGAAACCCAGGCCAAACTTGTAATACTTATATGGGATATTCGGGAGTTTTCCCCAGATAGTGCACCCTCCTTCTTCTACCACCTCTTTGGCATCCTTCAGATATGACATCCGGAGTGGAGGCTTTGTGATCTTGGGAACAACCTTGGTCACTGCCACATCTTGCGGGACCTCTTCAAAGTGTTGAAATGGAGTTTCAATAAATTCACCATCTAATTCCACATATCAGAAGGAATTGAGATGGATGATCATATACTCTTATTCTCCATGAATGGTGATAATTTTCCCTTGAATCAGATATTTCAGCATTTGGTGTAACGTAGAAGTGACATTTCCAGCATTTTGAATCCATGGTCGTCCTAGCAAGAAGGAATATGAGGGACGAATATCCATTACGTAAAAAGTTGAATCAAATGTTTGTGTTCCAACTTTTATGGGAATGTCTACCTCCCCATGTACCATCCTTTTCGAGCTGTCAAAAGCCCTTACTACTATGTTACTTGGGTTCAATGTTAATCCCTCACAGTCAAGCCTATAAAGAGCATTTTTAGGAAATACATTCAGAGATGAGCCAGTGTCCACCAAAACATGGGCCAAGGTTGTGCCCCTACATTCAAATGAGACATGCAATGCCTCATTATGCTTCCTTCCTCTTGGTGTTAAATCAGCATCCGAAAAACCTAGACCATTATTTGCAGTCAAGTTGGCTACGTAGTCTTGAAACTGATCGGCAGATGTATCTTGGGGTCCATGGGCAGTTTTCAAGAATTTTACCAAGGATTTTGCATGCGCCTCGGAACATAGTAGTAATGCCAGCATGGTAATTTTAGAGGTAGTTTGCCCCAGTTGTTCAACTACATCGTAGTCGCTTCATTTCATGATCATCAGGATTTCCTACATCTCTTTTCGGGAGGTATCAAGGATAGCCAATGACTAAGCCTTCGTCTGGATAGGCTCAATCAGAATACTTTTACCTCGAGTCTCGGTTAACTCGGAAGCAGAAGTGTCAGTAGGAATGATAACATGGGTTGTAACAGCTTTGTCAGTTGGAGTATTGGTGGAGATTATTGTAGAACTGGGAATAGCCTTTGGAGGAGCAGCAACAACAGGAATGATTACGGGTCTAGAAACTACTTTTGGGGGAGAAATTTCTGGAGATAATATCCTTCCGCTTCGGGTAATCTTGCTAGTCCCTGCAATATTACTGATGTCGAAGTTGCCTTTCTCAGGACCTGAATCTTCGGCGGATGGCCAGTCCTACTTGATACCGTGGTAGTAGACATCCCCTTAGTAATTCCATGGTATGGTTTTGTCTGACGAATATAGGACTGGTCCAGGCATTATGATTATTAAAGGAGTTTCTTTCAGAACTGATGTAATTCTAACGGGTCTTTTGGTGGAGACCCTGGAAGAATTGGCCGAAATGGTAATGATAGAAACATCTTCAAAAGGAAAAGGTGGAACAGAAGACTTTTCAAACAAAATTTATTTGTTATCTATTAGGCACTGAACGCTTGCTTTCAACAAAATAAATCTGGTTGGTGAGGATAAACAAAAATGACAAACTTCATCACAGCCCGAGAATACACCGACATTCAACAAGTTCACTTTAATAGTCAAGAGTGGGGTCATAAGTTCATCAACTGAAGTAACAAACATTTCTTCTTAAATGGCATTAGTATTATGGCCATGTTTTGGCATAGGGGCAGAAATGACGTTTGGCTTTTAGGGTGCATCGAATTCAATCTCTTTTGCTTTAATGAGCTCTTGTATTTTTTTCTTTAGAGCCCAACAGTTATTAGTGTCATGGTCGGGACTTTCAGAGTGATTTGTGCAACGAGCATTGGGATGATAGTGTGGAGATGTTGTGTTGGGGTTTTTCGGAGCTTCTTTCAAGGTCACCAAATTGGATCTTAGTAGATGCGGTAATACCTGAGATAAGGTCATGTTAATTCTGGTGAATTGTATGACTGGACTTTCCATCCTTGGTTGGTTATTTCTTTGCTGATCAGGCGCCGATTTAGGGATTATAACAGCCTCCACCATTGGTCGACGTTCGACCCTATCTTGATTTCTCTGAGGATAAATAGCAACCACTTCTTTCTTTCTGATAAATGGCTTCCTTATGGCAGCAGAGGAGGATGTATCTTTTTGGATCTTTCCATTCTTTATACCAACTTCTACCCTTTCTCCAGTCAATATTAGTTCAGTAAAACCTGTAGATGAACTTCCAATTAAATGATTGAAGAAGGGACCAGACAAGGTGCCCAAGAACATGTCTACCAATTCTCTCTCAGATAGAGGGGGTTGAACTCTTCTGGCTAAATCTCTCCATTTTTGCGCATAATCCTTAAAACCTTCATTGGAAATCATGGCCATACTCTGGAGTTGAGTACGGGTAGGCGCAAGATCAGCATTGTATTGGTATTGTTTGTAGAAGGCTGCAGCAAGATCTTCCCAATTATGAACGTTGTCTCTTTATAACTGGTAAAACCAATCAAGTTGAGTTCCAGACAGGCTGTCTTGGAAGAGGTGTACCCATAAGTATTTGTCAGCGGTATGGGGCTGGATTTTCCTTACATAGGATCAAAGATGCATTTTTGGACATGAGACTCCATCATACTTGGCAAACACAGGTGCTTTGAATTTGGGAGGAATGATAATCCCCAACACTAACCCCAATTCCTCAAAGTCCAAGCCAGGCACTTTTTGGATTTCCATCGCACTCAACCGCTCTTTGAGATGTTTATACTTGTCATCAGCTGAAGGGTATTGTTCTTCAGAATAGTCTTCTTCTTCCTCTTCCTCTTATGATTTTGACGGGACAACTGTTTCCCTGCATTTCCCATCTTGATTGTCTCTCTCACTGGATGTCGTTGCAAAGTCTAAGGTCCTTCTTGTCTTCCTATGAAATCTTCTTCCCATGTTTAGGACTCTGGTTACCTTCTTTGTCTTCTTTTTCTTCTCCTCAGCCAGCAAAGTCTTCAACTTTTCTTGTCCTTTGGCTAGGGTCAAGAGCAACTGTTGAAATTGCGTATTCTGATCTTGGAGGTCCTTCACTGTTTGCTCGAGATCCATCTTACTGAAATAAACAGTAGAGAGATGAGGAGACTTGTTGCAAAAGACCTGCTTATGTTATGATCAATGGTATATGCATATGTAATGATTTCAAGGATTTCAAAGATTCAAATTTGTTTTAGACAAAAAGGAAACACACGTTATATTAATAAGTTAAAGCTTGAGTACATCAATGCCTCTTGGGCTTATAAGGAAATACAAAAGCTCTAAGATAAAAAGGTAGTGCCCATCCTCTTTGGCGCGATGTAGGCATTGAGAGTCTGCTCCTCATGAAGTAGCCTAGTGAGTTCCAAAACCGTCTTCTCGCTTGCGTAGAATTGGGCTTCGAAAGTATCTCGCTCCCCCTTGAGTTGTATCCAATCTCTTTATAGGTCTTCAAGAGAGGTAGGCATGTCAGAATGTAGGATAGTGTATGGAACATCTCCTTCCATGACATGCTCAATGATTAACGAGAGAATGGATGGGTAAGGCATCATAAGACTCTGAGCACGAGTTCGTACCCATTTGAGGTAAGGCTCAAGAGGGATGGAATTTTTATGCTCCAAAGTCTTGCTATCCACCTTGTTTAACATCCTCCAAGCTCGGATAAATCTCTGGCGAAAACTTTGATCGTCGTTGTTGTAGTCAAATACCAAACCTTGAATCAGCATCTCGTGTGGGCCATCCCTTCGGGCATAACCAAACTGTCTTAAGGATAAGCATGGGTTGTAGGTGATACCTCCCTTAATGCCAAGTGAAGGAACATTAGGGAATTCTCCACAATGGTCGACAATGATAACATTCTGTTTGGATCGGGAGCACCAATGAATGTCCGAATGTTTAAGCATCATCAACCTTTGTGACCACCTTGAACCTTGCTCATTTTTCCAATACAGATCGAGGAAGATCTGAAATAAACCATCTTTCCAAGAGTGGAGTGCAACACATAAGGACACCTCTTTTCCTCATTGTGCGAGTGTGAAAAGAGTGTAGGATATCTCCTAGCAATGTAGGCACCGGGTTGCGGGATATGAAGATTTTGTCGGCGTTGATATCTATGAGTTGGTCAGGATTTGGAAACAAAACCATCCCATAGATGAGGAGAGCCACAATTTCCTCAAAGGCTTGCAAGTCCAATGAGTTCCAACATTTTTGGGCTTTCTCGAACAAGAACTTTGCTAAGAAACCTTTGACACCACTCCTTGCTTCCCAATGAGTTGTGATATCAGATGAGTATAAGTGTAAAGCTTGAGCAATCTATTCTGGCTTTGGGTCTCTTTCTGTACCATTGAAAGGTAGTTGATTGAGAATGGGAATCCTCAAGAGTTGGGAGAATTCTTCCAAAGTAGGCACAAGTTGATAGTCGGGAAATGTGAAGCAATGGTGTAAAGGATCAAAGAACTGAAAGAGAACCTTCATCATATCCTCATCTGTGTTAGAGGTGACCAAGTTGAGTAGGCGACCATGTCTCTCGGTAAATGGAGAGTTCTCAGGAATCCTTGAAGCTAGCTCCTTGAGTTGTGGAGGGATCCTTACAAGGTTGACTTGAATAGTTTTCCTGCGAAGTGAATACATATCCTACAAAACAAGAATAAAGATGAATCCCAAAATCCTTGAAATGGTTAATGGATGTATATGATGTTCATGATGTTCATGATGTTATGTACAAGTATGTATATACAAACAAAACAAACAAATCCTTAGGTTTATGCTTGCATGGACTTTTATAGGTAAGTACCCTCTTGAAGTTTAGTTGGCATAAACCTGTCCTAGTAATAGTAACCGGGTTCTAAGGAGCTCAATATCACTGGTTTGTTTCCTTCGTCATTGTTTCAGCACAAGCCTCTTTAACAGTGAACGAAATATCCCAAGAAACCAAACCTCAATGAGTGTAGTATTGAGTATCTACCAACTTTGGACTGTACCAAATTCGGTCATCTCACTACATCCTAAAGGCCAAGTTGGTCAAGTAAAGGTTCTAAAAGTTCATTAGTGCTTCATGACATCACTCAGCGGCCCCGTATTCTCTTTTATTAACTCAAAGGCTACCGGTACACACAAATATGTCGCACTAACGTAGCTATTGCTTAGACCATGTCGGTATACCCCGCATAGTTTCCACAACGTATTGCTACTTACCTATAATGTATCCCAAATCCAGGTAGAGGATTCAAACCCAAACAAATAACCATAATGTAAAGAATACAAGTCAAACAATGTAAGAAAATAAATGTGATCTATCCCTAAGGTAACCCCACTTTTAGAATCAATCCCCGGCAGAGTCGCCAGTTCTGTGATACGGTGGGAGAACTGACTTGAAGGTTTTGCGTTTGATCGCAAATGTTGCGGTTAGCAAGAGTTGCCACCGACTTTTATTTTATCCAAAAGGAAAAGTTAAAAAGCACAGGAAAGACCTTTGAGATTGTTTCTTGAGTTCGGGGGGTAGATTATGAAAAGATAAGGTATTAGCACACTTTTCATCCATGGTTATCCATGGGCTCTTAGTTACTTGCTAGATCACTTGCTTTTGTTTGAAATTGTGCTTCGTGTGGTTTTTGAAAGTGTTTTGTAAAGAGGCCATTGTTTAGGAAATCTTTGTAATGATTCTTGTTTGTAAGAATGTACACAAAGATGTTTGATCTTTTGAAAATGTTTTCAATTTTGCAAGATGTTTGAAAGTGCATGTGTTTGTTTTTGAAAATAGCAAGGATGTTTGTTTTGAAATGGAGCAAATAATTAGGAGCAATCTACCTACTCAAATGTCTTTCTTGTTCATTTTCTTTTCCTTTGACATTATTGTCTTACCATTGATTTGGTAAGCAACCCTATCTTTGGATGTAAATGGGTATGGCATGAGTCATCGTATAACCATGATTAACAATATTGTAAGGTATCTTAGCATTCTTTTTGAGGGGCTAAGATCATTTGTAAAGCAACTTAGATAGCGTCATCGAGGGACTATGATCGTGTATTCGTTTGTTTTTGCTAAGATACCTCACATGTGTAATATTGTTATTTTTGTAAGGCAAACAAGTGGAGTAACCCTAGGGGTGCTTGTGTGAAAGTGCATTGTTTTCATGCTTGATTTTGTCTTGAATTAGGGTTTTCTATTTGATTTATTTTGTTCTTTCCATACAAACCATAATTACTAGCATGTGAATATAAAGCATTTAAATTGCGGAAAATAAAAATACTAAGCTATTACATGATTTTTGGGAACGTGGTGTACAAATTGAATGGGGATTTTAAGAATTTAAAGCCTAATTAGTCTATTACAACCATAATGAATTGATATCATTGTATAAGGAAATGAATAAACATAAAGTACAAATGCAAATGTAAAGAAACATGATTTTTGTTTGTATTTTATTATGAAAGGGGTTTTAATCCTAAACCTAATTAGAGAAAAATAATTAATCAAAATTAAATTAACTTAAACTAATTAAGAAAAGAAAATAATTAAGAGAAGATTTTTAGGTTTTCTTTAAGAAAGGATTTTAAATTAAAAATAATATAAAACTAATTAAAATAAACCTAAATTCTAAATTAATTTTAATTTACAAGAGGATAATATAGTAATTAAATCTAATCATCTAAATATTATTTAATTAAGAAAAAAAATTAATTGTTAAAAAAATGTTTTTATCTTTTGTTTTTATGAAGAAAATAAAATGAATATATTATTGCCTAAATAATAAATAAATTATTTTTGGGATTTTTTTATTAATAATAATAATGAAATAAATAAAAATAATAATAAAAATAAATTATGAAATGAAAAAAAATGAAATAATAAAAACAAAGAGCCAGGGGGTGCTGAAGCAAGACCTGGAGTTAGTTAGTAAAAATAAAAAAATAAGCCAGGCCCAAAGGGCCCATCGCCTGCAAAAACAAAACAAACAAAAAAGTGAAAAATATGGAAAATGAAAAGGGTACCACTAGGGCTCAAACCCAGGTGCCATAGGTTAACAAGCACGCGCTTTGTCACTAGGGTGGCTATACATCCGTTTATATAAACAAAACAATAAATATGTAAGGCAAATCAAGTCCTAATAACTTCATCTTCAACCTCCAGCCGGTGTACCCGTAACTTCTTCATTTCTCAACAAAAATGGAAGATGACAAAATGAAAGTTGTTGCATTCTTCCTCACGAATCTAACCATGTAAATATCTAAAGCTAAAATTCAAAGATAAATGAGAATTTATCTGGCCCTAATTTGAACCCTAAAAATTTCAGAAACTTCAACTCTAAAATTCTCTAAGCTCAGGCCATGTAAATGCAAACTATGGATATGTACAGCTTCGTGGCAATGAGGTCTATATTTTATCTTCATAAATGCAAGCCTAACAATGCCTAAGTAATGAGATAGAAGTTAAAGAAAAATACCTCAAAACAGAAAATCGTGAAATGCAAATGAGCTTGATTCAAAGTGCTGCAAGGATCAGGTTAGCTTCCTTGAGGTCCCAGGGAGCTAATGCAATGATTAGCTTGAGCTGAAAGTGGCTGAAGAGCTCTGGAGAAGTCAAGTTGCAGACCCCTATTTTTGAAAATGGAACTTGATGATGGAGGTGTTAAAGTTGAGCAAATGGTCTTTGGATGGTTTGTATTTGATGTTTAGAAGCTTTTGGAAGTGAAAGGCCAAAGAACGCACGATGGGATTTGGAGTTTGGTATGTAAAGTCAGAACTTACACAACAATGGTGTTTTCAGACAATTTCTGACTAGAGGGAGTATGAGTGAGTTTAAGGGTCTTCAAGCTCCTGTCCTAGCTCACAAATAGTGACTCTATTTATAAGCAACAAGTTTGGGATGCTCTAGTTGATCAGAATTCAAATTTGCATCCTTAAGCTAAACATGTGATTTTTTGACAAAACAAGTTTCAAAGTCTTGTGTACTTGCTAAGATAGAGTGGTTATGCTTTAAACAAGCTTTCTTCTGACTTTGTGGATTGAGTGTGATCATAGGGAACAAGTTAGAGGCTCAATGTGAACTTTATGCAAAAAGCTTGCTTTACAAGAATGGTATTGTTAACTTTCTTCCCAAAATGGCAATGTGAATTGGATAAAGCTTAAACCACTTGGATTATAGCTCAAACGTTTGTGTAATCCATTAATTATGGAGTGAAAAACAAGATTGAGGCCTGTAAAGCAAACATTATTCAGCCTAACATTGAAATTGCATTTGTGTTCATCATGAAAATGACCTATAATTCAAGTGACAAAACACCAACTTCATCTCTTCGATTCTCCCTACTCAAGAATGATCTCAAGGAGTTCTTAAACAGTTTGGAAATCTTGAAATGTGCTCTACAACTCATCTTTGAATTTATTTTGAAGATTCCCCTTGGAACTATGTGAAAAATTGCCATGAAGTTAGGTCAAAAATCTGCCTAACTAGGGCAAAATTTCACCAAGTCTTTTTTAGTTCATGAGCATGTATTCATAAAATTATAACTTGAGATCCAAGAACTTTTAGACGAAGTTATGTGAAGAAAAGTTGTAGATTTCATGGAGATCTACAACTTTCATGTTGGAAGTTTCCTTTAAATCATCTTGCATCATAATGAAAAAATTGCTCGAAGTTATGAAAAAATAAGAAATTTTTGACACTTAGAAAAATTTCTAATTTTAGAAATTTTGACTTTTCAAAATGAAATCTTGATTTCTTGATTTCTTGATGAATAAGTTTCCTATTTTGACATGTTTTGATGAATTGTGATATTTGGTGCTTAAATTTGACTAAAAAGTCAAAGTTTGACTTTTCAGTATACAGTTGACTTTTGATCAGTTGACTGGAAAATTCATTTGTCAATCCAATGGATTTGCAATGTTTTGAATCATGTAATTAGTTCAAAATGATGCAATTGGACTCTTGAGATCATTCCTTAAACCAATTGACCATTTTCTAGGTCAAAAATCAGAAATTGCCCTTTCCCAGTCAAAACCCTAATTTTGACCATTTTGCCCTTATGGAGATTTGCTCAAATTTCTTGAGGAATTGTGGTCCAAACTTGATCAAATGATACATATGGGTTTAAAATGTTAATGTGGATAAAAAATTATGAAGTTTGACTGTAAATTGGCCATAGTTGACTTTTTCCCTAATACAACTGATTTTTAGGCCAACTACTCAATTGATTGAGCAAAAATGTGATCCAAGGTTTGAAACTTGACATGAGTAATCTTGTGCGTACATAATGGTCCATGAAAGTCATATGAAGCATTGATAGTTCAAAAATCCTTGTGCAAACTCAAACCCTAATTTTGGTCATCAGTGCTTAAGGAGGTGTTTTGAGCTGATCAAACCCTAGTGCAGTCTTGAGCCCAAGGAGATCTTGTGAGAAAATTCTTGATAAGTGAGAGGATAAATTTTGGGGTACAACACATTCTTTCAAGACTCTTCAAATAGTCAAGGCATTCAAGGTTTGATTAGTCAAGGTGCTCCTTCTAAACCAAAGGCCTATAACTAGGGTTTGGATTTTATCAAGTAAATTTGGTTTGAAAAGGTCTCAAGTGGCTTCCATATTTCTTCTTAGGTCCTCAACAAGTCTCATGTCAAGCTTCAAGCCCCACATCACAAATTTGCTCAGTCAATGGTTCAAATGTTTGAAAGTTAATTGTATTGGTCAAAAAGTTAATTGTAGTCAACATACAGTCAAACTTCAATATCTTTTGTCAACATAAACATTTTGAAGTGATATTCATCATTTGATAAAGGGTTGATCATGATTCCCCAAGGGAAGTCCTCAAATCATCAAAAGTCAAGATTTGTCAACTTAGGGTTTTCTTAGGAGAAGTCAACTGAACTTTGACCAAGCATAACTTTCACATGCTTGATCAGCTTTTCCCAAACCAAATCTCATTTCGAATAAAATTCAATTCTATACAACTTTGCTTTTATTCTCAATTCCAAAAAATGCTTCATTTGGAAGATATATGCTCACACATTATAGGTCATTTTCAAAAGTCAACAAAAGACACTTTTTGTAAAGACAACTTACATCAAGATAATATCTTCAAAAGCAAAAATGTTCAACATATATATTGTAGAGGACATCTTCAGTCCAAGATCATCTCCAAAAGGTGAAAATTGAGCAAGTTATGGCTTGCACAAGTTGAGCAAATTTGTGAAAATGCATGAAGTCAACTTTAAACAAAATTGCATTTTTAGGTTAATAAACCTAACTTTTAGGATTTGAACATGTTTGTGACATACCCAAGGACCTATAAGTCCATTTTTGCATGGTCTTGAATTTATTTACATTTATCTTGATTTTATTTAATTTAAAATCAAATAAATTAAATAAAAGTACAAGAATTAATGGACCATAGCATTTGGGCTTGTCTTAACCCATTAAGGGGCCTAAATTTCGTGCAAGATACATTGAACAAGTCCAGGTTCATGTTGCATCAAGAATGGCTAGGATTTCACAAGTTTGGAAACATTTTAATATGTTAGATATTGTTTTGAAAAGGGCCTTAATGCCTTGATTCTTTCCATATTTGTGTACCTCCTTCCTCCCTCTATATAAAGAACAATAACTCAAGCCAAAGGGACACGCCTACACTGCCTGAAGAAGCTCTCTCAAAATTATAAAATTTCTCAAGAATTACAAAATTTGAAACTCAAATTTCCAATCCATATTCATCAAAACCAAGCTTTGCATCGTGTCCCTGAAGCTCCCAGGATCTCATTCCTATCCTTCTTGTAGCCTGAAGCACGCTAGAAGACACCCACGATCATCACCGGTTTTTGGTATAATTTCTTTAACTCAAACTGTTGAAATACGCGTTGTCAATCAATTTAATGCATGCATATATGTTTGTGACAATGATTAGAAGAGAGCTAACGTATCACATGTAAGTTTCAGCGCTGAAATTGCAGAACACCATTGTTAGGGATCAACCATTTTTTAGATTTGGATATAGTGATGCAAGGACTTTCAGTCCAAACTGAGGCCAGATTTGAATTCAGGAGATAATTTTACATGGAATAGACCTCTTAATTATTCACGAATCTAACATTTTGTAGGTTTTTCATTTCCGTGCCAACCGGAGGAGACAACCGGAAGTTGACTCCAGCGTGTTGACTCCGATGGCCCAAGTGCCAACATCTAATTTGTCCATTTGAATCCATCCTGACACGCGTTTGAAATTTGAAAGTTTGACCAATTTCTTATTATATTGTTTTCATTTCATTATATTAATGAATGAGCGGGGTGATCCAGTGGTAACAAACGCGCTCTCAATGCTTTCCTCTCCTAGAACCTGGGTCTGAATCCCAGGTTTTGTCATTTTTGAGTTTCAACATTTTTTGTAGATTATTGAGCGTCTGGGCCTCCTCCTCGTTGGGCCTAAAAATTGCAAATTCACACCCCTCTATTTCCCGTTGCCACGCCTGGGCCTACGACATTAGGGTTGAGACAATTTCAACTTTCACCCCCTGATTGCTGGTTTCCACCCCTCTATTTTTTATTTATTAATTATATTTAGGAATTTACTAGTTTAACTTAAATATTTCTTAATCGAAAATATAAAACAACCAAAAATATTTCTTTCTTTTTGTCACTTAGAAATTTTTAGGGCTTTCTCTTCTCCGCGTAGTAATTTATTTTATTCGCATTTTTATTTTTAAATATTATGTAATTGCCTATGGATTGTAATAACTTAATCTAGGACCTTTACATTTTCTTATCCCTCATTTTTTTTTGGTTTGTAATTCCCCCATCCCAAAGCATTGTAATAGTGTAGTTTAAATTCTCGCACTTTTATTTTATGTACATATATTAACTGCTAGATGAATGTTAATAGGCGTGCATGATAAGATCTGAAAACAAACGGTAGAAAAACCTAAGTGTTTAAAGATAAATAACTGAAACACAACACACTCGCACACACGCACCTCTAAGGTACCCTCACTTGTTGCCTTCTAAAAACAGTCATGTCCCTCGAACGTGGGGCACTTTAGCAAAGGCCCTCAGTTAAAAAGATCGTAGTCCCTCGATGACCCTCCAATGCTGCCTTTGGTAAACGATGTAGTCCCTTACGATATAATTGCTAAAGCGCCCTACGAGCTGCCTTTATAACTGTACGATGACCCGCACCTGTCCCTCAAAACATCCAACGATAGGGCTACCTACGGACTAATAGTAAGGTAGCAATGTCTAAAGGAAAAAAGGAAAAGAACAAAGACCGTTCGAGTAGGTAGACAATTCATAATTGCTTGCTTACAAAAAAAACAATTTCTTACACATACACAAACCCTTCTCTACATATTTTCAAAGACAGAAAACACGTTGTATACGTTCTAAACGATAAGAGAAATATTACAAAGTTCGCCACACTAAGGCGCCTTTTCAAAAAATATTTTCAAATACACTTACACCAAAAAAGCATTTTCAAAAGTGAGCTAGCAACTAAGAGCCCATAGATAACTATGGATGGAAAGGGTGCTAACACCTTCCCTTTCCATAACCTACCCCCAAACTCAAAATTTTAAAAAGGTATTTCCTGTTCTTTTCACCCTTTCCTTTGTTGGATAAAAGAAAAGTCGGTGGCGACTCTTGCTAACCGCAAAATTTGCGATAACACAAAAATAGGTAAAGTCAGTTCTCCCACTGTATTACAGAACTGGAGACTCTGTTGGGGATAACATGCTAAATTAAAAGTGGGGTTACCTTAGAGATAGTTCATATTTAAAATGCTTTCCTTGTTTGATTTGTGTGCTTTATCTTTCAGGTTTATGTTTGGGTTATTATTAAAGATCCTATACCCGGATCTGGGGCACTTTTTAGGTAAGTAGCAATAGATCGAGGAGACTGTACAGGGTATACTGATACGGTTGAAGCAATGTCTATGTTAGTGTGACTCATTGGTTGGTACCTGTGTCCCTTGAGTAAGTCAAGGAGAATGCTGGGCTGCCACGTGGGGTCATAAAATACTAACTGACCATAGAACCTTAGTTGACACAACTTAGCCATTAGAAAGTAGCGAGATAGTAGGCTTTGGTGCAGACTGAAGATGGTTGATACTTGATGCTACAGTCATTGAGGTCAGACTCTCGGGATATTTCAGTTACAATTTAGATGCTTGAGCTGAAACAATGCCTAAGAGAAAGATCAGTGATATTGAGATTCCTTAGAACCCGATTACTTCTTTTAGGACAGGTTGAGCCAACTAAAACTTCAAGAGGGTACTTACCTACAAACCCCATGCAAGCATAAAACCTAAGGCTTTGTGTGTTTTGCTTGTGTGTGATTATTTGCTCAAACATGACATCATGCATCATAACATTCATATTAACTAACCATTTTAAGGACCAGGAAAATTTATCTTTTTTCTATTTTGCAGGCTATGGCTTCCACTCATAGAAACACTATCCTAGTCAACTTCGAAAGGGTACCTCCTCAACTTAAAAAGTGGGTCTCAAGGGTTCCTGAAACTTCTCCATTTATCAAGAGGCATGGTCTACTTCTCAGTCTGGTTGCTCCAGATCTTGATGAAGATATGATGAGTGTCCTATTCTAATTCTTTGACCATATACATCATTGCTTCAAATTTCCTGATTATCAGTTGGTACTCACCTTGGAGGAGTTTTCTCAATTACTGGGAGTACCTATTCTGGATCAGATTCCCTTCGTCGGTTTAGAGGAAGCTCCAAAGCCAGAAGTCATTGCAGCAGCCTTACATTTGAAGCAGTACAATATTATATCCAACTGGGAAACTAGAAGCGGAGTCAAAGGTTTCTTGGCTAAATTTCTGTTTGAGAAAGCTCAACTATTTTTGGATGCCATGAGTTTTTAGGCTTTCGAAGACATTTTGGCCATTATAATCTATGGGTTGGTACGATTCCTTAATCTAAACCAACTCATAGATGTGAACACTGTCAAGATCTTCCTTGCTCGCAACCCCACACCTACCTTGCTTGGGGACATTTTGCATTCTCTTCACACTCATACTATAAATAATAGAGGAACTCTCATGTGTTGTATGCCTCTTCTATCTAGGTGGTTTATTTCGCACCTTCCCCGTTCAGTAATGAAGAATGAATAAAGTTTGAGGTAGGCACAAAGAATAATGTCACTTTCTCATACGGATATTCACCGGTGTTCCCAATATCATGAGGATATCACCATCATTGAACAATGTGGGGAGTTCCCTAATGTTCCACTCCTGGGTATTAGGGGAGGTATCACTTACAACCCTTCTTTGTCTCTATATCAATTTGGCTACGCGCGAGGAATGGTCCTCATGACGCACTAATCAAGGGTATTGTGTTCGATTATGAAAGTGATACTCAAGGTTATCGTCGAAGGTTTATACATGCTTGGAGTATAGTGAACAACATTGATAGTAAGAATTTGGGGCAGAAGAATTCCATTCCTCTGGAGCTTTACCTCAAATGGGTGTGGGCTCACGCTCAAGACCTTATAATGCCATATCCATCCCTCCTGTCCGTGATCATGGAACCTATTGTCGAATGATACGTCTCTCGCACCATCCTTCACCCAGACATGCCCACTGATCTTGAAGAGTTGCAGAAGTCCTGGATTCAGCTGAAGGAAGAACGAGATACCTTTGAGACTTAATTCTATGCCATCGAGAAGAAAGTGTTGGAACTCACAAAGCAACTGCACGAAGAAAAGAGTCTTAATGCATACATCAGTACAAAGAGGAAGCTCCCATGGGAAACTTGATTCTTAGATTTTAGGAGTTTTATTTTCATCTGTAAGCCTAAAAGGCTGTTGTAATTTGAAATTTGCTAATAAAATCTTTGTTTCCTTTTGGTTCACAAATTTAAATTTCCCGAAGTCCTTGAAACCATTGCATTTACATATCATGCATCATTGCATAACAAGTTTCTTGTACAAGTTTCTCATTTTCTTGCTGTTTATTTCAGCACAAAAAATGGCACTCGAACAAACCGTGAAGGATCTCCAGACTCAACATGCTTAATTACAGGAGACTCTTCTGAAGTTAGCCAAAGGGAAACAAGATCTGCTGGCACTCCTTGCTAAGAAAAAGAAGACCAAGAAGCCTATTATTCTCAACCTGGAGAGGAGATTCAAAGGACCTGCTCAACCAGTCCATGTAGAAGATGACTCCTTTGAATAAGATGACAACAATGACGAGGATGTTAAAGACAAGTAGGATTATGAGAAAACTCCTGAAGACGGAGACTTTACTGATGAACAGTATCCTCCTACGGATGACCAATATAAGCAGTTGGAGGATAGGCTCAAAGTAATGGAAGTCCAGAAGGTGCCTGGACTAGATTTTGGTGATTTAGGTCTGGTTTCAGGGGTGGTAATCCCACCTAAGTTCAAGATCCATGTTTTTTCTAAGTACGACAAAGTCTCTTGTCCTAAGCTCCACTTGAGGTCGTACATTCGGAAGATACAACCTCACAATGTCGACCAGAAGTTATGGGTCCATTTCTTCCAAGAAAGTTTGGCCAGAACACATCTAGAATGGTTCTATCAGCTGGAGGGAACTAATATTCATACTTGGGAGGACTTGGTTGTTGCTTTCTACAAGCAGTACCAATACAATGTTGACCTGGAACAAACATGAGTGCAATTATAGAATATGTCCATGGGCTCAAGAGAAGGATTCAAGGAATATGCGCAGAAATGGAGGGATCTAGCTGGTAGAGTGCAACCTCCTCTGAATGATCGGGAAATGATAGACATGTTTATGGGCACTCTAACAGGCATGTTCTTCAATTTTCTAATCGGAAGTTCTTCCTCTGGATTTACATAGATGATCTTAATTGAGGAGAGAATTGAAAGCGACATCAAAAGTGGGAAGATCCTGATGGTTGCATCTTCTAGTGCCGCGAAGAAGCCATTTACAGGTAAAAAGCAAGTTAGTGCTATTTATGGCCAGAAAATTTATAGCAAGGTCAATCGCCATGAATCTGTGGGAGCAGTTTTGATTTCCAATCCAACACTTACCCAAAAGCAACGACACGGTAACCGCCAAAGGCCAGACACTCCAAGAAGATAGTTTAACAGGTCTGACATGCCTTTGTCTCAAACACTATAACATCTACTGTAGGATGAACTCATATTACTGTGGGATCCTCCTTAAAATCCCAACACGGCGTCTCCTAAATACAATTGAAACGTGAAGTGTGCCTTCCACTCCAACAGTCTGAGGCACGACACAAACGACTGCTGGGCCTTGAAGAATAAAATTCAAGATATGATTGACAATAAGGATATTGAGTTCGATCCTCCGGAGACTTCAAATACAATTACATCACCTATGCCCAAACATGATAAAGGCGTAGATGCTGTTGAAGATATTTTGTATGTTACTTCTGTGAATGACATAGTTACTCTGCTTTCTACAATAAAGAAAAACTTGCTACAAGTTGGTTTATTTCCAGGTTGTGTTGAAGGTTGTTATTGTTGTGCAGTATAACCCAATGGTTGCGGGTGTCTAAAGAAAGGTGTTCAAATCTTGATGAATGATTACATTATTCTGATTGAAAAAGCTTTGTCCACCAATAATTTCTGTCAAGATCTATCTTTTATCTCTAGTACTCCTTTTAGGATCCCTTCTAAAGGTCCTATAAGGATTATCGCCAATCCAAAAGCTGCTTCGCTGGTCATTATAACGCATGGGCCTATCTCGTATTCCTCAGAGAAAGCAATTCCATGGCATTATGGCCTGACGTTTATTAACATGGCATCAAACATGAGTTGTTCGATGAAGAGAATGAAGGAGTTGATCCCAGTATTGTCAATATTGCAGGGACCAGTAAAATTACAAGAAGTGGAAGAGTTTTCTCACCAGAAATATCTCCACCTGCTCAAATTATAGTTTCTAAGACGACTTCTGGGGCTCGGGGTAAAGAGCCAGCAATAGAGCCTGCCCAGACGGAGGCACCAAAAGAGGCCCATGTCAAAGATATTTCTCCACAAGATTTAGAAGAAGTGCTGAAAATTATCTGCCAAAGTGATTATAAAATTGTCAAACAGTTGGGACAAACCCCATCCAAAATATCTATGTTGTAGCTACTTCTGTGTTCAGAGGCCCATGCGAAGGCTTTAGTGAAATTCCTAAAGACTGCTCATGTACCGCAGGAGATTTTGGCAGACCGGTTTGGAAGCTATATGACTAGTCTAACAAATGACAATGGTTTGGGTTTCTCCGATGTTGACTTGACTCCGGAAGGGAGGAATCACAATAGGGCCATGTATGTCTCCACTGAGTGCAGGGGCACTACATTGGCCCATGTATTGATTGACACAGGGTCATCTCTGAATGTTCTTCTGACAGGCGCTCTCGAACATTTAGATTGTGAAGGGTTGGTGTTGAAGCCCAGCAATATCATAGTTTGAGCCTTCGACGGATCGAAGCAAATGGTGCACGGAGAGGCGGACCTTCGGGTCAAGGTGGGTTCACAAATTTTTGAGTCCACATTCTATGTCATGGACATTCGTCGGCTTACTCTTGCTTATTAGGACGCCCATGGATCCATGGGGTAGGTGCTGTCACTTCCACCCTGCACCAGAAGCTGAAATATCCGGTAAAAGGAAAAGTTGTTACTGTTTGTGGAGAGGAGGAATATATGGTCAGCCACCTCAACTCATTCAGATATGTCGAGATGGATGGAGAATTTGTTGAAACTCCCTGTCAAACCTTTGAAATAATCTCTCCTGCTGCTGTTGAAGATGTTAAATCCATTCCAAAGAGCACGAAGACTCCATACAAGATGGCCTCCTTAAAAGATGCTAAGGCCACTATTGAAGAAGGTGGTAGTACAATTTGGGTTCAGCTTCTAGATATCCCTTTCAAGTCTAACAAGTTTGGTCTGGTATTTACTGTAGAAGATCAGAAGGTTGTTTGTCGAACTCGTGCTAGGTGACCCCCTTTCCGCATCAGTAACAACAGGGTCAATGCTATAGAGGACGCAAATAATGATGGTGACTTCAACGACTGGATCTTCCCTACTATTGGTGATGGACTAGATAATTGGAAGGCATAAGACATGTTCCCTATCTCCTTCAGCCATGAGTAATGGCTATATTCCTGTTTATTACTTTGAAAGTTTTGGTTATGTAAAATTTGAACAATGACTTTTAAAACTGTGCGTCTTACCCGGGGCACAATGGTTTATTTGTTAAGGGTTAATTAATACATACACATTTTCTCATTCAATAAGAACATTGGACATTTTGCATATAAATTTTTTGATCCCTGTCTTTCTTTTTATCTTATTTCATTTTCTCAAAATAGCTATGTGTTCCTACACACACGCACACACTACATTTCATATCCTCACCCACTCTGGATCTCACCGATAACAATTCTACTATTGCCTCATATGACTTTGAACATCCGATCTACCAAGCCGAAGACGAAGGTGAGAAAGATTGTGAAATACTTGGAGAACTTGCCAGACTTTTGTTACAGGAAGAGAAGACTATCCAACCCCATGAAGAGCTAGTTGAGGTGGTGAACCTGGGTACCGAGACAGATAAGAAAGAGGTCAAGATAGGTGCTGATTTAGAGAGAAGTGTCAAGAGCAGGTTAATCTAGATGTTGCATGAATATGTTGAAATCTTTGTCTGATCGTACAAAGATATGCCAGGGCTCGACGTTTATAATGTGGTTCACCGTCTACCAATGAAAGAGGGTTGTGCTCCGATAAAATAAAAGGTTCGTCGCATGCGTCCTGAAATGTCAGAAAAGATTAAGGCTGAGGTTATGAAAGAGTTCGACGTATGCTTCTTGGCAGTGACATCAGATCCTCAATGGGTTGCTAATGTTGTTCCGGTCCCAAAGAAAGACGACAAAGTGCATATGTGTGTAGAATATAAGGATCTAAACAGGGCAAGCCCCAAAGACGACTTCCCACTACCACATATTGATGTTTTGGTCGACAACACCGCTCAACACAAGGTATTCTCCTTTATGGATGGTTTCTCGGGTTACAATCAGATTAAGATGGCACCTGAAGACATGGAACAGACTACCTTTGTCACACATTGGGACACTTTCTGTTACAAGGTCATGCCTTTCGGGTTGAAGAACGTCGAGGCAACTTATCAGCATGCCATGGTAGCTTTATTTCATGATATGATCCATCACGAGATAGAGGTGTACGTTCATGGAATGATGGCCAAATCACAGACCGAGGAAGAACATCTAGATCATTTGCACAAATTGTTTGAGAGACTAAAAAAGTACAAACCGAGGTTGAATCCAAACAAGTGCACATTTGGTGTGAGATCCAGAAAACTAATGGGTTTCATCGTCAACAACAAAGGTATTGAGGTTGACCCTGCGAAGGTCAAAGCTATTCAAGAGATGCCTGCTCCTCGTACTAAAAAGGAAGTCAGAGGTTTCTTAGGACGGTTGAACTATATTGCTCATTTTATTTCACATTTGACTGCTACTTGTGAGCCAATCTTTAAGCTGCTGAAGAAAGATCAAGTAGTAAAATGGAACGACGACTGTCAGGTAGCTTTTGACAAGATTAAAGAGTATGTGCAAGAACCTCCCATTATGATGCTAACAGTCGAAGGAAGACCTCTGATCATGTACTTAACAATTCTAGAGAACTCAATGGGGTGTGTACTACGGCAGCATGACGAGTCTGGTCAAAAAGAGCATGCAATATACTACCTTAGCAAAAAATTTACCGACCGTGAAATAAGATATTCATTATTCGAGAAAACTTGCTACACTTTGGCATGGGCTGCTCGCCAACTAAGACAGCATATGTTGACCCATACCACTTTGTTGATCTCAAAGATGGACCCTATCAAATACATATTTGAGAAACCAGCTCTCTCCGGAAGAATAACCCGATGGAAGATGGTCTTAACAAAATATGACATCCAGTACACCACTCAAAAGGCCATCAAAGGAAGTGTATTGGCTGACCATTTGGCACATCAGGCTGTGGACGACTATCAGTCTATGAATTTTGAATTCCCAAATGAGAACACTATACAAGTAACAGATTATGAAAAACCTGGACCGTATGAAGGGCCTGAACAAGGACCCTGATGGACTATGATTTTTGACTGAGCTTCTAACGCTTTTGGCAACAGAATTGGTTTTGTGATCGTTTCCCCTGAAGATTGTCATACACCTTTTACTTCCAGAATTTTCTTCTACTATACCAATAACATGGCCGAATATGAAGCTTGTATCATGGGTCTTAGGGTTTCTATTAACCTAAGAATCAAATTCTTAAGCGTGTATGGGGATTCAGCTTTGGTAATCAGTCAGGTTAAAGGAGATTGGGATACGAAACACCCGAATCTCATTCCTTATAAAGAGCATGTACTAACCCTGATCCCGTATTTCTAAGAGATTACCTTTGAGCACATACCAAGAGAAGAGAATCAGTTAGAGGATGCTCTGGCTACCATGTCATCCATGTTCAAGGTCATATGGGATAATGAGGCTCCCAGAATTACCATTGAAAGATTCGATGAATCCGCACACTGCTATGGAATTGATACTGATTGAGTAAATGAAAAACCTTGGTTTAATGAAGTCAAGAAGTACCTAGAAACTCAAGAATACCCTGAAGGGGCACCTATCAATGACAAGAAGTTCCTATGAAGGTTCTCGGCCAAATTCTTCTTGAGCAATGGAATTCTATACAAGCACAATCATGATTTAACCCTGCTTCGTTGTGTGGACAAGAAAGAAGCAGAAGAAATTATGCAAGACATGCACGGGGGTGTCTTTGGTACTCACTCTAGTGGAAACACTATGGCTAAAAAGATCTTAAGATCTGGTTACTATTGGTTGACCATGGAAACTGATTGTCACCGCCACTCAAGAACTTGTCATAAATGCCAAATCTACGCTGATAAAGTTCATGTTCCTCATGTACCATTGAATGTCATGAGTGTGCCTTGGCCATTTGCAATATGGGGCATTGATATGATTGGAGAAATCAAGCCTACTGCCTCTAACAGACACCACTTCATCCTAGTCGCCATTGATTACTTTAAAAAGTGGGTTAAAGTAGCCTCGTTCGCCTCTGTCACCAAAAATGTTGTTTCCTGATTCATCAAACACAACTTAATCTTCCGGTATGGCATCCCTGAAAGGATTATCAAAGACAACAACACCAATCTCAACAATACAATAATCACTGAGATCTGCATGCAGTTCAAGATCAAGCATCATAACTCTTCTCTGTATCGACCTAAGATGAATGGTGCAGTGGAAGCCGCCAATAAGAATATAAAGAAGATCATACAGAAGATGGTTGTGACATATAAATATTGGCACGAGATGTTTCTGTTTTCTCTTCACGGCTACTCCACCTCAACTAGAACACAACTGGGAAACCCCATTCTCTCTGGTTTATGGTATGGAAGTTGTCCTACCTGTCGAGGTCCAAATTCTCTCTCTAAGAATCATGAAAGACACAAACTTGGATGAAGACGAGTGGGTTCAGACCAGGTTGGATCAGCTAAACCTAATTGATGAGAAAAGGCTTGCATCTGTCTGTCATGGTCAGATGTATCAGAAAAGCATGATCAAGGCATTCAACAAAAAGATCAAGCATCGGGTATATCAGGCTGGTCACTTGGTAATAAACACATCATTCTACCGCAGGGTGATCCCAGGGGCAAATGGACTCCCACTTACGAAGGGCCACTTGTAATCAAGAAAATATCATTTGATAGTGCTATGATATTGACCACCATGGACGGTGAGGATTTCCCTTACCATGTGATGCGAACATAGTCAAAAGATACTACGCATAAAAATGACCCGCTAGGTTGACTGGCCTAGGAAAAAATAAGGGCATCCTGGCGAACCAAAAGGGTTCGGGAAAAAGTCAGGGATATATATTAAAAGACTGTACAACTTGTAAGTCAAAAACTTGAAAAGGCGGATTGGGAAAAAAGGGGTATCTCGGTGGACTGAAAACCCGGAAGGGCAGTCCAGGAAAAAAATTTGGGATCAAAGCGTATGATTATGTCCTCATTGGATCACTACAACAAACTTTATTACCAAAGCCAAAGTTCAAACTGTACAGATCCATTCAGCTCACTTTCTTCCGATAGCAAGGGATGAGATGCTTAAAGACATATGGGAAATGGCAGAGTTGGAACTCGACGAGATTATTCCCACATAGCTATATGTTTTCACTTTGTAATCTTTTCCTCGACGATTTCCTCTTATTAGGATTTATGTATCTTTGTACAAAAATGCCTGTTTATGGGCAGAACTATCAATACAAAAATAGTTTCAAATTCAAATTCTGTTTTTACTTTTTGTCTTGTTTGCAAAATGTCCAATAACTAAAATTGAACGAGCATATGCATATGAATACAATTGATTGTTAACGAATATATGCGTAAAAACAGAAATAAGCAGTTACGTAAGACTGTAGGAGTTGGGATGACATCTAAGCCATCCATTAAACCCCACATAGAAACTTCCATGAGATTATCCCTACATGATGATCCTCGTAAAGTTCATACATTCCCCACAATCTTCCTAGCAGATCACTCTGGCAGATAAAGGAGCGCAAACTTCCTCCCAGTAACATTATAGGATCCCAATTATTACAGTTTATGGGAATTCTTCTCCCCAACTGAGTTTTCAAAACTGTAAAGTCCCCTGTAGATTACTTCTCTCCAGCAGAGCTCATTCCCATCAACAAAGTTTACTTCCCAGTGGAGTCCAGACTTCCTCCAACAGGGTTTATTTCCCTAACTGGGTTTAATTCCCCAATGAGGCCCAATCTCCCTAGCTTGAGTCTTTTCCTCAGATTCCCATAAGTCACCAGCAAAACTCCCTTCCCCGGTGAAGCCATCACTATCCTCGGAGAGTTGCTACTGAATCTAAAATCAGATCAGATGTCAGTCAACCTTATCCTCCTCAGACAAGCCGGAAGGTTATCCATCATCTTCTATTCCCAGTCAGGGTATAAACTCCCCAGTAGGGTAGTGAACAACCAAAGTTTTGAACTCTTCTTCCCAAAGAAGGAATTAACACCCTACAACATAGTTTCCTCAGAAAGCATAAACCAATGTTCCCCAACGGATTTTCCTCAAATAAGAAAGCCGGAATCCCCAGCAGAAACAATCTCCATAAGATTGAAGATTACATATACTCTTAATCCCCAGCAACAGTCAGGGGTTCATCTTCCCTAGACGAAGATGCCGCTCAAGTTTACAAATTCACTTCATTAACATTGCACATTCATACATTATTTACCAAATGTCATAGCATCTGCATACGGAATGCATATAGCACAATGTTATTTATTTTGAGAACATCATTACACAATGCATTTTATACATCATGACATTGCATACAACTAACTCTTTACCTTTTCTGGAAAGATCAATTGACAGACAAACATTATCGACTACTTATATGACCTGACAGTCTTCTCGAAGGCTACATCTGATAGAGAGTTGTTTCAACATTTTCCTCAGAAGGTCATTCTCAAGTACATGCATCTGCTGGTTCAATTTAAATCGAACAATGATTTATCGTGATTCGTTTCCAGTAGATTCTTTCTCTGGCTCAGTTAAATAAACCTAAATATTTTTCTGATTCGTCTCCAGTTAAAGATAAATAAAGACCTCTGCTGGTTCATTTTAAATCGACCAAGAATTTATCTTGATCTGTTTCTGATAAACTTCTTTCCCTGGTTCAGTTAAATCGACCCTAATATTTTTCTGATTCGTCTCCAGTTAAAGATAACTCAAGACCTCTACTAGTTCAGTTTAAATCGATCAATGATTTATCCTGATTCGTCTCCCGGTAGACTTCTTTCCGTGGTTCAGTTAAATCGACCCTAAGATTTTTCTAATTCGTCTCCAGTTAAAGATAATTCAATACCTTTACTAGTTCAGTTTAAATCGATCAATGATTTATCTTGATTCATCTTTCAGTAGACTTCTTTCTCTGGTTCAGTTAAATCGACCCTAAGATTTTTCTGATTCGTCTCGAGTTAAAGATAATTCAAGACCTCTGCTGGTTCCATCTAAATCTATCAATGATTTATCCTGATTTGTTTTCCGGTAGATTTCTTTATCTGGTTCAGTTAAATCGACCATAAGATTTTTATGATTCTTCTCTATTTAAAGATTATTCAAGATGTTTGTTGGTTCAATTTAAATCGATCAATGATTTATCCTGATTCATTTTCCAGTATACTTCCTTCTCAGGTTCAGTTAAATCGACCCTATGGTTGTGTTGATTCGTCTCCAATTAAAAGATAACTCAAGACCTCTCTGTTAGAACATAGTTTGATTCTACAACCCTTAATTAGAGTTTTGATGATAACAAACACAAAGAACAAATTGCACTCTAAAATTGTGTTACTGTGTATGCAGAAGTTCTGACCAAAGCAGCATCAGAAGTTAAGCTTTCTTGCTGAGGTAATCAGAATCTGCGCTGAAGAATGATGATCAGAACATGCACTAAAGTGAAGAATACTCTGATTCTGAACAGAAGGTTCATATACAATCAGATTCTCACAAATCTAAGTCATCAATGTTCTGAAGCAATTGCAACATACAAGATTGTAAGATTCTGAAGCGTTACTATTCAATAAAGACAGCATCACATACAACAGCTTCATTCAGACAGGATCTTCTCAATCTAGAAACTGCTTAAATTTCCATTATCACGCTTTATGTTGGACAGGATTCCATTGCCTATATAAACAAGCTAAGAGGACAAATCATTGACGATTTTTTTTGCTACACTACTGCAATACAATTAAAAATGCTGCAAGCTTACACACTTATTTCTACGCTCTAAATTGTGTAAAATATCATAGTTGTGATAACTGTTTTTGTAACGAAAAACAACCATACACAAAATTATTTTACTTTGATTAAGCCATTTTTTCCTTGAGATTGACCAAATTGTGGTTATAACTCAAGAGGACTTTGACAGTTGTCAAAGTAGTGATTGTAATCAGTTTTTGATTAGTGGATTAAGTCCTCGTTAGAGAGAGGAGAAATCACATTGACGGGTGGACTGGAGTAGTTTGAGATCAAATGAACCAGGATAAAAATATTGTGTCTTTGCGCATTTGATTTTATGTTTTCAATTCAACCCCCCCTTCTTGTGTTTTTCACTTCTTCAATTGGCATCAGAGCGCCTGGTTCTGAGTTAATACACTTAACCGTGTCAGTACAAGGTCCAAGCTTTAGAAAGACACTATGGTGGGACCAAGCCAAAACATCAGCAATGACTATCATGAAGACAAGGACAGAATCAGTGGCAAACCTCCAGTCTTTGATGGAGAAAATTTTGACTACTAGAAAGACAGAATTGAGAGCTTCTTTCTGGCCCATGATGCTGATCTATGGGACATGGTAACTGATGGATACACACATCCAGTGGATGGTAGTTGTCAGAAGATAGACAGAAAAATGATGTCTGACCAGCAAAAACGTGATTTCAGAAACCATCATAAAGCCAGAATAATACTCCTCAGTGCTATCTCATACTCAAAATATGAGAAAAATCTCAAACAGAGAGACAGCCAAAAACATCTTTGACTCTCTAAGAATGACGCATGAAGGCAACATACAAGTCAAAGAAACCAAGGCCCTTGCGCTCATTCATAAGTATGAGGCATTCAAGATGGAAGATAGTGAATCCATAGAAGCAATGTTCTCAAGATTCCAGATACTTGTTATTGGGATGAAGGTTCTTGACAAAGGATATTCTACTACTGATCACGTAAAGAAGATCATCAGAAGTCTACCCAAGCAATGGAGGCCAATGGTCACAGCACTTAAGCTAGCTAAAGATCTCAACAAGATATCTCTGGAGGAACTTGTCAGCTCCCTCACAAGTCACGAGATAGAGCTAGAAGAAGATGAGCCTTAAAAGCAAGGTAAGCCACTGGAATTAAAATCTAACAAAAAATCTGATTCTAATGTTTTGCAGGCTATGGAAGAAACCTTTGATGGATCCTCATCAGAAGAAGATGAATTGTCTCTCCTCTCCAGAAGGGTGAATCAACCGTGGAAGCATAAACAGAGGAAATTCAGAAATCCTAGAAGATCAGAGAATCAAAATGAATCCTCCTCCAGATACAGAAAGTCTGAGTCTTCCTCTGGACATAAAAGATCTGAAGGCTCTTTAGGACACAGAAAGTCAAATAACAAGGACATCATCTTCTATGAGTGCAATGAGCAAGGGCACTACAAAAGTGATTGTCCAAGGCTTCAGAAGGAGAATCCCAAAAAGAAGTTCTTCAAGGAGAAGAAGAAAAGCCTCATGGAAACATGGGACGATTCAGACACTTCTCATGCTGACTCAGAGTCAGATGATGAAAGAGCAAACATAGCTCTCATGGAAAACGTGTCAGAAGACAGTGAAGCTTCTGGTTCAGACTCAGAATCAGACACTGAAGAGGTATTCCATGACTTCACTATTAATTTTACTAAGGCTGAACTTGCAGAAAGTCTAAATGAAATTATGGAAAGGTATCAGCAAATCAGAGTCAAATTCAAGAACCTGAAAAGGGATCTTGTCTCTGACTCTGAAAAGACTGAGAGTCTCAGATTAGAAAATTTTGAGTTAAAAGAAAAAGTTTCAAAATTAGAAAACTATTTTCAAAACTCTCAGAAGGAAATACTCTCAGAGACTCCCAATAATGCTGATGAGATCATCAAAGAGTATGATCAAAACTTTCACAAGTTTCTAGCTAAAAACATAGATAGAAGCAAGATGGCTTCAATGATCTATGGAGTTAGCAGGAATGGCAGAAAAGGGATAGGATATTAAGGTAAGGTATCTACACCTATGAAAATCATGGACCTAGTCATAAAACGCACACCACTTAAATCTCACTTCATTTATGGGCACACACACGACCTAAAATACACTAGTAATGATTACTCTGTAAAACCAAAATTCAACCAGAATTTTGGTAAAACTAACAAACCAGGACCCAAGAAGATATGGGTACCTAAGGACAAAATTATATATGTAGCAGATATCTTTAGAAGCAAGGCTAAAAAACCAGTCATGGTACCTGGACTCTGGATGCTCTCGACACATGACGGGAAGAAAGCATATGTTCCAAAGCCTGGAACTTAAATCTGAAGGATTTTCCACTATTTTCTGAAATAGATGCCTCCCCAAAAATCATAGTCAGATACCTTGAAGCCTGCAAGGCTAATGGGACTATTCCAGAAATCAACATTCAAGATTTGCACAAGCTAGCTCCAGAGGTTATGCTAAAGAAATCCAAAAAGAGGAAAGCAATAGGAGAAGGATCCTCTCAGAAGACACCTAAAGCTGCAAAAAAGAAAGGTAACCCATCTTTTGTTTCTGTTATAAAATCAATAGCTGTCTCTGTTCCAACATCTGAAACTATTCCCCCTCAACCAACAGAAAATCCTTCACCCCAAACATTTGAGGATTTTGATATAGAGTTTGACCCATCTGTAACTCTTGGAAATTTTTTGAATGAACCTCACTCCCCCAATCAAAATCCAAATCCAGAACATCATCAACCAGAACTTGCCAAAGTTCTATATGAAATTGAAATGTTTGATCAAGACTTTTCCTCACCAATACCAGAAAACCCAAACACTTAATCTCCACTCCCAGAAAATCCAAACACTCAACAACAACCAGAAAAATCCAAACTCTCAACAACAACCAGAAAATCCATAACCACACTCTCCTCAACCAGAACATCTGAACCTCAACTCACCACAACCAGAAAATAGACACACTCTCTCTCTCCACCTTCTGAAAACCCATCCTCCGAAATTCCTGAACCAGAAACTCAACACGCTATCGCAAACCAATCTGAAGACTCTCCTTCAGATTTTGATACCACTATCCCAATCCCTAGAATAACAGAACCCCTTATGGTTCGCTTACCTCTCACTATTCATGATATTCCATAAATCCCTTCACCATATGAATCTACACCACCAAACACCCCTAACACACCAATTCTAATTCCTGACTCTCCCACTCCTTCACCCATCAACCATCTAGCTGACAACCTCAGAATTATCATTGATCCACTAGTGCTGGACCGACTAGCTTCCACCTCAAACAAAATTGCCATTCCAAACCTAAACCAACCGCAACCAAATCAGATGTTGGTAAGAGTCTGTTGATTTTTGAAACAGAAATGCAGGAATGGATCAATTCTTTAAAGCAAGAAAGCCAAGAGATTTCTAATCTTGCTGCTTCTGATTCTCTGTGGGAAAGATTCAGAAAATGGCTCAACTCTGAAACTCTGAAGCTGAAAGAATTGGGCTATGGAAGGGCTCAACAGAACTTTAGTGATCAGCTGAAAGCCTTCCAAGATTAATTTCTGAGCTAATGGTGCAAGAAAGAAATTCTTCCGCTGGATAATGCTCCCTGGAAAGAGCACCATCCTTCAGAAGTTGTTGAACCATATTCTAATAGTCTCTCTCTGACTACTGCTCCAGAAAACATGATTGCAGCAGAAGAAGTGGCTCAATCAGAAGAGGCTGCAGAATGTTCTGAACAACATGCAACCCCTAAAGATACACCAACTTCGTCTCTAGTCATGCAAACTCTGGAAGAGTTGAAGAAAGAGAATGCATTAATCCATGTTAGACTAGATAAGAAAGAGGATACAAACAAAGAGATCAAGGGTATTTTAGTTAAATAATACAATACTACAAAAGAAATAAAAGACATTCTGGGAAAGCAGGAAGAATCAAGCACTCAGATCAAGAGCTTGTTGGAAGCGTTGTTCACAGGTCTTCCCCCTCCTTCTTAGATTTTCTGTAAAACTGTTTATCTGTAATCTTTTATCTTTACCTCCTTGTTTTTGAAACTTGTCATTGCATTCTGTTTTCAATATAATTCATACTTTTGACTCTGATTATATTGCTTTTTGATACCTGACAAAAAGGGGGAGAAAGTAAGATATTTTCAATAAGAGTATACCGGGACAAAGTCTCAAACATTCTGAATATTTTAACCTCTACTTTCTGAAAAGCTTGAACAGGAACACATTTTATTAAGAATAGAAGGAGATGCATCAAAAGCTCTGACGAGAAGGAACTTCAGGGAAGTAATCAACTTAGGGGGAGTCTCTCTTATGTTTTTTGTTCTATATTTTTCATTGAAAATTCTAGTTTTTGTCATCATCAAAAAGGGGGAGATTGTTAGAACATAGTTTGATTCAACAACCCTTAATTAGAGTTTTGATGATAACAAACACAAAGAACAAATATGCACTCTAAAATTATGTTACTGTGTATGCAGAAGTTCTGACCAAAGCAGCATCAAAAGTTAAGCTTTCTTGCCGAGGTAATCAGAATCTGCGCTGAAGAATGATGATCAGAACATGCGCTGAAGTGAAGAATACTCTGATTCTGAACATAAGGTTCATATACAATCAGATTCTCACAACTCTAAGTCATCAATTTTCTGAAGCAATTGTAGCATACAAGATTGTAAGATTCTGAAGCGCTACTATTCAATAAAGACAACATCACATACAACGAATTCATTCAGACAGGATCTTCTCAATATGGAAACTGCTTAAATGTCCATTATCACGCTTTATGTTGGACAGGAATCCATTGCCTATATAAACAAGCTAAGAGGACAAATCGTTTACGATTTTTTTTGCTACACTACTGCAATACAATTCAAAATGCTGCAAGCTTACACACTTATTTCTACGCTCTAAATTGTGTAAAATATCATAGTTATGATAACTGTTTTTGTAACAAAAAACAACCATACACATAATTATTTTACTTTGATTAAGCCAGTTTTTCCTTGAGATTGACCGGATTGTGGTTATAACTCAAGAGGACTTTGACAGTTGTCAAAGTAGTGACTGTAATCATTTTTTGATTAGTGGATTATGTCCTCGTTGGAGAGAGGCAAAATCACCTTGACGGGTGGACTGAAGTAGTTTGAGATCAAACGAACCAGGATAAAAATATTGTGTCTTTGCGCATTTGATTTTAAGTTTTCAATTCAACCCCCCCTTCTTGTGTTTTTCACTTCTTCACTCTCCTGGTTCAGTTTAAATTGACCAATGATTTATCTTGATTCATTTCCTGTAGACGCTTCCTCTGGATCAGTTAAAGTCGCCAGAAGATTTATTCTGATGCTTCTTCCAGTTGAAGTCAACAGTTATTTTGGTTGGCATCTATAAGCCCATCTCCGACAATTCTCTGTCACCTATCCAAATGGAATCTTTAAGCCCATTCCCATTACAATCAACCAATAGCGTTACCTCTTGCACAAGCGAGTGCAAATTTCTGGGCACTTAAGTGTTCAATCATCTTCTACCCTTAAGTCACGAATGGCGGACAAGTCAATCTAACTCTTCGGGTTTAAGAAGATTGAACAGGGGCAGCTGTTGTACCCCAAAATTTACCCTCCTATTTCTCTCAAAGCATTCTTTCAAGACTCATCAAATAGTCAAGGCATTCAAGTTTTGATTAGTCAAGGTGCTCCTCCTAAACCAAAGGCCTATAACTAGGGTTTGGAGTTTCTAAAGGATATTTGGTGTGAAAAGGTCTCAAGTGGCTTCCATGTTTCTTCTTAGGTCCTCAACAAGCTTCATGTCAAGCTTCATGCCCTACATCACAAATTTTCTCAATCAATGGTTCAAATGTTTAAAAGTCAACTGTATTGGTCAAAAAGTCAACTGTAGTCAACATACAGTCAAACTTCAAGATTTTTGGTCAACATCTACATTTTGAAGTGATATTCATCATTTGATCAACGGTTGATCATGATTCCCCAAGGAAAGTCCTCAAATCATCAAAAGTAATGATTTGTCAAATTAGGGGTTCCTTAGGAGAAGTCAACTAAACT
This sequence comes from Vicia faba, assembly GCA_948472305.1. NCBI lineage: Eukaryota > Viridiplantae > Streptophyta > Magnoliopsida > Fabales > Fabaceae > Vicia > Vicia faba. The sequence continues at coordinate 615,115,587 of OX451735.1, read as the reverse complement.
TTGACCAAGCATAACTTTCACAGGCTTCATCAGTTTTTCCCAAACCAAAGCTCATTTTGAATAAAATTCAATTCTCTACAACTTTGCTTTTATTGTCAAGTTCAAAAAATGCTTCATTTGGAAGATATGAGCTCACATATTATAGGTCATTTTCAAAATTCAACAAAAGACACTTTTTTCAAGACAACTTTGCATTGTGTCCCTGAAGCTCCCAGGATATCATTCCTATCCTTTTTGTAGTCTGAAGTATACTAGAAGACACCCACGATCATCACCGGTTTTAGGTATAATTTCTTTAACTCAATCTATTGAAATACGCATTGTCAATCAATTTAATGCATGCATATATGTTTGTGACAATGATTAGAAGAGAGCTAACGTATCACATGTAAGTTTAAGGGCTGAAACTGCAGAACACCATTGTTAGGGCTCAAGCATTTTTGAGCTTCGGATCTAGTGATGCAAGGACTTTCAGTCTAAACCGAGGCCAAATTTGAATTCAGGAGATAATTTTATGTGGAATAAACCTCTTAGTTGTTCACGAATCTAATGTTTTGCAGGTTTTTCATTTTTGTGCCAATCGGAGAAGACAACCGTGAGTTGACTCCGGCGTGTTGACTCTGGTGGCCCAAGTGCCAGCATCTAATTGGTCCATTCGAATCCATCATGACGCGCGTTTGAAATTTGAAAGTTTGACTGATTTCTTAATATATTGTTTTCGTTTTATTATATTAATGAATGAGCAGGGTGATCCAGTGGTAACAAACGCGTGCTTAAGGCTTTCCTCTCCTAGAACTTGAGTTCGTATCCCAGGTTTTGTCATTTTGGAGTTTCAACATTTTTTGCAGATTATTGAACGCCTGGACCTCCTCCTCGTTGGGCCTAAAAATTGCAAATTCACACCCCTCTATTTCCTGTTGCCACGCTTGGGCCTAAGACATTGGGCTTGAGACAATTTCAACTTTCACCCCCTGATTGTTGGTTACAACCCGACCCATTATTACCATTTTTTTAATTCTAATTCATTTTCTTTTTCTTTACATTAATTAATTTCTTATATATAAAATCAAAATCACAAAAATAATTAGAATTAGTTTTCTTTAATTAAATTAATTTTTATTAATCATTTTTTATTAATTAATTAGACTTAGGAATTTCTTAATTTAACTTAAATATTTCTTAATCAAAAATACAAAACAACCAAAAAAAATTCTTTCTTTTTGTCACTTAGAAATTTTTAGGGCTTTCTGTTCTCCGCGTAGTAATTTTTTTATTCGCATTTTTATTTTAAAATATTATTTAATTTCCTATGGATTGTAATAGCTTAATCTAGGACCTTTACATTTTCTTATCACCCATTTCTTTGGTTTCTAATTCCTCCATCCCGAAGCATTGTAATAACATAGTTTAAATTCCCTCACTTTTATTTTCTGTACATATATTAACTGCTAGATGAATGTTAATAGACGTGCATGATAAGATCTAAAAACAAACGGTAGAAAAACCTAAGTGTTTAAAGATAAATAACCGAAACATAACACACTCGCACACACACCTCTAAGGTACCCTCACTTGTTGCTTTTGAAAAACAGTCATGTCCCTTGAACGTGGGATACTTTAGCAAATACCCTCGGTTAAAAAGATCGTAGTCCCTCGATGACCCTTCGATGCTGCCTTCGGTAAATGATCTAGTCCCTTACGATAAAATTGATAAAGTGCCCTACGAGTTGCATTTATGACTGTACGATGACCCGCACCTGTCCCTAAAAACATCCAACCACAGGGCTACCTACTGACTAATAGTAGGGTAACACTTTCTAAAGGAAAAGAGGAAAAGAACAAAGACCGTTCGAGTAGATAGACAGTTCATAGTTGCTTGCTCACAAAAAAAAAAATTTCTTACACATACACAAACCCTTCTCTAAATAATTTCACACTTTGTATACGTTCTCCACAATACGAGAAACATTACAAAGTTTGCCGCACTAAGGCGCCTTTTCAAAAAATATTTTCAAATACACTTACACCAAAAAAGCATTTTCAAAAGTGAGCTCGCAACTAAGAGCCCGTAGATAACTACGGATGGAAAGGGTGATAATACCTTCCCTTTCCATAAGCTACCCCCGAACTCAAAATCTTTAAAAATGTCTTTCTTGTTCTTTTCACCATTTCCTTTGTTGGATAAAAGAAAAGTCAGTGGCGACTCTTTCTAACCGCAACATTTGCGATAAAACGCAAAAACCAGTGAAGTCAGTTCTCCCACCGTATTACACTTGGGTATTGAGAAAATTGTAATCAGAAGTTATTATAGTGAAATCTCTTGGAAGTACAATGAGACTGGACTACTCTTGATTTGTGGGAGGAACCAAGATAACTGCCTGTGTCTCTCTTTCTCTTTGTCTCTACTATGATATTATCTTATTCGGTGCAAACATGTTACCCTGAATTAGATTCTAGACTTTGTATTTAGAATCTGATAAGATAGTTTTGAAAAATAAATAAATAATTGATGCAATTCAATCCACTTCTCGTGTTTTTCTCACCTTCAAAGATCAAAAGTCGATTATGTTAATTTTTTAAAGGAAGAGGTAGGTAGGTACAGCCATTCGTCTACTTTTCCTTCTCAAATATCAAGGTTGAATGCTTCTCTTGATGATGGGTAGGAACGCTGAAAGAAGGCTTCTAAAGAAGTGGTTGAGGCGTGTCAAGCGACCGAAATGGCTAGAAAAATTCTTCAACAGAAGAAGGATGATAGATCAATGCTTTGAAAGGCCTCAAATAGGAGGTGGTTTATTCACAACGAAGATCTCATTAATCCCTTCAACGGGCTGGAAGCATTTTATAATGAGAGATGAGATTGATCAGGAGAGAAAACTTAATCAGGAGAGAAAAATTAATATCTACATTAATAATTTAATAAATAATTCTTGATTAATTTATTGATTGATATTTTACCCTTTTATCTCTCATTATAAAAACACTCCTACTTAATACTTGATATGTCACATCCTCATCTCTTTCATGTTCAACCTTTCAACTTCCATCACGGCAACTACAGAACTCTGTCGTTCATTTCAATTAATCAAAGTCTTAACCTCATCAAATATGTTAAAAAAATCATTTTATTTTCTCTTTCAATTAAATCGAAAGTTTATTCTTTTATAAAAATTGTTCCTTTTGCTCAATTAGACATAAAATTTCATACTATAAGATTTATAAAAAAAACTAATGTCATACGGTATTATTACAGCTTAAATTATCTTTTGTTAATAAATCAATACAATATAATAATGTAAGATGAGTTCTTTGATAAGTTTTACACTTGGCAAACTCTCATTAATTCTTCTATTTATATTTCATCTATAAAGAGAAACTTCCTATAAATGTATTACTATTATTTATATTTTATTTTTTAATTGGTCTCATTAATATCAAGACCATGATTATTTTATGTATCACGCTTACAACATATCATTGTGATTGGCTTTTTGGAGCATTCCAATCGTTGACAACCATTCAACTTCCCTCGGAAATCGTTTTTTTTTATTTTCAAGTTCACAATGCAACCTTCTGTATACCGGGTAATTAATTCTCCCCAATTTCCAAACCCTAATATATGTATTGAGATGGATCTAAGAGGCGATTTCAAATTCTACTCATCAATGAATTATGTTTCCCAGGTAAGTTCATGAATCACAATTTAAATTGATTTTGTTTTATTTTGTGCTAAATCCATATGAATTTCGTGGACATAAATAGGTATTATTCGTCTTAGATTGTAAACATATTCGATTTCTTCTTGATAGTTGTGGCAGTTATTATTCACAATTTTGCATCCATCTTTTTGTGTTAGGTTTGTTCATGGCTTCCAGAGGTGTCAACTTTGTTAACGAAATAACTCCTACAAAGGAGTCGTGGAACATTGATGTTCGAGTTGTCCGCTTATGGTTCGTACCAGACATGAATGTGAAACATAAATATTTTGCAATGGAAATGGTTCTCATGGATGATAAGGTGATTTTTTTATTTCATATACCGTTTAAGTTAAATTGCAATAAAATGTTTTATACCGATATAAACTGAATTGCATATTGTTTGTGATTTGATAGGGTGACAAAATCCAAGCTTCAGTTAGAAAAATCTTGCTGCCTCGATTTGAAAATAAAATTAAGGAGGGATCTTCGTATAATTTCAAGTCATTTGGTGTTGCTGCTAATACTGGAGCGTTTAGGACTACGAAACACCAATTTAAATTGAATTTGTAGAATGGCACGATTGCCACTAATGTTGGAATTAGAATTACAACATTATTGCCTTATTTGTTTGTATCTTTTACATATATTCTTGAAAACATAGACATGGACTACTTGATTGGTAGTATACCTTATGTTTTAGTATGTTTTTCATATATTTTTATAGTTGTGCATCTAAAGTTCTAATTTCTTAAATATTTTCCAGATGTTATTGGTATTTTGTCTTCTGTTGTTCGTGAAAGGGTGTATGAAAGGAATCGTGTAGCTACAAAATTTAAAGTTATTGAGTTGGAAGCCAATGGGTAATATATTTTTTGTGAGTTATACATTACATTGTTATGTAATATTCTAATCATTTGTCTGATTAAATTTTATAGCTCATGTAGAATTAAGCTTGAGTGCACGTTATTTGGATCGTATGTTGATGCCCTTGATGCCTTTCTGCAATCTGGTTGTAATGAAAGTGTTGTTGTGGTTGCTCAATATCTGAAAGTGAAATTGTATAATGGAAAGGTCCAACTTCAAAATGCAATGGACTCTACCAAGCTTTTGTTCAACCTTGAAATTCCTGAGGCAGGCAATTTGAAGGCCCACGATAAAGTTGGTTCCACTACACAACCATTCGGTTATATGAAGGATGCTTCAAAGTTGAGTTTAGAAGAATAATTTTTGGAATTGAGTCAACGTAAAACAATTGAGGAACTGAAGGATTGTCAAGATGTAATATTTCGCCATCAATTCATACAAAAATTACTTGAGATAGACTGTCTACTTTTTAGTTTTTTAACTTAACATAAATTTCTTGTGTGTTGAATATTGTTTGTATTGTGTTAGGGACAATCAAACATGTTTTTGGTGGAAATGATTGGTGGTATGGTGCATGTGTCTGCAACAAGGGTGTTGTTACAGACTCAAAAAGGATTTTTTGCCTTAAGTGCGAAAAGCATGTTTGGACAATTGCGCCAAGGTATTTCACTGTTAATTATGTTTATACTTTCTTAATGATTATTGCGTAGATGTTTATTGATTATTATGGATTACATATATAGGTACCGTATCAAACTCGGGGTGATTGATGAAACTGATTTTTCCACATGTGGATTGATGAAATTGATCAAATGGATTGTGTGAGTGTTTCATTTTTACATATATATATTACCTATTTTATTTTGTATTATGAGTTGTTATCTAATATTTCTATTTGTAATATTTCGGATTTTAGGATGATGAGCCAACAGTTTTGCCAATAGTTATTGGTGAATTGGTTGAACAAACTATGATCTTTAAGATATTTGTGAATAATGACATGAACTCTGAGTTTGAACAATCATTTCGTGTAAAAAATTGTGTACTGACCAAGGTATTATGGCTAAATTCAAAAATGTTGTTCACGTATTATATATATTATCGTATGTTATTGTGTATTGTTGTAGTTGAACTTCATTATATGTCTTCATACACTATTTATTAATATCAACGTATGTTTAATATAGAACTCCGGTGGTGTTGAGGATGATTTGGCTGTTGGTGTTGTTCATAATGACATATATGTTGTTGTGGTTCAAGATTTGGGAAGCAAGTTTGAGAACATTGTTTCCGAGGAGAAATGTGGAGACAATAGTTCGTCATCCAAACTTATTGAAGAAAATGTTGCTGAAATCATTCCTGTTAAAAGGGGCATAAACCAAGTTGCTGATGAAAATGACAGATCCAACTCAAGAATTACGAAATACATTAAGATTGAGAAGGATTGATTTGCACATGTCTTCTTTCAGTCTTATTTTATATCAATAATAATATGTAATTCACATTTAAATGTTCTGGATGATTCCCGTGTTTGATTTTGGGGGCATATGTTAAGTTTGAATTTGTGTTTTTAACTTTTGATTTATGTTACAATTTCTGGTGTTGTTTGTTATTTTACTTGGATTACTTTTGGTATTGTGTAACGATATTCCGTTGTCGTGTTTGTTATGTTAATCCATTTTTGGCATAATATAAATATGTTAAGTATGTTAATCAACAATGTCTTACTATTATTATTGTTATTCTGTTCATTTTATATATCTACTCTTGTTGATACTTTTTTATGCTATCTGTTTAGGAGCAATCATTTAAAAAGGTTGGTGTCAGTAGTCCGTCTTATAAGAGGAAACAACTTAACTGATAATTAACACATTGCAGGTATGTAATATTATACCAACTATGATTAACATTTTGCACATTGTATATATTTCATGTTATAGTGTGATTTATCAAGCACTAAACAACTGTGAAACCTGCATATACAATGTACACATATTTTCTGTCTTATTTATATTCATTATGTAAATATTTGCATAAGTTTAAAAAAGATAATAATTAGTGAATCTACCTGGGTTGAAGTGCCATAAATAATAAACAACTCAATCAACTTCGGTTGTTGTATTTGCATTAATTCTGAATAATTCAATCATTCTTTTGTTGTAACATTAAAGACTTCACAACTTTTTTGGGAACCTGTTTCAATTAATATACTTAACAGTTTCAATGTCATTCCCCAACAACTGCTTCCAACTATTGATATTCTTCCGCACACACACTTATATATATATATATATATATATATATATATATATATATATATACATACATATATATATATATATATACATATATATATATATATATATATATATATATATATATATATATATATATATATATATATATATATATATATATATATGTGTGTGTGTGTGTGTGTGTGTGTGTGTGTGTGTGTGTGTTTTGGATCCTTTTTACACATCTATTCCAACACTCACTCATATTGTACATGTAGTAATCTATATCGTTGTCTATGGATGTAAATGACTCATCAAATGTCAGGCATCGGAGGAAGATGATATTACAAAAGAAAAAGTCTAAACATAGTCTAAAAGTCACAACTTTGTAAACAATATGTATTTATTTATATTAACATATAAATGGAACCAATCATGATAACAATTTTACTATAGCATCTGACGTATAAATTTATGCTATTTTATGTTAGATGAAAATATTACACCTGTTATGCATACCACTGGACTTGGAGGTTCATCCTGTATGCAACATCTTTCTCTGAGAACTCCATTGTCTACATTAATAACATGTAAATTCTCCATATCACTTTTCTATTCCATATATTAGATTACAATGTTGTCCATTTGTTATATAAAAATATGTCTATTTTTAATTTTGTAATTTGTAATATGTTGCAGCTACCAGTGAAACAACTTATGTGAATACTAGAGCAAGTGCTACTATTGACAATGATGGTTGTACATTTTCCCCAAACGTAAGCAACCACCGCTGTCTAATTCGTGCACACCTCTTTCAGAAAAATAAATCCAACTTCCGTGCAACTTTCTAAACGTCTACGTTAACCTACCCGTGTTCTTGAGTCAATCCCTTCCTCCACCTTCAGTTTTCCTAGAACTGAAGATTCAAATACATATCCCGTTAACATTGCATGTATGTTTTTTCTTTAACAATTATGTGAATTTAAATACTTTATTATTTGAAAGTTATTAAAGGCTATTAATTTTCCACAACATATTCAAATGTAAATGACTCAGCAGGAGTACTTCGTCACAACAAATATGAGAAAGTTGAATCTCAAGGTGAACACACATTGAAATTCCATTATGATGTCTTATTAAATATAACAATTCTTTCATAAAATTATGCATCATATGCTTCTTTGTTTGTTTGTATCATATCAGAAATTCTGGATTTTGGAGCATTATCGTTTAATTGTTCTCATTGTGGTTCCCAAATATGGTATGAGGAGCGGTCCGACAAATGTGACAACACAACCGTAAATCTTAAATTTTCCCTCTGTTCTATGAAAGGAGTAGTTGACCTACCATATGAACACTGACCTCTAAAACTGTTATGTAACCTAATGAATTGCCAAGACTATAGAAGTAAACATTACAAAGGCAACATCCGAGCATATAATAGTAGGTTCTATTTTACATCTATGGGTGGTAAGATCTAGTCGAACTCTTACAGTGGTTCTCCCTAATTTATTCTCAGTGGACCAAATTTTCACAGAATTGGTAGTCTGATTCCAGAAGATGGAGTAGTTCCCAAATTTGCACAGATTTATATTCATGACACAACAAATGAGGTAAACAACAGTTATAGATAATTTCTCGATAATTGAGTCACAGAGGTTGAATTGGCTACGCATGAACCAGACATCAATAAGATGTGATATGTTAAGTGGATTACAAGAAGCTGTTTATAGCGAAGAAATTAATCCATCTACAGTAGGAAAGCGTGTTGTACTATCTGCACTTTTACTGGCAATCCAAGATACATGTTTAACAACTGTTAGGATGCAATGGAAATTTGCAAAAAAATTGGTTATCCTGATTTGTTCATCACCATCATGTGCAATGCTAATTGGCCATAAATCAAAAACTTTGTTTGCACCGAGTGATCATCCGGAAATTATTTCTAGAGTCTTTAAGGGAAAGCTTGATGAAATGATGAGTGATTTTAAAAAGGAAAAAATATTCGGAAACGTCGTTGCAAGTAATTGAACAACTTAATTGGAGTGTTATTGATTATTTATATATATAACTAAAGAAATTTTAAATTAAATTTGCCTTGTTTCTCAGGGACATACACCATAGAGTTTTAGAAGAGGGGTCTGGCGTACGCACATATTTTGTCATGGCTCGATGCATCAAATTCATTAAAAATAAGTGGTGACATAGACAAATTCATATATATAGAACTACCCGATGGTAATCTGTATCCTAAACTTGCAAGTGTTGTTTCAAATTTTATGATGCATGGGCCATACGGAAAGGCCAATGTAAATTCCCCATGTATGAAAGATGGCAAGTGCTCCAAAACTTTCCCAAAGGATTACTAAAGTTCCACCACAGTGAACGACGAGGGCTATCTAAAGTGTATGTATTGAGATTCTAGTTTATATATTCAGAAAAGGGGAATAAGCTTGGACAATAGGTATGTAGTTCCTTACAATCCCAAATTATTAGTGAGATATCACGCACATATCAATGTTGAGTATCGCAACAAGGGAAATGCTATCAAGTATTTGTTTAAATATGTTAATAAAGGCCTTGATAGAGCGACAATTGAGATTTCAAATAGATATGAAGACAAACATGTTTTGGATGAAATAAAACAATACTACGAATGTCGTTATTTGGCACCGTGTGAAGCTGTCTGGAGAATTTTTGAGTTTGACATACATCATAGGTGGCCTTCTGTTATAAGGCTTACTTTTTACCTTGAAAACGAGTTTTCTATAATGTTTTTGGAAATTAATACAATTGAGTCTGTCATAAACTGTAATGAAGACATTGACACCATGTTTTTGGCTTGGTTTGAGGCAAATAAACAATATTTACAAAGATGAGGTTTGACTTATGCTGAATTTCCTAAAATGTTCATTTATGATCAAAATATCAAACAGTGGCATCCAAGACAAAGAGGTAACTCTATGGGAAGACTTACTTATATTCCCCCCATATATGGTAATGTTTTTTATTTAAGGCTATTGTTGACTTTACAAAAGGGTTGCACGTGTTATAATGACATTAAAATCCTTTCTAGCACAATACACAAAACCTATAAGGAAGCATGTGTCACATTGAGGTTGTTATGAAACGACAATGAATTTGTGTATGCTATTACAGAAGCCAGTCAGGTGGTCTCCGATAACTAGTTGGGGAAATTGTTTGTTATGTTATTGTTTATGGACTCAATGAAAATTCCTTATGTGGTTTGGGACACAACGTGGAAACTCCTGTGCGGTGGAATTTTGTATGATGCAAGGAAGCGACTGAACAACCCATACATTAATATATATGTTTAATCAATGTTTTATTCTATCTTTGAATTATGTTGAAATCCATGAATTCGGTTGCAAGGCTTCAGATTACTGATGACGAATTGAAGAATCTATGTTTGGTTGAGATCGAAAAATTGCTTTCATCAAACGGTAATTCTCTTGATGACTTTGAGTCCATGCCACAACCTTCACATTCAAAAATGGCTCAATTTAGGAATAGTTTAATGGTTGCTGAATTAAACTACGACAAGGAAAATTTGGCTGCAATTCATATGACATTGATGTCAAGCTTGACTGCTATAAATAGACCACTCTTTCACACTATTTTTCATCCATAATTTCATAATCATCCCAACTCACTAGAGTTCTCCTAAATTTGTTGCTCTTCACATCGAAGAACAACAACAAAGAAAACCTGAAGCATCCATCAACAATCATTAGGAGAATCCACAAGTTATAAAAAAATCTCTCCTAAAGTTCTTGTTCTTCACATCGAAGAACAACAACAAATAAACACTAAGCCTTCAGAATTCGGTATTCATCCAGGAAATCACATTGGAGAAAGGAAAGAAAAAGCATGAAGAACAAAGGGAGGAAGCAGCTTAAGTGGGTCACTGCATTCTAGGTTGGTAAAACTGAACCTTTAATTGTATGACTGAATATTTGCATATGTTTGAATTTTTGTATGATTATGTTGGTTCGTTGATCTAATATTTATTGTAGGATTTATTATAATAGGTTTAAACCTTTTTTATATTATTATATAATTATCTATTAAACTTTGTTATAATTAGTGATTAATATTTTGTATAGTATATGAAGCTTTTTTTTTCAGAAATTAATTTTTAGAGATTATTTCAAACCCCTTTTTTTAGTTTGTTTCATTAGGGAAAATTCAAAAGAATTAATCTTTTCCTAACTCTATCTACACCCCCATAATTTACTGCGCTAACTTAATTCATACCCCCACCTGCGTTTTGGGCCCAGTTCAATATCTGAACTAGGGCCCTACTACATATACCCTCTATTTTGCTAGCCCAACACAATATACACCCCATGCGTTTCTTAATTTAATCCCTTTATTATTTATAATTATTATCATTTATATTTTATATTTTAATATATTTATTATTATTATAAAATCAAATTTATATTCCTGACTCATCCAAATATTTACTTATTTATTGCATTAAAATCATTTTTAAATCATGAATTAATGAGATATTTTTATAATTAACACATTAAACAACATTCAACCAACACTAAACTCTTTTTTCATAATAAACTAACTCAACAATTAATTTTCAAAAAGGATTACGAATATATTTTAATTGACTGCGCACTTCGTCTAAACTACTCCGCTATTCACACATCCAGGCTAAGTACAAGGGGAATTCAAATATCTTCGTAATCCATAAAAAAACACCAACCAACAGCAAACTATAAATTGGGACTCTGATTCCTTATAAGAGGACACATATGCATACGACTAAAATCGTGGCGAGTTCCCCTAATAAAATATTAAAACCCTATTTCTTAAAAATCGTGCTTCTAACCCTAGTATCTGTGTGAACAAGGTAGATGAGGGGTGCCTAACACCTTCTCTTTGTCTAAGAACGAGTCCAAAAAACCTAGAATCTCTAGCTTTTTAGGGTTATCCTTTATATTCTCTTCCTTAGGATAAAAAATAAGGGTGGCGACTCTCTATTTAAAATCGGTTACAACAATTGGCGACTTCACTGGGGACTCAGCCCTAGGGTTTAGAAACTTCTCACTTTTAGGTTTAGGGTTTTTTAGGGTTTTTCTATATTTTTTGTTTCTATATTTATTTGTTTTATTTATTTATTTGGTTTTATTTATTTCATATTATTGTCAATGTCATATTATTTGTTGTGGTGGGATTTTAATTTCATAAAATATTTTTCAAAACCCTTAGATAGAAGGTTCGTCTATTAGCCAAGGGGATACTTCAACCCTATGAGTTTATGTGACGAATTCACCTAGAGTCGATGGAATTCCAAAAAAGGAATATGTTTCAAGAGGCATCCTCTTGGGGGTAGGACTTTGGAATGAAACTTATGACTCTTTGTATAACCCTAAAACAAAATCTCATTGTGAGACCTTATACGACCTTAGAGACGAAAGTTTTGGTCTACAATGAGGTTCCACTTAAGGGAGGCCCTTGTACCTTTCCCTATAGTGTAATCCATGATATCCTTAAGGAGACCAACTTATGGAGAGGGTAGAATATCCATAGGGCGGAACTAGGAACCTACATTCTAAGGATACCTTCCAAATCCCAATACAATCCCTAAACCCATGAGGGTTATCTTTACATCTATTACTATCTTTAGCCCGTAGGGCTTCCGTTTATCTATTACAATCCCGAACCTTTAGGGATTTTCTTTGTTTGTTATAATCCCTAGCCTGTAGGGATCCTCTTTCGTCTGTCACTATCCTTAGAATCTTAGGATTTTGACCTCCATAGATTGATAGGGACCCTTCCCACAAAGGACATCCTCGCTAATGCATGCCATGTGGTCTATATCAGGCCATGGGATCTAGTGATTGTTGATGGGTCACCATGTTCTCTCTTCCACGCTAGTCCCTCAAGTTAGACCTTCATCTCAACTGTTCATTGGTCTATAAAAATTCCTAGCTTTTAGGAACTCTCGTCCCTCTGTTATAATCCCTAGCTTGTAGGGATTCTTCTTCATTTTTCTTTATCCTTAAGGAGTTCCTGTCTGTCTCAATCTCTGAGTGAGTATAGGGTATCCTCATTTCCATATCTATCACTATCTTCGTCCTTGAGGAGTTCCTGCATGTCTCAATCTTTGAGTCAGTGTAAGACATCATCATTTTCATATCTACCATTAAACCTGTATAAGGCACCCCTACGTCTACCCTCTTCTACGTCTACGTCGCATTACATATCCATGAAACTTTTTTGCATACGCAAAAGACAAAAAATATATTTTTTTCATACCCATGCATTTTCATACATTCATACATTTGCATCTCATGCATTTCCATCTTCGCCTTTATCCAACTTTTACCCATATGCTAGCTGATTTCTTAGTACCCGCAAACAAACTCAAGAAAGTATGAAATTGTGAAAGGAGGAGATTAAACATTGGAGACCCAATCGAGCTTGGTCCTACAAATCTTATTATGGAGAGAAGGCAACCCTTCACTATACAATCCTATACAACGCATTTGTTTCAACTTTCATTGGTGATTCCCCCATTGCCCTATTAACATAATTGGTATGCTCGAAGAGAAGTCAAGGGTCATCATGCTTTGACAAGTCCAAAAACTACGAAGAATCTCCTGAAGTCACATGGATCAATAGAGGAGCTCTTCCATAGGATCATTAGGCTTTATCAGTTACAAATTGTAATTTGCTAGTTGCTAAGTTTCATTTGGTGTAAATTTGTATCTTTGGATCAATATTTCTAATAAAATAATCATGCATGTTTTTGAAATCAGTTCATTCATATTCACTCTTTCATCACTTTCCATTTCACTTTTCACTCTTCCATTCTCAATTTTCTTTAACAAACTTCGAGGGAGAATGACGAAATACAAATAACTGAATTTGGATGACGTATGCTTTCAATGTAAGACCAAGCTGATGATGTAAGGCATTGTTCAAAACCTAAACAGTGGATAAATAAGGAGTTAATTCATAGTCAACCCCCTCGAGCCAGGAGTTGGAGTTTTGTTCTATTTTCTAAAATAAAAAACCTTAATTTCAACCAGGGGCTTGTAGTCTTTCAATTAATTCAATGGTGCATTCTATTCTCAAGAGAATCAAATGATCTAAGAAAAGGTTCAAGAACATCATCTTCCTCGTGCACATCAATAAAGATTGAGGAAGAAATCAATAAATACAAAGTTCACAACGTCTTCTTCCTCAACACATCATTCAATATCAAGGAAACAATAAAGACGAGGCTTACAACAATCAGCATGACAGTAACAAGTGTTCAACATCAAAAAGCAAAAATAAATTTAAAGAAAAAATAATAAAGCCCGCTAAGTCAGGTAAAAATAATAAAAACTTGACTTAGGCAAACGTTAGGGCATCCCGATGAACCGAACTCAAAAGAATTGGCCCGTGCATAAATAAGGGATTTAAAAAAATAAATTGGAGAAAAATATTGTGACTGCCACCTCAAGAATCATCAAGGCTTCTCACCAAATGCTTCGATCTTATCAACTCTTTTCATCAATTCTTGGATTTTATCAACGCTTTTCATCAATGCTTGAAATTTATCTACGATTTTCACGAAATTTCTCTTGGAGATCGAACACATCTGTTGCATTAATTGGATTTAGGATTTGAGAACATCAAGGAGAATGGGGTGGGTTAAAATAAAATTTGAGCCTTATATCCGTTGTTTATTAAACCACAACCAATGCCATGTTACAACCCTCAAAAGTCCTAATTGAAACAAGGTTAACTATGAAAGCATACTCGATAAAATTTGTGTTAAATTGAATCCCATGTTTGTTAAAATTATTTCCAATCACTTCACTTCTCCGAATATCCATTTCTAATCAACCATTTCTATTCTAACTTCAATTTCAAAACTTGCAGGTGCATCACTAAGAATTACTTTTCAAAATGTATAATTTTATCTTCGAATCAATACTTAAAATCAAGGAGATCTCAAAATTGGTTTAATCAAAAGCGATCATTTCCAGGAATCTCCTAACCAGGGGAAAAGCATCTTAAGAGAAACCCCATAATCATAGTCAAAACTATTGTTCGTAGGGGAATATCACATGAAGATCCTATTGACTAGGGGTGACCATTCCGAGATTCAATCAACTTGGATCATGTTTCAAAGCACTATTCAATAAGGGGCATACTTTTCAAAGGGGAATTCCTTAATCAAGTCTGCATCACAACATGGTATGACTCAATTTCCTATTTCTTCGGCTTCTCAAGGCCCTAATAATCAGGGGGCAACCTTTGAGATTCAAATTTTGGGGTAGTGCATATCAAAGTTCATCTTACAAAGTGTAGGGTCCAAGTTCCTCTTCAAGCAACTTCGAGTACAAACTTTTCAAGATTCGAATACTTGGGGTAATTCATATCTATATCATGGAGATCCAAGATCTGGAGATTGGGGGGCATACCTTTCAAAATTTGAATATTGGGGAAAATCATTGTGAGGCTCAATCAAAAGGAGTTGATTCAAAAACAGTTCATCAAGAGCAAATCATCAAAGAGTACCTCCTCCAATTTCTGGATATTGAGGCATAATGTTTCAAAGTACAAATAGTGGGGTCATGCATACTATGATCAAACTATTTACAAGCTCATACCACAATAAAATTCTGCAAAGACCCAGCAAATTGGGACGATACATTCCATAAAGGGGAAAGCTCTCTGCGTACTTTCACAATCACCAGTGGATCCTTCTCCTACATCAACAATCTTCGAGTTCAAATCAAGTATCGCGAAATCATGTTAGCATAACATCCAACCATCAAGTGATGAGCAACCTTGTTTCGTGAGCAACCTCTATGCTTTAATCGTCCACGGCCCATCATAGGGGCACCAGTCAAAAGCATATGAGTCTGCATAAATAATTGTCATGCATTCATTAGGTCACTTCGATCCAGAGTCAAGTTATACCTATCATCACATCCATCTGAATTTTGACAGCATGGATCTAACAAAGAGCCCAACCTCACTTGGCATCTACCCTTAAGTCTAATTCACATCGGCACCTCAAAATTCCAACATTCATTGAGGCATATCCAAGTCACTCATTACATGCATCAATCAATCATTACATTTCATGCATAATCATAAAGCACAATGCATAGTATAAACCATGTTGCATGTGAAGACAATCATCATTGACAAATCAAGTTATCAATTTTATGTTGAATATCGACAGTAGATTCCCCTGGTTAATCTCGACAGTTGATTATCCAGAAGACCTCGGCAGAAGGTAATTCTATGTTGAATCTCGACAGTAGATTCCCCTGGTTAATCTCGGCAGTTTATCATCAAGAAGACCTCGGAAGAAGGTAATTCTATGTTGAATCTCGACAATAGATTCCCCTGGTTAATCTCGGCACTTGATTATCTAGAAGACCTCGACAGAAGGTAATTCTATGTTGAATATTGACAAAAGATTCCCTTGGTGAATCTCGGCAATTGTTTATTCATAAGACCTCGGCAGAAGGTAGTTCTACATTGAATCTCGACAGAAGATTCCCCTAATTGATCTTGGTAGTTCATTTTCCAGAAGACTTAGACATAAGGTAGTTCTCAACAGAATCTCGATAGTATATTCCCCTGGTTAATATCAACAGTTGATTATCTAGAAGACCGTGACAAAAGGTAATTTCTTAACAGAATCTCGACAGTAGATTCTCTTGGTTTATCTTGGCAGATGATTATCCAGAAGACCTCAACAAAAGGTAATTCTCAATCGAATCTCGATAGTAGATTCCCCTGGTTGATCTCGTCATTTGATTATCCAGAAGACCTCGGCAGGAGGTAGTTCTCAATCGAATCTCGGCAGTAGATTCTCCTGGTTAATCTCAACAAACGATTTTCTAGAAAACCTTGACATAAGGTAGTTCACAATAGAATCTCGACTATAGATTCCCCTGGTTAATCTTGGAAGATGATTTTCCAGAAGACCTCGGTAGAAGGTAGTTCCTTATTAGAATCTCGACAGTAGATTCCTCTGGTTAATCTCAGAAGATGACTTTCCATAATACCTCGGTAGAAGGTATTTTATCAACAGAATCTCGATAGTAGATTCTCCTAGTTAATCTCGGCAGATGATTTTCTGGAAGACCTCGGTAGAAGGTAGTTTCTTAACCGAATCTTGACAGTAGTTTTCTCTGGTTAATCTTGGCAAATGATTTTCCAAAAATCTCTTGGCAGTAGATTGCTCGTTAAGAGCCTCACATCAAGCATGACACACACATAACCATATCAAAGTATCAAGGTCATTCATAACATTTGGTACATATGTAAATATTTGGGGCATACACAACATACTTAACGCATATATACTCTGGGTTCCATATCAATCTGGGACATTATGCATATACATCATACATGGCATTTTTTTCAAACACATTTTCGGTAAAACCAATATCTTGGGGCCCTTTGTCAGATCATCAAAATAAGCATTTACCTTGGTTGAGAACAGACACAACCGGTAAAAATCCGATCTCATCTTTGATCTAGTTATCTGAGATTTGATCATCAATCAAACACTTTTTAATTATCTACCCCTAGGTTGTGGTAGATGTGCGAATTACCTTATTCATTCCATAGGTTGCAATGAATATGTGAATTCATCTTCGTACTGTTTTCTCCCTAGGTTGTAGTAAACATAACGAAATCTTTGATATATCTCATTGCGTTATTCTCCATGCAGCGATGTGTTATCAATCTTTTTCAAATACATATCCCCTAGGTTGCGATAGATATATGAATCTTCAGGGTTATATTATCCATCCCCTAGGTTGCGGTGAATAACGTAAGCCCACCCATGTTGTCTTTTATCCTCTAGGATGAAATAAAGGCACATGTTCATCTTCGTACTATTTACTCCCTAGGTTAGTAAACATATCGAAAACTGCGTCAGTCTTCATGCAACAATGTGTTATCAAACTTTGTTTTATTCATCCCCTAGGTTGCGATGAATAGACAAAATCAAATCAAATAAAAAATTACTATATTATTATCCAAGTATTAGTAAGTCATATTTTTTAAAACTTGTATCATTTAAATCCTAGGTCATGGTAAATATGCAAAAATCTACAACCTCTCTTAGATACTGACGAATTATCCATGTCATCATGTCTAAGTTAAATCAAAACTTTGGTTCAAACTCTGGTAAGATGATACATCGTCCTCTATGCCTACTGTTGTACCCCAAAATTTTCCCTTTCTATTCTCAAGACATTTCTCACAAAAGATCTCAAATGCTCAAGAAGTTTTAAGAGTTTGATCAAACAAGTTCACCTTCTAAGCACTGAGCCCATAAATTAGGGTTTTAATTTTCTCAAAGACAATTATACTTTTGATACCTAAAATGACTTTCATGGTTCATTATAGGTCTTCAAGATTGCTCATACCAAGTTTCAAGCCTTACATCATAAATTTGCTCAGTCAATTGCTCAAATGACTAAAAATCAATTGTATTAGGTAAAAAGTCAATTGTGGTCAACATATAGTCAAACTTCATGATTTTTGGCCAACGTCAACATTTTTAAGTCATATTCATCAATTGATCAAGTGTTGATCACAATTTCTCAAGAAAAACACTCAAATCATCATAGGGGCAAAATGGTCAAAATTAGGGTTGTGACTGAGAATGACTGATCATTGACTTTTGTCCTAGTACATGACCTAATGATTTGAAGCATGATATCAAGGATTCAAACACAATATCTTGACCTAATTTCATGGCTCAAATCATTTCTCAAGATCAATGGATGGATAGTTGAATTTTTGATCAACTGATGAAAAGTAAACTGATACATAAAAACTCAAACTTTGACTTTTTGATCAACATTGAGTTTAAAAGAGCAATATTCATCAAGATACTCAAAAATATCAAACTTTATCATCAATAAATTTAAAAAGTAAATAAAAAAGTCAATATTTCTAAGAGAAAATTTCCAAGTGTTTTTATACTTGATAAATTCATTACTTCATGACAATTTTCACTAAGATGCAAGATGATTCAAGGAAAACTTTCAACATAAAAGTTGTAGATCTTGATGAATTATATAACTTTGTATTAGAGGTTTTATGTCCAAAAAATGCTTAGATTTGAAGATATAAGCTCATAAAGACATGACATTTTTCATAAAACACTTAGTGAAAATTTTGGCAAGTTAGGCAGGTTTTTTTACCTAACTTCTTGGCCAATTTTCACCTAGTTCCAAAATGATTTAGCCAAAGTGTTCAACATGAAGGTTAGAAAAATTTTCAAGCTTTCCAAAATGTCCTAGAACTTTAAGAGATCATGCTTGACCTAGGAGAATCGAAGAGAAGAAGTTGGACATCCATTCTGGAATTTTAGGTCATTTTAATGATGAACACTTAACCAAATCTCAAGCCATGCTGTGTGAATCCCACTTTGTAGGATTTAAAATTGCAAATAAATCAATAATTAAATGCTTACAAAACTTATTAAGCCATTGTTCAAGCATTTGAGCCATTGTCCAAGTGATTAATCTATTTTTGGCACAAAGGTAACATTGCAATTTTGGAAAAGTGGCTTTAATCAGAAAGTCCAATCTCCTTGAGCTTTGAACTTGCTCCCTCTGCACACACTTAACACAAAAGCCATAATAAACATGTTTAAAGTGCCTAACCACTTTAGATAGCCTTGTACTATGCATTGGAATAATGTTTGTCAATATTTCTTCAAAAACAAGTAAAAAACCATAACATGTGATCTTTGTTTTCTGATCACTTCAAGCCCTCAAACCTTTCCCTATAAATAGAGGCATTATTTTGCAAGCAAAAGACAAATTCAAAAGTCTAGAGACTCCCTCAAACTCTCTGAAATCATAATTTGCACACAAACTCCATTTTTGTGCCATTTATGACTTTGAATACCCATCTCACAATCCACTCGTGCATTTTCCATTTTAATCAATCACCAAGCTTCTATAACTCATATAGAAGCTATCCAAACACCTACAAGACAACTATAACATCATCTTCCTCATATTCCATAACCAAAAAGAGAGCTCTGCATATTGACTTCTCTAGAACAATACAACCCCTCTCAATCCAAATTAAGCATTGCATTATCTTCCTGGAGGTTCAGTGAAACTATCCAGATCATCACAACATCTCAAGGAGTGCTCAATCATTAAACACGATTTCCAGATTTGAGGTAAGTTTTCCAAACTCTGAACTCTCTCTACAAACATCATTAATGTTTACTTTGTGAAGATTAAATGTAGACATCATTGCCCTGAAGCTAACCATGCTCTTAGTTTTAATTTATCTTGTCTGAGTGATGCGAATTTTGAAGTTGAAGTTACAGAAAAATTAGGTCATAATTTGGTACCAAGCAAAATTTGTGTTCATCTTTGAGTGTTACCCTAAGTTATTTACATATTTGAAACCGTGATGAAATTTCTAACAAGTTTGATGTTTACACTTTCTGAAATGGTTGAGAAATGAGCAAGCTTGAAATTAAAAAATGGTGATGAAGAAGCTGGCGCGAGGTTAGGGATGAAGTACAATTAGGACTGAGTTTATTTTATATTTATTACAAATTGTATTATTAACGGATGAAACAACCACCCCAGTGGCAGAGCGTGCGGGTATAAGGCATTAGTATGGAAGGACCTGGGTTCGAGCCCCAGCGTCCAATTTTGATATTTTTCTCACACTTTTTTGTTCTTTTTATGTTGTTTACAAGCGCATGGGCCCTCCAACTTTGGGCCTCAACTTCTTTCTTCTTTAGTACACCCCCAAATTTTCTTATAACACAAGCCCAAGTATCTTTTTTATTTTTTTATTTCTGACTAAAACAAAAACAGTTTTGGGCCTAAAACCAAAAATACATTTCTCCATACCCCCATTTCACTTTTTGAAGACTCAGGCCCAATTTTTTATTTCTTTTATATTTTCATATTTTTCTTTATTTATTTTATTTTATTTAGTAAAAATACAAAAAAAAAATTTCTTAAATAATTAAATTATTAAACATTTTAATTTAAACACTTCCTTTATTTTTGTTAATATTTAGAACTACGTTTTATTGTCCTTGCTTCAAATATTTTCAAGTTAACTTTCAAATAATTTTCTAAATAATTATTTTAGACTTAGGTCTAATTTTTCTTCTTAATTAAATAAGCTTAGATTATAGTTTTTGATCAAATAATTAATCTCTATTTGTAAATTAATTTACTTAGTTTAATTAGGTTAAATTATCAAAACTTTTTTCTATCAAAAACCCTAAAAGACAATTTCTTCTTTCTTCTTCATCTTTACATTTTTTATATTATTATTGTAATTCATCTTCAATGGTTTGTAATAGTAATTAGGGCTTTATTGCTTTATATTCCCCATTTGTAAATTTGTATCCCCTATCCCTAAAAGTATTGTAATAGCGTAGGACATTTAAATTTCGCAATTTATCGATTTCCATATTATTGCTAGTAATTAGGGTTTGTATGGCAAGACTTAAATCAACCATAGAAAACCCTAATCCAAGATAAATACTTGAAAGCAAAACACCTTGCACACATGCACCTCTAGGATAATCTCACTCGTTGCCTCGGATAAAAACAACCATGTCCCTTGAATGTGGGATGTTTTAGCAAAGACCCTCGATTAAAAGATTGTTGTCCCTCGATGACCCTTCAATGTTGCCTTCGGTAAATGATCTTAGTCCCTTATGAAAATTTCTAAAACATCTTACAAGTTGCCTTCCATGACCATACGGTGACCCGCGTCTGTCCCCCACATCCAATGATATGGCTTCCTACTAACTAATGGTAGACAAGCACTATCCAAAGGAGGAGGAAAAGAATAAAGACTTTCTGAGTAGGTAGATTGCTCGTCATTGCTTGCTCACAAACAAACTCATTTCCACATTTCATACTTTAAAAACATCTTTGAAAACAAACATTTTGTATACATTCTCAACGATACGAGAATCATTACAAAATGGACTTACATTTGCATTTTCAAACATACTTCCAAACACTTCCTTTCAACAAATATTTTCAAAACCAACACTTTGTATACATTCTCAATGATACGAGAATGATTGCAAAGTTTTCCAAACATAGGCGATTTAAAAATATTTTCAAACTTACACAAACACAAAGCATTTCAAAGTGATCAAGTAATTAAGAGCCCGTAGATAACTATGGATGAAAAGGGTGATAACACCTTCCCTTTTCATAACCTACCCCCTGAACTCAAGAAAATTCTCAAAAGGTCTTTCCTATTCTTTTCACCCTTTCCTTTATTGGATAAAAGAAAAGTCGGTGGAGACTCTTGCTATCCGCAACAATTGTGATAAAATGCAAAACAACCAAGTCAATTCTCCCACCGTACCACAGTACTGGCGACTCTATTGGGGAATTTATAAACAAAAAGTGGGGTTACGTTAAGAGTTAGATCACCTTTATTGCTTTATTTGTTTGTCTTGATTGCTTTACATTTGTGGGTTATGCTTGGGTTTATTACTTGTAAAGATCCTATACCCATATCTGGGGGCATTGTTAGGTAAGTAGCAATAGATCGTGGAAACTGTACAGCATAAACCGATATGGTTGAAGCAATGGATACGTTAGTGTGACACATTTTTTGGTACCGGTGTCCATTGAGTTAAATCAAGGATAATACAGGGCCATTGTGTGGTATCATGAAGCACTAACTAACCATAGAACCTTAGTTGAACGACTTAGCCATTAGAAAGTAGTGAGATAAATGGCTTTGGTGAAATACTGAAGTTGGTTGATACTCGATACTACACTCATTGAGATCGGACTTTCGAGATATTTTGGCCACAAGAAAAGATTGTTTATGCTGAAACAATTCCCGATGAAGAAAGATCAATGATATTGAGATTCCTTATAACCCGATTACTTCTTTTAGGATAGGTTGAACCAACTAAAGCTTCAAGAGAGTAATTACCTATAAACCTCCTAAACCTAAGGCCTTGTGTGCTTTGTGTGTATATGATTATTTGTTCATAACATCCTAAACATCATAACATCATGACATAGAATTTTTACTAGCCATTTTAAGGACCTACGAATTTATCTTTGTCCTGTATTATAGGGTATGGCTTCCACTCATAGAAATACCATCTGAATCAGCTTCGTAAAATTGCCTCCTCAACTCTAAGAGTTAGCATCAAGGGTTCCTGAAAATTCTCCGTTCATCAAAATACATGGTCGACTTCTCAATTTGGTCACCTCAGACTTTAAAGAAGAAATGATGTGTGTGCTCTTTCAATTCTTTGATCCTAAACATCATTGTTTCACCTTTCCTGATTATCAATTGGTGCCCATAATATAAGAGTTCTCTTAACTATTAGGCATACATATTCTTGATCAAGTGCCTTTCACCAGTTTAGAAAAGGACCCACAACCTGAGGAGATTGCATCATCCCTACACTTGAAAAGGTCTGATATTGTAGCTAATTGGGAAACAAGGAGTGGAGTCAAGGGTTTTCTAGCCAAGTTCCTGTTAGAGAAGGCTCGACTGTTTTGAGATGATATAGATTTGCAAGCCTTTGAAAAAGTCTTGGCTATTCTAATCTAAAGGTTAGTAATGTTCCCTAATCCAAACCAACTCATAGATGTGAATGTTGTCAAGATTTTCCTTTCTCATAACCCTATGCCTACTTTACTTGGAGACATTTTGAATACTCTTCACACTCACACCATGAGGAAGAGAGGGGCTCTTATGTGTTGCATTCCGTTGCTATCTAGGTGGTTTATTTGGCACCTTCCTTGGTCAGTACTAAAGCATTAACAAGGTATGAATTGGCTGCAAAGAATAATGTCGCTTTCTCATACAGATATGCATTGGTGCTCTCGATCTCAAGAGGACATTACTATCATTGATCGTTGTGGGGAGTTCCTTAATATTCCACTCTTGGGAACTAGGGGAGGTATTACTTATAACCCTTCTTTGTCTCTACGACAATTTGGCTACGCCCGAAGAGATGGGCCTCATAATGCACTTATCCAAGGTATTATATTCGACTACGAAAACAATGTCAAAGGTTATCTTCAAAGGTTTGTAAGAGCTTGGGGAATGGTAAACAAGGTTGATAGCAATACTTTGGGGAATAAGAACTCTATTCCTTTGGAGCCTTATCTCAAATGGGTGTGGGCTCGCGCTCAGAATCTCATGATGCCATATCCTGCTATTCTACCAATAATTGTGGAGCCTGTGGTCGATGGAGATACTTCTTATACCATTCTCCATCCTGGTATGTCTACTGACCTCTAAGAATTGCAAAGATCGTGGATTCAACTCATGGGGGAATGAGACACTTTTGAAGCTCGATTATACGCAAACGAGAAGAAGGTGTTGGAGCTCACAAGACAACTTCACGAGGAGCGAAGCCTGAATGCATACATTGCACCAAAGAAGAAGCGCCCGTGGGAGACTTGAGTATTTTGTTTTAGGAGTCTATTATGTTTTCTCTTTGAGACCTTTTTGATTTTTTTATTGTAAGCCCAAGGGGAAGTTGTAAACTTTTAACTTATTAATACAATTATTGTGTTTGTTTCCTTTTTGGCTAGCAAATTTAAATCTCTCGAGGTCCTTGAAAACATTGAATCCACATAGCATGCATCATATCATAAGCAGGTTTTCCGATACAAGTTTCCTCATCTTTTTACTGTTTATTTCTTTATAAGATGGCTCTAGAACAAACTGTCAAAGATCTACAAACTTAACATGCACAGTTCCAAGAAACTCTCCTCAACCTAGCCAAAGGTCAGCAAGAAATGATGGCACTCCTTGCCACCAAGAAGAAGACCAAGAAGAGGGATGTTATTCTCAACATGGGAAGAAGGTTCAAGGGACCTGCCCAACTGGCTCAAATAGAAGAGGCTTCTTCTGACGGAGAAGGCAATCAAGAAAAGGAAGTTAGAAGCACTAGAGCTGGGGGTGGAAATAACCAGATTACTGAGGACGAAGACTATTCTGAAGAGAAATATCCACCGGCAGATGAGAATTACAAACAACTAGAAGACCGACTTAAGGTTGTATAGATCCAAATAGTGCATGGTTTGTACATTGGAGATTTAGGTCTGGTCACAAGGGTGGTCATTCCCCACAAATTTAAGGTCCATGTCTTTGCCAAATATGATGGGGTCTCTTGTCCAAAGATGCATCTAAGGTCATTTTTCCTTAAGATTCAACCACACACTGCCGATAGGAAGTTATGGGTGCATTTCTTCCAAGAAAGCTTATCTGGGACACAGTTGGAATGGTTCTATCAAATTGAGGGGACTAATATCCACACCTGGAAGG
The DNA here is from genome assembly GCA_948472305.1 of Vicia faba. Lineage (NCBI taxonomy): Eukaryota > Viridiplantae > Streptophyta > Magnoliopsida > Fabales > Fabaceae > Vicia > Vicia faba. The sequence goes on along the minus strand of OX451735.1, from coordinate 615,090,446 downwards.
ATCTAGCTGTTGCCTTCTATAAGAAATACCAATATAATACTGATCTTGCACCAACTCACGTACAATTACAAAATATGACAATGGGTTCAAATGAAGGCTTTAAGGAGTATGCTCAAAAATGGAGGGAACTGGATGGAAGAGTGCAACCCCCATTAACTGATAGAGAATTAGTGGACATGTTCATGGGAACCTTGACTGGTCCATTCTTTAATTTTCTGATTGGGAGTTCTTCGTCAAGGTTTTCTAAGTTAATTATGACTGGTGAACAAGTTGAGAGTGGAATCAAAAGCGGGAAGATTCAGATGTCTGCATCCTCTAGTACTGTGAAGAAAACATTCATGGGAAAGAAAGAGACTAATGTTGTTTATGGCCAAAGGAGTCGTGTCAAGAATGATTGTCATCAGTCGGTAGGAGTTGTATTGATTTCAAATACAACCCCAGTTCAACAACCACAAAAATCAAACAATCAACAAAGGCATGATGCCTCGAGGAGGCAATTTACTAGAATCAACATACCGTTATCTCAAGCTTTACAACATCTGTTGAAGGCAGATTTAGTGACACTGAGGAATCCTACTATAAACCCCAATACTTCATCTCCAAAATACAAACCAAATGCAAAATGTGCCTATCATTCCAATAGCTTTGGGCACAATACCAATGATTGTTGGGCCTTAAAGAGCAAGATTAGAGATTTGATAGATAACAAGGTGATTGAGTTTGACCCTCCACAAACCCCTAATGTCATTACTGCTCCCATGCCCAGTCATGGTAAAGGTTTCAATGCCATTGACGATGTCTCCTTTGTCTCCTCCATTGATGATTTGACTACTCCATTATTGACCATTAAGAAGAATATGCTGAGAGTTGGTTTATTTTCTGGCTGCCTTGAAAATTGTTACCATTGTGATCCCTAAATTAATGGCTGTATGTGGCTGAAGAAAGGTATCCAACGCCTGATTGATATCCATGAAATTTTGTTCGAGAAAACTCCATCCATGAAGAGTTTATCTGAAAGTATACCTCAAGATGTTTCCATAATCACAAATTCCAATACTCCTATTAGGATCACCTCTAAAGGCCCTATAAGGATTCCTGCTGAGCTAAGAGTGGCTCTCCTGATTATCACTACACCGGAGCCAGTCCCCTATACCTCTAACACAGTTGTGTCCTAGAACTATGGGGCAAAAGTTTATTATTATGGTGTCAAGCAAGAGCCGTGGATTAATGAAAATGAAGAGCCTGAAATTACAAATATTGCCAGAACTAGTAAGGTCACTAGGACAGGAATGGTCTTCTCTCTAGAGATCTCTCCTCCAAAAATCACTACAACACATGTTCGTATTCCTACTGCTAGACCTACTGTTAATACCCGAGGTAAAGATAAAGTTACTGAGCCTGCCCTGACGAAGGTACCCTCAAAAGAAGTGACAATTAAAGACCCATCAAGACAGGAGATGGAAGAGATTCTGAAGATCATCCGGAAAAGTGATTACAAAATAATGGAACAACTGGGGAAGACACCCTAAAAGATATCCATGTTGTCCTTGTTGTTATGCTCCGACACACATGCCCAAGCTTTGCTGAAATTCTTAAAGAATGCCCATGTACCTCAAGAAACCACTATTGATCAATTTGAGAACTGTGTTGCAAGCCTAACCGCTAATAATGGTTTGGGTTTTCTTATGCATATTTAACTCTGTTAGGGAAGAATCACTACAAAGCTCCCCACATTTCTATTGAATGCAAAGGCACCACTTTGGCGCATGTATTGGTAGATATTGGGTCCTCCCTCAATGTTTTACCCAAAGGTGCTTTGGATAGATTGGACTGTGAAGGGCTGGTGCTGAAACCCAATTGTTTTACCCCAAAATTTTCCCTCTCACTTATCAAATATTTTCTCACAAAGATCTCTCTTGGTTCAAGACTGCACTAGGGTTGATCAGCTCAAAACACCTCCTTAAGCACTGATGACCAAAATTAGGGTTTGAGATTGCACAAGGATAATTGAACTTTAAATGCTTCATATGACTTTCATGGATAATTATGGACCCCCAAGATTACTCATGTCAAGTTTCAAGCCTTGGATCACACTTTTGCTCAGTCAATTGAGCAGTTGACCTAAAAATCAATTGTATTGGGGAAAAAGTCAACTATGGCCAATTTACAGTCAAACTTCATAATTTTTTATCCACATAAACATTATAAACTCATATGTATCATTTGATCAAGTTTGTACCACAATTACTCAAGAAATTTGATCAAATCATCAAAAGGGCAAAATGGTCAAAATTAGGGTTTTGACTGAGAAAGGGCAATTTCTGATTTTTGACCTAGCAAATGATCTATTAGCTTGAAGAATGATATCAAGAGTTAAATTTAATCATTTTGACCTAATGGCATGACCTAAAACATTTCCCAAGATCAATTGGATTGATAGTGAATTTTTAGTTAACTGATCAAAAGTCAACTGTATACTAAAAAGTCAAACTTTGACTTTTTGGTCAAAATCCAATGTCAAAGATCACAATTCATCAAAACATGTCAAAATATGAAACTTATTCATCAAGAAATCAAAAAGTCAAGATTTCATTTTGAAAAGTCAAAGTTTTCTAACTTAGAAATTTTTCGAAGTGTTTAAAACTTCATGTTTTTTCATAACTTTGAGCCAATTTTTCACCATGATGCAAGATGATTCAAAAGAAACTTTCAACATGAAAGTTGTAGATATCCATGACATATACAACATTGATTTACATAACTTCTCCTAAAAATCCTTGGATCTCATGTTATTAATTCATAAAGTCATGGTCTTGAAATTGAACACTTAGTGAAATTTTGCCCTAGTTTTGGTCAGGATTTTGACCTAACTTCATGGAACTTTTTCATATATTTACAAAGGTAATTTTCAAAAGTGATTCAAAGAGGGGTTGTATAGAACATTACAAGCTTTCCAAAATGTCAAAGAACTCCTTGAGATAATTTGTGAGCAAAGAGAATCGAAGAGATGAAGATAGGGTTTTCAAACTTAAATTACAAGCCATTTCATGATAAACAAAATTCAAATCCAAGCCTAGGCTGCATAATCTTTGCTTTTCAGGCCTTAAACTTGTTTGTCACTCCATAATTAAATGTTTACACAACTAATAGAGTTTTAATCCAAGCACTTGAGCCTTTATCCAAGATACATCTCCATTTATGGCACAAAGTTGCCATTTCCATTTTGATAAAGCATCACTTTTGCAATTGTCAACTCCTTGAGCTTTGCACTTATTCTTTCTGCACACACAACCCCTATAAACCAAAAGAAATTTGTCTAAAGCCTATTTGAGCTCAGAACATGCTTGTACAACACTTTGAGTTTTGTCTTCTCACTTTTCTTCAAAAGCAAGTCATAGAGCCAAAAGGCTAGAACTCAAAAAACTTTAGTGCATTTGATCTATAATCTTTTCCATACATATACACAAGTCTATTGCAACATAACGAACGAATGCTAAGACCCCAAAACACTCCCAAGCACTCTGCAACTCAGAATCTACCATAACTTGACAGTTTTGAACCTCACATAGCCATCTCCAAATCCACTCGTGCGTATTGAGTTTTAACCATCCAAACACTTAATATACATCAAATCAAAGTGATCCAGACCCCTGTTTCTTGACTGTAACTCCTCCATCACTATCCACGATTTCCAAATTTGAAGCTTGAAACTTAACTTGAGTTTGGAGTTTCAGCCATCCTCAAAGCAAAGTAGGAGTTGGAACACACTCAAGGAGATCCAGGCAAGCTACAAAAATCATTAGGCCATCACAAAGGTTGCTCAAACTCCATACACGACTCCAGTTGCAAGAGGTAAGTTTTCAAACTTCTATCTCTTCATACAAGCATCATTTGATTTTGATTTGTGAAGATAAAATGTAGATGCCATTTCTACAAAGCTGTATATATTCATAGTTTGCATTTATATGGCCTGAGCTTAGAGAATTTTAGATTTGAAGTTTTCTGAAATTTTTAGGTTTTAAATTAGGGCAAGAAAAATTCTTATTCATCTTTGACTGTTAGCTTAAGTTATTTACATGGTTGGATTCGTGGGAAGAAATGCCATAACTTTCATGTTTGAACTTTTCATTTTTGTTGAGAGATGAAGAAGTTACAGATCCTTTGGCTGGAGGTTGATGATGAAGTGTAATCAGGGCGTGTTTTGTATTATGTATTTATCCTTTCACACAAGTTAACGGATGTATCACCACCCAAGTAGTTAAAGCGTACGCATGTCACCTTTAGGTCCTGGGTTCAAGCCCCAACGTGACCTTTTGTTATTTTTTTCACTATTTTCTGACTTTTTGTGCTTTTTTTGGCAGCGCTTGGGCTTTCATGTGGGCCTAATATTTTTTTTCTTCACAACACCTCTTGCATTACTAATCCACCTCTCTGACTTATTTTTATTTTTATTTCATTTTTTTAATTTTATTTATTATTGTTATTAATACTATTGTTATTATTATTACTATTATTATTTTTTCATAAATCATATAAAAATCTAAAAATATTTTTATTTATTAGTCATACTTATATATATTTATTTTCTCTATAAAACAAAAATATTAAAAAAACATTTTCTTAAATAAATTAGTTTCTTTTTTTTCTTACAGAATTAATTTTTAGACTTAGGATAAATTAGTATATTATTTTATTTTCTTAGTTAAAATTAATTTAGAACTTAGGTTTATTTTAATTAATTAATCTTCATTTTATTTTCATTAATTTAAAACCTTTTCATAAAAAAAACCTAAAAATCCTTTTCAAGTTAATTTCTTTTCTTAATTAGCTTAAGTTAATTTGATTTAATTTTAATTAATCATTTTCTTTAATTATATCAAGACAAAAATCGCTTTCATAAAAGACAACAAAAATCATTTCTTTTTCCATTTATATTCTTGCGTTTTATTTTCAATTTTGTATAATATTCAATATGGTTGTAATAGATAATTAGGTTTAATTTTCTTGCCATCCCCATTCGTAAATTTGTACACTCCCCTCCCTTAATGATGTAATAGTGTAGTAATTTTACTTTTCGTAATTTATCGCTTTATATAAATGCTAGTAATTAGGGTTTGTATTAGAAGATAAAATCAACAAGTAGCAAACCCTAATAAAAGACTAAACAAAGCATGAAAATCAATTCATTTACACACAAGCACCCCTAGGGTAAAATCCACTTGGTTGCTTTATAAAAATTGCCATATTACGCATGTGAGGTATCTTAGAAAAAACAAGCAAAAATACAAGATCGTAGTCCCTCGATGACGCTATCTATGCTGCCTTTTCAAAATGATCTTAGTCCCTAAAGAAAGATGCTAAGATACCTTGAAACATTTCTAATCATGGTTATACGATGACCTATGCCCGTCCCGTTTACATCCAAAGATAGGGTTACTTACCAAAATAATGGTAAGATAACAATGTTAAAGAAAAGAGGAAATGAACATGAAAGACTTTTGAGTAGGTAGAATGTTCCTAGTCACTTGCTCCTTTTCAAAACAAAAACATCCTTGCTATTTTTAAAACAAACACAAACACTTTCAAAACATCTTTTAAAATTTTAAAACATTTTCAAAAAGATCAACACCTTTGTATACATTCTTACGAACGAGAATCATTACAAAAGTTTTCCTAAACAATGGCCTCTTTACAAAATACTTTCAAGAACCACACAAAGAATAATTTCAAACAAAAGGAAGTGATTTAGAAAGTAACTAAGAGCCCATGGAAAACCATGGATGAAAAGGGTGCTAATACCTTCCCTTTTCATAATCTACCCCCCGAACTCAAGAAAACATCTCAATGGTCTTTCCTGTGCTTTTTCACCTTTCCTTTTGGATAAAAGAAAAGCCGGTTGTGACTCTTGCTAACCACAACATTTGCGATAAAACACAAAACACCCAAGTCAGTTCTCCCACCGTATCACAGAACTGGCGACTATGCTGGGAAAAAAATATAAAAGTGGGGTTACCTTAGGGTTATATCATATTTACTTGCTTTATTTGTTTGACTTGCATGCTTTACATTATGGTTCTTTGTTTGGGTTTGAATCCTCTACCCGGATTTGGGATACCTTATAGGTAAGTAGCAATACGTTGTGGAAATCGTGCAGGGTATACCGACATGGTCTAAGCAATAGCTACATTAGTGCGACATATTTGTGGGTACCGATAGCCCTTGAGTAGTCAAGAAGAATACGGGGCCGCTGAGTGATGTCATGAAGCACTAATGAACTTTTTGAACCTTTACTTGACCAACTTGGCCATTAGGACATAGTGGGATGACCGACTTTGGTGTAATATGAAGTTGGTAGATACTCGATACTACACTCATTGAGGTTTGATTTTTTGGGATATTTTGGTCGCCATTATAGAGGCTTGTGCTGAAACAATGACCAAAGAAACAAATCAATGATATTGAGCTCCTTAGAACCCAATTACTATTACTAGGACAGGTTTGAGCCAACTACACTTCAAGAGGGTACTTACCTATGAGACTCCATGCAATCCTAAACCTAAAGACTTGTTTTCTTTTCTTATATATACTTGTATATAACATCATAAACATCATAACATCATACTCATACTCACTAACCATTTCAAGAATCTTGGGATTTATCTTTGTTCTGTTTTGTAGGACATGGATTCTATTCGCAGGAAAAACATTTAAGTCAATCTTGTAAGGATCCCTCCACAACTTAAAGAGCTAGCATCAAGGATTCCTGAAAATTCTCCATTTACCGAAAGACATGGTCACCTACTAAACTTGGTCACCTCCAACACTGATGAAGACATGATGAAGGTGCTCTTTCAGTTCTTTGATCCTTTACAACATTGCTTCACATTTCCTGATTATCAACTTGTGCCAACTTTGGAAGAATTCTCCCAACTCTTGAGGATTCCCATTCTCAATCAACTAACTTTAAACGGTACGGAAAGAGATCCAAAGCCAGAAGAGATTGCTCAAGCTCTACACTTGCAACCATCTGATATCACAACTAATTGGGAAACAAGGAGTGGTGTCAAAGTTTCCTAGCAAAGTTCTTGTTCGAGAAAGCCCAAAACTGTTGGAACTCTTTGGATTTGCAAGCCTTTGAGGAAATTGTGGCTCTCCTCATCTATGGGATGGTTTTGTTTCCAAATCTTGACCAACTCATAGATGTGAACACCGTCAAAATCTTCATGTCTCATAACCCGGTGCCTACTTTGCTAGGGGACATCCTACATTCCTTTCAAACTCGCACTATGAGGAAAAGAGGTATCCTTATGTGTTGTACTCCTCTCTTGGCAAGATGGTTTATTTCGCATCTTCCCCAATCTGTATAGAAGAACGAGCAGGTTCAAGGTGGTCACATAGGTTGATGACGCTCAAACATTCATACATTCATTGGTGTTCCCGATCCATAGAGAATGTTACTGTTGTCGACTGTTATGGAGAATTACCTAATGTCCATTTACTTGGCATTAGAGGAGGTATCGCCTACAACCCCTGCTTATCCTTAAGATAGTTTGGTTACACCCGAAGGGATGGCCCACATGAGATGCTCATCCAAGGTTTGGTATTTGACTACGAGAACAACGATCAAGGTCATCGCCAGAGATTTATCCGAGCTTGGAGGATGTTGAACAAGGTAGATAGCAAGACATTGGGGCATAAGAATTCCATCCCTGTTGAGCCATACCTCAAATGGGTACGAGCTTGTGCTCAAAGTCTTATGATGCCTTACCCCTCCATTCTCCCGGTAATCATAGAGCCTGATGTGGAAGGAGATGTCCCATACACTATCCTACATCCTGACATGCCCACCTCTCTTGAAGACTTACAAAGGGATTGGATACAGCTTAAGGGTGAACGAGACACTTTCGAAGCCCAATTCTACGCCAGCGAGAAGAAGGTTTTGGAACTCACTAAGCAACTTCATAAGGAGCGGAGCCTGAATGCCTACATCGCACCAAATAGGATGCGTACAACTTTTTTATCTTAGAGTTTTTGTACTTCTTTGTAAGCCCAAAAGAGGCATGATTTACTCAAGCTCTGATTTATTAATATAACGTGTGTTCCTTTTTGATCTAAAGAAATTTTAAATCTCTTATTTCCTTGAAATCATTGCATATGCATTTACCATTCATCATAACATAAGCAAGTTTTCTCACAACAAGTCTCCTCATCTTTCTACTGTTTATTTCAGTAAGATGGATCTCGAGCAGACAGTGAAAGACCTCTAGGCACATAATGCTCAGTTTCAGCAGATGTTATTGACACTAGCCAAAGGACAAGAAGATCTGAAAACTTTGCTGACTGATGAAAAGAAGAAAAATAAAGTAACCGGAGTTCTGAATATGGGAAGAAGATTCCAAGGACAAGCAAGAAGGACCCTAGACTTTGCAACATCATCTGGTGAAAAAGAGAATCAAGATGGGAAAGGCAATGAGGAAGTTGTCCAGCAAAAGTATGAAGAGGAAGAAGAAGAGGTTTACTCGGAAGAGCAGTATCCCCCGGCCGACGACAAGTACAAGCATATGGAAGAACGACTAAGCGCAATGGAAATCCAGAAAGTACCTGGGCTAGACTTTGAGGAGCTAGGCTTGGTGTCTGGGATTATCATTCCACCAAAATTCAAGGCACCGATATTTTCTAAATATGATGGAGTTTCGTGCCCCAAAATGCATCTTCGATCCTATGTGAGGAAGATACAACCTCATACTGCGGACAGAGATTTATGGGTACACTTTTTCCAAGACAGTCCATCTAGAACTCAACTTGATTGGTTCTATCAATTGGAAAGGGCCAATATCCACAACTGGGAAGACCTTGCCACTGCTTTTTATAAACAATATCAGTATAACACAGACCTTGCTCCTACCCGTACTCAACTCCAGAGTATAGCTATGGTTTCAAATGAAGGTTTCAAAGACTATGCTCAGAAATGGAGGGATTTAGCGGGAAGAGTCCAGCCTCCCCTTTCTGAAAGAGAACTATTAGACATGTTTTTGGGAACCCTGTCCGGTCCTTTCTTTAATCATTTAATTGGAAGCTCCTCAGCAGGCTTCGTGGAATTAATCCTGACCGGAGAAAGAGTGGAAGTTGGGATTAAGAGTGGGAAGATCCAAAAAGATGCATCCTCTGCCACGGTAAGAAAACCATTTATTGGGAAGAAAGAAGTTGGTGCGGTGTATCCTCAAAGGAATCAAGAAAGAACTGAACACCGTCCAATGGTGGGCTATCATGATCCCTAAGCCTGTGCCTACTCATCAAAGGAACAATCAGTCTAGAACAGAAAGACCAGTAAGACAATTTACTCAGATTAACATGACACTATCTCAAGATCTGCCACATTTGTTGAGATCCAACCTGGTAATTTTGAAAGAAGCTCTGAAGAATCCTAACACAACATATCCTCATTACCATCCTAATGCTCGCTGTGCATACCATTCAGAAAGTCCCGGCCATGATACTAACAACTGTTAGGCTTTGAAAAACAAAGTATAAGACCTCCTTGAAGCTAAAGAAATTGAGTTTGATGCCCCCGAGATCCCGAATGTTATTACCACTCCTATGCCCAAGCATGGTCGTGGTGTTAACACCGTCGAACATAATATGTTTGTTTCTACTGTTGATGAACTTGTTACTCCTCTCCTAACCATCAAGAAGAACCTATTAAAGGACAGTTTATTTCCGAGCTGTGATGGAGGCTGCCACTTCTATTTATCCCGACCAATTAGTTGTCATTTATTGAAAGCAGGTGTTCAACGCCTGATGGATGACAAAGAGATTTTGTTCGAAAAGACTCTTGTCCTAACTGTTTCTTACAAAGATGTTTCAATAATAACCATTTCCGCCAATCCTTCCAGGGTCTCCACCAAATGACCTGTTAGGATTAAATCAGTTCCTAAAGTAGCTCCGTTAACTATGCCTGGGCCAATCCCGTACTCATCAGATAAGACCGTCCCATGGAATTATGGGGCGATGTCTACTATCATGGTGTCAAGCAAGATTGGCCGATTGTTGAAGACTCGATTTCTGAGGAAGATAACCCAGACACCAGTAATACTGCGGGAACCAGCAAGATAACTCGAAGTGGAAGAATTTTCTCTCCATAGATTGCTCCTCCGAAGACTGTCACCGGTCCTATAATCATCCTTGTTCCTGTTCCTGCTAACACTACTGCTATAACTATCCCTTTGGTTACCCCTCTAACACTACTACTACTATGATTCCTATAGTTACACCTACTAACACTTGTACCGCCGAGTCGACCGAGACTCAGGGCAAAGGCATTCTGGTTGAGCCTATCCGGATGAAGGCACAAGCAATATCCATCCCCGATACCTCCAAAAAAGAGATGGATGAAATTCTGAAGATTATAAAGAGAAGCGACTACAAAATAGTCGAGCAGCTAGGGCAGACTCCGTCAAAGATTTCCATGTTGGCTTTATTATTGTGTTTCGAAGCTCATGCAAAGGCCTTGGTGAAATTCCTTATAACTTCCCATGTCCCACAAGAAACCTCTGCTGATCAGTTCCAAGACTGTGTGGCCAGCTTGACCATGGACAATGGTTTAGGCTTTTCTGATGCTGACTTGACCCCTAGAGGAAGGAAGCACAACGAGGCATTGCATGTCTCTTTCGAGTGTCGGGGAACAACTTTAGCCCATGTCTTGGTGGATACTGGTTCGTCTTTGAATGTGCTACCCAAGAAGGCTCTTGATAGACTTGACTGTGAAGGTTTAACCTTAAAACCCAGCAATATAGTGGTAAGGGCCTTCAACGGTTCAAAAAGAATGGTGCATGGGGAGGTGGACATCCCTATAAAAGTTGGAACCCAAACCTTTGATTCAACTTTTTACGTGATGGACATTCGCCCTTCCTACTCCTGCTTATTGGCCCGACCATGGATTCACAATGCTGGTGTTGTCACCTCCACATTACATCAAATGCTGAAATATCCCACTAAAGGGAAGATCATTACTATCCATGGAGAAGAGGAATATATGGTCAACCATTTAAACTCCTTCAGATATGTGGAATTGGATGGGGAATTCATTGAAACTCCATTTCAGCATTTCGAGGAAGTCCCACCAACCGTGGCAGTAACCAAAGCTGTTTCCCAAATCCCGAAGATTACAAGACCTCCGCTAAATATGTCCTCTCTAAAAGATTCCAAGGTAGTGATAGAAGAAGGTGGGTGCACTATTTGGGGCCAACTCCAGGATATCCCATACAAGTCTGACAAATTTGGTTAGGGTTTCACTTCAGGAGCCCAGAAAGTTGTACGGCATGCTCGTGTCAGGGGACACCCTTTGAAGATCAACAATCACGGAGTCAACGCAGTGGAGGATGATGAGGACAACTACGACCTGGAGGAATGGATTTTCCCAACTATAAATGGAGGACTCCGCAATTGGGAAGCTAAAGATTTTGTCCCAATTACTTTTATCCAATAGTAACTGTCTTTTAATTTTGTCGGATCTGTAATAATTAAACAATTCAGACTTTTTAAGCCTTGTGTCTTACCCGAGGCATAATGGTCCATTTGTAAGGGTCGTTATCTCATTTTCATATGTCATCAATGAATCATGGACGTTTTTGCATACAAACTTTGTGTTCTTTGTATTTCTTTTTTTTACATTTTTTATTTCTTTCAAAGATAACTATACTCTTACACACACTCACATTCAAAATGCAGATCTACATCCATTCGGGATCCCATGGGTAACGATTCTGCTATGGCCTTTTGTGACTCTGAAAATCTAATCTACCAAGCCGAAGACGAACGTGAGGAAGATTGTGAAGTGCCAGGGGAACTAGCAAGGTTACTACAACAAGAAGATAGCACCATTCAGCCCCACGTAGAACCAGTGGACACGGTTAACCTAGGAACCGAGGAGGACAAGAAAAAAGTCAAGGTGGGTGCCAATCTGGAACCCAGTATCAAGAAGCATCTGACTCAGTTGCTACATGATTATGTCGAGGTCTTTTCCTGGTCGTACGAAGACATGCCAGGACTTGATACTGATATTGTGGTACATCATCTACTAACAAAAGAAGATTGTCTTCCAGTAAAACAAAAGGTCTGTTGTATGCGACCCGACATGTCAGAGAAGATTAAGGCTGAATTCATGAAACAATTCAACGATGGATTCTTGACCGTCACCTCCTATCCGCAATGGGTCGCCAATGTTGTTCCCGTGCCTAAAAAGGACGGCAAAGTGCGAATGTGCATGGACTATAGAGATTTGAATAGGGCAGGCCCTAAGGATGATTTCCCACTTCCCCACATTGATATTTTGGTTGACAATATAACACGTCACAAGGTGTTTTCCTTCATGGATGGTTTCTCATGCTACAACCAAGTCAAAATGGTTCCCGAGGACATGGAGAAAACAACCTTTTTCACACAATGGGGCACATTCTTTTACAAGGTTATGCCATTCGGATTGAAGAACGCTGGGGCAACCTATCAGCGTGCCATGGTAGCTCTATTTCACGACATGATACATCACGAAATAGAGGTTTATGTGGACGATATGATAGCCAAATCTCAAATAGAAGAAGAATATCTTGATCATTTACAAAAACTGTTTGAGAGACTAAACAAATACAAGCTGAGGTTGAACCCGAATAAATGCACATTTGGGGTGAGGTCTGGTAAACTCCTAGGCTTTGTCGTTAGCGGTAAAGGTATCGAAGTGGACCCTACCAAGGTGAAAGCTATACAAGAAATTCCTGCTCCCTACACCGAGAAGGAAGTCAGAGGATTCTTGGGACGTTTAAACTACATTTCCAGATTCATTTCTCACCTAACAACTACTTGTGAACCAATCTTAAAATTGTTGAAGAAAGATCAAGTAGTCAAATGGAACGATGAGTGCCAAACTACCTTCGACAAGATCAAAGAGTACCTGCAAGAACGTCATGTTTTAATGCCACCAGTCGAGGGAAGACCCTTGATCATGTATCTAACTTTTTTGGAAAATTCAATAGGGTGTGTGTTGGGGCAGCATGATGAGTCTGGCCGAAAAGAGCATGCTATTTATTACCTGAGCAAAAATTTTACCTACTATGAAACGAGATATTCACTGCTCGAGAAAATTTGTTACGCTCTGGCATGGGATGCTCGCCGGCTAAGACAGTATATGCTGACCCATATTACTTTATTGATATCCAAAATGGATCCATAAAATACATCTTCGAGAAGCCTGCCCTTTTTGGGAGAATACCGAGATGACAGATGATCCTGACAGAATATGACATACAATATACTACCCAGAAAGAAATAAAGGGAATTATACTAGCTGATCACCTTGCTCATCAAGCTGTGGATGACTACCAGTCCATAAAGTTCGAATTCCCAGATGAAGACATCATGATGGTAAACAACTGTGAAAAATTCATACCATATGACGAACCTGAACAAGGATCCCGATGGACCCTGGTTTTTGATGGGGCATCCAATGCACTCGGCAATGGTATAGGTGTTGTACTCATATCTCCTGAAGGATGTCATACTCCCTTTATGGCAAGACTCTGCTTCAATTGTACAAATAACATGGCAGAATACGAAGCGTGCATTTTTGGTCTCAAAGCTGCCATAGATTTGGGGATCAAATCCTTAAATGTATTCGGAGATTCAACTTTGGTAATCAGCCAAATCAAAGGGGAATGAGCCACCAAACACCCTAACCTTATCCCCTAAAAAGAACATGTGTTGACATTGATCCCACATTTTGAGAATATTACCTTCGAGCATTTCCCCTGAGAAGAAAATCAGCTAGCAGACGCGCTAGCCACAATGTCATCCATGTTTAAACTTAAATTGGATAACGAGGCTCCCCAAATCACCATTGAGCGAATGGATGAACCAGCTCACTGTCATGAGATTAACACTGAAGAACTAATGGATCAGACTTGGTTTCACGAAGTCAAGAGGTATATTGAGACTCAAGAATATCCATAAGGAGCTTCAGTCAATGATAAGAAGTTCTTAAGGAGATTTTCCACTAAGTTCTTCCTTAGTAATGTCATTCTCTACAAACGCAACCATGACTCTGTTTTGCTCCGTTGTGTAGACAAGGTTGAGGCAGAAAAGATCATGGCTGATCTACATGAGAGCACTTTTGGCACCCATTACAGTGGGCATACGATGGAAAAGAAAATCCTACGGGCAAGTTATTACTGATCTACCATGGAAGCAGATTGCTATTAACACTCTCAAACTTGTCATAAGTGTCAGATCTATGCTGACAAGGTGCACGTAGCTCTAGTTCCCTTGAATGTCTTGACGGCTCCTTGGCCCTTTGCTATGTGGGGCATCGATATGATTGGTGAAATCAAGCCAACATCCTCTAATGGACACTGCTTCATCTTGGTGGCCATTGACTATTTCACGAAGTGGGTTGAGGTGGCTTCCTTCGCTTCCGTTACCAAGAATGTTGTAGCTCGGTTCAACAAACAGAATCTCATCTGTCAGTATGATATCCCAGAGAGAATCATCAGTGACAATGGTACGAATCTCAACAACACTATGATCACCGCACTGTGTGTGCAATTCAAGATCCAACACCACAATTCTTCCCCTTACCGGCCAAAGATGAATGGTGATGTCGAAGCCGCAAATAAGAACATCAAAAAGATCATACAGAAAATGACAGTCATGTACAAGGACTGGCATAAGATTCTACCATTCGCTCTCCACGGTTATCGTACCACGACACACACATCGACCGAGGCAACACCCTACTCTCTGGTATACGACATGGAGGTTGTCTTTCCTATTGAGCTCCAAATCTCCTCTCTAAGAATTATGAAGGATGCAGGGTTGAATGAAGATAATTGGATCCAAACTCGACTTGATCAACTGGACTTAATTGATGAGAAAAGGCTTACTGCTGTATGTCATGGTCAAATGTATCAAAACAAATGATTAAGGCTTTCAACAAAAAGGCGAGACGCCAAGCATATCAAGTCGGGGATTTGGTGATCAAGCACATCATACTGCCGCAAGGTGATCCCAGGGGAAAATGGACTCCTACATACGAAGGACCATTTGTGATCAAAAGCATATTCTCTAGTGGAGCAATGATCTTGACCACTATGGATGGCGACGACCTTCCACACCCTGTGAATGCAGACATAGTCAAAAGATACTACGCGTAAGAGACCCGCTAGGTTGACACAGCTAGGAAAAACAAGGGCATCCCGGCGAACCAAAAAGGTTCGGGAAAAAATTAGGGATAAAAATAAAAAATATGTACACCCGGCAAGTTGAAAACCCGAAAGGGCGACTTGGGAAAAAAAGAGTATTCCGGTGGACTGAAAACCCGAAAGGGCGGTCCAGACAAAAGTTAGGGAATCGAAGCGTACGATTATGTCCCGTTGGATCACCTTGGAGACAAACTTTGGCTTCAACTGACAAACTCAACGGTTCTAATCAATTCAATCAACTTCGGACAAGGCAGCAAGTGGACAAGACACTCATAGACACAAGGGCTATAGCAGAATGGGAACCCCATGGGATTATTGCACATAGCTATCTTTTCTTTGTATCAAATGTTCATACTTTACGACGACGTTCTTTTACTAGGATGTTCGTCTCATTGTACAAATTACTTACTCAAGTTAATACAAATATACTCCTTTGAAAGAGCAAAATTATCTGTTTTTTAATTTGTGTTTTGTTTACAAACATGTCCAATGATTTATTTTTGAGAATATGCATTTGAACATAACTACTGTTTACAAATGAACAAAAATAGAAGACAATCACTAATGGATTTAAAGAATAGGATAATATCTTTAGGCTATTCCTTGAAATCCACCATAATGTGCAGCTTAATGATACCAAGCTCTCTCGTATCCCCAGCAGAACAAAATTTCCAATTATCACTCCCCGGTAGAAGTTGCCAAATTTCTCAAGATTCCCCAAACAGGATTTCAACAAAGCCATACACGGAGTTTCCCTTACAACAGAGTTTATTCCTCTAACAAATAGGATCTCATCAACTCATTAACACTTCAAAACATAAAGACTCACACTCCACGTCCCCAACAGCAGTCATGGATTTATTTTCCTAATCCAACAATGTTGCAACAACTTAGCTTATAGGCCTATACATCGCATCCTTACGTCATGACATTGACAACACGAATGCATACAACATAATCTCATTCATTTTTATTGAGAACATCATTATGCAATGCATTTCATACATCATGACATTGCATACAACTAATCTTTCATATTTTCAGGAAAGATCAGTCAACAGATGGCTATCATCAACAATTTACAAAGGTCAGAAATTGATACCTGAGACAAGCCGGGACAATTATCTACAGGACCAGCTGAAGAAATCCTACACAATTTAGCTTTCAGATACAGTTCAGATACGCTTCAGACATGGACGCCATTTTGATACTCATTCAGATCCAGCTTTCAGATACAGTTCAGGATTTGTTGGAGAAAGAAGTCATTTTGGTGAATTTTTCTGTTGTTGAAGATTTATAGCGACCTCATTTTTTGATTTATTGTCCCTATTTTTTTCCTGACTGTTTTGAGATTATAGTCGGCAGGATGCCCCAGTTTTTCTTAAGTCTCCTTCGTAGGTTTTGACTTAGAGGGCTTTTCTTTTGAGAGATAATTACTTCCTATTTTATAGGGAACAATCGCTGTGTTTTGATTCGGAAGGATGTTTTTTATGTCATTCATTTTGTACGAAGTGAAAGCTTGCGACCGAACGCGTATTTGAACTAATTAAGAAACTAACCCTTCCCCAGGTTTTGATTAAAGGTTTCAATTTGTGTGAAAAAGAAAACTCCTACTTCTTTGGCTCAAATGGGTTGACTAGGGATCATCTTCCTTATAACTCAACTGTTTAGGAATTAAAAGAACGCTTGTACATCGTCAGCAAGGTCTGTGCAAAAGCATATTGCGTGAGACTATGAAATTGTTTTTTTCATCCTCCATCTTAGGCTTACACTTTTAAACAAGAGTTAAATATCATAAAGGGAGTAAAAACACAGTTTAAATATAGTGAAAACGAATGGATTAACTCAAGATAAATTTATGCAATGCATTAATGATAAGGAACAAAGTCTGACATAAGGACAAATGTTTAAACAAACAAATAAATTACAACTGAAAATTTCAATAAACAAAAATTTCTCCGCCTAAATTTGTCACTTCAGATGGTGTGTCTTTGAGGGATGACAGAAAAATTCAATCTGACCATCTGTAATAGGTGGGAGAACTGACTTGGGTGTTTTGCGTTTTATCGCAATTATTGCGGTTAGCAAGAGTCTCCACTGAATTTTTTTTTATCCAATAAAGGAAAGGGTGAAAAGAATAGGAAATACCTTTGAGATTATTTTCTTGAGTTCGGAGGGTAGATTATGAAAAGGGAAGATGTTAGCACCCTTTTCATCCATAGTTATCTATGGGCTCTTAGTTGCTTTCTAGATCACTTGCTTTGCTTGAAAGTGTGCTTTGCGGTGGTTTTTTGAAAGTATTTTTGAAAAGCGCCTTCGTTTAGGAAAACTTTGCAATGGTCGTCTTATAAGAACATATACAAAGTGTTGGACTTTTTGAAAATATTTCATGTTTTTTAAAAGTGTTTGGTGTGTGTTTGCAAGGATATTTGTTTCGAAAGTGAGCAAGCAACTAGGAACGTTTCTACCTACTCAAAAGTCTTTTATTCATTTCCTCCTTTTCTTTAATATTGCTATCTTACCATTGATTGGTAAGAAGCCTTATCTTTGGATGTAGAAGGGACGAGTGTGGGTCATCGTATAGTCATGATAGCAATGTTGTAAGATGTCTTAGCATTTCTCCTGAGGGACTAAAATAATTTGTAAGGCAACATTCGAAGCTTCATCGAGGGCCTATGATCTTGTATTTTGATTGTTCTTACTAAGACGTCTCACATGCGTAACGTGACCATTTTTAGGCTACAAGTGGAGTTAACCCTAGGGGTGCATGTGTGAATAGTGCGTTTGATATGCATGCATTTAGTCTTTGATTATGGGTTGTCTACTTATTGTTTTTTATCTTCCCATACAAATCCTACTTTACTAGCATTTATATGAAAGCGATAAATTGCGGAAAGTAAATATTCTGCGCTATTACAATCATTAGGGGATGGGGTGTACAAATTTAAAAATGGGGATTGCAAGAAATTAAAGTCCTAATTATCTATTACAACCATATTGAAATAATGTACAAAGAATGTAAATTGGATTTGTTTTGTTTTTGTTAAGAGAAGAAATGAATTTGCTTAAGAAAATATTTTAGTCTTTTTTTGTTTTAAAAGAAATAAAGCAAAGTGTATGAATATAAAGTATTTTGGGTATTTTTGATTAATGAAAATAGAAGTTATATTAAAAGAAATAATGAAAGGGAAAAGAATCAGAATCAGCGCGTTGCTGAAAGAGGGGAGAGCAGAAGTTCTGACTCTGGTGTGCTGCAAATCAGAAATAACATGTTAGCAGCAATGGGGAAGGCGATAAGTTCTGGATCTGGTCGAATTGAAGTTCTGAGGTTGCTGGAAACAAAGGAAAACCTAGAAGTTCTGATTGTTGAGGGAGTCTAGAAGCTCTAATGTTATAGAAAGGACATAAGTTCTAGTGGTTGGGAGAGTTTAGAGGTTCTAATGCAATTGGAAACGTAGAAGTTCTGGTAATGGGAAAGTGAAGTGTCAATACTATTGGATGAGAATATCTAGAAGTTCTGATCTAGGATCACTGTTTTGATAAGCAAATGGGAGGGGTTTTATCTAGAAGTTTTGGTCCAGGGTTATTGTTTGACAAATAATGGGGTAAAAATATCAGGAAATAAACATAAAAAGGGGGTTTCTGGGGCTAGAACTCAGGACCATTACCACTAATGTCTTATGCACGCACTCTCTACCACTGGGGTGGATATACATCTGATATTAGAAGCAAAAACATAACCATATATCACAAAGTAATTTCTGATGAAATTTATCTCCTTCTTTATGCCAGTTAGAGTATATGCAACTTAGCCATTTCTCAACAAAAATAGAAAATGCAAACATAGCATTTGTGGCAGTTTTCATCATGGTTTCAGAAATATAAAATAGCAGAACTGTAAATCAAAAGCAAACATGAATTTTGCTAATCCTAATTCTGAATCCTAATTTCCTCAAGAAGTTCTGAACTGAAATTGTCTATATTTAGGCAAAAATACATTAAATCTATGAATATGTGCAGAATCAGAGTCAGGATGTCTACATTGTATTTTTGAACATGCAAGCCTATCAATGCCTAAGTAATGAGATACAAGTCAGAAGAAACTTACCTTGTAGCTGGAAATTATTATCTGAACTAGAACCTGGTTCTGATTGTTGTGATGTTCTGGTCAGCTTTCTCACATTCCCAGAAAGCTAAAACAAACCTCAACTTGAGTTATGAATGGATGGAATGTTCTAGAACAGCCAAGAAGCAAAGTTCTGATTTTGAAATGGAAGTTGGCGGAGATTGAATTGCAGTCTGTAAACAGAAGTTGGGATTGTTTCTAAATGTATGTTAGAAACTGTGTGGGTGATTTGGCCAAGAAATGTGCAAGAAAATTAGAGTTTTGGGGTAAAAAGCAGAAGCTTAGTAGGTTTTTGTGTTTATGTTTGCAGTTTGAAACTCTTTTAAATTTCAGCAAAGTTTCAAGGTTTTTTTCTAAAACTCTCGACCTCTTTAACAGTTGCAAATTAAGTTCAGTTTATAGGCAATGATTTAGGAGCTTGGAGAAGCGAAGAGTACATCCATCATATGCTAAGGCGCTGACTTGTTCTAGAATCAAGTTTAAACAAGTATGGTTCTAGGCACAAAGTAGGGTGGTTAGCATCTTTTAGCCATGCCTAATCTAAATTTGTAAGTATGAGTTATGGAAAAGTACCCTCAGAAGCAAAAGTAGAGCATGGGCCCAGCATAAACTTGTACAAAAGTTTGCTTTTCAAGGACATTAATGGTACTTCTATGCCACACGTGGGGAAATCCTTTGGATAAAGACTCAAAAGTGTGTGTGAGCATTAAATGATGATGAGATTTATTAAAACAGAAAGCCTGCAATATGAGATTATGTATCATAGCTTAATCTGGATCAGAAGTTCAGCATCAGCGTAACTTAGAACAAATATCCAACTTCTGATCTTTGAATCTCCCTGCTCCAGCATGTTCTGAAGGAGTTCTCGAACTTTTCAGAAAGCTTGTAACACGCTTTGTAGACCTTCTTTGGACCTCTTGCAAACTCTTCCTGAACCTACGTGAAACCTGGCCCAGAAGTTGTAATCCAAATTCTAATTTGAAAATGCTCAGAATTTACTAAGTGTTTTAGTTTCAGAGACGTGTCTTCAAGGATGTATAACTTGAAATCCCAACATTTCCAGGAGAAATTGTGTTTTGCAATGTCTTAGATCTCATTGAAATCTACAACACTTTCGCCATAAGTTCTTCCAGAATCAACTTGCATCATGGTGAAAATATGGGCAGAAGTTATGAACTTATCATCTTTTCTTAGCACTTAGAAAAATTTCTAAGTGTTTAGAATTTTGACTTTTTCCAAAGTAGTTTTGACTTTTGATTTTCTTAATGAAAAAAACTTCATATTCTAACATGTCTTGATGAAATATGACTCTTGAAACTTGATTTTGATAAAAAAGTCAAAGTTTGACTTTTCAGTGTGTATTTTGACCATTTTGCGCTTCTTCCAAATCCAAACCTAAATTGATGTATCAATGCTGCAACTTGATGTCATGGAAGATCTTGTTAGAAAATACTTGAGAAATGAGAGGGAAAATTTTAGGGTACAAGAGCTTCCCCTGTTCAATCATCTTAAACTTGAAGAGTTACATTGGCGAGTCCGCCATTCGTGACTTGAAGGTGGAATATGATTGAATACTAGAGTTCCCAGAAATTTGCACTTGATGATGTGTTAGTTGACTGTGTAGGGAATAGGCTTTGAGATGCCATTCAGAGTGATTGGGGAAGATATCATGATAATCTTTTGGTTAATTTAAACTGGAGTAGTAGACGTCTTTTGCCCGATGATTTTCCTGCATGGAAAAAAAGATTAGTTGCATGCAGATGTATGCATGATGTTCTCAAAATAAATGAGCTTATGTTGTATGCATTTTTCATGTATGCGTTATGGTTTATGAATTTGATGCGTTTATTGCAGCATGTCTTTGTATAGGAAAATAAATCCTTGATAACATGTTGGGGATCCTTGGGAGGCTGAAACTTGAACTGTTGTCAGTGAGTAGGTGTATCTTCAACTTTGTTTAGACGTTTCCGCTGGGAAACCCTGTTCTGTTGTTTGAGGAGAAACTTTGTTGGGGGAGACTGGCTTGCTTGAGAAGACTCTGTGGAGAGTGTTGATCTCTGCTTGGGGAAAAGAGTTTAGGAGTTTTGGTTGTTCAATGCTCTTACGAGGGAATTATTCCTAGTTGGGGAGCAGCGAAAACTGGCTGTTATCTGGTCGAAATCCAGGCTTGGCAGCAATTTATTGGGGATAATGAAGTTGACTGCTATTTGGTCGTATTCCAGGCTTCGCAGTGACTTGCAGGGGAAGATTTAAATTAACTGTTATCTGGTTGAAATCCAGGCTTCGTAGAAAATTTCTTGAAGTTGAACTGTTACCTGGTCGGGTTCCAGGTTTCACAGTGACTTACTAACATTAAACTGCTATCTGGTCGGATTCCAGGCTTCGCAGAAAAATTCTGAGGGAATAAAGTTAATTGCTATCTTGTCGGATTCCATGTTTCACAATAACTCGCTTGAAAAGATAAATTTGAACTGATATCTGGTCGGGTCCAGGCTTCACAGTAACTTGCTTGAAATTAGTTGTTATTTGGTCGGATTCCAGGCTTCACATCAAATTTATGAGGCAATAAAGTTAATTGCTATTTGGTCGGGTACCAAGCTTCACAATAACTCGCTTGAAAAGATAAAGTTGAACTGATATATGATCGGGTCCAGGCTTCATAGTAACTTGTTGGGGTAGAGGCAGACTCTACTGGGGAAAGGAAGTTAAACCCTTGTCTGGTTGAGTCCAGGTTTTTTTCAAAATCTCGAAGAATTAAACTATTATCTGGTCGGGTCCAGACTTCATAGTGTCTTGAGAAGTTAACTATTATCTGGTCGGGTCCAGGCTTCATAGTTACTGGAGTTAAACTATTATTTGGTCGGGTCCAGGCTTCATAGTATTTTGAGAAGTTACATTATTATCTGGTCAGGTCCAGGCTTCATAGTGACTGAAAGTTGTACTATTATCTGGTCGGGTCCAGACTTCATAGTAACTGAGAGTTGTAATATTATCTAGTCGGGTCCAAGCTTCATAGTAACTGAAAGTTATACTATTATCTGGTCGGGTCCAGGCTTCATAGTATCTTGTTTGAAAGAAATAAGTTGACTGTTATCTGGTCAGGCTCTAATCTTCAAAGCAACTTTCAGAGATAGAAATGAATTTGTTGGTGACTTCACCGGGGATCAGAGGTCGTGGTCCTCTGATTTGTAAAAGTCTGAGAGGCAAACTCAAACTGGAGAGTATAGACTCGCCCGGGGAAGACAGACTCAACTGGGGAATCTTGCTGTTTGTTGGGGAAATGAACCCTGTTGAGGAATATTTGACGAACTGCTGACGAGGTGAGTTCTTTTAGGAAGAAATCCAAAAGGCTTCCTCTTTTAGGACCAACTTATCTGGGGATAGGGTTGTCAAGAGATTGAGACTCTGGCTGGGGACTACCCTATGCAAAGGACTTTGTAGGGGTAATGATAATGAGATAACTCTGGGGATATCCCATATACATTAAAGAGATGTTTGTTGTTTCTTGGCAGGACACATGTGCTAAATAGTTTTAATTATGTTCCCATGCATACGTTCGTTCAATTTTAGTCATTGGACATCTTTGCATTCAAAACAAAAAAAAAACAGAAAGTTTTCACTCGAAGTAAATTTGTATTGATATTTTGCCCATGAATAGGAGTTTTTGTACAAATAGTCGGAGATCCAAGTAAGAGGAAATAGTCGAAAGGAAAACAAAATTTAAAACAAAGATAATAGCCATGTGGAAGTGATGTCATTGCGTTCCAACTCTATTATTTCCCCAATGTCTTCGAATGTCCCTTGCCATTGACAGAAGTTGATTTTATGGATCTTGGACCGTTTGAACTCGGACCTTGGTAATTAAGTCAACTGTGGTGATTCCACGGAACATAGTCATACGCTTTCAATCCCTTAACTTTTTCCTGGACCACCCTTTCGGGTTTTCAGCCCACCAGGATACCCATTTTTTACCAAGTCTCCCTTTCAGGTTTTCAACTTTTCGGATGTACAATCTTTTGCATATATTCCTAATTTTTGCCCAAACCTTTTGGTTTTTCGGGATTCCCCTATCTTGTCTAGGTGTGTCAACCTAACGGGTCTTTTACGCGTAGTATTTTTTAACTATGTTCGCGTTCACAGGATGTGGGAAGTCTTCACCGTCCATGGTAGTAAGCATCATGGCATCACCAGAGAAAACTCTCTTGACAACAAATGGCCCTTCGTAAGTGGGAGTCCAATTACCCCTGGGGTCGCCTTGTGGAAGAATGATGCGCTTTATTACCAAGTCACCAGCTTGATATACTCGAGGCCTGATCTTTTTGTTGAAAGCCTTGATCATACATTTTTGGTACATCTGACCATGACAAATGGCAGCCAATCGCTTTTCATCGATCAAGTTCAACTGATCCAATCTTGTCTGAATCCATTCTTCTTCGCCTAGGCCTGCTTCATTCATAATCCTTAGACCAAAGAAAAGGGAGTGGCCCCAGTTGATGTCTGAGTTGAAGTACGATAGCCATGAAGAGAAAACTGTAACATCTCATGCCAGTCTTTGTAGGTTACTACCATCTTCTGCACAATCTTCTTAATGTTTTTGTTGGTTGCTTCCACTGCGCCATTCATTTTAGGTCTATAAGGATAAGAATTGTGATGCTTGATTTTGAACTGAGTGCAAAGTTCTGTAATCATAGGATTGTTGAGGTTAGTCCCATTGTCGATGATGATCCTTTCGGGGATACCATAGCGGAAGATGAGGTTATGTTTGATGAATCTGGCTACAACATTCTTTGTGACTGAGGAAAATGAGGCGGCTTCGACCCATTTGGTGAAATAATCAATAGCGACCAGAATGAAGCAATGTCCATTGGAAGCAGTAGGTTTGATCTCTCCAATCATGTCAATGCCCCACATTGCAAACGACCACGGAGCGGTCATGATGTTCATAGGAATGGGAGGTACATGGACCTTGTCAGCATAGATTTGGCACTTGTGGCAAGTCCTTGAGTGATGATGGCAATTAGCCTCCATCGTTGACCAATAGTAACCAGCTAACAGGATTTTCTTGGCCATAGTATGTCCACTAGAATGAGTGCTAAAGAGACCATCGTGCATGTCTTCCATAATTTCCCCTGCCTCCTTCTTGTTCACACATCGGAGTATAGTAGAATCATGGTTGCTTTTGTACAGGATTCCATTACTTAGGAAGAATTTGGCTAAGAATCTTCGTAAGAACTTTCTGTCATTTATGGAAGCTCCTTCGAGATACTTTTGTGCTTCAAGGTATCTCTTCACCTCATGGTACCATGGCTTTTCTGTGTCAGTGTCAAGTTCATAACAGTGCTCAGGTTTGTCAAATCCCTCAATTGTAATCACAGGAGCTTCGTTGTCCCATTTGACCTTGAATAGAGAAGACATCTTGGCCAAAGCATCGGCTAATTGATTTTCTTCCATAGGGAAGTGTTTAAAGGTGATCTCTTCGAAGTAAGGAATAAGAGATATCACAGCTCCTTGTAAGGAATGAGATTAGGGTGCTTAGTGTCCCAATCTCCTTTTACTTGGCTAATCACTAGAGCGGAATCCCCGAACACATTCAAATGCTTGATCCTCAAATCAATGGCAGCCTTCAAACCCAAAATGCATGCTTCATACTCAGCCATGTTGTTCGTATAATCGAAGCACATACAGGAAGTGAAAGGAGTGTGGAAACCTTCATGGGAGATTATCACATCACCAATTCTGTTACCCAAAGCGTTGGAAGCCCCATCGAAGACCATAGTCCATCGGGATCCTTGTTCAGGTCCGTCATACGGTCCAGGTTTCGTGCAGATAGTCACTAGCATGATATTCTCATCCGGGAAGTCAAAGTTCATAGACTGATAATCATCAACAGCTTAATGGGCCAAATGATCTTCTAATACACTTCCTTTGGTGGCCTTTTGCATTGTGTATTGAATATCGTACTCAGTCAAGATCATTTTCCATCTACCTATCCGTCCGGAAAGAGCAGGTTTCTCGAAGATATACTTGATGGGGGTCCATCTTAGAAATCATTAGAGTGGTATGAGTTAACATATACTGTCTTAGCCGGCGAGAAGCCCATGCCAGAGCGCAACAAGTTTTCTCAAGCAGTGAATATTTGGTTTCACAGTCGATAAACTTTTTTCTCAAGTAGTAAATAGCATGCTCTTTTCGGCCAGACTCGTCATGTTGGCCCAACACACACCCCATAGAATTCTCTAGCACCATCGAGTATATGATCAATGGTCTTCCTTCAACTAGAGGCATGAGGATATGAGGTTCTTGTAGATATTCTTTGATTTTGTCGAAGGCGGCTTGGCATTCATCATTCCATCTGACTACTTGATCTTTCTTCAAGAGTTTGAAGATTGGCTCACAAGTAGTAGTTAAGTGAGATATGAAGCAGGCGATGTAGTTAAGACGACCCAAGAATCCTCTAACTTCCTTTTTAGAGTGGGGAGCTGGCATTTCTTGGATGGCCTTCACCTTGGCAGGATCGACTTCAATGCCTTTACCACTGACAACAAGACCTAGAAGCTTTCCAGATCGTACTCCGAATGTGCACTTATTAGGGTTCAACCTCAACTTGTACTTTTTCAGCCTCTCGAATCGCTTGTATAGGTGATTGAGATGCTCCTGTTCAGTTTGTGACCTTACAATCATATCATCCACGTATACCTCTATTTCATGATGGATCATATCATGAAACAAAGCCACCATATCCCTTTGATATGTTGCCCCTGCATTCTTTAAACCAAAGAGCATGACCTTGTAATAAAAGGTGCCCCATTGCGTAACAAAGGTGGTCTTCACTATATCTTCGGAAGCCATCTTAATTTGATTATAGCCGGAGAAACCATCCATGAAAGAGAAGACTTTGTGTTGAGTAGTTTTATCGACCAAGACATCAATATGAGGTAGAGGGAAATCATCCTTGGGGTTTGCCCTATTCAGATCCCTGTAATCTATGCACATACAAACTTTTCTGTCTTTCTTCGGTACTGGCACCACATTCACAATCCATTAGGATAATATGTCACTGCTAGGAATCCTGCGTCGAATTCTTTCATCACTTCGGCTTTTATCTTTTCAAACATGTCAGGCCTCATGCGACGAACTTTTTGTTTGACAGGAGGATAATCTTCCTTTGTCGGCAGACGATGAACTACAATATCTGTATCCAACCCTAGCATATCTTCATACGACCAAGCAAACACTTCCACATAGTCATGAAACATATAAACCAATCTGCTTTTGACACTGCTTTCTAGGTTAGCGCTGATCTTGACCTCTTTCTTGTTTTTGTCAGTACCTAGATTGATGACTTTAACTGACTCTTCATGCGGCTGAATAGCTTTTTCCTCTTGTAATAGAAGTATGGCTAGTTCTCCCGGTATTTCATAATTTTCCTCGCCTTCGTCTTTGGCTTGGTTAACTAGATGTTCGAAATCATAGTCGGTAATAGTAGAGTCATTGGCAATGAGATCTGGAGTGGACGAGGACCTGCAAGAGTGTGTACGTGTGTGCATGTAAGATACATGGCTATTTTGAAAAACGCAATTGAAGAAAAAGAAAGACAATGAGCACAAAGATTTGAATGCAAAAGTCCAATGGTTTATATTGAATGATCATATGATAACTTGAACATAAATAAAACCCTTGACAAATGGACCATAGTTCCCCAGGCCAGGCATATGGCTTAAAAGTCATTGTTTAATATTACAGACAAAATGTTCTCGAATTAATAGAAAGCAAATAAACAAGTAATTACTCCTCAATGAAGGAGATGGGAACAATGTCCTTTGCGTGCCAATTGTTGAGCTCTATTGTAGTAGGGTATACCCATTCTTCAAATGCACACTCATCATCAGAATCCTCCACAGCGTTTACTTCATGATTTTCAATACGGGGAGGGGGCTTTCCTGCACGAGCGCGCCTCACTTCTTTCTGAGCCTTGATAGTGAAAACCAACCCACATTTGTCTTCTTTGAATGGGATCTCGGGGAGTTTCCCCCAAGTATCACAACATCCTTCTTCGAATGTGGCACGAGCATCTTTAAATGAAACCATCTTTGGCACCAATCTATCAGCTTTGGGCAGGTCAGAGGAGACTTTGGCAGTAACAATCATAGGCAGAACAACCTTAAAAGCCTTACACGGGGTTTATAAAAATTCTCCATCCATCTCCATATATTTGAAATAATTGAGGTGGCTTACCATGAATTCCTCCTCACCACAAACAGTGACAATCCTTACCTTTACCGGGTATTTGAGCTTTTGATGAAGAGTTGACATTACTGCCCCTGCTCCATGGATCCAAGGGCGACCCAACAAACAGGAGTAAGCAGGACGGATATCCATGATGTAGAAAGTAGAGTTGAAAATCTGTGAGCCCACCTTGATCGGGAGATCCACCTCTCCATGAACCATCCTTTTGGACCCATCGAAAGCCCTTACAATAATATCACTCAGCTTCAACACCAGTCCTTCATAGTCTAATCGGTCCAAAGCGTCTTTGGGTAGTACGTTTAAGGAAGATCCAGTGTCAACCAGAACATGTGATAGGGTAGTCCCTATACATTCAACAGAAACATGTAGAGCTTTGTTATGGTTCTTTCCAAGTGGTGTCAGATCGGCATCCGAGAACTCCAAACCATTGTCGGCCGTCAAGCTTGCCACATAATTTTCAAACTGGTCAGTTGTGGTCTCATGAGGGACATGAGCCTTCTTCAAGAATTAGATTAACACCCGGGCATGAGCCTAGGAAAAAAATTAGTAAAGATAACATGGAGATCTTGGAAGGGATTTTCCCCAGCTGCTCCACTATCCTGAAATCACTCCTCTTTATAATTTTCAAGATCTCATCCATTTCCTGAGCGGAAGGTTCCTCAGCAGCAATTTATTTTACGAGTATTTCTATCTCAGCAGGCTTAACTACTTTCTCTTTTCCCCTTGTGTCAGCACTAGGCTTAGCAGTGGTGATGCGGACAGTCGCCTTTGTAGCGATTGGTGGTGAGATATTGGGTGAAAAGATTCTCCCAGTTTTGGTCACCTTACTAGAGCCAGTAATGTTACCAATGTCATCAGCTTTTCTTTCTTCAATCCAAGCATCTTACTTTATTCCACGGTAAAACACCTCATCACCATAGTTATAAAGCACTGCTTTGTTAGAAGAGTACGGAATTGGCCCGGGGGAGGTAATTACCAGAGGAGTAATAGTCGGTTCATTTGAAATCCTGATAGGACCCTTGGAGGAGATCCTAAGAGGCTTGTTTGAAATCGTTATGATGGAGAGGTCTTCAATCTTATTGATCAAACTTTTGGCAGACATAGTCTTCTCAAATGGGATCTCATGGCTATTCATCAGGTATTGAATGCATTCCTTCAACCCTTTGCATCCATTGAGTTGTCTGGCGTAGCAATCACAATCCTTCAAACCTCCTGGAAAAATCCCAACTTTCAGCAAGTTCTTTTTGATAATGGTTAACGGAGTAGTCAAGTCTTCGACGGAGGAAACAAAAATGGTGTCTTCAATTGCATTGACACCTTTTCCATGGTTTGGCATTGGTGCCTTTATCACATTGGGAATTGGAGGCAGATTAAATTCGATGGTCTTGTTGTCTATTAAGTCTTGAATTTTATTCTTCAGTGCCCAGCATTGGTCAGTCTCAAGCCCGAGACTATTCGAGTGATATGCACACTTGGTATTTGGATTGTATTTAGGTGAGGAGGCATCTGGATTAGCCGGAGGATCACGCAGTGTCACCAAATTAGCCTTTAACAGGTGTTGTAAGGCTTGAGATAGCGACATGCCTATCCTTGTGTATTGTCTTCGTGGAGCCTCAAACTGTTGACGATTGGAAGATTATCTTTGAACAGGAGTTGGATTGGAAATCCGGATAACAATAACGGACGGGCTATCATCCTTCTTGATACGGGCCCTTGCCCCATACACAGCATTCGTTTCTTTCTTCCCAATGAAGGGTTTCTTTACGGGATTGGAGTTGGAAGCAGATGCTATGGGAATCTTCCCACTCTTGATAACACTTTCAACTCTTTCACTAGTTAAGATCAGCTCGGTGAAACCGGATGAAGAACAACCAACCAATAAGTTGAATAATGGACCAGATAAGGTGCCCATAAACATATCAATGTGTTCCTTATCGGTTAATGTAGTTTGGACCCTACTGGAAAGATCCCTCCACTTTTGAGCATACTCTTTGAACCCTTCATTTTCCCCCATCGTCATGTCTTGCAGTTGAACTCTGTTCGGCGCCAGGTCAGCATTATACTGGTATTGGTGATAGAAAGTGGTGGCCAAGTCTTCCCATGTATGGATACGGAAACCCTCAAACTGGTAAAACCACTCTAGTTGAGTCCCAACCAAGCTTTCTTGAAAGTGTTAGAACATAGTTTGATTCTACAACCCTTGATTAGAGTTTTGATGATAACAAAATACAAAGAATAAATAGATTCAAAGATATATATATATATATAAAACAAATATGCTTCTTAAAATTATGTTTTGTATATACAGAAGTTCTGATGGAATCAGCATCAGAAGATCAGTAATATGTGCTACACGCTGAAGCTACCAGATTATACGCTGAAGCTTGATGACCAGAATCTGCGCATAAACAAATACACTCTGACTCTGATCAAAGATATTTACCAAGTCATCAACACTCTGAAGCGTTATCATAAGTTAAAGCAAAGAAGACTCTGAAGCGTTATTAATTATTCATGACAGAATTAAATGCTAACGGCTCTCTTCAGACAAGATCTTCTTCAAAAGGAAAGTGCGTTATTATCATTAAACTGGCTTTATGGACAACATATCTTTGCCTTGCCTATATAAACAAGTATGCTTGAGAAAAGACACACACATGCACTCACATAATTTGCAAAGCCTTCAAAACCACGCTTATTCAAACGCTTTAGAAAATTTAGCTTATTCCAAGCTTAAGTTGTGTAATTATCACAGTTGTGATATATTGTTTTGTTAGAAAACGTTAACACATCCTTGTTCAATTATTTGTAAAAGACTTCCTTGAGATAAACTGGTCTGTGGTTGTACTCAAGAAGACTTTAACAGTTGTTAAAGTAGCTGTTGTAATCCTTTGAAAATAGTGGATTAAGACCTCGTTGGAGAGAGGCGAAATCACCTTGACGGGTGGACTGGAGTAGTTTGAGATCAAACGAACCAGGATAAAAATACTGTGTTGTCAAACCATTTGTTTTAAGTTTTACAATTCAACCCCCCTTCTTGTGTTTTTCACATCTTCAATTGGCATCAGAGCGCCTGGTTCTGAGCTTAACACTTAACCATGTTAGTACAAGATCCAGCGTCAGAAAAACATAATGGCAGGACCAAGTCAAAACATCAGCAATGACAACAATGAAGAAAGGGACAGATTCAGGGGCAAACCTCCAGTCTTTGATGGAGAGAACTTTGACTACTGGAAAGACAGAATTGAGAGTTTCTTTTTGGCCCATGATGCTGATCTGTGGGACATGGTGACTGATGGATACACGCACCCAATGGATGGACGTGGGCAGAAGATTGAAAGGAAAATGATGTCTGATCAGCAAAAGTGTGAGTTCAGAAATCATCACAAGGCCAGAACAATTCTCCTCAGCGCCATCTCTTATTCAGAATATGAGAAGATATCAAACAGAGACACTGCAAAGAATATGTTTGACTCTCTGAGAATGACGCATGAAGGCAACATTCAAGTCAAAGAAACCAAAGCCCTTGCACTCATTCAGAAGTATGAGGCATTCAAGATGGAAGAGAGTGAATCAATAGAAACTATGTTTTCAAGATTTCAAATTCTTGTTGCTGGTCTAAAAGTTCTTGACAAAGGGTATTCCACTGCTGATCACGTTAAGAAGATCATTAGAAGCTTTCCAAAACAATGGAGGCCAATGGTCACAGCGCTTAAGCTATCCAAGGATCTCAACAAAATCTCTCTAGAGAAACTTGTCAGCTCCCTCAGAAGTCACGAGATAGAGATAGAAGCAGATGAACCTCAAAAGCAAGGTAAGCCATTAGCTTTAAAATCTAATAGAAAATATGACTCCAAAGTTTTGCAGGCTATGGAAGAAACCTCTGATGGGTCCTCATCAGAAGAAGATGAATTGTCTCTCCTCTCCAGATGGGTGAACCAATTGTGGATGCAGAGGCAAAGGAAGTTCAGGAATCCCAAAAGATCAGAAAATCAGAATGAATCTTTCTCCAGATACAGAAGGTCAGAATCCTCCTTTGGACACAGAAGATCTGAAGGCTCTTCAGGAAACAGAAAGCCAAACAACAAAGACATCATCTGTTATGAATGTAACGAGCAAGGGCACTACAAAAGTGATTGCCCAAAGCTTCAGAAGGAGAAGCCCAAAAAGAAGTTTGGAAAGGAAAAGAAGAAAAGTCTCATGGCTACATGGGATGATTTTGACACATCTGAAGCTGACTCAGAATCAGATGATAAAAGAGAAAACATAGCTCTCATGGCAAACATAACAGAAGACAGTGAAGCTTCTAAGTCAGACTCTGAATCAGATACAGAAGAGGTATTCCCTGACTTTACTATAAACTTTACTAAGGCTGAACTAGCTGAAAGTCTTAATGAAATTCTTGAAAGATATCAGCAGATCAGAGTCAAACTCAGAAACCTGAAAAGGAATCTTGCTTCTGACTCTGATAAGACTGAGAGTCTCAAATTGGAGAATTCTGAGTTAAAAGATAAAATTTCAAAATTAGAAAACCAATTGCAAAACTCTCAGAAGGAAACAATCCCTGAAACTCCCAGCAACGCTGATGAGATCATCAAGGAGTATGATCACAGCTTTCAGAAATTTCTAGCTAAAAACATATACAAAAGCAAAATGGCTTCAATGATCTATGGAGTTAGCAGAAATGGCAGAAAAGGGATAAGATATCAAGGTAAGGTACCTACACCAAAAAATGCCATGGATTTAGTTATAAAACGTACTCCACTTGATTCACACTTTATATATGGGCACACACATGACATAAAATATACAAGTAGTGATTACTCTGTCAAATCAAAATTTAACCAGAGTTTTTGTAAAACTAACAAATCAGGACCCAAGAAAATATGGGTACCTAAGGATAAAATAATACATGTGGCAGATATCTTTAGCAGTAAAGCAAAAACACCAATCATGGTACCTGGACTCTGGCTGCTCACGACACATGACGGGAAGAAGGCATATGTTCCAAAGCCTGGAACTTAAGCCTGGAGGCCACGTAGGCTTTGGAGGCAATCAGAGAGGAAAGATTATTGGCTCTGGAACAATATGATATTCTGAACGCTCAAGAGGGTACAGAGTATACAATACAGAAACACAGATTGTGGAGGAGTCAATCAGTGTTCGTTTTGATGATAAGCTCGACTCTCAAAAGTCAAAGCAGAATGAATTCCTTGTAGGTGTGGAAGTTGAACACACAGGTACTGAAGACAAATCATCAGAAGCTCTCAACAGAGACACTCCCTCAACATCAGAAAGAGTAACTGCAAGTAATCCAACACCTTCTGTTGATCAACTCCAGAAAAGACCATCCAGAAGCAGCATGGATCACCCAGAAGAAACAATCCTAGGAAGGAAGGAAGATCCAATCAGAACAAGATCTAGCTTCAGAAACTCTGAAGAATCCCTCATGGGACTGGTTTCTCTAATTGAACCAACAACAATTGATGAAGCACTTCTGGAAGCTGCCAGTTTCTGGGAGAAAATCTGATCTCATGGTCCAGCAAAAGACAATCCACAATAGCTCTATCAACAACAGAAGCTGAATACATAGCAGCAGCTGGATGCAGCACACAAATGCTCTGGATGAAAAGTCAACTTGAGAACTTCAAGATATTTGAGAGTAACATCCATATCCTTTGTGACAATACTTCTGCTATTTGTCTCAGTAAAAATCCTATTTTGCATTCTATGGCTAAGCATATAGAAATAAAACATCATTTTATTAGGGACTATATACATAAAGGGATTCTAAATTTAAAATTTACTAACACAGACCATCAATGGGCTGATATCTTTACAAAACCTCTTTCTAAAGATAGGTTCAACTTCATTCTGAAACATCTCAGCATGAAGCTCTGCCCAGAATAAAACTGTTTTGATTCCATATCTTAACCTTCAGAACTTTGTTTATTTTTCCGTGAACTACTGATCAATCTTTCTTCAGATCTTTAGAAGTACAGATTATATCAGAATCTATCCATGAAGACCTGTGCGCTTCATTTCAAGGATAGAAATGTGCAGTTCACTCAAGCAAACAAGTGTCATCAAGTCATCAGCTACTTTCTGAGGCTGAACACGTGTTCACGTTTCTGAAAGGTCAAAAGCGTTGATTGGATGCATTGGGACACATGTCATGGGTAACTGTTTCAATATCTTTCTGAGTCCCCCAAAATCAGCTATCATTAAATGCTCATAATCATTATAATTTATTTCTCTCTCTTGCCGTTTATGTTTTCAAAATCCTTTTAAAAATCTATTTAAACACATCTCTCACCACTTACACCTTTTTACTCTCACTTTCATTTTCTCTACAATCTTATTGATTTCAGTTTGCATCCTTTCTTAAAACCCTTTCAATTTCTTCTCAAAACCTTCGTGTGAACATGGCTTCCTCAAGCATCCCTACTTCCAGTTCTCAGAAAACAGATTCCCCCGAACAATATGAAGAACCCTACAGAACTCTTCTCACTCCCATCAAAAATCTAGAAGTTCTTTCAGAATTGATTGTGGACTTCAACAGTCTTCAAGAAAACGGATTTAATCTCTCTGAAGAATTAAAGGCTCAAGGCTGGGACAGATATTTTGACCGACTGGTGGGTCCAACATTCCCAATTCTTGTGAAGGAATTTTGGATTCATGCTTCATCTTCCAACCATTAACTTACTTCATACATAATGGGGAAGAAGATAGTCATAACTGAGGACCTCATTGCAAGATTAATATGCTACAGTGGTGGTGGTGTACGATGCATTGACATGGTTGGAAGATGCGCTGATGTTGCCCTAATTGCTAGAGAAATCTTCACTCTGAGTCTTCCCTCCAGCAAGATAAGGGATCTAAAAGACCATCACAGAATATGGGCCAAGATTATTCTGGGATGCATAAACCACAGGAAGCCTACCAGCTCTCCTGACAACATCAATATTGATCAGCAATTTCTGATCTACTTCATCTCCCAGAAGATTAAGGTGAATCTGGCTCATCTGCTGTTTAACCATCTAAGGACCAGTGTTAAGGAAACCAGAGAAGAGGAGCGCACAAAAAGGGACCGGATACCCCTAGGAAGGCTTATATCAGATATTCTAACAGAGAATAAGCTGATTGATCATCTGACAGAAGCTCAGGAAATCATCTCTTTGGAAGCTATTGTTGGCAAACAACTGAATGCAAAGAATCTGAAGAAAATGAAGTTAATTGAGAACGTCAAGAAGGAACCCAATGTCACTTCTTTTGCAGCAATCTCCAGCAGAAGAATCCCTCTGGATGACTTTCCCCTGTTCTCAGAGATTGATTCTAAACTTGATATAATAGTCATATATCTGGATGCATGCAAGGCGGATGGTACAACACCAGATTTGAACATTCAGGATCTGCAGCAGAAGGCTCCAGAAGTTGTGTTGAAGAAAACCAAGAAAAGGAAAGCTGTAGCAGAAGGATCATCCCAGAGGACTCCTAAAAAGAGAGGTAATCCTTCTTTTGTAACTGTTTTAAACTCAATTTCTGTATCAACATCTATACCAATTCCCACTCAATCAGAAAACCCCACACCACAAACATTTGATGACTTTGACATTGATTTCGACCCCTCAGAAACCTTAACTCTTAGAAGATCTCGCTCCCTACCTCCAAATCCAAATATTGAAGCAACCCAACAAGAACTTGCAAAAGTTCTATCAGATATAGAGACCTTTGACCAACATACTTCTGCTCCCATGTCAGAAAATCCAAACTCTGAAACCACCATAGAAGCACCACAACCAGAAATTCCCCTCTCTCCAGAACCAGAAATACCACTACCTCCATCTCCTCAACCAGAAATTCATCCACCTTCTCCACAACCTAAACTATTTCAACCAGAAGTTCAAACTTCTGAGGCTCAACCTTCTGAATCCTGTGAACCAGAACCTCATAACGATCAATCAAACCAAACTGCTGATTCTGATACCATTCCCATTCCTGGAATCATTGAACCTCTGGCCACCCGTATGCCCCTAACCATTCTGGATATTCCCCAAATTCTCTCCTCACTAGAATCAACTCCACCAAACTCCCCAACTAGTCCAATAATAATTCCAGACTCTCCCACTCCCTCACCAAAGAACAATCCAGATGACAACATCAAGACTGTCATTGATTTAACGGTTTTTGAATGTCTTGCTGCCATAACCCACAAAACAGCTATCCCAAAACCAAAACCATCCGAACCCTCTCCAGATGTTGGTACCAGCTTATTGATGTTTGAAACAGAAGTACAGAAGTGGATCACTTCTCTGAAGCAAGCTAGTCTTGAGTTGATTGATCCTGCTGCATCAGACTACCTTTGGACAAGGTTCAGAAGATGGGTATGTTCTGAAACTCATAAGATGCAAGAACAGAGCTACGGACAAGTTCAACAGAACTTCAGTAATCTACTGAAAGTAATTGAAGATCAAGTTCTGAGCCAGCTGCTCAAGGAAGAAGTTCTCCCTCTGGACAATGCTCTCTAGTCTGAACATCGTCCAACATACAAAGTTCAACCAGAGTCAGAAGATCTCAATCTGACTGATACTCCAGAGCAGATGATTCCTGCTGAAGAACTGGGTAAAAAATAGGATATTGCAGAATGCTCTGAGAAGCATCCAGTCACTGAAGATCCTCAAGCTTCCTCCTATGAAAGGCAGACTCTAGAAGACCTGAAAAGATCTGATATTTTGATGAAGGAAAGAATGGATAAACAGGACGACAAAATTGAGGTAATCACGAGCATGTTAACCCAGCAATAGGAAACCAACATACAGATCAAGAGCATGTTGGAAGCCTTGTTCACGCGTCTACCTCCTCCCTCTTAGAATTTCCTCGTTTTTAAAATATGTTTATCTGTAATATTCTTACATTACTGTTGTTCTGAACTTTTCGTTGATTCTGGTTCTTAATATAAATGCATTTTGGCTCTGTTTATATGTTCTTTTTGATAACTGACAAAAAGGGGGAGAAAGAATGATATTTTTCAATAACGGATTACTGAGACATAAGTCTCAAACATTCTGATCTATTCAAATTTCTCTCTTCTGAAAAGCTTGAACAGGTACAAAACTCTGATAAAAGATACAGTAAGGTTCTGATGCTCAAAGACTCATGGAATTAAAGGGAAGTAATCAACTCAGGGGGAGTTTCTCTTCTTAATTCTATACGTTTTATTCTTTAATTTTAATTGAAAAATCTGGTTTTTGTCATCATCAAAAAGGGGGAGATTGTTAGAACATAGTTTGATTCTACAACCCTTGATTAGAGTTTTGATGATAACAAAATACAAAGAATAAATAGATTCAAAGATATATATATATATATATAAAACAAATGTGCTTCTTAAAATTATGTTTTGTATATACAGAAGTTCTGATGGAATCAGCATCAGAAGATCAGTAATATGTGCTACACGCTGAAGCTACCAGATTATACGCTGAAGCTTGATGACCAGAGTCTGCGCATAAACAAATACACTCTGACTCTGATCAAAGATCTTTACCAAGTCATCAACACTCTTAAGCGTTATCATAAGTTAAAGCAAAGAAGACTCTGAAGCGTTATTAATTATTCAAGACATAATTAAATGCTAACGGCTCTCTTCAGACAAAATCTTCTTCAAAAGGAAAGTGCGTTATTATCATTAAATTGGCTTTATGGACAACGTATCTTTGTCTTGCCTATATAAACAAGTCTGCTTGAGAAAAGACACACGCATGCACTCACATAATTTGCAAAGCCTTCAAAACCACGCTTATTCAAACGCTTTAGAAAATTCAGTTTATTCCAAGCTTAAGTTGTGTAATTATCACAGTTATGATATATTGTTTTGTTAGAAAACGTTAACACATCCTTGTTCAATTATTTGTAAAAGATTTCCTTGAGATAAACCGGTATGTGGTTGTACTCAAGAAGACTTTAACAGTTGTTAAAGTAGCTGTTGTAATCCTTTAAAAATAGTGGATTAAGACCTCGTTGGAGAGAGGAGAAATCACCTTGATGGGTGGACTGGAGTAGTTTGAGATCAAACGAACCGGGATAAAAATACTGTGTTTACAAACCATTTGTTTTAAGTTTTACAATTCAACCCCCCCTTCTTGTGATTTTCACATCTTCAGAAAGAAGTGAACCCAGAGCTTCTTGTCAGTGGTGTGCGGTTGTATTTTATGCACATAAGACTTCAGGTGAAGCTTTGGGCAGGAAACCCCATCATACTTAACGAATACTGGTATTTTGAATTTGTAGGGAGTGACAACCCCAGATATTAATCCCAAATCGTCAAAATCCAAACCAGGGATGGCTTGAATCTCCACGGACTTCATCCTATCCTCTAGATGCATGTACTTAACATCGGCAAGAGGATACTGCTCGTCAAAATATTCCTCATCATCGGACACTTGATCATTGATACACCCAACCTGGGTATTCCTAGCTTCTCCAATTTGATTTTCGTCTTCCTCAGACGAGTCTTCCACTACCGGTATCTGACAGATCGGCTCTTTGAATCTTTTACCCATGTTTACTAGGGCTTTCCTTTTTGGTTTCTTTTTGGATGCCAGCAACGTCATCAACTCTTGTTGTCCCTTGGCCAAGGTTAGCAGAGTCTCTTGAAACTGGGAGTTTTGTGCTTGTAGGTCTTTCACTGTTTTCTCGATATCCATCTTGCTGAAATAAACATTCGAAAGATAAGGAAATCTGTCGTGGAAAACCTGTTATGTCATGATGCATGGAAAATGTGTATGCAAATGATTTCAAGGATTTATGAAATTTAAATTTGTCTAGACAAAGAATGAACAAACGTCAATTTGCATTAATTAATTCAAAATGGTTACAACTTGCCTCTTTAGCTTATAAAGTAAGTTTCTATGATAAAAAGGTTGAACGCATCCTCTTTGAAGCAAGCTAGGCGTTCATGCTCTATTTTTCATATAGTTGCTTTGTAAGCTCCAAAACCCTTTTCTTGCTTGCGTAAAATTGAGCTTCGAAGGTGTCTCGTTCTTCTTTTAGCTGAATCCAACCCTTTTGTAAGTCTTCAAGAGAAGTAGGCATGTTATGATGGAGGACAGTATATGGGACTTCTCCTTCAGCAATATGCTCCATGATAACAGGTAGGATGGAGGGGTAAGGCATCACGGGCTTCTGAGTACGAGCTCGTACCCACCTAAGGTAAGGCTCAAGGGGAATATAATTGTTGTGTCCTAGTGTCTTATTATCCACTTTGTTTACCATCCTCCAAGCTCGCACAAACCTTTGACGGTAGCCTTGATTGTCGGTCTCGTAGTCGAACACCACTCCTCGGATGAGCATATCATGCAGACC
The DNA here is from genome assembly GCA_948472305.1 of Vicia faba. Lineage (NCBI taxonomy): Eukaryota > Viridiplantae > Streptophyta > Magnoliopsida > Fabales > Fabaceae > Vicia > Vicia faba. The sequence continues at coordinate 615,051,464 of OX451735.1, read as the reverse complement.
ATCTATTCGGGCATACCCAAACTATCGCAAAGCCAAGCAAGGGTTGTAAGTGATAACTCCCCTAATGCTAAGCAAAGGAACATTAGGGAATTCCCCACAACGGTCGATGATAGTAATGTTGTCTAAGGATCGAGAACACCAGTGAATATCTGAATGTCTGAGTGACATCAACCTATGGGACCATCTCAAACCTTGCTCGTTCTTTAACATAGATCGGGGGAGATGTGGAACAAACCATCTAGACAATATATGAGTTCAACACATGAGGGTCCCTCTTTTCCTCATAGTGCGAAAGTGGAGAGAATATAGGATATCTCCCAACAAAATAGGCACCGGATTGTGAGACATGAAGATTTTGACAGCATTTACATCTGTAAGTTGGCCAGGGTTTAGAAATAAAACAATCCCATAGATGAGAAGCGACAATATTTCTTCAAAAGCTTGGAAGTCCAGAGTGTTCCAACAATCTTGAGCTTTCTCCAACAAGAACTTGGCTAGGAACCCTTTGACACCACTTATTATTTCCCAATTAGTCGTGATGTCGGATTGTTACAAGTGTAGCGCTCGGGCAATCTCTTCAGGGCTTGGATCTCTTTCCGTACCGTCGAAATGTATTTGATTGAGAATAGGAATCCTCGAGTTGAGAGAATTCTTCCATAGTAGGTACAAGCTGGTAATCAGGAAAGGTGAAGCAATGGTGCAAAGGGTCGAAGAACTGGAAAAGCACTTTCATCATGTCTTCATCAATGCTCGAGGTAACCAAGTTTAAGAGGTGACCATGTCTTTCGGTGAATGAAGAATTCTCAGGAACCCTTGATGCTAACTCTTTGAGTTGAGAAGGAATTATTACGAGATTGATTTGGATAGTATTCTTGCGGGTGGAGGCCATGTCTTACAAAATAGAACAAAGATAAATCCCAATAATCCTTGAAACGGTTAGTGAAAAAATGCAACGGTATGATGTCATGATGTTATGTACAAGTAGACATATACACGCAAAAACAATTAAGTCCTTAGGTTTTAGGCTTGCATGGAGTCTTATAGGTAAGTACCCTCTTAAAGTTTAGTTGGCTCAACATGTCCTAGTAATAGTATCATGGTTCTAGGGGATCTCAATATCACTGATATTTCTTCATCGGGCATTGTTTCAGCACAAGCCTCTTTAATGGCGACCAAAATATACTGAAAGTATGATCTCAATGAGCATAGTATCGAGTATCAACCAAATTCGGACTGCATCAAAGCCGGCTACCTCACTACTTCCTAATGGCCAAGTTGGTCAAGTACAGGTTCTAAAGTCAGTTAGTGCTTCATGCCACCACACAGCGGCCCTGTATTCTCCTTGACTACTCAAGGGATATTGGTACCAACAAATGTGTCACACTAACGTAGTTATTGCTTAGACTATGTCGGTATACCCCACACAGTTTCCACAACTTATTGCTACTTACCTAAAAAAGGTGTCCCAATGAAAGCAAGTAAAGGTGATCTAGCCCTAAGGTAACCCCACTTTTAAGTATTCCCCAGCAGAGTCCCCAGTTTTGTAATACGGTGGGAGAACTGACTTGGGTGTTTTGCATTTTATCGTAATTATAGCGGTTAGCAAGAGTCGCCACTGACTTTTCTTTTATCCAATAAAGAAAAGGGTGAAAAGAACAGGAAAAACCTTTGATATTATTTTCTTGAGTTTGGGGGGTAGATTATGAAAAGGGAAGGTGTTAGAACCCTTTTCATCCATAGTTATCTATGGACTCTTAGTTGCTTTCTAGATCACTTTCTTTGTTTGAAAGTGTGCTTTGTGGTGGTTTTTTGAATGTATTTTTGAAAAGCGCCTTCGTTTAGGAAAACTTTGCAATGGTTCTCATCTTATAAGAACATATACAAAGTGTTAGACTTTTTGAAAATATTTCATGTTTTTTGAAAGTGTTTGGTGTGTGTTTGCAAGGATATTTGTTTTGAAAGTGAGCAGGCAACTAGGAACGTTTCTACCTACTCAAAAGTCTTTTATTCATTTCCTCCTTTCCTTTGATATTTCTATCCTACCATTGATTGGTAAGAAGCCTTATCTTTGGATGTAGAAGGGACGAGTGTGGGTCACCGTATAATCATGATATCAATGTTGTGAGATGTCTTAGCATTTCTCTTGAGGGACTAAGATCATTTGTAAGGCAACATTCGAAGCGTCATCGAGGGGTTATGATCTTGTATTTTGATTGTTCTTTCTAAGACGTCTCACATGCGTAACATGACCATTTTTAGGCATCAAGTGGAGTTAACCCTAGGGGTGCATGTGCTAATAGTGCATTTGATTTGCATGCATTTAGTCTTTGATTATGGGTTGTCTACTTATTGTTTTTTTTATCGTCCCATACAAATCATACTTTACTAGCATTTATATGAAAGCAGTAAATTGCGGAAAGTAAATATTCTACGCTATTACAATCATTAGGGGATGGGGTGTAAAAATTTACAAATGGGGATTGCAAGAAATTAAAGTCCTAATTAACTATTATAACCATATTGAAATAATGTACAAAGAATGTAAAATGGATTTGTTTTGTTTTTGTTAAGAGAAGAAATGAATTTGCTTTAGAAAATATTTTAGTTTTTTTTTTGTTTTAAAAGAAATAAAGCAAAGTGTATGAATATAAAGAATTTTTGGTATTTTTGATTAATGAAAATAGAAGTGATATTAAAAACAAATAATGAAAGGGAAAAGAATCAGAATCAGCGCGTTGCTGAAAAAGGGGAGAGCAGAAGTTCTGACTCTGGTGTGCTGCAAATCAGAAATAACATGTTAGCGAGAATGTGGAAGGCCAGAAGTTCTAGATCCCGGCGCACTGAAGTTCTGAGGTTGCTGGAAATAAAGGAAAGTCTAGAGGTTCTGATTGCTGAGGGAGTCTAGAAGCTCTAATGTTACTGGAAGGTTAGATGTTTGGTGGCTGGGAGAGTTTAGAGGTTCTAATGCAATTGGAAACCTAGAAGTTCTGGTAATGGGCAAGTGAAGTGTCAATGCTATTGGATGAGAATATCTAGAAGTTCTGATCTAGGATCACTGTTTTGATAAGCAAATGGTAGGGGTTTTATCTAGAAGTTCTGGTCCAGGGTTATTGTTTGACAAATGGTGGGGTAAAATAAATCAGAAAATAAACATAAAAAGGGGTTTCTGGGGCTAGAACTCAGGACCCTTAACACTAATGTCTTATGCGCGCACTCTCTACCACTAGGGTGGTTATACATCCAGTATTAGAAGCAAAAACATAAACATATATCACAAAGTAAGTTCTGATGATGAACTTTATCTCCTTCTTCATGCCAGTCAGAGTATCTGCAGCTTAGCCATTTCTCAACAAAAATAGAAAATGCAAACATAGCAGTTGTGGCAGTTTTCGTCATGGTTTCAGAAATATAAAATATCAGAACTGTAAATTAGAAGCAAGCATGAATTTTGCTAATCCTAATTCTGAATCCTAATTTCCTCAAGAAGTTATGAACTGAAATTCTCTCTATTTAGGCAAAAATACATGAAATATATGAATATGTATAGAATCAGAGTCAGGATGTCTACATTGTATTTTTGAACATGCAAGCCTATTAATGCCTAAGTAATGAGATACAAGTCAGAAGAAACTTACCTTGCAGTTGGAAATTGTTCAGTGAACTAGAACCTGGTTCTGATTACTGTGATGTTCTGGGTCAGCTTTCTCACGTTCCTAGAAAGCTAAAACAAACCTTAACTTAAGTTATGAATGGCTAGAATGTTCTGGTACAGCCAAGAAGCAAAGTTCTGATTTTGAAATGGAGGTTTGCGGAGATTGAATTGCAATCTGTAAACAGAAGTTGGGATCATTTCTAAATGTATATTAGAAATTGTGCGCGTGATTTGGCCAAGAAATGTGTAAGAAAATTAGAGTTTGGGATTAAAAAACAGAAGCTTAGTAGGTTTTTGTGTTTATGTTTGCAGTTTGAAACTCTTTGAAATTTCAGCAAAGTTTCAAGGTTTTTTTCTCAAATTCTCGACCTCTTTAACAGTTGCAAATGAAGTTCAATTTATAGGCAAGGATTTAGGAGCTTGGAGAAGCCAAGAGTACAACCATCTTATGTTAGGGCGCTGGCTTGTTCTTGAAGAAAGTTTAAACAAGTATGGTTCAAGGCATAAAGTAGGGTGGTTATAAGCTTTTAGCCGTGCCTAATCTGAATTTGTAAGCATGAATTATGGAAAATTACCCTCAGAAGCAAAAGTAGAGCATGGGCCCAACATAAACTTGTACAAAAGTTTGCTTTTCAAGGACAACAATGACACTTCTATGCCACACGTGGGGAAATCCTTTGGATAAAGACTCAAAAGTGGATGTGAGCATTAAATAATGATGAGATTTATCAAAACAAAAAACCTGCAATATTAGATTATGTATCATAGATTAATCTAGATCAGAAGTTCAACATCAGCGTAACTTAGAACAAATATCCAACTTCTGATCTTTGAATCTCCCTGCTCCAGCATGTTCTGAAAAAGTTCTCAGACTTTTCAGAAAGCTTGTAATACGCTTTGTAGACCTTCTTTGGACCTCTTGAAAACTCTTCCTGAACCTACGTGAAAACTGGCCCAGAAGTTGTAATCCAAATTCTGATTTGAAAATGCTCAAAATTTACTAAGTGTTTTAGTTTCAGGGACGTGTCTTCAAGAATGTATAACTTGAAATCCCATCATTTCCAGGAGAAATTATGTTCTACAATGTCTTAGATCTCATTGAAATCTACAACTGTTTCGTCAGAAGTTCTTCCTGAATCAACTTGCATCATGGTAAAAATATGGGCAGAAGTTATGAACTTATCATCTTTTCTTAGCACTTAGAAAAATTTCCAAGTGTTTAGAATTTTGACTTTTTCCAAAGTAATTTTGACTTTTGATTTTCTTAATGAAACAAACTTCATATTCTAACATGTCTTGATTAGATATGACTCTTGAAACTTGATTTTGATCAAAAAGTCAAAGTTTTACTTTTCAGTGTGTATTTTGACCATTTTCCCTTGTGCCAAATCCAAACCTAAATTGATGTATCAATGATTCAACTTGATGTCATGGAAGATCTTGTGAGAGAATCCTTGAGAAATGAGAGGGCAAGTTTTATAGTACAACACCATCTTGTGCGAATTCCAATGCTCATTCATCGATCAAATCTTGAATCTTATATTTCAACATCCAACAGCTATCAGTATCATGTCCCGAATTGTTGGAGTGACATCCACACCTTTCACTGGGATGGTAACTAGGAGCGGAAGTATTAGGATTCCGAGGAGGATCCTTCAATGTGACCAAATTCAACTTCAACATGTGTTGCAAGTCTTGCAACATCGGCATGTTGAGTTTTGTATATTGCCTATTGGATGTATCCTAGTTATGCCGATTATCCTGTCGTTGTTGGTGAGGTTGTTGTTGGGCTCATGATATAGCAGCAATTTGGAAAGGTCTACTCTACACCAAGCCAACTTCTTGTCTCTTTGGGGTCTGATTAATGACTTGATCCCCAGCCCCGACTATTTGTTTCATACGGTTGCATCCGTCTTGATGTAGCTTGTTGACAAGAGTTCTCAACTCTTCTTGTCCCCGAGCTAAGTTTTAGATAAGAGACATATGTCCTAACATCTGAATTATCATTGTTGCTATCCCCGCTTGCAATTGTCTTATCTGAACCTCCTTGTCATCTTCAGGATTATTATTGGTCATGCTCTCAATGAAAATTATTTTCACTTCTTCTTGCCCCTTGGATAGATTCAGGAACATTTCTTGAAACTGAGCACTTTGGGTTTGAATATCCTTGATAGTCTGTTCTAGAGCCATTTTTACTGAAATAAACAGTAAGCGGATGAGGAAACCTGTATGGAGAAAACCTATTATGATGTCATGTATGTTATGTGGATTCAATGTTTTCAAGGACTTGGAAGATTTAAATTTGTTTAGACAAAAGGAACAAACATCAATTGCATTAATAAGTTCAAATTGATTATAAACATGCCTCTTGGGCTTACAATGGAGGAAATAAACACAAAATAAACTCCTAAGACAAAAAGGTCGAGCGGATCCTTTTGGGTGCAATGTAGGTGTTCAAACTTCGCTCTTCATGAAGCTGTCTTGTAAGCTCCAAAAGCTTCTTTTCACTTGCGTAGAACTGGGTTTCAGAGGTGTCTCGCTCTTCCTTTAGCTGAATCTAAGCTCTTTGCAAATCTTCAAGAGAACTAGGCATGTTAGGATAAAGGACAGTATACAGAACATCTCCTTCGGCAACAGGCTCCGTGATGATAGGTAGGATGGCTTCATAAGGCATCATGAGGTTTTAGGTGCGAGTTTGTACCCACTTGAGATAAGGCTCCAAAGGAATGGAGTTCTTATGCCCCAATGTATTGCTATCAACCTTTTTAACCGTGCCCCAAGCTCGTATGAATCTCTGACGATAACCTTGGTCATCGCTCTCATAGTTAAATGCAATTCCTTGGACAAGTGTATCATGAGGGCCATCCCTCCTTGCATACCCAAATTGTCGCAGAGCCAAACAAGGATTGTAAGTGATACCTCCCCTAATGCCAAGTAGACGAACATTAGGGAATTCCCTACAACGGTCAATAATAGTAATGTACTCCATAGATCGAGCACACCAATAAATATTAGAATATGTGAGTGACATAAATCTACTAGACCATCTTAGGACTTGCTCATTTTTTACAACAGATCGGGACAGGTGCGAAATAAACCACCTAGCCAAAAGAGTAGTGCAACATATAAGAAGCCCTCTTCTCTTCATGGTGCGAGTGTGAATAGAATGCAAGATATCCCCAAGCAAAATGGGCACTGGATTACGAGATAGAAAGATTTTGACTATGTTTACATCTATAAATTGGTCCGGATTGGGAAACAGAACCATGCCATAGATGAGAAGAGCCAATACTTCTTCAAAGGCTTGTAGGTCCAGAGCATCCAAAAAATCTTGAGCCTTCTCGAACAAAAACTTGGCTAGGAACCCTTTGACACCACTTCTCGTTTCCCAATTGGCCACAACGTCGGATCATTGAAAATGTAGAGCTCGAGCAATCTCCTTGGGTCTTGGGTCTCTTTCAATACCGTTGAAGGGTAGTTGATCAAGGATAGGGATTCCCAAGAGTTGAGAAAATTATTCCATGGTGGGCACAAGTTGGTAATAAGGAAAAGTAAAGCAATGGTGCAAAAGGTCGAAGAATTGGAATAACACTTTCACCATATCCTCTTCAAAGCTTGTTGCAACCAAGTTGACGAGACAGCCGTATTTCTTGGTGAAAGAAGAATCATTGGGGACCCTTGATTCCAATTCCTTGAGTTGAGGAGGCACTCTTATAAGGTTGACTTGGATAGTATTTCTGCGAGTGGAAGTCATGTCCTACAAAACAGAACAAAAGTAAATCTCTAGATCCTTGAAATGGTTAGTGCAAAATGCCATGGTATGATGTCATGATGTTATATACAAGTATATACACAAGAAAAGCAAACAATTCGTTATGTACAAACAAAGCAAACAAATCCTTAGGTTTAGGCTTGCATAGAGTTTATAGATAAGTACCCTCTTGAAGTTTAGTTGGCTCAACCTGTCCTAGAAAGTAACCGGGTTCTAGGGAATCTCAATATCATTGATCTTTCTCCATCGGTAATTGATTTAGCATAAGCCTCTTTATTGGAGACCAAAATATCCCGAAAGTCCAATCTCAATGAGCATAGCATCGAGTATCAACCAATTTTCAATCGGAACCAAAGTCGGCTATCTCACTACTTCCTAATGGACAAGTTGTTCAATTAAAGGTTTTAAGGTCAGTTAGTGCTTCATGACACCATACAGCGGTCCGGTATTCTCCTTGACTAAACTCAAGGGCTACCGGTACCAACAAATATGTCACACTAATGTAGCCATCACTTCAACCATGTCGGTATACCCCACACAATTTCCACAATCTATGTCTACTTACCTAATGGTGTTCCCCGATCCGGGTAGAGGATCAATACAAACCCAAACAAGGACCATAAATATAAAGAAAACAAATCAAACAATGAAAGCAATTAAATGTGATCTAGCTCTAAGGTAACCCCACTTTTAAATGTCCCCAGCAGAGTCATCAGTTCTATAATATGGTGGGAGAATTGACTTGGTTGTTTTGCATTTGATTGCAATTGTTGCAGATAGCAAGAGTCGCCACCGAATTTTCTTTTATCCAATAAGGAAAGGGTGAAAATAACAGGAAAGACCTTTGAGATATTTTCTTGAGTTCGGGGGGTAGATTATGAAAAGGGAAGGTGTTATCACCCTTTTCATCCATAGTTATCTATGGGCTCTTAGTTTCTTGCTAGATCACTTGAAAATTGCTTTGTTTGAAAAGGTGTTTTGTGATGGGTGTAAGTTTGAAAATATTTTTCAAAATTCCTTTGTTGTGGCTAACTTTGTAATGATTATCGTCTCTATAAGAATGCATACAAATTGTTGGGTTTTGAAAATAGTTCAAAGAGATATTTGTTTTTGAAAGATGTTTTGAAAGTGTAAGTGTGGAAATGGTTTTATTTTGCGAGCAAGAAAATATGAGCGTCCTACCTACTAAAAAATGTTTATGTTATTTTCCTCCTCCTTTAGATGTTGCTACCTTACCATTTATTGGTAAGAAGCCCCATTGTTGGATGTGAAGGGACAGGCGTGGGTCAATCGTATAGTCATAGAAGGCAACTTAAGAGAGGTTTTAGCAATTTTCGTAAGGGACTAACATCGAGGGACTACGATCTTTTTTATCGAGGGTCTTTGCTAAAACGCCCATATTTGAGGGACATGACTATTTTCCGAGGCAACAAGTGAGATTACCCTAGAGATGCATGTGTGATTAGTGTGTTTGATTGCACGCATTTTTGTCTTTGAATTAAGGTTGTCTAAGATTGATTTTAGTCTTGCCATACACACCCTAATTTACTAGTATTTATATGAAAGCGGTAAATTGCAGAAAGTAAATTTACTACACTATTACATCATTTAGGGATGGGGTGTACAAATTTACAAATGGGAATTGCATGAAATTAAATCCTAATTATCTATTACAACCATATTGAATTTGAATAATGTATAAGAATTGAAAGGAATATAATGTACAAGACATGAATGAAAAGAAAATGAATTTGTTTTAATTTTTTGTTAAAGAAATATTTTGGCCTATTTAACTAAAAGGAAATTTAATTAAACTAAAGAAAAATTAAGATTAAATTAAGGAAAATGTTTTTTGGTTTTTTTCATTGTAAGAAGTTAAATAAAATAAACTAAATAATTTAAATATTTTTAGTGTTTTTGTGTAGAAAACAGTTTTTGTGTTTAAAACAGTTTTTGTGTAGAAAACAGTTTTGTGTTTTGCTCCCAGGGCCTGGTTGTTAGTAAGAAGGGGGTCAGAAACATAAAACTGTCGAAGCCCAGGTGTGCTTCATGCAAACAAGACAAAGTGAGAAAACATGAAAAATGAACAAAAGGTCTCGCTGAGGCTTTAACCCAGGACCTTCTACATGGCAAGGCTTTTAGCACGCGCTATTTGTACCATTGGGGTAGTCAATTTTATTCGTTAGTTATACAGTTTGCACTAAATATAAAATGAACTCATGGCTTCATCTTCTTCCTTCGAGCACAGGGATGTATAACTCATTTGTTAAGCTTCAAAAAGCTTCCTTTCTCAGCCAAATCGAAAGATTTTAAACATCAAACCTGCACAAAATCTTAATACGAATCTAACCATATAACTTTTAAAAGCTATGGGTCAAAGGTTAGCATGAAGTACTAAAACTAAGACCTAATTGTTCAGAGATGAACTTTTTAATGTACAAGCAAAGACAATCAAAACTATGGACATGGTTAGCTTCCTAGACATGATATCTACATTTTTCCTTCATAAAGTATATACAAATGATGTTTGAATGAAGAGTTCTAAGTTTAAGAAAACTTACTTCTTGGAGTGAAACTTGAGGGACTTCGACAGAACCTCTAGGAACAATTTGATGATGGATTAAGCCTTCTTCGACCTCCCTGAAGCTAATGGGATCACTACCTTGATTTAAAGGTCACTGAATCGAAAGGCTGGTATATGAAGCTGGGAGTGAATTGAAAGGCTGGTATATGGAAGCTAGGGAGTGAATCGAATGACTGGTATATGGGAGTTGGGAGTGAATATAAAGGCTCATTAACGCATGAAGGAATTTGAGATTTTTTTGTGTAAGGTCAGGATGTGTCAAGTTTTATGCTTAGCTTTGTGCTTGTGTGAGTTTTTTTAGAGTTCTTGGGATTTTTTTAGAGTTCTTGGGAGCTTTTGAGAGTTTGAGAGTGTTTTAAGATTTTTCAACACAACAAAAATTTGGCCCCTTGATTTGCAAATGGTATCTATATTTATAGAGAAAAGGTTTGAGAAGTTGGAGTAACCATATTTGTAAGATAACAAAGTATGGTTTGATTGAAAACGAAAAAATTAAGTTGAATGAATTTTCATGGTTCCCAAGTTCAAGTACAAGCGGGGCCTGATGTTTGTTGGGTGTAGGAGATTTGACTCAAGCTTTTGATGTTGCTTGTTGTGATACGGTGACAGAACCGACTGTTTAATATTGTTTTGCGTTTTTTTGTTTGCAAATGTCGCGGTAAGCAAGAGTCGCCACCGACTTTTATTTCATCCAATCATGGAAAAAGAAAAAGAACAGAAAAAACCTTTTTTCGAGATATTCTGAGTACAGGGGGTAGATTATAGAAAGGAAAGGTGTTATCACCCTTTCTATCTATGGTTTTCCACGGGCTCTTAGGTACTTGCTCATTTTTCAAATTGCTTGTATGCGTGCTTGCTTTGAAAATGATTTACTTCATGATAGCCCTTGTATCAGTCCTCAAGGATGTGACGAAGTTGTTTTGAAAACTGTTTTTGAAAGGTGTTTGTGTGAAAAGATTTGTTTTGAGCAAGTACTTAAGATTCTACCTACTCGAAAAAAGATTGTTTTTGTTCTATTTCCTTTGGACAACGCTATCCCACTATTAAGGAGTAGGTAGAACCGTTGTTGGAGTTTGTAAGGGACGTTCCAAAGGGACGAATACAATTATTAAAGCAATAGTTAGAAAACTTTAGTAGTAACCCTAGAGTCTTAAGATCTTTTCGAGGCGACGCTTCCGAGGCAACATTTCCAAGGCAACATTCGAACGGGACAATTTGATCTCTTTAGACTGGAGGGCAACCACTAAAATCTCCTATGCTTAATGATTGTGTACCGAAGGCAACCGAAGTGAGGTAAACCCTAGGAATGAACATGTGCGAGTGATTTGTTTCATTTATTTTAATCTTTGCACATTAGGGTTTTCTAACTATTTTAATTTATCATGCATTCTTGCCATACAATCCTATTAGCCATACATCTAGACAGTTAAAAGTTGCTGAAAGTAAAAGCGAAAATAAACCTAGTTATTATATGACTTTGACAGTTACACAATTGCCTTGACGTGAAGTAAAAAATGCGGAATTTAAAATCCTAATTAAAACTATTACAACCTTGAAATAGTTACAAAATAATGGCAAAAATAATAACAAGCGCGCAACAAATTAAATACGAGAGAAATCAGGGTTTTGACCCTTGACTAAACCTAATTGCCATTGATTAAAGAACAATTATTTTTGTCATTTTTTTGTTATTTAAGAAAATAAGGAATAATAAAAAAGGAACCTAATTACTAATTAGCTTAAGTTAAGAAAAATAATTAAATCACCTATTTTTGTGTTTTTTGTTTGAAGAAAAGAAAATAATTAAATCAAAAATTTAAACCTAGTTTTCTAATTGATTTTAATTATAAAAACAAGTTAAAGTTTCCCTAAATTAAATAAGCTAATTAATTTAATTTAACTTGATAAAAAAACCTAATTCTATTTTTTATGACTTTTTTTTATTTTTATGATTTTATCTAAAAAACTGATTTTAAAAATAAAATGAATAAGGAATTAAGAATAAAGAAAACAAAATAATAAAAAGAGAGAAAAAAACTGAGAAATGAGCCTGTGTGGTTAGAAATTCATATCTTTTTGTGAGTGCATATTTTGAACTTGTGGGATGAAGATGAATTGTAGGGAATTGCATCCTCTTCAAAATGAGCTTTGGATGGAAAATTTATGATAAAGCATGTTGTGATCGGTGGGAATGAGAACTGACTGTTTTGGAATGCTGGTTCGCGTTTTGCGTTTGTTTTCGCAAAATGTCGCGGTAAGCAAGAGTCACCACCGTCTTTTATTTTATCCAACAAGGAAAGGACAAAAGCACATAAAAATTCATTTTTTTGAGATATTTCTCGGGTTCGGGAGGTAGATTATAGAAAGGGAAGGTGTTAGCACCCTTTCTATCCGTGGTTATCCACGGGCTCTTAGGTACTTGCTCATTGTGTTTTCAAAAGTTTTCTTTTCCTTGTGTTTGTGGGTTTGAAAAGAGTTTTTGTTTTGAAGAGAGTGTAAGTGCGAAAAGTTTTGTTTTATTTTAAAAGGAGAAAGTACTTAAGAACCATCTACCTACTCGAAAAAGGAATTAAACTATGCTAATGTCCTTTAGACAATGCTATCCCACTATTGAGGAGTAGGTAGCATCGTTGTTGGAGTTTTCGGGTCAATTCGATTAAGGGACGTGTGGTCACTAAAGCAATGTTAGGACGCCTTAGTGGTAACCCTAATGTCTTAGATCATTTTTTCCGAGGCAACCGTTTCGAGGAAACTTATGGTCTTTGGACAAGAGGGAGACCTCTAAAACTTCCTATACTCAATGTCCACGTTCGAAGGCAACCAAGTGAGGTGTACCCTAAGAGTGGCATGTGCGAGTGTGTTACTTCGGTTAATTTTATCTGTACATTTCATGGGTGAGCTATATTGATTTTAGGTTAAAGATTGATCTTGTCATGCATTGCCTATTTATCAAACATCTAACAGTTAATATTGTGCGGAAATTAAATTGCGGGAAATTAAATCTAAACTATTACAAGGCATCGGGTATTTACATCGCCAAAAACAAACCCTTTAATTTAAATTGCGGAAAATAAAAGAAAGCGATAAATAATGTCCTAATTAAAAGTTATTACATACCAGAAGCAATTACAATATTGGAAATAAATGGATCGCGTGCAAGAAAATTAAATCGGCGTATTTTTTAGGGTTTTGACCCTTTTTTGAAAGAAAGCATGTTTTTTTATTATTTTTAATTTAAAGAAATTAAACCTAAACTAATCATTAATTAATTAATAAAAAATGATATTATTGGATTTTTAATATTTAAGGAAATAAAGTAAAAATGATTAAAAGTTAATTAAAAACCTAATTCTACATTAGTTTTAATTTATTGCAAAAAGTATTAAATGTTAAACCTATTTAAGACTAAGTTAATTAATTAATATTTATTTATAAAAATAAAATGGTGAAATTTATGAAAATAATATTTTTATGGTTTTTATTTTATTATGAAAAAATGTTAATTGGTTAATTTAAATAATAATAATAAATAAAACAATTAAAATAAAAAATAGAAATATGAAAAGAAAAGAAATAAACCAAATGGGGGGTATGGGCCCAATTTGGAGGTGAATCTGGAAATTCCAAGCCCAAAACGTCCAAGCCTGCTTTGACTTTTCCAACTCCCTATGCGCTGGTTTACTAGAGTTCATGGTAGGCGCTCAATCTTGGCCCTTGGATTTGATCTGAAGCCATTTGGCAAACATCTGAATGGAGGCTTATGGTAGGCTACGCTCTTGATGCTGCATGGAATTCCCTGAAAATAAAATGCAACAAAGTTTTAGGGGACCTGGGATTCGAACCCAGGTCCCATGGGTCTTTCCACTCACGCTTCCACCAACTGAGCCATGATGCTTGTTTGTTAATAAAATAAGCGCTAATCATTATATGTGAAAAATAAGCAATATACTGGAAATAAAAAAAACGCGCGGAATTTATTTGAACAGGCTAATGAAATACGAACACGTCTTCATCTTCTCCAATGGCCATGGTATATTTTCCTGTGGATTTGAATCCGCAACAAAATTCGTGGCATCATCCTATAATGAGTTCTAGGTCACAAAAATGCAAACCAAACCCATCATCTTGTTCGTCTCGTTCTCCAAAATCCATCCATGGCCATGGCTTGTCTTGATTTTACCTGTAATCGAAACGCCTAAAAACAAAGAACAAAAACCCTAGCTTCGGGCATGGCGATACAGGCTACAAGAATGCAATTAAATTATGCCAAAAGCTTCATAATGCAACGAAAAGCATGAATATAAAAATATTTAGGAAAAAAGATGCAGGAATCCAAGGTTATGAATTTGTGCACAGGGCTATGTTCTTGAGTACTTACAGCGCTGTTTAGGAGGTCTCAAGGCTTGGTTTTGATTGCTTTAGCTCCACTGGATGTCAGGCGAGGAAGCTACGTTGAGATTTTGGACTGAATCGAGCTCTAACCAAGATTTTGATCTCACACTTTTTCAAACTTTTTTTCCAATTTTTGTTTCTTGATTTTGGGCAGCTTTTGGTCGTGTTCTTGATGTGTATAGCTTCTGTGTGTATAAGGGATGGCATTAGGTTAAATCTTGGGCCTCCAATCCTTGTGCATTGAAGATTCAAGATATGATATGATCTCCATTAACAAAGCTTCCAAAATTATGCCAAATCCAAGATTTTGTTCACAACCATGCTTGATACGAATTTGATTGGGTGTATCATGATATTTGAAAGTTGTAATGATCACAAAGATATCAAGCTATTAAGATTTGGATTTTATTTTGATATAAATTGATTAAAAATGAATTAAATCAATAAAAATCAAATAAAATAGAAAAATTAATAATTGGTCATGAAATTGAGGATAGAACACGTGTGTGGTGTGACAAGACCAAATCAAGTGGAAAAAAGTGGGCCCTTTTGTCAAAAATTGGAGTTTTTAGGATAGTTGACTTTTGGCAATTTTGGAAAAATACCCAACTTCAACAATGCATAACTTCTTCAATTTTTAACTTTTGGAGGGTTTTTGGTACTTTTTAGAAACCCTGAGATGTCCTATAACCAACCCTTTTGGTCTCATCTCATTTTGATATTCCATGCTCAAGTTATAAGCTTTGGCATAAAAGGTGTTTTTGTTGACTTTCAAAAATGACCTATAATGTCCAAATTTGTAACTTCTTGTGAGTGCATTTCTTGATCTTGTGGTGTGAAGATGGATTGTATTAAATTTCATCCTCTTAAAAATGAGCTTTGGATCGGTCATTTATCATAATGTATGACAAAGTTATGCTTGGTCAAAGTTGAGTTGACTTTTCCTACAAAACCCTAATTTAGCAACTTTTGAATCTTGATGAATCTTGAGAAATCCTTGATGAATCATGATCAACCCTTGATAAAATGATGAATTATCCTTAAAAATGATAATGTTGACAAAAAATATTGAGGTTTGACTATTTGTAGGTCACAGTTGACTTTTGCCCTAGCACAGTCGATTTTTGGGCTTCTTGAGCAATTGACTGACCAAACTTCCTCTGCAAGGCTTGAAATTTGACATGGATGAACTTGAGAACATATTAGGACATTGGGGAGAATTTTATAACATTTGGATGTAAGTACCTTGATGCAACACAAAACCCTAATTTTGAATTGACTGCCTTAGGATCTGATTTGACTGTCCAACTCTTGAGCCATCTTGAACAACTTGGAGATGATTCTTGACATGTCTTGAGAAATATGGGAGGGAAAATTTTGGGGTACAACAGTTTCCCCTGTTCAATCTTCTTAAACCTGAGGATATAGATTGGCGTTCGGGCCTTTCGTGATCCGAAGGTGGAAGATGATTGAACACTAGAGTGCCCAGAAATTTGCACTCGCATGAATTAGCATCTGCATTGTGATGTCGGGGATGGGCTTACAGATGCCATTTGGAGATTATTGGTAGGTGGTTTTGTCTTTGCTGATGGGTTGTCTCTTTTGACAGGGTGTCTCCTTTGACGAGTTGTCTCTATTGACGGGTTGTCTCCATTGACGGGTTGTCTCCATTGACGGGTTGTCTCCATTGACGGGTTGTCTCCATTGACGGGTTGTCTCCATTGACAGGTTGTCACTATTGATGGGTTGTCTCCATTGACGGGTTGTCTCCATTGACGGGTTGTCTCCATTGACGGGTTGTCTCCATTGATAGGTTGTCTCTATTGACAGGTTGTCTCCATTGACGGGTTGTCTCCAGTGACAAGTTGTCTCTATTGACAGGTTGTCTCCATTGACGGGTTGTCTCTATTGATAGGTTGTCTCCATTGATAGGTTGTCTCCATTGACGGGTTGTCTCCATTGACAAGTTGTCTCCATTGACGGGTTGTCTCCATTGACGGGGTGTCTCCATTGACGGGTTGTCTCCATTGACGGGTTGTCTCCATTGACGGGTTGTCCCCATTGACGGGTTGTTTCCATTGACAGGTTTTTCCTCAGAAAAATATTTAGGAATCAATTTAACTGATTTTGTCTCCATTGACTAGCTTTGCCTTAGAAAAATCTTTAGGAATCAATTTAACTGATTTTGTCTCCATTGACATAGTTGAGAATTTGACTGCATCTTTCCTGAAAGGTAAAGGTCAGTCATATGCAATGCATGATATGGATCAAGCAATGATGTTCTCAACATAAATGAGATTGTATGGTATGATGCGTATATGCATGTATAATGATGTATGGACATGTAATGTTTTAGCTGGGGGTTTTAATGATAAATTCCGCTGGGGATTCCACTGATGAACTCCACTGGGGATGGATTACTATTACTGGTGACACTGAATCTGTTGAGGATTGAACTCCTGCTTGGAGAAAGGAAAGTGTAGCGGTGAAAATCGGAGATCGAGCTATTAATTAACTCGACTCGCAAAAGCAAGAGCCGCCACCGCGCTTTATTATTTCCAAGGGGAAAGGGAAAAGAGAGAAATAAAACCCTAAAACATGCAATGTAAAATAATACTTAAAAGTAATGAAAATACAATGCGTTTTTGAAAGAGATCAAGAGTTTGGGGGTTGGTTATACAATGGGAAGGTATTAGCACCCAATGCATCTACGGTACTCCGCAGGAACCTTTTAGAATATCTGTTTTTTGGTTAAAATTGTTTGTTATATACAAGGGTGTATTTATCTACAACTATGTTTGCTTAAGGGGAAAGAAATGAGTTTTTATTATTGTGTTCGTGAGGGTTTCGCGACCCTTTGCCTACGTATCCAATGAAGGAATCAAAACACCGTAGTTCCTCTAGAAAAAAGTTGATTTGTTTGTGTTTTTTAGTGGTCGACATTAACGCACGCATTCTAGCAATAGACACGGCCGGTATCACGGTAGAACGGAGATAACATGCCCTTGGGGGGAGTTTTGATTTGTTGAGTGTTTTGCGGGTTTTAAGATATATTCAAGTAAGGATTAAAGAGTGTTTTTGGATTTTTTGGTTTGTTTACTTGTTGATTATATCTTGCCATACACTCCTAATTACTAGCATTTGTATAAAGTAAATAAAATGCAGAAAGATAAAATCCTACGCTATTACAACCGTATCGAAAGGCATAAAAAAATGAAGGAAAAAATAATATAAAAGTAAGAAAAATGAGTGTCTTTCGACCCAGGCAGTAGCACCATTCGACTTGCATTTTGTTGGCCTCCTTCGATTGGGGCTGACAACAGCAAAGTCACGTCTTTGGATTAGGCTTTGGCACCAGTCAGGTCATGTACTTCGATTGGAGGCTGGCACCAGCATGGGAGTGCCTTTCGTCTGAGCCTGGACTTAATGCAAGTGTGCCTCTGGCTGGGCCTTTCTGCCTTGTTGCCTTCTTCGATTGGGCCAGTGAAATCAGTGTGAGCGTATCTCTGGCTGGGCCTGGAAGTCAGTGTGGAAACCAAAGGCTTCGTTTCATACTCCTGGTTGTCTCTTTCATTCGACCTGGAGAAAGAGGATAGAAGCCAGAAGCTTGGTTTCCTATTTCCTGTTTCCTGTTTCTTTCATTTAAAGCATTAAATGGCAACATGGCCTGAGGCCATGCTAGTATTTGTTTGGTAAACAATTTAACAGTTAAAGCAAGTTCAAATAAACAGAAAGCAAAAAAACGAAAGGGTTAGCTCTGAAAAATAACATGTTAAAAGGGTGGAAACGAAAGGAACAATGGTATGTACATGTTTGAAATGAACGAAAATATTATTTACATGTTATGTCATGAAACGAAAAGTTCAAAGGTAAGAATAACTTACCTTGCTTCAGGCCTTGAATGGATGTGGGATTCGAACTTGAACTGCTACCTGGACGTTTCTGGAATTCGAAGAATAGTCACAGTGGGTTTGCTTTTGGTTCGAAGGGTTGTCACAGAAGGTTGTCTTTTAGTTTGAACAAAGTTCTATGTATGGGGTCTTCTTCAGAATCGAAAGAGATGAGTGTTTGGGATTCTGGGTTTTGATTTCTCAAGTGTTGATGAACTTGAGAGTTTTGTTCTGTTTGAGAAAATTTGGGGGATTCGTTCCTCTGGTCCAAAGATCCTCCTTTAAACATGTGTTGGAGCCTCTTATTTATAGGCAAAGTTGGCTGAAGCTTTTGGAGGGAAAACAAAATAATTTGAACAATTTGAGTAAACTTCTCTTTGTAGCCCTCGAGGGACAGTGCTTGTATGCTATTTCTGTGCAAGAATGAGGCAGTGTTTCAGGACTGCTGTGCAGTAGTTTTGACCAGTGTACCATGCCTGAACTTGGCAGCAAGCATCTTTGAATATTTCATCCTTTCATTTTGACCCTCCTTCGACCAGATTCTTCTTCAAAACATATTGTTCAACTTTCCTCCAACAAGTGTCCTTCGAACAAATCACCTTTGTGCATCATTTGAAGGGGCCAAATGTGTGCTTCGAATGGACTAGTAAGGCGTACCCTTCGACATGGACTCATATTATGCCCCTCAAGTCCACCACTATATGTCTTTTGAAGGGGCCATCAACCATGTGCTGAAGCTTGTCAAGGATGGAAATGCAGAATACTAAAGAGAAATGTTATCCAGTCGAAGCTAGTACAAACATAGTCAATGTCTTGTCGAAGCCTGCATGGAGGAAGTCTAAACTTTGTGAATCCAAGCAAGCACACAAAAGTTCAACGCTCAAATAAAGACTTGCATGAAGGGAGCCACATGCCCAAACGAAAGAGGCATGCAGGAGGCAAAATGTCCAGATTCGAAAGAGGAATACATGAGGCAAAAAAAGTGAAAATTGAAGGACCCCAAAAGGGAGCTTTTTGCCTTGGAATTGAAGGAAGTTATAGGAGGCTTTGTACTTTGTGCATGCTAGCAAGGGGGATGCCTTTTGCGTGCAAGTTGTGGCTCAAATTAAAGTTGTGAGAGGCTAAGTCTGCAAGAGGCCCTTTGTGCAAGTGGATTTGAAGGATGCATAGAGATGGTTACTTTGTCCCATCGAAACTTGTCCAAACGAAGCAAGCATGCAGGAAGCAAACTTGTCCAGTCGAAGCAGGCTTTCAGGAAGTAAACTTGTCCAGTCGAAGCAGGCTTGCAGGCAGCAAACTTGTCCAGTCGAAGCAGGCTTGCAGGCAGTAAACTTGTCCAATCGAAAGGTTGAATCGAAGGAGGTTTCAAATCCAAACGAAGGATGTACCTAAACTTGCATTCGAAGGAGACTAAGAGTCAATCGAAGAGTGTTGAATCGAAGGAGACCTGTCAGCACATGAAATCAAAGAAACAAAAAACACACATTTCGTGCTTGATTAGAAGTTAGTGATACATAGGTTAAGAATATTCAAAACACTTGACAATTTCTGCATAATCAATGCTCGAAGGTGAGAGGTTAAAACCGACTGTATTTAGTGACCTTGAATTTTGTATAAAAATGCAAAAAATAAAAATGGGATCTTAGGTCAAAAATTGGGGTATGACAGCTGCCCCTATTTAAGTTTCTTCTATCTGGAGATATGAAGATTGTGATCTTCATTTCGACGAGATTGAAGGGACTTAAATATAGAATACACAATTTTTGGCTTTAAGATACCGGAATTATTTTTGTGATCTGATATGAATGTAATATTTTGAATTTAATAAGGAATGATGTTGTATGAGACAAACTACTGCTGGAGAAACCAAGCACATTATACAGTAACCCCACAGGGGAACAAATTATAATTCCACTGGGGAAACAGAGTCATAGACTTCAAATGAGAGACTCTTATTAGAGAATAACTTTGAGGGAAGAAATGCATGATTTACATAAGTGTTGAGACTGAAAAATAAATGATTGACATCAGCACTAAGGCTGGCAGATGATGATTGACATTAGCATTGAGACTGGCAAATGATTGGTATCAGTACTGAAACTGGAAAATGATTGGCATCAGTACTGAGACTAGAAAATGATTGGCATCAGTACTGAGACTGGAAAATGATTGACGTCAGTACTGAGAGTGGAAATAAACATTTATGACTTCTGAATTTTACCAAGAACGGTAACACATTTCTTCTTTAACCCAGATATCGCTTGAAAAGGATAAAATACAAACTTCCCCATGGGACTTTTCCGAAAAGATGTCGTTTGCTGAGTAAACATTATTGTTGGGGATACACAAGCTTCTCAAATACAGAGGCCGCCACTTGCTATATTTCAAAGGTGTCAATAACATACAAGTTTCTCATGAAGAGACCATCGCTTGCTGTTTTTTTTCAAAGGTAACAATAACATACAAGTTGCTCATGAAGAGACCGCCGCTTGATGTTTTTCAAGAGAACAATAACATACAAGTTTCTCATGAAGAGACCGCCGCTTGCTATTTTTTCAAATGTAACAATGACACACAAGTTTCTCATGAAGAGACCGCCACTTGCTAGTTTTTTCAAAAGTATCAATAACATACAAGTTGCTCATGAAGAGACTTCCGCTTGCCGTTATCTCAAAGGTATCAATAACATACAAGTTGCTCATGAAGAGACCGCCGCTTGCTGTTTTCTCAAAGGTATCAATAACATACAAGTTGCTCCTGAAGAGACCGCCGCTTGCTGTTTTCTCAAAGGTATCAATAACATACAACTTGCTCATAAAGAGACTGCCGCTTGTTGTTTTTTCAAAGATACCGACAAAATATCATGAAGATATTGCTGGAGGTGAGAATCAATAATTTCATCGAGGATGGACAAACAGCTCATGAAGAGACCACCATTTGTCATAAAGAAATTCAGAAATGATCAAACTACTCAAATAAAGTGTCAATCGCTTGTTGTCACGTCGATATTCCAGAAGAATGTTATGATAACACTACTAGGGAATAAAGTTCATCTTCAATGGGGAACCATGAATAAATACTTCCTGAGGAGACCAAGTATTTACATACGCAAGATCAATGCACTCTCCATCTAGATTTCACAGCTTAGAGAGATTCACAAAGTAACATTTATAATAGATAAAACGTAATCCAAGAACAAACTGGAGAGAAACAGTCAAAGAAGACCCTACCAGATGAGGAATAAACTCAACCGAGACTTATCCTATCCTGAGACAGAAAGGAAGGCTAAAGCAACAACTCTTCCATGAGGAATAAACTTAGAGGGGAATTAGAAAGGATACAATTTATGCTTAAGTTGACACTCTATTTGAGAAGAGGAAATATGATAACCAAAGTATACAGATCAAGAACATCAACAAATGTTAATGTGTATGCATGATGCAAGCATGAATGAATGAATGAATGAATGAATGTCATGTATATGCTTACAAAACAGATATAGGAGATAGACTGAAGATGATAAGACATCAGAGCACAACCCGACACTTGGATAATCACAACAAGATGGGAACATTACTGGAGATAGAACAAAAGCCATCATTGGAGCAAAGTCCTTTTACAAGGCTTAAGCCTCTCTAGAGAGGAAGATATTTTTTTGGTAGAAAACCCAAAGTCTAGTCTTCTATCGTCAACAATCCATTGAAAGGATAACAACACAAACAATGCTTCAGCTGGAAAAAAATCTTGCTTTGCTAGAGACACTGGGAACACCACCCTCTGATAATGTGTGCAATACATATCACATATCTTGAAAAATATGGATTTCCCCAGGGATGAATTTTGGATGCCCCAAGTTTACTGCTGATGAGCTGCGTGATGCACGACAATTCTTGCAAATAACTTTACTTCTAAAATACCCCCCAAGCTATATGGTTGATAAGGAGAAATCGTCTCAAGAGGATTTTACAAAAGACCTGGCATTCAGCATGCTCTGGTGTCTTCAAACTCTTAGAGAGATTCATCAAATCTCGACGTGATTGCCCCGGATTGACTATAGTTGGCACAACAAAGTCTTCAAATTTTTCCCAAAAGGGTAAGCAAGTTGGGGAAGTATTAACTGGGAAAAGCAACATGTTCGTGCTTAAGGTCTTCATGTGACATGCCCCCTGATATGATTTTTTCTTGAAATGATTCTCCAATTACTCAACATAGTTTCAGGCCTTAAAAGAATAAACTCATCACTAGTGCTTATATGTGAGCTTCCTTGATATCAAACAAATGTTTTGCAGTTAGAAAAAGTTTATTATGAGAATGAAAATTCTAATGCAACAGTTATGTAAGTCTTGAAGATTTTGAAAAGATATCGCACAAATTTTGCGAGTTAGAGCACCATTTATTTTTGTATAGGAAAAACATATGATACCAACATAACTATTTAGAACATTCATGGGAGTCAGGAACACTATCTCATTGAAGTATGCTTTCAAAATAACCTTGCTTCAATTAGGACTTTTGAAAGTTGTAACGTGGCCTGGTTCACGGTTTTAGAAAAAAGGATTTAAGGCTCAAAATTATTTGGTGCCCACCCATTCTTCGTGATGTTCTCCAAACCTATGTTCAGTTAATTCAACATGAGTGTTCATCTCTCAAAAGGATTTTGTGACGATTAAGGAAACGACGAGGCTTTCGGAGTAGAAACCACCCTTATGTCTTCGTGTTTGTAGTCACCAATTTGTTCTTTGCTGGGGACTTTTCTTTGTAGTCCTTTCTTTGCAATTTTTATTTTCCCTAACTTTTGCCTGAACTAATTCTTTTGAATTGATAGTCCAACGGGATGCCCTAATTTTTGCCTAAGTCTCTTGTTTTTTAAGTTTTCGACTTAGCAGGCTTTTTTTTTATATTTTTACCTTTTGAACAAAATGTGTGACATTAACTTGTCTTTACTTGTTGAGAGGATTGTGACTGCCTCGTTTCTTGATGAATGAGGGATAACATTGTGGTTCCGCATCTTCTGGATTCATTATACACGAAGGATGGCCCTCGTAGTTTCTCTTCAGAAATATCTTTCTTATGAATTTTGAACACTCAATCAGATTAACTGAAAAAACTACCCTGCCCCAGGTTAAAATTTGAGGGTTTTTTCATAAAGAAAAGAAATTCCTACTTCAAGGCTCAAAAGGGGTTAGCAAGGGATTATCTTCCTTATATCTCCGGTGTTTAGGGATTTGAAACAATGCCTGTACATCGTCAGCAAGACTTTATCCAAAAGCATACAACCAGAGATTTTGTTTTTTAGATCATCATCCTCCCTTCAATCTCTGCCTAGGCAAGAGAATGAACAACAATTTGGTATCATAGTGCAAAAGCAATTTAAAATTTGAAAACAAATATGAGTGAAACGAATGAATTTCTTCAAGACAAACATACTCATTGTATTAAGATAATCATTCAGATGCAAACAAGTTCTTACATGCAAACAATGTTTTGATAAACAAGAAAAATTACAAAAAGAAGAAATAAGTTAATAATCTGGGAAGGCTTTCCATCTGGACTTGAATTACCGAAAACATCCTTTAAAAATCAAAGTCACCATCAATCGTGTTTACTCTTCGGCACATGCTTGATTTGAACTTCAAAACCAACGTCCTTGAATGACAAGATACCACTTTTGACCAACTTCTGAACCTCAATCTTCAAAGCAAAGCAACACTCCAAGTCATGCCCTGGAGCACCTTGATGAAAGGTACAAGTCAAATAAGCTTTGTAGTACCAATGTATCTTCTCAGGAACCTTCAGTGGAGGTCGGGTCTGAACCAAATTCCTCTGCATCAGGATAGGGAACAACTTTGTATAGGTAATTGGAATTGGATCAAACTGGGTTTTCCTCTGATTAGGAACTTTCCGATTCTGTTGATGAATAGGAGAAACATGATGATTCTGGCGATGATTATTTCTTCCTCTGGTTCTCTTCTTGGAAAAGTTATTATCAAACTTCTTCACACCATTAGCTGAGCTACCATCTTCATATAAACATTCCTTTTCGACATCTTCTTCTAGACGCACTCCCACACTCACCTTGTCAGGAAAGTCATTAGGTGTATTAACCATCACCTTATCATGAGAGAATGATTTTAGAGTTTCAGTGAATACTTTTATCATCGCTTCCTCCTTCTAAGAAGGATTGACTTGGGCGGAAACCAAAATTTCAACCAAACCAGTTAAGCGCTCCGTACTAGCTTTCAAATTAGTTATCTCTCTACGGAGTTCAGAAACCTCTTGCTTGATATTCCCCATTGTTCTCTTAGCGTGAGCGTTGTACTGGTCAGACCAAAGGAAAAATAAGACTTGGAAAAAGACCTTTGAAAGTGAAACAAAAAAATGTAGAATGATGTATGATATGCAAAAGAGAGTTTTTATTGGACTTTCAAGGAACTCAAGATATTAAGTTGTAAACATTAAAGTATGAAGATAGAAGATGAATTTTAAATTGGATCAAAGCGTTGATCAAGTTATCATCAAGATCAATCATCCATTTTGGTGGATTAGGGTTTCCACCCCCATCAACACCCAAGATCCATTGAGCTTGACAAAACTTGTGATATTTACAAAGAAAGACTTCCAAATTCCTTGAAAATCAAGTGAAAACGGGTTTCATGGATGCATGAAGGTATGGCTATGCAACAACCACAAGCAAGGTCACAAATAAAGTCGAAAGGTTCAACGTCACGAGCATGGATTCAAAGGTAAAAAACATCCCCAAGGTATGTACTAAAGGTTTAATCACACCTGTAAAACATGGTTCTAAAAGTTCCTAGAGTCTACATTCCTCCTTCGGATATTACCAACGTCCCGATTACTCAGTAATTAGCAATATTCTCAAGAGAAACTCGTCTGAGTGCAGCATCGCATGACAACTACTTCTGGATTACTCCGTTATAGTCTCCGCACTACACCTAAGAGGCCAAGCTGGGTTAACGGTTCTACGGTTCTCAGCTTCTCTGGCTCCCAGGTCGAAAGCAATAATATCTTCCCGATTACTCGGTAAACAAATACTACGTTCAAAGGGGCTTCCACTGAGTGGGGGATTTCATGCCTCCTTCTTCGGGATTACTCCCTCAAAGTTAACATGACTATACCGCCCGTCTTATTCCTAGGTGTAACTTAGTCCGGGTATAGGACTTGTCCTTTGCAAAAACCCAAATAACCACAATATAAACATATAATCAAACAATCAAATAATGATAAGACAGATAAAACAAACTAAGCTTAACCCACTTAGGGATGGACCAGCAAGAGGTCAATCTTTCCCCAGCAGAGTCGCCAATTCTGTAGCCGTGAAAATCGGAGATCGAGCTATTAATTAACTCGACTCGCAAAAGCAAGAGTCGCCACCGCGCTTTATTATTTCCAAGGGGAAAGGGAAAAGAGAGAAATAAAACCCTAGAACATGCAATGTACAATAATACTTAAAATTAATGAAAATACAATGCATTTTTGAAAGAGATCAGGAGATCGGGGGTTGGTTATACAATGGGAAGGTATTAGCACCCAATGCATATGCGGTACTCCGCAGGAACCTTTTGGAATATCTGTTTTTTGGTTAAAATTGTTTGTTATATACAAGGGTGTATTTATCTACAACTATGTTTGCTTAAGGGGAAAGAAATGAGTTTTTATTATTGCGTTCGTGAGGGTTTCGAGACCCTTTTCTTACGTATCCAATGAAGGAATCAAAACACCGTAGTTCCTCTAGAAAAAAGTTGATTTGTTTGTGTTTTTTAGTGGGCTACATTAACACACGCATTCTAGCAATAGGCACCGCCGGTATCGCGGTAGAACGGAGATAACATGCCCTTGGGGGGAGTTTTGATTTGTTGAGTGTTTTGCGGGTTTTAAGATATATTCAAGTAAGGATTAAAGAGTGTTTTTGGATTTTTTTGGTTTGTTTACTTGTTGATTTTATCTTGCCATACACGCCTAATTACTAGCATTTGTACAAAGTAAATAAAATGCAGAAAGATAAAATCCTACGCTATTACAACCGTATCGAAAGGCATAAAAAATGAAGGAAAAAATAAGATAAAAGTAAGAAAAATGAGTGTCTTCCGACCCAGGCAGTAGCACCCTCCGACTTGCATTTTGTTGGCCTCCTTCGATTGGGGCTGGCAACAGCAAAGTCACGTTTTTCGATTAGGCTTTGGCACCAGTCATGTCATGTACTTCAATTGGAGGCTGGCACCAGCATGGGAGTGCCTTTCGTCTGAGCCTGGACTTAGTGCAAGTGTGCCTCTGGCTGGGCCTTTCTGCCTTGTTGCCTTCTTCGATTGGGCCAGTGAAATCAGTGTGAGCGTGTCTCTGGCTGGGCCTTGAAGTCAGTGTGGAAACCAAACGCTTCGTTTCATACTCCTGGTTTTCTCTTTCGTTCGACCTGGAGAAAGAGGATAGAAGCCAGAAGCTTGGTTTCCTATTTCCTGTTTCCTGTTTCTTTCATTTAAAGCATTAAATGGAAACATGGCCTGATGCCATGCTAGTATTTGTTTGGAAAACAGTTTAACAGTTAAAGCAAGTTCAGGTAAACAGAAAGCGAAAAAAAGAAAGGGTTAGCTCTGAAAAATAACATGTTAAAAGGGTGGAAACGAAAGGAACAATGGTATGTACATGTTTGAAACGAACGAAAAGATTATTTACATGTTATGTCATGAAACGAAAAGTTCAAAGGTAAGAATAACTTACCTTGCTTAAGGCCTTGAATGGATGTGGGATTCGAACTTGAACTGCTACCTGGATGTTTCCGGAATTCGAAGAATAGTCACAGTGGGTTTGCTTTTGGTTCGAAGGGTTGTCACAGAAGGTTGTCTTTGAGTTTGAACAAACTTCTATGTGTGGGGTGTTCTTCAGAATCGAAAGAGATGAGCGTTTGGGATTCTGGGTTTTGATTTCTCAAGTGTTTATGAACTTGAGAGTTTTGTTGTGTTTGAGTAAATTTGGGGGATTCGTTCCTCTGGTCCAAAGATCCTCCTTTAAACATGTGTTGGAGTCTCTTATTTATAGGCAAAGTTTGCTGATGCTTTTGGAGGGAAAACAAAATAATTTGAACAATTTGAGTAAACTGCTCTTTGTAGCCTTCGAGGTATAGTGCTTGTATGCTATTTCGGTGCAAGAATGGGGCAGTGTTTCAGGACTGCTGTGCAGCAGTTTTGACCAGTGTACCATGCCTGAACTTGGCAGCAAGCATCTTTGAATATTTCATCCTTTCATTTTGACCCTCCTTCGACCAGATTCTTCTTCAAAACATATTATTTGACTTTCCTCCAACAAGTGTCCTTCGAACAAATCACCTTTGTGCATCATTTGAAGGGGCCAAATGTGCGCTTCGAATGGACTAGTAAGGCGTACCCTTCGACAGAGACTCATATTATGCCCCTCAAGTCCACCACTATATGTCTTTTGAAGGGGCCATCAACCATGTGTTGAAGCTTGTCAAGGATGGAAATGCAACATACTAAAGAGAAATGTTGTCCAGTCGAAGCTAGTACAAACATAGTCAATGTCTTGTCGAAGCCTGCATGGAGGAAGTCTAAACTTTGTGACTCCAAGCAAGCACACAAAAGGTCAATGCTCAAATAAAGACTTGCATGAAGGGAGCCACATGCCCAAACGAAAGAGGCATGCAGGAGGCAAAATGTCCAGATTTGAAAGAGGCATACATGAGGAAAAAAATGCAAATCGAAGGACCCCAAAAGGGAGCTTTTTTCCTTGTAATTGAAGGAAGTTATAGGAGGCTTTGTACCTTGTGCATGCTAGCAAGGGGGATGCCTTTTGCGTGCAAGTTGTGGCTCAAATGAAAGTTGTGAGAGGCAAATTCTGCAAGAGGCCCTTTGTGCACGTGGATTCGAAGGATGCATAGAGATGGTTACTTTGTCCCATCGAAACTTGTCAAACGAAGCAAGCATGCAGGAAGCAAACATGTCCAGTCGAAGCAGGCTTGCAGGTAGTTAACTTGTCCAGTCGAAGCAGGCTTGCAGGAAGCAAACTTGTCCAGTTGAAGCAGGCTTGCAGGCAGTAAACTTGTCCAATCGAAAGGCTAAATCGAAGAAGGTTTCAAATCCAAACGAAGGATGTACCTAAACTTGCATTCGAAGGAGACTAAGAGTCAATCGAAGAGTGTTGAATCGAAGGAGACCTGTCTGCACATGAAATCAAAGAAACAAAAAACACACATTTCGTGCTTGATTAGAAGTTAGTGATACATAGGTTAAGATTGTTCAAAACACTTGACAATTTCTGCATAATCAATGCTCGAAGGTGAGAGGTTAAAACCGACTGTATTTAGTGACCTTGACTTTTGTATAAAAATGCAAAAAATAAAAATGGGATCTTAGGTCAAAAATTGGGGTATGACAGAAAGAAGTTCGCTGGGGATGATCTTATGCTTGCTGGGGAATATCTTTATACTCCACTGAGGAATATTAAGATCTTCTAGGGATACCAAACCTTTTTAGCGCTGATGGTGGATGAACTCTGCTTGGGGAGAGTATTGCTGATTTGTTCATAGTTGCAAGTCTCAGCTGGGAGAGCTACCATTACTGCCTTATTCTGTGGGGAGTGAAGGTATCTTAGCCATATTCTTCAGCTGAATGTACCTTGGTACCTGGTGGACAGAGCAATCTTGTACGGTTCAGACAATTCTTATTTGCCCCTGTTTCTATTATTACCAGTAATTCATCTTTCGTTTCGCATGTAAATATTTATGATCAGCAATTAATTTCAAATGCATATATCAAAAATGAACATTGGACGTTCTTTGCAAAACAAAACAGATAAAGGAAAAACAGCTTGAAATTTCTGAAAATGAATTTGTATTGATTTTGAAGTTTGGCCTGAAAATAGGCATTTTTGTACAAGAGGCTGACGTCCTAGTAGGATAACGCCGCTGAAGAAATAGAATTTATACAATTTGTGAAAAGGAAACAAAACAGCTATGTGAATAATCCCATTGGGTTCCAACTCTGCTATTGCCTTTATATCTTCAAGCATCTCATCACTTTGTTGCTTAGTTAAAGATGAATCTGATTGATTAGTGACATCCGAGCTTGATAGTCGATACCAAAGTCTGGATGCGAGGTGATCCAATGAGACATAGTGTTACGCTTTGATCCCTAACTTTTGCCTGGACTGCCCTTTCGGGTTTTCAGTCCATCGGGATACCCATTTTTTCCCAAGTCTCCTTTTCAGGTTTTCGACTTGTCGGGTGTACAGATTTTTTATTTTCATCCCTTATTTTTACCCGAACCCTTTTGGTTCGTCGGGAAGCCCTTATTTTTTCCTAGGCCAGTCAACCTAGCGGGTCTTTGATTATGCGTAGTATCTTTTTACTATGTCTGCATTGACGGGGTGAGGAAGGTCGTCAACCTCCATTGTGGTTAGAATCATAGCTCCTCCTGAGAAAATGATCTTAACCACAAATGGCCCATCATAAGTAGGGGTCCATTTGCCCCTGGGATCCCCTTGAGGTAGGATAATGCGCTTGATTACCAGATCCCCAACTTGATACTCTTGTCGTCTAAATTTCTTGTTAAATGCCTTGATCATCCGTTTTTGATACGTCTGACAATGAAAAATAGCAGTAAGTCTTTTTTCGTCAATTAGGTTCAGCTGATCAAGCCGGGTCTGAATCCAGTCATCTTCGCTTAAATCTGCATCCTTCATGATCCAAAGAAATGGTATATGAACTTCAATAGGCAAGACTGCCTCCATGCCATAAACTAAGGAATAGGGTGTTGCCCCTGTTGACGTCCGTGCTGAGGTACGGTACCCATGAAGAGCAAATGGTAACATCTCGTGCCAGTCTTTGTATGTCACTGTCATCTTCTGCACAATCTTCTTAATGTTCTTATTTGCCACTTCGACAGCCCCATTCATCTTCGGCCGGTAGGGAGAAGAGTTATGATGCTGTATCTTGAATTGCTCGCAGAGCTCAGTGATCATCTTGTTGTTGAGATTGGTGTCATTTCCCATAATGATCCTCTCTGGTACACCTTATCGACATATCAGATTATGCCGAATAAACCATGCCACGACGTTCTTGGTTACAATAGCAAAGGAAGCTGCTTCAACCCACTTCGTAAAATAATCAATTGCTACCAGGATGAAACGATGCCCGTTGGATGCCGTAGGTATGATCTCGCCGATCATATTAATGCCCCACATTGCAAAAGTCCAAGGTGCTGTCAAAACATTTAGAGGAACTGGAGGTATGTGCACCTTATCAGCATAGACCTGGAACTTGTGACATGTCCGAGAATGCTGATAACAGTCGACTTCCATTGTGGACCAGTAATATCCTTCCCGGAGGATTTTCTTTGCCATGGTATGTCCACTGGAATGAGCTCCAAAAGTACCTTCATGCAACTCTGCCATGATCCTTTCTGCTTCAATCTTATCCACACAACGCAGTAGGGTCGAATCATAGTTACGCTTGTAAAGAATGCCATTGCTGATGAAGAACTTCGCCGCAAACCTCCTCAGAAACTTCTTGTCATTAGCAGATGCACCCTCGGGGTATTCTTGAGCTTCAAGGTACCTCTTCACCTCATGATACCAGGGCTTTCCTGTTACTTCTTCAGTCTCAAAATCACAGCAATGTACAGGTTCGTCCAATCTTTCAATGATAATCCAGGGAGCCTCGTTGTCCCAATTGACTTTGAACATAGAAGACATCGTAGCCAGCGCGTCTGCCAACTGATTCTCCTCTCTTGGGATGTGTTCAAAGGTTATCTCCTCAAAATGGGGAAGCAATGTCAACACATACTCCTTGTAAGGAATAACGTTTGGGTGTTTCGTATCCCACTCGCCTTTGATCTGACTGATCACGAGAGCGGAATCTCCGAAGACACTTAGAAACTTAATCCTTAGGTCAATTGCTGCTCGAAGACCCATAATGCACGCTTCATACTCCGCCATGTTGTTGGTGCAGTTGAAACATAGTCGGGCGGTAAACGGAGTATGAGAGCCTTTTGGAGATATGATCACAGCGCCAATGCCATTACCCAAAGCGTTTGAAGCTCCATCAAAGTACATAGACCATCGGGATCCTTCCTCAGGTCCTTCATCCGGTCCAGGTGTCTCACAGTTAGTTACCAACATGATATTCTCGTCCGGAAATTCAAAGTTCATAGACTGGTAATCATCCACTGCCTGATGTGCCAAATGGTCTACCAATACACTTCCTTTGATTTCCTTTTGAGTCGTGTATTGGATGTCATACTCAGTCAAGATCATTTTCCATCTTGCTATTCTTCCGGACAAGGCAGGATTCTCGAAGATATACTTGATTGGATCCATCTTTGATATCAACAGAGTAGTATGAGTCAACATATACTGTCTCAGCTGGCGAGCAGCCCATACCAAAGCGCAACAATTTTTCTCGAGCAATGAGTATCGGGTCTCACAGTCGGTAAACTTTTTGCTAAGGTAGTAAATAGCATGCTCTTTTCGGCCAGACTCGTCATGTTGACCCAGCACACACCCCATTGAGTTGTCAAGTACTGTCAAGTATAAGATCAGAGGTCTCCCTTCAACTGGTGGCATCAGAATAGGTGGCTCTTGGAGATACTCTTTGATTCTTTCGAAAGCAGCCTGACATTCATTGTTCCAACGTACTACTTGATCTTTCTTCAGCAGCTTGAAGATCGACTCACAAGTAGCAGTTAGGTGCGAGATGAATCTGGCAATATAATTCAGACGTCCCAGAAAGCCTCTAACTTCTTTCTTTGTTCTGGGAGCTGGCATCTCTTGTATGGCTTTCTCTTTTGCAGGGTCAACTTGAATACCTTTGTCGCTCACGAAGAAACCCAGTAGCTTACCAGATCTCACCCCGAAGGTGCACTTGTTCGGGTTTAACCTTAACTTGTACAACTTCAGTCTGTCAAACAACTTCTGCAGATGGTCAAGGTGTTCTTCCTCAGTCTGGGACCTTGCAATCATATCGTTGACGTATACTTCAATCTCATGATGGATCATGTCATGAAACAAAGCAACCATGGCACGCTGATATGTTGCCCCAACATTCTTCAGTTCAAAAGGCATGACCTTGTAGCAAAAGGTACCCCACTGAGTAACAAAGGTCTTCTTTTCCATGTCTTCGGGAGCCATCTTGATCTGATTATAATCGGAGAAACCATCCATGAAGGAGAAAACCTTATGCTGAGCGGTGTTGTCAACCAGAACGTCAATATGAGGTAGAGGGAAATCATCCTTGGGGCTTGCCCTGTTCAAATCCCTGTAGTCAACACACATTCGGACCTTACCATCCTTCTTCGGTACAAGAACCACATTGGCAACCCACTGCGGGTAAGAAGTAACTGCTAGAAAGCCGGCGTCAAACTGTTTCATAACCTCAGCCTTGATTTTCTCAGACATCTCTGGGCACATACGGCGAACCTTCTGTTTTACTGGAGGACAATCTTCCTTGGTAGGCAGGAGATGAACCACAATGTCAGTATCCAAACCAGGCATATCTTCATAAGACCAGGCAAAGATTTCAACATAGTCACGCAGCATCTGAATCAACCGTTGCTTCACACTAAGCTCCAGATTTGCACCAACCTTGACCTCCTTCTTGTCTGTCTCAGTACCCAGATTCACTTATTCCACCGGATCTTCATGTGGCTGAATGACCCTCTCTTCCTGGAGTAACAGTCTTGCAAGTTCACCAGGCAATTCGCAATCATCTTCACCTTCGTCTTCGGCTAAGTTGATCGGATTTTCGAAGTCATAACTGGCAGTAACAGAGTTGTTACCAGTAGGATCCAGAGTGGATGTGGACCTGTATATGTGAGTGTGTGTAAATAGTTGTTTTGCAATATATAATAAAGAAAGACAAGGAGCACAAGATTTGAAATGCAAGAACGTCCAATGCTTTTATTAATGATATATGAAAATGACACACAAAAGCCCTCACAAATGAAGCCACGGTGCCCCGGGTAAGACACCGGGCCATAAAGTTTCAAAACATTGTCTATTACAAATTCAAAACAAAAAGTTTCATTACTAGGTGATAACAGAAATGGGCATAGAATCCTTAGTTGTCCAGTTTCTTAATCCACCATTGGCAGTCGGGTAGATCCAACTGTCGATATCAAACTCTTCATCATCATCATCCCTGATAACATTTACACCTGCCTCTTGTTTAGGCTTCTCTGGTGCTCCGAACTCGATCTCTTTCACATCAATCAAGTCTTGTACCTTACTTCTCAAAGTCCAACAATCATCTGTATCATGCCCCGGGCTATCAGAGTGATAAGCACAACGGGTATTAGGGTTATACTTCGGTGATGTTGTATTTGAATTCTTTGGGGCTTCCTTTAGAGTCACCAGATTGGTCTTCAGCAACTGTGGCAGGATCTGAGATAAGGTCGTGATGAGACGAGTGAATTGCCTCTTAGGTCTCTCGTCCTTTTGTTGATTGTTGTACTGAGGAGCACCAGTAGGTTCTGAAATAACAACCGCATTGACAGCTTGGCGGTGTTCGGGTCTATTCTTACTTCTTGTACTGTAGACATCACTGGACTCTTTCTTAAACGGCTTCTTCTTGGTGCTTGATGAAGCACCCTTCTGTATCTTACAAGCCTTAATACTAGCTTCAATCCTCTCACCAGTCAAAATAAGATCTGTAAACCCAGATGAAGAGCTTCCAATCAAGTGGTTGAAAAATGGACCAGACAGGGTCCCCAGAAACATATCAACAAGTTCCCGATCAGCTAAGGGTGGTTGTACTATTTCGGCGAGGTCCCTCCACTTCTGAGCATAATCTTTAAATCCTTCACCCGTTCCCATTGACATACCTTGGAGTTGGGTACGCGTAGGAGCGAGGTTGGAGTTGTACTGATACTGCCTGTAGAATGCAGTAGCCAAATCTTCCCAACTGCAGATACTGGCTCCGTCCAACTGATAGAACCACTCAAGCTGAGTCCTTGAGAGACTGTCTTGAAAGAAATGGATCCATAAGTTCTTATCAGCAGTGTAAGGCTGGATCTTCCTCACAATGACCGGAGGTGCAGCTTCGGACAGGAAACTTCGTCATACTTGGCAAAGGCTGGTGCCTTGAATTTATGGGGAATCACCACCCCAGATGATAGACCTAGATCTCCGAAGTCCAGACCGGGCACCTTCTGAATTTCCATAGCATTCAACCGGTCTTCTAGTTTCTTGTATCTATCCTCGGCAGGAGGATACTGTTCTTCATCGTAGTCCGTCTCGTTGTCGGAGACCACAGGGCTAGGAGCCCTCCTTTCTTGTGGACTATCTTTCCCTCCAGATGAGGTGGTCAGATCAACTTCATTATGTAGCCTGTTCCCAAACCTGTGTCATGTGTTAAACAGGATGGTCCTCTTCTTTTTCTTCTTTTTCTCCTTCAGAATCAGGGTCTTCAGGTCTTGCTGACCTTTAGCTAGACTCATGAACAACTCTTGAAATTGGGCATTCTGGGCCTGGAGGGCCTTGATGGCTTGCTCAGTTGAAGGTTCAGTAGACATGATGATCGCTGAAATAAACAGCGAAGAAGATAAGAGACCTGTAAAGGGTACCTGTTTATGAAGTGCATGAGATGAAATGCGTATGATTTATGATTTCAAAGACAATCGGGATTCAAATTTGTAAACAAGAAAGGAAACACACTTTATTAGATTTAAACTTCAAAATTTAAATTGTTCAACAAATTGCCCTTAAGGCGTTACAAGAATGGAAATACTAAAAAGTAAACAAAAAACTGGAAAAGAAATCATCAAAGGTCCATCAATGCTCCCATGGTCTCTTTTTATCAGTGCGGACATAGTCGTTGAGAATCCGCTTGTTCTCCAATTTCCTAGTCAACCTTTGGATCTTCTGCTCCTGCTCGTTGAACTTCTCTTGGTAAGAATCCAGTTCTTCCCGCAGTTGCATCCAAGATCTCTTCAGTGTCCCAATGTCAGTGGGCATATAAGGATGGAGAATGGTTGGAAGAACCCCTTCTTCATTAGCAACTTCAAGAGTGACAGGACGGACAGCTTCATATGGCATACCTAGCTTCTGGGCACGGATGCGGGCCCATCTGAGATATGGCTCCATTGGAAGAGAAGTCTTTGGGCCCAGCTCATGTGGATCAGATTGGTGAACTCTGTCCCAAGCCCTTATGAATCTACGATGTTGCTCGTCGCTATCCCCTTGAAAATCAAAGATGATATGAGGCATTAGCATCTCATGAGGTCCTTCTCTTCTGGCTCTTCCAAACTGACGGAGAGCTAAGCATGGGTTGTAAGAAATTCCTCCATGGGTTCCTATCAATGGAACATTAGGATACTCTCCACAGCGATCAATGATAGTCACCTTGTCCATACCTTTGAGAGTCCAAATGATGTCATTATGAGAGAGAGACATCACCCTATAAGCCCAGCCCATTCCTTCTTTGTTCTTCAGCACTGACTTGGGAAGGTGCGAAATAAACCACCTCAATAATAAAGGAGCACAACATATCAAGGTTCCCCGCTTTCGGGAAGTACGAGCATAGAGCTGATGAAGAATGTCACCCAAGAGAGTTGGTACAGGGTTCTGAGAGATGAAGATCTTTATGGCATTCACATCAACAAAAGTGTCAGGATTCAGAAACAATACCAAGCCATAAATCAGAAGAGCCAGAATATCCTCGAACGCCTTAAAGTCTAGGCTATCCCAGAAGTAGTTAGCCTTGCCAACCAAGAACTTAGTTAGAAATCCTTTTGCTCCACTCCTAGTCTCCCAATTAGCCATTACCTCTTCTTTAGTCAAATGAAGGGCTGCAGCAATTTCTTCGGGCCTAAGAGTCTTCTCCCAACCAATAAACGGGGTCTGCTCCAGAACAGAGATACCGAGCAACTTAGAGAACTCTTCTAGGGTGGGAACCAGCTGATAATCTTGAAAAGTAAAACAATGGTACATCGGATCATAGAATTGGACCAGAACACTCATCATCTGCTCGTCCAATTTGGAGGTGACCAAACTGAGAAGAGAACCATGCCTCCTGATGAAGGAAGTAGTGTCAGGCATCTTGGCAACCAACTCTTTAAGCAAGGTATGGGCTTGGATAAAGTTGATCCGGATGGTATTCTTACGCATGGGCATCATGATGACCTACAAAACAGAGCAAAGATGAAACCCTCCTGTCTTTGAAATAGGTTAGTCTTATGCAAGATATATGCAATGTTATGATGTCATGATGTCATGATAGTAAGCATACCACAAGTATCCACAAATAGAAAACATGGTAAAGGCACACAAGTCACACTGAGAGCCCTTAGATTTCAGGCTGGCATGGAGCTTAGGTACTACCCTCTTTCAGTTCAGTTGGTTTAAACCTGTCCTAAAAATAGTAATCGGGTTCTAGAGGATCTCAATATCATTGACTACCCTCAATCGGTCATAATTCCAGTTTAGCAACCTTTTCTTGCGGTCGGAATCATCGCGAGAGTTTAGTCTTAATGAGTGTAGCATACTGCTACTGTTCTATGGCCAAGTTGGTCAATTTAAGGTTATAAGGTCATTTGGTGCTTAATGACCCCTTAGAAGACCCATATTCTCCTTGTTCCAACACAAGGGATATCGGTACAGACTAAAGCGCAACACCAATGTAGCTACTGCTTCAACCGTGTCGGTCTACACCGGACAATTCCCTCACAGTTTATTGCTACTTACCTAAAGGGTGCCCCCAGA
Source organism: Vicia faba (assembly GCA_948472305.1). Classification (NCBI taxonomy): domain Eukaryota; kingdom Viridiplantae; phylum Streptophyta; class Magnoliopsida; order Fabales; family Fabaceae; genus Vicia; species Vicia faba. Next base: position 615,014,451 of record OX451735.1, on the reverse strand, counting down.
TCCAGGTTAGGATCTATAGAACTCTGATTCAATCCCACAAAATTAAAGCATACAAAACATACAATTGAAAACACAATGATCTAATCCTAAGTTACACCTCACTTTATAATAGTCCCCAGCAGAGTCGCCAGTTCTGTGATCGGTGAGAATGAGAACTGACTGTTTTGGAATGCTAGTTCGCGTTTTGCGTTTGTTTTTTCAAAATGTCGCTGTAAGCAAGAGTCGCCATCGTCTTTTATTTTATCCAACAAGGAAAGGACAAAAGCATAGAAAAATTCCTTTTTTTTGAGATATTTCTCGGGTTCGGGAGGTAGATTATAGAAAGGGAAGGTGTTAGCACCCTTTATATCCGTGGTTATCCACGGGCTCTTTGGTACTTGCTCATTGTGTTTTCAAAAGTTTGCTTTTCTTTGTGTTTGTGGGTTTGAAAAGAGTTTTTGTTTTGAAGAGAGTGTAAGTGCGAAAAGTTTTGTTTTGTTTTAAAAGGAGTAAGTACTTAAGAACCATATACCTACTCGAAAAAAGGAATTAAACTGTGCTAATGTCCTTTAGACAATGCTATCCTACTATTGAGGAGTAGGTAGCATCGTCGTTGGAGTTTTCGGGTCAATTCGATTAAGGGACGTGTGGTCACTAAAGCAATGTTAGGACGCCTTAGTGGTAACCCTAATGTCTTAGATCATTTTTTCCGAGGCAACCGTTTCGAGGCAACTTATGATCTTTGGACAAGAGGGCGACCTCTAAAACTTCCTATACTCAATGACCACGTTCGAAGGCAACCAAGTGAGGTGTACCCTAAGAGTGGCATGTGCGAGTGTGTTACTTCGGTTAATTTTATCTGTACATGTCATGGGTGAGCTATATTGATTTTAGGTTAAAGATTGATCTTGTCATGCATTGCCTATTTATCAAACATCTAACAATTAATATTGTGCGGAAATTAAATTGCAGGAAATTAAATCTAAACTTTTACAAGGCGTCGGGTATTTACATCGCCAAAAACAAACCCTTTAATTTAAATTGCGGAAAATAAAAGAAAGCGATAAATAATGTCCTAATTAAAAGTTATTACATACCGGAAGCAATTACAATATTGGAAATAAATGGATCGCGTGTAAGAAAATTAAATAGGCGTATTTTTTAGGGTTTTGACCCTTTTTTGAAAGAAAGCATGTTTTATTATTATTTTGAATTTAAAGAAATTAAACCTAAACTAATCATTAATTAATTAATAAAAAAATGTATTTTTGGATTTTTAATATTTAAGGAAATAAAATAAAAATGATTAAAAGTTAATTAAAAACCTAATTCTACATTAGTTTTAATTTATTACAAAAATATTAAATGTTAAACCTATTTAAGACTAAGTTAATTAATTAATATTTATTTACAAAAATAAAATGGTGAAATTTATGAAAATAATATTTTTTTGGTTTTGATTTTATTATGAAAAAATGTTAATTGGTTAATTTAAATAATAATAATAAATAAAACAATTAAAATAAAAAATAGAAATATGAAAAGAAAAGAAATAAACCAAGTGGGGGGTATGGGCCCAATTTGAAGGTGAATATGGCAAGTCCAAGCCCAAAACGTCCAAGCCTACTTTGACTTTTCCAACTCCCTATGTGCTGGTTGACTAGAGTTCATGGTAGGCGCTCAATCTTGGCCCTTGGATTTGATCTGAAGCCATTTGGCAACCATCTGAATGGAGGCTTATGGTAGGCTACGCTCCTTATGCTGCATGGAATTCCCTGAAAATAAAATGCAACAAAGTTTTGGGGTACCTGGGATTCGAACCCAGGTCCCATGGGTCTTTCCACTCACGCTTCCACTAACTGAGCCATGATGCTTGTTTGTTAATAAAATAAGCGTTGATCATTATATGTGAAAAATAAGCAATATACTGGAAATAAAAAAAAACACGCGGAATTTATTTGAACAGGCCAATGAAACACGAACACATCTTCATCTTCTCCAATGGCCCTGGTATATTTTCCTGCGGATTTGAATCCGCAACAAAATCCGTGGCATCATCCTATAATGAGTTCTAGGTCACAAAAATGCAAACCAAACCCATCATCCTGTTCGTCTCATTCTCCTAAATCCATCCATGGCCATGGCTTGTCTTGATTTTACCTGTAATTGAAACGTCTAAAAACAAAGAACCAAAACCCTAGCTTCGGGCATGGAGATACAGGCTACAAGAATGCAATTAAATTATGCCAAAAGCTTCATAATGCAACGAAAAGCATGAATATACAAATATTTAGGCAAAGAGATGCAGGAATCCAAGGTTGTAAATTCCTGCACAGTGCTATGTTCTTGAGTACTTACAATGCTCTTTAGGAGGTCTCAAGGCTTGGTTTTGATTGCTTTAGCTCCACTGGATGTCAGGCGAGGAAGCTACGTTGAGATTTTGGACTTAATCGAGCTCTAACCAAGATTTTGATCTCACACTTTTTCAAACTTTTTTTCAGTTTTTGTTTCTTGATTTTGGGCAGCTTTTGGTCGTGTTCTTGATGTGTATAGCTTCTGTGTGTATAAGGGACGACATTAGGTTAAATCTTGGGCCTTCAATCCTTGTGCGTTGAAGATTCAAGATATGATATGATCTCCATTAACAAAGCTTCCAAAATTATGCCAAATCCAAGATTTTGTTCACAACAATGCTTGATACGAATTTGATTGGGTGTATCATGATATTTGAAAGCTGTAACGATCACAAAGATATGAAGCTATTAAGATTTGGATTTTATTTTGATTTAAATTGATTAAAAATGAATTAAATCAATAAAAATCAAATAAAATAGAAAAATTAATAATTGGTCATGAAATTGAGGATAGGACACGTGTGTGGTGTGACAAGACCAAATCAAGTGGAAAAAAGTGGGCCCTTTTGTCAAAAATGGAGTTTTGAGGATAGTTGACTTTTGGCAATTTTGGGAAAATGCCCAACTTCAACAATGCATAACTTTTTCAATTTTGAACTTTTGGAGGTTTTTTTAGACTTTTTAGAAACCTTGAGATGTCCTCTAACCAAATATTTTGGTCTCATCTCATTTTGATATTCCATTCTCAAGTTATAAGCTTTGGAAAAAAGGTGTTTTTGTTGACTTTCAAAAATGACCTATAACGTCCAAATTTGTAACTTCTTGTGAGTGAATTTCTTGATCTTGGGGTGTGAAGATGGATTGTAGGAAATTGCATGCTCTTCAAAATTAGCTTTTGATGGGTCATTTCTCATAAAGTATGAGAATGTTATGCTTGGTCAAAGTTGAGTTGACTTTTCCTACAAAACCCTAATTTAGCAACTTTTGAATCTTGATCAACCCTTGATCAAATGATGAATTATCATTCAAAATGATAATGTTGACAAAAAATATTGAGGTTTGAATATTTGTAGGTCACAGTTGACTTTTGCCCTAGCTTAGTCGATTTTTGGGCTTCTTGAGCAATTGACTGACCAAACTTCCTCTGCAAGGCTTGAAATTTGACATGGATTAACTTGAGAACATATTAGGACATTGGGGAGAATTTGAGACCATTTGGATGTAAGGACCTTGATGCAACACAAAACCCTAATTTTGAATTGACTGCCTTAGGAGGTGATTTGACTCTCCAATTCTTGAGCCATCTTGAACAACTTGGGGATGATTCTTGACATGTCTTAAGAAATACGGGATGGAAAATTTTGGGGTACAACACATGTGAAAGTTATGCTTGGTCAAAGTTGGGTTGACTTTTCCTGCAAAACCCTAATTTAGCAACTTTTGGGTTTTGATGAATTTGGAGCATTCCTTGAGGAATCATGATCAACCCTTGATCAAATGATGGAATTCACTTCAAAATGTTGATGTTGACCAAAAATCTTGAAGTTTGACTGTATGTGGGCCACAATTGACTTTTGACCTAGTATAGTTGATTTTCAGGCATATGAGCAGTTGTCTGGGCAAACTTCTTGTGAAAGGCATGAAAATTGACATGTAGGGTCTTGGGAACATAATAAGACCTTGGAAAGCATATGATAACTTTGTGGTCCACCCATCTTGATGAAAATAGAAACCCTAATTTGGGGTATACTTCCTTAGGAGAGAGTTTGTCTGGTCAACTCTTGAACTTCCTTGAGCAACTTGGGGACCTCAATTGACATTTGTTGAGTAAAGCGGGAGGGCAAATTTTGGGGTACAACAGCTGCCCCTGTTCAATCGTCTTAAACCTGAGGATGTAGATTGGCTGCTCTGCCTTTTTTGATCTGAAGGTGGAAGATGATTGAACACTAGAGTGCCCAGAAATTTGCACTCGCATGAAGTGGCACTAGATTTGTGATATCAGGAATGGGCTTAAAAATGCCATTTGGAGGTTGATGATAGAATATTTGTTGGAGGTGGGCTTAAAGATGCCATCCTGGATGTGAGGGACAATTGTCTGAGATTGGCTTAAAGATGCCATCTAGAGAATGTGGATTTCCTGTCTTAGGAGAAATAGAGTTTTAGGAGCTTCAGTTGTCCGTTAATCTACTGGAGAATAACTCCGGCTTGAGGAATCGAAATTGTACTGCGTATCTGGTTAGGGTATATGCTGCACCTCGATTTACTGGGGAAATGCGAAACTAATCATGTTTGATCGTGTCCCGGTCTTACAGTGTTGTGGACCGCTATTTGGGGATAAGAGGGGGGAACCGGGATAGTAAGGTTATGAGAAGGAACCTGGATAGTAGGGTTACTTAGATATGAAAGCCTGGATAGTAGAGTTATAAGAAGGAACCTGGATAGTAGGGTTACTTCGATATGAAAGCTTGGATAGTAGGGTTGTGAGAAGGAACCTGGATAGTAGGGTTACTTCGATATGAAAGCCTGGATAGTAGGGTTGTGAGAAGGAACCTGGATGGTAGGGTTACTTTTATATGAGAGCCTGGATAATAGGGTTGTGAGAAGGAACCTGGATAGTAGGGTTACTTCGATAAGAAAGCCTGGATAGTATGGATGTGAGAAGGAACCTGGATGGTAGGGTTACTTCAATATGAGAGCCTGGATAGTAGGGCTGTCAGAAGAAACCTGGATGGTAGGGTTACTTCAATATGAGAGCCTGGATAGTAGGGCTGTGAGAAGGAACCTGGATAATAGGGTTACTTAGATATGAAAGCCTGGATAGTAGGGTTGTTAAAAGGAACCTGGATAGTAGGGTTACTTCGATATGAAAGCCTGGATAGTAGGGCTGTGAGAAGGAACCTGGATGGTAGGGTTACTTCGATATGAGAGCCTGGATAGTAGGGCTGTGAGGAAGAACCTGGATATTAGGGTTACTACGATATGAAAGCCTGGATAGTAGGGTTGTGAGAAGGAACCTATATGGTAGGGTTACTTCGATATGAGAGCCTGGATAGTAGGGCTATGAGAAGGAACCTGGATAGTAGGGTTACTTCGAAGCGATAATGTAGATTAGTTGACCCATTTGATTTCGGGAACTGAGTGTCGTCTATAGATTTGATTTGTATAACTGCTGGATTTGTTGAAGCTAATCGTCTCTTCCTGCAAAAGATATCGAGGTTAGTCATATGCGATGCATGAAATGCAGGGTGAGATGGAGTTCTCAAAATAAATGATATTATGCTATATATGTCATGTATGCGTATGTCATGATGTATGTTTATGAAATGCTATCGGGGTATGCTCGCGTCTAGGAACATGAATCCCTGATTATTGCTGGAGAGTTATAGATATTTCATCAAGAAGAAGATGCTGGAGAATAACTCTACGGGGACCAAAATTTGGAGGAAGAGATACTCTGTTGGTAGACCTGCTGATCTGGAGGAACAAGCTTAGTTGGGGATGAAATTTCGTTGCTGGAGGTGATGAGCTCTGTTGGAGATTGAGCTTCTGCATCTGTAAAAATAAACTCTGCTTGGGGGATGAAGTTTACCGACTAGCCCGCGATTATGAACCTTGGTTGGGGGTGACTACGTCTTGCTTCGGGGAAACTGACATCAACTCCTTTGGATACTTTTACTCTATGGGGAGTGTATGTACCAATAATCATGTCCCAAAGCTGACTCTATCCCGATACCTGTTGGGCAAAGGAACCGTCGGGTTTGGTACTTCTTATTTTTCGTGTTTCTGGAATTACAAGTAATTATCTTTGTTTGTTATGTAAATGTTTATGAGCAGTAATCATTTTCAAATGCATATATCAAAAATAAATCATTGGATATTCTTGAAAAACAAAACAGAAAAAGAGAAAACAAATTGAAGTTTCTTGTGAACGTGATTTGTATTGATTTTGAATTTGGCCTGTAATAGGCGTTTTTGTACAAAGAGGATGACGTTCTAGTAAGAGAACGCCTCCAAAAGATAGAAATTACAATTTGTGTAAAAGAAAGAAAAAACAGCTATGCAAAACGACCCCATTGGGTTCCAACTCTGCTATTGCCTTTACATCTTTAAGCGTCTCATCACTTTGCTGCTTGGTCGAAGGTGGATCAGATTGATTGGCGTCGTCTGAGCTTGATAGTTGATACCGCTGTCTGGTTGTAAGATGATCCAATGAGACATAGTGTTATGCTTCAATCCATAACTTTTGCCTGGACCGCCCTTTCGGGTTTTTGAAGGGGTGAAAAACACAAGAAGGGGGGGGGGGGGGTTGAATTGTAAAACTGAAATCTTAAAGCAATTGACAAGATATTTTTATCCTGGTTCGTTTGATCTCAAACTACTCCAGTCCACCCGTCAAGGTGATTTCGCCTCTCTCCAACGAGGTCTTAATTCACTATATTCAACTGAATATTACAGACTGCTTTAACAACTGCTAAAGCCTTCTTGATTCAAACCACAATCCGGTTTGTCAAGGCAACACTTTCTTACAAAGGTATAAAACAATGTGTGTGAATGTTTTCTACAAAACTTTATCACAACTGTGATGTATACACAAATTAAGCTTAGAAACTAGATTGCTAAACACTAATGGAGTATCAGAGTTTGTTGGTTTAGCAAAACTGGTAGATGAAGATTATGGTTCAGCTTTGTGCGTGTAGAGATTTGGAGAGCATTAGCCATTATAATCTTCGAAGCCTTGTTTATATAGCACTTGAGAAGATGAACATTGAATGCAATATTCTTGATTCAATGCTAATAACAAGCTTTCCTTTTTGAGCAGATCTTGTCTAGAATTATGCCGTTGGAATTAATTAGCGTTCAATGCACAGTACCGTTGCTTCTTCAATGCACGTTCTGGCTTGGCTCATTCTGATTCTGCTTCGCTGCTGATGAACTATTGTTTTTGTATCAGAGTGTTTACGCGCAGTTCTGTTCATCAAGCTTCAGCATGTACGTGAGTTGATCATCTGATCTTGACGTTCTGATTCAGCAACTTCTGACGCTGGTGTATGAAATCAAATTCTGATGCTGAAGAAGTGATCTTGCTTATTTTAATCAGCGTATCTGCAAGTCAGAGCATAGTAATTTTAGGCAGCATATAGTTCAAACATGAAACATATAAATACTATATCTTTTCACTTTGTTATCATCAAAACTTAAATATAGGGTAGTAGATTCAAACATTGTTCTAACAATCTCCCCCTTTTTGATGATGACAAAAACTAGATATTGTAAATGAAAAATAACGTGAAAAGGTGTCTGGGAAATGTTTCAGAGATAAGAAGTAAGGAGAAATCAGAGTTAAGAGATACTCCCCCTGAGTTGATTACTTCCCTTTGATGATACGTGTTCTTCAAGATCAGATCTTTTTCTTTCTTTGAACATCAGATTATAAGAGTCTTTGACTTATCAGAGAGCAGAGCTTCAGAGCTTTTCCTGTCAGAGCTTTGCTTTGGATCAGAGTATTTGGTCGATCAGAACTTCATATTTGATCAGAGCAACATTTATCAGAGCTTCTACATTTTGATCAGAGCTTCTAGTCTTCATAGTGTTCAGGAGCTTCCTTGTGCCTGTAGACTTTAAACAAAAACAGAAAAACATTTCAAGTAATAGAGTTAGAATGTTTGAGAATTTCTGTCTAGTTAGCCGTTATTGATTTCAAATATCATTCTTGTTCTCCCCCTTTTTGTCAGCAATCAAAAAGTGTTGGTGATGTGCTAAAACAATGTAGATCAGAAAAACAAATTATATTAAAATAGTTCATAATCAGAGCAAAAAAACATTACAAAACATAGTCAAAACAGTACATCAGAAAATGAAGAAAGCATGAAAAAGTTATGCATGAAAAAGATTTAAGGTTGAGGGGGCATGCGTGAGAACAGGCTTTCCAGCATTGCTTGAATCTTTTCAGAAGTTTCATTCTGCTTCTGAACCATGTTGACAACAGTGTCAATCTTGCTGTCCTGCACATCCATTCGTGCTTTCATCTTCTGATCATTCTCTTCCATCCGCTGCTGTAGACGCAAGTCATTCAGCCTTAATTCTTCCAGAGCCTGCCTGTCCAAGGCAGCTGGAGAAGTGTCAGAGGGAGGAAGCTTCTCAGAACTTTCAGCGACATCTTCTGCTGGATTTTCTTCAGCCTGAATGGTCTTGTCTTCTTCTGATGGTTGCACCTTTGCAGCTTGCTCTTTCTCAGACCAAGATTCACTGTCCAGAGGGAGCACAACTTCTTGAGGCAGCTTACTCTCAACTTCTTTCAGCAGCTTGCTGAAGTTCTGTTGGGCCTGCTCATAGTTGACGTCCTGCAGCTTGAGGGCTTCAGCACGTACCCATAGTCTGAACTGTGACCAGAGCTGGTCAGAAGCAGCTGGGTCAATCATCCCTGGACAGACTTGCTTCAAAGAAGCAATCCATTGCAGCATACCTGTTTCAAAATTCAAAATACCAGAGCCAACATCTGGTTGCTTTGGTTTGGGGATGGAAATTTTGTGTCTTAGATCAGCAAGACGTTCAAGACTTGTCAAGTCAATGAAAGTTCTGCTGGAGTTTTCAGCGATTTTCTGAGAGGTTGTTTGTTTTGGAGGAGGGGTATCAGAGTCAGAGTCAGATATTTCTATTGGAGTGGTTGGAGTTTTTGGAGGTGTTGATTCTAATGAGGATGGCAACTGGGGCCTGACAATAGTGGTTCCACATGGCAACTGGATTGCCAACGGTGAAGGTTGAGGTGAGTGAGGGTCAGAATGATGAGGAGAAGGGGTTTCATAGTGGTGAAACTCTGTTTGTGGTGAAGGTGGCTTATTTTCTGGTTGAGGAGGTGGAATCTCTGATTGCTCAGGGATCAGAGGTTCTTCTGTGAGTGGTTGTTGTGATTGTGGTTCTGGTTCTGGTTGTTGTTGTATTTCTGGTTCAGGTTGTGGTTCTGGTTGTGGAGGAGGAATATTTAGTGGTTCAGAATGTGGTTGAGCAGAAGCATGTTCACGCTCAATATCAGCTAGCACTCTATCAAGTGCTGGTGTTGTTGAAACAGTTGGTTGTTTGGGAATCTTAGTTCTGGGTCTTCTGAGTAGTAAGGCCTCAGAAGGGTCTTCTGGTATGGTTTCATCAATGGTAGGGATTGGAATGGATATTCTGTGAGAGGTTTGAGGAGGAGCAGCAGATGTTGGAATAGTAAAAGATTTTGAAATAGGGGCAGCAGATGAAATACCTCTTTTCTTTGGAGTCTGATGAGATGATCCTTCTGCTTTCCTCTTCTTTGTCTTCTTCTGAGTCACTTCAGGTTGGGGTTGACTCAGATCTTTGATCTTCAGCTTTGAACCTGTATCTTCTTCCTTGTATGAATCTGGATACTTGAGAAACATCTCTGGTTTGGATTCCATTTCAGAAAATTTTGGGAAATCACTCAGAGGCACTCTTCTGCTGGAGATGTCAGCAGTTGAAGTAGCTCTGGGTTCCTTCTTAATATTTTCTATCAGCTTCATCTTTTTCAGGTTCTTAGCATTCAGCGGTTTTCCAACGGTTGGTTCAATAGTGCTCAGCACTTGAGCTTCGCTCAGATACTCTATCAGCTTATTCTCTGTCAAAATATCTGATATGAGCCTTCCAAACGGTATCCAGTCCCTTTTGGTCCTTTCTTCTTCTCTTGTTTCTTTGACACTGGTCTTGAGATGGTTGAACAGGAAGTGTGCCAGATTGATCTTTACCCTCTGATCAATAAAGTAGATCAGAAATTGCTGATCCACGTTTATATAATCAGGAGAACTTGTTGGTTTCCTGTGGTTGAAGCATCCAAGAACAATCTTAGCCCATACTCTGCAGTGATCCTTCAGATCCTTAATTTTGCTGCTGGGCATTCCAAGAGTGAAAATGTTGTTGGCTACCACACCTATATTAGGGCATCTGTCACCCATGTCCACACAGCGGACTCCACCACCACTTTGACCGATTAGCCTAGCAATGAGGTCTTCAGAAATTACTATCTTCTTTCCCATGACAGAAGAGATGACTAGATGTTTAGCAATCTTGGCGTGAATCCAAAATTCCTTGACAAGCGCTGGGAATGTTGGTCCAACCAACCTATCGAAATACCTCTCCCACTTTTGAGCCCTAATTTCTTCAGTTAGGTCAAATCCATTTTCCTTCAAACTTTCAAAGTCGACGATTAACTCAGAGAGAACTTCAAGATTCTTTACCGGTGTGAGAAGAGTTCTGAGGGGCACCTGATATTGTTCAGAGGTTTCTTTCTTCTGATTGCCTGCAGAAATGCTGGAGGATGCCATTGTTCTCACACAACAAAGCTTTGAGAATGATTTAAAAAAAAAGGTTTGGGAGATAAACTCAGAAATATGCAGAGAATACTTGAATGATTATGAGAAAGCGTAAAGAATAAGAATGAAGGATTAATGTGCTTAAATAGAGTTTTCAAAAATTATTTTGAAAAATTAAACGTTTTTAAGAGAAAGAAAAAAAATAATGATTGCCATTTAACAAGCGTGATTACTTTTCATTAAATGCTTGCTGATTTTGAGGGATTTGAGAAAGATACTTAAAAACGGTTACCAGACATGTGTCTCAATGCACCCAATCAGCGCTTTGCCTTCTCAGAAGCGTGCACGCGTTCTGCTTCAGGGATTTGCTGATGATTGGATGACACTTGTTTGATGTAGTGATCAGCACGTCTGTCTTTGAGATTAGACTCTCAGATCTTTAGACTTGCATCTGATACAATCTGCATGTTCTATCTTTCTGAAAGAAGATTGATCAGAAGTTCACAGTAAAATAATTACATTCTGAAGATAAATATATGGAATTAAACCATTTTCATTCTGGGCATACTTTCATGCTGAGATGTTTCAGAATGAAATTGAACCTATCTTCTGAAAGGGGTTTAGTAAAGATATCAGCCCATTGATGGTCTGTATCTATAAATTTTAAGTTTAAAATACCTTTCTGAATATAGTCCCTAATGAAATGATGTTTTATTTCTATATGCTTAGCTCTAGAATGTAAAATAGGATTCTTACTTAAGCAAATAGCAGAAGTATTATCACAAAGAATAGGAATGTTACTCTCAAAAATCTGGAAGTCTTCAAGCTGACTTTTCATCCAGAGCATTTGTGTGCTACATCATGCTGCTGCTATGTACTCAGCTTCTGCTGTGGACAGAGCAATTGTTGATTGCCTTTTGCTGGACCACGAGATCAGATTTTCTCCCAGAAACTGGCAGCTTCCAGAAGTACTTTTACGTTCCACTCTGTCTCCAGCAAAATCAGCATCACAGTAGCCTACTAAGCTGTAATCACTAGATTTTCTATAAAACAAACCCAGATTAGTAGTACCTTTCAGATACTTGAAAATTCGCTTAACAGTTGTTAAGTGAGATTCTCTAGGATCTGATTGGAATCTAGCACAAATACATACGCTGAATAAGATATCAGGTCTTGAAGCAGTCAGATAGAGGAGAGAACCAATCATACCTCTGTAGACTTTCTGTTCTACACTTTTGCTTACCTCTTCTCTTTCCAGAATGCACGTGGGATGCATTGGAATCTTTGATGGCTTACATTCTGAGAGGTCAAATTTCTTCAGAAGATCTCTGATGTATTTGCTCTGATGAATGTAAGTTCCCTCTGGAGTTTGATTGATCTGAATTCCTAGAAAGAATTTCAGTTCCCCCATGAGGCTCATCTCAAATTCTGCCTGCATACACTTAGCAAATTTTCTTCCAAGAGAAGGATTAGTAGAACCAAAAATAATATCATCAACATAAATTTGACAGACTAAAATGTCACTCTTAACTGTTTTACAGAATAGAGTAGTGTCCACTTTCCCTCTGGTGAATTCATTTTCAAGCAGAAAGTTACTTAGCCTTTCATACCAAGCTCTGGGAGCTTGTTTCAGACCATACAGTGACTTTTTCAGTTTGAAAACATGTTCTGGATGTTTTGTATTTTCAAAACCTGGGGGTTGGTGAACATAAACTTCTTCTTCTATATAACCATTTAAGAATGCACTTTTGACATCCATCTGATACAGAGTGATGCCTCTATTAACAGCAAATGAAATTAAAAGTCTGATAGATTCTAACCTGGCGACTGGGGCAAAGGTTTCTGTATAGTCTATCCCCTCTTGCTGACTATAACCTTGTGCAACCAGTCGTGCCTTGTTTCTGATGACTTCACCTTGTTCATTTAGCTTGTTTCTGAACACCCATCTTGTTCCAATGACGTTGAATCCTTTTGGTCTGGGAACGAGATCCCATACGTCGTTTCTGGTGAATTGATTCAGCTCTTCTTGCATTGCCAGAATCCAGTCATTATCCAGAAGTGCTTCATCAATAGAAGAAGGTTCAATCAGAGACACAAGTCCCATAAGAGTTTCTTCAGAGTTTCTGAAGCTTGCTCTTGTTCTGATTGGATCTTCCTTTCTTCCTAGGATAGTCTCTTCTGGGTGATCCAAACTGCTTCTGGGCAATCTCTTCTGAGGTTGATCAGCAGCTGTTGTAGGATTTCTAGCATTGCTCCTTTCAGACGTTGAAGGAATGTCTGTGTTGAGAGCTTCTGATGACTTGTCTTCAGAACCTGCAAATTCAATTTCTATACCTGCAAGATTTTCATTCTGCTTTGACTTTTCAGAGTCAAGCTTGTCATCAAAACGAACACTGATTGATTCTTCCACAATCTGTGTTTCTGTATTGTATACTCTGTACCCTCTTGAGCGTTCAGAGTATCCTAACATAATACACTTTTGTGCCTTAGAATCAAACTTGTTCAAATAATTCTTTGTATTTAACATAAAGCAAGTACATCCAAATGGATGAAAATACGAAATGTTGGGCTTTCTGTTCTTCCACAATTCATATGGAGTCTTTTCCAGAATAGGTCTTATTGAGATTCTATTCTGAATGTAGCACGCTGTGTTTATTGCCTCTGCCCAGAAAGTCTTAGCAACGTTTGTCTCATTGATCATGGTTCTGGCCATTTCTTGCAATGTTCTGTTCTTTCGTTCTACAACTCCATTTTGTTGGGGAGTTCTAGGACAAGAGAAATCATGCAGAATGCCTTTGTCATTAAAGAATGACTCAAAATCTTTATTTTCAAATTCTCCACCATGATCACTTCTGACTTTAACGATTCTAAGATCTTTTTCATTCTGAACTTGGTTACAGAAGGTAACAAACATAGAGTGTGACTCGTCCTTGTGTCTTAAGAACTTTACCCATGTCCATCTGCTATAGTCATCTACGATTACTAACCCATACTTCTTGCCACTGACTGAAGCAGTTTTAACTGGTCCAAATAAGTCAATGTGCAGAAGTTCTAATGGCTTAGAGGTAGAAACAACATTTTTGGATTTAAAAGAAGGTTTTGCAAATTTTCCTTTCTGACATGCTTCACACAGAGCATCTGAATTGAACTTCAAATTTGGAAGTCCTCTGACCAGATTGAGTTTGTTAATCTGAGATATTCTTCTCATACTAACATGCCCCAATCTTCTGTGCCAGATCCACTGCTCGTTGTTAACAGACAGAAGACATTTTACGTTCTGACTCTTTAGTTCAGAAAGTTTGATTTTGTAAATGTTGTTTTTCCTCTTTCCATTAAACAGGATAGTCCCATCTTTCTGACTAACAGCTTTACATGATTTTTGATTAAAGATTATATCATAACCGTTATCACTTAATTGACTTATGGATAACAGATTATGCATCAATCCATCAACTAGCAGAACATTATTAATAGAGGGAATATTTCCATTACCTACAGTTCCAGAGCCAATTATCTTTCCCCTCTGATTGCCTCCAAAGCCAACGTGGCCTCCAGGCTTAAGTTCCAGGCTTTGGAACATATGCCTTCTTCCCGTCATGTGTCGTGAGCAGCCAGAGTCCAGGTACCATGACTGGTGTTTCTGACTTGCTGCTAAAGATATCTGCAACATGTATTATTTTATCCTTAGGTACCCAGATCTTCTTGGGTCCTGACTTGTTAGTTTTACCAAAACTCTGGTTGAATTTTGGTTTCACAGAGTGCTTACTGCTAGTGTATTTGATGTCGTGTGTGTGACCATACACAAAGTGTGAATTTAGAGGAGTGTGTTTAATAATTAAATCCATGACATTCTTAGGTGTAGGAACCTTACCTTGGTATCCTATTCCTTTCCTGCCGTTTCTGCTAACTCCATAGATCATTGAAGCCATTCTGCTTCTATCTATGCTTTTAGCAAGGAACTTCTGGAAACTATGATCATACTCCTTGATGATCTCATCAGCGTTGCTGGGAGTTTCAGAAATTGGTTCCTTCTGAGAGTTTTGTAAAGAGTTTTCTAATTTTGAAATTTTATCTCTCAGCTCAGAGTTTTCCAATTTGAGACTCTCAGACTTATTAGAGTCAGATTCAAGATTCCTTTTCAGGTCTCTGAATTTAGCTCTAATCTGCTGATAACGTTCCAGAATTTCATTGAGGCTTTCAGCAAGTTCAGCCTTTGTAAAATTAACAGCGAAGTTAGGGAATACCTCTTCTGTGTCTGATTCTGAGTCTGATTCAGAAGCTTCACTATCATCTGGAATGTTAGCCATGAGCGCTATGTTTGCCCTTTCATCCTCTGATTCTGAGTCAGCTTCAGACGAGTCAGAGTCATCCCATGTGGCCATGAGACTTTTCTTCTTCTCTCTTCCAAACTTCTTTTTGTGCTTTTCCCTCTGAAGCTTTGGGCAGTCACTCTTGTAGTGTCCTTGCTCATTGCACTCGTAGCAGATGATGTCTTTTGTGTTTGGCTTCTTGCTACCGGAGGAGCCTTCAGATCTTCTGTATCTGGAAGAAGACTCGTTCTGATCAGATCTTCTGGGATTCCTGAACTTCCTTTGTCTTTGCTTCCACAGTTGATTTACTCTTCTGGAGAGAAGAGAAAGTTCGTCTTCTTCTGATGAGGATCCATCAGATGTTTCTTCAACTGCCTGCAAAACTTTAGACTCAGATTTTCTGTTAGATTTTAAAGCTAAAGGCTTACCTTGCTTCTGAGGCTCATCAGCTTCTAGCTCTATCTCATGACTTCTGAGGGAGCTTATAAGTTCCTCCAGAGTGATTTTGTTGAGATCCTTCGCTAGCTTCAGAGCAGTAACCATAGGCCTCCACTGCTTGGGTAAACTTCTGATTATCTTCTTGACATGGTCAGCAGTAGAGTATCCTTTGTCCAGAACTTTGAGACCAGCTACCAGAATCTGGAATCTAGAGAACATAGTTTCAATGGATTCAGATTCTTCCATTTTGAACGCCTCATACTTCTGAATGAGCGCCAGAGCTTTTGTTTCTTTGACTTGAACGTTGCCCTCATGCGTCATTCTGAGAGAATCAAAGATGTTCTTAGCTGTGTCTCTGTTGGAGATCTTTTCATACTCAGTATAGGAGATGGCACTGAGGAGAATGGTTCTGGCCTTATGGTGATTCTTGAAGTCACGCTTTTGTTGATCAGTCATTGATTTTCTTTCAATCTTCTGACCAGTTGCAATCACAGGGTGCGTGTATCCATCTGTCACCATATCCCACAGATCAGCATCATGTGCTAGAAAGAAACTTTCAATTCTGTCTTTCCAGTAATCAAAGTTTTCTCCATCAAAGACTGGAGGTTTGCTGCTGAATCTGTCTCTGTCCTCATTGTTGTCATTGCTGAAATGAGAGTTGTTTCCTGCCATTGTGTTTTTCTGACGCTGGATCTTGTCTTGACACGGTTAAGTGTTTTAGCTCAGAACCAGGCGCTCTGATGCCAATTGAAGGGGTGAAAAACACAAGAAGGGGGGGGGGGGGGGGGGTTGAATTGTAAAACTGAAATCTTAAAGAAATTGACAAGATATTTTTATCCTGGTTCGTTTGATCTCAAACTACTCCAGTCCACCCGTCAAGGTGATTTCGCCTCTCTCCAACGAGGTCTTAATTCACTATATTCAACTGAATATTACAGACTGCTTTAACAACTGCTAAAGCCTTCTTGATTCAAACCACAATCCGGTTTGTCAAGGCAACACTTTCTTACAAAGGTATAAAACAATGTGTGTGAATGTTTTCTACAAAACTTTATCACAACTGTGATGTATACACAAATTAAGCTTAGAAACTAGATTGCTAAACACTAATGGAGTATCAGAGTTTGTTGGTTTAGCAAAACTGGTAGATGAAGATTATGGTTCAGCTTTGTGCGTGTAGAGATTTGGAGAGCATTAGCCATTATAATCTTCGAAGCCTTGTTTATATAGCACTTGAGAAGATGAACGTTGAATGCAATATTCTTGATTCAATGCTAATAACAAGCTTTCCTTTTTGAGCAGATCTTGTCTAGAATTATGCCGTTGGAATTAATTAGCGTTCAATGCACAGTACCGTTGCTTCTTCAATGCACGTTCTGGCTTGGCTCATTCTGATTCTGCTTCGCTGCTGATGAACTATTGTTTTTGTATCAGAGTGTTTACGCGCAGTTCTGTTCATCAAGCTTCAGCATGTACGTGAGTTGATCATCTGATCTTGACGTTCTGATTCAGCAACTTCTGACGCTGGTGTATGAAATCAAATTCTGATGCTGAAGAAGTGATCTTGCTTATTTTAATCAGCGTATCTGCAAGTCAGAGCATAGTAATTTTAGGCAGCATATAGTTCAAACATGAAACATATAAATACTATATCTTTTCACTTTGTTATCATCAAAACTTAAATATAGGGTAGTAGATTCAAACATTGTTCTAACAGTTTTTAGTCCACCGGGATACCCTTTTTCGCCCAAGTCGCCCTTTCGGGTTTTCAACTTGCCGCGTGTACAGATTTTTTCATTTTCATCCCTTACTTTTTCCCGAACCCTTTTGGTTCGCCGGGAAGCCCTTATTTTTTCCTAGGCCAGTCGACCTAGCGGGTCTTTGATTATGCGTAGTATCTTTTCACTATGTCTGCATTGACGGGGTGAGGAAGCTCGTCACCGTCCATGGTGGTTAGAATCATAGCTCCTCCCGAGAAAATGTTCTTAACCACAAATGGCCCTTCGTACGTGGGAGTCCATTTGCCCCTAGGATCACCTTGCAGCAGTATGATGCGTTTGATCACTAGATCCCCAACTTGATATTCTTGACGCCTGACTTTCTTGTTAAAAGCCTTGATCATTCGCTTCTGATATGTCTGACCATGGCAGATAGCAGTAAGCCTCTTTTTGTCGATTAGATTTAACTGATCAAGCCGGGTTTGGATCCAGTCGTCTTTGTTTAAACCCGCATCCTTCATGATTCTGAGAGAAGGTATCTGGACTTCTATGGGAAGGACTGCCTCCATACCATATACCATAGAGTAGGGTGTTTCCCCTGTCGACGTCCGTGTTGAGGTACGGTACCCATGAAGAGCGAATGGTAACATCTCGTGCCAGTCTTTATATGTCATTGTCATCTTCTGTACAATCTTCTTGATGTTCTTGTTAGCATCTTCAACAGCCCCATTCATCTTCGGCCGGTAGGGAGAAGAGTTATGATGTTGAATCTTGAACTGTTTGCAGAGCTCGGTGATCATTGTGTTATTGAGATTTGTACAATTGTCAGTAATAATCCTCTCTGGTACACCATATCGACATATCAGATTTTGTCGGATAAACCGCGCTACGACATTCTTGGTCACAGTAGCAAAAGAAGCTGCCTCAACCCACTTCGTGAAGTAATCGATAGCCACTAAAATGAAACAATGTTCGTTAGATGCTGTAGGTCTGATCTCGCCGATCATGTCGATGCCCCACATTGCAAAGGGCCAAGGAGTTGTCAAGAAATTCAGAGGAACTGGAGGTACATGCACCTTATCGGCATAGATTTGGCATTTATGACAAGTTCGAGAGTGTTGATAGCAATCGGCTTCCATGGTGGACCAGTAATATCCTGCCCGTAGGATCTTCTTAGCCATGGTATGTCCACTAGAATGGGTTCCGAAGGTGCCTTCATGTAGATATGTCATGATCCTCTCTGCTTCGCTCTTGTCTACACACCGTAGTAGTGTGGAGTCATGGTTGCGTTTATAGAGGATCCCATTACTAAGGAAGAAATTTGCAGCGAACCTTCTCAGAAACTTCTTATCATTGACAGATGCCCCTTCGGGATACTCCTGAACCTCGAGGTACCTTTTGACTTCGTGAAACCAGGGTTTTTCTACCACTTCTTCGGTATCTATCTCGCAGCAGTGTGCTGGTTTATCCAACCTCTCAATGGTAATTTGGGGAGCTTCATTGTCCCACCTAACTTTGACCATAGAAGACATGGTAGCTAGCGCGTCCACCAACTGGTTCTTTTCTCGTGGGAAGTGTTCAAAGGTTATCTCCTCAAAGTGTGAGAGCAATGTCAGGACATACTCTCTATAAGGAATGAGGTTTGGGTGTTTCATATCCCACTCGCCTTTGATCTGACTTATTACCAGAGCGGAATCCCCGAATACACTTAAGAACTTAATCCTCAGGTCAATAGCAGCTCAAAGACCCATGATACATGCTTCATACTCCACCATGTTATTGGCGCAGTTGAAACATAATCGGGCAGTGAACGGAGTATGACAGCCCTCGGGAGATATGATTACAGCGCCAATACCGTTACGTAGTGAGTTTGAGGCTCCATCAAAATACATACACCATCGGGATCCTTCATCCGGTCCAGGTTCTTCGCAGTCGGTTATTATCATGATATTCTCATATGAGAACTCAAAATTCATGGACTGGTAATCATCCATGGCCTGATGATCCAAATGATCAGCCAATACACTCCCCTTGATTGCTTTTTGGGTTGTATATTATATGTCATACTTAGTTAAGATCATTTTCCACCTTGCTATCCTTCCGGAGAGATCGGGCTTCTCGAAAATATACTTGATCGGATCCATCTTTGATATCAACAAGGTAGTATGAGTCAGCATATACTGTATAAGTCGGCGAGCAGCCTATCCCAAAGCGCAGCTAGTTTTCTTGAGCAATGAGTATCAGGTCTCACATTCAGTAAACTTTTTGCTAAGGTAATAAATGGCGTGCTCTTTTCGACCGGACTCGTCATGCTTCCCCAGCTCACACCCCATTGAATTGTCTAGCACTGTTAAGTATAATATCAAAGGTCTTACTTCAATTGGAGGCATCAAAATGGGTGGTTCTTGAAGGTATTCCTTGATTCTTTCGAAAGCGGTCTGGCATTCATCATTCCACTTTACCACTTGATCTTTCTTCAGCAGCTTGAAGATTGGCTCACAAGTAGTAGTCAGATGTGAAATGAACCTGGCGATGTAATTCAGACGTCCCAAGAAACCTCTAACCTCCTTCTCTGTATGGGGAACCGACATCTCTTGTATGGCCTTTATCTTTGTAGGGTCTTCCGGAATACCCTCATCACTGACGACAAAACCCAGAAGCTTACCAGATCTTACCCCGAAGGTACACTTGTTCGGATTCAAACTCAGCTTATATGTCTTCAACCTATCAAACAATTTCTGGAGATGATCAAGGTGCTCTTCCTCAGTCTGAGACCTGGCTATCATGTCATTAACATACACTTCTATCTCATGGTGAATCATATCATGAAACAAAGCGACCATGGCGCGCTGATAGGTTGCCCCAGCATTCTTCAACCCAAAAGGCAACACTTTGTAGCAGAAAGTGCCCCACTGTGTGACGAAGGTTGTCTTCTCCATGTCTTCAGGAGCCATCTTGATCTGATTGTAGCCGGAGAAACCATACATGAAGGAGAAGATTTTATGTTGTGCGGTGTTGTCGACCAGAACATCAATGTGAGGAAGTGGGAAGTCATCCTTGGGGCTTGCCCTGTTCAGATCTCTATAATCAACACACATCCGTACCTTACCGTCTTTCTTGGGTACCGGAAAAACGTTAGCAACCCACTGTGGATACGAATTGACAGCTAAGAATCCTGCATCGAACTGTTTCATGACCTCTGCCTTGATTTTCTCTGACATTTCAGGACGCATACGGCGAACCTTTTGCTTAACCGGAGGACAGTCTTCTTTAGTCGGCAAGCGATGTACCACAATATCAGGGTCTAAACCAGGAATGTCTTCATAGGACCAGGCAAAGATTTCAACATAGTCGTGCAACATCTGTATTAACCTCTGTTTGACGCTAAGCTCCAGATTTGCACCTACTTTAACCTCTTTTCTGTCTTCCTTAATACCCAATTTCATTGTCTCAACCGGCTCTTCATGAGGTTGTATGGCCCTTTCTTCCTGTTGTAGAAGTCTAGCAAGTTCTCCAGGCACCTCACAATCATCCTCACCTTCGTCCTCGGATTGGTTGATCGGATTTTTGAAGTCATAACTGGAAATAGCAGAGCTGTTATCAATGGGATCCAGAGTGGATATGGATCTGCATTGTGATACGTTAGTGTGTGTAAGAGAATAGTTGTTTTGATAAAGTGAAAAACAGAAAAGAAAAAACAGAGAGCGCAAAATTTGTATGCCAGAAACATCCAATGCTTTATTAATGATTATGAAATGACAAATAATAGCCCTCACAAGCAAAGCGAGGGTGCCTCGGGGCAAGGCACCGGGCCATAAAGTTTCAAATTGTTTATTACAAATCTTAAAACAAATAAGTCAATTACTGCAGAATAAAAGAAACAGGTATGAAGTCCCTAGCCGTCCAGTTGCTCGGTCCACCGCTGGTAGTTGGGTAGATCCAACTGTCAAGGTCTGACTCCTCTTCACTGTCTTTAATGGCGTTAATCCCACAGTTGCTGATGCGTAGGGGAGGTCCTCCAGCCCGAGCGCGTCTAACAAACCTTTGAGCCCCTGTAGTAAATCCCAAACCAAATTTGTTAGTTTTATGAGTGAAATCAGGGAGCTGACCCAAATTGGCACACCCACCTTCTTCAACCACAACCCTGGTGTCCTTGAGAGAGGCCATCTTCAAAGGAGGTTTGTTTTTAGCAGTTTCAGTCGATGCCAAGATCTGAGGTACCTCTTCAAAATTATGACAAGGAGTTTCGATGAATTCCCCATCCATCTCTACGTAGCGGAAGGAGTTGAGGTGACTCACCATATATTCTTCTTCACCATGCACTGTGACAATCTTTCCTTTCACCAGATATTTCAGCATTTGGTGGAGTGTGGAGGTGACTGCCCCAGGCTCGTGGATCCAAGGACGACCCAGCAAGCAAGAATATGATGGCCTGATATCCATCACATAGAAGGTGGACCCAAAAGTCTGAGAACCTACTTTGATAGGGATGTCCACTTCCCTGTGCACCATTCTCTTCGATCCGTCAAAATCCCTTACCACAATGTTACTAGGCTTTAGAGTTAAACCCTCGCAATCCAACTGGTCCAACGCCTTCTTTGGCAGAACATTCAGTGAAGATCCAATATCTACCAGCACATGAGCCATAGTGGTGCCCCTGCATTCAATCGAGACATGCAGAGTGTTGTACCCCAAAATTTTCCCTCCCATTTCTCAAAGGATCATCCTGGACTCTCAGGTTTGCTTCTGTCAAGTTCCAAGTCTTGAATCATCACTTTTCAAGGAAATCATCCATAAGGGAAAAATGGTCATTTACACACCAAAGGAGTCAAACTATGACTTTTGAATCAAAAATCAAGTTCCAAGAATCATATTTTATTAAGGCATGAAATTGGTTCATCAAAAATCAAAAGTCAGAAGTTACTTTGAAAATCAAAATTTCTAAACATTTAGAAAATTTTCTAAGTGTCTAGAGAATATGACACTTCAGAACTTCTGAGCCAGCCTCTATGCAAGTGCAGTCAGAAGTTGCAAACACGGTTCAGAACATGACGCTTCAATCAGAACATACAGAAGCGATGCTCTTTGGTCAGAACATGATGCTTCAGTCAGAACATGATTCTTCAGCATATGGAGGCTATGTTCAACGCTCCGGTCAGAAGATGCCCCTTCAGCATTTGGAAGTTACGTTTCTGATCTTCTGCAATCAGAACATCACCAAATCCCAAGACCTCGTTTAAACAACCTGCTACACTGCTACAATACAGTACTTTAACCAGCAGTTAATCCAGTCCACGCTTGCATTTTCCCAAATCTTGTATTTGCACCAAATACAAAAAGACATGATCAAAAAGCAATGGAACAGTGTGCCAAAAGTTCAAATCCCATCTACTTTTCCCCCAAAAAACCACAACAAATTCATCTATAAATAAGTGGCTCCATCACACTTGCAAGGGGCTGGCTTTTGGAGAGAGAGAAATTGTCAAAAGAGAGAAAAGAAATTTGTGGAACCCCTCCATAAAAATCCAGAATTCCCAAACAGAAAACCAAACCTTTGTTCTTCCTTTTGAATCAAAGAACTTGGCATTTTCTCTTCCATTGCTCTTGCTGATTCCAGATCATCTGAAGGCAGCAGTTCAAGCCCCTAAGCACACACTCCAGATTAAAGGTAAGTCTCCCTGGCTCTGCATCTTTTCATTCAGAACATCATTAAACATGTAAATATCATAGTATTGATGTTGCCCATATCACTGCGTAAGTATAAAAACTGTGGATCAGAACATCCTGATTAAGGCTAGACCTAGGATCAGAATCAGAACTTCTATAAATTGTTGTGTTATTATCCTTCTGATTTGCTGTTTATTAAGAACTGAATAAATTGCTGATGTGCTGATTAAGAGTTAAAATATGGTATAGAACTTCTGATGTTCACTCACAGCTTTAGCACAACACCGAACTTCTAAGTTCTCCTTACTGTTTAAACACACTGAACTGCTGATTGTTCACTAACTGTTTTAACACTTGGAACTTCTGATTTTCATGCGCTGATAACACGTTGAACTTCTGATTGTTCGTTCACTGTCTTAGCACCATAATGAACTTCTGAGTTCTTCCTACTGTTTTGACATGCACAAAACTTCTAAGGTTTTCTCACTGTTCTAACATTCAAAAGTTCAGCACATAGCAATCCAGAACTTTTGTGTTTTCCCTCTAACATGTCTTGCAGGACCTCATAGTGTACCAATCCAGAACTTCTGATTCTGACGCTTCCTTCTGAGTCACCACGCGCCTGACTTCAGAACTTCTGATCCTAATTGTTTTGCTTGCAGCAACACGTTGTTCCTATCTTTCATTTATTTTTCTTTTTTATCATTTTTAATATTAACTCTTCTTTTATTAACATAAAAAGACATAAAAATATTTTCTTTCTTTTATTAATTTATTTATTTTTCATTGAGACAAAATTTTTTTTCTAAACAAATCCTTTTTCTTTCTTATACTGTACATTTCAATATGGTTGTAATAGTAATTTAGGATTTAATTTTATTTGCAACCCCCATTCATAAATATGTACCCCCATCCCCTAAATATTATAATAGTGTAGGACTTTACATTTCTACAACTTATCGCTTTCAAATGTAAATGCTAGTAATTAGGGTGTGTATGGCAAGATATGAAAATCAACAAATAGATCACCCTAATCAAGACTAAAATGCATGTAATCAAATACACTTGCACACTAGCACTCCTAGGGTTATTCCACTTGTTGCCTTACAAAAATGGTCATGTTATACATGTGGGATGTCTTAGCACGAACAAATTAAAAATACAAGATCATAGTCCCTCGATGACGCTATCAAAGTTGCCTTTCGAAATGATCTTAGTCCCTAAATAAAAAATGCTAAGTCATCTCACAACATTGCTATCATGGTTATACAATGACCCACGCCCGTACCTTCACATCCAACAATGGGGATTCTTACCAAATCAATGGTAAGATAGCAACATCTAAAGGAGGAGGAAAAGAACATTTAACACCTTTTGAGTAGGTAGGTTCTCTCTTAGTTACTCGCTTGCTCACGACAAAAACATTTTATACACTAACACTCTCATTTTGAAACATCTTTGAAAACAATACTTTGTACGCGTTCTTATAGAGACGAGAGCCATTACAAAGAAAACCCTTTTCAGAATCACTTTCAAATACACATTTCACAAACATCTCACTTTGAAACATTTTCAAAAGACAAACACTTTGTATGCGTTCTTATAGAAACGATAATCATTACAAAGTTACATTTTCAAAATACTTTCAAAAACCACACCACAAGCATATTCAAACAAAAGCAAGTGATCTAGCAAGTAACTAAGAGCCCATGGAAAACCATGGATGAAAAGGGTGCTAATACCTTCCCTTTTCATAATCTACCTCCCTAACTCAAGAAAAAATCTCTAAAGGTCTTTCCTGTGCTTTTTCACCTTTCCTTTTAGATAAAAGAAAAGTCGGTGGCGACTCTTGCTAAATCGCAACATTTGCGAACACAAACACAAAACACCTCAAGTCAGTTCTCCCACCGTATCACAGAACTGGCGACTCTGCTGGGGAAATTCTAAAAGTTGGGTTACCTTAGGGATAGATCACATTTACTTGCTTACATTGTTTTATTTGTTTGCTTTACATTATGGGTCCTTGTTTGGGTTACTGTTAAAAATCCTACACCCGGATTTGGGGACACTTTTAGGTAAGTAGCAATAAACTGTGAGGGAACTGTGCGGGGTATACCGACACGGTTGAAGCAGTAGCTACATTAGTGTGGCACTTTGGTTGGTACCGATAACCCTTGAGTCAATCAAGGAGAGTACGGGGCCTCCGCGTGGTGTCATAAAGCATCAACTGACCTTAGAACCTTTAGATTGCACAACTTGGCCAGTAGGACGTAGCGAGGTGGCCAGCCTTGGTGTATTCCCAAGGTCGAGAGATACTCGATGCTACACTCATTGAGGTTGGACTCTTGAGCTTTGTTTGCTTACGAGTCAATCTCCTATTGAACGAAGTTGGGAGAAAGATCAGTGATATTGAGATCCCTTAGAACCCGATTACTATTTATAGGACAGGTTGAACCAATCCAACTTTAAGAGGGTATGACCTTAAAACTCACGCAGGCCTTAAACCTAAGAATTTGGTGTGACTCGTTTGTTGCTTTCTATACCTATGATTTTCCAGCATAATCATGACATCATAAACATAGCATTTCCTTAACCATTTCAAGGATCTCAAGGGCCTGTGGTGCAGGTTATGATGAACCAAACGTCTAGCAAGGGGCAGGGGGATTTATTTTCCTCTAGCCAATGTCGTCAAAAGATCAAAACACGATAACTTGAGTCAGGGGCTATGACCCACTTGATATGGTGAGCTTGAATCTCGTAGAAGAACATTCGACGATACGAAGTTTTTCAATCAAAGCTGCAAATCTCAACTTCTGACATTTTCTTGTTTACCCCGCGAGATCCTTGAAAACATTGCATACATATATCATACATATCATTGCGTAAACAGGTTTCAAAGTAGGTCTCTGATGTTCTCGCTGTTTATTTCAGCAATGGCTCTCAAACAAGACAACAGAGATCTCTAAATTCAAGAGGCCCAATTCATGGAAATGCTCCTAAGCCTATACAAGGGGCAGGAAGAGTTGAAAGCACTCCTCACTAGCAACCTGGCCAAGAAAAATCCTGAAGATAATAAGGACGAACGGTTGGAACAAATGCAAGCTGAGGTTGAAGCAATGAGACCCAGATGCTAGGGCAAATGGCTCTTATCCAAGGCCTAGCCCGGGGACAAGAAGAGCTGAGAACCATTATCAACAAACTTCATCAAGATGGATACAACCGTATGAAGCAAGCAGACGAGGTTGGGGGCCAAGTCATTGATCAACCTCCAAGAAGACAAGAGTTTGGTTTGGTGAAGAGTGGGCATTTCCAAATTGCTACTACCTCACGGGTCCAACAACAACCTCACCAAAAACAACGGGTTAATCAGAGTAAGCTGGATATACCCAAAAGGCAGTTTACCAAACTAAACATGTCGCTGTCTCAAGCTTTGCAACACTTGTTAAGGATGAATCTGATTACGTTGATAGGACCTCATCTGAATCCCAAGACTTCGTCCCCTAACTACAATCCTGATGCAACGTGTGCATACCACTCCAACAGCCCGGGGCATGATACTGACGACTGTTAGAGGTTGAAATATGAAGTTTAAAACTTGATTGATGGAGGGGTGTTGGAGTTTACACAAGATGGACATGCTGAGTTCTTCTACCTTCCCTCAAAGACACACCATCTGAAGTGACAAATTCAGGCAAATAGGCTTTTGTTCATTAGAATTTTCAATTTTTAATTTTCTTTTGATTGTTCGAACATCCATTCATGTCAAACTCTGTTACTTTATCAATGCATTGCATATGTCTATTTTGAATCAATTCATTCGTATTCACTATATTTAAGATGCTTCCCTTTTTGTGATATTCAACTCTCGATCAAAAGCTCTAATCCTTTAGAGGGAGGATGACGAAAACGATACCACAATCTCTACAGTATACTTTTGAACAGACCTTGCTGACGATGTACAGGCGTTGTTTCAAATCCCAAACAATGGAGTTATAAG
Source organism: Vicia faba (assembly GCA_948472305.1). Lineage (NCBI taxonomy): Eukaryota > Viridiplantae > Streptophyta > Magnoliopsida > Fabales > Fabaceae > Vicia > Vicia faba. Next base: position 614,987,685 of record OX451735.1, on the reverse strand, counting down.
GAAGATAATCCCTAGTCAACCCCTTTGAGCCAAAGAAGTAGGAGTTTTTCTTTCACACAAATTAAAACCCTTAATCACAAGCTGGGGCAGGGTAGTTTTCTCAATCAATTCAGACGCGCATTCAGTCGCAATCTTCCGCTTCGTACACAATGAATGGCATCAAAGACGTCCTTCAAAATCAAAAGACGGTGATGGTTCTGCATGATTGTCAAGACAAGCAGTCATTATCTCTCCAAATAAAAGCCCGCTAAGTCAAAACCTATGAAGGAGACCTAAGAAAAAAATTGGGGGATCCCGCTGACTGTAATAAAAAAGAAACAGTTCAGGCAAAAGACAGGGATAATAAAATCAAAAAGAAAGAGGTCATACAAATCCTCGACAAAAATGATGTCTGCCTATTCAAAATAAACTGTCAGTATCCGAACCATCATCGGAACATCAAGGACAATATTCCAGAACTCAACTGGGATTCTAAACGTTCAATTAACTGAGCACAGGACTGAAGAATATCACGAAGAGCGGGTGGGTACAAATAAATTTTGAGCCTTTATCCTTTGTTTCTTTAAACCGTGAACCAGGCCATTTTATAACCCTTAAAAGTCCTAGCTGAAGCATGGGTTAGTTTGAAAGCATATTGTTACAAAAGGTATCTTGACTCTTGTAGGGTTCGCTATAAATCCCGAGTTAATATCACACTTTTACAAAATTTGTTTGTTCTACTAAAAAATGAATTTTCAAACTTCAAGACAGACATAGTCTTTACATTCTTTAAATGACATTGTTTGCATATGACTAGTTGTTTGACAACAGAGAAATCTGCACAATGGATATTCAATGAACAGACATCCTCTCAATGGACAAAATCACCTCAACAGGAAAGACACTTCCAACAACAGGTCTTCCATAAGCAAGGGGCATGACATGATGTCTAACACAACTGGGGCAGTATCTCCAAAAGTGCCAAATAACCAGGGGCAGATCTCCATCTGAATCACTTGGGGCACTACACACACATTCCATCAATAAATCATGTGCCATCAAGAAAACATCTTGACAGTACTACAACACAACACTATGGACGGTGACAACGCCCTACATCCTGAGAATGTGGACATAGTCGGAAAAGACCGTGCATGAAAAAGACTCGCTAGGTCGACTGACCTAGGCAAAAATAAGGGCATCCCAGAAAACCAAAAAAGTTTGGGCAAAAATTAGGGATAAAAACAAAAAAAAAAAATCTTTACACCCGGAAAATCGAAAACCTGAAAAGGCGGCTTGGGCAAAGAAGGGTATCCCGGTGGACTGAAAACCCGAAAGGGCGGTCCAGGAAAAAGTTAGGGATCAAATCGTACGACTATGTCCCGTCATCTTGTCACTTGCCTATCAGTAGAAGACTTATCATTCTGATCGGCAGTTACCAAGCACCTCATGAGTTGGGATAACACTTAATCTACAAAGCCTTCGTAGGCACTTTCTCCAGTAGGTACAGGGGCAGAAAAGTCCTGATGCAAAGTCATTGTCATTTCCTCAGAATGCGACCCCATGACGTCTGTGCCTCCCCATATAGTAGGGGCAACCAAAGCTTTGACATCGGCTTCCCCAAACAAGAGTTACTTTCCCTAGCCAAGTTCCTTCAGAGAACCGACATCTATGTTCCCCGGCCAAATTTTGTAATCGCAAGCAGTTCATATAGTTTTCTCCTGAGCAGAGTTTATTTCTCTAGGTACAGGAGCTCAATCCCCGACAGAGCCCATTACTTCGGTTATTGGAAATTCAACTTTCAAGATGGTTCCCCGCAGAGTTATTCTCAAGCAGGGTCTCTCCCGGACAGAACCTTCATAAATGAGGAGCAAATCCCCAACATAGTCACTTCCATTCATCATCCCCAGTGGAAATAGAAGAACCACTTTTTCTACAATGGTCTGGAATTCACTTTCCTGTACTCTCAAGGATTTATTTTCCAAGACTAGGATATGTCACAATAGCATCTCATGTTCACACATCATGACATCCGCATACATATCACATACAACATAATCTCGTTCATTTTGAGAACATCATCTCACAGTGCATTTCATGCATCGCATATAACTAACCCTGTTATCTTTTCAGGAAAGACAATTATCACCAACAATTCCAGCAGTTATACATGTCATATCTACAAGAAACCAAGAGAAAATTAGTTCCCGAAACCAAACGGGTCAACTAATTTACAAGATCAAACGAAGTGACCTTACTATCTAGGTTCCTTCCCACAAGCCCTACTATCTAGGCTTTCATTTCGAAGTAACCCTACTATCCAGGTTCCTTCCCACAAGCCCTACTATCCAGGCTTTCATTTCGAAGTAACCCTACTATCCAGGTTCCTTCCCACAAGCCCTACTATCCAGGCTTTCATTTCGAAGTAACCCTACTATCCAGGTTCCTTCCCACAAGCCCTACTATCCAGGTTCCTTCCCACAAGCCCTACTATTCAGGCTTTCATTTCGAAGTAACCCTACTATCCAGGATCCTACCCACAAGCCCTACTATCCAGGCTTTCATTTCGAAGTAACCCTACTACCCAGGTTCATTCCTGCAAGCCCTACTATCCAGGCTTTCATTTCGAAGTAACCCTACTATACAGGTTCCTTCCTGCAAGCCCTACTATACAAGCTTTCATTTCGAAGTAACCCTACTATCCAGGTTCCTTCCTACAAGCCCTACTATCTAGGCTTTCATTTCGAATTAACTCTACTATCCAGGTTCCTTCCCGCAATCCCTACTATCCAGGCTTTCATTTCGAAGTATCCCTACTATCCAGGTTCCTTCCCACAAGCCCTAGTATCTAGGCTTTCATTTCAAAGTAACCCTACTATCCAGGTTCCTTCCCGCAAGCCCTAGTATCCAGGCTTTCATTTCGAAGTAACCCTACTATCCAGGTTCCTTGCCACAAGCCCTACTATCCAGGCTTTCATTTCGAAGTAACCCTACTATCCAGGTTCCTTCCCACAAGCCATACTATCAAGGCTTTCATTTTGAAGTAACCCTACTATCCAGTTTCCTTCCCACAAGCCCTACTATCCAAGCTTTCATTTCGAAGTAACCCTACTATCCAGGTTCCTTCCCATAAGCCCTACTATCCATGCTTTCATTTCGAAGTAACCCTACTATCCAGCTTCCTTCCCACAAGCCCTACTATCCAGGCTTTCATTTCGAAGTAACCCTACTATCCAGGTTCCTTCCCACAAGCCCTACTATCCAGGCTTTCATTTCGAAGTAACCCTACTATCCAGGTTCCTTCCCACAAGCCCTACTATCTAGGCTTTCATTTCGAAGTAACCCTACTATCCAGGTTCCTTCCCACAAGCCCTACTATCCAGGCTTTCATTTCGAAGTAACCCTACTACCTAGGATCATTCCCGCAAGCCCTACTATCCAGGCTTTCATTTCGAAGTAACCCTACTATCTAGGTTCCTTCCTGCAAGCCCTACTATCCAGGCTTTCATTTCGAAGTAACCCTACTATCCAGGTTCCTTCCTATAAGCCCTACTATCCAGGCTTTCATTTCGAAGTAACCCTACTATCCAGGTTCCTCCCCGCAAGCCTTATTATCCAGGATTTCATTTTGAAGTAACCTTACTATCCAGGTTCCTTCCCACAAGCCCTACTATCCATGATTTCATTTCAAAGTAACCCTACTATCCAGGTTCCTTCCCGCAAGCCCTACTATCCAGGTTTTCATTTCGAAGTAACCCTACTATCCAGGTTTTCATTTCGAAGTAACCCTACTATCCAGGTTCCTTCCCACAAGCCCTAATATCCAGGCTTTCATTTCGAAGTAACCCTACTATCCAGGTTCCTTCACACAAGCCCTACTATGATACGGTGGGAGAACTGACTTGGGATTTTGCGTTTGTGTTCGCAAATGTTTTGGTTTAGCAAGAGTCGCCACTGACTTTTTATTTTATCCTAAGGAAAGGTCAAAAAGCACAGGAAAGACCTTTGAGATGTTTTCTTGGGTTCGGGGAGTAGATTATAGAAAGGGAAGGTATTATCACCCTTTCTATCCATGGTTATCCATGGGCTCTTAGTTACTTGTTTTAAATCACTTGCCTTTGCTTTTCAATTGTTTGAAATGATGCTTTTCAATTGTTTGAAATGGTGCTTTGTGTGTGATTTTGAAAGATGTTTTGAAAAGAGGCCATCGTTGTGGCAACCTTTATAATGATTCTTGTTTGAAGGTATACAAAGGTGTTTTTGTCTTTTGAAAAGTTTTCAATGTTTGAAAGTAGGGTTTTGAAATTGTGTTGTGAAGTTTGTTTTGAAGATAGCAAGGATGTTTTTGCAAGTTTTGATCAAGTAACTAAGAGTTATCTACCCTATTTTACTCAAAGATCTTTCTTATGTTTTTAACCCTTTTAACAGTGTTGTTTCACCATTGTATTTGGTGAATAACCTTGTGTTAGGATGTTAAACGGGACAGGCGCGGGTCATCGTATAGACCATAATAGCAATTGTGTCAAGTATTTTTTGGCAATTTTCTTAAGGGACTTGATCATTTTTTTTAGGCAACTCAGATAGCGTCATTGAGGGACTATGATCTTTTGTTTTGTTTTTGTTTTGCCAAAGTACTTGACATGCAACCATGGTCCATTTTTTAAGGCAACAAGTGGATTGAAACCCTAGGGGGTGCAAATGTGCATTGTGTTTGTTTTTCATGCATGTTTATCTTGGATTAGGTCAAGCTAGTTGTTGATTTTATTTGGCATACAACCCTAAGTCTAACCATGGCATAATTGAAAGCATTTAAAGGTGCGAGAATTTAAAGCCTACACTATTACAACATGATATAGGGAGGGGGATACAAATTTGAATTTGGGGTATTTGACAAGAAATTAAATTCTAAATTATTACAACCAAATCGAATGTATAAGACAATATTTAAATGTGCAATAATTAAATAAAATATAACAAATAAATGTTAAATTAAATGTATTATGCAAAAAGTTTTTATGTATGTAAAAAGTATTTTTTAATGTAAATAATAACAAAATGGGTCAATTTTAATTATTTTATTATTTAGGGCAAAAACCCTAATTTTTAAATAAATAGTATTATTTATTATTTATATGCAATAATGTATTGATTTGTACAAAAAATAAAAGTATATTGTAAAAATGATATTTTTAGTGTAAAATGTTAATAAAAATGAAAATGTAATATTTTTGTTTTTTTGTCTTAATTATTTAACAAAATAAAGTATATAAGTATATATATATATATATATATATATATATATATTAAACATATTAAATATATAAAAAATAAAAATTAATTATTTACAAAATGTGTATATTCAAGAAAATATTTTTGAATATAAAGAAAATAATAAATGAAAATGAACATATTTTTTACATTATTCTTTAAGTTTTAATAAAAGAAAATAAACTATTTACATATTTATACTAGTAAAATAAAAATAAATATCAAATAAATATAAAAAATATAAAAAAAATAATTTTTTGGCATTTTTTATTTTTGGAAAAAAAAATAAAGTCAGAATAAAAAATAAAAATATCAAAATGAAAAATATACAAATAAATGGGCCAGGGGGGTGTAAACTGAAAAATGGGGTGTTAGAAGCAAAAATGACCAGGCCCAACCCAATCAGACTTCATCTTCTTCCTTGGTTCACAAAAACGCGCGTTCTGTACATCAACTGCTATCTCCTGATTCTTTGATTTTTTGACAAAACTCATAATATGAAACTTGTAGAGCATCAAACAATGAATCTAACCATATAAAAAACTTAAGCTAACTCTCAAAGACCAGAGAGAATTTCTCTGGCCCTAATTTCTAACCTAGTTTTTTCAGAAAGTTCATGGATGAAATTCTCCTAGCACGATTAATATAAATGAAAACTAAGCATATGTATGGCTTCAGGGCTATGAATACAACATCTTTCATTCACAAACCTAAGTCTAACTATTCCTAAATAGAGAGATAGAAGTTCATGAAATACCTGTTTCAGTTGACTTCGAGCTGGACAATGCAGCAACTTCCAAAGGTGTTTGAGCTTCTTTTGATCTTGCCTGATGTCCAATGAAGCTTTCCCAATGCTTGGCTTGTTTTGAAGTATCCTGAATCGTGCTACAGAACTCAACCTGCAAAGCTTTGAAACAAAAATGGCAATGTGTGTTAAGGGTGTTACAGCTAGAAATGGATGATCTGGATAGCTTAGGTATGTTGGTTGGAAGGTGTTTGAAGTATCTTTGAACAAAACGCACGATGGAATTTGAAGATGGCTTGCAAAATACAGAACTGGCCCTGTTTTGCAAGAAAATGGGGAATTTGTGCACTAGGAGTTTTTAGAGGCAAATGGGTCGTGTTTCTGTCTTGTTATGAGGTATCAAACTTGTTTGCAATGTTTGTGTAAGTTGGTTTTAACAGATGTGAGAGATGGCTTAAGGTTTGCAACTTTTCTTCTTCTTGAAGCAAGAGTGTCTATTTGTTCAATGCAGGCTTGTGCAAGTCCTATATCATGCTACATCTTTTGCTATTGGTTACTGGAATTGGTAGATTTGATCTTGCCTCATAGATATGGCCCCATGCCTCAAGGATCTTGGTTTGACATAAAGTGCAACTTTACAAAAATGGCATTATACCTTTTTCCAAATAGGGATTAGTTTTGTATGCAATGTCCAAATGACTAAGATAATACCTTAGCTCAATGGTTATGCATTAAATTATGGAATAAAAACTCGTTTTGAGGCCTGAAAGCTAGTACTAAACATGCTGATTTGAAAATGCAAGTTTGTATGAACATGTATTGGCCATGGATCAAAGTGAGTTTTTGCCAACTTCAAGCATTCGACTCTCTCTAACCACAAGGGCGTTTGATGAGTTCTTGGACAATTTGGAAATCTTGCAACATGTAATATAATCCATATTTGAAATGAAACTTGAAAATCCAAGTGGAACTATGTGAAAAATGGCCAAGAAGATGGGTCAAAATCCTGCCTAAACTAGGGCAAAATTTCTCTAAGTTAAAAGTTTTAGGTACCCTAGTTCCAAAAATCATAACTTGATATACAAGCTTCTTTTGAGAAAACTTTGTGAATAAAAGTTGTAGAATTTGTGATGGAATACAACTTTCATGTTGCAAGTTTTGTTTGAATCCAATTGCATCTTGGTGAAAAAATGGGACAAAGTTAGGAAAAAATAAGAAAATTTTATAACTTAGAAAATTTCTAAGTTATGAAAATTTTCCATTTTAAACCCTAATTTGCATTTTTGGGTTTCTTGATGAACAAGTTTCATAATTTGACATGTCTTGATGAAAAATAACTCTTGGCACTTGATTTTGACCAAAAAGTCAATGTTTGACTTTTCAGTGTACAGTCAAATTTTGATCAGTTGACTGAAAAATTCATCAGTCAATCCTATGCAATTGAGATCTTTTGAACTTGTTTAATGGGTCAAGACAATTTAATTGAGTCCTTGAGCCTATGGTTGAGCTTGATTTGCCATTGGTTAGGTCAAACAATCAAAAATTGCCTTTGTACAGTCAAAACCCTAAAAATGACCATTTTGCCCTTTTGGTGATCTGATCAAATTTCTTGTGGAATTATGATCCAAACTTTCTCAAATGACTCATATGAGTTCATTATGTTGATGTGGGTCAAAATTCATGAGGTTTGATTGTCAATTGGCCACAGTTGACTTTTTCCCCAATATAGCTGATTTCTAGGTCAACTGTCCAATTGACTGGGCAAAAATTTGAATCAAGGCTTGAAACTTGGTATGGCCAAACTTGTGGGTCCAACATGGAGTATGAAAGTCACTTTGGGCATTGTAGGTCAAAATATCCCTGTGCAAAGTCAAACCCTAATTTAGGTCAAAAGTGCAAGGAGGTGTCTTGAGCAGAGCAAACCCTAACTTGATCTTGAGTTCTAAGAGCCTTGTGATGAGAAATGTTGATGAATATGGGAGGGAAAATTTTGGGGTAAAACAGTTGCCCCTGTTCAATCTTCTTGATCCTGAAGAGTTAGATTGGCAAGTTTGCCTTTCGTGACTCGAAGGTAAAAGAGGATTGGACACTAGAGTGCCCGTAAATTTGCACTCATCAAAATATAGCTGAGGAAATGGGCTTAAAGATGCCATTTGGAGATGGTAGAATCTTGCTGGAGATGGGCTTAAAGATGCCATCCAAGAATGTTTGTTGATTTGCAATGTTGTAGGTTCGAAGAATGAGCATCAAAATGGTATACGTGTCTGGAATGCCATTGGACTGTATCTGGAGACTGAGTTTGTATGAGAAAAAGAATGGTGTCCGTGTCTGGCGCGTATCTGAGTTGTAACTGTATTTGAATTTTGAATGAATATCAGAATAACTGCCGTGTCTGGAGTGTATCTGTATTGTATCCGGGTAACACATAAACATCTGTGCATGGAGCAACTGTGTGTTAGGGATAAACTATGAATGAGTGACAGAATGCAACCGTGTCTTGAGCGTATCTGGACTGTATCTGAAGTTGAGATTTGTATGAGTAGTGGAATGATCACCGTGTCTGGGGTGTATCTGTACTGTAACTGGGATCCGAATAAGTGACAAAATGAATTCCGTGGCGACTGCACTTGAGGAAAATCAAACTGCTGGTGTAAAGGCCAGAATGGCATCCGTGTTTGGAGCACATCTGAACTTGAAGTTGTTAGTTGAATCTGAATGAGAAATAGAATGAATTCCGTGTCTGGAATGTATCTAGTCTATATCGGATTGTTGAAGTCTGAATGAGTAGTAGAATGACCGTCGTGTCTGGGGTGTATCCATACTGTATTTTGACTTGAAATTCTGAATGAGTAATAGAATGACCGCCGTGTCTGGGGTGTATCCATACTGTATCTGAAATGATAGTCTTTTTAATCTTATCCTGAAAAGGGTAAAATGTTAGCTAAAACACAAAATTATGTTGCATGATATGTATGATGCAATGAACTGTGTTTCATCAATGTTTATCATATATGAATGTAATGGATGTGCATGTAAGCTGAGTAGCAGTCTTGCTGAGGAAAATAAATCCTTGACAACTGGAGATAATGAAATCCTTGACTGCTGCCGGAGGAAGTAAATCCATGACTGAAGTCGGGGATTCCAAAAATCTTTGATTACTGAAGATGAGAAATCTTTGCTGACTGCTTGGGGATTGAAAATCCTTAGTGACTAATGCTGGGGATTGAAAATCCTTAGTGACTTGTGGGGGTTCACAAGGGTTCTGACAACTTCTACGGAGAAGGAGGATCCTTTAAGACTTTCTTGGGAAATAGGGAAAATCTATATTGGGGAGTTAAGACCTGGGAGATTTCTGCTTAGAGAAACGGGATCGAGAATCTTTGATCTGCTGGGAGGTAACTCTGTGGGGAGAATGTTTACTTGGCCGGTGAAATTAGGAGCTTTGGGTTGTATGCCAATCTACTGGGGAATCATCTTAGCTGCTGAGGGAAATTGAGGGAGTTTGATCAGTTGGAAATTTGACTTCGCTGGGGAAGGAGGTTTAGATTATTCTGGCTCCGATGGGAATCGAGAGTTTGAACTCTGATGGGAACTTTGAAACTTAACTCGGCTGGGGTATCCAGCTTGGAATGTACTGGCTCCGCCGGGAGATCTTGAAGCTTAACTCCGCTGGGGACATGTACTCCGAGGTTTTTGCTTTATTGAGGATCTGAACAAAGTAATGTAGGGGATTTCTTCTTGAATGGCATAAAGATATCTTCCTACACCTTCAACCTATCAGTAATTATCCTTTCCCAATTTCATTTTATTGGTAAGCAGTGATTATATTCAAATGCATATGCCTATTTAACAAAACATTGGACGTTTTCAAATAAAACATAAGTGTAAAAAAGAAAGACAAGCAAATTTCTGTACTTTGAAGTATATTTTTATTAATTTTTATAAGTATCTTTGTACAAGGGAGACAAACATCCTACTAGGAGACTGTTGCCGTAAAAATTGAGAAAAAATTTATACAAAATGATGGCTATGTGTAACAATTCCATGGGGTTCCCATTCTGCTATATCCTTCACAACTCTGAGTATCTATCCATTCGTTTCTTCGTCCATAGATGATTGGATTGATCAGAAGCTTGGAGCTTGTTGGTTAAGAGATTGTTCTTAAAGTGATCCGAGGAGACAAAGTCATACGCTTTAATTCCCTAACTTTTGCCTGGACCGCCCTTTCGGGTTTTCGATCCACCGGGAAACCCCTTTTTGCCCAAGTCGCCCTTTCGGGTTTTCAACTTACCGGGTGTATAGATTTTTTTTGGTTTTATCCCTAATTTTTGCCTGAACCGCCCTTTCGGGTTTTCGATTCACCGGGATGCCCATTTTTTCCCAAGTCGCCCTTTCGGGTTTTCAACCTATTGGGTCATTTTATGCGTAGTATCTTTTGACTATGTCTGCGTTCGCAGGGTGCGGAAAATCGTCGCCGTCCATGGTGGTCAGAATCATTGCCCCACCAGAAAAGATGCTCTTAATCATAAATGTTCCTTCGTAAGTAGGAGTCCACTTACCCCTGGGATCACTTTGCGGTAAGATGATCCGCTTGATTACAAGATCTCCGACTTGATATACTTGACGCCTGACTTTCTTGTTAAAAGCATTGATCATCCGTTTTTGATACGTCTGACCATGACAAACAGCAGTAAGTCGCTTCTCATCGATTAAGTTAAGTTGATCAAGCCGGGTCTAAATCCAATCGTCTTTACTCAAATCGGCATCCTTCATAATCCTCAATGAAGGAATATGAACTTCCATGGGTAGAACAACTTCCATGCCATATACCAAAGAAAATGGGGTTGCCCCTGTTGAAGTACGTGTCGTGGTACGATATCCATGCAGAGCAAATGGTAACATCGCATGCCAGTCCTTGTAGGTGACTGTCATCTTTTGAATGATCTTCTTAATATTTTTGTTCGCGGCTTCAACAGAACCGTTCATCTTCGGCCACTAGGGAGATGAATTGTGATGATAAATCTTGAACTGTTCACATAGAGCGGTGATCGTAATGTTGTTCAAATTTGTACCGTTGTCTGTGATGATCCTGTCGGGGATACCGTACTAGCATATGAGGTTCTGCTTGATGGAGCGGGCAACCAAATTCTTTGTAACTGAGGCATAGGAAGCTGCCTCGACCCATTTGGTGATGTAATCAATAGCCACTAGGATGAAGCGATGTCCATTGGATGCCGTAGGATTGATCTCTCTAATCATGTCGATGCCCTACATTGCGAATGGCCAAGGAGCTGTCAGAATGTTGAGAGGAACAGGAGGAATATGTACCTTGTCGGCGTAGACTTGGCACTTGTGGCAGGTACGGGAGTGTTGATGACAATCATCTTCCATGGTAGACCAGTAGTAGCCTGCCCTTAGAATCTTCTTAGCCATCGTATGTCCGCTCAAGTGGGTACCAAATGTGCCACTATGTATATCGGTCATGATCAACTCTTCTTCAACCTTGTCCACACAACGAAGTAGAACACAATCATGGCAGCGCTTATAAAGGATGACATTGCTTAGGAAGAACTTGGCGGCAAATCTCCTTAAGAACTTTTTGTCATTGACGGAAGCTCCTTGAGGGTATTCTCTAGTCTGGAGATACCTTTTGATTTCATGAAACCAGGGTTGTTCCACTACTTCTTCGGTATTAATCTCATGAAAGTGCACAGGTTCGTCCATTCGCTCGATGGTAATTTGGGGAGCCTCGTTATCCCAGTTGAGTTTAAACATGGAAGAAATTGTAGCCAGAGCATCGGCCAACTGATTTTCTTCTCGCGGGAAATGCTCGAAGGTGATCTGCTTGAAATGAGGCAACAACGTCAAGACATGTTCTTTGTATGGGATAAGATTAGGATGTTTGGTGTCCCACTCCCCTTTGACTTGACTGATAACCAAAGCTGAGTCCCCAAATACTACCAAAGATTTGATTCCCAAGTCTAAAGCAGCCTTGAGACCAAAGATGCAAGCTTCATATTCAGCCATGTTGTTGGTACAACTGAAGCAAAGTCGGGCAGTGAAGGGCGTATGGCAACCATCCGGAGAAATGAGTACCGCACTGATACCATTTCCAAGTTCATTTGAAGCACCATCAAAGTATAGGGTCCATCGGGATCCTTGTTCAGGTCCGTCATACGGTTCCTTACCTTCAATGATGTCCAATGTCATGATGTCCTCGTCAGGGAAGTCGAATCTCATAGACTGATAATCTCTGACGGCTTGATGAGCTAGATGGTCAGCTAGTACACTCCCCTTTATAGCTTTTTGGGTAGTATACTGGATGTCATATACAGTCAGGATCATTAGCCATCTAGCGATTCTTCCAGATAAATCCGGCTTCTCGAAGATATACTTGATCGAATCCATCTTGGAAATCAGCAAAGTGGTATGAGTCAACATATAATGCCTTAACCAGCGAGCAGCCCATACCAAAGCGCATCAAGTTTTCTCGAGCGGTGAGTAGTGAGTCTCACAGTCGGTAAACTTTTTGCTAAGGTAATAAATGGCATGCTCTTTTCGGCCAGACTCGTCATGTTGGCCCAATATGCACCCCATTGAGTTATCCAAAACAGTCAGATACATGATCAACGGCCTTCCTTCGACGTGTGGCATCAGAATAGGAGGTTCTACTAAATACTCCTTGATCTTATCAAAAGCAACTTGACAATCATTGTTCCATTCAACTACCTGATCCTTCTTTAACAGTTTGAAAATTGGCTCACAGGTAGAAGTCAGGTGAGAGATGAATCTGGCGATATAGTTCAAGCGTCCCAAGAATCCTCTAACCTCCTTTTCAGTACGGGGGGCAGGCATTTCTTGTATAGCCTTCACTTTAGCTGGATCAACCTCAATGCCTTTGTTGCTGATAATAAATCCCAAAAGTTTACCAGACCTAACTCCAAAAGTGCACTTGCTTGGGTTCAATCTGAGCTTATACTCCTTCAACCTGGCAAACAACTTTTGCAAATGACCAAGGTGTTCTTCTTCTGTCTGCGATCGAGCTATCACGTCGTCTATGTAAACTTCGATCTCATGATGTATCATATAATGAAACAAAGCTACCATGGCGCATTGATAAGTTGCCCCTGCATTCTTCTGTCTGAATGGCATCCCTTTGTAGCAGAAGGTACCCCATTGCGTGACAAAGGTAGTTTTCTCCATGTCCTCGGGGGCCATTTTAATCTGGTTGTAGTCCGAGAATCCGTCCATGAAGGAAAAAACCTTGTGTTGAGCTGTGTTGTCAACCAAGATGTCGATATGTGGTAGTGGAAAATCATCCTTGGGGCTAGCCCTATTTAAATCCCGATAGTCCACACACATTCTGACTTTGCCATCGTTCTTAGGCACGGGCACAATGTTAGCAACCCATTGTGGATAAGTTGTAACAGCTAGAAAACCAGCGTTGAATTGCTTCATTACCTCAGCCTTGATCTTCTCAGACATGTCAGGCCTCATTCGGCGGACCTTTTGCTTGATCGATGGACAATCCTCTCTTGTAGGGAGATGGTGAACCACGATATCTGTGTCTAGCCCTGGCATATCCTCATAAGACCAGGCGAAGATTTCAACGTATTCGTTCAAAAACTGCACTAAGCACTCTTTGACACCTGGTTCCAGGTTGGCACCCACTCTTACTTCTTTCTTGTCTTCCTCTGTCCCCAAGTTGATGGTTTCTAGAAACTCTTCATGAGGCAGAATGACCCTTTCTTCTTGTTGTAGAAGTCTGGCTAACTCTCCTGCCACTTCACAGTCTTCGTCAACTTCGTACTCAGCATGATTGACCAAATCTTCAGAGTTATCGAAGGCTAAAGAAAAATAGTCACCCATGGAATCCGGAGTGGATGGGTACCTGCATTTGTGAGTGTGTGTGTGTGTGTAAGGGATAGCCATCCTTAAACAAACAAAAATGCAAAAGGAAAGAAAAATGAACACAACAACTTATAGATGAAAAACGTCCAATGATTCATTAAAACATGGCATATGATTATGAAGAAAATCAAACCCTTACAAATGGACTTACATGCCCCAGGCAAGGCATGAGGTGACAATAGTGTGCGAATTGTTTTAGTTATTATAGACCATAAAAATGGGAAATTGTTCAAAGATAAAATTATTGGTTGATAAAGGTGATGGGAACAAAATCCTTTGCTTCCCAGTTGCTCAAACCCCCTTCGACGGTCGGAAAGATCCAATCTTCAAAGTGGCTCTCTTCATCTTCATCTTCTACAACATTGATTCCATGGTGAGATATCTTGACGGGTGGCCCTCCAGCCTTGGAGCGACGCATAGCCTTTTGTCCTGCAGCAGTGAACCCTAACCCAAACTTGTCTGCCTTATGGGGGAAGTCAGGCAATTGTCCCCATACTGTACTCTTCCCTTCTTTGATTACCGCCTCTGCGTCCTTGAGAGATGCCATCCTAGATACATGCTTGGGAAAGATAGGCATCTCGACCATTGTCTTCGCAACTGCTACCTCAGGAGACACTTCCTCGAAATGTTAGAAAGGCGTCTCGATGAACTCTCCATCCAACTCCACATAGCAGAAGGAATTGAGATGACTTATCATGTACTCTTCCTCGCCGTGCACTGTTATAATCTTACCCTTAACAGGATATTTCAGCATTTGGTGTAAAGAGGAGGTAACTGCCCCGACATAATGGATCCACGGTCTTCCTAACAAACATGAATATGACGGAGAGATGTCCATCACGTAGAAGGTGGAGTTGAAAACTTATGTGCCTACTTTGATATGAATATCAATCTCTCCATGAACCATTCTTTTGGAACCATCAAAAGCCCTAACAACGATGTTACTAGGTTTGAGAGTCAGCCCTTCGCAGTCCAAACGGTCTAAGGCTTTCTTCGGCAGCACATTCAAGGAAGAACCAGTATCAACTAAGACATGGGCGAGGGTGGTTCCCCTGCACTCAACTGAGACATGTAGTGCATCATTATGTTTTCTTCCTTTGGGAGTTAAGTCAGCATCGGAAAAGCCAAGGCCATTATCAGCAGTAAGACTGGCCACACATTATTGGAACTGGTCAGCCGAAGTCTCTTGGGGTACATGTGTCGCTTTCAAGAATTTTATTAGGGCCTTAGCATGGGCCTCAGAAAAGAGCAGGAGAGCTAACATTGAAATTTTAGAAGGGATCTGCCCCAACTGTTCCACAACGTCGTAGTCACATTTTCTGATTATTTTCAAGATTTCATCCATTTCTTTCTGAGTGGTTTCGGGGATAACCATAACATGGGCCTTAGTCCTGACAGGTACTTCCAATATCCCCTTACCCTTGTCGGTAGTATCAGCAGATGGTCTTATTTCAAGAGTATCCAATTCTTCAATAACTGGGCCTTGCACAGATGGTCCAACAGGTATAAAAGCTTTCAAGGGTCCGAAAACTGCTCGAGGGGGACCAATCTTCGGAGAAAAGATCCGGCCGCTGCGGGTTATCTTGCTTATACCCGCAATGTTCCCTACATTAGGGTTTTCTTCTTCAGAAATCTCTTGGACTGTCTCAATTTGTTTGACACCATGGCAGAAGATTTCTCCCCCATAGTTCCATGGTATTGTCTTGCTTGATTGGTACGGGACAGGTCCCGGCATGGTTATCTTTAATGGTACACATTCAGAGTTGGGTGTAATCCTGACAGGCCTTTTGCACGCCTTGGGAGGATTGTCGGAAATGGTTATAATTGCAATATCGTTGGTTGAAGTAGCAAAAGCATCAGGAGTAACAGGATTGAAGGTGACGACAAGGGTTTTCTAGAAAAGTATCTCTTGGGTATCCATCAGGCGTTGGACACCTGACTTCAACATTGGGCAATCACCTCATATGTTCAAACAAAAATAACAGTCTTTACCACAACCAGGAAAGATCCCGGCTCTCAACAAATTTTCTTTAATCACAAGTAACGGTGTTAGCAGGTCAACAACATCAGTAACATGAGTGCCCTCCATAACAACATGAATATTGTGGTCGTGCTTGGGCATCGGAGCAGATATAACATTGGGCTTCTCAGGAGCATCAAATTCTACTTCCTTAGCATCAATCAGATCCTGGATTTTGTTCTTAAGCGCCCAACAATTATTGGTATCGTGCCTAGCACTGTCGGAATGGTAAGCACACTTGGAATTGGAGTGGTAGTATGGAGAGGAGGTGTTAGGGTTCTTTGGTGCTTCCTTCAAACTGGTTAGATTCAGCTTCAACAAATGAGGAAGTACCTGAGCGGGCGTCATGTTGATCCGGGTGAACTGCCGTTGTGGCCTTTCCACCCGTTGTTGATTAGGTCTCGACTGATTGTTATGAGGTTGATCATTTGACGAGTTTTGAATCATCACAGCCCCCACAGTTGACCGGCGCTCAGTTCTTCCATGTCCTTTCTGAGAATACACAGCAGATGCTTCCTTCTTAGCTGAGAAAGGTTTCTTAACCGCTGTGGATGAGGAAGCGTCCTTTTGAATCTTTCCACTTTTAATACCAGTCTCAACCCTTTCGCCGATCAAAATCAGTTCAGCAAATCCCGCGGAAGAACTCCCGATTAGATGGTTGAAGAAAGGGCCAGATAGGGTCCCCAGAAACATGTCAACTAACTTCCTATCTGATAGCGGTGGCTGCACCCTTCCAGCCAGATCACGCCATTTCTGGGCGTACTCTTTAAACCCTTCATTGGAAGCCATCCCCATACTTTGTAACTGAGTACGAGTGGGCGCCAAATCAGCATTGTATTGATACTGACGATAAAAAGCAGCTGCCATGTCTTCCCAATTATGAACCTCTGATCTCTCGAGTTGATAAAATCAGTCTAACTGCGTGCCAGACAAGCTGTCTTGGAAAAAGTGTACCCAGAGGTCTTTATCGGATGAGTGGGGTTGGATTTTTCTGACATACGACCTCAGGTGCATCCTTGGGCATGACAGACCATCATACTTGGAAAATGTTGGCACCTTGAACTTGGGAGGGATAACAATCCCAGCTACCAGCCCTAGTTCTTCAAAATCCAATCCGGGCACCCTCTGCAACTCCATAGCTGCCAGTCTATCTTCAAGGTTCTTATATTTATCATCCGCTGGTGGATACTGTTGTTCGGAGTAGTCTTCGTCTTCTTCCTCTTCCCCTTCCTCCACCTCGGACTCAGAAGGCACGTCAGTCCCTTTCCCTTTACCGGCCCCTTCGTCAGACGTTGAGGGGAACTCAAGAACCTTCCTAGCATTTTTCTCAAACCTTCTTCCAAAAGTGGCCACCCCAGGTCTCTTTTTCTTTTTCTCTTTATTCTTCTCTAACAAAACTTTGAGGTCCTCTTGACCCTTTGCCAAGGTCATGAGGAGTTGCTGGAACTGTGAATTTTGTGCCTGTAGATCCTTTAACGTCTGCTCCAAATCCATCTTGCTGAAATAAACAGCAGAAAGATAAGGAAACCTGGCGTGAAGACCTGTTTATGCATATGATGAATGGTATGTTATTCATGTAATGCATTCAAAGGTTCAGAAATTCAAATTTGTTGTAAACAAAAAGAATGCACGTCATATTAAGAAGAAATTTGTTAGTACATAAGTGCCCCATGGGCGAAATATTACAAAATTCTTAATGTAAAAAGACATTGCGCATCCTTTTTGGCGCGATGTAAGTGTTGAGAGTTTCCTCCTCGTGAAGTCGGCGGGTAAGCTCCAAAACCTTCTTCTCACTGGCATAGAAGCTGGCTTCAAAAGTATCCCGTTCTTCCTTGAGTTGGATCCAACTCTTTTGCATTTCTTCCCATGATGTTGGCATGTCAGGATGTAGGATGGTGTATGGAACCTCTCCTTCCATAACAGGCTCTTTGATCAAGGGGAGAATGTGAGGGTATTGCATCATAAGATTCTGGGAGCGGGTTCGTACCCACTTGAGGTAAGGCTCAAGGGGGGTGGAATTCTTGTGCCCCAGTGTCTTACTATCCACTTTGTTGGGCATCCTCCAAGCTCTGATGAACCTTTGTCGAAGTCTTTGCGCATCGTTGTCGAAGTCAAAAACTAGGTCCGGAATCAGCATGTCATGAGGGACATCCCTCCGAGCATATCCAAACTGTCTCAAAGCTAGACAGGGGTTGTAGGTGATGCCTCCCCTAATGCCAAGTAGTGGGACATTAGGGAATTCCCCACAACGATCAATGATGATCACATTTTCTCTGGACCGAGAACACTAATGTACATCAGAATGTGTGAGGGTCATCAACCGTTGTGACCACCTTAAACCCTGCTCATTCTTCAGAACTGATTATGGAAGGTGAGAAACAAACCACCTTGCTAGGAGAGGAGTAAATCACATGAGAACACCTCTTTTCCTCATTGTTCGTGTGTAAAATGAGTGTAGGATGTCCCCAAGCAATGTAGGTATAGGATTCCTGGATATGAAAATCTTGACAGCATTCACATCTATAAGCTGATCAGGGTTTGGGAACAAGACCAACCCATAGATGAGGAGTGCCACAATCTCTTCAAAGGCTTGTAGATCAAGAGAGTTCCAGTAGTCTTGTGCCTTCTCGAATATAAACTTTGCCAAGAAGCCCTTGACACCACTTCTGGTTTCCCAATGCCCCTTGATGTCAGATGGTTGCAAGTGTAATGCTTGAGCAACATCTTCAGGCTTTGGTTCTTTTTCCGTACCGTTGTAGGGTAGTTGATTAAGAATAGGAATTCTCAAGAGTTGAGAAAATTCCTCCAAAGTAGGCACAAACTGGTAATCAGGGAATGTGAAATAGTGGTGTAGGGGGTCAAAGAACTGGAAGAGAACTTTCACCATGTATTCTTCAATGTTGGTGTTGACCAAGTTGAGGAGTCTACCATGTCTTTCACTGAAGAGAGAATTCTCTGGAATCCTGGAAGTAAGCTCCTTGAGTTGTGGAGGGATTCTCACAAGGTTGACTTGAATTGTTTTCCTGCGAAGAGATTCCATGACCTACAAAACAAGAACAAAGATGAAGATCCAAACCCTTGAAACGGTTAGTGAATGCATATGATGTTTTATGATGTTCATGATGTATGCACAAACACATGTACAAGCAAGTCACATAAAACCCTAGTTTCAGGCTTGCATGAGGTTTCATAGGTAAGTACCCTCTTGAGTTTAGTTGGCTCAAACCTGTACTATAAATAGTAACCGGGTTCTAAGGAGCTCAATATCACTGGATTGTTTTCTATGTTCATTGTTTTGGTTTAGCCACTTAACTAGCGACCAAAATATTCCAATAAAATAACCCTCAATGAGTGTAGTATCAAGTATCTACCAACTTCGGACTGCACCAAAGCCGTTCATCTCACTACCCCTAAAAAAAAGGCCAAGATGGTCAAGTAAGGTTCTAAGAGTTCATTAGTGCTTCATGACAACACTCAGCGGCCCCGTATTCTCTTTGATTGACTCAAAGGCTACCGGTACTCACAAATATGTCGCACTAATATAGCTATTGCTTCAACCGTGTCGGTATACCCCGCACAGTTTCCATAACGTATTGCTATTTACCTATGAATGTTTCCCAAATCCGGGTGGAGGATTTCAAACCCAAACAAGAGAACCAAAATGTAAAGCAAGCAAAGCAAACAATAATCATGCAAAGGGTGATCTAAGCCCTAAGGTTACTCCACTTTTAGAAAATTCCCCAGCATAGTCGCCAGTTCTGTGATACGGTGGGAGAACTGACTTGGGATTTTGCGTTTGTGTTTGCAAATGTTTTAGTTTAGCAAGAGTCGCCATCGACTTTTTATTTTATCCTAAGGAAAGGTCAAAAAGCACAGGAAAGACCTTTGAGATGTTTTCTTGGGTTCTGGGAGTAGATTATAGAAAGGGAAGGTATTAGCACCCTTTCTATCCATGGTTATCCATGGGCTCTTAGTTACTTGTTTTAAATCACTTGCCTTTGCTTTTCAATTGTTTGAAATGGTGCTTTTCAATTGTTTGAAATGGTGCTTTGTGTGTGATTTTGAAAGATGTTTTGAAAAGAGGCCATCATTGTGGCAACCTTTGTAATGATTCTTGTTTGAATGTATACAAAGGTGTTTTTGTCTTTTGAAAAGTTTTCAATGTTTGAAAGTAGGGTTTTGAAATTGTGTTGTGAAGTGTGTTTTGAAGATAGAAAGGATGTTTTTGCAAGTTTTGATCAAGTAACTAAGAGTTATCTACCATATTTTACTCAAAGATCTTTCTTATGTTTTTAACCCTTTTAATAGTGTTGTTTCACCATTGTATTTGGTGAACAACCTTGTGTTAGGATATTAAACGGGACGGGTGCGGGTCATCGTATAGACCATGATAGCAATTGTGTCAAGTATTTTTTGGCAATTTTCTTAAGGGACTTGATCATTTTTTTTAGGCAACTCAGATAGCGCCATCGAGGGACTATGATCTTTTGTTTTGTTTTTGTTTTGCCAAAGTACTTGACATGCAACCATGGCCCATTTTTGAAGGCAACAAGTGGATTGAAACCCTAGGGGGTGCAAGTGTGCATTGTGTTTATTTTTCATGCATGTTTATCTTGGATTAGGTCAAGCTAGTTGTTGATTTTATTTGGCATACAAACCCTAAGTCTAACCATGGCATAATTGAAAGCATTTAAAGGTGCGAGAATTTAAAGCCTACACTATTACAACATGATATAGGGAGGGGGATACAAATTTGAATTGGGGGTATTTGACAAGAAATTAAATTCTAAATTATTACAACCAAACCGAATGTATAAGACGATATTTAAATATGCAATAATTAAATAAAATATAACAAATAAATGTTAAATAAAATGTATTATGCAAAAAGTTTTTATGTATGTAAAAAGTATTTTTTAATGTAAATAATAATAAAAGGGGTCAATTTTAATTATTTAATTATTTAGCGCAAAAACCCTAATTTTTAAATAAATAGTATAATTTATTATTTATATGCAATAATGTATTGATTTGTACAAAAAATAAAAGTATATTGTAAAAATGATATTTTTAGTGTAAAATGTTAATAAAAATGAAAATGTAATATTTTTGTATTTTTGTCTTAATTATTTAACAAAATAAAGTATATAAGTGTATATATATATATATATATATATATATATATATATATATATATATATATATATATATATATATATATATATATATATATATATATATATATATATATATATATATATATATATATATATATATATATATATATATATATATATATATATATATATATATATATATATATTAAACATATTAAATATATAAAAAATAAAAATTAATTATTTACAAAATGTGTATATTCAAGAAAATATTTTTGAATATAAATAAAATACTAAATGAAAATGAACATATTTTTTACATTATTCTTTAAGTTTTAATAAAAGAAAATAAACTATTTACATATTTATACTAGTAAAATAAAAATAAATATCAAATAAATATGAAAAATATAAAAAAAATAAGTTTTGGGCATTTTTTATATTTGGACAAAAAATAATAAAGTCAGAATAAAAAATAAAAATATCAAAATGACAAATATACAAATAAATGGGCCAGGGGGTGTAAACTGAAAAATGGGGTGTTATAAGCAAAAATGACTAGGCCCAACCCAATCAGACTTCATCTTCTTCCTTGGTTCACAAAAACGCGCGTTCTGTACATCAACTGCTATCTCCTAATTCTTTGATTTTTTGACAAAACTCATAACATGAAACTTCTAGAGCATGAAACAACGAATTTAACCATATAAAAAACTTAAGCAAACTCTCAAAGACCAGAGAGGATTTCTCTGGCCCTAATTTCTAACCTAGTTTTTTCAGAAAGTTCATGGATTAAATTCTCCTAGCACGATTAATATAAATGAAAACTAAGCATATGTATGGATTCAGGGCTATGAAATACAACATCTTTCATTCACAAACCTAAGTCTAACTATTACTAAATAGAGAGATAGAAGTTCATGAAATACCTGTTTCAGTTGACTTCGAGCTGGACAATGCAACAACTTCCAAAGGTGTTTGAGCTTCTTTTGAGCTTGCCTGATGTCCAATGAAGCTTTCCCAATGCTTGGCTTGTTTTGAAGTAGCCTGAATCATGCTACAGAACTCCACCTGCAAAGCTTTGGAAAAAAAATGGCACTGTGTGTTAAGGGTGTTACAGCTAACAATGGATGATCTGGATAGCTTAGGTATGTTGGTTGGAAGGTGTTTGAAGTATCTTTGGGCAAAACGCACGATGGAATTTGAAGATGGCTTGCAAAATGTAGAACTGGCCCTGTTTTGCAAGAAAATGGGGAATTTGTGCACTAGGAGTTTTGAGAGGCAAAGGGGTTGTGTTTCTGGCTTGTTAGGAGGTATCAAACTTGTTTGCAATGCTTGTGTAAGTTGGTTTAACAGACGTGAGAGATGGCTTGTGGTTTGCAACTTTTCTTCTTCTTGAAGCAAGAGTGTCTATCTGTTTAATGCAGGCCTGTGCAAGTCCTATATCATGCTGCATCTTTTGCTCTTGGTTACTGGAATTGGTAGATTTTATCTTGCCTCAGAGATATGGCCCCATGCCTCAAGGATCTTGGTTTGACATAAAGTGCAACTTTACAAAAATGGCATTATACCTTTTTCCAAATAGGGATTCGTTTTGTATGCAATGTCCAAATGACCAAGATAATACCTTAGCTCAATGGTTATGCATTAAATTATGGAATACAAACTGGTTTTGAGGCCTACAAGCTAGTACCAAACATGCTGATTTGAAAATGCAAGTTTGTATGAACATGTATTGGCCATGGATCAAAGTGAGTTTTTGCGAACTTCAAGCATTCGATTCTCTCTAACCACAAGGTGTTTGAGGAGTTCTTGGACAATTTGGAAAGCTTGCAACATGTACTATAATCCATCTTTGAAATGCAACTTGAAACTCAAAGTGGAACTATGTGAAAAATGGCCAAGAAGATGGGTCAAAATCCTGCCTAAACTAGGGCAAAATTTCTCTAAGTTAAAAGTTTTAGGTACCCTTGTTCCAAAAATCATAACATGAGATAAAAGCTTCTTTTGAGTAAACTTTGTGAATCAAAGTTGTAGACTTTGTTATGGACTACAACTTTCATGTTTCAAGTTTTGTTTGAATCCAATTGCATATTGGTGAAAAAATGGGACAAAGTTAGGAAAAAATAAGAAAATTTTATAACTTAGAAAATTTCTAAGTTATGAAAATTTTCCATTTTAAACCCTAATTTGCATTTTTGGGTTTCTTGATGAACAAGTTTCATAATTTGACATGTCTTGATGAAAAATAACTCTTTGCACTTGATTTTGACCAAAAAGTCAAAGTTTGACTTTTCAGTGTACAGTCAAATTTTGATCAGTTGACTGAAAAATTCATCTGTCAATCCTATGCAATTGAGATCTTTTGAACTTGTTGAATGGGTCAAGACAATTTAATTGAGTCCTTGAGCCTATGGTTGAGCTTGATTTGCCATTGGTTAGGTCAAACAGTCAAAAATTGCCTTTGTACAGTCAAAACCGTAAAAATGACCATTTTTCCCTTTTGGTGATCTGATCAAATTTCTTGTGGAATTGTGATCCAAACTTCATCAAATGACTCATATGAGTTCATTATGTTGATGTGGGTCAAAATTCATGAAGTTTGACTGTCAATTGGCCACAATTGACTTTTTCCCCATTATAGATGATTTCTAGGTCGACTGTCCAATTGATTGGGCAAAAATTTGAATCAAGGCTTGAAAATTGGTATGGCCAAACTTGTGGGTCCAACATGGAGTATGAAACTCACTTTGGGAATTGTAGGTCAAAATATCCCTGTGCAAACTCAAACCCAAATTTAGGTCAACAGTGCAAGGAGGTGTCTTGAGCAGAGCAAACCCTAGCTTGATCTTGAGTTCCAAGAGTCTTGTGATGAGAAATGTTGATGAATATGGGAGGGAAAATTTTGGGGTACAAAACCTACTATCCAGACATTCATTTTGAAGTAACCCTACTATCCAGGTTCCTTCCCACAAGCCCTACTATCCAAGCTTTCATTTCGAAGTAACCCTACTATCCAGGTTCCTTCCCACAAGCCCTACTATCCATGCTTTCATTTCGTAGTAACCCTGCTATACAAGTTCCTTCCCACAAGCCCTATTATCCAGGCTTTTATTTCGAAGTAACCCTACTATCCAGGTTCCTTCCCATAAGCCCTACTATCCAGGCTTTCATTTCGAAGTAACCCTACTATCCAGGTTCCTTCCCACAAGCCCTACTATCCAGGCTTTCATTTCGAAGTAACCCTACTACCCAGGTTCCTTCCCGCAAGCCCTACTATCCAGGCTTTCATTTCGAAGTAACCCTACTATCCAGGTTCCTTCCTGCAAGCCCTACTATCCAGGCTTTCATTTCTAAGTAACCCTACTATCCAGGTTCCTTCCCACAAGCCCTACTATCCAGGCTTCCATTTTAAAGTAACCCTACTACCCAGGTTCCTTCCCGCAAGCCCTACTATCCAGGCTTTCATTTCTAAGTAACCCTACTATCCAGGTTCCTTCCCACAAGCCTTACTATCCAGGCTTTTATTTTTAAGCAACCCTACTATCCAGGTTCCTTCCCACAAGCCCTTCTATCCAGGCTTTTATTTCGAAGTAACCCTACTATCCAGGTTCCTTCCCACAAGCCCTGCTATCCAGGCTTTTATTTCGAAGTAACCCTACTATCTAGGTTCCTTCCCACAAGCCCTACTATCTAGGCTTTCATTTCGAAGTAACCCTACTATCCAGGTTCCTTCCCATAAGCCCTACTATCCAGGATTTCATTTTGAAGTAACCCTACTATCCAAGTTCCTTCCCATAAGCCCTACTATTTAGGGTTTCATTTCGAAGTAACCCTACTACCCAGGTTCCTTCCCGCAAGCCCTATTATCCAGGCTTTCATTTCGAAGTAACCCTACTACCCAGGTTCCTTCCCACAAGCCCTACTATCCAGGCTTTCATTTCGAAGTAACCCTACTATTCAGGTTCCTTCTCCCACATCTTCAAGCAGCAGTTTAGAACACTACAAGGCCTGGACCCAACCAGATACGGTCGATTTCACATTTCCCCAACGAGTTGCCGTACAGCCTGGACGATAACCAGGTATACGTTCTACTTTCACCTCCTCAGTCAAGAGATAATTCCCCAGTAGAATAATGGACAAGTGAAGCTCCTAGACTTTACTTCCCAGTGCATGGGTCAACATTCCCCGACGGAGTCCTCCTCAACGGCAGGTACAGGAATTCTCGCAAAGGAATCTCTTATGCAACTGATATCTCTTCTGGATGGCATCTTTAACCCATCTCCGACGATTCTTTGTCGACTTCCAAATGGCATCTTTAAGCCCATTCCCTCTACCATCAACCATCACCGAGTTCAAATTTCTGGATACTCTAGTGTTCAATCATCTTCCACCTTCAGATCACGAAAGGCAGATCAGCCAATCTACATCCTCAGGCTTAAGAAGATTGAACATGGGCAATTGTTGTACCCCAAAATTTCCCTCCAATTTATTAAAGGATCATCCTGGACTCTCAGGTTTGCTTCTGTCAAGTTCCAAGTCTTGAATCATCACTTTTCAAGGAAATCATCCATAAGGGCAAAATGGTCATTTACACACCAAAGGAGTCAAACTATGACTTTTGAATCAAAAATCAAGTTCGAAGAATCATATTTCATTAAGGCATGAAATTGGTTCATCAAAAATCAAAAATCAGAAGTTACTTTGAAAATCAAATTTTCTAAACATTTAGAAAATTTTCTAAGTGTCTAGAGAATATCACACTTCAGAACTTCTGAGCCAGCCTCTATACAAGTGCAGTCAGAAGTTGCAAACACGGTTCAGAACATGACACTTCAATCAGAACATGCAGAAGCGATGTTCTTTGGTCAGAACATGATTCTTCAACATATGGAGGCTATGTTCAACGCTCCAGTCAAAAGATGCCCCTTCAGCATTTGGAGGTTACGTTCATGATCTTCTGCAATCAGAACATCACCAAATCCCAATACCTCGTTTAAACAACCTGCTACAAGGGTACAATATAGTACTCTAACCAGCAGTTAATCCAGTCTACGTCTGCATTTTCCCAAATCTTGTATTTGCACCAAATACAAAAAGTTGTGATGAAAAAGCAATGGAACAGTGTGCCAAAAGTTCAAATCCCATATGTTTTCCCCCCAAAAACCACAACAAATTCATCTATAAATAAGTGGCTCCATCACACTTGCAAGGGGCTGGCTTTTGGAGAGAGAGAAATTGTCAAAAGAGAGAAAAGAAAATTGTGGAACCCCTCCATAAAAATTCAGAATTCCCAATCAGAAAACCAAACCTTTGTTCTTCCTTTTGAATCCAAGAACTTGGCATTTTCTCTTTTGTTGCTCTTGCTGATTCCAGAACATCTGAAGGAAGCAATTCAAGCCCCTAAGCACACGCTCCATATTCAAGGTAAGTCTCCCCGACTCTGCATTTTTCATTCAGAACATCATTAAACATGTAAATATCATAGTATTGATGTTGCCCATATCACTGCGTAAGTAGAAAAACTGTGGATCAGAACTTCCTGATTAAGGCTAGACCCAGGATCAGAATCAGAACTTCTATAAACTGTTGTGTTATTATCCTTCTGATTTGCTGTTTATTAAGAACTGAATAAATTACTGATGTGCTGATTAAGAGTTAAAATATGGTATATAACTTCTGATGTTCACTCACAGCTTTAGCACAACACCGAACTTCTGAGTTCTCCTCAATGTTTAAACACACTGAACTGCTGATTATTCACTCACTGTTTTAACACTTGGAACTTCTGATTTTCATGCGCTGATAACACGCTGAACTGCTGATTGTTTGTTCACTATCTTAGCACAATACAGAACTTCTGAGTTCTTCCTACTATTTTGACACGCACAGAACTTCTAAGGTTTTCTCACTGTTCTAACATTCAGAAGTTTAGTGTATAGTAATCAAGAACTTTTATGTTTTCCCTCTAACGTGTCTTGCAGGACCTCGGAGTGTACCGATCCAGAACTTCTGATTCTGACGCTTCCTTCTGAGTCACCACGCGCCTGACTCCAGAACTTCTGATCCTTGTTGTTTTTCTTGCAGCAGCACGTTGTTCCTATATTTCATTTATTTTTCTTTTTTATCATTTTTAATATTAACTCTTCTTTTATTAACATAAAAAGACATAAAAATATTTTCTTTCTTTTATTAATTTATTTATTTTTCATTGAGACTAAAACATTTTTCTAAACAAATCCTTTTTCTTTCTTATACTGTACATTTCAATATGGTTATAATAGTAATTTAGGATTTAATTTTATTTGAAACCCCCATTCATAAATATGTACCCCCATCCCCTAAATATTGTAATAGCGTAGGACTTTACATTTCTGCAACTTATCTCTTTCAAATGTAAATGCTAGTAATTAGGGTGTGTATGGCAAGATATGAAAATCAACAAATAGATCACCCTAATCAAGACTGAAATGCATGCAATCAAATACACTTGCACACTAGCACCCTTAGGGTTATTCCACTTGTTGCCTTACATAAATGGTCATGTTATGCACGTGGGATGTCTTAGCACGAACAAATAAAAAATACAAGATCATAGTCCCTCGATGACACTATCAAAGTTGCCTTTCGAAATGATCTTAGTCCCTAAAGAAAAAATTCTAAGTCATCTCACAACATTGCTATCATGGTTATACGATGACCCGCGCCTGTCCCTTCACATCCAACAATGGGGCTTCTTACCAAATCAATGGTAAGATAGCAACGTCTAAAGGAGGAGGAAAAGAACATTTAAGACCTTTTGAGTAGGTAGGTTCGCTCTTAGTTACTCGCTTGCTCATGACAAAAACATTTTATACACTAACACTCTCATTTTGAAACATCTTTGAAAACAACACTTTGTACGCGTTCTTATAGAGACGAGAGTCATTACAAAGAAAACCCTTTTCAAAATCACTTTCAAAAACACATTTCACAAACATCTCACTTTGAAACATTTTCAAAAGATAAACACTTTGTATGCGTTCTTATAGAAACGAGAATCATTACAAAGTTATATTTTAAAAATACTTTCAAAAACCACACCATAAGGACATTCAAACAAAAGCAAGTGATCTAGCAAGTAACTAAGAGCCCATGTAAAACCATTGATGAAAAGGGTGATAATACCTTCCCTTTTCATAATCTACCCTTCGAACTTAAGAAAACATCTCTAAAGGTGTTTCCTGTGCTTTTTCACCTTTCCTTTTGGATAAAAGAAAAGTCGGTGGCGACTCTTGCTAAACAACAACATTTGAGAACACAAACGCAAAACACCTCAAGTCAGTTCTCCCACCGTATCACACAGAGCATCATTATGCTTTCTCCCTTTCGGAGTCAAATCCGCATCCGAGAAACCCAGCCCATTATCAGCAGTCAGGCTGGCCACACAATCTTTGAACTGATCAGCTGAGGTCTCTTGCGGAACATGAGTAGTTTTGAGAAATGAAATTAAAGCCTTTGCATGGGCCTCGGAGCACAATAGAAAAGACAACATGGATATTTTCAATGGGGTCTGGCCCAGCTGCTCGACCATGTTGTAGTCGCTCTTCTTGATGATTTTCAATATCTCCTCCATTTCTTGCTTAGAGGCTTCCACAACAATTTTTCTAGGCGCCTCCGTCCGGGCAGGCTCACCTATAACTTCTTTGTCGCGGGTATCAGACGATTCACCGACAGGGTTAACAACCGGAGTAAGAACAGGAACATTAGCAGATGTACTAGCAGGGAAAGCAGATGGAATAATAATAGGCATGTTGACAGTCTTGGGGGAAATCTCGTGAGAGAAAACCCTTCCACTTTGAGTAACTTTGCTGGTTCCGACAATGTTACCAATATCAGGATCAGCCTCTTCGTCTTTCAAGTCTTGTTTGATGCCATGATAGTACACATCGGCACCATAATACCACGGGACAGCTTTATCCGAGATATACAGGACGGGACCAGAAAAAGTAATTATTAGTGGAGAAATTCTTGGACGGATGTAATCTTAACAGGTCTTCTTGAGGAAACCTTGGAAGGGTTGGCAGAAATGGTTATAATGGTAACGTCTTCAATTGGAACAACAGGAATCATAGTTTTCTCAAATAGAATCTCTTTTCTATCTATCAGGCGTTGAACACCTAACTTCAGCAAACGGCAACCAGAAGGTAGAAGCGAACACATGTGGCAACCTTCACCATAACCCGGAAATAAACTGGCCAACATAAAATTCTTCTTGACAATCATGAGAGGAGTAGAAACTTCATTGACAGAGGTAACAAACAAATCAGTATCAACAACATTAACTCCACGACCATGTTTAGGCATGGGAGCAGTTATGACATTTGGCTTCTCCCGAGCATCGAAATCTATCTCCTTAGCTTCAATCAAGTCTTGTATTTTGTTTCTCAGAGCCCAACAGTCATTTGTTTCGTGGCCAGGACTCTCAGAATGATAGGCACACCAGGCATTCAGATTATATCAGGGAGATGTAGTATTTGGATTCTTGGGAGCCTCTCTCAAGGTTGCCAAGTTAGATCTCAGCAGATGAGGTAGAACTTCAGCCAATGTCATGTTGGTGCGGGTAAATTGCCATTGTGGTCTTTCCTCCCTTTGTTGATTGTTGCATTGTGGAGAACCTACTGGTGTAGGTATCATCACGGCACTTACTGTCTACGTTGTTCAGCCCTGTTCTGACCCCTCGGGATATAGATGGCACTGGCTTCCTTCTTACCAGCAAAAGGCTTCTTTACTGAACTTGAAGAGGCATCTTTCTGTATTTTTCCGCTTCGAATCCCAGCTTCTACTCTTTCCCCAGTTAGGATCAACTCGGTGAAACCAGCTAATGAATTGCCGATCAAATGATTGAAAAACGAACCAGATAGCGTCCCCAGAAACATATCAACCAACTCCCTATCAAACAACGGGGGTTAAACTCTCCCAGCCAAGTCTCTCCATTTTTGCGCGTAATCTTTAAAACCTTCACTTGCACCCATGGAGATACTCTGGAGTTGAGTACGAGTGGGAGCAAGGTCGGCATTATACTGATACTGCTTGTAGAAAGTAGCAGCCAGATCTTCCCAATTTCGGATATTTGCACCCTCTAATTGGTAGAACCATTCAAGTTGAGTCCCTGATAGACTATCTTGAAATAAGTGAACCCACAGATTTCTATCAGCTGTGTGGGGCTGGATCTTTCTGACATAAGAATGGAGATGGAATTTTGGGCAAGACACCCCATCATACTTGGCAAAAACTAGAGCTTTGAATTTCTGCGGGATGACCACCCCCGAAACCAAACCCAATTCTTCAAAATCCAATCCAGGTATCCTCTGAACTTCCATGGCACTCAGACGATCTTCTAGGTGTTTGTATCTATCCTCAACAAGAGGATCTTCCTCATCGTTATAATCAATATCATTGTCAGAGACCGCAGGACTAGGGTCCCTCTCTCCTTCTTGGTTCTCCTCTTCCTTGGATGAAGAGGTCAAATCAGTTTGTCGCTTCAACTGCTCTCTAAACCTTCGACCCGTATTCAGAATATCGACAACCTTCTTCTTCTTCTTCTTCTCTTTCAGAATGAGGGCTTTCAGATCCTCTTTCCCTTTTTCCCGACTGATGAACATTTGTTGGAATTGGGCGTTCTGTTCCTGAAGGTCCTTGATGCTTTGTTCAGAAGACATTTCTGTTGAAATAAACAGCGAAGAAGATGAGAAACCTGTAATGGTACTTGTTTATGCAATGTTATGAATGATACGCGTATGCAATGATTTCAAAGACTTCGAGAAATTTAAATTTGCGAACCACAATAAACAAAAACTTTATTAGCTGAATTTGAAGTTCAAATACCTTTTAGGCGTTACAATTTTAAAAAGATAAATCTGAAACTATAAAAGACAATAGAAACTCCTATGGATGCTTCCTCTTTGTGTCGGGATGGTCATTGAGTCCTCTTTATTCGTGCAACTGCTTTGTGAGCTCTAAAACCTTCCTCTTCTGAGCATGGAATTGATCCTTGTAGGTATCCCTCTCCTCCATCAACTGAATCCAAGACCTCTGTAATTCTCCAAGATCAGTGGGCATATAAGGATAGAGAACTGTGTAAGGAATGCCCTCCTTCATAGTGGGTTCCACCACCACTGGAAAAACAGCCACATATGGCATCATAAGCTATTGGGCACGAGCTCGTACCCATTGTAGGTAAGGTTCCATAGGAATAGATGTCTTTGGTCCCAAAGCCCTGGCGCCAGATCTGTTTACCATGCCCCAGGCTCGTATGAATCTCCGGCGATACTCCTTGACATCATCCTTATAGTTGAATACAATACCCTCGATAAGTAACTCATGGGGACCATCCCTTCGAGGATAACAAAATTGTCGCAGGGATAAACAAGGGTTATAGGTGATACCCCCTCTGATGACAAGTAGCGGGACATTAGGGTATTATCCACAGCAATCAATAATAGCAGTATTTTCCATAGCTCGAGAACACCAAAGAATATTCGTGTGAGCGAGCGAAGTTATCTTTTGCGACTAACCCAAACCTTCTTCATTCTTCAGTATGGACTTAGGGAGGTGAGAAATAAACCACCTCGACAACAACGGCATACAGCACATAAGAATCCCCCTTCTCTTCATGGTACGAGTATGGAGAGCGTGCAGAATATCTCCGAGCAGAGTAGGCACCGGGTTGCAAGAGAGAAAGATCTTGATATCATTCACATCTATGAACGCGCCCGAATTAGGGAATAGGACTAACCCATAGATTAGAAGAGCCAAGACCTCTTCGAAAGCCTGAAAATCCACACCATCCCAAAACAGCTGGGCTTTGTTTATCAGAAACTTAGCTAGAAAACCCTTGACTCCGCTTCTTGTTTCCCAATTAGATACCACGTCGGCCCGTTTCAGGTGCAAAGCTGAGGCAATGACTTCTGGATTAGGAGCTTCTTTTAAACCTGTAAAGGGTAACTGCTCAAGAATGGTTATATCCAACAGCTGAGAGAATTCTTCCAAGGTAGGTACCAACTGATAGTCTAGAAAGGTGAAGCAGTGGTGCTTGGGATCAAAGAACTAAAAAAGTACACTCATCATCTTTTCATCAAAGTTTGAAGTAACCAGGTCGATAAGTCGACCATGTCTCTTGGTGAACGCAGAAGTTCCAGAAACCCTTGATACTAGCTCTTTGAGTTGGGAATGTATCTTCACAAAGATGATTCAGATAGTGTTTCTACGTACAGAAGCCATGATCTGCAAAACAGGGCAAAGATAAATTCATCTGGTCTTTAATATGGTTAGTGCAATAAGAATGGATGCTATGTGTGATACGGTGGAAGAACTGATTGTTTTGATATGTTGGTTTGCGTTTTGCGTTTGTGTTTGCAAAATGTCGCGGTAAGCAAGAGTCGCCATCGTCTTTTATTTTATCCAACAAGGAAAGGAAAAAAGCACAGAAAAATTCCTTTTTCGAGATATTTCTGAGTACGGGGGTAGATTATAAAAAGGGAAGGTATTAGCACCCTTTCTATCTTTAGTTATCTACGGGCTCTTGTTTTCTTTGTGTTTGTGGGTTTTGAAAAGTTTTTGTTTTAACTTCGATTTAACTCGTGCTTTTGTCTTCAAGAGTGTAATGAAGTGTTTTTGAAAACTTTATTTGTAAAGGAGTGTAAGTGTGAAAAAGGTTTGTTTTGGATGAGCAAGTATCTAAGAACTAATCTACCTACTCGAAAAAAGAATCGTTCTGTGTTTGTTTCCTTTAGACAATGCTATCCAACTATTAATGAGTAGGTAGCAACGTCGTTGGGGTTTGAGGGTCAATTCGAAATGGACTTACAATCACTAAAGCAATGTTAGAACGTCTTAGTGGTAACCCTAATGTCTTAGTTCAT
Source organism: Vicia faba (assembly GCA_948472305.1). Taxonomy (NCBI): domain Eukaryota; kingdom Viridiplantae; phylum Streptophyta; class Magnoliopsida; order Fabales; family Fabaceae; genus Vicia; species Vicia faba. The sequence continues at coordinate 614,954,742 of OX451735.1, read as the reverse complement.
TTATCTGAGGCAACAATATCCAAGGCAACCTTTTCGAGGCAACTATTGCGAGGCAACTTTGATCTTTTGGACAAGAGGACGACCACTAAAGCATCCTATACTCAATGACCATTACCGAAGGCAACCAAGTGGGAGTGTACCCTAGGAGTGCACATGTGCGTGTGATTCAGTTTCAGATTTATTTATCTTTGCACATTTAGGGTGATCTAATTGTTTAAAATTAGTCATACATTCTTGTCATGCAAACCCTAATTATTCACATATCTAACAGTTAAATATTTGCGGAAATTAAAGTGCAGAATTTAAAACTACGTTATTACAAGGCTTCGGGTATTTACATAGCCAAAAACAAACCCTTTGAAATTAAAAGCGGTAAAAATAAACAAATTTCCTAATTAAATTATTACAAACCGGGAGCAGATAAAATAATTGGGTAAAATAATAATAAAGCGGGCAATTAAAAAATTAGATCAACGAGAAACTAGGGTTTTGACCCTCTTAACCTGATTAAAAGAAAAAAAATTTATTTTTTTATTTAAAAGAAATAAGTTTTCTAAATTAAAAATGCAATTAATTAGTTAATTAAATTAATTAATGAAAAATAATTAAATGACATATTTTTGGTTTTTTGTTATTTTAGGAAGGAAAAATAAAATACAATCAAGTTAGTAATAAAAACTAATTATTCTAATTAATTTTAATTATTTGCAAAAATAAATTAAAGTTGTCTAATTAATCAAACCTAATTAAATTAATCAATTTATTGCTAAAAATAATATTCTAATTTTATTTGGACATAAAAATATTTTTGGTGATTTTTTGATAAAAAAGAAAATTAGTTTTGATGATTAGTAAATAAATAATAAATAAAATAATTAAATGAAATATAAAAAAAGAAAGAATAAGAGATGGGCCTGAATTGGGGGTGCCAATAGCTGAAATCTGGGCCCAAAAGAGATGACCCATGTTGACTTTTTGTGATCTTGTATGGCACGTTTGAATTGGCTCACGATGCACCCTCAGTGGTGGCCATCAGATTTGGCCATCTGGCCATCTGGCACATTTGATGATGAAGGCATATGGTGGATCTCAGGCTCATGCGCGCATTGAATCGCCTGAAAGAAAATAATATAGAGAAATAGGGGGACCTGGGATTCGAACCCAGGCCCCAAGGAAAATTCCTTGCTACGCTTACCACTAGACCACTTGTTCCTTGTTAAACATATAATATATAACAATAATAATATATAAAAATCAAGCGTTAGTGGAGGACAAAAAAATGCACGCAGAATGATTTGAATGGGCCAATGATTGAATGACAACTCATTGTCTTCTTCCTCTCTCTGTGGCTAAAAGCTTGAGGACCTATACCCACGGACAACGTTCGTTGCTACAGGCCTGTGCACACTCAAAATCTTCCACATGCCATGAAAATAACATCTAAAGCCATGGTTGTGTCCGTCTCGTCCTCCTGAACATGCCAGTACCTCTTACAAAGGCCAATTGTCCCTATAATCAAAAACCCTAAAACAAAGGTCTAAAACCTAGCAATGGTGAATTTTGCTACAGGCCATATAAATGAAATTGAATAATGCAGAAAGTTTGAAAATGCCTCATAGATCAAGAATATGCAATTAATTCATGTTAACAATGCTTATATCATGAGATACGAATTCAAGAACAGGGGTATGTCGTGGTGGACTTACAATGCGTTTTGGGACTAAAACGGCTTAGTTCTTGATTGCTTTAGATTGCTGAGAGTTCCAGGAACCGATTGGGATCTTTCAAAGGTCTTGAGGATGCTTCTAAGTGGGATTTCGATCTTACACTTTTTCTTGGTTTTTTCAGATTTTGTTCTTCCTGTCTCTAGCCCTTCTTTTGGTCTGGCCTCGTTCTATATGTATTAGTGAAGGAATTAAGGTTGCAAAACTGATTCAAATCTTTCCCCTTCAATGCTTTTTGATTTGATTTGATTCACCTTTTAAAATCTTTCAAAACATGGCTTTTTTCAATCTTTTTGTTCACTCTAATGCCTTGCACGAATTTGAATGATGCTAGCTGTGTAATAAGACCTGAAGCAATCATAAAATCTCTTGTTATCAATGCTTTGGATTTTATTTGATTTATTTTGATTTAAATTGAATTAATTCAAATAAAAATAAAAATAAATAGTAAAAATAAGATATGGACAAGTAGAAAATGCTAGAGCACGTGGGCTATGTTGCCAATTCAAAATAAGTGAAAAAGATTGGGCCCATTTGGCAAAATTTGAAGTTTTAGGGATAATTGACTTTTGGCAATTTTGCAAAAAAGGTCAATTTCACCAATGCATAACTTCCTCAATTTTGACTCTTTAGAGTTGTTCTTTTACTTTTTAGAAAGCTTGAGATGTCCTCTAATCAACCCTTTTGGTATCATCTCAATTTGATATTCCATGCTCATGTATGAAGCTTTGACAAAAAAGTGTTTTTGTTGACTTTTCAAAATGACCTATAATGTCCAATTTCATAACTTCTTGTGAGTGCATATTTTGATCTTGGGAGCTGAATATGGATTGTAGCGAATTTCATCCTGTTCAAAATGAGATTTGGATGGATCATTTATCATAAAGTATGAGAAAGTTATGCTTGGTCAAAGTTGAGTTGACTTTTTCCTACAAAACCCTAATTTAGCAACTTTTGAGTCTTGATGAATTATGAGCAATCCTTGATGAATCATGATCAACCCTTGATCAAATGATGAAATATACTTCAAAATGAGTATGTTGACTAAAAATCTTGAAGTTTGATTGTATGTGGGCCACATTTAACTTTTGCCCTAGCATAGTCGATTTTTGGACCTTTGAGCAATTGACTGAGCAAACTTCCTTTGCAAGGCTTGAAACTTGACATGGATGATCTTGAGAAAATATTAGGACAATGTTGAGCATTTGGAATCACTTGGACTCAGGGATCTTGATGCAACATGAAACCCTAATTTGGGTAGACTGCCTTTAGGAGAGAGCTTGTCTGGCCAACCCTTGGACTACCTTTAGCAATTTGAGGATCTTTCTTGCAATGTTTTTGAGAAATATGGGAGGGCAAATTTTGGGGTACAACAGTTTCCCCTGTTCAATCTTCTTAGACCTGAGAATGTAGATTGGCTTGTGTGCCTTTCGTGATCTGAAGGTGGAAGATGATTGAACACAAAAGTGCCCAGAAATTTGGACTCGCATGAAGTGGTGATTGTCTTGTGATGTCGGGAATGGGCTTATAGATGCCATTTGGAGATAGATGATGGAGGATGGGCTTAAAGATGCCATCTTAAAGAGTGTCGATCGCATAAGAGATTCCTTAGCGAGAGCTTGGATACCTGTTATTAAGGAAAATTCCGCTGGGGAATGTTGATCTCTGTTGAGAGAAGTTGAATTTTAGGAGCTTCGTTCGTCCATTATTCTGCTGGTGAGTCGTTTCTGTTGATATTTAGGAACTTTGGTCATCCATTATTCTACTGAGGAATTGTCTCTTAGTCGAGGTGGTGAAAATGAACTATGTTCTGGTCGTGGTCCAGGCTTCATAGTAATAAGACCGACTGCTACCTGGTCGTAATCCAGGCCTTACAGTGACTTACTGGGGGGATGAAATTAAACTTGCTATCCAGTCGTAATCCAGGTTTCGCAACTTATCAATTCTTATCTGGTCTTAATCCAGGTTTCAGAAGGAATTCAAATGTTACTCGGTCGCATCCGGGCTTTAACTTGAATTTATGGCACACTAATATCCGGTCGACACCGGGCTTCTTAGTAACTGTCCAGGTAAACTGCTATTTGCTCAAAATCCAAACTTCGCGAGGTCTTGTACTTCTATCTGGTCGCAATCCAGGTTTCAGTCCTTTTATCGTTATCTGGTCGTAATCCAGGCTTCATGGTATTCCGTATTGCTGTCTGGTCGTAATCCAGGCTTCGCAATACTTTACTTCTTATCTGGTTGTAATCCAGTCTTCAGAACACTTTACTTCTTGTCTGGTCGTAATCCAGTCTTTAGAAGAGATCAAATGGCTATCCGGTCATAATCTGGGATTCCCTTTGGCTGTGGGCCAACTAACATCCGGTCGTAATCCGAGCTTTATAGTATCTGGCCAGGTGAACTGCTATTTGGTCGTAATCCAAGATACACAGTATCCCTTACTGTTATCTGGTCGAAATCCAGCCTTCACAATACTTTACTTCTTGTATGGTCGTAATCTAGTCTTTAGAAGAGATCAAATGGATATCCGGTCGTAATCTGGGATTCCCTTTGGCTTGGGGCCAACTAACATCCGGTCGTAATCCGAGCTTCATAGTATTTGGCCGGGTGAACTGCTATTTAGTCGTAATCCAAGCTACACAGTATCCCTTATCTGTTATCTGGTCGAAATCCAGCCTTCACAATGTCTTTAACCGCTATCTGGTTGTAATCCAGGTTTTACAGGAACTTGTACTATTGTCTGGTCGAAATCCAGGCTTCACAATAACTTGTTGAGTTGTTATCTGGTCGTAATCCAGGATTCACGGCTTTCTGAGGATTTAAACTATTGTCCAATCGAATCTGGGCTTCATAGTTTGCTTTTGTGAGAATTTGATTGTATCTTTCCTGAAAGGTAAAGGTTGGATGTATGTGATGCATGATATGTATCAGGCAATGATGTTCTCAAAATAAATGAGATTTTGATGTATGATGCGTATATGCATGTGTCGGGATGTATGGAAATGTGATGTTTTTAGCTAAGGAAAATAAATCTCGGATAGCTGCTGGAGAAAAGAGTTGAATTCTTCGTTTTCGCTGGGGATAGTTGATGAAGATGTTTAGGAGAATAAACCTGCAGGAGAGGATAACTCCATTGGGGAATAAACTGATGAGGAAATGGATCTGTGGGGAGGACATGCTCTGCTGAGGATTCCGCTGATAAATTCAGCTGGGGATGAATTACCGTTGCTGGCGATACCGAATCCTATTGGGGATTGAGTTTCTGTTTGTGAAAGGAATGAACTCCACTGAGGATGATCTTTCAGTTGCGTCCCCACTGGGGATAACCTTTTAGACTCTATTGGGGACAATCTTCCAGAGTTTATTGGGCACAATTCTTCAAACTCCACTAGGGATAATTTTCTAAACTCCGCTGGGGATAATTGTCTAGTGCTGATGATGGATAAACTCTGCTTGGGGAGAATATTACCGACTCATTCGCGGTTATGAGCCTCAGCTGGGGAGAGTTAACATCACTGGTTTTTCTCTTACTCTGCGGAGAGTGAATGTACCTTAGTCATATTCTTCAGCTAAATCTACCTCTGTACCTGGTGGATAGAGCAACTGTAAGGTCTGGACAATTCTTATTTGCCCCTATTTCTGATATTACGAGTAATCGTCTTTTGTTTCACATGTAAATATTAATGAGCAGTAATTAATGTCAAATGCGTATATCAAAAATGAACATTGGACGTTCTTGCAAAACAAAACAGAAAAAGGAAAACAGTTTGAAATTTCTTTGTAAAAAATGACTTGTATTGACTTTGAAGTTTGGCCTGTAAATAGGCGTCTTTTGCACAAGAGGACGACGTCCTAGTAAGAGAATGCCTCCGAGCAATAGAGTTTATACAATTTGTGAAAAACAAAGAAAAACAGTTATGTGAATAATCCCACTGAGTTCCAACTTTGTTATTTCCCTTATATCCTCGAGCATCTCATCACTTTGCTACTCGGTTGAAGGTATATCAGATTGATTAGTACCGTCCGAGCTTGATAGTCGATACCGAAGTCTGGTTGCAAGGTGATCCAATGAGACATAGTGTTACGCTTTGATCCCTAATTTTTTCCTGGACCGCCCTTTTGGATTTTCAGTCCACCGAGGTACCCTTTTTTGTCCAAGCCGCTTTTTCAGGTTTTCGACTTGCCGGGTGTACAAATTTTTTATCTTCATCCCTTATTTTTTCCCGAACCCTTTTGGTTCACCGGGAAGCCCTTATTTTTTGCCTAGGCCAGTCAACCTAGTGGGTCTTTGATTATGCGTAGTATCTTTTAACTATGTCTGCATTTACGGGGTGAGGAAGGTCGTCACCATCCATGGTGGTTAGAATCATAGCTCCTCCTGAGAAAATGTTCTTAACCACAAATGGCCCTTCGTATGTAGGGGTCTATTTTCCCCTGGGATCACCTTGAGGTAATATGATGCGCTTGATCACCAGATCTCCAACTTTATACTCTTGTCGTCTAACTTTCTTGTTAAATGCCTTGATCATCCGTTTTTGATACGTTTGACCATGAAAAATAGCAGTAAGTCTCTTTTTGTCAATTAAGTTCAGCTGATCAAGTCGGGTCTGGATCCAATTATCTTCGCTCAAACCTGCATCCTTCATAATCCAAAGAGAGGGTATCTGAACTTCAATGGGCAAGACTGCCTCCATACCATATACCAAGGAGTAGGGTGTTGCCCCTGTTGACGTCTGCGCTGAGGTACGGTACCCATGAAGAGAAAATGGTAACATCTCGTGCCAGTCTTTATATGTCACAGTCATCTTCTGTACAATCTTCTTGATGTTCTTATTAGCTGCTTCAACAGCCCCATTCATCTTTGGTCGGTAGGGAGAAGAGTTGTGATATTGTATCTTGAACTGCTCGCAGAGCTCGGTGATCATCTTATTATTGGGATTTGTACCATTGTCCATAATGATCCTCTTTGGTACACTATATCGACAGATCAGATTGTGCCAAATAAATCGTGCCACAACGTTCTTGGTTACGGTAGCAAAGGAAGCTGCTTCAACCCACTTTGTAAAGTAATCAATAGCCACCAGAATGAAACGATGCCCATTGGACACAGTAGGTATGATCTCACTGATCATATCGATGCCCCACATTGCAAAGGGCCAAGGTGTTGTCAAGACGTTCAGAGGTACTGGAGGTATGCGCACCTTATCAGCATAGACTTGGCACTTATGACAGGTCCCAGAATGCTGATAATAGTCGGCTTCTATTATGGACCAATATTATCCTTCCCGAAGGATTTTCTTTGCCATGGTGTGTCCACTGCAATGAGTCCCGAAAGTACCTTCATGTAACTCTACCATAATCCTTTCTGCCTCGTTCTTATCCACACATCGCAGTAAGGTCGAATCATGGTTACGCTTGTAAAGGATACCATTAATGATGAAGAACTTCGCTGCGAACCTCCTCAGAAACTTCTTATCATTAACAGATGCCCCCTCGGGGTATTCTTGAGCCTCAATATACCTCTTCACCTCGTGGAACCAGGGTTTATTTGTTACCTCTTCAGTCTCAATGTCACAGCAATGTGCGGGTTCGTCCAACCTATCAATGGTAATCTGGGGAGCCTCGTTGTCCCACCTGACTTTGAACATAGAAGACATCGTAGCTAGCGCGTCCGCCAACTAATTCTCCTCTCTAGGGAATTGTTCAAAGGTTATCTCCTCGAAGTGTGGAAGCAACATCAGTACATACTCCTTGTAAGGAATAAGGTTTGGGTGTTTTGTATCCCACTCGCCTTTGATATGACTGATCATGAGAGCGGAATCTCCGAATACACTCAAGAACTTAATCCTTAGGTCAATTGTTGCTCGAAGACCCATGATGCACGCTTCATACTCCACCATGTTTTTGGTGCAGTTGAAACATAGTCGGGCGGTGAACGGAGTATGAGAGCCTTCAGGAGATATGATCATGGCGCCAATTCCATTACCCAAAGCGTTTAAAGCTTCGTCAAAGTACATAGACCATCGGGATCCCTCCTCAGGTCCTTCATCCGGTCCAAGTGTCTCACAGTCGGTCACTATCATGATATTCTCATCAGGGAACTCGAAGTTCATAGACAGGTAATCATCCACTGCCTGATGTGCCAAATGATCTGCCAACACACTTCCCTTGATTTCTTTCTGGGTTGTGTATTGAATGTCATACTCAGTCAAGATCATCTGCCATCTTGCTATTCTTCCGGACAAGGCAGGCTTCTCAAAGATATACTTGATTGGATCCATCTTTGATATCAATAGAGTAGTGTGAGTCAGCATATACTGTCTCAGCCGGCGAGAAGCCCATGCCAAAGCACATCAAGTTTTCTCAAGCAACGAGTATCCGGTCTCGCAGTCGGTAAACTTTTTAATAAGGTAATAAATAACATGCTCTTTTTGGACAGACTCGTCATGCTGCCCCAACACGCACCCCATTGAATTGGCCAGTATGGTCAAGTATAAGATCAAAGGTTTTCCTTCAACTAGAGGCATCAAAATAGGTGGCTCTTGGAGATATTCCTTGATCCTTTCGAAAGCGGCCTGACACTCGTCATTCCACTTTACCACTTGATCTTTCTTCAGCAGCTTGAAGATTGGCTCACAAGTAGCAGTCAGGTGTGAGATGAATCGAGAAATATAGTTCAGGCGTCCCAAAAAGCCTCTGACTTCTTTCTCTGTTCGGGGAGCTGGCATTTTCTGTATGGCCTTCACCTTTGCAGGATCCACTTGAATACCTTTATCACTAACGACGAAATCCAACAGCTTACCAGACCTCACTCTGAAGGTGCACTTGTTAGGGTTTAACCTCAGCTTGTACAACTTCAACCTGTCAAATAGCTTCTGAAGATGGTCAAGGTGTTCTTCCTCAGTCTGGGACCTTGTAATCATGTCCTCAACGTATACTTCAATCTCATGGTGAATCATGTCATGGAACAAAGCGACCATGGCGCGCTGATACGTTGCCCCAGCATTCTTCAATCCGAAAGGCATGACTTTGTAGCAAAAGGTACCCCACTGTGTGACGAACATTGTCTTCTCCATGTCTTCGGGGGCCATCTTAATATGATTGTAACCGGAGAAATGGACGATCTTGACAGGTTGGAAAGAAAGTAGGCGCATCACAACAGAAATGGACGATCTTGACAGGTTGGAAAGAAAGTGTGATTTATGCCGTCAGGTCGGACACAATCGCAAAAACAGTCCGAATCGGGCGTCTGGCTCGACCACATAAATATTGTAATACAATAAATCTTTTCAATATTTGTGTTGTAAACATTAGGGTTTTCCGTTAATAAAACTGTTAACACAATTTAGGAAATTCAATCTAGGAAATTACATTAGGGTTTTCGCGTACAACAATGAATAACGATATTCAATCTAGGAAATTACAACTGTTAACACAATTTCATCTGACCCATGCATCATCAGCATTACATCCCTGTCTGTTTTGACTTCCTCCAACCACACATTAGGTCTTCCTGTTGCATGCGAGGTTGTTGTTCGTTTATGCTGGATCCTTCGAATTTTTTCCCCCTCCGCGATGTCTCCATCTAGCCACCGCATCAACTCCCGCTTCAGACGCTCCATGGAGTGAATGTGCCAGAATTTCATTTTCATCGCAGGTTTCGTGGCGGAGAATATAACGTAACCATCTCTGCTAAAAATCATAGGCGACGTCATTACGCAAATAACGGAGTACAAAATAAAAATACAGTGCGAGAAAGTGTGAGAAATTTCAAAGAAACGGACGAATTATTTATAAAACAGCATTTTGCCCTAGTTTTGCCCTAGGCTCCAAGTGAGATGGCGCCTCCTCTCATTTTTAAGGAGCATGCGCCATCTCACTTGGCTAAAAGCCAAGGGAGGCGCCAAGTGAGATGGCACCTAGGGAAAAACCCTAGGTGCATGCGCCAATTGAGATGGCTCCTCCTTTGTGGAGCCATCTGAAACATGGTTATTTGCGTAATTTTTTCCGAAACCCGGTTATTTGCGAAATATTTTTTTAATACATGGTTATTAATAAAAAAAATTCGAGTTTAAATACTTTCACATTATTATTACATTTTCTTATTATTCTACCTGCTTCCCGATTTGTAATAATTAAGAGCTACGACATTTACTGTTTTTTATCCCCTTTTGGACTTATAAATTCCCCCTCCCTGAAGCCATGTAATAGCTAGATTTAAAATTCCGCACTTTAAATTCCTGTACATATATTAACTGTTTAGATGTATGGTAATATGATTGCATGGTAAGAAATTTAAAACAAGACGTTAGCAAACCTAACATAAAGATAAATAACTGAAACAAATGCACTTGCACATGCATACCTCTAGGGTACCCCCACTTCGGTTGCCTTTGGAATTAAACAGTCACAACTCTCGAAACGTGAGAGGCTTTAGTGGCTATCCTCTGGTTTAAAGATTTAAAAAATGACCCTCTCGATGTTGCCTCGGTATGATCTTAAAACCCTAGGGTGGTTACTAAAGTATCTTGCCCAGTTTCCTTTGTGACTGTAACAATGACCCTTTGAATGTCCCTCAAACATCCAACGATAGGGCTACCTACTCACTAATAGTAGGATAGTACTGTCTAAAGGAAAAGAGGAAAAGAACGAACCCTTTCGAGTAAAGTAGATAGTTTTTATATGCTTTCTCAAAAACAATTTTTCACATACACAAAATTCTTTCCAAAAACATTTTCAAAACACATTGTATACATTCTCAGCGATACGAGAAACATTACAAAGTTCGCCACACCAATGCGTCTTTTCAAAATACTTTTGTTCAAACACACAAAACACAAGGTATTTCAAAAAAATGAGCTAGCATCTTAGAGCCTGTAGATAACTATGGATGGAAAGGGTGCTAACACCTTCCCTTTCCATAATCTACCCCCTTACTCATAAATAACCTCGAAAGGTCTTTTTTTGTTCTTTTCACCCTTTCATTTGTTGGATAAAGGAAAAGTCAGTGGCGACTCTTGCTTACCGTAACATTTGCGAATACAAACGCAAAACCAATATAACAGTCGGTTCTGCCACTGTATAACAGAACTGGCGACTCTGTTGGGGAAATATAAAAGTGGGGTTACCTTAGAGTTATATCATTTTAAAATTTCTTTGCTTGTGTGTTTTGTATGCTTTATTTTTAAATGGTTTGTTGGAGTTACTGTTAAAGATCCTATACCTGGATCTGGGGCACTTTTAGGTAAGCAACAATAGATCATGGAGACTGTACGGTGTAGACCGATATGGTTGAAGCGATGGCTGCGTTAGTGTGACACATTTGTTGGTACTGGTATCCCTTGTGTTAAATCAAGGAGAATACAGGGCCGCTGTGTGGTGTCATGAAGCACTAACTGACCTTAGAACCTTAGTTGAACAAACTTGGCCATTAGAAAAGTAGTGAGATAGTCTGCCTTGGTATAAAGCTAAGGATTGGTTGATACTCGATACTACACTCATTGAGATCATAATCTCAGGATATTTCGACCACGAGAAAGGATTGCTTGAGCTGAAACAATGCCTAATAAAGAAAGATTAGTGATATTGAGATTCCTTAGAACCCGGTTACTTTTCTAGGACAGGTTGAACAACCTGAACTTCAAGAAGGTATTTAACTATAAACCCCATGCAAGCCTAAACCTAAGGTCTTGTGTGTTTTGCTTGTGTATGATTAAATTGTTCAAACATAACATCATGCATCATGACATCAATTTTCATTTCACTAACCATTTCAAGGACTAAGGGAATTTATCTTTATTCTACTTTGCAGATCATGGCTTCCGTTCGTAGAAACACCATCTGAATCATCTTTGTGAGAATACCTCTTCAACTCAAAGAACTAGTATCAAGGGTTCCTGAGACTTCCTTGTTCACCAAGAAATATGGTCGACTTCTCAACCTGGTTACCTCATGCTTTGATGAGAAGATGATGGGTGTACTCTTTCAGTTCTTTGACCCCAAACACCATTGCTTCACATTTCCTGATTATCAGCTGGTACCCACCATGGAAGAGTTCTCTCAATTATTGAGTGTACCTATTCTTGATCAGGTGCCTTTCATCGGTTTAGAGGAAGATCTAAAGCTAGAGGTTATTGCAGCAGCCTTGCATCTGAAACGATCCGACGTTATATCCAACCAGGAAACAAGAAACGGAGTCAAGGGTTTCCTAGTCAAGTTCCTATTAGAAAAGGCTCAATTGTTTTGGGATGATTTGGATTTCCAAGATTTTGAAGAAGTCTTCGCTCTTCTAGTCTACGGGTTAGTACTATTCCCTAATCCAGACTTACTCATAGATGTGAATGTTGTCAAGATTTTCCTCTCTCGTAACCCTGTGCCTACTTTGCTCGGAGATATCTTGCATTCCCTTCACACTCGTACCATGAAGATAAGAGGGGTTCTAATGTGTTGTGTATCGTTGCTTTCTAGGTGGTTTATTTCGCACCTTCCTCAATCAGCATTGAATAATGAACAAGGTTTGGGTTGGTCGCAAAGGATAATGTCACTTTCCCACTCGGATATTCTTTGGTACTCCCGGTTTATGGGAGATGTCTCTATCATCGAGCACTGTGGAGAATTCCCTAATGTCCCACTCCTTGGCATTAGGGGAGGTATCACTTATAATCTTTCTCTAGATCTAAGACAGTTCAGTTATGCTCGAAGGGATGGTCTCCATGATATGCTTATCCAAGGCATTGTGTTCAAATACGAGGATGATGTTCAAGGGTATCGTCAAAGGTTCATACGAGCTTGGGGCATGGTAAACAAGGTTAATAGCAAGACTTTGGGGCATAATAATTCCATTCCTATGGAGCCTTATCTTAAATGGGTACGAGCTCACACCCAAAACCTTATGATTCCAAATACAACCATTTTGCCAGTGATTGTGGATCCTATCACCAAAGAAGATGTTCCTTATACATTTCTCAATCCTGACATGCCCACTGATCTTGAAGAGTTGCAGAAGTCCTGGATTAAGTTGAAGAAAGAACGGGATACCTTTAGAGATCAATTCTACGCCAATAATAAGAAAGGGATGGAGCTCACGAAGCAACTTCACGAAGAAAAAAGTCTTAATGACTATCTCAGCACGAAGAGGAAGCGCCCATGGGAGATTTGATTCCTAGATTTTAAGAGTTTTTTAATTTTAAATTGTAAGCCTAAAAGGCAGTCGTAATTTGAATTCTACTAATAAAATCATTGTTTCATTTTTGTTCACAAATTTAAATTTTCCAAAGTCCTTGAAAACATCACATAAACATGTCATGCACATCATTACATAAGCAGGTATTTCAAGACAGGTTTCTTATCTTTTCGCTGTTTATTTCGGCAAAAAGAAATGGCTCTCAAACCAATAGTTAAGGATCTTCAAGCACATAACGCTCAGTTCCAACAGATGTTGATGGCTCTGGATAAGGGACAATAAGATCTGAAAGCTCTCATTGTCAAAGAGAAGACAAAAAAGGCAAAGAAACGGGTTGGCGTCTTGAATATGGGAAGAAGATTTAGAGGACTAGCCAAGCGAGCTCTAGAATTTGTAACTCCATCAAATGAGGGGGATAATCGGGAAGAGGACAATAAGAAGAAAAAAAATAAGAAGACAACAACCCAGGTGTTGTACCCCAAAATTTTCTCTCTCACTTATCAAGAATTTTCTCATAAGATCTCCTTGGGCTCAAGACTGCACTAGGGTTTGATCAGCTCAAGACGCCTCCTTATGCACGGATGACCAACATTAGAGTTTGAGTTTTCACAAGTATTTTTGAACTTTCTATGCCCCATATGGTTATCATGGATGATTATGGACCCCCAAGATTACTCATGTCAAGTTTTAAGCCTTGAATCACATTTTTGATCAGTCAATTGAGCAGTTGACCTAAAAATCAGTTGTATTTGGAAAAAAGTCAACTATGGCCAATTTATAGTAAAACTTCATAAGTTTTTACCCACATAAACATTTTAAACTCATATGTATCATTTGATCAAGTTTGGACCACAACTCCTCAAGAAATTTGATCAAATCTCCAAAAGGGCAAAATGGTCAAAATTAGGGTTTTGACTAGGAAGGGGTAATTTCTGATTTTTGCAAAATGTCGCGGTAAGCAAGAGTCGCCATCGTCTTTTATTTTATCCAACAAGGAAAGGAAAAAAGCACAGAAAAATTCCTTTTTCGAGATATTTCTGAGTACGGGGGTAGATTATAGAAAGGGAAGGTATTAGCACCCTTTCTATCTTTAGTTATCTACGGGCTCTTGTTTTCTTTGTGTTTGTGGGTTTTGAAAAGTTTTTGTTTTAACTTCGATTTAACTCGTGCTTCTGTCTTCAAGAGTGTAATGAAGTGTTTTTGAAAACTTTATTTGTAAAGGAGTGTAAGTGTGAAAAAGGTTTGTTTTGGATGAGCAAGTATCTAAGAACTAATCTACCTACTCGAAAAAAGAATCGTTCTGTGTTTGTTTCCTTTAGACAATGCTATCCAACTATTAATGAGTAGGTAGCAACGTCGTTGGGGTTTGAGGGTCAATTCGAAATGGACTTACAATCACTAAAGCAATGTTAGAACGTCTTAGTGGTAACCCTAATGTCTTAGTTCATTTATCTGAGGCAACAATATCCAAGGCAACCTTTTCGAGGCAACTATTGCGAGGCAACTTTGATCTTTTGGACAAGAGGACGACCACTAAAGCATCCTATACTCAATGACCATTACCGAAGGCAACCAAGTGGGAGTGTACCCTAGGAGTGCACATGTGCGTGTGATTCAGTTTCAGATTTATTTATCTTTGCACATTTAGGATGATCTAATTGTTTAAAATTAGTCATACATTCTTGTCATGCAAACCCTAATTATTCACATATCTAACAGTTAAATATTTGCGGAAATTAAAGTGCAGAATTTAAAACTACGTTATTACAAGGCTTCGGGTATTTACATAGCCAAAAACAAACCCTTTGAAATTAAAAGCGGTAAAAATAAACAAATTTCCTAATTAAATTATTACAAACCGGGAGCAGATAAAATAATTGGGTAAAATAATAATAAAGCGCGCAATTAAAAAATTAGATCAACGAGAAACTAGGGTTTTGACCCTCTTAACCTGATTAAAAGAAAAAAAATTTATTTTTTTATTTAAAAGAAATAAGTTTTCTAAATTAAAAATGCAATTAATTAGTTAATTAAATTAATTAATGAAAAATAATTAAATGACATATTTTTGGTTTTTTGTTATTTTAGGAAGGAAAAATAAAATACAATCAAGTTAGTAATAAAAACTAATTATTCTAATTAATTTTAATTATTTGCAAAAATAAATTAAAGTTGTCTAATTAATCAAACCTAATTAAATTAATCAATTTATTGCTAAAAATAATATTCTAATTTTATTTGGACATAAAAATATTTTTGGTGATTTTTTGATAAAAAAGAAAATTAGTTTTGATGATTAGTAAATAAATAATAAATAAAATAATTAAATGAAATATAAAAAAAGAAAGAATAAGAGATGGGCCTGAATTGGGGGTGCCAATAGCTGAAATCTGGGCCCAAAAGAGATGACCCATGTTGACTTTTTGTGATCTTGTATGGCACGTTTTACTTGGCTCACGATGCACCCTCAGTGGTGGCCATCAGATTTGGCCATCTGGCCATCTGGCACATTTGATGATGAAGGCATATGGTGGATCTCAGGCTCATGCGCGCATTGAATCGCCTGAAAGAAAATAATATAGAGAAATAGGGGGACCTGGGATTCGAACCCAGGCCCCAAGGAAAATTCCTTGCTACGCTTACCACTAGACCACTTGTTCCTTGTTAAACATATAATATATAACAATAATAATATATAAAAATCAAGCGTTAGTGGAGGACAAAAAAATGCACGCAGAATGATTTGAATGGGCCAATGATTGAATGACAACTCATTGTCTTCTTCCTCTCTCTGTGGCTAAAAGCTTGAGGACCTATACCCACGGACAACGTTCGTTGCTACAGGCCTGTGCACACTCAAAATCTTCCACATGCCATGAAAATAACATCTAAAGCCATGGTTGTGTCCGTCTCGTCCTCCTGAACATGCCAGTACCTCTTACAAAGGCCAATTGTCCCTATAATCAAAAACCCTAAAACAAAGCTCTAAAACCTAGCAATGGTGAATTTTGCTACAGGCCATATAAATGAAATTGAATAATGCAGAAAGTTTGAAAATGCCTCATAGATCAAGAATATGCAATTAATTCATGTTAACAATGCTTATATCATGAGATACGAATTCAAGAACAGGGGTATGTCGTGGTGGACTTACAATGCGTTTTGGGACTAAAACGGCTTAGTTCTTGATTGCTTTAGATTGCTGAGAGTTCCAGGAACCGATTGGGATCTTTCAAAGGTCTTGAGGATGCTTCTAAGTGGGATTTCGATCTTACACTTTTTCTTGGTTTTTTCAGATTTTGTTCTTCCTGTCTCTAGCCCTTCTTTTGGTCTGGCCTCGTTCTATATGTATTAGTGAAGGAATTAAGGTTGCAAAACTGATTCAAATCTTTCCCCTTCAATGCTTTTTGATTTGATTTGATTCACCTTTTAAAATCTTTCAAAACATGGCTTTTTTCAATCTTTTTGTTCACTCTAATGCCTTGCACGAATTTGAATGATGCTAGCTGTGTAATAAGACCTGAAGCAATCATAAAATCTCTTGTTATCAATGCTTTGGATTTTATTTGATTTATTTTGATTTAAATTGAATTAATTCAAATAAAAATAAAAATAAATAGTAAAAATAAGATATGGACAAGTAGAAAATGCTAGAGCACGTGGGCTATGTTGCCAATTCAAAATAAGTGAAAAAGATTGGGCCCATTTGGCAAAATTTGAAGTTTTAGGGATAATTGACTTTTGGCAATTTTGCAAAAAAGGTCAATTTCACCAATGCATAACTTCCTCAATTTTGACTCTTTAGAGTTGTTCTTTTACTTTTTAGAAAGCTTGAGATGTCCTCTAATCAACCCTTTTGGTATCATCTCAATTTGATATTCCATGCTCATGTATGAAGCTTTGACAAAAAAGTGTTTTTGTTGACTTTTCAAAATGACCTATAATGTCCAATTTCATAACTTCTTGTGAGTGCATATTTTGATCTTGGGAGCTGAATATGGATTGTAGCGAATTTCATCCTGTTCAAAATGAGATTTGGATGGATCATTTATCATAAAGTATGAGAAAGTTATGCTTGGTCAAAGTTGAGTTGACTTTTTCCTACAAAACCCTAATTTAGCAACTTTTGAGTCTTGATGAATTATGAGCAATCCTTGATGAATCATGATCAACCCTTGATCAAATGATGAAATATACTTCAAAATGAGTATGTTGACTAAAAATCTTGAAGTTTGATTGTATGTGGGCCACATTTAACTTTTGCCCTAGCATAGTCGATTTTTGGACCTTTGAGCAATTGACTGAGCAAACTTCCTTTGCAAGGCTTGAAACTTGACATGGATGATCTTGAGAAAATATTAGGACAATGTTGAGCATTTGGAATCACTTGGACTCAGGGATCTTGATGCAACATGAAACCCTAATTTGGGTAGACTGCCTTTAGGAGAGAGCTTGTCTGGCCAACCCTTGGACTACCTTTAGCAATTTGAGGATCTTTCTTGCAATGTTTTTGAGAAATATGGGAGGGCAAATTTTGGGGTACAACAGTTTCCCCTGTTCAATCTTCTTAGACCTGAGAATGTAGATTGGCTTGTGTGCCTTTCGTGATCTGAAGGTGGAAGATGATTGAACACAAAAGTGCCCAGAAATTTGGACTCGCATGAAGTGGTGATTGTCTTGTGATGTCGGGAATGGGCTTATAGATGCCATTTGGAGATAGATGATGGAGGATGGGCTTAAAGATGCCATCTTAAAGAGTGTCGATCGCATAAGAGATTCCTTAGCGAGAGCTTGTATACCTGTTATTAAGGAAAATTCCGCTGGGGAATGTTGATCTCTGTTGAGAGAAGTTGAATTTTAGGAGCTTCGTTCGTCCATTATTCTGCTGGTGAGTCGTTTCTGTTGATATTTAGGAACTTTGGTCATCCATTATTCTACTGAGGAATTGTCTCTTAGTCGAGGTGGTGAAAATGAACTATGTTCTGGTCGTGGTCCAGGCTTCATAGTAATAAGACCGACTGCTACCTGGTCGTAATCCAGGCCTTACAGTGACTTACTGGGGGGATGAAATTAAACTTGCTATCCAGTCGTAATCCAGGTTTCGCAACTTATCAATTCTTATCTGGTCTTAATCCAGGTTTCAGAAGGAATTCAAATGTTACTCGGTCGCATCCGGGCTTTAACTTGAATTTATGGCACACTAATATCCGGTCGACACCGGGCTTCTTAGTAACTGTCCAGGTAAACTGCTATTTGCTCAAAATCCAAACTTCGCGAGGTCTTGTACTTCTATCTGGTCGCAATCCAGGTTTCAGTCCTTTTATCGTTATCTGGTCGTAATCCAGGCTTCATGGTATTCCGTATTGCTGTCTGGTCGTAATCCAGGCTTCGCAATACTTTACTTCTTATCTGGTTGTAATCCAGTCTTCAGAACACTTTACTTCTTGTCTGGTCGTAATCCAGTCTTTAGAAGAGATCAAATGGCTATCCGGTCATAATCTGGGATTCCCTTTGGCTGTGGGCCAACTAACATCCGGTCGTAATCCGAGCTTTATAGTATCTGGCCAGGTGAACTGCTATTTGGTCGTAATCCAAGATACACAGTATCCCTTACTGTTATCTGGTCGAAATCCAGCCTTCACAATACTTTACTTCTTGTATGGTCGTAATCTAGTCTTTAGAAGAGATCAAATGGATATCCGGTCGTAATCTGGGATTCCCTTTGGCTTGGGGCCAACTAACATCCGGTCGTAATCCGAGCTTCATAGTATTTGGCCGGGTGAACTGCTATTTAGTCGTAATCCAAGCTACACAGTATCCCTTATCTGTTATCTGGTCGAAATCCAGCCTTCACAATGTCTTTAACCGCTATCTGGTTGTAATCCAGGTTTTACAGGAACTTGTACTATTGTCTGGTCGAAATCCAGGCTTCACAATAACTTGTTGAGCTGTTATCTGGTCGTAATCCAGGATTCACGGCTTTCTGAGGATTTAAACTATTGTCCAATCGAATCTGGGCTTCATAGTTTGCTTTTGTGAGAATTTGATTGTATCTTTCCTGAAAGGTAAAGGTTGGATGTATGTGATGCATGATATGTATCAGGCAATGATGTTCTCAAAATAAATGAGATTTTGATGTATGATGCGTATATGCATGTGTCGGGATGTATGGAAATGTGATGTTTTTAGCTAAGGAAAATAAATCTCGGATAGCTACTGGAGAAAAGAGTTGAATTCTTCGTTTTCGCTGGGGATAGTTGATGAAGATGTTTAGGAGAATAAACCTGCAGGAGAGGATAACTCCATTGGGGAATAAACTGATGAGGAAATGGATCTGTGGGGAGGACATGCTCTGCTGAGGATTCCGCTGATAAATTCAGCTGGGGATGAATTACCGTTGCTGGCGATACCGAATCCTATTGGGGATTGAGTTTCTGTTTGTGAAAGGAATGAACTCCACTGAGGATGATCTTTCAGTTGCGTCCCCACTGGGGATAACCTTTTAGACTCTATTGGGGACAATCTTCCAGAGTTTATTGGGCACAATTCTTCAAACTCCACTAGGGATAATTTTCTAAACTCCGCTGGGGATAATTGTCTAGTGCTGATGATGGATAAACTCTGCTTGGGGAGAATATTACCGACTCATTCGCGGTTATGAGCCTCAGCTGGGGAGAGTTAACATCACTGGTTTTTCTCTTACTCTGCGGAGAGTGAATGTACCTTAGTCATATTCTTCAGCTAAATCTACCTCTGTACCTGGTGGATAGAGCAACTGTAAGGTCTGGACAATTCTTATTTGCCCCTATTTCTGATATTACGAGTAATCGTCTTTTGTTTCACATGTAAATATTAATGAGCAGTAATTAATGTCAAATGCGTATATCAAAAATGAACATTGGACGTTCTTGCAAAACAAAACAGAAAAAGGAAAACAGTTTGAAATTTCTTTGTAAAAAATGACTTGTATTGACTTTGAAGTTTGGCCTGTAAATAGGCGTCTTTTGCACAAGAGGACGACGTCCTAGTAAGAGAATGCCTCCGAGCAATAGAGTTTATACAATTTGTGAAAAACAAAGAAAAACAGTTATGTGAATAATCCCACTGAGTTCCAACTTTGTTATTTCCCTTATATCCTCGAGCATCTCATCACTTTGCTACTCGGTTGAAGGTATATCAGATTGATTAGTACCGTCCGAGCTTGATAGTCGATACCGAAGTCTGGTTGCAAGGTGATCCAATGAGACATAGTGTTACGCTTTGATCCCTAATTTTTTCCTGGACCGCCCTTTTGGATTTTCAGTCCACCGAGGTACCCTTTTTTGTCCAAGCCGCTTTTTCAGGTTTTCGACTTGCCGGGTGTACAAATTTTTTATCTTCATCCCTTATTTTTTCCCGAACCCTTTTGGTTCACCGGGAAGCCCTTATTTTTTGCCTAGGCCAGTCAACCTAGTGGGTCTTTGATTATGCGTAGTATCTTTTAACTATGTCTGCATTTACGGGGTGAGGAAGGTCGTCACCATCCATGGTGGTTAGAATCATAGCTCCTCCTGAGAAAATGTTCTTAACCACAAATGGCCCTTCGTATGTAGGGGTCTATTTTCCCCTGGGATCACCTTGAGGTAATATGATGCGCTTGATCACCAGATCTCCAACTTTATACTCTTGTCGTCTAACTTTCTTGTTAAATGCCTTGATCATCCGTTTTTGATACGTTTGACCATGAAAAATAGCAGTAAGTCTCTTTTTGTCAATTAAGTTCAGCTGATCAAGTCGGGTCTGGATCCAATTATCTTCGCTCAAACCTGCATCCTTCATAATCCAAAGAGAGGGTATCTGAACTTCAATGGGCAAGACTGCCTCCATACCATATACCAAGGAGTAGGGTGTTGCCCCTGTTGACGTCTGCGCTGAGGTACGGTACCCATGAAGAGAAAATGGTAACATCTCGTGCCAGTCTTTATATGTCACAGTCATCTTCTGTACAATCTTCTTGATGTTCTTATTAGCTGCTTCAACAGCCCCATTCATCTTTGGTCGGTAGGGAGAAGAGTTGTGATATTGTATCTTGAACTGCTCGCAGAGCTCGGTGATCATCTTATTATTGGGATTTGTACCATTGTCCATAATGATCCTCTTTGGTACACTATATCGACAGATCAGATTGTGCCAAATAAATCGTGCCACAACGTTCTTGGTTACGGTAGCAAAGGAAGCTGCTTCAACCCACTTTGTAAAGTAATCAATAGCCACCAGAATGAAACGATGCCCATTGGACACAGTAGGTATGATCTCACCGATCATATCGATGCCCCACATTGCAAAGGGCCAAGGTGTTGTCAAGACGTTCAGAGGTACTGGAGGTATGCGCACCTTATCAGCATAGACTTGGCACTTATGACAGGTCCCAGAATGCTGATAATAGTCGGCTTCTATTATGGACCAATATTATCCTTCCCGAAGGATTTTCTTTGCCATGGTGTGTCCACTGCAATGAGTCCCGAAAGTACCTTCATGTAACTCTACCATAATCCTTTCTGCCTCGTTCTTATCCACACATCGCAGTAAGGTCGAATCATGGTTACGCTTGTAAAGGATACCATTAATGATGAAGAACTTCGCTGCGAACCTCCTCAGAAACTTCTTATCATTAACAGATGCCCCCTCGGGGTATTCTTGAGCCTCAATATACCTCTTCACCTCGTGGAACCAGGGTTTATTTGTTACCTCTTCAGTCTCAATGTCACAGCAATGTGCGGGTTCGTCCAACCTATCAATGGTAATCTGGGGAGCCTCGTTGTCCCACCTGACTTTGAACATAGAAGACATCGTAGCTAGCGCGTCCGCCAACTAATTCTCCTCTCTAGGGAATTGTTCAAAGGTTATCTCCTCGAAGTGTGGAAGCAACGTCAGTACATACTCCTTGTAAGGAATAAGGTTTGGGTGTTTTGTATCCCACTCGCCTTTGATATGACTGATCATGAGAGCGGAATCTCCGAATACACTCAAGAACTTAATCCTTAGGTCAATTGTTGCTCGAAGACCCATGATGCACGCTTCATACTCCACCATGTTTTTGGTGCAGTTGAAACATAGTCGGGCGGTGAACGGAGTATGAGAGCCTTCAGGAGATATGATCATGGCGCCAATTCCATTACCCAAAGCGTTTAAAGCTCCGTCAAAGTACATAGACCATCGGGATCCCTCCTCAGGTCCTTCATCCGGTCCAAGTGTCTCACAGTCGGTCACTATCATGATATTCTCATCAGGGAACTCGAAGTTCATAGACTGGTAATCATCCACTGCCTGATGTGCCAAATGATCTGCCAACACACTTCCCTTGATTTCTTTCTGGGTTGTGTATTGAATGTCATACTCAGTCAAGATCATCTGCCATCTTGCTATTCTTCCGGACAAGGCAGGCTTCTCAAAGATATACTTGATTGGATCCATCTTTGATATCAATAGAGTAGTGTGAGTCAGCATATACTGTCTCAGCCGGCGAGAAGCCCATGCCAAAGCACATCAAGTTTTCTCAAGCAACGAGTATCCGGTCTCGCAGTCGGTAAACTTTTTAATAAGGTAATAAATAGCATGCTCTTTTTGGACAGACTCGTCATGCTGCGCCAACACGCACCCCATTGAATTGGCCAGTATGGTCAAGTATAAGATCAAAGGTTTTCCTTCAACTAGAGGCATCAAAATAGGTGGCTCTTGGAGATATTCCTTGATCCTTTCGAAAGCGGCCTGACACTCGTCATTCCACTTTACCACTTGATCTTTCTTCAGCAGCTTGAAGATTGGCTCACAAGTAGCAGTCAGGTGTGAGATGAATCGAGAAATATAGTTCAGGCGTCCCAAAAAGCCTCTGACTTCTTTCTCTGTTCGGGGAGCTGGCATTTTCTGTATGGCCTTCACCTTTGCAGGATCCACTTGAATACCTTTATCACTAACGACGAAATCCAACAGCTTACCAGACCTCACTCTGAAGGTGCACTTGTTAGGGTTTAACCTCAGCTTGTACAACTTCAACCTGTCAAATAGCTTCTGAAGATGGTCAAGGTGTTCTTCCTCAGTCTGGGACCTTGTAATCATGTCCTCAACGTATACTTCAATCTCATGGTGAATCATGTCATGGAACAAAGCGACCATGGCGCGCTGATACGTTGCCCCAGCATTCTTCAATCCGAAAGGCATGACTTTGTAGCAAAAGGTACCCCACTGTGTGACGAACATTGTCTTCTCCATGTCTTCGGGGGCCATCTTAATATGATTGTAACCGGAGAAATGGACGATCTTGACAGGTTGGAAAGAAAGTAGGCGCATCACAACAGAAATGGACGATCTTGACAGGTTGGAAAGAAAGTGTGATTTATGCCGTCAGGTCGGACACAATCGCAAAAACAGTCCGAATCGGGCGTCTGGCTCGACCACATAAATATTGTAATACAATAAATCTTTTCAATATTTGTGTTGTAAACATTAGGGTTTTCCGTTAATAAAACTGTTAACACAATTTAGGAAATTCAATCTAGGAAATTACATTAGGGTTTTCGCGTACAACAATGAATAACGATATTCAATCTAGGAAATTACAACTGTTAACACAATTTCATCTGACCCATGCATCATCAGCATTACATCCCTGTCTGTTTTGACTTCCTCCAACCACACATTAGGTCTTCCTGTTGCATGCGAGGTTGTTGTTCGTTTATGCTGGATCCTTCGAATTTTTTCCCCCTCCGCGATGTCTCCATCTAGCCACCGCATCAACTCCCGCTTCAGACGCTCCATGGAGTGAATGTGCCAGAATTTCATTTTCATCGCAGGTTTCGTGGCGGAGAATATAACGTAACCATCTCTGCTAAAAATCATAGGCGACGTCATTACGCAAATAACGGAGTACAAAATAAAAATACAGTGCGAGAAAGTGTGAGAAATTTCAAAGAAACGGACGAATTATTTATAAAACAGCATTTTGCCCTAGTTTTGCCCTAGGCTCCAAGTGAGATGGCGCCTCCTCTCATTTTTAAGGAGCATGCGCCATCTCACTTGGCTAAAAGCCAAGGGAGGCGCCAAGTGAGATGGCACCTAGGGAAAAACCCTAGGTGCATGCGCCAATTGAGATGGCTCCTCCTTTGTGGAGCCATCTGAAACATGGTTATTTGCGTAATTTTTTCCGAAACCCGGTTATTTGCGAAATATTTTTTTAATACATGGTTATTAATAAAAAAAATTCGAGTTTAAATACTTTCACATTATTATTACATTTTCTTATTATTCTACCTGCTTCCCGATTTGTAATAATTAAGAGCTACGACATTTACTGTTTTTTATCCCCTTTTGGACTTGTAAATTCCCCCTCCCTGAAGCCATGTAATAGCTAGATTTAAAATTCCGCACTTTAAATTCCTGTACATATATTAACTGTTTAGATGTATGGTAATATGATTGCATGGTAAGAAATTTAAAACAAGACGTTAGCAAACCTAACATAAAGATAAATAACTGAAACAAATGCACTTGCACATGCATACCTCTAGGGTACCCCCACTTCGGTTGCCTTTGGAATTAAACAGTCACAACTCTCGAAACGTGAGAGGCTTTAGTGGCTATCCTCTGGTTTAAAGATTTAAAAAATGACCCTCTCGATGTTGCCTCGGTATGATCTTAAAACCCTAGGGTGGTTACTAAAGTATCTTGCCCAGTTTCCTTTGTGACTGTAACAATGACCCTTTGAATGTCCCTCAAACATCCAACGATAGGGCTACCTACTCACTAATAGTAGGATAGTACTGTCTAAAGGAAAAGAGGAAAAGAACGAACCCTTTCGAGTAAAGTAGATAGTTTTTATATGCTTTCTCAAAAACAATTTTTCACATACACAAAATTCTTTCCAAAAACATTTTCAAAACACATTGTATACATTCTCAGCGATACGAGAAACATTACAAAGTTCGCCACACCAATGCGTCTTTTCAAAATACTTTTGTTCAAACACACAAAACACAAGGTATTTCAAAAAAATGAGCTAGCATCTTAGAGCCTGTAGATAACTATGGATGGAAAGGGTGCTAACACCTTCCCTTTCCATAATCTACCCCCTTACTCATAAATAACCTCGAAAGGTCTTTTTTTGTTCTTTTCACCCTTTCATTTGTTGGATAAAGGAAAAGTCAGTGGCGACTCTTGCTTACCGTAACATTTGCGAATACAAACGCAAAACCAATATAACAGTCGGTTCTGCCACTGTATAACAGAACTGGCGACTCTGTTGGGGAAATATAAAAGTGGGGTTACCTTAGAGTTATATCATTTTAAAATTTCTTTGCTTGTGTGTTTTGTATGCTTTATTTTTAAATGGTTTGTTGGAGTTACTGTTAAAGATCCTATACCTGGATCTGGGGCACTTTTAGGTAAGCAACAATAGATCATGGAGACTGTACGGTGTAGACCGATATGGTTGAAGCGATGGCTGCGTTAGTGTGACACATTTGTTGGTACTGGTATCCCTTGTGTTAAATCAAGGAGAATACAGGGCCGCTGTGTGGTGTCATGAAGCACTAACTGACCTTAGAACCTTAGTTGAACAAACTTGGCCATTAGAAAAGTAGTGAGATAGTCTGCCTTGGTATAAAGCTAAGGATTGGTTGATACTCGATACTACACTCATTGAGATCATAATCTCAGGATATTTCGACCACGAGAAAGGATTGCTTGAGCTGAAACAATGCCTAATAAAGAAAGATTAGTGATATTGAGATTCCTTAGAACCCGGTTACTTTTCTAGGACAAGTTGAACAACCTGAACTTCAAGAAGGTATTTAACTATAAACCCCATGCAAGCCTAAACCTAAGGTCTTGTGTGTTTTGCTTGTGTATGATTAAATTGTTCAAACATAACATCATGCATCATGACATCAATTTTCATTTCACTAACCATTTCAAGGACTAAGGGAATTTATCTTTATTCTACTTTGCAGATCATGGCTTCCGTTCGTAGAAACACCATCTGAATCATCTTTGTGAGAATACCTCTTCAACTCAAAGAACTAGTATCAAGGGTTCCTGAGACTTCCTTGTTCACCAAGAAATATGGTCGACTTCTCAACCTGGTTACCTCATGCTTTGATGAGAAGATGATGGGTGTACTCTTTCAGTTCTTTGACCCCAAACACCATTGCTTCACATTTCCTGATTATCAGCTGGTACCCACCATGGAAGAGTTCTCTCAATTATTGAGTGTACCTATTCTTGATCAGGTGCCTTTCATCGGTTTAGAGGAAGATCTAAAGCTAGAGGTTATTGCAGCAGCCTTGCATCTGAAACGATCCGACGTTATATCCAACCAGGAAACAAGAAACGGAGTCAAGGGTTTCCTAGTCAAGTTCCTATTAGAAAAGGCTCAATTGTTTTGGGATGATTTGGATTTCCAAGATTTTGAAGAAGTCTTCGCTCTTCTAGTCTATGGGTTAGTACTATTCCCTAATCCAGACTTACTCATAGATGTGAATGTTGTCAAGATTTTCCTCTCTCGTAACCCTGTGCCTACTTTGCTCGGAGATATCTTGCATTCCCTTCACACTCGTACCATGAAGAGAAGAGGGGTTCTAATGTGTTGTGTATCGTTGCTTTCTAGGTGGTTTATTTCGCACCTTCCTCAATCAGCATTGAATAATGAACAAGGTTTGGGTTGGTCGCAAAGGATAATGTCACTTTCCCACTCGGATATTCTTTGGTACTCCCGGTTTATGGGAGATGTCTCTATCATCGAGCACTGTGGAGAATTCCCTAATGTCCCACTCCTTGGCATTAGGGGAGGTATCACTTATAATCTTTCTCTAGATCTAAGACAGTTCAGTTATGCTCGAAGGGATGGTCTCCATGATATGCTTATCCAAGGCATTGTGTTCAAATACGAGGATGATGTTCAAGGGTATCGTCAAAGGTTCATACGAGCTTGGGGCATGGTAAACAAGGTTAATAGCAAGACTTTGGGGCATAATAATTCCATTCCTATGGAGCCTTATCTTAAATGGGTACGAGCTCACACCCAAAACCTTATGATTCCAAATACAACCATCTTGCCAGTGATTGTGGATCCTATCACCAAAGAAGATGTTCCTTATACATTTCTCAATCCTGACATGCCCACTGATCTTGAAGAGTTGCAGAAGTCCTGGATTAAGTTGAAGAAAGAACGGGATACCTTTAGAGATCAATTCTACGCCAATAATAAGAAAGGGATGGAGCTCACGAAGCAACTTCACGAAGAAAAAAGTCTTAATGACTATCTCGGCACGAAGAGGAAGCGCCCATGGGAGATTTGATTCCTAGATTTTAAGAGTTTTTTAATTTTAAATTGTAAGCCTAAAAGGCAGTCGTAATTTGAATTCTACTAATAAAATCATTGTTTCATTTTTGTTCACAAATTTAAATTTTCCAAAGTCCTTGAAAACATCACATAAACATGTCATGCACATCATTACATAAGCAGGTATTTCAAGACAGGTTTCTTATCTTTTCGCTGTTTATTTCGGCAAAAAGAAATGGCTCTCAAACCAATAGTTAAGGATCTTCAAGCACATAACGCTCAGTTCCAACAGATGTTGATGGCTCTGGATAAGGGACAATAAGATCTGAAAGCTCTCATTGTCAAAGAGAAGACAAAAAAGGCAAAGAAACGGGTTGGCGTCTTGAATATGGGAAGAAGATTTAGAGGACTAGCCAAGCGAGCTCTAGAATTTGTAACTCCATCAAATGAGGGGGATAATCGGGAAGAGGACAATAAGAAGAAAAAAAATAAGAACACAACAACCCAGGTGTTGTACCCCAAAATTTTCTCTCTCACTTATCAAGAATTTTCTCATAAGATCTCCTTGGGCTCAAGACTGCACTAGGGTTTGATCAGCTCAAGACGCCTCCTTATGCACGGATGACCAACATTAGAGTTTGAGTTTTCACAAGTATTTTTGAACTTTCTATGCCCCATATGGTTATCATGGATGATTATGGACCCCCAAGATTACTCATGTCAAGTTTTAAGCCTTGAATCACATTTTTGATCAGTCAATTGAGCAGTTGACCTAAAAATCAGTTGTATTTGGAAAAAAGTCAACTATGGCCAATTTATAGTAAAACTTCATAAGTTTTTACCCACATAAACATTTTAAACTCATATGTATCATTTGATCAAGTTTGGACCACAACTCCTCAAGAAATTTGATCAAATCTCCAAAAGGGCAAAATGGTCAAAATTAGGGTTTTGACTAGGAAAGGGTAATTTCTGATTTTTGACCTAGAAAATGGTCAATTGGTTTAAGGAATGATCTCAAGAGTCCAATTGAATCATTTTTACCTAATGAAATGGTTCAAAACATTGCAAGTCCATTGGATTGACAGATGGATTTTGCAGTCAACTAATCAAAAGTCAATTGTATACTAAAAAGTCAAACTTTGACTTTTTGGTCAAATTCAAATGCCAAAGGTCACAATTCATTAAAACATGTCCAAATATGAAAATTATTCATCAAGAAATCAAAAAGTCAAGATTTCATTTTGAAAAGTCAAAATTTCTAAACTTAGAAATTTTTCTAAGTGTTGGAAATTTCTTATTTTTTCATGACTTTGAGAAAACTTTTCACCATGATGCAAGATGATTCAACAGAAACTTACAACATGAAAGTTGTATATCTACATGAAATCTACAACTTTTCTTCACACAATTTCTTCCAAAAATGCATGGATCTCAAGTTATAATTTTATGAACATGTGGTCATGAAACAAAACACTTAGTGAAAATTTGCCCTAATTTGGTCAGGATTTTGACCCAACTTCATGGCACTTTTTCATATAGTTCCAAGGGGAATATTTAAAATCAATTCAAAGATGGGTCGTAAAGCACATTGCAAGCTTTCCAAAATGTAAAAGAACTCCTTGAGATCATTCTTGAGTAGGGAGAATCGAAGAGATGAAGTTAGGGTTTTATCACTTTAATTACAAGTCATTTTAGTGATGAACAAAATTCAAATTCAAACCATGCTGCATAAACACTACTTTGCAGGCCTCAAACTTGGTAGGCACTCCATAATTAATGGTTTACACATCTTTTAGAGGCCTCACTTCAAGCATTAAATGCATGGACATGCTTTATATCCATTTTTGGAAGAAAGGTTACATTGCCATTTTGATAAAGTGACTTTTTGTACAAAACTTGTTCTTGAGCCTTGCACTTGTTATCTTCTGATCAAACAGGTCCTATAACTCATGAGAAATGTTTCAAACACTTACAATCACCCATCCCATGCTTGTACCTCTCCTTGAAACTTGTTTCCCTCTTTTCTTCAAAATCAAGTAACCTAGCCAAAAGCTAGAAACTTGTTTCCCTCTTTTCTTCAAAATCAAGTAACCTAGCCAAAAGCTAGAAACTTGTACTTCTGACTTGCCAATGCACTCAAACACTTTTGTTTATACATACACAAACTATTTTCCATAAATAGACGAATGCTCAAGCCTTGAAAGAACCTAGAACTCATAATCACACTTCACACTTCCATTTTCAAACAAACTAACCAAAAACTTGAAACTCATAATCTACTCCTGTGTTTCTTGGCCTTTTGGTTTCTAAAGTTTCTAAACCTCACATAGAACCAATCCCACACCCTGTTTTAGAACTGTAACACCATTAACACCATCCTCCATTTTCAAAAACTCAACTCTGCACATTAACTTCTCCAGACTATTTCAGCCATCCATTGTTCAAGCTAATCATTTCATTAGCTTCCTAGGACCTCAAGGAAGCTAACCTGATCATCACCAGCACCTGAAATAAGCTCAAACTCAAAACACGATTTCCAGTTTTGAGGTAAGTTTTCTCAACTTGGAACTCTTCATACAGGCATCATCAATGATTTATTTGTGAATAAAACACGTAGATATCATTGCCCTGAAGCTAACCATGTCCATAGTTTCCATTAATTTTGCTTGAGCTTAGAGAATTTGAAACTGAAATTTGAGATTTTTAGGGTTCATATTAGGGCCATTAAAATTCATGCTTATCTTTGATCTATAGTTTTAATGCTTTACATTTCTGAAATCGTGAGAAAATTTGCTACAAGTTTCATGTTTACAGTTTTCATTTTTGATAAGAAATTAGCAAGTTACAGTTGGTCTGGCTGGAGGTTGAAGATGAAGTCATTAGGGCGCGTTTTGCCTTGTATATTTATTGTTTTTCTTATGTTAACAGATGTATAGCCACCTCAGTGGTAGAAGCGCGCGCCTGTAACCTTTGGGACCTGGGTTCGAGCCCCAGTGGTACCCTTTTCATTTTGCATATTTTTTACTTTCTGATTTTTGGATTTTTGGCAGGCGCTGGGCCTCTTTGGGCCTGGCTTATTTTATTTTTTTGCTAACTAACCCCCTGCAGGTTGTTTGCGCCCCTGACCCAAGTTTATTTATTTTTTAATTTTTTTTAATTTCATTTAGATTTTCTTAATTATTTTTCCTAATATTAAAAATACAAAAAAATTAGATTTCTATTTTAACTTAGTTTATTTTATTTTTCTCATAAAAAAATATTTTTATTAACTATACTTTATTTATTTTACTAATTTCTCTTGTAAATTTAATTAATACTATGTTTTTATTTTCTTCACACCATTTAAAATATATTATTTTAATATTAAAGGCTAAAAATATTTTATAATGTTATAAATATTTTCAAGACAAAAATACTTTTCTTATAAAACTTAATTTCTTCTATTTTAATTAATAGAACTAGGGTTTTATTTAAAATATTTTCTTAAACAAATTATTTTTATTAATTATTTTTCTTTAAGTTAATTATATTAAGACAAAATCCCTTTTTTCTAAAAAAAATCCAAACAAATATCCATTTACTTCACATTTTATATTTTTGTACACTTATTCACTTTTGTACATTGTATCCATTTAATTCCGTGTACATTAATACCCATTCAATATGGTTGTAATAGACTAACTAGGTTTACATTTTTGCAATCCCCATTCAATTTGTATACCCCTCCCCACAAATGTTGTAATAGCGTAGTAACTTTAAATTTCGCAATTTATCGCTTTTATAACATGCTAGCAATTATGGTTTATATGGAAAGGCTAAAACCAATACCTAGATAACCCTAATTCAAGACAAAAACAAGCATGAAAACAATACACTTGCACACAAGCACCCCTAGGGTAATTCCACTTGTTGCCTTATAAAAATGGTCATGTTATGCATGTGGGATGTCTTAGCAAAAACAATAAAAAAATACAAGATCATAGTCCCTCGATGACGCTACTAATGTTGCCTTACAAATGATCTTAGTCCCTCAAGAGAAATGCTAAGATATCTCACAACATTGCTATCATGGTTATACGATGACCCACGCCCATCCCGTTGATATCCAAAGATAGGGTTGCTTACCAAATCAATGGTAAGATAACAAGGTCAAAGGAAAAGAAAAATGAACAAGAAAGACTTTTGAGTAGGTAGAATATTCCTAATTACTTGCTCAATTTCAAAACAAAACATCCTTGCTATTTTCAAAACAAACACTTACACTTTCAAACATCTTACAAACTTGAAAACATTTTCAAAATATCAAACATCTTTGTATACATTCTTACAAACAAGAATCATTATTACAAAGATTGCCTAAACAATGGCCTATTTACAAAATACTTTCCAAAACCACACCAAAGACGATTTTCAAACAAAAAGCAAGTGATCTAGAAAGTAACTAAGAGCCCATGGAAAACCATGGATGAAAAGGGTGCTAATACCTTCCCTTTTCACAATCTACCCCCCGAACTCAAGAAATAAATCTCAAAGGTCTTTCCTATGCCTTTTCACCTTTCCTTTTGGATAAAAGAAAAGTCGGTGACGACTCTTGCTAACCGCAACATTTGCGATCAAACGTAAAAACCTTCAAGTCAGTTATCCCACCGTATCACAGAACTGGCGACTCTACTGGGGAAAATTCTAAAAGTGGGGTAACCTTAGGGTTAGATCACATTTACTTACTTGCATTGTTTGACTTGTATTCTTTACATTATGGTTCTTTATTTGGGTTTGAATCCTTTACCCGGATTTGAGATACATTATAGGTAAGTAGCAATACGTTATGGAAACTGTGCGGGGTATACCGACATGGTCTAAGCAATAGCTAAGTTAGTGCAACATATTTGTGGATACCGGTAGCCTTTGAGTTAATCAAAGAGAATACAGGGCCGCTGAGTGATGTCTTGATGCACTGATGAACTTTTAGAACCTTTACTTGACCAACTTGGCCTTTAGGATGTAGTGAGATGACCGGCTTTGGTGCAGTCCGAAGTTGGTAGATACTCGATATTACACTCATTGAGGTTTGGTTTCTTGGGATATTTAGGTCGCCATTAAAGAGGCTTATGCTGAAACAATGACTAAGGAAACAGGCCAGTGATATTGAGCTCCTTAGAACCTGGTTACTATTACTAGGACATGTTTGAGCCAACTAAACTTCAAGAGGGTACTTACCTATGAGACTCCATGCAAGCCTAAACCTAAGGACTTGTTTTCTTTGTTCGTATGTACATACTTGTACATAACATCATGAACATCATAACATCATACACATTCACTAACCATTTCTAGGATCTTGGGATTTATCTTTGTTCTGTTTTGTAGGATATGGATTCTATTTGCAGGAAAACTATTCAAGTCAATCTTATGAGGATCCCTCCACAACTTAAGGAACTAGCTTCAAGGATTCCTGAAAACTCTCCATTCACCGAGAGACATGGTCGCCTACTCAACTTGGCCACCTCCAACACAGATGAGGACATGATGAAGGTGCTCTTTCAGTTCTTTGATCCTTTACACCATTGCTTCACATTTCCCGACTATTAATTTGTGCCTACTTTGGAAGAATTCTCCCGACTCTTGAGGATTCCCATTCTCAACCAAGTACCTTTCAACAGTACGGAAAGAGACCCAAATCCAGAAGAGATTGCTCAAGCTCTACACTTGCAGTCATCTGATGTCACAACTAATTGGGAAACAAGGAGTGGTGTCAAAGGTTTCCTAGCAAAGTTGTTGTTTGAGAAAGCCTAAAACTGTTGGAACTCATTGGATTTACAAGACTTTGAGGAAATTGTGGCTCTCCTCATATATGGGATGGTTTTGTTTCCAAATCCTAACCAACTCATAGATGTAAACACCATCAAAATCTTCATGTCCCGCAACTCGGTGCCTACATTGCTAGGGGACATCCTACATTCTTTTCACACTCGCACTATGAGGAAAAGAGGTGTCCTTATGTGTTGCACTCCTCTCTTAGCAAGATGGTTTATTTTGCATCTTCCCCAATCTGTATTAAGGAACAAGCAAGGTTCAAGGTGGTCACAAAGGTTGATGATGCTCGAACATTCAGACATTCATTGGTGCTCCCGATCCATAGAGAATGTTACTATTGTTGACCATTGTGGATATTTCCCTAATATCCCCTTACTTGGCATTAGGGGAGGTATCACCTACAACCTCTGTTTAGCTTTAAGACAGTTTGGTTACGCCCGAAGGGATGGCCCGCACGAGATGCTGATTCAAGGTTTGGTATTTGACTATGACAACAACGATCAAGGTCTTCGCTAACGATTTATCCGAGCTTGGAGGATGTTGAACAAGGTGGATAGCAAGACTTTGGGGCATAAGAATTCCATCCCTCTTGAGCCTTACATAAAATGGGTACGAACTCGTGCTCAGATTCTTATGATGCCTTATCCCTCCATTCTCCCGGTAATCATTGAGCCTGTCATGGAAGGAGATGTTCCATATACTATCCTACATCCTCACATGCCCACCTCTCTTGAATACCTACAAAGGGATTAAATAAAACTCAAGGGGGAGCGAGATACTTTCGAAGCCCAATTCTATGCAAGCGAGAAGAACATTTTGGAACTCACTAGGCTACCTCATGAGGAGCAAACTCTGAATGCCTACATTGCACCAAAGTGGATGCGTACTACCTTTTTATCTTAGAGTTTTTCTATTATTTTTCCCTAGAAGGCATTGATGTACTCGAGCTTTAATTTATTAATATAACGTGTGTTTCCTTTTTGTCTAAAATAAATTTGAATCTTAAAATCCTTGAAATCATTGCATATGCATTTATCATTCATCATAACATAAGAAGGTTTCTTGCAACAAGTCTCCTCATCTCTCTATTGTTTATTTCAGTAAGATGGATCTCGAGAAAACAGTGAAGGACCTCCAAGCTCAGAATGCACAGTTGCAACAGTTGTTCTTAACTCTGGCCAAAGGACAAGAAGAGTTGAAGACCTTGCTGGTTGAGGAGAAGAAAAAGAAGACGAAGAAAATAACTGGAATTCTGAACATGGGAAGAAGATTCCAAGGGCAAACAAGAAGGGCCTTAGACTTTGCAACGACAACCGGTGAGAAATACAATCAAGATGGGAAGGGAAAGGAAACATTTGTTCAGTTTGATTCAGAAGAGGAAGAAGAAGACTATTCTGAAGAACAATACCCTCCAGCCGATGACAAGATAAGTATCTAGAAGAACGGTTGAATGCAATGGAAATCCAAAAAGTGCATGGCTTGGACTTTGAGGAGTTGGGGTTAGTATCGGGGATTGTCATTCCTCCAAAATTCAAAGCACCTGTGTTCGCCAAATATGTCTGAGTTTCATGCCCTAAAATGCATCTTCGGTCCTATGTGAGGAAAATCCATCCCCATACAGCTCACAAAGATTTATTGGTACACTTCTTCTAAGACAGTCTGTCTGGAACTCAACTTGATTGGTTTTATCAGTTAGAAAGATCCAATGTTCATAATTTGGAGGATCTTGCTGCAGCCTTTTAC
Organism: Vicia faba; assembly: GCA_948472305.1. Classification (NCBI taxonomy): domain Eukaryota; kingdom Viridiplantae; phylum Streptophyta; class Magnoliopsida; order Fabales; family Fabaceae; genus Vicia; species Vicia faba. Next base: position 614,919,962 of record OX451735.1, on the reverse strand, counting down.
AAACAATACCAATACAACACTGATCTTGCGCCTACCCGTACTCAACTCCAGAGTATGGCCATGGTTTCAAGCGAAGGCTTCAAGGACTATGCGCAAAAATGGAGAGACTTGGACGGAAGAGTTCAACCTCCCCTATCTGAAAGAGAGTTGGTAGACATGTTCTTGGGCACCTTGTCTGGTCCTTTCTTCAATCACTTAATTGGGAGTTCATCGGCAGGTTTTTCTGAATTGATATTGACCGGAGAAAGGGTAGAAGCCGGGATAAAGAATGGAAAGATTAAAAAAGATGCATCCTCTGCTACTGTAAGGAAGCCATTCATCGGAAAGAAAGAACTGGTTGTTGTATATCCTCAGGGAAATCAAGATAGGGTCGAACGCCGTCCAATGGTGGGGATTTTTATGATTCCTAAACCTGCGCCTAATCAACAAAGAAACAACCAACCAAGAATGGAAAGACAAGTCAGATAATTCACCAGAATTAATATGACACTATCTCAAGTATTGCCGCATTTGTTAAGATCCAACCTAGTGACCTTGAAAGAAGCTCCAAAGAACCCTAACACAACCTCTACTCACTATCATCCTAATGTTCGATGTGCATACTGAAACAACCCGGCCGAACCTGTCATCTGGATGTAATGAAACATCAATGAAGTCGCCACCGAACGTCTTTTATCCCTCCAAAAGGGAAAGGTAAACATCGAGAAAACCTAAGAAGGGAGAAATCATGGTCTTTCGACTGAGAGATCGGGTAAGGGAGTCTGTTACGCAAGGGGAAGGTATTAGCACCCCACACGCCCGTAGTACTCTATGGTATCTACTCTTGTTGTCTAATCTAATGGGTGTGGTCAAAACCTATGTCTATGGCTTAAAACTGAAAAGGGAATGCATGTGAAACAAAAAGAAAACAATGTAGGGAAAATAAAAGATGTGCTCGGTTGGGTCCTACCCCTTTGCCTACGTATCCCTTTTATGGAATCAGAGCAACTGTAGTTCGGCTTACATATTTTGGTTGGTTTGTGTTTTTTAGTTAAGACAACAAAATAATCAGGATGGCAAAACATCAAATAAAACAACAAAAAAATGAGATGGTAAAACATCGGCTAAATAATAACAAAGTAACATGTCAAAGAAGGAGAAACATCAATAAAACGGATGACAGAACATCACACCTAACAATGATATTGAGAATCAAAGTAGGATACCAAACATATGTGATGGCGAAACATCGGCTTCAAACAAATGTGCAATGATGAAACATCGGCTAAAAGATAATAAGATATCATGGCAAAGATGGCGAAACATCAATAAAACGGATAACAAAATATCACACCTAACAATGATATTGAGAATCAAAGTAGGATAACAAACATGTGAGATGGCGAAACATCAGCTTCAAACAAATGTGCGATGAAGAAACATCGGCCAAAAGATAAAAAGATATCATGGCAAAGATGGCGAAACATCAATAAAACGGATAACAAAATATCACACCTAATAATGATATTGAGAATCAAAATAGGATAACAAACATGTGCGATGGCGAAACATCGGCTTCAAATATGCAATGGCGAAACATCGGCTTCAAACAAATATGCGATGGCGAAACATCGGCTAAAAGATATCATGGTATCATGGAAAATATGGAGAAACATTAATAAAACGGATAACAAAGTATCACACCTAACAATGATATTGAGAATCAAAGTAGGATAACAAACATGTGCGATGGCGAAACATCGACTTCAAACAAATTTTCCAGATGAACAAGATGTTCCTCTTCTGTGTCAGACTTAGCAATCATATCATCCATATATACCTCAATCTCTTTGTGAATCAAATCATGAAAGAGAGTGACCATGGCGCGCTGATATGTTTCCCCAACATTTTTCAAACCAAACGGCATCACTTTATAACAGAAAGTTCCCCAAGGCGTGATAAATGTTGTCTTCTCCATATCCTCCGGAGCCATCTTAATTTGATTGTAACCCGAAAAACCATCCATGAACGAAAACACTTTGAAATGAGCAGTATTATCGAACAACACATCAATATGCGGAAGAGGGAAATCATCTTTAGGGCTGGCCCTATTCAAATCCCTATAATCCACGTACATCCTGACCTTACCATCCTTCTTGGGCACAGGTACAATATTTGCAATCCATGGCGGATAATTGATGACCTTTAATAAATTCGCGTCCAATTGCTTCTGGACCTCCTCATTGATCTTCTTGGACATCTCAGGATGAGTTCTTCGGAGCTTTTGCTTGACAGGGAAACAACCTTCTTTGAGCGGTAGTCGATGCACCACTATGCTTGTATCCAACCCAGGCATATCCTCATAAGACCAAGCGAAGATATCAGAATACTCACGGAGTAGCTCAATCAATCTGACCTTTATACTTTCCTCGAGATCTGCCCCTATCTTGACTTCTCTTCTTACGTCTTCTGTGCCAATATTCACCACCTCAATCGAATCCTGATTCGGCTGGATAACCTTCTCTTCTTGTTTTAACAATCTTGCTAATTCCTATGGAAGATCACAATCCTCATATGCTTCTTCTTCATCTTGATAAATAGGAGTATCAAAGTCATAATGAGCCATAGCAGAGTCGTTATCAATGTAATTGGTGGTGGAAGTGCATTCCTCAGCGCTTCAAACTTGGATAACATCCACAAAAGTCTAATTATTGTGTGTCTGGCCTGGAATACTCGGGAGAATCCAATCTTCGACATTGTAGCCATCAACCCTATCATCACCAACTGCATTGACATGTCCTTCTTGAGTAGCACAAGGACGGGAAAACTTCACAGGAGTAGATAAACTAGATGCTCTGGGAGTTGAACTCTGCTGGCTCGGGCTAAAACCAAGACCAAATTTATCAAATTTTGGGGTAACGTCCAGCACCTGACCCCAACCTTCAGGGTTACCATTTTCCACCATAGCTCTCGCATCCTTGAGAGATGACATAACAGTTTCAGGTTTCCTTTTCTGCTCTGGAGGAGGAAAATTGACAGCATGAACTGTCTCAAACGCCTGAAACGGAGTCTCATGTATATCGCCTTCAACTTCAACATAGCGGAATGATGTCAAATGAATCACAATGTACTCTTCCTCGCCACACACAGTTATCACATTTCCCTCTGCAGGATACTTGAGTTTCTGATGAAGAGCAGAAGTGACTTCCCCTGCTCTATGAATCCACGGCCTCCCCAACAAACAACAATACACTGGCTGTATATCCATCACAAAAAATGTAGTTGTGAAGGTGCGAGGACCAACTTTGATTGGTAACTCCACTTCCCCGAACACTGACCTTCGAGACCCATCAAACGCCTTCACCATCAAATCACTAGGGCGTAGCTCCAATCCAGAATAATCAATTTTCATCAATGCTGACTTGGGCAATACATTCAAAGACGATCCTATATCCACCAAAACCCGGGATAAAGTAGTGCCCCTGCACTCCATCGAAATATGAAACGCTTTGTTATGGTCTGGCCCCTCCGGAAGAAGATCAAAATCTGTGAAGCCCAGACCGTTCCCGGCAGATATGTTAGCACAAACATTCTCAAACTGATTGACTGTTATCTCATGTGGCACGAACGCATTCTTTAACAACTTCATCAAAGCATTTATGTGAGGTTCTGAATAAATCAACAGGGACAAGATAGACATCTTAGAAGGAGTATGGCTCAGATGATCAATTATGCTATAATCACTCTTTCTGATAATTCGCATTAACTCTTCCACCTCATCGGGAACTGAAGAAGCTTCTGGTATCGGAATTGGTTGAGTCACATTGGCTGGCGTAACCCTTGGATTACCAATCATCTCCTGTTGTTTTCCTTTTTCTCTTGCAGAAGCATCTGCCGCATCTTGCACATTAGAAGGACCAAATACTCTCCCGCTTCTAGTCATTCGACCCACACCATAAAAGTTATGAACTTCCTCTTCATTACCTTCAGCATGTTCTTCCTCAGACAAACGAGTACTTACCTCATGCTTCACCCCATGGTAATAAACATCAGCGCCATAATGCCATGGGATGGCCTTCTCACTGGTATACAACATGGGACCAGGTATCATAATCATCAAAGGAGGCGCCCTAGATGGGGTAGGAATGCGCAAAGGGGTGTAAGGAATATATACCACAACAACATCTTCTTCGGTAACCTTACGGTAGCTCGGTTTTCTATCGAACCGCAGGGAACCCTCCTTTATCATCAACTGGATACCGGCTTTTAAATTATCACAGCCCTTCGGTTGCTCTCTACACTTGGCACACTCTGAAGTACAACCCGGGAAAATAGAATTGTCAAGCAAATACCTCTTAACATACCACAACGGAGTAGTTACTTGTTCCACATTCATGATTAAATTTAACACTTCACCATTATCATTAGTCGTATTAACAACACCCCCTCCATGCCTAGGCATTGGGTTCTGAGTAACATTCGGACCAGTCACTAGAGTAAACTCAATTGCCTTAACATCCAACAAGTCTTGTATTTTGCACTTCAACGCAAATCAATTATCAGTAGAATGACCAACTCCGCCTGAATGGAATTCACATCTTGCGTTAGCATCATAGTTAGGAGGAAGTCTTGCGGGGGGTGGTGGCATATTTCTCAGACCGATCAACTTCAAATCGAGCAAATGGTGGAGTGCTTCAGTAAAAGATACTGGAAAGGGATCGAATTTTCCTGGTTGTCTCTGCTGTTGATTATTATATAGATGGGGAGCATCTTGTTGTCTTTGTTTTTGAGGCACTGTATTCGGTATCTGCTGCGGAGGAGCATTAACAGGAATAGAAACAACATTGATTTGTTGGTGCTGACGATCCTCTCTTCTTCCTCTATGGGAGTAAACCGAACTTGCGTCGCCTTCCCTTTTCTTAGGGTAAGTGTTGAATGGTTTCTTACTTCCCCCTGATGAGCCACTAGAACCTCCAATCTGAATTTTCCCCAATTTCAAACCTACCTCAATTCTCTCACCTGCCATAACCAAGTCTGCAAATCCTGTCGAAGTACTTCCTATCATTTTATCACAGAATGGCTCTTGCAGGGTACTCATAAACATATCAATGAGTTATCTCTCCATGAGTGGAGGTTGAACCCTCGCAGCCAACTCACACCACTTCTCAGCGTATTCCTTGAAAGATTCTCTTGGTCCTTGTGAAAAATTCTGTAACTGAGTGCGATTAGGAACCATATCCATATTGTACTGATAATGTTTGACAAAAGCTCGAGCAAGATCATTCCAGCAACGAATATTAGTTTTCTCCAACTTCATGTACCACTCCATGGATGCCCCAGATAGGCTATCCTGGAAAAAGTGAATCAAAAGCCCATGATCCTTAGTATACACCGACATCTTTCGGAAATAAGCAGTTGCATGAGTAACAGGACATGACGTTCCGTTGTACTTTTAAAATATAGGAGGCTTGAACTTTGGAGGAACTTTTACCCCGGACACCAACCTGAGATCATTAGAATCCATACCAAGGACTCCCTGCCCTTCCACAGCCTTCAAACGTTCTTCCAACAACCGATACTTCTTATCCTCAACCTGAACTTCCGACTCTAAACGTTGAACAGAAAACTAATCTTCATCCTGATCAAAGTCATAATCCTGCTCATGATAGTTCCTTAGACCGCCCTGATTATCGCTTCTGTTCCCCACAAGACGAGGTCCCGGAGACGGGGGAAACTGCCCTATGTTTCGCACAAAAGGGTTTCCGGGCATCCCGTGAAAATTTCCAACAGGCTGATCTTACACATCCCCCAATCCTACATAAATGTCCTGATAGAGCCCTTGATTTCCGCCATCCCCTGGATAGCGGCGCTGGTTGTTGACAATGGCAGCCAGTTCCTCCTATCGGCGATTCACATTGGTGATGACCTCCATGAATTGGGTCATCTGAGTAGCCATTTGGGCCCTCATTTCAGCGATTTCAGCTTGAACTTGTTCCATCTGTCTTATTAAATTGTTTCTGGTGGAATATCGATGAGTAGTCGTCTTGAACTCTGAATAAAAAAAGCAGAAGAATAAGAGTACCATCTTGAGATAACCTGTAATGTTATGAAATGCATGATGTGCATGATATGTTTGTCATTTTCGGGTATTCAAGAGTCCTTTTATTCATCAATCATGGTGTGCAACCAAAGATCAAACATACAATCAAGGGAAAAAAGGACATAAAGACAAACACTTCGATTATTTACAAACAAAAGAAATGATGTTCGAGCGACTTCGGACATTTTAAGAGCGTAATGATAAACAACAAAATACATGTTTCAAAGTAAACTTAACAAAAAAAACTGAATAATAAAAACAAACAACGGTCCCTTCCAACAATCCTGGGGGTGACCAAATACACCAAAGGTAAGTAACAAAAACTAAATCTCCGGAACAAGACACGCTTCAAGGTGTTGATAATACTGTTCAAGCCTGGATTTCTCCTTCAAAAGTTGTGATGCGACTACTTTACTTTCTTGAAACCGATCCTCTACGACACACCTCTGGGCTACTTCCTTCTTAAGGTGAGCATCTTTGTCTTTGAGCTGTTTCTCCAAGTTTTGAATATTCTTCCTGTAGCTATTCTCAGATGCCTGAAGCTTCTGGAACTCTTGCTGGGTCTTACTCAACTCTTCTTCTATTTCAGCATGAGACCTCTTCCTAAAAACTGGTTGCATCAGAAGTTTCCCCTTGAGCTTCTTTGAGTTTGCGAGCTAAGTCGGCCCTTTCTTGATCTACCCAATAAAGTTTCATCCCGGCCTCACGGTTTTTTGCACGAAGTTGAATGTTCTCAACATGAACCTGGGTGGACACCTCGGTAGGCACCGTGTTACTCGGAATAGTAGGAGGTTGCTCACATATAGGAGCTGACCTTGCAAATGGTAATCGTAAAATATTAACCCTGGCTCTAATCCATTCCAAGTAAGGAACCCTAGCAATAGGAACCTTCTTGCCCAAAGTAGTTCTATCCTTCTTGTGAATTCCCTTCCAAGCACTTGTCACTCTTTTCAACATCACAGGATCACTTCCTCTAACAAAATATACTGTCTCAGACACCTCCTCAACCTTTGGCGGTCCATCCATTGCATATCCCAATTGACGATAAGCAAGCATCGGATTATAGTTGATACACCACTTAGTTCCTATGAGGGGAACATTAGGGAAATCTCCGTAGCTAGTGATAATACTTCGTACTTCCCTCATGTCATAATTCCACCGGATGTCAAATGAAGTAAGGTTGACAAGTCTTGGTGACCATCAGAGAGAATGTCTGGTATCCATGAAAGGGCCACTATCCGGTAGGTGCAACTTAAACCATTGATACAACATTGAATGACATAAACTTACATTACCTCCTTTTCCATGCCTGAAATGAATGGTGTAAAGAGTATCTGCCAAGACTGTCGGTACCGGGTTCTTGTTTCTAAAAACACAAATAGTCGTCAAATCCACAAAATTTCTCTTGCGAGGGAAGAGGATGATCCCGTATATCATGAGAGAAAACAGAGAACTGAAGTTACTCCAATTCCCTTTCTTTGCCCAGTCTTCAGATTTCTTCACTCAGAAATCTAAATAAAACCCTGTAGTATCCTCACTTGATTTCCAATTGTCTTTCACCTCTTTCCAACTCAAATGAAGAATTTCAGCAATAACTTCAAACTTCAGCTTCTCCGACACTTGGACAAAAGGAACTTCATCGGAAAACTTGATATTAAGTAGGTACGCGTACTCTTCTAGTGTGGGAACCAGTTGATAATCTTGAAAAGTAAAACACCGTAATTCCTTGTCATAGAACTGAAAGAGAGTGATCAAAGCCATTAGGTCAACTGGAGTGTTAAGGATTAGTAACAAATTGCCATAATCTTTGTTGAAATTATTCAGGACATCACCCTTCAAATAAGAACTTAACCCCTTCAATTTGGACACATCAATAATAGGAATCTGATAAGAGAATGTATGCCTGTTGGGCTCTTTAACACGAACTGAATCAAACTCAACTGACGGGAGGCTAGCCATTTCTGATGGAAAGAAGACTCTCGAATGTCCCTGGAAGATGACATGCATATGCTAGTTATTTTTTATACATCATTTTTTAGAAATAAATATGCTATGATGCAACATGACAAGATCAAAGTTTCACACTGGATAATGGCTGGACCATTATAGAACAGCACCACTCAAGATCAAAAGAAAATCCTAAAGCTTCAAAACTATCATGGGAACCTGAGTCATCTTCGCAACACAAAGTCACCAACAGTACCTATACCTGTAAGAAAAGTTTTACCGCCCCTCTCACGGGTGTAGTCTAGGTCAAGGTAAGGTTAAAAGCCAAATCAGAGTACAAGAGCTCGACTGTCGGTATCATCATACGATAACACCTATCTGAACTACCTTTGAAGTCATGGGTCTCATGGTCAGGTCTACAAAGCATCCGCCTCATAGTTGCCATGGCCACTCTATTCCTAGTTCCTATGGAATTCACTCATAGCCTAGGTATGGGGCCTTTTACCTCATGGAACAACCCACCCACCAAGAAATCCAGAATCCAAACAGTCCAGCCAAATCCAGTATGCAGAAAGTAAAGCACACATAGGATGCAATGAAAACAGATAAATATGCAAAGCAGTAGGATAAACACCCAAAAAAGAAAACAAACAAGAGCTAGAATCGTCTCCGGGATGGACCAGCAAGAGGTAAATCTATCCCCAGTGAAGTCGACAGCTGAAACAACCCGGCCGAACCTCTCATCTGGATGTAATGAAACATCAATGAAGTCGTCGCCGAACGTCTTTTATCCCACCAAAAGGGAAAGGTAAACATCGAGAAAACCTGCGAAGGGAGAAATCACAGTCTTTCGATCGAGAGATAGGGTAAGGGAGTTTGTTACGCGAGGGGAAGGTATTAGCACTCCACACGCCCGTAGTACTCTACGATATCCACTCTTGTTGTCTAATCTAATGGGTGTGGTCAAAACCTATGTCTATGGCTTAAAACTGAAAAGGGAATGCATGCGAAAGAAAAAGAAAAAAATGTAGGGAAAATAAAAGATGTGCTCGGTTGGGCCCTACCCCTTTGCCTACGTATCCCTTTTAAGGAATCAGAGCAGCCATAGTTCAGCTTACATATTTTGGTTGGTTTGTGTTTTTTACTTAAGACAATAAAACAATCAGGATGGAAAAACATCAAATAAAACAACAAACAAATGAGATGGTAAAACATCGGCTAAATAATAACAAAGTAACATGTCAAAGATGGCGAAACATCAATAAAACGGATGACAGAACATCACACCTAACAATGATTTTGAGAATCAAAGTAGGATACCAAACATGTGCGATGGCGAAAAATCGGCTTCAAACAAATGTGCAATGACGAAACATCGGCTAAAAGATAACAAGATATCATGGCAAAGATGGCGAAACATCAATAAAACGGATAACAAAATATCATACCTAACAATGATATTGAGAATCAAAGTAGGATAACAAACATGTGCGATGGCGAAACATTGGCTTCAAAAAAATTTGCGATGACGAAACATTGGCTAAAAGATAACAAGATATCATGGCAAATATGGTGAAACATCAATAAAACGGATAACAAAGTATCATACCTAACAATGATATTGAGAATCAAAGTAGGATAACAAACATGTGCGATGGCAAAACATCGGCTTCAAACAAATATGCGATGGCATAACATAGGATAAAAGATAGCATGGTATCATGGCAAAGATGGCGAAACATCAATAAAACGGATAACAAAATATCACACCTAACAATGATATTGAGAATCAGAGTAGGATAACAAACATGTGCGATGGCGAAACATCGGCTTCAAACAAATATGCGATGGCGAAACATCGGCTAAAAGATTTAAAAACAAAACCAAGAGGCGCACAAACAAATAAGATTGATTTGTATCTTTTACCTTGAAGAAGGGTTTGAGTTTGTTAGAGGTGTTTTATGATTTGCCAAGAAAACAATTTTTGTTTTAAGATGCAAAATGCAAAGGAAGGAAAAACAACTAAAGGAAACTAGCCTAGCACTATCCTTAGCGTTATCATATAATGGTTGAGACTAAGGTTGAGGATAAAGGAAAACCCTACCTTAATTCTCATGTCAAAGGAAGCTTAACAAAACTATCCTATAGGGAACAGGAAATGAGAGCGAAGTCGTGATCTCAATTTCTAAATTGAGTGACTCATTGATCAACAATTAAAGAAGAGAAAAAAACAATAAACATCCTATAGGGAACATGCACTGAGAGCGAAGTCGTGATCTCAATTTCTAAATTGAGTGACTAATCGATCAACAATTAAAGAAGAAAAGCAATAAACATCTTATAGGGAACATGCACTGAGAGTGAAGTCGTGATCTAAATTTCTAAATTGAGTGACTCATCGATCAACAAGTAAAGAAAAAAACACAACACATGTATCAAACAAAAACAGAGGGTCTCATGACATATATCAGCAACAGAGGTCCCATCATGCAACATAGAACCATGCAAATAGAAGAAAGGAAATAGTGCAATACCAAACGGATAACTATCCATAGCAACTGAACAAGAATAAAATAAACCCATAGAACTTCAAGCAAGCTGGCATCAGCAGACAAATCAAGTCAGAAATTACGCCATCAGGATGTAAGTATTGAGATTATCAGATATGAACATATTCCATGGGTAATGTATAACATTCAATATCACATGCATATATCCTGCATAGACTATCAAATATACCAAGCACAAGAATAGTGCCAATATAATAAATTGTGTTCCACAAATAAAGTGAAACACAATAGCCTCAAGTCAAAAATGGAAAAAATTTCTCAAAGTACCTCGCACATTCAACAGACAAGTTAGTATTCCCATAAATAGAATGATGATTCACATAAGGGATGGATGATGACACCATAATGAAATGAGAAAACATGATAGCAACTATCAAATGATAGACAAAAGGAAACATGCATATGCACAATTTGGTCAAAAGAATTAGAGGAATGTTGCTCCTTTCTATCACCATGTTGAGTTGACAATTAAATATCAATCAAGGATAATGGGAGGTGGAGAAGAATACAATCAAATACCATGAAGGTCAGTAGAAAACACAATTCAATCATACACAAATACTTCATCATAGCTTACAAGCATAATAGAAGAGGAATCCCACACAATGCATCAAAAGGTTCAATCATTCAAACATGGGGCATTTAATGAAATAACTTGAGTTTACATGGATAAATAGAACCAACATGATAATTAGGTGCCAAATCATAGGCCTCACTCAAGTTCATCGGCCATCAAACAAATTGCAACAAGATATGCACATTAATTGGGTACCTTCACTTAAAAAATACATCAAAAATAGAAAAGGATTTCAATCATTCAAACCAAAAATTTCTTAGCATCTTTGAAGTGTGTAGAAGTCAGAAAACAAGTCTTAAGTTCATGAATGATTGAGGAGGGGATCAAATGAGGCCCAAAGTTCAAAACTAGTTGGCCAAACTATCAAAACTAGACAAGTTTTCAAAACAATTCATGGAAAAATATCAAACCAAGTCAAATAATTCAAGAAATATGGTTTTCAGATCCTCAATACATTCATGAACCATAATTAAGACCTAAATTCCATTGAAAATCCAGGGCATAATGGTTTTGAAAATGAAACTTGCAATGTAAGCTACAAAACCCTAATTGTTTGAATTTTAATATTAAATATTAAATAGGTAAGATCAAAATTCAAACAATCCAAACCAAGATCATGCAAACCACAAGGAAATCCTAAATGTCGGAATACATATTTTTCCATATTTTTGAATTAAAGAAAAGTCAAAAATAAAATCAAATTCAAACAATTAATCAATTTAAACAAATAATCACATCTCGAAATAAAATTTTAAACAAAAGTCAGAAAAATATCCAACCAAAATTATATTCAAATATTAGAATTAAAAACACACATCCCTGATTTTTTGTGGAATTTTTGTATTAAAGGAAATATTAAAAATAAAAATCAAACAAACAATTAACAATTAAACTATTATTTAAAGGCAAAAATGCAAACCCTAGTCAAAATCACAAAAAGGTAAAAACAAAATTATATTCAGTTGCTATGATTAAAAACAAACTTATATGATTTTTTTGAGGATTTTTGAATTAAAGGAAGTATTAAAACAAAAATTATGAAACAAATATTTCAAATAAACTTCTCAAATTAAATTTCTAAGCAAAAATGAAAAAAAAATGCAAAACAAATTTCAGAATCAATTTCTACATTATTTTATGAGTCCAAAACATTTTTGTGGAATTTTTTGATCAAAAGAACTACTAAAATGAAAATAATCTTTAAACAAACAATTATTTAAACTTATGAAATTTTAAACCTAATCAAAACATTTTTAAAAATTCCAATAAAATTACACAAGATAGTAGAAATTATTTTAGACTTGTGAAAATTTTTTCAGAATTTTTAAATTGTTTTGATCAAGAAATAAAAATCAGAAAATCCATTAAAATCAAATAATATGAAATGCATTAAAATTTCAAACAAGCCAATCACAACGCGCCACCTCACTTCATCTACAACCTCCAGCATAGGGCAAAACGCGTGCAACACAACAGGTCATGAGCCTATGTTCAGATCCATCAATCATGCTCGTTTCTCAACCAAAATCCATGAAATCATGTGCAAATTAAAGCTAGCATATCATACTACATTATGCAATTTGAATCAATCTCAAAGATCAAGCATGGATCAAGAAATAATGTCTCAAAAACTGGAAAAAAAACTCACTGCAAACATCAAAGTCATGAACACGATTTCAACAATTCTGCTTGAATCAAAGCTCAAATATACATCAATCCTAGTGATTGGCCAGCTAGAAACTCAATGAACATGATTTACATCATCAATTCAAGCTGAAACACATAAATCAAAGTTTAAGAAACTCACATGGATGTGAAAACTGGAAACAAGATTCATTCACTCCAGAAGCAATCCAATGGTGCATGCTTGATCTCCTTACTTCACTGAAGCTGAATCACCAAGAATTTTGAAGAATGATCCAAGGAGAAGAGAGATTCGAAGCAATTTGCAGAGATGCTTGGAAATTTTCAGATTTACAATGTAGCAATTATGAGCCTCCTCCTTCACAACTTAGCCTTGATTCTTGTTATATATCACGAGGGTAAGAGGATAGAAGTGGTATTTGGCACTCAAAACTGTTGGAGGGCAAGTTTGGTAGTTTTGGCGAAAAATGAGGATGCACATGGAGCCTGTGTTTCACTCATGCATTTGCTTGCCTTTTGTGCGTTTTGTGAGCCAAATGAAGTCAGAAATACATTCTCCAAATGTCAACTAATGATTGTTTGAAATGAAGAAGTGTTGGTGAATTTGCAAAATCGGGCAAGTTTTTGTATTTTTCATTCAAGCAAGTTCAAGAAGCACATGGACACGAAATGGTGAGTGTGATGGGCCTCAGCATGTCACAAATTGTTCATGGGCTTGATTAGAAGTGAAGAGAATAGCTGAAAATGAAGTTCTCAAGAAATGGCCATTTTGCATACTTTTCAAAATTCAATAAAATGCCTCAAAATTCTAAAGTTCATAACTTGCTCATATTTTTGAATTTGGACTCAAATGAGTACAATTTGGAAAGGTATTTGGAAAGGTACAATTTGAATCCATTAAGGTCCTCAAAATTTGACATGAAATTCACTAAATTTGGAAAATGACCTATAATTTTGTGACTTCCAAGCTTTATAACTCTTGACTCTTTGCCAATTTGGACATGAAACCAAAAGGAGATGAAAGATCATCCTCTTATCTTTCAAAGCATAATTCATTTGCATTTTTTTTATCAAAGATGAATAAAATATGAATTTTTGAAGTTAAGTCCTTATTTTCCAAAATTAGAAACTTTTAGGGTTTCTTCATGAACAAGTTTCAACCCAAACCTCAATCTTTTTGATCCAATGATCAAAATGGACTTGAAATATGAAAAGTACATCCTTGAGTTGATGGTTGACCAAAAGTTCACTTGGTCAACCTTGACTTTGACTGATTTTGACCAAAATGACCATTTTGCCCCTTTGAATCAATTGACCCACTTCCCTTCAAAATTGATGATCAAAACTTCAAACATATGATCTTCCAAACATATAGAGGCCATGTACAAAGTTTAACTTCAAAATTCTCAAGAAATATAGATGAAATCCCAAACCCTAGTTTTGGTTAACACCTTAGGAGACTGATGAATCATCTTTAAAACTTCAAATACTCTGGGCATCTTGACCAAATTCTGGTACAAAGACTTTTCAAATACCAATGAGATGTTGTAGCTTCCAAATCAAGACTTGTAAATTGATTAATAGCCTTGATCAAATAAAACCCTAATTTGGCTGGTGAATCAAAAGAGTGATTCTTCTTATAATCAAACCCAAACTTTAATCCTCTGATGATCCAAAGAGATGGATAAAACATCTTGAGATATGCAAATAACTTTTGAGCTTGAAAGATCCAGAGGTTTAGATGATAAGGTTCTACTTGATCAACTTGTCAATGCAATCAACCTTCAAAGATTGAGGAAGACTTGATAACCAAAGTACTTTGATCCCATCACAATGTATGAATGCAATGTAATATGATATTCATGATGAAACATAAGCCTAAATGAAGAGGGTAAATTTTGGGGTGCAACACATACCACTCTGAGAGTCCTGGCCATAAAACTAACAATTGTTGGGCTCTAATGAACAAAGTATAAGACCTCCTAGAAGCCAAAGAGATTGAATTTGATGCGCCAGAAAAGCCCAATGTCATTTCTGCCCCTATGCCCAAACACGACCATAATACCAACGCCATTGAGGAAGATATGTTTGTTACTTCAGTTGATGAACTTATGACCCCACTCCTTACTATCAAAGAGAACTGGTTGAATGCCAGTTGTTGTACCCCAAAATTTTCCCTCTCATTTTTATCAACATTTCTCATCACAAGGCTCTTTGAACCAAAGATCAAGCTAGGGTTTGCTCTGCCTAATGCATCTCCTTGCACTGATGACCTAAATTAGGGTTTGAATTTGCACAAGTATTTTTGGACCTTCAATGCTCAAATTGACTTTCATACTTCATATTGGACTCATAAGTTTGTCCATACCAAGTTTGAAGCCTTGAATCAAATTTTTGCCCAGTCAATTGGACAGTTGACCTAGAAATCAACTGTATTGGGGAAAAAGTCAACTGTGGCCAATTTACATTCAAACCTCATGAATTTTGACCCACATCAACATTATGAACTCATGTGAACCATTTGATCAAGTTTGGACCACAACTCCACAAGAAATTTGATCAGATCACCAAAAGGGCAAAATGGTCATTTTTAGGGTTTTGACTGTACAAAGGCAATTTCTGATTTTTGACCTATCCAATGGAAAATTAGGTTCAATCATGGACTCATGGACACAATGGCATCATCTTGACCTATTCAACAAGTTCAAAAGACCTCAATTGCGTTGGATTGACAAATGAATTTTTCAACCAACTGATCAAAATTTGACTGTACACTGAAAAGTCAAACTTTGACTTTTTGGTCAAAATCAAGAGCCAAGGGTCATTTTTCATCAAGATATGTCAAAATATGAAACTTTTTCATCAAGAAACCCAAAATTGCAAATTAGGGTTTAAAGTTGAAAAAATTTCATAACTTAGAATTTTTTGAAGTTATGAAATTTTCTTAATTTTTCCTAACTTTGCCCAACATTTTCACCATGATGAAAATGGATTCAAACAAAACCTCCAACATGAAAGTTGTAGTCCTCCACAAAGTCTACAACTTTGATTCACAAAGTTTTCTCAAAAGAAGCTTGGATCTCAAGTTCTGATTTTTGGAACAAGGGTCCCTAAAACTTTTAACTTAGTGAAATTTTGCCCTAGTTTAGGCAGGATTTTGACCCATCTTCTTGGCCATTTTTCACATAGTTCCACTTGGAATCTCAAGTTTCATTTCAAATATGTATTATAGATCATGTTTCAAGCTTTCCAAATTGTCCAAGAACTCCTCAAACACATTTGTGGTTAGGGAGAATCGAAGGCTTGAAGTTGGCAAAAACTCACTTTTCCTCCATGGCATATTCATGTTCACTCAAGTTGCATTTTCAAGTCAGCATGCCTTACACTAGTTTGCAGGCCTCTAAACCACTTCACACTCCATAATTAAATGCAAATTCATCAGTCTAAGCTTTTGTTTTGGTCATTTGGACATTATACACAAAACTAAGCCCTAAGTAGAAAAAGGGAAATTTCCATTTTTGCTTAAGTATGCTTTATGTCAAACCACCATCCTTGAGCATTGATCCAAGATCTCTTGCAGCAAAACAAATCCACAAATTAGAGGGGCCAAGATCAGAGGTCACAAGGTATTTGATATCCTGTACAGGCCTGTAACAAACACTTCCACATTTTACTTCAAAAACAAGAAACTTGTCAAAAACTTGAGAACTTGAAAACCAGCAAAGATCAACTTATGCAAACAGTTTGAACACCTTTCTCACACCCCTTTGAGCTAGAAACATGATTGCTTGAGCCTCTAAACACCCCATGGCCAGAAATCAAATTCGTTTGGCAAAACAGGGCAGGTTCTGCAACTTGAGTTCCATAGCTCATTTGGATCATGCGTTTTTCCCCAAGTTGCTTCAAACACCTTCCATTCAACTCACCCAAGCTATCCCAAACCTCAAACACCAACTGTAACTCTATTTATAGTGTTTTCCATTTTCACTTTGAGCTTGTGCAAGTTGAGTTCCATAGGCTGATTCAAGTACATTCAAGGCAAGCAGGCTATTGGAGAAGGTCAAGTGAAGTCCAAGCAAGCTCCCAGACATCTCAAGCCTTGTTGAAAAGCACTACATTGCCCTACACGAATTCAACTGAAACAGGTTTTTGTCCACTTCCTATCTCTCTATTTAGGAACATTTAGCTTTAGTTTTATGAATAAAAAATGTAGTATTCATTGTCATGGAGTTGTACATATGCTCAGTTTCCATTTATATTAAGTGTGCTAGGAGAATTTCATCCACGAACATGCTGAAAAAACTAGGTCAGATTTTAGGGCCAGAGAAATTCTCTCTGGTCTTTGAGAGTTAGGATCAGTTTTTTATATGGTTAGAATCCTCTTGAAATTCTCTACAAGTTCGGTGTTATGTGTTTTTGCAATAGAGCTCGTATGCAGGATGTACAAGTTTGTACAGGGGACGCGCGCGTTTTTTTCAAAAGCTGAAGGTTGAAGATGAAGTTTTGGGCTGGGCTTGGCCTGGCTGCTTTTGACACCCCCTTTTTCCTTTTTGCACCCCCTGGCCCAATTTCTTATATTTTTATATTTAGTCTTTTTTTTTTCATTTCTGATTTTGTTTATTTATTTCCAAATATAAAAAATGCTCAAAAATATTTTCATAATTATTTCACATTTATTTGGCATTTTATTTTAATTTTTCTAACATAGAAAACACTTTAAATACTTTTATCTTGTTTATTAAAACTTAGAAATAATATATAAATCATATTTTTATTTTTGTTCTTTATTTCTAAATATACTTTATTTTGTACATATTTTATTTTATACTATATATATATATATATATATATATATATATATATATATATATATATATATATATATATATATATATATATATATATATATATATATATATATATATATATATATATATATATATATATATATATATATATATATATATATATATATATATATATATATATATATATATATATATATATATACACTTTTATTTTATTATATATTTTAGCATAAAAATATAAAATATTACACTTTTACTTTTATTATTAAATATACTTAACAAATATTTTTTTACTTTTTTTACATATAATATTTTATTTTTATTGTATATAAGTAAAATAATTAACATTTTTATTTTCTTAAATAAAATTAGGGTTTTACCCCTTAACCAAATAAAATAAATCTTTTATTTATTTCTTTGTTTCTTACATTAAATATTTTTACATGCATAAATAAACAAAAACCTTTTTTTTTTGCATAATTCAAATTATTTGATACATTTATTTATTTTGTTTATTTAAATATTGTCCATTTACTATTTATGCATTTGAATTCAATTTGGATGTAATAGTAAATTAGGGTTTATGTTTCTTGTCAAATACCCCCCATTCAAAGATTGTACCCCCATCCCCATAATCATGTTGTAATAGCTTAGACTTTTAAATTCTCGCACTTTACGCTTTAAATTATGCCATGATTAGAGAATTAGGGTTTGTATGCAAAAATCCCAATCAACAAGTAGCTTGACCTAATCAAAGACAAATATGCATGAAAATCAAGCACAATGCACACTTGCACCCTTAGGGTTACAATCCACTTGTTGCCTAAAAAATGGGCCATGATATGCATGTTGGTTACTTTGGCAAAACAAAAACAAAACAAAAGATCATAGTCCCTCGATGACGCTATCTTGGTTGCCTAAACAAAAATGATCAAGTCCCTCAAAAATTTGCCAAAAACACTTGACACAATTGCTATCATGGTTTATACGATGACCCGCGCCTGTCCCGTTTAACATCCTAACACAAGGTTGTTCACCAAATGCAATGGTGAAAAAACACTGTCAAAAGGGTTAAAAACATAAGGAGAAATCTTTGAGTAAATTAGGGTAGATAGCTCTTAGTTACTTGATCAAAAGCTTGTAAAACATCCTTGTTATTTTTCAAACACACTTCACAACACAATTTCAAAACATTTCCCAAATCAAACTTTCAAACATTGAAATCTTTTCAAAAGACAAAAACACCTTTGTATACATTCAAACAAGAATCATTACAAAGGTTGCCACAATGATGGCCTCTTTTCAAAACATCTTTCAAAACCACACACAAAGCACCATTTCAAACAATTGAAAATCAAAAGCAAGTGATCTAAACAAGTAACTAAGAGCCCATGGATAACCATGGATTAAAAGGGTGCTTGCACCTTCCCTTTTCATAATCTACTCCCCGAACCCGAGAAAGCATCTCAAAGGTCTTTCCTGTGCTTTTTGACCTTTCCTTAGGATAAAATAAAAAGTCGGTGGCGACTCTTGCTAAACCGAAACATTTGCAAACACAAACACAAAACCTCAAGTCAGTTCTCCCACCGTATCACAGAACTGGCGACTCTGCTGGGGATATTCTAAAAGTGGAGTAACCTTAGGGTTTAGATCACCCTTGCATGCTTATCTTTATTGCTTTGATTGCTTTACATTTGGATTCTCTTGTTTGGGTATGAATCCTCCACCCGGATTTTTGGGAAACATTCATAGGTAAATAGCAATACGTTGTGGAAACTGTGCAGGGTATACCGACATGGTTGAAGCAATAGCTATATTAGTGCGACATATTTGTGAGTACCAGTAGCCTTTGAGTCAATCAAAGAGAATACAGGTCCGTTGAGTGATGTCATAAAGCACTAATGAACTCTTAGAACCTTACTTGACCATCTTGGCCTTTTTTAAGGCTAGTGAGATGACCGACTTTGGTAGAGTCCGAAGTTGGTAGATACTCGATACTACACTCATTGAGGGTTGTTTTCTTGGAATATTTCGGTCGCCAGTTAAGTGGCTAAACTGAAATAATGAACACAGAAAATAATCCAATGATATTGAGCTCCTTAGAACCAGGTTACTATTTATAGGACAGGTTGAGCCAACTAACTTCAAGAGGGTACTTACCTATGAAACCTCATGCAAGCCCGAAACTAGGATCTTGTGTGACTTGTTTGTACATATGCCTGTGCATACATCATGAACATCATAAAGCATCATATGCATCCATTAACCATTTCAAGGGTTTGGATCTTCATCTTTTTTCTTGTTTTGTAGGTCATGGAATCTCTTCGCAGGAAAACAATTTAAGTCAACCTTGTGAGAATCCCTCCTCAACTCAAGGAACTTACTTCCAAGATTCCAGAGAATTCTCCCTTCAGTGAAAGACATGGTAGACTCCTCAACTTGGTCAACTCCAACATTGAAGAAGACATGGTGAAAGTTCTCTTCCAGTTCTTTGACCCCCTACACCACTGTTTCACATTCCCTGATTACTAACTAGTACCTACTTTGGAGGAATTTTCTCAACTCTTGAGGATTCCTATTCTTCATCAACTACCCTACAACGGTACATAAAAATAACCAAAGCCTAAAGATGTTGCTCAAGCCTTACACTTGCAACCATCTGATATCAAAGGTCATTGGGAAACCAGAAGTGGTGTCAAGGGTTTCTTGGAAACGTTTCTGTTTGAGAAGGCACAAGACTGCTGGAATTCGTTAGATCTACAAGCTTTTGAGGAGATTGTAGCACTTCTCATCTATGGGCTGGTCTTGTTCCCAAACACTGATCAGCTTATAGATGTGAACACTGTCAAGATTTTCATATCTCGAAATCCTGTGCCTACATTGCTTGGGGACATCCTACACTCATTTCACACACGAACAATGAGGAAAAGAGGTGTTCTCATGTGCTGTACTCCTCTTCTAGAAAGGTGGTTTATTTCTCACCTTCCCCAAACAGTT
Source organism: Vicia faba (assembly GCA_948472305.1). Taxonomy (NCBI): domain Eukaryota; kingdom Viridiplantae; phylum Streptophyta; class Magnoliopsida; order Fabales; family Fabaceae; genus Vicia; species Vicia faba. The sequence continues at coordinate 614,899,340 of OX451735.1, read as the reverse complement.
TTGAAGAATGAGCAGGGTTTAAGGTGGTCACAACGATTGATGACCCTCACACATTCTGATGTTCATTGGTGTTCTCGGTCCAGAGAAAATGTCATCATCATTGATCATTGTGGAGAGTTCCCTAATGTCGCACTACTTGGCATTAGGGGAGGCATTACCTACAACCCCTGTTTAGCTCTAAGGCAATTTGGATATGCCCGAAGGGATGACCCTCATGATATGCTGATACCTGACCTAGTTTTTGACTTCGACAATGATGCGCAAGGACTTCGACAAAGGTTTATCCGATCTTGGAGGATACCCAACAAAGTGGATAGTAAGACACTGGGGCACAAGAATTCTATCCCCCTTGAGCCTTATCTACAATGGGTATGAACCTGCGCCCAGAATCTTATGATGCCATACCTTCACATTCTCCCCGTGATCAAAGAGCCTGTTATGGAAGGAGAGGTTCCATACACCCTCCTACATCTAGACATGCCAACATCATTGGAAGAATTGCAAAAGAGTTGGATACAGCTCAAGGAAGAACGAAATACTTTTGAAGCCAGCTTCTATGCCAGTGAGAAGAAGGTTTTGGAACTTACCCGCTGACTTCATGAAGAGGAAACTCTTAACACTTACATCGCACCAAAGAGGATACGCAATGTCTTTTTACATTAATAATTTTGTAATATTTTTCCCATGGGGTATTTATGTACTAACAAATTTCTTCTTAATATGACGTGTGTTATTTTTTGTTTGCAAAAAATTTGAATTTCTGAATCCTTGAATGCATTACATGAATAACATATCATTCATCATATGCATAAACAGGTCTTCATGCCAGGTTTCCTTATCTTTCTGCTGTTTATTTCAGCAAGATGGATTTAGAGCAGACGGTTAAAGATCTGCAAGCACAGAATTCACAATTCCAACAACTCCTCATGACCTTAGCAAAGGGTCAAGAGGACCTTAAAGCACTGTTGGAGAAAGACAAAGAGAAAAAGAAGAAAAGGACTGGTATGGCCACTATGGGAAGAAGGTTTGAGAGCCAGGCTAGAAAGGTCCTCGAGTTCCCCTCGACGTCTGATGAAGGGGTTGGTAAAGGCAAAGGAATTGCAATGCCCTCCGAGTCTGAAGCTGAAGAAGAAGAGGAAGAGGATGAAGATTACTCCGAACAGCAATACCCTCCGGTGGATGATAAGTATAAAAATCTTGAGGATCGGTTGGCAGCCATGGAGTTGCAAAGAGTACCTGGGCTAGATTTCGAAGAACTAGGGTTGGTTGCTGGAATCGTCATTCCTCCCAAGTTCAAAGTACCTACATTTTCTAAGTATGACAATTTGTCCTGTCCAAATATGCATCTGAGATCCTACGTCAGAAAGATCCAACCCCACTCTTCTAATAAGGATCTATGGGTCCACTTTTTTCAAGATAGCTTATCGGGTACGCAATTGGACTGATTCTATCAACTTGAGAGATCTGATGTTCATAACTGGGAAGATTTAGCTGCTGCTTTTTACCGATAATACTAATACAACGCAGATTTAGCGCCTACTCTTACTCAACTACAGAGTATGGGTATGGCCTCTAATGAGGGATTTAAGGAGTATGCCCAGAAGTGGCGGGATTTGGCTGGAAGGGTGCAGCCACCATTGTCGGATAGAGAGCTGGTTGACATGTTTTTAGGGACGCTGTCAGGTCCATTCTTCAATCACTTGATCGGGAGTTCATCTGCAGGATTCACCGAATTAATTCTGACCGGTGAAAGGGTCGAAGCTGACATTAAGAGTGGTAAAATTCAGAAGGATGCCTCTGCTTCCACTGCTATTAAGAAGACTTTACCAGCCAAGAAGGAAGTTTCTGCTATTCACACCCATAGAAACCAAGGGAGAACAGAGCGCCGACCAACGGTGGGGGCTGTGATGATCCAAAACTCCTCAGCCGATCAACCTCGCAGCAATCAACCAAGAGCTAATCAACAAAGGGTAGAAAGGCCACAACGGCAATTCACCCGAATCAATATGACACCGGCTCAAGTCCTTCCTCATATGTTAAAACTGAACCTTACCAACTTGAAAGAAGCGCCGAAAAATCCCAATACCTCTTCTACTTATTATCATTCCAATGCAAAATGTGCATACCACTCGGACAGTGTAGGGCATGATACCAACAACTGTTGGGCTCTTAAAAACAAGATCCAAGATTTGATAGATGCCAAGGAAGTAGAGTTTGATGCTCCCAAAAAACCTAATGTGATATCCGCTCCTATGCCAAAACATGGTCATAATATCCATGCCATTATGGAAGATCTCCATGTTACCGCTGTTAATGAATTAATGACTCTGTTACCAATGATTAAAATGAATTTGATGAAAGCCGGGATATTCCCAGGCTGTGGAAAAGACTGTTACTTTTGTTCAAACTTGCAAACTGACTGCCTACTGTTGAAATCAGACATTAAACGCCTGATGGATATCCAAGAGATCCTCTTTCAAAAGACTCATGTTGCTACTATCACTCCTGTTACTCCTGTTACCCTTGTTACTTCAATCAATGACATTGTTATAATAACCATCTCCGACAATCTTTCCAAGACCTGCAAAAGGCCTGTTAAGATTACGCCTGATCCTAAGTTTGTACCGCTGAAAATTACCATGCCGGGGCCTATCCCGTATAAATGTAACAAGACGATACCATGGAATTACGGAGGAGAGATCTTCTACCATGGTATCAAGCAGATCGAATCAGCCGAAGAGAATTCCTAGGAAGAAACCCCTGATGTAGGGAATATTGCGGGAACAAGCAAGATAACTCGTAGTGGAAGGATCTTCTCTCCGGAGATTGCTCCTCCACGGGCAGTCTTCGGACCCTCAAGAGTTTATGTGCCTGTCAAGCCATATGTGCAAAGTCCGGTAATTGAAGAAATTGACGCTCCCGAAGCTAGACCCTCTGTTGTTACTACCGATAAAGGTAAGGGGATCTAAGAAGCGCTTGTCAGGACGAAGGCTCAGACTGTGGTTATCCCTGAGACCACCCAAAAAGAGATGGAAGAAATCTTAAAGATAACCAAGAAGAGCGACTATGATGTCGTAGAGCAGCTGCGGAAAACCCCTTCCAAAATATCTATGTTGGCTCTCTTACTCTGCTCCGAGGCTCATGCCAAAGCCTTGATCAAATTTCTAAAGACGGCACACGTACCTCAAGAAACTTCTGCAGACCAGTTTCAAGAGTGCGTGGCTAGCCTTACAGCCGATAATGGTCTTGGCTTTTCTGATGCGGATTTGATGTCTAGGGGAAGAAAGCATAGCGATGCGCTGCATGTCTCGGTAGAATGCAGGGGGACCACACTTGCCCATGTTCTGGTTGACACCGGTTCATCTTTAAATGTTCTACCAAAAAAGGCGTTGGAAAGATTGGACTGTGAAGGTTTGACCCTAAAGCCCAGTAACATCATTGTTAGAGCCTTCGACGGTTCTAAGAGGATGGTTCACGGAGAAGTGGACATTCCAATCAAAGTGGGTACAGAAATTTTCAACTCTACTTTTTATGTGATGGACATCCGTCCTTCATATTCATGCTTGTTGGGAAGGCCATGGATCCGTAACGCTGGGGCAATCACTTCTTCTCTACACCAAATGCTAAAGTATCTGGTCCAGGATAAGATCATAACGGTTCACGGTGAGGAGGAGTATATGATAAGTCACCTTAACTCTTTCCGTTATGTGGAGTTAGATGGCGAATTCTTAGAAACATCTTTCCAACACTTTGAAGAGGTTTCTCCTGAAGTCGTGGTAGCAAAGACAATGACCGATGTGCCTATCATTTCCAAGCCTGTGTCTCGGATGGCATCCCTCAAAGATGCGGAGGCTGTAATCAAAGAGGGAAGAAGTACAGTGTGGGGGAATATGCCAGATTTTCCTCACAAGACGGACAAGTTCGGATTGGGTTTCACTGCCGCTGGCCAGAAAGTTGTGCGTCGCTCCCGGGCTGGAGGACCACCCTTAAAAATCACTCACCATGGAATTCATGCCTTAGAAGATGATGATGAAGAAGACAACTTTGAAGATTGGATCTTTCCAACCATTGAAGGAGGATTAAGCAACTGGGAGGCGAAAGACTTCGTTCCCATCACTTTCATCAATCAGTAATTTATCTTTGAACAATTTCCTGTTTGGTCTGTAATAATTAAACAATTCGTACACTCTTTTCACCTTATGCCTTACCCGGGGCATATAGGTCCATTTGTAAGGGTTTTGATTCTTCATGTTCATATGCCATTTTTAATGAATCATGGACGTTTTCATCTATAAACAGTTGTGTTCATTTTCTTTCCTTTTACATTTTATTTTGTTTAAGTATGGCTATACCTTACACACACCCACACTCACAAAATGCAGGTACCCATCCACTCCGGATTCCATGGGTGACTATTCTGCTTTGGCCTTCGGTGACTCTGAAGATTTGGTCAATCATGCCGAGTACGAAGGTGATGAAGACTGTGAAGTGCCTGGAGAGTTAGCTAGACTTTTGCAACAAGAAGAGAGGGCTATTCTGCTCCATGAAGAGTTGCTAGAGACCATCAATTTGGGAACAGCGGAAGACAAGAAAGAGGTAAAAGTGGGTGCCAACCTGGAGCCAAATGTCAAAAAGCGCTTAATTCAGTTGTTGAATGAATATGTTGAGATCTTTTCCTGGTTCTATGAAGACATGTCGGGATTAGATACATATATTGTGGTTCACCGTCTCTCTACAAGAGAAGATTGTCCACCAATCAAATAGAAAGTCCTCTGAATGAGGCCCGACATGTCCGAAAATATCAAAGCTGAAGTGGTGAAGCAGTTCAATGCTGGATTTCTGAATGTTACTTCCTATCCATAATGGGTTGCTAACATTGTGCCCGTGCCTAAGAAGGATGGCAAAGTCAGAATATGTGTTGACTATAGGGTCTTAAATAGGGCTAGACCGAAAGATGATTTTCCACTACCACACATTGACATCTTGGTTGACAACACAACTCAACATAAGGTATTTTCCTTCATGGATGGATTCTCGGGATACAACCAGATCAAAATGGCCCCTAAAGACATGGAGAAGACTACTTTTGTTACGCAGTGGGGTACCTTCTGCTATAAAGCGATGCCATTCGGACTGAAGAATGCCGGGGCAACCTATCAGCGAGCCATGGTAGCTTTGTTTCATGACATGATACATCATGAAATTGAAGTCTATGTAGACGACATGATAGCCCATTCACAGACAGAAGAAGAACACCTCGACCATCTACAAAAGCTGTTTGTCAGATTGAAGGAATATAAGCTCAGACTGAACCCTAGCAAGGGCACTTTCGGAGTCAGGTCCGTAAACTTTTGGGATTCATCGTCAGTAACAAAAGCATTGAGGTTGATCCTGCTAAAGTCAAAGCTTTATAAGAAATGTCTTCCCCCCGCACTGAAAAGGAGGTTAGAGGTTTCTTGGGACGCTTAAACTATATTGCGAGGTTTATCTCTCACCTAACATCTACCTGTGAGCCAATCTTCAAGTTGTTGAAGAAAGATCAGGTGGTTGAATAGAATAATGATTGTTAAGTTGCTTTTGATAAAATCAAGGAGTATTTGCTGGAACCTCCTATCTTGATGCCACCCGTCGAAGGAAGGCCTTTAATCATGTATCTGACTGTTTTGGATAATTCAATGGGGTGCGTACTGGGCCAACATGACGAGTCTGGCCGAAAAGAGCATGCTATTTATTACGTTAACAAAAAGTTTACCGACTGTGAGACTCGTTACTCACTGCTCGAGAAAACTTGCTGCGTTTTGGTATGGGCTGCTCATCGGCTAAGGCAGTATATGTTGACACATACCACTTTGCTGATTTCCAAGATGGATCCGATCAAGTACATCTTCGAGAAGCCTGCTTTATTCGGAAGAATCGCTAGATGGCAGATGATCCTGACTGAATATGATATCCAGTACACAACCCAAAAAGCTATAAAGGGGAGTGTACTAGCTGACCATCTAGCTCATCAAGCCGTCGAGGATTACCAATCTATGAGGTTCGACTTCCCTGACGAAGACATTATGACATTGGACAACATTGAAGGTAACAGACCGTATGACGGACCTGAACAAGGATCCCTATGGACCCTGTACTTTGATGGTGCTTTAAATGCACTTGGCAATGGTATCGGCGCGGTACTTATTTCTCCAGAAGGTTGTCATACGCCTTTCACTGCTAGACTCTGCTTCAGCTGCACCAACAACATGGCCGAGTATGAAACTTATATCTTTGGTCTCAAGGCTGCTATTGACTTGGGAATCAAAAATCTAATTGTATTGGGGACTCAGCTTTGGTTATCAGTCAAATCAAAGGAGAGTGGGACACTAAACATCCTAATCTTATCCCATACAAAGAACATGTCCTGACATTGTTACCACATTTCGAGCAGATTACCTTTGAGCACTTCCCGCGAGAAGAAAATCAGCTAGTGGATGCTCTGGCTACAATGTCTTCCATGTTTAAACTCAACTGGGATAATGAGGCTCCCCAAATCACCATCGAGCGAATGGATGAACCTGCGCACTGTCATGAGATTAATACTGAAGAAGTAGTGGAACAACCCTGGTTTCATGAAATCAAAAGGTATCTCCAGACTCGAGAATACCCTGAAGGAGCTTCCGTCAATGACAAAAAGTTCTTAAGGATATTTGTTGCCAAGTTCTTCCTGAGAAATGGTATCTTATATAAGCGCAGCCATGATTGTGTTCTACTTCGTTGTGTGGACAAGGTGGAAGCAGAGTTGATCATGACCGAAATACATAGCGGCACATTTGGCACCCACTTAAGCAGACATACGATGGCTAAGAAGATTCTAAGGGCGGGCTACTACTGGTCTACCATGGAACTAACTGTCACCAATATTCCCGTACTTGTCACAAATGTCAAGTCTATGCTGACAAGGTACATATTCCTCCAGTTCCTCTCAATGTTCTAATAGCTCTTTGGCCATTCGCGATGTGGGGAATCGACATGATCGGAGAGATCAAACCTACGACATCCAATGGACATCACTTCATCTTGGTGACTATCGATTATTTTACCAAGTTGGTTGAAGCGGATTACTTTGCCTCCGTTACAAAGAATATGGTTGCCCGCTTCATCAAGAAGAACCTCATATGCGGGTATGGTATCCCCGACAGGATCATCACGGACAACGCTACAAATTTGAACAACACTGTGATCACCGTTCTGTGCGAGCAATTCAAGATTCAACATCACAATTCATCTCCCTATCGGCCAAAGATGAACGGTGTTGTTGAATCCGCGAACAAAAATATTAAGAAGATCATTCAAAATATGACAGTCACCTACAAGGACTGGCATGAGATGTTACCGTTTTCTCTGCACGGATATCGTACCACGGCGCATACTTCAACTGGGGCAACCGCCTTTTCTTTGGTATATGGCATGGAGGTTGTTTTACCTATGGAAGTTCAGATTCCTTCCTTGAGGATTATGAAGGATGTTGGTTTAAGTGAAGACGATTGGATTCAGACCCGGCTTGATCAACTTAACTTGATCGACGAGAAACGACTTACTGCTGTTTGTCATGGTCAGACGTATAAAAAATGGATGATCAAGGCTTTCAACAAGAAAGTCAGATGTCAGGTATATCAAGTCAGAGATCTTATAATCAAGCGAATCATCTTGCCGCAAAGTGATCCCAGGGGCAAGTGGACTCCTACTTACGAAGGACCATTTATGATCAAGAACATATTTTCTGGTGGGGCAAAGATTCTGACCACCATGGACGGTGATGACCTTCCGCACCCTGCGAACGCAGACATAGTCAAAAGATACTACGCATAAACGACCCGACAAGTTGAAAACCCGAAAGGGCGACTTGGGAAAAAATGGGCATCCCGGTGAATCGAAAACCCGAAAGGGCGGTTCAGGCAAAAATTAGGGATAAATAAAAAATCTATACACCCGGCAAGTTGAAAACCCGAAAGGGCGACTTGGGAAAAAAAGGGTTTCCTGGTGGATCGAAAACCCGAAAGGGCGGTCCAGGAAAAAGTTAGGGAATTAAAGCGTATGACTATGTCTCGTCGGATCACTTTAAGGACAATCTCTTCACAGACCAGCTCCAGGCTTCTGATCTATCCAATCATCTGCGGACGAAGCGACGAATGGACAAGATACTCAGAGTTGTGAAGGCCATATCAGAATGGAGTCCCCATGGAATTGTTACACATAGCCATCTTTCTTTGTATAAAATGTTTCTCAATTTTACGACAACATTCTCTTACTAGGATGTCTGTCTCCTTTGTACAAAATACTTACACAAAGTTAATACAAAGATGCTTCAAGTGCAGAAATTTGTTTGCCTTTTTCTTTCTTTTTACACTTATGTTTTATTTGAAAACGTCCAATGATTTATTAAAATGAGCATATGCATTTGAATATAATCACTGCTTACAAATAAAACGGAACAAGAAAGGATAATTATTGATAGGTTGAAGGTATAGGAAGACGTCTTTGTGCTATCCCGGAAGAAATCCCCTGCAATATGTCATTCAGATCCTCAACAGAGCTAAAACCTTGAAATGCATATCCCCAGCGGAGTTAAGGTTCAAAATTCCCATCAGAGTTAAGTATTCTATTCCCCAGTGGAGCCAGAATACTCTAAACTTTTTTCCCAACGGAGTTTTCCACAAAACAAGAATCCCTAATAGATTGGCATACAAACCAAGCTCCTGATTTCCACGGTGGAATAAGTATTCTTCCTACAGAGTTATTTCCCAGCAGAACGAATTTTCCTTCTCTTTTCTCCAGTTGGAGCCTCCCAGGTTTTAATTCCCCGGTAGAGATCGTCAGAGTTACCCTCATTCTTCCCCAGAAAGTCAGGAAGAATTCTCACGTCCCCACAGAAGTTGTCAAAGTTTTTGATGATCCCTACAGGTTGCCAAGGATTTTCTATCCCCAACAGTAGTCAGCAAGGATTTCTCATCTTCAGCAATCAATGTTTTTTTGGAATCCCTAGAATCGGTCAAGGATTTACTTTCCCCGGCAGCAGTGAAAGATTTCATTATCTCCAGCTATCAAGGATTTATCTTCCTCAGCAAGACATCTAATCAGCTTACATGCGCATACATTACATTTTTATATCATGAACATTTATAGAACACATTTTATTTCATCATACATGGCATGCAACATAACTTTGTGTTTTAGCTAACATTCTACCCTTTCAGGATAAGATTAAAAGCTACCTTTAACAAATGTTCAAAGATTTCGGATACAATATGGATACACCCCAGACACGGCGGTCATTCTATTACTCATTCATAATTTCGAGTCAAGATACAGTATGGATACACCCCAGACAAGAAGGTCATTTTATTACTCATTCAGACTTCAACAATCAGATACAAACTAGATACGCTCCATACACAGAAACCTTTTTATCTCTCATTCAGATTCAACTATCAAATTCAAATTCAGATACATTCCAGACACGAGAATCATTTTGTCACTTGTCCAGATCCCAGTTACAGTACAGATACATTCCAAACACATAAGTCATTATGCTACTCATACAGATCTCAACTTCAGATACAATCCAGATACGCTCCAGACGTAGTAGCCATTCTGTCACTCATTCAAACCTATTCCCCAGCCCAAAAATACTACATACACGAATGTCTTTCTGTCGCTTATTCAGACTTTGAGAATTCAGATACAATACAGATACACTCCAGACACGACAGTCATTCTGATATTCATTCAAGAATCAAATACAGTTACAGCTCTGATACGCTCTAAGACACGGGCGCCATTCCTTTGCTCATACAGATACCAATCTGGTGTTCATTCTCCTAATTTTCAACAAACAAGTTTTGGATGGAATCTCTAAGCCCATCTCCAACAAGATTCTACCATCTCCAAATGGCATCTTTAATCCCATTCCCTCAGCTACATTTTGACGAGTGCAAATTTACAGGCACTCTAGTGTCCAATCCTCTTTTACCTTCGAGTCACGAAAGGCAAACTGGCCAATCTAACTCTTCAGGTTCAATAAGATTGAACAGGGGAAACTGTTGTACCCCACAATTTGCCCTCTCATTTTTATCAACATTTCTCATCACAAGGCTCTTTGAACCCAAGATCAAGCTAGGGTTTCCTCTGCTCAAGGCATCTCCTTGCACTGATGACCTAAATTAGGGTTTGAGTTTGCACAAGGATTTTTGGACCTTCAATGCTCAAATTTACTTTCATACTTCATATTGGACTCATAAGTTTGTCCATACCAAGTTTCAAGCCTTGAATCAAATTTTTGCCCAGTCAATTGGACAGTTGACCTATAAATCAACTATATTGGGGAAAAAGTCAATTATGGCCAATTTACAGTCAAACCTCATGCATTTTGACCCACATCAACATTATGAACTCATATGAACCATTTGATCAAGTTTGGACCATAACTCCACAAGAAATTTGATCAGATCACCAAAAGGGCAAAATGGTCATTTTTAGGGTTTTGACTGTACAAAGGCAATTTCTGATTTTTGACCTAGCCAATGGCAAATTAGGTTCAACCATGGACTCAAGGACTCAATGGAATCATCTTGACCTATTCAACAATTTCAAAAGACCTCAATTGCATTGGATTCACAGATGAATTTTTCTATCAACTGATCAAAATTTGACTATATACTAAAAAGTCAAACTTTGACTTATTGGTCAAAATCAAGAGCCAATGGTCATTTTTCATCCAGATATGTCAAAATATGAAACTTGTCCATCAAGAAACCCAAAATTGCAAATTAGGGTTTAAAGTTGAAAAAATTTCATAACTTAGAATTTTTCTAAGTTATGAAATTTTCTTAATTTTTCCTAACTTTGCCCAACATTTTCTCCATGATGCAAATGGATTCAAACAAAAACCTCCAACATGAAAGTTGTAGTCCTCCACAAAGTCTACAAATTTGATTCAAAAAATTTTCTCAAAAAAAGCTTGGATCTCAAGTTATAATTTTTGGAACAAGGGTCCCTAAAACTTTTAACTTAGTGAAATTTTGCCCTAGTTTAGGCAGGATTTTGACCCATCTTCTTGGCAATTTTTCACATAGTTCCACTTGGAATCTCAAGTTGCATTTCAAAGATGTATTATAGAGCATGTTGCAAGCTTTCCAAATTGTCCAAAAACTCCTCAAACACATTTGTGGTTAGGGAGAATCGAAGGCTTGAAGTTGGCAAAAACTCACTTTTCCTCCATGGCATATTCATGTTCACTCAAGTTGCATTTTCAAGTAAGCATGCCTTACACTAGTTTGCAGGCCTCTAAACCACTTCACACTCTATAATTAAATGCAAATCCATCAGCCTAAGCTTTTGTTTTGGTCATTTGGACATTATTAACAAAACTAAGCCCTAAGTAGAAAAAGGCAAATTTCCATTTTTGCTTAAGTATGCTTTATGTCAAACAACCATCCTTGAGCATTGGTCCAAGATCTATTGCAGCAAAACAAATCCACAAATTAGAGGGCCCAAGAGCAGAGGTCACAAGGTATTTGATAGCCTGTACGGTCCTGTAACAAACACTTCCATATTTTACTTCAATAACATGAAACTTGTCAAAAACTTAAGAACTTGAAAACCAGCAAAGATCAACTTATGCAAACAGTTTGAACACCTTTCTCACACCCCTTTGAGCTAGAAACACGATTGCTTGAGCCTCTAAACACCCCATAGCCAGAAATCACATTCCTTTGGCAAAACAGGGAAGGTTCTGCAACTTGAGTTCCATAGCTCATTTGGCTCGTGCGTTTTTCCCCAAGTTGCTTCAAACACCTTCCATTCAACTCACCCAAGCTATCCCAAACCTCAAACACCAACTGTAACTCCATTTACAGTGTTTGCCATTTTCACTTTGAGCTTGTGCAGGTTGAGTTCTATAGGCTGAGTCAAGTACATTCAAGGCAAGCAGGCTATTGGAGAAGGTCAAGTGAAGTCCAAGAAAGCTCCCAGACATCTCAAGCCTTGTTGAAAAGCACTACATTACCCTACACGAATTCAACTGAAACAAGTTTTTGTCCACTTCCTATCTCTCTATTTAGGAACATTTAGCTTTAGGTTTGTGAATAAAAAATGTAGTATTCATTGCCATGGAGCTGTACATATGCTCAGTTTCCATTTATATTGAGTGTGCTAGGAGAATTTAATCCATGAACATGCTGAAAAAACTAGGTCAGATTTTAGGGCCAGAGAAATTCTCTCTGGTCTTTGAGAGTTAGGATCTGTTTTTTATATGGTTTGAATCGTCTTGAAATTCTCTACAAGTTTGGTGTTATGTGTTTTTTCAATAGAGCTCGTATGCAGGATGTCCAAGTTTGTACAGGGGACGCGCGCGTTTTTTTCAAAACCTGGAGGTTGAAGATGAAGTTTTGAGCTGGCCTTGGCCTGGCTGCTTTTGACACCCCCTTTTTCCTTTTTGCACCCCCTGGCCCAATTTCTTGTATTTTTATATTTTTGCATTTTTGTTTTCATTTCTGATTTTGTTTATTTATTTCCAAATATAAAAAATGCTCAAAAATATTTTCATAATTTTTTCATATTTATTTGGCATTTTGTTTTAATTTTTCTAACATAGAAAACATTTTAAATACTTTTATCTTGTTTATTAAAACTTAGAAATAATATATAACTCATATTTTTATTTTTTTTCTTTATTTATATCCACATAAAAAAAATATTTTTCTAAATATACTTTATTTTGTACATATTTTATTTTATACTATATATATCTAACATAATTAATATATATATATATATATATATATATATATATATATATATATATATATATATATATATATATATATATATATATATATATATATATATATATATATATATATATATATATATATATATATATATATATATATATATATATATATATATATATATATATATATATATATATATATACTTTTATTTTATTAGATATTTTAGCATAAAAATATAAAATATTACACTTTTACTTTTATTATTAAATATACCTAACAAATTTTTTTTTACTTTTTTTACATATAATATTTTATTTTTATTGTATATAAGTAAAATAATTAAGATTTTTATTTTCTTAAAGAAAATTAGGGTTTTACCCCTTAACCAAATAAAATAAATCTTTTATTTATTTCTTTTTTCTTACATTAAATATTTTTACATGCATAAATAAACAAAAACCTTTTTTTTTGCATAATTCATATTATTTGATACATTTATTTATTTTGTTTATTTAAATATTGTCCATTTACTATTTATGCATTTGAATTCAATTTGGATGTAATAGTAAATTAGGGTTTATATTTCTTGTCAAATACCCCCCATTCAAAGATTGTACCCCCATCCCCAAAATCATGTTGTAATATCTTAGACTTTTAATATGCCATGATTAGAGAATTAGAGTTTGTATGCAAAAATACCAATCAACAAGTAGCTTGACCTAATCAAAGACAAATATGCATGAAAATCAAGCACAATGCACACTTGCACCCTTAGGGTTACAATCCACTTGTTGCCTAAAAAATGGGCCATGATATGCATGTTGGTTACTTTGGCAAAACAAAAACAAAACAAAAGATCATAGTCCCTCGATGACGCTATCTTGGTTGCCTAAACAAAAATCATCAAGTCCCTAAAATTTTTTCCAAAAACACTTGATACAATTGCTATCATGGTCTATACGATGACCCGTGTCTGTCCCGTTTAACATCCTAACACAAGGTTGTTCACCAAATGTAATGGTGAAAAAACACTGTCAAAAGGGTTAAAAACATAAGGATAAATCTTTGAGTAAATTAGGGTAGATAGCTCTTAGTTACTTGATCAAAAGCTTGTAAAACATCCTTGCTATTTTTCAAACACACTTCACAACACAATTTCAAAACATTTCCCAAATCAAACTTTCAAACATTGAAATCTTTTCAAAAGACAAAAACACCTTTGTATACATTCAAACAAGAATCATTATAAAGGTTGCCACAACGATGGCCTCTTTTCAAAACATCTTTCAAAACCACATACAAAGCACCATTTCAAACAATTGAAAAGCAAAAGCAAGTGATCTAAACAAGTAACTAAGAGCCCATGGATAACCATGGATGAAAAGGGTGCTTGCACCTTCCCTTTTCATAATCTACTCCCCGAACCCGAGAACGCATCTCAAAGGTCTTTCCTGTGCTTTTTGACCTTTCCTTAGGATAAAATAAAAAGTCGGTGGCGACTCTTGCTAAACCGAAACATTTGCGAACACAAACGCAAAACCTCAAGTCAGTTCTCCCACCGTATCACACAAGTGTTTTCCCAGGCTGTGATGAAAGCTGCCATTTCTGTTTGTCCTCACCAACCAGTTGTCCTTTGTTAAAAGCAGGCGTTCAGTGCCTAATAGATAACAAGGAAATTTTGTTCGAAAAAACTTATGTTCCAACAGTTTCTTATAATGATATTTCCATCGTGACCATTTCCGACAATTCTTCCAGGGTCTCCACCAAAGGACTCGTTAGAATTACATCAGTTCCAAAAGTAGCTCCTTTGATAATTACAATGCCTGGACCAGTCCCGCATTCGTCAGAAAAACCGTACCATGGAATTATGTAAGGGATGTCTACTACCACGATATCAAGAAAGATTGGCCAGCTACCGAAGATTCATGTTCTGAGAAGGATGACACCAATATCAGTAATATTGCGGGGACTGTAATCATTCTTGTTGTTGTTTCTCCTCCAAAGGTTGTTCCCAGTCCTACAATCATCTCTTCTAATACCCCTGCTGACAAAGCTGTTACAACTCCTGTTATCACTCCTACTAACATTCCTGATGCCGAATCAACTGAGACTCGAGGTAAAAGTATTCTTATTAAGCATGTCCGGACGAAGTCACAATCATTGGCTATCGCTGAGACCTCCCAGAAAGAGATGGAAGAAATTCTAAAGATCATAAAAAGAAGCGACTACAATATAGTTAGCAATTGGGGCAAACTCCATCAAAAAATTCCATGATGGCTTTATTACTATGTTCCGAGGCTCATGAAAAGGCCTTGGTAAAATTCCTGAAAACTGCCCATGTACCCCAAGAAACATCTGCCGATCAGTTCCAAGACTGCATAGCCAGCTTGACTGCAGATAATGGTTTAGGTTTTTCAGATGTTGATTTAACGCCAAGAGGAAGGAAGCAAAATGAGGCATTGCATGTCTCAGTGGAATGCAGGGGCACAATCTCGGCTCATGTTTTGGTGGACACTGGCTCGTCTCTGAATGTATTTCCTAAAAAGGCTCTTGATATGCTTGACTGTGAGGGATTGACTTTGAAGCCAAGCAACATAATAGTGAGGGCCTTTGATGACTCAAAAAGGACGATGCATGGGGAAGTGGACATTCCCCATAAAGGTTAGAACTCAAACATTTGATTCAACTTTTTATGTAATGGATATGCACCCTTCATATTCCTGCTTGCTAGGCTGACCATGGATTCACAATGCCAGCATTGTTACTTCTACGTTGCACCAAATGCTGAAGTATCCAATTCAAGGGAAAATCATTTCCGTTCATGGGGAAGAAGAGTATATGATCACCCATCTTAATTCCTTCAGATATGTGGAATTAGATGATGAATTTATTGAAACTCCATTCCAGCACTTTGAAGAAGTCCTGCAAGATGTGGTAGTAACCAAGGCTATGTCTCAAGTTCCCAAGATCACAAGGCCTCCACTCAGGATGTCATCTTTAAAGGATGCCAAGGCAGTGATAGAAGAAGGTGGGTGCACTATTTGGGGACAATTCCCAGATATCCCATACAAATTTGACAAGTTTGGTATGGGTTTCACTTGAGGTGCCCAGAAGGTTGTACGTCGCGCTCGTGTCGGAGGACCACACCTGAAGATCAACAACCACCAAGTCAATGCGGTGGAGGATGATGAAGACATCTACAACCTGGAGGATTAGATTTTCCCAACTGCCAGTGGAGGGCTCAGCAACTGGGAGGCTAGAGATTTTGTCCCGATCACTTTTATCCGATAGTAGTTTATCTTTACATTTTGTTGGATCTGTAATATTAAAACAATTCAGGCTCTTAAAACCTTGTGTCTTACCCGAGGCACAATGGTCCATTTGTAAGGGTTATTATCTCATTTCCACATGACATCAACGAATCGTGGACGTTTTTGCATACAAACTTTGCGCTCATTATTTTTCTTTTTTTCACTATCATTTCTTTCAAAGATAGCTATACTCACGCACACACTCACAATGCAGGTCTACACCCATTCGGGATCCCATGGGTAACGGTTCTGATATGGCCTTCTATGACTATGAAAATATAATCTACCAAGCCGAAGACGAAGGTGAGGAAGATTATGAAGTACTAGGGGAACTTTCCAGATTACTACACCAAGAAGAGAGAACCATTCAGCTCCACGAGGAACCCGTGAACATAATCAACCTAGGTACCGAGGAAGACAAAAGAGAAGTCAAGGTGGGTGCCAATATCGAACCCAGTGTCAATGAGCGTCTAATTCAGTTGTTACACGAGTATGTTGAAGTCTTTTTCTGGTCGTATAAAGACATGCCAGGACTTGATGCAGATATTGTGGTACATCGTCTACCTACAAAAGAATACTTCCCACCAGTAAAACAAAAGGTTCGTCGAATGCGACCAGATATGTCAGAAAAGATTAAAGCTGAAGTCATGAATCAATTCAACGCTGGATTCTTGGTCGTCACCTCTTATCCGCAATGGGTTGCCATTGTTGTTCCCGTGCCCAAAAACGATGGAAAAGTACGAATGTGCATGGACTAGAGATTTTAATAGGGCAAGCCCTAAGGATGATTTCCCACTCCCCCACATTGATATTCTAGTTGATAATACGGCACATCACAAAGTGTTTTCCTTCATGGACGGTTTCTCAGGCTACAACCAAATCAAAATGGCGCCGGAGGACATGGAGAAAACAACCTTTGTCACACAGTGGGGCATATTTTGCTACAAGGTTATGCCATTCGGACTGAAGAGTGTTGGGGCAACCTATCAGCGTGCCATGGTAGCTATATTTCACGACATGATACATCACGAAATAGAGGTCTATGTGGACGACATGATAGCTAGATCTCAGACAGAAGAAGAGCATCTTGATTATTTACAAAAACTGTTTAAGAGGATAAAGAAATACAAGCTGAAGTTGAATCCCAATTAGTGCACATTTGGAGTGAGGTCTGGTAAACTCTTAGGCTTTGTTGTCAGCAATAAAGGTATTGAACTAGATCCTGCCAAGGTGAAAGCGATACAAGAGATGCCTGCTCCTCATACTGAGAAGGAAGTCAGAGGATTCTTGGGATGTTTGAACTACATTGCCAAATTCATTTATCACCTGACAGCTACTTGTGAGCCAATCTTCAAGTTACTGAAGAAAGATCAAGTAGTCAAATAGAATGATGAGTGCCAAACTGCTTTTGACAAGATCAAAGAGTACCTACAAGAGCCTCCAATTTTAATGTCACCAATCGAGAGAAGACCATTGATCATGTATCTGACCGTTTTGGAAAATTCAATGGGGTGTGTGCTGGGGCAGCATGACGAGTCTGGCCGAAAAGAGCATGCTATTTATTACCTGAGCAAAAAGTTTACCGACTGTGAAACAAGATATTCATTGCTCGAGAAAACTTGTTGCGCTCTGGCATGGGCTTCTCGCCGGCTAAGATAGTATATGCTGACTCATACTACCTTGTTGATATCTAAAATGGATCCAATAAAGTACATCTTTGAGAAACATGCTCTCTTCGGGAGAATAGCGAGATGGCAGATGATCCTGACAGAATATGACATACAATATACTACCCATAAAGCAATAAAGGGTAGTGTACTAGCTGATCACCTTGCTCACCAATCTGTGGAAGACTACCAGTCCACGAAGTTTGAATTCCCAAATGAAGACATCGTGATGGTAAACAACTATGAAGAATTCAGGCCATATGACGGACCTGAAGAAGGATCCCGATGGACCCTGGCTTTTGATGGGGCATCTAACGCACTCGGCAATGGTATTGGTGTTGTACTAATATCTCCTGAAGGATGTCATACTCCTTTTACGGTAAGACTTTGCTTCAATTATACAAATAACATGGCGGAATACGAAGCGTGCATCTTTGGTCTCAAAGCGGCCATAGACTTGGGGATCAAATCTTTGAATGTATTCGAAGATTCAGCTTTGGTCATTAGCCAGATCAAAGTGGAATGGGACACCAAACACCCTAACATTATCCCTTACAATGAACATGTTTTGACATTGCTCCCACATTTTGAGAAGATTACCTTCGAGCACTTGCCGCGAGAAGAAAATCAGCTAGCAGATGCACTAGCCACAATGTCGTCCATGTTTAAACTTAAATGGAATAACGAGACTCCCCAAATCACCATTGAACGAATGGATGAACCAGCATACTGTCACGAGATTAATACTGAAGAAGTAGTTGACCAGCCTTGGTTTCACGAAGTCAAGAGGTATCTCGAGGCTCAAGAATATCCAGAAGGAGCTTCAGTCAATGATAACAATTTCTTAAGGAGATTCTCTGCTAAATTCTTCCTTAGTAATGGCATTCTTTACAAATGCAACCATGACTCTGTGTTACTTCGGTGTGTAGACAAGGTCAAAGCTGAAAGGATCATGGTTGAATTACATGAAGGCACTTTTGGCACCCATTCCAGTGGACATACAATGGCAATGAAAATCCTACGGGCAGGCTATTACTGGTCTACCATGGAAGCATATTGCTATCAACATTCTCGAACCTGCCACAAGTGTCAGATTTATGCTGACAAGGTGCACGTACCTCTGGTTCCTCTGAATGTCTTGACGGCTCCTTGGCCCTTTATTATGTGGGGGATTGACATGATTGGGGAAATCAAGCCAACAACATCCAATGAACACCGCTTCATTTTAGTGTCCATTGACTATTTTACAAAGTGGGTGGATGCAGCTTCTTTCGCTTCCGTTACCAAGAATATTGTCGCCTGGTTCATCAAGAAGAATCTCACCTGTCATTACGGTATCCCGGAGATAATTATTACAGACAATGGTACAAACTTAAACAATACTATGATCACCTCCATGTGCGAGCAATTCAAGATCCAGCATCACAATTCCTCCCCTTATCGGCCGAAGATGAATGGTGTTGTCGAAGCCACAAATAAGAACATTAAAAAGATCATACAGAAAATGGCAGTTACATACAAAGACTGGCATGAGATTCTACCATTCGCTCTCCACGGGTATCGTACCACAACACGCACATCAACCGGGGAAACACCCTATTCTATGGTTTACAAAATAGAAGTTGTCTTGCCTATTGAGGTCCAGATCCCCTCTCTGAGAATTATAAAGGATGCATGGCTGAATGAAGAAGATTGGATCCAGACTCGACTTGATCAACTAAACTTGATTTATGAGAAAAGACTTACTGCTGTTTTCCATGGTCAAATGTATCAAAAACAGATGATCAAGGCTTTCAACAAAAAGGTCAGACGCCAAGTGTATCAAGTTAGAGATCTGGTGATCAAATGTATCATATTACCGTAGGGTGATCCCAGGGGAAAATAGACTCCTACATACAAAGGACCATTTATAATCGAAAACATATTCTCTGGTGGAGTGATGATCTTAACAACCATGGATGGTGACGAACTGTCGCACCCTGCAAACGCAGACATAGTCAAAAGATACTACACATAAGAGACCCGCTAGGTTGACACACCTAGGCAAAACAAGGGCATCCCGATGAACCAAAAAGGTTCGGGAAAAACTTAGGGATAAAACAAAAAAATTATGTACACCCGGCAAGTTGAAAACTCGAAAGGGCGACTTGGGAAAAAAAGGGTTTCCCGGTGGACTGAAAACCCGAAAGGGAGGTCCAGGAAAAAGTTAGGGAATTGAAGCGTATGACTATGTCCCGTTGGATCACCTTACAGACAACCTTTGGCTTCCACTGACAAACTCAGAGGTTCTGATCAATTTAATCATCTTCGGACGAAGCAACAAATAGACAAGATGCTCAAAGATACAAAGGCTATAGCAGAATGGGAACCCCATGGGATTATTGCACATAGCTATCTTTTCTTTGTATCAAAATTTTCATTTTTTACGATAGCATTCTCTTACTAGAATGTTTGTCTCATTGTACAAAAACACTTACTCAAAGTCAATACAAAGATATCCCTTTGAGAGTGCAAAACTATCTGTTTTTTCTTTACTCTTGTGTTTTATTTACAAAAACGTCCAATGATTTATTGTTGAACATATGCATTTGAACATAATTATTGTTTATAAATAAACAAAATATAAAGACAATCACTGATGGATTTAAGGGATAGGGAAATCTTTCTAAGCTATTCCCATAAAGTCCCCCACAGTGTGCAGTTTAATCCCCAGCGGAATAAAACTTCCAATTATCAATCCCCAGCAGAAGTCGTCCAATTTCTGGGATTTCTCTAACAGGATTTTACAAGCAGTACATGGCATTTCCCTTACAACAGAGTTTATTTCTCTAAGTTGAAATTCATCAACACTTTAACTTCACAACATGAAGACTTACACTCCATATCCTCAGCAGCAGTCAGGGATTTATTTTCCCCAGCCTAATAGTAGTGTAGCAGATTATCTCACATATGCATACATCGCATCCATATATCATAAACATTGGTAGCACGAATGCAGCATACCATGCATTTCATACAACATGACTCTGCATTTTAGCTAACATTTTACGCTTTTCAGGATAAGGTTAACAGTTATCATTAAAAATGTTCAAAATTTTCAGATACAGTTCATATACGCTCCAGACACGGATGCCATTCTGATACTCATTCAGAGTCAACTTCCAGATACAGTTCAGATACGCTCCAAACTCGGATGCCATTCTGATACTCATTCAGATTCAATCTTCAGATACAGTTCAGATACGCTCCAAACACGGATGCCATTCTGATACTAATTCAGATTCAACTTCCAGATACAGTTCAGATACGCTCCAGACACGGATGCCATTCTGATACTCATTCAGAGTTAACTTCCAGATACAATTCAGATATGCTCTAGACTCGGATGCCATTCTGATACTCATTCAGATTCAATCTTCAAATACAATTCAGATACGCTCCAGACACGGATTCCATTCTGATACTCATTCACGATTCAACTTTCAGATACAATTCAGATACGCTCCAGACACGGATGCCATTCTGATACTCATTCAAATTCAACTCTCAGATACAGTTTAGATACGCTCCAGACACGGACGCCATTCTGATACTCATTCTTTCAGCTTACAAATTAAAATTCAACAATCACTTTGGATGGCATCTACAAAGCCCATCTCCGACAACTTTCTATCACCTCTCCAAATGGCATCTTTAATCCCATTCTCTCAACCATCACATCACCGAGTGCAAATTTCTGGGCACTCTAGTGTCCAATCATCTTCCACCTTCGAGTCACGAATGGCAAAACTAGCCAATCTAACTCTTCAGGCTTAAGAAGATTGAACAGGGGCAGCTGTTGTACCCTAAAATTTTCCCTCTCACTTATCAAGAATTTTCTCACAAGATCTCCTTGGGCTCAAGACTGCACTAGGGTTTGATCAGCTCAAGACACCTCCTTATGCACTGATGACCAAAATTAGGGTTTGAGTTTGCACAAGTATTTTTGAACTTTCTATGCCCCATATGGTTTTCATGGATCATTATGGACCTCCAAGATTTCTCATGTCAAGTTTCAAGCCTTGAATCACATTTTTGATCAGTCAATTAAGTAGTTGGCCTAAAAATCAGTTGTATTTGGAAAAAAGTTAATTATGGCCAATTTACAATCAAACTTCATAATTTTTGACCCACATCAAAATTTTAAACTCATATGTATCATTTGATCAAGTTTGGACCACAACTCCTCAAGAAATTTGATCAAATCTCCAAAAGGGAAAAATGGTCAAAATTAGGGTTTTGACTGGGAAAGGGCAATTTCTGATTTTTGACCTAGCAAATGGTTAATTGGTTTAAGGAATGATCTTAAGAGTCCAATTGCATCATTTTTACCTAATGACATGGTTCAAAACATTGCAAGTCCATTGGATTGACAGATGAATATTGCAGTCAACTGATCAAAAGTCAACTGTATACTGAAAAGTCAAACTTTGACTTTTTGGTCAAATTCAAATGCCAAAGGTCACAATTCATTAAAACATGTCCAAATATGAAACTTATTCATCAAGAAATCAAAAAGTCAAGATTTCATTTTGAAAAGTCAAAATTTCTAAACTTAAAATTTTTTCAAAGTGTTGGAAATTTCTTATTTTTTCAAAACTTTGAGCAAACTTTTCACCATGATGCAAGATGATTCAAGAGAAACTTCTAACATGAAAGTTGTAGATATATATGAAATATAAAACTTTTCTTCACACAACTTCTTCCAAAATTGCTTGGATCTCAATTTATAATTTTATGAACATGTGGTCATGAAACAAAACACTTAGTGAAATTTTGCCCTAATTTGGTCAGGATTTTGACCCAACTTCATGGAACTTTTTCATATAGTTCCAAGGGCAATATTTAAAATAAATTCAAATATGGGTTGTAGAGAACATTGCAAGCTTTCCAAAATGTCCAAGAACTCCTTGAGATCATTCTTGAGTAGGGAGAATCTAAGAGATGAAGTTATGGTTTTATCACTTTAATTACAAGTCATTTTAGTGATGAACAAAATTCAAATTCAAACCATGCTGCATAAACACTACTTTGTAGGCCTCAAACTTGTTAGGAACTCCATAATTAATGGTTTACACAGCTGTTAGAAGCCTCACTTCAAGAATTCAATGTATGGACATGATTTATATTCATTTTTGGAAGAAAGGTTACATTGCCATTTTGATAAAGTGACTTTTTGTACAAAATATGCTCTTGAGCCTTGAACTTGTTATCTTCTGATTAAACAGGTATTATAACTAATAAGAAATGTTTCAAACACTTACAATCACCCATCCCATGCTTATACCTCTCCTTGAAACTTGTTTCCCTCTTTTCTTCAAAATCAAGTAACCTTGCCAAAAGCTAGAAACTTGTACTCCTGACTTGCCAATGCACTCCAACACTTTTGTTTATACATACACCAACTATTTGCCACAAATAGACGAATTCTCAAGCCTTGAAAGAACCTAGAACTCAGAATCACACTTCACACTTCCATTTTCACACAAACTGACCAAAAACTTGAAACTCATAATCTACTCGTGTGTTTCTTGGCCTTTTGGTTTCTAAAGTTTCTAAACCTCATATAGAACCAATCTCACACCCTGTTTTAGAACCGTAACACCATTAACATCATCCTCCATTTTCAAAAACTCAGCTCTGCACATTAACTTCTCCAGACCATTTCAGCCATCCATTGTTCAAGCTAATAATTGCATTAGCTTCCTAGGACCTCAAGGAAGCTAACCTGATCATCACCAGCACCTGAAACAAGCACAAACTCAAAACACGATTTCCAGTTTTGAGGTAAGTTTTCTCAACTTGGAACTCTTCATACAGGCATCATCAATGATTTATTTGTGAACAAAACATGTAGATATCATTGCCCTGAAGCTAAACATGTCCATAGTTTCCATTAATTTTTCTTGAGCTTGGAGAATTTTAAAACTGAAATTTCAGAGATTTTTAGGGTTCAGATTAGGGCCATTAAAATTATGCTTATCATTGATCTATAGTTTTAATGCTTTAAATTTCTGAAACCGTGAGAAAATTTGCTACAAGTTTCATGTTTACAGTTTTCATTTTTGATGATAAATGAGCAAGTTACAGTTGGTCTAGCTGGAGGTTGAAGATGAAGTCATCATGGCGCGTTTTGCCTTGTATATTTATTGTTTTGCTTATGTTAACGGATGTATAGCCACCCTAGTGGTAGAAGCGCGCGCCTGTAACCTTTGGGACCTGGGTTCGAGCCCTAGTGGTACCCTTTTCATTTTGCACATTTTTTGCTTTATGATTTTTGGAATTTTGGCAGGCACTGGGCCTCTTTGGGCCTGGCTTGTTTTATTTTTTTGCTAACTAACCCCCTGCAGGATGTTTGCGCCCCCTAGCCCAAGTTTATTTATTTTTCTTTTTTATTTTAATTTATTTCATTTATATTTTCTTAATTATTTTTCCTAATATTAAAAATATAAAAAAAGTAGATTTCTATTTTAACTTAGTTTATTTTATTTTTCTCATAAAAAAATATTTTTATTAACTATACTTTATTTATTTTTACTAATTTATCTTGTAAATTTAATTAATACTATGTTTTTATTTTCTTTCACACCATTTAAAATATATTATTTAAATATTAAAGGCTAAAAATATTTTATAATGTTATAAATATTTTCAAGACAAAAATATCAAAAATACTTTTCTTATAAAACTCAATTTATTTTATTTTAATTAATAGAACTAGGGTTTTATTTAAAATCTCTTCTTAAACAAATTCTTTTTATTAATTATTTTTCTTTAAGTTAATTATATTAAGACAAAATCCCCTTTTTCTAAAAAAAATCCAAACAAATATCCATTTACTTCACATTTATATTTTTTGTACACTTATTCACTTTTGTACATTGTATCCATTTAATTCCTTGTACATTAATACCCATTGAATATGGTTATAATAGACTAACTCGGTTTACATTTTTGCAATCCCCATTCAATTTGTATACCCCTCCCCACAAATGTTGTAATAGCGTAGTAACTTTAAATTTCGCAATTTATCACTTTCATAACATGCTGGTAATTAGGGTTTGTATGGAAAGACTAAAACCAATACCTGGATAACCCTAATTCAAGATAAAAACAAGCATGAAAACAATACACTTGCACACAAGCACCCCTAAGGTAATTCCACTTGTTTCCTTATATAAATGGTCATGTTATGCATGTGGGATGTCTTAGCAAAAACAATAAAAAATACAAGATCATAGTCCCTCGATGATGCTACGAATGTTGCCTTACAAATGATCTTAGTCCCTCAAGAGAAATGCTAAGATATCTCACAACATTGCTATCATGGTTATACAATGACCCACACCCGTCCCGTTTTTATCCAAAGATAGGGTTGCTTACCAAATCAATGGTAAGATAACAATGTCAAAGGAAAATAAAAATGAACAAGAAAGACTTTTGAGTAGGTAGAATGTTCCTAATTACTTGCTCAATTTCAAAATAAAAAATCCTTTCTATTTTCAAAACAAACACTTACACTTTCAAACATCTTACAAACTTGAAAACATTTTCAAAAGATCAAACATCTTTGTATACATTCTTACAAACAAGAATCATTATTACAAAGATTGCCTAAACAATGGCCTCTTTACAAAATACTTTCAAAAACCACACCAAGCACAATTTTCAAACAAAAAGCAAGTGATCTAGCAAGTAACTAAGATCCCATGGAAAACCATGGATGAAAAGGGTGCTAATACCTTCCCTTTTCATAATCTACCCCCGGAACTCAAGAAATAAATCTCAAAGGTCTTTCCTGTTCTTTTTCACCTTTTGTTTTGGATAAAAGAAAACTCGGTGGCGGCTCTTGCTAAACGCAACATTTGCGATCAAACGCAAAAAACTTCAAGTCAGTTCTCCCACTGTATCACACCAGGGAATGATGAAGAGGAAGCATACTATGTTGAAGAACAATATCCTCATGTTGATGACAAATATAAACAACTAGAGGATCATCTCAATGCTATGGAGATTTAGAGGGTACATGGTCTAGATTTTGAAGAGTTAGGACTGGTCTCGGGATTGATCATCCCACATAAATTCAAAGTTCTCGTATTTGCAAAGTATGACGGTGTTTCTTGTCTCAAGCTGAATTTAAGGTCTTATGTCAAGAAGATCCAACCCCAACAACTGACAGGAATTTATGGGTTCATTTCTTCCATGAGAGTTTGACGAGGACGCTGTTGGAATGGTTTTATCAACTGGAAGGAACCAACATTTGCAATTGGGAAGATATCACTGCTGCTTTTTACAAGTAGTACCAATACAATGTTGACCTCGCTCCAACTTGTACGCAACTTCAAAACATGTCTATGGGTTCTAATGAGGGTTTCAAAGATTATGCGTAAAAGTTGAGAGATCTTGCAGGAAGAGTCCATCCTCCTCTGTCTGATAGAGAGCTGGTAGATATGTTCTTGGGTAATTTACCAGGCCCATTTATCAACCATCTGATCGGGAGCTCTTCAGCTGGATTCACCAAGCTGATATTGACGGGAGAACGAGTAAAAGCTGGCATCAAAAGTGGCCAAATTCAAGGGTTGCATCTTCGAGTGCTGTGAAGAAGCCTTTCAATGGGAAGAAGGAAGTTAGTGTTGCCTATGGCCAGAGAAATTAGGGTAAAGTTGAGTGTCGTCCGACGGTAGGAGCTATAATGATCTCAAACCCTACACCAACTCAACAACGAAACAATCAGTGCAGGCAGGACGCGCCTAGAAGACAATTCACCATACTCAACATGCCCTTATCCTAGGTATTGCAACATCTAATGAAGGCTAGCTTTATCACTCTGAGGGAGCCTCCTCAAAATCCAAACATTACATCTCTCCGTTATAATCCAAATGCTCGGTGTGTCTACCACTCCAACAGTCTAGGGCATGATACAAATGATTGTTGGGCTCTAAAGAATAAAGTTAAGGATCTTGTTGATATGAAGGAGATTGAATTTTACCCTCCTGAGATTCCAAATGTGATAAATGCACCTATGCCTAAGCATGACCAAGGTGTCAACGTTGTTGATGGTAACCTATTTATTTCTTCTGTTGATGAACTAGCTACTCCTCTTCCCGTGGTTAAAGAGAATCTCTTACAAGCTGGTTTATTTCCAGGCTACGGAGAAGATTTCTACCATTATGTGTATCTGCCTAATGGTTGTTTATTACTAAAAATAGGTGTTCAGCGTCTGATTAATGACCGGGAGATCCTTTTTGAGAAGATTCCCTCTACGAGAAGTTTATGTAAAGATGTGTCAATTATTACCATTTCCATCAATCCTCCCAGGGTCTACTCTAAAGGTCCTGTCAGGATTACATCCACTCCTAAGGTTGCTCCTTTAATTATCACCTCTCCTGGGCCAATACCATATTCCTCTGACAAAGTCGTTCCTTGGAACTATAGAGCTTATGTTTATTACCATGGCGTCAAGCAAGACCTATTGGTTGTCAAAAATAAAGTTAATGAAGATATTGATCCTAACATAAACAAAATTGTTAGGACCAGTAAGATTACCAGAAGCCGAAGGGTTTTCTCTCCTGAAATCTCTCCAAAGATTGTTGCCACTCCTTTTATCATTCCTGCTAATACTCCTGTTGTTATTCCTGCTACTGAGTCAGTTGAGACTCGGGGCAAAGAAGTATCGGTTGAGCCTGCCCGGATGAAGGCACCTAAAGAATCCACTCCTGAAGCCTCCGAGCAAGAAATGGAGGAAATTTTGAAGATTATACAGAAAGCGACTATAATATTGTGGAACAATTGGGGCATACCCCCTCAAAGGTTTCAATGTTGGCCTTGTTGTTATGATCCGAAGCCCATGCTAAGGCTTTGGTGAAATTCCTGAAGTCTGCTCATGTACCACATGAGACTTCTGTTGACCGATTTGAGAACTGCATTGCTAGTCTAACTGTTGACAATGGACTCAGTTTCTCTGATGTTGATTTGACGCTCAAGGGAAGAAAGCATAATGATGCCCTTCATGTCTCTATCGAGTGCAAGCGCACTACCCTTGCTCATGTTCTAGTTGATAAGGGTTCGTCTCTGAATGTTTTACCTAAGGGGCTTTAGACAGATTGGACTGTGAAGGACTTACATTGAATCCCAACAATATTGTGGTGATGGCTTTTGATGGCTCTAAGAGAATGGTACACGGGGAGGTGGATATTCCTTTTCAAGTTGGTTCCCAGACTTTTGATTCTACTTTCTATGTGATAGACATTCACCCGTCTTACTCTTGCTTATTGGGATGCCCTTGGATTCATGGGGTCGACGTTGTTACTTCCACCTTGCATCAGATGTTAAAGTATTCGGTTAATGGGAAGATTGTTACAGTACATGGTGAAGAAGATTATATGGTAAGCCATTTGAACTCTTTCAGATATGTCGAAATGGACGATGAGTTCATTGAAACCCCCTGTCAGAATTTTGAAGAGGTTCCTCAGACGATTGTTGTTACTAAAGTTGTTGTCGATGTTCCAAAGGTTACCAAACCTCCACTGAAGATGGCTTCTCCAAAAGATGCTAGGGTTGTATTTGAATAAGGTGGGGGTACTATTTGGGGCCAACTACCTGACATCCCCTATAAGTCTGAAAATTTTGGTTTGGGTTTCACTTCAGGAGCTCAAAAAGATGTTCGTCGTGATCGTGCCGGAGGACCACCATTACGCATCAGAAACCATAAAGTCAACACTGTAGAAGACACTGACAGTGACTGTGACCTGGACAATTGGATCTTCCCTACTACTAGCGTTGGACTCAATAATTGGATGGCTAGAGACTTTGTACCTATCTCTTTTATCCGGGAGTAATGGTTTTTATATTTTTTAAGGATATGTAATTTTTGAACAGTTTAAACTCTAAAAGTCTTGTGCCTTACCTGAGGCACAACTGTCTATTTGTGAG
This sequence comes from Vicia faba, assembly GCA_948472305.1. NCBI lineage: Eukaryota > Viridiplantae > Streptophyta > Magnoliopsida > Fabales > Fabaceae > Vicia > Vicia faba. The sequence goes on along the minus strand of OX451735.1, from coordinate 614,870,618 downwards.
ATTTATCACTTCATATTCATATGTCATTAATAAATCATTAGACTTTTTGCATACAAATTTTACGCTTTCTGTTTTTCTTTTTACTCTACTTTGTCAAAATAGATATGCTCTCTTACACACACCCACACATCGAATTGAAGATCCACATTATTGTACCCCAAAATTTACCCTCTTTATTTTCATACACGCATATCATTAGTTTTATGGTTATCGAATAAAGGTATATTTAGCAATATTCGTCAGGTTACAAGTGACGTTTATTTCGCAAATGGATGTTCTCAGAGTATTTTCCGTGTTGAAGATCAGTTCGCTGTTTTGCAACGATTCGGGCTTCAAAGATTCACAAGTCCAACCCGGCGCGTCATATTCAGGTGTTCTTTCGCCAATATATCTATGATAATGTATTCTCAAATTCAGGTTCGGCTCGAGAGCCAATTCTTTAAAGAAGGTCTCCGAATGTGTGAGTTTTCTCGAAGAAATATGGTAAAAAAGTGTGCTAAAAGTGCATTTTTTACGCACTAAAAAATTCATAACTTGAAGATCGTGGCTCATTTTGAACCCGCTCTGGTGGCCAAATTTCCGTCTTGATGTCATCTACGTTTTCATCTATGTTGGAAGCCAATTTCGACCAGATGGTCTTCAAAAATGAGGATTTATCAAGTATTTTTATACAAAAAATTTGTGACAAAAGTTTATTTGTGTCATGTACAGAAAATCATAACTTGGTCGATATTCATCGTATCGAGCTGGTTCCAGCGCCAAAATTTCACAAATTGAGTTGGCTACGTTTTTACAGGAGGTACTGATTTCGAACGGTATTTAAAAGATCTCCATTTTTTGCTCAGAGTGCGCGTTACTCGCCGAAAATCCTGAATATTGAATATTATTTCATTTGGGTCGAAAATTCATAACTAGGTCAATTTTTATTAGATCGGACCTATCTTTTTACACAAAGTCACTGACTCAGAGATCTACAACTTTTCTTCCAAAGTCGAGACCGGGTTCTCTTCTGATCAATACCATTTTTTAATTGAAGAACGTGTCAGAGTTGACACTGGAGCCCAAAATAAGTTTGTCTGAGCCAAAACTTCAAATATTCATAACTAATTCACCATTATCCGATTGATCCCATTTTCGGACAGGAGTTAGTTATCGATGTCGGCTACATTTCATTTTCATATTTCAACTTCAAAAATTGCACTTAAGTCCCTGCGATTTATCCTGGAACGTGTCAGACTCAAGTGAATAAGAATCTGCACTATTGCTTGTGGTTATTGGAGGCCCAATTGCATATTCAAAGCCCATATATTTACTCTAATTTCCATTATATAATCTCATATTTTCACACAAAGAGGACAAAAAAAAACCTTTGCCAGAACCTTGTCAAAATATCAAATTCTTTCAAGAACCCTAAAAATCTTGAAATCCTTGTTACAAACTCCCATGTCACTACAAACAAGCCATCCTTGTTACAAACCCTCATCTCACTACTTCTCCAGTAAGGGTAAGGTTGGTTTGATCTCCATGATCAAAAGGGTGTAGAAGCATTCATACATGCCATATCGGTTTTAACATTACAAAATTTGATATATTTTCTTTATTTGTATTTCATGATATAGTAATTTATTAATGTATTCATGAGATTCAACACTGCAGATTTAGACAGGGTCCCATGCAGGGTTATTACAAAACACTGAGGCTAAAACAGAACAACCACCAATGCATGGCGAGACAGACATCATGAGAAGGTTAAGGGCGTGAGTTCAACACCCACCCCTATTGGTTTTGGTTTTCTTCCTTTCTATTTATCCTTTTACCGATTTTCATTATTTCTGTTTAAAACCTTTTTTCATAAAACTTAACATTTTTCACAAACCTTTGATTTTTCATAATAAACTCGAATAATTAATTTTAGGTTTTAAATTAATTTTTGGTTCAACACTCACCCTTTACATTTTCATTATTTGTATTTTCTAACCCTATTTTTCATTGATGTTTCTTCCCCTTTCTATTTTTTGGCAAACTTAATTCTTTCTTGTTAATCATTACACATAAACGTTTTTTTAAAACTTTTTTTTATTAAAATTAACTAGGTTTTAGATTTTTTTAATTAACCTTTTTTTTTAAAATTAACCTTTTTTAATTAAAATTAATTAGGTTTTTAGGTTTTTTTTAATTAATCTTTTTGTCAAAACTAACTTTTTTTTATTCGAACTAATTAGGATTTAGGTATTTTAATTATTTTTTTTTTCAAAATTAACATTTTTTTATTAATTAAAATTAATTAGGTTTTTTAGGTTTATTTAATTAATTATAATAAATCATTTTTTCATAAAAAATCACCAAAACATTTTCTTTGCTATTTTCATCTTATTTTTATTTTCCTAGATAAAGTGTATAGGGCGCGTTCAACTGTAATAGCGTAGCTTTATTTTTCCCGCTTTTTTTATCATTATCATGTAATTGCTTCCGGGATGTAATAGTTTTAGAATTTCTTTTCCGCATTTTTCACTATTATGTAACTGCCCCAAAGCTCTGTAATAGCCTAGGTTTACATTTCCACCTTTACCTTCAGCTACTATATTTTATGCAATGCTTAGACTAATAGGATTATATGGAAAGATAAAAATGAACGATAAAAAACCCTAATTTCAAGATCAATAACCAAATTGAATCATTTGCACACTCACACCTCTAGGATAATATTACTTATTGCCTTCGGAAAAACAATGGTCATGTCCCTCAAACGTAGGGATACCCTTAGCAAAGACCCTCGGTTAAAGTCATCATAAAGATCATAGTCCCTCAATGTCCCTCGAGTTGCCTACGAGAAATGATCTTGTCCCTCGATGTTGCGTACGAATATATGATAAGAGTCCCTTCGAACTGCTAAGGTATCCTTATATGTTGCCTTCTATGACCATAACAGTGACCCTCACCTGTCCCTCATACATCCAATGACTAGGGTTACCTACTCACTAATAGCAGGATAACATGGTCTAAAGGATAGGAGGAAAAAAACGTCTTTTTTCGAGTAGGTAGATAACTGTTAGGTACTTGCTCAAACAATCCTTTTACACTTTCTAACACTTTTCAAAACAAAGTTTTCAAAAAACACTTTATCACAGTCTTGAGGACCGATACAAGAGTTACCATAAAGTGAAATGCCGCACTAAGGCAATTTTCAAAAAAAATTTCAGACACACGCAAAAGCAATTTAAAAATGAGCAATTACCTAAGAGCCCGTGGAACACCACGGATGGAAAGCGTGCTAACACCTTCCCTTTCTATAATCTACCCCCCATACTCAAAAACATCTCAAAAAAGGTTTTTTCTGTTCTTTTTCCCTTTTCCTTTGTTGGGTAAAATAAAAGACGGTGGCGACTCTTGCTTACCGCGACATTTAGGAACAAAAAAATGCAAACCAGTATTAACAGTCAGTTCTGCTACCGTATCACAGAACTGGCGACTCTGTTGGGGATTATTAATAAAGTGGGGTTTACCTTAGGATCTAGGTCATTTTTAAATTGCTTTCTTGTTTGTTTTGCTTGTTTTATCTTTAAGGGTTTTTTGCTTGGGTATTGTTGAAGATCCTACACCCGGATCTGGGGACACTTTTTAGGTAAACAGCAATAGATCGTGGAGACTGTACGGCATAGACCGATATGGTTTAAGAAATGGCTGTGTTGGTGTGACACTTTGGTTGGTATCGGTATCCTTCGTGTTGAAACGAGGAGAATACGGGGCCGCCACATGGTGTCGTGAAGCACTAACATACCTTAGAACCTTAGTTGAACAAACTTGGCCATTAGAAAGTAGTGTGATAGTCGGCCTTCGTATAAAGCTGAGGATTGGTTAATACTCAATGCTATACTCATTGAGATTAGACTTTCGGAATATTCTGGGCGCAATAAAAGATTGTCTGAGCTGAAACAATGCCCGATAAAGGATGATCAATGATATCGAGAATCCTTAGAACCCGGTTACTTTTCTAAGACAGGTTTGAAACCAACTAAACTTCAAGAAGGTACTTACCTATGGAATCCATGCAAGCCTAAACCTAAGGCTACTTGTGTGACTTGTTTGCTTTCTTTGCCTAACAATTTAAACTAATTGCAGGGCTTTGTTTGTATTCCTTGTGAAACAACCGGCTGAAAATCATCAAACAATGAAGTCGCCATCGAACGTCTTTTATCCCACATGTAGGGAAAAGTAAACATCGAGAAAACCTGAGAAGGGAGAAGTCACGGTATTGCGACCGAGAGATCGGGTAAGGGAGTCTGTTACGCGAGGGGAAGGTATTATCACCCCACACGCCCGTAGTAGTCTACGGTATCCACTCTTGTTATCTATCTTATGGGTGTGTTTCATCTATGCTTACTGTCTATTATACTACTGGAGGGAAAATGCATGCAGAAGAAAGGGGAAAGAATGTAGGGAAAATAAAATTGTGCTCGCCTGGACCTTACCCCAATGCCTACGTATCTTTTTTGAGGAATCAGAGCTACCGTAGTTCGGCTCACATGTTTTTTTTTGTTTGTGTTTTTTATGGACAATGTTAATTCCGCCTTCTGCCGCAACTCGACCTTTGGAGACTTATGCGTAGGCAGATAAGTAAATTAATCATGTCCTTACCTGAAAAGGGTTTTTAGAGAAAAGGTGCTCAAGCGCACAAAATGATTTGAATTTGTTTTGTATTTTTGTTACCTTGAAAAAGGGTTTAACTATGATTAGCATGTTTTTGATTTGCTAAGAAGAGAAGCTTTTTGTTTTAGATGCACATGCAAAATGGAAGAAAACAGTCTAAGGGAGACTAGCCTATTTCTAAACCTAATGTTATCATACAATAGTAGTCCTACGTCAAGGATGAAAGGGGAATTTTCTACCTAATGTCAGCATGCATGGTTTACAACCTAAGGTCTAACTTGCGTCCGAACGGAGCAAGCGCATCCTAAGGGAACATGGTATGTACAAGGACAAAGCAAGCAAACCAGTAAGATCAAGAGAGCACCTAGAGGGATCCTACCTAGGTTACCATGTCGAAGAAAAGTCTAAAAAAACTATCCTATAGGGAGCATGCAATGAGAGCGAAGTCGTGATCTCAATTACTAAATTGAGTGACTCATCGATCGGCAAGAAATAAAGGAAAGCGATAAAATCCTATAGGGAGCATGCACTGAGAGCGAAGTCGTGATCTTAATTGCTAAATTGAGTGACTCATCGATCGACAAGAAAGTAAACAAACACAAGCACAACACATATAGCAAATGAAGTGCGGAATGCCTGCTACGGGTCTTTAAACAGCGACTTCGAGCGCACGCTCTTTATTTCCTACTTCTCATGATATCTAGAAAGTGGTAAAATGCAGAAAAATACAGGGGTAGTAGCAGAGGCTACCAAAGCGAGCAAGTCGTCAAGAGCAAACGAAAGCACTGAAAAAGAAGGGAGTACGCGTCGAACAAGCTTCACCAAAAAACAAACAGAGTTAGAAACAATATCCAACTAAGATAAAGGCAAACGCGTGTCGCGAATGTGGCGTATAACCAGAAGTTCCGTTAAACCACTAATCATGCCAAGGGAATTGAGTCAAGGATACAAAATTGACAAGAACGTATTAAAATCTTAATTCTAATCATGTACCAAACATTAATTCAATTAATTCCTAAGCTAATAGAAAAAATTATGAAAAATATCACTAAGTCAAGGAGTAACATATTAGTACCCACACAAAATTTCAGCCAAAAATCATGGAAGAAAATACCACAATTAAATCGCCAAAATTCAAGATACAAAGAAAAAAATTAAAAGAAGCTAGGAGGTGCAGTGGACTGGAATCAGTGTGAATAGAAGAACATTCATTGGCAAGCCCAGGTGCATCTGGCCCATTCCCATGTACCAATGTCCAAACATTTTCCCTGAATATTATTTCTTATCTCTGATTTATACATATCAAAATAATAATAAAAAATTAAATTAAATTAAACATGAGAAATAGTGAGATTGGAGAAACGACGTCACTGGCATGCGTTAGGCTCAAAAATTCGTGTGACTCCCCAGCTTCTTCATCTCCGTCAATCTGACCGCTGCAACACCCACCTACACTCGATCGATTCCGTCCATCTGTCAGCCACGACTTCTCTCCGAATCTTCCTCCACCGTTTGCTTCTTCTTCTTTCTCCGTCGCGGCTTTAACCGGTCACTACAACCCCCGTCTCCGTTCCTCTCTTCTCAGTTTCTTTCGATTTGAGTTTATGATTCAACTTACGTTCTCATCTGAATCGCCGCCGTCTCCCTTCTTCGTCAATAATCTGAACAAGATATGTGGATTTCGTTGCGTCTTCACCATGTTTGAAACATCATCGGAGTGACGCTGAAAAGCAATTGGAATTTGAGATCGAAGTGAGTTCACACTGAAGGAGCCGCACCGTCGAAGTTGGATCGGAGATGTAGTCGAGGTGAAGATTGTGACGTTGAGCCGAAAAAAAGGCGGAGAGAGATGATGAGCCGCCGCTTGCATGAAAGAGATCATGTATGTTTTCCTCTCTCTGATCTCTGCTCACTTCCGATTCCATTTGTTTCCATCTCTGATTCCATTGGCCTTTGTCTCGAACACCTCCTTCATCTCATCTCTTTTCTTTCTTTGTTCTCAGGTCTTCGATCTCGCTCTTAATTTCGTAACAAGAAATAGATGAAGAAATGAGATATTCATCTACCTCTGATGAGAGAATGATCGAAGTGAAGCTGGACTCAGGTATGCGATTCTTTTCACTTTAATCTTCTTCCCTAATCTTTATGCACTCTTCACTTCATCTATTACTCATTATGTTACACTCTAAATATCTCTGCGTTGGGTTTCCTCGCGGTTGCTGTATCAAAAGATGAAACTGCTCAAAATTGTTGTTGATGAGGAATATGTGCAAGGGTACGGAGAAATTGATGATGGTTTTGAGGTGTGTTGAGGTTCCGCAAGTTAAAGGTTGAAATTGAAGGGGTGAAAAACACAAGAAGGGGGGGTTGAATTGTAAAACTGGAAACTTTAAAGCAAATGACAAGGTATTTTTATCCTGGTTCGTTTGATCTCAAACTACTCCAGTCCACCCGTTCAAGGTGATTTCGCCTCTCTCCAACGAGGTCTTAATTCACTATATTCAACTGAATACAAATCTGCTTTAGCAACTGCTAAAACCTTCTTGATTCAAACCACAATCCGGTTTGTCAAGGCAACACTTTCTTACAGAGGAATGAACAAGTGTGTATGAATGTTTTCTACAAAAACTATATCACAACTGTGATGTTTACACAAATGAAGCTTAGAATACTAAGATGCTAAACGCTAATAGAGTATCAGAGTTTGGTGGTTTAGCAAAACTTGTAGAGTGAAGATTACTGTTCAGCTTTGTGCGTGTAGAGAGTTTGGAAGCATTAGCCGTGATAATCTTCAAAGCTTGGTTTATATAGCACTTTGAGAAGATGAACGTTGAAGCAAATATTCTTGATTCAATGCTATTAACAAGCTTTCCTTTTTGAGCAGATCTTGTCTTAGAATGATGCCGTTGGTATTGATTAGCTTTCAATGCACAGTACCGTTGCTTCTTCAATGCACGATCTGGCTTGGCTCATTCTGATTCTGCTTCGCTGCTGATGAACTAATTTGTTTCTGTATCAGAGTGTTTTATGCGCAGTTCTGTTCATCAAGCTTCAGCATGTGCAAGCGTTGATCATCTGATCTTGACGTTCTGATTCAGCAACTTCTGATGCTGATGTGCAAACTCATATTCTGATGCTGAAAACGTGATCTTGCTTATTTTAATCAGCATATCTGCAAGTCAGAGCATAGTAATTTTAGGCAGCATATAATTCAATCATAAAATATTTAACTACTATATCTTTTCACTTTGTTATCATCAAAACTTAAATATAGGGTACTAGATTCAAACATTGTTCTAACAATCTCCCCCTTTTTGATGATGACAAAAACTAGATATTTTAAATAAAAAATAACGTGAAAAGTTATCAGATCTATGTATCAGAATAAGAAGTACGGAGAAGTCAGAGTTAAGAGATACTCCCCCTGAGTTTGTTACTTCCCTTTGATATGTGTGTTCTTCAGAGTCAGATCTTTTTCTATCTTTGAGCATCAGATTATAAGTCTTTGACTTATCAGAGAGCAGAGCTTCAGAGCTTTTCCTGTCAGAGCTTTGCTTCGGATCAGAGTGTTAGGTCGATCAGATCTTCATATATCAGAACTTCATATTTGATCAGAGCAACATGAGCTTTTATATTGATCAGAGCTTCTAGTTCTTAGTCTTCATAGTGTTCAGAGCTTCCTTGTGCCTGTAGACTTAACAACAAAACAGAAAAACATTTCAAGTAATAGAGTTAGAATGTTTGAGAGTTTCTGTCTAGTTAGCCGTTATTGATTTTAAATATCATTCTTGTTCTCCCCCTTTTTGTCAGCAATCAAAAAGTGCTGGTGATGTGCTAAAATGATTTAGATCAGAAAAACTAATAATATTAAAGATAGTTCAGAATCAGAGCAAAATAGCATTACAAACCATAGTCAAAACATAGTCAAAAGTACATCAGAAAATGAAGAAAATATAGAGAATGTCATGCATGAAAAAAATTCTTAGGAGATTATGAATAAGCGTAAAGAATAAACATGAAGAGTAATGTGCTTAAATAGGATTTTCAAAAATTATTTTGAAAAATAAAACGTTTTTTAAAAAAAATGATTGCCATTAACAGGCGTGATTACTTTTGCATTTAATGCTTGCTGATTTTGGGGGATTTGAGAAAGATACTTAAAAACGGTTACCAGACATGTGTCTCAATGCACCCAATCAGCGCTTTCCTTTCTCAGAAGCGTGCACGCGTTCTGCTTCAGGGATTTGCTGATGATTGGATGACACTTGTTTGATGTAGTGATCAGCACGTCTGTATTTGAGATTAGACTCTCAGATCTTTAGACTTGCCTCTGATACAATCTGCATGTTCTTACTTTCTGAAAGAAGATTGATCAGAAGTTCACAGTAATATAAATACATTCTGAAAGATAAAAATATGGAATTAAAGCATTTTCATTCTGGGCATACTTTCATGCTGAGATGTTTCAGAATGAAATTAAACCTATCTTCTGAAAGGGGTTTTGTAAAGATATCAGCCCATTGATGGTCTGTATCTATAAATTTCAAGTTTAAAATTCCTTTCTGAATATAGTCCCTAATGAAATGATGTTTTATTTCTATATGCTTAGCTCTAGAATGTAAAATAGGATTCTTACTTAAGCAAATAGCAGAAGTATTATCACAAAGAATAGGAATGTTACTCTCAAAAATCTGGAAGTCTTCAAGCTGACTTTTCATCCAGAGCATCTGTGTGCTACATCCAGCTGCTGCTATGTACTCAGCTTCTGCTGTTGACAGAGCAATAGTTGATTGCCTTTTGCTGGACCACGAGATCAGATTTTCTCCCAGAAACTGGCAGCTTCCAGAAGTACTTTTGCGTTCCACTCTGTCTCCAGCAAAATCAGCGTCGCAGTAGCCTACTAAACTGTAATCACTAGATTTTCTATAAAACAAACCCAGATTAGTAGTACCTTTCAGATACTTGAAAATTCGCTTAACAGCTGTTAAGTGAGATTCTCTAGGATCTGATTGGAATCTAGCACAAATACATACGCTGAATAGAATATCAGGTCTTGAAGCAGTCAGATAAAGGAGAGAACCAATCATACCTCTGTAGACCTTCTGTTCTACGCTTTTGCTTACCTCTTCTCTTTCCAGAATGCACGTGGGATGCATTGGAATCTTTGATGGCTTACATTCTGAGAGGTCAAATTTCTTCAGAAGATCTCTGATGTATTTTCTCTGATGAATGTAAGTTCCCTCTGGAGTTTGATTGATCTGAATTCCTAAAAAGAACTTCAGTTCCCCCATGAGGCTCATCTCAAATTCTGCCTGCATACACTTAGCAAATTTTCTTCCAAGAGAAGGATTAGTAGAACCAAAGATTATATCATCAACATAAATTTGACAGACTAAAATGTCACTCTTAACTGTTTTACAGAATAGAGTGGTGTCCACTTTCCCTCTGGTGAACTCATTTTCAAGCAGAAAGTTACTTAGCCTTTCATACCAAGCTCTGGGAGCTTGTTTCAGACCATACAGTGACTTTTTCAGTTTGAAAACATGTTCTGGATGTTTTGTATTTTCAAAACCTGGGGGTTGGTGAACATACACTTCTTCTTCTATATAACCATTTAAGAATGCACTTTTTACATCCATCTGATACAGAGTGATGCCTCTATTAACAGCAAATGAGATTAAGAGTCTGATAGATTCTAACCTGGCGACTGGGGCAAAGGTTTCTGTATAGTCTATCCCCTCTTGCTGACTATAACCTTGTGCAACCAGTCGTGCCTTGTTTCTGACGACTTCACCTTGTTCATTGAGCTTGTTTCTGAACACCCATCTTGTTCCAATGACGTTGAATCCTTTTGGTCTTGGAACGAGATCCCAAACGTCGTTTCTGGTGAATTGATTCAGCTCTTCTTGCATTGCCAGAATCCAGTCATTGTCCAGAAGTGCTTCATCAATAGAAGAAGGTTCAATCAGAGACACAAGTCCCATCAGAGTTTCTTCAGAGTTTCTGAAGCTTGCTCTTGTTCTGATTGGATCTTCCTTTCTTCCTAGGATAGTCTCTTCTGGGTGATCCAAACTGCTTCTGGGTAGTCTCTTCTGAGGTTGATCAGCAGCAGTTGTAGGATTTCTAGCATTGCTTCTTTCAGACGTTGAAGGAATGTCTGTGTTGAGAGCTTCTGATGACTTGTCTTCAGAACCTGCAAATTCAATTTCTATACCTGCAAGATTTTCATTCTGCTTTGACTTTTCAGAGTCAAGCTTGTCATCAAAACGAACACTGATTGATTCTTCCACAATCTGTGTTTCTGTATTGTATACTCTGTACCCTCTTGAGCGTTCAGAGTATCCTAACATAATACACTTCTGTGCCTTAGAATCAAACTTGTTCAAATAATTCTTAGTATTTAACATATAGCAAGTACATCCAAATGGATGAAAATACGAAATGTTGGGCTTTCTGTTCTTCCACAATTCATATGGAGTCTTTTCCAGAATAGGTCTTATTGAGATTCTATTCTGAATGTAGCACGCTGTGTTTATTGCCTCTGCCCAGAAAGTCTTAGCAACGTTTGTCTCGTTGATCATGGTTCTGGCCATTTCTTGCAATGTTCTGTTCTTTCGTTCTACAACTCCATTTTGTTGGGGAGTTCTAGGACAAGAGAAATCATGCAGAATGCCTTTGTCATTAAAGAATGACTCAAAATCTTTATTTTCAAATTCTCCACCATGATCACTTCTGACTTTAACGATTCTAAGATCTTTTTCATTCTGAACTTGGTTACAGAAGGTAACAAACACAGAGTGTGACTCGTCCTTGTGTCTTAAGAACTTTACCCATGTCCATCTGCTATAGTCATCTACGATTACTAACCCATACTTCTTGCCACTGACAGAAGCAGTTTTAACTGGTCCAAATAAGTCAATGTGCAGAAGTTCTAATGGCTTAGAGGTAGAAACAACATTTTTGGATTTAAAAGAGGGTTTTGCAAATTTGCCTTTCTGACATGCTTCACACAGAGCATCTGAATTGAACTTCAAATTTGGAAGTCCTCTGACCAGATTGAGTTTGTTAATCTGAGATATTCTTCTCATACTAACATGTCCCAATCTTCTGTGCCAGATCCATTGCTCGTTGTTAACAGACAGAAGACATTTTACGTTCTGACTCTTAAGTTCAGAAAGTTTGATTTTGTAAATGTTGTTTTTCCTCTTACCATTAAATAGGATAGTCCCATCTTTCTGACTAACAGCTTTACATGATTTTTGATTAAAGATTATATCATAACCGTTATCACTTAATTGACTTATGGATAACAGGTTATGCATCAATCCATCAACAAGCAGAACATTATTAATAGAGGGAAGATTTCCGTTACCTACAGTTCCAGAGCCAATTATCTTTCCCCTCTGATTGCCTCCAAAGCCAACGTGGCCTCCAGGCTTAAGTTCCAGGCTTTGGAACATATGCCTTCTTCCCGTCATGTGACGTGAGCAGCCAGAGTCCAGGTACCATGACTGGTGTTTCTGACTTGCTGCTAAAGATATCTGCAACATGTATTATTTTATCCTTAGGTACCCAGATCTTCTTGGGTCCTGATTTGTTAGTTTTACCAAAACTCTGGTTGAATTTTGGTTTCACAAAGTGATTACTACTAGTATATTTGATGTCATGTGTGTGACCATACACAAAGTGTGAATTTAGAGGAGTGTATTTAATTGTTAAATCCATGACATTTTTAGGTGTAGGAACCTTACCTAGGTATCCTATTCCTTTCCTGCCGTTTCCGCTAACTCCATAGATCATTGAAGCCATTCTGCTTCTATCTATGCTTTTAGCAAGGAACTTCTGGAAACTATGATCATACTCCTTGATGATCTCATCAGCGTTGCTGGGAGTTTCAGAAATTGGTACCTTCTGAGAGTTTTGTAAAGAGTTTTCTAATTTTAAAATTTTATCTCTCAGCTCAGAGTTTTCCAATTTGAGACTCTCAGACTTATTAGAGTCAGATTCAAGAGTCCTTTTCATGTCTCTGAATTTAGCTCTAATCTGCTGATAGCGTTCCAGAATTTCATTTAGGCTTTCAGCAAGTTCAGCCTTTGTAAAATTAACAGCGAAGTTAGGGAATACCTCTTCTGTGTCTGATTCTGAGTCTGAGTCAGAAGCTTCACTGTCATCTGGAATGTTAGCCATAAGCGCTATGTTCGCCCTTTCATCATCTGATTCTGAGTCAGCTTCAGACGAGTCAGAGTCATCCCATGTGGCCATGAGACTTTTCTTCTTCTCTCTTCCAAACTTCCTTTTTGGCTTTTCCCTCTGAAGCTTTGGGCAGTCACTCTTGTAGTGACCTTGCTCATTGCACTCGTAGCAGATGATGTCTTTTGTATTTGGCTTCTTGCTACCTGAGGAGCCTTCAGATCTTCTGTATCCAGAGGAAGAATTTGTTCTTCTGTATCTGGAAGAAGACTCGTTCTGATCAGATCTTCTGGGATTCCTGAATTTCTTTTGTCTTTGCTTCCACAGTTGATTTACTCTTCTGGAGAGAAGAGAAAGCTCGTCTTCTTCTGATGAGGATCCATCAGATGTTTCTTCAACTGCCTGCAAAACTTTAGATTCAGATTTTCTGTTAGATTTTAAAGCTATAGGCTTACCTTGCTTCTGAGGCTCGTCAGCTTCCAGCTCTATCTCATGACTTCTGAGGGAGCTTATAAGTTCCTCCAGAGTGATTTTGTTGAGATCTTTCGCCAGCTTCAGAGCAGTAACCATAGGCCTCCACTGCTTGGGTAAACTTCTGATTATCTTCTTGACATGGTCAGCAGTAGAGTACCCCTTGTCCAGAACTTTGAGACCAGCTACCAGAATCTGGAATCTGGAGAACATAGTTTCAATGGATTCAGATTCTTCCATTTTAAACGCCTCATACTTCTGAATGAGCGCCAGAGCCTTTGTTTCCTTGACTTGGACGTTGCCCTCATGCGTCATTCTGAGAGAATCAAAGATGTTCTTAGCTGTGTCTCTGTTGGAGATCTTCTCATACTCAGTATAGGAGATAGCACTGAGAAGGATGGTTCTGGCCTTATGGTGATTCTTGAAATCACGCTTTTGTTGATCAGTCATTGATTTTCTATCAATCTTCTGACCAGTTGCATTAACAGGGTGCGTGTATCCATCTGTCACCATATCCCACAGATCAGCATCATGTGCTAGAAAGAAGCTTTCAATTCTGTCTTTCCAGTAGTCAAAGTTTTCTCCATCAAAGACTGGAGGTTTGCCGTTGAATCTGTCTCTATCCTCATTGGTGTCATTGCTGAAATGAGAGTTGTTTCCTGCCATAGTGTTTTTCTGACGCTGGATCTTTTACTGACACGGTTAAGTGTTTTAGCTCAGAACCAGGCGCTCTGATGCCAATTGAAGGGGTGAAAAACACAAGAAGGGGGGGTTGAATTGTAAAACTGGAAACTTTAAAGCAAATGACAAGGTATTTTTATCCTGGTTCGTTTGATCTCAAACTACTCCAGTCCACCCGTTCAAGGTGATTTCGCCTCTCTCCAACGAGGTCTTAATTCACTATATTCAACTGAATACAAATCTGCTTTAGCAACTGCTAAAACCTTCTTGATTCAAACCACAATCCGGTTTGTCAAGGCAACACTTTCTTACAGAGGAATGAACAAGTGTGTATGAATGTTTTCTACAAAAACTATATCACAACTGTGATGTTTACACAAATGAAGCTTAGAATACTAAGATGCTAAACGCTAATAGAGTATCAGAGTTTGGTGGTTTAGCAAAACTTGTAGAGTGAAGATTACTGTTCAGCTTTGTGCGTGTAGAGAGTTTGGAAGCATTAGCCGTGATAATCTTCAAAGCTTGGTTTATATAGCACTTTGAGAAGATGAACGTTGAAGCAAATATTCTTGATTCAATGCTATTAACAAGCTTTCCTTTTTGAGCAGATCTTGTCTTAGAATGATGCCGTTGGTATTGATTAGCTTTCAATGCACAGTACCGTTGCTTCTTCAATGCACGATCTGGCTTGGCTCATTCTGATTCTGCTTCGCTGCTGATGAACTAATTTGTTTCTGTATCAGAGTGTTTTATGCGCAGTTCTGTTCATCAAGCTTCAGCATGTGCAAGCGTTGATCATCTGATCTTGACGTTCTGATTCAGCAACTTCTGATGCTGATGTGCAAACTCATATTCTGATGCTGAAAACGTGATCTTGCTTATTTTAATCAGCATATCTGCAAGTCAGAGCATAGTAATTTTAGGCAGCATATAATTCAATCATAAAATATTTAACTACTATATCTTTTCACTTTGTTATCATCAAAACTTAAATATAGGGTACTAGATTCAAACATTGTTCTAACAGAAATGTAGACGGTGATGATGAAGTTGTATCAAGAAAATGGAACAGAGAGAGAAAGCTTTGATTAAAGATTCTTGAGGTGAGTTTTTCTAATCTTTTTGGGTTGAATAATCAATGTTGTGAATATCAATTCTATTATATCTGGAAAATTTGTTAGAGTTCCTCTGAAAGTTAGTTATGAGGATTGGTTTTCAGTTAGCTTTCTGTTATGGTATGAAGTTGATGAGCTGGCATCGGTTATGGTAGTTATAGGGTGGTTAAGAAGTTTTGGTTGTAACTGTTTTTGGGTTGGTTAAGTTAGAAAAACTGTTATAAACTCTTTTTTATATGCAGGGTTATTTTGGAATTGGATTTTTATGAATTTTAAAGTGAAAGCAGGTTACTTAATTTTCCTCTAGTTAAGGCAGTCTTGATATTAATCACCTCTTTTTCCTTTATGCTTGAATAGGTTTGGAAGTGGATAAGTTGCAAAAGCATTAAGATTGGTCGTGGAATTAGAAGAATGAGAGTGAAGATGGATAAGTTTTGCATAGGTTTAAGAAGGGTTAACAAGTAGTGTGCTGACTTTGGTCAAAACTTGTAATATTTTTATGTAATTCTGTTTGTGGTAATGGTGTAGATGGACATTATTTTGAATACTATCTTGTAATGAATATCTTGTAATGAAATAATATTCCCTTGAATAAAATTCGAAACTCTTTTTCCTCCGGATTGTATTTAGAATTCTATTTTCCACTTCAAACTTGCAAGCTCGAGTAAGAACCATGTGGTGGTAAGGAAAAAGCCCAAATTTTTTAAGGACTTTGGTTAAAAGATTTAAACCTTTGATGTCATATTCTAATTCCACCATTTCTCCCCAAACTCTTGTATAAGGTTCAAAATACTGACTTGTAACCCAAATAACCAAGCCGACCATACTTTGACAAATGACAAAATCCAATGAAGCCCTAACGTTGAAATATGCCATATGATAGCCCCAAAGAAACCTAATTGCACTGATTCATGCTCATAGAATAAGACTTTACCCAACGAGCCTCTTGATCACCCCATGAACAGGGAAATAAACCCTAACTTCCAAAGATAAGTGCTAACACACTAAAGAAACATCTCACTTCATGAACCCAAAGAATTTTCTTTTCTAAGTTTAGAGCCTTTTGAAAGAAGTCCAGTTGAAAGTCCTGCATCATAAGTAACAATGAAGTTACCCCTCACATGATGAACAAGCCCAAGCACTGAGAACAAACCCAAGATAATTATAAGACCAAACCCCAAGATTTATCTGATAATTCCAAGCATAAGGAAGCAAACCCTTAATCCATGATTAATGAGAACCTCAGCTAAAAGCAACCTTCATAAGATGGAACCTCGATTTTAAAAACCATGGATCAAATGCTAAGCTTATTGATTAATGATGCATGACGTGTCAAATGACCTAATGTTGTGTATGCATATGAAATGAAGAGTGCAAGATGCGTAAGCTAGATAAAGGCAAAGGGGTAGGACAAATTTGGGGTATTACAGTTGCCCCTATTTAATCGTCTTAAACCTGAAAGTACGATTGGCGCGTGCCTTTCGGAAGTTCATGGTTGAAGATGATTAAATACCAATGCCGAAAATTTGTCCTGGGAGGAAGAGTAAGTGTTTTCTTTATTTATCTTTGTGTTATCTGCTGGGGGAAAGAAATTTGTTTTTTCAATGAAGGGACGGAGATTGGACTTGTAACGTGGCTTGATGGCAATACAAGACAAATGGTTGGTATGAAAAGACAGCGGACGAGGTCTACGGGCGACCTACGATCCTAAGGTGACACATGAGAGTGATTTGACAGAGAACCTAGCCAAAGGGCGATCTCAGGTTCTAAGACAAAGTATATGGAAGGAACCTAGCCAAGAGGCAATCTCAGGTTCAACGATGATTTGAGGGAAGAACCTAGCCAAGAGGCGATCTCAGGTTCGACGATGATTTGAGGGAAGAACCTAGCCAAGAGGAGATCTCAGGTTCAACGATGGGTGATCTAAGGAGGAACCTAGCCAAGAGGCGATCTCAGGTTCAACGATGATTTGAAGGAAGAACCTAGCCAAGAGGCAATCTCAGGTTCAACGAAGGTTTGAGGGAAGAACCTAGCCAAGAGGCAATCTCAGGTTAGACGATGATCTAGGTGAAGAACCTAACCAAGAGGCGATCTCAGGTTCTAAGAAGGTGATCTAAGGAGAAACCTAGCCAAGAGGCGATCCCAGGTTCGACGATGATCTAGGGGAAGAACCTAACCAAGAGGCGATCTCAGGTTCTAAGAAGGTGATCTAAGGAGGAACCTAGCCAAGAGGCGATCTCAGGTTTGACGATGATCTATGGGAAGAACCTAGCCTACGGGCGATCTCAGGTTCTAAGATGATCTGAGGAAGAACCTAGCCTACGGGCGATCTCAGGTTCTAAGATGATCTGAGGAAGAACCTAGCCTACGGGCGATCTCAGGTTCGACGATTATCTGAGGAAGAACCTAGCCTACGGGCGATCTCAGGTTCTAAGATGATCTGAGGAAGAACCTAGCCTACGGGCGATCTCAGGTTCTAAGATGATCTGAGGAAGAACCTAGCCTACGGGCGATCTCAGGTTCTAAGATGATATGAGGAAGAACCTAGTCTACGGGTGATCTCAGGTTCGACGATGATCTGAGGAAGAACCAAGCCTACGGGCGATCTCAGGTTCGACGATGATCCTAGGAAGAACCTATCCTACGGGCGATCTCAGGTTCTAAGATGATCTAAGGAAGAACCTAGCCTACGGGCGATCTCAAGTTCGACGATGATCTGAGGAAGAACCTAACCTACGGGCGATCACAGGTTCTAAGATGATCTGAGGAAGAACCTAGCCTACGGGCGATCTCAGGTTCGAAGATGATCTGAGGAAGAACCTAGCCTACGGGCGATCTCAGGTTCTAAGATGATCTGAGGAAGAACCTAGCCTACGGGCGATCTCAGGTTCTAAGATGATCTGAGGAAGAACCTAGCCTACGGGCGATCTCAGGTTCGACGTTGATCTGAGGAAGAACCTAGCCTACGGGCGATCTCAGGTTCTAAGAAGGTATAAGGAAGAACCTAGCCTACGGGCGATCTCAGGTTCTACGATGATCTATGGGAAGAACCTAGCCAAGAGGCGATCTCAGGTTCGACGATGATCTATGGGAAGAACCTAGCCAAGAGGCGATCTCAGGTTCTAAGAAGGTGATATAAGGAAGAACCTAGCCTATGGGCGATCTCAGGTTCGACGATAATCTGTGGGAAGAACCTAGCCTACGGGAGATCTCAGGTTCGACGATGATCTGATGAAGAACCTAGCCTACGGGCGATCTCAGGTTCGACGATGATCTGAGGAAGAACCTAGCCTATGGGCGATCTCATGTTCTAAGATGATCTGAGGAAGAACCTAGCCTACGGGAGATCTCAGGTTCAACGATGATCTGAGGAAGAACCTAGCCTACGGGCGATCTCAGGTTCTAAGATGATCTGAGGAAGAACCTAGCCTACGGGCGATCTCAGGTTCGACGATGATTTGAGGAAGAACCTAGCCTACGGGTGATCTCAGGTTCTAAGATGATCTGAAGAAGAACCTAGACTACGGGCGATCTCAGGTTCGACGATGATCTGAGGAAGAACCTAGCCTATGGGCGATCTCAGGTTCTAAGATGATTTGAGGAAGAACCTAGCCTACGGGCGATCTCAGGTTCGAAGATGATCTGAGGAAGAACCTAGCCTACGGGCGATCTCAGGTTCTAAGATGATCTGAGGAAGAACCTAGCCTACGGGCGATCTCAGGTTCTAAGATGATCTGAGGAAGAACCTAGCCTACGGGCGATCTCAGGTTCGACATTGATCTGAGGAAGAACCTAGCCTACGGGCGATCTCAGGTTCTAAGAAGGTATAAGGAAGAACCTAGCCTACGGGCGATCTCAGGTTCTACGATGATCTATGGGAAGAACCTAGCCAAGAGGCGATCTCAGGTTCGACGATGATCTATGGGAAGAACCTAGCCAAGAGGCGATCTCAGGTTCTAAGAAGGTGATATAAGGAAGAACCTAGCCTACGGGCGATCTCAGGTTCGACGATGATCTGTGGGAAGAACCTAGCCTACGGGCGATCTCAGGTTCGACGATGATCTGATGAAGAACCTAGCCTACGGGCGATCTCAGGTTCGACGATGATCTGAGGAAGAACCTAGCCTATGGGCAATCTCATGTTCTAAGATGATCTGAGGAAGAACCTAGCCTACGGGCGATCTCAGGTTCAACGATGATCTGAGGAAGAACCTAGCCTACGGGCGATCTCAGGTTCTAAGATGATCTGAGGAAGAACCTAGCCTACGGGCGATCTCAGGTTCGATGATGATTTGTGGAAGAACCTAGCCTACGGGTGATCTCAGGTTCTAAGATGATCTAAAGAAGAACCTAGACTACGGGCGATCTCAGGTTCGACGATGATCTGAGGAAGAACCTAGCCTACGGGCGATCTCAGGTTCTAAGATGATTTGAGGAAGAACCTAGCCTACGGGCGATCTCAGGTTCGACGATGATCTGAGGAAGAACCTAGCCTACGGGCGATCTCAGGTTCGACGATGATCTATGGGAAGAACCTAGCCAAGAGGCGATCTCAGGTTCTAAGAAGGTGATATAAGGAAGAACCTAGCCTACGGGCGATCTCAGGTTCAACGATGATCTGTGGGAAGAACCTAGCCTACGGGCGATCTCAGGTTCGACGATGATCTATGGGAAGAACCTAGCCAAGAGGCGATCTCAGGTTCGACGATGATAACTTGGGTTACGACATGATGATTGTTTAGATAAATGACATGGACGAGTGTTTAGGGAACTGGTTACCAGACAAGAACTGGGTTTAGAATGACAAAGCGTATTGATTTTGTTTGGCATTGAAAAGGTGAAGGTCACTGACTGGGACTTTGGGCATGATACCCTCTTGTAGGGACATATTATTGTCCTTGAATAATTCAGGTCTTTGTGTAAGGTACCTGATTTGGCTTATGCTTCGTATGCATGTTTGAATTTCTTTTGACACAAAGATCCATTCTGATGGATCAGCTACGCGCTTTTGAGGATGCAATTTTATGCAGTGATAACTATATGCAATGCGAAGAAATAAACTTCATGGGGATAAGAGAAGGCTTGCTGGGAACCATGCTCATCACTGGGGACGCCAATATATATCGACATTGGAAGCCTGCAGTAACAAAGGTTGCCGGGGATAATGATAAGAATTTGCCCTGGGGAGCCCCTGATACCAAAGATCGTTGATGACTTTGCTGAGGATTGAATTGCTGACGTAGCGAGTCTTTAGGTACGCTGATGGATTCTGAATCGTACCGTTGGGAAGAGATAATCTGGCCAGACTCCCATACACCCTGAACTGTTGAGAAGATGATAGAACTGAATATGCCGAAGAATGGGTACTGAACAACATGTGGATCTCTTTGAATGCCTGTCCCAAGTTCACGCACACTGGGGAATTATCTCTTGAATCACTTGGGGATAAGAGATGTGCATGGACACCTACGAATGCCCCGACTGAGCTCTACGAATGCCTCGGTTTAGCTCTGCGAATTCCCCGGTTTAGCTCTGCGAATGCCCCGGTTCAGCTATGCGAATGCCTCGGTTTAGCTTTACTGGGGATGCTCTTGATTAGCTCCACTGAGGGTGCACTTGCACGTGCCGAGTCAAACAACGATTCCGAACTTTCTGAATTCACTTGGGGAATCAGACCCGAAGTTTTCTGTAACAGATGAAGGCGGCTTCGTGTACTGGCTAGGTCAGGGTGACCGTTATGGTGCTTTTAGCTTGATTGTAGTGGTCTCGTGCAACATAATTGGCTTGAGCAACTTTGCCAGTATGGATGAGGAATGCCCCTGTCTGGAGGATCTCTGAGAAGATCTATGTTGAATAGAAGACCGTAATGTCCATGGCATAATACGATATGAGGTGGCCTGCCCCAATGTCTTGAGCCACGAAACAAACTTCTCTTGATTACAGCTTTCTTGGAGAGATTTGTCGAATCTCGACGTAACTGCCCCAGGTTGAATGAATTATGAATAGATCTCTCGACGTGATAGCCTCTGATTGATCGAACTTGAAGAGATTTATCGACGTGATAGCCTCTGATTGACAGCTTTGAGGGAATGCCCCAGATTTGGATAATCTTGGAGAGATCGACTCTCGACTTGACGGCCCCAGATTAGCAGTTTTAAGGGAATGCCCCAGATTGATGGAATCTGCTAACTTTATCCCTGAAGGGTACTCAAGATGTGAAGCACCAAGACGTTTTCTCTGGACAAAATCACTGGTTAACATGCTACTGGATAAGTCATATCTCTTGTGGCAGCTGACTCTTTCTTCAACAGGGTATTCAAGCCTCCCTTCTCTGACAAGATTGAACTCTTCACCGGTTGTTCATTGTGCAAACTTACTCGATGTCAATCAGTTGTTTTGTATGCAGAATAATGTTTATTATGAGAATGATAATTCTAATGCAACACATATGTAAGTCTTGAAGTTTGAAAAAACTTTGAATGAAATGACGTCACAACTCTATTGTGAGCGAGTCACTAGCTAGAGAGAAACATTTGCAAATTCTTTTTTCATGAAGATAATGCAAGCATATGATACCAACACAGATATTCAAACATACCTCTTAGGAGTCAGTTAAACGCTATCTCGTTGTAGCACGCTTTCGAATTGACCCATGCTTCATTTAGGACTTTTATGGGTTGTAACATGGCTTGGTTCACGATTTTTTTAGAAAAAAGGATTTTAGGCTCAAAATTATTTGGTGCCCACCCATTCTCCATGATGTTCTCCATTCCTACGTTCAGTTGACCTGATACAAGCGTTCATCTCTCTAGAAGAGTTTGCGATGGTTGAGAAACCACTGTGGTTTCATGGACACGACAATCACTTCACCTTTTGCTTTTGGCGTCTGATCACACGACTTTGTTCTTTGATGAGGATTTTCATTGGTAATCCTTTTCTCTCCTTTTAGGCTTTTCAATTTCTTTCTTGCTTTCCTTAATTTTTTCCTGGACAAATTCTTTTGAATTTTGATTTGGAAGTCCAGCGGGATGCCCCAATTTTTGCCTAAGCGACTTGTTTTCAAGTTTCGACTTGGCGGGGATTTTTGTTTCTTTCTTATTCGTATTTTTTTCATTTTGAACAATTCGTTGATCTTTGCGTTGTTTTTGATTTGTTGGAAGTGATTGTGACTGCCTGAGTCCTCAATATCGTCATTTGTTGACCTTTTGACGTGCGAGGGATACTCATTGGGGTATCGTTAGTTGATGCACGTTGCTGATAGACGAAGGTTAACCATTGTGGTTTTGACTTTCCTCGACTTTTGATGGATAGTCAATTGTTGTATCCTTAGATGCACACTCTTGATGAGTTCTGAATGCTTGATCAGATTAGCTGAACACTACCCGCCCCAGGGTTAAAATGAGGGTTTTTTCTGAACAGAAAGAAAACTCCTACTTCGAAGGCTCAGAGGGGTTGACGAGGGTCTATCTCCCTTATATCTCCGGTGTTTGGGGATTGAAACAAGTCCTGTACGTCGTCAGCAGGGTCTTACTCAAAAGCGTATCGACCAGAGATTTTGCGTTTTCAGATTGTCGTCATCCTCCTTTGAATCTTTACCTAAGCATAAGACTAGGAAATTTGGCATCAATATGCAAGTAAAACATTTAAAGAGTGATAACGAATGAATGAGTAAAAATGAAAGGAACACTTCAAGACAAGCATAGTTATTGCATTAAGATTTTCGTTCAAAAATAGACAAGTTTCTATATACAAGCAATGTTTAAACAAACAAGTAAGAATGCAAATGAAAATGCAGTAAACAAACCAATGATTGCCACTGTTGAGGAGACTTGACTCCGTATGGACTTGCTGATTCTGACGACTTTCTGTGGTCTTGATGCTCGAGTGTGCGAGAGAATTCCCCTTCAGATCTGATGTGAACACAGTAGTCTCTGGATTAATCCAGTCTTGGACTTAGTCTCTGGATGACATACCATCTTCAATCGATTGGCCAGGTGCCCCAGTATAATATGCATCACCAAGCATATCATGTCTTAAAGAAATGATAGACATCATCATCAGAGTTTCCATGACCTAGCTTATTTGAGTATTTAATCCATTATCTTCCTGCTTGAAGTTTCTGACTACGAGCCAAAGCTTGCATGTACCACTCAGATTTATTCCATAACTGGTCTCTGAGCATGTGCGGTGAGAAATCAAGTTGAATCTTTGAAGATAACCCCAAGTCTGAATAAGAATCCCCAATCTTCGGGTACCTGTTATGAATGCATGAATATGCATGGGGGTGCATGAATGAATGCCATGTCATGTTCTGTCATTTCCAAGGAATTTGCGTGCTTTGATTTTGATTTTGCGCAAGTAAGGGGTGGAAAAGTTTAGCCCAAGACTTGCAAATGTGATCCTTTGGAAATAATAGAACATGTATGTTAAGCATGTGGTTAACCATGTTATGTATGCAAAGGCATGAGATCAAAGGGGATCAAGGTTCCATCATTTCTGAATATGATTGCTGCACTGTTCTGAATCATGTGAGTATCATCAGATCAAAGGTCTGGCACAACTTCTGCACATATAAGAACCAAGTACCATGTAGATCTCCCATTGTACGGGGTCAAGGCTTCTGGAACATCGGATACTATTGAGAATTTTCTGAATATGCTGAGAATACCAAGATCGAAGGCTTGAATGAACCTCCAGGTAAACAGGTCAGGAACTCAGAAAATAAATCTGAGAACCATACGGTCACCAACAAGATATAGCATCTGCATAAAGTCATAACAGAAATCCAAAACATAGCCATTAGAACCAATAGTCACTTTCTGAGCATAGTCACCATCTGAGCATGAATAACCATCTGAACATAGTCACCATCTGTACCTGTAATAATAATTCCCTCCCTGCTCACGGGTGAAAACTAGGTCAGGGTAAGGAAATGGTAACTCAGAATCGAGGGTACTCCTGAAAAACTATCACCGTATCACCTACGTGAAAACGATAGCCCCTCATTTGTACCTCATCTGAGCGTGGACGACATGGCGGCGATAGTGGGACCTAAGTCAACTAGCCGTTCATGTTCCACTCTATTCCTAGGGTTCCAATGGTATACAACTCTGGCCTGGGTATTGGGCCTTTTACCTCATAGTAGCACCCACCCAATAAGAAGCAGATCCAGCACAACAGTAGTATATGGAAGACAGTAAAATTCAATGCATACATATGCTCAAGTATATACAAAATCAGTGAATAAACTGAAAGCGTAAAGATAAACACCCAAATGAAAGAAAGCAAGAGCTAGGAGCGACTCCGGGATGGACCAGCATTTGGTCGACCTGTCCCCAATGAAGTCGCCAACTGAAACAACTGGCTGAAAATCATCAAACAATGAAGTCGCCATCGAACGTCTTTTATCCCACATGTAGGGAAAGGTAAACATCGAGAAAACCTGAGAAGGGAGAAGTCACGGTCTTGCGATTGAGAGATCGGGTAAGGGAGTCTTTTACGCGAGGGGAAGGTATTAGCACCCCACATGCCCGTAGTACTCTACGGTATCCACTCTTATTATCTATCTTATGGGTGTGTTCAATCTATGCTTACTGTCTATTATACTACTGGAGGGAAAATGCATGCAGAAGAAAGGGGAAAGAATGTAGGGAAAATAAAATTGTGCTCTCCTGGGCCCTACCCCAATGCCTACGTATCCTTTTTGAGGAATCAGAGCTACCATAGTTCGGCTCACATGTTTTTGTTTGTTTGTGTTTTTTATGGACAATGTTAATTCCGCCTTTTGTCGCAGCTCGACCTTTGGAGACTTAAGCGTTGGCACAGAAGTAAATTAATCATGTCCTTACCTGAAAAGGGTTTTTAGAGAAAAGGTGCTCGAGCGCACAAAATGATTTGAATTTGTTTTGTATTTTTGTTACCTTGAAAAAGGGTTTAACTATGCTTAGCATGTTTTTGATTTGCTAAGAAGAGAAGCTTTTTGTTTTAGATGCACATGCAAAATGGAAGAAAAGAGTCTAAGGGAGACTAGCCTATTTCTAAACCTAATGTTATCATACAATAGTAGTCCTACGTCAAGGATGAAATGGGAAGTTTCTACCTAATGTCAGCATGCATGGTTTACAACCTAAGGTCTAACTTCCGTCCGAACGGAGCAAGCGCATCCTAAGGGAACATGGTATGTACAAGGACAAAGCAAGCAAGCCAGTAAGATCAAGAGAGCACCTAGAGGGATCCTTCCTAGGTTAGCATGTCGAAGAAAAGTCTAAAAAAACTATCCTATAGGGAGCATGCATTGATAGCAAAGTCGTGATCTCAATTACTAAATTGAGTGACTCATCGATCGGAAAGAAATAAAGGAAAGCGATAAAATCCTATAAGGAGCATGCACTGAGAGCGAAGTCGTGATCTCAATTGCTAAATTAAGTGACTCATCGATCGACAAGAAAGTAAACAAACACAAGCACAACACATATAGCAAATGAAGTGCGGAATGCCTGCTAGAGGTCTTTAAACAGCGACTTCGAGCGCACGCTCTTTATTTCCTACTTCTCATGATATCTAGAAAGCGGTAAAGTGCGGAAAAATACAGGGGTAGTAGCAGAGGCTACCAAAGCGAGCAAGTCGTCAAGAGCAAACGAAAGCACTGAAAAAGCAGGGAGTACGCGTCAAGCAAGCTTCACCAAAAAACAAACAGAGTTAGAAACAATATCCAACTAAGATAAAGGCAAGTGCGTGTCGCGAATGCGGCGTATAACCAGAAGTTCCGTTAAACCACTAATCATGCCAAGGGAATTGAGTAAAGGATACAAAATCGACAAGAACGTATTAAAATCTTAATTCTAATCATGTACCAAACATTAATTCCTAAGCTAATAGAAAAAACTATGAAAAATATCACTAAGTCAAGGAGTAACATATTAGTACCCACACAAAATTTCAGCCAAAAATCATGGAAGAAAATACCACAATTAAATCGCCAAAATTCAAGATACAAAGCAAAAAATTAAAAGAAGCTAGGAGGTGCAGTGGACTGGAATTAGTGTGAATAGAAGAACATTCATTGGAAAGCCCAGGTGCATCTGGCCCAATCCCATGTACCAATGTCCAAACATTTTCCCAGAATATTATTTCTTATCTCTGATTTATACATATCAAAATAATAATAAAAAATTAAATTAAATTAAACATGAGAAATAGTGAGATTGGAGAAATGACGTCACTGGCATGCGTTAGGCTCAACAATTCGTGTGACTCCCCAGCTTCTTCATCTCCGTCAATCTGACCGCTGCAACACCCACCTACACTCGATCGATTCTGTCCATCTGTCAGTCGTGACTTCTCTCCAAATCTTCCTCCACCGTTTGCTTCTTCTTCTTTCTCTGTCGCGGCTTTAACCGGTCACTACAACCACCGTCTCCGTTACTCTCTTCTCAGTTTCTTTCGATTTGAGTTTATGATTCAACTTCCGTTCTCATCTGAATCGCCCCTGTCTCCCTTCTTCGTCAATAATCTGAACAAGATATGTGGATTTCGTTGTGTCTTCACCATGTTTGAAACATCATTGGAGTGACGCTGAAAAGCAATTGGAATTTGAGATCGAAGTGAGTTCACACTGAAGGAGCCGCACCGTCGAAGTTGGATCGGAGATGTAGTCGAGGTGAAGTTTGTGACGTTGAGACGAAACAAGGGCGGAGAGAGATGATGAGCCGCCGCTTGCATGAAAGAGAACATGTATGTTTTCCTCTCTCTGATCTCTGCTCACTTCCGATTCCATTTGTTTCCATCTCTGATTCCATTGGCCTCTGTCTCGAACACCTCCTTCATCTCATCTCTTTTGTTTCTTTGTTCTCAGGTCTTCGATGTCACTCTTAATTTCGTAACAAGAAATAGATGAAGAAATGAGAGATTCGTCTACCTCTGATGCAAGAATGATCGAAGTGAAGTTGGACTCAGGTATGCGATTCTTTTCACTTTAATCTTCTTCCCTAATCTTTATGCACTCTTCACTTCATCTATTACTCATTTTGTTACGCTCTAAATATCTCTGCGTTGGGTTTCCTCGCGGTTGCTGTATCAAAAGATGAAACTGCTCAAAATTGTTGTTGATGAGGAATGTGTGCAAGGGTAAAGAGAAATTGATGAAGGTTTTGAGGTGTCTCGAGGTTCCGCAAGTTGAAGGTTGAAATGTAGACGGTAATGATGAAGTTGTATCAAGAAAATGGAACAGAGAGAGAAAGCTTTGATTGAAGATTCTTGAGGTGATTTTTTCTAATCTTTCTGGGTTGAATAATCAATGTTGTGATTATCAATTCTATTATATCTGGAAAATTTGTTAGAGTTCCTCTGAAAGTTAGTTATGAGGACTGGTTTTCAGTTGGCTTTCTGTTATGGTATGAAGTTGAAGAGCTGGCATCGGTTATGGTAGTTATAGGGTGGTTAAGAAGTTTTGGTTGTAACTGTTTTTGGGTTGGTTAAGTTAGAAAAAATGTTATAAACTCTTTTTTATGTGCAGGGCTATTTTGGAATTGGATTTTTATGAATTTTAAAGTGAAAGCAGGTTACTTAATTTTCCTCTAGTTAAGGCAGTCTTGATATTAATCACCTTTTTTTCCTTTATGCTTGAATAGGTTTGGAAGTGGATAAGTTGCAAAAGCATAAAGATTGGTCGTGGAATTAGAAGAATGAGAGTGAAGATGGATAAGTTTTGCATAGGTTTAAGAAGGGTTAACAAGTAGTGTGCTGACTTTGGTCAAAACTTGTAATATTTTTATGTAATTCTGTTTGTGGTAATGGTGTAGATGGACATTAATTTGAATACTATCTTGTAATGAATATCTTGTAATGAAATAATATTCCCTTGAATAAAATTTGAAACTCTTTTTTCCTCCGGATTGTATTTAAAATTCTATTTTCCACTTCAAACTTGCAAGCTCGAGTAAGAACCATGTGGTGGTAAGGAAAAAGCCCAAATTTTTTAAGGACTTTGGTTAAAAGATTTAAACCTTTGATGTCATATTCTAATTCCACCATTTCTCCACAAACTCTTGTATAAGGTTCAAAATACTGACTTGTAACCCAAATAACCAAGCCGACCATACTTTGACAAATGACAAAATCCAATGAAGCCCTAACGTTGAAATATGCCATATGATAGCCCCAAAGAAACCTAATTGCACTGATTCATGCTCATAGAATAAGACTTTACCCAACGAGCCTCTTGATCACCCCATGAACAGGGAAATAAACCCTAACTTCCAAAGATAAGTGCTAACACACTAAAGAAACATCTCACTTCATGAACCCAAAGAATTTTCTTGTCTATGTTTAGAGCCTTTTGAAAGAAGTCCAGTTGAAAGTCCTGCATCATAAGTAACAATGAAATTACCCCTCACATGATGAACAAGCCCAAGCACTGAGAACAAACCCAAGATAATTATAAGACCAAACCCCAAGATTTATCTGATAATTCCAAGCATAAGGAAGCAAACCCTTAATCCATGATTAATGAGAACCTCAGCTAAAAGCAACCTTCATAAGATGGAACCTCGATTTTAAAAAACATGGATCCAATGCTAAGCTTATTGATTAATGATGCATGACGTGTCAAATGACCTAATGTTATGTATGCATATGAAATGAAGAGTGCAAGATGCGTAAGCTAGATAAAGGCAAATGGGTAGGACAAATTTGGGGTATTACACCTTGCAGGACCTTGTTTGTATAAATCCAATAAATTAGTTTCTTACCCTGCATTTTTGCTTGATACATAACATACACATCGTAGTATCATAACATGACATATCATACTAACCATTTCAATGATCTCTAGGGCCTATGATGCAGGTTATGATGAACCAGACATCTAGCAAGGGGCAAGGGGAGTTATTTTCCTCTAGTCAATGTCGTCAAAAGACCAAAACACGATAACTTGAGTCAGGGGCTATGACCCACTTGATATTGTGAACTTGAATCTTGTAGAAGGACCTTCAACGATACTAAGTGCTTCAATAAAAGATGTAAAGTTCAACGCCTAACATTTTCTTGTTTACCCCGCGAGATCCTTGAAAAAAGTTGCATATCATACATGTCATTGCATAACAGGTAGTCTCCAGTACAGGTTTCTCATCTTCTTTGTTGTTTATTTCAGCAATGGCTCTCAAACAAGACAACAAAGATCTCCAAACTCAAGAAGCTCAGTTCATGGAAATGTTCCTAAACCTATCAAAGGGGAAGGAAGAGTTGAAAGCACTCCTCACCGTGTACCTGGCCAAGAAAATTCCCGAAGACAATAAGGACGAACGGTTGGAACAACTGCAAGCTGAAGTTGAAACAATGAGAACCCAGATGTTGGGGTAGAGGGCTCTTATTCAAGTCCTAGCCCGGGGACAAGAAGAGCTAAGAGCCATTATCAAGAAACTTCATTAAGACAGTTGCAACTGTATGAAGAAAACAGTTGAGGTTGGGGACCAAGTCATTGATCGACCTCCGAGAAGACAATAGCCTGGTTTGGTGAAGAGTGGACTTTTCCAAATTGCTACCACATCACGGGTCCAACAACAACCTCGCCAAAAACAACGGGTTAATCAGAGTAAGCCGGATATACCCAAAAGGCAGTTTACCAAACTCAACATGTCGTTGTCTCAAGCTTTGCAACACCTGTTGAGGATGAATCTGATTACGTTGATAGGACCTCATCCGAATCCCAAGACTTCGTCCCCTAACTACAATCCTGATGCAAGGTGTGCATACCCCTCCAACAGCCCGGGGCATGATACTGACGACTGTTGGAGGTTGAAATATGAAGTTCAAAACTTGATTAATGAAGGGGTGCTAGAGTTTACACAAGATGGTCAGGCTGAGTTCTTCTGCCATCCCTCAAAGACACACCACCTGAAGTGACATGTTCGGGCAAAGAGGCTTTTGTTCATTAGAATTTTCGATTTGTAATTTTATTTCGATTGTTCGAACATTTATTCATGTCAAACTTTGTTACTTTATCAATGCATTGCATATGTCTATTTTGAATCAATTCATTCGTATTCACTATTTTAAAACTGCTTTCTTACTTCCTTTTGTGATATTTAACTCTTGATTAAAAGCTCTAAGCCTTTAGAGGGAGGATGACGAAAATGATACCATAATCTCTACAGTATGCTTTTGAACAGACCCCGCTGATGATGTACATGCGTTGTTTCAAATCCTAAATAGTGGAGTTATAAGGAAGATAATCCCTAGTCAACCCCTTCGAGCCAAAGAAGTAGGAGTTTTTCTTTTCACACAAATTAAAACCCTTAATCATAACCAAGGGCAGGGTAGTTTTCTCAGTTAATTCATAGGCGCATTCAATCGCAATCTTCTGCTTCGCACACAATGAATGGCCTCGAAGACGTCCTTCCAAATCATAAGATGGTGATGGTTCTGCATAATCATTAAAGTAGGCAATCATTATCTCTCAAAATAAAAGCCCATTAAGTCAAAACATATGAAGGAGATTTAAGAAAAAAATGGGGGCATCCCGCTGACTGTAAACACAAATGAAACAGTTCAGACAAAAGAAGGTATAGGCAAAAAAAAGAGATTACCAAAATGACTGCCTCTTCCAAATAAATTTTCAGTATCCGAACCATCACCGGAACATCAAGGACAATATTCTAGAACTCAACTGGGATTCTAAACACGCAATTAACTGAGCATAGGACTGAAGAACATCACGAAGAGCGGGTGGGTACAAATAAATTTTGAACCTTTATCCTTTGTTTCTTGAACCGTGAACTAGGCCATGTTATAACCCTTAAAATTCCTAGTTGAAGCTTAGGTTAGTTCGAAAGCATACTGTTACAAAAGGTATCCTGACTCCTGTAAGGTTTGCCATAAATCACGAGTTGATATCACATTCTTGCAAATTTTGTTTTACTATGAAAAACGCATTTTTAAACAAAATTTCCTTCAAGACAGACATAAGCTTTGCATTCTCAGAATACCATTGTTTGTATATGACTATTTGTTCAACAGCAGAGAAATTCGCATGACGAATATCTAGTGAACAAAAACCTTCTCAATGAAAAGGATCACCTCAAGTGGAAAAACACTTCCAACCAAGGGGCACGACATGATCATTGTCGATCATTTGGGGCAGTCAAGTCAAGATTCAGGGAATCTCTTAAAGATGCCCAAATAGCCGGGGGCAGATCTCCATCCGAACCACTTAGGGAATTGGATATGAATTCCAGCAACGAATCTTGTACGACCAAACAAACATCTTCTAGTAGTGTGACAATACTTACTACTATGGATAGTGACAATTCTCCACACCTGATGAACGTGGATATAATCAGAAAATACTACGCATGAACAAAGACCCGCTAGGTTGACGGGCCTGGGCAAAAATAAGGGCATCCCTGCGAACCAAAAGGGGTCGGGCAAAAATTAAGGATAAAAACAAAAAAATATGTACACCCGGCAAGTCAAAAACCTGAAAAGGCGGCTTGAGCAAAAAAGGGTATCCCGGTGGGCTGAAAACCCGAAAGGGCGGTCCAGGAAAAAGTTAGGGATTTGAAGCGTACGACTATGTCCCGTCATCTTGTCATTTGTTTATCAGTAGAAGACTTATCATCCTGATCAGCATCCACCAAGCCTCGCAGGTACTTTCTCCAACAGGTACAGGGGCAGAAACGTCTTGATTCAAAGTCACCGCTACGTCCTCAACATACGTCCCAGTGACGTCTATCTCCCCCACAGAGTAGAGGCAACCAAAGTTTTGATATCTGCTTCCCTAAACAGGAGTTACTTTCCCCACCAAAGTTCCTTCAAAGAGTCGATATCTATATTCCCCACCCTAGTTTTATAATCGCAGACGGTTTATAAAGCTTTCTCCCGAGCAGAGTTTATCTCTCTAACTGCGGAACATCCTCTCGAGCAGAGTTTATTTCTCTGAATATGGAAGCTCAATCCCCAACACAGTTTAATTCTCCAGCTACGGAAGTTTATCCCCCGGTGGAGTTTATTTCTCTGAATCGGCAAAATCTTCCAGCAAGGCATCTCCTTTCTCAAATAGAGTTATTCCCTTGCAGAGTTATTCTCAAGCAGAGTCTCTCCCCGGCAGAATACTCACAAATAGAAAGGAGTAAGTACACGACATAGTCATATCCGTTCACTATCCCCAGCGGAAGTAGAAGAATCACTTTTTCTACAACGGTCAAGAATTTAATTTCCAGTACTCTCCAGCAACAGTCAGGGATTTATTTTCCCAGACTAAGATATGTCACAATAGCATTTCATGGTCATACATCATGATGTGCGCATACATATTACATACAACATAATCTCATTTATTTTGAGAACATCATCACATAATTCATTTCATGCATCGCATATAATTAATCATGTACCTTTTCAGGAAATATGGTTATCATCAACAATTCCAACAGTTCAAGATTAAATCCATAAAGCTATACATGTCATATCTGCATACAACTAATGGAAGATCAGTTCCGGAAACCAAACGGGTCAACTAATCTACGTGATCAAATGAGGCATCCATATTACCCAGGATTTTATTTCGAAGTAACCCTACTACCCAGGTTCCTTCTCATAGCCCTACTACCCAGGCTTTTATTTTGAAGTAACCCTACTATCCAGGTTCCTTCTCATAGCCCTACTATCCAGGATTTTATTTCAAAGTAACCCTACTATCCAGGTTCCTTCTCATAGCCCTACTATCCAGGCTTTATTTCAAAGTAACCCTACTACCTAGGTTCCTTCTCAGTAGCCCTACTACCCAGGCTTTATTTCGAAGTAACCCTACTACCCAAGTTCCTTCTTATAGCCCTACTATCCAGGCTTTCATTTCGAAGTAACCCTACTACCCAGGTTCCTTATCATAGCCCTACTATTCAGGCTTTCATTTCGAAGTAACCCTACTACCCAGGTTCCTTCTCATAGCCTTACTATCCAGGCTTTCATTTCGAAGTAACCCTACTATCCAGGTTCCTTCTCATAGCCCTACTATCCAGGATTTCATTTTGAAGTAACCCTACTACCCAGGTTCCTTCTCATAGCCCTACTATCCAGGATTTTATTTCGAAGTAACCCTACTATCCAGGTTCCTTCTCTTAGCCCTACTATCTAGGATTTATTTCGAAGTAACCCTACTACCCAGGTTCCTTCTCATAGCCCTACTATTCAGGCTTTCATTTCAAAGTAACCATACTACCTAGGTTCCTTCTCATAGCCCTACTATCCAGACTTTCATTTTGAAGTAACCCTACTTCCCAGGTTCCTTCTCATAGCCTTACTATCCAGGCTCCTTTTCAGGAATTATTTGACGCAGTTTTGCATGGACTTATCCCAAGAAAGCCGTATACAGGTTCCTTCTCTTTTATCTCCAGACAACAGTTTATAACACTGTAAAACCTGGACCCGACCAGATATGGTCGATTTCATATTTCCCCAGTAAGTCGCTGTGAATCCTGGAATACGACCAGATAGCAGTCAGCCTTATCATTCTCAATCAGTCACTGTGAAGCCTGGATCCTGACCAGATAAGCAGTTCACTTCCATCTCTTCAATCAAGAGATGACTCCCCAGTAGAATAAAGGACAACTGAAGCTCCTATACTTTATTCCCTAAGACAGAGACTAACATTCCTCAGCGAAGTCCCCCCTAACAATAGGAACAGGAATTCCCACAAAGGAATATCTCACGAAATCATCATTATTATGGATCGCATCTTTAATCCCATCTCCGATGATCCTCCGTCATCTTCTTCAAATGGCATATGTAATCCCATCTCCGACAACTCTCAGTCATCTTCTCCAAATGGCATCTGTAAGCCCATTCCTAACATTATCAACCAACAGAGTTACTTCACGCGAGTGCAAATTTCTGGGCACTCTAGTGTTCAATCATCTTCCACCTTCAGATCACGAAAAGCAGACAAGCCAATCTAAATCCTCAGGTTTAAGAAGATTGAACATGGGCAGTTATTGTACCCCAAAATTTACCCTATTTATTTTCATACACG
This sequence comes from Vicia faba, assembly GCA_948472305.1. Classification (NCBI taxonomy): domain Eukaryota; kingdom Viridiplantae; phylum Streptophyta; class Magnoliopsida; order Fabales; family Fabaceae; genus Vicia; species Vicia faba. Next base: position 614,836,490 of record OX451735.1, on the reverse strand, counting down.
CATATCATTGGTTTTATGGTTATGCAATAAAGGTATATTTAGAAAGCTTCGTCAGGTTACAACTGACGTTTATTTCGAAAATGGGTGTTCTCAGAGTATTTTCCATGTTAAAGATCGGTTCACCATTTTGCAACGATTCGGGGTTCAAATATTCATAAGTCTAACCCGGCGCGTCATATTCAGGTGTTCTTTCGCCAAGATATCTCTGATAACGTATTCTCAAATTCAGGTTTGGCTCGAGAGAAAATCCTTTAAAGAAGGTCTTGAAGGGTGAGAAAACACTTAGAGGGGTAGTTGAATGAGTTTTTCCTTTTTCTCGCGCAATAATAATGGAAGGACACAGGTAATTTTATCCTGGTTCGTTTGAAACTCAAACTACTCCAGTCACCCGCCAAGGTGATTTCGCCTCTCTCAACAAGGACTTAATCAACTATAATCAAAACTGATTACAAATGTACAACCAAACTGTTGTGACTAACAATATAATGCATAAGCCAGCTGCGAGTGACTAACACCTCTAAGACTCAACTAGTCCTAGCCCTCTTGAGAAATCTGACCCAACTGGTCTCTCAAGGAACAATTACAAAGATTATCTCTTAACAATAGTAAATCAGAATACTTCTAATAAGCTATATCACAAACTATGATTTATCACTAATATTTTATCCCAACCCTTTTGAATTACCCATTATATACAAAGAGTTTACAAGAATGAAAATAATGAGCTTCAGTATATTTTGCGTGGATCAGTAACATTACTTTGAAACAAATGGTCTTCTATATATAGCTTCAAATTTTTACTGTTACTGCCTTGAAGAGAGAGTATGCATTAATGATGCGTGTTAGCTTGACCTTTATGTTTCCAATGCTCTCGTGTGTAGTACCAGTTGAGTGCATTAGCCGTCTTAGCATTAAATGATCAACGGTACTATCAGAGCTTGTCTCTAGAAGTTTAAGAGTTTGCTTGCAGCGTTGCAACATCAGAGTTTGCTTTAACTTTTCTTCTATCATAGTTTGTTATATCACTCCTTCTGTCAGAGTTTTCTTCATTTTATGTTCATCAGAGTTTGCTTCAGCTTGCATTATTAGATATTGCTTTCAGCGTGCTTCTTTCAAATCTTTGCTTCAGCTAACTTTATCAGAGGTTGCTTAAGATTACTTTTTATTAGAGTTTTCCTTGGAGCGCTTCCTTCAGAGTTTGCTTCAGACTTGCGTTTACATAAAATTTCTTAGGAACTTCTTTATCCTTTTTCTGCTCAGCTTAGAATGATGTTTCACTTTTGAGAATGCTTGAGTCAGAACATCATCTGAATTAGAAAACATGCACATCAGAGTATAAAATATATTATACAAAATTTATTTCATTGTTATCATCAAAACTCTAAGATATGATTAGAACCAAACTTTGTTCTAACAATCTCCCCCTTTTTTATTATGACAAAACAATTCAGATTTTGATTTTTAAAGAATTTTATACAAGAGTGAGAATCTCTCCCTGAGATAAATATTTCTTCTTCTGAAATAAATAATAAAATAACTTAAATGCATAAGAGAAACTTCCTGAGATTGTTCTTCAAAGCTTTGGGACATTTTTCTTTCATAGTTTCTTTAAGAGCTCCTGATCTTTTCTCCAGAGTTTCTTTAGCAGATCTTTACTAGATGATGTTTAGAGCTTAGTCTTTTAGAGTCTTGAGGTACCTGCATATCTCTTAAACAGGAAAAAAAAACTTTGTATTTTGTTAGGAATGTATGAGATTTAGTCCCATAACTGTTATCATGGATCAGATCAAAATCACATTTTCTCCCCCCTTTTTGTCATAATCAAAAAGCAACAAAAATAATTAAAGAGATTCAAAAGATTTTTATATAGAAGATGTCAAAGGACAGGAGTACAAAAAATGGGAAAAAATAAAACTAATATTGACGAGAGACAAGAGAAAGAAGAAGATTCTTGATTTCTGTTGAGGATTCCTCTTGTTTCATCATCCAAGTTCTGATTTCTTTGTTGGTTTTATCCTGTTTGTCCAGACGTTAATGTATGGCTTCATTTTCCTTCTTCAACTCATCCTGAGTGTCAATCACCAGCGAAGTTGGAGTAGATGTTGAAGCAGCTTCAGAAGATATAACCTTTGGAGCAAAACCAACAATTTCTGAGCCTACAACATTGGAGAGAAGATTGCCAAGATCAATCAGAAGAGTTGGCACATTCTCAGAGGCATCTTGAGAAGAAGGTTGGTGATACAGAGTCATTGCCAAGGAATTTGGATCTGACTCAAAGACATCTTCAGATTCATCTTCTGAAATTTCCATGTGATCAGCAAGTGGTAAAGGAGCATTGGTAATCTACATATGAGACTTCTTATCCCAGATATCTACCACTTCTGTCTTGAAGGCATTCAAATTCTGGGTGTAATTCTCAAGAACCTAAGAATAGCACAGATCTTGCATTTTAAAGGATTCATCATTGAATTTCCTTCTGAATGCTTCCCACGGAAAATCAGATGCAGCTTGGTTTAGGTTGCTGGCACTGTTTGCCTTCAGCAGTTCTATCCAAGTCTGCATTTCTGTTGCAAAATTCTGGAAACGTATATTAACATTTGACTGAACATGTTTTGGGGTTGGTTTGGGAACAACCTTCTTGGTGGACTTAATTTGCATATAAAGTAGAGATTCAAGATCAACTACAGTCCTAAGAAAGTCAGATGGTTCAAATGGTTCAAGAGGTTCTGATGAAGATGGACTGAAGGTAGGTTCTGGAGAGTGAGGTGATGAGGGTTCTGGTGATGTAGGTGGTGTGATGTCAGGAGTGATGATGATGGTGGTTTGATCTGAGGAAGAAGGAATAGGTGTTGGGGATTTATTCAGAGAAAAAATGTTTTCAGAGGGAATGATGAAGGACGGAGGTTGTGTAGCCAGAGGCACATTGATTCCTGGTAATCTCCAAAAACCATCATACCACTCAAAGGATTTTAGGGATAGAGGTATAATGAGGGATGTTTGAAGAGGGTTTTCAGCACGAATATTTGGATTTTGTTGGTGGGGAGCAGAAGTAGAGATTTTGGGTTGAGAGATATATGGAGAGAGTGGTGGTTGTGTTTGAGTTTGTGGAGGAACTACAGTATCAAAATTATCTATATTAGATAATACCTGATCAATTTGAGGGTTATTATGTAGGGGTTCAGAGGGAATAATGAGGTCTATGTCAACTTGAATATCTCCTAGAGTTTGAGGTTCAGCAGATGTTGTTATACGCACATAATCACAAACAGAGATGGTTTCAGAGGATTTACCTGAAGATTTCTTCTTATTCTGAGGACGTTGTGATACGGTGGCAGAAGCGACTGTTTTGAAATGCTGGTTTGAGTTTTTCATTTTATGTTCGCAAAAATGTCGTGGTAAGTAAGAGTCGCCACCGACTTTTATTTCATCCAATCGGAAAGGAAAAAAGTATAGAAAGAAATCCTTTTTCGATATGTTTCTGAGTACGGGGGGTAGATTATAGAAAGGGAAGGTGTTAGCACCCTTTCTATCCATGCTTTTCAATGGGATCTTAGGTAATTGCTCATATTTTTTTAAAATTGCTTGTGTGTGAGCTTTGTTTTTGAAAATGTTTGACTTCGTGGTAACCCTTGTATCAGTCCTTAAAGGTGTGACGAAGTTGTTTTTGAAAATTTGTTTGAAAAGTGTAAGTGTGAAAAGTTTTGATTTGAGCAAGTACCTACTAGCATCTACCTACTCTAAAAAAGATTGTTTCTATTCTTGCTTCCTTTAGACAGCGCTATCCTACTATTAAGAAATAGGTAGCACCGTCGTTGGAATTTGTAAGGGTCAATCCAAAAGGGACGTACAATCACTAAAGCAATGTTAGGATGACTTAGTAATAACCCTAGGGTCTTAAGATCATATTCGAGGCAACCTTTCCGAGGTAACATTCCGAGGGGAAATTTGATCTTTGTTGGACAGGAGGGCAACCACTAAGATGCTATATACTTAATGACCGTTTACCGAAGGATACCGAAGTGTGAGTATACCCTAAGAGTGATATGTACGAGTGATATGTTTTCAATTATTTAGTCTTTACACATTAGGGTTTTCTAATTGTATAAATTTGTCATGCATTCTTGTCATACAATCCTATTAGCATACATCTAAACAGTCAAATATTTGCGAGAATTAAAATGCGAGAAAGTAAATATACGCTATTACAAGGCTTCGGGGAGGGGATTAATTACATAGCCAAAAAACCCTCAACAGATGATAAATAAAAGAAAGTCCTAGATTAAACTATTACAAACCATGAACAGTTACATCAATATTGCCAAAATAAATAATAAGCGTGCGGCGAATCAAATGCGAGACAATTAGGGTTTTGACCCTTGACTAATCCTAATTGTAATTGATTAAAGAAAACATGTTTTTTGTCATTTTTGTTTATTTGAGAAAAAGAGCAAAATAAAATTAAATCAAAAGTTTAACCTAATTCCTATTTGATTTTATTTATGAAAACAAATTATAATATCCCTATTTTTAAACTAGATTAAATTAATTTTAATGAAATAAAAATTACTAATCCTTATTTTGTGAATTATTGATTTTATGGGTTTTTTATGAAACAAATAATTAGTTTATAAATTAAAGAAAAGATAAAATAGAAAAAAGATAAAGAAAAGGAAGAAATAATGGGCCTGCGATCAGCAGCTCTGGTTCTGGCTGATGGATCCAGAAGATGGTATGTGCCTGATCTAATTCTGACCGCTGGATCCAGCAGATGATAAACTTTAGATGGTGAGGTGCGCTGGATCTGGCTCTGACTGCAGGATCTAGAAGATAATTCCCAGAGGATGCTTGATCTGGTCCTGACTGATGGATCCAGAAGATAACGCCCAGAGGATGCTTGATCTGGTTCTGGCTGATGGATCCAGAAGATACTGAACCTCAGAAAGTGCAGGCGTTGGATCTGGTGAAAACAAAAAGAGAAGATACCAGAAGCTCACGCCTGGAATCGAACCCAAAACAAGGAGCTTCTGACTTCCTTCTTCCGACCAACTGCGCTGGATATTAATTTATTAATACAATAAAAACAAACAGTATATATCAGAACAACGGGTTTCTGGCCAGAATAACGCGCCAGAATTTGAATCAGCCAATCAGGCTGTGACACACTATTGTCTTCTTCCCTAGAACTGTCGTTTAAAGTTCTAAACTTTTACCTACAGACATGGCGTTGTAGCTACAAACCTGTACATTTCAAAAATTGTCCACAGGCAATATAAATGGCCATGACTGGTACCAATCAACTCGTTTCATCCTCACGAGTCCCATGGTACCTAAATCAACACCCAATTTTGCCTATCCTGCAAAGCCCCAATCAAGAACACAAAACCCTAGCCATGGCAACTCCATGTACAGGCGTTATAAATATAATTAAATGGTACTAAAAGTTTACAGACTCAATTACAAACATGATCATATCATTAAAATATGTAATGGATGAGTGAATCAACGAAAACGAATTTGAATTGGGAAGTAAGTCGTGATACCTATATCTTGCAATTCCAGGCGTGAGAGTGCTTGCAAATGATTGGAATTCCTTCTGGAATGTCCAAGAGATTGTTGATGTTGTGAGAATGGTATGAATTAGCCTCTAATGTAGAAATTGAGTCACCACTTTTCTTGCAATTTTTTTTAGTTTTTCTCTCTTTGCACGACTTCCTCCAACCTCTATATGCCTTGGCTTGCTTCTGTATATGTAGTGGAACGCATTAGGTCAATGATAATGAATTGTATCTTTATCAATTATGGAGATTTAATTTTCTATTTCAATGCATATGATTCCCTTCCAATTTTTCTCAAATCCAATCTTTTCCAACCACATTGGCCTTGCACGATCTGATCTTCATTTGACAGCATATAATATATTCTTTCAATGCAAAAGATCATCCCTAAAATGCCATATATGATTTATTAGGATTTATTTGATTTTATTTGAATTTTAAATTAATAAAAATAAAAAATAAATTAAATAAATGAGTAAATAAAGTATGGAGGGTCCCATAGGTCGTGGACTATGTTAGAAATGAGATGCAAGCATAAAAAGTTGGGGCCATTTAGCAAAAGATACAAATTTGAGCACATTTGACTTTTAACAATTTTGCAAAAACGGTCAACTTGGCCAATGCATACCTCTCTCAATTTTGACACTAGAGAGGTGTTCTTGGACTTTTTAGAAATATTAGGATGTCCTATAAGCAACCCTTTTGGTCTCATCTCAATTGAGTCTTCCATGTTCATGTATGAAGCCTAGACCTAAAAGGTGTTTTTGTTGACTTTTCAAAATGACCTATAATGTAAAAATTCATATCTTCTTGTGAGTGAATATTTTGAACTTTGGAGATGAATATTAATTGTAGAGAATTGCATCCTCTTCAAAATGAGCTTTGGATGGGTCATTTTTGATAAAGTATGAGAAAGTTATGCCTTGTCAAAGTTGAGTTGACTTTTCCTACAAAACCCTAATTTAGCAACTTTTGGGTTTTGATGAATTGTGAGCAATCCTTGATGAATCATAATCAACCCTTGATAAAATGATTAATTATACTTCAAAATGAGGATGTTGACCAAAAATCTTGAAGTTTGACTGTATATGGGCCACAATTGACTTTTGACCTAGCACAGTCGATTTTCAGGCATTTGAGCAATTGATTGAGCAAACTTCCGCTGCAAGGCTTGAAAGTTGTCATGGATGATCTTGAGAACATATTAGGACAGTGGTGATAATTTGGGATCCTTTGGACTCAAGCATCTTGACGCAAAATGAAACCCTAATTTGAGGTAGACTGCCTTGGGAGAGAGTTTGTTTGGTCAACCCTTAGACTTCCTTGAGAAATTTGAGGACCTCACTTGACATGTATTGAGAAATATGGGAGGGAAAATTTTTGGGTACAACAGCTGCCCCTATTCAATCTTCTTAAACCTGAAGATGTAGATTGGCTCGTCTTCCTTTTGTGATCTGAAGGTGGAAGATGATTGAACACTAGAGTGCCCAGAAATTTGCACTCACATGAAGTGATACTTGTCTTGCGATATCGGGAATGGGCTTATATATGCCATTTGGTAGTTGCTAGATAATTGTCGGAGATGGGCTTAAAGATGTTGGTGTAAGCCCTAGAGGCCAATACTTTTGGTACTTGTATCGAATTATTTATTAATAATAAAAGGCATTTCTTTATTATGTTTTCCAAAATAATAAAGTCCCTAGAATAGTTTATTGGTTTAATGAAATGTTAAGTGTGACTTAATCATGAGATCCCATTAAACAAAAGAAACTATTCTTAAAGTATTTGTAGTCAAGCTTTAATATGAAGTGGGATAACATTAAAGCATTAAGATTATTATGAAGATAGATTGATGATCACATCTCATGGATCATAGATAAGGAGTTATCAAGTCTTGACATAGGTATGAATATTAGGAGTAATATTTATACTGGATTGACCCGTTATGAGAATACTACATAGAATGTTATGCAAAGTGTCATAAGTTATTCTCATGATGATAATGGTGTATACCACCCTTCGACCTGAAACCACTATGGACCCTAGATGTAGAGTCAAGTACTTTATTGCTGATCAAACGTCATCCGTAACTGGATGACTATAAAGATGGTTGATGGGTATTTCACAAAGCATGCTAAGGGACATGAGTGACCTAGATGGAATTTGCTCATCCTGCATAACAGGATAAATGTCTAAGGGCCCAATATTGAACTGGACAAGGGTGACACAGTGTATGCCTTGTGTTCAATATAGACATGAGGGCAAAAGGGTAATTGTACAACAAAAATATTATCACAGAAAAGGTTTGGTCAGATCACATGACATTTTCGTGACTTGGGTAACAGTGATGTGTTGCTAGATACCGCTCACTGTTTATTATATTAAATGTGTGATTTAATATAATTGCCAACGTCGCGAAAACCTACAGGGTCACACACATAAGGACAGGTTGATGAGAGATAGAATAAATAAGGAACACCGTAAGGTACGGTGCACTTAAGTGTAATACGGAAAGTGGTAAGGTACCACGTGGATAAGTGATATATGGTACATCATAAGGTATGATGTCCATAAGCTTAATTGGGCTTTTAGCTTATAGCCTTAATTGGGCTTTTAGCTTGTAGCCCACACGAGTGATTCTATAAATAGATCCCTTGTGATGAAGCAATTTCACTTGATGCATTTTCGTTTTTGACTCTCTCTCTCACTCAAGGTTTCCGTTCGTGATCAGCTAGCACTGTGACCGGAAGCGATCTGTTCGTGTGGACTGAGTAGAGGCGTTGTTCTTCATCAACGCTCGTGATCACGACATCAAATGTCTGAATCGCCACAAGAGGTAAAACTTTCTATCACTGACCATGCTCATTCGTAAGGATCTCTAAAGGAAAATTTTATATTCCGCTGCGCCATTGGTCGCGATTTTCCTTCAAAAGATGCCATCGAAGAAGTGTCAATCGCATAAGAGATTCCTTTGCGAGAACCCGTGTACCTGTTGTTGAGGAGGACTTCGCTGGGGAATGTTAGTCTCTGTCTTGAGAGAAATAGAGTTTTAGGCGCTTCAGTTGTCCGTTACTCTACTGGGGAATAATTCCGGTTTGGGAAGCGGAAGTGAACTGCGTACCTGGTCGAGGTATATGTTGCACCGCAAATTACTGGGGAAATGCGAAACCAAATGTGTTCGATCAGGCCCAGGTCTTACAGTGTTGTGGAATGCTGTCTAGGGATAAGAGAGGAAGAACCCGGATAGTAAGGTTAGGAGAAGGAACCTGGATAGTAGGGTTACTTCGATCTGAAAGTCTGGATGGTAGGGCTTGAGAAGGAACCTGGATAGTAGGGTTACTTCGAGATAAATCCTGGATGGTAGGGTTACTTTGAGATGAAAGCCTGGATAGTAGGGCTGTGAGAAGGAACCTGGATAGTAGGGTTACTTCGAGATGAAAGCCTGGATAGTATGGCTGTGAGAAGGAACCTAGATGGTAGGGTTACTTCGAGATGAAATCCTGGATAATAGGGCTTGAGAAGGAACCTGAATAGTAGGGTTACTTCGAGATGAAAGCCTGGATAGTAGGGCTGTGAAAAGGAACCTGGATGGTAGGGTTACTTCAATATGAAAGCCTGGATAGTAGGTCTACTTCGAAATGAGTTTGGGTAAAACTGCAGAGGGAAACTGGGTATTAAGGTTGTTCTCGTTACGCCAATGATTACTCTATTTAGCTTCGAGTGTTGATCATGGACTTGCTTGAAATTGTTGATAATAATTGTCTTTCCTGAAATAAACACAGGGTTAGTTATGTGATGCATGAGATGCATTGTATGCTGACGTTCTCAAAATAAATGAGACTATGTTATATGTGATGTATGCATATGTCATGATGTATGAACATGAAATGTTGACATGATAATTTGAGTATGGGAAAATAAATCCCTGATTGCTATGAAAACCATAGTTCCTCCATCTCTGTTGGGGATCATGAACAAAGATGACCGTGCTGGGGATTTGTCCCTCGACTGGTAAATATTCTTCTGGACGAGATTCTGTCTGCGGATAACTCTACGGGGAGTAACTTCGTTGAAGAGGAGATAATTTGTTGATAGATCTACTGACTTGGAGATATAACTCAACTGGGGTTGAATTTCTGTTTCTGGTGATAAACAAACTTTGCTTGAGGAAATTTTTGCCGACTCACTCACGATTGGGAACCTCGGCTGGGGAGAGTTGTGTCCTGTTCGGAAAAGCTAACACCACTGTCTTTGGATACTCTTTATTATGTGGGGAATACTGGTACCATTGCTCATATTCTCAAGCTGGCTCTATCCCTGTACCTGATGGACAGAGTAACTATACAATTTTGGACAATTCTTGTTTGTCCTTGTTCCTAGAATTACGAGTAATCGTCTTTTGTTTCTCATGTAAGTATTCATGAGCAACAATTATTTTCAAATGCATATATCAAAATTAAATCATGGACGTTCTTGCAAAGCAAAATAGAAAAGAAAAATAAATTGGAATTTCTTGTGAAAATGAATTATATTGATTTTGAAGTTGGCCTGTAATAGGCATTTTTGTACAAAGAGGTTGGCGTCCTAGTAAGAGAACACCGCCGAAAGATAGAAATTACAATTTGTGTAAAAGAAAGAAAAAATAGCTATGTGAAACAATCCCATCGAGTTTCAACTCTACTATTGCCTTTATATCTTCGAGCGTCTCATCACTTTGCTGCTTGGTTGAAGGTGGATCAGATTGATTGGCGCCATCTGAGCTTGATAGTCGATAAGTCTGGCTGCGAGGTGATCCAATGAGACATAGTGTTACTCTTTGATCCCTAATTTTTTCCTGAACCGCCCTTTCGGGTTTTCAGTGTATCGGGATACCCTTTTTTGCCCAAGTCGCCTTTTCAGGTTTTCGACTTGCCGTGTGTACAGGTTTTTTCATTTTCATCCCTTACTTTTTCCCGAACCCTTTTGGTTCGCCGGGAAGCCCTTATTTTTTCCTAGGCCAGTCAATCCTAGCGGGTCTTTGATTATGCATAGTATTTTTTCACTATGTTTGCATTGACGGGGTGAGGAAGCTCGTCACCATCCATGGTGGTTAGAATCATAGCTCCTCCCGAGAAAATGTTCTTAACCACAAATGGCCCTTCGTATGTGGGGGTCCATTTGCCCCTGGGATCACCTTGTGGTAGTATGATGCGTTTGATCACTAGATCCCCGACTTCATATTCTTGACGTATGACTTTCTTGTTAAAAGCCTTGATCATTTACTTTTGGTACGCCTGACCATGACAGATAGCAGTAAGTATCTTTTCATCGATCAGATGCAGTTGGTCAAGTCGGGTCTGGATCCAATCATCCTCATTCAAACCTGCATCCTTCATGATCCTGAGAGAGGGTATCTGGACTTCAATGGGTAGGACTGCCTCCATGCCATACACCAAAGAGTAGGGTGTTCCCCCTGTCGACGTCCGTGCTGAGGTACGGTACCCATGAAGAGCGAATAGTAACGTCTCGTGCCAGTCTTTGTATGTCACCGTCATCTTCTGCACAATCTTCTTGATGTTCTTGTTAGCCGCTTCAACATCCCCATTCATCTTCGGCCGGTAGGGAGAAGAGTTATGATGTTGAATCTTGAACTGTTTGTAGAGCTCAGTGATCATTGTATTGTTGAGATTTGTACCATTGTCCGTAATAATCCTCTCTGGTACACCATATCGACAGATCAGATTGTGTCGGATGAACCGTGCCACGAAGTTCTTGGTTAGTGTAGCAAAGGAAGCTTCCTCAACCCACTTTGTAAAATAATCAATAGCCACCAGAATGAAACCATGCCCGTTAGACGAAGTAGGTCTGATCTCGCCAATCATGTCGATGCCCCACATTGCAAAAGGAAAAGGAGTTGTCAAAACATTCATGGGAACCGGAGGTACATGCACCTTATCAGCATAGACTTGGCACTTATGACAGGTTCGAGAATATTGATAACAATCGGCTTCCATAGTGGACCAATAATATCCTGCCCGTAGGATTTTCTTCGCCATGGTATGTCCACTGGAATGAATTCCGAAGGTACCTTCATGTAACTCTGCCATGATTCTTTCCACCTCGCTCTTGTCCATGCATCGCAATAAGGTTGAATCATGGTTACGCTTATAAAGGATTCCATTACTGATGAAGAACTTCGCAGTGAACCTTCTCAGAAACTTATTATCATTAACGGATGCCCCCTCAGGGTATTCTTGAGCCTCAAGATACCTCTTTACCTCGTGAAACCAGGGTTTATCCGCTACCTCTTCAGTCTCAATGTCACAGCAATATGCGGGTTCATCCAACCTCTCAATGGTAATCTGGGGAGCTTCATTGTCCCACCTGACTGTGAACATAGAAGACATGGTAGCTAACGCGTCCGCCAGCTGATTCTCCTCTCCTGGGAAGTGTTCAAAGGTTATCTCCTCAAAGTGTGGGAGCAACTTCAATACATATTCTTTGTAAGGAATAAGATTTGGGTGCTTTGTATCCCATTCGCCTTTGATCTGACTGATCACCATAGCAGAATCTCCGAATACACTCAAGAACTTAATCCTCAGGTTAATAGAAGCTTGAAGACCCATGATACATGCTTCATACTCCGCCATATTATTGGTGCAGTTAAAACATAATCGGGCGGTGAACGGAGTATGACAGCCTTCAGGAGATATAATTACAACGCCAATGCCATTACCCAATGCATTCGAGGCTCCATCAGAATACATAGAACATCGAGATTCCTCCTCGGGTCCTTCATTCGGTCCAGGTTCTTTACAGTCGGTTACCAATATGATATGCTCATACGGGAACTTGAAATTCATGGACTAGTAGTCATCCATGGCCTGATGCGCCAAATGATCCGCCAACACACTCCCCTTGATTGCTTTCTGGGTTGTGTATTGGATGTCATACTCGGTTAGGATCATCTGCCATCTTTCTATCCTTCCGGAGAGAGAGGGCTTCTCGAAAATATACTTGATTGGATCCATCTTTAATATCAATAGTGTAGTGTGAGTCAGCATATACTGTCTCAGCTGGCGAGCAGCCCATGCCAAAGCACAGCAAGTTTTCTCGAGCAATGAGTATCGGGTCTCACAGTCGGTAAACTTTTTGCTAAGTTAATAAATGGCGTCCTCTTTTTGGCCAGACTCGTCATGCTGCCCCAGCACACACCCCATCGAATTGTCCAGCACTGTCAAGTATAGTATCAAAGGTCTTCCTTCAACTGGAGGCATCAAAATTGGTGGTTCTTGAAGGTATTCCTTGATTCTTTCGAAAGCGGTCTGACATTCATCATTCCATTTTACCACTTGATCTTTCTTCAGCAGCTTGAAGATTGGCTCACAAGTAGCAGTCAGATGTGAAATGAATCTGGCAATGTAATTCAGACGTCCCAAGAAGCCTCTAACTACTTTCTCTGTGCGGGGAGCCGGCATCTCTTGTATGGCTTTTACCTTGCAGGGTCCACATGAATACCTTTGTCACTAACCACAAAACCCAGAAGCTTACCAGGCCTTACCCTGAAGGTACACTTGTTCGGGTTCAACCTCAACTTGTACGTTTTCAACCGGTCAAACAGTTTATGGAGATGATCAAGGTGCTCTTCCTCAGTTTGAGACCTGGTTATCATGTCATCAACATAAACCTCGATCTCGTGGTGAATCATGTCGTGGAACAAAGCGACCATGGCGCGCTAATAAGTTGCCCCAACATTCTTCAATCCGAAAGGCATTACCTTGTAACAAAAGGTGCCACACTGTGTAATGAAGGTTGTCTTCTCCATGTCCTCAAGAGCCATCTTGATCTGGTTGTAGCCAGAAAAACCATCCATGAAGGAGAATATTTTAAGCTGCATGGTGTTGTTGACCAAAACATCGATGTGAGGAAGTGGGAAATCATCTTTGGGGCTGGCCCTGTTCAAATCTCTGTAGTCCACACACATCCGTACCTTACCGTCCTTCTTAGGTACTGGAACAACGTTGGCAACCCACAGTGGATAGGAAGTGATAGCTAAGAACCCTGCGTCGAATTGTTTCATGACCTTTGCTTTAATTTTCTCTGAAATTTTGGGGCGCATACAATGAACCTTCTGTTTTACCGGAGGACAGTCTTCTTTAGTCGGCAAGCGATGAACCACAATATTAGTGTCTAAACCAAGCATATCTTCATAGGACCAGGCGGAGATCTCAACATAGTCGCGTAACATTTGTATCAACCGTTGCTTGACACTAGGCACCAGATTCACACCTATTTTGACCTCTTTCCTGTCTTCCTCTGTACCCAAATTCACTGACTCAACCGACTCTTCATGAGGCTGTATGGCCCTTTCTTCCTGTTGTAACAGTCTAGCAAGTTCTCCAGGCACCTCACAATCATCCTCACCTTCGTCCTCGGCTTGGTTGATCGGATTTTCTAAGTCATAATTGGCAGTAGCAGAGTCGTTATCAATGGGATCCATAGTGGATATGGATCTTCATTATGATACGCGAGTGTGTGTAAGAGAATAGCTGTTTTGATAAAGTGAGAGACAAAAAATAAAAAACAAGGAGCGTAAAATTTGTAATGCAAGAAACGTCCAATGTTTTATTAATGATATATGAAATGATAAATAATAATCCCTCACAAGCAGAGCCAAGGTGCCTCGGGCAAGGCACCGGGCCGAAAAGTTTCAAACTGTTTATTACAAATCTTGAAACAAAAAGTCAATTACTGCGGAATAAAAGAAACAAGTATGAAGTCCTTTGTCGTCTAGTTGTTCAGTCCACCATTGGTTGTTGGGTAGATCCAGCTGTCGATGTTTGAATCTTCTTCACTGTCTTCAATTGCATTAACTCCCCGATTGTTGATGCATAGAGGAGGTCTTCCAATCCGTGCGCGCCTAACATCCCTTTGAGCCCTTGTAGTAATGCCCAAACCAAATTTGTCAGTTTTGTGAGTGAAATCGGGGAGCTGACCCCAATTGGTACACCCACCTTCTTCAATTACAGCTCTGGCATCCTTGAGAGAAGCCATCTTTAGTGGAGGTTTGCTGGTAGCAACTTCAGTTGACGCCAAAGTCTGAGGGACCTCTTCAAAGTTCTGACAAGGGGTTTCTATGAATTCCCTGTCCATCTCCACGTAGCGGAAGGAATTGAGATGACTCACCATATACTCCTCTTCACCTCGTATTGTGACAATCTTCCCCTTCACCGGATATTTAAGCATTTGATGGAGCGTGGACGTAACTGCCCCAACCTTATGAATCCAAGGACGACCCAGCAAGCAAGAATATAATGGTATGATATCCATCACATAGAAGGTGGATGCAAAAGCCTGAGATCCAACTTTGACAGGGATGTCCACCTCCCGTGCACCATTCTTTTTGACCCGTCGAAAGCCCTGACCATAATGTTGCTCGGCTTTAGAATCAAACCTTCACAATCCAGACGGTCCAACGCTTTCTTTGGCAGAACATTCAATGAGGACCCAATATCTACCAGTACATTGGCCATATTGGTGCCCCTGCACTCGATCGAGACGTGCAAAGCATCATTATGATTTCTCCCCTTAGCAGTCAGATCTGCATCTGAGAAACCCATCCCATTGTCGGCAGTCAGGCTAGCTACGCAATCTTTGAACTGATCGGCTGAAGTTTCCTGCGGTACATGTGCAGTTTTGAGGAATGCAATTAAAGCCTTTGCATGGGCTTCATAACACAACAACAAGGACAACATGGAGATTTTCGATGGGGTCTGCCCCAGCTGCTCGACTATGTTGTAGTCGCTTTTCTTGATTATTTTCAAAATTTCCTCTATCTCTTGTTTCGAGGTTTCTACAATGATCTTCTTAGGTGCCTCCGTCCGGGCAGGCTCACCTATGATTTCCTTGCCCCGAGTCCTATATGGCTCGGCGATAGGGGTTATAACTGGAGTAGAAACTGGGACAGTAGTTGATATACTAGCAGACGGAATGACAACGAGTTTATGGACAGTCGGAGGGGAAATCTCAGGAGAAAAGAGTCTTCCACTTCTGGTGACCTTGCTAGCCCCAACAATATTATTGATATCCGTATTGGCTTCTTCAGCCCTCAGATCTGATTTAACACCATGGTAATATATATCAGCACCGTAATGCCATGGGATAGCCTTATCTGAGGTATATGGGATGGGACCAGGAGCGGTGATTATTAATGGAGCAATTCTTGGAATGGGTGTAACCCTAACAGGTTTTCTCGAGGAAATCTTAGAAGGATTGGCGGAAATGGTTAGGATGGCAACATCTTCATACGGAATCATAGTCTTCTCAAACAAAATTTCTTTATTATCCATTAGGCGCTGGACACCTGACTTCAATAAACAGCAACCGGAAGGCAGAATTGAACATATGCGCCAACCTTCACCACAACCCAGAAATAAACCGGCTAACAACAAATTCTTCTTAACCGTCATCAAAGGAGTAGATATTTCTTCCACAGAGGTTACAAACGAATCGGTGTCTACAGCATTGACTCCACGACCATGTTTGGGCATAGGAGTTGTTATAACGTTGGGCTTTTCCGGAGCATCAAACTCAATCTCTTTAGCTTCCAGCAAATCTTGCACTTTATTTCTCAGAGCCCAACAATCGTTTGTATCATGGCCTGGGCTTTCCAAATGGTAGGCGCACCGCGCGTTGGGATTGTATCTGGGAGAAGCAGTGTTTAGATTCTTGGGAGCCTCTTTCAAGGTTGCCAAGTTGGATTTTAACAGATGAGGCAGAACTTCAGCCAGAGTCATGTTGATGTGGATAAACTGTTGTTGTGGTCTTTCTATTCTTTGTTGATTATTGCGTTGTGGAGTAATCGCGGGTCTTGGTATCACTACAGCATTTACCACTTGATGGTGTTCAGGTCATCTTTGGCCCCTCGGGCCATAGACTGCACTAGCTTCCTTCTTATCGGTGAAAGGCTTCTTTACTGCACTTGATGAAGCATCCTTCTGTATTTTACCACTTCGAATTCCAGCTTCTACTCTCTCTCCAGTCAAAATCAACTTAGTAAACCCAGATGACGAACTGCCGATCAGATGATTGAAAAATGGACCCGATAGCGTCCTTAGAAGCATGTCAACCAATTCCCTATCAGAAAAAAGGGGTTGGACTCTTCCAGCCAAGTATCTCCACTTTTGAGCATAGTCTTTAAAACCTTCACTTGCACCCATAGACACACCCTAGAGCTGAGTACGAGTGGGAGCAAGGTCGGCGTTATACTGATACTGCCTGTAAAAAGCAGCAACAAGGTCTTCCCAGTTTCGGATACTGGCTCCTTCCAACTGATAAAACCATTCAAGCTGAGTCCCTGACAGACTATCTTGAAAGAAGTGTACCCACAAATTTCTATCAGCAGTGTGGGTTGGATTTTTCTGACATATGAGCGGAGATGGAGTTTTGGACAGGATACTCCATCGTACTTGGCAAAACCCGGAGCTTTGAACTTATGAGGGATGACCACTCCTGATACCATCCCCAATTCTCCGAAGTCCAAACCAGGTATTTTCTGAATCTCCATAGCACTTAGACGGTCTTCTAGCTGCTTGTATCTATCCTCAGCATGAGTATATTGCTCTTCATCGTAATCCGTATCGTTATCAGAAACTGCTGGACTAGGGTCTTTTACTCTTTCTTGGTTCTCCCCGTCTTTGGATGAGGAGGTCAGATCAGCTGGTTGTCTCAACCTTTCTCTGAATCTTCTACCCATATTCAGAATACCGACCTTCTTCTTCTTCTTTTTCTCTTTCAGGATAAGGGTCTTCAGATCCTCTTTCCCTTTAGCCAGACTTATGAACATCTGTTGGAATTGGGTGTTCTGTGCTTGAAGATCTTTGATAGCTTGATCAGAAGACAATTTTGCTGTAATAAATAGCGAAGAAGATGAGAAACCTGTAGTGGTACCTGTAATGATGTGCATGATACTGGGACGCGCATGTAATGATTTCAAAGACTCTGGGAGATTTAAATTTGTAAATCAAAAAATAAACCAAACTTTATTAGCTTTATACTTTGAAAGGTTCAACATTGCCTTTAAGGCGTTACAAAGAAGTAAATAGAAAACAAATCTAAAACTAGAAAAGCAGAATCAAAAGTCCCATGGGCGCTTCCTATTTGTGCCGATGTAGTCATTGATCACTCTTTCTTCCTCGAGCTGCCTGGTGAGCTTCAAAATCTTCCTTTCTTGATCATGGTACTTTTCCCGGTAAGTATCCCTCTCATTCTTCAGCTGAATCCAAGACCTCTACAACTCCACAGGATCGGTGGGCATGTAAGGATAGAGAACCGTATAAGGAATGCCCTCTTCATTGGTGGGTTCTACAATCACTGGCAATACGGCTTCATAGGGAATCCCAAGCTTCGGGGCACGAGCTCGGACCCATTGGAGGTAAGGCTGCATAGGAAGGGAAGTCTTTGGTCCCAACTCTTGGGGGTCAGATCTGTTCACCATGCCCCAAGCTCGTATAAACCTCCAGAGGTTCTCCTTAACGTCCTTCTTGTAGTCAAATACAATGTCCTCAAGAAGTAGCTCATGGGGACCATCTCTCCGAGCACGACCAAACTGTCGCAAAGCTAGACAAGGATTGTAAGTTATACCCCCTCTGATTCCAAACAATGGAACGTTAGGGTATCCCCCACAACGGTCAATAATAGCAGTGTCTTCCATAGCCCGGGAACTCAAAAGAATATCTGTATGGGCAAGTGACATTATCCTGTAGGACCAACCTAAACCTTCTTCGTTCTTCATCACAGACTTAGGGAGGTGCGAAATAAACCACCTCGATAGCAACGGCATGCAACACATGAGAGTCCCTCTTCTTCACACGGTACGAGTATAAAGGGCATGCAAGATATCACCCAGCAGGGTAGGCACAGGATTGCGAGAAAGGAAAATCTTGACAGCATTCACATCTACAAAGGAATCCGGATTCGGGAAGAGAATCAAACAATATATAAGGAGAGCCAAGATATCCTCAAACGCCTGAAAATCCAAATTATCCCAGAATAGCTGAGCCTGGTCTATCAGAAATTTGGCTAGAAAACCTTCGACCATGCTTCATGTTTCCCAATTGGATACTATATCAGCCCGTTTCAAATGCAGAGCGGAGGAAATGTCTTCTGGTCTAGGAACTTCTTCCATACCTGTGAAGGGTACCTATTCAAGAATGGATATTCCCAATAGGTGATAGAAATCTTCCAAGGTGGGAACCAGCTGGTAATCTGGAAAGGTGAAGCAGTGATGCACAGGATCGAAGAACTTGAAAAATACACTCATTATCTGCTAATCAAGATTTGAAGTGACCAGGCTAAGAAGCTGACCATGTCTCTTAATGAACATAGAAGTCTCGGGAACTCTTGAGACTAGCTCTTTAAGTTGGGCAGGTATTTGCACAAAGTTGACTCAGATGGTATTTCTGCGCACGGAAGCCATAATATGCAAAACAGAAAAAGATAAATTCCCTTGGTCTTTCAAATGGTTAGTATAATGAAACATGAATACCATGTTATGATGCATGATGTCATGGTAAACCACAGGTATAGAAAACACTGATATTGCAAACACAGTCAAATCACACAAAACCCTTAGGTTTAAGGCTTGCACGAGGCCAAAGGTAATACCCTCTTGAAGTTAAGTTGGTTTCAACCTGTCCTAGAAAAAGTAATCGGGTTCTAGAGGATCTCAATATCACTGACCATCCTCCATCGGTCATGGTTTCAGCTCACGCAATCTTTTCTTGCAGCCGGAACTATCTCAAGAGTATGGTCTCAATGAGTGTAGCATCGAGTATCAACCAGTTCTCAGCTTTACACCGAGACCGACTATCTCACTACTTTCTAATGGCCAAGTTGGTCGATTAAAGGTTCTAAGGTCAGTTGATGCTTAATGACACCATGCAGAGGCCCCGTATTCTCCTCGTTTCTCCACAAGAGATACCGATACCAACCAATGTGCCACATCAACATAGTTACTGCTTCAACCATATCAGTCTACGCTGTACAGTTCCCTCACAGTCTATTGCTACTTACCTAAATGGTGTCCCTAGATCCGGGTTAGGATCTATAGTAACTCCCAAACAAAACCCTTAAAAGTAAAGCAATCAAAGCAATCAAGAGAAGTAATTATGATGAACTAGATCCTAAGGTATACCCCACTTATTTGTCCCCAGCAAAGTCGCCAGTTCCGTGATACGGTGGCAGAACCGACTGTTTCGAAATGCTGGTTTGCGTTTTGTGTTTGTAAAAATGTCGCGGTAAGAAAGAGTTTCCACCGACTTTTATTTCATCCAATCAGAAAGGAAAAAAGTACAGAAAAAATCCTTTTTCGAGATGTTTTTGAGTACAAGGGGTAGATTATAGAAAGGGAAGGTATTAGCACCCTTTCTATCCATGGTTTTCCATGGGCTCTTAGGTACTTGCTCATCTTTTTTTAAAATTTCTTTTGTGTGTGCTTTGTTTTCGAAAATGTTTGACTTCGTGGTAAGCCTTGTATCAGTCCTCAAAGGTGTGACGAAGTTGTTTTTGAAAATTTGTTTGAAAAGTATAAGTGTGAAAAGTTTTGATTTGAGCAAGTACCTACTATCATCTACCTACTCGAAAAAAGATCGTTTCTATTCTTTCTTCCTTTAGACAGCGCTATCCTACTATTAAGAAATAGGTAGCACCGTCGTTGGAATTTGTAAGGGTCAATCCGAAAGGGACGTAAAATCACTAAAGCAATATTAGGATGACTTAGTAATAACCCTAGGGTCTTAAGATCATCTTTGAGGCAACACTTCCGAGGCAACCTTTCTGAGGCAACATTCCGAGGGGACATTTGATCTTTGTTAGATAAGAGGGCAACCACTAAGACGCTCTATACTTAATGACCGTTTACCGAAGGCAACCGAATTGTGAGTATACCCTAAGAGTGATATGTGCGAGTGATCTGTTTTCAAATATTTAGTCTTTACACATTAGGATTTTCTAACTGTATTAATTTGTCATGCATTCTTGTCATACAATCCTATTAGCATAAATCTAAACAGTCAAATATTTGCGAGAATTAAAATGCGATAAAGTAAATCTACGCTATTACAAGGCTTCGGGGAGGGGATAAATTACATAGCCAAAAAACCCGTAACAGAAGATAAATAAAAGAAACTCCTAGATTAAACTATTACAAACCATGAACAGTTACATCAATATTGCCAAAATAAATAATAAGCGCGCGGCGAATCAAATGCGAGACGATTAGGGTTTTGACCCTTGACTAATCCTAATTGTAATTGATTAAAGAAAACATATTTTTTTGTCATTTTTGTTTATTTGAGAAAAATAGCAAAATAAAATTAAATCAAAAGTTTAACCTAATTCCTATTTGATTTTATTTATGAAAACAAATTATAATATCCCTATTTTTAAACTAGATTAAATTAATTTTAATGAAATAAAAATTACTAATCCTAATTTTGTGAATTATTGATTTTATGGGTTTTTTGTGAAACAAATCATTAGTTTATGAATTAAAGAAAAGATAAAATAGAAGAAGAAAAAGAAAAATAAAAGGAAGGAATAATGGACCTGTGATCAGCAGCTCTGGTTCTGGATGATGGATCCAGAAGATGACCCTCAGAAGATGGTATGCGCCTGATCTGATTCTGACCACTGGGTCCAGCAAATGATGGCCTTCAGAAGGTGAGGTGCGCTGGATCTGGCTCTGACTGCAGGATCCAAAAGATAATTCCTAGAGGATGCTTGATATGGTCATGACTGATGGATCCAGAAGATAATTCCCAGAGGATGCTTGACCTGGTTCCGCTGATGGATCCAAAAGATACTGAACCTCAGAAAGAGCAGGCGCTGGATCTGGTGAAAACAAAAAGAGAAGACGCCAGAAGCTCACGCCTGGAATCAAACCCAGAACAAGGAGCTTCTGACTTCCTTCTTCTGACCAACTGCGCTGGATATTAATTTATTAATACAATAAAAACAAACAGTATATATCAGAACAACGGGTTTCTGGCCAGAATAATGCGCCAGAATTTGAATCAGCCAATCAGGCTGTGACACACTATTGTCTTCTTCCATGGAATTGTCCTTTAAAGTTATGAACTTTTACCTATAGACATGGCGTTTTAGCTACAAACCTGTGCATTTCAAAAATTGTCCACAGGCAATATAAATGGCCATGATTGGTACCAATCAACTCGTTTCATCCTCATGAGTCCCATGGTACCAAAATCAACACCTAATTTTGCCTATCCTGCAAAGCCCTAATCAAGAACACAAAACCCTAGCCATGGTAACTTCATGTACAGGAATTAGAAATACAATTAAATGGTACTAAAAGTTTACAGACTCAATGACAAACACGATCATATCATTAAAATATGCAATGGATGAGTGAATAAATGAAAACGAATTTGAATTGGGAAGTAAGTCGTGATATCTATATCTTGCAATTCCAGGCGTGAGAGTGCTTCCAAATGATTGGAATTCCTTCTGGAGATGTCCAAGAGGCTATTGATGTCGTGAGAATGGTATGGATTGGCCTCTAATGTAGAAATTGAGTCACCACTTTTCTTGCAATTTTTATTGAGTTTTTCTCTCTTTGCACGACTGCCTCCAACCTCTATATGCCTTGGCTTGCTTCTGTATATGTAGTGGAACGCATTAGGTCAATGATAATGCATTGTATCTTTATCAATTATGGAGATTTGATTTGCTCTTTCAATGCATATGATTCCCTTCCAATTTTGATCAAATCCAATCTTTTCCAACCACATTGGCCTTGCACAATCTGATCTTCATTTGACAGCATATAATATCTTCTTTCAATGCAAAAGATCATCCCTAAAAATGCCATATATGATTTATTTGATTTTATTTGAATTTTAAATGAATAAAAATCAAAAATAAATTAAATAAATGAGTAAATAAAGTATGGAGGGTCCCATAGGTCGTGTACTATGTTAGGAATGAGATGCAAGAATAAAAAGTTGGTCCCATTTAGCAAAAGATGCAAATTTGAGCACATTTGACTTTTGGCAATTTTGCAAAAAAGGTCAACTTGGCCAATGCATAACTCTCTCAATTTTGACGCTAGAGAGGTTTTCTTAGACTTTTTAGAAATCTTAGGATGTCCTATAAGCAACCCTTTTTGTCTCATCTCAATTGAGTCTTCCATGTTCAAGTATGAAGCCTTAACTTAAAAGGTGTTTTTGTTGACTTTTCAAAATGAACTATAATGTCAAAATTCATATCTTCTTGTGAGTGAATATTTTGAACTTGGGAGCTGAAAATGAATTGTATAGAATTGCATCCTATTAAAAATGAGCTTTGTATGGGTCATTTTTGATAAAGTATGAGAAAGTTATGCTTGGTCAAAGTTGAGTTAACTTTTCCTACAAAACCCTAATTTAGCAACTTTTGGGTTTTGATGAATTGTGAGCAATCCTTGATGAATCATAATCAACCCTTGACCAAATGATGAATGATACTTCAAAATGAGGATGTTGACCAAAAATCTTGAAGTTTGACTGTATATGGGCCATAGTTTAATTTTGACCTAGCACAGTCGATTTTCAAGCATTTGAGCAATTGACTGAGCAAACTTCCTCTGCAAGGCTTGAAACTTGTCATGGATGATCTTGAGAACATATTAGGACAACTGTGATAATTTTGGATCCTTTGAACTCAAGCATCTTGATGCAAAATGAAACCCTAATTTGAGGTAGACTGCCTTAGGAGAGAGTTTGTTTGGTCAACCCTTAGACTTCCTTGAGCAATTTGAGGACCTCACTTGACTTGTATTGAGAAATATGGGAGGGAAAATTTTGGGGTACAACAGACGTGCATAGGGACCTTATCATGCTTGCCTTTTCTTCTACTTCTGGAGGAAAACTTCTAGAGCAGGTACATTTCTTCCTTAAAGCCATGTTGGGTCAATGGGAATGCCACTTTCCTTGCAAGCTTCAATAAAGTGCAGAATGATCTCAAGATGATCACCAGAGTTGAAGAGAGGAAAATATGCAATAGGGATTCTCCTTCTGGTGACAGTTTCTGACACATATGGAGTAGGTTCCACCAGAAGTTTGTCGATCAGCTCCCTTTTGAGCAGGTTCTTCCCAGTCAGAGCTTTTCCACAAGTGGGCTCCAATTCTACAAACAAATGTGTTTCTTCTAGATGAGCTATCAGACCATTCTCTGTTAGAATATCTGAGATTAATCTTCCCAGACGAATCCAATTTCTTTTAGACTTAGGGTTTTTTGACTCTTTCAGCTTCCCTGGTTTCCTTTACATGCGTCCAGAGATGGTTGAACAGAAGATAGGGCAGAATAATCTTCACATTTGTGCCAAGATAGAACATAAGATATTGTTGGTTAGCATTGATATAGTCAGGGGAACCGGTTTCCTTCCTGTGATGAATACAGCCATGAATTATTCTTTCCCATATTTTGTATTTGTTCTTCAAATCTCTGACCTTGTTGGATGCTTGCCTGGTAGAGAAAATCTCAGCATAAACTTTAGACATATCCATTCTTCCACTTGACATTCCAATAACACCATTACCTTCAAAACCTAGTAGCCTTCTTATGAGATTCTCAGTGATGGAAATCTCTTTGCCCATTACGAATAATAGAATGACCTTTAGTGAAGCGATGGCATGAATCTAGAATTCCTTGACAAGATGAGGGAACACTGGTCTAACTAGACGATCAAAGAAATGTTTCCACCCTTGGAACTCTATAGCCGGAAAAAAAATCAAACCCATTTGCTTTCAAATTTTTAAAATCAACCATTAGTTCACTAACCACTTCCAAGCTATCAACAAGGATGAGTGTTGTTCTCTCAGAAGTGACATATTTCTCTGCATGTTGAGATTTGCTTGAAGAAACAGGAATTCTTTCGGAATGGGATGAAGATGAAGCCATTTAGAATGCTTAGGTTTAGGATTTTGAAAAAAAAAAGAGAGAGAGTTTGCAAATACGCAGAAGCGATTGAAATTTTAGAGAGAGAGAGAGAGAGAGTAAAAAGTAAAAAAGGAATTTTGAAAAGTATTTATAGCTTATGAAAAAGAATTTTAAAGTAATAAAACAGTTAAAGAATTTAGAACAATTGAATAAAAAAATTAATCATTACAAGCAATTAATGAGATTTGACATTGAGAGGTGATAACGAGAAATCGTATCATATATTTACTATGAAATTAAACCGCTTTATATCGTATTGACCCGATTAACTCCCGAATACTCCGAGTTTTGTATGATTTTATGCAGGTACAACATATCTTAGCTCAAACTAGAAAGAAACATGAAATGTACAAGATTGCAGCCAAGACCAGAAGAGAAAAGATAAATCTGTCAAAAATCCAAAATTTGCTGCTATTACGGTCGTCACACCCTTGCCACGACCGTAAGACACTTCAGAAGCGTGTTACGACCGTCATGCATTGGCCACGACCGTAACACGCTATTTCATGGAATATGCACGTAACACACCAGCCACGACCGTAACAAGCATTTTATTAGTTATTTTGAACGTGCAGTACGTGGTCAAGTAACGAAGCATGCATGTGTGCCTTATTCTTCTCCAACGACCAAGACCACCTTCTCCTTATTTTTCTCAGCAAGCCAAGAATATAGCAACGTGAAATATAATCCCAACTGTATTCATTCTCTATAAATAGCTTGGACTTCAAAGAAGAAAGGACAAAGTTCAGTTCAGAAAATTCTTGCGGAAGCTCTGCCGATTTAAAACCCGATTCTATTTTCCGATATTATTTTGTTCTTGTTATTCCCTTTCCTTTCAGAACCTTTAATAGCATTTCCAACATCAGGAAATTGCTATTGTAGTTAGGATTTCTTTCAAGCCTCAGCATTTTGTTTATTTAATTTTCATTCCGACGTTCCGATCTTACCGGCTTGTGGAAGAAGGATCTAGGATACTATTGCTTTTCAGGTTTTTTTCGTATTCAATATAATTGCAATTTATTTATGTTAAATTTCTGTTCTTTATTTATAATGCATGTGTTATTGTTTTCTGATTTTATTTCCCGCATTTTAATTTCGAGCATTATGAGTAGCTAAATACCCGTAGTCGGGGTGTGATGAAATAACCGAATGAATTAATGTATTTCTAAGCTAAAACCTTAATTAACTTAATTTCTGGTCGTGACTTTTTATAATTAAAATTTAAGCTTTTTGTTACGAGAGTAAGGAAAGTAAAATAGGGAGAAATCAAGACCGCGAGAGTGTGAGGTTTTAACCGGATAGCTAAAGTTAGGCATTCGATTTAAATACAGCGAGAGCGCTTTAAAACGAATTAGATTTATTTAGTTTTCAAAAAGATGCTTTCTAAACACTTATGGGCTAGCGAGAGCAGACATTTGGCTTTAGGAGTATGATCCGAGGTAAGACCAAGAGAGTGTGAATCAAGGGTTTTTAAACTGATAAGTACTACAGAACAATTTAAGTTAAATATTTTTATATGCTTAGGTACAATTTAATTCGCATAGGTTCAAAACATTACACTCCGACCACTTTAATATTATAATTCTTTTAATTGAATTTAGTTTCTCCTTTAGTTTTAAACTTCTAAAAACCAAACGTGACAATTTCCGCCTTAGCTAAACTAACTTGTTTCATAACACTAGAGTGATTACGAAGTCCCTGTGGGTTCGACATCTTTTTATTACTACCGCGATAGACTGTGCACTTGCAGTTAAGATACCGTTAGACACATTAGGTCAATCGCACATCAAGTTTTTGGCGCCGTTGTCGGGGACTTTAGTTTAGTCACTAGTGTATTCTAAAAACAACGATGTCTAGACTAGGGCAACTTTTTATATTTCCCTCTGTTGTATGCCAAACACTCGTTCTCGAAGCGAGCCTTTGCATCTACAAATTAACGATATCGAGCGTTACTTGAGATTAAGACGTCGAATTCAAGAATACCGATCTCTCAACAATCTTCCTCCGACTAAAATTCCTGATATCTCGTTACCAGAATTTATCGAAGAATCGACAATGGCTGACGTACCAAATCCGCCTCGCGCTCTTAAGGACTACGCAGTTCCTTCGCAAGCGGAACCTCACAACAGCATTTCCACTCCTGCTATTGATCGAAACGATTTCGAGATGAAACCTTCGCTTTTATCCGCCGTTCAGCAGAACCAATTTTATGGATCTCCTACTGACGAACCTAACCTACATCTGTCAGTGTTTGTGCAGTACGCAGACACTGTAAAAGCGAATGGTGTAAACCCCGAGGCGATACAATTGCGCCTATTTCCTTTTTATTTAAGAGACAGAGCCCGAACCTGGCTCCAATCTCTTCCTTCAAATTCAATCACCACATGGGATGAATTGAAGAAAGTCTTCTTGGCTAGATATTTCCCACCAAGCAAAACTGCTATGCTTAGAGCTAACATCAATGGTTTTAGACAAAAAGATAACGAATCACTTTTCGAAGCATGGGAACATTACAAGGATATGATTAGACTCTGTCCTCATCATGGTTTAGAAGAATGGCTAATCATTCATACGTTTTATAACGGTCTCTTGTATAACACAAGATTGACTATAGATGCCGCTGTTGGTGACGCATTGATGGATAAACCATATGTCGAAGCAAATCAACTTATCGAAAGTATGGCCCAGAACCACTATCAATGGGGAAGCGAAAGAGCTAATGTGGAGAAATCCCAAACCAAAGGTGGAATGTCTGAAGTGAATATTCTGGACCAATTCAATGCTAAAGTGGAAGCTCTTACCCAAAAGTTAGAAAACCTTACCACTACTCCTGCAGCTACCGTAGCTGCAGTTGTCCAAACATGCGATCTATGTGGTCTTCAATCACATCCTGCTCCAGAATGCCCACTTCTAACGGGAGTTCCAGCTGAACAAGCAAATTACGTACAAGGGAACCCTTATAGCAATACCTATAACCCTGGTTGGAAAAATCATCCGAATTTTTCATACAAAAGTAACAACGCGTTATACGCACTTGGACAAGCTCCTGCCACACAACTCGGTTATCCAAAAGCTAACCCAAATTATCCTGGTAATGGACCTAATACTCCTAGGAAATCTAACCTAGAAATCATGATAGAACACTTCATTGCTTCCCAAGCTCAGACTAATAAAGACGTTATAAATCAGAATTTACAGACTAATGAGCAGATAAAACAATTAACTAGCAAAGTTGATGCTTTAGCCACCCATAACAAGATGCTGGAGACGCAAATTTCACAGGTAGCTCAACAACAAGCACCTACTGCAGCACCGGCTGGTATTTTTCCTGGTCAACCACAGCCCAACCAAAAAGGACATGCTAATGCTGTGATACTGAGAAGTGGAAAAGAACTCGACAAACCTGTTGACCCAAGACTAGAAAGTCCAGCCATGTACCAAAAACAGAGCGAGCCGACTGAAAAAGCCAATGAACCTAAAGAAAAAGAAAAGGAAAACGAAACTCAAGAGGCAGTGGAGCAAGAGAAGCCTTATGTACCTCCACCACCTTATAAACCACCAATTCCGTATCCTCAGAGACTTACAAATTCCAAAACGATGGGCCAATTCAAGAAATTCGTTGAACTTCTGAAACAACTCAATATCACAATACCTTTTACAGAAGCCATCACTCAGATGCCCTCGTATGCTAAATTTCTCAAGGAAATTCTATCTAACAAGAAAAAGATAGAAGACAACGGAACAGTTACACTCACTGCCGAGTGTAGCGCGATCATTCAAAATAATATGCCTCCTAAGTTAAAAGACCCAGGTAGTTTCTCTATACCTTGTAATATTGGAAATTTTGTCATAGACAAAGCTCTATGTGACTTAGGAGCAAGTATTAGCGCCATGCCCCTATCTATCTGCAAAAATCTAGAGATGGGACAACTCAGACCCACGAAAATGTCCGTTCAATTAGCTGACCGATCAGTTAAATACCCTGTAGGTATACTGGAAAACGTTCCAGTTAGAATAGATCAATTCTATATCCCGACTGATTTCATCATCATGGACATAACCGAGGACTCAGTTACCCCTATCATATTAGGAAGACCCTTCCTAGCCACCACCGGAGCTATAATTGATGTAAAGAAGGGCAGACTAACATTCGAAGTTGGAGAAGAAAAAGTGGAATTTATCCTTACTCAATTCTTACAAGCACCAACCATGAACGACACATGCTATCTTCTAGATGTCATAGACGAGTGCGTAAGAGAGATGGAAGCAGAACAGACGAAATATTCTGAGATAATGGAAATCTAAACCCCTCCAATATTCGAAAACAATGACAGTCTAAACGAAAGCTTAGCACTCACGCCCGATCATATGCCATGCCCGAAGAACCCCAGTGTAGAATTGAAAATCTTACCTAAGAATCTAAGATACGAATTCCTTGATACCGAACACACGCGACCAGTAATAGTAAACTCCACCTTAGGAAAGCTCGAAACTAAAAAACTTTTAGACGTCCTAAGGAGGTACCCAACCACACTAGGTTATAACATATCTGATTTGAAAGGAATATGTCCTTCAATTTGTACGCACCGTATTATGCTAGAAGAGAATTGTAAAACCTCTAGAGAACCTCAAAAAAGGATTAACCCGATTCTTAGCACTGTAGTCAGAGATGAAATTACAAAGCTTATGGAAGCTGGAATCATATACCCGATCTCTGATAGTAAGTGGGTGAGCCTAGTACATGTGGTGCCCAAGAAAGGAGGTATCAACGTTGTTAAGAACGCAAAAGGCGAACCAATAACGCAAAGAGTAGTCAATGGACATAGAGTGTGTATAGATTATAGAAAACTAAACAAAGCCACTTGTAAAGACCATTTTCCTCTACCCTTCATAGACCAAATGCTAGAACGGTTAGCCAAACATTCCTATTTCTGCTATTTAGACGGTTACTCCGGATTCTTTCAAATTCCCATTCACCCTAACGATCAAGAAAAGACTACTTTCACGTGTCCGTATGGAACCTTCACATATAGACGAATGCCTTTCGGATTGTGTAATGCCCCAGCGACCTTCCAATGATGTATGATGTCAATCTTTACAGATTTTATAGACAACATCATGGAAGTGTTCATGGATGATTTCTCAGTGTGCGGGGAATGTTTCGAAGGATGCCTATCAAACCTAGAGAAAGTCTTAGAAAGATGTGTAAAAGTAAACCTCGTGCTCAATTGGGAAAAATTCCATTTCATGGTCAGAGAAGGAATCGTACTAGGACATGTCATATCCAATTAAGGGATTGAAGTTGACAAATCCAAAATAGAAGTCATAAAAGAACTTCGACCACCTAAGACCGTTAGAGAAATACGAAGCTTTTTAGGACACGCCGGTTTTTACCGGCGATTCATTAAAGATTTCTCAAAAATTACTAAACCACTTACCGGTCTGTTAATGAAAGACGCTGAGTTCGTATTCAACGATGATTGTCATAAAGCGTTTGAAACTATAAAATCATCCCTTATCACCGCACCAATCATGAACCACCCGATTGGAATTTACCCTTCGAAATCATGTGCGACGCGAGTGATTACGCTGTAGGCGCAGTTCTTGGACAAAGGAAGGACAAGAAACTACAAGCCATTTACTATGCTAGTAGATCGCTAGACCCAGCCCAAATGAACTACGCCACGACTGAGAAAGAGCTATTAGCAGTCGTCTTCGCGCTTGACAAATTCCGTTCCTATCTAGTAGGAGCGAAAATCATCATCTACACGGACCATGCTGCTATAAGATATCTATTAAATAAGAAAGATGCAAAACCAAGGCTCCTCAGATGGATCCTACTTTTGCAAGAATTTGACTTAGAGATTAAGGATAAAAAAGGGACCGAAAACGTCGTAGCGGATCACTTGTCAAGATTGGAAGATATAAAACCCGAACAAGTGCCAATTAACGACGATTTTCCATATGAACAACTGATATCCCAAATAAGGAGCGACCTGGCTCAGTTAAACCTAAACGAACCAAAACCCAAGGAAGCCGTAAAAGCAATCCATACAACCATGGGACTGCCATGGTATGCCGACATAGTTAACTATCTAGCTGCAAACGCGCTCCCACCAGACCTTACCTACCAACAGAAAAAGAAATTCTTCCACGATCTCAAATAATACTATTGGGACAAACCCTTACTGTTTAAAAGAGGACCAGACGGAATCTTCCGTCGATACATACCCGAAGAAGAGATAGAAGATGTCATTTCCCACTGTCATTCATCTCCTTAAGGGGGAAACGCAACAACTTCCAAAACTTGTGCAAAGATCTTACAAGCCGGCCTATTTTGGCCTAATCTATGGAAAGATGTCCACATCGCTGTTAGAAATTGCGATCGGTGTCAACGCACCGGTAATATTTCAAGACGCGATGAAATGCCTCAAAGAGGAATCCTAGAGGTAGAAATCTTCGACGTATGGGGAATTGATTTCATGGGACCCTTCCCATCTTCTTTTGGAAACAAATATATACTCGTCGCGGTTGATTATGTTTCTAAATGGATCGAGGCCATAGCCTCTCCTACAAATGACACACGAGTGGTAATCAAACTCTTTAGAAACATAATCTTTCCAAGATTCGGTGTACCGAGACTCGTCATTAGTGATGGTGGCTCCCATTTCATCTCAAAGATATTCGACAAATTACTATTTAAGTATGGAGTGAAACATCGTATAGCGACACCATACCACCCACAAACCAGTGGACAAGTCGAAGTCTCAAACAGAGAAATTAAGCAGATCTTAGAAAAAACTGTAGCCACATCCAGGAAAGATTGGTCATCAAAGCTCAACGAAGCTTTATGGGCCTATAGGACGGCCTACAAGACCCCTATAGGAACTACACCCTTCAAGCTCGTATATGGAAAATCCTGTCACCTCCCAGTAGAATTAGAACACAAAGCGTATTGCGCAATTAAAACGCTCAACATGAACTACACTGCTGCGGGAGAAAAACGAGTCCTGGATTTAAATGAATTAGAAGAATTAAGATTAGATGCTTATGAGAATGCTAAAATATACAAAGAGAGAACTAAAAAATGGCATGATAAGCGTTTATCTAGGAAATAATTTAGTGTGGGAGATGTCGTACTATTATTTAACTCAAGACTTAGGCTCTTCCCTGGTAAATTAAAATCTAGATGGTCAGGTCCGTATGAAATTACAAAAGTGTTCCCTAGCGGAGCAATAGAAATTAAGGGTAGAAATACTGACCCGTTTACAGTAAATGGGAAGCGGTTAAAACAATACAATAACATTGAAAATAGAGACTATACGAATAGTCTAAGACTTTTAGAATTGCCCAATATTTCACCCGAATAATTTGCTGCTAGGCACTATGTCAGGCTTTTGACGTTAAAAACAACGCTTAGTGGGAGGCAACCCACTTATTTGTTAATTGTTATTTGTTTCTATTTATTTATTTATTATACTTTTCGTTTTTGCATTTATTCCTATTTAAGTTTTATTTTTCATTTTCTTTCTTTTGTTATAATTTTCATAAAACTGCTGCTGATTTCAAAATAATTTTAATTGCCACAGGATTTCTGAAAAGTTTTTGTTTCTCTTCTACCTTCTCTCCTGACTTGTTTCCCTGACTAACACTAACCATGGAACCAAAACCACATAATTTCTTGGAAACCACCTTTAGGGGTAGAAACCAGAAGAGAAAATTCAAGGAATTATCAAAAAGAAACATTGGTATGACACTTTATTATGATGAACCCACTATGAATGCTTTAGGTATATTGGATAGTATTCTGTACTTGTTTAACCAGCTGGGGTGGGAAAAAGCCCAAATTAAGAATAGGTTTGTCACCTACCATGAGCTCAACTTTGAATTTCTAAGCTCACTAGTCCATATACCCGAACATGGAAAAGGAACCCGAAAAGGATTTATAAGTTTATGTCTCTTTGGCATTGATTTTGTTTACACTCATAAGGAATTAGATGACCTGTTAGGATTCCCTAGCAGCCCTTTTGCTTACTCTACTACCCAGGTTGAACTGATGGATATTGAGCTAGATTACTTTTGGGGGACTTTAACTGGTAATTATCACCCTGATCCGGATAACATGGATAATGATGAGATACATAACCCTGCTATCCGTTATTTTCATAAGATTCTAGCCCACACTGTATCTGGGAAAGAGGAGAACTGTACTGCAGTGTCTAAGGACGAGATATTTTTACTATATTATATGAACCAAGGCCAACCCGTTAATGTCGTGCCATTCCTAATGCAAACCTTTTACCGCATTATTGATAACCCTGATGAACCAATCATCATAGGTGGCCTGGTCACAATGATTGCAAATTCCCTCGGCCTTAGATACTAGCTGAATAGGTGCCCACATTTTGGTACGATTCGTCCTATGAATATTGATTTTTGCTTTGACCGCCGTATAATAGCAAACCATGATCATCCACCTTATGAGTATTTAATAAGAGATGAAGTTGTAAACCTATTCACCCTTCCAAACCATAACAAAGTAAGTGTCCATAACCGTGATAACTGGCTTTATGAGCTAAACCCACCCGACCACCCTCCTACACCTGAGACACCACAAGATTATCAAATTTATGATGATGTTATGTCCGACATGGGTGACCCTGAGGCTCCTCCTGGTTACTACGAAAACTTAAACATGGAAGAGGCCGATGAAGCCTCTGAACCAACCAAGAAGGATTACACTGATAATCTGAATAAAATTGTTACCACACTTGATACCTACCAGACTAACATTAATGGAATAAAAGACGAAATAAAAAGCATGTGTCTGGAGATAATCGGATTAACTGACATAACTGTGGAGCAATTTTATCACATTCATAATACACTCGAAGACATAAAAGAAAAGCTTGGATGAACTCACAAAAAGCAGCTCTAGTTTTATATTTCCTTTTGTTTTGTTTCTCGGAAGTTTCCCATTTTCGCATATTTTCAGTTTCGTTTTAATTTGGAACAAATTTACTTTTATGTAGTTTTTGAATTTCTGGTGTTGAACAAGCAAATTTATGGAATCAAAGTTTCAGTTATTTAGTATTCATTTGCTAGTTTCATTTATGCCAATTATAATGCTTTACATAAAATTGCAAGCTTCGCTCTGATCGATTGATGTTTTGATGTTTTGGAATATATATATTTGCATTTGCTTGGTATAACACTGAATGTATACTGCTATTGAAATGCCTCTGTGTAAAGATAGGATGTTGCAGAATTGGTACAGAACTGTCTGCTAAAAATTACATATTTTGCTGCTGTTATAACCGTCACAACCCCCTTACGATCGTCACACGCCTTTTAGCGTGTTACGACCGTAACACGGGTTATATCAGTAACCCCTATAGCAGACAAAAGCTCTTCTTCTTCAACCTTTCCCTCTTCCTCCACTACTTCAAAACCGTCCCACTACCTCCATCAATCCCCATTCACACCACTTAACTCACCATTATTCTCCACTAATTTTCAAACTTCCCATTACTTTCCCTCATTATATATACATCTCATAAACCGTATCCCTCACCAATTCCAACCCATAACCAACTCTCTCTAACACTATTGCATGCAAAAATGGCAAACGTAAACCAGCAAATTCCAGGCATCCACTTACGCGATGGTGAACAAGGTGAAACCCAACGCACGAAGTTCTTGAAGTTTCAACACCGAGGCCTCCATCCCACTAGGTACGTCGGCATTGACTGCCTCAGAGACCTTGGATTGCTTCAAAGTGTCCAACATCTCCTTGAAAATGTCAAC
Source organism: Vicia faba (assembly GCA_948472305.1). Taxonomy (NCBI): domain Eukaryota; kingdom Viridiplantae; phylum Streptophyta; class Magnoliopsida; order Fabales; family Fabaceae; genus Vicia; species Vicia faba. The sequence goes on along the minus strand of OX451735.1, from coordinate 614,802,150 downwards.
CTTTGGACCCTCTGTAGCCAGCCCCAACCCACGTACGAGAATCTCACTCTCGAGTTCCTCAGTTCCTTCTGCTACATCACTCCTAATGGTCCAACAAATCAACTTACTAGTGCGGTAAGGTTTCGCATTTTCGGAACCGAATACGACTTCTCTCATAATGCATTCGGTCGATTACTCGACTTCTGTACTGATGAAGGCGCTCACCTCCGTGTACCTGACACCTTCCATGAGGAATCCTTTAATCTATAGCATAGCCTGACCAACAACCGTGCTAGCTCCTACGATCACCTCAATGCCACCCAAATTCATAATCCCGCCATTCGCTATTTCCATCGCATCCTGTGCAACACCATTTTCGCAAGGGACAATAACCATAAGCTCAACTCCAAAGAGCTATTCTTTATGCACTGCGCATTCACCGATCAGAAAATCAACGCCGCACCCTTCCTCTTGGCCCATATTCATTCCATTTGCACTGGAGGCAGCAAACCTTTCTACTTAGGAGGGCTTGTCACTTCTATTGCCTTGGCTTTGAATCATGGCGACACCCTTGCCCATCTGCCCTCCAGAGCACCGGTTTTACTCACCTTGGACCATTGCAAATCTGCTCATCTCATTCACAAGCAGGACGACGGCAAGTTCAATCCAGTGATCCGAAACGTTGTTTATTCTAAAAAATTTCTGCCTTGCAGGGACCGTATCGATCCACAAAACCGAGCCAATTCGCTATTTGATGCCCCTGACGGCCATGCTCCCGTGCACGATGACCAGCCGGATGCTCCAACTGACGAGATCCAGGAGGAATTGGACCGCAAAGCACCTACTCCCGACATTCCTGAGTCCTCTTCTGCACCACCTACTTTCACTATGGAGGACATCCTCAGAGCCCTCCATCAGCAAAATCAGATGGGTGTAGCTCTTGAATGGAAGCATCAGGAGCAGTATGACACTTTATATGCATAGAACATCCAAATTCTGAGCGGCCAGCACAACGTCAACGAGAAGCTGGACGAGGTTTTATCTGAGCTTAACGCCTTACGGATGGAAGTAACCGCTCTTGGCTCGCATGATACCGACCTTGAAGCCACACCTACCCGACGCTCCCGCACCCGAAGCAGAGGCAGAGGCCACCAGTAGTTTTCTTTTGTTTTTGTTTCTGTATTTCATTCATTTCCCTTTCTGTATCGTTTTTCTATTTGTAATCCTTCCTACCATATATCATGACATTGCGACAATGTCTTATATAGTGTGGGAGAGGAACTATGCTTTTTATTCCGCATTTTCTTCATGTTGCAAATTCTAGTAATTTTATGGTAATTTTATGATATTTTCAAGTTTTTCAAGTTTTCCCCGTATTATAAGCCATACCAAAAAAATTCTCTGTTCGCATAGCTCGACATACCTACCTTAAACGGAAACCTAGTTAGGAAGACGATAACGAGTAAAAAAAATCAATACGATTATGACACCGCAAACATCCTGCTTATGCAACCCGTCTAAACAAAACGTTATACGTACACCTCGATTTTTAAGTTCTTAAGTAACCCCTAGTAGTTTATACTAGCAGTCAGCACCGTCTGGATACAAACCACGTGGGGAGCCGATGAATATAAGTGTTTGATGCCTAATCAATGAAACACCCTTCTCATCTCGATGCTAAGAAAAGAAAATCTTGTGCCAAAAGACAAAGATCGCATACGATACATAAGTATAAGAGAAGAAGTCCATTATTGGTTGGTTCAGAGGTATCTGGTTCTGAACTTGGTAGGGCGTGCTACGGCTCGATCCCCCGCAACCTCCAATTTGGAAAAATATAGGGTAACCACATCCGTGTACCAGACCCCGTGACAAAAATAGGATCAAAGTCACTAACCGGCTACTCCACTACGTGCGTGCAAAGACAAAGGGCTTAATGTGATTGCGCCAGAACGAAACCGGGCGAAAAAGCACGAGAGGATCGAGGTTGAAATGTGACGAAACGATTAAGCGGTTTGTTAAAGTGGAAATACGCGACTCAATTGTGTCATTGGCGTATCACTAACGTTTTACTCAAGTACCGGCCGATTGACGATTGGTTTTATGTGTTTTATCTCGAAAATCAAAGGTATGTCGTGCATGTGCGCCTAATGAACACTTGTCCAATTTTTACGACTATTTGCTTGAGGATAAGCAAAGGTTTAAGTATGGGAGGATTTGATAACGAGAAATTGTATCATATATTTACTATGAAATTAAACCGCTTTATATCGTATTGACCCGATTAACTCCCGAATACTCCGAGTTTTGTATGATTTTATGCAGGAACAACATATCTTAGCTCAAACTAGAAAGAAACATGAAATGTACAAGATTACGGCCAAGACCAGAAGAGAAAAGATAAATCTGTCAAAAATCCAAAATTTGCTGCTATTACGGTCGTCACACCCTTGCCACGACCGTAAGACACTTCAGAAGCGTGTTACGACCGTCATGCATTGGCCACGACCGTAACACGCTATTTCATGGAATCTGCACGTAACACACCAGCCACGACCGTAACAAGCATTTTATTAGTTATTTTGAACGTGCAGTACGTGGTCAAGTAACGAAGCATGCATGTGTGCCTTATTTTTCTCCAACGACTAAGACCACCTTCTCCTTATTTTTCTCAGCAAGCCAAGAATATAGCAACGTGAAATATAATCCCAACTGTATTCATTCTCTATAAATAGCTTGGACTTCAAAGAAGAAAGGACAGAGTTCAGTTCAGAAAATTCTTGCGGAAGCTCTGCCGACTTAAAACCCGATTCTATTTTCCGATTTTATTTTGTTCTTGTTATTCCCTTTCCTTTCAGAACCTTTAATAGCATTTCCAACATCAGGAAATTGCTATTGTAGTTAGGATTTCTTTCAAGCCTCAACATTTTGTTTATTTAATTTTCATTCTGACGTTCCGATCTTACCGACTTGTGGAAGAAGGATCTAGGATACTATTGCTTTTCATGTTTTTATCATATTCAATATAATTGCAATTTATTTATGTTAAATTTCTGTTCTTTATTTATAATGCATGTGTTATTGTTTTCTGATTTTATTTCCCGCATTTTAATTCTGAGCATTATGAGTAGCTAAATACCCGTAGTCGGGGTGTGATGAAATAACCGAATGAATTAATGTATTTCTAAGCTAAAACCTTAATTAACTTAATTTCTGGCCGTGACTTTTTATAATTAAAAATTAAGCTTTTTGTTACGAGAGTAAGGAAAGTAAAATAGGGAGAAATCAAGACCACGAGAGTGTGAGGTTTTAACCGGATAGCTAAGGTTAGGCATTCGATTTAAATACAGTGAGAGCGCTTTAAAACGAATTAGATTTATTTAGTTTTCAAAAAGATGCTTTCTAAACACTTATGGGCTAGCGAGAGCAGACATTTGGCTTTAGGAGTATGATCCGAGGTAAGACCACGAGAGTGTGAATCGAGGGTTTTTAAACTGATAAGTACTACAGAACAATTTAAGTTAAGTATTTTTATATGCTTAGGTACAATTTAATTCGCATAGGTTCAAAACATTACACTCCGACCACTTTAATATTATAATTCTTTTAATTGAATTTAGTTTCTCCTTTAGTTTTAAACTTCTAAAAACCAAACGTGACAATTTCCGCCTTAGCTAAACTAACCTGTTTCATAACACTAGAGTCATTACGAAGTTCCTGTGGGTTCGACATCTTTTTATTACTACCGCGATAGAATGTGCAATTGCAGTTAAGATACTGTTAGACACATTAGGTCAATCGCACATCAAGAGGATGCGTGAGATTTAATCAAATCTGAGCAGTTACCTCGGAACGGCATCTCAATAGCAGTGCACGCATGCGTGACCTTTCAGAGTTGAAACACGCATTCAACTTCTGAGGATAGCGTATGACAGCTGTTTTAATGTAATGAACTTCTGAACCATTTTTGTAATGAAACGTTAGACACATTTCAAAATATTATAGATGGTTTCTGAAGTAACTCCTCTTCTAACTTCTGAAGAGTTGTTAATGAGAACATTCATTCAGAACATTCTGAAAACATATATAGAAAAAAAAATTCATTCAAGACAAAGGTCCATACTGATATTTTTCAGAATGAATTTAAATTTATCTTCAAAAAGAGGTTTAGTAAAAATATCAGCCCATTGATGGTCTGTGTCTACGAAGTTTAAACTTAAAATTCCTTTCTGAATATAGTCCCTTATGAAATGATGTTTAATTTATATATATTTTGCCTTAGAATGTAAGATAGGATTTTTTGAAAGACAAATAGCAGAGGTATTATCACAGAAGATAGGAATCTTACTTTCATAGAAATGTTAATCTTCCAGTTGGCTCTTCATCTAGATCATATGAGTGTTATATCCAGCAGCAGATATATATTCTACTTCAGTTGTTGATAGTGCAATAGTGGCTTGCTTCTTGCTGTACCATGAGATAAGGTTATCACCCAGAAACTGACAGCTTCCAGAGGTGCTTTTTCGTTCTATTCTATCTCCAGTAAAGGTAGCATCACAATAACCTACTAGTTTAAACTCTTTGGATCTTCTGTAACACAGTCCAAGGTTAGTAGTACCTTTCAGATACCTCAGAATTCTCTTAACAGCAGGTAAGTTAGACTCTTTAGGATCTGATTAGAATCTTGCACATAAACATCCACTGAATAATATATATGGTCTAGATGCAGTCAGATAGAGAAGAGATCCAATCATACCTCTGTAGAGTTTCTGATCTACTTTCTTACTTACCTCATCTTTTCCCAAAATGCATGTAGGATGCATTGGTGTCTTTTCTTCTTTACTTTCTAATAGCTGGAATTTCTTCAGGAGTTCTTTAACATACTTTGTTTGATGTATGTAAGTACCTTCTGGAGTCTGATTTATTTAAATTCCCAGAAAGAATTTTAGTTCTCCCATCATGCTCATCTCAAATTCAGCCTGCATAGACTCAATAAATTCTCTTCCAAGAGAGACATTAGAAGTTCCAAAAATAATATCATCTACATATATTTGACAAATTAAAATGTCATTTTTAAGTGTTTTTATGAATAAGGTAGTATCCACTTTCCCTCTGGTAAAATTCTTTTCTAAAAGAAAGTTACTTAGACGTTCATACCAAGCTCTGGGAGTTTGTTTCAGACCATACATATACTTTTTCAGTTTAAAAACATGTTATGGATATTTTGAGTCATCAAAACCCGGAGGTTGATGGACATAAACTTCTTCTTCTATGTAACCATTTAAAAAATTCACTTTTAACATCCATTTGATATAATAAGATGTTATGTTGAACAGCAAAAGAAATTAATAATCTAATTGATTCTAACCTGGCGACTGGGGAAAAAGTTTCGTTATAATCAATTCCTTCTTGTTGACTATAACCTTGTGCAATCATTCGTGCCTTGTTTCTGACAACCTCTCCTTGCTCATTTAACTTGTTTCTAAATACCCATTTTATTCCTACGATATTGAATCCTTTAGGTTTTGGAACTAGATCCCACACATCATTTCTAAAAAATTGATTTAGTTCTTCTTGCATAGATAGGATCCAATCATTGTCTTGCAGAGCTTCCTCTATTGAGGTTAGCTCAATCAGAGAGACCAATCCAAACAGTGATTCTTCATTGTTTCTGAGGGAGGATCTTATTCTGATGGGATCTTCTTTCTTTCCAATAATCACATTTTCTGGATGTGCTGATGTGATTCTGGGGAATCTTTTCTGTGAGATTTGTTTAGAAATTCATAGATTGTCCAGAGAATTTGCAATAGAAGGATCTTCTGAGTTGTCCTTTTCTTCTGACTCTTCAAAGTTTGTAAGATGATCTTCTGTACCTGTAGTATTTTCATTCTGCTTTGACTTTTGTTGGCTAAGCTTATCATCAAATCTGACTTTGATTGATTCTTCAACAATCAGAGTTTCTATGTTGTATACCCTATAGCCTTTTGAGCGTTTAGAAAGATATTTCTGGCTCTGTGGTGATTTTTGAAATCTAATTTATGTTGTTTATCCATCTTCTTTCTGTCAATCTTGTTTCCGTCTTTGTCTTATGGATGTGTCTAACCATCTAGGACCATATCCCATAAATCAACATCATGACCTAGAAAGAAACTTTCTAGTCTATCCTTCTAGTATTCAAAGTCTTCTCCATCAAACACAGAAGGTTTGGTGCAGTTGTTGTTATTTTGTTCAGTTGCCATAGTGTTTTTCTGGATCTTTTTCTGACACTGTTAGGTGTTTGCACCTAGAACTAGAGCTCTGATGCTAATTGAAGGGTGAGAAAACACTTAAAAGTGGGGGTTGAATAATTTTTTCCTTTTTCTCGCGCAATAATAATGGAAGGACACAAGTAATTTTATCCTGGTTCATTTAACACTCAAACTACTCCAGTCCACCCGTCAAGGTGATTTCGCCTCTCTCAACGAGGACTTAATCCATTATAATCAAAACTGATTACAAATGCACAACCAAACTGTTGTTACTAACAATACAATGCACAAGCCAACTGCAAGTGACTAACATCTCTAAGACTCAACTAGTCCTATCCCTCTTGAGAAATCTGACCCAACTGGTCTCTCAAGGAACAATTACAAAGATTATCTCTTAACAGTAGTGAATCAAAATACTTCTAATAAGCTATATCACAAACTGTGTTTTATCACTAAGATTTTAGCCCAGCACTGAAGAATTACCCACTATATACAAAGAGTTTACAAGAATGAAAATAGTGAGCTTCAGTATATTTTGCATGGATCAGTAACATTGCTTTGAAACAAATGTTCTTATATATATAGCTTCAAATTTTGACTGTTACTGCCTTGAAGAGAGAGTATGCATTAATGATGCGTGTTAGCTTGACCTTTATGTTTCCAATGCTCTCGTGCGTAGTACCACTTGAGTGTGTTAGCCGTCTTAATATTAAATGATCAACGGTACTATCAGAGCTTGTCTCTGGAAGTTTAAGAGTTTGCTTGCAGCGTTGCAACATCAGAGTTTGCTTTAACTTTTCTTCTATCAGAGTTTGTTATATTATTCCTTCTGTCAGATTTTCTTCATTTTATGTTCATCAGAGTTTGCTTCAGCTTGCATTATCAGATATTGCTTTCAGCGTACTTCTTTCAAATCTTTGCTTCAGCTAGCTTTATCAGAGGTTGCTTAAGATTACTTTTTATCACAGTTTTCCTTGGAGTGCTTCCTTCAGAGTTTGCTTCATACTTGTGTTTACATAAAATTTCTTAGGAACTTCTTTATCCCTTTTCTGCTCAGCGTAGAATGATATTTCACTTTTGAGAATGCTTGAGTCAGAACATCATCTGAATTAGAAAACATACACATCAGAGTATAAAATATATTATACAAAATTTATTTCATTGTTATCATAAAAACTCTAAGATATGATTAGAACCAAACTTTGTTCTAACACGTCTACGAATGTGTGAGTTTTCTCGAAGAAATATGGTGAAAAAGTGTGCTGAAAGTGCAGTTTTTACGCACTAAAAAATTCATAACATGAAGATCGTGGCTCATTTTGAACCCTTTCTGGTGGGCAAAAATTCCGTATTGACGTCATCTATGTTTTCATCTCTCACGGCTGGAAGCCAATTTCGATCAGAAGGTCTTCAAAAATGCAGATTTATCAAGTATTTTTATACAGAAAATTTGTGACAAAAGTTTATTTGCATCATGTTCAGATAATCATAACTTGGTCGATTTTCATCATATCAAGCTGGTTCCAGCGCCAAAATTTCACAAATTGAGTTGGCTAAGTTTTTACAGGATGTATCGAGTTCGAACGATATCCAAAAGGCCTTTGTTTTTTTCTCAGAGTGCGCGTGATGCATCGAAAATCCCGAATGCTAAATATTATTTCATTTGGGTCGAAACTTCGAAAATTCATAACTCGGTCAATTTTTATCGGATCGGGCCCATATTTTTACATAAAGTCACTGACTCAGAGATTTACAACTTTGCTTCCAAAGTCAAGACCGGGTTCTGCTCCAATCAATACCAGTTTTTATTAAATAACATGTCAGAGTTGACACTGGAGCCCAAAATAAGTTTGTCTGATCCAAAACTTCAAAAATTCATAACTAATTCATCGTTTATCCGATTGAGCCCATTTTTGGACATAAGTTAGTTCTCGATGTCGGCTATATTTTGTTTTCATATTTTAACATCAAAGATTGCATTTAAGTCCATGCGATTTCACCGGGAACGTGTCAGACTCAAGTGAATAAGAATTTGCACTATTGCTTGTGGTTATTGGAGGCCCAATTGCACATTCAAAGCCCATATCTTTGGTCTAATTTCCATTATATAATCTCATTCTTTTAACACAAAGAAGACAGGAAAAAAACCTTTGCCACAACCTTGTCAAAATATCAAATTCTTTCGAGAACCCTAAAAATCTTGAAATCCTTGTTACAAACCCCCATCTCACTACTTCTCCAGTAAGGGTAAGGATGGTTTGATCTCCATGATCAAAAGGGTGTATGTGATCGGTGGAAATAGAACTGAATGTTTTGGAATGCTGGTTCACGTTTTCATTTAGCAAAATGTCGCGGTAAGCAAGAGTCGCCACTGTCTTTTATTTTCTCCAACAAGGAAAGGACAAAAGCACATCAAAATTCCTTTTCGAGATGTTTCTCGGTTCAGGAGGTAGATTATAGAAAGGGAAGGTGTTAGCACCCTTTCTATCTGTGGTTATCCACGGGCTCTTAGGTACTTTCTCACTATGTTTTCAAAAGATTTTTGCTTTTCTTGTGTTTGTGGGTTTTGAAAAAGTTTTGTTTTGAAAACTTCGATTTAACTCTTGTATCTGTCCTCAAGAGTGTATGAAGTGTTTGTTTTAAAAGTGTAGGTGAAAAAAGTATTTTTGTTTTGAAAGAGCAAGTACCTGAGAACCTCTACCTACTCAAAAGAAATTAAGTTGTGTAAATGTCCTTTAGACAGTACTATCCCACTATTGAGAAGTAGGCAACACCGTCGTTGGAGTTTTCGGGTCAATTCGATTATAGGGACATGTGGTCACTAAAGCAATAGTAGGATGCCTTAGCGGTAACCCTAATGTCCTAGATCATTTTTTATCCGAGGCAACCGTTTTGAGGCAACTGGATCTTTAGACAGGAGGGCGACCTCTAAAACACCCTATACTCAATGACCACGTCGAGGCAACCAAGTGAGGCGTACCCTAAGAGTGGCATGTGCGAGTGTGTCAGGTTTAAGTTAATGTTATCTTTGTACATGTTATGGTGAGCTACGATTGATTTTAATTTAGAGAAGTCTTGTCATGCATAGCCTAATTAACATACATCTAGCAGTTAAATATTGCGGAAAAGTAAACTAAGCTATTACAAGGCGTCGAGTATTTACATCGCCAAAAACAACCCTTTGAAAAGTAAATTGCAGAAAATAAATGAAAGCGATAAAAAATGTCCTAATTAAAGCTATTACATCCTCGGAGCAATTACATAATTGGAATAAAAATAAGATGCGCGAGAACAAAATTGAATCGAAGAGTTTTTAGGGTTTTGACCCTTTTTGAGAAAGAAAGAAATTTTTGTTATTTTTGCATTTAATTAAACCTAAAACTAATTAATTAATAAAAAGAAAGGAATATTTTTTGAGTTTTTTATGTGTTAAGGAAAAATAAAAATGGTCAAAATTGTCAAGAAACCCTAATTCTATGTTGATTTTAAATTATTATGAAAATATTAAAATTAACCTCATTAAAACTAAGTTAGTTAATTATATTTATTTACAAAATAACTAATTAAGGGTGAAATTAATTTTAATAAATAATAATAAAAAATATTATATTTTAGTTTTCTGAATTTATTATGAAAAAAAATTAATTTGGTTAATTAACTAATAATAATAATAATTAATAATAATTAAGTGAAAAATATAAAAGAAGAAAATAAAAGAAAATAACCCAGGGGGTGTTGGCCCAATTAGGAGGTGTGTTTGAAATCTGAAGCCCAATAATGTTCAAGCCTCTTAAGGGATAATCCTTCAATGCTTTTGCCAACTGAGTTGTAATGCGAGTTTGTTAAGTGGGTGGAGAGAGAGTATTATATACAACAAATACACAATATGCTATAAACACAAAAAAAAACGTGCGTGTTTTAAAACACGCCAATGAGATGCTAACACGTCCTCGTCTTCTTCGTTTTCCTGTATAACTAGAATTAGATAGCGGGGGTTTTTAACCCCCACTAATTCCTGCAATCAAAAATAGCGAATAGAAGCATGATCAATATAAATATTTCGCGAGGTATGATTCTTGATCGTCTTGTTCTCATGATTTCACTCATATATCTCATAGGTCCCAATTTTTCTGGGTTTAGAAAGCCCCAATTGAAAACTCAAGAACCCTAAAAAATCGTTCATGGCATCTTTTGATTCAGGGCATTATAGTCTAATTAAACCATGCCATTAGCTTTGTATGGTCCCTAGCAACACAAATCAATCACAAAAACATGTTAATTATGCATGAATTAGGATATACGATTTTGAATAAAGAAGCCAAACCGTGACTCTGTATTCCTTGATTCTTTAAGCTTTAGGGTCTGAGTTTGATTGCAAAACACTCCTGGGAACTCCTACAAGGTGTTAGAATCAACAAAAACCCTTGAATCGACCTACAATGCAAAAATCAGTTTTCACTTTTCTTGGAAATTCTTGAAATTGGGCAGGGTCTTTCTGCAGCTTTTTTCACGTCCTTTAGGTCAGGTTAGCTTGCATCCATATAAAGGAAACAAATTAGGTCAAAAAATTGGATCCAATCCATGTGCATTCAACTTTAAATCTTTGATTGGAAATCAAATATTTTTTATTCTTCATGATTGAATAATGTTGCCAAATATGGATTTTTTGATATCTTTGACTTGTGCACGAATTTGCCAGCATGATTAGGTCCTATTTGCTTCACAAAAAGATTTAAAAACCAAATCTTCTATTTTCCTACAATTTAAATTAATTAAATGAATTAATATTAATTAAAAATCCAATTAATCAATAAAAATAAGAAAATAAATTCAATTAATCTTGATGGGTCGTGCATAGGCCATGGATGAAGTTTCAAGAAGAGATTTGAGGCCCATTAGCAAAAATAAGGTGTTTTGAGCAAAGTTGACTTTTGCAAATTCATGAAAATTTCCCAACTTCTCCAATGCACAACTTGCTCAATTTTGATCATATGACCATGTTCTTGGACATTTTGGAAAGCTCTTGAAGTCCTCTAACCAATGCCTTTAGTCCCATGTCATTTGTATTTACCAATCTCAAGTTATGGCCTTTGACTCAAAGTGTACTTTTGTTGACTTTTGAATTTGACCTATAATGTAAAAATTGATAACTTTTTGTGAGAGCATTTCTTGAACTTGGAGTGTGAAGATGGATTGTAGGAAATTGCATCCCCTTAAAAATGAGAATTGGATGGGATTTTTCTGATAAACCATGAAAGAGTTATGCCCTTGTCAAAGTACAGTTGACTTTTCTGCTGTCCAAAAATAGTAACTTTTTGCACCTTGATGATTTTTTAGCTATCCTTGTGGAATCATGATCAAGACTTGATACAATGATGATTGTGGACTCAAAATAAGATGTTGACAAAAAATTATGACTTTTGACTGTGAAATCACCATTTTGCCCTTGCAGTTGACTGTGGATCAAATGAGGCTTTTGACTGTGCAAATTGACACTGTGAGTCTTGAAACTTGGTATGTAGGTGCTTGAGAATGTATATAGGCCTATGAGACTTGATTGAACCATTGAGAACCCAAAATTCCTTGAAAGAACCAAAACCCTAATTTCAGCTGTCTTAGGAGGTGGTTTGACTGTACAACCCTTGAGCCATTTTGAGGATCATTCTTGACAAATCTTGAGAAATATGGGAGGGCAAATTTTGTGGTACAACAGTGTAGAAGCATTCATATATGCCATATAGGTTTTAAAATTACAAAATTTCATATATTTTCTTTATTTGTATTTCATGATATAGTAATTTATTTAATGTGTTCATTAGATTCAACACTGCAGATTTAGACAGGGTCCCATGCAGGGTTATTACAAAACACTAAGGCCAAAACAGAATAACTACCAATGCATGGCGAGGCAGACATCCTGAGAAGGTTAAGGGCGTGGGTTCAACATCCACCCCTATTGGTTTTGGTTTTCTTCCTTTCTATTTATCCTTTTACCTATTTTCATTATTTCTGTTTAAAACCTTTTTTCATAAAGCTTAATATTTTTCACAAACCTTTGATTTTTCATAATAAACTCGAATAATTAATTTTAGGTTTTTTTAAATTTAATTTTAGCTTTTAAATTAATTTTTGGTTCAACACTCACCCTTGACATTTGTATTATTTGTATTTTCTAACCCTATTTTTCATTGAAGTTTCTTCCCCTTTCTATTTTTTGGCAAACTTAATTCTTTCTTGTTAATCATTACACATAAACTTTTTTTTAAAACCTTTTTTTAATTAAAATTAACTAGGTTTTAGATTTTTTTAATTAACCTTTTTTAATTAAAATTAATTTGGTTTTTAGGTTTTTTTTAATTAATCTTTTTTTCAAAACTAACTTTTTTTTATTCGAACTAATTAGGATTTATGTATTTTAATTAACTTTTTTTTTCAAAATTAACTTTTTTTTTATTAATTAAAATTAATTAGGTTTTTTAGGTTTATTTAATTAATTATCATAAATCATTTTTTTCATAAAAAATCACCAAAACATTTTCTTTGCTATTTTCATCTTATTTTTATTTTCCTAGATAAAGTGTATAGGGCGCGTTCAACTGTAATAGCGTAACTTTATTTTTCCCGCTTTTTTTATCATTATCATGTAATTGCTTCCGGGATGTAATAGTTTTAGAATTTCTTTTCTGCACTCTTCATTATTATATAACTGCCCTAAAGCTCTGTAATAGCCTAGGTTTACATTTCCGCCTTTACCTTTAGCTACTATATTTCATGCAATGCTTAGACTAATAGGATTGTATGGAAAGATAAAGATGAGCGATAGAAAACCCTAATTTCTAGATAAATAACCAAACTAAATCATTTGCACACTCGCACCTCTAGGATAACCTCACTTATTGCCTTTGGAAAAACAATGGTCATGCCCCTCGAACATAGGGATACCCTTAACAAAGACCCTCGGTTAAAGTCATCATAAAGATCATAGTCCCTTAATGTCCCTCGAGTTGCCTACGAGAAATGATCTTGTCCCTCAATGTTGCATATGAATATATGATGACAGTCCCTTCGAATTGCTAAGGTATCCCTATATGTTGCCTTCTATGACCATAACGATGACCCACGCCTGTCCCTCATACATCTAACGACTAGAGTTACCTACTCACTAATAGTAGGATAACATAGTCTAATGGATGGGAGGAAAAGAACGCCTTTTTTCGAGTAGGTGGATATTTGTTAGGTACTTGCTCAAACAGTCCTTTTACACTTTCTAACACTTTTCAAAACAAAGTTTTAAAAAAAAAACACTTTATCACACTCTTAAGGACCGATACAAGAGTTACCATAAAGTGAAACACCGCACTAAGGTAATTTTCAAAACTTTTTTCAAACACACGCAAAATCAATTTAAAAATGAGCAACTACCTAAGAGCCCGTGGAAAACCACGGATGAAAAGGGTGCTAACACCTTCCCTTTCTATAATCTACCCCCCGTACTGAAAAATATCTCGAAAAAGGTTTTTTCTGTTCTTTTTCCCTTTTCCTTTGTTGGATAAAATAAAAGACGGTGGCGACTGTTGCTTACCACGATATTTGCGAACAAAAAACACAAACCAGTATTAACAGTCAGTTCTGCCACTATATCACACACATCCACCCTGGATCCTATTGATAGCGGTTCTTCTATTTCCAGATATGACTTTGAAAATCGGATATACCAAGCTGAGGACGAAGGTGAAGAAGATTGTGAAGTACCAGGAGAACTTGCTAGACTGTTACAATAAGAGGAAAGAGCATTACAGCCTCATGAAGAGTCGGTCGAGACAGTAAACTTGGGAACAAGGGATAGTAAAAAGGAAGTCAAGATAGGTGCCAACTTTGAAAATGGTGTTAAAGAATAGTTAATTCAGATGTTGTATGATTATGTTGAGATCTTTTCCTGGTCATACGAAGATATGTCGGGGATGGACACTGATATTGTGGTTCATCGTCTGCCAACAAAAGAAGACTTCCATCCAGTGGAGCAAAAGGTTCGTCGTATGCGTCCTGAGATGTCAGAAAAGATCAAGGCTGAAGTCATGAAACAATTTAACACCTGATTCTTAGTTGTTACTTCTTATCCACAATGGGTTGCAAATGTGATACCAGTACCTAAAAAGGACGGTAATATGCATATGTGTGTGGATTACAGAGATTTAAATAAGGCAAGCCCCAAGGATGACTTTTCGCTTCCCCACATTGATGTTCTAGTTTACAACACCACACAACACGAGATCTTCTCCTTCATGGACGATTTCTCTAGTTATAATCAGATCAAAATGGCACCTGAAGACATGGAGAAAAAAATTTCGTCACACAATGGGGCATCTTCTGTTACAAAGTTATGCCATTTGGGTTAAAGAATGTCAGGGCAACCTACCAGCGTGTTATGGTAGCTCTGTTTCATGATATGATCCATCACAAGATAGAGGTCTACGTCGATGATATGATAGCCAGGTCTCATATTGAAGAAGATCACCTTGATCACGTGTGTTGTACCCCAAAATTTGCTCTCTCATTTTACTCAACAAATATGCAGTGAGGTCCACAATTTGCTCAAGGTTGCCCAAGAGTTGACCAGACAAACTCTCTCCTAATGTAGTATACCCCAAATTAGGGTTTCTATTTTCTCAAGATGGGTGGACCACAAAGGTCTCATATGCTCTCCATGGTATTAATATGTTCCCAAGACCCTACATGTCAAGTTTCATGCCCTGCATAAGAAGTTTGCTCAGTCAACTGCTCAGATGCTTGGGAAATCGACTATATTAGGTCAAAAGTCAATTGTGGCCCACATACAGTCAAACCTTAATATTTTGGGTCAACATCAAAATTTTGATGTGACTTACATCATTTGATCAAGGGTTGATCATGATTCCTCAAGGAATGCTCCAAATTCATCAAAACCCAAAAGTTGCTAAATTAGGGTTTCTTAGTAAAAGTCAACCCAATTTTGACCAAGCATAACTTCTTCATACTTTATCAGAAATTTTCCATCCAAGGCTCATTTTGAATAGGATTCAATTCCCTACAATTCATCTTCAGCGCTCAAGTTCAAAATATGCACTCATAAAAATATATGAATTTTGACATTATAGGTCCTTTTAAAAAGTCAACAAAAACACCTTTTGGGTCAAAGCTTCATACATGAACATGGAAGATCCAATTGAGATGAAAACAAAAGTTTTGGTTAGGGTACATCATAAGCTTTCTAAAAAGTCCAAGAACACCCTCCTAGGGTCAAAATTGAGAGAGTTGTGCATTGTCAAAGTTGGCAATTTTTTGAAAATTGTCAAAAGTCAACATTGATCAAATTTGCATTTTTCCAAAGGGGCCCATGTTTGCTTGTTTGAAACATGTTTCTAATAGGACCCACGACCCCTGAGCTTTTCCACCTATTATTTTATTATTTTTATCATTTATTTTGATTTTTTATTCATTTAAACCAAAATAAATCAAATTAAATGGTAAAATAATAAAAGCAAATCAAATCTTGGGATTTTTGTGCATATTATGAGTCCATATATAGCTAGCATGGCATGTAGTTTGTGCAAGGATGATTTAGATTGAAAAAGTCATGATTGGAGCTATTTTGGAAAAAAATCATACAAGGCCAAAATCAAATTAAATCTTCATAATTCCTCATGATACCATGAGATTTCTTCCATTATTTTTGACATAAATTCCTCCTCTATATAAACACAACACCCTCATACACTAGGGGGCACAAAATTGGCTGCCCAAGAACGCTCTCTAAAAACTCAAATTCTGTCAAAACTAGTGCATAGTCAAAACCGAAGATCCAGCCACTTTCAGTCCAAGCCATCAATTACAAATCATTCCTGAGGTATCTAAGGGTAAGAATAGGTCGAAAGTCATGGCCATTGATGCTTGAAACAAGCATACTCATCTTCTCCGATTTGCTTTTCTTTCAAACATTCATATAATTAATTTCATGCACTGCTAATGTTTATTAACTGTCCAAATGAGTTCTTGTTGTTACGTAGAACATGTTTGAATCACAAACAATAGCTTGGCTTGGTGGATGAGGCGCCTAACTGTGACCCAAGGGGAATGGGTTCATCACCCACCCCATGCATTTTTCACTTATTTGACTATTTTCTTTTCTAACCCTTTTCATTTATTTATTTTTCACTTGATTTGTTTTCTATCATTAATTTAATTAACATATAAAATCACAAAAAAATCATTAAATATTAGTTTTAGGCTTTCAATTAATTAAAATAATTTTTGACATAAAAGTTGTTTTGATTTAATCAATATTGATTTTATTTCATAATTAACTTGTAAATTAATCAGAGTTAGGTTTTTAATTATTAATTCAAACTTTTATTATTTTCCTAACAATTTATTGCAGATTCAGTACATCATCATTCCATGCGTCCATCATACGCTCACAAATCCTACCCTTTGGATCATCCCTTGGTCCAGATCCAGCGTCCAACTACAGCAGCCCATGGTGCACTCTCTGAAGCTAATCCACATGGGATTACACGCAAGGAACATGGGCCAACCAATTTGGGCCTAACAATTTGGCAATTCACCCCCCAGTCTGCATTCTACCACACAGGCCGAATCTTTTCTTTTTTATTTTATTTCAATTATTTTTATTGTTTTAATTTATTTATTTTATTTATTTTCAAAAAATCATTTTTAATCAAAACATAACAAATCAGAAAATCACAAACAATATTAGGTTTAGTCTTTTTTTCATAAAATATTTAATTGCATTAATTAGTTTAATTAGGTTAACTTAAATCTTTTTTTCATAATTAAAATCAAATAGAAATTAGGTTTAATTCTTAATTTTAATTTCTTCTCAAAATAAAAACACAAAAATAGGTTAATTGTTTTTTTCATTAATTTAATGATTTTTCATAATTAAAACTTAATTAGTGATTAGGATATTTTACAATTTATTCTTTATTTCCTTAAATAAAAATGACAAAAAATCATTTTTTATTTAATTAAATTCAATTTGGTTTTCAAGGGTCAAAACCCTAATTTCTCGCATTTACGTTTGTCGTACGTACTTTTCATTATATTTTTGTAATTGCTCCGAGGTTGTAATAGTCTTTTAAACTAGGGTTTTATTTACTGTTTAATTTCCCCCCAAGTTTTGGTTATGTAATCCCCATTCCCCGAAGCCTTGTAATAATTAGATTTACTTTTCCGCTTTTAATTTCCGTAATCTTTAATTGTCTAGATGTATGGCTAATAGGATTGTATGGCAAGAATTTCTGGAAAATTAAAACGGTAGATCTCCTAATGTGCAAAGATTAAATAACTAAAACAAATCATATGCACATATTCACTCCTAGGGTTTACCTCACTTCGGTTGCCTTCGGTAAACAATCATTAAGCATAGGATATTTTAGTGGTTGCCCTCCAGTCTAAAGAGATCAAAGTGTCCCATTCGAATGTTGCCTCAGAAATGTTGCGTTAGAAAGATCTTAAGACTCTAGGGTTGCTACTAAAGTTTTCTAACTATTGCTTTAGTGATTGTACTTGTCCCTTTCGAATGTCCCTTACACCTCCAACGACGGTGCTACCTACTCCTTAATAGTAGGATAGCGCTGTCTAAAGGAAATAGAACGAACAATCATTTTTTCGAGTAGGTAGAATCTTAAGTACTTGCTCAATAAAAACTTTTCACACAAACACCTTTCCAAACAGTTTTCAAAACTAATTTGTCACACCCTTGAGGACTGATATAAGGGTTATCACGAAGTAAAACATTTTCAAAGCAAGCACACACACAAGCAATTTTAAAAAGATAAGGAAGTGCCTAAGAGCACATGGAAAACCATGGATAGAAAGGGTGCTAACACCTTCCCTTTCTATAATCTACCCCCCGTACTCAGAATATCTCGAAAAAAGGTTTTTTCTATTCTTTTCCCTTTTCCATGATTGGATGAAATAAAATTCGGTGGCGACTCTTGCTTACCGCGACATTTTGCAAACAAAAAACGCAAAACGCAAACCAGTAATAACAGTCGGTTCTGCCACCGTATCACAACATGCAAAAGCTGTTTGAAAGACCGAAGAAGTACAAGTTAAGACTGAACCCGAACAAGTGCACCTTTGGGGTAAGATCTGGCAAGCTCTTAGGTTTCATTATCATTGGCAAAGGTATTGAAGTAGACCATACAAAGGTTAAAGCCATAGAAGAAATGCCAACTCCCTGCACCGAGAAGGAGGTTAGAGGTTTCTTAGGACGTGTAAACTACATTGCCAGATTCATTTCCCACCTAACTGCTACTTGTGAGCCAATTTTCAAATTACTGAAGAAAGATCAAGTAGTGAAGTGGAATGACGATTGCCAGACTGCCTTTGAAAGAATCAAGGAATATATTCAAGAACCTCTAATTTTGATGTTGTCAATTGAAGGATGACCTCTTGTTATACGGTGGGAGAACTGACTTGAGGGTTTTGCATTTTATCGCAAATATTACGGTTAGCAAGAGTCACCACCGACTTTTCTTTTATCCAAAAGGAAAGGTGAAAAAGCACAGGAAAGACCTTTGAGATGTTTTCTTGAGTTCGGGGGGTAGATTATGAAAAGTGAGGGTATTAGCACCCTTTTCATCCATGGTTTTCCATGGGCTCTTAGTTACTTGCTAGATCACTTGCTTTTGTTATTTGAAAATGTGTTTGGTGTGGTTTTGAAAGTATTTGTAAAAGAGGCCATTCGTTTAGCCAATCTTTGTAATGATTCTCGTTCGTAAGAATGTATACAAAGATGTTTGTCTTTTTGAAAATGTTTTCAATGTTTGGAAGATGTTTTGAAATGTGTGTGTTTATTTTGAAAATAGCATGGATGGTTGTTTGAAATTAGAGCAAGTAACTAGAAGAAATCTACCTACTCAAATGTCTTTCTTGTACATTTTCTATTCCTTTGACATTGTTGTCTTACCATTAATTTAGTAAGCAACCCTATCTTTGGATGTAAACGGGACAAGCGTGGGTCATCCTATAACCATGATTAGCAATGTTGCAAAGTATCTTAGCATTCTTGAGGGGCCAAGATCAATTTTGTAAGGCAACCTTGAATAGCATCATTGAGGTACTATGATCTTATACTTGTTTGTTTTGCCAAGATACTTCGCATGCGTAATATGGCCATTTTTGTATTTAGGCAACCAAGTGGAGAAACCCTGAGGATGCTTGTGTGCAAGTGTATCATTTTCATGCTTTTATTTTAACTTGTATTTAGGGTTTTCTATCTTGCTTTGTTTTGATCTTATCATACAAACCCTAATTACTAATCATGGCATGTAAAGCGGTAAATTGCATAATGTAAATATTAATAAGCTATTACAACAATTTTATGGGAGGGGGAATACAAATTTGAATGTGGATTTTCAAGAATGTAAACCTAAATAAATTATTACAACCAAATTTAATTTGTACGAATATTAGAATAAATACAATATCTAAAGATGCAATATAATGTACATATAAGAAAAAATTTTGTTTTGTTTTTCATGTGAAAAGAAGATTTTAACCTAATCCTAAAAAATTAAAGAAATTAATTCTTAGTAAAATTAACCCTAATTTATATTTTAAAAGAAAATAAAGTTCTTATGTACTATTTTTTATGTATTTTTATGTTAAAATGATAAATAATGTTATATATAAAAATATAAAGTTTTTATATATGCAAAAATGAATATTTATAAGTATGGGATTAAAAGGAAATAAATAAATTATACTAAACATATTTTAATTTTATTTTACAAGTTTATTAAGAAAATACATGATATATATTAAAAATAAAATATATTTTTATGTGAAAAATAAACTAAAACAAAATAAAAATGCAATATTATTAATTTTATATTTTTAGGATTTTTAAACATTAAAGAAAATATTAATGAAAAAAAAATTAAATAAAAATGTATGGAAAATAATGGGCCAGGGGGTATAGCAAGCAGACTAGAGACAGCATGTTAGCAAAAAAATTGTGGCCCAAATATGAAGGCCCAACCTGCAAAAAGATGACAAAGCTGTAAAATGGAAAAATATGGAAAACAAAAGTAGCGCCTAGATTCGAACCCAGGACATGGGTCTCACCAGCGCGCTACTTTGCCACTGGGGTGGCTATACATCTGTTCATTTAAGTGAAACAAAAATAACATAACATGAACAAAGTCCTTGACCTGTACTTCATCTTCTTCCCCAAGCTTGGTCAGATGTCCTGTAACTCTCTCATTCTTCCATGAAAATGAAAACTCATAACATGAAAGTTGTAGTATTTAATCTCACGATTCTAACCATATAAGTTATGTAAGCTAACAATCAAATATTAGAAAGAATTTTAAAAGCCCTAAATTTAAACCTAATTTTTTCAGAATCTTCAAGTTAAAAATTCTCTCAACTCAAGTTAAATAAATGCAAGATAAAGGTATGTACAGTTTTGTTGTAATGAGGACTACATTATTTATTCACAAATTGTGGCCAATGGTTGCATGTACAAGGAGATATAAGTTGAGATTTTACCTCCTTCAGTTGAAATCGTGGATGGAACTGGAGTGAGTTTGATGGAGGCCTGATGCTTGCTTGAGCTTCCTTGAACCTCCCTAATTGTATTCCCACCCTTGCCTTGCTTTGAAAGGATCCGAAACTCCTTGGCCAAGTCAACCTGCAAGCTTTGAAAACAAAAATGGCAGATGATGGAGAAGGGGTTACAGTACAGGGATGAAAGTCTGGATTATGCAAAAACTGCAAGTCTTGACAGTTTTCTGGTGTTTTTGAGCTTGGGAGTGTTTCAGGCTTCAAGTAATCGTGTCTTGTGTTGTGTTATATTTGTATATTAGTATGGAATCAGTTTCATGTCAACCCTCCAACAGATGTGCCAGTTTTCACCTTTTGGCAACCTTTCTTGCTTTTGAAGCAAAGTGAAGGGACAAGGCTTGCCATGATTGTACTTGCTTTCTTAGGGTTGGTATATACTTGTACAAATTGCTTTAGGCCTATAAGACTTGTATGTGCAATGGAGACAGGTTCAATGCTCAAGAATTGGAAAGTGGCAAAAGTTGAGCTTTTTCAAAATGGCAATGGTTACTTTATGCCATTTATGGAATTACAACTTGGGTAATGGCTCTAGAGCATGGATCAAAGCTTTTTCAACTGAGTAAGCATTAAATTAAGGAGTGAGGAACAAGTTTGGGACCTGTAAAGCATGTATTAGGCAGCATAGGTACTGATTGGAACTTTGTTCTTCATCAAATGGCTTGGACAAAAAGTGAGAAATTTCCAACTTCATCTCTTCGATTCTCTCTACTCAAAAATGATCTTGAGGACTCCTTGGACATTGTAGAAAGCTTGCAATGTGCTTTATGACTCATCTTTGAAATTAATTTCAATATACCTCTTGGAACTAGGTGAAAAATTTCCATGAAGTTGGGTCCAAAACCTGCCTAAATTAGGGCAAAATTTCACTAAGTTATTTAGTTCATGAGCATGTATTCATAAATTTATATCTTGAGATCCAAGCATCTTTAGGGAAAAGTGTGTGAATCAAAGTTGTAGATTTAATGGAGGTCTACAACTTTCATGTTGGGAATTTTCTTTGAATCATTATGCATCATGGTGAAACAATGGCCTAAAGTTGAGAAAAAATAAGAAATTTTCTATACTTAGAAAATTTCTAAGTTAAGAAAATTTTCAAATTTAAACCCTAATCTTCAAACTTGGATTTCTTGATGAAAATTTTTCATATTTTGACATGTTTTGATGAATTATGACCCTTGGCACTTGATTTTGACCAAAAAGTCAAAGTTTGAGTTTTCAGTGTACAATTGACTTTTGATCAGTTGACTGCAAATTTCATCTGTCAATCCAATGAAATTGAAATGTTTTGAGCCATGTAATTAGGTCAAGATGATGCAATTGAATCCTTGAAATCATGATTTAACTCAATTGGTCATTTGCTAGGTTAAAAAAAATCAGAAATTGCCCTTTCCCAGTTAAAACCCTAATTTTGACCATTTTGCCCTTTTGATGATTTGATCAAATTTCTTGAGGAATTGTAATACAAAATTGATTAAATAATACATATGGGTCTAGAATGTTGATGTGGATAAAAAATTATGAAGTTTGACTGTAAATAGGCCATTGTTGACTTTTTCCCCAATACAACTGATTTTTAGGTCAATTGTCCAATTGACTGATCAAAAATGTGGTTCAAGGCCTGAAACTTGTCCTGAGTAATCTTGGGGGTCCATAATGATGTTTGAAAGTCACATTAAGCATTGATAGTCCAAAAATCCTTGTGCAACCTCAAACCCTAATTTTGAGTCATCAGTGCATGATGAGATGCCTTGAGCTGACCAAACCCTAATCTAGTCTTGAGTCAAAGAAATCTTATGAGAAAAGTCTTGATAAATGAGAGGGAAATTTTGGGGTACAACGGCTTCCCCTGTTTAATCTTCTTAAACTTGAAGAGTTAGATTGGCGAGTTTTGCCATTCGTGACTCGAAGGTGAAAGATGATTGGACACTAGAGTGCCCGTAAATTTGCATTCGACAATATGTAGTTGAGGGAATGGGCTTAAAGATGCCATTTGGAGAAGTGATAGAATATTGTTGGAGATGGGCTTGTAGATGCCATCCAAGAATGTTTGTTGAATTGTAAATTGTAAGCTGAAAGAATGAGTATCAGAATGGCATCCGTGTCTGGAGCGTCTCTGTGATGTATCTGAAGTCTGAATCTGAATGAGTATCAGAATGGCATCCGTGTCTGGAGCTTATCTATGCTGTATCTGAACCTTGAAATCTGAATGAGTATCAGAATGACATCCGTGTCTGGAGCGTATCTGTGCTGTATCTGAACCTTGAAATCTGAATGAGTATCAGAATGGCATCTGTGTCTGGAGTGTATCTGTACTGTATTTGAACTTGAATATTTGAATGAGTATCATAATGGCATCCGTGTCTGGAGCATATTTGTACTGTATCTGAACTTGAATATCTGAATGAGTATCAGAATGGCATCCGTGTCTGGAGTGTATCTGTACTGTATTTGAACTTGAATATCTGAATGAGTATCAGAATGGCATCCGTGTCTGGAGTGTATCTGTACTGTATCATGATTGCATATTGTTAATGGTAGCTGTTAATCTCATCCTGAAAGGGTAAAATGTTAGCTGAAACACAAAATCATGTTGTATGAAATGTAAGGTGCAACATATGTGTTTTATCAATGTTTATGATATATGGATGTAATGTATGCGCATGTAAGCTGATTTGCTGTATTGTTGCCCGAATGAGGAAAAGAAATTCCTGAACGCTGATGAGGATATGTGAATTCTTCATGTCTTGAAGTCGAAGTACTGGCAAAAATTCTCCTTGTGAGAGCAATGCCACATATTTCTTTGAGGAATCCTGAAAAATTTGAAGATCTCCACTGGGGATTAATAATTTGAAGTTTTAGTACCGCTGGGGATCTAAATGACATATTGTGGGGATTTCTTATCGAATAGCCTAGAGACGTTTTCCGGCTCTTTCAACCTATCAGTAATTGTCTTTCTCATTTTGTTTATTTGTAAACAGTAATTATGTTCAAATGCATATGTTCATTAATGAATCATTGGACATTTTTTCAAATAAAACACAAGTGTAAAGAAAAAGATAAATAGTTTTTTGTACTTTCAAAGGGATACTTCGTATTGACTTTAAATAAGTAATTTGTACAAAGGAGACAATCGTTCTAGTAAGAGAATGATGCCATAAAAAAGAAAGAAAAACCTTATACAAAGAAAGATAGTTATGTGTAATAATCCCATGGGGTTTCCATTCTGCTATAGCCTTCGTATCTCCGAATATCTTGTCTATTTGTTGCTTCGTCTGAAGATGATTGAATTGATCAGAAGCTCCGAGTTTGTCAGTGGAAGTCAAGAGGTTGTCCACAAAGTGATCTGACGGGACATAGTCATACGCTTTAATTCCCTAACTTTTGCTTGGACCACCCTTTCGGGTTTTTAGTCTATCGAGAAACCCTTTTTTTGCCCAAGTCGCCCTTTCGGGTTTTCAACTTGTCGGGTGTACAAATTTTTTTTTATTTTATTCCTAATTTTTGCCCGAACCCTTTTGGTTCGCCGGGATGCCCTTTTTTTTGCCTAGGTGTGTCAACCTAGTGGGTCTCTTATACGTAGTATCTTTTGACTATATCCGTGTTCGTAGGGTGTGGCAGGTCGTCGCCGTCCATGGTGGTTAAGATCATTGTCCCACCGGAGAATATGTTCTTGATTACAAATGGTCCTTCATAGGTAGGAGTCCATTTTCCCCTAAGATCACTTAGTGGTAAGATAATACGTTTGATCACTATATCTCCAACTTGATATACCTGGCGTCTGACTTTCTTGTTGAAAGCCTTGATCATCCGTTTTTGATACATCTGACCATGGCAAACAGCAGTAAGTCTCTTTTCATCAATTAAGTTTAGTTGATCAAGTCGAGTCTGGATCAAATCATTTTCATTCAATCCTGCATCCTTCATAATTCTCAGAGAGGGGATCTGAACCTCAATAGGAAAAACAACTTCCATGCCATAAACCAAAGAATAGGGTGTTTCCCCAGTTGATGTGTGAGCCGTGGTACGATACCCGTGGAGAGCAAATGGTAGCATCTCATGCCAGTCCTTGTAGGTGACTGTCATTTTCTGTATGATCTTTTTAATGTTTTTATTTGCAGCTTCAATGACACCATTCATCTTTGGCCGATAGGGGGATGAATTGTGATGCTGAATCTTGAACTGCTCGCACAAGGCGGTGATCATGGTATTGTTAAGGTTGGTACCATTATCAGTGATGATCCTTTCTGGGATACTGTACCGGCAAATGAGATTCTGCTTGATGAAGCGGGCAACAACATTCTTATTAACAGATGCGAAGGAAGCTTCTTCGACCCACTTTGTAAAATAGTCAATGGCCACTAGAATGAAGCGGTGTCCATTGGAGGCTGTAGGCTTGATCTCTCCAATCATGTCGATTCCCCATATAGCAAAGGGCCAAGGAGCCGTCAAGACATTCAGAGGAACCAGAGGTACGTGCACCTTGTCGGTATAAATTTGACACTTATGACAGGTCTGAGAGTGTTGATAGAAATCCGCTTCCATGGTAGACCAATAATAGCCTGCCCGTAGGATTTTCTTTGCCATCATATGCCCACTGGAGTGAGTGCCAAAAGTACCTTCATGTAATTCAGCCATGATCTTTTCAGCCTCAATCTTATCCACACATCGGAGCAGAATGGAGTCATGGTTGCATTTGTACAGGATGCCATTACTCAGGAAGAACTTAGTAGAGAATCTCCTTAAGAACTTTTTATCATTGATTGAAGCTCCTTTTGGATATTCTTGAGCCTCGAGATACCTCTTGACTTCATGAAACCAGGGCTGGTCCACTACCTCTTTAGTATTAATCTCGTGACAATGTGTTGGCTCATCTATTCGTTCGATAGTAATCTGGGGATCCTCATTATCCCAATTGAGTTTAAACATGGATAACATTGTGGCTAGAGCATCTGCTAGCTGATTTTCTTCTTGCGGGAAATGCTTGAAGGTTATCTGCTCAAAATGTGGTAGCAATGTCAAAACATGTTATTTGTAAGGGATAAGGTTTGGGTTCTTAGTGTCTCATTCCCCTTTGATCTGAATGACGACCAAAGATGAATCTCCAAACACATCTAAAGATTTGATTCCCAAGTCTATGGCATCCTTGAGACCAAAGATGCATGCTTCGTATTCTGCCATGTTGTTCATACAGTTGCAACAAAGTCTGGAAGTAAAGGGAGTATGACACCCTTCCAGAGATATGAGTACAACATTGATACCATTACCAAGTGCATTGGATGCCTCATCAAAGAACAGGGTCCATCGGGATCCTTGTTCAGGTCCGTCATATGGTCTGATTTCTTCACAGTTGTCTAATGTCATGATGTCTTCATCCGAGAATTCAAATTTCATGGACCGATAATCTTCTACAGCTTGATGAGCAAGATGATCAGCTAGCACACTGCCCTTTATAGCTTTCTGGGTAGTGTACTGTATGTCATATTCTGTTAGGATCATATGCCATCTAGCTATCCTCCCAGACAGAGCAGGTTTTTTGAAGATGTACTTTATCGGATCCATCTTAGATATCAACAAAGTAGTATGAGTCAACATATACTGTCTTAGCCGGCGAGCAGCCCATGCCAGAGTGCAACAAGTTTTCTCAAGCAGTGAAAATTTGGTTTCACAGTCGGTAAACTTTTTGCACAGGTAGTAAATAGCGTGCTCTTTTCGGCCAGACTTGTCATGCTGCCCCAATACACACCCCATTGAGTTCTCTAAAACGGTCAGATACATGATCAGTGGTCTTCCCTCGACTGGTGGCATCAAAACAAGAGGCTCTTGTAAGTACTCTTTGATCTTGTCAAAAGCAATCTGACATTCATCATTCCATTTGACTACTTGATCTTTCTTCAATAATTTGAAGATTGGTTCACAAGTAGCTGTTAGGTGAGAAATGAATCTGGAAATATAGTTCAGGCGTCCCAAGAATCCTCTGACTTCCTTCTCAGTACGAGGAGCAGGAATTTCTTGTATCGCTTTAACCTTGGCAGGATCAACCTCGATGCCTTTGTTGCTGACAACAAAACCTAAGAGTTTACCGGACTGGACTCCGAATGTGCACTTGTTTGGATTCAACCTTAGTTTGTACTCCTTCAATCTCTCAAACAACTTTTGCAAATGATCAAGGTGCTCCTCTTCAGTTTGTGATTGGGATATCATGTCATCTACATAGACCTCTATCTCATGATGTATCATATCATGAAATAAGGCTACCATGGCGCGTTGATAGGTTGCCCCAGCATTCTTTAGTCCGAATGGCATCACTTTGTAGCAGAATGTGCCCCACTGTGTGACAAACGTAGTTTTCTCCATGTCCTCAGGTGCCATTTTGATTTGGTTATAACCTGAGAATCTGTCCATGAAGGAAAATACTTTGTGCTGGGTCGTATTGTCAACCAGGATATCGATGTGGGGAAGTGGAAAATCATCTTTAGGGCTGGCCCTGTTTAAATCTCTATAATCCACACACATTCGTACTTTGTCGTCCTTTTTAGGCACGGGAACAATGTTGGCAACCTATTGAGGATAGGAAGTGACAGCCAAGAATCCAACATTAAATTGTTTCATGAGTTCCACTTTGATCTTTTCTGACATGTCAGGTCTCATGCAGCGGACTTTTTGTTTCACTGGTGGACAGTCTTCTCTTATGGGTAGACAATTTACTACGATGTCTGTATCAAGTCCTGGCATGTCTTCGTATGACCAGGCAAAGATCTCAACATAACCATGCAATAGCTGAATTAGACGCTTCTTGACACTCGGCTCCAGATTGGCACCCACCTTGATTTCCTTTTTATTTTCCTCAGTACCCAAGTTGATTGTATCCAACGGTTCCTCATGAGGCTGAATAACTCTTTTCTCTTGTTGTAGTAGTCTGGCCAATTCCCCTGGTACTTCACAATCTTTATCACCTTCGTCTTCGGCTTGGTAGATTAGATCTTCAAAGTCACTAAAGGCCATAGCAGTATCGTTACCCATGGGATCCAGAATGGAGGAGTACCTGCATTTGTGAGTGTGGGTGTGTGTAAGGTTATAGCCATCTTTAAACAATGAAAATGTAAAAGAAAGACAATGAGCACAAAAGGTTTGTATGTGAAAAAACGTCCATGATTCATTGAATTTCATATGAAGATGAAATAAAAACCCTTACAAATGGACCATTGTGCCTCGGGTAAGACACAAGGTTTTTAATGTGCAAATTGTTTGTGAATATTACAAGTCCAACAGAAATGTAAAAGATAAATTACTGAGAGATGAAAGTTATTGGGAAAAAGTCTCTGGCTTCCCAATTGCGAAGTCCTCCGTTGACAGTAGGAAATATCCAATCCTCCAAGCTTCCATATTCTTCACCATCTTCCACTGCGTTGATCCCTTGGTTGCTAATCTACAGAGGTGGCCCTCCAGCACGGGCACGGCGCACAGCCTTCTGAGCATTTGAAGTAAACCATATGCCAAACTTGTCAGATTTATACGGAAAGTCTGGAAGCTGCCCCCAGATGGTGCATCCATCCTCCTCTACTACTGCATTGGCGTCCTTTAGAGATGACATCCGAAGCGGGGGTCTTGTGATCTTGGGGATTTGGGATACCGTCTTGGTTACTGCTACCTCTTGAGAGACTTTTTCGAAATGTTGAAAAGGAGTTTCAATGAACTCGCCATCCAACTCCATATACCGGAAAGAATTTAGATGGCTAATCATGTACTCTTCCTCTCCATGGATAGTGATAATCTTTCCATGGACCGGGTATTTCAGCATCTGGTGTAGTGTAGAGGTGACAACACCAGCATTATGGATCCAGGGCCGTCCTAGCAGACAAGAGTAAGAGGGGCGGATGTCCATTACATAGAAAGTTGAGTTGAAAGTCTGAGTTCCCACCTTTATGGGGATGTCCACCTCCCCGTGGACCATCCTCTTCGAGCCATCAAATGCTCTTACGACTATGTTACTGGGTTTCAATGTCAGTCCTTCGCAATCTAATCTATCGAGAGCTTTCTTAGGTGAAACATTTAAAGATGAGCCAGTGTCCACCAAGACATGGGCCAGAGTTGTTCCTCTACATTCCATAGAGACATGTAATGCCTCGTTGTGCTTTCTCCACTTTGGTGTCAAATCAGCATCAGAGAAACCTAGGCTGTTATCACCAGTCAAACTGGCCACACAATCTTGGAATTGGTCAGCAGACGTCTCTTGAGGCACATGGGTTGTCTTTAGAAACTTCACCAGAGCTTTCGCATGTGCCTCAGAACACAGCAACAATGCTAGCATGGAGATCCTGGAGGGAGTTTTCCCAAACTGTTCAACCACGTCATAGTCACTCTTCTTTATTATTCTCAAGATCCCCTCCATTTCCTTCTTGGAGGTTTCGGGGATAGTCAGTGGTTGAGCCTTCGTCCGGACAGGCTCTTCTTGAATACCTTTTCCTCGAATTTCAGAATTAGAAGTGTTGGTAGGGATAACAACAGGGGTTGTGTCATATTTGCCAGTAGGAGTACTTGCAGATATGATTATTGGTATGGAGGTCACCTTTGGAACAACCACGGGTCCAAAAACTGCCTTTGGAGGGGCAATTTCTGGAGAGAAGATTCTACTGATACGGGTAATCTTACTAGTTCTGGCAATATTGCTAATGTTGGAGTCTTCTTCTTCGGAGCTCAATTCTTTGATGGCCAACCCATTTTGTTTGATACCATGGTAGTAGATGTCTCCACCGTAATTTCACGGTACTATTTTGTCTGATTCATACGGGACCGGCCCGTGCATTGTGATTATAAGAGGCATAGTTTTTGGAACCGATGTAATCCTAACGGGTCTTTTGGGGACCCTGGAAGGATTGGCGGAGATGGTTATGATTGAAACGTCTTCAACAGGAACAGGTGAAACAGGAGGATTTTCGAACAGAATCTCTTGGTTGTCTATCAATTTTTGAATGCCTGTCTTCAACAGAGGGCAAACAATTGGTGAGGATAAGCAAAGATGGCAATCTTCATTACAACCTGGGAATATACCATCTTTCAACAAGTTTATCTTAATGATTGGGAGCGGAGTCAAGAGTTCATCCATTGTGGTAACAAACAAATCTTCTTCGATAGCATTGGCGTTGTGACCATGTCTAGGCATGGGAGCAGAAATGACGTTTGGTTTCTCGAGTGCCTCAAACTTAATCTCTTTTGCATCTATAAGGTCTTGAATTTTGTTTTTCAAAGCCCAACAGTTGTTAGTGTCGTGACCTGAACTTTCGGAATGATATGCGCATCTGGCATTCGGGTGATAATAAGGGGACGCCGTGTTGGGATTCTTTGGAGCTTCCTTCAAAGTTGCCAAATTAGACTTCAGAAGATGTGGTAAAACCTGGGCTAGAGTCATATTAATTCTGGTGAATTGTCATACTGGCCTTTCCACCCTCGGTTAATTACTCCTTGGTTGATCAGATGTAAGCTTTGGGATCATTACGGCCCCTACCATTGGTCGGTGTTCAGCTATCCCTTGGTTCCTTTGTGGATAAACAGCAGATACCTCCTTCTTCCCAATGAAGGGTTTTTTCACAGCTGTAGAGGCAGATGAATCCTTCTGAATCTTTCCACTTTTTATACCAGCTTCCACCCTCTCTCCGGATAATATTAACTAAGTAAATCCAGCAGATGAGCTTCCAATCAAATGGTTGAAGAAAGGGCCCAATAGAGTGCCCAAGAACATATCCACCAACTCCCTTTCAGACAGAGGGGGTTGCACTCTTCCAGCTAGATCTCTCCATTTCTGCGCGTAGTCTTTGAAACCCTCATTTGAAGCCATAGTTATACTCTGAAGTTGAGTATGGGTAGGCGCCAAATCTGAATTATATTGGTATTGTTTATAGAAAGTTGCGGCAAGATCTTCCTAGTTGTGGACGTCGGCCCTTTCTAATTGGTAAAACCAATCGAGTTGTCTTCCAGATAAACTATCTTGGAAAAAATGCACCCATAGGTCTTTATCGGCGGAGTGCGGCTGGATCTTTCTCACATATGATCGGAGGTGCATCTTAGGACATGACACCCCCATCATATTTTGCAAACAGCGGAACTTTGAACTTCGGTGGGATCATAATTCCCGACACTAGCCCCAATTCTTCAAAGTCTAGACCTGGTACCCTTTGTATTTCCATAGCGCTCAAACGCTCTTCAAGATGCTTGTACTTATCATCAGCCGGAGGGTACTGTTCCTCAGAGTAGTCTTCCTCTTCTTCCTCCTCTTCAGATTCTGACGGACCTGCTGTTTCTTTTCCTTTCCCTTCCCCTTCATCAGATGTTGCTGTGAAATTTAAGGTTCTCCTAGTTTTCCCTTGAAACCTTCTCCCCATGATTACGACACCAGTTGGTTTCTTCTCTTTCTTCTTTTTCTCTTTTGCCAACAGAGTCTTCAGCTCCTCTTGTCCTTTGGCCAGGGTTGTGAGTAACTATTGAAACTACATGTTTTGAGCTTGAAGATCTTTGACTGTTTGTTCGAGATCCATCTTACTGAAATAAACAGTAGAGAGATGAGGAAACTTGTTACAAAAGACCTGTTTATGTTATGATGAATGATATGTGCATATGTAATGTTTTCAAGGATTTTAAAAGATTCAAGTTTGTTTTAAACAAAAAGAAACACACATTATATTAATAAGATAGAGTTTGAGTACATCAATTCCCCTTGGGCAAAATAATACAACACTCTGAGATAAAAAAGTAGTGCGCATCCTCTTTGGTTCTATGTAGGGGTTTAGAGTCTGCTCCTCATGAAGTAGCCTAGTGAGTTCCAAAACCTTATTCTCACTTGCATAGAATTGGGCTTCGAAAGTATCTCTCTCTCCTTTTAGTTGTATCCAATCCCTTTGTAAGTCTTCAAGAGATGTGGGCATGTCAGGATGTAGGATAATGTATGGAACTTCTCCCTCCTTAACAGGCTCAATAATCCCTGGGAGAATGGAAGGATAAGGCATCATAAGACTTTGAGCGTGGGTTCCTACCCATTTGAGGTAAGGCTCAAGAGGGATGGAATTCTTGTGTCCCAAAGTCTTGCTATCCACCTTGTTTAGCATCCTCCATGCTCGGATGAATCTCTGGCAAAGACCTTTATCGCTGTTGTCGTATTCGAATACCAAGCCTTGAATCAGCATATCATGTGGACCATCCCTTCGGGCATAACCAAACTATCTTAGAGCCAAACATGGGTTGTAGGTGATGCCTCCCCTAATGTCAAGTAGAGGGACATTAGGGAATTCCCCACAACGGTCAACAATGATAACATTCTCTTTGGATCGAGAGCACCAATGAATATCTGAGTGTTTGAGCGTCATTAACCTTTGTGACCACCTTAATCCTTGCTCATTCTTTAAGACTGATTGGGGAAGATGAGAAAAAAACCATCTTGCCATGAGGGGAGTGCAACACATAAGGACTCCTATTTTCCTCATTGTACGAGTGTGAAAAGAGTGTAGATATCTCCAAGCAATGTAGGCATCGGATTGCATGACATGAAGATTTTGACGGCACTCACATCTATGAGTTGGTAAGGATTGGGAAACAAGACCATCCCATAGATAAGAAGAGCCACAATTTTGTATGGCAAGAATGTCTGGAAAATTAAAACGGTAGATCACCTAATGTGCAAAGATTAAATAATTGAAACAAATCATATGCACATATTCACTCCTAGGGTTTACCTCACTTCAGTTGCCTTCGGTAAACAATCATTAAGCATAGGAGATTTTAGTGGTCGACCTCTAGTCTAAAGAGATCAAAGTGTCCCATTCGAATGTTGCCTCATAAATGTTGCCTCAGAAAGATCTTAAGACTCTTGGGTTGCTACTAAAGTTTTCTAACTATTGCTTTAGTGATTGTACTTGTCCCTTTGGAATGTCCCTTACAACTCCAACAACGGTGCTACCTACTCCTTAATAGTAGGATAGTGTTGTCTAAAGGAAATAGAACGAACAATCCTTTTTTCGAGTAGGTAGAATCTTAAGTACTTGCTCAATAAAAACTTTTCACACAAACACCTTTCAAAACAGTTTTCAAAACAAATTTGTCACACCCTTGAGGTCTGATATAAGGGTTATCACAAAGTAAAACATTTTCAAATCAAGCACACACACAAGAAATTTTAAAAAGATGAGCAAGTTCCTAAGAGCCCATGGAAAACCATGGATAGAAAGGGTGCTAACACCTTCCCTTTATATAATCTACCCCCCGTACTCAGAATATCTCGAAAAAAGGTTTTTTCTGTTCTTTTCCCTTTTCCATGATTGGATGAAATAAAAGTCGGTGACGACTCTTGCTTACCGCGACATTTTGCAAACAAAAAACGTAAAACGCAAACCAGTAATAACAGTCGTTTATGCCACCGTATCACAACATGCAAAAGCTGTTTGAAAGATTGAAGAAGTACAAGTTAAGACTGAACCCGAACAAGTTCACCTTTGGGGTAAGATCTGGCAAGCTCTTAGGTTTCATTGTCATTGGCAAAGGTATTGAAGTAGACCATACAAAGGTTAAAGCCATAGAAGAAATGCCAACACCCTGCACCGAGAAGGAGGTTAGAGGTTTCTTAGGACGTCTAAACTACATTGTCAGATTCACTTCCCACCTAACTTCTACTTGTGAGCCAATTTTCAAATTACTGAAGAAAGCTCAAGTAGTAAAGTGGAATGACGATTGCCAGACTGCCTTTGACAGAATCAAGGAATATATTCAAGAACCTCCAATTTTGATGTTGCCAATTGAAGGAAGACCTCTTGTTATACGGTGGGAGAACTGACTTGAGGGTTTTGCGTTTTATCGCAATTGTTGCGGTTAGCAAGAGTCGCCACCGACTTTTCTTTTATCCAAAAGGAAAGGTGAAAAAGCACAGGAAAGACCTTTGAGATGTTTTCTTGAGTTCGGGGGGTAGATTATGTAAAGGGGAGGTATTAGCAACCTTTTCATCCATGGTTTTCCATGGGCTCTTAGTTACTTTATAGATCACTTACTTTTGTTGTTTGAAAATGTGTTTGGTGTGGTTTTGAAAGTATTTGTAAAAGAGGTCATTCGTTTAGGCAATCTTTGTAATGATTCTCATTCGTAAGAATGTATACAAAGATGTTTGTCTTTTTGAAAATGTTTTCAATGTTTGGAAGATGTTTTGAAATGTGTGTGTTTATTTTGAAAATAGCAAGGATGGTTGTTTGAAATTATAGCAAGTAACTAGAAGCAATCTACCTACTCAAATGTATTTCTTGTACATTTTCTATTCCTTTGACATTATTGTATTACCATTAATTTGGTAAGCAACCCTATCTTTGGATGTAAACGGGACGGGCGTGGGTCATCGTATAACCATGATTAGCAATGTTGCAAAGTATCTTAGCATTCTTGAGGGGCCAAGATCATTTTTGTAAGGCAACCTTGAATAGCATCATCGAGGGACTATGATCTTATACTTGTTTGTTTTTCCAAGATACTTCGCATGTATAATATGGCCATTTTTGTATTTAGGCAACCAAGTGGAGAAACCCTAAGGATGCTTGTGTGCAAGTGTATCATTTTCATGCTTTGATTTTATCTTGTATTTAGGGTTTTCTATTTTGCTTTGTTTTGATCTTATCATACAAACCCTAATTACTAATCATGGCATGTAAAGCGGTAAATTGCATAATGTAAATATTACTAAGCTATTACAACAATTTTATGGGAGGGGGGAATACAAATTTGAATGGGGATTTGCAAGAATGTAAACCTAAATAAATTATTACAACCAAATTGAATTTATACGAATATTAGAATAAATACAATATCTAAAGATGCAATATAATGTACATATAAGAAAAGATTTTTGTTTTGTTTTTCATATGAAAAGAAG
Organism: Vicia faba; assembly: GCA_948472305.1. Lineage (NCBI taxonomy): Eukaryota > Viridiplantae > Streptophyta > Magnoliopsida > Fabales > Fabaceae > Vicia > Vicia faba. Next base: position 614,767,398 of record OX451735.1, on the reverse strand, counting down.
ATTTTAACCTAATCCTAAAAAATTAAAGAAATTAATTCTTAGTAAAATTAACCCTAATTTCTATTTTAAAAGAAAATAAAGTTCTTATGTACTATTTTTTATGTATTTTTATGTTAAAATGATAAATAATATTGTATATAAAAATATAAAGTTTTTATATATGCAAAAATGAATATTTATAAGTATGGGATAAAAAGGAAATAAATAAATTATACTAAACATATTTTAATTATATTTAACAAGTTTATTAAGAAAATACATGATATATATATTAAAAATAAAATATATTTTTATGTGAAAAATAAACTAAAACAAAATAAATATGCAATATTATTAATTTTATATTTTTAGGATTTTTAAACATTAAAGAAAATATTAATGAAAACAAAAATAAATTAAATAAAAATGTATGGAAAATAATGGGGCAGGGGGTATAGCAAGCAGACTAGAGACAACATGTTAGCAAAAAAACTGTGGCCCAAATATGAAGGCCTAACCTGCAAAAAGATGACAAAGCTGAAAAATTGAAAAATATTGAAAACAAAAGTAGCACCCAGGTTCGAACCCAGGACATGGGTCTCACCAGCGTGCTACTTTGCCACTGGGGTGTCTATACATCTGTTGATTTATGTGAAACAAAAATAACATAACATGAACAAAATCCTTGCCCTGTACTTCATCTTCTTCCCCAAGCTTGGCCTGATGTCCTGTAACTCTCTCATTCTTCCATGAAAATGAAAACTCATAACATGAAAGTTGTAGTATTTGATCTCACGATTCTAACCATATAAGTTATGTAAGCTAATAATCAAAGATTAGAAAGAATTTTAAAATCCCTAAATTTAAACCTAATTTTTTCAGAATCTTCAAGTTCAAAATTCTCTCAACTCAAGTTAAATAAATGCAAGATAAAGGTATGTACAATTTCGTTGTAATGAGGACTATATTATTTATTCACAAATCATGGTCAATGGTTGCCTGTACAAGGAGATAGAAGTTCATATTTTACCTCCTTCAGTTGAAATCGTGGATGGAACTGGAGTGAGTTTGATGGAGACCTGATGCTTGCTTGAGCTTCCTTGAACCTCCCTGAATGTATTCCCACCCCTGCCTTGCTTTGAAAGGGTATGAAACTCCTTGGCCAAGTCAACCTGCAAGCTTTGAAAACAAAAATGGAAGATGATGGAGAAGGGGTTACAGTACATGGATGAAAGTCTGGATTAGTTAGATATCAAGTAGGTAAGATTTTTTCATGGTCAAGACTTGAAACGCACGAGGCAAATGGGAGATTGGTATGCTTTTGCAAAAACTGCAAGTCTTGACAGTTTTATGGTGTTTTTGAGCTTGGGAGCGTTTCAGGCTTCAAGTAATAGTGTCTTGTGTTGTGTTATATTTGTATATTAGTATGGAATCAGTTTCATGTCAACCCTCCAACAGATGTGCCAGTTTCCACCTTTTGGCAACCTTTCTTGCTTTTGAAGCAAATTGAAGGGACAAGGCTTGCCGTGCTTGTACTTTCTTTCTTAGGGTTGGTATATACTTGTACAAATTTCTTTAGGCCTGTAAGACTTGTATGTGCAATGGAGACAGGTTCAATGCTCAAGAATTGGAAAGTGGCAAAAGTTGAGCTTTTTCAAAATGGCAATGGTTACTTTATGCCATTTATGGAATTACAACTTGGGTAATGGCTCTAGGGCATGGATCAAAACTTTGTCAACTGAGTGAGCATTAAATTAAGGAGTGAGGAACAAGTTTGGGACCTGTAAAGCATGTATTAGGCAGCATAGGTACTGATTGGAACTTTGTTCTTCATGAAATGGCTTGGATAAAAATTGAGAAATTGCCAACTTCATCTCTTCGATTCTCTCTACTCAAAAATGATCTTGAGGAGTTATTTGACATTTTGGAAAGCTTGCAATATGCTATATAACTCATCTTTGAAATGCATTTCAAGATACCTCTTGGAACTAGGTGCAAAATTTCCATGAAGTTGGGTCCAAAACCTGCCTAAATTAGGGCAAAATTTCACTAAGTTATTTAGTTCATGAGCATGTATTCATAAATTTATATCTTGAGATCCAAGCATCTTTATGGAAAATTGTGTGAAGAAAAATTGTATATTTCATGGAGTTCTACAACTTTCATGTTGGGAATTTTCTTTGAATCATTATGCATCATGGTGAAAAAATGGCCTAAAGTTGAGAAAAAATAAGAAATTTTCTATACTTAGAAAATTTCTAAGTTAAGAAAATTTTCAAATTTAAACCCTAATCTTCAAACTTGGATTTATTGATGAACAAGTTTACCATTTTGACATGTTTTGATGAATTATGACCCTTGGCACTTGATTTTGACCAAAAAGTCAAAGTTTGACTTTTTAGTGTACAATTGACTTTTGATCAGTTGACTGCAAATTTCATCTATCAATCCAATGAAATTGAAATGTTTTGAGACATGTAATTAGGTCAAGATGATACAATTGAATCCTTGATATCATGCTTTAACTCAATTGGTCATTTTCTAGCTTAAAATAAATCAGAAATTGCCCTTTCCCAATCAAAACCCTAATTTTGACCATTTTTCCCTTTTGATGATTTGATCAAATTTCTTGAGGAATTGTAATCCAAACTTGATTAAATAATACATATGGGTCTAGAATGTTGATGTGGATCAAAAATTATGAAGTTTGACTGTAAATTGGCCATTGTTGACTTTTTCCCCAATACAGCTGATTTTTAGGTCAACTGTCCAATTGACTGATAAAAAATATGGTTCAAGGCCTGAAACTTGTCATGAGTAATCTTGGGGGTCCATAATGATGTTTTAAAGTCACATGAAGCATTTATAGTCCAAAAATCCTTGTGCAACCTCAAACCCTAATTTTGAGTCATAAGTGCATGATGAGATGCCTTGAGTTGACCAAACCTTAATCCAGTCTTGAGTCAAAGAAATCTTATGAGAAAAGTCTTAATAAATGAGAGGGAAAATTTTGGGGTACAACACCTCTGATCATGTACTTAACAATATTAGAGAATTCAATGGGGTGTGTGTTGGGGCAGCATGACGAGTCTGGTCGAAAAGAGCATGCAATATACTACCTTAGCAAAAAGTTTACCGACTGTGAAACAAGATACTCACTGCTCGAGAAAACTTGTTGCACTTTGGCATGGACTGCTCGTCGATTCAGATAATATATGTTAACTCACACTACCTTATTGATATCTAAAATGGATGTTATCAAATACATATTCGAAAAGCCTGCTCTCTCCGAAAGAATAGCAAGATGGCATATGGTCCTAACCGAATATGACATCCAGTACACTACTCCAAAAGAAATCAAAGGGAGTGTACTAGGTGATCATTTGGTTCACTGGGCTGTAGATAACTACCAGTCAATGAATTTTGAGTTTCCAGACGAGAATGTTATGCTCGTAACTGATTATGAAGAACCTGGACCGGATGAAGGACCTGAAAAAGGATCCCGATGGACTATGGTTTTTGATGGAGCTTCCAACGCACTTGGAAATGGTATTGGTGTTGTGATTATCTCCCCAGAAGGCTGCCATACACCCTTCATCACCAGACTATGCTTTAACTGTACCAACAATATGGTCGAATATGAAGCGTGCATCATGGGTATCAAAGCTGCTATCGATATGAGAATGAAATAAAAGTCGGTGGCGACTCTTGCTTACCGCGACATTTTGCGAACAAAAAACATAAAATGCAAAACAGTAATAATAGTCGGTTCTGCCACCGTATCACAGAACTGACGACTCTGCTGGGGAATTCTATAAAGTGGGGTATACCTTAGGATTTAGATCATTTTAAAATTGCTTCTCTTGATTGTCTTGATTGCGTTACTTTTGAGGGTTTGTTCGGGGTTACTATAGATCCTACACCCGGATCTGGGGAACACCTTTTAGGTAAGTAGAAATAAATTGTGAGGGAACTATGTTGGGGTATACTGGCATGGTTGAAGCAGTAGCTACATTGATGTGGCACTTTGGTTGGTACCGGTAACCCTTGAGTCAATCAGGGAGAGTGTGGGGACGCCGCGTGGTGTCGTGAAGCATCAACTGACCTTATAACCTTTAATTGCACAACTTGGCCAGTAGGACATAGTGAGATGGCCGGCTTTGGTGTATGCCCAAGGTCGACAGATACTCGATGCTACACTCATTGAGGTTTGACTCTTGAGTTTTGTTTGGTTGCGAGTCCATCGCCTATTGAGCGAAGCTGGGGGAAAGATCAGTGATATTGAGATCCCTTTTAGAACCCGGTTACTATTTATAGGGCACGTTGAACCAATCCAACTTCAAGAGGGTACTACCTTAAACTCAAGCAAACCTTAAACCTAAGGACTTGGTGTGAATTGTTTGTGCTTGTTATACGTGTGATTTCTCAACATAATCATGACATCATGACATCATAAACATGGCATATCACACTAACCATTTCAAGGATCTCAAGGGTCTGTGATGTAGGTCATGGTGAACCAGACGTCTAGTAAGGGGAAAGGGGATTTATTTTCCTCTAGCCAATGTTGTCAAAGGATCTTGAGTCAGGGGCTATGACCCACTCGATATGGTGAGCTTGACTCTTAAAGAATGACTCTCAATGACACGAAGTTTCTTCAATCAAGCTGCAATCAAATTCTAACAGTTTCTTGTTTACCCTACGAGATCCTTAAAAACATTGCATGTATATCATACACATCATTACAGGTACCATTACAGGTTTCTCATCTTCTTCGCTGTTTATTTTAGCAAAAATGTCTTCCGAACAAATCATCAAGGATCAGGCACAAAACGCCCAATTCCAGCAAATGTTCATAAATTTGGCAAAAGGGCAGGAGGATCTGAAAACCCTCATCCTGAAAGAGATAAAGAAAAAGAAGAAGGTTGACGGTATTCTGAATATAGGCAGCAGGTTTAGAGGACTGTTGAAGCGACAAGTCGATATGGCCTCTTCATCTAAGGAAGGGAAGAATCAAGAAGAAGAGACAAGGGAGAAAGATCCCAGTCCTGAAGTTTCTGACAATGATACCGACTACAATGATGAGCAGTATCCTCCCACTGATGATAGATACAAGCAGTTGGAAGATCGCTTGAATGCTATGGAGGTCCATAGGATACCTGGGTTTGATTTCGAAGAATTTGGATTGGTGTCGGGAGTGGTCATCCCGCAGAAGTTCAAAGCTCCAATTTTTGCAAAGTATGATGGGGTGTCCTGCCTAAAACTCCATCTCCGTTCTTATGTCAGGAAGATTCAACCTCACACCGCTGATAGGAACTTGTGGGTCCATTTCTTTCAGGACAGTCTATCTGGGACTCAGCTTGAATGGTTCTATCAACTAGAGGGAACCAATGTCCATAACTGGGAAGATCTGGATGCTGGTTTTTACAAGTAATATCAATATAACACTGACCTTTCCCCTACCCGTACTCAACTCCAGAGTATGTCCATGGGTGCAAGCGAATGTTTCAAGGACTATGCGCAGAAATGGAGAGATCTGGCAGGGAGAGTCCAACCCCCTTTGTCTGATATGGAGTTGGTGGATATGTTCCTTGGTACGTTGTCTGGTCCTTTCTTCAATCACTTGATTGGTAGCTCCTCAGCTGGTTTCACTGAGCTGATATTGACTGGAGAAAGAGTAGAAGCTGGGATTCGAAGTGGGAAGATCCAGATAAATACCTCTTCAAGTACAGATAAGAATTCATTTGGTGACAAGAGGGAAGCCAATGTTGTGCACGGCCAGAAGGGGCGTAGCAAGGCAGACTACCACCAATCTGTGGGGGCAGTGCTGATCTCTAATTCGGCACGCGCACAACGACCACAACAACGAAACAATCAGCCAAGGGTGGAAAGACCTCAAAGGCAGTTCACCTAAATCAACATGCCACTGCCACAAGCATTGCAACACATGTTGAAGATGAAGCTAATTACGGTGATAAACCCCCATCCGAACCCGAAGACTTCCTCTCCTAACTACAATCTGGAGGCAAGGTGTGCTTATCATTCTGACAGCCCGGGGCATGATACTAACGATTGTTGGGCGCTGAAATACAAGATTCGGAATATGATTGATGCTAAGGAGATCAAATTCGACCCTCCTGAGACTCCCAACGTGATCACTTCTCCCTTGCCAAAACATGGCTAGGATTGAAAGCATTTTTGTTCATTTAAATTCTGAAGTTGTATTTTCTTTGCTTATTCGAACAATTATTGTCATGTCGAACTCTATTATTTCATTAATGCATTACACATGTCTTTCTTGAATTAATTTGTTTTCATTATGCTTAAATTGCTTTATATTTCCTTTTCATGATATTCAACTCTCGATAAAAAACTGTAAGCCTTTAGAGGGAGGATGACGAAAATGATACCACAATCTCTACAATATGCTTTTGAACAGACCTTGTTGACGATGTACAGGCGTTGTTTCAAATCCTAAACAGTGGAGTTATAAGGAAGATAATCCCTAGTCAACCCCTTTGAGCCAAAGAAGTAGGAGTTTTTCTTTCACACAAATTAAAATCCTTAATCACAACCTGGGGCAGGGTAGTTTTCTCAATTAATTCAGAGGCGCATTCAGTCATAATCTGCCGCTTCGTACACAAAGAATGGCATGAAAAATGTCCTTTTGAAACAAAAGACGGTGATGGTTCCCTATAATCATCAAGACAGGCAGTCATTAACTCTTGAAATAAAAGCCCATTAAGTCAAAACCTATGAAGGAGACTTAAGAAAAAAACTGGGGAATCCTGTTAACTGTAATCACAAAAAGAAACAGTTCAGGAAAAAGACAGGGATACTAAAATCAAAAATAAAGAGGTCCTACAAACCCTCAACAAAAAAATGACTGCCTATTCGAAATAAACTGTCAGTATCTGAACCATCACTGGAATATCAGAGCAAAGACTCAAACGGGATCTAAATGCATAATTAGTTGAGTTTAGGATCGAAGAACATCATGAAGAATGGGTGGGTAAAAATAAAATTTGAGCCTTTATCCTTTGTTTCTTAAATCGTGAACCAGGCCACGTTATAACCCTTAATAGTCCTAGCTGAAGCATGGGTTAGTTCGAAAGCATACTGTTACAAAAGGTATCCTGACCCCTGAAGGTCCGTTACAAATCTTGAGTTGATATCACATCTTTGCAAAATTCTATTTTTTCTATAAAAAAAACTGCATTTTCAAAATTTCAAGACAAACATAAGATTTGCATTCTTAAAATAACATTGTTTTCATATGACTATTTGTTCAGCAGCAGAGAAATTCGCATGAAGAATATCTAGTGAACAAAAACCTTCTCAATAAAAAGGATCACCTCAAGTGGAAAAACACTTCCTACCAAGGGGCACAACATGATCATTGTCCATCATCTCGGGAGGTCAAGTCAAGATTCAAGGAATCTCTCAAAGATGCCAAATAGCCAGGGGTAGATCTCCATCTGAATCACTTTGGGGCATTGGACATGAATTCCAGCAACGAATCATGTACGATCAAACAAACATCTTCTGGTAGTGTGACAACACAACACTACCGACAGTGACAACTCCCTACACCCTGAGAGCGTGGACATAGTCAGAAAATACTGCGCATGAACAAAGACCCGCTAGGTTGACTGGCCTAGGCAAAAATAAGGGCATCCCGGCAAAACAAAAGGGTTCGGGAAAAAATTAGGGATAAAAACAAAAAAGATCTATACACCCGGCAAGTCAAAAACCTGAAAAGGCGGCTTGGGCAAGAAAGGGTATCCTGGTGGACTGAAAATCTGAAAAGGCAGTCTAGGCAAAAGTTAGGGATTAAAGCGTATGAATATGTCCCATTATCTTGTCACTTGCCTATCAGTAGAAGACTTATCATTCTGATCGGCAGTTACCAAGCACCTCATAAGTTGGGATGACACTCAATCCACAAGGCCTCCGAAGGCACTTTCTCCAGCAGGTACAGGGGCAGAAAAGTCTTGATGCAAAGTCATTGTCATATCCTCAGCATGCGTCCCAGTAACATCTACACTCCCCACAGAGTAGAGGCAACCAAAGTTTTGATCTCTGCTTCCCCAACAGAGTTTTTCTCCTGTAGAGTTATTCTAAACAGAGTCACTCTCCCGATAGAGTAGCTGTAAACAAGGGGCAAATCCCTAACATAGTCATCTCCGGTTCACCATCCCCAGCGGAAGTAGAAGAACCACTTTTTCTATGACAGTCAAGAACTCAATTTCCGTTACTCTTCAGCAGTGGTCAGGGATTTATTTTCCCACTCGGATATGTCACAATAGCATTTCATGTTCATATATCATGACGTGCGCATACACATTGCATACATCATAGTCTCATTTATTTTGAGAGCGTCATCATACAATGCATTTTATGCATCATATACGATTAATCATGTACCTTTTCAGGAAAGATGGTTATCATCAACAACTTCCAGCAAGTTCAAGATTAGCTCCTGAAACTAAACAGAGTAATTATTTGCACGATCAAATGCAGCTTTACACGGGTTCGTCACGAAGCAATCTTACACGGGTTTCTCCTAAATGCAGCTTCACACGGGTTTATCTTGAAAAATCTTACACGGGTCTTTTCTCATAAATTTCCAAATAAAGTTTTACACGAACTTATCACAAAGTAACCTTACCCAGGTTCCTTCTGAAGTTTTACACGAACTTATCACAAAGTAACCTTACCCAGGTTCCTTCTAAAGTTTTACACGAACTTATCACAAAGTAACCTCACCCAGGTTCCTTCTGAAGTTTTACACGAACTTATCACAAAGTAACCTTACCCAGGTTTCTCCTGAAGTTTTACACAAACTTATCTCAAAGTAACCTTACCCCGGTTCATTCTGAAGTTTTACACGAACTTATCACTAAGTAACCTTACCCAGGTTCCTCTTGAAGTTTTACATAGACTTAGCCCAAAGTAATCTTACCCAGGTTCCTGCTGAAGTTTTACACAGACTTATCCCGAAGTAACCGTACCCAGGTTCCTCCTAAAGCCTACACAGACTCCTCACAAAGCAACCTTACCCATGTTCCTTCTCAGTTCAGATGCAGTTTTACCCAAACTCCTCATAAAGCAACCTTACCCAGGTTCCTTCTCGGTTCAGATGCAGTTTTACCCAAACTCCTCACGAAACAACCTTACCCAGGTTCCTTCCCATAAGCCCTACTATCCAGGTTTCTTCTCATAACCTTACCATCCAGGTTTCTTTTCTCTTATCTCCAGACGGAAGTCCACAACACTGTAAGACCTGGACCTGATCAAACACGATCGGTTTCACCTTTCCCCAGTAAGTCGCGGTGCAGCCTGTACACTGACCAGATATGCAGTTCACCTCCGGAGTTAATTCCCCAGTAGAGCAACGGGCAGTTGAAGCTCCTAAAATTCTATATATCCCGATACATATACCAACATTCCTCAGCAGATTCCTCCTCAACAACAGCAACAGGGACTCTCGTCAAAGGAATATCTCAGGAAATCTACATTCTCTAGATGGCATCTTTAAGCCCATCTCATACAATTCTCTGTCACGTCCAGGATGGCATCTTTAAGCCCATCTCCGACAAATATTCTATCATCAACCTCCAAATGTCATCTATAAGCCCATTCCCGATGTCACAAGTCGAGTGCCACTTCATGCGAGTGCAAATTTCTGGGCACTTTAGTGTTCAATCATCTCCCACCTTCAGATTACGAAAGGCGGACAAGCCAATCTACATCCGCAGGTTTAAGAAGATTGAACAGGGGAAGTTGTTTTACCCCAAAATTTTCCCTCTATGTTACTCAACAAATGTCAAGTGAGGTCCCCAATTTGCTCAAGGTTGCCCAAGAGTTGACCAGACAAACTCTCTCCTAAGGCAGTATACCCCAAATTAGGGTTTCTATTTTCATCAACATGGGTGGACCACAAAGGTCTCATATGCTCTCCATGGTCTTAATATGTTCTCAAGACTCTACATGTCAAGTTTCAAGCCCTGCATAAGAAGTTTGCTCAGTCAACTGCTAAGATGCTTGGGAAATCGACTATATTAGGTCAAAAGTCAATTGTGGCCCACATACAGTCAAACCTCAAGATTTTGGTTCAACATCAACACTTTGAAGTGAATTCCATCATTTGATCAAGGGTTGATCATGATTCTTCAAGGAATGCTCCAAATTCATCAAAACCCAAAAGTTGCTAAATTAGGGTTTCTTAGTAAAAGTCAACCCAACTTTGACCAAGCATAACTTCTTCATACTTTATCAGATATTTTCCAACCAAGGCTCATTTTGAAGAGGATGCAATTCCCTACAATTCATCTTCAGATCTCAAGTTCAAAATATGCACTCATAAAAAGATATGAATTTTGACATTATAGGTCCTTTTGAAAAGTCAACAAAAATACCTTTTGGGTCAAAGCTTCATACATGAACATGGAAGATCCAATTGAGATGAAACCAAAAGTTTTGTTTAGGGGACATCATAATATTTCTAAAAAGTCCAAGAACACCCTCCTAGGGTCAAAATTGAGAGAGTTATGCATTGTCAAAGTTGGCAATTTTTGGAAAATTGTCAAAAGTCAACATTGATCAAATTTTCATTTTTTCCAAGGGGGCCCATGTTTTATTGTTTGAAACATGTTTCTAATAGGATCCACGACCCCTGAGCTTTTCCACCTATTATTTTATTATTTTTATCATTTATTTTGATTTTTTATTCATTTAAACTAAAATAAATAAAATTAAATGGTAAGATGATAAAAGCAAATCAAATCTTGGGATTTTTGTACACATTATGAGTCCATATACAGCTAGCATGGCATGTAATTCATGCAAGGATGATTTATATTGAAAAAGTCATGATTGGAGCTATTTTGGAAAGAAATCATACAAGGCCAAAATCAAATTAAATCTTCATAATTCCTCAAGATACCATGAGATTTCTTCCATTATTTTTGACCTAAATTCCTCCTCTATATAAACACAACACCCTCATTTAGTAGGGAGCACGAAATTGGCTTCCCAAGAACGCTCTCTAAAAACCTCAAATTCTGTCAAAACTAGTGCAAAGTCAAAACCGAAGATCCAGCCACTTTCAGTCCAAGCCATCAATTATAAATCATTCCTGAGGTATCTAAGGGTAAGAATAGGTCGAAAGTCATGGCCATTGATGCTTGAAACAAGCATACTCATCTTCTCCGATTTTCTTTTCTTTCAAACATTCATATAATTAATTTCATGCATTGCTAATGTTTATTAACTGTCCAAATGAGTTCTTGTTGTTACGTAGTACAGGTTTGAATCACAAACAATAGCTTGGCTTGGTGGATGAGGCACCTAACTGTGACCCAAGGGGAATGAGTTCATCACCCACCCCATGCATTTTTCACTTTTTTGACTATTTTATTTTCTAAGCCTTTTCATTTATTTATTTTTCACTTGATTTGTTTTCTATCATTAATTTAATTAACATATAAAATCACAAAAAAATCATTAAATATTAGTTTTATAGGCTTTCAATTAATTAAAAAAATTTGACATAAAAGTTGTTTTGATTTAATCAATATTGATTTTATTTCATAATTAACTTGTAAATTAATCAGAGTTAGGTTTTTAATTATTAATTCACACTTTTATTATTTTCCTAACAATTTACTGCAGATTCAGTACATCACCATTCCATGCATCCATCATACGCTCACAAATCCTACCCTTTGGATCATCCCTTGGTCCAGATCCAGCGTCCAACTACAGCAGCCCATGGTGCACTCTCTGAAGCTAATCCACATGGGATCACACGCAAGGAACATGGGCCAACCAATTTGGGCCTAACAATTTGGCAATGCACCCCCCAGTCTGCATTCTACCACACAGGCCCAATCTTTTCTTTTTTATTTTATTTCAATTCTTTTTATTGTTTTAATTTATTTATTTTATTTATTTTCCAAACAATCATTTTTAATCAAAACATAACAAATCAGAAAATCACAAACAATATTAGGTTTAGTCTTTTTTTCATAAAATATTTAATTGCATTAATTAGTTTAATTAGGTTAACTTAAATCTTTTTTTTCATAATTAAAATCAAATAGAAATTAGGTTTAATTCTTAATTTTAATTCCTTCTCAAAATAAAAACACAAAAATAGGTTAATTGTTTTTTTCATTAATTTAATGATTTTTCATAATTAAAACTTAATTAGTGATTAGGATATTTTGCAATTTATTCTTTATTTCCTTAAATAAAAATGACAAAAAATGATTTTTTTTCTTTAATTAAATTCAATTTGGTTTTCAAGGGTCAAAACCCTAATTTCTCGCATTTACATTTGTCGTACATACTTTTCATTATATTTTTGTAATTGCTCCGAGGTTGTAATAGTCTTTTAAACTAGGGTTTTATTTACTGTTTAATTTCCCCCCAAGTTATGGTTATGTAATCCCCATTCCCCAAAGCCTTGTAATAATTAGATTTACTTTTCCGCTTTTAATTTCCGCAATCTTTAACTGTCTAGATGTATGGCTAATAGGATTGTATGGCAAGAATGTCTGGAAAGTTAAAACGGTAGATCACCTAATGTGCAAAGATTAAATACTGAAACAAATCATATGCACATATTCACTCCTAGGGTTTACCTCACTTCGGTTGCCTTCGGTAAACAATCATTAAGCATAGGATATTTTAGTGGTTTCCCTCCAGTCTAAAAAGATCAAAGTGTCCCATTCGAATGTTGCCTCAGAAATTTTGCCTCGAAAATGTTACCTCGGAAAGATCTTAAGACTCTAGGGTTGCTACTAAAGTTTTCTAACTATTGCTTTAGTGATTGTACTTGTCCCTTTCGAATGTCCCTTACAACTCCAACGATGGTGCTATCTACTCCTTAATAGTAGGATAGCGCTGTCTAAAGGAAATAGAACGAACAATCCTTTTTTCGAGTAGGTAGAATCTTATGTACTTGCTCAATAAAAACTTTTCACACAAACACCTTTCAAAACAGTTTTCAAAACAAATTCGTCACACCCTTGAGGACTGATATAAGGGTTATCACGAAGTAAAAAATTTTCAAAGCAAGCACACACACAAGAAATTTAAAAAATATGAGCAAGTGCCTAAGATCCCATGGAAAAACATGGATAGAAAGGGTGCTAACACCTTCCCTTTCTATAATCTACCCCCCCCCCCCCCTCCCCCCATACTCAGAATATCTCGAAAAAAGGTTTTTTCTGTTCTTTTCCCTTTTCCATGATTGGATGAAATAAAAGTCGGTGGCGACTCTTGCTTACCGCGACATTTTGCAAACAAAAAACGCAAGATGCAAACCAGTAATAACAGTCGGTTCTGCCACCGTATCACAACATGCAAAAGTTGTTTGAAAGACTGAAGAAGTACAAGTTAAGATTGAACCCGAACAAGTGCCCCTTTGGGGTAAGATCTGGCAAGCTCTTAGGTTTCATTGTCATTGGCAAAGGTATTGAAGTAGACCCTACAAAGGTTAAAGCCATAGAAGAAATGCCAACTCCCTGCACCGAGAAGGAGGTTAGAGGTTTCTTAGGACGTCTAAACTACATTCCCAGATTCATTTCCCACCTAACTGCTACTTGTGAGCCAATTTTCAAATTATTGAAGAAAGATCAAGTAGTGAAGTGGAATGACGATTGCCAGACTGCCTTTGACATAATCAAGGAATATATTCGAGAACCTCCAATTTTGTTGCAGCCAATTGAAGGAAGACCCATGATCATGTACTTAACAGTATTAGATAATTCAATGGGGTGTGTGCTGGGGCAGCATGACGAGTCTGGTCAAAAAGAGCATGCAATATACTACCTTAGCAAGAAGTTTACCGACTGTGAAACAAGATACTCACTGCTCGAGAAAACTTGCAGCACTTTGGCATGGGCTGCTCGTTGATTCAGATAATATATGTTAACTCACACTACCTTATTGATATCTAAAATGGATGCTATCAAATACATATTCGAGAAGCCTGCTCTCTCCGGAAGAATAGTAAGATGGCATATGGTCCTAACCGAATATGACATCCAGTACACTACTCAAAAAGCAACCAAAGGGAGTGTACTAGGTGATCATTTGGCTCACCGGGTTGTAGATGACTACCAGTCAATGAATTTTAAGTTTCCAGATGAGAATGTTATGCTCGTAACTGATTATGAAGAACCTGGACCGGATGAAGGACCTGAAAAAGGATCCTGATGGACTATGGTTTTTGATGGAGCTTCCAAAGCACTTGGAAATGGTATTGGTGTTGTGATTATCTCCCCAGAAGGCTGCCATACACCCTTCATCGCTAGACTATGCTTTAATTGTACCAACAATATGGTCAAATATGAAGCGTGCATCATGGGTATCAAAGCCGCTATTGATATGAGGATCAAGTTCTTACAGGTATATAGAGACTTAGCCTTGGTGATCAGTCAGATTAAGGGAGAATGGGACACAAAGCATCCTAATCGCATCCCGTACCGAGAGCATCTGTTGACATTTATTCCATACTTTAAGGAGATTACCTTTGAACATATTCCACGAGAAGAAAATTAGTTAGCAAACGCGCTAGCCACCAAGTTATCCATGTTTAAGGTCGGATGGGATAATGAATCCCCTCAGATCACTATTGAAAGATTAGACGAATTGGCCCACTGTTATGAGATTGATGTTGAGGGAGTCGAAGAAAAGCCTTGGTTCCACGAGGTTAAAAGGTATCTTAAAGCTCAAGAATACCCTGAGGGAGCATCTGTCAATGACAAAAAGTTCTTAAGAAGGTTCTCTGCCAAGTTCTTCCCGAGTAACAGAATTCTCTAAAAGCGCAACGATTATTCTATCTTACTGCGGTGTATGGATAAGAGAGAAGCAGAGAAAATTTTAGAGGATATACATGAAGGTACCTTTGGAACCAATTCTAGTGGGTATACAATGGATAAAAAGATCCTACGGGCAGGATACTATTGGTCCACTATGGAAGCAGATTGTCTTCATCACTCCCGAACTTGTCACAAATGCCAAATCTATGCTGACAAAGTACATGTGCCTCTGGTTACATTAAAAGTCTTAACTTCTCCTTGGCCATTCGCAATGTGGGAAATTGATATGATTGGAAATATTAGACCTATCGTTTCTAATGGACACTGTTTCATCCTTGTTGCCATTAATTACTTCACGAAGTGGGTGGAGGCCGCCTCCTTTGCTTCTGTTACTAAGAACGCCATGGCCCGATTCATCAAACGGAATCTTATCTGTCGGTATGGCATTCCAGAGAGAATTATCACAGATAACGGTACCAACCTCAATAATTCTATGATCACTAAGCTCTGTACGGAATTCAAGATCCAGTATCATAAATCTTCTTCTTACCGACCGAAGATGAATGGTGTTGTGGAGTGTGATATGGTGGGAGAACTGACTATGGTTTTGCGTTTGTTTTCGCAAATGTTTCGGTTGAGCAAGAGTCGCCACCGACTTTTTATTTTATCCTAAGGAAAGGTTAAAAAAGCACAGCAAAAACCTTTGAGATGTTTTCTTGGGTTCGGGGAGTAGATTATAGAAAGGGAAGGTATTAGCACCCTTTCTATCCATGGTTATCCATGGGCTCTTAGTTACTTGCTTAGATCAACTTGCCTTAATTTTCAATTGTTTGAAATGGTGCTTTGTGTGTGGGTTTGAAAATGTTTTTGAAAAGAGGCCAATGTGGTGGCAACCTTTGTAATGATCCATGTTGGGATGTATACAAAGATGTATGTCTTTTGAAAAGATTTTCATTTGTTTTTTTGGAATTTTGTTTTGAAAGTGTAGTGATGTGTGGTTTAGAAAATAGGCAAGTGTTTTGTTTTGCAAGTTTGATTCAAGTAACTAAGAGGTTATCTACTCCTAAATTTCTCAAAGATCTTTGCTATGTTTTAACCCTTTTAACAATTTTGTTCCACCATTGTATTTGGTGGACAATCTTGTGTTAGGATGTGAAAGGGACGGGCGCGGGTCATCGTTTAGACCATAATTGCAATGGTGCCAAGTATCTTTGGGCAATGTTTTCTTTAAGGGACTTGATCATTTTTTAGGCAACTTTCGAAAGCGTCATCGAGGGACTATGATCATTTGATTGTTTTGTTTTTCCCAAAGAGACCTAACATGCAATATGGCCCATTTATTGAAGGCAACAAGTGGAATACCCTAGGGGTGCAAGTGTGATTTGTGTTGTTCATTTTCATGCTTGTTTATCTTGAAATTAGGTCAAACTATTTTTGTTGTTTTTGATTCGCATACAAACCCTAATTCTAGCATGGTATAGTTAGAAAGCATTAAAGTGCGAAAAATAAAGTCCTAGACTATTACAACACAATATATGGGAAGGGGGGTACAAATGTTCAAATGGGGGTATTTTGACAAGGAATTTAAACCTAGGCTATTACATCAATTTGAGAATTTACAAGATATTTAATATACAATAATAAAATAAGAATAAATATGCAAGATGCAAAAAAAAATGTTTTTATATGTATGAAAAAAAGTGTTTTTATGTATAAAGGAATCAAAAATAAAAGTATTAATTTTTTTGGAGTTTTTATGTATTTTAGGGCAAAACCCTAATTTTATTAAGTAAAATGTATTAGTTATTTAATATATATATATATATATATATAATATTTATTATTTATGTACAAAAATAAAATAAAAATAAAGTATATTTGTCAAAAAGGTATTTTTAATGTTAAATATTAATAAAAATAAAAATGTATATATTTTGTATTTTTTCCTAAATATGCTAATAAATATGTATGTATTTGTATTATTTATTAAATATATTGAATATATACAAAATAATAATATTTAATATTTATAAAAAAAAGTATATTTTATATAAAATATTTTCAGAAGATAAAATAAAATAAAAATGGAAAATAAAATGTGTTTGCATTATTTTTAGTATTTTTGAATAAAAGTATATCTATTTATTTATTTATGTACAAATACTCATTCAAACAAATAAATGCCTAATAAATATGAAAATGGTGTAAAAAATATTTTTTATATTTTTAATATTATAAGAAAAAATAAATAAGTCAGAACAAAAAAGAAAAAGTCAAAAAGTCATAAAAATAAGCAAAATGGGCCTAGGGGGTGTAAAAGTAAAAACATGGTGCAAAAAGAAAAGTGAAACAGGCCCAACCCAGAACCCTGTTATCTTCAACCTCCAGCATTTCTGTTCAAACAAAACACGCATTTTCTATCTCCCAATTCGTGGACTTTCAAGCAAAACTCACAACATGAAAAATGTAGGGCATGAAGAGACGAATCCAGTCATATAAAGAACTTGACTTAACTCTCTAAGATGAGAGAGAATTTCTTCTCCCCTAATTCCTGACCTAGTTTTTGTTCCATGTTCAGACATTAAATTCTCACAGCACGCATAATATAAATGAAAACTAATTACATGGACATGTTCAGGGCTATGAATGTGACATATTTTCTTCACAAACCTAAAGCTAACAATGCCTGGATAGAAAGATACGAGTTCATGAACTTACCTGTTCAGTTGGAATCGTATCTGATGATAGAGGTACTTTCAGTGCAAGGTCATGATTGGTACAGCTTCCTTGAAGTCCAGGGATGCTATTCCAAGTTTTACTTTGCTTTGAAACTAGCTGAATCGAGTTGTAGAACTCCACCTGCAAAACAGAAAAATGAAAATGGTGATGTTGCTTGGGAGTGTTACAGGTCATGTTTGAGGTTTGGAATAGCTTCAAGGGATGTTGTGGGATGTGTTTGAAGTGATTTTAGCAAGAATGCATGAAAGGATTGAGCTATGGAACTCAATCTGCAGCAGGTGCTCTGTTTGGGCAGTTTGAGGGTGATTCTGTGTTTTGGAAGGCAATGGAGGGGGTTGACTCGTGTTCTAGCTCAGTAAGGATGTTTAGAAAATGTACAAAGTCTTTGCTTAAGCTTCTGTTAACTGAGATGAAAGTTGTGTTGTGTTATGCTAGTTTTCTTACACTTTAAGCAACAAATGTCCACTTGAGTTTTTAGACAGGTAGAGGCCCCCCTAATGTGCTGCAAACCTTGGCCTTGATCAGTGCAATTAGCCCATAAACTTGTTCCAAGGAGATTTGAACTGTACTTGCTTGGATTGTTAATTGACATAAAGTTCACTTTTGCAAAAATGGATATTATGCTTTATCTAAAAATGGCTTAGTTCAACATGTAATGCTTAAACACATAAAACAAGGCCTTGGCACAATGAGTTAGCATTGAATTATTGAGTGCAAATGGGATATAGGACCTGTAATCAAGGAAAGCAAGCTGAATTCAAATTGGCGCAAATGTATGAACATGTAACTTGGCCATAAACAAAGTGAATTTTTCCCAACTTGCCAAATTCGATTCTCCCTAACCATGAGGTTGTTTGATGAGTTCTTGGACATTTTGGAAAGCTTGCAATGTGTACTACAATCCATCTTTGAAATGAAAATTGAAATTCCAAGTGGAAGTATGTGAAAAATGGTCTTGAAGTTAGGTAAAAACCTTGCCTAAAATAGGTCAAATTTTCTCTAAGTTAAGAATGGTTTGGTACCCTTGTTCCAAGAATTGTAACTTGAGCTACAAGCTACTTTTGGGAAAACTTTGTGAATAAAAGTTGTATATTTTTCAATAGGCCACAACTTTCATGTTTTGACTTTTTCTTGAATCCAAATGAATCTTGGTGAGAAAGTGGGGCAAAGTTAGGAAAAAATTAGGGTTTTTCATAACTTAGAAAAATTCTAAGTTATGAAAAATCTTCATTTCAAACCCTAATTTGCAATTCTTGATTTCTTGATGAACAAGTTTCATGATTTGGCATGTTTTGATGAAAAATGAATCTTGACACTTGATTTTGACCAAAAAGTCAAAGTTTGACTTTTCAGTATATAGTCAAAATTGATCAATTGACTGGGAAATTCAACTGTCAATCTTGTGTATTTGGGATCTTTTGAACTTGTTGAGCATGCCAAGATAATTCCATGGGGTCCTTGAGTCCATATGTGAGCTTGATTTTCCATTGGCTAGGTCAAACAGTCAAGAATTGCCTTTGTGCAGTCAAAACCCTAAAAAATAACCATTTTGCCCTTTTGGTGATCTGATCAAATTTCTTGTGGAATTGTGATCCAAACTTGATCAAATGGTCCATGTGAGTTCATAATGTTGATGTGGGTCAATTTTCATGAGATTTGACTGTCAATTGGCCACAGTTGACTTTTTTCCCAATACAGTTGATTTCTAGGTCAACTGTCCAATTGACTGGGCAAAATTTGGAATCAAGACTTGAAACTTGGTATGAATAAACTTGGGAGTCCAACATGAAGCATGAAAGTCATCTTAGGCATTTTAGGTCAAAATATCTTTGTGCAAACACAAACCCTAATTTGGGTCAACAGTGCAAGGAGAAGTCTTGAGCATAGGAAACCCTAACTGGATCTTGAGCTCCAAGGGTCTTGTGATGAGAAAATGTTGAGGAAATGGGAGGGCAAACTTTGGGGTACAACAGTTGCCCCTGTTCAATCTTCTTGAACCTGAAGAGTTAGATCGGCAAGTTTTCCTTTCGTGACTCGAGGGTAAAAGGAGATTGGGCACTAGAGTGCCCGGAAATTTGCACTCGCATGTTGGAGTATCAGCAATGTGATGTCGGGAATGGGCTTATAGATGACATTTGGAGAGATGGTGGATAGGGAGATGGGCTTATAGATTCCATCTGAAGACGTGACAGAACCTTGTCGGGAATGGGCTTATAGATGCCATTTGGAAGTGTTGATCGCATAAGAGATTCCTTAGCGAGAACTTGTGTATTTTGAGAACGATAGATGTTTTCCTGGCTTGTTACGTGTGTATGATCTTCAATCTTTTCATGCAGACATGCCCTGGCTAGATACAGGAATCGAGTCTACAATCGGTTGCTCACAGATATGCCCTGGCTGGATACAGGAATCGAATCTGGAAATAGTTGTCAACAGATATGCCCTGGCTGGATACAGGAATTGAATCTTCGAACTCTTCAGACATGCCCTGGCTAGATACAGGAATCGAATCTGGAAATAGTCGTCAACAGATATGCCCTGGCTGGATACAGGAATCGAATCTGGAAATAGTCGTCAACAGATATGCCCTGGCTGGATACAGGAATCGAATCTTCAAACTCTTCAGACGTGCCCTGGCTAGATACAGGAATCGAGTCTGGAATAGTCGTCAATAAATATGCTCTAGATAGATACAGGAATCGAATCTGGAAATAGTCGTCAACAAATATGCCATGGCTGGATACAGGAATCGAATCTTCAAACTCTTCAGACGTGCCCTGGCTAGATACAGGAATCGAGTCCGGAAACTGATCACTCACAAATGTGCCCTGGCTAGATACAGGAATTGAATCTGGAAACTGTGACCGTTGTAGGTAGTTGTCTTTTGGGTTGTCTTTTTCCTGAAAAGGCAAAACATCAGTTGTATGCAATGTCATGATGGATGAAATGCATGATGTCATGATGTTCAACATGAGATAGTGTTGTATGCACTTTATCATGTATGTAAAAAAGATGTATGAAATGTGAAATGTTTATGAATGTATTTTTGTCTAGGAAAATAAATCCTTGACGACCGACCGGGGAATTAAATCCTGGGCTGACGTTGAAGAGTAGAGCTCTTTGCTTCCGCTGGGGATGACGGTTGCAAGAATATACCGGTATGAGAAGATGACTCTGTTGAGGAATAAACTTGTTGGAGAGATTACTCTGCGGGGAATTGCTCTGTGGAAGAGATACTTTGCTGAAGTTTGATGAGAGCTTCACTGAGGATTTCAATGATGGACTCCGCTGGGGATTGCGTTGATAAGTTATGTTGGGGAACTTTGATGAACTCCGCTGGGGATTGAAAGAATTTCGCCGAGGACGATCTTCTGTGGTAATTAGCTGAGGATAACCCAGTTATAAGCCCTTGTGAGGAATAACTTTGAATAAAGCCCGGGAGAGACGTCCGTACTCTACAGGGGATAAGCTTCCAGAATCTACTGGGGATAAGCTTCAAGACCTGCTGGTGAAACTTTTCAGACTGTACTGGAAAATGATTCCATTGGAGTGTCCGTATTCCACCGGGGAATAATCTTAGATCAAGACTGCCGGGGATGCTTGCTGATGAATGCCTTTACTCCGCTGGGGAATATTGCTATCTTGTCTTACTCTGTGGGGAGTTGAGGTAACTTGGTCACATTCTTCAGTGGAACCTACCTTGGTACCCTGGCGGACAAAGCAACTGGACAATTCTACATTGCCCCTGTTTCTGATGTCACCTATAATTAGTCTTTTGTTTCATATGCAAGTATTTATGAATTAGCAATTTAATGTCAAATGCATATATCAAAAATGAACATTGGACGTTCTTCGCAAGACAAAACAGAAAAAGGAAAAACAATTGGTAATTTGTTTGGAAAACTGAATCTGTATTGATTTTGAAATCTGCCTGTAAATAGGCGTTTTTTTTTTGTACAAGAGGCTGACGTCCTAGTAAGAGAACGCCTCCGAATAACACAAAGTTTATACAATTTGAAAAGGAAACAAAACAGCTATGTGCACAATATTCCCACTGGGTTCCAACTCTGCTATCGCCTTTATATCTTCAAGCGTCTCATCACTTTGCTGCTTAGTTGAAGATGAAGCTGATTGATCGATGCCGAAGTCTGAGCCAGATAATTGATGCCGAATTCTGGATGCTAGGTGATCCAATGAGACATAGTGTTACGCTTTTATCCCTAACTTTTGCCTGGACTTCCCTTTCGGGTTTTCAGTCCACCGGGATACCCATTTTTGCCCAAGCCGCCTTTTCAGGTTTTCGACTTGCCGGGTGTACAGATTTTTTTCATTTCATCCCTTATTTTTGCCCGAACCCTTTTGGTTCGCCGGGAAGCCCTTATTTTTTCCTAGGTATGTCAACCTAGCGGGTCTTTTATTCATGCGTAGTATCTTTTTACTATGTCTGCATTGGCGGGGTGAGGAAGGTCGTCACCATCCATGGTGGTTAGAATCATGGCTCCTCCTGAGAACACATGTTTAACCACAAATGGCCCTTCGTATGTAGGGGTCCATTTGCCCCGGGGATCACTTTGAGGAAGGATGATGCGCTTGATTACCAGGTCCCCAACTTGATACTCTTGTGGTCTGACTTTCTTGTTAAATACCCTGATCATCTGTTTTTGGTACGTCTGACCATGACAGATAGCGGTGAGTCTCTTTTCGTCAATCAGGTTTAATTGATCAAGTCGAGTCTGGATCCAGTCATCTTCACTCAAGTCTGCATCCTTCATTATCTGGAGAGAGGGTATCTGGACTTCAATTGGCAAG
This sequence comes from Vicia faba, assembly GCA_948472305.1. NCBI lineage: Eukaryota > Viridiplantae > Streptophyta > Magnoliopsida > Fabales > Fabaceae > Vicia > Vicia faba. The sequence continues at coordinate 614,745,037 of OX451735.1, read as the reverse complement.
ACTGCCTCCATGCCATAGACCAAGGAAAAGGGTGTTGCCCCGGTTGACGTCCTTGCTGAGGTACGGTACCCGTGAAGAGAAAACAGTAACATTTCGTGCCAATCTTTATAGGTCACTGTCATCTTCTGCACAATTTTCTTGATGTTCTTATTAGCTGCTTCTACAGCCCCATTCATCTTCGGCCGGTAAGGAGAAGAGTTGTGGTGTTGTATCTTGAATTGCTCGCAGAGCTCAATGATCATCTTGTTGTTGAGATTGGTACCATTGTCCGTAATGATTCTTTCCGGGACGCTGTACCGACAGATCAGGTTATGCCGAATGAAACGTGCCACGACGCTCTTGGTTACCGTGGCGTAGGAAGCTGCCTCAACCCACTTCGTGAAGTAATCAATTGCTACCAAGATGAAGCGATGCCCGTTGGATGCCGTTGTTCGGATCTCACCGATCATATCGATGCCCCACATTGCAAAAGGCCATGGTGCCGTCAGGACGTTCAGAGGAACTGGAGGGATATGCACTTTATCAGCGTAGATCTGGCATTTGTGACAAGTTCGAGAATGTTGGTAACAGTCGGCTTCCATTGTGGACCAGAAATATCCCGCCCGAAGGATTTTCTTTGCCATGGTATCTCCACTGGAATGTGTTCCGAATGTACCTTCATGCAGTTCTATCATGATCTTTTCTACTTCAGCCTTATCCACGCAACGCAGTAGAGTTGAATCATGATTCCGTTTGTAGAGAATGTCGTTGTTGAGGAAGAATTTTGCCGCAAACCTTCTCATGAACTTCTTGTCGTTGACAGATGCACCTTCAGGGTATTCCTGAGCTTCCAAGTATCTCTTCACCTCATGATACCAGTGTTTTTCAGTCACCTTTTCGGCCTCAAGATCGCAGCAGTATGCAGGTTCGTCCAACTTCCAGATAATGATCCGGGGAGCCTTATTGTCCCATTTGACTTTGAACATTGAAGACATCGTAGCTAGTGCGTCCGCTAACTGATTCTCCTCTCTTGGGAAGTGTTCAAAAGTTATCTCTTCAAAGTGGGGAAGCAGAGTCAGCACATACTCCTTGTAAGGAATAAGATTTTGGTGTTTCGTATCCCACTCGCCTTTGATCTGATTGATCACGAGAGCGGAATCTCCGAAGACACTCAGAAACTTGACCCTTAAGTCGATTGCAGCTTGAAGACCCATGATACATGCCTCATATTCTGCCATGTTGTTGGTGCAGTTGAAACACAATCGGGCGGTGAGTGGAGTATGAGTGCCTTTGGGGGATATGATCACAGCGTCGATGCCGTTACCCAAAGCGTTGGAGGCTCCGTCAAAATGCATAGACCATCGGGATCCTTCCTCAGGTCCTTCATCCGGTCCAGGTACTTCGCAATCAGTTACTACCATGATATCTTCGTCCGGAAATTCAAAGTTCAATGATTGGTAATCGTCCACAGGTTGGTGTGCCAAATGATTTGCCAGTACACTTCCTTTGATTGATTTTTGAGTTGTGTACTGGATATCATATTCTGTCAAGATCATTTTCCATCTTGCTATTCTTCCAGACAGAGCAGGCTTTTCGAATATGTACTTGATGGGATCCATCTTTGAAATCAACAGAGTGGTGTGAGTCAGCATATACTGTCTCAGCCGGCGAGCAGCCCATACCAGAGCGCAGCAAGTTTTCTCGAGCAGTGAGTAATGAGACTCACAGTCGGTAAACTTTTTGCTCAGGTAATAAATAGTGTGCTCTTTTCGGCCAGACTCGTCATGTTGCCCCAGCACACACCCCATTGAGTTGTCAAGTACTGTCAAGTATAGTATCAGAGGTCTCCCTTCCACTGGTGGCATAAGAATGGGTGGCTCTTGGAGATACTCTTTTATCTTTTTGAAAGCAGCCTGACATTCATCGTTCCAACGTACTACTTGATCTTTCTTCAGTAATTTGAATATTGGCTCACAGGTAGCAGTTAGGTGTGAGATGAATCGGGCAATGTAATTCAGTCGTCCCAGAAAGCCTCTGACTTCTTTCTCTGTCTTGGGAGTCGGCATCTCTTGTATGGCTTTTACCTTGGCAGGGTCCACCTGAATACCTTTATCGCTTACAATGAAACCTAGCAATTTTCCGGACCTCACCCCAAAGGTGCATTTGTTGGGATTCAACCTCAGCTTGTACAACTTCAGTCGGTCAAACAGCTTCCGCAGATGGTCAAGGTGTTCCTCCTCAGTTTGAGACCTTGCAATCATGTCATCAACGTATACCTCAATCTCATGATGGATCATGTCATGAAATAAAGCAACCATGGCACGTTGGTAGGTTGCCCTAGCATTTTTCAACCCGAATGGCATGACCTTGTAGTAGAAGGTGCCCCACTGAGTCACAAAGGTAGTCTTTTCCATATCTTCCGGAGCCATCTTGATCTGATTATACCCTGAAAAACCATCCATGAAGGAGAACACCTTTTGTTGAGCAGTATTGTCAACAAGAACGTCAATGTGAGGTAGGGGAAAGTCATCCTTGGGGCTTGCCCTGTTCAAATCCCTGTAAACGACACACATTCTGACTTTACCGTCCTTCTTCGGCACTGGCACCACATTGGTAACCCACTGAGGGTAAGAAGTTACTGCTAGAAACCCGGCATCGAATTGCTTCATAACCTCAGCCTTGATCTTTTCGGACATCTCTGGGTGCATACGGCGGACCTTTTGCTTTATCGGAGGGCAGTCTTCCTTGGTAGGCAGGTGATGAACTACAATGTCGGCATCCAAACCAGGCATGTCTTCGTAGGACCAAGCAAAGATTTCCATGTAGTCATGCAGCATCTGGATCAATCGTTGCTTCACGCTGAGCTCTAGATTGGCACCAATCTTGACTTCTTTTCTATTTGTCTCAGTACCCAGGTTCACTGTTTCCAGCGGCTCTTCATGCGGCTAAATGACCCTCTCTTCCTGGAGTAGCAGTCTTGCGAGTTCACCAGGCACTTCGCAATCATCTTCACCTTCGTCTTCGGCCAAGTTGATCGGATTCTCGAAGTCATAACTGGTGGTAGCAGAGTCGTTACCAGTGAGATCCAGAGTGGATTGAAACCTGTATGAGTGAGTGTGTGTAAATATAGTTGTTTTGCAATATAACACAGAAAGAAAAAGAGCACAAGATTTGAAATGCAACAAACGTCCAATGTTTTGATTAATGATATATGGAAATGTCATACAAAAAGCCCTCACAAATGGAGCTACGATGCCCCGGGTAGGACACCGAGCCAATAAAAGTTTCAACATATTGTTTGTTGCAAATTGAAAATCAAAAGAGTTAATTACTGCGTGACAAATGTAATAGGTGTAAAATCCTTTGCCGTCCAGTTGCTTGGTCCGTTGCTGGTGGTTGGATAGATCCAACTGTCAAACTCCGCTTCCTCTACGTCCTCCTCGATAGCATTCACCCTTGGATTGGTGATAAACACCGAAGCCTTTCTGATCCTCTCTTTACGCACAGCCCTCTGAGCCTCTGCAGTGAAGCCCAGCCCAAACTTGTCGGTCTTTTGAGTGAAGTCAGGAAGCTGACCCCAGTTTGCATATTTGCCTTTTTCAATCACTGCCCGGGCATCCTTCAGGGAAGCCATCTTCAGAGGAAAGTCTTCTTCAACCACTGTCTCAGCCGACACCAACGTTGGAGGTACCTCCTCGAAATGCTGAAAGGGGGTTTCAATAAACTCCCCGTCCATCTCGATATACCGGAATGAATTCAAGTGACTAACCATGTATTCCTCCTCACCCTGCACAGTAACAATCTTCCCTTTGACAGGCTATTTAAGCTTTTGGTGTAGAGTGGATGTTACTGCCCCAGCCTTGTGAATCCAGGGTCGACCCAACAAGCAGGAATAAGATGGACGAATATCCATTACATAGAATGTTGAGTCGAACACTTGGGAACCCACACGAATAGGAATGTCTACCTCACTGTGCACCATCCTCTTAGAACCGTCGAAGGCTCTAACAATGATGTTACTAGGTTTCAATTCCAGGCCCTCACAATCCAAGAGATCCAATGCCTTCTTGGGCAAAACATTCAGGGAAGAACCGGTGTCCACCAATACGTGTGCGAGAGTAGTGCCCCTGCATTCTATAGAGACATGCAGGGCATCATTGTGATTTTTCCCTTTGGCGGTAAGGTCAGCATCCGAGAACCCCAAGCCATTGTCAGCTGTCAAATTGGCCACACAGTCAGTGAATTGGTCTGCCGAGGTCTCTTGCGGCACATGGGCCGTTTTCAGAAATGAAATCAGGGCCTTTGCATGGGCCTCTGAGCATAGCAGCAATGATATCATAGATATTTTGGAGGGGGTATGCCCCAACTGTTCAACAACATTGAAGTCACTCTTTTTAATGATTTTAAGGATTTCCTCCATTTCTTGTTGGGAGGCTTCAACAGCAGTCTTTTTTGGTGCCTCCGTCCTGGCAGGCGAATCGGTAGCAACTTCTTTGCCCCGAGCATCAGAGGACTCGGCGGCAGTAGTGGACACAGGAACTTGATTTGGAACATGCACACTTGCGGGTGTGATGATAAGAGGTTTTCGGATAATTGGAGGTGCAATGTCAGGAGAGAAGAGCCTGCCACTGCAAGTAATCTTGGCGGGACGAGTGATGTTACTGATACTGGTACCGGTGTTGAACTCCTGCTTCACTCCAAGCACATACACGTCTGCCCCATAGTGCCATGGGACAGCCTTGTTAGATTCATAGGGGAGAGGCCCCAGAACAGTAATGGTAATGGGTGCAACAGACATAATTTGGACTGGCTTCCTCGGGGGAGCCTTGGTAGGATTGTTGAAAATTGTGACGACAGATACTTCTTCAGTGGAAACAAACAGAACATCAGTTTTCTTGAACAGAATTTCCTTGCTATCCATCAGGCTTTGGATGCCTGATTTCAGCAGCGGACAACCGGTAGGGATAACAGCACACAGGAGGCAACCCTTGCTACAACCCGGAAATAAACCGGCTAGTAGTAAGTTCCTCTTAACAGTCAAAAGAGGGGTAGCAACATCATTCACCGAAACAGCATACAAATCTTCCTCAATGGCATTTACCCTATGCTGGGGCATAGGAGCAGTTACAACATTTGGCCTCTCAGGCGCCTCAAACTGAATTTCCTTCGCATCGATAAGGTCTTGCACCTTATTTCTCAGGGCCCAGCAATCATCAGTAGTATGCCCGGGGCTATCAGAATGATAAGCACAACGGGCATTTGGGTTATATTTAGGAGATGCAGTGTTCACGGCCTTCGGAGCCTCTTTGATGGTCACCAAGTTGGTTGATAACAGTTGCGGTAAGATTTGTGACAAGGTCATACTCAGCCGAGTATACTGCCTCTTGGGCCTTTCACCTCTTTGTTGATTGTACTGCTGAGGAGCAGCAGCAGGTTTTGAGATGACCAAGGCATTGATGGCTTGACGACTTTCTGGCTTGACTTGTCTTCTAGGACCATAGAGGGCACTTGCTTCTTTCTTGAAAGGCCTCTTCTCAGTACTTGCGGAGGCAGCTTTTTGTATCTTTCCTGACCTGATGCCAGCTTCTATCCTTTCACCCGTCAGGATCAGATCCGTAAACCCAGCTGAGGAATTTCCAACCAGATGATTGAAAAATGGACCAGACAAGGTCCCTAGAAACATATCAACCAGCTCACGATCAGTCAATGGAGGCTGCACCCTGCCAGCCAAATCTCTCCATTTTTTTGCATATTCTTTGAACCCTTCGCCCGTTCCTAGAGACATACCCTGAAGTTGGGTACGCGTAGGAGCGAGGTCAGAATTGTATTGATATTGTCTATAAAATGTGGTCGCTAAATCTTCCCAATGTCGGATACTAGTTCCATCTAGTTGGTAGAACCACTCAAGCTGTGACCCCGAAAGGCTATCTTGGAAGAAGTGAATCCAAAGGTTCTTATCTGCCGTGTAAGGTTGGATCTTCCTTACGTACGACCTTAGATGCAGCTTTGGACAGGAGGCCCCGTCATATTTGGCAAAGGCAGACGCCTTAAACTTGTGTGGGATTACTACCCCAGAAGATAATCCCAAATCTCCGAAATCCAGCCCCGGCACATTCTGAATCTCCATGGCACTCAAGCAGTCTTCTAATTGCTTGTATATGTCAACAGCGGGAGGGTATTGTTCGTCATTGTAATCCGTCTCGTTGTCAGAGACTGCAGGACTAGGAGCTCCTCCCCCTTGGGGACTATCTTTCTCTGCAGAGGAAGTAGTTGGATCAGCCTCGTTATGGAGTGTGTTCCCAAACCTGCGTCCAGTGTTGAATAACGCAGTCCTCTTTTTCTTCTTCTTCTTTAGGAGCAAAGCCTTCAACTCTTGCTGACCTTGGGCCAGGCTCAGGACCATTTCTTGAAACTGGGCACTTTGGGCCTGAAGGGCCTTGATTGCTTGCTCACTGGATGAATCTGGATTCATGATGACTGTTCAAAATAAACAGCGAAGAGGATTAAGCAACCTGTAGAAAAAAGGGTACCTGTTATGCACATGATGCATGAGATGCTATCTATGCAATGCATTCAAGCGTTTTAGAGATTCACAATTGTTGCAGACAAAAAGAACGCACGTCATATTAATAAGAAGCAATTTGTTAGTACATAAATGCCCCATGGGCCAAATATTACAAAAAAACAACTTCTCAAGGTAAAAAGACGTTGCGCATCCTCTTTGGCGCAATGTAGGTGTTGAGGGCCTCTTGCTCATGGAGTCGGCGGGTGAGCTCTAAAACCTTCTTCTCGCTGGCGTAGAATCTGGCTTCAAAAGTGTTCCGTTCCTCCTTGAGTTGGATCCAACTCTTCTGCATCTCCTCCCACGATGTAGGCATGTCAGGATGTAGGATGGTGTAGGGAACCTCTCCTTCCTTGACGGGCTCTTTAATCACAGGGAGAACATGACGATAAGGCATCATTAGACTCTGGGCTCGGGCTCGTACCCACTTGAGATAAGGCTCAAGAGGGATGGAGTTCTTGTGTCCCAGAGTCTTGCTATCAACCTTGTTGGGCCTCCCCCAAGCTCTGATGAATCTTTGGCGAAGTCCTTGTGCATCGTTGTCGAAGTCAAAAACTAGGTCAGGAATCAACATGTCGTGAGGGCCATCTCTTCGTGCATATCCAAATTTCCTCAAAGCTAGGAAAGGGTTGTAGGTGATACCTCCTCTGATTCCAAGTAAAGGAACATTAGGAAACTCTCCGCATCGGTCGGCAATGATGACATTTTCCCTGGACCAAGAACACCAATGTACATCAGAGTGAGTAAGAGTCATCAACCGTTGGGACCACCTTGAGCCTTGGTCATTCTTCAAGACAGATTGTGGAAGGTGCGAAATAAACCACCTTGCAAGGAGAGGAGTACAGCACATGAGAACACCCCTCTTTCTCATTGTTCGTGTGTAAAATGAGTGAAGGATGTCCCCAAGCAATGTTGGTATCAAATTTCTGGATAAGAAGATTTTGACGGCATTGACATCTACTAATTGGTCAGAATTTGGGAATAGGACCAACCCATAGATAAGGAGTGCCACAATCTCTTCAAAGGCTTGTAGGTCCAATGAATTCCAACATTCTTGTGCCTTCTCAAACAAGAATTTTGCTAAGAAGCCTTTGACACCGCTTCTAGTTTCCTAGTGCCCCTTGATGTCAGAAGGCTGTAGATGTAATGCTCGAGCAACATCTTCAGGCTTTGGTTCCTTTTCCGTACCGTTGAAAGGTAGTTGATTAAGGATAGGAATTCTCAAGAGTTTAGAAAATTCCTCCAAAGTGGGTACCAACTGATAGTCAGGGAAAGTGAAACAGTGGTGAAGAGGGTCAAAGAACTGGAATAGCACTTTCATCATGTCTTCTTCAATGTTGGTGTTGACTAAGCTGAGCAGTCTACCATGTCTTTCACTGAAGGAAGAGCTTTCCGGAATTCTTGAGGTGAGCTCCTTGAGTTGAGGAGAGATTCTCACAAGGTTGACTTGGATGGTTTTTCTGCGAGGAATTTCCATGACCTACAAAACAAGAACAAAGATGAAGATCCAAACCCTTGAAATGGTTAGTGAATGCATATGATGCTTTATGATGTTTATGATGTATGCACAAACATATGTACAGGCAAATCACACCAAACCCTAGTTTCAGGCTTGCATGGGGTTTCATAGGTAAGTACCCTCTTGAGTGTAGTTGGCTTAAAAACCTGTCCTATAAATAGTAACCGGGTTCTAAGGAGCTCAATATCACTGGATTGTTTTCATTGTTCATTGTTTTGGTTTAGCCACTTAACTAGCGACCAAAATATTCCAAGAAAACAACCCTCAATGAGTGTAGTATCGAGTATCTACCAACTTCGGACTGCACCAAAGCCGGTCATCTCACTACCCCTAATAAAAGGCCAAGATGGTCAAGTAAGGTTCTAGGTCATTAGTGCCTAGTGACATCACTCAGCGGCCCCGTACTCTCCTTGATTGAACTCAAGGGTTACCGGTACTCACAAATATGTCGCACTAATATAGCTATTGCTTCGACCGTGTCGGTATACCCCGCACAGTTTCCACAACGTATTGCTATCTATGAATGTTTCCCAAAATCCGGGTGTAGGATTGCAAACCCAAACAAGAGAGCTAAGATATAAAGCAATCAAATCAAACAATTAGTCATGCAAGAGGGTGATCTAAGCCCTAAGGTTACTCCACTTTAAAAATATTCCCCAGCAGAGTCGCCAGTTCTATGATACGGTGGGAGAACTGACTATGGTTTTGCGTTTGTTTTCGCAAATGTTTCGGTTGAGCAAGAGTCGCCACCGACTTTTTATTTTATCCTAAGGAAAGGTTAAAAAAGCACATCAAAAACCTTTGAGATGTTTTCTTGGGTTCGGAGAGTAGATTATAGAAAGGGAAGGTATTAGCACCCTTTCTATCCATGGTTATCCATGGGCTCTTAGTTACTTGCTTAGATCAACTTGCCTTAATTTTCAATTGTTTGAAATGGTGCTTTGTGTGTGGGTTTGAAATTTTTTTTGAAAAGAGGCCAATGTGGTGGCAACCTTTGTAATGATCCATGTTGGGATGTATACAAAGATGTATGTCTTTTGAAAAGATTTTCATTTGTTTTTTTGGAAGTTTGTTTTGAAAGTGTAGTGATGTGTGGTTTAGAAAATAGGCAAGTGTTTTGTTTTGCAAGTTTGATTCAAGTAACTAAGAGGTTATCTACTCCTAAATTTCTCAAAGATCTTTGCTATGTTTTAACTCTTTTAACAATTTTGTTCCACCATTGTATTTGGTGGACAATCTTGTGTTAGGATGTGAAAGGGACGGGCGCGGGTCATCGTTTAGACCATAATTGCAATGGTGCCAAGTATCTTTGGGCAATGTTTTCTTTAAGGGACTTGATCATTTTTTAGGCAACTTTCGAAAGCGTCATCGAGGGACTATGATCATTTGATTGTTTTGTTTTGCCCAAAGAGACCTAACATGCAATATGGCCCATTTATTGAAGGCAACAAGTGGAATACCCTAGGGGTGCAAGTGTGATTTGTGTTGTTCATTTTCATGCTTGTTTATCTTGAAATTAGGTCAAACTATTTTTGTTGTTTTTGATTCGCATACAAACCCTAATTCTAGCATGGTATAGTTAGAAAGCATTAAAGTGCGAAAAATAAAGTCCTAGACTATTACAACACAATATATGGGAAGGGGGGTACAAATGTTCAAATGGGGGTATTTTGACAAGGAATTTAAACCTAGGCTATTACATCAATTTGAGAATTTACAAGATATTTAATATACAATAATAAAATAAGAATAAATATGCAAGATGAAAAAAAAATGTTTTTATATGTATGAAAAAAAAGTGTTTTTATGTATAAAGGAATCAAAAATAAAAGTATTAATTTTTTTGGAGTTTTTATGTATTTTAGGGCAAAACCCTAATTTTATTAAGTAAAATGTATTAGTTATTTAATATATATATAATATTTATTATTTATGTACAAAAATAAAATAAAAATAAAGTATATTTGTCAAAAAGGTATTTTTAATGTTAAATATTAATAAAAATAAAAATGTATATATTTTGTATTTTTTCCTAAATATGCTAATAAATATGTATGTATTTGTATTATTTATTAAATATATTGAATATATACAAAATAATAATATTTAATATTTATAAAAAAAGTATATTTTATATAAAATATTTTCAGAAGATAAAATAAAATAAAAATGGAAAATAAAATGTGTTTGCATTATTTTTAGTATTTTTGAATAAAAGTATATCTATTTATTTATTTATGTACAAATACTCATTCAAACAAATAAATGCCTAATAAATATGAAAATGGTGTAAAAAATATTTTTTATATTTTTAATATTATAAGAAAAAATAAATAAGTCAGAACAAAAAAGAAAAAGTCAAAAAGTCATAAAAATAAGCAAAATGGGCCTAGGGGGTGTAAAAGTAAAAACATGGTGCAAAAAGAAAAGTGAAACAGGCCCAGCCCAGAACCCTGTCATCTTCAACCTCCAGCATTTCTGTTCAAACAAAACACGCGTTTGCTATCTCCCAATTCCTGGACTTTCAAGCAAAACTCACAACATGAAAAATGTAGGGCATGAAGAGACGAATCCAGTCATATAAAGAACTTGACTTAACTCTCTAAGATGAGAGAGAATTTCTTCTCCCCCAATTCCTGACCTAGTTTTTGTTCCATGTTCAGACATTAAATTCTCACAGCACGCATAATATAAATGAAAACTAATTACATGGACATGTTCAGGGCTATGAATGTGACATATTTTCTTCACAAACCTAAAGCTAACAATGCCTGGATAGAGAGATACGAGTTCATGAACTTACCTGTTCAGTTGGAATCGTATCTGATGATAGAGGTACTTTCAGTGCAAGGTGATGATTGGTACAGCTTCCTTGATGTCCAGGGGTGCTATTCCAAGTTTTACTTTGCTTTGAAACTAGCTGAATCGAGTTGTAGAACTCCACCTGCAAAACAGAAAAATGAAAATGGTGATGTTGCTTGGGAGTGTTACAGGTTGTGTTTGAGGTTTGGAATAGCTTCAAGGGATGTTGTGGGATGTGTTTGAAGTGATTTTAGCAAGAATGCATGAAAGGATTGAGCTATGGAACTCAATCTGCAGCAGGTGCTCTGTTTGGGCAGTTTGAGGGTGATTCTGTGTTTTGGAAGGCAATGGAGGGGGTTGACTCGTGTTCTAACTCAGTAAGGATGTTTAGAAAATGTACAAAGTCTTTTCTTAAGCTTCTGTTAACTGAGATGAAAGTTGTGTTGTGTTATGCTAGTTTTTTACACTTTAAGCAACAAATGTCCACTTGAGTTTTTAGACAGGTAGAGGCCCCCCTAATGTGCTGCAAACCTTGGCCTTGATCAGTGCAATTAGCCCATAAACTTGTGCCAAGGAGATTTGAACTGTACTTGCTTGGATTGTTAATTGACATAAAGTTCACTTTTGCAAAAATGGATATTATGCTTTATCTAAAAATGGCTGAGTTCAACATGTAATGCTTAAACACATAAAACAAGGCCTTGGCACAATGAGTTAGCATTGAATTATTGAGTGCAAATGGGATATAGGACCTGTAATCAAGGAAAGCAAGCTGAATTCAAATTGGCGCAAATGTATGAACATGTAACTTGGCCATAAACAAAGTGAATTTTTCCCAACTTGCCAAATTCGATTCTCCCTAACCATGAGGTTGTTTGATGAGTTCTTGGACATTTTGGAAAGCTTGGAATGTTTACTACAATCCATATTTGAAATGAAAATTGAAATTCCAAGTGGAAGTATGTGAAAAATGGTCTTGAAGTTAGGTAAAAACCTTGCCTAAAATAGGTCAAATTTTCTCTAAGTTAAGAATGGTTTGGTACCCTTGTTCCAAAAATTGTAACTTGAGCTACAAGATTCTTTTGGGAAAACTTTGTGAATCAAAGTTGTATATTTTTCAATAGGCTACAACTTTCATGTTTTGACTTTTGCTTGAATCCAAATGAATCTTGGTGAGAAAGTGGGGCAAAGTTAAGAAAAAATTAGGGTTTTTCATAACTTAGAAAAATTCTAAGTTATGAAAAATCTTCATTTCAAACCCTAATTTGCAATTCTTGATTTCTTGATGAACAAGTTTCATGATTTGGCATGTTTTGATGAAAAATGAATCTTGACACTTGATTTTGACCAAAAAGTCAAAGTTTGACTTTTCAGTATACAGTCAAAATTGATCAATTGACTGGGAAATTCAACTGTCAATCTTGTGTATTTGGGATCTTTTGAACTTGTTGAGCATGCCAAGATAATTCCATGGGGTCCTTGAGTCCATATGTGAGCTTGATTTGCCATTGGCTAGGTCAAACAGTCAAGAATTGCCTTTGTGTAGTCAAAACCCTAAAAAATGACCATTTTGCCCTTTTGGTGATCTGATCAAATTTCTTGTGGAATTGTGATCCAAACTTGATCAAATGGTCCATGTGAGTTCATAATGTTGATGTGGGTAAATTTTCATGAGATTTGACTGTCAATTGGCCACAATTGACTTTTTTCCCAATACAGTTGATTTCTAGGTCAACTGTCCAATTGACTGGGCAAATTTTGGAATCAAGACTTGAAACTTGGTATGAATAAACTTGGGAGTCCAACATGAAGCATGAAAGTCATCTTAGGAATTTTAGGTCAAAATATCTTTGTGCAAACACAAACCCTAATTTGGGTCAACAGTGCAAGGAGAAGTCTTGAGCAGAGGAAACCCTAACTGGATCTTGAGCTCCAAGGGTCTTATGATGAGAAAATGTTGAGGAAATGGGAGGGCAAATTTTGGGGTATAACATGGAGGCTGCCAAAAAGAATATCAAAAAGATCATACAGAAGATGATAATGACATATAAAGACTGACACGAGATGCTGCCATTTTCCCTCTATGGTTACCGTACCCCAGTACGCACGTCAACAGGGGCAACTCCGTTCTCTCTCGTATACGGTATGGAGGCTGTTTTACCCATAGAAGTCCAGATCCCTTCCTTGAGAATCATGAAGGATGCAGGTTTGAACGAAGACGAATGGGTTCAGACTCGACTTGACCAATTGAACCTGATTGATGAAAAAAGGCTGATTGTTATTTGTCATGTTCAGACGTATCAAAAACGTATGATTAAAGCTTTTAACAAGAAGGTCAAACGTCAGGTATATCAAGTGGGTGACCTAGTAATCAAGAGCATCATCCTGCCGCAAGGTGATCCTAGGGGAAAATGGACTCCTACATACGAAGGAACATTTATGATCAAGAACATATTTTATGGTGGAGCTATGATCTTAACCACTATGGATGATGACGATCTTCCGCACCCTGTAAACACGGACATAGTTAAAAGATACTATGCATGAACAAAGATCTTCTAGTTTTACTAGCCTAGAAAAAAATAAGGGCATCCCAGCAAACCAAAAGGGTTCGAGGAAAATTAGGGATATACATGAAAATATTTGTACACCCGGCAAGTCGAAAACCTGAAAAGGTGGATTGGGTAAAAAGGGTATCCTGGTGGACTGAAAACCCGAAAGGGTGGTCCAGGAAAAATTAGGGATTAAAGCATACAACTATGTCCCATTGGATCACCTTAAAGCCAACCTTTAGTGTCAACTGTCAAGTTCAAATGGTACTAATCAATCCAGTCAGCTTCGGCCAAGCAGCAAAGTTACGAGACGCTCAAAGATATAAAGGTAATAGTAGAATTGGAACCCAATGGGATCATTTCGCATAGTTGTTTTTCTTTTTATACTACTTTATATAGTTTTCATTCTTACGGCAACATTCTATTATTAGGATGTTTGTCTCCTTGTACAAAAAGCCTGTTATAGGCAGACTTCTTCAAATTAATACAAAAGTTATCTCTTTGAAAGCACAAAACTATTTGTTTTTATTTTTCTATTTTACAAAAACGTCCAGTGATTATTTTTAACATATGCATTTGAATATGATCACCGTTTACAAATACACGCATAAAAAACGGAAAGACAGTTACTAATGGCTTTAAGAAACAGGACAATATCTAAAAAGCCATCTGCAAATCCCCGCAGATACATCCCTAAATAGATACAGAGACAGAGACGTCCTCCTGCGAAGTCACTACCATATCCTCAACATACATTCTAATGATGTTAGAGGTTCTGATATCCCCTGTAGAGAAAGAGTCTCCAATCATCTCCCCAACATCTTGAAGAATTCCTCATCATGGTTCATAAACTTATTGGGTTCCCCAACAGAGATTCATACAAATCCCCAAGAAGTTTGTAGAGTTTTTCTTTCCCCAATAAAGTTTATTTCTCTAGAAACGGAAATCCATCTTCAACAAATAGTGAAGAATCACATTCTTCATCCCCAATAGCAGTCATGGATTTATCTTCCCCATTTCAACGACACTACAAGGAACAACTGATGCGTTCACATATTACATTCATACATCATTCTATAAATGTCATAGCATATGCATACAAAAATGAATATGGTACAATCTCATGTATTTTGAGAATATCATTACCAAATGCATTTCATGTATCATGATATTACATACAGCTAACTCTTTACCTTTTCAGGAAAGATCAGCAAACCAATATCATCAGCAATTTTCAACAGTCCCAGATTAATTCCTGGGACAAGACAGGGCAACTATCTGAAGTAACATCTCATCAATCACTGTGAAGACTAGACCCGACCATATAGCAGACAACATCATTGCTAAAGCCTAGAATTCGACCAGATAATAGTCAAACTTCATCAACACTGTAAAGCCTGGACCCAACCAGATAGCAGTTAACATCATTGCTGAAGCCCGAAATCTGACCGGATAATAGTCAACCTACAATTCAAGACATTGTGAAGCCTGGAATCTGACCAGATAACAGTATAAGTTGTTGCGAAGCCTGGAGTCCGACCAGATAACAGTTTACTCTGTTAAACTACTATGAAGCCTAGAGTTCGACCAGATAGCAGTTTACTCTATCGTTTACTATAAAGCCTGGACCTGACCAGATGACAGTATAATCTATAACACTGAAGCTTAGACTCGACCAGATAACAATTAACCTCAAATTCAAGTTGAAGCCTGGACCCGACCAGATAACAGCTTAATTTCTTCAAATCACTGAAGCTTAGACCAGACCAAATAACAGTTCAAGTCACTGAAGCCTGGACCCAACCAGATAACAGTTCAAGTCACTGAAGCCTGGACGTGACCAGATAACAGTTCAAGTCACTGAAGCCTGGATTCTGACCAGATAACAGTTTGAGTTACCGCGAAGCCTAGATTTCGACCAGATAACGGCTAAATTTCCTTCTCCTTGGTCAAGACATAACTCCCCAGTAGAGTAATGGATAATTAAAGCTCCTAAACTCTACTCCCCATAGAGTTTCTGTAGGTGTTTAGATATTGGCTTGCATTTTTGGTAAATTCCAAGTGTATGTGTGAATGTCATGACTGATGTCATAACATTCTAGTTCAGGTTGTACTAACTCTTTAGGTACATATGCAGAAAAATATTGTAACTCAAATACTAATGTTTATAAGTGTGTATCTGAGCATGTTTGCAAAATGATCACATTTAGCTAATCAGTAGACAGGTTTTCTCAGATGTCATAACAGATGTTATGACATCCTGTTCTGAACTAGCAGGATTACAGGATTGGATAAGTCTGAGTTTTTTCAGGAAATAACTCAGTCCTTCCTAAACAGAATCCTGCGTTTTCTGAGGAGTAACCTCGCTCAATCCTAACCTGATCAACAAAGTACTGTGACCTGGTCTTTAGGTCAAACGGAATCAACCCTAGGTTTTTGGAAACCCTAACTGAAGTTGCAGCTGCTATATATTCAACAGAGCTGCGGTTTTTTGAAGTCATCCCTGCTGATTGATTAGAAGATCAAGTTTGTAATCTGTATAGATTTGTTTATTGTACTCCAAGCAATTATCATTGTGATAAGTGTCTTGGAATAGGTTTCAATTGTAAGGGTTGTGTAGCACTCAAAGCTTTGAAGCAAGAGTGTTTGAATGTTACTTGACTAAAGCTGTGAAGCAGAGTCAAGTTAGTTGTGTACATCACTCAAAGCTGTGAAGCACGAGTGATTGTGTTACTTGATTAAAAAGTTGTGAAGCTTAATCAAGAGTGTGTTTTGAAGAGTGTCTTCATCAATTCTCAAGTCAAATTGGTTTATGTATCACTGCTGTGATTGAGGGGGAGTGAGTAGGAACTCAGGTTTAAGTTGTACTTAGATTAGAATTGCATTGGGTAGGTCTTAAGTGAAGGAGATAAACTGGTTGGTTTATTCCTGAATTAACATCTCTTATAGTGGATTCTCTCCCTGGCTTGGTAGCCCCCAGAGTAGGTGTTGTTGCACACTGAACTGGGTAAACAATTGACTGTGTTGTTTACTGCTTTTGTATTTACTGTCATATAGTAAGTCAGATACGGTGTCATAACATCGGACGTGACATTAAGTATCTGTAGCCAGAATTTTCAATTGGCATCAGAGCAGGAACCCTGCCTGTATTACTGGGTGAGATCTAGGGATATCACTTTCTGGAACTATGGACAAAGAAGGAGTTTTTGGAAATAGACCACCCATTCTGGATGGAACTAATTATGACTACTGGAAACCTCGTATGATTGCCTTCCTAAAATCTCTGGACAAAAAGGCTTGGAGAGCTGCTGACAAAGGATGGATTCATCCCACCATAACTGAGGAAGATGGGACAATCAGTCTGAAGCCTGAGGAAGATTGGAGTAAAGAAGAAGATGAGCTAGCCCTGGGAAATTCCAAAGCTCTAAATGCCTTGTTCAATGGGATTGATAGAAATATTTTCAGATTAGTTCATCAATATGAACTGGCCAAGGAAGTTTGGGACACTCTCAAAACTACTCATGAGGGAACTTCCAAAGTAAAAATGTCAAGGCTTCAGATGTTGACCACTAAGTTTGAGAATCTAAAAATGATGGAAGATGAAACCATTCATGAGTTTCACATGAACATCTTGGAGATTGCCAACACCTCAGGAGCACTGGGAGAAAAAATGTCAGAAGAAAAACTGGTGAGGAAGATTCTCAGATCCTTGCCTAAAAGATTTGCAATGAAGGTGACTGCCATAGAGGAAGCCCAGGACATTAGCAAGTTGAAAGTAGATGAACTTATTGGGTCTCTTCAGACTTTTGAGATGGGAATCACTAATGATGATGTCAAAAAGAACAAGAGCATAGCACTTATGTCCAACACTGATGTTGAAGAAAACATTTCAGAAGCTATAGCCATGCTAGGAAGACAATTCAACAAACTCATCAAAAGAATAGATCCAAAGTCAAGGTCTAATGTTCATAACATTTCCTCTGACATTGACAGTTCCAGCAAAAGATCAAGGTCAGATGGGAAGGGAGTTCAAGGCAGAGGAATTCAATGCCATGGTTGTGAAGGATATGGGCATATTCGAGCTGAATGTCCTACCTTTCTTAAGAAACAAAAAGGAATGACAGTTACTTGGTCCGACTGTGATTCAGAAAGTAATTCTGAAGAAGAGACTGCCAAACGAGTTACTGCTTTAACTGGTGTTTGTACCTCTGAAAGTGATGAAGAGGTGACTTTTGAAGAACTGGCTGAAACATACAAGGAATTGTGTATCAGAAGTACTGAAGTCTGTGTGCAGAATAAGAAACAATCAAAACTCATCATAAAGATGGAGGCTGAAAAACGGGAAAACCTTGCAACTATAAGTCTTCTAGAAGGAGAAGTTCAATTGCTGAACTCACAACTGGATCAAATGACAAAATCTGTCAAGATGTTGACAAATGGAACTGACAAATTGGAAGAGATCCTACAGATTGGACAAAATGTGGGAAATAAATCTGGTCTAGGATTTATGAAAGCAACGAAATCTGGTTCTGGTAGGCAAATGCCAAAACAGATGTCTCAACACAACTCTCGACATCAGGAACAGAAACATATGAGGAAAAGGTACCAAAGATAGAAATGTCATCATTGTGGTAGATATGGCCACATAAAGCGTTTTTGCTTCAGATTACATGGATACCCTAATCAGAATTCAGGTGTCAAACCTAAGTCTAAAAAGGTACCACATGCTCCTCAATGGAAGAAAAAGGCTACTGCACTGATAGCTCACACTTCCCTGAGGGTCTCTGCAAAAGAAGACTGGTATTTTGACAGTGGATGTTCCAGACATATGACTGGAATCAAGAACCTCCTCAATAATGTTAAGCCTCACACCACCAGTTTTGTGACCTTTGGAGATGGGGCTAAAGGTGAAATCAAAGGAGTTGGTGATTTGAACTGCCCTGGAGTTCCAAGTCTAAATGAAGTACTGCTGGTGAAAGGACTGACTGCTAATCTCATTAGTATCAGTCAACTGTGTGATCTAGGATTCAAGGTCAATTTCTCAAAATCTGAATGCCTTGTAATCAATGACAAACAAGAGACAGTAATGAAAGGAGTCAGATCCAAAGACAACTGTTACTTATGGGAGGCTGAGAACACTAATTTCTCATCTGTGTGTTGCATTGCAAAAGAAGAGAAAGAGGTGAAACTGTGGCACCAAAAACTTGGCCATCTCCACCTAAGGGGTATGAAGAGGATCATCTCCTTGGAGGCAGTCAGAGGAATTCCAAAACTGCTAATTGATAAAGGAAGAGTTTGCGGTGAATGTCAGGTGGGCAAGCAGACAAGGATGTCACATCCAAAGTCAAGACATCTGACCACCACTAAGGTTCTAGAACTCCTCCATATGGATCTGATGGGACCAATGCAAGTAGAAAGTCTTGGTGGTAAAAGATATGCCTATGTGGTTGTGGATGATTTTTCCAGATTCACCTGGATTAATTTCATTAGAGAAAAATCAGATGCATTTGAAGTCTTTAGAGAACTGTGCAAAAGAATTCAAAGAGAGAAGGAAGTATGTATTGTCAGAATCAGAAGTGATCATGGCAAGGAATTTGAAAACAGCAGGTTTGATGACTTCTGTACTTCAGAAGGAATCAGTCATGAGTTTTCTTCTCCCATAACACCTCAGCAAAATGGAGTTGTGGAAAGAAAAAACAGGACCATACAAGAATCTGCCAGAGCAATGTTACATGCCAAAAAACTTCCTATGTATTTCTGGGCTGAAGCTATGAATACAGCTTGTTATGTTCATAACAGGGTCACCTTGAGAAAGGGAACCTCATCCACCATATATGAACTCTGGAAAGGAAGAAAACCAACTGTGAAGTACTTCCATGTGTTTGGCAGCAAATGCTATATCCTGTCTGATCGGGAACAGAGAAGAAAACTGGACTCCAAAAGTGATGAAGGCATATTTCTAGGATACTCCTCAAACAGCAGAGCTTATAGAGTATTCAACTCCAGAACCAAAACCATGATGGAATCAATAAATGTCATAATTGATGACTATCATGAAGAAACAGATGTTCCTTGTACTGTTGAGACATTCTTTGAGACTTCAACCCAACAGGATGATCTACCCAACTCCACCACAACAGAATCAGAATCAAAGGAAGCTAGCAAGACTCCTTCCATCAGAATTCAGAAGGATCATCCAAAAGAGCTCATCATAGGAGATCCTAATAGTGGAGTCATCACAAGATCAAGAGAAATCATCTCAAATTCTTGTTTTGTGTCCAAAATAGAACCAAAAAATGTCAAGGAAGCCTTGACTGATGAATATTGGATTGGTGCAATGCAAGATGAACTGAACCAATTCAAGCAGCATGAAGTTTGGGAACTGGTTCCTAGACCTGAAGGAACTAATATCATTGGGACAAAATGGATATTCAAGAACAAGTCAGATGCTGAAGGAGTTGTCACCAGAAATAAGGCGAGACTTGTTGCTCAAGGATACACCCAAGTTGAAGGGGTTGACTTTGATGAAACCTTTGCACCTGTAGCCAGGTTGGAATCAATCAGACTCTTGTTGTCAATTGCTTGTCTTCTGAAGTTCAAGTTATTTCAGATGGATGTGAAAAGTGCCTTTCTAAATGGGTACTTAAATGAGGAAGCTTATGTGGAACAACCTAAAGGTTTTGTGGATCCAACCCATCCTGATCATGTCTACAAATTGAGAAAAGCTCTATATGGGCTGAAACAAGCTCCTAGAGCATGGTATGACAGGTTAACAAAGTTTCTCTCAGACAAAGGCTACAGAAAAGGAGGCTTGGACAAAACTCTATTTGTCAAAACTGAAGGAGGGAAGTTGATGGTTGCCCAAATATATGTTGATGATATAGTGTTTGGCGGAATGTCAGAACATATGGTTAAACACTTTGCTGACCAGATGCAGGCTGAATTTGAAATGAGTCTCATGGGAGAACTAACTTATTTTCTTGGACTACAAGTCTCACAGATGGAGGACTCAATCTTCTTATCTCAAAGCAAGTATGCTAAGAATATTGTAAAGAAGTTTGGAATGGAGAATGCAAGTCACAAAAGGACTCCTGCTCCTACTCATCTAAAGCTCTCCAAAGATTCAAGTGGGGCTAAGGTGGATCAAAGTCTGTACAGAAGCATGATAGGAAGCCTGCTGTACTTAACTGCTAGCAGACCTGATATTGCCTTTGCAGTTGGAGTTTGTGCTAGATACCAAGCTGATCCCAAAGTCAGTCATATCAATCAAGTGAAGAGAATTTTGAAGTATGTAAGTGGTACTTACAACTATGGATTGCTGTATACTCATGGCTGTGAACCGACTCTGACTGGCTACTGTGATGCTGATTGGGCTGGTAGTGCTGATGATAGAAAAAGCACTTCTGGAGGATGTTTCTTTTTGGGAAGTAATCTGGTTTCTTGGTTCAGCAAGAAACAGAATTGTGTGTCTCTTTCCACTGCTGAAGCTGAATATATTGCAGCTGGCAGTAGCTGCTCTCAAATGTTATGGATGAAACAGATGCTCACTGAGTATAACGTCACACAAGATGTTATGACATTATACTGTGACAATCTGAGTACAATCAACATATCCAAGAATCCCATTCAGCATAGCAGGACCAAACATATTGACATACGACATCACTTTATTAGAGACCTTGTAGAAGAAAAGACCATCAAATTGGAACATGTTGCCACTGAGCTACAGCTGGCTGACATTTTTACCAAGGCTTTGGATGCAAATCAATTTGAAAACTTAAGGGGTAAGTTGGGTATTTGCCAACATGAGGAATTGTAGCAATTAATTTTGCTTAAAACAAAGACCAAAGGACTTCTGCCTGTTCTGATTGGTTTAAAATTGTATTTTCTCATTTCCTACCACTGTTTTAAGAAGTTGAATAGGCACTCCTTTGCTTTGTTCCTCTCTCGTCTTCTCATCAATCAGAAATTCTTCTCATTTGCTGTTTGTCCTTCAAAACTGACAAAATGTCTCAAACGCCATCATCATCCAATACGACCATCTCAACCTCTTCATCTGATCAAGATTCTGGGACAATCTCTTCCTGTCTGGACTCTGATGTTCTGGAGATCTGTTCTCATAGAATTAACTCCACCAAGGCCAAAGAGGTGCGAACAAGACATACAGGTAATCCATCTCATCCTTCCTCTTCAGTACCCCCTGAAATTGCAAATAGGGAAGGGACAGCCTATGTTAATCAAGCAATAGCAAAAATTGTTTCCCGAATTCTGAACGAGAACCACTCAGTTCCTGGCATTTCTGTTCCTCTGCACCAAGAAAACTCAAATGCTGAAACAAATCCAAATGTCTCTAAGAATGTTGAGACATCAAACAAAGAGAGAAATGCTGACATTACTCACAAGAAAAGAAAGAAGCCTGACTCCTCTGAGTCTGATGACAGTACTTGAAGGATGATTGCTGCGTGGTGGTGTTGCTGGTGGAGTTTGGAAGTATGTTCTGCTATTGTCTGCTGCTGATCTCATTATTTTGTCTTGGATAACTGTATTACTTTATAAACATGTAATCTTTGGCCCATTTGTGGCTAAAGTGGGGGAGAATATTTGGTACTGCTTAATTAGTACTTAACACTATATTTTTCTGCTGTCATTTATTTCTGCTGCTATCTATCTATCTCTGATTGTTTAGGGACTTTAGCCAAAAATCTGCCAAAGGGGGAGTTTGTAGGTGTTTAGATATTGGCTTGCATTTTTGGTAAATTCCAAGTGTATGTGTGAATGTCATGACTGATGTCATAACATTCTAGTTCAGGTTGTACTAACTCTTTAGGTACATATGCAGAAAAATATTGTAACTCAAATACTAATGTTTATAAGTGTGTATCTGAGCATGTTTGCAAAATGATCACATTTAGCTAATCAGTAGACAGGTTTTCTCAGATGTCATAACAGATGTTATGACATCCTGTTCTGAACTAGCAGGATTACAGGATTGGATAAGTCTGAGTTTTTTCAGGAAATAACTCAGTCCTTCCTAAACAGAATCCTGCGTTTTCTGAGGAGTAACCTCGCTCAATCCTAACCTGATCAACAAAGTACTGTGACCTGGTCTTTAGGTCAAACGGAATCAACCCTAGGTTTTTGGAAACCCTAACTGAAGTTGCAGCTGCTATATATTCAACAGAGCTGCGGTTTTTTGAAGTCATCCCTGCTGATTGATTAGAAGATCAAGTTTGTAATCTGTATAGATTTGTTTATTGTACTCCAAGCAATTATCATTGTGATAAGTGTCTTGGAATAGGTTTCAATTGTAAGGGTTGTGTAGCACTCAAAGCTTTGAAGCAAGAGTGTTTGAATGTTACTTGACTAAAGCTGTGAAGCAGAGTCAAGTTAGTTGTGTACATCACTCAAAGCTGTGAAGCACGAGTGATTGTGTTACTTGATTAAAAAGCTGTGAAGCTTAATCAAGAGTGTGTTTTGAAGAGTGTCTTCATCAATTCTCAAGTCAAATTGGTTTATGTATCACTGCTGTGATTGAGGGGGAGTGAGTAGGAACTCAGGTTTAAGTTGTACTTAGATTAGAATTGCATTGGGTAGGTCTTAAGTGAAGGAGATAAACTGGTTGGTTTATTCCTGAATTAACATCTCTTATAGTGGATTCTCTCCCTGGCTTGGTAGCCCCCAGAGTAGGTGTTGTTGCACACTGAACTGGGTAAACAATTGACTGTGTTGTTTACTGCTTTTGTATTTACTGTCATATAGTAAGTCAGATACGGTGTCATAACATCGGACGTGACATTAAGTATCTGTAGCCAGAATTTTCAATTTCCTCAAGAAAAAAGCAAAATCAACATTTCCCACAGAGATTCCTCAATCAAAGAGCAAAATAAATATTCCCCAGCAGAGTCCACCTCAAACAACAGGAACAGGAATCCCCACAAATAAAACTCTTATGGCTCAAAGTAAATCGACAAAAGATTTATTCTGATGTTTCTTCCAATTCAAAGTCAGTGTTTACTCAGGATGTCATCTATAAGCCCATATTCGACACTCTCAACCATCTTATCCAAATGGTATCTATAAGCCCATTGCTGATATCATCAACCAACAACATCACTTCATGCACAGGCGAGTGCAAATTTATGGGCACTCTAGTGTGTTCAATCATCTTCCACCTTCAGATCGCGATTGACGGGAAGGCCAATCTAAACCCTCAAGTTTAAGAATATTGAATAGGGGCAGCTTTTGTACCCAAAAATTTGCCCTCCCATTTCACTCAAGACATGGTCATAGAGGTCCTCAATTGCTCAAGGTGGACCAAGAATTGATCAGACAAATTCTCCTCCTAAGCAATGGACTTCCAACTAGGGTTTCACTTTTCAACAAGATGTTTGAGCTCTACAGGCTTCAAATTATTTCCAGGGTCCCTAATATGTCTTCAAGATTGTCCATGCCAAGTGTCATGCCTTGCACTACAATTTTGCTCAGTCAACTACTCAAATGTTTGGAAATCAACTGCACTAGGTCAAAAGTCAATTGTGGCCAATATACAGTCAAACCTCAAGATTTTTTGTCAACATCAACATTTTAAAGTGATAATAATCATTTGATCAAGGGTTGATCCTGATTCCTCAAGGAATGCTCTTAATTTATCAAAATGCACGAATTGCTAATCTAGGGTTTCTATAGGAGAAGTCAACTGAACTTTGACCAGACATAACTCTCACATACTTCATCCATTTTGCCCCAACCAAAGCTCATTTTGAAGACAATCCAATTACCTACAACTTCTCTTTTATACTCAAGTTCAAGAAATGCATCATTTGGAAGATACAAGCTCATACATTACAAGTCAATTTCAGAAAGTCAACAAAAGAAAATTTTGTCCAAGACCATTTACATCAAGATAAATTCTTCAACTGTAAAATTGACCATAAGAGAGATTGAAGGAGACATATTGGGCTTTCCAAAAAGTCCAAGGTCATCTTCATTGGATAAAAATTGAGCAAGTTATGGCTTGCACAAGTTGAGCAATTTTCAAGAAAATATATGAAGTCAACTTTGGGAAAATTCATTTTTTCAAGTTAGTGGGCCTAACTTTTAGGGCCTAAACATGTTCATGGCATGTCTAAGGACCTCTAAATTCTTTCTTACCTTGCCTTTCCATTTTAACCTATTTTATTCATTTTTATTTTGTTTTATTAAAATAAATACAAAATAAATTGCATAAAATGTTTTAAAATGGATCATGGCATAATGGGTTGATGTATTGGTTTGGTCTTGGGCCCAAGAACTCGTGCAAAGTGTCCAGGTTCACTCAAGGATGGAATGTCATGTTTATTCGCAAATATGGCATATTTTCAAATTGTAACCATAACTTTAAAACATGGTCTTAATGCTTGATTTACTTCCCTTCCTGGTCACCTTTCTTCACTCCTCTATATAAACAACACTTCTACAAGCCCAAAATACACATTGCCTCAGAAAAGCACACCAAAATTGCAAAAAATTCCACAAAGTTTTCAAATTCGAAACTGACATTACAACTTCCTTCAATCCAAACCAATACCATATTCGTATTCCTGAGATACCCAGGAACCTACTCCACCCATTCCTAAGGCGTGCAACACCCTAAAATCATAGATCCACGCGTCCCAGACCTTGGTAAGATTCTGATTCGAAACCTCTCAAATACGTGATTTAAACTGATTTTCTTTGTGTATTCATATTATTATTGATCATTGTGAATGTTTTAATGTACTTCATGTGAGTTTCAATGCCAAAATCATAGTTTTCCATTGTAAGGGTTTGAAAATGTGTGAGCTTCGATTTCAGAGATAAAGGCATTTTTAGACCAAACTAAGGCCATGGTTGAACTTGTAACCTAGGTTTTAGGGGGGGGGGGGGGGGTAAACAAATGTTTAGGCTTCGAATATCCTTATTTTGTAAGTTTCATTTTTTAGCATGCCGGAGAAGACGGTGGTCAACCACCATCGAAGGTGGTTTGACCTCCCCGGAGTTGGCGTGGCTCAATAGCACATTTTGATTGGTTTGTTCAAATACTTGGACCCCACTGAAACGTGCACAATTGACAACTCAGTAGCTTGACTTGTTTTGTATTATATACTTATCATTGTGATTATATTACCGGATGTAAGGTCGTCCCAACGGTTGGGTGTGTGTCTGTGTTAAGGCGTTATGTGTGGGCAAGGGCATGGGTTCGATCCCTACCTCTTGCCATATTATTTTTCAAAATTTTCTTGCAGATCTAGTGCTTCCAGGCCCTATGTGCACACCATATACCATCAAATCACCACCATATGATCCATATCTAAAGGCCTCAGATGCGTGCCTCACCATGAATCCTCCAAGGATAGCAACACCAAATCCAACGCCAGCCTGGACCATCTCTTGGTGTGGGCCTAACAGGATTCAAATCTCACCTCCCCTGTTTTCTTGTTAATACCAGGCCCATCTTTAATTTTTTTTAGCTTATTATTTATTTGTTTTATATTTACTTATTTAAAAAAAAATCATTTTATCAGAAAAAAACATAAAAAAAACTTAGATTTAGGTTTTATTTAAATTTAATTTTCATAATTTAATTTAGTTAATTATTTTAACTTATTTCCTTAATTTAAAATCAATAGGCTTAGGATTTAATTATCTTCAATTCTTTTCATAAATAAAAAATGCCAAAAATATTAGGTTTGTTTTAGAATTATTTTTTTAATTAATAATTTTCTTTTCTTTCTTATTTTAATTAATTAGATTTAATTTAATGTAATTTATTTTCCAAATAAACAAAAAAATGACAAAAAAAATTTCTTTTACTTAGACTTTTTAAGGTTTTAGACGTCCTTTCCAATTCACGCGCGTTTAAATACTTTCACATTATTATTACCTTTTCTTATTGTTGTACCTGCTTCCCGATTTGTAATAGTTAAGAACTAGGACATTTACTGTTTTTTATCCCCTTTTGGACTTTTAAATTCCCCCTCCCCGAAGCCAGGTAATAGCTAGATTTAAAATTCCGCACTTTAAATTCGTGTACATATATTAATTGTTTAGATGTATGGTAATAGGATTGCATGGTAAGAAATTTAAAATAATACGTTAGCAAACCTAACACAAAGATAAATAACTGAAACAAACGGACTTGCACATGCACACCTCTAGGGTACCCCCATTTCGGTTGACTTTGGAATAAAACAGTCACAACTCTCGAAACGTGAGAGGCTTTAGTGGCTATCCTCTGGTTTAAAGATCTAAAAAATGACCCTCTCGATGTTGCCTCGGAATAATCTTAAAACCCTAGGGTGGTTACAAAAGTATCTTGCCCAGTTGCCTTTGTGACTGTAACGATGACCCTTCGAATGTCCCTCAAACATCCAACGATAGGGCTACCTACTCACTAATAGTAAGATAGCATTGTCTAAAGGAAAAAAAGGAAAAGAACGAACCCTTTAGAGTACAGTAGATAGTTTTTAGATGCTTGCTCAAAAACAATTTTTCACATACACAAAATTCTTTCCAAAAACATTTTCAAAACACTTTTTTTTCAAATACACAAAACACAAGGTATTTCAAGAAATAAGCTAGCATCTAAGAGCCTGTAGATAACTATGGATGTAAAGGGTGCTAACACCTTCCCTTTCCTTAATCTACCCACTTACTCAGAAGTAATCTCGAAAGGTCTTTTTCTATTCTTTTCACCCTTTCCTTTGTTGGATAAAAGAAAAGTCGATGGAGACTCCTTCTTACCGCAACATTTGTGAATACAAATGAAAAACCAGTATAACAGTCAGTTCTGCCACCGTATAACAATAAGAAATAAATTCCCTAAAAGATCAATAGACGACCAATGTTACTGAACTCTATTCCCCAAACAAAGATCAACATCCCCAACGGAGTTTCCTCAAACAAGTAAGCAGGAATCTCCGCGGAAGCATTCTAGACAAGATTGAAGATACACATACTCTTCATTCCCCAACAATAGTCAGGGATTTATTTTCCTAGATGAAGATACACTTCAACAACATTACACATTCATACATCATAGCATATTCATACGAAACACATATAGCACAATCTCATTTATTTTGAGAACATCATTACACAATGCATTTCATACATTATGACATTGCATAAAACTATCTCTTTACCTTTTCTGGAAAGATCACTCAACAGATGAATATCATCAACAACAGTCAAAACAGATTGTAGGTCATTCCATGAAACAAGACAAGTAAAATATTTATATGATAGACACTCCCTTCAAACATCTGCTGGCTCAGATTAAGTCGATCAAAGATTTATTCGGGAAGTTCTCTCAGTAGACCCTTTTTTTGGCTCAAATTAAATTGACCAAAGATTTTTTCTGATACTTCTCTCAGTTAAATATTTTCAAACATCTTCTGGCTCAGATTAAATCAAAGATTGGCTCTGATACTTCTCTCAGTAGACCCTTTTTCTAGCTCCGATTAAATCGACCAAAGATTTATTCTGATACTTCTCTCAGTTAAGGATTTTCAAACATCTGTTGGCTCAGATTAAATTGACCAAAGATTTATTCAGATACTTCTCTCAGTAGACCTTTTTCTGGATCAGATTAAATCGAACAAAGATTTACTCTGATACTTCTCTCAGATAAGGATTTTCAAACATCTGCTGGCTCAGATTAAATCAACCAAAGATTTATTCTAATACTTCTCTCAGTTAAAGATTTTCAAACATATGCTAGCTCAGATTAAATGGACCAAAATATTTATTATGATACTTCTCTCAGTAGACCTTTTTCCAGTTCAGATTAAATTGACCAAAGATTTATTCTGATACTTCTCTCAGTAGATCCTTTTCAGACTCAGATTAAATCGACCAAAGATTGGAGAAAAATATTGTGACTGCCACCTCAAGAATCATCAAGGCTTATCACCAAATTCCTGGATCTTATCAACGCTTTTCATCAATTCTTGGATTTTATCAATGCTTTTCATTAGTGCATGAACTTTATCTACGCTTTTCATGAAATTTCTCTTGGAGATCGAATGCATCTGTTGCATTAATTAGATTTAGGATTGGAGAACATCAAGGAGAATGGGGTGGGTTAAAATAAAATTTGAGCCTTATATCTGTTGTTTCTTAAACCTCAACCAATGCCACATTACAACCTTCAAAAGTCCTAATTGAAGCAAGGTTAACTATGAAAGCATACTCCATAAAAATTTGTGTTAAATTGACTCCCATGTTTGTTAAAATTATTGCCAATCACTTTGCTTCTTCGAATATCCATTTCTAATTATCCATTTCTATTCTAACTTCGATTTCAAAACTTGCATGTGCATCACTAAGAATTACTTTTCAAAATGTACAATTTTATCTTCGAATCAATACTTAGAATCAAAGAGATCTCAAAATTGGTTTAATCATAAGCTATCCTTTCCAGGAATCTCCTAACTAGAGGCAAAGCATCTAAATAGGAACCCCATAATCATAGGCAAAACTATTGATCGTAGGGGAATATCACAAGAAGATGCTATTGACTAGGGGTGACCATTCTGACATTAAATCAACTTGGATCATGTTTCAAAGCACTGTTCAATAAGGGGCATACCTTTCAAAGGGGAATTCCTTAATCAAGTCCGCATCACAACATGGTAGGACTCAATTTCCTATTTCTCTAACTTCTCAAGGCCCTAATAATCAGGGGGGAAACCTTTGAGATTCAAATTTAGGGGCAGTGCGTATCAAAGTTCATCTTACAAAGTGTAGGGTCCAAGTTCCTCTTCAAACAACTTCGAGTACAAACTTTTCAAGATTCGAATACTTGGGGTAATTCATATCTATATCATGGAGATCCAATATCTAGAGATTAGGGGCATACCTTTCAAAATTCGAATATTGGGTAAAACCACTGTGAGGCTCAATCAAAAGGAGTTGATTCAAAAACAGTTCATCAATAGAAAATCATCCAAGAGTACCTCATCCAATTTCTTGACATTGAGGGCATAATGTTTCAAAGTACAAATAGTGGGGTCATTCATACTATGATCAAACTATTTCCAAGCTCATACCACGAAAAAATTCTACAAAGACCCAACAAATTGGGACGAGACATTCCATAAAGGGGCAAGCTCTCTGTGTACTTTCACAATCACCAGTGAATCCTTCTCTTACATTAACAATCTTTGAGTTCAAATCGAGTATCGAGAAATCATGTTAGCATAACTTCCAACCATCATGTGATGAGCAACCTTGTTTCATGAGCAACCTCTATGCTTTAATCGTCCATGACCCATCACAAGGGCACCAGTCAAAAGCATATGAGTCTGCATAATCATTGTAACGCATTCATTAGGTCACTTCGATCCAGAGTCAAGCTATACCTATCATCACATCCATCTGAATTTTGACAGCATGGATCTAACAAAGAGCCTAACCTCACTTGGCGTCTACCCTTAAGCCTGATTCTCATTGGCACCTCAAAATTCCAACATTCATTGATGCATATCCAAGTCACTCATTACATGCATCAATCAATCATTACATTTCATGCATAATCATAAAGCATAATTCATAGTATAAACCATGTTGCATGTGAATACAATCATCATTGACAAATCAAGTTATCAATTCTACATTCAATCTCGATAGTAGATTCCCCTGGTTAATCTCGGCAGTTGATTATCCAGAAGACCTCAACAGAAGGTAATTCTAAGTTGAATCTCGACAGTATATTCCCCTAGTTAATCTTGATAGTTGATTATCCAGAAGACCTCAGAAGAAGGTAATTCTACGTTGAATCTTGACAATAGATTCCCCTGGTTAATCTCGGCAGTTGATTATCCAGAAGACCTCGGTAGAAGGTAATTCTTTGTTGAATCTCAATAGAAGATTCCCCTGATTAATCTTGGCAGTTATTTATCCAGAAGGCCTTGGAAGAAGGTAATTCTACATTGAATCTTGACAGAAGATTCCCCTAGTTTATCTCGCTAGTTGATTTTCAAGAAGACTTTGGCAGAAGGTAGTTCTTAACAGAATCTCGATAGTAGATTCCCCTGGTTAATCTCAGTAGTTGATTATCTAGAAGACCGTGACAGAAGGTAATTTCTCAACAGAATCTTTCCAGTAGATTCTTCTGGTTTATCTCGGCAGATGATTATCCAGAAGACCTCGACAAAAGGTAGTTATCAATCGAATCTCGGAAGTAGATTCCCCTTGTTGATCTCGGTAGTTGATTATCTAGAAGACCTCGGCAGAAGGTAGTTCTCAATCGAATCTCAGCAGTAGATTCTCCTGTTTAATCTCGACAAATGATTTTCCAAAAGACCTCGGCAGAAGGTAGTTCACAACAGATACTCGGTTGTAGATTCCCCTGGTTAATCTTGGCAGATGATTTTCTAGAAGACCTAGGCATAAGGTAGTTTCTTAATAAAATCTCGACAGTAGATTCCTCTAGTTAATATCAGCAGATGATTTTCCATATACTTTGGTAGAAGGTATTTTCTCAACAGAATCTTGGTAGTAGATTCCCCTGGTTAATCTCAGCAGATGATTTTCTGGAAGACCTTGGTAGAAGGCAGTTTCTTAACCGAATCTCGACAATAGTTTTCTCTGGTTAATCTCGGCAGATGATTTTCCAAAAAGCTCTTGGCAGTAGATTTCTCATTAAGAGCCTTACATCAAGCATGACATACACATAACCATATCAAAGTATCAAGGTCATTCATAACATTTGGTATATATGTAAATATTTGGAGCATACACAACATACTTAATGCATATACACTCTGAGTTCCATATCAATCTGGGACATTGTGCATATACATCATACATGGTATTTTTTTCAAACACATTTTAGGTAAAACCAATATCTTGGGGCCCTTTGTTAGATCATCAAAATAATCATTTACCTTGGTTGATAACAGACACAACCAGTAAAAATCCGATCTCATCTTTGATCTAGTTATCTGAGATTTGATCATCAATCAAACACTTTTTCAATCATCTACCCCTAGGTTGTGGTAGATGTGTGAATTACCTTATTCATTCCCTAGGTTGCAATGAATACGTGAATCATATTCGTATTGTTTACTCCCTAGGTTATAGTAAACATGATGAAATCTTCGATATTACTCATTGCGTTAGTCTCCATGCAGTGATGTGTTATCAAGCTTTTTCAAATATTTATCCCCTAGGTTTCGATAGATATGTGAATCTTCAGGGTTATATTATTCATCCCCTAGGTTGTGGTGAATAACTTAAGCCCACCCATGTGGTCTTTTATCCTCTAGGTTGTGATAAAGGCACATGTTCATCTTCGTACTGTTTACTCCCTAGGTTAGTAAACATAACGAAAATTGCGCCAGTCTCCATGCAACAGTGTGTTATAAAACTTTGTTTTATTCATCCCCTAGGTTGCGATCAATAGACAAAATCAAATCGAAACAAAACTTACTATATTAGTCTCCAAGTATTAGTAAGTCATCTTTTTAAAACTTGTATCATTTACCTCCTAGGTCATGGTAAATATGCAAAAATCTACAATCTCTCTTAGATACTGACGAGTTTTCTGTGTCGTCATGTCTAAGTTAAATCAAATCTTTGGTTCAAATGCTGGTAAGATGATACATCATCATATATACCTACTATTGTACCCCAAAATTTTCTCTCTCTATTCTCAAGACATTTCTCACAAAAGATCTCAAATGCTCAAGAAGTTTCAAGAGTTTGATCAGACAAGTTCATCTCCTAAGCACTGAGCCCACAAATTAGGGTTTTGATTTTCTCAAGTACAATTGGACTTTTGATGCCTCAAATTACTTTCATGGTTAATTATAGGTCTTCAAGATTTCTCATACCAAGTTTCAAGCCTTGCATCACAAATTTTCTCAGTCAATTGCTCAGATGACTGAAAATCAGTTGTATTGGGTAAAAAGTCAATTGTGGTCAACATACAGTCAAACTTCATGATTTTTGGCCAACATCAACATTTTGAAGTCATATTCATCAATTTATCAAGTGTTGATCACAATTCCTCAAGAAAAACACTCAAATCATCAGAGGGGCAAAATGGTCAAAATTAGGGTTTTGACTGAGAATGACTGATCATTGACTTTTGACCTAGTACATGAACTAATGGTTTGAAGCACGATCTCAAGGATTCAAACACAACATCTTAACCCAATTTCATGGCTCAAATCATTTCTCAAGATCAGTGGATGGATAGTTGAATTTTTGATCAACTAGTGAAAAGTCAACTAATACACAAAAAGTAAAACTTTGACTTTTTAATTAACATTGAGTTTCAAAGAGAAAGATTCATCAAGATACTCAAAAATATCAAACTTGATCATCAAGAAAGTCAAAAAGTCAATTAAAAAGTCAAGATTTCAAAGACTTAAAAAATTTCTGTATTTTTATACTTGTTAAATTCATTACTTCATGACAATTTTCACCAAGATGCAAGATGATTCAAGAAAAACTTTCAACATGAAAGTTGTAGATATTGATGAATTATATAAATTTGTATTAGAGGGTTGATGTCCAAAAAATGCTTAGATTTGAAGATATAAGCTCATAAAGACATGACATTTTTCATAAAACACTTAGTGAAAATTTTGGCAAGTTAGGCAGGTTTTTTGACCTAACTTCTTGGCCAATTTTCACCTAGTTCCAAAATAATTTAGCCAAAGTGTTTAACATGAAGGTTGTAGACAATGTTTCAAGATTTCAAAAATTTCCAAGAACTTGAAGAGATCATGCTTGATCTAGGAGAATCGAAGAGAAGAAGTTGAACATCCATTCTTGAATTTTAGGTCATTTTGATGATGAACACTTAACTAAATCTCAAGCCATGATGTGTGAATACCACTTTGAAGGCTTCAAACTTGCAAATCACTCAATAATTAAATTCTTACACAACTTATTAAGCCATTGTCTAAGAATTTGAGCCATTTTCCAAGTGATTAATCCATTTTTGGCACAAAGGTAACATTGCCATTTTGGAAAAGTGGCTTTAATCACAAAGTCCACTCTCCTTAAGCTTTGCACTTGCTCCCTATGCACACACTCAACACAAAATCCAGAAGCAGCATGTTTAAAGTTCCTAACAACTTTAGATAGCCTTGTACTATGCATTGGAACAATGTTTGTCAAGATTGCTTCAAAAACAAGTCAAAAACCATAACATGTGATCTTTGTTTTCTAATCACTTCAAGCCCTCAAACCTTTCCCTATAAATAGAGACATTATTTTGCAAGAAAAAGAATATTTCACAAGCCTAGAGACTCCCTCAAACTCCCTTAAATCATAATTTGCACACAAACTCCATTTTTGTGCCATTTCTGACTTTGAATACCCATCTCACAATCCACTCATGCATTTCCCATTTTAGTCAATCACCAAGCTTCTATAACTCATATAGAATCTATCCAAACACATGCAACACAACTGTAACATCATCTTCCTCATCTTCCATAACCAAAAATAGAGCTCTACACATTGACTTCTCTAGAACAATACAGTCACTCTGAATCCAAAATAAGCATTGCCTTAGCTTCCTGGAGGTTCAGTGAAGCTATACAGATGATCACAACATCTCAAGGAGTGCTCAATCATCAAACACAATTTCCAGTTTTGAGGTAAGCTTTTCAGACTTTAAACTCTACAAGCATCATTAATTGTTACTTTGTGAAAATAAAATTTAGACATCATTTCCCTGAAGCTAACCATGCTCTTAGTTATCATTTATCTTGCCTGAGTGATGCGAATTTTGAAGTTGAAGTTATAGAAAAATTAGGTCAGAATTTGGTAGTAAGAAAAATTCGTGTTCATCTTTGAGTGTTAGCCTAAGTTATTTACATATTTGAAATCGTGATGAAATTTCTAACAAGTTTGATGTTTACACTTTCTGAAATGGTTGAGAAATTCGCAAGTTTGAAATTCAAAAATGGTGATGAAGAAGCTGGCGCGAGGTTATGGATGAAATACCATTAGGACTGATTTTATTTTATATTTATTACAAGTTGTATTATTACCGGATGAAACAGCCACCCAAGTGGCAGAGCGCGTGCGTATAAGGCATTAGTATGGAAGGACCTGGATTCGAGCCCCAACGTCCTATTTTGATATTTTTCTCACACTTTTTGTTCTTTTTTATTGTTTACAAGCGCATGGACCCTCCAGCTTTGGGCCTCAACTTATTTATTCTTCAGCACACCCCCAAATTTTCTCATAACACAAGCCCACGTATCTTTTTTATTTTTTTATTTCTGACTAAAACAAAAACAATTTTGGGCCTAAAACCAAAAAAAAAATTCTCCATACCCCCATTTCACTTTTTGAACACTCAGGCCCAATTTTTTATTTATTTTATATTTTCACATTTTTCTTTATACATTTTATTTTATTTAGTAAAAATACAAAAAAAAAATATTTTTCTTAAATAATTTAATTATTAAACATTTTAATTTAAACACTTCCTTTATTTTTGTTAATATTTAGAACTAGGTTTTATTGTCCTTGCTTCAAATATTTTCAAATTAACTTTTAAATTATTTCCTAAATAATTATTTTAGCCTTATGTCTCATTTTTGTTCTTAATTCAATAAGCTTATATTATAGTTTTTGATTAAATAATTAATCTCTTTTTGCAAATTAATTTACTTAGTTTAATTAGGTTAAATTATCAAAACTTTTTTCTATTAAAAATCCTAAAAGACAATTTCTTCTTTCTTCTTCATCTTTACATTTTTTATATTATCATTGTAATTCATCTTCAATGGTTTATAATAGTAATTAGGGATTTATTACTTTATATTCCCCATTTGTAAATTTGTATCCCCTATCCCTAAAAGTATTGTAATAGCATAAGACATTTTAAATTCCGCAATTTACTACTTTCTATATTATTGCTAGTAATTAGGGTTTGTATGGCAAGACTTAAAATCAACCATAGAAAACCCTAATCCAAGATAAATACTTGAAAACAAAACACCTTACACACATGCACCTCTAGGGTAATCTCACTTGTTGCCCCGGATAAAAACAGTCATGTCCCTCGAACGTGGGATGTTTTAGTAAAGACCCTCGATTAAAAGATTGTAGTCCCTCGATGATCCTTCAATGTTGCCTTCGGTAAACGATCTTAGTCCCTTATGACAATTGCTAAAACATCTTACAAGTTTCCTTCCATGACTATATGATGACCCACGCATGTCCCTCACATGCAATGATATGGCTTCCTACTAACTAATGGTAGACAAGCACTATCCAAAGGAGAAGAAAAAGAAAAAAGACTTTCTTAGTAGGTAGATTTCTCGTAATTACTTGCTCACAAACAAAACCATTTCCATATTTCATACTTTCAAAACATCTTTCAAAACAGACATTTTGTATACATTCTCATCAATACAAGAATCAGTACAAAATGGCCTTACATTTGCATTTTCAAACATCCTTCCAAACACTTCCTTTCAACAAATATTTTCAAAACCAACACTTTGTATTCATTCTCAACAATACGAGAATCATTGCAAAGTTTTCCAAACTTAGACATTTTCAAAATATTTTTCAAACTTACACAAAAACAAAGCATTTCAAATTGATCAAGCAATTAAGAGCCCGTAGATAACTACAGATGAAAAGGATGCTAACACCTTCCCTTTTCATAACATACCCCCCGAACTCAAGAAAATTCTCAAAAGGTCTTTCCTGTTCTTTTCACCCTTTCCTTTATTGGATAAAAGAAAATTAGGTGGCAACTCTTGCTATCTGCAACAATTGCGATAAAACACAAAACAACCAAGTTTGTTATCCCACTGTATCACACCTACTCTTCATACCCATGGGAACTCTATACAGTGTATACTTATAATCTTTCAGACAAATTTTGGGGTCTTCCATTATTTAATAAACTTCAGATCGGATTGTGTGAGACCTACGTATTTCACACTATTCAATTGAAAGGTGTTCTGGATTGGCCCGACAGCTAGAATGGGCCCAGTCTAACCCTCTCTTTCGGTGCGACCCATACATCTATGGCCCGAAACGACCCGCCCTCTTTCAGGAAATACCGACCCTTTTCCCTCTTGAGTCGGCTCTAACCTAGGGTGATCAACGAGCACCTCTCAGTCTACCCGACATCAAGTCGTTCAGGCCACCAGGAACCGACTAGAGAGATTCCTGTAACTCGCCTCCTCCTTGGAACCAACGGCTAGTTACGGGAAAGTATGCTCGGTTTGACCAAGTCCTAGAAGTTACCTAATTTTATAGACCCACATATCCAGGCGTAAAATCAGGAACCAATGGCCATGCACCAGGGGCATTATATAAACCCTCACAACTGTGAGGGCCAGGTATCGAATATTCACTATTCACCACGAATACCTTAACACTTTGCTTGGGCTTTACTACAGGGGCTCAAAGGGCTGTTAGGCGTGCGCAGATTGGAAGACCTCCTCTGCATATCAGCAATCAGGGAGTTAATGCAATTGAAGATGGTGAAGAAGATTTAGATATCGACAGTTGGATCTACCCTACAACCAATGGTGGACTAAACAACTGGACGGCGAAGGACTTCATACCTGTTTCTTTTATTCCACAGTAATTGACTTTTGTTTTAAGAGTTGTAATAAACAGTTTGAAACTTTACGGCCCGGTGCCTTACCCGAGGCACCTTGGCTCTGTTTGTGAGGGATTATTATTTGTTATTTCATATATCATTAATAAAACATTGGACGTTTCTTGCATTACAAATTTTGCGCTCCTTGTCTTTCTTTTTTATCTCGTACTTTATCAAAACAACTTTTCTCTTACACACACTCATGTATCATAATACAGATCCATATCCACTATGGATCCCATTGATAACAACTCTGCTACTGCCAGTTATGACTTCGAAAATCCGATCAACCAAGCCGAGGACGAAGGTGAGGATAATTGTGAGATGCCTGGAGAACTTGCTAGACCGTTACTGCAGGAAGAAAAAGCCATATAGCCTCATGAAGAGCCAGTCGAGTCAGTGAATTTAAGTACAGAGGAAGACAGGAAAGAGGTTAAGATAGGTGCGAATTTGGAGCCTAGTGTCAAGCAACGGTTGATACAGATGCTACGCGACTATGTTGAGATCTTTGCCTGGTCCTACGAAGACATGCCTGGTTTGGACACTGATATTGTGGTTCACCACCTGCCAACTAAAGAAGACTTCCCTCCGGTAAAACAGAAGGTCCGTTGTATGCGCCCTGAGATGTCTGAAAAAATCAAAGCTGAAGTCATGAAATAGTTCGACACGGAATTTTTAGCTGTCACTTCTTATCCGCAGTGGGTTGCCAACGTTGTTCCAGTGCCTAAGAAAGATGGTAAGGTACGGATGTGTGTGGACTATAGAGATCTGAACAGGGCAAGCCCCAAGGATGATTTCCCACTTCCTCACATCGATGTTTTGGTCGACAACACCGCGCAGCATAAGATCTTCTCCTTCATGGATGGTTTTTCTAGCTACAACCAGATCAAGATGGCTCCTGAAGACATGGAGAAGACAACCTTCGTCACACAGTGGGGCACCTTCTGTTACAAGGTGATGCCTTTCAGGTTGAAGAATTTTGGAGCAACTTATCAGCGTGTTATGGTCGCTTTGTTCCACGGCATGATTCGCCATGAGATTGAGGTTTATGTCGATGACATGATAGCAAGGTCCCAGACTGAGGAAGAGCACCTTGACTATCTCCAGAAACTGTTCGACAGGCTGAAGACGTACAAGCTGAGGTTGAACCCGAACAAGTGCACCTTCGGGGTAAGGTCTGGTAAGCTGTTGGGTTTCGTCGTCAGTGATAAGGGTATTCAGGTGGACCCTGCCAAGGTAAAGGCCATACAGGAGATGTCGGCTCCCCGCACATAAAAGGAAGTTAGATGCTTTCTAGGACATCTGAACTACATCGCCCGATTCATTTCACATCTGACCGCCACTTGTGAGCCAATCTTCAAGCTGCTGAAGAAAGATCAAGTGGTAAAGTGGAATGAAGAATGCCAGACCGCTTTCGAAAGAATCAAAGAATATCTTCAAGAACCACCAATTCTGATGCCTCCAGTTGAAGGAAGACCTTTGATCTTATACTTGACAGTACTGGATAGTTCAATGGGGTGTGTGTTGGGGAAGCATGACGAGTCTGGCCGAAAAGAGCACGCTATTTACAACCTTAGCAAAAAGTTTACCGACTGTGAGACCCAATACTCACTGCTCGAGAAAACTTGCTGCGCTTTGGCATGGGCTGCTCGCCGGCTGAGACAGTATATGCTGACTCACACCACCTTATTGATATCAAAAATGGATCCAATCAAGTATATCTTCGAAAAGCCCACCTTATCCAGAAGAATAGCAAGATGGCAGATGATCTTAACTGAGTACGACATCCAATACACCACCTAAAAAGCAATCAAGGGGAGTGTGTTGGCGGATCATTTGGCACATTAGGCCGTGGATGACTACCAATCCATGAATTTCTAGTTCCTGGATGAGAATATCATGTTGGTGACTGACTATGAAGAACCTGGACCGGATGAAGGACCGGAGGAAGGATCTCGATGGTCTATGTATTTTGATGGAGCCTCGAACGCGTTGGGTAATGGCATTGGCGCTGTAATTATATCTCTTGAGGGCTGTCATACCCCATTCACCGCTCGATTATGTTTTAACTGCACCAACAATATGGCGGAGTATGAAGCGTGCATTATGGGCCTTCGAGCTGCTATTGACCTGAGGATTAATTTCTTGAGTGTATTCAGAGATTCTGCTTTAGTGATCATTCAGATCAAATGCGAGTGGGATACGAAGCACCCAAATCTTATTCCTTACAAAGAATACATACTGACATTGCTCCCACATTTCGAGGAGATAACCTTTGAACACTTCCCAAGAGAGGAGAATCAGTTAACAGACACGCTAGCTACCATGTCTTCTATGTTCAAAGTCAGGTGTGACAATGAAGCTCCCCAGATTACCATCGAGAGGTTGGAAGAACCTGCACATTGCTGTGACATTGAGACTAAAGAGGTAGTAGATAAACCCTGGTTTCACGAGGTAAAAAGGTATCTTGAGGCTCAAGAATACCTCGAGGGTGCATCTGTTAATGATAAGAAGTTCTTGAGAAGGTTCGCTGCGAAGTTCTTCATTAGCAATGGGATCCTTTATAAACGTAACCATGATTCAACCTTACTGCGATGTGTGGACAAAAGCGAGGCAGAAAGGATCATGGCAGAGTTACATGAAGGTACCTTCGGAACTCATTCCAGTGGACATACCATGGCGAAGAAAATCCTACGGGCAGGATATTACTGGTCCATTATGAAAGCCGACTGTTATCAGCATTCTCTAACTTGTCATAAGTTCCAAGTCTATGCTGATAAGGTGCATGTACCTCCAGTTCCTATGAATGTTTTGACAGCTCCTTGGCCCTTTGCAATGTGGGGCATCGACATGATCGGCGAGATCAGACCTACTGCGTCCAACGGGCATCGTTTCATTCTGGTAGCTATTAATTATTTCACGAAGTGGGTCGAGGCAGCTTCCTTTGCTACAGTAACCAAGAACGTCGTGGCGCAGTTTATCCGACACAATCTGATCTGTCGATATGGTGTACCAGAGAGGATTATTACGGACAATGGTACAAATCTCAATAATACAATGATCACCAAACTCTGCAAACAGTTCAAGATTCAGCATCATAACTCTTCTCCCTACCGGCCGAAGATGAATGGGGTTGTTGAAGCGGCTAACAAGAACATCAAGAAGAATGTGCAGAAGATGACGGTGACATACAAAGACTGGCACGAGATGTTACGATTCGCTCTTCACGGGTACCGCACCTTAGCACGGACGTCAAAAGGGGCAACACCCTATTCTTTGGTATATGGCATGGAGGCATTCCTACCCATCGAAGTCCAGATACCCTCTCTCAGGATTATGAAGGATGCGGGTTTGAGCGAAGACGACTAGATTCAGACCCGGCTTGATCAGCCAAATTTAATCGATGAAAAGAGACTTACTGCTATTTGTCATGGTGAGACGTATCAAAAGGGAATGATTAAGGCATTTAACAAGAAAGTTAGATGCCAAGAATATCAAGTCGGGGATTTGGTGATCAAACGCATCATATTTCCGCAAGGTGATCCCAGGGGCAAATGGACCCCTACATACGAAGGGCTATTTGTGGTTAAGAAATTTTCTCAGGAGGAGCCATGATTTTAACCACCATGGATGGTGACGACCTTCCTCACCCCGTCAATGCAGACATAGTGAAAAGATACTACGCATAATCAAAGACCCGCTAGGTTGACTGGCCTAGGCAAAAATAAGGGCTTCCCGGCGAACCAAAAGGGTTCGGGCAAAAGTAAGGGATGAAAATGAAAAAAACTGTACACCCGGCAAGTCGAAAACCTGAAGAGGCGACTTTGGCAAAAAAGGGTACCCCGGTGGACTGAAAACCCAAAAGGACGGTCCAGGAAAAAATTAGGGATCAAAGTGTAACACTATGTCTCATTGGATCATCTTGCGACCAGACTTCGGTATCGACTATCAAATTTGGACGACACCAATAAATCTGATCCACCTTCGACCAAGTAGCAAAGTGATGAGATGCTTGAAGATATAAAGGCAATAGCAGAGTTGGAACCCGATGGGATTGCTTCACATAGCTGTTTTTCTTTCTTTTACACAAATTGTATAATTTCTGTTCCCTCAGCGGCATTCTCTTAGTAGGACGTCAGCCTCTTTGTACAAAACGCATGTTACCGGCCAATTTCAAAAATCAATACAATTCATTTTCACAAGAAATTTCAACTTGTTTTTTTCTTTTTCTGTTTTGTTTTGCAAGAACATCCAATGATTCATTTTTTATATATGCATTTGAAAATAATTGTTGCTCATAAATATGTACATAAGAAACAAAAGACAATTACTCGTAATTCTAAGAACAGAGGCAAACAAGAAGTGTCCAAACCTTACAATTGCTCTACCCACCAGGTACAGGGATAGAGCTAGCTTGAGAATATGACTAAAGGTACATACACTCCCCGCAGAGTATGAAGTATCCAAATACATTGGTGTTAGCTCTCCCCAGCCGAGGTTCATAATTGCGAGTGAGTCGGTGAAATTCTCCCCAAGTAGAGTTTATTTATCACCAGCAATAGAAGTTCACCATCAGCTGAGTTTATTTCTCCCACAGGCAGAAATTTAATCCCCGACAGAGTTCATTATCACTAGCAATGGTAATTCATCCCCAGCGGAGTTGTTTTTCCAAATCAGCTGGTCTTCCAGCAGAGCATCTCCTCTCCAATAGAGTTATTCTCTACAGAGTTATCCTCAGATAGAGTCTCTCCCGGTGGAATGTTCTCGAGTAGAACGGATGCAAATCTCCAGCTAATCATCTTCGGTCACTATCCCCAGCGAGAACGAAGAACTCAACTCCTTACACTCTCCAACAGCAGTCCAGGATTTATTCCCCCCAGCCGAAGAATATCACAAAAACATTGCATATCCATACATCTTGGCATGCGCATATGCATCATACGGCACAATCTCATTTATTTTGAGAACATCATTACTCAATACATTTCATACATCATGACATTACATACGACTAATTCTTTACCTTTCAGGGAAAGATGCAATCAAGTTCTTGCAAGTTTTATCTGGTTCAGTCAAATCGATACTAAGATTTCTATTATAGTTCAAGCTACGAAACCCGAAAATCGACCGGATGATATCTTGATTTCTCCAAAATACTACGAAGCCTGGAATCGACCAAATAGTGGTATATCTTAAATACAAGCTATGAAGCCTGGAAAACGACCAAAAAACAGCTTAATCCCCCAACAAGTTATTGTGAAGCCTAGAAATCTACCAGATAGCAGTACAAGATACCATGAAGCCTGGAATCGACCAGACAGTGGTATAAGACACCGTGAAGCCTAGCGCATGACCAGATAACGGTATAAGACGCTATGAAGACTGGAACACGACCAAATAACGGCAAAGGATACTGAAACCTGGGACACAACCAGATAACAGTATAAGGTACTGTGAAGCTTGGAATTCGACCAAATAGTAGTTTACTCGGCCAATTACTATGAAGCTTGGAAATTGACCAGATATTAGTATGCCTTAAATTCAAGTTGAAACTCGGATGCGACCGGATAACCACTTAATTCCTTATAAATCCTGGAGCACGACCATATAAGAATTGAGAAACTGTAAAGCCTGGAACACGACCAGATAGCAAGTTTAATTTCATCTCCCCAGTAAGTCACTGTAAAACCTGGAGCACGACCAGATAGCAGTTCATCTTCACCTCCTCAAATTAAGAGATGGTTCCCCAGTAGAGTAACGGACAACTGAAGCTCCTAAAATTCTACTTCTCCCAAGACAGAGACCAGCATGCTCCCAGCGAAATCCTCCTCAAACAACAGGTATACGGGTTCTCGCAAAGAAATCTCGTATGCAATCAATACTTCTTCGGATGGCATCTTAAATCCCATTTTCCGTCATTTACTTCCAAATGGAATCTATAAGCCCATTTTCGATATCGTAGGAAAAGTACCACTTAATGCGAGTGTAAATTTCTGGGCACTTTAGTGTTCAATCATCTTCCACCTTCAGATCACGAAAGGCAGACAAGCCAATCTACATCCTCAGGTGTAAGAAGATTGAACAGGGGCAGCTGTTATACCCCAAAATTTTCCCTCCCATTTTTGTCAATACATCTCAAGTGAGGTCCTTAAATTGCTCAAGGAAGTCCAAGAGTTGACCAGACAAACTCTCTCAAAAGGCAGTCTACCCCAAATTAGGGTTTCATTTTGCATCAAGATGTTTGAGTCCAAAGGATCCCAAATGCTCATCATTGTCCTAATATGTTCTCAAGATCATCCTTGTCAAGTTTCAAGCCTTGTAGAGAAAATTTGCTCAGTCAATTGCTCAAAGGCCTGAAAATTGACGGTGCTAGGGCAAAAGTCAACTGTGGCCCACATACAGTCTAACTTCAAGATTTTTAGACAACATTCTCATTTTTAAGTATTAT
Source organism: Vicia faba (assembly GCA_948472305.1). Classification (NCBI taxonomy): domain Eukaryota; kingdom Viridiplantae; phylum Streptophyta; class Magnoliopsida; order Fabales; family Fabaceae; genus Vicia; species Vicia faba. Next base: position 614,701,555 of record OX451735.1, on the reverse strand, counting down.
TTATCATTTGATCAAGGGTTGATCATGATTCCTCAAGGATTGCTCACAATTCATCAAAACCCAAAAGTTTCTAAATTAGGGTTTTACAGGAAAAGTCAACTCAACTTTGACCAAGCATAACTTTCTCATATTTTATCCAAAATGACCCATCCAAAGCTCATTTTGATAAGGATGCAATTCCCCACAATTAATCTTCAGCTACCAAGTTCAAAATATGCACTCACAAGAATATATTAATTTGGACATTATAGGTCATTTTGAAAAGTCAACAAAAACACCTTTTATGTCAAAGCTTCATACATGAACATGGAAGACTCAATGGAGATGAGACCAAAAGGGTTGCTTAGAGGACATCTTAAGCTTTCTAAAAAGTCTAAGAACACCTCTCTAGGGTCAAAATTGATGGAGTTGTGCATTGGCCAAGTTGACCCCTTTTACAAAATTGCCAAAAGTCAAATGTGTCCAAAATTGAATTTTTTGCTAAATGGGCCCAACTTCTTATGCTTGCACTGAGTTTGTAATGTGACCCACGACCCATGAGCCCTTCCAATTGTCATTCTTTTATTTTTGTTATTTATTTTGTTTTTATTTCATTTAAATAAAATAAAATCAATATAAAATAATGAAAATATCTAAAACTAATTAAATCTTGAGATTTTATGCATGATTAGGTTCATTATACAGCTGGAGACAAGATCAAATCGTGCAAGGCTTTATATGGACACAAAAGATTGAATTTGCTTGTTTTGGAAAGATTTGGTGCAAGGATTGAATCATGAATCAATATTCATAAAAGGAAGAGATTTGATACAGAATTGCAACCCTAATGCACTCTAGTATACATAAGGAACAAATGTAGACCAAAAACAAGGGGCTAGAGGCGTGCAAAGGCAGAGAACAAGTTGCAAAAATTCAATAAAAAAAGTGTAAACAAAATTCAAAGTTGCAGGCTTTGATACGGTGGGAAGAACTGACTGTTTTTTGGAATGCTGGTTTGCGTTTTGCGTTTGTTTTTGCAAAATGTCGCGGTAAGCAAGAGTCACCACCGACTTTTATTTTATCCAACAAGGAAAGGAAAAAAGCACAGAAAAATTCCTTTTTTCGAGATTTTTCTCGGGTTCGGGGGGTAGATTATAGAAAGGGAAAGTGTTAGCACCCTTTCTATTTGTGGTTATCCACGGGCTCTTAGGTACTTGCTCAATTGTTTTCAAAATTGCTTTCTTTGTGCTTGTGGGTTTGAAAAAAAGTTTTTGTTTTGAAACTTCGATTTAACTCTTGCTTTTGTCCTCAAGAGCGTATGAAGTATTTTTGAAAACTTTGTTCAAAAAGGAGTGTAAGTGTAAAAAGTTTTTGTTTTTGAAAGAGCAAGTATCTAAGAACCATCTACCTACTCGAAAAAGGAATTGTTCTATGCTAATTTCCTTTAGACAATGATATCCTACTATTGATGAGTAGGTAGCACCGTCGTTGGAGTTTAAGGGTCAATTCGAATGAGGGACATACGGTCACCAAAGCAATGTTAGGACGCCTTAGCGGTAACCCTAAAGTCTTAGATCATTTTTTTGAGGCAACAATATCCGAGACAACCATTTCGAGGCGACTATGATGTTTGGACAAGAGGAAGACCTCTAAAACGACCTATACTCAATGACCGCGTACGAAGGCAACCAAGTGGGATATACCCTAAGAGTGCGCATGTGCGAGTGTGTCGTTTTCAGTTATTTTTTGGTCTTTATACATGTTAAAGGTGATCTAAGTTGATTTTAGGTTAATACATTCAGTCTTGTCATGCAAACCTATTATCAAACATCTAACAGTTATAATTTGCGGAAAATAAAACGCGGAATTTAAATTACAAGTCGTCGGGTATTTACATCGCCAAAGACAAACCCTTTAAAAATAAATAAAGCAATAAAAAATAAATAAAAGTCCTATTAAGCTATTACAATCTGGGAGCAAGTACATTATATGATAAAAGAAAGTAAATCGCATGCGGGAAATTAAATCGAGCGCAAATTTAGGGTTTTGACCCTTTAAAGAAGACATATTTTTGTTATTTTTATTTTAGGAAAGAAATTAAACCTAAATTAATTACTAAACTAAATTAATTAATTAATTAATTAAAAAAAAAAATTTTTTGGGTCTTTGTTATTTTAAGAAAGAAAAATAAAATAATTAATGTTAGTAATTAAAACCTAATTAAATCTAATTAAATTTTAATTATTAAAAAAAAAAGGTTAAAGTTATTCTAATTAAAAACCTAAATTAATTTAATTAGTGTTTATTAATAAAAATAAAAATTTAATTGAATAAAAATATTTTTTATGATTTTATTTTATAAAAAAAAGAAATTTGATTGGTTAATAAATTAAATAAATATAATAAAACAAATACTAAATAAAATAAATAAAGAGAAGAGGGGGTTTGGGCCGGTTTTGGGGAGTTTGAATAGCAATCTGAAGGCCCAAAAAACGCTGGCCTTAGTGGACTTTTTGAGATCTTGTGCTTGTGCATTGACTGATGCCTTGGTGGATCATCAGCTCCTTGCCACCAGATCTGGCCAATAGCCATCTGGCTACTGATCACCTGAAGAAATAAAATATTAAGAAAGTGGGGGACCTGGGATTCGAACTCAGGTCCTGAAGGAGTTTGGATGTGCACGCTTGCCACTAGGCCATCTGTCCTTGTTTGTTAATACAATAGAAATAATATATATTATATGAAAACAAAAACTATTGCCAGCAAAAATATAAAAAAAACGTGTGTGGTTTGAATGGCCCAATGAGGGGGCGCCACGCATCGTCTTCAATCTGCCGTCTGTGGCCAAAAGTACATAGGCCTATACCAACGGACAGAAGTCCGTAGCTACAACATTGTTCATCTCAAAATCCTCCTCAGGCCACAAAAATGAATTCCAAGGGCATGGTTGTGCTCGTCTCATCATCTCGGTCACAACCATACCCTTCTTGGTGGTCAATTATTCTTGAAATAAAAACGCCCAAAAATATCCAAGAAAACCTAGCTATGGCATTTTGCAATACAGGTCATGTAAACGAAATTAAATAATGCAAAAAGCTTGGAAATGTTGTGAGGATCACAAATATGCAGTTAGTTGATTCAAATGATGCAAGAATGAGCCAAATCGATTTCAAGAACAGAGGTAGTTATCATGACACTTACAATGCTTGTGAAGGTCCGTGAACGCTTACTTTTGATCCAGATCGCTTGTGTGAACACCCAGGAAGAGATTGGGACAGGTCTCAGCCTTTGAAAATGCCTCTAGCTATGAATTCGATTCTAAGCTTTTTAGTGAATTTTTCAACTTTTGTCTCGCCTCTGCCTGCAGCTTCCAACCCTTGTCTCGGTTGCCTTTGCTTACTCATGTACTATGGAGTGTATTAGGGTAAGAATTATGGATTGAATCTTCCCATATCAATGCATACATATTTTATTTGAATTCTTCTTTAAAACCTTCCAAATTTGTCCAATCTCAATCTTTTTGCACATGGTTTGGTGTGATATGAATTTGATGATGCTAATGATGATAATCAAAACCTGAAACAGCAAAAAAATCTTATGTAATCAAAGTTTTTGATTTTTTATGATTTTATTTGATTAAAAATGAATAAATTAAATAAAATAATAAAAATGAAATATGAGCTCATGGCTGAAGCTAGGACACGTGGGCAATGATGCAAGCTCAAATCAAGTGGAAAAGAATGGGCCCATTTGACAAAATTTGATGTTTTGAGGATAGTTGACTTTTGGCAATTTTGCAAAAAAGTCCAACTTCAACAATCCATAACTTCTCCAATTTTGAACTTTTGGAAGTGTTCTTTGACTTTTTAGAAAGCTTGAGATGTCCTATAACCAACCCTTTTGGTCTAATCTCATTTTGATATTCCATGCTCAAGTTATAAGCTTTGGCAAAATAGGTGTTTTTGTTGACTTTCAAAAATGACCTATAATGTCCAAATTCATAACTTCTTGTGAGTGCATTTCTTGATCTTGGGGTATGAAGTTGGTTTGTAGGAAATTTCATCCTATTCAAAATGATATTTGGATGGGTCATTTCTCATAAAGTATGAGAAAGTTATGCTTGGTCAAAGTTGAGTTGACTTTTCCTACAAAACCCTAATTTAGCAACTTTTGAGTCTTGATGAATTTTAAGCAATCCTTGATGAATCATGATCAACCCTTGATCAAATGATGAAATATCCTCCAAAATGAGAATGTTGACAAAAAATCTTGAAGTTTGATTGTATTTGGGTCACAGTTGACTTTTGCCCTAGCACAATCGCTTTTTGGACCTTTGAGCAATTAACTGAGCAAACTTCCTCTGCAAGGATTGAAATTTGACATGGATGATCTTGAGAGCATATTAGGACATTATGGAGAACTTGAGGTCATTTGGACTAAAGGATCTTGATGTAACACAAAACCCTAATTTGGGGTTGACTGCCTTAGGAGATGACTTGTCTGAACCACTCTTGAGCAATCTTGAGTCACTTGGAGATTTTTCTTGCAATGTCTTGAGAAATATGGGAGGGCAATTTTGGGGTACAACAGCTGCCCCTGTTCAATCTTCTTAAACCTGAGGATGTAGATTGGCTTTCGTGCCTTTCGTAATCTGAAGGTGGAAGATGATTGAACACTAGAGTGCCCAGAAATTTGCACTCGCATGAAGTGGTATCAACCTTGTGATATTGGGAATGGGATTACAGATGCCATTTGGAGATTTCTGGCGGGAGGATAGGCTTAAAGATTCCATCTGTAGGAGTATCGATCGCATAAGAGATTCCTTAGCGAGAGCTCGCATACCTGTTGTTGTGGAAGATTCCGCTGGGGAAGTCTGATCTTTGTTGAGATTTAGGAACTTGCCTATACCTTAGCTGAGGGAACATCTCTGCTGAGTTTTAAGAACTTGTCTGTAATTCAACTGGGGGAAATCTGTCGAGATTTAGAACCTTATCTGCAATTTAGCCGAGGATAATTCAACTGAGAATTAAGAACGGGTCAGTACTTCGACTGAGGAAAATTTCCGAGATTTAGAACCTTATTTGTAATTCAACCGAGAATAATTCAGTTGAGATTTAAGAACTGGTCAGTACTTCGACTGAGGGAAACATTTTCATCGAGATCTAGGACCTGTCTGTACTTCAATCGAGGATAATTATGTTGATATTTAAGAACTCGTCCACACTTCGACGGAGGAAAATTATCGAGATTTAGAACCTTATATGTAATTCAACCGAGAATAATTCAGTTGAGATTTAAGAACCGGTCAGTATTTCGACGGAGGGAAACATCTTCATCGAGATCTAGGAACTGTCTGTACTTCAACGGAGGATAATTCTGTTGAGATTTAAGAACTCGTCCACACTTCGACGGAGGAACATTGTCGAGATTTAGAACCTTATCTGTAATTCAACCGAGACTAATTCAGTTGAGATTTAAGAACCGGTCAGTACTTCGACTGATGGGAAACATCTTCATCGAGATCTAGGAACTGTCTGTACTTCAACGGAGGATAATTCTGTTGAGATTTAAGAACTCATCCACATTTCGACGGAGGAAAATTGTCGAGATTTAGAACCTTATCGGTAATTCAACCGAGACTAATTCAGTTAAGATTTAAGAACTGGTCAGTACTTCGACTGAGGGAAACATCTTCATCGAGATCTAGGAACTGTCTGTACTTCAACGGAGGATAATTCTGTTGAGATTTAAGAACTTGTCCACACTTCGACGGAGGAAAATTTCCGAGATTTTAGAACCTTATCTGTAATTCAACCGAGAATATTTAAGTTGAGATTTATGAACCAGTCAGTACTTCGACTGAGGAAAACATTTCATCGAGATCTAGGAACTGTTTGTACTTCAACGGAGGATAATTCTGTTGAGATTTAAGAACTTGTCCACACTTCGACGGAGGAAAATTGTCGAGATTTAGAACCTTATCTGTAATTCAACCGAGAATAATTCGGTTGAGATTTAAGAACTGGTCAGTAGTTCGACATAGCTGAGAACTTAACTGCATCCTTCCTGAAAGATAAAGGTCAGTCGTATGCAATGCATGATATATATCAAGCAATGATGTTCTCAAAATAAATGAGATTGTGTTGTATGATGCGTATATGCATGTGTCATGATGGATGAGAATGTGATGTTTGTAGTTGGGGAAAATAAATCCCGGATAGCTGCTGGACAAAAGAGTTGAATTCTTCGTTTCCGCTGGGATAGCGAATGAAGATGTTTGTGAGAATAAACCTGCAAGAGAGGATAACTCCGTTGGGGAATAAACTGATGGGTAGATTACTCTGTGGGGAAGAGATGCTTTGTAGAGGATTCCACTGATAAATTTACTCTGTTGAGATTTAAGAACTTGTCCACACTTTGATGGAGGAAAATTTCCGAGATTTTAGAACCTTATCTGTAATTCAACCGAGAATATTTAAGTTGAGATTTATGAACCGGTCAGTACTTCGACTGAGGAAAACATTTCATCGAGATCTAGGAACTGTTTGTACTTCAACGGAGGATAATTTTGTTGAGATTTAAGAACTTTTCCACACTTCGACGGAGGAAAATTGTCGAGATTTAGAACCTTATCTGTAATTCAACCGAGAATAATTCGGTTGAGATTTAAGAACTGGTCAGTAGTTCGACATAGCTGAGAACTTAACTGCATCCTTCCTGAAAGGTAAAGGTCAGTCGTATGCAATTCATGATATATATCAAGCAATAATGTTCTCAAAATAAATGAGATTGTGTTGTATGATGCGTATATGCATGTGTCATGATGGATGAGAATGTGATGTTTGTAGTTGGGGAAAATAAATCCCGGATAGCTGCTGGAGAAAAGAGTTGAATTCTTTGTTTCCGCTGGGATAGCGAATGAAGATGTTTGTGAGAATAAACCTGCAAGAGAGGATAACTACGTTGGGGAATAAACTGATGGGGAGATTACTCTGTGGGGAAGAGATGCTTTGTAGAGGATTCCGCTGATAAATTTAGCTGGGGATGAATTACCGTTGTTGGTGATACTGAATCCTGTTGGGGATTGAATTCCTGTTTGTGAAAGGAATGAACTCCGTTGGGGATGATCTTTCAGTTGTGACTTCACTGGAGATAACCTTTTAGGCTCTACTGGGGACAATCTTCCAGGGTCTACTGGGGATGATTCTCTATACTCCACTGGGGAAGCTCTTTCAGACTGCAATGGGAAAGATTTCAAACTCCACTGAGGATATTTTGTATTCTGCCAGGGAATATTCTTATACTCCGTTGGGGAATATTAAGACTGTCGGGGTTATTAAGCCTTTTCGGTGTTGATGGTAGATAAACTCTTCTTGAGGAGATTATTACCGATTCATTTACAGTTGCAAGTCTCAGTTGGGGAGAGTTAACATTACTGTCTCTTCTTACTCTGCGGGGAGTAAAAGCCTTTCAGTCATATTATTCAGCTGAATCCACCTTTGTACCTGGTGGATAGAGCAACTGTAAAGTTTGGACAATTCTTATCGCCCCTGTTTCTGATATTACAAGTAATCGTCTTTTGTTTCGCATGTAAATATTTATGAGCAGTAATTAATGTCAAATGCATATATCAAAAATGAACATTGGACGTTCTTTGCAAAACAAAACAGATAAAGGAAAAACAGTTTGAGATTTCTGAAAGTGAATTGTATTGATTTTGAAGTTTGGCCTGTAAAATAGGCGTTTTTGTACAAGAGGCTGACGTCCTAGTAAGGGAACGCCGCCGAATAATAGAATTTACACAATTTGTGAAAACTAAACAAAACAGTTATGTGAATAATCCCACTAGGTTCCAACTCTGTTATTGCCTTTATGTCCTCAAGCATCTCATCACTTTGCTACTTGGTTGAAGGTAGATCAGATTGATTAGCGTCGTCCGAGCTTGATAGTCGATACCGAAGTCGGGTTGTAAGGTGATCCAATGAGACATAGTGTTATGCTTTGATCCCTAATTTTTTCCTGGACCGCCCTTTCGGGTTTTCAATCCACCGGGATACCCTTTTTTGCCCAAGCTGCCTTTTCAGGTTTTCGACTTGCCGGGTGTATAGATTTTTTCATTTTCATCCCTTACTTTTGCCCGAACCCTTTTGGTTCGCCGGGAAGCCCTTATTTTTGCCTAGGCCAGTCAACCTAGCAGGTCTTTGATTATGCGTAGTATCTTTTCACTATGTCTGCATTGACGGGGTGAGGAAGGTCGTCACCATCCATGGTGGTTAGAATCATAGCTCCTCCTGAGAAAATGTTCTTAACCACAAATGGCCCTTCATAAGTAGGGGTCCATTTGCCCCTGGGATCACCTTGAGGTAGTATGATGCGCTTGATAACCAGGTCCCCAACTTGATACTCTTGTCGTCTAACTTTATTGTTAAATGCCTTGATCATCCGCTTTTGATACGTCTGACCATGACAAATAGCACTAAGTCTCTTTTCGTCGATTAAGTTCAGCTGATCAAGTCGGGTCTGAATCCAGTCATCTTTGCTCAAACCTGCATCCTTCATAATCCGAAGAGAGGGTATCTGAACTTCAATGGGCAAGACTGCCTCCATGCCATAAACCAAGGAATAGGGTGTTGCCCCTGTTGACGCCCGCGCTGAGGTACGGTACCCATGAAGAGCAAACGGTAGCATCTCGTGCCAATCTTTGTATGTCACTGTCATCTTCTTCACAATCTTCTTAATATTCTTATTAGCCACTTCAACAGCCCCGTTCATCTTCGGCCGGTAGGGAGAAGAGTTATGATGCTGTATCTTGAACTTCTTGCAGAGCTCAGTGATCAGCTTATTATTGAGATTTGTACCATTATCCGTAATGATCCTCTCTGGTACACCGTATCGACAAATCAGATTATTCTGAATGAACCGTGCCACGACGTTCTTGTTTACAGTAGCAAAGGAAGCTGCTTCAACCCACTTCGTAAAGTAATCAATGGCTACCAAGATGAAACGATGCCCGTTGGACGCTGTAGGTATGATCTCACTGATCATGTCAATGCCCCACATTGCAAAAGGCCAAGGTACCGTCAAGATGTTCAGAGGTACTGGAGGTATGTGCACCTTATCAGCATAAACTTGGCACTTGTGACAAATCCGAGAATGCTGATAGCAGTCGGCTTCCATTGTGGACCAGAAATATCCTGCCCGTAGGATTTTCTTTGCCATGGTATGTCCACTGGAATGAGTCCCGAAAGTACCTTCATGTAACTCCGCCATGATCATTTCTGCTTCGTTCTTATCCACACATCACAGTAAGTTTGAATCATGGTTACGCTTGTAAAGGATGCCATTCCTGATGAAGAACTTCGCCGCAAACCTCCTCAGAAACTTCTTATCATTAGCAGCGGCACCCTCGGGGTACTCCTGAGCTTCCAGATACCTTTTCACCTCATGAAACCAGGGCTTTTCTGTTACCTCTTTAGTCTCAATGTCACAGCAATGTACAGGTTTGTCCAATCTTTCAATGTTAATCCTGGGATCCTCGTTGTCCCAATTGACTTTGAGCATAGAAGACATCGTAGCCAGCGTGTCTGCCAACTGATTCTCCTCTCTAGGAAAGTGTTCAAAGGTTATCTCCTCGAAGTGCGGAAGCAACGTCAATACATACTCCTTGTAAGGAATAAGATTTGGATGTTTCGTATCCCACTTGCCTTTTATCTGGCTGATCACGAGAGCGGAATCTCCAAAAACACTTAAGAAATTAATCCTTAGGTCAATTGTTGCTCGAAGACCCATGATGCACGCTTCATACTCCGCCATATTGTTGGTGCAGTTGAAACATAGTCGGGCGGTAAATGGAGTATGAGAGCCTTCAGGAGATATGATCACGGCGCCAATGCCATTACCCAAAGCGTTCGAAGCTCCATCAAAGTACATAGACCACCGGGATCCTTCCTCAGGTCCTTCATCCAGTCCAGGTTCTTCGCAGTCAGTCACTATCATGATATTCTCATCCGGAAATTCGAAGTTCAAAGACTGTTAATCATCCACTGCCTGGTGTGCCAAATGATCTGCAAACACACTTCCCTTGATTGCCTTTTGGGTTGTGTATTGGATGTCATACTCAGTCAATATCATCTACCATCTTTCTATTCTTCCGGAAAAGGCAGGCTTTTCGAAGTTATACTTGATTGGGTCCATCTTTGATATCAATAAAGTGGTGTGAGTCAGCATATACTGTCTCAGCCGACGAGCAACCCATGCCAAAATGCGGCAAGTTTTCTCAAGCGACGAGTATCGGGTCTCGCAGTCGGTAAACGTTTTGCTAAGGTAATAAATAGCATGCTCTTTTTGGCCAGACTCGTCATGCTGCCCCAGCACGCACCCCATTAAGTTGTCGAGTACTGTCAAGTATAAGATCAAATGTCTCCCTTCAGTTGGAGGCATCCGAATGGGTGGCTCTTGGAGATATTCTTTGATCCTTTCAAAAGCGGCCTGACATTCATCATTCCATCTTACCACTTGATCTTTCTTCAGTAGCTTGAAGATTGGTTCACAAGTAGCAGTCAGGTGTGAGATGAATCGGGAAATATAGTTCAGACGTCCCAGAAAGCCTCTGACTTCTTTCTCTGTTCAGGGAGCTGGCATTTCCTGTATAGCCTTCACATTTGCAGGATCCACTTGAATACCTTTATCACTTACGACGAAACCCAACAACTTACCAGATCTCACCCCGAAGGTGCACTTGTTCGGGTTTAACCTCAACTTGTACAACTTCAACCTGTCAAATAACTTCTGAAGGTGGTCTAGATGTTCTTCTTCAGTCTGGGATCTTGCAATCATGTCGTCAACATATACCTCAATCTCATGATGGATCATGTCATGGAACAAAGCGACCATGGCGCACTGATACGTTGCCCCAGCATTTTTCAATCCAAAAGGCATGACCTTGTAGCAAAAGGTGCCCCATTGAGTAACAAAGGTTGTCTTCTCCATGTCTTCGGGAGCCATTTTAATCTGATTATAACCTGAGAAACCATCCATAAAGGAGAATACCTTATGTTGAGTGGTGTTATCAACCAGAACGCCCATATGAGGTAGAGGGAAATCATCCTTGGGGCTCGCCCTGTTCAGATCCCTATAGTCGACACACATTTGAACCTTACCATATTTCTTTGGCACTAGAACCACGTTGGCAACCCACTGAGGGTAAGAAGTAACTGCTAGAAAACCGGCATCGAACTGTTTCATAACTTCAGCCTTGATTTTCTCAGATATATTTGGGCGCATTCGGCGTACTTTCTGTTTCACTGGAGGATAGTCTTCCTTGGTAGGCAATCGGTGAACCACAATATCGGTATCTAACCCAGACATATCTTCATAAGACCAGGCAAATATCTCAACGTAGTCACGTAGCATCTGAATCAACCGTTGCTTAACATTGGACTCCAGATTTGCACCGATCTTGACCTCTTTCTTGTCTTCTTCTGTGCCCAGATTTACTGTTTCCACTGGCTCCTCATACGGCTATATAGCCCTCTCTTCCTAGAGTAGTAGTCTAGCAAGTTCACCAGGCACTTCGCAATCATCTTCACCTTCGTCTTCGGCTAAGTTGATCGAGCTTTCGAAGTCATAACCGACAGTAGCAGAGTCGTTACCAATAGGATCCAGAGTGGATGTAGACCTGTATATGTGAGTGTGTGTAAAATAGTTGTTTTTGCAATATATAATAAAAGAAAAACAAGGAGCGCAAAATTTGAAATGCAAGAAACGTCCAATGCTTTTATTAATGATATATGTAGATGACACACATAAAGCCCTCACAAATGAAGCCACGGTGCCCCGGGTAAGACACCGGGCCGTAAAGTTTAAAACATTGTCTGTTACAAATTCAAAACAAAAGTATCATTACTGGGTAACAAAAGAAATTGGATGAAGTCCTTTGTTGTCCAGTTTCTTAGTCCACCATTAGTAGTAGGATAGATCCAACTGTCGAACTCAGACTCTTCAACATCGTCTTCAATGACATTCACTCCTGAATTGCTGATGAACAGGGGAGGTCTTCCGATCCGTGCATTCCGAACAGCCCTTTGAGCTTCTGCAGTGAAACCCAAACCAAATTTGTTAGTCTTATGTGTAAAATCAGGGAGTTGGCCCTAATTTGCACACCCACCTTTCTCGACAACAGCCCGGGCATCCTTGAAGGAAGCCATCTTCATCAGAGGATCTTCGACAACAGTCTCAGTTGATGCCAGCGTCTGGGGAACCTCTTCAAAATGCTGAAATGGAGTCTCAATGAACTCCCCATCCATCTCTACATATCAGAAAGAGTTGAGGTGGCTAACCATGTACTCCTCCTCTCCTTGTACCATCACAATTTTCCCTTTCACTGGGTACTTTAGCTTCTGGTGGAGCGTAGACGTCACTGCCCCAGCTTTATGGATCCACGGGCAACCCAGCAAACAAGAATAAGATGGACGAATGTCCATCACATAGAATGTAGATGCGAAGACCTGAGAACCGACCTTAATCGGAATATCCACTTCTCCGTGTACCATTCTCTTGGACCCATCAAAAGCCCTGACTACAATGTTTCTTGGTTTCAGCTCCAACCCTTCACAGTCTAACCAGTCTAGAGCTTTCTTAGGTAACACATTCAACGAAGACCCAGTATCTACCAACACGTGAGCAAGAGTAGTGCCCCTGCATTCAATGGAGATATGCAGGGCGTCATTGTGATTCTTCCCCTTTGCAGTCAAGTCAGCGTCAGAGAAACCTAACCCATTATCAGCAGTCAGACTAGCCACACAATCTTTAAACTGATCAGCTGATGTTTCTTGTGGTACATGGGCAGTCTTTAGGAAAGCGATCAGAGCCTTGGCGTGGGCTTATGAGCATAGCAACAGAGACAACATAGAGATTTTGGACGGGGTTTGCCCCAGCTGCTCGACTACATTGTAGTCACTCTTTTTGATGATTTTTAAAATTTCCTCCATCTCTTGTCTAGAGGCCTCAACAGTAATCTTCTTCGGTGCCTCCATCTGGGCAGGCTCATCAGTGGTCCCTTTTCCCCGAGTGTCAGATGACTCGGTAACAGGGGTAAGAATGGGAACTTGAACAGGAACAGTAGCAAGTACACTGGCAGGCGTAATGACAGCAGGTTTCCGAACAACTGGTGGAGAGATTTCAGGGGAGAAAAGTCTTCCGCTGTGGGTGACTTTGGCAGGTCCAACAATATTGTTGACGTTAGTATCGGCCTCTTCAACACTCAAGGCTTGTTTAATTCCGTGAAAATATACGTCAGCCCCGTAATGCCAAGGGACAGCCTTATCTGATGTATAGGCCCACGGACAATGATGATAAATGGTGTGATTCTTGGAACAGATGTAATTCTAACAGGCTTTCTCGAGGAAGCCTTGGAAGAATTGTCGAAAATGGTGATTATAGCAACTTCTTCAGTAGGAACCAAAGGAACAAAAGTCTTCTCAAACAAAATTTCTTTATTATCCATCAGGCGTTGGACACCTGACTTCAAAAGATGGCAACCAGTAGGTAGGACGGCACACAGACGGCAACCCTCGCCATAGCCCGGAAATAAACCGGCTAACAAAAGGTTCTTCTTCACGGTCATCAAGGGAGTAACAATGTTGTTCATAGAAACCACAAACGAGTCTTCATCTATAACATTTACTCCATGGTTGGGCATAGGAGAAGTCACAACATTAGGTCTTTCAGGTGCTTCGATCTCAATCTCCTTCGCATCAATAAAGTCCTGTACTTTTTTCTTTAAGACCTAACAGTTATCCGTGTCATGCCCCGGGCTACCAGAGTGAAAAGCACAACGGGCATTCGGATCATACATGGGTGATGCAATGTTGGGAGTCTTCGGGGCCTCCTTCAAAATCACCAAGTTGGTTTTCAATAACTGTGGCAGAATTTGGGATAAAGTCATGCTGAGCTGAGTGAATTGTCTTCGCGGCCTCTCGGCCCTTGGCTGATTGTTGCGCTGAGGAGCAACAACAGGTCTTGATATAACAACCGCATTAACAGCTTGGCGGCGTTCAGGTCTATTATGGATCTTTGAACTGTAAATAGCGCTGGACTCCTTCTTAAAAGGCTTCTTCTTGGTGCTTGACGAAGCACCCTTCTGTATTTTACCAGATTTGATACCAGCCTCAATCCTTTCCCCAGTCATAATCAGCTCTGTGAACCCGGATGAAGAACTTCCAATCAGATGGTTGAAATACGGACCAGACAAGGTCCCCAGAAACATATCCACAAGCTCCCGATCAGCCAAGGGTGGTTGCACTCTACCAGCGAGGTCTCTCTAATTCTGAGCATAATCTTTGAAACCTTCGCCCGCACCCATAGACATACCATAGAGTTGGGTACGCGTGGGAGCGAGGTCGGCATTGTATTGATACTGCTTGTACAAAGCAGCAGCCAAGTCTTCCCAACCACAGATACTAACTCCTTCCAGCTGGTAAAACCACTCAAGTTGAGTCCCTGAGAGATTGTCTTGAAAGAAGTGGATCCAGAGGTTCTTGTCAGTGGTGTATGGCTGAATCTTCCTAACATACAAACGGAGGTGCAGTTTTGGGCAAGAAACCCCGTCGTATTTAGCAAAGATCGGTGCCTTAAACTTGTGGGGAATCACCACCCCAGATGACAGACCCAAGTCACCAAATTCCAGACCAGGCACTTTCTGAACTTCCATCGCACTTAACCGGTCTTCAAGCTATTTATATCTATCCTCAGCAGGAGGATATTGGTCTTCATCAAAGTCGGTCTCGTTGTCTGAAACCATAGGGCTAGGAGCCCTCCTTTCTTCCTGATTATCTCCCCCTCCAGATGAGTGGGTCAAATCAACCTCTTCTCGCAAATCATTTCCGAATCTGTGACCCATATTAAATAAGACCGTCTTCTTCTTCTTCTTCTTCTTCTCTTTCAAGATAAGGGTCTTCAGATCTTGCTGACCCTTAGCCAAACTCATGAATAATTCCTGGAACTGGGCGTTTTGGGCTTGCAGAGCCTTGATTGCTTGTTCAGTTGATGATTCAGAAGACATGATGCTGAAATAAACAGCGAAGAAGATGAGAAAACCTGTAATGGGTACCTGTTATGAGGTGCATGGAATGAAATGAGTATGATATGATTTCAAAGACGTCGAGAGATTCAAATTCGTAAACCAAAAACGAAACACACTTTTATTAGATAAACTTGAAATTCAATTGTTCAACAGATGCCTTTAAGGCGTTACAAGAAAGAAAAACTGAAAAATCAATCAAAACTAGAAATAATCAAAAAGACAATCAGTGCTCCCATGGTCGTTTCTTGTCGGTGCGAACATAGCCGTTGAGGATCCGCTCATTCTCCAGTTGTCTTGTCAACTTCTGAATCTTATGCTCTTGCTCGTGATACTTTTCTCTGTAAGTATCCCGCTCTTCTCTCAGTTGCATCCACGATCTCTTTAATACCCCAATGTCAGTAGGCATGTATGGATGAAGGATGGTAGGAGGAACCCCTTCTTCATCAGCAACCTCAGTAATTATAGGCAAGACGGCTTCATACGGCATTCCCACCTTTTGGGCACAGATTCAAACCCATCGGAGATATGGCTCCATCGGAAGAGAAGTCTTCGCACCTAACTCATGTGGATCAGACCAGTGAACTCTATCCCAAGCTCGTATGAACCTGCGGCGTTGTTCGTCACTATCCCCTTGGAAATCAAAGACAATACTAGGCATTAGCAACTCATGAGGTCCTTCCCTTCTAGCTCGCCCAAACTGACGTAAGGCCAAGCACGGATTATAAGTGATTCCTCCATTGGTTCCTATCAGTGGAACATTGGGGTATTCCCCACAGCGATCAATAATAGCCACCTCGTCCATGCCCTTGATAATCCTATAGGCCCATCCAATGCATTGCTTGTTCTTCAAGACTGATTTGGGGAGGTGAGAAATAAACCACCTCGCCAACAATGGAGCACAGCTCATAAGGGTTCCCCGCTTTTGAGCGGTACGGGCATACAGAGAATGAGGAATGTCACCCAAGAGAGTGGGTACAGGATTACCGGATATGAAAATCTTCACGGCATTCACGTCGACGAAAGCATCTGAGTTAGGAAATAACAACAAACCATATATGAGAAGATCCAGAATGTCTTCAAATGCCTGGAAGTCTAGACTGTCCCAAAACTGATTAGCTTTACCAACCAAGAATTTAGTCAAAAAGCCCTTTGCTCCACTACGAGTTTCCCAATTAGACATTACTTCAGCCTTTGTCAGATGGAGGGCTGAAGCAATCTCTTCTGGCCTAAGGATCTTCTCCCAACCTGTGAACGGGGTCTGCTCCAGAATAGAGATACCAAGCAGATCAGAGAACTCTTCCAAGGTAGGGACCAACTGGTAGTCCGGAAAAGTAAAGCAATGGTACAGTGGATCAAAGAACTGGACTAAGACACTCATCATCTGCTCGTCCAATTTGGAAGTGACCAAACCTAGGAGGTGACCATGTCTTCTGATAAAGGAAGTAGTATCTGAAACCTTTGCAACCAATTCCTTGAGCTGAGTGGGAATATGGACAACGTTGATCCGAATGGTATTTCTACGCATGGGTGCCATGACCTATAAAACAGAACAAAGATGAATCCCTCCTGTCTTTGAAATAGGTTAGTCCAGTGCAAGATGCATGCAATGTTATGATGTCATGATGTCATGATAAAAAACACACCACAAGTATCCACAAATAGAAATCATGGTAAAGGCACACAAGTCACACAGAGAGCCCTTAGATTTTAGGCTGGCAAGGAGTCTATGTACTACCCTCTTTCAGTTCAGTTGGTTCAAACCTGTCCTAAAAATAGTAACCGGGTTATAGAGGATCTCAATATCACTGACTACCCTCGATCGGTCATAATTCCAGTTTAGCAACCTTTTCTTGCGGCCGGAATCATCGCGAGAGTTTAGTCTCAATGAGTGTAGCATACTGCTACTGTTCTATGGCCAAGTTGGTCAATTTAAACGTTCTAAGGTCAGTTGGTGCTTAATGACCCCCTTAGCAGACCCATATTCTCCTTGTTGCGCGACAAGGGATATCGGTACATACTAAAGTGCCACACCAACGTGGCTACAGCTTCAACCGTATTGGTCTACGCTGTACAGTTCCCTCACAGTTTATTGCTACTTACCTAAAGGGTGTCCCCCAGATCCGGGTTAGGATCTATAGTAACTCCGATACAAGCCCACAAATATAAAGCATACAAGTCAAGCAATTGAAAACATTATGAACTATTCCTAAGGTACACCCCATTATAAGCATCCCCAGCAGAGTCGCCAGTTCTGTGATACAGTGGGAAGAACTGATTGTTTTTTGGAATGCTGGTTTGCGTTTTACGTTTATTTTCGCAAAATATCGCGGTAAGCAAGAGTCGCCGCCGAATTTTATTTTTTCCAACAAGGAAAGGAAAAAAGCACAGAAAAATTCCTTTTTTCGAGATTTTTCTCGGGTTAGGGTGGTAGATTATAGAAAGGGAAGGTGTTAGCACCCTTTCTATCTGTGGTTATCCACGGGCTCTTAGGTACTTGCTCAATTTTTTTCAAAATTGCTTTCTTTGTGCTTGTGGGTTTGAAAAAAGTTTTTGTTTTGAAACTTCGATTTAACTCTTGCTTCTGTCCTCAAGAGCGTATGAAGTATTTTTGAAAACTTTGTTCGAAAAGGAGTGTAAGTGTGAAAAGTTTTTGTTTTTGAAAGAGCAAGTATCTAAGAACCATCTACCTACTCGAAAAAGGAATTGTTCAATGCTAATTTCCTTTAGACAATGCTATCCTACTATTGATGAGTAGGTAGCACCATCGTTGGAGTTTAAGGGTCAATTCAAATGAGGGACATACGGTCACCAAAGCAATGTTAGGACGCCTTAGCGGTAACCCTAAAGTCTTAGATCATTTGTTTGAGGCAACAATATCTGAGGAAACCATTTCGAGGCGACTATGATCTTTGGACAAGAGGACGACCTCTAAAACGACCTATACTCAATGACCGCGTACGAAGGCAACCAAGTGGGATATACCCTAAGAGTGCGCATGTGCGAGTGTGTCGTTTTCAGTTATTTTTTTGGTCTTTATACATGTTAAAGGTGATCTAAGTTGATTTTAGGTTAAAACGTTCAGTCTTGTCATGCAAACCTATTATCAAACATCTAACAGTTATAATTTGCGGAAAATAAAACGCGGAATTTAAATTACAAGGCGTTGGGTATTTACATCGCCAAAGACAAACCCTTTAAAAATAAATAAAGCGATAAAAAATAAATAAAAGTCCTATTAAGCTATTACAATCTGGGAGCAAGTACATTATATGATAAAAGAAAGTAAATTGCATGCGGGAAATTAAATCGAGCACAAATTTAGGGTTTTGACCCTTTAAAGAAGACATATTTTTGTTATTTT
Source organism: Vicia faba (assembly GCA_948472305.1). Lineage (NCBI taxonomy): Eukaryota > Viridiplantae > Streptophyta > Magnoliopsida > Fabales > Fabaceae > Vicia > Vicia faba. The sequence goes on along the minus strand of OX451735.1, from coordinate 614,683,133 downwards.
TATTTTAGGAAAGAAATTAAACCTAAATTAATTACTAAACTAAATTAATAAATTAATTAATTAAAAAAATAAATTATTTTTGGGTCTTTGTTATTTTAAGAAAGAAAAATAAAATAATTAATGTTAGTAATTACAACCTAATTTAATCTAATTTAATTTTAATTATTTAAAAAAAAGGTTAAATTTATTCTAATTAAAAACCTAAATTAATTTAATTAGTGTTTATTAATAAAAATAATAATTTGATTGAATAAAAATATTTTTTGTGATTTTATTTTATAAAAAAAAAGAAATTTGATTGGTTAATAAATTAAATAAATATAATAAAACAAATACTAAATAAAATAAATAAAGAGAAGAGGGAGTTTGGGCCTGTTTTGGGGAGTTTGAATAGAAATCTGAAGGCCCAAAAAATGCTGGCCTTGGTGGACTTTTTGAGATCTGGTGCTTGTGCATTGACTGATGCCTTGGTGGATCATCAGCTCCTTGCCACCAGTTCTGGCCAATGGCCATCTGGCTACTGAATAAACGAGGGCACATGGTGTGTTGTAGCTAGGCATATGCATTGGATCACCTGAAGAAATAAAACATTAAGAAAGTGAGGGACCTGGGATTCGAACCCAAGTCCTGAAGGAGTTTGGATGTGCACGCTTGCCACTAGGCCATCTGTCATAGTTTGTTAATACAATAAATAATATATATTATATGAAAACAAAAACTATTGCCAGCAAAAATAAAAAACGTGTGTGGTTTGAATGGCCCAATGAGGGGGTGCCACGCATCGTCTTCAACCTGCCATCTGTGGCCAAAAGTACACAGGCCTATACCAACGGATAGAAGTCCGTAGCTACATCATTGTTCATCTCAAAATCCTCCTCAGGCCACAAAAATTAATTCCAAGGGCATGGTTGTGCTCGTCTCATCATCTCGGTCACAACCATACCCTTCTTGGTGGTTAATTATTCCTGAAATAAAAACACCCAAAAATATCCAAGAAAACCTAGCTATGGCATTTTGCAATCAGGTCATGTAAACGAAATTAAATAATTCAAAAAGCTTGGAAATGTTGTGAGGATCACAAATATGCAGTTAGTTTGTTCAAATGATGCAAGAATGAGCCAAATCGATTTCAAGAACAGAGGTAGTTATCGTGACACTTACAACGCTTACAAAGGTCTGAGAACGCTTGTTTTGATCCAGATCGCTTGTGTGAACACCCAGGAAGAGATTGGGATAGGTCTCAGCCTTTGAAAATGCCTCTAGCTATGAATTCGATTATAAGATTTTTAGTGAATTTTTCAACTTTTGTCTCGCCTCTGCCTGCAGCTTCCAACCCTTGTCTCGATTGCCTTTGCTTGCTTATGTACTATGGAGTGTATTAGGGTAAGAATTATGGATTGAATCTTCCCATATCAATGCATACATATTTGATTTGATCTCTTCTTTAAAACCTTCCAAATTTGTCCAATCTCAATCTTTTTGCACATGGTTTGGTGTGATACGAATTTGATGATGCTAATGATGATAATCAAAACCTGAAACAGCAAAAAAATTGTATGTAATCAAAGTTTTTGATTTTTTATGATTTTATTTGATTAAAAATGAATAAATTCAATAAAAAATCAAATAAAATAAAATAATAAAAATGAAATATGAGCTCATGGATGAATCTAGGACACGTGGGATATGATGCAAGCTCAAATCAAGTGGAAAAGAATGAGCCCATTTGACAAAATTTGAAGTTTTGAGGATAGTTTACTTTTGGCAATTTTGCAAAAAAGTCCAATTTCAACAATGCATAACTTCTTCAATTTTTAACTTTTGGAAGTGTTCTTTGACTTTTTAGAAATCTTGAGATCTCCTCTAACCAATCCTTTTTGTCTCATCTCATTTTGATATTCCATGCTCAAGTTATAAGCTTTGGATAAAAATGTGTTTTTGTTGACTTTCAAAAATGACCTAAAATGTCCAAATTTATAACTTCTTGTGAGTGCATTTCTTGATCTTGGAGTATGAATATGGATTGTAGGAAATTGCATCCTCTTCAAAATGAGATTTGGATGCGTCATTTATCATAAAGTATGAGAAAATTATGCTTGGTTAAAGTTGAGTTGACTTTTCCTGCAAAACCCTAATTTAGCAACTTTTGAGTCTTGATGAATTTTGAGCAATCCTTGATGAATCATGATCAACCATTGATAAAATGATGAAATATCCTCCAAAATGAGAATGTTGACAAAAAATCTTGAAGTTTGACTGTATTTGGGTCACAGTTGACTTTTGCCCTAGCACAATCAATTTTTGGACCTTTGAGCAATTAACTGAGCAAACTTCCTATGCAAGGCTTGAAATTTGACATGGATGATATTGATAGCATATTAGTAAATTAGGGAGCACTTGAGGTCATTTGGACTCAAGGATCTTGATGCAACACAAAACCCTAATTTGGGGTTGACTGCCTTAGGAGATGACTTGTCTGACCCACTCTTGAGCAATCTTGAGTCACTTGGAGATTTTTCTTGCAATGTCTTGAGAAATATGGGAGGGAAAATTTTGGATTACAACATAGGCCATCTCAAGCCGTTCTAACCATACCAATCAATTGTTGTACATCCCAGGATCGTGTTTCAATCGTTAGCAAGCTTCCCCACGCTCAGAATCACTCTGTAAGAGTCACGCGGTTTGTATATTTTCTTGAATTCTAATACATTCATTCTGGAACATTTAACATGATTGATTAGCATATTTTTAATCCTTGAGATGTTTGCAAGATAATGATTATATCCAATTGCATTTTTATTGACTAAACATGAAATTGCCATGGCTAGGGTTCGTGCTTTATTTTTAGGGGTTTTGTGTACAGGGAAATTGGACAATGATAATGGTACCAAGATGCTCGTGGGCTTGAAACGAGTTGATTGGTACCATTGGTTTTCATTTATCATGCGTGTACAAGATTTTGGAATGAACAGGGGTTGTAGTTACACTCAAATGTCCGTAGGTAAAAACCTCCAAGGCTAACACGACGGTTGGGAGGAAGATGACAATACGTGGCACTCCCTGACTTGCCAGTTTGAATTTCACACGTTTTTAAATATAACATTTTGCTTTTATCATATTATAATTTTTGTTGATCATATGTACAATTGAATCAGCCGGTTCAGATGTTAAGCATGCAAATGGGAAATGCATAAGGACCTGGGTTCGATCCCCAGGTCCCAACTTTATTTCATGTTTTTCCTGAACAGGCAATCTAGTGTATCACATGGCAAGGGACCCATCATGCGTTATCCAAATTTGACCGTTCAACCCATCAAGGCTTCAGATCCAACGCCTTCTCCCTGAAGTACCACCATGCACCTAAGTCAAGCTTGCATACAGGATCCAACGAAGTCAACAAGGCCTGGACTTGTTGGGCCAAGAATTCCAAGCTACACCCCTCTTGCTAATGCTATCAGGCCCATTTTTCTTTCTTTTCTATTTATTTCTTTGATTTAATTTAATTTGCTTAGTTATTTTTAACCAAAATTAATTTCTTTTTCACAAAATCATAAAATCAAGATTTTGTAAAAAATTAGAATTAGTTTGTTTTTTTTATCAAATTTAATTTAATATTAGTTTAATTTAATCTAGGGTAATTCTAACTTTTTTATAATTAAAATCAATTAGAAAAAATTAGGGTTAGACTTGTGATTTAATTTAATTTTTATTTCTTTTCTCAAAAATAAAAAAATATAAAAAGATAGGTTAATTTAATTATTTTTCTTAACTAAAATTAATTACTGATTAGGTTATTTTTATTCAAAACTACAATTAGGTATATTTAGGGTCAAAACCCTAATTATTTTGCATTCGATTCATCGCGCGCGTTTATTATTTTTTGCAATATTAATGTAACTGTCCACGGCATGTAATAGTTTAATTTAGGACTTTTCTTTATTTATCGTTTTTACGGGTTTTTGGCTATGTAATTAATCCCTACCCCGAAGCCTTGTAATAGCGTAGGTTTTATTTTCTCGCATTTTAATTTTCGCAAATATTAACTGTTTAGATGTATGTTAATAGGATTGTATGACAAGATTGCATGATAATTTAAAACGGCTAGAAAACCCTAATGTGCAAAGATAATAACTGAAATCAAATCACTCGCACATGCGCACTCCTAGGGTATACTCTAACTTTGGTTTCCTTCGGTAAACGATCATTAAGTATAGGGTGTCTTAATGGTTACCCTCCTGTCTAACAAAGATCAAAAGTCCCGTTCGGAAATGTTGCCTCGGAAACGTCGCCTCGGAAATGTTGCCTCGAATATGATCTTAAGACTCTAGGGTTATTACTAAGACGTCCTAATATTGCTTTAGTGATTGTACGTCCCTTTCAAATTGACCCTTACAACTCCAATGACGGTGCTACCTATTTCTCAATAGTAGGATAGCACTGTCTAAAGGAAATGAGAATAAAAACAATCCTTTTTCGAGTAGGTAGATGTTAGTAGGTACTTGCTCAAAACAAATTAAAACTCTTCACACTTACACATTTCAAACAAATTTTCAAAAACAACTTTGTCACACCTTTGAGGACTAATACAAAGGTTATCACGAAGTTACAACTTTTTCAAAACAAAGCACACACACAAGCAATTTTAAAAAGATGAGCAAGTACCTAAGAACCCATGGAAAACCATGGATAGAAAGGGTGCTAACACCTTCCCTTTCTATAATCCACCCCCCGTACTCAGAAACATCTCGAAAAAGGATTTTTTTTCTGTGCTTTTTTCCTTTCCGTTTGGATCAAATAAAAGTCGGTGGCAACTCTTGCTTATCGCGACATTTTGCAAACAAAAAGTGCAAAATGCAAACCAGCATTTCAAAACAGTCGGTTATGCCACCGTATCACACCTGCAACTTCACATTATCAATGAGAATTCACAACAGCAATGACAACAACTCAACATACTGGTTTTGCGTTTGTGTTTGCAAATGTTGCAGTAAGCAAGAGCCACCACCAAATTTTATTTTATCCAACAAAGGAAAGGGTGGAAAGAACAGAAAAATACCTTTCGAGATTATTTATGAGTAAGGGGAGTAGATTATGGAAAGGGAATGTGTTATCACCCTTTCCATATGTAGTTTTCTACGGGCTCTTAGATGCTTAGCTCATTTTTGAAATACCTTGTGTTTTTGTGTGTTTTTGAAAAGTATTTTTTAAATGCCTTAGTGCGGAGATTTACTTTATGACAACTATTATATCAATCCTCAAGAGTGTTGATAAAGCGTTTTTGAAAAGGTTTTTGAAAATTATTTTGTGTAAGTGTAAAAATTTTGTTTTGAGCATAGCATCTAGGAACTATCTACTTTACTCGAAAGGGTTGTTCTTTTCCTCCTTTCCTTTAGAAAGTGTTAGCATACAATTAGTGAGTAGGTAGCCCTATTCGTTTGGATGTTTGAGGGACATTCGAAGGGATGTTTTATAGTCACAAAGGAAACTGGGCAAGAAACCTTAGTAACTACCCTAGGATTTTAAGATCATTTTTTATCGAGGCAACGTTGAGAGGATCATCGAGGGACTTATGATCTTTTTAAACCAGAGGGTAGCCACTAAAATCTCTCACGTTTCGAGAGTTGTGACTATTTTTCCGACGGCAACCAAAGTGGGGTACCCTAGAGGTGCTTATGTGCAATTGTATTGTGTTTCAGTTGTTTATCTTGATGTTAGGTTTGCTAACATTTATTTTAGTCTTATCATGCAACCCTATTAACATACATCTAACAGTTATAATCTGTACAGGAATTTAAAGTGCAGAAATTAAAGCTACATTATTACATGGCTTCAGGGAGGGGAATTATTACATGTCCAAAAATGAGGGGGATAAAGCAGTAAATATCCTAGTTTAAATCTATTACATCCAGTAGGCAGATACAATAATAAGAAAAAAAATAAAACTAAAGTAAAAATTGCGCGCGAATAGGAAATATGTCTAAATCCTAGAAAGAAAAGTATTTTATCTATTTTTTATTTAATAAAGGAAAAATAAAGAACCTAAATCTATTTAATTTTAATTTATAAAAATGTTTAAGTAATTAATAATTAATTGACGAAATTAGTTTTAATAAAAAGACTAAAACCTAATTTTTTTTGTGATTTTTTTATTTAATGTTGATTTAAAAAGTAAAGTCAATAATAGTCATGAATAAAACAAAAATAAAAAAACAAAAAAAAACACATGGTCCTTCGATCCAGGGAAGGAGATTGTCCTTCGAACCAGGGAAGGAGGTTATCCTTCAATCCCGGAAGGGACGTGGTTTTTCGATCCATTGAGGGATGTGATTTTTCGATCCGGGCGGGGATGCCTATTTATTGATCCAGGGAAGGAAGCTTCCTTTCGATCTGGATCTGCAAGACAAATGTTAGCAAAAATAAAGATGTGGGACCTGGGTATCGAACCTGTGATACGGTGGGAGAACTGACTGAGGGTTTTGCGTTTTATCGCAAAATGTTACGGTTTAGCAAGAGTCGCCACCGACTTTTCTTTTATCCAAAAGGAAAGGTGAAAAAGCACAAGAAAGACCTTTGAGATTGTTTCTTGAGTTCGAGGGGTAGATTATGAAAAGGGGAGGTATTAGCACCCTTTGCATCCATGGTTTTCCATGGGCTCTTAGTTACTTGCTAGATCACTTGCTTTTTGTTTTTAATTTGTGTTTGGTGTGGTTTTGAAAGTATTTTGTAAAAGAGGCCATTTGTTTAGGAAATCTTTGTAATGATTCTCGTTCGTAAGAATGTATAAAAAGATGTTTGTCTTTCTTGAAAATGTTTTCAATGTTTGTAAGATGTTTTTGAAATATGTGTGTTTGTTTTGGAAAATAGCAAGGATAGTTGTTTGAAAATAGAGCAAGTAACTAGAAACAATCTACCTACTCAAATGTCTTTCTTATGCATTTTCTATTCCTTTGACATTGTTGTCTTACCATTGATTTGGTAAGCAACCCTATCTTTGGATGTAAACGGGACGGGCGTGAGTCATCGTATAACTATGATTAGCAACGTTGCAAAGTATTTTAGCTTTTTTGAGGGACTAAGATCGTCTTGTAAGGCAACTTAGAATAGCGTCATCGGGGGACTATGATCTTATATTTGTTTGTTTTGCCAAGATACTTCGCATGTGTAATATGGCTATTTTTGTATAAGGCTACCAAGTGGAGAAACCCTAAGGATGCTTGTGTGCAAGTGTGTTATTTTCATGCTTTGATTTTGTCTTGGATTTAGGGTTTTCTATTTGATTTGTTTTTGTCTTGCCATACAAACCCTAATTATTAGCATGGTATGTGAAAGCAGTAAATTGCGTAATTTAAAGATTACTATGCTATTACAACATTTTTATGGGAGGGGGAAATACAAATTATGAATGGGGATTTTCAATAATGTAAATCTAATTAAGCTATTACAACCAAATCGAATTTGTACGAATATTGGAATAAACAAATACAATATTTAAATATACAATATTATGTACATGCAAGAAAAAGATTTTGTTTTGTTTTTTATGTGAAGAGGAATTTTGAGCTAAATCTAATAACTTGAGAAAAAGAAATTAATTCTTGAAAACAAAAGTTAACCCTAATTTCTAATTTAAAAGAAAATAAAGTTCTTTAGGTATTATTTTTTGTGTATTTTTGTATTAAAAATAATAAATAATATTTTATAAAAATATTTAGTTTTTGTATATCAAAATAAATATTTACAAGTATGAAATGGAAAGGAAATAAAAAATAACCTAAGTCTATTTTATTCATATTTACAAGTTTATTTAAGAAAAATAATTAATATATATAGTTTAATAAAAATATTCTTTTATGTGAAAATAAAATAAAATAAACAAAATGAAAAATTTATCATGTTTATATTTTTTATGACTTTTATGTGTTAGAGAAAATATTTTAATAAAATAAATATGAAAATGAAATAAATAATAAAAAGATTGGGCCAGGGGTGCTGCAAGCAAACCGGGATTAGTGTGTTAGAAAAAAGATAGAAAGCCCAAGAACAAAGCCCATCTGGCCAAAAAGCCAAAACTGAAACTATAAAAATGGGAAAAATGTAAAAAGGTAGCGCCAAGGTTCGAACCCATGATTTGGGCCTTGCCAGCGCGCTACCTTGCCACTAGGATGACTGTACATCCGTTGGTTTATATGAAACAATAAAAACATAACATAAGAAATTTCCTTGCCATGTATTTCATCTTCTTCCTCAAGCTGGCCAGACCTCCTGTATCTTTCTCATTTCTCCATGAAAATGAAAACTTCCAACATAAAAATGATAGTACTCATCCCCATGATTTCAACCATGTAACTTATGGAAACTAACAATCAAAGATTAAAACGAATTTTGAAAGCCCTAATTTTAAACCTAATTTTTACAGAAATTTGAATGCTAAAATTCTCTATACATGATAATCAGAAATGAAATCTATGCACATGGTTGGCTTCAGCACTATAACATCTACATTTTTCTTTCACAAATCATGGCCAATGGATGCCTGTATGAAGAGATAGAAGTTGGAATTCTACCTCTTTCAGCTGAGATCGTGAATGGAGTTTGAGTGAGTTTTAGGAAGGCCTGAAGGTTGCTTTAGCTTGCTTGAACCTCCCTGAGTGTGTTCCAATCCTTGGCTTGCTTTGGAAGTGCCTGGAACTCTCTATCCAAGTCAACCTGCAAGCTTGAAAAACAAAAATGGCAGATGAAGAAGGAGGATTTATAGTGTAGGGATGATGGTCTGTATCACTTAGATATGAGGTAGGTAAAGTGTTTGAATGATTAAAACTTGAAATGCACGAGCAATTGATGGATTGTTATGCTTGGACGCAAACTGCAAGTTTTGACAGTTTTTTTGGTGATATGGAATGTTTGAGTGTTTCAGGCCTTTTGCAATCGTGTTTCCTGTTATAATGTGTTTGTGTATTAGTATGGAGAAAGTTTCAAGTCAGTTCCACAACAGATCTTTTAGTTGTAGCCTTTTTGCACTCTTTCTTGCTTTTAAAGCAAAGTGAAGGGACAAGTCTCCTCATGCTTGTACTGGCCTGCTTGGAGTTGGTATAAGCTCTATACAAGTTACTTTAGATCTGTAGGACTTGTGTGTGCAGAGAAGACGGGTCCAATGCTCAAGAAATGTAAAGTTGCAAAAGTTATGCTTTTCCAAAATGGCAATGACAACTTTGTGCCATTTATGGAATTACAACTTGGGAAAAGACTCTTGGGCTTAGATTAAGGCTTTGTCAACTGAATAAGCATTAAACTATTTAGTAGGAAACAAGTTTGGGACCTGTAAAGCATGGATTAGGCAGCATAGGTTCAGATTTGAATTTTGTTCTTCATGAAATGGCTTGAATTCAAAGTGAGAAATTGCCAACTTCATCTCTTTGATTCTACCTACTCAAAAATGATCTCAAGGAGTTCTTGGACATTTTGGAAATCTTGCAATGTGATCTATAACTCATCTTTGAAATGAATTTCAAGATTCCTCTTGGAACTAGTGAAAAATTGCCATGAAGTTGGGTCCAAAACCTTCCTAAATTAGGGCAAAATTTCACTAAGTTATTTTAGTTCATGGGCATGTATTCACAGAATTATATCTTGAGATCCAAGCATCTTTAGGGAAAAATGTGTGAAGAAAAGTTGTAGATTTCATGGAGATCTACAACTTTCATGTTAGGAATTTCCTTTGAATCATCTTGTATCATGGTGAAAAAATGATTTAAAGTTGAGAAAAAATAAGAAATTTTCTATACTTAGAAAATTTTCTAAGTTAAGAGAAATTTCAAATTTCAAAATCAAATCTTCAATATTTGGTTTCTTGATGAACAAGTTTCACATTTTGACATGTTTTGATGAATTATGATCCTTGGCACTCGACTTTGACAAAAAAGTCAAAGTTTGACTTTTTCAGTATACAGTTGACTTTTGATCAGTTGACTGCAAATTTCATATGTCAATCCAATGGATTTGCAATGTTTTGAACCATGTAATTAGTTCAAGATGATACAAATGGACCCTTGAAATCATGCTTCAAACCAATTGGTCATTTGTTAGGTCAAAAATCAGAATTTTCCCTTTCTCAGTCAAAACCCTAATTTTGACCATTTTGCCCTTTTGATGATTTGATCAAATTTCTTGAGGAATTGTGGTCCAAACTTGATCTAATGATACATATGAGTCTAAAATGTTGATGTGGATCAAAAATTATGAAGTTTGACTGTAAATTGGCCATGGTTGACTTTTCCCCCAATACAGTTGATTTTTAGGTCAACTGTCCAATTGACTGATCAAAAATGTGATTCAAGGCTTGAAACTTGTCATGAGTAATATTAGGGGTCCATAATGATGTTTGAAAGTCATATGAAGCATTGATAGTCCAAAAATCCTTGTGTAAACTCAAACCCTAATTTTGGGTCATTAGTGCAAGATGAGATGTCTTGAGCTGATCAAACCCTAATTCAGCCTTGAGTTAAAGAGATCTTATGATAAAAGCCTTGATAAATGAGAGGGAAAATTTTGGGGTACAACACAACCCAAGTATTTCCCCCTAATCCGAATCTTCCCATAATTCAAACTCCTTGAGTTCGAATTTGGGTGGTTTTGGCTTGAAACTACCTATAACACGAGCTTCGAAAGCCAAATTCAGATCATGCCCTTCGATGGCACGATCTTATTCCTGCATGTATCACGTTATATCTACACTACTGGTGTCCCTAAACATGAACCAAACAATTAGAGTTAACAAAATGGCATGTATATTCAACTTCAAAGTTTAAAGCCCTTACCAACCAGTGATGTTTGGAGGCAGTGATTCAAGGTGTTGCACGCCTTATGAATGATCTGGACACCTTCCTGGGAACCTCAGGGATGGAGTGGTGAGGTTTGTTTGGCACGAGGAATCATGCATCGTCAGTTCTGATTTTGACCACTTTGTATTGTGTGTATATAAGTAACGTGTATGTAAGCAAAGTGTTTCGATGGGCAATGACTTCGTGTCTGCAAAAATATTTTTGTGGAAATGGTTCTGTGTCCCGATGGTTTTTTCTCTCTTTTTTTTGTCCCTGGAAATGTGTCCCTAGCCCTGTATTTATAGGGGTGTGAGGGGACAAGGAAATGGGGAAAGAAACATGGCATTAAGGACCAGCCATTAAACATGGCTTTGAAAACAAAATTAGACAAATTAAATGATTTCCATTTTTAATTATTCATGCCATTTTAAAATTTTGAGTGAACCTGGACAAGTTTCACTCCCTGACTCCTTCGAATTCCTCCACGATTTGTTCTTCGATTGGCTCTAAATTTCTCCTTTCGGTGGCTCTGGGTTTCATTATTGTAGCTTCTTTGATTGAGCCCCTATTTGACTTGTTCTTTGATTGGATCTGAAAATACCCAACTTTCCCAATCAAAAACTTCATTCTAGCCAGTCGAATCTTCTTTTTTCATGAACGTAATTGTGCAGGAGGCTTGTGCTTGGCAGCATGTAGGACTTTGGCCAGCAAGCATCTTGAACCAGACTCATCAAAATGCAAAACAAACTTGTTTCCAACAATTGTGTATCCTTCGAATGGACCACATGTGTGTTCTTCGAATGGACCACACGTGTGTTCTTCGAATGGACCACATGCATGTTCTTCAAATGTAACTTTTTAACGCTTCTTCGAATGGACCATATTATTTGTCATAGTGTAGAAACTATGTAAGTTGAAGGGTTTTAGAGGTGGATTCACAGCAGGCCTGAAGATAGTCATTGCCCAACCGAAGCTTGCATGCAGATAGCCATTATCCAATTGAATCTTAGCATGCAAGAGACCACTGCTTTGTGAATCGAAGCAGACATGTAGGAAGTTCTTGCCTTGTGAATTGAAGGCAGGCATGAAGAGGAAGAACTTGTCTTGTGGATCAAAGTAGACACGTAAGAAGCCAATGCTCAATCGAAGCTTACATGCAGGAGGCCACTGCTTTGTGAATCAAAAGAAACCTGGAGGATGCTACTGCTTGTGAATCAAATAAAACCGTTTCAAAGGGAGCCATTTTCCCAGTCGAAGCTAGCACAAATGAAGACAATGCCTTGTGGATGCTTAGCATTAGGGAGGCCATTACTTTGTGGATCAAAGCAGGCACAATGGAGGCCATTGCCCAGTGAATCGAACCAGGAACGAAGGAAGTATTTTCCTAGTGAATCGAAAGCAAGCCTGAAGCAGCCAACACTCAATCGAAGCTTTATGAATTAAACTTGATCGAAGGAGGCCGAATTCTCAGTCGAAACTTGTGAACCAAGCTTGCATCGAAGGAGGTCAAATGCTCAATTGAAGCTTGTGAACCAAGCTTGCATCAAAGGAGGCCAAATTCCCAATCTAAGCTTGTGAAACATAGCTTGCTCGAAGGATTTTAGATGCCCAATCGAAGCTTATGAATCAAGGCAAACTTGCTCTTCTTTGATTTGATGCCTGAAAGCCAAAAATCCAATTGTACTTGTTCAAACTTGCCCGTTTGAAAATTCTTGTGAGAAAATGTATTGAGAAAAAGGAGGGCAAATTTTGGGGTACAATAGTTGCCCCTGTTCAATCTTCTTAAACCTGAAGGTTTAGATTGGCTTGTTTGCCATTCGTGATCTAAAGGTGGAAGATGATTGAACACTAGAGTGCCTAGAAATTTGCACTCACATGATGTGATGGTTGATTGTGTAGGGAATGGGCTTAAAGATGCCATTTAGAGAAAATAATTGAGAGTTATCAGAGATGGGCTTAAAGATGCCATCCAAATTAGATGCTGACTTCATAAGAGGTCTCTTTGTGGGGATTCCTATTCCTGTTGTCTGAGGAGGACTCCGTTGGGGGAAGGTTGATTTTTGTTGTTCTCTTGCTTGAGAAAAACTCTGTAGGGAATAGTGTCTAGGAGCTTGAGTTGTCCAAGGCTCTACTGAGGAGTTATCTCTGGACTGGAGAGATGAAAGTTCCTCGTTTTCTGATTGAACTCCAGGCTTCACAGTAACTTTCTGGGGAGAATGAAATCAACGGTTGTCTAGAAATGTATTAGAAAGAGTATGTGTAGGGTTGTTTCAGGATGAGTCCATGTTAAACTTCATTTGGATATTGTGAGAAGAAACCCGTGTAAGATTGCTTCAGGATGAACCCGTGTAAAGCTGCATCTGGAGATTGAGAAGGAATCTGTGTAAGATTGCTTCAGGATGAGCCTGTGTAAAGCTGCATCTGGAGAGAAGGAACCTGTGTAAGATTGCTTCAAGATGAGCCCGTGTAAAGATGCATCTGGAGATTGAGAAGGAATCTGTGTAAGATTGCTTCAGTATGAGCCTGTGTAAAGATGCATCTGGAGAGAAGGAACCCGTGTAAGATTGCTTCAAGATGAGCCCGTGTAAAGCTGCATTTGGAGATTGAGAAGGAATCCGTGTAAGATTGCTTCGATTGGTCATGTAGATAGTCACCCCGTCTTGTTTCGGGAATTGTCCTGTCTTGTTTCAAGTATTAATCTGGAACTTGCTTTTGTTGGTCATTAAGATGGTTGCCCTGTCTGGTTTCAGGAATTAATCTATGACCTAAGAGAAAGAAAGATAGTTTCCCCGTCTTGTTTCGGGTATTAATCTTTAATCTGCGTGTGTAGATATTTGTCCTGTCTGATTCCAGGTATTAATCTACAATCAGTCGCCCGCAAATAGTTGTCCTGTCTTGTTTCAGGTATTAATCTGGAACTTTTTTTTGTTGGTCGTTTGAGATAGTTCTCATGTCTGGTTTCAGGAATTAATCTCTGACCTAAGAGAAAGAAAGATAGTTTTCCTGTCTTGTTTCGGGTATTAATCTTCAATCTATTCATGTAGATAGTTTTCCTGTCTGGTTCTAAGTATTAATCTACAATCGGTCGTCTGCAGATAGTTGTCTTGTCTTATTTCAGGTATTAATCTGGAACTTGTTTTTGTTGGTCGTTTGAGATAGTTGTCCTGTCTGGTTTCAGGAATTAATCTCTTACCTAAGAGAAAGAAAGATAGTTTTCCTGTCTTGTTTCAGGTATTAATCTTCAATCTGCTCATGTAGATAGTTTTCCTATCTGGTTCCAGGTATTAATCTATAATCAGTCGTCCACAGATAGTTGTCTTGTCTTGTTTCAGGTATTAATCTGGAATTTGTTTTTGTTTGGTTGTTAAGATAGTTGTCTTGTCTGGTTTCAGGTATTAATCTCTGACCTTAGAGAAAGGAAGATAGTTTCCCCGTCTGGTTTTGGGAGTTAATCTTCAATCTGCTCATGTAGATAGTTTTCCTGTCTGGTTCCAAGTATTAATCTACAATCAGTCGTCCATAGATAGTTGTCTTGTCTTGTTTCAGGTATTAATCTGGAACTTGTTTTTGTACGGTTATTGAGATAGTTGTCTTGTCTGGTTTCAGGTATTAATCTATGACCTTAGAGAAAGGAAGATAGTTTCCCTGTCTGGTTTCGAGAGTTAATCTTCAATCTTCTCATGTAGATAGTTTTCCTGTCTGGTTCGAGGTATTAATCTATAATCAGTCGTCCACAGATAGTTGTCCTGTCTGGTTTTAGGTATTAATCTGGAACTTGTTTTTGTTGGTCGTTGAGATAGTTGTCCTGTCTGGTTTCAGGTATTAATCTCTGACCTAAGAGAAAGAAAGATAGTTTTCCCGTCTTGTTTCGGGTATTAATCTTCAATCTTCTCATGTAGATAGTTTTCCTGTCTGGTTTCAGGTATTAATCTACAATCGGTTGCCCACAAATAGTTGTCCAGTATGGTTTCATGTATTAATCTGGAACTTGTTGAAAAGTGGTGATGACATTCATCTGTTGATCTTTCCTAAAAAGGTAAAGAATTAGATGCGTGCAATATCATGATGCATGAAGTGAAAATGATGCTCTCAAAATAAATGAGATTGGGATATATGAATTTGTGCTGCATATGTTATGACGCTTGTAAAATGGTGTATGAATGCAATGTATGAATGTGTCAGTCATTCTATTGTTGTGTTGTTGAGCTAGGAAAAATAAATCCCTGATTATTGCTAGGGATGAAGAGTGTAAGTCTTCAAATTTTGTTGAAGTTGAAATGCTGAGAGACGGATATCCGTTGTTAGAGAAATAAGCTATGTTGGGGAAGGGAAACTCCGTCGTCTGCTTGGGGATTTTTCTGAAATCCTGCTGAGGGGTCCTGAAAAGCTTGTGAACTAGGTTAGGGAATTATTTAAGATGTCAGGGAAGTAATTAGAGATTCTTGCTCCTTCGGGGATATAAGAACACCTGACATCATTAGGCTGTATATTGAGGATATGGCAGTGACTTTGTAGTAGGATGCCCCTGCCTTTGTACCTGCTAGAGAAAGTATCTGCGAGGATTTGCAGATGATTTGAATGTTTTCCTATCTCTTGGAGTCTCAAGTAGATGTTGATCAAGATGGTCAGTCTTCTACTGATAGACAAATGACGAGATGATGGGACATAGTCGTACGCTTTAATCTCTAACTTTTGCCTGGACCGCCCTTTCGGGTTTTTAGTCCATCGGGATACACCTTTTTTCCCAATCCGCCTTTCAGGTTTTCGACTTGTCGGGTGTACATATTTTTCTATGTATATCCCTAATTTTTGTCTGAACCCTTTTGGTTCAACGGGATGCCCTTGTTTTTGCCTAGGCCAGTTAACCTAGCGGGTCTCTTTTTTTTCTTTCATGCGTAGTATTTTCCGACTATGTTCGCGTTCACAGGGTGCAGAGAATTGTCATTGTCAGTAGTAGTAAGTGTTGTAACACTGCCAAAAAAATGTTTGCTTGATCATTTGTGACTCTTTGTTGGACTGCATGTTTAATGCCCCAAGTGATTCAGATGGAGATCTGCCCCTGGCTATTTTGTACTTTTGAGAGATTCCTTGAATCTTGACTTGAATGCCCCAGATCAGTTAGACACCATGTCATGCCCCTTGATTATGAAAATCCTGTTACTGGAAATGTCTTTCCATCTGAGGTGATTCTGTCCACTGAGAGGATTTCTGTTCATTGAATATCTGTCGTGCGAATTTCTCTGTTGTTGAACAAATAGTCATATGGAAACAATGTTATTTTAAATATGCAAAGCTTATGTCTGTCTTGAAGTTTTTTAAAAATGAATTTTTTAGTAAAATAAACAAATTTTGTAAGAATGTGATATCAACTCAGGATTTGTAGCAAACCTTACAGGAGTCAGGATACCTTATGTAAAATTATGCTTTCGAACTAACCCATGCTTCAGTTAGGACTTTTAAGGGTTGCAATGTGGCCTGGTTCATGGTTTAAGAAACAAAGGATAAAGGCTCAAACTTTATTTGTACCCAACCCATTCTTCGTGATGTTCTTCAGTCCTACACTCAGTTAATTATGCGTTTAGATCTCAAATGAATCTGGAATCTTGGCTCTGATGCTCCGCTGATGGTTCAGAAATTGAACGTTTGTTTTGAGAAGGCAGACAATTTTAACCTTTTCTTTTTATTGAGGATTGGTAACGACCTCTTTTTTTTATTTTATTATCCATACTTTTTGCTGGAACTGTTTCTTTTACGATTACAGTCAGCAGGATACCCCCGTTTTTTTCTTAAGTCTTCTTCATAGGTTTTGACTTAGCGGACTTTTCTATTGAGAGATAATGACTGTCTATTTTAATGATTATGCGGAACCACCACCATCTTTTTTTTGGAAGGGCGTCTTCAATACCGTTTGTAGTGTATGAAGAGAAAGTTTGCGATTGAATGCACCTTTGAATTAACTGAGAAATTACCCTGCCCCAGGTTATGATTAAGGGTTATAATTTGTGTGAAAAGAAAAACTCATACTTCTTAGGCTCAAAGAGGTTGACTAGGGATTATATTCCTTATAACTCCACTGTTTAGGATTTGAAAGAACACATGTACATCGTCAGCAAGGTCTATCCAAAAGCATAATGTAGAGATTATGGTATTGTTTTCGGCATCCTCCCTCTAAAGGCTTATAGCTTTTAATCAAGAGTTGAATATCACAAAAAGGAAGTAAAAGCACAGTTTTAGTATAGCGACAACGAATGAAATAATTTAAGACAAACATATGAAATGCATTGATGAAATAACAAAGTTTGACATAAATAAATGTTCGAACAATCAAAAGAAAATTATAACTTGAAAATTCTAATGAACAAAAGCCCCTTTGTCTGAACTTGTCACTTCAGATGATGTGCCTTTGAGGGATGGCAGAGGAATTCAGTTTAGCCATCTTGTGTGAACTCTAACACTCCTTCGTTGATCAAGTCCTGAATCTTATTTTCCAATGCCCAACAGTCATTCTTATCATGTCCAGGACTATTGGAATGGTATGCGTACATTGCATCAGGACGATAGCTAGGAGCAAAGACATTGGGATTTTGAGGAGGATCCCTTAACGTAATCAACTCCATCTTCAACATGTGTTGCAATACCTAAGCCAAGGACATGTTGATTTTGGTGAATTTACTTTTGGGTGTGTCCTGCTTATGCTGACTGCCTTGTCGTTGTTTCTGCATTGGTGCTAGAATAGAAGTCCGCAATACCCCCACAGATTAGTTAAGATTACTCTTATTGTGGCCCTTCTGGTCGTACACAACATTGGACTCTTTCTTCCCATTGTATGGTCTCTTATGAGTACTTGAAGATACAGTCCCTTGAATGTCACTGCTCCTGAGTTTATTTTCAGCATGCCCCTGTATGAACATGTCACCTGATTCCCTATCTGCCAAGAGAGATTGATCATTGATTAGGCCCTAAGCTCTAGCAGTTTGCCCCGGACTGTCGTATCTGTCTTGAAGAAGCTTTCTAATGAGAATCCTTAACTCTTCTTGTTCCCGAGTTAAAATTTGGATAAGGGCCATCTGACAACTCATCTGTATTCTCATCCTTCCCACCTCAGCCTATAGTTGTTCCAACTGGTCATCCTTGTTGTTGTCAGGATGTTTCTTGGTCGAGTTCCCAACGAGGAGTGCTTTCAATTCTTCTTGCCCCTTGGATAATTTTAGGAACATTTCCTTTAACTGGGCATCTTATGTTTGGATGCCTCTGTCGTTCTGTTTAAGAGCCATTTTCCTTGCTGAAATAAACAGCGAGAATATGAGAAACCTATACCGGAAGACCTGTTATGTAATGACATGCATGCAATGTTTTCAAGGATCTCATGGGGTAAACATAAGAAACTGTTAGAATCTGACTGCAGCTTTTAATTGAAGAACTTCGTATGGTTGAAGGTCCTTCTATGAGAATCAAGCTCACCATGTCAAGTGGGTCATAGCCTCTGACTCAAGTTGTCGTGTTTTGGTCTTTCGACGGCATTGGCTAGAGGAAAATAAATCCCCTTTCCCCTTGCTAGACGTCTAGTTCATCATAACCTGCATCATAGGCCATTGAGATCCTTGAAATGGTTAAGGAAATGCCATGGTATGATGTTATGATATGTATGATGTGCATCAAGAAAAAATGTAAGGTGATGAAGACAAATATGTCTTGCAGGAAATCTGAGTTATTGGATAATGACTACAAATGGGTCCTATAAGGAATATAAACAAAGCCTTGCAATGAGTTCAAGTTTTTAGACAGTGAAAGCAAACAAGTCACACAAGTAGCCTTAGGTTCAGGCTTGCATGGGGTTTGCAGGTAAGTACCCTCTTGAAGTATAGTTGGTCCAACCTGTCCTAGAAAAGTAACCGAGTCCTAAGGAGTCTCAATATCACCGATCTTTCTTTATCAGGCATTGTTACAGCTCAGGCAATCTTTTCTCGCGGCCGAAATATCCCGAAAGTACGATCTCAATAAATGTAGCATCGAGTATCAACCAATTCTCAGCTTTATACCAAGGTCGGCTATCTCACTACTTTCTAATGGCCAAGTTTGTTCAACTAAGTTTCTAAGGTTCGTTAGTGCTTTATGACACCACACATCGGCCCTATATTCTCCTCGATTTAACACAAGGGATACCGGTACCAACAAATGTGTCACACTAACGCAGCTATCGTTTCAACCATATCGATTTATGTCGTACAGTCTCTATGATCTATTGTTGCTTACCTAAAAATGTGCCCCAGATCCAGGTGTAGGATCTTTACAAGTAAACCCAAGCAAGCCCTTTAAAGATAAAGCATACAAACACACAATGTAAACAATTAAAAAGATGAACTAAACTCTAAGGTAACCCCACTTTTTTATGCCCTAGCCGAGTCTCCAGCTCTGTGATACGGTGGCAGAACCGACTGTTATACTGGTTTTGCGTTTGTGTTCACAAATGTTGCGGTAACTAAGAGTCGCCACCGACTTTTCTTTTATACAACAAAGGAAAGGGTGAAAAGAACAGAAAAAGACCTTTTCGAAATTATTTGAGTAAGGGGGGTAGATTATGGAAAAGGAAGGTGTTAGCACCCTTTCCATCCGTAGTTTTCTACGGGCTCTTAGATGCTTAGCTCATTTTTGAAATACCTTGTGTTTTTGTGTGTTTTTGAAAAACATTTTTGAAATGCCTTAGTGCTGCCATTTGCTTTATGATAACTCTTGTATCAGTCCTCAAGAGTGTTGATAAAGCATTTTTGAAAAGGTCTTTGAAAATTGTTTTGTGTAAGTGTAAAAAGTTTGTTTTGAGCATAGCATCTAGGAACTATCTACTTTACTCGAAAGGGTCGTTCTTTTCCTCCTTTCCTTTAGACAGTGCTAGCCTACTATTAGTGAGTAGGTAGCCCTAGTAGTTTGGATGTTTGAGGGACATTCGAAGGGACGTTTTATAGTCACAAAGGCAACTGGGCAAGAAACCTTAGTAACTACCCTAGGGTTTTAAGATCATTTTTTACCGAGGCAACACCGAGAGGGTCATCGAGGGACTTATGATATTTTTAAACTGGAGGGTAGCCACTAAAATTTATCACGTTTCGAGAGTTGTGACTATTTTTCCGAAGGCAACCAAAGTGGGGTACCCTAGAGGTGCACATGTGCAATTGTATTGTGTTTCAGTTGTTTATCTTGATGTTAGGTTTGCTAACGTTCATTTTAGTCTTATCATACAATCCTATTAACATACATCTAACAGTTAATATTTGTACAGGAATTTAAAGTGCGGAAATTAAAGTTACGATATTACATGGCTTCAGGGAGGGGAATTATTACATGTCCAAAAATGAGGGGGATAAAGCAGTAAATATCCTAGTTTAAATCTATTACATCCAGTAGGCAGATACAATAATATGAAAAAAATAAAGCTAAAGTAAAAATTGCACACGAATAGGAAATATGTCTAAATCCTAGAAAGAAAAGTCTTTTATCTGTTTTTTTATTTAATAAGGAAAAATAAAGAACCTAAATCTATTTAATTTTAATTTATAAAAATGTTTAAGTAATTAATAATTAATTAACGAAATTAATTTTAATAAAAAGACTAAAACCTAATTTTTTTGTGATTTTTTGATTTAATGTTGATTTAAAAAGTAAAGTCAATAAAAGACATGAATACAACAAAAAAAACACATGGTCCTTCGATCCATGGAAGGATTTTGTCCTTTGATCCAGGGAAGGAGGTTATCCTTCGATCCCGGAACGGACGTGGTTTTTCGATCCATTGAGGGATGTAATTTTTTGATCAGGGGAGGGATGTCTGTTTTTCGATCCAGGGAAGGGAGTTGCCTTTTGATCTGGATCTGCAAGACAAATGTTAGCAAAAATAAAGATGCAGGACCTGGGTATCAAATCCAAGTCTTTCCCCCTAATTCGAATCTTCCCATAATTCGAACCCCTTGAGTTCGAATCTGGGTGCTTTTGGCTTAAAACTACCTATATCATGAGCTTCGAAAGGCAAATTCAGATCATGCCCTTCGATGGCACGATCTTATTCCTGCATGTATCACGTTAGGTCTACACTAATGGTGTCCCTAAACATGAACCAAACAGTTAGAGTTAACAAAATGGCATGTATATTCAGCTTCAAAGTTTAGAGCCCTTACCAACCGATGATGTTTGGAGGCAGTAATTCAAGGTGTTGCACGCCTTATGAATGATCTGGACACCTTCTTGGGAACCTCAGGATGGAGTGGTGAGGTTTGTTTGGCACGAGGAAGCTTGTGCCGTCAGTTCTGATTTTGACCACTTTGTAACGTGTGTATATAGGAAACGTGTATGTAAGCAAAGTGTTTCGATGGGCAATGACTCCGTCTCTGCAAAAATATTTTTGTGGGATTGTTTCTGTGTCCCAATGGTTTTTCTATCTCTTTTTTTGTCTCTGGAAATGTGTCCTTAGCCCTGTATTTATAAGGGTGTGTGGGGCCAAGGAAATTGGGAAAGAAACATGACATTAAGGACCAGCCATTAAACATGGCTTTGAAAACAAAATCAAACAAATTAAAGGATTGCCATTTTGAATTATTCATGCCGTTTTGAAATTTTGAGTGAACCTGGACAAGTTTCACTCCCTGGTTCCTTCGAAAGCCTCCACGCCTTGTTCTTCGATTGGATCTGAATTTCTCCTTTAGATGGCTCTGGGTTTAATTATTGTGGCTTCTTCGATTGATCCCCTATTTGCCTTATTCTTCGATTGGCTCTGAAAATACCCAACTGGCCCAATCAGAAACTTCATTATGGCCAGTCGAAGCTTCTTTTGTCATGAATGTAATTGTGCAGGAAGCTTGGGCTTGGAAGTATGTAGGACTTTGGCCAGCAAGCATCTTGAACCAGACTCATCAAAAGGCAAAACAAACTTGTTTCCAACAATTGTGTATCCTTCGAATGGACCACATGTGTGTTCTTCGAATGGACCACATGTGTGTTCTTCGAATGGACCACATGCATGTTCTTCAAATGGACCTTTTGAATGCTTCTTCGAATGGACCATATTGTTTGTAATATTGTAGAAACTATGTATGTTGAATGGTTTTAGAGGTGGAGCCAGAGTGAGCCTGAAGATAGATATTGCCCAGTCGAAGCTTGCATGCAGATAGTCATTATCCAATCAAAGCTTAGCATGCAAGAGACCATTGCTTTGTGAATCGAAGCAGGCATGTAGGAAGTTCTTGCCTTGTAAATCGAAGGCAGACATGAAGAGGAAGCACTTGTCTTATGGATCAAAGCAGACATGTAAGAAGCCAATTCTCAATCGAAGGTTGCATGCAGGAGGCCACTGCTTTGTGAATCAAAACAAACCTGCAGAAGGCTACTGCTTGTGAATCTAAGCAAACCGTTTCAAAGGGAGCCATTTTCCCAGTCGAAGATAGCACAAAGGAAGCCAATGCCTTGTGGATGCTTAGCATGAGGGAGGCCATTGCTTTATGGATCAAAGCAGGCACAAAGGAGGCCATTGCCCAGTGAATCGAACCAGGCATGAAGGAAGTATTTTTCTAGTGAATCAAAAGCAAGCCTGAAGCAGCCAACGTTTAATTGAAGCTTTATGAATTAAACTTGATCGAAGGATACCGAGTGCTCAATCAAAACTTGCAAACCAAGCTTGCATCGAAGGAGGCCAAATGCTCAATCGAAGCTTGTGAACCAAGCTTGCATCGAAGGAGGCCAAATGCCCAAACGAAGCTTGTGAAACAAAGCTTGCTCGAAGGATTTTAGATGCCCAATCGAAGCTTATAAATTAAGGCAAACTTGCTCTTCTTCGATTTGATGCCTGAAAGCCAAAAATCCAATTGTACTTGTGCAAACTTGCCCTTTTGAAAATCCTTGTGAGAAAATGTCTTGAGAAAAAGGAGGGCAAATTTCTGGGTACAACACCTATCACACAGCACGGTTAACGACCAAAAACGCAGCATGTACGGGCAACTAGGATAACCTAACGAATAATCCATACTCCTCGACACGCACAGGGGAAAACAGGGCAACAACTGACCTATGCTCCTCGACACGTCCTGCAACCCAATTCTGCTCGAAAATCCAATGCATCATTCTCTGACACGCCTCACAGCCTAAAATGTCGCTCGATACCTACTACTTCAGTATCCTCCCTGACCACTAATTCGGCAAACAACATAGTCATGATATAACGTCTTAACGACCATACCACTATAATTCATAACTTCCGGCCAACCGCTCGAAATAACACAGTAACGGGAAACTATATTCCTATCGATAGATTCGTTCATTATACAAGACCGACTACAACAATAATTCCTAACTTCCTACCAACGGCTCGAACCACTACAACATCGTAATAACCATACCATCATACCGACCACAACAACCTAACGACCACAACAACATGCAATAATCTACACTAACCTACTCATCGACTCTATCGGGCAGTCACGCAGACAACACAAAACATCCACAACATAATGCAACGGGCATCTTCCCTTAACAGGTTTAGCAACATCAGGGCAACAATCCCAATTACGACCAATTCTCCATAACAAACATCATAAATCCCATTATAAGGTTAGAACCCCACCCTTACCTTGATTGAAGATCGCTCAACCAAAGCTTCGACCGTAATCCTTGATTCGCTCTGCTCGACACCGGGCAGCTTGCTCCTCGTCCGCGCAGCTCTACTAGTTAGCATACAGAAATCCTTATTCTCCAACTAAAACAAATCATTGTGTTAGCTTCTCCTTATATAACAATCCTCTTGGGCCTAACCTACACTCCCACTTTACTACTTCTAACCAATAGATAAGTCCAACATTATTTCATATATCCCCTTTAATTCCACATTATAATTATTATTAATCAACTAATTAATTAGTGAATAATAATCCAACAACTTATATCAATAATTCTCAACATCTCGCAACTTCACAAATAATCCAAAAATAATTTAATTAAATAATTAATTAATTAAATTAGGGGCGTTACACACCCAGTTGTTCACCACCTTGCAGCTGAATGAGAGCAATCTGACCTAGTACGTAGGATCAGATCTCCAGGGCTTCAATGGGGCCAGCACGAAACCCTGTGGATATGTCGAGTTGATCGTCACCTTCGAGAGAGGGGTAACGGCTAGAGCCATCAAGACCCAATTCCTGGTGGTGGATTTTCGGTCTCTCTACCAGTGTATCTTTGGGAGACCCACTCTCACCGAACTCATCACGATCCCCTCCACCGTGCATCTCAAAATGAAGTACTACACCGCTGAAGGCTTGGTCTCCACCCTCCCTGGGGACATCCAAGCATCTAGAAGGTGTTTTGAAGCTTCAGCCAAGGGCCTCAGTTCCTTCAATGTTCAACCTCGAACGACCATCGGAGCCGCACTGCCCTCTAGTTCCGAGGAAGTCAAGCCATTACCGAGGGTCGACACCATTGACCTTGACAATCGCTTCTCCAAGGAAGATTGTGTCGAGCAAAGAAGCCAAAGGTTTGACCCCTTCTGTTTATCGCGACGAACTCTTGAGTCATGCACGACCAATCCTGAACGGCGACTTATAGCTCGTTCCCCTCGGAGAAGATACCACCAGAGGTGTGAAGATTGGAGCAGACCTCCCCGACTTGGAAAAAAGGCATCTCAAAGTTTTCCTAAGGTAAAATGCTAACCTATTCGCCTGGAGTGCGGCCGAGATTCCCGGATTAGATCCAGAAGTTGCATGCCATCACTTGACTATAGATCCTTCCCTCAAGGCGGTCGCCCAGCATAGAAGGAAACAGTCTTCCGAGATAGCGAAGGCTGCAGAACTAGCTATAAAAGACCTCCTAGAGGCACATTTTATTTCTGAAGCCCAGTACACAATTGGACTCTCAAATGTAGTTCTTGTGAAAAAATCTAATGGAAAGTGGTGCATGTGTATATATTATATTGATCTTAACCAGGATTGCCTGAAAGATGCTTATCCCCTCCCCAATATTGACAAACTGGTCGACAACTCGACTGGTTTCAAATTGCTGTCATTTATGGATGCATACGCTGGTTATAACCAAATCCCTATGGCGAAAATGGACAAAAAATACACCACTTTCATGACTAAATCGGGCAACTATTACTATAACGTACTTCCCTTCGGCCTGAAAAACGCGGGCGCTACATATCAGCGCATGATGAATAAAGTTTTTCGCAACGATATATACGACACGCTCGAAGTCTATATGGGCGACATGATTGTCAAGTCCATGGAAGAGCTCGACCATGCCGCCCACTTAAAGAAAGTGTTCGAGCAGGCTCGAAAATGCCGGATGCCATTCAACCCGAAAAATGTACTTTTGGCGTACGGGCAGGCAAGTTCCTCGGATTCTACCTAACAGAACAAGGCGTCGAAGTAAACCCCAACAAATGTCGGGCATTTTCTGAATTTGCGACGCCCACCTCGAAAAAGTCCATCCAAATCCTAAACTGCATGCTCACTTCTCTCTCTCGATTCGTGGCGAAATCCTCCCAACACGCGCTTCCCTTGTTCAAACTCCTCCGCAAGGAAGCTTCCTTTGAATGGACACCCAAATGCGAGTGAGCCCTCATTCACTTAAAACGAGCACTATCATAGCCTCCCATCCTTTCTTGACCCGAGAAAGACGAGGTCCTCTATCTCTATATGGTCGTCGCCTCCGAGGAAATAAGCGCGACACTGATTAGAGAAAATCCAAAGGGACAAAGACCAATTTATTTCACGATTAAGGCCCTACAAGGCCCGAAGGAGAGATATCAAAAATCGAAAAAGTATATGTAGCCATTTTTAATGCAACAAGGAGGCTCAGACACTACTTCCTGGCCCACACCATAGTCGTCCAAACAGATAAGCCAATAAAGCAGCTGCTCGGAAGACTAGACATAGCCGGCGGAATGTTGAAATGGTCCTTAGAGCTCTTTGAATTTGATATCCAATACGAGAGAGGGAAATCCCTTAAGGCTCATGCTTTGGCTTACTTCATAGCTAAAATGACCTCGCTTACAGATCCCAATGGATCATGCTGCTAGACGATCTTTGTCGATCGTGCCTCCAGTTCGACAGGAAGCGGCGTTGGAATCATATTGGAAAATGAAGAAGGGAACCTAATCGAGTTTTCCCTCACTCTATCTTTTCCTACCTCCAATAATCAGGCCGAATACGAGCCATTCCTTGCAGGATTACAACTGGCTGAAGATCTGGGAGCTGAGGAAGTGAAGATCTTCACCGACTCTCAGCTGGTCATGTCTCAAGTCCAGGGAGATTTCAGGTCAAAAACGACCAACTCGCTGAATATTGGATCCTGGTCCAGGAGAGGAAAAATAAATTTAAATCTGTAGACGCGCATCATGTTCCCCGCGAGCATAACGCCCATGCGGATATCATATCTAAGCTAGCAAGCACGAAGAGGAAATGAGGGAATAAGTCGATAATACAGGAAATACTTCCTCAACGAGCACCCAGAAGCCATCCTCTACCTTAGAAGTGTTCACCATTGGAGATAGTGATTGCTGGATGACCCCCATACACAATTACCTCACTAAGGGAAGACTCCCCGACGACCTGAAAGAAGTGGCCGTTGTTAGACGAAGAGTTTGTTCGTACGTTTTGGTCGAGGGAAAACTTTATAGAAGAGGATTTTCTATTAATCTTCTCAAATGTGTCGACCGAAGCAGTGCAGATCGTGTCTTGCACGAAATCCATGAGGGTATCAACGGCCAGCACCTGGGCGGAAGATCTCTCGCGAGGAAAGTCTTGCGAGCAGGATATTATTGGCCTACCATGCAGCACGACGCGGAAGAGTGCATGAAAAAATATGAAAAATGCCAACGACACAGAGACATGAATTTAGCTCCTCCCAATGAGCTCAAATCCCTCTCTTCTCCTTGTCCCTTCGCCTGTGGGGATTGGATCTCCTCGGTCCATTCGTGGTCAGAACAAATATTTGATTGTGTCGGTCGACTACTTCACCAAATGGATATAAGTTGAAGCTTTAGCCAAAATCACAGCCCAAAACATCCTTCGCTTATACAAGAGAAACATCCTTGCTCGGTTCAGCATCCCACAAGTGATAGTCGCCGACAACGAGACTCAATTCACAGACCACACCTTTCAGGAATTCATCGCCAAACTAGGCACCAACTAGTACTTCGCCTTTGTTGAGCATCCCCGGACAAACGACCAAGCTGAATCTGCAAACAGAGTAATACTCAGGGGCCTCAAGAGAAGATTGGACGAAACCAAGAAAAGATGGGTCGAAGAGTTACACAGTGTACTCTGGGGATACCAGACAATAGCGCATTCGTCAACCAGGGAGACCCCTTTTCGACTAGCTTACAGAATGGAATTCATCATCCCCGTGGAGATCAAAGAACCTTTCAGACGAACCGAGGCTCCTCCAAACAAGGAGATGAACGACATCGCACTTCAGATAGAACTGGATCTAGTAGAGGAAACCAGAACAGAAGCGACCCCCAAGCCAGTCTGAGCATCCTTTTGAGCCTTCCTCACACTAGCAGCAAGAGTCTTGGCTATTTGTTCTTCGTTGAGATTCATGCTATCTGCAAAACAAACAAAAAGAAACGTAGTTAACAAACGAGGATTCAAATAAACGACGACCACATACTACTGTTTAAAACACAAATACCCAAGTATTTAACGGGGTCCTCGCTCCCGAGAAGCTCTTTAACGATTATGAGACCAGGTTCGTATATGGGTTCCCTGTTCTTGTCGATCCCCGACCTGCCTCCCCTACCGACTCGCTGGACGCGAGGAATCCGAGCAACAAAGGCAATCAAGATAGCGAAGCTCTCTAGGTCCTCGACTCCGAGCTCCCCCACCCTCCAAACATAAGAGCCCAATTCACTATCAAAATGCTTTCTTATCCACTGGAATGAGAACTTGTAAACCAGTTTTACCACGGGGTTTCCTAGCTCGTTCAGACGGGGAGTACCATCCTCGTTATGTGCTGGTATGGTCCTAAAGACGTTCAACATTGGTTGCTCGAAGAAGGATGCACCAATATGTATTTGTCTTTGAAGTGACGAACAGACTCCAGATAAGCTTTAAACAGCTTCTCGTTGCCTTGCTTCAGGGAAACCCATCCCTATTTGACGTCGACCTTGCTCCTCTGGAGGTGGAAGCAATAGAAGAACAAGGGAATGGTGGCCCCTATCTTCAAGTAATCACAAACTATCTTGAATGCTTGCATGAACGTGATTTCGTTCGGGTGTAGTTGGGAAAGAGCCACACATAGGTGCCTAAATACGGCCACATCAAAATCCGAGAAAGGGAGCCGAAGACCCATCTCCCAAAATACGATGTCATACATGGGAATCCGCCTCCTATCGTATTTCGAGCAGATTCTACTATCTTTCCCGGGGATGTATAGCGACCACTCTCCTTGGTTCCCTTCCTCGTGAGTATGCACCTCTATAAAAACATCATCCCGATGCTCAAAGAAATACGAGGGCCACTCCAAAGGACCGTTCACGACCCAAGCCCGCGGATCCTCCTCGTCCTTGGGGGGAAACAAGCAACCTTGATCGGCGAAGGTCATCTCCACGTCGCCTCCCACCGCTTGCTGCTCCGGCTAATTCTGCATGTCCCCGAAAATATCCAAAATGCTTGAGGAGCTACTCGCCTCGTCTAAAGTACTACTTGAAGATCCAGAAGACTCGCTCGAAAGAACAACCTGGGCATTGTCGGCCAGATTACCTGAAAAGAAGAGGATGAATATGAGTTCGACATTAATTCCAAAACCACCCTTCCACCTCTAATCAAGTGAAAAGGCGTTGGGAAATAAGGATCGTGTCCTCGACCAAAACCCTCACTAAGGCGTATAAACAAGAAGAAGTTATAGAAAAAGCCCTAGGCCCTAAGGGACCATCTACTATACGTCATGAAATACCCGGGGAGAATCCACGGCGACTCTGACGATTCTAAACTACAGAACCACCGCCTACCACCAACACTCCCCAACGGAGTCCTAACAGACGAGATGCTAAACCCTAGCCGCATGCATTTCTAGGAAAAAATGACGAAAATATGAACTACTGAAAGCAAACTGCAGTGAAAAACTGAAAACTTACTAGTTAATAGAAGGAGGAAGGTTGGAAGTGGTAGTAGCGAGCAACAAATCTCAAGAAATGACGGTGGTCGACAGTCGAGCGGTTACAAGTAGTTGAGAGAGAAGACGAAAAACACTAAACTCATTACTCCTCTCATGTTTATAGCTAAGTCCATCCATGCGTGCGAGACACGCGCTTGGGAAACCCTAGGGTCGTCATTATTACACCCAAGCCCCTAGGCCATCATTGCGCCGATTCGCCAGCACGCTACCTGAAACACGCTACCTCTTCAAGTTCAAGGCTTTTAACGACAAACTCCTCATCTCCCCGCGAGAAAGGCGCAACGTGTGACACTCATTACCCCCGTAAGACGCGCCCCGTTCCACGAGCAGGTGTTAAAGTGATCACTCTTGTACCCAGAAGAAACGACTTGAAGGGCTACATTTCTAGACTGGCCCGACAGCTAGAATGGGCCTAGTCTAACCCTCTCTTTTGGTGCGGCCCGTATGTCCATGGCCCAAACCGCCTGGCTCTCTGTCTGGCAATATCGAGTCTTTACCCTCCCGATCCGACTCTAACCTAGGGTGATCGACGAGCACCTCTCATTCTGGCTGACATCAAGTTGTGTAGGTCACCATGAACTGACCAGAGAGATACCCATAACTTGCCTCTTCCTTGGAACCAACGGCTAGTTACGGGCACATCTGCCCGGTTTGACCAAGTCTTGGCAGTTACCTGATTTTATGGACCTGCATATCTAGGCGTAAAATCAGGAACCAATGGCCATGCGCCAGAGGCATCATATAAACCCCCACACCTCTGAGGCTCAGGTATCAAATATTCACTATTCACCACCAATACCTTAACACTTTGCTTCTATATCCTTGTTCTCACTCTTACTTGATCGTCGGAGCGCCTTGCAGGTACAACCCCCTTTTTCCTCCTCGACATTATAGCCCGACTACAAATCATCATCCAGCCACATTGCAGGTTCTGATCAACCGGTAAGATCAAAAGGTAATTAAATAGGGGCAACTGTTATACCCCAAATTTGCTCGCCGCATTTTTAAAATATTTTTAAACTTGATTTCATAATTTTTTTTAGGAATTAATAGCATTTGGTTTAACAGTAATTTATTTTGCTTATTTAAAATATATAATAATTTACTTTAAATTATTTGTATTTTTAAAATAGTAAAATATTTTTCCACCTTCATATGCTTCTATTTACCTTTTTATCTCGAATAGAATGGCATAACACAATTGATAATGGGATGAGACTTGCAAGTAAGTGGAAGGTCCTGAATTCAAGTTGTTACACTAATTTTTGGTATCTATTTTCTTTTGTGTGTTTTTCAATAAAAAGGATAAAAAAAAGTCATTTTTTAATTATTTTATTATTAATTTCTTTTTCTATTTTAAGTGTATTTTAAAATTATTATTTTTTATTTTTTTAAATCTTTGATTTTATACACTTAATAATTATGTTGTTAAAAATAATTGAAATCTTTCAAAATCAATTTTTATTAATTACCAAATCAATCACAATATTGAGAAAAAATCACAAAAGTGTCTAGGTTAATAATCTTGTCTTCCAAATTTTAATCAAATCTCAATTGGTATAAATCTTCCAAAAAAAAACGACTTTTTTATTATTAAATTATTACTTTCGTATTTTTTAATTAATAAATTTTCAAAAATAGTTTTTTTCACTTTTTTAAAATTTTAATTAAAAAATAACCAAAAAATCATATAAAATATAAAAACAACAAAATCACGTGATTTGTCACTTTCTGATTGGTCACATGTTGACAAAACTGATTTCTCATTGGTCAGAGTTTGTAGACTTGTTGACCAAGATAAAATCATAAATTTTGGGCTTTTCTTGGTGTGGACTATTTCCATTTTGGAGTGTCTTTAACCTAATTTCAAATCTATAAATAGACCACTCTTTCACACTATTTTTCATCCTCAATTTCATAATCATCCACAACTCACTAGAGTTATCTTAAAGTTGTTTCTTTTCACATCGAAAAACAACAACAAAGAAACCATGAAGCCTCCATCAACAATCATTCAGAGAATCCACAGTTTACAAAAAAATCTCTCCTAAAGTTGTTGTTCTTCACATCGAAGAACAACAACAAATAAACTCTAAGCCTTCAGAATCTTGTATTCATCCAGGCAATCACATTGGAGAAAAGAAATAAAAAGCATGAAGAACAAAGGGAGGAAGCAGCTTAAGTGGGTCACTGCATTCTAGGTTGGTAAAACCGAATCTTTAATTGTATGACTGAATATTTGTATATGTTTGAATTTTTGTCTGATTATGTTGGTTCATTGATCTAATATTTATTGTGGGATTTATTATAATAGGTTTAAACCTTTTTTATATTATTATATAATTATCTATTAAACTTTTTTATAATTAGTGATTAATATTTTGTATAATATATTAAGCTTTTTTCCAGAAATTAATTTTTAGAGATTATTTCAAACCCTTTTTCTAGTTTGTTTCGTTAGGAAAAATTCAAAAGAATTAATTTTCTCCTAACTCTATGCACACTCCCATAATTTACTACGCTAATTGAATTTATACCCCCACTTGCGTTTTTGGCTCATTTCAATATCTGAATTAGGGTCCTACTACCTCTATCCTCTATTTTGCTAGCCCAACACAATATACACCCCCTGCATTTTTTAATTTAATTCCTTTTATTATTTATAATTATTATCTTTTATATTTTATATTTTATTATATTTATTATTATTATAAAATCAAATGTATTTTCTAAACTCATCCAAATATTTACTTATTTATTGCATTAAAATCATTTTTAAATCATGCATTAATAAGATATTTTTATAATTAACACATTAAAAACATTCAACCAACACTAAACTCTTTTTTCATAATAAACAAACTCAACAATCAATTTTCAAAAAGGATTACGAATATATTTTAATTGACTGCGCACTTCGTCTAAACTACTCCTCTATTCGCACACTCAGGCTAAGTACAAGGGGAATTCAAATATCTTTGTAATCCATAAAAAAACACCAACCAATTGTGAACTACAATTGAGACTCTGATTCCTCGTAAGAGGATACGTAGACATACGACTAAAATCGTGGCGAGTTCCCCTAATAAAACATTAAAACCCTTTTTTTTTAAATCGCGCTTCTAACCCTAGTATCCTTGTGAACAAGGTAGATGAGGGATGCTTAACATCTTCCCTTTGTCTAAGAACGAGTCCAAAAAACATAAGATCTCTAACTTTTTAGGGTTATCCTTTATATTTCCTTCCTTAGGATAAAAATTAAGGGTGGCGACTCTCTATTTAAAATTGGTTACAACACATGTTCATGGGATACCTTGAACGAGTCAAAGCTTATAGACTATGGTGCCTAGAGCCAGGTCATAAGAGGTGTATCACTAGTCGAGATATAGTTTTCAATGAAGCTGAAGTGACTTTTAAGAAAACTGAGATGTTGATCGAAGTGCATAAATATCTGACAAAGAGCTGGAACAGGTAGAGATTCCTGTTGAGGTGGAGCATGTTGATGTTTACTTGCATATCCTAGATAAAGTCGAAGAAGAAGCAGAAGACGCTGAGGAAGTTGAGGAAACTTTCAACGACTACCTATTGGAAAGAGAAAGAACGAGAAGATTCATCAAGCCACCTCAGAAACTTGGGTATGCAGATCTTATAGCTTATGCCTTAATCTCTGCAAGTGAGGTTCTAGACGAAGAACCTAGAGACCATAAGGAAGTTATGAGGAGTAAAAATAAGACTGAATGGTTGAAGGCCATGGATGATGAGATGAAGTCTCTTCATGATAACAACACTTGGGAACTGATCAAGAAACCTGTTGGAGCCAGATTAGTCTGTTGTAAATGGATTTTCAAAGTTAAGGAAGGAATCGAAGGAGTGGCGTCGAAAAGATAAAAGGCAAGGTTGGTTGTAAGGGGTCTCACTCAGAAAGAAGATGTTGACTTTAATAATGTGTTTTCTCCTGTTGTGAAGCATATGTCCATTTGAATGTTGCTTGCTATGGTGGCACATTTCAACCTTGATCTGGAACAAATGGAAGTGAGGACTGCATTCTTGTATGGTGATCTAGATGAAACAATCCTGATGAGGAAACCTGAAGGGTATATTGAAAAGGGAAAGGAAGATTATGTGTGCAAGTTGAATAAATATTTATATGGCCTGAAACAATCTCCTCGATAATGGAGTAGGAGATTCGACAGGTTCATGACACGCATAAGTTTCATTAGAAGTTAGTTCGATCACTATGTTTATTTCAGATTCCTGCCTGGTAATTCATTTTTTATTTTGTTGCTTTATGTTGATTATATTCTCATAGCAAGCAACAATGTTGAAGATGTAATGAGGGTGAAGGATGAACTCAATGAGGAGTTCAAAATGAAGTATCTAGGAGTTGCATCCATAATTCTTGAGATTGACATTAGAAGAGATAGAAAGCAGTCGTAATTATGCTTATCTCAAGAGGTATACCTATGGAATATTCTCGACAAGTTTGGTATGTCGAATTCAAAGCCTATTGTGACTCCAACAAACCCTTAGTTCAAGCTGAGTATAGATCAGTGTCCCAATACTGAAGTCGAAAGAGCTTATATGAATATCATCTCATATGCTATTATAGTAGGTTCTTTGATGTATGTTATGGTTTGTACCAAACCCGATATAGCATATGCAATAAGTCTTGTAAGCAGGTACATGGTGAATCCTAGAAAGGCTCACTGGAAAGCATTGAAGTGGATTCTAAAGTACATAAATAGGTCTCTAAACAAATTCTTAATTTATGGTGGATCCTTGGGTGAAGATAGTATAGCAGTAACGAAGGGTATGTCGACTCTGATTATGCAGGTTGTGTGGATTCAAGAAAATCTATTTCTGTATATGTTTTCACTATGTTTGGCACATCAATCAGTTGGAAAGCTACACTTTAGAAGGTTATTGCCTTATCAACCACTGAAGAAGAATATATTACCCTTAATGAAGTTGTGAAAGAAGCATTATGGCTTGAAGGTTTTGCTAAGAAGCTGAAACTTCAAGGTTGAGTTATCACTGTTAAATGTGATAGTCAAAGTGCAATACACCTTTCAAAGAACTCAGCCTATCACGAGCGAACCAAGCACATCGGTATAAGGTTGCATTTAGTCAGAGGGGTAATCGAGTGTGGAGAAGTCCAAGCGCTAAAGATTTCGACAGATCACAATGCTGGTGATATGATCACTAAGACATTGCCAAGTTGCAAGTTTTTCCACTATATGCAGTTGATAAAGCTACATGAAGAAATCTAGTCTGTTCTTTGATATTAGAGTTTATTCTAAGGTGGATATTTGTGAGATATAGGATCGAACTCTATTGGGTCGAAGAGTAGCTTCTGGTTTGACAAGATTTATGCCGGTCGTCGAAGTATGTTCACATGCTGGTGTCAAAGACCCACATACTGTAGTCGAAGTGTTTTCTAGTATGTGGGTGTCAAAATGCTAGGGTTGTTAATATTTTGAATTGGGCATGTTTGTTATGTCCAATTGTCTAAGTTAGCTTATACCCTAAGTTAGCTTGTAATGGATATTTGTGAAAAATCCCATTAGTTTAGTATGTTAGGTTTATTATAAATAGAATACTAGTCTCTCATTATTGCATACTGCAAATCCTAATTTAGGGTGAGAGGGTTATTTGTTATTCTTGTGTACTTGTAATCTTATTTGAAGAGAAAGTAAAGAATAGAAATTAATAACCAATCCTTGTTGTTCTTCGTGTTTTTAATTATTTTCTATCCTTGTGGGTTTCTTGCCTTGAAGAACCCTGTTATACTTTGTTTCAAAGGTATCATGTTTCATAACACTTCCGATCTGAGTTTTCCATTTAAGTTTCAGAGGTGGAAATTTCCAATTGCCATGTGTTTTGTAATGATAATAAATAATAGCCAAGGCCAATCATTGTCGATGCTCGATTTGTATTTACAACATCCGATATTCACTCATGGTCAATTCTATGTTGCTGTTTCAAGGGTTAAGTCTAGAAAGGGATTGAAGATTCTTATATTGGATGGTGAAGGAAACATGTGTACGAAAACTACAAATGTTGTGTACAACAAGGTTTTTGACAGTTTGTAACATTGCGTAAAGTGGAAAATGTAATTTTTTAATTTTGTTAGGTTGTTTTTCTATAACTAAGTAATAGAATTGACACTTTGTATGAAATGGGAAATCATTATTTTTTGAAAATTAACATCCCGGTACAATACGAACGTCGTTGTTATATAATGTTTCGTAGATAAAATGTTTCATGGCTATAAAATATTATTACATTACATACTACATGGACATAAATTAGCTTCAAAAGTTATGTCATTTGCTTTATGTAATTCGTTAACAATCTTATAAAACAAATCCATGACATAATTGTGTTTTAGCCAAATCTTCATATTGAATGCATTCTTTACAGTAAAACAAAATCTCACACTAGGTGAATCTAATTTAAACAACAACAAAATTCACATAAATATTTTGTTGTCATGAAGTTTGATACTCAATTATTCTTAACTCAAGTCTCATATTAAATAGTTAGTTACAATAATTAATTGTTCATCACTATTTTTGTTGATTATATGCCTCATTTTTCCAATTTTTATTCAAAGTTATCTTCAAAAACAGTTAGGTAAACAATATGTTTATTTTACGTTGCATGAACTAATCAATCCATTCATAGGGATGTAGCTTGGATGGGATCTTCCTAAAACCCCGAAAACTTACAGCCATCACAAAAATCAACATATCCATGATACATATATTTTATGCAGTAATCACAACAACCAATGTTCCAACAACCATAATTTTTATAATGCCTTACAAACAACACAATATTTCTTCATTGTGAACAACAAATTGTGCTATTAGTACATCACAACCACATCATAATAATGCCTTACTAACAACACCATATTTATACATTGTTTACGTCAAATTGTGTAATTAGTACATCCGTTATAATATCACAAATACATGTCATATATGGCAACAAGGCCATTGATACATAAGATTTAACACAACCATTACATTTGTTCATTCAACTTGCATACACTGATTTTAAATCAAAACAACCAAAATGTTCCACGATTACGCCTTTATATTTCAAACAGCATTCTGACTAGATCAATCCTTATCAATTGACACCGACAAACAGCTTGCAGGAGGGTACTCAATGGAGAATTTCAACAAATCGCCTTCTCCCAAACATCGTGCTTCTGCAAATTCGTACCAACCTTTACAGATGTACGTATCAATCTTGACCGGATCCTTACGAGTCTTCAACTTGCAAGGGCATTTTTTGCGCATATCAGTGTCATAGATTTTAATTGAACTTTGTGGCTCCGTAAAACGCTTCTTTATAACGGCAGCCAGAAATTGCTGCAAAATAACATCAAAAAATAGGGTATTTACTAAACCATTTTACATACATCATTTCTATCATAATAATTATCTAATATGAAACTTACAAACACGTTTTCCCTTATTTTTCTTGCGTCATTGACCCGTCTGGTCCATTTCCACACATTTCGGGGATGAGAATTACCAACTTTAGATTCTGCTACCAACCTCTCCTTCGCACTATGTATTCATAAGATGCAACATACTCATTATTCGTTAACGGTGATTGGCTTAAATGTTTCTATTTTATTAAACACTCAATAATTTTGAACAACAAAATCACTAAATACTACTTCAACTATGCATTTAAGTACGGAGTAATAATAGCAACTAAAACACTTTACCTTGACATTTTAGATGATATTGATATGTGAGAAGGAACAGGGCTTACAATCCTTTTATCTTTATTTTTCTCAGCATCAACACTTTTATTACACTCCTTGGCAGGTTCCTTAAGTCCAACATCATGTTTACTTCCTTCATCAGCCGATGCCAGCATCTTCCCTTTGAATGGATCTGCAACAACACCTTGGGTGTCCTGCTAAGCATGTTGTTTGGCTTCAAGTTCATTTTCCCCTCCCACATCACACACTCCCAGCACCTCAACACAAAATTCTTCATAATTAAATGTTTTCCTGGAATTTTTTCCTTAGCAATCGTTCTTCTTCATGGTCAAGATAACAATGGTATAACTGTTGACGTTCATTTTCATCAAAATATCGTCGCTTCAACTTTTCAGATCTGCAATAAATAACAACATGTAACACACATTGTTTATAAACCATGCATGCCGCTAACAACCTATTTAGATTCTCTCTACCTCTACGATTAACTAAATTTTTTTACAAATCTTTATGAATCATTAATAATCTGTAACAATTTTTAAGATTTCACACTAAAAACAAACGATTTTATCGAATCATAATCCTTACCCGAAACAAATGCCTTTATCCCTTGAGCTCATCTTCACCGCGAACTGAATGTGATTGTCTTAGTATGGAGCATTTTCGTTTGGAAGATGAAGTTGCAATTGTTATCTTGACTTCTCTCCTTCTTCGATAACTGTTCGTTAACAAATGTCAAGTCCCTTCAACTTCTCTTACCAATTTTGATGTCCCATAGTATACCTTTTTAGTTGGGGTGTTTACACATGTAATATATTTTACTTCTAAATGATTTTATATTAGTTACTCAATAAATATTAGTTTTATTATTTTTATACTTTTAATCCTTTGTTTAATCTATAATAAAATTACTCAATGTGATTTTTGAAATTGTATTTTTAAATAATTGAATGATTTTTTTATATAACTTATAGAAAACAAAACAAAATTTAATCCTTAAATATCTATTTTTTTGTTATATTATCTATATAAAAAATTGTTGTATATATATATATATATATATATATATATATATATATATATATATATATATATATATATATATATATATATATTGATCGTACCTGATCAGACTTAGACCGTCACGACTGACTCGGGCAAAATTTGAGTGAGATGGGGGGGGGGGGTACCTGTAAGACACTCCGATGCTAAAATGAGTGACGGAATGAGCAGGAAAAAGTATATAGATGCGTAAGAGATGAATACCTAACCCTCTAGGAACAGAGGGTATTTATAGCCCCCATCGCTGGGCCAAGGTCCCCTTATTGGGCCGACCAAAACTGGTCCAATAAAGGAACTTCCAGGTTCTACGTGTGTAGTGGGGCCCTGCACGTGGTCACCTTCCTGGTGATGCTCTACGAAGAATGAGGAGGGACGAAGATGCGGTCTTTCCGGAGTTTAGATGATTCGATAACGGTCAGAGAGGACGGAATCTGCCCTACGAGGAGGGTGCTCGAGCAGGACTCAAGCTGGTGTTCCCTTGGTCGGGGACATCATGTGTCGCGGGAAATGGCGGGCATGGCTATAGTCTGTGGTCGGGCACGTCGACGGTGATCTGCGGGTGCGCATTCCTCGAGGATTCTGCTTGATTGCGCCTTTATCTGTGCATTGGGCCAGGGCGGCCCAGTCTAGAACAAGAGCCCCCCCAAGTCGTTGCTCCTGGAGCAGGAGTTATGACTTGACTTCAGCTTGCCTTTACCCCGGGGGTCTGATGCCCAGACCAGGATATTTCTTTCTGATGCATGCTCGAGGGGTTTTTCACGGGCTGTCGGCGCGTGCTCGGTGAGTTCCTCGCGGGCTGTGTTTGTTGGATACACGAAGCAATCCTTGGGAACCGTGACGCCACCCTAGCGATAGTAGAGTCATCATTGCTTAGGAGAGTAGATGTCAAGGAGGGGAAGTTCGTGGCTCCCCGGGGCGACGTTTCGTATTCCACGTCATCCCTATAAATAGGATCCTTAGGCCCCATAATTTGTTTTTCTCCTTCGCGCTTCTCCTTCTTCCTCTGCTTCTGCCGCCGTTGTTTTCTGCAACACCACGAGATTATCGCACCATCCTCCGTTGATTTCCTTCATCGCTGCCATACATTCTTCTATTCTTCCAAGTGTTCATTTCTCCTGTTTTTCTTCGTTGTAGGTATTTTTAACATTATTTGGATGTTAGAAACCCACATCTGGGAGTAGTGCCCGGTATATTTATGTTTGTGCCCGGTAAATTCATGTTTGTGCCCGGAAAACCCATAGTTTTAGGTACGTGACTCGCAATGCTGCCTGTGGCCTTCATGGTTTTAGGCGCATAATATATGTTACTGCCCGGTAAACCCATAGTTCTAGGTGTATGATCTACGATATTGCCCTTCGCATTCATAGTTTTGGTCGGTGCACCCACGAGCCAGCCGGGATGTTGACCCCTTAGGAAGTATGTAAGACAACTCGTCGTAGCATATTAGCATCGGGGAGGCGAAGTCAGGACCTTGTTCGTGTCATCCATGTTTATCGCTCGGGGTGGTCATGCTATTCTCTTGTTGTTCCTGACGCCTGGTCGAGCGTGTTTAGCTTGTCGTGCACTACTTCCTGTCACTGTGGCGAGCATGCGGATTTGCTCTCAAGTTTCACCGGTTTCTTGTGCTTTGCAGGTAAATGGCCGATGAACCATAATCTTCGAGGCAACCTGAAGTCGAGGACCAAAGTACCGAAGAGAATGTGACCTTAGTTGATACCGTCGATGACCCCTCGTTGGATTGGGTGGGTGCCGAGCCCCGAGGGATAGCCTCAGCGTACAGTCGGCGTAGTCGGTGCGCATATACTGTCGTCGAACACAGTGGTACTCAGTCGGGTTTCCAGAAGAATTTTATTGTGATGAGGCCGTCCATCGATGCACGAATCTGCTCGGAGTTCACCGAGTATGGGTTTCCAATGTGCGAGATCGTGTTTAGGGATCTCGGTCTTAAGCTCCCTTTCAGTGATTTTCAAGCCGGGGTGTTCTGCCATCTAAACTTGGCCCCTTCGCAGCTTCATCCTAATTCGACCGCCTTCCTCCGGGCGTTCGAGCTGACATGCCGCTTCTTGAGGATCGGGGCGACCATTCCCCTTTTCTTTAGGTTTTTTCACCTACAGCGTCAGTCTCGAGGAGGCAGGCATAGCTGGGTTTCCCTGAAATAGTCGAAGAGGCTGTTCAGGATGTATATGGATTCAGTCTGGGGCTTCAAGGACAAGTGATACGTTTTACAGTCGGTCACCCATACTACTTTGGATTCTATATATGAAGAGGAAACCGCGGTAGTCGACGAGAACGGGGAGCCCATCATGGATGCCGAGGGTCGTCCGGCAATGGGGCACGTGTCCAAGTTCCCGTTACATTGGTGCTCGGGCCATTACGACCATGGCACCGGGTACTATCATACTCCCGCGGGGAGCATGAGTGTCGAGGACAAAGAAGCCTACGGTATCCTTTGCAAGTATGTCGACAACTTCTTCCCTGCCCGGTGGGTCACGAGGGAGGGGGAAGATATCCTTGACGAGGAGGGGTACCCGACATTCGAGGCCCGTCCTATTGACACCAAGGCGCTCGTGGAGTGCCAATCTTACGGGCAGGCCGTAGATCCACTAGGTTTCCTGCCTTTGCTTTTATCATTGTTTTATTTCACTTTCGTTGTTTTTTGCTTGCTCGTGACTAACCTGAGTTTCGCTCTTTTTTGCAAGCGACATGGTTGAACGAAGGGAGAGGCTGCTAAAACTGACTCAGGACAAAAAGGTAAACAAAAGGCTGGTGCGAGATCCACAGGCCACAAGGATGGGCCCGCCGACTAGCTCGGGAGATGCCTCTAGTGGGTCTGTAGGCTCCCCTGATGCTGAGCAGCCCACTGAGCTGATTTCGAGAAAGAGAAGTCGGGCAGATAATAGGTCGGAGGTTGGCGATGAATTTGTTGCTGCGAGGGCCTTTGGCTTACCCCCCTGTTTCAAAGAGAAAGATTTCTTCGAGGGGTTTCCCCGGACGGTGAGCAACGACGAGGCCGAGACCATCAGGCGGCTCAACAAAGAAAGCCGGAGAAAACACCTGGCAACCAGTATGGTCGGGATGGTGAAGATGGCCGAGATGGCCATTGTTCTTGTTGAGGAAGGGTCGGACTCATTGGATCGCGTCTGGGAGTTGGAGTCGGAGAAAGCTGCCCTCGATGCTAGTTCTCGTAAGCTAAAGGCGGCCCTCGAGCGATCCGAGAAAATGTTTCGGGAACAAGCCGACCTGCTGGCGGGGGAGAAGGAAAACTCCGGGAAGATTGCTGAGGAGAGGGATTGCTTTCGAATGGACAAGGAACGCTTGGAGGCCGACAATGAATGTCTGTCTAAGAAAGTCAAGGAGCTGAAAGCTTTTATGCTTCCTGCTGAAGATGAGTCGGAGGAGACAGCCCCCTTGCGGACCCGTTCGGATCTGGTCGCACGTATCCACCTCTT
This sequence comes from Vicia faba, assembly GCA_948472305.1. Classification (NCBI taxonomy): domain Eukaryota; kingdom Viridiplantae; phylum Streptophyta; class Magnoliopsida; order Fabales; family Fabaceae; genus Vicia; species Vicia faba. Next base: position 614,641,902 of record OX451735.1, on the reverse strand, counting down.
GGAGACAGACTGTGTCGGCGCTTTAGCAGATGGTTTTGAGGCCGCGGTCAGCCAGCTCGCCATACTGAATCCGGGCATGAATACCGAGGGAGTGGGTTTCATGTCCCAGATTATTGACAACCAGGTTGTGCCTCCTCCTGAGTCTCCTGTGGTAGATGCCGGTAGTCTCAGGAATGTTTAGCCTGGAAATTCTGGTCGGGCCTGCGTGCCCGTTTATTGGTATTTGTTTTGGGGCCTGCGTGCCCGTTCTTAATTTTAGGACCTGCGTGCCCGTACATATTTCTTTTGGCCGTCGTGCCATAGCCTGTAACTCTGAACATCGTCGGCCTTTTTGGTTGGTTCATTTTATTCGTTTTGTGTATGAGTTTTTAAATGGTTGTTCAATTTTGACTTTAAACTTGCTCGTGTCTAAGTTTTATATTGTGATGAGATTTGTCTAAGTTATGTCCTCGAGCCATGCTTGAATTCGGTTGTTGCTTTGTGGCTAATTTTGCCTAAGTTATGTCCTCGAGTGGAAATCCTTTCGACCCATTTGGTGGTCCGACGTACTTCGAAATGCGTCGGCTGTACGGAGTGAAGCCCGCCTGTCGGGCGAATGACCCAGATCGAGGTCGTATGCGCGTGGCGTGAATTGCCCATCACGAGCTGGGTGTTCTGCCATGTGGATACTTCGACAGTGGAGCTCGATTAAGGTGTCCCTGTCGGGCATCGTCGTTCGTCCTCGTTTGGCTGAACAGCGTTGTGTCATTTGGGCGTAGATTGGGCTCGTACCTTGGCATATTTACATGGTCGAGACATTTCTCTCTGTTGACTAGATGTGGATATTCGACGGCGAGAGTCCCTAGCGTTTAAGGGTTTTTAGCTATAGTACTGTTTTAGTTTAGCAGCGTTCCAAGGTCGTGGTAATGGTTCTCCGTCTAGCTGCTCGAGGTAGTATGCCCCGGTGCCTGTGGCGCCGTGGACGCGATAGGGCCCTTCCTAGTTCGCGGCCAGTTTCCCTTCGCGGGAGTCTTTCTGGTTTCTTCGTAATACCAGGCTGCCGATCTTGAACTCGTGTTTGATGACCTTATCATTGTGGCGTAAGGCCACACATTATTTTAGAGTGGCTTCACGCAGGGCTGCCCCTGATCGAATTTCCTCGACCAAGTCGAGTTCGTCCCTGAGTGCTTCGTCATTCATTTCTTTGTCAAGGGCATTTATGTCCGCCTGGAGGGTTCCCTGATTTCTACGGGGATGACGGCCTCGGTGCTGTATGTTAGTCGGAAGGGGGTTTCGCCCGTCGTTAAATGGGGCGTGGTGCGATAAGCCCATAAAACACTATGCAGTTCCTCGACCCACCCTCTTTTAGCTTCGCCGAGCCGGCGTTTGAGTCCTCGCAGGATGACTATGTTAGCGGCCTCGGCTTGCCCGTTGGTTTGAGGGTGCTCGACCGAGGTGAAATGTTGTTTGGTTCCCAGTTTGGTGACGAAGTTTTGGAATCTGTGGTCGGTGAATTGGGTGCCGTTGTCGGTGACTAGCGCTCTCGGGATCCCGAATCTGGCGAGGATGTTTCTTTTGTAGAAACGAAGGATGTTATGCGAGGTGATTTTCACGAGGGCTTCGGCCTCTATCCATTTCGTGAAGTAATCCACGGCCACAATAAGGAACTTATTTTGGTAAGTCCCTTGCACGAATGGTCCGAGGATATCCATCTCCCACCATGCAAACGGCCACGGGGACGATAGTATGCTCAACTCGTGAGGGGGAGCGAGATGCATGTCGGCGTGCTTTTGGCACTTGTCACACTTCTTAACGTGTTCTTTAGCGTCCTGCTGCATCGTCGGCCAATAGTACCCCGCTCGCAGGGCTTTCTTCGCCAGGGACTTACCGCCCATGTGCTGGGCGTTAATCCCTTCGTGTATCTCCCGTAATACCTTGGGGACTATGGATTCGTCGATGCATTTTAGGAGGGGAATGGATAATCCCCTGCGGTATAGTTTATACTCGAGCACCACGTAGGAGCATGCTCGTCATTTCGTGGTGGTTGCTTCTGTCTGGTCCGAGGGGAGCTCGCCCTTTTCCAGAAAATTATACACCGGGGTCATCCAGCACGAGGTGTCTCCGATGGCGTGCACCTCGACTGCGGTCGAGGTCCTTTCGATGCTTGGGCGCGACAGGGATTCTTGTATGATGGATTTGTTTCCACCCTTCTTTTTTATGCTTGCGAGTTTGGACAGTATGTCTGCCCTTGTGTTTTGCTCGCGCGAGACGTGTGATATTTCTGCTCGTCGAACTTTTTCATATGTTCTTTGACTAAGTTTAGGTATTCGACGAGGCTGTCATTTTTAGCTTGGTAACTCCCTTGGACTTGGGAAGCAACGAGTTGAGAGCCCGTGAAAATTCGTACCTCACGGGCTCCTAGGTCCTCGGCTAGCCTTAGTCCTGCGAGCAGGGCCTCGTATTTTGCTTGGTTGTTCGAAGTCAGGAAGGAGAGGGTTAACGAGTGCTCGATCACCACGCCCTCCTCATTTTCTAGGAGGATCCCTGCGCCGCTTCTGGATGAGCTGGAAGCTCCGTCGACGAAGATAGTCCATTTGTGCTCCTTCCCTGCGGGCGGGTCGTGAGCGGTCATTTCCGTGACGAAGTCGGCTAGTGCTTGTGCCTTTAGAGCTTTCCTGCTCTCGTATTGGATGTCGAACTCGGAGAGTTCCAAGGACCATTTCAACATTCAGCCCGCCATGTCAGGTCGACCTAAGAGTTGTTTTACCGGTTGGTCGGTTCACACTATAATTGTGTGGGCCAGAAAATAGTGTCTGAGTCTCCTCGCCGCATTGACGAGGGCTAGAGCTACTTTTTCTATCTGTTGGTATCTGCTCTCGGGTCCTTGTAGGGCTTTGCTCGTGAAATAAACGGGTTTCTGCCCGTCGGCGTTCTCGCGAATGAGAGTCGCGCTGATGGCTTCGTTCGAGACGGCCAAGTATAGGAATAAAGGCTCCCCGTCGACTGGTCGAGACAGTACGGGAGGTTGGGATAGACTTTGTTTAAGGTGGCGCAGTGCGTGTTCACATTCCACCGTCCATTCGAGGGCTGCTTCTTTGCGAAGGAGTCTGAAGAAGGGCAGGGCGTGCTGAGCGGATCTTGTGACGAAACGGGATAGCGATGTGAGCATATCGTTCATGACTTGTATTGATTTCTTCGACGTGGGTGTCGGGAGGTTGGAGAAGGCTCGACATTTGTCGGGATTGGCTTCAATTCCTCGTTCTGTCAGGTAAAACTCGAGGAATTTCCCCGCCTTGACTCCGAACATGCACTTTTCGGGGTTGAATCTCATCTTACATTGTCTCTCTTGGGCGAAGACTGCTTTGAGGTGGGCCGCGTGATCGGTGTCTGCTCGAGACTTGACGATCATGTCGTCCATGTAAACCTCGAGCATGTCTCCGATTTGCTTGTGGAATACTCTATTCATCATACGTTGGTAAGTTGCTCCTGCGTTTTTTAGTCCAAAGGGCATTACGTTATAGTAATAGTTGCCCGAGCTGGTCATGAAGGCAGTGCAATATTTGTCGCCCATGGCCATTGGGATTTGGTTATAGCCTGAATAGGCATCCATGAACGACAATATCTTGTATCTGGCCGAGTTGTCGACCAGTATATCTATGTTCGGTAAAGGGAAAGCATCCTTCGGGCATGCCCGGTTGAGATCGGTATAATCAACACACATCCGCCATTTCCCATTATTCTTTTTAACTAGTACAACATTTGACAGCCAGGTTGAATATCGGGCTTCAGAAATAAAATTCGCCTCTAGGAGGTCTTTTACAGCTTTTTCAACAGCCTCCGTTTTCTCCGGAGACTGCCTACGCCAACGTTGTACTACTGCCTTAGCGGCAGGATCTATGGAGACACGGTACCAGGCGACCTCGGGGTCGAGTCTGGGCATATCCGCGGCGCTCCACGCGAACAAGTTAGCATTCTCGTGCAAGCAGGCTTTGATCTGCTTCCTTGCCAGGTCGGGGAGATCGATGCCAATCTTCACTCCTTTGCTTGGGTCCTCACCGAGGGGGACGAGCTCGAAGTCCCTGTCCGGGATTGGTCGGAGGGGGATTTGCTCGCCGTTGGGAGGTTCGTCCTGATCGAAACAGGTATCCAGAGCTATGGAGTCGACCTTTGGGGGAGCTCTCTGGTCTTCTGCTTCGGTGGGCTCTGATTTGTCGGGCTCCTGTCGTGTCATCGCCGGTCTCTTGGCGGGCCTTGTCCCAGTGTCGACCGTGTCGCGTCCCTTGGATGCGGCGTTGAAACACCTTTGAGTAGCGGCCAGGTCCCCCTGGATGGTAGAGACCCGTGCCCTCTTGGTGTAGAACTTCATCTTCAAGTGGACGGTAGAGGGCACCACGGTCAACTCTGTCAGTGTCGGTCTCCCCAGGATGCAGTTGTAGAGGGACGGGAAGTCGATGACGAGGAAGTGCACCTTGACCTGCCTTGTCGTCGTGCCCTCGCCGAAGGTGACCATGAGCTCGACATATCCCCAGGGTTTGAAGGTCGAGCCGTTGAAGCCCTGTAAGTCCGACCCCACATACGGCGAGAGGTGCGAGTCATTTAGCTGTAGAGTCTGGAACAATTGACTGTACATCACGTCGACGGAACTTCCTTCGTCGACGAGGACGCGGTGTACGTCAAAGTTAGCCATTCTTGCTCTTATCAGTAGAGGAATGACTGCGTTGGGGGCTCCTCCGGGGAGCTCTTTGAGGTAAAAGGTGATAGGCTCCGACCTACCTTTCACCCTTTCAAAGGTCATTGTCTGAGGAGGTGTCGAGTCAACTAGTTCATCCAGCTTTCTCTTGGCCGAATTGATGGTTAATTCGTTGAATCCTCCACCATTGATGACCATGGTGGAGGGAAAGTATTCCCACCTGTTGTGTGTCGTGAGTGGCTCCAGCAGGTGTTCGGGGACGTAGAAGTCCTCCAGTCTGGTGACGGAGAAGGCGGTCTGGATGGGGACCGATTCTTCAGATGGTCAGGCGTCTTCCTTCGGTTCTCTTGTCTCACGGGCGTCGCGACGAGGAGCATTGTTTCGCCGGTATTGGGCGAGCCTCCCTCCCTTGATGAGGGTTTCGATGGCATCCTTGAGGTGGACGCAGTCTTCAGTAAGATGACCATGACTCCTATGGTACTGACAGTACTTGCTCTTGTCTACTCCGGGCTTGGCAGGAGCAGGTCGGGGGCATTTGACGCTGCCGTCTTTGAAGTCCGTGATGGCACACTCCACCAAGATGCGCTCGCGGGAAGCTGTGAGCGGAGTGTATTCTGTGAAGCGCCCCGAGGGTCCTCTCTGTTCGCGGACTTCTCGGGGTCTGTCCTCTTTTCTTTTCTCCCCAGTTTGTCGAGGAGGAGTGGCTTCTTGGCGTGGGTTGCTGCTGGATCTGCGAGTTCTCGGGTCCCGGGCTCTTTGGCCGCCTCCCTTTCCTCGTAATCCATATATGCCTGGGCCTTCTCAAGGAGAGCATCGAATGTTCGGGGTGGTTCGATACCCACCGCCTTTCTAAATTGTGCCGGGGAGGAGCCCCCTCTCCAGCAAGTACCTTTTCATGTGGTCCATGCACGGGACCTGTATGGCTTCGTGATTGAAGCGATTGATAAATTCTCTCAAGGTTTCATCCTGTCTATGGATGATGGTCTCGAGTGTTGCCTCGGACTTTGGGTGTCGTCGAGACGCAGTGAACGAACTTATGAATTGATTCTTCAGGTTTCGCCACGAGGTGATTGATCCCGGGGCGAGGCCTTTATACCAATCCATTGTTGCCTTTCTGAGGGTCTTGGGAAACAACCGGCATTTGATGGGTCCCCCGATATTGTGGTAATGCAGCATAGCCTCGAACCCGTCTATGTGGTCGACTGGGTCTGCGACTCCGTCGTATTCCTTCAGATGGGGAGGCTTCTCAATGCCCGGGGGAATGGGCGCCTCCATGATGGCTTGTGACAGGGGACCGCGGGGGTCATCCTCGTCACTTTGCTCCGGGGACAGGGATGGGGACCTGAGATATTGTCGTGCCCGACGGTCCTGGTCGTGTTGGGTATCCCTCGAGCGTGGTGCTCGTTGGTCAATTCTTCCATGCCTGTCTCCAGAGTGTCTTCTTTCTTGCCGTATGGGGCTATGGTTGCACCCTCCGGCTTTGATGACGGGTTTCCTCTCCAAGGGGGGTCGTCTCCCCGACGGTCGGGGTGACGGGCTTTGGGAGGTGTCTATGTATTGTCTCCGTGGGGGAGATGGGAGATGTACCTCTGTTACTCAAGGAGGTGGAGTCTGAGGCCTCCTGTGTCTCCTCGTGGGTCTTCTATCGTCTTCTAGCACCCTCAATCTTTCCCCCTGGGCAAAGATGAGGTAGTTGGTTTGATTGATCGCCGCAAATAGTGCGCGGGTTGTGGCATCTGCCCCGGCCGGGACAGGGACTTCCTGAAATTGGGCAGCTCGATAGTTTGGAGGAGCTGCATTGTCTTCTTCGAGTGGTGGAGGGACTGAAGAAGATGAGGCTGTAGCTCCGTTGCGGTGGACTGAGGGCCCGGGGATGGTGCCCTCGGGGAGTGTGCTATGGTCGGGGTTGCCGGCGTTGTCGAGAATTCTGTTTTTATCCGCGAGGTTGTTGTTGACGTCGACGACGCGGACGTTCTGGTCGTCCCGACTTGGTCAGCCATGACGGTAGGAGGTGATTTTAATCTTTGGTCTTCGAGGGTTTGCAAGAAGCGGAAGCTAGTTTCCAACAGACGGTGCCACTGGTCATACCTGATCAGACTTGGACCGTCACGACTGGCTCGGGCAGAATTTGAGTGAGATGGGGGGTACCTGCAAGACACTCAGATGCTAAAATAAGTGACGGAATGAGCAGGAAAAAGTATATAGATGCGTAAGAGATGAATACCTGACCCTCTAGGAATAGAGGGTATTTATAGCCCCCAGCGTTGGGCCAAGATCCCCTTATTGGGCCGACCAGAACTGGCCCAATAAAGGAACTTCCAGGTTCTACGTGTGTAGTGGGGCCCCGCACGTGGTCCCTTTCCTGGTGATGCTCTGTGAAGAATGAGGAGGGACGAAGACCGGTCTTTCTGAAATTTAGATGATTCGATAACGGTCAGAGAGGACGGAATCTGTCCTACGAGGAGGGTGATCGACCAGGACTCGAGTTGGAGTTTCCTTGATCGAGGATATCATGTGTCGCGGGCAATGTCGGACATGGCTACAGTCTGTGGTCGGGCACGTCGACGGTGATCCGCGGGTGGCATTCCTCGAAGAGTCTGCTTTGATTGAGCCTTTATCTGTGCATTGGACCAGGGCGGCCCAGTCCAGAATATATATATATATATATATATATATATATATATATATATATATAAAATATTTTTTCTTAAAAATTTAAATTCGTGTCTCGAACAGATATACACAATAATTAATTAAAAAAATACTTGTTTACCTATTGTTATGAAGGAATTGAAATTAATATGAAGTTTATCTCCCTCTTTTTATCCAACAAACATTCTCTCCCTCTTTTTAACCCACTTCTATCTGAATTATCTACTAACTTTTCTTTATAATCTCTTTTTGTTTTCTAACATTGTTTCATAATCTATTTTGTTTCCTAATTCTACTTCATAATCTATCTTTGTTTCCGTAAAAAATTCACATAAAGAAACTCTCAATTGAAGTTTTCCATGGGCAATTTTTTTTATAACCAATAGATGAGAATTAGTTAATTAATATTAAAACAGAAAAACACAAATAATAAGAGGAGATGCTTCAAAGGATTTGCAAATGACCTATTGGGACGGTTTGTTTTGACTTTGTTTTAAAAATAGTTTTTATAGTGTTACATAATTTTTTGTAAAAAAATTTTATAAAATTTTTTTTTTATAAAAACTTCAAATAAAAATTTGGTTTGAATAGTTATTCTTAAAATATTATTTTAGGTATTTCATCTTCTTATTGAAATTTTCTTTGGATATCAAATTTCAAAAAAATCACTTAATGTTGAAGTTATTTCAAATAGATTTTCATAAAAGATCATTTTTGAAATACAACTTTTTGAAAAAATTGCGATTTTGATTATGTTCTAATCTTCAATAATATATGTTTATGTTATAGGATGTCAAAATCAATGTTTCAATTTAGAAAAAAACGAATATAAACAAACTTGTAATATTTTGAAAAACGGTTTTGTAAAATCTATTTTAAAAAATACAAAGAAAAAATCTATTTTTTTAAAGCTGAAACAAACGGCCCATAACATACCAGGTTGAAGAGAATGGCTTGAGTAATGAGTGAAAAACAAAACGACATATTGAACAGTTGTAGGAGAGAGAGATTATAAAATAGGTCACGTGATTATTGCGCTCTTTTCAACTGTTTTTGTTAGCTGTCTGATATCCTAGAAGAGACAGGGTTTGCTCTCGAGCCTTGCAGTTTGCACAATATGTTTGTTACAAAGAGCATTAAATAATATTTGCTTAAAGTGTAAATGATATTAAGTCTTTCGCGAAGCCATGTGCGACTGTTTTATTTGAGAGTGTGTCACGTTAAGATATATATGTTGTCTTGGTGGAATATCGAGCTAGTTGCGTGCGGCTGATTAGATCGTGCTTACGCGAGGGAAGCATTCATACATTTTGACGTGTTTGTATGTTGGGTAAGAGCTAGCGAAATATGAGCTCTGCTCCGTGTAACACCCTAAAAACCCCACGCTTATTATAATAAAATAAGACATATAGAATCACATATTCACACTTAAGATGTTTACACGACATCAAACACATATGTTCTATAACATATTATAACACAAAATATTTAATGTATGTCATCGCATGCTCACTTTCACTTAGGATATAATTGCAGCAGAATTATAAAGATAAACATGCTTTGCAAACATATAAGTATCATGAATCTACTTTATTAAATTCAAAGGAAATACGATGAAAATTCTCCTCAAAACAACATAAGTATCACAACAAAGAGAGTGTAATCGCATTTGTTGTTCCCCCGTTTGATGTTGAGTGCATTTGTGTTTTTGATGCCCTAAATAGGGGACAAGACTGAAATCATAACAACAAAAGTATAATAGCAATGTATATATACATATATGTATTTAATTTCACTATTATATAGTTAATTTACAAATACATTAATTAAATCTTGCGGTTAGCCGCAAGTGTATACCAATCCATCGATCTCGGATGTGTTATTCGAGTGGCTTGATGTTTGGCTGATCTGAAGGACTGAGTCCTCGACTTGTGATGTGCATGACCTCTGTTGAGTGCATCTGTCTCTACTCCCTGGGATAAAATTAGACTGACATCTTGGATTTGGAGCTTCTTCGGGGCATCCGAGATGTTTGGTTGGATTGGGAGACTGGGGATGTTGTACCCCAGCTTGCTCACTCCCTTCTGTTTCCATAGAATCTTCACTGGCTATTCTGGCTGAAGGTATTATGGATCCAACCTTGCTCTAACTGGAGCTGATTGAGGCTTTGAGCTTCGCTTCACTTTTCATATTTAGAAGTCGTTTCTAAGGCCGCGCTTTGTGCCCCTTCTTCGTAACGTGACCTGTGACTTGCACACTGGTGTTAGGAATGCGGCTTGGTCCCCTGGTTTACCAGCCTCTACGTGACGATAACCAATCAACTCCATAACTTTATTCTCTATGATGGGGATGTGGCTAATAAGGGGGTATTTACGATGATGAGATATCCGGATGGAATAAGTCAGGACGATCCTTGAGCAGCAGTTCCTTACCATGATTTTTGATACTACTGCCCATACCTGAGTTGTGCTTGAATTTAACCAGTAATAAGTAGTCTTATGTCTGGATATTTATGTGCATCCTTTTAGACGGTTCAGACTCGATATGAACGTTCGATCGAAGTTGGATCGGAGTACGATGGATCCAATCGGTGTAGATATGAGATTTTAACTACGTGAGACTTCGATTTCTCCTCCAGATATGCTTTCGAATTTAAGATATGAAAATCAAATGGGAAATCATGGAAATTGCAAGAATCGAAAGTCGATTTCCACAGACGGCGCCACTGTTTTGTTCTAGAACCAAAAATAGATAGGATTAGGAAAATCGCAGCAGAGCGAGGTTTCTTGAGCACTATAATGATGAGGCATTATGGATTAAAGGTTGTGATTACAATTCCTCTTGAACCAAAAGCGTTGATCTGGAATCGATGTCGTTACTCTCCGATAGGACAAATCAAAGGTGGGGGTATCTGCATGGTTAACACTTCAATGCTCAAGTTAGTATATGATTCATATAGTGGTAGTGAAAATGAATATTAGAGATTGTGTACATGAAAACCATTTTCAAAGTGTTGTACCCCAAAATTTTCCCTCTCATTTATCAAGTATTTTCCCACAAGATCTCCTTTGGTTCAAGACTGCACAAGGTTTGATCAGCTCAAGACACTTTCTTAAGCACTGATGACTAAAGTTAGGGTTTGATATTTCACAATGATAATTGAACTTTCAATGCCTCATATGACTTTCATGGATCATTATGTACCCCCAAGATTACTTATGTCAAGTTTCAAGCCTTGAATCACATTTTTGCTCAGTCAATTGAGCAGTTGACCTAAAAATCAATTGTATTGGGAAAAAAGTCAATTGTGGCCAATTTATAGTCAAACTTCATAATTTTTTATCCACATCAACATTATAAACTCATATGTATCATTTGATAAAGTTTGGACCATAATTCCTCAAGAAATTTGATCAAATCATCAAAAGGGCAAAATGGTCAAAATTAGGGTTTTGACTGAGAAAGGGTAATTTCTGATTTTTGACCTAGAAAAGGGTTAATTGGTTTGAGGAATGATCTCAAGAGTTCAATTGCATAATTTTGACCTAATGGAATGACTCAAAACATTGCTCAAGATCAATTGGATTGATAGTTGATTTTCAGTCAACTGATCAAAAGTCAACTGTATACTGAAAACTCAAACTTTGACTTTTTGGTCAAAATCAAGTGTCAAAGATCACAATTCATCAAAACATGTCAAAATATGAAACTTTCTCATCAAGAAATCAAAAAGTTAAGATTTCATTTTGAAAAGTCAAAGTTTTCAAACTTAGAAATTTTTGTAAGTGTTGAAAACTTCATGTTTTTTCACAACTTTGAGCCAATTTTTCACCATGATGTAAGATGATTCAAAATAAACTTTCAACATGAAAGTTGTAGATATACATGAGATATACAACATTTCTTTACACAACTTCTTCTAAAAATTCTTGGATCTCAAGTTATTAGTCTATGAAGTCATGGTCATGAAATTAAACACTTAGTGAAATTTTGCCCTAGTTTAGGCAGGATTTTGACCTAACTTCATGGCATTTTTTTCATATAGTTCCAATGGTAATTTTCAAAATTGATTCAAATATGGGTTTTATAGCACATTACAAGCTTTCTAAAATGTCCAAGAACTCCTTGAGATCATTCTTGAGCAAGGAGAATCGAAGAGAGGAAGTTAGGGTTTCAAACTAAAAATTATAGGTCATTTTCATGATGAACAAAAATGCAATTTCAATATTAGGCTGCATAATATTGCTTTTAAGGCCTTCTAACTTGTGTATCTATCCATCATTAATGGATTACACAAACTTTTGAGCTTTAATCCAAGTGGTTTAAGCTTTATCCAATCCACATTTCCATTAATGGCACAAAGTGAACACTTCCATTTTAGAAAAGCAAGCTTTATGTGCAAAGTCAATTCTTGAGCCTCTAACTTGTTCCCTCTGATCACACTTCATCTATAAAGTCAGAAGCAAGTGTGTTTAAAGCATAACCACTCTATCTTATCCAGTACACAAAGCTTTGAAACTTGGATTTCTCAAAAAATCACATGTTATGCTTAACTAGTGATTTTGAATTTTGATCAACAACAAGCTTCCAAACTTGTTGCTTATAAATAGAGGCACTATTTTTGAGCTAACACACGAGCTTAAGCATCCTGAAATACACAAAAACTCTCTCAAATCAGAAATTTCCCAAAAACTCCATTGTTGCACAGTTTCTGACCTTGAACACCAAACTCATATTTCCCTCGTGCGTTTCTTGGCCTTTTAGTTCCTAAAGCTTCCTTACATCAAGTATAACCTATCATTGTGCCTGTTTCATCACTGTAACACCATTTACCATAACCTCCATAACCAAAAAACAGAGTCTGCACATTGACTTCTCCAAGCCATTCCAACCATCCATTGCTCAAGCAAACTATTGCATTAGCTTCCTGGGAACTTGAGGAAGCTAACCTGATCATTGCAGCACCTTGAATCAAGCTCATTTGCATTTCACGATTTCCAGTTTTGAGGTATTTTTCTTGAACTTCTATCTCATTAATTAGGCATTGTTAGACTTGTATTTGTGAAGATAAAATGTAGACATCATTGCCCTGAAGCTTTACATGTCCATAGATTTCATTTATATTGATTGAGCTAGGAGAATTTTAGGATTGAATCTCTGAAAATAATTAGGTCAGAATTTGGTCTTTTCAAAAATTATCATTCATCTTTGATTTATAGTTCATGATATTTATATGGTTGGATTCGTATGAAAAAATAGAGCAACTTTCATGTTTGCATCTTCCTTTTTTGTTGAGAAATGGTGAAGTTACACGTGGTCTGGCTGGAGGTTGAAGATGAAGTGTGTTCAGGACTTGTTTTGCCTTACATATTTATCATTTCAGTTATATTAACGGATGTATAGCCACCTGTGATACGGTGGGAGAACTGACTTAAGAGTTTTGCATTTGATCGTAAATGTTGCGATTAGCAAGAGTCGCCACCGGCTTTTCTTTTATTCAAAAGGAAAGGTGAAAAAGCACAAGAAAGACCTTTGAGATTATTTCTTGAGTTCGGGGGGTAGAGTATGAAAAGGGAAGGTATTAGTACCCTTTTCATCCATGGTTTTCCATGGGCTCTTAGTTACTTGCTAGATCACTTGCTTTTTGTTTGAAATTGTGCTTTGTGTGGTTTTTGAAAGTATTTTGTAAAGAGGCCATTGTTTAGGAAATCTTTGTAATGATTCTTGTTCGTAAGAATGTATACAAAGATGTTGATCTTTTGAAAAATATTTCCAAGTTTTTAAAGATGTTTTGAAAGTGTAGGTGTTTGTTTTAAAAATAGAAAGGATGTTTGTTTTTGAAATGGAGCAATTAATTAGGAGCAATCTACCTACTCAAATGTCTTTCTTGTTCATTTTCTTTTCCTTTGACATTGTTGTCTTACCATTGATTTGGTAAACAACCCTATCTTTGGATGTAAACGGGACAGGCGTGGGTCATCGTATAACCATGATTAGAAATATTGCAAGGTATCTTAGCATTCTTTTTGAGGGATTAAGATCATTTATAAGGCAACTTTGATAGCGTCATCGAGGGACTATGATCTTGTATTTGCTTGTTTTTGCTAAGATACCTTACATGCGTAATATGGCCATTTTGTATAAGGCAGCCAAGTGGAATAACCCTAGGGGTGTTTGTGTGCAAGTGCATCATTTTCATGCTTGTTTTTGTCTTGAATTAGGGTTTTCTAAGTATCGGTTTTAGTCTTTCCATACAATCCTAATTACTAGCATTGTATATAAAAGTGATAAATTGTGAAATTTAAAGTTACTACGCTATTACAACATTTGTGGGGAGGGGTATACAATTTGTAAATGGGGATTGCAAGAATTTAAACCTAATTAGTCTATTACAACCATATTGAATTGGTATAAATATATAAGGAAATAAATCAATACAAAGTGATAAAATGAATTAATTATACAAAAATGCAAAAAAAAAATGTAAAGAGAAAGTATCTTTGTTTGATTTTCATGAAAAAGGGATTTTGCCTTGACCTAATTAAATAAAGAAAATAATTAATTGAATTTGAATTTTATTAAGAAAATATTTTAAGTGAAACCCTAATTCTATAAATTAATAAAAAGAAAATAAGTTTAAAAAAGGTATTTTTAGTATTTTTATCTTTTAAAAATATTTAGAGTATTATAAAATATATTTAGTCTTTTTTATATCAAACATAATGTATTTAAATGGTATGAAAAAAAAACATAATATTAATTAAATTTATAAGGTTTACTTAATAAATAAATAAGGTATAATAAATAAATAAAATATTTTTATAGGAAAATAAAATAAAATAAGTCAAAATATAAATATGTCATTTTTTTATTTTATGATTTTTAGTATTTAAAAATATATTTAAGAAAAGAAAAAATAAAAATAAATAAATAAATAAATAAAATCATTTGGGCCAGGGGGTGCCAAGAGCCTGCAAGGGGGTTAGTCAGTAAAAAAAAGAAACAAGGCAACCCCAATAAAGGCCCAGGCGCTCAAAAAACAAGTCAGAAATGCCAAAAATGTATGAAAATGCAAAAGGGTACCACTGGGGCTCGAACCCAGGTCCCATAGATTGCAGGCGCGCGCTTCTACCATTGGAGTGGCTATACATCCGTTAATACAAGTAAAACAATAAATATGTAAGGCAAAACGTGTCCTGAAGACTTCATCTTCAACCTCCAGCCAGACCAACTGTAACTTGCTCATTTCTCATCAAAAATGAAAACTGTAAACATGAAACTTGTAGCAAATTTTCTCACGATTCCAGAAATGTAAAGCATTCAAACTATAGATCAAAGATAAGCAAGAATTTTAATGGCCCTAATTTGAATCCTAAAAATTTCAGAAATTTTAGTTTCAAAATTCTCTAAGCTCAAGCAAAATTAATGGAAACTAAGGACATGGTTAGCTTCAGGGCAATGATATCTACATGTTTTATTCACAAATAAACTATTGATAATGCCTGTATGAAGAGTTCCAAGTTGATAAAACGTACCTCAAAACTGGAAATCGTGTTTGGAGTTTGAGCTTGTTTCAGGCAGTGGTGATGAGCAGGTTAGCTTCCTTGAGGTCCTAGGAAGCTAATGCAATGGTTTGCTTGAGTTGAAAGTGGCTAAAATGACCTGGATAAGTCCAACTGCAATGCTCTGTTTATGGTTATGGAAGTTGATGAAGATGGAGTTACAGTTTGCAAACAGGGACAGGGATGGTCTGTATATGTGTATTAGAAGCTTTGTGGATGTTTTGCCCAAGAAACGCACGAGGGGATTTGGAAGTTGGGTTCAAAAATCAGAAATGACAAGTTTTTGTGCTTGCATGGCAATTTATGGTTTTGGGGAGTTTTAGGACTTGTTCAATCATGTATTATCTTGCAATGCACTTTTATAAATATATGGAAAAGGTTAGAGGACTTGAGGAGGTCAGAAAACAAAGATCACATGTTATGAGTTTTTGACTTGTTTTTGAAGTTATCTTGAAAAACATGATTTCAATGCAAGGTACATGCCTTGTAGGGTGGCTTGCCACTTTAAACATGTATGTTCTGAGTTTATAGAGCATGCTTGTGCAGAAAGAACAGGTGCAAAGCTCCATACAAGTTGACTTTGTGATTAAAGTCACTTTTCCAAAATGGAAGTGTGAACTTTGTTCCATTAATGGAAACTTTACTTGGACAAAGCTTGAATCAAGTGGATAATAGCTCAAAATCAAGTGTAATCTTCTGATTATGGAGAGATCTTAAGGTTTAGAGGCCTGTAAAACAATATTGTGCAGTATAGGTTTGAAATTGAATTCTTGTTCATCACAAAATGCCTTGTAATTCAAGTGATAAAACCCTAACTTCATCTCTTCGATTCTCCATACTCAAGAATGATCTCAAGAAGTTCTTGGACATTTGGGAAAGCTTGGAATATGATCTACAACCCATATTTGAATTTATTTTGAATATTCCACTTGGAACTATATGAAAAAGTGCCATGAAGTTAGGTTAAAATCCTGACCAAATTAGGGCAAAATTTCACTAAGTGTTTAGTTTCATGACCACATGTTCATAAAATTATAACTTGAGATCCAAGCATTTTTGGAAGGAGTTGTGTAAATCAAAGTTGTATATTTCATGGAGATCTACAACTTTCATGTTGGGAGTTTATCTTGAATCATCTTGTATCATGGTGAAAATTCGGCTCAAAGTTATGAAAAAATATGAAATTTCCAACACTTAGAAAAATTTCTAAGTTTAGAATTTTTGACTTTTCAAAATGAAATATTAACTTTTTGATTTTTTGATGAATAAGTTTCATATTTTGACATGTTTTGATGAATTGTGATCCTTGGCACTTGAATTTGACCAAAAAGTCAAAGTTTGACTTTTCAGTATACAATTGACTTTTGATTAGTTGACTGCAAAATTCATCTGTCAATCTAATGGACTTGCAATGTTTTGAACCATTTCATTAGGTCAAAATGATACTATTTTGGACTCTTGAGATCATTCCTTAAACCAATTGACCATTTGCTAGGTCAAAAATCAGAAATTGCCCTTTCCCAGTCAAAACCCTAATTTTGACCATTTTGCCCTTTTGGGGATTTGATCAAATTTCTTGAGGAATGGTGGTCCAAACTTGATCAAATGATACATATGACTTTAAAATATTGACGTGGATCAAAAATTATGAAGTTTTACTGTAAATTGGCCACAGTTGACTTTTTCCCCAATACAATTGATTTTTAGGTCAACTGCTCAATTAACTGAGCAAAAATGTGATTCAAGGCTTGAAACTTGGCATGATTAATCTTGGGGGTCCATGATGATCCATGAAAGTCACGTGGGACATTGGAATTTCAAAAATCCTTGTGCAAACTCAAAACCTAATTTTGGTCATCAGTGCTTGAGGAGGTGTCTTGAGCTGATCAAACCCTAGTGAAGTCTTGAGCCCAAGGAGATCTTGTGAGTAAATTCTTGATAAGTGAGAGGGCAAATTTTGGGGTACAACAGTTGTCCATGTTCAATCTTCTTAAGCCTGAAGAGTTAGATTGGCATGTTTTTCCATTCGTGACTCGAAGGTGGAAGACGATTGGACACTAGAGTGCCCAGAAATTTGCACTCGACGATGTGATAGTAGAGGGAATGGGCTTAAAGATGCCATTTGGAGAGGTAATAGAAAGTTGTTGGAGATGGGCTTGTAGATGCCATCCAAGAGTGATTGTTGAATTTTAATTTATAAGCTGAAACTGAATGAGAATCAAAATGGCATCCGTATCTGGAGCGTATTTGTACTGTATCTGGAGGCTGATTTTTGAATGAGTATTAGAATGGCGTCCGTGTCTAGAGCATATATGTACTGTATCTGGAAGTTGATAACTGAATGAGTATCAGAATGGCATCCGTGTCTGGAGCGTATCTGAACTGTATCTGAGAAGTTGAATCTGAATGAGTATCAAAATGGCGTCTGTGTCTAGAGCATATATGTACTGTATCTGGAAGTTTAGAACTGAACGAGTATCAGAATGTCATCTATGTCTGGAGCGTATCTGAACTATATCTGAGAAGTTGAATCTGAATGAGTATCAGAATGGCATCCGTGTCTGGAGCGTATATGAACTGTATTTGAGAAGTTGAATCTGAATGAGTATCAGAATGGAGTCTGTGTCTGGAGCATATATGTACTATATCTGGAAGTTGAGAACTGAATGAGTATCAGAATAGCATCTGTGTCTAGAGCGTATCTGAACTGTATCTAAGAAGTTGAATCTGAATGAGTATCAAAATGGCATTCGTGTATTGAGCGTATCTGAACTGTATCTGAGAAGTTGAATCTGAATAAGTATCAGAATGACATCCGTGTATGGAGCGTATCTGAACTGTATCTGAAAACTTTGAACAATGTCAATGGCAGCTGTTAACCTTATCCTGAAAAGGGTAAAATGTTAGCAAAAATGCAAAGTCGTGTTGTATGAAATGCATGGTATAATGCATTTGTGTTATCAATGTTTATGATATATGGATGCAATGTATGCGTATGCAAGATAATCTGCCACACTATTGTTGGATTGGGGAAAATAAATCCCTGACTGCTGCTGAGGATATGGAGTATAAGTCTTCATGTTGTGAAGTCTAAGTGTTGATGAATTTCTGCTTGAAGAAATAAACTCTGTTGTAAGGGAGATACTGTGTACTGCTTGTAAAATCCTATTGGGGAATCTTGAGAAATTTGACGAACTCTACTGGGGATTGATAACTGGAAGCTCTGTTCCGCTGGGGATTAAACTGCACACTGCGGGGGATTATGGAAATAGCATAGAGAGATTTTCCTACCTCTTAAAGCCATCAGTGATTGTCTTTCTATTTTGTTTATTTATAAATAATAATTATATTCAAATGCATATGTTCAATAATGAATCATTGGACGTTTTTGTAAACAAAACACAAGAGTAAAGAAAAAACAGATAGTTTTGTACTTTCAAAGGGATATCTTTGTATTGACTTTGAGTAGGTATTTTTTGTACAATGAGACAAACATTCTAGTAAGAGAATGTCGTCGTAAAAAATGAAAGTTTTGATATAAAGAAAAGATAGCTATGTGCAATAATCCCATGGGGTTCCCATTCTGCTATAGTCTTCGTATCTCTGAGCATCTTGTCTATTTGTTGCCTTTTCTGAAGATGATTGAATTGATTAGAACCTGAGTTTACCAGTTGAAGCCAAAGGTTGTCCGTAAGGTGATCCAACGGGACATAGTCATACGCTTTAATTCCCTAACTTTTTCCTGGACCGCCCTTTCGGGTTTTCAGTCCACCGGGAAACCCTTTTTTTCCCAAGTCGCCCTTTCTGGTTTTCAATTTGTCGGGTGTACAAATTTTTTTTGTTTTATCGCTAATTTTTGCCCGAACCTTTTTGGTCCACCGGGATGCCCTTGTTTTGCCTAGGTGTGTCAACCTAGCGGGTCTCTTATGCATAGTATCTTTTGACTATGTATGCGTTTGTCGGGTGCGGCAGGTCGTCGCCATCCATGGTGGTCAGAATCATTGCTCCACCGGAGAATATGTTTTTGATCACAAATGGTCCTTTGCATGTAGGAGTCCATTTGCCCCTGGGATCACCTTGCGGCAGTATGATACGTTTGATCACCAGATCTCCAACTTGATACACTTGTCGTCTGACCTTTTTGTTGAAAGCCTTGATCATTCGTTTTTGGTACATTTGACCATGGCAGACAGTGGTAAGCCTTTTCTCATCAATCAAGTTTAGTTGATCAAGTCGAGTCTGGATCCAATCGTCTTCATTCAACCCTGCATCCTTTATAATTCTCAGAGAGGGGATCTGGACCCAATAGGAAAGACAGCTTCCATGCCATAAACCAAAGAATAGGTTGTTGCCCTGGTTGATGTGCGAGTTGTGGTACGATACCCATAGAGAGCGAACGGTAGCATCTCATTCCATTCTTTGTATGTGACTGTCATTTTCTGTATGATATTTTTAATGTTCTTATCCGCGGCTTCGACAAACCCATTCATCTTCAGTCGTTAAGGGGAAGAATTGTGACGCTGGATCTTGAATTGTTTGCACAGAGCTGTGATCATAGTATTGTTCAGGTTCGTACCATTGTCTGTAATGATCCTCTCCGGGATACCGTGCCGACAGATGAGATTCAGCTTGATGAACCGGGCGACAACATTCTTGGTGATGGAAGCGAAAGAAGCTGCCTCCACCCACTTTGTAAAATAGTCAATGGCCACTAAGATGAAGCGGTGTCCATTGGAGGATGTTGGCTTGATTTCCCCAATCATATCAATTCCCCACATAGCAAAGGGCCAAGGAGCCGTCAAGACATTCAGAGGAACTGGAGGTACATGCACCTTGTCAGCATAAATCTGACACTTGTGGCAAGTTCGAGAGTGTTGATAGAAATCTACTTCCATGGTAGACCAGTAATAGCCTGCCCGTAGGATTTTCTTTGCCATCATATGCCGACTGGAATGGGTGACAAAAGTGCCTTCATGCAACTCAACCATGATCCTTTCAGCTTCAACCTTGTCCATGCATCGAAGTAACACAGAGTCGTGGTTGCGTTTGTAAAGAATGCCATTACTAAGGAATAATTTAGCAGAGAATCTCCTTAAGAACTTATTATCATTGATTGAAGCTCCTTCCGGATATTCTTGAGTCTCGAGATACCTCTTGACTTCGTGAAACCAAGGCTAGTCCACTACTTCTTCAGTATTGATCTCGTGACAGTGTGCTGGTTCATCCATTCGTTCAATGGTGATCTAGGGAGCCTCGTTATCCCATTTAAGTTTAAACATAGATGACATTGTGGCTAGTGCGTCTGCTAGCTGATTTTCTTCTCACGGGAAATGCTCGAAGGTAATCTTTTCAAAATGTGAGAGCAGTGTCAAAACATGTTCTTTGTAAGGGATAAGGTTAGGGTGTTTGTTGTCCCATTCCTCTTTGATCTGGCTGATAACCAAAGCTTAATCTCCAAATACATTCAAAGATTTGATCCCCAAGTATATGGTAGCTTTGAGGCGAAAGATGCACGCTTTGTATTCCGCCATGTTATTTGTACTATTGAAGCAGAGTCTTGGAGTAAATGGAGTATGACACCCTTCAGGAGATATGAGTACTGCACCAATACCATTGCCGAGTGTGTTAGATGCCCCATCAAAAACCAGGGTCCATCGGGATCCTTGTTCAGGTCCGCCATATGGCCTGAATTCTTCACAGTTGCTTACCATCATGATGTCTTCATCCAGGAATTCGAACTTCATGGACTGGTAGTCTTCCACAGCTTGGTGAGCAAGGTGATCAGCTAGTACACTGCCCTTTATTTCCTTCTGGGTAGTATACTGTATGTCATATTCTGTTAGGATCATCTTTCATCTCGCTATTCTCCCAGAGAGAGCAAGTTTCTCGAAGATGTGTTTTATTGGATCCATGTTAGATATCAACAAGGTAGTATGGGTAAGGATATACTGTCTTAGCCGGAGAGCAGCCTATGCCAGAGCGCATCAAGTTTTCTCGAGCAGTGAATATCTTGTTTCACAGTCGGTAAACTTTTTGCTCATGTAATAAATGGCGTGCTCTTTTTGGCCAGACTCGTCATACTGCCCCAGCACACACCCCATTGAATTTTCCAAAACGGTCAGATACATGATCAACGGTCTTCCCTCGACTGGTGGCATCAAAACAGGAGGCTCTTACAGGTACTCTTTGATTTTGTCAAAAGCAATTTGGTGCACATCATTCCATTTGACTACCTGATCTTTCTTCAGTAGTTTGAATATTGGTTCAGATGTAGCTGTCAGGTGAGAAATGAATCTGGCAATGTAGTTCAAGCATCCCAAGAATCCTCTGACTTCCTTCTCAGTACGAGGAGCAGGCATCTCTTGTATATCTTTCACCTTGGCAGGATCTACTTCAATACCTTTATTGCTGACGACAAAGCCTAGGAGTTTACCAGACCTTACTCCAAATGTGCACTTATTTGGGTTCAACCTCGGCTTGTACTTCTTTAGTCTTTCAAACAGTTTATGTAAATGATCAAGATGCTCTTCTTCTGTTTGAGATCTAGATATCATGTCGTCCATGTAGACCTCTGATTCATGATGTATCATGTCGTGAAATAGAGCTACCATGGCACGCTGATAGGTTGCCCCAGCATTCTTTAGTCCGAATGGCATAACCTTGTAGCAGAATATGCCCCATTGTGTGACAAAGATTGTCCATTCCATGTCCTCAGGCACCATTTTGATTTGGTTATAACCTGAGAAACCGTCCATGAAGGAAAACACTTTATGTTGTGCTTTATTATCGACTAGAATGTCAATATGGGGGAGTGGGAAATCATCCTTAGGGATTTCCCTATTCAAATCTTGGTAGTCCACGCACATTCGTACCTTGCCGTCCTTTTTGGGCACGGGAACAACATTGGCAACCCATTGCGGATAGGAGGTGACAGCCAAGAATCCAGCATTGAATTGTTTCATGACTTCTGCTTTAATATTTTCCGACATATCTGGTCGAATGGGACAGACCTTTTGTTTTACTGGTGGGAAATCCTCTTTTGTAGGTAGATGGTGTACGACAATATTTGCGTCAAGTACTGGCATGTCTTCATACGACCAGGCAAAGACCTCAACATATTCGTGTAGCAACTAAATCAGACGCTCTTTGACACTGGGTTCCATATTGGCACCCACCTTGACTTCTCTTTTCTCTTCCTCGGTACCTAGGTTGATTGTATCCACGGGTTCCTCGTGGGGCTGAATGGTCCTTTCTTCTTGTTGTAGTAATCTGGCAAGTTCCCCTGGTACTTCACAATCTTCCTCACCTTCGTCTTCGGCTTGGTAGATTAGATTTTTAGAGTTACAAAAAGCCATAGCAGAACCGTTATCCATGGGATTCCGAATGGATGTAAACCTGCAGTGTGAGTGTGTGTAAGGGTATAGCTATCTTTGAAAGAAATGAAAATGTAAAAAATAAAAACAATGAGCACAAAGTTTGTATGCAAAACGTCCATGATTCATTGATCTCATATGGAAATGAGATAATAACCCTTACAAATGGACCATTGTGCCTCGGGTAAGACACAAGGTTTTAAGAGTCTGAATTGTTTTAATATTACAGATCCAACAAAATGTAAAGACAAATTACTGTGGGATAAAAGTGATCGGGACAAAATCTCTAGCCTCCCAGTTGTTGAGCCCTCCACTGACAGTTGGGAAGATCCAATCCTCCAGGTTGCAGCCATCTTCATCATCCTCTATCGTGTTGACTTCACGATTACTAATCTTCAGGGGTGGTCCTCTAGCACGAGCGCGACGTACAGTCTTCCGGGCAACTAAAGTGAATCCCAGGCCAAACTTGTCAGATTTGTATGGGATATCTGGGAGTTGTCCCCAAATAGTGCACCCACCTTCTTCTATCACTGCCTTTGTATCCTTCAAAGATGACATCCTGAGTGGAGGCCTTATGATCTTGGGAACAGCCTTGGTCACTGCCATATCTTGCGGAACTTCTTCAAAGTGTTGGAATGGAGTTTCAATAAATTCACCATCTAACTCCACATATCTGAAGGAATTGAGATGGCTGATCATATACTCTTCTTCTCCATGAACCGTGATAATCTTCCCTTGAATCGGATACTTCAGCATTTGGTGCAACGTAGAAGTAACAGCGCCAGCATTGTGAATCCATGGTCGGCCTAGCAAGCAGGAGTATGAAGGGCGAAAATCCATTACATAAAAAGTTGAATCAAATGTTTGGGTTCCAACCTTTATGGGGATACCCACTTCCCCATGCACCATTCTTTTCGAGCCGTCAAAAGCCCTTACTACTATATTGCTTGGCTTCAATGTCAATCCCTCGCAGTCAAGCCTATCAAGAGCCTTTTTAGGAAATACATTCAGAGACGACCCGGTGTCCAACAAAACATGAGCCAAGGTTGTGCCCCTGCATTCCACTGAGACATGCAGTGCCTCATTATGCTTCCTCCCTCTCGGTGTTAAATCAGCATCCGGAAAACCTAGCCCATTATCTGCAGTCAAGCTGGCTACGCAGTCTTGGAACTGGTCAGCAGATGTTTCTTGGGGTACGTGGGCAGTTTTTAGGAATTTTACCAAGGCCTTTGCATGCGCCTCAGAACATAGTAGTAAAGTCAACATGGAAATTTTGGATGGAGTCTGCCCCAGTTGCTCAACTACATCGTAGTCTCTTCTTTTTATGATCTTTAGAATTTCCTCCATCTTTTTCCGGGAGGTCTTAGGGATAGCCAATGATTGTGCCTTCATCCGGACAGGCTCAATCAGAATACTTTTACCTCGAGCCTCGGTTGACTCGGCAGCAGGAATATCAGTAGGAGTGATAACAGGGGTTGTATCATCTTTGTCAGTTGGAGTAGTAGTAGAGATGATTGTAGGACTGGAAATAACCTTTGGAGGAGCAACAATAACATGAATTATTGTGGGTCCAGAAACTACTTTTGGAGGAGTAATTTCTGGAGAGAATATCCTTCCGCTTCAGGTAATCTTGCTAGTCCCTGCAATGTTATTGATATTGGAATCATCTTTCTCAGAACTTGAATCTTCGGCAGCTGGCCAATCTTGCTTGGTACTGTGGTAGTAGACATCCCCTCCATAATTCCATGGTACGATTTTGTCTGAAAAATACGGGACTGGTCCAGGCATTGTAATTATCAAAGGAACTACTTTTTGAACTGATGTAATTCTAATGGGTCTTTTGGTGGAGACCCTGGAAGAATTTTCGGAAATGGTCACAATGGAAACATCATTATAAGAAACAGGTGGAACAAAAGTCTTTTCGAACAAAATCTCCTAGTTATCTATTAGGCACTGAACGTCTGCTTTCAAAAAGGACAACTGGTTGGCGAGGACAAACAGAAATAACAGCTTTCATCACATCCTGGGAAAACACTGGCATTCAATAAGTTCTTTTTGATATTCAGGAGTGGGGTCATAAGTTCATCAACTGAAGTAACAAACATATCCTCTTCAATGGCGTTGGCATTATGGCCGTGTTTGGGCATAGGGGCAGAAATGACATTGGGATTTTCTGGCGCATCGAATTCAATCTCTTTGGCTTCAAGTAGGTCTTGTACTTTGTGCTTTAGAGCCCAACTGTTGTTAGTGTCATGGTCGGGACTCTCAGAATGGTATGCGCAACGGGCATTAGGATGATAGTGAGGAGAGGTTTTGTTAGGGTTCTTTGGAGCTTCTTTCAAGGTCACTAGATTGGATCTTAACAGATGTGGCAATACTTGAGATAACATCATATTAATTCTGGTAAATTTTCTGACTGGTCTTTCCATTCTTGGTTGGTTGTTTCTTTGTTTATCAGGCGCAGGTTTAGGAATCATGACAGCCCCCACCATTGGTCGGTGTTCATCCCTATCTTGATTTCTCTGAGGATACACAACAACCACCTCTTTCTTTCCGATGAATGGCTTCCTTATAGCAGCAGAGGATGCATCTTTTTGAATCTTTCCATTTTTTATCTCGGCTTCTACTCTTTCTCCGGTCAATATCAGTTCAGTAAAACCTGCCGATGAACTCCCAATTAAATGATTGAAAAAGGAACCAGCCAAGGTGCCCAAAAACATGTCTACCAACTCTCTTTCAGATAGAGGAGGTTGAACTCTTCCGGCCAAGTCTCTCCATTTTTGCGCATAGTCCTTGAAGCCTTCACTTGAAACCATGGCCATACTCTAGAGTTGAGTACGAGTAGGCGCAAGATTAGCATTGTATTGGTATTGTTTGTAAAAGGTTGCAGCAAGATCTTCCCAGTTATGAACATTGGCTCTTTCTAACTGATAAAACAAATCAAGTTAAGTTCCAGACAGACTGTCTTAGAAGAAGTGTACCCATAAATATTTGTCAGAGGTGTGGGGTTGGATCTTCCTTACATAGGACCGGAGATGCATTTTGGGGCATGAAACTCCGACATATTTGGCGAACACAGGTGTTTTGAATTTTGGAGGGATGACAATCCCCGACACTAAGCCCAACTCCTCAAAGTTCAATCAAGGCACTTTTTGGATTTCCATTGTACTCAACCGTTCTTCTATATGCTTATACTTGTCGTTGGCCGGAGGGTATTGTTCTTCAGAATAGTCTTCTTCTTCCTCTTCCTTTTCCTTTGTTGAATCAGACTGAACAACTATTTCCTTGCCTTTCCCATCTTGGTTGTCTTTCTCACCTAATGTCTTTGCAAAGTCTAAGGCCCTTCTTGTCTGCCCTTGGATTCTTCTTCCCATGTTTAGAATTTCGGTTATCTTCTTCGTCTTCTTCTTTTTTTCCTCAACCAGCAAGGTCTTCAACTCTTCTTGTCCTTTGGCCAGAGTTAAGAACAAATGTTGGAACTGTGCATTCTGAGCTTGGAGGTCCTTCACCGTTTGCTCGAGATCCATCTTACTGAAATAAACAGTAGAGAGATGAGGAGACTTGTTGCAAGAAACCTGTTTATGTTATTATGAATGATAAATACGTATGCAATGATTTCAAGGATTTTAAAGATTCAAATTTGTTTTATACAAAAAGGAAACACACATTATATTAATAAGTTAAAGCTTGAGTGCATCAATGCCTCCTTGGGAAAAACAAATACAACAACTCTAAGATAGAAAGGTAGTACGCATCCTCTTTGGGTAAATGTAGGCATTCAGAGTCTGCTCCTCATAAAGTAGCCTAGTGAGTTCCAAAACCTTCTTCTCGCTTGCATAGAATTGGGCTTCAAAAGTATCTCTCTCCCCCTTCAGTTGTATCTAATCTCTTTGTAAGTCTTCAAGAGAGGTGGGCATATCAGGACGTAGGATAGTGCATGGAACGTCTCCTTCCTTAACAGGCTCAATGATTATTGGGAGAATGGAAGGATAAGGCATCATAAGACTCTGAGCACGAGTTCGTACCCATTTGAGGTAAGGCTCAAGAGGGATGGAATTCTTATGCCCCAATGTCTTGCTATCTACCTTATTCAACATCCTCCAAGCTCGGATAAATCTCTGGCGAAGACCTTGATCGTCGTTATCGTAGTCAAATACCAAACCTTGAATCAGCATCTCGTGCGGGTCATCCCTTCGGGCGTAACCAAATTGTCTTAAAGCTAAGCATGGGTTGTAGGTGATACCTCCCCTAATACCAAGTAAAGGGACATTAGGAAATTCTCCACAATGATCTATAATAGTAACATTCTCTATGGATCGGGAACACCAATGAATGTCTAAATGTTTGAGCGTCATCAACCTTTGTGACCACCTTGAGCCTTGCTCATTCTTCAATACAAATTGGGGAAGATGCAAAATAAACCATATTGCCAAGAGAGGAATGCAACACATAAGTACACCTCTTTTCCTCATAGTGCGAGTGTGAAAAGAGTGTAGGATATCCCCTAGCAATGTAGGCACCGAGTTGCGGGATATGAAGATTTTGACGGTGTTCACATCTATGAGTTGGTCAGGGTTTGGAAACAAAACCATCCCATAGATGAGGAGAGCCACAATTTCCTCAAAAGCTTGCAGGTCCAAAGAATTCTAACAGTTTTGGGCTTTCTCAAACAAGAACTTTGCTAGGAAACCTTTGACACCACTCCTTGTTTCCCAATGAGTTGTGACATCTGATGAGTGCAAGTGTAGAGCTTGAGCAATATCTTCTGGATTTGGGTCTCTTTCCGTACCGTTGAAAGGTGGTTGATTGAGAATGGGAATTCTCAAGAGTCGGGAGAATTCTTCCAAAGTAGTCACAAGTTGATAGTCGGGAAATATGAAGCAATGGTTCAAAGGATTAAAGAACTGAAAGAGCACCTTCATCATGTCCTCATTTGTGTTGGAGGTGACCAAGTTGAGTAGGCGACCATGTCTCTCAGTGAATGGAGAGTTTTCAGGAATCCTTGAAGCTAGCTCCTTAAGTTGTGGAGGGATCCTCACAAGGTTGACTTGAATAGTTTTCCTGCGAAGAGAATCCATATCCTACAAAACAAGAACAAAGATGAATTCCAAAATCCATGAAATGGTTAGTGAATGTATATGATGTTATGATGTTCATGATGTTATGTACAAGTATGTATACACAAACAAAACAAACAAGTTCCTAGGTTTAGGCTTGCGTGGAGTTTTATAGGTAAGTACCCTCTTGAAGTTTAGTTGGCTCAACTTGTCCTAGTAATAGTAATCGGGTTCTAAGGAGCTCAATATCACTGGATTGTTTCCTTGTTCATTGTTTCAGCACAAGCCTCTTTAATGGAGACCGAAATATCCCAAGAAACCAAACCTCAATGAGTGTAGTATCGAGTATCTACCAACTTTAGACTGCACCAAAGTCGGTCATCTCACTACATCCTAAAGGCCAAGTTGGTCAAGTAAAGGTTCTAAAAGTTCATTAGTGCTTTATGACATCACTCAGCGGTCCTGTATTCTCTTTGATTAACTCAAAGGCTACCGGTACCCACAAATATGT
Source organism: Vicia faba (assembly GCA_948472305.1). NCBI lineage: Eukaryota > Viridiplantae > Streptophyta > Magnoliopsida > Fabales > Fabaceae > Vicia > Vicia faba. Next base: position 614,614,078 of record OX451735.1, on the reverse strand, counting down.
CGCACTAACGTAGCTATTGCTTAGACCATGTCGGTATACCCCGCACAGTTTCCACAATGTATTGCTACTTACCTATAATGTATCCCAAATCCGGGTAGAGGATTCAAAACCAAACAAAGAACCATAATGTAAAGCATATAAGTCAAACAATGCAAGCAAGTAAATGTGATCTAGCCCTAAGGTAACCCCACTTTTAAAATTTCCCCAGCAGAGTCGCCAGTTCTGTGATACGGTAGGAGAACTGACTTAAGGGTTTTGCGTTTGATTGTAAATGTTACGATTAGAAAGAGTCGCCACCGGCTTTTCTTTTATCCAAAAGGAAAGGTGAAAAAGCACAGGAAAGACCTTTGAGATTATTTCTTGAGTTCGGGGGGTAGATTATGAAAAGGGAAGCTATTAGTACACTTTTCATCCATGGTTTTCCATGGGCTCTTAGTTACTTGTTAGATCACTTGCTTTTTGTTTGAAATTGTGCTTTGTGTGGTTTTTGAAATTATTTTGTAAAGAGGCCATTGTTTAGGCAATCTTTGTAATGATTCTTGTTCGTAAGAATGTATACAAAGATGTTGATCTTTTAAAAAATGTTTTCAAGTTTTGTAAGATGTTTTGAAAGTATAGGTGTTTATTTTAAAAATAGCAAGGATGTTTGTTTTTGAAATGGAGCAAGTAAATAGGAGCAATCTACCTACTCAAATGTCTTTCTTGTTCATTTTCTTTTCCTTTGACATTGTTGTCTTACCATTTATTTGGTAAGCAACCCTATCTTTGGATGTAAATAGAACAGGAGTGGGTCATCGTATAACCATGATTAGAAATGTTGCAAGGTATCTTAGCATTCTTTTTTAGGGAGTAAGATCATTTATAAGACAACTTAGATAGCGTCATCGAGGGACTATGATCTTTTATTTGCTTGTTTTTGCTAAGATACCTTACATGCTTAATATGGCCATTTTGTATAAGGCAACCAAGTGGAATAATACTAGGGGTTTTTGTGTGCAAGTGCATCATTTTCATGCATGTTTTTGTCTTGAATTAGGGTTTTCTAAGTATCGGTTTTAGTCTTTCCATACAAACCCTAAATACTAGCATTGTATATAAAAGCGATAAATTGCGAAATTTAAAGTTACTACGCTATTACAACATTTGTGTGTGTGTGTGTGGGGGGGGGGGGGGGGGTATACAATTTGTAAGTGGGGATTGCAAGAATTTAAACCTAATTAGTCTATTACAACCATATTGAATTGGTATAAATATACAAGGAAATAAATAAATACAAAGTGATAAAATGAATGAATTGTACAAAAATGCAAAAAAAATGTAAAGAGAAAGTATCTTTGTTTGATTTTCATGAAAAAGGGATTTTGCCTTGACCTAATTAAATAAAGAAAATAATTAACTGAATTTGAATTTTATTAAGAAAAGATTTTAAGTGAAACCCTAATTCTATAAATTAATCAAAAGAAAATAAGGTTTAAAAAGGTATTTTTAGTATTTTTATCTTTTACAAATATTCATAGTATTATATAATATTTTTAGTCTTTTTTATATCAAAATAATGTATTTAAATGGTATGAAAAATGCAAAAGGGTACCATTGGGGCTCGAACCCAGGTCCCATAGGTTGCAGGCGCGCGCTTCTACCACTAGGGTGGCTATACATCCGTTAATACAAGTAAAACAATAAATATGTAAGGCAAAACGTATCCTGAAGACTTCATCTTCAACCTCCAGCCAGACCAACTGTAACTTGCTCATTTCTCATCAAAAATGAAAACTGTAAACATGAAACTTGTAGCAAATTTTCTCATGATTCCGGAAATGTAAAGCATTAAAACTATAGATCAAAGATAAGCAAGAATTTTAATGGCCCTAATCTGAACCCTAAAAATTTCAGAAATTTCAGTTTCAAAATTCTCTAAGCTCAAGCAAAATTAATGGAAACTAAGGACATGGTTAGCTTCAGGGAAATGATATCTACATGTTTTACTCACAAATAAACTATTGATGATGCCTGTATGAAGAGTTCCAAGTTGAGAAAACTTACCTCAAAACTGGAAATCATGTTTGGAGTTTGAGCTTGTTTCAGGCAGTGGTGATGATCAGGTTAGCTTCCTTGAGGTCCTAGGAAGCTAATGCAATGGTTTGCTTGAGTTGAGAGTGGCTAAAATTACCTAGAGAAGTCCAAATGCAATGCTCTGTTTTTTGCTATGGAAGTTGATGAAGATGGAGTTACAGTTTACAAACAGGGACAAGGATGATCTGTATATGTGTATTAGAAGCTTTGTGGATGGTTTGCCCAAGAAACGCATGAGGGGATTTGGAAGTTGGGTTCAAAAATCAGAAATGACAAGTTTTTATGCTTGCATGGAAATTTCTGGTTTTGGGGAGTTTTAGGACTTGTTCAATCGTGTGTTAGCTTGCAATGCACTTGTATAAATATATGGAAAAGGTTAGAGGACTTGAGGAGGTCAGAAAACAAAGATCACATGTTATGAGTTTTTGAATTGTTGTTTTTGAAGTTATCTTGAAAAACATGGTTTCAATGCAAGGTACATGCCTTGTAGGGTGGCTTGCCACTTTAAACATGTTTGTTCTAAGTTTATAGAGCATGCTTGTACAGAAAGAACAGGTGCAAAGCTCCATACAAGTTGACTTTGTGATTAAAGTCACTTTTCCAAAATGGAAATGTGAACTTTGTTCCATTAATGGAAAATTTACTTGGACAAAGCTTGAATCAAGTGGATAATAGCTCAAAAGCAAGTGTAATCTTATGATTATGGAGAGATCTTTAGGTTTAGAGGCCTGTAAAACAATATTGTGCAGTATAGGTTTGAAATTGAATTCTTGTTCATCACAAAATGCCTTGTAATTCAAGTGATAAAACCCTAACTTCATCTCTTCGATTCTCCATACTCAAGAATGATCTCAAGAAGTTCTTGGACATTTGGGAAAGCTTGGAATATGATCTACAACCCATATTTGAATTGATTTTGAATATTCCACTTGGAACTATATGAAAAAGTGCCATGAAGTTAGGTTAAAATCCTGACCAAATTAGGGCAAAATTTCACTAAGTGTTTAGTTTCATGACCACATGTTCATAAAATTATAACTTGAGATCCAAGAATTTTTGGAAGGAGTTGTGTAAATAAAAGTTGTAGATTTCATGGAGATATACAACTTTCATGTTGGGATTTTCTCTTGAATCATCTTGTATCATGGTGAAAATTTGGCTCAAAGTTATGAAAAAATATGAAATTTCCAACACTTAGAAAAATTTCTAATTTTAGAATTTTTTACTTTTCAAAATGAAATCTTGACTTTTTGATTTCTTGATGAATAAGTTTCATATTTTGACATGTTTTGATGAATTTTGATCCTTGGCACTTGAATTTGACCAAAAAGTCAAAGTTTGAATTTTCAATATATAGTTGACTTTTGATCAGTTGACTGCAAAATTCATTTGTCAATTCAATGGGCTTGTAATGTTTTGAACCATGTATTAGGTAAAAATGATGAAATTGGACTCTTGAGACCATTCCTTAAACCAATTTACCATTTGCTAGGTCAAAAATCATAAATTGCTCTTTCCCAATCAAAACCCTAATTTTGACCATTTTGCCCTTTTGGGGATTTGATCAAATTTCTTGAGGAATGGTGGTCCAAACTTGATCAAATGATACATATGACTTTAAAATATTGATATGGATAAAAAATTATGAAGTTTGACCGTAAATTGGCCATAGTTGACTTTTTCCCTAATACGATTTTTAGGTCAACTGGTCAATTGACTGAGCAAAAATGTGATTCAAGGCTTGAAACTTGGCATGATTAATCTTAGGGGTCCATGATGATCCATGAAAGTCACATGTGACATTGGAAGTTCAAAAATCCTTGTGCAAACTCAAACCCTAATTTTGGTCATCAGTGCTTGAGGAGGTGTCTTGAGCTGATCAAACCCTAGTGCAGTCTTGAGCCCAAGGAGATCTTGTGAGTAAATTCTTGATAAGTGAGAGGGCAAATTTTGGGGTACAACACCACCCCAGTGGTAAGGCAGCGCGCTGGTAATTAAGAGGTCATGGGTTCGAACCTCAGCGCGCTGCCTTTTGCTTTTTTTCACATTTTTGACATTTTTTTGGTTTCAGGAAAGCGCTTGGGCCTCTATCCTATGGGCCAGACTTTTTTTCTCACAATACTCCATGTTTCACTTATCAACCTCCCTGACTTATTTTTTATTTTTATTTTTATTTTACTTTTTTATCTTTTATCATTATTATTATTATTATTATTATTATTATTATTATTATTATTATTATTATTATTATTATTATTATTTTCATTAATAAAAAATCCAATAAAATATTTATATTTTATTATTTATATTTATTTAGTTTATTTTTCTTTACAAAAATAAAAGAACAAAAAACATTTTCTTTAATTAATTTCTTTTTTTTTAATACTTAGATGATAAATTTTAATTATTATTTATTTTGTAAATTAAAATCAATTTAGAATTTAGGACTTTTATTTAATTATTTTTATTTACTAATTTAATTAAATTCACCAAAACCCTAAAAAAAACTTGTTTTCTTTAAATTAAAATATTCTACTAACTTAAATTTATTTTTCTTTTTTTTAGTTGATTATTGCATTTTAATTAATTAAGTCAAAAAAACCCTTTTCATGAAAAAAAAACTAAACAAAGAATCACATTTCTTTTACATTTATATTCTTGCATTTTTATTTATTCAATTTTGTACATTTATTCATATTCAATATGTTTGTAATAATTATTTAGATTTAATTTCTTGCAATTCCTCATTTTTAATTTGTACACCCCCTCTCCTAAATCATGTAATAGCTTAGTATTTTTATTTTCCGCAATTTAAATGCTTTATAAACAAATGCTAGTAATTAGGGTTTTGTATGGAAACATTAAAACCAACAATTAGCAAACCCTAATTAAAGACAAATCAAGCATGTAAACCAATACACTTGCACACAAACACCCCTAGGGTAAATCCACTTGGTTGCCTTAAAAAAATAGTCATATTATGCATGTGAGGTATCTTAGCAAAAACAAGCAAAATACAAGATCATAGTCCCTCGATGACGCTATCTATGTTGCCTTTTAAAATTATCTTTGTCCCTAAAGAAAAATACTAAGATATCTTGCGACATTGCTAATCATGGTTATACGATGACCCACGCTCGTCCCTTTTACATCCAAAGATAGAGTTACTTACCAAATCAATGGTAAGATAACAATGTCAAAGGAAAGAGGAAATAAACATGAAATACTTTTGAGTAGTTAGAATGTTCCTAGTTACTTGCTCAATTTCAAAACAAAACATCCTGCTATTTTCAAAACAAACACCTACACTTTCAAAACATCTTTCAAACTTGAAAACATTTCAAAAGATCAAAACACTTTGTATACATTCTTACGAACGAGAATCATTACAAAGTTTGCCTAAACAAAGGCATCTTTACAAAATACTTTCAAAAAACCATACAAAAGCAAATTTTCAAACAAAAACAAGTGATCTAGCAAGTAACTAAGAGCCCATGGAAAACCATGGATGAAAAGGGTGCTAATACCTTCCCTTTTCATAATCTACCCCCCGAACTCAAGAAACAATCTCAATGGTCTTTCATGTGCTTTTTCACCTTTCCTTTTGGATAAAAGAAAAGTCGGTGGCGACTCTTGCTAACCGCAACATATGCGATCAAATACAAAACACCCAAGTCAGTTCTCCTACCGTATCACAGAACTGGCGACTCTACTGAGGAGAATTTTAAAAGTGGGGTTACCTTAGGTTAGATCACATTTACTTGATTTCATTGTTTGACTCGTATGCTTTACAATATGGTTCTTTGTTTGGGTTTGAATCCTCTACCCGGATTTGGGATACCTTATAGGTAAGTAGCAATACGTTGTGGAAACTGTGTGGGGTATATCGACATGGTCTAAGCAGTAGCTGTTAGAACAAAGTTTGAATCTACTACCCTAAGTTAAAGTTTTGATGATAACAAAATGCAAGAATATATAAATTGTATGATTCATGTAAGACATATATGCTACCTAAAAATTATATTGTGTTTTACAGAAACTCTAATAAGTATCAGCATAAGAATATCATCATCAGCATCAGAAGAGGAAATATCAACATCAGCATCAGAGGATGTTATATCAAATGCCAGAATCAGAAGATCAAAGCATGTGCTTACGCTGAAGCTTGATGAACAGATCTGCGCGTAACAATCTAAACTCTGATCAAGACCAAACAATTCATCAGCACCTAGCAGCGTCAGAATAAGCCAAAGCCAGAACACGCTTAATTGGCAACGGTACTGTGCATTCAAGATACTTTATTATCAACATCATTATTCCAGACAAATATCTTCTCAATATGGAAAGAATGTAATTGGCATTGAAACGGAATAACTGACTCCAACGTATCATTTCCAATGCTATATAAACAAGCAAGTAAGGAACGGATTAGCTAATGCTCTACAACTCTCTACACGCCTAAAGCGATTCATCTTCATCCTCATTCACAGTTTGCTAAAGCTCTCAAATTACTTACTCTATTGTTTTAGCATTCTAGTCCTTATAAGCTTAAATTATGTAGTATCACAGTTGTGATAAACAGTTTTGTAGAAAACATTCAACACACTTAAATTTCATTTATCTGTAAGAAAGTATTTCCTTGAGAAACCGGTTTGTGGTTTTGACTCAAGAAGGCTTTAGCAGTTGTTAAAGAAGTTGTAATATTCAGTTGAATATAGTGGATTAAGACCTCGTTGGAGAGAGGCGAAATCACCTTAACGGGTGGACTGGAGTAGTTTGAGATCAAACGAACCAGGATAAAAATAACGTGTTGTCTGCAATTGATTTCAAGTTTTACAATTCAACCCCCCTTCTTGTGTTTTTCACTTCTTCAATTGGCATCAGAGCGCCTGGTTCTGAGCTAAAACACTTAATCGTGTCAGTACAAGATCCAGCGTCAGAAAAACACAATTGCAGGAACATATCAACACAGCAGCAATGATAACAATGAAGATAGGGACAGATTCAGCGGCAAACCTCCAGTCTTTGATGGAGAGAATTTTGATTACTGGAAAGACATAATCGAAAGCTTATTTCTGGCACATGATGCTGATCTGTGGGACATGGTGACAGATGGATACACGCACCCAGTGAATGCAAGCGGTCAGAAAATTGACAGGAAAGCAATGTCTGATCAACAAAAGCGTGACTTCAAAAATCACCACAAGGCCAGAACCATTCTTCTCAGTGCCATCTCTTACGCTGAATATGAAAAGATATCTAACAGAGACACAGCAAAGAACATGTTTGACTAACTCAGAATGACGCATGAAGGCAACATTCAGGTCAAAGAAACTAAGGCTCTTGCGCTCATTCAGAAGTATGAGGCATTCAAAATGGAAGAAAGTGAATCCATTGAAACAATGTTCTCAAGATTCCAAATTCTGGTGGCTGGTCTCAAGGTTCTGGACAAAGGATACTCTACTGTTGATCATGTCAAGAAGATCATCAGAAGCTTGCCAAAACAGTGGAGGCCAATGGTTACAGCGCTGAAGCTAGCTAAAGATCTCAACAAAATTTCCCTGGAGGAACTTATCAGCTCCCTCAGAAGTCACGAGATAGAGCTAGAAGCTGATGAACCTCAGAAGCAAGGTAAGCCTTTAGCATTAAAATCTAACATAAAATCTGACTCTAAAGTTTTGCAGGCAGTTGAAGAAACATCTGATGGGTCCTCATCAGAAGAAGACGAACTTTCCCTCCTCTCCAGAAGAGTGAACCAACTATGGAAGCAGAGGCAAAGGAAGTTCAGGAATCCCAGAAGATCTGATCAGAATGAGTCCTCTTCCAGATACAGAAGGTCAGACTCTTCCTCTGGATACAGAAGATCTGAAGGCTCTTCAGGAAGCAGAAAGCCAAACACCAAGGACATCACTTGCTATGAATGCAACGAGCAAGGACACTATAAGAGTGACTGTCCAAAGCTTCAGAGGGAAAAGCCCAAAAAGAAGTTTGGAAGAGAAAAGAAGAAAAGTCTCATGGCTATATGGGATGACTCTAACTCGTCTGAAGCTGTCTCAGAATCAGATGATGAGAGAGCAAACATAGCTCTCATGGCCAACATATCAGAAGACAGTGAAGCTTCTGAATCAGACTCAGAATCAGACACCGAAGAGGTATTTCCTGACTTTGCAATTAATTTTACTAAGGTTGAACTTGCTGAAAGCCTTAACGAAATTCTGGAAAGGTACCAGCAGATCAGAGTTAAATTCAGAAACCTGAAAAGGAATCTTGATTCTGACTCTGACAAAACTGAGAGTCTCAAATTGGAAAATTCTGAGTTGAAAAATAAAATTTCAAAATTAGAAAATGTTTTACAAAACTCTCAGAAGGAAACAATTTCTGAAACTCCCAGCAGCGCTGATGAGATCATCAAGGAGTATGATCATAGCTTTCAGAAGTTCCTTGCTAAAAGCATAGATATAAGCAAAATGGCTTCAATGATCTATGGAGTTAGCAGAAACGGCAGAAAGGGAATAGGATACCAAGGTAAGGTACCTACACCAAAGAATGCCATGGATTTAATTATTAAACGCACTCCTCTGAATTCACACTTTGTGTTTGGCCATACACATGACATTAAATATACTAGTAGCAATTATTATGTGAAACCAAAATTCAACCAGAGTTTTGGTAAAGCTAACAAATCAGGACCCAAGAAAATATGGGTACCTAAGGATAAAATAATACATGTTGCAGATATCTTTAGCAGCAAATCAAAAACACCAGTCATGGTACCTGGACTCTGGCTGCTCACGACACATGACGGGAAGAAGGCATATGTTCCAAAGCCTGGAACTTAAGCCTGGAGGCCACGTAGGCTTTGGAGGCAATCAGAGGGGAAAGATCATTGGCTCTGGAACAGTAGGTAATAGAAATCTTCCCTCTATAAACAATGTTCTATTAGTAGATGGATTAATGCATAATATGTTATCCATAAGTCAATTAAGTGATAACGGTTATGATATAATCTTTAATCAAAAATCATGTAAAGCTGTTAGTCAGAAAGATGGGACTATCATATTTAATGGAAAGAGGAAAAACAAAATTTATAAAATCAAACTTTCTGAACTAAAAAGTCAGAATGTAAAGTGTCTTCTGTCTGTTAACAACGAGCAATGGATCTGGCACAGAAGATTGGGGCATGTTAGTATGAGAAGAATATCTCAGATTAACAAACTCAATCTGGTCAGAGGACTTCCTAATCTGAAGTTCAATTCAGATGCTCTGTGTGAAGCATGTCAGAAAGGCAAGTTTACAAAACCTTCTTTCAAATCTAAAAATGTTGTTTCTACCTCTAAGCCATTAGAACTTCTGCACATGGACTTATTTGGACCAGTTAAAATTGCTTCAGTCAGTGGCAAGAAGTATGGGTTCGTAATCGTAGATGACTATAGCAGATGGACATGGGTAAAGTTCTTAAGACACTAGGACGAGTCACACTCTGTGTTTGTCACCTTCTGTAACCAAGTTCAGAATGAAAAGGATCTTAGAATCGTTAAAGTCAGAAGTGATCATGGTGGAGAGTTTGAAAACAAAGATTTTGAGTCATTCTTTAATGACAAAGGCATTCTGCATGATTTCTCTTGTCCTAGAACTCCCCAGCAAAATGGAGTTGTAGAACGAAAGAACAGAACATTGCAAGAAATGGCCAGAACCATGATCAATGAGACAAACGTTGCTAAGATCTTCTAGGCAGAGGCAATAAACGCAGCGTGCTACATTCAGAATAGAATCTCCATAAGACCTATTCTGGAAAAGACTCCATATGAATTATGGAAGAACAGAAAGCCCAACATTTCATATTTTCACCCATTTGGATGTACTTGCTTTATGTTAAATACAAAAAATTATTTGAACAAGTTTGACTCTAAAGCACAGAAGTGTATTATGTTAGGATACTCTGAACGCTCAAGAGGGTACAGAGTATACAATACAGAAACACAGATTGTGGAAGAATCAATCAGTGTTCATTTTGATGATAAGCTTGACTCTGAAAAGTCAAAGCAGAATGAAGTTTTTGCAGGTATGGAAGTTGAATTTACAGGTTCTGAAGACAAGTCATCAGAATCTCTAAATAAAGACACTCCTTCAACATCAGAAAGAGGCACTGCTAGCAATCCAGCAACATCTGTTGACCAACCTCAGAAAAGACTACCCAGAAGCAGCTTGGATCACCCAGAAGAAACTATCTTAGGAAGAAAGGAAGATCCAATCAGAACAAGAGCCAGCTTCAGAAACTCTGAAGAATCCCTCATGGGACTTGTTTCTCTGATTGAACCTTCCTCAATTGATGAAGCACTTCTGGATAACGACTGGATTCTAGCAATGCAAGAAGAGCTGAATCAATTCACCAGAAATGATGTATGGGATCTTGTTCCCAGACCAAAAGGATTCAACGTCATTGGAACAAAATGGGTGTTCAGAAACAAGCTGAACGAACAAGGTGAAGTTATCAAAAACAAAGCACGACTGGTAGAACAAGGTTATAGTCAGCAAGAGGGGATAGACTATACAGAAACCTTTTCCCCAGTCGCCAGGAATCTATCAGACTTTTAATTTCGTTTGCTGTTAATAAAGGCATCACTCTGTATCAGATGGATGTCAAGAGTGCATTCTTAAATGGATATATAGAAGAAGAGGTTTATGTGCACCAACCCCCTGGTTTTGAAAGTACAAAAAATCCAGAATATGTTTTCAAACTAAAGAAGTCACTATATGGTCTGAAACAAGCTCCCAGAGCTTGGTATGAAAGACTAAGTAACTTTTTGTTAGAAAAAGAATTCACCAGAGGGAAGGTGGACACTACCTTATTCTCTAAGTCAGTTAAGAATGACATCTTAGTTTGTCAAATTTATGTTGACGATATTATTTTTGGATCTACTAATCCTTCTCTTGGAAGAAAATTTGCTAAGTGTATGCAGGCAGAGTTTGAGATGAGCCTCATGGAGGAACTGAAATTCTTTCTGGGAATTCAGATCAATCAAACTCCAGAGGGATCTTACATTCATCAGAGCAAATATGTCATAGAACTTCTGAAGAAATTTGATCTCTCAGAATGTAAGTCATCAAAGATTCCAATGCATCCCACGTGCATTCTGGAAAGAGAAGAGGTAAGCAAAAAGGTAGAACAGAAGGTCTACAGAGGTATGATTGGTTCTCTTCTTTATCTGACGGCTTCAAGGCCTGATATTTTATTCAGTGTATGTATTTGTGCAAGATTCCAATCAGATCCTAGAGAATCTCACTTAACAGTTGTTAAGCGAATTTTCAAGTATCTGAAAGGTACTACTAATTTGGGTTTATTTTATAAAAAATCTAGTGATTACAGCTTAGTAGATTACTGCGATGCTGACTTTGCTGGAGACAGAGTAGAGCGTAAAAGTACTTCTGGAAGCTGCCAATTTCTGGGAGAAAATCTGATCTCTTGGTCCAGCAAAAGGCAATCCACAATTGCGCTATCAACAGCAGAAGCTGAGTACATAGCAGCAGCAAGATGCAGCACACAAATGCTCTGGATGAAAAGTCAGCTTGAAGACTTCCAGATTTTTGAGAGTAACATCCCTATACTCTGTGACAATACTTCTGCCATTTGCTTAAGTAAAAATCCAATTTTGCATTCTAGGGCTAAGCATATAGAAATAAAACACCATTTCATTAGGGACTATATTAAGAAAGGAATTTTGAACTTAAAATTTATTGATACAGACCATCAATGGGCTGATATCTTCACTAAACCACTTTCTGAAGATAGGTTCAACTTCATTCTGAAACATCTCAGCATGAAGCTCTGCCCAGATTGAAAATGTTTTAAGTCTATATGTTAACCTTCAGAATTTGTTTTACTTCACTGTGAACTTCTGATCAATCTTCCTTCAGAAATTTAGACATGCAGATTGTATCAGATTCTATTCTTAAAGATCTGAGCGTTTCAGTTCAAGGATAGATGTGCTGTTCACTAAATCAAACAGGTGTCATCCAGTCATCAGCTTATTCCTGAGGCAGAACACGCATGCACGTTTCTGAGAAGGCAAAGCGCTGATTGGATGCATTGAGACACATGTCACTGGTAACCGTTCCAAATATCTTTCTCAAATCCCCCAAAATCAGCAAACATTAAATGCGTATAATCATGAGTTAATTCTCTCTCTTAAAATCGTTTACGTTTTCAAAACATCTTTTGAAACCTATTTAAACGCCTTAACATCATTCATTAATTTTTTACCGTCTCTTACAATCATCAAAATATTTATGTGTTCTTACTGTGTGTTCATCTTTTTCAAGAAAACCCTTTTTGAAGCTTTTTCTCAAAAACCCTAGTGTGAACATGGCGTCCTCTAGCATTGTTTCTGCAGGTTCCCAGTAAGATGCTTCTTCTGATCAGTACCAAATTTCCTTCAGAACTCTACTCACACCGGTGAATAACTTAGAAGTTCTGTCTGAACTGATCGTTGATTTCAACAGTTTGAAAGAAAATGGCTTCGATTTGACTGAAGAAATTAGGGCACAAGGATGGGAAAGGTACTTTGATAGGTTGGTGGTTCCAACGTTCCCTGTATTGGTCAAAGAATTCTAGATACATGCGTATTCATCAACACATCAGGTTACTTCATATGTCATGGGCAAGAAGATTGTGATTACTGAAGATCACATTGCTAGATTGATTGGATACAACGGTGGTGGAATCCACTGTATTGACATGGCAGAAAGAGCTGGAAACACTGCCATAGTTGCTAGACAGATTTTCACGCATGGGGTTCCATCCAGCAAGATCAGAGATTTGATGGATCAGCACAGAATCTGGGCAAAGATCATCTTGGGCTGCTTCAACCACAGGAAGCCCACAAGCTCTCCTGACTACATCAACATAGATCAGCAATTTATGCTCTATTTTATTGCAAAGAAGACCAAGATCAACCTTGCTCATCTTCGGTTCAATCATCTGAAGACCAGCGTCAAGGAGACGAGAGAAGAAGAAAAGACTAAAAGGGATTGGATACCCTTCGGCAGATTAATATCAGATATTCTAACTGAGAATAGGCTGATAGAACACCTGACAGAGGCACAGGAAATAAGCTCTCTGGAACCAGCTGTTGGCAAGCAGCTGAACGCCAAGAATCTGAAGAAGATGAAACTGATAGAGAATATCAGAAAGGAGCCCAGCGGAACTCCTCTTGCTGACATCACCAGCAGAAGAGTCCCTCTGAGCGACTTTCCCATATTCTCTGAGATTGACTCTAAACCAGTCACTGTTCTCAGATACTTGGACGCGTGTAAAGCTGATGGCACAGATCCTGATCTGAACATCAAAGATCTGCACCAGCAAGCACCAGAGGTTACTTTGAAGAAGACTAAGAAGAGAAAGGCTGCTTCAGAAGGACCATCCCAGCAGACCCCAAAGAAGAGAGGTAATCTGTCTTCTGTAAATGTTTTAAATTCATCTGTTGTTCCAACATTGATTCCAACCCCAGCTTCATATGAACTCCCAATTCCCATACCAACCATTGATGATACCGAACCAGAGTTTGACCCTTCTGAGTCACTAACTCTCAGGAGATCCCGCACCAAACCTCAAAATCCAAAACCCACAACATCAACAGAATCAGAACATGATAAAGTTCTTTCTGGAATTGATCAACGCTCTTCCGCTCCCCTCTCAGAAAATCCAAACACTCAACCAGAAACTGCCCATTCACCTCAACCAGAATATACACTCTCACCAATACCAGAAAATCCACAATCACCAGAACCAGAAACTTCTCCACCTCCCTCTCCACAACCAGAACTTAATCCACCTTCACCTCAACCATCATCTCCACAACCTGAGTCTCAACACTCTGAAACTCCATCACCTGAACCTCAAACCCCTGAACCTCAATCACCTGAATCCTCTGAACCACAACCCTTGGCCATTCAACTACCTTGTGGTACAACTGTAAACATACCTCAACTGCCATCCTCACCAGAAACTACCCCTCCTAATACTCCACACAGTCCAATAATCATTTCTGACTCTCCTACTCCCTCACCCAAACAAAATCCAGATGACCACATCAAGACCTTCATTGATCTAACAGTCCTTGACCGCCTTGCTGCCCTTAAATATAAAACCGCCATTCCCAAACCCAAACAACTAGATGTTGGTTCTAGCATCTTGAATTTTGAAACAGACATGCAGAATTGGATTGCTTCTCTAAAGCAGGCTTGTCCGGGAATGATTGATCCTGCTGCGTCAGACCAACTCTGGACACAATTCAGAAAGTGGGTACGCGCTGAAACCTTTAAGCTGCAAGACATAAACTATGAACAGGCTCAACAGAACTTCAGCAAGCTGTTGAAAGAAGTTGAAGGTCCAGTCATGAGTCAGCTGCTGAAGGAGGAAGTGCTCTTTCTGGATAGTGAGCCATGGTCTAAAAAGCGTCCAGCATCAACAGTTCAACCAGCAGAAGATGTGTGTCAAGAAGAAGACATTGCAGAAAGCTCTCAGAAGCACCCCGACTCTGACATCTCTCAAGCTGCCTTGGACAGGCAGACTCTTGAAGAGCTGAAGCAAAATGATCTTCGTCTGCAGGAGAGAATGGATGAAAGTGATCAAAGGATGAAAGCAAGGATGGATGTTCAGGACAACAAGATTGACTCAGTAGCCAGCATGGTGCATCAGCAGAAGGAAACCACTGATCAGATTAAGAAGATGCTTGAGGCTCTGTTCACACGCCTTCCACCTGCCCCTTAGTTTTTTTTCTCTTGATATTTTCATTGTTTTCTTTGCATATCATCTGTACTATTTTTCTGGCTCTGAACTGAATACAATCGTTTTTCTGCACTGATTCTCTTACTTCAATTATTTACTTCCTCAATTATGTGCACTTTTTGATTGCTGACAAAAAGGGGGAGAAAGACTGATATTTTTCAATAACGGTTTACTAAGACAAAAGTCTCAAACATTCTAACACTCTGATATACTTAAATGTTTTTGTTCTGCATAGCTTACAGGTACAAGAATCTGATGAACTCTAATACACTGAAGCTCTGATGTTCTGATGTTCAAATAAAGTCAATAAAGATCTGATCCTAAAGAACTCATGGAATTAAAGGGAAGTAATAAATTCAGGGGGAGTCTTTCCGATCTAAACTCTGATACCTCTTTATCCCTTATCTTCTTATCTTTGATAACTTCCTATTTAATTCTGATACAATTTATTATTTGGTTTTCTCTTATACTTTTCTCGTTAATTTTCAATTGAAAAAATCTAGTTTTTGTCATCTTCAAAAAGGGGGAGATTGTTAGAACAAAGTTTGAATCTACTACCCTAAGTTAAAGTTTTGATGATAACAAAATGCAAGAATATATAAATTGTATGATTCATGTAAGACATATATGCTACCTAAAAATTATATTGTGTTTTACAGAAACTCTGATAAGTATCAGCATAAGAATATCATCATCAGCATCAGAAGAGGAAATATCAACATCAGCATCAGAGGATGTTATATCAAATGCCAGAATCAGAAGATCAAAGCATGTGCTTACGCTGAAGCTTGATGAACAGATCTGCGCATAACAATCTAAACTCTGATCAAGACCACAACAATTCATCAGCACCTAGCAGCATCAGAATAAGCCAAAGCCAGAACACGCTTAATTGGCAACGGTATTGTGCATTCAAGATACTTTATTATCAACGGCATTATTCCAGACAAAGATCTTCTCAATATGGAAAGAATGTTATTGGCATTGAAACAGAATAACTGACTCCAACGTATCATTTCCAATGCTATATAAACAAGCAAGTGAGGAACGAATTGGCTAATGCTCTACAACTCTCTACACGCCTAAAGCGATTCATCTTCATCCTCATTCACAGTTTGCTAAAGCTCTCATATTACTTACTCTATTGTTTTAGCATTCTAGTTCTCATAAGCTTAAATTGTGTAGTATCACAGTTGTGATAAACAGTTTTGTAGAAAACATTCAACACACTTAAATTTCATTTATCTGTAAGAAAGTATTTCCTTGAGAAACCGGTTTGTGGTTTTGACTCAAGAAGGCTTTAGAAGTTGTTAAAGCAGTTGTAATATTCAGTTGAATATAGTGGATTAAGACCTCGTTGGAGAGAGGCGAAATCACCTTGACGGGTGGACTGGAGTAGTTTGAGATCAAACAAACCAGGACAAAAATAACGTGTTGCCTGCAATTGATTTCAAGTTTTACAATTCAACCCCCCTTCTTGTGTTTTTCACTTCTTCAATAGCTACGTTAGTGTGACATATTTGTGGGTACCGGTAGCCCTTGAGTAGTCAAGGAGAATACGGGGCTGCTGAGTGTTGTCATGAAGCACTAACTAACTTCTAGAACATTTACTTGACCAACTTGTCCATTAGGACGTAGTGGGATAACCGGCTTTGGTGCAGTCCGAAGTTGGTAGATACTCGATACTACACTCATTGAGGTTTGGTTTTTTGGGATGTTTCGGTCGCCATTGAAGAGGCTTGCGCTGAAACAATGCCTATGGAAACAAACCAGTGATATTGAGCTCCTTAGAACCCGGTTACTATTGCTAGGACAGGTTTGAGCCAACTAAACTTCAAGAGGGTACTTACCTATGAGACTCCATGCAAGCCTAGACCTAAGGACTTGTTTTTTTTGTTTGTATATATTTACTTGTACATAACATCATAAACATCATAACATCATACTTATATTCACTAACCATTTCAAGGATCTTGGGATTTATCTTTGTTCTGTTTTATAGGATATGATTTTATTCGCAGGAAAACCATTCAAGTTAATCTTGTAAGGATCCCTCCTCAACTTAAAGAGCTAGCATCAAGGATTCCTGAAAACTATCCATTTACCGAGAGACATGGTCGCCTACTAAACTTGGTTACCTCCAACACTAATGAGGACATGATAAAGGTGCTCTTCCAGTTCTTTGATCCTCTACACCATTGCTTCATATTTTCCGATTATCAACTGGTGCCAAGTTTGGAAGAATTCTCCCAACTCTTGAGGATTCCCATTCTAAATCAACTACCTTTCAATGGTACGGAAAGAGATCCAAAGCCAGAAGATATTTCTCAAGCCTTACACTTGCAACCATATGATATCACAACTAATTGGGAAAAAAGGAGTGGTGTCAAAGGTTTCTTAGAAAAGTTCTTGTTTGAGAAAGCCCAAAATTTTTGTAACTCCTTAGAATTTCAAGCTTTTGAGGAAATTGTGGCTCTCTTCATCTATGGGATGGTTTTGTTTCCAAATTCTTACCAACTCATAGATGTGAACACCGTCAAAATCTTCATGTCTCGTAACCCAGTGCCTACTTTGTTAGGGGACATCCTACATTCTTTTCACACTCGCATTATGAGGAAAAGAGGTATCCTTATATGTTGTACTCCTCTTTTGGCAAGATGGTTTATTTTGCATATTCCCCAATCAGTATTGAAGTACGAGCAACGTTCATGGTGGTCACATAGGTTGATGAAGCTCAAACATTCAGGCATTCATTGGTGTTCCCGATCTATAGAGAATGTTACATTCGTCGACCATTGTGGAGAATTTCCTAATGTCCCCTTACTTGGAATTAGAGGAGGTATCACCTGCAACCCCTGTTTAGCCTTAAGACAGTTTGGTTACGCCCGAAGGGATGGCCCACATGAGATGCTTATTCAAGGTTTGGTATTTTACTACGAGAACGAAGATCAAGGTCACCACCAGAGGTTTATCCGAGCTTGGAGGATGTTGAACAAGGTAGATACAAGACATTGGGGCATAAGAATTCCATCCCTCTTGAGCCTTACCTAAAATTGGTACGAGCTCGTGCTCAAAGTCTTATAATGCCTTACCCCTCTATTCTCCCGGTTATCATAGAGCCTGTTGTGGAAGGAGATGTTCCCTACACCATCCTACATCCTGATATGCCCACCTCTCATGAAGACTTACAAAGGGATTGGATAAAGCTTAAGGGGGAACGAGACACTTTTGAGGCCCAATTTTACGCCAGCGAGAAGAAGGTTTTGGAACTCACTAAGCAACTTCATGAGGAGCGGAGCCTGAACGCCTACATTCCACCAAAGAGGATGCGTACAACTTTTTATCTTAGAGTTTTTATATTTCTTTGTAAGTCCAAAAGAGGCATGATATACTCAAACTTTGATTTATTAATATAACGTGTGTTCCTTTTTGGTCTAAAGAAAATTTAAATCTCTAATTTCCTTGAAATCATTGCATATGCATCTACCATTCATCATAACATAAGCAGGTTTCTTACAACAAGTCTCCTCATCTTTATACTATTTATTTCAGTAAGATGGATCTCGAGCAGACAGTAAAAGACCTTCAGGCATAGAATGCTCAGTTTCAACAGATGTTCTTGACTCTAGCCAAAGGACAAGAGGATTTGAAAACTTTGTTGATTGAAGAATAGAAGAAGAAAGCAAAGAAAGCAATCGGTGTTCTGAATCTAGGAAGAAGGTTCCCAGGGGCAGCCAGAAAGATTTTAGACTTCGTAACATCATCTGGTGAAAAAGACAATCAAGAAGGGAAAGGCAAGGAAGCAACTGCCCAGCCATAATCTGAAGTGGAAGAAGAAGAAGAAGACTACTCTGAAGAACATTATCCCCCGGCCGACGACAAATATAAACATCTGGAAGAACGTCTAAGTGCAATGGAAATTCAGAAAGTACCCGGGTTGGACTTTGAAGAGTTGGGTTTGGTGTTTGGGATTGTTATTCCACCAAAATTTAAGGCACCAGTATTTGCTTAGTACGATGGGGTTTCGTGTCCCAAGATGCATCTCCGATCTTACGTGAGGAAGATACAGCCTCACAATGCTGACAGAGATTTGTGGGTCCACTTCTTTCAAGACAGTCTATCTGGGACTCAGCTAGATTGGTTCTATAAACTAGAGAGGGCCAATATCCATAACTGGGAGGACCTTGCCGCTGCTTTTTATAAACAATATCAGTACAACACAGATCTTGCTCTCACCCGTACTCAACTCCAGAGTATGGCTATGGTTTCAAGTGAAGGTTTCAAAGACTACGCACAGAAATGGAGGGACTTAGCAGGAAGAGTCCAACCTCCCCTGTCTGAAAGGGAACTAGTGGGTATGTTTCTAGGGACCTTGTCTGGTCCATTTTTCAATCATCTAATTGGAAGCTCTTCAGCAGGCTTTACTGAATTAATCTTGACCAGAGAAAGAGTGGAAGCTGGGATTAAGAGTGGGAAAATTCAAAAAGACGCATCCTCCAGCGCCGCGAGAAAACCATTTATTGGGAAGAAAGAAGTTGGCATTGTATATCCTCACAGGAATCAAGATAGAACTAAATGTCATCCAATGGTGGGGGTTGTCATGATCCCTAAGCCTGCACCTACTCAACAAATGAGCAATCAGCCTAGAACAGAAAGACCGGTAAGATAGTTTACCCGGATAAATATGACACTATCTCAAGTCCTGCCACATTTATTGAGATCCAATCTGGTAACTTTGAGAGAAGCTCTGAAGAATCCCAACACAACCTCTCCTCACTACCATCCTAATGCTCGTTGTGCTTACCATTCAGAAAGTCCAGGCCATGATACCAACAATTGTTGGGCTTTGAAAAACAAGGTGCAAGACCTTCTTGAAGCAAAAGAAATTGAATTTGATGCTCCTGAGATCCCAAATGTTATCACCGCTCTTATGCACAAGCATGTCCATGATGTTAACGCTGTTGAAGATGATATGTTTGTTACTGTTGTTGATGAACTTGTTACTCCTCTCCTGAATGTCAAGAGTAACCTGTTAAGAGCCAGTTTATTTCCGGGTTGTGACGAAAACTGCCACTTCTGTTTATCCCTACCAACTGGTTATCATTTATTGAAAGTAGATGTCCAATGCCTAATGGATGACAAAGAGATTTTGTTTGAAAAGACTCTCGTTCCACCCATTACTTACAATGATGTTTCAATGGTAACCATTTTCGCCAATCCTTCCAGGGTCTCCACCAAAAGACCCGTTAGGATTACATCAGTTCCTAAAGTAGCTCCACTGATAATTACTATGCCAGGACCAATCTCGTACTCATCAGATAAAATTGTCCCATGAAATTATGGGGGCGACGTCTACTATCACGGTGTCAAGCAAGATTGGCTGGCTGATGAAGACTCAATTTTTGAGAAGGCTGACCCCGACATCAGCAACATTATGGGAACCAGCAAGATAACCTGAAGTGGCAGAGTATTCTCTCCCGAGATTGCTCCTCCGAAAACTATTATCGGTCATGTGATCATCCCTTCTTCTATTCCTGTTGACACTACTACTACAATCCCTATGGTTACCCCTACTAACACCCCTACCACCGAGTCAACTAAGACTCGAGGCAAAGGCATTCTGGTTAAGCTTGTCCGGATGAAGGCGCAATAAGTATCTATCCCTGAGGCCTCCCAAAAGGAGATGGAAGAAATTCTGAAAATTATAAATAGAAGCGACTACAACGTAGTCGAACAGCTAGGGCAGACTCCGTCAAATATTTCCATGTTGGCTTTATTGTTATGCTCTGAGGCTCATGCGAAGGCCTTGGTGAAATTTCTTAAAACTGCCCATGTACCACAAGAAACCTCTGCTGATCAATTTCAAGATTGTGTGGCCAGTTTGACCGCTGACAATGGTTTAGGCTTTTCTGATGCTGACTTGACACCTAGGGGGAGGAAGCATAACGAGGCATTGCATGTCTCTGTCGAATGCAGGGGAACTACTTTGGCCCATGTTTTGGTTGATATCGGTTCGTCTTTGAATGTGTTGCCTAAGAAGGCTCTTGATAGACTCGACTGTGAATGTTTGACCCTAAAACCCAGCAACATAGTAGTAAGGGCCTTCGACGGTTCAAAGAGAATGGTGCATGGGGAGGTGGACATCCCCATAAAAGTTGGAACTCAAACCTTTGATTCAACTTTTTAAGTGATGGACATTCGCCCTTCCTATTCCTGCTTATTGGGCCGACCATGGATTCACAACGTCGGTGCTGTCACGTCTACATTACATCAGATGCTGAAATACCCGGCCAAGGGGAAAATCATTATTTTCCATGGAGAAGAGGGATATATGGCCAGTCACTTAAACTCCTTCAGATACGTGGAATTGGATGGTGAATTAATTAAAACTCAGTTTCAGCATTTCGAGGAAGTCCCACAAACCGTGGCAGTAACCAAGGCTGTTTCCCAAGTCCCAAAGATTATAAGACCTCCGCTAAAGATGTCTTCTCTGAAAGATGCCAAGGCAGTGATCAAATAAGGTGGGTGTACTATTTGGGCCAACTCTCATATATCCCTTACAAATATGACAAATTTGGTTTGGGTTTCACTTCGGGAGCCCAGAAAGTTGTACGCCGTGCTCGTGCCAGGGGACCAACTTTGAAGATAAACAACCACAGAGTCAACGCAGTGGGGGATGATGATGAGGATAGCTACAACCTGGAGGAATGGATTTTCCCAACTGTCAATGGAGGACTCAGCAACTAAGAAGCTAAATATTTTGTCCCAATTACTTTTATCCAATAGTAATTATCTTTAAATTTTTGTCGGACCTGTAATAATTAAACAATTCAGACTTTTAAAACCTTTTGTCTTACCTGAGGCACAACGGTCCATTTGTAAGGGTTGTTACCTCATTTTCATATGTCATCAATGAATCATGGACGTTTTTGCATACAAACTTTGTGCTCTTTGTCTTTATTTTTCTACATTTTTATTTCTTTCAAAGATAGATATACTCTTACACACACTCACATTCAAAATGCAGATCTACATCCATTCGGGATCCCGTGGGTAACAATTATGCTATGGCCTTTTGTGACTTTGAAAATCTAATCTACCAAGCCGAAGACGAAGGCGAGGAAGATTGTGAAGTGCCAGGGGAACTTTCCAGGTTACTACAACAAGAAGAAAGGACCATACAGCCCAACGAAGAGCCAGTGGACACAGTTAACCTAGGTACCGAAGAGGACAAGAAAGAAGTCAATATGGGTGCCAATCTGGAACCCAGTGTCAAGAAGCGTCTAACTCAGTTGCTACATGATTATGTTGAGTTCTTCGCCTGGTCGTACGAAGACATGCCAGGACTTGATGATGATATCATGGTACATTGTCTACCAACAAAAGAAGACTGCCCTCCAGTAAAACAGAAAGTCAGTCGCATGCGACCAGACATGTCAGAGAAGATCAAGGCTGAAGTCATGAAAAAATTCAACGTTGGTTTCTTAGCTGTTACCTCCTATCCATAATGGGTTGCCAATGTTGTTCCATTGCCTAAAAAGGACAGCAAAGTACGTATGTGTGTGGACTACAGAGATTTGAATAGGGAAATCCCTAAGGATGATTTCCCACTCCCCCATATCTATATTTTGGTTGACAACTCTGCACAACATTAAGTGTTATCATTTATGGACGGTTTCTCAGGCTACAATCAAATTAAAATGGCCCCTGAGGACATGGAGAAAACAACCTTCGTCACACAGTGGGGCATATTATGTTACAAGGTTATTCCATTCGGGTTAAAGAACGTTGAGGCAACCTATCAGCGTGCCATGGTATCTCTATTTCACGACATGATACATCACAAAATAGAGGTCTATGTGGACAACATGATAGCCAAATCTCAAACTGAAGAGGAACATCTTGACCATTTACATAAACTATTTGAGAAGTTAAAGAAATATAAGTTGAGGTTGAACCCGAATAAATGCATTTGGGGTGAGGTCCGGTAAACTCCTAGGCTTCGTCGTCAGCAGTAAAGGTATCGAAGTAGACCCTTCCAAGGTGAAAGCAATACAAGAAATGCCTACTCCTCGTATCGAGAAGGAAGTCAGAGGATTCTTGGGACGACTAAACTACATTGCCAGATTCATTTCTCACTTGACCGCTACTTGTGAACCAATCTTCAAGTTACTGAAGAAAGATCAAGTAGTCAAATGGAATGATGAATGCCAATTTGCCTTCGACAAGATCAAAGAGTACCTACAAGAGCCTCCTATTTTGATGTCTCCAGTCGAAGGAAGACCCTTGATCATGTATCTAACTGTTTTAGAAAATTCAATGGGGTGCATGCTGGGGAAGCATGATGAGTATGGCCGAAAAGATCATGCTATTTACTACTTGAGCAAAAAGTTTACCGACTGTGAAACAAGATATTCACTTCTCGAGAAAACTTGATGTGCTCTGGCATGGGCTGCTCGCCGGCTAGGACAGTATATGTTGATCCATACTACCTTATTGATATCCAAGATGGATCTAATAAAATACATATTCGAGAAGCCTGCCCTCTCTGGGAGAATAGCAAGATGGCAGATGATCCTGATGGAATATGACATTCAGTACACTACCCAAAAAGCAATAAAAGGCAGTGTATTAGCCGATCACCTTGCTCATCAAGCTGTGGATGACTATCAGCCCATGAAGTTCGATTTCTCGGATGAAGACATCATGACGATAAACAATTCTGAAGCATTCAGACCATATGACGGACCTGGACAAGGATCCCGATGGACCCTGGTTTTTGACGGAGCCTCAAACGCACTCGACAATGGTATAGGTGATGTAATCATATCCCCTGAAGGATGTCACACTCCCTTCACCGCAAGACTTTTCTTCAACTATACAAATAACATGGAAGAGTATGAAGCGTGTATTTTTGGTCTCAAAGCTGCCATAGATTTAAGAATCAAGTCTTTAAGTGTATTTGGAGATTCCGCCTTGGTCATCAGTCAGATCAAAGGAGAATGGGATACGAAATACCATAAACTCATCCCTTACAAAGAACATGTGTTGACATTAATCCCACATTTTGAGGAGATTACCTTCGAGCATTTCCCGCGAGAAGAAAATCAATTAGCGGATGTGCTAGCCACAATGTCATCCATGTTTAAACTCAAGTGGGGTAACGAGGCTCCCCAGATCACCATTGAACGGATGGATGAACCGGCTTACTGTCACGAGATCGATACTGAAGAAGTAGTGGACCAGCCTTGGTTCCATGAAGTCAAGAGATATCTCGAGGCTCAAGAGTATCTGAAAGGAGCTTCAGTCAATGATAAGAAGTTCTTAAGGAGATTCTCTGCTAAGTTCTTCATCAGTAATGGCATCCTCTACAAACGCAACCACGACTCTGTATTGCTTCGTTGCATAGACAAGGTTGAGGCAGAAAAGATCATGGTTGATCTACATGAAGGCACTTTTGGCACCCATTCCAGTGGGCATACGATGGCTAAGAAGATCCTGCGGGCAGGGTATTACTGGTCTACCATGGAAGCAAATTGCTATCAACATTCACGAACCTGTCATAAGTGTCAGATCTATGCTGACAAAGTGCATGTACCTCGAGTTCCTCTGAATGTCCCGACTGCTCCCTAGCTATTCGCAATGTGGGGCATCAATATGATTGGATAAATCAAACCTACAGCTTTTAATGGACACCGCTTCATATTGGTGGCCATTGACTATTTCAAAGTGGGTTGAGGCAACTTCTTTCGCTTTTGTAATCAAGAATGTTATGGCCCGATTCATCAAATAGGATCTCATCTGTCGGTATGGTATCCCAGAGAGAATCATCACATACAATGGTACGAATATCAACAATACTAGGATCACCGTACTATGCGTGCAATTCAAGATCCAGCACCATAATTCTTCCCCTTACCGGCCAGAGATGAATGGCATTGTCGAAGCTGCAAATAAGAACATCAAAAAGATCATACAAAAAATGACAGTAACCTACAAGGACTGACATGAGATGCTACCATTATCTCTCCACGGTTACCGTACCACGGCGTACACATCAACCGGGGCAACACCTTACTCTCTGGTATATGGCATGGAGGTTGTCTTGCTTATTAAGGTCCAGATCCCTTATCTAAGAATCATGAAGGATGCAGGGCTGAATGAAGATGATTGGATCCAAACTCGACTTTACCAGTTGAACCTAATTGATGAGAAGAGGCTTACGACTGTCTGTCACAGCCAGATATACCAAAAATGTATGATCAAAGCCTTTAACAAAAAGGTCAGACGTCAGGTATATCAGGTTGGTGACTTGGTAATCAAGCGTATCATATTAACACAAGGTGATCCCAGGGGAAAATGAACTCCTACATATGAAGGACCGTTTGTGATCAAAAGCATATTCTCTGGTGGAGCAATGATCTTAACCACTATGGATGGCGACGACCTACCACACCCTGTAAATGCGGACATAGTCAAAAGATACTACGCATAAGAGACCCGCTAGGTTGACACACCAAGGAAAAACAAGGGCATCCCGGAGAACCAAAAAGGTTCGGGCAAAAATTAGGGATAAAACAAAAAAAATATGTACACCCGGCAAGTTGAAAACCCGAAAGGGCGACTTGGGAAAAAAGGGGTATCCCGGTGGACTGAAAATCCGAAAGGGCGGTCCAGGCAAAAGTTAGGGAATTAAAGCGTTTGACTATGTCCCGTTGGATCACCTTACAGACAACCTTTAGCTTAGACTGACAAACTCAGCGGTTCTGATCAATCTAATCAACTCCGGACAAGGCAGCAAGTGGACAAGACGCTCAGAGACACGAAGGCTATAGCAAAATGGGAACCCCATGGGATTATTGCACATAGCTATCTTTTCTTTGTATCAACTTTTCATTTTTCTACGACGGAATTCTCTTACTAGGATGCTAGTCTCATTGTACAAAAATACTTATTCAAGTTAATACAAAGATATCTCTTTGAAAGTGAAAAACTATCTGTTTTTCTTTTTCCGTGCTTTGTTTACAAAAATGTCCAATGATTTATTTTTGAACATATGCATTTGAACGTAACTACTGTCTACAAATGAACAAAAAGGAACAGAAAATAGAAAGACAATCACTAATGGCTTTAAGAAATAGGATAATATCTTTATACTATAAAATCCCCCACAGTGTGCAGTTAATGATATCAAGCTCTCTCACATCCCCGGCGGAACAAAACTTCCAGTTATCACTCCCCAGTAAAACTCGCCCATTTTCTCAGGATTCTCCAACAGGATTTCACAAGCAATACACGGCGTTTCCCTTACAACATAGTTTATTTCTATGACAAATAGAAGCTCATCAACTCATCACACTTTAAAACATGAAGACTTACATTTCATATCCCCAGAAGCAGTCAGGGATTTATTTTCCCTAATCCAATAGTATTACAGCAACATAGCTTACATACCCATACATCACATCCATGCGTCATAAACATCTATGACACGAATGCATACAACATAATTTAATTTATTTGTTAGAACATCATTCTACAATGCATTTCATACATCATGACATTGCATACAACTAATCTTTTATCTCTTCAGGAAAGATCAGTCAGCAGGTGGCTGTGATACGGTGGGAGAGAACTGATTGTTTTTTGGAATGCTGGTTCGCGTTTTGCGTTTGTTTTTGCAAAATGTCGCGGTAAGCAAGAGTCGCCACCGTCTTTTATTTTATCCAACAAGGAAAGGAAAAAAGCACAGAAAAATTCCTTTTTTGAGATGTTTCTCGGGTTCGGGGGGTAGATTATAGAAAGGGAAGGTGTTAGCACCCTTTCTATCCGTGGTTATCCACGGGCTCTTAGGTACTTGCTCAAAGTGTTTTCAAAAATTGCTTTTCTTTGTGTTTGTGGGTTTGAAAGAGTCTTTGTTTGAAAAGGAGTGTAAGTGTGAAAATTTATTTTGTTTTGAAAGAGCAAGTACTTAAGAACCATCTACCTACTCGAAAAAGGAATCGTTCTATGCTATCTTCCTTTAGACAATTCTATCCTACTATTTATGAGTAGGTAGCGTCGTCGTTGGAGTTTAAGGGTCAATTCGATTTTAGGGACGTGCGGTCACTAAAGCAATGTTAAGACGCTGTGATCGGTGGATCTGGAACTGACTGTTTTAAAGCTGGTTCGCGAAATGTCGCGGTAAGCAAGAGTCGCCACCGTCTTTTATTTTCTCCAAATGGAAAGGACAAAAGCACAGAAAAATTCCTTAAAAGAGATTGCTCTCGGTTCGGGAGGTAGATTATAGAAAGGGAAGGTGTTAGCACCCTTTCTATCCATGGTTATCCATGGGCTCTTAGATACTTGCTCAATGTGTTTTCAAAATGTTTGCTTGCTTTTCAATTGTGGGTTTCAAAAATATTCTTTGAAAAGTTTCAATTCAACTCGTACGTCAGAGTGTTTGAAAAGTTTGTTTTGAAAGTTTTTGAAAGTGTGTCGGTGTGAAAAGATGTTTTGATTTGTTTGAAATTAGAGCAAGTACCCTTGAGAACCTACCTACCCTAAGGAATTCGTCTGTGTAAATGTTCTTTAAAGTAGTGCCATCCCACCATTGAGAGGTAGGTAGCACCACCGTTGGAGGCGTTCGGGTCAATTCGAGTTTTAGGGACGTGGTGGTCACCAGAGCAACAGTAGGACACCTTAGAAGCTACCCTTATGCCATTGATCCTTTATTTTCCGAGGCAACCGTTTCGAGGCAACTGGATCATGTCATGGACATAAGGACTTACTAAAACGTCCTATACTCGACGACCACCTTTCGAAAGGCAACAGTGAGGCGTACCCTAGGGGTGGTGTGTGCGAATTGTGTGTCATTTTCAGTTTATTGTTTGTCTTGTCATGCATTGGTGATCTAACGATTCGATTTTATTTTTGGGCATTCATTCTTTCATGTTATTGTTTAACAGTTAAATGTGCGGGAATTTAAAGTGCGGAAAAGATAAAAGTCCTACGCTATTACAAAGGCGAGGGTCTACAACGCCAAATTAATCCAGACCCGTTTTAAAATAAATTGCAGAAAAGAAAGGTCTAATAGCTATTACATGGCTTTGGTACAAGTACATTATATTCACAAAAGAAATAAATGAAACGCGCGAAAAAGAAAATAATCAAATGCGAGGGCGTTGGACCCTTGAAAGGAATTAAGTTATCTGAAATTAAAATTAAATGAAAAATGGTATTTTTGTGTTTTTTAAGATTTAAAAGAAAAAAAGAAAAATTAATTAAAATTAAAATCCTAGTTCTAATGTTTTTTAAGTTTATTATGAAAAATATTGACTTTTAACCTAATTTAACTCTAAATTAATTTATGTACAATTTTTAATTTATGGAAAATAAATAAATAAATAATAATATTGTGAGAAAAAAGGAATAATTAAAAAAAGATATAAAAAATTAATAATTAACCTAATTCTACATTTTTTGGATTTTTATTATGAAAAAGAATTAAAATTAAAACCTAATTAAACTAAATGATTTACATTTTAATTTATTTATAAAAGTAATCAAAGTTAATTATATTTTTTGTCCTTTCTGTATTTTTAATGTTTTTATATTTTTGTAAGAATTAATTAAGTCAGAAAATAAAATACACAAGTAAATTTAAAAATAATAGAATATAAAGAAAATTAGAAAAAAGAAAAAAAGATAGAACCAGGGGGGTGTTCTGTCCCATTGTGGAGGTATTGATTTGAAAAGCCTGGCCCATTTGCTTGAATTTTGTTGACCTTTCCAATCATATGCACGCCTGTTGACTTGTCCTCATGGTATTCCCTAGCACACAACCCTTGATCTGATCATTGTGGACGCGCGTATGGTTGATTTTTGAGTGTGCATGGTGAGTATCAATGTTATGCTGCATGGGAACTCAAGTGAAAAAATAATATGAGAAATGTGTGAGACCTGGGGTTTGAACCCAGGTCATGAGAGTCCCTAGCGCGCGTCCCTGCCAGCTGAGCCACTTTGATTTCAATTAATATATAATAGTCAATAAACAATATAAAAGAAAAAGGTTAGTGCTTTTTAAAACGCGTGCAAATTCAAACTCCTCCAATCCACTTGTGCCACGCCATCATCTCTTTCATTTTCCTGAAACACAAAGAAAAAAGGCAACGGTTTTGAAACGTAGCATTAGGCAGTCTTCCAAGAAATAGCGAATAGGCCTGTGTATCTCATAAATTTGTCGCGACCATATCTTCTTCTTCGTCTCTAAACACTGAGTTCAACCATGGTGGTCATGGGCCATAATTTTTCCTCTATGCAAAATCCCTAATTTAAGAAAACTGTAACCCTAGGATTCGAAAATGGTGGATTAGCGTATGATTAACAAAAATGAAATTAAACACCATGAATAGTTTGGAAACTTCACATGGAACAAGAATATACTATTGAAATGCAATGAAGATGCTTAAAATGGAGAATACGATTTCAAATATTTTGCTGTACAGTTTGAGTTGTCACCACTGTTTCGTCGCGTTTTGATTGATGTTAGGAAGTGGAATGCGTTCAGAAATGCCTCAGGATGCTCATGGACCAAGAATTAAGGCTTGAAAGATCCTTTTGTAGTGATTTCAGAATTGTCTTTTTTATGTCAAAATTTCAAAATGTCCATTGGCTTTTCAGCGCATCATATGGTCTCTTATGGTTAGGGTTTGACTCAATGATCATCATGGAATAGACTTGGCTTGCTATTTGACCTTAATCCATGCTTAGGAGGGAATTAGTCCTAGGGTTCTTTCCATTAACCATTTTTCCTCTTTTTTAGCCAAAACCTATACCTAGTGTGCAAATGAACCCTAGCCTGATTTCTTGAGTTGGTTCATGATACATAGGAATTGTCCAAGTTCACATGACACTATTCCATTGGTTTTTAAATTTTATTTGAATTTTCAAAGAATTAAAATGAATTAAATCATCAAAAATTAAATAAAATAAAAAAATCAATATTTGGTCTTGAAACTAATCATGGGCCACGTGTGTGGCATGACAAGGATGGACCAAGTGGAAAAAATGGGGCCCTTTTGTCAAAAATTGGATTTTCAAGGATAGTTGACTTTGGCCATTTCACAAAAATTTCCCAACTTCTACAAGGCATAACTTGCTCAATTTTTAAGCTTTTCACATGTTCTTGGACATTTTGGAAAGGTCTTTGAGTCCTTTAACCAATGCCTTTGGTCCCATGTCATTTTGATTTACCAATCTCAAG
The DNA here is from genome assembly GCA_948472305.1 of Vicia faba. Lineage (NCBI taxonomy): Eukaryota > Viridiplantae > Streptophyta > Magnoliopsida > Fabales > Fabaceae > Vicia > Vicia faba. The sequence continues at coordinate 614,583,974 of OX451735.1, read as the reverse complement.
TTATGGCCTTTGACTTAAAGTCCCTTTTTGTTGACTTTTGAAAATGACCTGTAATGTTGAAATTGATAACTTTTTGTGAGAGCATTTCTTGGACTTGAAATATGAAGATGAGTTGTAGGAAATGTCTTTCTCTTAAAAATGAGCTTTGGATGGAATTTTTCTGATAATCCATGTGAAAGTTATGCCCTGGTCAACTTCAGTTGACTTTTTCAGCTGTCCAAATATAGCAACTTTTGCATCTTTGATGATTTCTGAGCCAAACTTTGAGAATCATGATCAAGCATTGATCAAATGATGTTTGTGGCTTCAAAATGATATGTTGACCAAAAATTTGAACTTTTGACTGCCAAATGACCATTTTGCCCCTACAGTTGACTGTAGTGCAATTTAGGGTTTTGACTGTGCAATCTTGAGCTGAATGCCTTGAAACTTGATATGAGGATGCTTGACCATGTTTGTAAGCATATGAGACTTGATTGAGCCTTTGAACACTTCCTTTTCTTGATCAGACTCAAAACCCTAATTTTGACTGTATGGGAGACTGTTGCACTGCACACCCTTGGGGAATTTTGTGACTTTGACTTGACAAATCTTGATGAATATGGGAGGGCAAATTTTGGGGTATAACAGTTGCCCCTGTTCAATCTTCTTAGACCCGAGGATGCAGATTGGCGGACGTGCCTTTCGTAATCCGAGGGTAGAAGATGATTGGACACTAGAGTGCCCGGAAATTTGCGCTCACATGTTAGCAATGATGGGAATGGGCTTATAGATGCCATCTGGATGTTTGATTGCGTAAGATATTCCTTAGCGAGAACCTGCATACCTGCAAAAGAGAAAATGAGTACCTGACACGTTGCAGGAGCTGATTTTAGATGCTTGGTATAGATATGTCCTGACAAGTTACAGGAGCTGAGTCTGGAGCTTCAAACGGCGACGAAAGAACCAGGGATGATTACTTCCTTAGCATGAATGATAAGAGAGCCTTAGGAGACTTTAACTTCAACAACGCTCGTTGAGAAAAATCTGGGGTGTCTTCTACTGGGATAAGAATCAGGGAGATCTTAGGGTCGATCTGACTGAACCAGAGAAGGCCTTTGACTGGATAAGTAATCAGGAAAATCTTGGGACGATTTAACTGAACCGGTCTAGGTCTTGAAATGTCTTCCACTGGATAAGCAATCAGGAAAATCTTGGGACGATTTAACTGAACCAGAGAAGGCCTTTGACTGGATAAGCAATCAGGAAAATCTTGGGACGATTTAACTGAACCGGTCTAGGTCTTGAAATGTCTTCCACTGGATAAGCAATCAGGAAAATCTTGGGACGATTTAACTGAACCAGAGAAGGCCTTTGACTGGATAAGCAATCAGGAAAATCTTGGGACGATTTAACTGAACCGGTCTAGGTCTTGAAATGTCTTCCACTGGATAAGCAATCAGGAAAATCTTGGGACGATTTAACTGAACCAGAGAAGGCCTTTGACTGGATAAGCAATCAGGAAAATCTTGGGACGATTTAACTGAACCGGTCTAGGTCTTGAAATGTCTTCCACTGGATAAGCAATCAGGAAAATCTTGGGACGATTTAACTGAACCAGAGAAGGCCTTTGACTGGATAAGCAATCAGGAAAATCTTGGGACGATTTAACTGAACCGGTCTAGGTCTTGAAATGTCTTCCACTGGATAAGCAATCAGGAAAATCTTGGGACGATTTAACTGAACCAGAGGAGGCCTTTGACTGGATAAGCAATCAGGAAAATCTTGGGACGATTTAACTGAACCGGTCTAGGTCTTGAAATGTAGCTTGAGAACTTAACTGGATCTTTCCTGAAAGGTAAAAGTCAGTCATATGCAATGCATGATATGGATCAAGCAATGATGTTCTCAACATAACTGAGATTTGTATGATGCAGTGTGTTATGCATGCTATAATGATGTATGTGATGTTTTATGTATGTTTTCGTCTAGGAAAGTAAATCCTTGACGGGTGCCGGGAAGTCGTATCCTGGGCTGATATTGAGGAATAAACTTGTACTTCCGCTGGGGATGATAGTTGCAAGAATACCGGTAGGAGAAGATGACTCCGTTGCGGAATAAACTTGGCAAGGACGATTCTGCGGGGAGAAAAGATACTCTGACGACCATACTGGGAAGCAATACTCTGTGGGAAGAGTGATGCCTTGCTGAATGTTGATAGTAACTCTGTTGGGGATACCGTTGTTGTACTGGAAGTGTGAATAGACTTCGCTGGGGATAGGCAGGAATTATGTTGACGACGACCTTTCCTTGGCTTTTGGCTGAGGATAACCCAGTTATATCCTGTTAAGGAAATAACTCTTTAAATGAAGCCGGACGACGCGTTCATGCTCTGCTAGGGGATGAGCTTCCAGAATATACTGGGGATAAGCTTACTGCTTGGGGAGATGAATCCCGTCTTTCCTGGGGAACTTGGATGGGACTCTCCTGGGGAAGTTTTGATATGCTGGGGAAGTGATCCCTTTGAATGTTGATGTATGCCGCCGGAGAACAACCTTTAGACCAAGACTGCCGGAGATGCTTGTTAAGAATATATGCTGCTGGGGAATATTGGGATCTACTGGAGGATATCCAATTTCCTTGAGACTTATTAACTTTGTTTGGGGAAGAGTGCACTGACTTGCTGTCTCACTCTCTGGGGAATTTAAGATGCCTGGTTAGGTTCTTTAGCTGAATTTACCTTGGTACCTTAGAGGATAGAACAATTAGACTGCTCAGACAACTCTTTATTGCCCCTGTTTCTAGTGTCACCTGCAATTAATTCTTTGTATGTAAATATTTATGAGCTAGCAAATTATTGTCAATGCGTATATCACCAATTGAACCTTGGACGTTCTTCGCAAAACAAAATAAAAAAGAAAAACAGTTGGCACGTTTAACTGAAAAGTATATTTGTATTAAATTTTGAATAGCCTGTGAATAGGCATTTTTGTGTACAAGAGGCTGACGTCCTAGTAAGAGGAACGTCGCCGAACAAGAGAGTTTATACAAGTTTTGTACAAAAGAAAATAAAACAGCTGTGTGAAAGATGAACGATCCACTGGGTTTCAACTCTGCTATTGCCTTTATGACTCCGAGCGTCTCATCACTTGATGACCTTGGTTGAATGTGAAGCTGACTGATCGATGCCGTTTGATGTAGATACCGGATTCTGGATGCAAAGTGATCCAATGAGACATAGTATTACGCTTTTATCCCTAATTTTTGCCTGGACCGCCCTTTCGGGTTTTCAGTCCACCGGGATACCCATTTTTGCCCAAGCCGCCTTTTCAGGTTTTCGACTTGCCGGGTGTACAGATTTTCCATTTTCATCCCTTCATTTTGCCCGAACCCTTTTGGTTCGACGGGAAGCCCTAATTTTTGCCTAGGCATGTCAGCCTAGCGGGTCTTTTTTCATGCGTAGTATTTTTTAACTATGTCTGCATTGGCGGGGTGAGGAAGATCGTCACCATCCATGTTGGTTAATATCATTGCTCCTCCTGAGAACACATGCTTAACCACAAATGGCCCTTCGTACGTAGGGGTCCATTTGCCCCTTGGATCACTCTGAGGAAGGATGATTCGCTTGATCACCAGATCCCCGACTTGATATTCCTGTGGCCTGACCTTTTTGTTAAATACCCTGATCATTCGCTTCTGATACGTCTGACCATGACAGATAGCAGCAAGTCTCTTTTCGTCAATAAGGTTAAGCTGATCAAGTCGTGTCTGGATCCAATCATCTTCATTCAGATTTGCATCCTTCATTATCCGGAGAGAAGGAATTTGTACTTCGATCGGCAAGACTGCCTCCATGCCATAAACCAAAGAGAAAGGAGTTGCCCCGGTTGACGTCCTAGCTGAGGTACGATACCCATGCAGAGCGAACGGTAACATCTCGTGCCAATCTTTATACGTTACTGTCATCTTCTGCACGATCTTCTTGATGTTTTTATTAGCTGCTTCTACAGCCCCATTCATCTTCGGTCTGTAAGGAGAAGAATTGTGGTGCTGTATCTTGAACTGTTCGCAGAGCTCAGCGATCATCTTATTTTTCAGATTGGTACCGTTGTCTGTAATAATCCGCTCAGGGACACCGTACCGACAGATCAGATTGTGCCGAATGAACCGCGCCACAACAGTCTTAGTTACCGTAGCATAGGATGCTGCCTCAACCCACTTCGTAAAATAATCAATCGCCACTAGGATGAAGCGATGTCCATTGGATGCCGTAGGTTTAATCTCACCGATCATGTCTATGCCCCACATTGCAAATGGCCAAGGCGCAGTCAGAACATTCAGGGGAACCGGAGGAACATGCACCTTATCTGCATAAACCTGGCATTTGTGGCATGTCCTGGAATGTTGGTAACAATCAGCTTCCATGGTGGACCAGTAATACCCTGCCCGTAGGATCTTCTTTGCCATGGTATGTCCACTGGAGTGTGTACCAAAGGTCCCTTCATGTAGCTCTTCCATGATTCTATCTGCTTCAGTCTTATCTACACAACGCAGTAGGGTTGAATCCTGGTTTCGCTTGTACAAGATGCCGTTGCTAAGAAAGAACTTGGCTGCAAACCTCCTCAGGAATTTCTTATCATTGACAGATGCTCCTTCAGGGTATTCCTGTGCTTCCAGATATCTCTTCACTTCGTGGTACCAGGGCTTCTCAGTTACCAATTCAGTTTCGAGATCACAACAGTATGCCGGTTCGTCCAGTTTCCAGATGGTGATCCGGGGAGCTTCATTATCCCATTTAACCTTGAACATTGAAGACATTGTAGCTAACGCGTCCGCCAGCTGATTCTCTTCTCTTGGAAAGTGCTCAAATGTTATCTCTGTGAAGTGGGGGATCAGGGCCAACACACATTCTCTGTAAGGAATCAAGTTTGGGTGTTTCGTATCCCACTCTCCTTTGATCTGATTGATCACAAGAGCGGAATCTCCGAAGACACTCAGAAATTTGATCCTCAGGTCGATAGCAGCTTGAAGACCCATAATACACGCTTCATACTCCGCCATGTTGTTGGTACAGTTGAAACACAGCCGGGCGGTGAGTGGAGTATGAGTACCTTGTGGAGATACGATTATGGCGCCGATACCATTTCCCAAAGCATTGGAGGCTCCGTCAAAGTGCATAGACCATCGGGATCCTGGTTCAGGTCCTTCATCCGGTCCAGGTATTTCACAGTCAGTTACTATCATAATGCTTTCATCTGGAAACTCGAAGTTCATTGATTGGTAGTCATCCACAGCTTGATGTGCTAGGTGGTCTGCCAATACACTTCCCTTGATGGCTTTTTGGGTCGTGTACTGAATGTCGTATTCCGTCAAGATCATCTGCCATCTTGCAATTCTCCCAGACAGAGCAGGCTTTTCAAATATATACTTTATAGGATCCATTTTTGAGATTAACAAGGTAGTGTGAGTCAGCATATACTGTCTCAGCCGGCGAGCAGCCCATACCAAAGCGCAGCAAGTTTTCTCAAGCAGTGAGTATCGGGTCTCACAGTCGGTAAACTTTTTGCTAAGGTAATAAATGGCATGTTCTTTTCGGCCAGACTCGTCATGCTGCCCCAGCACACACCCCATTGCATTATCAAGCACTGTCAGGTAAAGTATCAAAGGTCTCCCTTCAACTGGTGGCATAAGGATGGGTGGTTCTTGGAGATATTCTTTGATTCTGTCAAAAGCAGCCTGACATTCATCATTCCAACGTACTACCTGATCTTTCTTCAGCAGCTTGAAGATTGGTTCACAGGTAGCAGTTAAGTGTGAGATGAACCGAGCAATGTAATTCAGACGTCCTAGAAAGCCTCTGACTTCCTTCTCTGTCTTAGGAACTGGCATCTCTTGAATGGCTTTGACCTTAGAAGGGTCCACTTGAATTCCTTTGTCACTCACCACGAAGCCTAGCAACTTCCCAGATCTTACCCCGAAGGTGCACTTGTTCGGGTTCAATCTCAGCTTGTACAGTTTTAACCGGTCAAACAACTTCTGCAGATGATCAAGGTGCTCTTCCTCAGTCTGGGACCTTGCAATCATGTCGTCCACGTACACTTCTATCTCATGATGGATCATGTCATGAAATAAAGCAACCATGGCACGTTGGTAGGTTGCCCCAGCATTCTTTAGTCCGAAAGGCATGACTTTGTAGCAGAAGGTGCCCCACTGAGTAACAAATGTAGTCTTTTCCATGTCTTCAGGAGCCATCTTGATCTGATTGTAGCCTGAAAAGCCATCCATAAAAGAGAACACCTTATGCTGAGCTGTATTATCAACAAGGACATCAATGTGAGGTAGAGGGAAGTCATCCTTGGGGCTGGCCCTGTTCAGATCCCTGTAATCGACACACATCCTGACCTTGCCGTCCTTCTTAGGTACCGGCACCACATTAGCAACCCACCGAGGGTAAGAAGTTACTGCAAGAAACCCGGCATCAAACTGCTTCATCACCTCGGCTTTAATCTTCTCAGACATCTCTGGACGCATACGGCGGACCTTTTGCTTAACCGGAGGGAAATCTTCTTTAGTTGGTAAGTGATGGACCACAATGTCGGTATCTAATCCGGGCATATCTTCGTAGGACCAGGCAAAGATTTCCTTATAGTCATGCAGCATCTGAATCAACCGTTGCTTCACGCTGAGCTCTAGGTTGGCACCAATCTTCACCTCTTTCTTGTCTTCCTCAGTACCCAAGTTTATTATTTCCACTGGCTCTTCATGGGGTTGAATTGCCCTCTCTTCCTGTTGTAACAGTCTTGCAAGTTCACCAGGCACTTCGCAATCATCTTCACCTTCGTCTTCGGCTAAGTTGATCGGATTTTCGAAGTCATAACTGGCAGTAGCAGAGTCGTTACCAGTGAGATCCAGAGTGGATTGAAACCTGTATGAGTGAGTGTGTGTGTAAATACAGCTGTTTTGCAATATGTAAAGAAAAGAAAAGGAGCGCAAAATTTGAATTGTGAAAAACGTCCAATGCTTTTATTCATGGTAGATGATAGTGACAATCAAAAGCCCTCATAAATAAAACCACGGTGCCCCGGGTAAGACACCGGGCCATATAGTCTCAAATTATTGTTTATTACAAATCAAAAACAAAGAAATTCATTACTGAGGAACAAAAGTTATGGGTGTAAAATCTTTAGCAGTCCAATTGGTCAATCCACCGTCGGCCGTCGGGTAGATCCAGCTATCGAACTCTGACTCTTCCACTTCATCTTCCTCTCCAATAGCATTCACTTCAGAGTGAGTGATGAGCACCGGAGGTCTTCCAATTCTTGCCTTGCGCACCGCTTTCTGAGCTTCTGTGGTGAAACCCAGCCCAAACTTGTTAGTCTTAGGAGTAAGATCAGGGAGCTTGCCCCAGTTTGCACATTCACCTTTTTCGATCACAGCCCGGGCGTCCTTTAAGGAGGCCATCTTCATAGGAGAAACCTCTTCATCTTCTTCTGCTGATGCCAAGGTTTGTGGTACTTCCTCAAAATGTTGAAAGGGGGTTTCAATGAACTCCCCATCCATTTCTACATATCTGAAGGAGTTGAGGTGGCTGACCATGTACTCCTCTTCCCCTTGCACTGTTACGATCTTCCCCCTGACCGGGTACTTGAGCTTCTGATGCAATGTGGAGGTCACAGCTCCAGCCTTGTGGATCCATGGGCGACCCAGCAAACAAGAATAGGACGGATGGATGTCCATCACATAGAATTTTGAATCAAATACCTGTGACCCAACCCTGATTGGGATGTCCACTTCACCATGTACCATTCTTTTGGACCCGTCAAAGGCCCGGACAACAATGCTACTTGGTTTGAGCTCTAGACCCTCACAATCCAGCCTATCCAGAGCCTTCTTGGGCAGCACATTTAATGAGGAACCTGTATCAACCAGCACATGAGCAAGAGTAGTGCCCCTGCATTCAATGGAGACGTGCAGGGCATCATTATGGTTCTTCCCCTTTGCTGTCAGATCGGCATCAGAGAAACCCAGGCCATTATCAGCAGTTAGGTTGGCCACACAATCGGTGAACTGGTCAGCAGTCGTATCTTGGGGTACGTGGGCAGTCTTTAAGAAAGCAATCAGAGCCTTTGCATGGGCCTCTGAACACAGCAACAGTGACAACATGGAGATTTTAGAGGGGGTGTGCCCCAACTGTTCTACAACGTTGAAATCACTTTTCTTTATTATCTTGAGGATTTCTTCCATTTCTTGCTTGGAAGCCTCAACCATGGTCTTTGGTGCCTCCGTCCTGGCAGGCACATCAGCAGCAATTCCCTTGCCCCGAGTATCAGATGACTCAGTAGCAGGGGTGGATACTTGGTCAGAGGGAGAAACAGACACTCTGGCAGGTGTGAAGATCAAAGGCCTATGAATTGCCGGAGGAGCAATGTCTGGCGAGAACAGTCTTCCACTACGAGTGACCTTAGCAGGCCCGGTGATGTTGGAGACACCAGTATCAATGTTGCACTCTTGTTTCACACCCAGAACATAAACATCCGCCCCATAGTGCCATGGGACAGCCTTATCAGAGTTGTAGGGTATAGGCCCCGGAACAGTAATGGTGATGGGAGCACTCTTATGAACTGACAAAATTTGTATAGGCTTCTTTGAAGGAGCCTCGGAATGGTTGTTGAATATGGTAACGATTGACACTTCTTCAACAGGAGTAGCAGGAACAACAGTCTTTTCGAACAAAATCTCTCTACTATCTATCAGGTTTTGGATGCCTGACTTCAACAGAGAACAACCAGCAGGGGAAGCAACACATAGAGGGCAACTTTCGCTACATCCCGGAAATAAACCGGCTAGCAACAGATTCCTCTTGACCATCAGCAATGGAGTAGCAACATCATTCACTGAAGCTACATACAAATCCTCCTCAACAGCATTCACTCCATGCTGGGGCATGGGAGCAGTTACAACATCCGGCTTCTCGGGCGCCTCAAACTGTATCTCCTTTGCATCAATGAGGTCCTGAACTTTGTTCCTTAGGGCCCAACAGTCATCTGTGTTATGCCCCGGGCTATCAGAGTGATAAGCACAGCGAGCATTTGGATTGAACTTGGGGGATGCAGTATTGGGAAACTTTGGAGCCTCCTTGACAGTCACTAAATTGGAGGATAGCAACTGTGGCAAGATCTGTGATAAGGTCATGCTTAACCGGGTAAACTCCCTCCGGGGTCTTTCAAACTTTTGAGGATTAGTTGGCCGAGGAGCGGCAGCAGGTTTGGCAATCATTACCGCACTGACAGATTGGCGGTGTTCAGGTCGCTCTGTTCTCCGGGAGTTATATACAGCACTAGCCTCCTTTTTGAAAGGTTTCTTCTCAGTACTGGAGGAGGCAACTTTCAGTATCTTCCCCGATTTTATACCGGCCTCGATCCTTTCACCAGTTAGGATCAGATCAGTAAACCCAGCAGAGGAATTACCAATGAGATGATTGAAAAACGGACCAGATAGGGTCCCCAAGAACATATCTACCAGCTCCCGATCCGTCAATGGTGGCTGCACCCTGCCAGCCAGGTCTCTCCATTTCTGAGCATACTCCTTAAAACCTTCACCCGACCCTAGCGACATACCCTGGAGTTGGGTACGCGTAGGAGCGAGGTCGGCATTATACTGATACTGCTTGTAAAAAGCAGTGGCCAGATCCTCCCAGTTACGAATGCTGATTCCATCTAGCTGATAGAACCAATCGAGGTGAGTCCCTGAAAGACTCTCCTGGAAGAAGTGGATCCAAAGGTTCTTGTCTGCTGTGTAAGGCTGGATCTTCCTTACATAAGAACGGAGGTGCATCTTGGGACAGGAAGCCCCATCATACTTCACGAAGGCAGGTGTTTTGAACTTGTGCGGGATCACCACTCCAGTAGATAACCCCAAGTCTCCGAAATCCAATCCAGGCACCCGTTGAACTTCCACAGCCTTTAATCTGTCTTCCAGCTGTTTGTACCGGTCTTCAGCAGGAGGGTACTGGTCGTCGTTGAAGTCTGTTTCAGTATCAGAGCCCACAGGAGTAGTGGCCTCCCTTTCATGGTGACTACCTTCCGTCATAGATGGAGGAGTCCTTTCAGCTTCAACCAAAGTGTTCCCGAGTCTGCGCCCAGTGTTAAATAGCACAGTCCTCCTCTTCTTCTTAGTCTTCTTCAAAAGCATAGTCTTCAACTCTTGTTGACCCTGAGCCAAGCCTTTGATCAGCTCCTGAAATTGGGCGTTTTGCGCCTGAAACTGGACGTTCTGCGCCTGAAGAGCCTTGATAGATGCCTCGGTTGATGATTCGGGAGGGTTCATGATGCTGAAATAAACAGCGAAGAACGGTAAACAACCTGAAAAGAAGAGTATTTATGATGCACATGATGAATGATATGTGTTTATGCAATGCATTCAAGAGTTCGAAATTTCAAATTTGTTGTAGACCAAAAGGAACGCACGTTATTATTAAGAAAATCATTGTTTAATACATCAAAGCCTCATGGGCAAAAGTACAAAAAAAGATCAAATCACATCCAAAATATGTTGCGCATCTTCTTTGGAGCTACGTAAGTGTTGAGATTCCTTTCCTCGTGCAACAGGCGGGTGAGCTCCAAGACCTTCTTTTCACTGGCCTGCAAACTAGTCTCAAGAGAATTCCGCTCTTCCTTAAGCTGGATCCAGCTCTTCTGCATCTCTTCCCAGGATGTGGGCATATCAGGGTGCTGAATAACATGAGACACCTCTCCTTCCAAGGCAGGCTCTTTGATTACTGGAAGCATGTGAGGATAAGGCATTACTAATTTCTGAGAGCGGGCTCGTACCCACTTGAGGTAAGGCTCCACAGGGATGGAGTTCCTGTGTCCCAGTGTCTTGCTGTCTATCCTACTAGGCATCCTCCAAGCTCTGATAAACCTCTGGCGAAGTCCTTGAGTATCATTGTCGAAGTCAAAAACTATGTCAGGAATCAACATGTCATGAGGACCATCCCTCCGAGCATAACCAAATTGTCTCCAAGCCAGGCATGGACTATAAGTAATACCCCCTCTGATTCCAAGTAAAGGAACATTAGGATACTCCCCGCAACGATCAATGATAGTGACATCTTCTCTGGACCTAGGGCACCAATGTATATCTGCATGTGTAAGAGTCATCAACCGTTGTGACCATCTCAAACCTCGCTCGTTTTTCAGGACTGATTGTGGAAGGTGCGAAATAAACCACTTTCCCAGGAGAGGAGTGCAACACATTAGGACACCTCTTTTTCTCATGGTTCGAGTGTAACATGAGTGAAGGAGGTCCCCCAGCAACGTAGGTATAGGATTCCTGGACATAAAGATCTGGACAGCACTGATATCAATGAGCTGATCTGGGTTAGGGAACAACACCAAACCATAAACAAGGAGGGCCACAACCTTTTCAAAAGCTTGCAAGTCAAGGGAGTTCCAACATTCATAGGCCTTTTCAAACAGAAACTTGGCTAAGAACCCTTTGATACCACTTCTAACTTCCCAATGTCCCTTGAGGTCAGATGACTGTAGGTGCAAGGCTTTAGCAATCTCTTCAAGCTTAGGTTCCTTTTCTGTACCGTTGAAGGGTAGCTGATCAAGGATAGGGATCTTCAGGAGTCGGGAGAACTCCTCCAATGTAGGTACCAACTGGTAGTCCAAGAAGGTGAAACAGTGATGCAGAGGGTCAAAGAATTGGAACAAAACCTTTATCATATCTTCCTCAACGTTGGTGTTGACCAAGCTGATGAGGCTTCCATGCCTTTCACTGAATGAAGAGTTCTCGGGAATCCTGGATATAAGCTCCTTAAGCTGAGGAGGGATCCTTACAAGACTGATTGGAATTGTCTTTCTACGAACAGTTTCCATGTCCTACAAAACAAGAACAAAAATGAAAATTCGAACCCCTGAAATGGTTAGTCAATGCATATGATGCTGGATGATGTCATGATGCTATGATTAAACACATCACAAATATGTACAAAGACAAACATGTAAGGCACACAAGGCACACAAGACAAGCCCTTAAGGTTTAAGGCCAGCATGGGGTCTGGGTAGTACCCTTTTGAAGTTGGTGGGTTCAACCTGTCCTAATCAAAGTAACCGGGTTCTAAGGTTCCCAATATCACGGGATTGCTTTCATTGTTCATCGTTTCGATTTAGCCACTGAACTAGCGACCGAAATATTCCAGGAAAGCAACCCTCAATTGAGTGTAGTATCGAGTATCAACCAACCTCGGACTGCACCAAAGTCAGTTATCTCACTACCCTAAAGAGGCCAAGATGGTTCAATTAAGGTTCCTAAGGTCTGTTGATGCTTCATGACACCACATGGAGGCCCCGTACTCTCCTTGACTGACTCAAGGGTTACCGGTACACACCAAAGTGCCACATCAACGTAGCAGACTGTTTCAACCATGTCGGTATACCCCGCACAGTTCCCTCACAGCCTTGTTGCTACTTTCTAAAAGGGTATCCCCCAGATCCGGGTTAGGATCTATAGAACTCCCAAGACAGTCCCACAATAATAAAGCAAACAATTCAGGCAATTGAAAACACAAGTGATCTTAGTCCTAAGGTACACCTCACTTTAAGTTTCCCCAGCAGAGTCGCCAGTTCTGTGATCGGTGGATCTGGAACTGACTGTTTTAAAGCTGGTTCGCGAAATGTCGCGGTAAGCAAGAGTCGCCACCGTCTTTTATTTTCTCCAAATGGAAAGGACAAAAGCACAGAAAAATTCCTTAAAAGAGATTGCTCTCGGTTCGGGAGGTAGATTATAGAAAGGGAAGGTGTTAGCACCCTTTCTATCCATGGTTATCCATGGGCTCTTAGATACTTGCTCAATGTGTTTTCAAAATGTTTGCTTTCTTTTCAATTGTGGGTTTCAAAAATATTCTTTGAAAAGTTTCAATTCAACTCGTACGTCAGAGTGTTTGAAAAGTTTGTTTTGAAAGTTTTTGAAAGTGTGTCGGTGTGAAAAGATGTTTTGATTTGTTTGAAATTAGAGCAAGTACCCTTGAGAACCTACCTACCCTAAGGAATTCGTCTGTGTAAATGTCCTTTAAAGTAGTGCCATCCCACCATTGAGAGGTAGGTAGCACCACCGTTGGAGGCGTTCGGGTCAATTCGAGTTTTAGGGACGTGGTGGTCACCAGAGCAACAGTAGGACACCTTAGAAGCTACCCTTATGCCATTGATCCTTTATTTTCCGAGGCAACCGTTTCGAGGCAACTGGATCATGTCATGGACATAAGGACTTACTAAAACGTCCTATACTCGACGACCACCTTTCGAAAGGCAACAGTGAGGCGTACCCTAGGGGTGGTGTGTGCGAATTGTGTGTCATTTTCAGTTTATTGTTTGTCTTGTCATGCATTGGTGATCTAACGATTCGATTTTATTTTTGGGCATTCATTCTTTCATGTTATTGTTTAACAGTTAAATGTGCGGGAATTTAAAGTGCGGAAAAGATAAAAGTCCTACGCTATTACAAAGGCGAGGGTCTACAACGCCAAATTAATCCAGACCCGTTTTAAAATAAATTGCAGAAAAGAAAGGTCTAATAGCTATTACATGGCTTTGGTACAAGTACATTATATTCACAAAAGAAATAAATGAAACGCGCGAAAAAGAAAATAATCAAATGCGAGGGCGTTGGACCCTTGAAAGGAATTAAGTTATCTGAAATTAAAATTAAATGAAAAATGGTATTTTTTGTGTTTTTTAAGATTTAAAAGAAAAAAAGAAAAATTAATTAAAATTAAAATCCTAGTTCTAATGTTTTTTAAGTTTATTATGAAAAATATTGACTTTTAACCTAATTTAACTCTAAATTAATTTATGTACAATTTTTAATTTATGGAAAATAAATAAATAAATAATAATATTGTGAGAAAAAAGGAATAATTAAAAAAAGATATAAAAAATTAATAATTAACCTAATTCTACATTTTTTGGATTTTTATTATGAAAAAGAATTAAAATTAAAACCTAATTAAACTAAATGATTTACATTTTAATTTATTTATAAAAGTAATCAAAGTTAATTATATTTTTTGTCCTTTCTGTATTTTTAATGTTTTTATATTTTTGTAAGAATTAATTAAGTCAGAAAATAAAATACACAAGTAAATTTAAAAATAATAGAATATAAAGAAAATTAGAAAAAAGAAAAAAAGATAGAACCAGGGGGGTGTTCTGTCCCATTGTGGAGGTATTGATTTGAAAAGCCTGGCCCATTTGCTTGAATTTTGTTGACCTTTCCAATCATATGCACGCCTGTTGACTTGTCCTCATGGTATTCCCTAGCACACAACCCTTGATCTGATCATTGTGGACGCGCGTATGGTTGATTTTTGAGTGTGCATGGTGAGTATCAATGTTATGCTGCATGGGAACTCAAGTGAAAAAATAATATGAGAAATGTGTGAGACCTGGGGTTTGAACCCAGGTCATGAGAGTCCCTAGCGCGCGTCCCTGCCAGCTGAGCCACTTTGATTTCAATTAATATATAATAGTCAATAAACAATATAAAAGAAAAAGGTTAGTGCTTTTTAAAACGCGCGCAAATTCAAACTCCTCCAATCCACTTGTGCCACGCCATCATCTCTTTCATTTTCCTGAAACACAAAGAAAAAAGGCAACGGTTTTGAAACGTAGCATTAGGCAGTCTTCCAAGAAATAGCGAATAGGCCTGTGTATCTCATAAATTTGTCGCGACCATATCTTCTTCTTCGTCTCTAAACACTGAGTTCAACCATGGTGGTCATGGGCCATAATTTTTCCTCTATGCAAAATCCCTAATTTAAGAAAACTGTAACCCTAGGATTCGAAAATGGTGGATTAGCGTATGATTAACAAAAATGAAATTAAACACCATGAATAGTTTGGAAACTTCACATGGAACAAGAATATACTATTGAAATGCAATGAAGATGCTTAAAATGGAGAATACGATTTCAAATATTTTGCTGTACAGTTTGAGTTGTCACCACTGTTTCGTCGCGTTTTGATTGATGTTAGGAAGTGGAATGCGTTCAGAAATGCCTCAGGATGCTCATGGACCAAGAATTAAGGCTTGAAAGATCCTTTTGTAGTGATTTCAGAATTGTCTTTTTTATGTCAAAATTTCAAAATGTCCATTGGCTTTTCAGCGCATCATATGGTCTCTTATGGTTAGGGTTTGACTCAATGATCATCATGGAATAGACTTGGCTTGCTATTTGACCTTAATCCATGCTTAGGAGGGAATTAGTCCTAGGGTTCTTTCCATTAACCATTTTTCCTCTTTTTTAGCCAAAACCTAGACCTAGTGTGCAAATGAACCCTAGCCTGATTTCTTGAGTTGGTTCATGATACATAGGAATTGTCCAAGTTCACATGACACTATTCCATTGGTTTTTAAATTTTATTTGAATTTTCAAAGAATTAAAATGAATTAAATCATCAAAAATTAAATAAAATAAAAAAATCAATATTTGGTCTTGAAACTAATCATGGGCCACGTGTGTGGCATGACAAGGATGGACCAAGTGGAAAAAATGGGGCCCTTTTGTCAAAAATTGGATTTTCAAGGATAGTTGACTTTGGCCATTTCACAAAAATTTCCCAACTTCTACAAGGCATAACTTGCTCAATTTTTAAGCTTTTCACATGTTCTTGGACATTTTGGAAAGGTCTTTGAGTCCTTTAACCAATGCCTTTGGTCCCATGTCATTTTGATTTACCAATCTCAAGTTATGGCCTTTGACTTAAAGTCCCTTTTTGTTGACTTTTGAAAATGACCTGTAATGTTGAAATTGATAACTTTTTGTGAGAGCATTTCTTGGACTTGAAATATGAAGATGAGTTGTAGGAAATGTCTTTCTCTTCAAAATGAGCTTTGGATGGAATTTTTCTGATAATCCATGTGAAAGTTATGCCCTGGTCAACTTCAGTTGACTTTTTCAGCTGTCCAAATATAGCAACTTTTGCATCTTTGATGATTTCTGAGCCAAACTTTGAGAATCATGATCAAGCATTGATCAAATGATGTTTGTGGCTTCAAAATGATATGTTGACCAAAAATTTGAACTTTTGACTGCCAAATGACCATTTTGCCCCTACAGTTGACTGTAGTGCAATTTAGGGTTTTGACTGTGCAATCTTGAGCTGAATGCCTTGAAACTTGATATGAGGATGCTTGACCATGTTTGTAAGCATATGAGACTTGATTGAGCCTTTGAACACTTCCTTTTCTTGATCAGACTCAAAACCCTAATTTTGACTGTATGGGAGACTGTTGCACTGCACACCCTTGGGGAATTTTGTGACTTTGACTTGACAAATCTTGATGAATATGGGAGGGCAAATTTTGGGGTATAACAGTTGCCCCTGTTCAATCTTCTTAGACCCGAGGATGCAGATTGGCGGACGTGCCTTTCGTAATCCGAGGGTAGAAGATGATTGGACACTAGAGTGCCCGGAAATTTGCGCTCACATGTTAGCAATGATGGGAATGGGCTTATAGATGCCATCTGGATGTTTGATTGCGTAAGATATTCCTTAGCGAGAACCTGCATACCTGCAAAAGAGAAAATGAGTACCTGACACGTTGCAGGAGCTGATTTTAGATGCTTGGTATAGATATGTCCTGACAAGTTACAGGAGCTGAGTCTGGAGCTTCAAACGGCGACGAAAGAACCAGGGATGATTACTTCCTTAGCATGAATGATAAGAGAGCCTTAGGAGACTTTAACTTCAACAACGCTCGTTGAGAAAAATCTGGGGTGTCTTCTACTGGGATAAGAATCAGGGAGATCTTAGGGTCGATCTGACTGAACCAGAGAAGGCCTTTGACTGGATAAGTAATCAGGAAAATCTTGGGACGATTTAACTGAACCGGTCTAGGTCTTGAAATGTCTTCCACTGGATAAGCAATCAGGAAAATCTTGGGACGATTTAACTGAACCAGAGAAGGCCTTTGACTGGATAAGCAATCAGGAAAATCTTGGGACGATTTAACTGAACCGGTCTAGGTCTTGAAATGTCTTCCACTGGATAAGCAATCAGGAAAATCTTGGGACGATTTAACTGAACCAGAGAAGGCCTTTGACTGGATAAGCAATCAGGAAAATCTTGGGACGATTTAACTGAACCGGTCTAGGTCTTGAAATGTCTTCCACTGGATAAGCAATCAGGAAAATCTTGGGACGATTTAACTGAACCAGAGAAGGCCTTTGACTGGATAAGCAATCAGGAAAATCTTGGGACGATTTAACTGAACCGGTCTAGGTCTTGAAATGTCTTCCACTGGATAAGCAATCAGGAAAATCTTGGGACGATTTAACTGAACCAGAGGAGGCCTTTGACTGGATAAGCAATCAGGAAAATCTTGGGACGATTTAACTGAACCGGTCTAGGTCTTGAAATGTAGCTTGAGAACTTAACTGGATCTTTCCTGAAAGGTAAAAGTCAGTCATATGCAATGCATGATATGGATCAAGCAATGATGTTCTCAACATAACTGAGATTTGTATGATGCAGTGTGTTATGCATGCTATAATGATGTATGTGATGTTTTATGTATGTTTTCGTCTAGGAAAGTAAATCCTTGACGGGTGCCGGGAAGTCGTATCCTGGGCTGATATTGAGGAATAAACTTGTACTTCCGCTGGGGATGATAGTTGCAAGAATACCGGTAGGAGAAGATGACTCTGTTGCGGAATAAACTTGGCAAGGACGATTCTGCGGGGAGAAAAGATACTCTGACGACCATACTGGGAAGCAATACTCTGTGGGAAGAGTGATGCCTTGCTGAATGTTGATAGTAACTCTGTTGGGGATACCGTTGTTGTACTGGAAGTGTGAATAGACTTCGCTGGGGATAGGCAGGAATTATGTTGACGACGACCTTTCCTTGGCTTTTGGCTGAGGATAACCCAGTTATATCCTGTTAAGGAAATAACTCTTTAAATGAAGCCGGACGACGCGTTCATGCTCTGCTAGGGGATGAGCTTCCAGAATATACTGGGGATAAGCTTACTGCTTGGGGAGATGAATCCCGTCTTTCCTGGGGAACTTGGATGGGACTCTCCTGGGGAAGTTTTGATATGCTGGGGAAGTGATCCCTTTGAATGTTGATGTATGCCGCCGGAGAACAACCTTTAGACCAAGACTGCCGGAGATGCTTGTTAAGAATATATGCTGCTGGGGAATATTGGGATCTACTGGAGGATATCCAATTTCCTTGAGACTTATTAACTTTGTTTGGGGAAGAGTGCACTGACTTGCTGTCTCACTCTCTGGGGAATTTAAGATGCCTGGTTAGGTTCTTTAGCTGAATTTACCTTGGTACCTTAGAGGATAGAACAATTAGACTGCTCAGACAACTCTTTATTGCCCCTGTTTCTAGTGTCACCTGCAATTAATTCTTTGTATGTAAATATTTATGAGCTAGCAAATTATTGTCAATGCGTATATCACCAATTGAACCTTGGACGTTCTTCGCAAAACAAAATAAAAAAGAAAAACAGTTGGCACGTTTAACTGAAAAGTATATTTGTATTAAATTTTGAATAGTCTGTGAATAGGCATTTTTGTGTACAAGAGGCTGACGTCCTAGTAAGAGGAACGTCGCCGAACAAGAGAGTTTATACAAGTTTTGTACAAAAGAAAATAAAACAGCTGTGTGAAAGATGAACGATCCACTGGGTTTCAACTCTGCTATTGCCTTTATGACTCCGAGCGTCTCATCACTTGATGACCTTGGTTGAATGTGAAGCTGACTGATCGATGCCGTTTGATGTAGATACCGGATTCTGGATGCAAAGTGATCCAATGAGACATAGTATTACGCTTTTATCCCTAATTTTTGCCTGGACCGCCCTTTCGGGTTTTCAGTCCACCGGGATACCCATTTTTGCCCAAGCCGCCTTTTCAGGTTTTCGACTTGCCGGGTGTACAGATTTTCCATTTTCATCCCTTCATTTTGCCCGAACCCTTTTGGTTTGACGGGAAGCCCTAATTTTTGCCTAGGCATGTCAGCCTAGCGGGTCTTTTTTCATGCGTAGTATTTTTTAACTATGTCTGCATTGGCGGGGTGAGGAAGATCGTCACCATCCATGTTGGTTAATATCATTGCTCCTCCTGAGAACACATGCTTAACCACAAATGGCCCTTCGTACGTAGGGGTCCATTTGCCCCTTGGATCACTCTGAGGAAGGATGATTCGCTTGATCACCAGATCCCCGACTTGATATTCCTGTGGCCTGACCTTTTTGTTAAATACCCTGATCATTCGCTTCTGATACGTCTGACCATGACAGATAGCAGCAAGTCTCTTTTCGTCAATAAGGTTAAGCTGATCAAGTCGTGTCTGGATCCAATCATCTTCATTCAGATTTGCATCCTTCATTATCCGGAGAGAAGGAATTTGTACTTCGATCGGCAAGACTGCCTCCATGCCATAAACCAAAGAGAAAGGAGTTGCCCCGGTTGACGTCCTAGCTGAGGTACGATACCCATGCAGAGCGAACGGTAACATCTCGTGCCAATCTTTATACGTTACTGTCATCTTCTGCACGATCTTCTTGATGTTTTTATTAGCTGCTTCTACAGCCCCATTCATCTTCGGTCTGTAAGGAGAAGAATTGTGGTGCTGTATCTTGAACTGTTCGCAGAGCTCAGCGATCATCTTATTGTTCAGATTGGTACCGTTGTCTGTAATAATCCGCTCAGGGACACCGTACCGACAGATCAGATTGTGCCGAATGAACCGCGCCACAACAGTCTTAGTTACCGTAGCATAGGATGCTGCCTCAACCCACTTCGTAAAATAATCAATCGCCACTAGGATGAAGCGATGTCCATTGGATGCCGTAGGTTTAATCTCACCGATCATGTCTATGCCCCACATTGCAAATGGCCAAGGCGCAGTCAGAACATTCAGGGGAACCGGAGGAACATGCACCTTATCTGCATAAACCTGGCATTTGTGGCATGTCCTGGAATGTTGGTAACAATCAGCTTCCATGGTGGACCAGTAATACCCTGCCCGTAGGATCTTCTTTGCCATGGTATGTCCACTGGAGTGTGTACCAAAGGTCCCTTCATGTAGCTCTTCCATGATTCTATCTGCTTCAGTCTTATCTACACAACGCAGTAGGGTTGAATCCTGGTTTCGCTTGTACAAGATGCCGTTGCTAAGAAAGAACTTGGCTGCAAACCTCCTCAGGAATTTCTTATCATTGACAGATGCTCCTTCAGGGTATTCCTGTGCTTCCAGATATCTCTTCACTTCGTGGTACCAGGGCTTCTCAGTTACCAATTCAGTTTCGAGATCACAACAGTATGCCGGTTCGTCCAGTTTCCAGATGGTGATCCGGGGAGCTTCATTATCCCATTTAACCTTGAACATTGAAGACATTGTAGCTAACGCGTCCGCCAGCTGATTCTCTTCTCTTGGAAAGTGCTCAAATGTTATCTCTGTGAAGTGGGGGATCAGGGCCAACACACATTCTCTGTAAGGAATCAAGTTTGGGTGTTTCGTATCCCACTCTCCTTTGATCTGATTGATCACAAGAGCGGAATCTCCGAAGACACTCAGAAATTTGATCCTCAGGTCGATAGCAGCTTGAAGACCCATAATACACGCTTCATACTCCGCCATGTTGTTGGTACAGTTGAAACACAGCCGGGCGGTGAGTGGAGTATGAGTACCTTGTGGAGATACGATTATGGCGCCGATACCATTTCCCAAAGCATTGGAGGCTCCGTCAAAGTGCATAGACCATCGGGATCCTGGTTCAGGTCCTTCATCCGGTCCAGGTATTTCACAGTCAGTTACTATCATAATGCTTTCATCTGGAAACTCGAAGTTCATTGATTGGTAGTCATCCACAGCTTGATGTGCTAGGTGGTCTGCCAATACACTTCCCTTGATGGCTTTTTGGGTCGTGTACTGAATGTCGTATTCCGTCAAGATCATCTGCCATCTTGCAATTCTCCCAGACAGAGCAGGCTTTTCAAATATATACTTTATAGGATCCATTTTTGAGATTAACAAGGTAGTGTGAGTCAGCATATACTGTCTCAGCCGGCGAGCAGCCCATACCAAAGCGCAGCATTTGAGTCAGCATATACTTTATAGGATTCTATTTGTTAGTGGATTACGTGGCCTGAAACAAAAAAAATAAGCGCGAAGCATTTGAACCAGCGAATGGGACATGGCCACGTAATCATCTTCTTCGTTTGGCCACTGGACATTTACTTGCGGATTTTTATCCGCAGCTAAATCCGTGGCTTCATCCTAAAACGAATTCTAGGCCATAAAAATGCAAACCAAGACCATGGTCATGATCGTCTCTTCCTCCTGATTTCATTTATGTCCATCATTTTCCTTGATTTCACCTGTAGCAAAAATTCCCAAAATCGAATTCCACAAACCCTAGAATCGGCTAGGGGGTTACAAGCTATAAAAATGCAATCAAATTATGCAAAAAGCTTCCAAATGCAACGAAAAGCATGAATATGCAAAGATTTGGCCAAGAAAACACAAGAACATGGAGTTTCGATTTCACATATAGAGCGAGGTTCTGAGAGACTTATAGCGTGTTTTAGGAGGCGAATGGCTTTGCTTTTGATTGCTACTGCTTCAGTGGATGTCCAGCAAGAAGTCTACGTTGAGTTTTGGCCTTGAATTGGACTCAAAGGGTGATTTCAGTTTCAAACTTTTTCAAGCTTTTTCCAAGTTTTTCTTTTGTGATTTGGCAGCCTCTAGGTCCTAAACTCGTATGCTTTGTGTTGTATATGTAACATGGAATGAATTAGGTCAAGTTTTGGGCTTTGAATCCTTATGCATTGATGATTTAGGATTTGATTTGATCCTCCATTAAAAAGCTTCCAAATTTGACAAAAATCCAATATTTTGTGCATGATATGGCTTGATACGAGTTTCATCTTGTCCATGATGACAATTAAGGCCAGTATCAATCAAAAAGATACCAAGTTATCAATATTTAGATTTTATTTGGATTTAAATTGATTTAAAATGAATTAATTCAATAAAAATAAAATAAAATAGAAAAATCAATGAATGGACATAAGACTGAATATAGGACACGTGTGTAGTGTGACAAGATCAAATCAAATGGAAAAAAGTTGGCCCATTTGACAAAATTTGAAGTTTTGGGGATAGTTGACTTTTGGCAATTTTGAAAAAATGCCCAACTTCAACAATGCATAACTTCTTCAATTTTGAACTTTTGGAGGTATTCTTGGACTTTTTAGAAACCTTGAGATGTCCTCTAAGCAACCCTTTTGGTCTCATCGCATTTTGTTATTCCATTCTCAAGTTATAAGCTTTGGAAAATAAAAGGTTTTTTGTTGACTTTCAAAAATGACCTATAATGTCCAAATTTGTAACTTCTTGTGAGTGCATTTCTTGATCTTGGGGTGTGAAGATGGATTGTATTAAATTGCATCCTCTTTAAAATGAGCTTTGGATGGGTCATTTATCATAAAGTATGAGAAAGTTATGCTTTAGTCAATGTTGAGTTGACTTTTCCTACAAAACCCTAATTTAGCAACTTTTGAATCTTGATAAATTTTGAGCAATCCTTGATGAATCATGATCAACCCTTGATCAAATGATGAATTATCCTTAAAAATGAGAATGTTGACAAAACATCTTGAAGTTTGACTATTTGTAGGTCACAGTTGACTTTTGCCCTAGCACAGTCGATTTTTGGACCTCTTGAGCAATTGACTGACCAAACTTCCTCTGCAAGGCTTGAAATTTGACATGTATGAACTTGAGAACATATTAGTACATTGGGGAGAACATGAGGTCATTTGGATGCAAGGACCTTGATGCAACACAAAACCCTAGTTTGAGATTGACTGCCTTAGGAGATGATTTGACTGTCCAACTCTTGAGCAATCTTGAGCAACTTGGAGATTATTCTTGCAATATCTTGGGAAATATGAGAGGGCAAATTTTGGGGTACAATAGTGGCTATCATCAAGAATTTGCAAAAGGTCAGAGATTAATACCTGAAACAAGCCAGGACAATCATCTACACGACCAGCTGAAGCAATCCTGCACGGGTTTCTTCTCATTCAGCTTTCAGTTACAGTTCAGATACCCTCCAAATACGGACGCCATTCTGATACTCATTCAGATAAAGTTTAGATACGCTCCAGATACGGACACCATTTTGATACTCATTCAGATTCAGCTTTCAAATACGCTCCAGATACGGACGCCATTCTGATACTCATTCAGATTCAGCTTTCAGATACAGTTCAGATACGCTCCAGATACGGATTCCATTCTGATACTCATTCAAATTCAGCTTTCAGATATAGTTCAGATACGCTCCAGATACGGATGCCATTCTAATACTCATTCAAATTCAAATTTCAGATACAGTTTAGATACGCTCCAGATATGGACTCCATTCTGATACTCATTCAGATCCAGCTTTCAGATACAGTTCATATACGCTCTAGATATGGACGCCATTCTGATACTCATTCAAATTCAGCTTTCAGATATAGTTCAGATACGCTCCAGATACGGACGCCATTCTGATTCTCATTCAGATTCAGATTTCAGATACAGTTCAGATACGCTCCAGATACAGACTCCATTCTGATACTCATTCAGATTCAGCTTTCAGATACAGTTCAGATACGCTCCAGATACGGACGTCATTCTGATACTCATTCAAATTCAGTTTCAGATACAGTTTAGATACGCTCCATATACGGACGCTATTCTAATACGCATTCAGTTTCAACTTTCAGATACGGTTCAAATACGCTTGAGATATGGACACCATTTTGATACTCATTCAGATTCAGCTTTTAGATACAGTTCAGATACGCTCCAGATACGGACGCCATTTTGATACACATTCAGATTCAGCTTTCAGATACAATTCAGAGCTCCAGATACGGACGTCATTCTGATACTCATTCAGTTCTAGCTTTCAGATACGGTTCAGATACGCTCGAGATACGGATTCCATTCTGATACTCATTCAGTTTCAACTTTCAGATATGAGTCAAATACAATCCATTTATGGATTTTATTCTGGTACTCAACCCAACACATCCATTATTTCAGTATAAATCAACTAGAGATTTATTCTGACACTTCTTTCGTTTCTGCCAACAATCATTTTTAGATGGAATCTGTAAGCCCGTCTCCAATAACTTTCCATCATCTCTCCAAATGGCATCTTTAAGCCCATTCCCTACACCATCAACCACCACATCATCGAGTGCAAATTTCTGGGCACTCTAGTGTCCAATCATCTTCCACCTTCAAGCCACGAATGGCGGATCCGCCAATCTAACTCTTCAGGTATAAGAAGATTGAACAGTGGCAGATTTTGTACCCCAAAATTTTCCCTCTCACTTATCAAGTATTTTCCCACAAGATCTCCTTTGGTTCAAGACTGCACAAGGTTTGATCAGCTCAAGACACCTCCTTAAAGACTGATGACTAAAATTAGGGTTTGAGATTGCATAAGGATAATTGAACTTTCAATGCCTCATATGACTTTCATGGATTATTATGGACCCCCAAGATTACTCATGTCAAGTTTCAAGCCTTGAATCATATTTTTTATCAGTCAATTGAGCAGTTAACCTGAAAAGCAGCTGTATTGGGGAAAAAGTCAATTATGGCCAATTTACAGTCAAACTTCATAATTTTTTATCCATATCAACATTATAAACTAATGTATCATTTTATCAAGTTTGGATCATAATTCCTCAATAAATTTGATCAAATCATCAAAAGGGCAAAATGGTCAAAATTAGGGTTTTGACTGAGAAAGGGCAATTTCTGATTTTTGACCTAGCAAAGGGTTAATTGGTTTGAGGCATGATCTCAAGAGTTCAATTGCATCATTTTAACCTAATGGCATGACTCAAAACATTGCTCAAGATCAATTGGATTGATAATTGATTTTCAGTCAACTGATCAAAAGTCAACTGTATACTGAAAAGTCAAACTTTGACTTTTTGGTCAAAATCAAGTGTCAGATATCACAATTCATCAAAACATGTCAAAATATGAAACTTGCACATAGAGAAATCAAAAATTCAAAGTTTTCAAACTTAGAAATTTTTCTAAGTGTTGAAAACTTCATGTGTTTTCACAACTTTGAGCCAATTTTTCACCATGATGCAAGATGATTCAAAAGAAACTTTCAACATGAAAGTTATAGATATCCATGAGATCTACAATATCGCTTTACACAACTTCTTCTATAAATTCTTGTATCTCAAGTTATTAGTCTATGAAGTCATGGTCATGAAACTAAACACTTAGTGAAATTTTGCCCTAGTTAGGCAGGATTTTGACCTAACTTCATGGCATTTTTTCATATAGTTCCAAGGGGAATTTTCAAAAGTGAATCAAATAGGGTTTGTATAGCACATTACAAGATTTTTGAAATGTCAAAGAACTCCTTGATATCATTCTTGAGCAAGGAGAATCGAAGAGAGTAAGTTAGGGTTTCAAACTAAAAATTATAGGTCATTTTCATGATGAACAAAAATGCAATTTCAATATTAGGCTGCATAATCTTGCTTTTCAGGCCTTCTAACTTGTGTACCTATCCATCATTAATGGATTACACAAACTTTTGAGCTTTAATCCAAGTGGTTTAAGCTTTACCCAATCCACATTTCCATTAATGGCACAAAGTGAACACTTCCATTTTAGAAAAGCAAGCTTTATGTACAAAGTCAATTCTTGAGCCTCTAACGTATTCCCTCTGATCACACTCCATCTACAAAGTCAGAAGCAAGTGTGTTTAAAGCATAACCACTCTATATTAGCCAATACACAAAGCTTTGAAACTTGGATTTCTCAAAAAATCACATGTTATGCTTAACTAGTGATTTTGAATTCTGATCAACAACAAGCTTCCAAACTTGTTGCCTATAAATAGAGGCATTATTTGTAAGCTAACACACGAGCTTAAGCATCCTGAAATACACCAAAACTCTCTCAAATCAGAAATTGCCCAAAAACTCCATTGTTGCACAGTTTCTGACCTTGAACATCAAACTCATATTTCCCTCATTTGTAATTTGTACACCCTCTCCCCTAAATCATGTAATAGCTTGGTGTTTTTATTTTCCACAATTTAAATGTTTTATATACAAATGCTAGTAATTAGGGTTTTGTATGGAAAGATTAAAACCAACAATTAGCAAACCTTAATCAAAGACAAATCAAGCATGAAAACCAATACACTTGCACACAAACACCACTAGGGTAAATCCACTTGGTTGCCTTACAAAAATGGCCATATTGTGCATATGAGGTATCTTAGCAAAAACAAGAAAAATACAAGATCATAGTCCCTCGACGACGCTATCTATGTTACCTTTCAAAATGATCTTAGTCCCTAAAGAAAAATGCTAAGATATCTTGCAACATTGCTAATCATGGTTATACGATGACCCACGCTCGTCCCTTTTACATCCAAAGATAGGGTTACTTACCAAATCAATGGTAAGATAACAATGTCAAAGGAAAGAGGAAATAAACATGAAAAACTTTTGAGTAGTTAGAATGTTCCTAGTTACTTGCTCAATTTCAAAACAAAACATCCTTGTTATTTTCAAAACAAACACCTACACTTTCAAAACATCTTTCAACCTTGAAAACATTTTCAAAAGATCAAAACACTTTGTATACATTCTTACGAACGAGAATCATTACAAAGTTTGCCTAAACAAAGGCATCTTTACAAAATGCTTTCAAAAAACCACACAAAAGCATATTTTCAAACAAAAGCAAGTGATCTAGCAAGTAACTAAGATCCCATGGAAAACCATGGATGAAAAGGGTTCTAATACCTTCCCTTTTCATAATTTACCCCCTGAACTCAAGAAATAATCTCAAAGGTCTTTCCTGTGCTTTTTCACCTTTCCTTTTGGATAAAAGAAAAGTCGGTGGTGACTCTTGCTAACCGCAACATTTACGATCAAACGCAAAACACCCAAGTCAGTTCTCCCACCATATCACACAAAGGTATTTATATCTTAGGCCTGATGGAGAATGTTAGATAGATGGACTTTGTGTTATTGGCCCTTTCACCAGAGCGGAGCAGGGGGTTTTTAGGCCTTTGGCCAACACAAAATATTATTATATTGAAGAACAAGAAAGAGGGGGAGATCCCAATTCATTTTACCAAATTTGGGATCGAAGAATTAATGCAGTAAAGACGGAGAATGAGATTTCACGACTTGTTCATACTCATTCTCAATCTCATACTATGAAGTACAGTTACACCATTTTAAGCAAAGTACCAATATCGGGTACTGGTATGCGTTTGGTACGTGTATGATACGTACCAAGTTTGTACCCTTTAATTTTTACTTTTTCCATGTTTGATACGTGTGTTGATACACGATTGGTAAACATACCCACAAAAAAGTAGTTGTTTTTTCTTCGGTCTATACAACTTCAAGCTATTTTAGTGAGTCAAATTTAAGTTTTTAATTTATTTGTAAAAGAAAAAGTAAAAACCCAACTCTATATAGTCTTACACTTTTGTCTGTCTACGCCGCTATTATGCAACTTTCAGATTTCAGAGTTAGATTTGATGAATTATTGATACGTTTCAAATGTGATTTTTTCATGTTATTGATCTTGACTTTTTTTTGAACGAATTACTTTTAAATTTAGATGTTTTGTTATCATACGAACAATATTATTCCTTCATATTATTTTTTTAAAAATATAATTATTTTATATTATTTTTATAATAATATTTTAAAAAATTATAATGACGTAAATATACCTTAACTTTTCTTTAAAATGTTGTATTCCTTACTTCGTATCTATATCTGGCACTAGGTAGGTACGTATCTGAACCGATACAACACATATCTCATATAACATAACCATCTTTAGAATCAAAGATAAACACTGAAATTATGTTTGAATGAAGTATTTTATCGAGGAAAAGTAATTTTTTTAGGAAATTTAAAATGATTTGATCAAAATCTATTGTTTAGATAAAAAAATATAAAGTATTATTAAAATGATGTAAATTTATGAAGTATTATTCAAAGATAAATTTAAAGAATTTCAAATGAAATTAAAAAGTAAAGAATTTTAAATTTTGCTTTCACTCAATATAATGCAAATGTTAAATTTTTTATTATTAAAATTTCAAATTTTACAAGTTGATCCTCATATTTTATGAAAATTTCAAATTCACCTCCAAAAATTCAAAAACTGAAAAATCAATCCCTAATAATTTTCAAATTTTACCAATTGGTTCTTTAAATTTTCAAAAGTTACAAATTGATCTCTACTTTTCATATTTTAAATTTGGCTCAAAAGTTTTAAAATTTATGAAAATGACCCTAAAATTTAACAACAGCCTATTTTAATACTCCATCCAAACAAAAAAAAAATTCAATTGAATAATTTAAATTACTTAAAATTTTAAATTCTTTAAAAATTCTCAATTACCTCATTCAAATCCACTTTAAGAAAAAAAAACAGGTAGACAAATAAAATATTATAGGTGTTATCTTTAAACAACGTAGTGTCATAATATAACTTGGAAAATTTCTATTTTTCTTGGTAAAAGGATTCATGGATGAACCTGGAAGGTGATTGCTCGTAACATGGCAACGGTGTCGAAATGGGGTTTAGAAACCGACACGAAGGGTGCTTGAAAACCGATACGACGAGTGTTTAGAAGTTGACGATAAATGTTAGAAGGTTACACAACGAGTGTTTAGAAGTTGACACGAATGTTGGAGGTTGACACGACGAGTGTTTAGAAATTAACACGACAAGTGTTTGAAGATAACACGAAGGGTGTTTGGAAACCGACACGACAAGAGAAGGTAAATGACATGACGAGCGTCTGAAGATAACACGATGAGTGCTGAAGGAAAGACTTCACCAGGGGTCCGTGACAGATTAACACAGACGTATATTTATACCAATACGGACGAGTATCGAAGCAAGATATAGATGAGTATTAAGGAAATGATTACACGGATGAGTGTTTGCATCAATACAGTCGAGTATCAAAAGAGGATATAGACGAGTATAAAGAAAATGATTACATGGACGAGTGTTTGAATCAATACGGATGAGTATCAAAAGGAGATACAGACGAGTATCAAGGAAAGGATTACAAG
This sequence comes from Vicia faba, assembly GCA_948472305.1. Classification (NCBI taxonomy): domain Eukaryota; kingdom Viridiplantae; phylum Streptophyta; class Magnoliopsida; order Fabales; family Fabaceae; genus Vicia; species Vicia faba. The sequence goes on along the minus strand of OX451735.1, from coordinate 614,554,806 downwards.
AACGAGTGTTTGAATCAATATGGACGAGTATTGAAAGAAGATACAGACGAGTATCAAGGAAATGATTACACAGATGAATGTTTGCATCAATACAGACAAGTATCAAAAGAAGATACAGACATGTATCAAGGAAATGATTACACGAACGAGTGTTTGCATCAAAATACACGAGTATCAAAAGAAGATACAAACGAGTATTAAAGAAATGATTGCACGAATGAGTGTTTGTATCAATACGGACGAGTATCAAAAGAAGATACAGACGAGTATCAAGGAAAGGATTACACAGACTAGTGTTTGAATCAATACAGATGAGTATCAAAAGAAGATACAGACGAGTATCAAAGGTTTAACACGAACGAGTGTTTAGAATGATGTAGGTTGACACAGATGAGTGTTTGGAAAGCTAACACAGATGAGTGTTTGGGAGTAAAAGGTACAAGCACCGTTATCCGGGTATTACAATGTAACGAATGCCATCAGCTGCGGATTTTGGAGTGATATTCTCTGGGGATAAGATATTGTTATTTTGAATTATTCAGGTCTTTCGTGCAAGGTACTCGATCTGGCTTATACTTCGTATGCATGTTTGAATTTTTGTATGGCACAAAGATCCATTCTGATGGATCGCTACGCACTTTTGAAGATGAAATGTTATGCAGTGATAACTATATGCAATACAAAGGAATAGACTTCATGGGGATAAGCGAAGGTTAACTGAGAACTGTTGCTCATCATTGAAGATGCCAATATATATCGGCGGTAGAAACCTGCGGTAACAAAGATCACTGGGGATACTGATAAGAACTTGCACCGGGGAGCTCATGATACCGAAGATTATCGGTAACTCCGCTGGATATTGAATTGTTGACGGAGCAATTTTTTCTAGGTACGCCACTGAATTCTGAATTGTATTGTTGGGGATAATCTGGCCCGACTTCCCTACATCCTGAACCGTTGAGGGGATGGTAGGACTAAATATACCGAGAAATGAATACTGGACATCCTGTGGATCTCTTCGAATACATGCCCAAAGCTTACGCCACACTGGAGAATTACCTCTTAAATCACCTGGGGATAAAAAGATGGACACAGACACCTGTGAATGCCTCGGTTTACTCCACTGGGGAAGGTTTATAGGAAAATCTTATGAAGATCATATGTTGAACCACACGGAACCCCTCGACTCCCCCAAGTTTACTCTGCTAGGGAATTTCCTCTTAAATCACTTGGCGACAAAAAGATGGACATGAACACTTGTGAATGCCACGATTTAGCTTCGCGGGTACCCTGGTTTAGCTCTCAAATGCCCCAATTTAGCTCTCAGGGAATATGCGATATGCACTCGCGCGTGCCAATTCAAACGAAAACTTTGAGCTTTCTAAATTCAATAAGGGAATCAGGTATAAATTATCTGTAGCAAGTGAAGGCGGCTTCGCGTGCTGGCTAGGTCAGGGTGACTGTTATGATGCTTTTATCTTGATTGTATTCGTCTCGTACAACATAATTAGTTTGAACAACTTTGCAAGTACGAATGAGGAATGACCCTGTCTGTGGAATTTATAAGAGAATCTATGTTGAATAGAAGACCAGAATATCCGTGGAATAATACGATATGAGGTGGCCTGCCCCAGTGTCTTGAGTCACAAAATAAATTGTCTCTAACTACATATTTCTTAGAGAGATTTGTCGAATCTCGACGTAACTGCCACCAGGTTTAATGAATTTCGAATAGATTTCTCGACGTGATAGCCTCAGAATGATTGGCAAAAGCTTGAAGAGATTTATCAACGTGATAACCTTTAACTGAGTATATCTCAAAGAGATTTATTGACGTAATAGTCTCTGATTTGACAGATTTGAGGGAATGCCCTAGATTAGGCTGAGCTCGGAGAGATCGGATCTCGATTTGATTGCCCCAGATTGGCGGAATCTTCTAACTTCATCCCTAAAGGGTACTCAGATTGTAACACACCAAGATGCTTTCGCTTAATAGAATCTCTAGGCAACGTGCCCCTGGATAAGTCATTTCTCTTGTGACAACTGACTTTTGCTTCAATAGAGTATTCAAGCCCCTCTTATCTGACAAGATTGAGCTCTTTACTGATGTTCATTGTGTAAACTTACTTGATGTCGATCAGTCATTTTGTATGCAAAATAATGTTTATTATGAGAATGATAATTCTAATGTAACATGTATGTAAGTCTTGAAGTTTGAAAAAACTTTGAATGAAATGGTGTCACAACTCTATTATGAACGAATCACTAGCTAAAGAGCAACATTTGCAAATTCTTTTTCATGAAAGATAATGCAAGAATATGATACCAACACAAATATTTAAACATACCTCTTAGGAGTCAGTTAAATGCTATCTCATTGTAGCACGCTGTAGCGGTGAAAATCAAAGATCAAGCTATCAATTAACTTGACTCTCAAATAAGCAAGAGTCGCCACCGCGCTTTATTATTTCCAATGGAAAAGGGAAAAGTGCAAAACAAAACCCATAAACATGCAAAGTAAGTGCAATACTAAAAGTAGAGAAAAATGCAATGCATTTGAAAGAGATCGAAGGTTTGGGGGTTGGTTATACAAAGGGAAGGTACTAGCACCCTATGTATCTATAGTATCCTATAGGATCCATTTGAAATCTTTGTCTTTTGTTTAAAATTGGTTTGCTTTCTAAGTGAGTGTGGGGATGATATTTTGAAAATGCGATGACCTAGTGTCGAAATTTTTGACTTAAAAGAGGTGTGAGTTTTTTAAAATTAGGGTTTAGAAGAGATTTGTCTTTAGATTACTAAAACCAAAAAAATGTACAAAAGGGGTTTTCGCACAATCGTATTAAATATATTCGATGACATGAAGTCAACAAATTTGATTTTTTCCCTTGAAGTAGGCACAAACAAAATATAAAAATCAAATAATCAGAAAGAACTTAAACAAAATAACACTTAAATCATTTAAGTAGTTAACAACCAAACATTAATTAAAATAAAGAATGACAAATTAAATCAAAATTATCACAACATCCGTCAAGGAATATCACGAGGAAACTAATTCAAACAAATAAGAAACAACGAGGTCAAGATAATCAATAAGAGACTAATTTAGAGAGACAAAGAAAATCAAGCGAGAAAATGTAACTAAATGAAATAACTAAAAAGAAAATTAATTAAGCTAAAATACTATTAAAAGTCACAAGTTTTACTAAATTTATTTTAAAAGCTAAACTAATTAATTTGAAATTATCTAATTAACTAAAGTTATAAAGAAAACCCAACTAAAGTAAAAAATAATAAAATAATTCATTAACTCTTAACTTAAACAACTAAAATTGAAAGAAAAAGGGTGCAAGGTTAGATCAAAAGGGCAAAGTTGGATCAAGAGTGTAGAGAGGTAATAGTGAGACTCTAAGGCCCGATCAAAAATGAGCTTAGAAGTGTTTTTTGTTACACTAAACTTCGGGATGTTAAAAAATAAAATGGCATGGGCCTAATGGAACTACTCGGTCCCAAAGTCAAACCCAATCATCAATTTCCAGCATACATATTTCAATTAAAACAAAACTAAGAATGATTAAATAAAACAAAATAAAAAATAAGAAGAAAATTGAACACATGAGATGCTTTAGTTTGAATTAGGGTTAGAGGTTGTGATACCTCAGCTTTTGAAACACTTCTCTCTTCTTCCTTTCATGCCGCAGCTTCTTCACTATTCTTTGAATCCTTCGCCGCGCTTCAATCTCTTTCTCGTTTATCTCTTTGTTCCCATATTTTCAATCCGCGTTTCACTTATAGACATACATAGGTAGAACAAAAAAATCTTACCCTCATCACCCAACAACCCTTTACCCTATTTTTTATTACTGTTTTTAGAGTTTTACATGGCAATCAGAAACGGAAATACGGAAAGAAAAGAGAAACAAAAACCAGGTAAGCACTTGTTTTCCTCAGTTTTATAAGTATGGTATTTGTCTGAGTTCATTCTTCTTCTATTCTTCGTCTTCTATGTGTTGTTGCTCTGTGTTGAAGTTATTTGTTGATTGTGTTAATTGTTGTGAGCAGTTTTAGGTGTTGAGGGATGAAGATTTATGCAGTGTAGGCTGAAGTTATTGTATGTTTAAAGTTTGTGTGAAGTTTGTGATAATGATAAGGTGATTCACGGTTGTTGTGATTTCAAATGGTGAGTTTTGTAACGGGTTTGTAATACGTGGCTTTTGTGTGTTTAGTGAAGAATTTAGCAGGGTCTGATATTGCCGAGGAGTTTTATTTTACAAGTTGTGTTGAGTTATTATGGAGTAGAGATGAAGAGATTAAAGCAGAGAAGTGTTTTCTTGATGTTTCACTGTTTGATAGTAAAATAGAGGAAGATTGAAGTAAGCCTGAATACAGGGGGGGGAAATGAAGCGTGAAATGGTTGAGTGAGTTTTCTGCAAGATTTTTCTAATACTTTTTTTAAATATCAATAATCTCTCCTTTCTGTGTATTAGCCTCTATTTTTATAGTGTGAATGAAGGAGAATTGGAGCAAAAATGTGTTTTATTTTTTAGAATGGGATTATCATGTTGTTTTGCTGCTTTATGATGCAGGTTTTTTGTCTTTTTTCACAAGTTTTGGATAATAGACAACAACATCTTGGACTGGTATGATTAGTGTATTATGTAGATTTTTCTCTGGTTTTTTGCAGAATGGTGGAGCTGCTTGGTGCAGATCTGTTTTTTAATATTTTTGGTGTAAGTTAGGAGCAGGTTTTTTATATGTATATGGACTAGTATAGCAGAATGTTTTGACAGCAGCATAGCAGTAGCATAGGCTGGTCTTGTGGACAGATTTTTGGCATGTTGTAGCAGAGTTTTGTAGGGTATTTTGGACTGTTTGAAGTGTTTGTAGCAGCAAGATAGTAGCAGGGTGTAGGGTAGACTAGCATGTTATAAGTTGTGACATATTTGGCATGTTTTGGACATATTATTGTGGGCTTTATGATTTGATGACATTACTAATATCACCCTATCTATCTCTCTTTTCATGTGGTAAATGACATTGAGGTTGAGCATTGAGGTGAGATCCTGAAGATACAAAAGGACTAATGACAATGATAACATCTAAAGAATAGGAGAACTTACAAAATGATGCGGACTTCAAGAGTTTGGTTCTTATAAATATGTCACAAATTGCTTATCTTTGTTGATGTAATCTTGAGTTTAAACATAGAAATTCCTCTTTGTAAAGTTTAATTCATCCTTGAGATTTAGGTTTAGGACGCTTGAGAGTTCTCATTGTAGAATTGATTTTGAGCTTGTAACTTGCAAAAATTTGGATCATTTGAATGAATATGGATTTTTTGGAACTTAACGAGTTTTGCATTGATTCTTATGACATGGAAGCAAAAGTCTTGAGTTATTTGATCTTGCGATTTTGAATCAAAAATAGACTTGGAATGATGAATGTTTGAATGAATTTTGAATGATGAATGAACATCTTGTATTTGCTCCTAGAATTCCAAACAAATTACATGAATTTATCTTCAAAATTGAGCAAACTTGTATCATGAGAAATTAATTCTTTTGTATATCTTGAATCCAAAAGCAAATTCATATGAATGAATTGCGCCTCGCACACTTGAATCAATTTGAAATAAAAAAGAATTATTCAAATTGATCCTCAAATATTCTTCTTTAAAACCCATATCTTCAATTCGTGGTAACTTGCAATACGAGTCAATAATACAAATCATGCCTTTAAGAAATTTAATCAACAATCCACCTTAATCCAACGATCACTAATGTTCAATTACAAATGAGTTGAAGTAGGCAACAAGAAATCAAAGAATCATTGAACTAAAACTCTAGTTTCATGAATTATCCCAACATAAGAATCAAACGTCTTTTGAGAAAGCGTCTGTGGCATGAATTGAACCTAGAAATTAAAATCATCATTAGTCAAGCAATCACCTATAACGTTTCGGTAAATTTCATGGCTTCCCAAGCACAATTCGACCTTGATCTTTGAAGTAATCTCATAGACAATGTTATTTGTGATACTTCGTAAAAAGAATCGCCTCAGGACGTTGAAAATTGAAGAAGTTATGAAAGTTTTAACTTGAATCGTCTCATATAGCCTGATCTTTTCTTTTATTCCAATATGCATTGATGCACGTGTGAACCAGTGATAATGAAACCTTGATTGTTCTCTTGAGATTAGAGGCTAAGCTTTGATGAAGTAGCCTTTGAGAATTGATGATTCAGCATTCTTGAACACTTGAGGGACCAAAAACCCTAACTGAGGCGTAATACCTGATGCTCTTGATTCAGACCTGTCTCTACACACAAACAAAAGAAACACAAACACACACCTTTGTATGTGATTAGAAGTTAGTGATACATAGGCTAAAAATGTTCAAAACACTTGACAATCTCTGCATAGGCAATGCTCGAAGGTGAGAAGTTAAAACCGATCGTATTTCGTGACTTTGATTTTTGTATAAAAATGCAAATGAAGATGGGATCTTAGGTCAAAAATTGGGGTATGACACACGCTTTCAAATTGACCCATGCTTCAATTAGGACTTTTAAAGGTCGTAACATGGTCTGGTTCACTATTTTTAGAAACAAAGGATTTAAGGCTCAAAGTTATTTGGTGCCCACCCATTCTCTATTATGTTCTCCATTCCTAGGCTCAGTTAACCTGATACAAGCATTCATCTCTCGAGAGGATTTTATGATGGTTGAGGAACCACAGGGGTTTCTTGGACACAAAATTCACTAACTTTTGATTTTGGTGTCTGATCACACGACCTTGTTCTTCCGATGAGGATTTTTATTGGTAATCCTATTCTCGCCTTTTAGGCTTTTGAGTTTCTTTCTCGCTTTCCCTAACTTTTTCCTGGACAAATTCTTTTGAATTTCAATTTGGAAGTCCAGCGGAATGCCCCAACTTTTTCCTAAGCGACTTGTTTTCAAGTTTCAACTTAGCGGGACTTTTTTTCTCTCTTTCTTATCTATACTTACCCTTTTGAACAAGTCGTTGCTCCTTATGTCGTCTTCGATTTGTTGGAAGTGATTGTGATTGTCCGAGTCTTTAGTAGATGATGGATATCCATTATTATATCATCATCTGATCTCCACTTCTTGATGTGTGAGAGTGTTGTACCCCAAAATTTCCCCTCCCATTTTTCTGCAAGATATTCTCCTAGGTTTCTCAAGTGCTCAAGGTGGCTCAAGAATCGATCAGATAAATTCTCCTCATAAGCAATAGACTCACAACTAGGGTTTTGTATTTCTAAAGGAATATTGGGTTTTCAAGGTCTCAAGTGGTTTTCATGGTTCTTCATATGTCCCTAAGAATGCTCATGTCAAATTTTAAGTCTTGCATCACAAGTTTGCTCAGTCAATGGCTCAGATGACTACAAATTAACTATATTTGGTAAAAAGTCAACTGTGATCAACATACAGTCAAACCTTAATATTTTTGGTCAACATCAATATTTTGAACCCACATTCATCATTTTATCAAGGGTTGATCATGATTCCTCAAGAAAAGCCCTCAAATCACCAAAAGTCAAAAGTTGCCAAATTAGAGTTTCCTTAGGAGAAGTCAATTGAACTTTGACCAAGCATAACTTTCACATGCTTCATCAACTTTTACCCAAACAAAGCTAATTTTGAAGTGAATTAAATTCTCTACAACTTTGTACATCTAAGCTCAAGTCCTAAAAATGCTTCATTTGAGAGATATGAGTCAATACATTACAGGTCATTTCAAAAGTCAATAAAAAGACACTTTTTGTCAAGGCAACTTACATCAAGATAAAGTCTTAAAAATAAAAAATCATCAACATAGAAATTGTAAAGGACATATTGATATTTCCAAAAAGTCTAATATCACCTTCAAAAGATGAAAATTGAGAGAGTTATGACTAATGCAAGTTGGGAAATTTTGAGCAAATGCATGAAGTTCAAATTGAGCAAACTTGATATTTTGGGAAATTGGGCCATTATTTAAGAGTCCGAACGTGTTTTTTAGCTTATCATACACCTCACATATTACTCATAAATCCCTTGACCTCTTTATTTTATTTATTTTTTATTTTTTTTATTAATTAAAGTCAAAATTAAATAAAATAACACAAAGGCTTCTACAAGTTCCAAGCCCATATTTTCTTTGCCCTAATTTCCCTTATATATTCTCATCCTTTCTCTTCATACAAGTCACTAAAACTTTGCCTCTCAAATACTTGTCAAAAACATCAAATTTTCAGAAATCTTGAAACCCTTGTTACAAACCTTTTCACCACAAACTAGCCATCCCAATCAACTCCATTCATTCCCAGGGTAAGATTGGATCAAGTTTGATGGTTCAAAACACATGAAATATCATCGCATGGCATCATGATTCCATCCTTACTTGAATTTCATGTTTTTCCGTTTTTATTGCATTCTAACAACTACTGATGATTTTTATGTGTTTATGAGATTCAACTATGCAGGAATGACCCATCGTAGAGGTCCCATGCAATTGAAATCATAAAACACCATGTTTGCACCGGTCTAGGTTATTTTCACCATATCTCCCTAACCTTTGAGTTTTAGACCAAAATAATCCTTCCATTGGATTCACAGCCCTCAATTTAGGGGGGTAGGGTGCTTTTGATGTGCTAACGTCCTTGATTTTGCAAGTTTTGGAAGAAACAGGCTATCGGAGAAGACGATTGGAGCTAGGGCTTCGGCGCCTCTCTGGTCAATACATTCATGTTTATAATATATATTTGTTATTTCATTTAAGTTAATGGAAGTATAGCCACCCCAACATTAGCAGCGCGCGTAATAAAGCATTAGTCTCCCAGATCACGGGTTTGATCCCCAGTTTTGCCAAAATTTTCATATTTTCTTATGTTTGCAGATCCAGTACAACACTTTTATGCCTCAGTCATGCGCCCTTAACTCTCAAGCCACCATATCTCATTATCATCCAATCCAACGCTTCTGGTTGTCTCTCCATGGTGAACCTTCCCTGGAAGCCACGGTGGATCCAATGCAGGCATAATGGGCTTGTTGTTTTGGGCCTAGCATATTTTTATTCTCACACCCCCGATTTGCTTCCATAACAGGCCTAATCTTTTTATTTTAACCTTTTTTAAAACATAATTAGATTAACTTTTTTCTTAATTAAAATTAATCTAGACCTTAGATTTTTTTTAATTAACTCAATTAATCATTTTTTGATTAAATTAATTTAACTTTTTTCATTTAATTATTAACTTAGTTTTTTAGGTTTTGCATTAATTAACTATTTTCTTAATTAAAACTAACTTAGATTTTAGGGTGTTGTTTAACTTAATTAACTAATTTTTTTAATTAATTAAAATCAATTAGGTTTTAGGTTAATCATCAAACTTTTTCATCAAGCAATTACAAAGCAATTTCTTTTCCCATTCTCTTTATTTTACCGCTTCGCGTATTTTACTGTCGTGTATTTCATTATTTTTATCATTATGTAACTGCTTACAGTTGTAATAGTTTAATTAGGGTTTACTATCTCCTCTCAATTTTGTTGTTTGTACCCCCTTTCTCGGAGCTTTGTAATAGCGTAGGACCCTTTAATTTTTTCCTTTACTTTCTACATTTACCACTTTCCTTATAACTGTTTAACTTAATAGGATTGTATGGCAAGACTAAAAACAATCTAGAAAACCATAATCTCAAGATAAATAAACTGAATTGAATCACTCTTCACACTTTCACCTCTAGGGTAACCTCACTCGTTGCCTCGGAAAACAGTCATGTCCCTCGAACATGGGGACGCTTTAGCAAAGACCCTCGGTTAAAAAGATCGTAGTCCCTTGATGACCCTTCGATGCTGCCTTCGGTAAATAATCTTAGTACCTTCTGATAAAGTTGCTAAAGCACCCCTACGAGTTGCCTTTATGACTGCACGATGACCCGCGCTTGTCCTTTGACATCCAACGATAGGGCTTCCTACTAACTAATAGTAGGATATCACTATTTAAAGGAGGAGGAAAATAACGCGAAAGACTTTGAGTAGGTAGATAGTTCTTAATCGCTTGCTCATAAAAATAAAACATCTTTTTTCACAAACACTTTCTCTGAAATATTTTCAAAAACAAACACTTTTTACGCATTCTTAACTGATACAAGAATCATTACAAAGTTTCAGTACTTAGGAATTTTTCAAAATATTTTCAAACACATTCACAAAGCATTTTCAAAACAAGTGAGCTAGCGATTAAGAGCCCGTAGATAACTACGGATGAAAAGGGTGCTAACACCTTCCCTTTTCATAACTTACCCCCCGAACTCAAAATGTTCAAGGTCTTTCCTGTTCTTTTCACTCTTTCCTTATTGGATAAAAGAAAAGTTGGTGGAAAATCTTGGCAAATGCAACATTTGCGATAAAACGCAAAAACAAGTCAGCTCACCCACCGTATTACAGAACTGGCGACTCTGCTGGGGAGAATTAAAAGTGGGGTTACCTTTAGAGTTAGATCATTTTTTAAATGCTTTCCTTGTTTGTCTTATGTGATTTATATTTCGATGTTTGCTCAGGTTTAGTTTCTTGCAAAGATCCTACACCCGGATCTGGGGGCATTTTAGGTAAGTAGCAATAGATCATGGAAACTATACAACGTATACCGATATGGTTGAGGTGGTGGCTACATTAGTGCGACGCATTGGTTTGTACTAGTATCCCTCGAGTCAGTCGGGGAGAATACTAGGTTGCCGCATGGTGTCATAAGCACTAACTGACCTTAGAACCTTAATTGACCCAACTTATCCATTAGAAGGTAGTGAGATAGTCGGCTTTGGTGCAGTTCGAAGTTAGTTGATACTCGATACTACACTCATTGAGATTCGAATCTCGGATTTTGTTTGGTGGTAAGTCAGTTTCCGTGCTAGACAAAATTTATGGGAAAAATCAGTGATATTGAGATCCCTAGAACTCGTTTACTTCTTTAAGAAAGGTTGAGCCAACTAAACTTCAAGAGGGTACTTACCTATAAACCCCATGTAAGCCTTAAACCTAAGGCCTTTGTGTGCTTTGCTTGTGTTTGATTATATGTTTAAACATGACATCATAACATCATAACATCATATCATGACTAACCATTTCAAGGATCTAGGGGATTTATCTTTGTTCTATGTTGCAGGGTCATGGCTTCCAGTCGTAGGAGTACCATCCCGATCAACTTCGTAAGGATACCTTCCAAGCTTGAGGAATGAGTCTCAAAGGTTCCTGACAATTCTAAATTCACCAAGAGACATGGACATCTACTCAGTTTGGTTACTACTGGCTTCCAGGAAGACATGATTAGCGTTCTTTTTTCAGTTCTTTGATCCAAAGCATCACTATTTTACCTTCCCAGATTATCATTTGATGCCCATAATGAAATAATTATCTAAGTTGCTTGAAGTGCCTATTCTTGATCAGATACCCTTCACCAGTCTAGAGAAAGTTCTAAAACCTGAAGACGTTGCAGTAGCCTTACATCTGAAATGATCGGACATTGTATCTAATTGGGAAACAAGGAATGGAGTCAAGAGTTTTTCTCCTAAATTTCTGATAGAGAAGGCTCAGTGGTTTCTAGATGCCATGAATCTTCGTGCTTTTGAGGATATTTTAGCCTTGCTAATCTATGGTTTGGTACTGTTCCCTAATCCAGACCAATTCAGAGATGTGAATGCCATCAAAATATTCCTCACCCATAATCTGGTACCTACTTTGCTCGGAGATGTCCTGCATTCCCTCCACACTCGTACTATGAAGAAGCGAGGAAATCTTATGTGTTGCATATCTCTACTGTCTAGGTGGTTTGTTTTGCACCCTCCCCGATCACTGATAAAGAATGAACAAGGTTTGAGTTGGTCTCAAAGATTGATGTCACTCACTCATGCAAATGTCCATTAGTGTTCTCGATCTCAGGCATATGTCACTATTATTGATCGTTGTAGGGAATTCCCTAATGTACCACTCCTTGGTATAAGAGGGGGCATCACTTACAATCCTTATCTAGCTCTGCGTCAGTTTGGTTATGCTCGAAGGGACGGTCCTCATGATATACTCATCTAAGGTATTGTGTTCGACTATGAGAACGATCCTCAAGACTACCATCAAAGGTTTATACGTTAATCTGTCTATTATTTAAGAATATTTTGTATGTTTGAATATTTAGATTGGAAACTTATGTCTAACACAAAATTTCAATATGAAATATTCTTTAGAAATAAAGAGATTCACTAAGACATTATCATATTGATGTTGCAATTGAGATATACAAAAACAATTTTCCTTTAAATTTATTTTAAGAGAGTTACAACTATAGTTACAATTGATAACACTAAATCATTATTAGATTTTTTTATATGACTTCTCTTTTGAACTATTTTTTAACTTGGCTATGAAGTTTGTTTGGTGATCAAGAGTCTTATCAATATTTTATAAGAGTGAAGTCGGTAATACTAATGATTTGTTGTTTATTTATTAGATTATGCACTTATGATTCATGAGTTTTTGATATGATTTGAGATATCACAATAATTTTGATATATTTTGAAGAGTAAAAATATAAATTTCATTTATTTATCGGCCAGGATCAGCTGTTAGTTGTATACCTTGCCCTATTTTCTTATCTCTATTACATCATTGAATATATGAACTATATAGTTATTACGATGAAAACTTAAAATTATTAATCTATATAAAAGGAAATGTATTTTCTATATTGGTTTATTTTGATGGTAATGCATCAGTTATTCAATTTTTAGGAACTTTGAGTTTACTGTCCAATTTGATTTTATATGAAAGTTTTAGTCACCAAATACTCATCCAGTTTTGGAGAATATTGAGTTCACTATCATCAATGCATGTTGATTTGTATCGAGTATATGCCATGTTTTGGAAATCTTTCATATCATTCATGAGTGCCCATGATGCTTTTATTTTCTCCTTATCCCTCTAATTAAAAATTATAATTATAATATTCCACTATTGATCTTACCTGATCAGACTTGGACCGTCACGACTGGCTCCGAGTGGAAGTTGAGTGAGATGGGGGGCGATACCTGCAAGGCACTCCGATGCTAAAATGAGTGACGGAATGAGCAGGAAAAAAGTGTATGTATGCGTAAGAGAATGAATACATGACCCTCTAGGAACAGAGGGTATTTATAGCCCCCAGCGCGGGGTCAAGGTCCCCTCATTGGGCCGACCAGATTTGTCCCAACAAAGAAACTGTCAGGTTCTACGTGTGTAGTGGGGACCCGCACGTGGCCCCCTCCTGGTGATGCTCTGCGAGAAATGAGGAGGGACGAAGACGCGGTCTTTCCGGAGTTTAGATGATTTGGTAACAGTCAGAATCTGCCCTACGAGGAGGGTGCTCGAGCTGGAGTTCCCGTGGTCGGGGACACCATGTGTCGCGGGCAACGGCGGGCACGGCTGCAGCCTGTGGTCTGGCGCACTGGCGGGAATCCGCGGGCGTGCGTTCCTCGAGGAGCTGCTTGGATTGGGCCTTTGTCTTTGCTTTTGGGCTAGGGTGGGCCCAGTCCAAAATAGGAGCCCCCCAAGTCGTGGCTCCTGGAGCAGGAGTTATGACTTGACTTCAGCTCGCCTTTGCCACGGGGTCTGATGCTCGGCCCAGGGTATTTGCTTCCTCGTGATTGCTCGAGAAGTTTCTCATGAGTTGCGTTCATGGCGTAATCCTCATTGATGCGTGCTCGAGGGGTTCCTCGCGGGCTGTGTTCGTTGGGTACATGAGGCAACCCTTGGGAACCGTGACGCCACCCTAGTGACAATAGGGTCATCATTGCCTAGGGGAGTAGGCGTCGAGGAGGGGAGTTCGTAGTTCCCCGGGGCGACGTTTCGTATTCCACGTCATCCCTATAAATAGGATCCTTGGGTCCCATAATTTGTTTTTCCTCTTCGCGCTTCTCCTTCTTCCTCTGCCTTTTCCTCCGCTGTTCTTCTACAACTTCGCAAGATCACCGCCTCTTCCTCCGTTGATTTCTTTCACCACTGTCGTACATTCTTCTTTACTTCCAAGTAAGCGTTTATCCCTCATATTTTTCTTTGTTTGTAGGTAATTTTACCGTTATTTGGATGTTAGAAGCCCATATATGGGATTAGTGCCCGGTACATTCATGTTTGTGCCCGGTACATTCATGTTTGTGCCTGGTAAACGCATAGCTTTAGGTATGTGACTCGCGATGCTACCCGGGACCTTCATGGTTTTGGGCGCATAATCTATGATACTGCCCGGTAAACCCATAGTTCTAGGTTTAAGATTCATGATATTGCTCGTCGTATTCATAGTTTAGGTCGGCGTACCCATGGGCTGGCCGGGATGTTGGCCCATTAGGAAGTATGTAGGATAACTCGTCGTGGCACTTTAGTGTCGGGGAGGCGAAACCAGGATCTTGTTCGAGTCCTCAACGTTTTATCGCGCGCGGAGTGTGTCTTGGCTTGTCGTGCACTACTTCCCGTCAGTTATGGCAAGCATATGGGTTTGCTCTCGAATTTCACCGGTTTCCTGTGCTTTGCAGGTAAATGGCTGACGAACCGGAGTCTTCGGGGCATAATGAGGTCGAGGACCAGAGTGCCGAGGAGAATGTAACTCTAGTGGATACCGTCGATGATCCTTCGTTGGATTGGGTAGGCGCTGAGCCCCGAGGGATTGCCTCAGCATATAGTCGGCGTAGTCGGCATGCATACACTATCGTCGAACACGGTGGTAGTCAGCCGGGATTCCAGAAGAATTTTGTTGTGACAAGGCCGTCCCTCGACGCACGAATATGTCTGGAGTTCTCCGAGTATGGGTTTCCAATATATGAAATCACGTTCAAGGATCTCGGCCTTAAGCTCCCTTTTAGTGATTTCCAAGTCGGGGTATTCTGCCATCTGGACCTGGCCCCCTCGCAGCTTCATCCCAATTCGATCGCCTTTCTTCGGGCATTCGAGATGACATGCCGCTTCTTGAGGATCGAGGAGACCATTCCTCTTTTCTTCCAAGTTTTTCACTTGCAGCGCCAGTCTCGAGGAGGCAGGCATAGTTGGGTTTCCCTGAAGCAGTCGAAGAGGCTGTTCAGGATGTACATGGATTCGGTCTGGGGTTTCAAGGACAAATGGTACGTCTTATAGCCGGTCACCCAGACTGCTTTGGATTCTATGTATGAAGAGGAAACCGCAGTGGCCGACGAGAACGGGGATCCTCTTATGGACGCCGAGGGTCGCCCGGTGGTAGGGCGTGTATCCAAGTTCCCGTTGCATTGGTGCTCGCGCCATTACGAGCATGGTACCGGGAACTACCATATGCCCGTGGGAGGAATGAGTGTCGAGGATGAGGAAGCATATGGTACCCTTTACAAGTATGTCGATAGCTTCTTCCCTGCTCGGTGGGTCACGAGGGAGGGGGAAGACATTCTCGACGAGGAAGGTTACCCGACATTCGAGGCCCGTCCTATCGATACCAAGGCGCTTATCGAGTGCCAATCCTACGGACAGGCCGTAGATCTACTAGGTTGCTTTTTGTCTTATAGTTTTGTTCCAGTTTCTTTGTTTGTTACTTGCTCGTAACTAACTTGAGTTTTCTTCTTTGCAGGCAATATGGCTGAACGAAGGGAGAGGCTTTTAAAACTGTCTCAGGATAAAAGAGTAAATAGAAGGTTGGTGCGGGATCCACAGCCCATAAGGATGGGCCCGCCGACCAGTTCAGGCGATGCTTCTAGCGGGTCCCCGGGCTCCCCTAACGTCGAGCAGCCCACTGAGCTGATAACGAGAAAGAGAAGCCAGGCAGAGAACCAGTCGGAAGTTGGCGACGAGTCTGTCGTGGTGAGGGCCTTTGGCTTGCCCCTTGTTTTAAAGAGGAAGGTTTCTTCGAGGGGTTTCCCTTGACAGTGAGCGCCGAGGAGGCTGAGACCAGCAGGCGGCTCAACAAAGAAAGTCGGAGAAAACACCTGGCCGCCAGTATGGTCGGGATGGTTAAGATGGCCGAGATGGCCGTTGTCCTTGATGAGGATGGGTCGGACTCCTCTGACCGCGTCAGGGAACTGGAGTTGGAGAAAGATGCCCTCACCTCTAGCTCTCGTAAGTTGAAGGCTGCTCTGGAGCAATCTGAGGAGATGTTCCGCGAACAAGCCGAGTTGTTGGCCGTGGAGAAGGAAAACTCGGGGAAGGTTGCTGAGGAGAGGGACTGTTTTCGATTGGATCGGGAACGCTTGGAGGCTGACAACGAGCGTCTATCTAAGGAAGTCGAGGAGCTGAAGTCTGCCATGCTTCCTGCTGAAGATGAGTCGGAGGACACAGCCCCCTTGCGGAGCCGTTCGGATCTGGTCGCGCGCATCCATCTCCTCGAAACAGACGGTGTTGGTGCTTTGGCAGACGGTTTTGAGGCCACGGTTTTGAGGTCGCGGTTAGCCAGCTCGCCTTATTGAATCCAGGCATGAATATCGAGGGAGTGGGTTTCATGTCTCAGATCATTGACGGCCAAGTCGTGCCTCCTCCTGAGTCTCCTGCTGTGGATGCTGGTAGTCCCGGGGAAGTTTAGTCGTGGAATTTCTGGTCGGGCCTGCGTGCCCGTTTACTGGTACTAGTTTTGGGGCCTGCGTGCCCGTGCATATTTTTGGGGCCTGCGTGCCCGTACAAATTTCTTTCGGCCGTTGTGCCATAGCCTGTAATTTCTGAACATTGCCAACCTTTTTGGTCGGTTAATTTTTATTCGTTTTACGTATGAGCTTTTAGATGGATGTTCATTTTGTTTTTAAAACTTGCTCGTGTCTAAGTTTTTTTATATTGTGATGAAATTTGTCTAAGTTATGTCCTCGAGCCGCGCTTGTGCTCGGCTGTTACTTTGTGGCGAAATTCGCCTAAGTTATGTCCTCGAGCCGCGCTTGTGCTCGGCTGTTACTTTGTGGCAAATTTTGCCTAAGTTATGTCCTCGAGTGGAGATCCTTTCGACCCATTTGGTGGTCTGACGCACTTCGAAATACGTCGGTCGTGCGGAGTAAAGCCCGCTTGCTCGGGCGTATGACCCAGATGGAGGTCGTATGCCCGTGGCGTGAACTGCCCATAGCAAGCTGGGTGTTCTGCCATGTGGGTACTTCGACAGTGGAGGTCAATTGAGGTGTCCCTGTCGGGCACCGTCGTTCATCCTCGTTTGGCCGAACGGTGTTATGTCGTTTGGGCGTAGATTGGGCTCGTACCTTGGCCTATCTACGTGGTCGAGACATTTCTCTTTGTTGATTAGATGTGGATGTTCGACGACGAGTGTCCTTAGTGTTTAAGGGTTTTTTAACTATAGTACTGCTTTAGCTTAGCAGCGTTCCAGGGTCGTGGTAATGGTTCTCTGCTTAGCTGCTCGAGGTAGTATGACCCGGTGCCTGTGGTGTCGTGGACGCGATAGGATCCTTCCCAGTTCACGGCCAGTTTCCCTTTGCGGGAGTCTTTCTGGTTTCTTCGTAATACCAGGCTGCCGATCTCGAACTCGCATTTGATGACCTTATCGTTGTGTCGCAGGGCCACACGTTGTTTTAGGGTGGCCTCGCGCAGGGCTGCCCCTGATCGGATTTCCTCGACCAAGTCGAGTTCGTCCCTGAGTTCTTCGTCGTTCATTTCTTCATCGAGGGGAATTTATGTCCGTCTGGATGGTTCCCATATTTCTACGGGGATGACGGCCTCGGTGTCGTACGTTAGTCGAAAAGGGGTTTCGCCCGTCGTTGAATGGGGCGTGGTGCGATAAGCCCATAAAACACCGTGCAGCTCCTCGACCCACCCTCTTTTGGCTTTGTCGAGCCGGCGTTTGAGTCCTCGTAGGATGACTTTGTTGACAGCCTCGGCTTGCCCGTTGGTTTGAGGGTGCTCGACCTAGGTGAAGTGTTGTTTGGTTCCTAGTTTGGTGACGAAGTTCTGGAATCCGTGGTCGGTGAACTGGGTGTCGTTGTCGGTGACTAGCGCCCTCGGGATCCCGAATCTGGCGAGGATGTTTCTTTTGTAGAAACGGAGGATGTTGTGCAAGGTGATCTTCGCGAGAGCCTCGGCCTCTATCCATTTCGTGAAGTAATCCATGGCTACGATAAGGAACTTGTTTTGGTACATCCCTTGCACGAATGGCCCGAGGATGTCCATTTCCCACCACGCAAATGGCCACGGGGACGATAGCATGCTCAGCTTGTGAGGGGGAGCGAGATGCATGCAGCCATGCCTTTGGCACTTGTCACATTTCTTAACGTGTTCCTTGGCGTCCTTCTGCATCGTCGGCCAATAGTACCCCGCTCGCAGGGCTTTCCTCGCCAAGGACTTACCGCCCATGTGCTGGGCGTTAATCCCTTCGTGTATCTCCCGTAATACCTCGAGGACTGTGGATTCGTCGATGCATTTTAGGAGGGGAATGGAGAATCCCCTGCGGTATAGTTTGTGCTCGAGCACCACGTAGGAGCATGCTCGTCGTTTCGTGATGGTCGCTTCTGTCTGGTCCAAGGGGAGTTCGCCCTTTGTTAGAAAATTGTACTCCAGGGTCATCCAGGATGAGGTGTCTCCTATGGCATGTACCTCGACTGGTGTCGAGGACCTCTCGATGCTCGGGCGTGACAGGGATTCTTGTATGACGGATTTATTCCCGCCCTTCTTTCTCGTGCTTGCGAGCTTGGACAATATGTCTGCCCTTATGTTTTGCTCGCGCGGGACGTGTAATATAACGTTGTGCAGCTCCTCGACCCACCCTCTTTTGGCTTTGCCGAGCCAGCGTTTGAGTCCTTGTAGGATGACTCTGTTGGCAGCCTCGGCTTGCCCGTTGGTTTAAGGGTGCTCGACCGAGGTGAAGTGTTGTTTGGTTCCTAGTTTGGTGACGAAGTTCTGGAATCCGTGGTCGGTGAACTGGGTGTCGTTGTCGATGACTAGCACTCTCGGGATCCCGAATCTGGCGAGGATGTTTCTTTTGTAGAAACGGAGGATGTTGTGCGAGGTGATCTTCGCGAGAGCCTCGGCCTCTATCCATTTCGTGAAGTAATCCACGGCTACGATAAGGAACTTGTTTTGGTACGTCCCTTACACGAATGGCCCGAGGATGTCCATTCCCCACCATGCAAATGGCCACGGGGACGACAGCATGCTCAGCTCGTGAGGGGGAGTGAGATGCATGCCTCCGTGCCTTTGGCACTTGTTACATTTCTTAACGTGTTCCTTGGTGTCCTGCTGCATCGTCGGCCAATAGTACCCCGCTCGCAGGACTTTCCTCGCCAGGGACTTACCGCCCATGTGCTAGGCATTAATCCCTTCGTGTATCTCCTGTAATACCTCAGGGACTATGGATTCGTCGATACATTTTAGGAGGGGAATGGAGAATCCCCTGCGGTATAGTTTGTGCTCGAGCACCACGTAGAAGCATGCTCGTCGTTTCGTGATGGTCGCTTCTGTCTGGTCCGAGGGGAGTTCTCCCTTTGTCAGAAAATTGTACACCGGGGTCATCCAGGACGAGGTGTCTCCTATGGAGTGTACCTCGACTGGTGTCGAGGACCTCTCGATGCTCG
This sequence comes from Vicia faba, assembly GCA_948472305.1. Taxonomy (NCBI): domain Eukaryota; kingdom Viridiplantae; phylum Streptophyta; class Magnoliopsida; order Fabales; family Fabaceae; genus Vicia; species Vicia faba. The sequence goes on along the minus strand of OX451735.1, from coordinate 614,535,277 downwards.
GGCGTGACAGGGATTCTTGTATGACGGATTTGTTCCCGCCTTTCTTTCTCGTGCTTGTGAGCTTGGACAATATGTCTGCCCTTATGTTTTGCTCGCGCGGGACGTGTGATATCTCTGCTCGGTCAAACTTTCTCATGTGTTTTTTGACTAAGTTTAAGTATTCGACGAGGCTGTCGTTTTTAGCTTGGTAACTCCCTTGGACTTGGGAAGCAATGAGTTGTGAGTCCGTGAAGATTTGTATCTCGCGGGCTCCTAGGTCCTCGGCTAGCCTTAGTCCTGCGAGCAGGGCCTCGTACTCTGCTTGGTTGTTCGAAGTCGGGAAGGAGAGGGTTAATGAGTGCTCGATCACTACGCCTTCCTCATTTTCCAGGAGGATCCCCGCGCCGCTTCCGGACGAGCTGGAGGCTCCGTCGACGAAGATGGTCCATTTGTGCTCTTTCCCTGCGGGCGGGTCGTGAGCGGTCATTTCCGCGACGAAGTCGGCCAGGGCTTGTGCTTTTAGAGCTTTCCTGCTCTCGTATTGAATGTCGAACTCGGAGAGCTCTAAAGACCATTTCAACATACGGCCCGCCATGTTAGGTCGACCTAAGAGTTGTTTCCTCGGTTGGTCGGTTTGCACGATGACTGTGTGGGCCAGGAAATAGTATCTGAGTCTCCTTGCTGCATTGAAGAGGGCTAGAGCTACTTTTTCTATCTGTCGGTACCTGCTCTCGGGTCCTTGTAGGGCTTTGCTCGTGAAATAAACGGGTTTCTACCCGTCGGAGGTCTCGCGGATGAGAGCCGCGCTGATGGCTTCGTTCGAGACGGCCAAGTATAAGAATAAAGGCTCCCCGTCGACAGGTCGGGACAGTACGGGCGGTTGGGATAGACTTTGTTTCAGGTGGCGCAGTGCCCGTTCACATTCTTTGGTCCATTCGAAGGCCGCTTCTTTGTGAAGGAGTCTGAAGAAGGGGAGGGCATGCTGAGTGGATCTTGTGACGAAGCGGATAGCGATGTGAGCATACCGTTCATGACTTGTATTGATTTCTTTGACGTGGGAGTCGGGAGGTCAGAGAAGGCTCGACATTTGTTGGGATTGGCCTCAATTCCTCGTTCTGTCAAGTAAAACCCGAGGAATTTCCCTGCCTTGACTCCAAACGTGCACTTTTCGGGGTTGAACCTCATCTTACATTGTCTTGCCTGGGCGAAGACTGCTTTGAGGTGGGCTGCATGATCGGTGTCTGCTCGGGACTTGATGATCATGTCGTCCATGTAAACTTTGAGCATGTCTCCGATTTTCTTGTGGAACACTCTGTTCATCATACGTTGGTAAGTTGCCCATGCGTTCTTTAGTCCAAAGGGCATTACGTTGTAGTAATAATTTCCCGAGCTGGTCATGAAGGCAGTGCAATATTTGTCGCCCATGGCCATTGGGATTTGGTTATATCCTGAATAGGCATCCATGAACGACAATATCTTGTATCTGGCCGAGTTGTCGATCAGCATATCTATGTTCGGTAAAAGGAAAGCATCTTCCGGGCATGCCCGGTTGAGATCGGTATAATCAACACACATCCGCCATTTTCCATTATTCTTTTTAACTAGTACAACGTTTGACAGCCAGGTTGAATATCGGGCTTCAGAAATAAAATTCGCCTCTAGGAGGTCTTTTACAGCTTTTTCAGCAGCCTCCGTTTTCTCCAGAGGCTGCCTACGCCTACGTTGTACTACTGCCTTAGCGGCAGGATCTATGGCGAGACGGTGACAGGCGACCTCGGGGTCGAGTCCGGGCATCTCTGCGGCGCTCCAGGCGAACATGTCAGCATTCTCGCACAAGCAGGCTTCGATCTGCTTCCTTGCCAGGTCGGGGAGGTCGATGCCAATTTTTACTCCTTTGCTTGGGTCTTCGCCGAAGGGGACGAGCTCGAAGTCCCCGTTCGGGATTGGTCGGAGGGGGATTTGCTCTTTGTTGGGAGTTTCGTCCTGATCGAAGCGAGTATCCAGAGCTATCGAGTCGACCTTTGGGGGAGCTCTCTGGTCTTCTACTTTGGCGGGATCTGATTTGTCGGGCTCCTGTCGTGTCGTCGTCGGTCTCTTGGCGGGCCTTGTCCTGGTGTCGACAGTGTCGCGTCCTTTGGATGCAGTGTTGAAACACCTTCGAGCAGCGGCCAGGTCCCCTTGGATGGTAGCAACCCGTGCCCTCTTGGTGTAGAACTTCATCTTCAAGTGGACGGTGGAGGGCACCGCGGTCAGCTCTGTTAGTGTTGGTCTCCCCAGGATGCAGTTGTAGAGGGACGGGCAGTCGATGACGAGGAAGCGCACCTTGACCTGCCTCATTGTTGCGCCCTCGCCAAAGGTAACCATGAGCTCGACGTATCCCCAAGGTTTAGAGGTCGAGCCGTTGAATCCCTGTAAGTCCGACCCTATATACGGCGAGAGGTGCGAGTCGTCTAGATGCAGAGTCTGGAATAATTGACTGTACATCACGTCGACGGAACTTCCTTCGTCGACGAGGATGCGGTGCACGTCAAAGTTGACCATTCTTTCTCTTATCAGCAGAGGAATGACTGCGTTGGGGGATCCTCCGGGGAGCTCTTCTAGGTAAAAGGTGATAGGCTCCGACCTACCTTTTACCCTTTCAAAGGTCACTGTTTGCGGAGGTGCCGAGTCGACCAGTTCATCCAGCTTTCTCTTGGCCAAATTAATAGTTAGGTCGTTGAATCCCCCACCATTGATGACCATGGCGGAGGGAAAGTATTCCCACCTGCTGTGTGTCGTGAGCGGCTCCTGCAGGTGTTCGGGGACGTAGAATTCCTCCGGTCTGGTGACGGAGAAGGCGGTCTGGATGGGGACCGACTCGTCAGATGGTCGGGCGTCGTCCTCCAATTCTCTTATCTCTCGGGCGTCACGACGAGGAGCATCATTTCGCCGGTATTGGGAGAGCCTCCCTCCCTTGATGAGGGTTTCGATGGCGTCCTTGAGGTGGACGCAGTCTTCAGTCAGATGACCATGGCTCCTATGGTACTGACAGTACTTGCTCTTGTCTGCTCCGGGCTTGGCAGGGGCAGGTCGGGGGCGTTTGACGCCGCCGTCTTTAAAATCTATGTTGGCACACTCCGCCAAAATACGCTCGCGGGAAGCTGTGAGCGGAGTGTATTCGGTAAAACGCCCCGAGGGTCCTCTTTGCTCTCGGACTTCTCGGGGTCTGTCCTCCTTTCTTTTCTCCCCGGCTCGTCGAGGAGGAGCGGCTTCCTGGCGCGGGTTGCTGCTGGATCCGCGAGTTCTGGGGTCCCGGGCTCTGTTGGCCGCCTCCCTTTCCTCGTAATCCATATATGCCCGGGCCTTCTCGAGGAGGGCATCAAATGTTCGGGGCGGTTCGATACCCACCGCCTTTCTGAATTCTGTGCCTAAGAGGAGCCCCTTCTCCAGCAAGTACCTTTTCATGTGGTCCGCGCAGGGGACCTGTATGGCTTCGCGATTATAGCGATTAATAAATTCTCTCAAGGTTTCATCCTGTCTCTGGATGATGGCCTCGAGTGCTGCCTCAGTCTTCGGGTGTCGCCGAGACGCAGTGAACGAACTTATGAATTGGTTCTTCAGGTTTCGCCACGAGGTTATTGATCCTGGAGCGAGGCCTTTGTACCAATTCATTGTTGCCTTTCTGAGGGTCGTGGGGAACAACCGGCATTTGATGGGTCCCCCGGCGTTGTGGTAGTGCAGCATAGCCTCGAACCCGTCTATGTGGTCGACCGGGTCCGCGACTCCGTCGTACTCCTTCAGATGTGGAGGCTTCTCCATGCCCGGGGGAATGGGCGCCTCCATGATGGCTTGTGACAGGGGGCTGCGGGGGGTCGTCCCCGTCACTTCGCTCCGGGGACAGGGATGGGGACCTGAAATATTGTCGTGCCCGACGGTCCTGGTCGTGTTGAGCATCCCTCGAGCGTGGTTCCCGTTGGTCAATTCTTCCGTGCCTGTCTCTGGAGTGTCTTCTTTCTTGCTGTATGGGGCCATGGTTGCGCCCTCCGGCCTCAATGACGGGTTTCCTCTCCAACGGGGGCCGTCTCCTCGAGGGTCGGGGGGACGGGCTTCGGGAGGTGTCTCTGTATTGTCTCCGCGGGGGAGACAGGAGATGCACCTCTGTTACTCGAGGAGGTGGAATCTGGGGCCTCCTATGTCTCCTCGCGGGTCTTCTATCGTCTTCTAGCACCTTCAATCTTTCCCTCTGGGCAAAGATGAGGTAATTCGTCTGATTGATCGTCGCGAATAGTGCGCGGGTTGTGGCATCTGCCCCAACGGGGACAGGGACTTCCTGGAATTGGGAAGCTCGATAGTTTATGGGAGCTGCGTTGTCTTCTTCGAGCGGAGGAGGGACTGAAGAAGATGAGGCAGTAGCTCCATCGCGGTGGACTGAGGGCCCGGGGATGGTGCCTCAGGGGAGTGTGTTATGGCTGGGATTACTGGTGTTGTCGGGGACCCCATTTTTATCTGCGAGGCCGTTGTTGGTGTCGACGACGCGGATGTTTTGGTCATCCCGAACTTGGTCATCCATGACGGTAGGAGGTGATTTTGAGCTTTAGTCTTCGAGGTTTTACAAGATGGGGAAGCTAGTTTCCCACAGACGGCGCCACTGATCTTATCTGATCAGACTTGGACCGTCACGACTGGCTCCGAGCGGAAGTTGAGTGAGATGGGGGGGCGGTACCTGCAAGGCACTCCGATGCTAAAATGAGTGACGAAATGAGCAGACAAAAAGTGTATGTATGCGTAAGAGAATGAATACCTGACCCTCTAGGAACAAAGGGTATTTATAGCCCCCAGCGCGGGGCCAAGGTCCCCTCATTGCGCCGACCAGATTTGGCCCAACAAAGGAACTGCCAGGTTCTACGTGTGTAGTGGAGACCCGCACGTGGCCCCCTTCCTGGTGATGCTCTGCGAGAAATGAAAAGGGACGAAGACGCGGTCTTTTCGGAGTTTAGATGATTTGGTAACGGTCAGAATCTGCCCTACGAGGAGGGTGCTCGAGCTGGAGTTCCCGTGATCGGGGACACCATGTGTCGCGGGCAACGGCGGGCACGGCTGCAGCCTGTGGTCGGGCACGCTGGCGGGAATCCGCGGGCGCGCGTTCCTCGAGAAACTGCTTGGATTGGGCCTTTGTCTTTGCTTTTGGGCCAGGGCGGGTCCAGTCCAGAACAACTATCATTTACTCTTAACCAAAACTATTCACAAATATTTATTTCCCGTTCATCCACCACAAGGCTTTTCATATTTATATTTTACTTAATAATAATAATAATAATAATAATAATAATAATAATAATAATAATAATAATAATAATAATAATAATAATAATAATAATATAATTTCTAAATAGTTTTTCATATTCTCTATTAATTTTATATAATCAAAATGAATTAAAGATTATAATAGAGAATATAAAAAAAAAACCTCTCTTCTATAATTCATATTAATAATAATTCAATTTTTAAATGTATTTTCATATAATTTTTTGCTTTTATAAAATAAAAGTAAAGAGGTTGTTTTGTATCTTCCAACAATCTCTATCACTCCAACTTTTAACGTGCCTTTAAAGTTTTCTATGCATAGAGCAAAATGAATTATAAAATATTTTGTTAACATAAGAATTATATATATTTACAATAAATACTTTATTATTTGAAGAAATAATTATATGTAAATTATAATTGGTTCTAAAATATTTTATTTACTTAAATAAATTTTAACTTGTGTCTCGCACATGTTTACATACTAGTTGTGACTATGCAATTAGGTGTTTAAGACTCATGAATATGTGATATGTGATAGTTGAAGATGTTTTGTGAATTTGTGTATATGTATTGAAATAATTTGAATTAATAATTGTGAACATTGATTAAGTGACTATGTGTTTGTGAACCTGAATATGTGAGTTACGCGATGTGTTATCTATGATCTATAAATATGTAAAAGTCATCATGTCGGTTGCGGATGGTCTTCTATGTAAGAACATTCAATTAGATCAATTGAAGTTTTGTGCTTGTAGAGAATATACAGTGGGAAAATAAGAGAATTAGAGTAAGAGTAATTGAGGGTGATAATAGAGAGTTTCATTAACTTTGCACATTAGTATAATATTTAGATTATTTATACAAGCTAAATAAAAAAGGTGGGATCCAAAAACAACTTTAAAAAAATAAGTTGAAAAAATCCAAACACAGGTCGATAATCGGTTACACAAAACAAGGTAATCGATTACCACAATAAAAACAACAGAACCAACAACCTGCAAGTAATCGGTTACGCCATTCTGTGTAACCGGTTACGAACCCGAAAAATAATTTTTTTTCACTTTCAAAAGTGCTTACTTAATAAGTTGTAACCTCCAAACACTCTCCAGAAGCTTATAACATGCATTTGAATTAATATAAACTTTCAATATACCACCTTAATTCAAATGCTCCAAATTCTCTATGCCCATGCTCACTTTCAATCTCCTGAACACATCTTTTGTGATTCTCATTGTCAACAAATCAGCAACTTGGTCTTCACTTCTACAATATCCCAACCTTAGCTTGCTTTCACTTACCATCTCCTTCAAGTAGTGAAACATCATCTCAATGTGCTTTCTCCTCTCATGTGCAATATGATTCTTAGCAAGATTAATAGGTGAAACATTGTCAATCAAGAGTCTGACAGCCTCACCCTCATTGCTGCCCGGTTCATGAACTAAATTCATTAGCCACATAGCTTGGCACGCACATAACGACGCGACAATATACTTGGACTCACAAGAAGAGAGAGTACAACCCCCAATTCCTTTTTAGAACACCAAGAGATTGGTGCTCCTCCGAACATAAAGATGTAATCAACTATAGACTTTCAATCATCTTTATCTCTGTACTAATTGAAAACCGAGCAAATTATTTTCTGCCCGTATCCGTCGAGGGAAAAATAATTCCAAAGCAAATAGACCATTTGACGTATCTTAGGATTCTTTTGACTACTGTCAAGTGAGACACCTTTTGTCTCTCTATGAATCTACTCATAGTACCGAAACTAAATGCTAAATTTGGATGCATATTGTACAAGTAACGTAACGACCCAATCAATCTCATATATTGAGTATGATCCACATCCTGCTCATCCTCACTTTTGAAGAGTTGAAACCTTGCTCCAGCTGGTATTATGGCATCATTACAATGCTCCACATCACACCTTTTTTAGATTTCAATAGTATATCTCTTGTAATGCTTGAGTAGTCCCATTTTTTACTTATGAAACTCTATGCCAAGGAAGTATGTTATAATCCCAAGGTCAGTCATCTCAAATTCTTTCATAAGTTCACTTTTAAACTTAGAAATACTCTTCTCATTGCTGCTTGTGATCAATAACTCATCCATATATAGACAACGTATGATCACACCTTCAATTGCATCTGATTTCACATAAACTCCATGCTCGGACACACATTTCTTGAAGCCAAATTCAATTAGGAAACCATCTATCTTCTTGTTCCAAGATCTCAGAGCTTGCTTCAAACCGTATAACACTTTTCTCAACTTGTAGAATATATCCTCTTGATTTTTCACAATAAAACCAGAGGGTTGTTCTACATATACCTCATCTTTAAGCGAATCGTTCAAAAATACAGATTTTACATCCACTTGATAGATCAATCAATTGTTATTATTTGCAATACCAACAACCATCCGTATGGTTTCAAGTCTAGAAACTGGTGCAAACACCTCATCGAAGTCTATACCTTCTCTTTACAAAAATCTCTCTGCAACTAATCGAGCCTTATGCTTGATTATATCACCTTTGGGATTTCCTTTAACTTTATAGACTCATCTCACATAAATCGGCTTCTTACCTTTCAGTAAATAAACCAATTCCTAAGTACTATTTTTCTCAATCGATTCTAGCTTCTCTTTCATCGCACCCACCCACTTTGGATCACTTAATGCCTCTTCCATGTTAACGGACTCAGATTCAGACATAAGCATAAAGTGAACCAAATCACCATCATCATTGCTCTCGTTATCCAGAAATACTTCACAATCTTGGAGTATCTGAGGAAAACCTATTTTCCTAGTTGGTCGTCTACTGTTTTCCATGATTTTGGCTTCGACAAGTTGTTATTTTGTACCTTCTGCAACCTGAGAATTGGAATTTTTATGCCTGTAACCGATTATAGGATTCTAGTAACCGGTTACACCTTCTGCAAAACCAGTTCTAGCAGTCTGGAAATCCAAAAAAATCACGCTCGTAATCAGTTACATCATTCTGGTAACAGGTTACAACACCTGTCAAAATAGTTTGTTTGCTGTCAAAACGCTTTAGTTCGCCAACCACAACATCTCGACTGACCACGATCTTCTTGTTTGCAACATAAAATAACTTATAACCTTCAGTAGGATGATAAACAACAAGTAACATCATCTCACCTTTATCATCCAACTTCTTTCAAAGCTTTCCTGGAATGTGTCTAAATGCTACCGAATTGAAAATCTTCAAATGACTCAAGTTTGGTTTAAACTCATACCATACCTCTTATAGAGTTATTTTATCAAGCTTCTTTGTAGGTCACCTATTCAACAAATAGACATTTGTAGAAACGACTTCACCCGTAGCTCCTTCAGCAAGTCTTTTCCCTTTAACATGCTTCTAACCATGTTCATGATCGATTTTTCCTCTCAGCAAGACCATTATATTGTGGTGTATAGGATGACACAACCTCATGCATTATCCCCTATTCATCACAATATTTCCCAAAATCATTTGACGTATACTCTCCTCCACCATCTATTTTGAGAGTTTTGAGTTTGTGATTGCTTTACCGCTCAACCATGGACTTAAACTCTTAAACACATTGAATACCTTATCCTTTATTTTGATTAGATATGTCCATAACTTTCTACTAAAATCATTGATAAAAGTGACAAAATATCTATGCAACCATACAAATTAACTTGCATTAGACCACACACATCAGAGTACACCACCTCAAGGTGATGCTTTGTCCTATGACCTGCATTCTTGTTGAACTTGTTCTTATGTTGCTTCCCTTGCACACACTCTTCACAAATCTCAACTGGAAATTTGATCGATGGTAACCTGGTTACCATACCGTTCCTTTGTAATGCGCCGAGGTATCTAAAATTGAGATGTCCAAGACGGTATTGCCACAACCACTCATCTCGACTTGCCTCTCTAGCAAGACATATATGCTCCATTACTTTCAACTCTATCTTGAAAGTCCTATTGGCAGCCATAGGCGCTATAAGGACCAAAACCCTGTTTGCATCCAAAACGCGCAAAATCTTGTTTTCCATGCGAATCATGTAAAGTAATTGGCCAATACTTAAGAAATTACATTTAATTTCCGGAATGTATAACACATATTTGATCAAAGAATGACCATTATCCCTTCTCATGATCAAAATATCATTGACCCCGTCGACCGCTAAAGTGGTATCGTATGCGAATTTCACCTTATTCTTCGTGACTTTATTGATTTTGACAAACCCGTCATATGCCTTGAACAACCGGAGTCTAAGTGTTACTCATCATAGCATTGACAGTCACCATAACATTTTCTTCTGAACGTGTTTCTACAGCATTCTCATAACTGCTACAGTTGTTGTCCAATAATTTGCTACTGCTGCAGTTGATGTCCAATAGCTTGCTACTGCTGCAAATACCCTCGGCGATCATGACCAAGAGCATGTTCTCTTCAAGCACCTATTGTCTAGCAACCTTAGCTGCATCTCCTTGAGATTCTCTCGGCTTGACACTATAATCGCGGGCGTAATGACCAAGTTTTTGACAATTGTATCATTGCATTTTACTCTTGTAGATTCTCTTCGTGTAGTTTCCTTGACCGCCATTTTTACAGCTACTTTTATCCTTTTGGCATGTCGAATCCTTCGAATTTTGTGACTCTTTTCCACTAAAATTCTGAAAAATTCCTTTGTTTTTCGTGGACCATTTTCCTTTCGACTTCTTGTTCTTATCATTGAACCGAGCTTGCAAAGTGATCTCTACCTTTTCCTTATCGTTACTTTTCTTATCCATCCTCTGCTCATGAGCCTCAAGAGCTTTGAAGCTCCTCTTTGTTCAACGTCGCAAGATCCTTCGACTCTTCAATCGCCATTACAATGTTGTCAAATCTTGGTGTCAAAGAACACAAGATTTTCGATACAATATTCTGCTCCAAAACAGTTTCTCCACAAGACTTGATTTGATTTACCAAACGCGGGAATGGATCAAGAACAACACCTTTTATTGTTTCTTCTTCTCTTCCTCGTGTGAGACCTTTTGTGCCTTTGTTGCCTCTGCAACAAGGAGAGTAACTCCATTGTTGAACACTTCAAGAACATCTTGATAGTCAAACAACACCTTCATTTGCTTGTACCATTTATCATAATTCTTCGATTCAAGGGTTGAAAGATTAGTGGAGACTCGATCGTTGGAGTCGGTAGTCATCTTTGCATAACAAATTGTGGATCAGAACCAAAGCTCTTTATGCCAAATGTAAGAACATTCAATTAGATCAATGGAGGTTTTGTGCTTGTGGAGAAGATAGAGTGGAAAAATAAAAGAATTAGAGTGTGTGTGTGTGTGTGTGTGTGTTTGTGTGTGTGTGTGTGTGTATGTGTGTGTGTGTGTGTGTGTGTGTGTGTGTGTGTGTGTGTGTGAGAGAGAGAGAGAGAGAGAGAGAGAGAGAGAGAGAGAGTAATTAATGGTGAGAAGAGAGAATTTCATTAACTTTGCACCATTACAACATTGAGACTATTTATACAAGCTAAGCAAGGTGGGATCCAAAAACAACTTAAAAATAAATTTAAAAAGCCCAAACACGGATTGGTAATCGGTTACACAAAACCAGATAATCAGTTACCACAACAAAAACAACAGAACCAACAACCTGCATATAACCGGTTACACCATTCTGTATAACTAGTTATGAATTCGAAAAACAACTTTTTTCACTTTTAAAAGTACTTATTTAATAAGTTGTAACTTCCAAACTGTCTCCAAAAACTTATAACATACATTTGAATTATTATAAACTTCTAATACTCTAACTAATGGGTGACTTAAGTCAAAGTATGGTGAAAAACAATGTTAGGAGTTTAGTGATTAGGAGTTGAGAAACTTACAAGTGATTTGGAGAAATACTCCAATTTTCAAGAGCTATTGCGTAACTTTATTGTTGTTTGGTGTGTCGTATAAGTGGATCTCAAGATAAGTTAAAGGAGTCTATGAAGACTTGAAGGTGTCTACCTCCCCGATAAAATAGTACCATCGTGTTCTAGAGTAGATAGCATCAATTAGGGCTGGACAACGGTCGAATTGGATTGGATTCGGGTCCAAAAATCCAATCCGACCTAAACCGCGGGTCCATAATAAACATCCAATTTCGACCATTTAAATCTTCGGTTTCGTCGATTTACGGTTTGTCGGATTGAACGGTTGTCGGTTCGGTTTAATCGGTAATCCATTTAAAAAGCTGCAATTAAAAATTAAAAACTAAATGTTTTTTAAAACATAAGCTACCAATGTTTTATTAGAGTTTTTAAAGATAGATCCGGGAAAACATTTGGGAATTATCGCAAAATTATTTTCACTGCTACAAAATTGCAAGGAGATTTGGAAAAAAATCTGGAAATTTTTACATTATCTGCTTTGCAAAGATTTGAGAAATATTTTGTCAAATAAATTGGGTAAACAACAAATCAAACACAATAAGTTTGAGGTGAGGTAAAGAAGAGAATATGTAAGCTAAATATAGTGGTGGTTTTCTTTGAAATAGTTGATATTAAGTCAGCATCCATGGGTACAAAGAATCCCAGAATCATTATGTTCTATTTGAAATAGAGAAGAAGGATAAATGGTGGAGAAGATGAAATTACCAATGAAAGGTATTTGAAATAGAGAAGAAGGATAAACTGTGGAGAAGATGAAGTAAACAATGAAGGGTACCAGACGGCTAGAGTTTTTAATTTATATACTGTTTAGATATAGTACATGAAGGATATGTTTAATGGGCTTTACAAAAAGTTCAAACCAGTCCATATATTATAGCGGTCGGATTCGGTTAATTTTGGATTAGATTGTCTCAACCGAACCGAACCGGTATAAACCATTAGAAACCGGTTTAAATCAACATGTTAATCCGACACCCATTTTAAAACCGATCGCATGTAAACGGTTATGGTGGGTCGGTTGGATATTCACGTTTTATCAAAAGCTGTCCACCCCTAGTATCAATTGTGTGGAGAATGTAAATGCATCACGTTGTGTTGTGAAGTTTTCAAATATCATGAAAAATCCGAAGGGAACATAAATGTCAAAGTATGTGAATATGTCATGTTTGTGAAATCATTCTTTAATTGCCTATGTGATAAATGATATGTTGCTTGTTTGTAGGCGCGCTTTTGTGAAAACACATGTTTCGTGTTATTGAAGTTTTAACGGTTTAAAGCTAAACCTTTGATGTGTCCTACAACATCAAATTTGAGTCCAAATATTTGAGGAAATGACCAAAATTGAGGAGGAGGTTAACATAGAATGACCAAATATCAAGACTCATCGTTGCAAAATAAACTTATACCTTGAGACAATATCGCCAACAAATCATATTTAATGAAGTTCACCTTCTTAGCACAAATCACTATGCATATCTTTCTTCTTTTGTAGGAAATTCTTAAACCAGATGGCTGACATTTTTGGATATCTTTTCAAACCATTTTTATAATCTACAAAGTTTATTCCAGTCCTCACCACATATCCTAATGTCCATTCGAAGTCATCGAGCAATGACCATGCAAAATATCCTTTTACATTCACACCATTCCTGACAAATTCAAAATGTTAAAACTCATACATACAAATAGAATAACTAGAAAAAGGAAATTATTTCATTCATTCTGTAACACATACTTGATTGCAATTTGAAGATAACCAAGGTGACTATAATAGTAATCAATCCTAGGCGTATCTGCAAGGGCTTCTTCAAGTGAGAGTGTTGGATCATTGAGCTCATCTATACCTGATAAATTATACAAAAAATTACCTCCTTCAACTTTAGTATAAAGTATATGAAGTAATGACATAGACACCGACACAACACACAAATAGTGACATATAAACACAAATTATAATTTAAAAACTAGAAGTGATAGAATGTAACTACATAGGTTCTATTAACACTTATCGAATATTAGATACATTTTCGATCAGAAGCGTCAGTGCTACATTTAATATAAATTAAATTTGCACCAGCAAATAATCTTTATGGATGAATATTCCCTTGTTTGAATGAAAATAAAAAACAGTTGGTGTTTTACCATTTTCTGTGATGTATATCAAAGGATTGTTGTACTTTGTTTTAATATAGAGCAACAGGTCATGAATTCCCTTTGGATAAACTGACTTCCATATTGAAGAAGTCTGCATGTACAAAGGTTCCCATTTTTCATCAATTAAGCAAAAATAAGATAAAAGAAACTAATTGAGATGAAACAATGATGCATGATTTCAGTACATACCATCGGGCCAATAGGTATTCCATTACGTTCGCCTGTGACAACAAAATGCATCATACTCAAATACCAACATAAATCATCATTGATCACAATCATGGATTGTTAATTGTGGAATTTTTTTCAAAGATTCAGTAACAACCAACCAAGCCTTATATTTGTAGATGAGGTCGACTACATGGACCAAACAACATCATAAAACTCTATCTTTGATTCAAGGATTAAAATACATACTTGTAGTAATAACTTGAGAATCTGTGAGCAAGCTAGGTCTGGCCTTACTAAATTCAGGTGCATCAGTAGCATAACTTGAAGTGTAATAGTTTAATCCTAAAAAATCAAAGGACCCTTTTACAAGCTTGATCTCATGCTCAGAGAATTTTGGTAATCTGCTTCCTACCAATGATCGCATGGAACTTGGATAATCTCCTACTGTCAATGGCTCCATAAACCTGACTTGCATTTTTCCAATCAACAATTTTGTTTAAATGTTGTGATGAATGAAAAATGTCAAAAATAAGACAAGCAAGTTTAGATCGAATACTATAGGCATACAAATTAGCAAATTGATATCGCAGGTTTAGGGTAACAAGTCGTCCTCTAAAACTACTGCATTTGCATGGAGAATAAAATCATGGTTTCAAATTGCAATTGAAGTTGTGTTGTTCAAGAAGCTCTTTACCATCCAAGTATGAAATCAATGGCTCTTTGTGCCGCACGAATATCTGATTCTGTATCATGGAGCGGCACCATCCAGTCACACGATAGCGTTATTCCTATCAAACCCTTTTGAGATGCCTAGTTATAAACGTAGGGAGTTTAGGTCCCAATATTCTCTAACAACAACTTACGAAAATTTAAAACTGATAAATCCAACTCTAAGTTTATTTTATAATAATGTTTAAAGGATACCTGATACTTGGTTTTGTAGACTTTGACAGCAGTTGCATGAGCAAGTAACTGATTGTGAGCCACTATATAGGGTTCAGTAGCTGAATCACCACCAGTACAATTTTTGTTAAGCCAGGGTGAACATCGTCCAGGTGCTGCCCATCCATCACCATAACCAAATTTGCTTACGGTCCATGGCTCATTTAATGTGATCCAATGCTTTACTCTATCTCCAAATTCCTTAAAGCAAAACTCTGCATAGTCTCGAAAATCATTCCTACATGTAAATATTGATAAAAATAAGAAAATAAGATGATAGTATATTCAAATTATCATCACCAAAAAATTGTTTGATTATCATCAGTTATAAGGTATGTGAAGTACACTATATTAGGACTTAGAAAGCCACCATATTCTTCTTCAAGTATTTGAGGAAGATCCCAATGAAAAAGGGTCACAAAGGGTTGAATTCCTACAATGACAAGTCATTTTTTTAGTAGTAGGAATCAAACTCGGTATCGAGTGGTTTACAAACACTCACACATTCTGCGCAACTACAATTCATGCTAAACCATAGTGGCATTGAAAGATGAACTTACCTTTGTCTAGAAGTTCATTGATGAGGTTGTTGTAATAATGAATTCCTTCCATGTTCACACCTCTACTAAGCTTTCCTCCTAAAATAAGCCAAGAAGTCTAACATTTAAATAAGTAGTCACTCATTTGCATTAAAAATACTTTTTACTTTGAAATGGTTGAAGAAAACTAAAATGTTTGTTTCTTACTCGGAAGTATTCTTGACCAAGAGATGGAGAATCTATAAGCGTCCATGTTCATGTCCTTCATGATCTCAACATCTTCCTACAATATTATATCAGTGATGTTTTCAGAAGAATTTCATTTATGCTTTAGCTTCATTCTTGTTTTATGATATTAGTACATGATTATGAGTCAATGTATCATGGTTACATGTGTTTCAGAATTCATTGTGGTACCTTATAACGATGATATTCATCGATGGCTACGTCTCCATTGCTACTCCCGAATATCTTTTCTGACAAATTTAGCAGCAGAAATACGATACATTATTATAGTCTACATCTGTACACATCTCAAATAAATGCAATTATCAAATATTAACTAAATAAATTGTAAATCTAATTTAAAATTTGACTGCAATAGATATATTTATTTAAAAGCCAAATATCTAAAGTTACAAATTTAAAAGCCAATAATGAGTTATGAGTTAGTTTGTGTATACCTGGATAATTATGACTGTAAGTGTCCCATATACTTGGTTCCCTGCCACCAATATTTGCCGCACCTTCACACTGAAAAATTTATTGTTGAAATATAAATAGAAGTGTTCATAGTTCATAAAATCAGTTTAGTTTGGTTATCTTAGAATGTGTGGGTTGGGCCTAACTCAACCCTACCAAACCGGCTTGTAATGTGAGGATTACTCTTAACACCCCTAGAAATTGGGGCTGGAGTATGGAACTAAATAGTGGATGGTCCAATGGACCTTAGATAATACTCTGATACTATCTTAGAATGTGTAATTGAGCCTAACTCGACCCTACAAAACCGACTTGTAAGGTGAGGATTACTCTCATTTATAAATTCATTTTCAGTCCATATATTATCCGATGTAAGACTCTTAACAGGTTACAAATCAGTTCAAAACCAGTTTATAGTTTCAAACCGGTTTTTCTGTTAGAACTTTTTTTGCTAGTTGGATTTGTGCTAATTACTAAACAATTTCACAAAATTTTCTTAGTCACTCATGTTTCTATCTAAGGTAGACTTTCTTACTGACTCTTATAGTCAAACCTATCTAATATACACAATTGAGCAAATAATTGGAGTACCACTACCTGGTAAGCTGATGAAGCTGTTCCGAAAATGAAACCATCTGGAAAACTACTACGGTTGAGAGGGGGACTAATACCGTTGGCGAATACGGTAGCAGCTTCAGTAATAACCACTGAACAAAGAATAAGCAAAAAGCTAGCAAGAAGAAGAATATTCAACGTCATAACTATAGATCACCAGATTTGATTTACTTCAAATGAATACTGCATAGCATGGGTCCTTGTGTATAAATACAATATTAAAAACATGATATCAGCGAAAAGAATACATTATTAGATTGAAAAGAAAAGATAATATAGATAAAGTACACGTGAATGTCATTGTGTTGATGAATTATATATATATATATATTAGTACTAAAATATGTTGTGACAGCCTGACGACACTATGAAAGAGATAGGTCCAAGATCCTTTTCTTTTATACATTTTTGACAATTTTTTGTGTATCTGAATATGAATTCTGAAATTATAAAATGTTACAGTAATTTTGTTTATCCTTTTATTTCAAGTTATTACTGTATAGATATGGATCTAAAAGGCCTTCAGGTTCAACCCAAGTAAATACTGAATCATGTTAATTTATTTTTCTCACAATCTTTTCAAAAGTATCATAAAAATTTAAATATCTCATTTGAATTTTAAAGTCTTGAACATGTTCTGAAATGAATAAGATCAATCACACAAAAAATTTGATGTATAGTATAAATAACAATAGAAACCCAAATATAAATAGTGTCAATTAAAATTAGTCTACTAATGAGTGCAAACAAAACCACAAAGCAACAACAAGATAACATATAAGAACACACGAAAGTTGCTTACCTTGTTTGGACAAAAATTATCTTTTCTTGGGGAGCGAGAAGTTATATGTTATTCCCTCTGTTTCAAAATGAGAGTAGGAAGAGAAAGTGACAGTTCTTTCCAACAAGAGCATTTCAACCCACAGTCACAACCACTACCGGTTCAGCTCCCAACATGACATCACCACTAATCCCCAAAAAACGCCTCACTCCCGATGAATTGCAAGCAAGACGTGAGAAATGTTTGTGCTACAATTGTGACGAATGATTTATGTTGGGTCACCGCTGCAAACGACACTTCCATCTACTTATTGTCACATCGGAGGAGCCTCCTAACATGTTTAACCCAGAAGTTGCACCATTCAAGGAACTCACTGCCCCAGAACCCGACCTGGCATAAATTAGCTTACATGCTTTAATGGGTCATTCAATTCCAGAAACCCTCCGATTTCTAATGCACCACACGAAATTTCAAAAATACTTCTAAAAATCAGAAATATATTTTTGGTTCGCTCCACACACATATACTTTTCTTCGTTTTTGAGATTCGCTCAATTTTACATCAAAATTGATATCGGAAATGCACTTTCGATAAAAATCAAAAATGTATTTCCGATTCCTAAAACGCTTTAACTTCAATAAAAAGATCTTTAACTGCATCATAGAATCATCAACAAAAATAAGTGAGATGAAGCAAATTCTTATTCTTTTTTTATGCATCAGTCAATTAATTTACAATTGTGAGAATACTAGTAACAAATATCCTAGGGACACTACTATTAATAAAGGAATAAAAAATTTAATTCTATTAATAAAGAAAATACAAACAAGCCTTACAAGTCTATTCTGCATATATTTATGAATCAAAAGTATACTTTTGATTTATACTGGAAGTGCATTTTCGATTTTGCGTAAGTGCAACTTAAAAAAGATGCGCACCAAAAATAAATTCCTGATTTTCGAGGGACATTTTAAGAATTGCGTAAGACATTTCTTTCGGCATGAGATGGAATAAGAAATTCCCTTTTGATAGATATTAGGAGTACCCATAATTTTCTGCAGGCCTTACAACTAAACTGACCCATTCGTTTAAAGTGCTGGTGAGAAAAGTAATTGGGAATTTCTTTCCACACCTTTACACTTTCTTAGCCACCTCTGATGAAATTTCATTTTTACCCTCAAATTTCAGAGATATATCTCCAAATGCATCATATTTTATTTTTTCTGGGGTATTTTTGGAGATGTATGGTCGAAACATATTTTTTTTCAAAATCAGGGGTGTTTCGGAGATACATCTCCGATTTAGGGATTTATAGGGACAAACACGAACAACCACCCCTCATTCTCATTTATTTTATTTTCTAACAATCAAACACCTCAAAAACTCCAAAATCTTTATTTTCAATTTCTCTACTTTCTAACTATCATTTGCACTTGGTACAACTCACTCCAACTCTCAATATCAACACATTACAACAACTCTAAAAGCTTCAAATTTGAGTAAGTTTTACAATCCTTTTTAATCTTTGCATGTGGTTATTTAGATGAGATTATGTATAACCTATAAGAAGCTTGCTTTTATGTGTAAAAAATGGATTTTAATGTAAAAATGGTGATGTTAGGTTGAAGATTTTAGTTTGGAAGTCGCAGGTTTTTTCGGAGATGTATCACTGAAAACTCCTTTAAGGAGTTTCGGAGATGCATCTCCAAAAAAAGGCCTGAGTTTACTTTTTTTTCAAACACGTTCTTGTTCGTTCATTTTTTTTTGTTAACGATTATTTGTTTTTCCAGTTAAATGGCTGAGAACCCAAACAAATTGAGACTTGGTAGGCCTAGCCAAACTACATCCGCTCGACGAGAGAGAACTCGGCAGATTGCGAGCCGTCGAGGATGCGGTCAGGTACCGCAGAAGGAAGTGGAGGGAACATTAACTTCTGAGAAGTCACCTTTCATGTGCATCCTCGTCTAGGGATTATGAGGAGGAACCCGAGCGAGTTCATGTTCTGGAATCCGAAGAGGCTGATGTTCCGAAACCTAAGGAGGGGGGGAACCTGGGTTTTATTGGTGGGCCGCCTGACACTTCCCTCTTGATCTATTACACCGATCATGTCGCTTGATATGTTTTGGAGGGACATGTATATTATTTTTTGTTACACTTTTCATTTTAATGATTTACACACTAATATATTAAAATTAATACTAATTATTTATCTTTACAGGAACGGCGACCACTAAAGTGCGTGAACCACGTGCGGAAGATCTTAGAGTTGTATCCCCCTCACGAGGCTTGATTTATAGAGGCCATTTTTTCCTCTGGACTTTTCGGCTTATGTTGTTCCCGTTACAACGCCATCAACCACGGTATGCAGGGGACGTTTGTTGAGAGGTGGCACAAGAAGACATCATCTTTCCACTTGCTTGTTGGGGAGACGGCGGCCACACTTAATGAAGTCATCTTCCTGGTACACCTTCCTATAAGAAGGAGGTTACTTAACCACTCTCATATTGATCGTAAAAATATGATTGAATGGATGGTCGACTATCTGAGAGCTCAACCAGAAGAGGCATTTAAGCAGTGTTCGTCTACCAATGGGGCTCATGTCAATTTCTCATTCCTTGAGGACCTATATCAATAGCACCTCTATGCGGCAGCTGATTCCGAGTCCGAGGGAGACGACTTCTTTGTTCTGTATCGCTGTTAGTGTGCTTTGAGGTGTTACTTCATGTTCTTGGTTGACACGTCCATTTTTATGGACAAAAGTGTCAACTATGTGGATGTAACATACCACCGGTACTTCATGGATTTGGATACAGTGGTGGAGTGGAACTAGGGGACCGACTGTTTGGTATACATGTACCAAAAGTTGAATGAAGCCTCTAACTAGAGGACAAGTCAGCTTACAGGCTTTGCTACACTACTGACAGTAATTTTCATTCAAACTATTAAAATCAATTTCAATTTTCTATTAATAACTATAATTTGTTCTTACATGAATCTTATTCGTTTTTCAGGGCTAAATCATTTCTCTCTTCCACCGCATCCATGGTTTTGAGTTGGATATGCAGTATAGTGAGAAAATGTTAAGGGCTGCTATATATGTCCTCCACAGAGTGAACCAGGTTATGCTGCCATCCATGATGACATCCTATGAACGCCGTTCGAGGATCACCAGGAGATTTTCCAGTTTGACTCCATCTCACTATACTCTGGGTGGCTGGCATGTGGGAGTACCATTATGGTCAGGTATCTTCCAGAGTAGTGCATGTGGTAGTTTGGCTATGTGCAGACCATTCCTAGATCTCTATTTCAGGCTGCTTTCGACATCGTTCCCCGTCGAGATTTGGATGTCATATTTCAAGAATGGGAACACCATTTGGTGCTAGAGGAGTGTTCGATGATGCAGGCATCCAACAGTTGGTACTATGTTGAGGGGTATGTGACATGGTTCTACACAGTGTCACATCCTATTATGATACCAGATGCTCCTGGACGTCCACCTAGGCCAACTCATGAGGAAATCTTAGAGAACCAAATGGCAGATAATGACCATGTCATTGATCTCTGCCGATCTGTCATCGGTTACAGACGATTGGGCGGGAGGCTATAGACATAGATATCATTGACTGGGGCGGTTCTGAGGCGGTGGCCATTGTAGAGAGGATGGTTGGGGAGGAAGAGAGTGTGGTGGGATACAAGAGACAAAGGAGGGGTCAGTGAGCGAGGATCAGGCATACACAGTAGGCTATGACTTTGTTTTTATTTCAGAATAATTTATGAATAATTATTGTATTATTTTTTATTTTAAACAATTTATTGTGTCTATTATCGTTTTTATTTATTATCACTTTTCATTTGCATTTTTATTATCGTTTCATCTAGTTATTTATCAAAAAGATTGATGTTTTAAAAAAAATCATTGTCCAGAGTTTCAGAGTTGCATCTCCGAAATAACCAAATCAATGTGTTTCAAATGTGCATCTCCGAAAGTATTGCTGCATGTTTGAATATAACGTCAAAGTGCAAACAAATTATTTTCGGAGATGCACTTCTGAAACACCTTGATTTGTGGTGCATTCAGAGATACATCTCTGAAATGTATTTTCGAGTTTTCAAAGGTTTTTCTCCACCCCTAAAAGTGTACTATAAGTTCTGGATTTGAAAAATGGCACAAAAGAAAATTATCGGGACGAGTCGCACACTAGTTCGCTTTCTTTAAGACGTTTCGCCGTACTGCCAATAGTTATGCAAAGTAGTCGAGTTTCGACGATGTCTCCAAGATAAAACAGCCCGTTCAGAAATACGATAATTACTTGTTGTGATACGGTGGCAGAACCGACTGTTAATACTAGTTTGCGTTTTGCATTTTTTTGTTTGCAAAATGTCGCGGTAAGCAAGAGGCGCCACTGACTTTTATTTTATCCAATCATGGAAAAGGAAAAAGAACAGAAAAAACCTTTTTTCGAGATATTTCTGAGTACGGGGGGTAGATTATAGAAAGGGAAGGTGTTAGCACCCTTTCTATCCGTAGTTATCTACGGGCTCTTAGGTACTTGCTCATTTTTCAAAATTGCTTGTGTGTGATTGTTTTGAAAATGTTTTACTTCGTGATAACCCTTGTATCAGTCCTCAAGGATGTGACGAAGTTTGTTTTGAAAATTGTTTTTGAAAGGTGTTTGTGTGAAAAGTTTTATTTTGAGCAAGTACCTACTAGCATCTACCTACTCGAAAAAAGATTGTTTATGTTCTATTTCCTTTAGACAGCGCTATCCCACTATTAAGGAGTAGGTAGCACCGTTGTTGGAGTTTATAAGGGACATTCCAAAGGGACAAGTACAATCATTAAAGCAATAGTTAGAAAACCTTAGTAGTAATCCTAGAGTCTTAAGATCATTTCTGAGGCAACATTTCTGAGGCAACATTCGAACGGGACAATTTGATCTCTTTAAACTGGAGGGCAACCACTAAAATATCCTATGCTTAATGATTGTTTACCGAAGGAAACCGAAGTGAGGTAAACCATAGGAGTGAACATGTGCAAGTGATTTGTTTCAGTTATTTAGTCTTTGCATATTAGGGTTTCTAACTGTTTTAATTTTTCATGCATTCTTGCCATACAATCCTATTAATACATCTAACAGTTAATAATTTGCTGAAAGTAAAAGCGGAAATAAACCTAGCTATTATATGACTTTGACAGTTACATAATTGCCTTGACGGGAAATAAAAGTACGGAATTTAAAACCCTAATTAAAACTATTACAACCTTGAAACAGTTACAAAATAATGGCAAAAATAATAACATGCGCGCGACAAATTAAATGCGAGGACGATAGGAACAATTTAAAACTCTAATTTGAGAGAAAAAGTATTTTTGGATTTTTATTTGAGAAAATATTTAATTGCAAATTAATTAAACCTAATTTCTAATTGTTTTTAAATTATGAAAGGAAATAAATTAATCTAATTTTCTAATTAGCCTAATTAATTAAAGAAATAAATATTTACAAGAAAAATTATTTTTGATGAATTTTTTAAAGAAAATTAATTAAATTGTGCCAAAATCTCAAACTCTAATTCTACTTGTTTTAAATTATGAAAGAAATTAAAGTTACCCTAAATTAATTAAACTAATTAATTTTAAACAAAAATTTATCAAGAAAATAAATCTTTTTGTGATTTTTGATTGGTTAATTTAATGAAATAATTTTTGTTTTAATAAAAAACAAAATAATTTAAAAAATTAGAAATTAAAGAAAAAATAGAAAAATAACCAAGTGGGCCTGCTGTTAGCAATTATGGGGGGTGTTGAACTGAAGTTCTTTGGCCCATTAAGCTCCAGGCCCGATCAACTTTGGGATTTGGTGTAGCATTGACTTGGAGGAGTACCATGAACCTTTCATTGGAGAAGCGTGGGATCTAGCCAGCTGGGCATCCAATGGATGTACGTTGAGCGTGTATGGAAGGCATGTGAGGGAAGATTGCACTAGATTCGCCTGAAATAATTAAGAAAATAATAAAATGCACACGCCTGGGATCGAACCCAGGACCTGTGCTTCAAAGGCGTTCCTTTCAACCATCTGTGCTGCGTTGTTAACTTATAAACATAATAAAAAAATAAAATCAAAAGCCAAGCCAAGTATTCTGCCAGCAAAACGTGCGAAATTTTGAATGGACCAACCACGCCTTGCCACGCCATTGTCTTCTTCGCTGGGACTGTTGTTTTAGGTTCAAACTTTTACCTACAGACGTTTATTCGTAGTTATAACCCTGTTTCATTCAAAAATTGCATACAAGCAAGATAAATGAAATTGGTGACCATGAATCAACTGGGCTTGAAGTCCTGATCATCATGGTACCCAATATGAGAGCCAATTGTTCCAGCATTGAAAACCCCTAAAACAAACTCGTAAACCCTAGCAATGGCATTACGCGATTCCTATGCAGAAACTTAAATCAAAGCATTCAAAAAGTTGCAAGCATGACAATAAACATGGATATGTGATTAAAGCAGATTTATGATGCGTAAATCAATGAATTCAAACTTTAAAAAAAATGCAAACCGTGATATCTCTAGGGGCAATTTCTGGATGCTTTGAGGCTAGCAAATGATGTTGTTAGCTTCCTGAGATGTCCAGGGATGGATTAGAAGCCTTGGAATGGTTTGAACTGGCCTGTAGACAAAGACAGGTCTCACACTTTTCTTGCAAAATTTTGATTTCTCTCTTGCTGTTTCACGCCTCCAACCCTTATGCTTATGGTCCGGAATTGTTGTGTATATGTAGGAGACTGAATTGGGTTAACAAAATTGACATGAATCTTGAGAAATAATGGAGATTTGATTTGATTTGCTTCATGTATGATTTCTTCCCAAAACTTGCTTCAATCCAATCTTTTTCAACCCTAATGAGTCTTGCACGAATTGGCTGGCATGCTAGCTGTATATGGACTCAAAATGTGCATAAAAATTCCAAGATTTGATTTGTTTTCATTATTTTACTATTTTAATTTGATTTATTTTGATTTAAATGAATAAAAAATCAAAATAAATGATAAAAGTAATAAAATAATAGGTGGAAAAGATCAGGGGTCGTGGGTGCTATTAGAAACATGTTCCAAGCAAGAAAACATGGGCCCCTTTGGTAAAAATGCAAATTTGATCAATGTTGACTTTTGACAATTTTCCAAAAATTGCCAACTTTGACAATGCACAACTCTCTCAATTTTGACCCTAGGGAGATGTTCTTGGACTTTTTAGAAATCTTAGGATGTACCCTAAACAACCTTTTTAGTTTCATCTCAATTGGATCTTCCATGTTCATGTATGAAGCTTTGACCCAAAAGGTGTTTTTGTTGTCTTTTCAAAATAACCTATAATGTCAAAATTCATATCTTTTTGTAAGTGCTTTTTTTGAACTTGTGAGATGAATATGAATTGTAGGGAATTGCATCCTCTTCAAAATTAGCTTTGGATGGAAAATTTCAGATAAAGTATGAAGAAGTTATGCTTGGTCAAAGTTGGGTTTACTTTTCCTGCAAAACCCTAATTTAGCAACTTTTGGGTTTTGATGAATTTGGAGCATTTCTTGAGGAATCATGATCAACCCTTGATCAAATTATGGATATAACTTCAAAATGTTGATGTTAACAAAAAAATATTAAGGTTTGATTGTATGTGGGCCACAGTTGACTTTTGATCTAGTACAGTCGATTCTCAAGCATCTGAGTAGTTGACTGAGCAAACTTTTTTTACAAGGCTTGGAACATGACATGGAAGATATCGGGGAGCATATTAGGACCTTGGAAAGAATTTGGGCTTTTTGGAGTCCACTTATCTTGATGAAAATGGAAACCCTAATTTGAGACACCATGCCTTAGGAGAGAGTTTGCCTGGTCAACTCTTGGACTTTCTTGAGCAACTTGGGGACCTTAATTGAAATTTGTTGAATAAAATGGGAGGGCAAATTTTGGGGTACAACAGCTGCCCCTGTTCAATCTTCTTAAACCTGAGGACGTAGATTGGTTGTGCTGCCTTTCGTGATCTGAAGGTGGAAGATGATTGAACACTAGAGTGCCCAGAAATTTGCACTCGCATGAAGTGGCACTCGACTTGTGACATCGGGAATGGGCTTACAGATTCCATTTGGAGGTTGAGGATTGAAGATTTTCAGAGATGGGCTTAAAGATGCCATCCTAGATGTGATGGAGAATTTTCTGAGATGGGCTTAAAGATGCCATCTAGAGAATGTGGATTTCCTAAGATATTCCTTTGACGAGAGTCCCTGTTGCTGTTGTTGAGGAGGAATCTGCTAAGGAATGTTGGTATATGTCTTGGGAGAAATAGAATTTTAGGAGCTTCAGTTGTCCGTTACTCTACTGGGGAAATGTGAAACCAATCGTGTTTGATTAGGTCCAGGTCTTACAGTGTTGTGGACTGCTGTCTGGAGATAAGAGAGAAGGAACCTGGATAGTAAGGTTATGAGAAGGAACCTGGATAGTAGGGTTACTTTGATATGAAAGCCTGGATAGTAGGGCTGTGAGAAGGAACCTGGATAGTAGGGTTACTTCGATATGAAAGCCTGGGTAGTATGGTTGTGAGAAGGAACCTGGATAGTAGGGCTACTTCGATATAAAAGCCTGGATAATAGGGATGTGAGAAGGAACCTGGATAGTAGGGTTACTTCGATGTGAAATCCTGGATAATAGGGCTGTGAGAAGGAACCTGGGTAGTAGGGTTACTTCGATATGAAAGCCTGGGTAGTAGGGCTATGAGAAGGAACCTGGATAATAGGGTTACTTCGATGTGAAAGCCTGGATAGTAGGGATGTGAGAAGGAACCTGGATAGTAGGGTTAATTCGTGATAAGTTCGTGTAAAACTTCAAAAGGAACCTGGGTAAGGTTACTTTGATATGGCAGCCTGGGTAAGGTTGTTTCATGATGAGTTCGGGTAAAACTGCAGCGGGAACCTGGGTAAGGTTACTTTGGGCTAAGTTTGTGTAAAACTTCAGGATGAACAGGGGTAAGGTTACTTTGATATGATAATGTAGATTAGTTGACCCGTTTGATTTCGGGAACTGAGTTTCCATTAGTTGTCTGTAGATGTGATCTGTATAACTGTTGGATTCATTGAAGCTAATCGTCTCTTCCTGAAAAATATCAGGGTTAGTTATACGCGATACATGAAATACAGGGTGAGATGATGTTCTCAAAATAAATGAGATTATGTTGTATATGATATGCATGCGTGTGTCATGATGTATGTTCATGAAATGCTGTCGGGGTATGCTCGTGTCTGGGAAAATAAATCCATGACTGTTACTGGAGATTTGCGAGTATTCTCCCAGGAAAAGATGCTGGAGAATAACTCTGCGGGGACCAAACTTTGGGGGAAGAGATACTCTATTAGACCTGCTGATCTGGAGGAATAAATTCAGTTGGGGATGAAATTAAGTTGCTGGAGCTGATGAGCTCTGTTGGAGAAATAAACTCTGCTTGGGGAATGAGATTATTTGACTCGCATGCGATTATGAACCTCGGCTGGGGATAGTTATGTCATATTTCAGGAAAGCTGCTATTAATGACTGGATAATTTTACTATATGGGGAGTTCGTATACCAATAATTATGTTCCCAAGCATGACTCTATCCCGATACCTGCTGAGCAAAGGAACCGTCGGGTTCAACACTTCTTATTTTTTCCATGTTTCTGGAATTACGAGTAATTGTCTTTTGTTTCTTATGTAAATATTTATGAGCAACAATCATTTTCAAATGCATATTTTAAAAATAAATCATTGGGCGTTCTTGCAAAACAAAACAGAAAAAGATAAAACAAATTGAAGTTTCTTGTGAACATGATTTGTATTGATTTTGAAGTTGGCCTGTAATAGGCATTTTGTACAAGGAAACTGACGTCCTAGTAAGAGAACGCCGCCAAAAGTCAGAAATTATACAATTTTGTGTAAAAGAAAGAAAAACAGCTATGTGAAACGACCCCATTGGATTCTAACTCTACTATTTCCTCTATATCTTCAAGCGTCTCATCACTTTGCTACTTGGCCGAAGGTTGATCAGATTGATTGGCGCCGTCCGAGCTTGGTAGCTGATACCGAAGTCTGGTCGCAAGATGATCCAATGAGACATAGTGATACGCTTTAATCCCTAACTTTTTCCTGGACCGCCCTCTCGGGTTTTCAATCCACCGGGATACTCATTTTTGCCCAAGCCGCCCTTTCGGGTTTTCGGCTTGCCGGGTGTACATATTTTTTTTCATCCCTTATTTTTTCCCGAACCCTTTTGGTTCGTCGGGAAGCCCTTATTTTTTCCTAGGCCAGTCGACCTAGCGGGTCTTTTATTATGCGTAGTATCTTTTCACTATGTTTGCATTGACGGGGTGAGGAAGGTCGTCACCGTCCATGGTGGTTAGAATCATAGCTCCTCCCGAGAAAATGTTCTTAACCACAAATGGCCCTTCGTACGTGGGAGTCCATTTTCCCCTGGGATCACCTTGCGGAAGTATGATGCGTTTGATCACCAGATCCCCGACTTGATATTCTTGATGCCTGACTTTCTTGTTAAAAACCTTGATCATTCTCTTTTGATACGTCTGACCATGGCAAATAGCAGTAAGTCTCTTTTCATCAATTATATTTAATTGATCAAGCCGGGTTTGGATCCAATCTTCTTTGTTCAAACCCGCATCCTTCATAATCCTGAGAGAGGGTATCTGGACTTCTATGGGTAGGATTGCCTCCATACCATATACCAGAGAGTAGGGTGTTACCCCTGTCGACGTCCGTGCTGAGGTACGGTACCCATGAAGAGCGAATGATAACATCTCATGCTAGTCTTTATATGTCACTGTCATCTTCTGTACAATTTTATTGATGTTCTTGTTAGCTGCTTCAACAGCCCCATTCATCTTCGGCCGGTAGGGAGAAGAGTTATGACGCTGTATCTTGAATTGTTTGTAGAGCTCAGTGATTATTGTGTTGTTGAGATTCATACCATTGTCAATAATAATTCTCTCTGGTACACCATATCGACAAATCAAATTATGTCGGATAAACTGCGCCACGACATTCTTGGTTACTGTAGCAAAAGAGGTTGCCTCAACCCACTTCGTGAAGTAATCAATGGCTACTAGGATGAAGTGATTTCCATTGGAAGCGGTAGGTATGATCTCGCTGATCATGTCGATGCCCCATATTGCAAAGGGCCACAGAGCTGTCAAGACGTTTAAGGGGACCGGAGGCACATGCACCTTATCGGCATAGATTTGGCATTTATGACAAGTTCGAGAGTGATGATAACAATCGGCTTCCATAGTGGACCAGTAATATCCTGCCCGTAGGATCTTCTTAGCCATGGTATGTCCACTAGAATGGGTTCCGAAAGTGCCTTCATGTAAATCTGTCATGATCCTCTCTGCTTCGCTCTTGTCTACACATCGTAGTAGTATGGAGTCCTGGTTGCGCTTATAGAGGATCCCATTACTGAGGAAGAACTTTGCGGAGAACCTTCTCAGAAACTTCTTATCATTGACATATGTCCCTTCAGGATATTCCTGAGCCTCGAGATAGCTTTTAGCTTCGTGAAACCAGGGTTTGTCTGCCACTCCTTCGGTATCGATCTCGCAGCAGTGTGCTGGTTCATCCAACCTCTCAATGGTAATCTGGACAACTTCATTGTACCACCTAACCTTGAACATATAAGACATGGTAGCTAGCGCGTCCGCTAACTGGTTCTCCTCTCGTGGGAAATGTTTGATGGTTACCTCCTCAAAGTGCGGGAGCAATGTCAGTACATACTCTCTGTAAGGAATGAGATTCGGGTGCTTCGTATCCCACTCGCCTTTGATCTAACTTATCACCAGAGTGGAATCTCCGAATAAACTTAAGAACTTAATCCTCAGGTCAATAGCATCTCGAAGACCCATAATACATGCTTCATACTCCGCCATGTTGTTGGTGCAATTGAAACATAATCGGGCAGTGAACGGAGTATGACAACCCTCGGGAGATATAATTACAGTGCTAATGTCGTTACCCAGTGCGTTTGACGCTCCATCAAAATACATAGACCATCGGGATCCCTCTTCAGGTCCTTCATCTGGTCCAAGTTCTTCGTAGTCACTCACCAACATAATATTCTCATCCGGGAACTCAAAATTCATGGACTGGTAGTCATCCAAGGCCTGATGAGCCAAATGATCAGCCAATACACTCCCCTTGATTTCTTTTTGGGTCGTATATTATATGTCGTATTCGGTTAAGATCATTTTCCACCTTGCTATCTTTCCGGAGAGAGCGGGCTTCTCGAAAATGTATTTGATCGGATCCATCTTTGATATCAACAAAGTAGTGTGAATCAGCATATACTATCTCAGCCGGCAAGCAGCCCATGCCAAATCACAGCAAGTTTTCTCGAGCAATGAGTATCGGGTCTCACAGTCGGTAAACTTTTTGCTAAGGTAGTAAATGGCGTGCTCTTTTCAGCCAGACTCGTCATGCTGCCCCAGCACACACCCCATTGAATTGTTTAGCACTGTCAAGTATAATATCAAAGGTCTTCCTTCAACTGGAGGCATCAGAATTTGCAGTTCTTGAAGGTATTCTTTGATTCTTTCGAAAGCGGTCTGGCATTCATCATTTCACTTTACCACTTGATCTTTCTTCAGAAGCTTGAAGATTGGATCACAAGTAGCAATCAGATGTGAAATGAACCTGGCAATGTAATTCAGACGTCCCAAGAAACCTCTACCTTCCTTCTCTGTGCGGGGAACCAGCATCTCTTGTATGGCTTTTACCTTCGCATGTGTGATACGGTGGGAGAACTGACTTGAGGTTTTGCGTTTTGTGATCGCAAATGTTTCGGTTGAGCAAGAGTCGCCACTGAATTTTTATTTTATCCTAAGGAAAGGTTAAAAAAGCACAGAAAAAAACCTTTGAGATGTTTTCGTGGGTTCGGGGAGTAGATTATAGAAAGGGAAGGTATTAGCACCCTTTCTATCCATGGTTATCCATGGGCTCTTAGTTACTTGCTTAGATCACTTGCCTTTGCTTTTCAATTGTTTGAAATGGTGCTTTGTATGTGTGGTTTTGAAAATGTTTTGAAAAAGATGCCTTGTCTAGGCAAGCATTGTAACAATTCTTGTTTGCATGTTTTTACAAGGGTGTTTGTCTTTTTGAAAAGATGTTTCAATGTTTTTGAAAGTTTGTTTTGAAGTTGTGTTGTGATGTGTGTTTTGAAAGGCAACAAGTGGAGTAACCCTAAGGGTGCAAGTGTGCATTGTGTTTGTTTTTTCATGCATGTTTATCTTGGATTAAGTCAAGCTATTTGTTGATTTGATTTGCATACAAACCCTAAGTCTAAACATGGCATAATTAAAAGCTTTTAAATGTGGAAATTTAAATGCTAAGCTATTACAACAATGATTATGGGGATGGGGGTACAAGTTTGAATTTGGGGATATTTGGCAAGGAAACAAATGCTAAAATTATTACAACCATATCGAATATACAAATTAATATTTGGCATTTAAATAAATACAATTAAATAAATATCAAAATGCAATGTATTATGCAAAAAAGATTTGTTTATGTATGTGAAAAAGGTTTTTATGTTTGAAGTATAGACAAAATAAAAAAAGTCATTTTTGATTATTTTTGTTGGTTAGGGCAAAACCCTAATTTTGAATAAATAGTATTATTTATTAAGTGTGCACAATATATATTAATTTATACAAAAAATAATATAAAAAAAAGAAGTATATTGTAGAAAAAGTATTTTTGGTGTCAAATATTAAATAAAAAATAAAAGTATTATTTTTGTATTTTTTCCCCCTAATTATCTAATAAAATATACAAGTATTTATATATTATATATTAAATATACTAAATATGTACAAAAATAAAATATTGATTATTTACAAAAATGTATATTTTAGAAAATGTTTTCAAAATGTAAATAAAAAACAATAACTAAAAAAGATAAATATTTTTGTATTTTTTTTCTAGGGTTTTAAATAAAAAGGAATTACATTATTTATATACATATGCTTAATAAAACAAATAAATGCCAAATAAATGTAAAAAAATGTGGAAAAATATTTTTAGTGTTTTTTATGTTTGAGCAAAAAATATAAAATCAGAATCAAAAAGAAAAATGCAAAAATGACAAATATTTCACATAATGGGCCAGTGGGTGCAAATGGAAAAAAGGGGTTCAAAAAGCAAGTTGACTCAGGCCCAGCCCAAGTCAACTCTGTCTTCAACCTCCAACACCTATTTGAACAAGAAAACGCGCGCTTCCTTCTACACCTGCTATCTCTTAATTCCTTGATTTTTAGCCAAAACTCATAACACAAACATTGTAGAGCATCAAGCCACAATTTCAAATATGTAAAAAAATTGGATTAACTCTCAAAGGCCAGAGAGAATTTCTCTGGCCCTAAATTTTAACCTAATTTTTTCCTCATGTTCATGGCTAAAATTCTCACAGCACGCTTAACATAAATAAAAAGTGATCATATGTATGGCTTCAGGGCTATGAGTAGGACATGTTTCATTCATAAACCTAAGCTTAACTCTTCCTAGATTGAGAGATAGAAGTTCATAGATTACCTGTTTCAGCTTGAATCATGTACAACAATGTGGCCAACTTCAATGGAGTTTGAGCTTCTGTATAGCTTGCCTGAATGCCAAGGAAGCTTCTCCAACACCTAGCTTGCTTTGAATCACTCTGTATCGTGCTATGGAAGTTCACCTGCAAAACTGAAAAATGAAAATGGCAACTGAGGTTAGGGGAGTTACATCTTGTGTTTAGGGCTTGGAATAGTTTGTGTGGATGGTGTGGAATATGTTGGAACTTGTTTGGGCAAGAACGCACGAGTGGATAATGCTAGGCAAGTCAATCTGCAGAGAATGCCCTGTTTTGCAGCAAAACAGGGATTCTGAGTATTAAGGAGTGTGAGGGATGGTTCAATCGTGTTTTAGGCTTGGCTTGATGTATGGAAAAGTTTCACAAGGTTTGTTCTTGGCTGTGTTGACAGGAAGTGGAAGTTGGAGTTGTTTTGCAATGTTTCTTCAAGTGTAAGCAAATAAATGTAAGTTGTGTTACAAGCCAGTACATTGCCCTAATGTATGCTGCAAGTTAGGCTCTTGATAACTGGGATTTATGGATTTGATTTGGCTCTAAGATCTGGTCCCATGCCTCAAGGATTTGGTATTTGACATAAAGCATAACTTTATCAAAATGGCATTCTACCTTTTCCATTTAAGGGTTAATTTTGTGTGCAATGTCCAAATGAACAAAATAATGCATTAGCTCAGTGGATTTGAATTCAATTAAGGAGTGTAAAAGGGTTTAGAGGCCTGCAAGCTAGCACAAACCAATCTGATTTGAAAATGCCATTTGCTATGAACATGTATTGGTCATGAACAAAAGTGAGTTTTGGCCAACTTTGTGAATTCGATTCTCTCTAACCACAAGGGTGTTTGATGAGTTCTTGGATAATTTGGAAATCTTGTAATGTGTACTATAATCCATCTTTTTAATGCAAATTGAAGATCCAAGTGGAACCATGTGAAAAATGGCCAAGAAGTGGGACCAAAATCCTGCCTAAAATAGGGCAAAATTTCTCTAAGTTAAAAATGTTTTGTACCCTTGTTCCAAAAATCATAAATTTAGATACAAGCTTCCTTTGAGAAAACTTTGTGAATCAAAGTTGTAGATTTTTCAATGGACTACAACTTTCATGTTTCAAGTTTTGTTTGAATCTATTTGCATCTTGGTGAAAAAATGGGACAAAGTTAGGAAAAAAAATAAGAAAATTTCATAACTTAGAAAATTTTCTAAGTTATGAAAATTTTCATTTTAAACCCTAAATTGTAATTTTTTTTGTTTCTTGATGAACAAGTTTCATAATTTGACATGTCTTGATGAAAAATGAATCTTGGCACTTGATTTTGACCAAAAAGTCAAAGTTTGACTTTTCAGTATACAGTCAAATTTTGATCAGTTGACTGGAAAATTCATCTGTCAATCCTATGCATTTGAGATCTTTTGAACTTGTTGAATGGTTCAAGACAATGCCATTGAGTCCTTGAGTCCATATGTGAGCTTGGTTTGCCATTGGTTAGGTCAAACAGTCAAAAGTTGCCTTTGTGCAGTCAAAACCCTAAAAATGACCATTTTGCCCTTTTGGTGATCTGATCAAATTTCTTGTGGAATTATGATCCAAACTTGACCAAATGGTTCATGTGAGTTCATTATGTTGATGTGGGTCAAAAATTATGAGGTTTGACTGTCAATTGGCCACAGTTGACTTTTCCCCAATATAGCTGATTTCTAGGTCAACTGTCCAATTGATTGGGCAAAGATTGGAATCAAGGCTTGAAACTTGGTATGGATAAACTTGTGAGTCCAACATGAAGCATGAAAGTCATTTTGGATATTTTAGGTCAAAACATCCCTGTGCAAACTCAAACCCTAATTTGGGTCAATAGTGCAAGGAGGGGTCTTGAGCAGAGCAAACCCTAACTTGATCTTGAGTTCCAAGAGTCTTGTGATGAGAAAATGTTGATGAAAAGGGAGGGCAAATTTTGGGGTACAACAGTTGCCCCTGTTCAATCTTCTTGAACCTGAAGAGTTAGATTGGCAGGTTTGCCTTTCACGACTCAAGGGTAAAAGGAGATTGGACACTAGAATGCCCAAAAAATTTGCACTCGTCCAAGCGTAGTTGAGGGAATGGGCTTAAAGATGCCATTTGGAGATGGGCTTAAAGATGCCATCTGCAGATGTGACAGAATCTTGTCAGGGGATGGGCTTAAAGATTCCATCTGGAATGTATGTTGTAGGTGAAAGAAATGAGTATCAGAAAGGTGTCCATGTTTTGGAACATCTTTGAAATGGGGGTCTGAATAAGCAATAGATTCACATCCATGTTTGGAGAATCCGTAAACTATTTTCATAAGTCTGAATCTGAACAAGCAATAGATCAGCATCCCTGTTGGGAAGCGTCTGTAAACTGTTTTCAGAAGTCGAAGCTTATTAATCTTATCCTGAAAAGGGTAAAATATTAGCTGAAACACAAAATTATGTTGCATGAAATGTATGATGCAATATATGTGTTATATCAATGTTTATGATATATGAATGTAATGAATGCGCATGTAAGCTGAGTAGCTGTCTTGCTGAGGATAGATGAATCCTGGATAATGAAATCTTTGACTGCTGTCGGGGAAAGTAAATCCTTGACTACTGTAGGGGATTGAAAATCCTTTGATCGTCGAAAATGAGAAGTCATGGGACCACTGTTGGGGAAATCAGGAGTTTGGGTTGTATGCCAATCTACTGGGGATTCCTGTTTTGAGGGGATCTTCACTGGAGAATATCTGAATACTCTGTGAGGAACTGAGAATGAGAGTCTTCATTCTGCTTGGGGAATAAGAATTCTGTGGGGAATAGCCATACTGTTGAAAAGTAGCTATCCTGTTGAAGAGTAAAACTCAGGATTCTGGAAAAAGCTTATTCTTGTCTCGAAGGAGTTCAGGTTTAGGTTGTATGCCACTTTGAGAATGAGAATCTTCATTCTGTTGGGGATATCAGGAATTCAGGTTGTCTGCCACTTTGAGAATGAGAATCTTCATTCCGTTGGGGATATCAGGAATTCGGGTTATATGCCACTTTGAGAATGAGAATCTTCATTCCGTTGGGAATATCAGGAGGTTGGGTGTATGCCAATCTACTGGGGTTTTAAGGATGAGAGTCTTCATTCTTGAGAGAAACAGATTTTTAGGAGCTTCATTTGTCCGTTATCTTGTTGGTGGTTGTAATTTCCAGCAGGTGATGAAGGAAATTTTGAACGACCTTGAATTCCAGCAGGTGATGAAGGAATTTTTGATGATGATCGTAACTTCCAGCAGGTGATGAAGGAAATTTTGAACGACCTTGAATTCCAGCAGGTGATGAAGGAATTTTTGATGATGATCGTAACTTCCAGCAGGTGATGAAGGAAATTTTGAACGACCTTGAATTCCAGCAGGTGATGAAGGAATTTTTGATGATGATCGTAACTTCCAGCAGGTGATGAAGGAAATTTTGAACGACCTTGAATTCCAGCAGGTAATGAAGGAATTTTTGATGATGATCGTAACTTCCAGCAGGTGATGAAGGAAATTTTGAACGACCTTGAATTCCAGCAGGTGATGAAGGAATTTTTGATGTTGATCGTAACTTCCAGCAGGTGATGAAGGAAATTTTGAACGACCTTGAATTCCAGCAGGTGATGAAGGAATTTTTGATATAGACCGCAACTTCCAGCAGGTGATGAAGGAAATTTTGAACGCTCTTGAATTCCAATAGGTGATGAAGGAATTTTTGATAATGACCGCAACTTCCAGCAGGTGATGAAGGAAATTTTGAACGCTCTTTCAACTTGAAATGTAATTTGTTTTGGAGAATAAATCCTTGACAAATGTTGGGGAAATAAACCCATGACTGCAGGTTTGCTAGAGAGGTGATGGACTTCTTGAGGATGCTTGAATGTCTTTTCAAAAAGATTTCGGAGAGGTTTCATCACTGCCCCTAATATCAGATGCTTGTGATATTTCCAGGACACTTGGACTGTACGTAACCCTTTGATGAGATTGACGTTTAAATGCCCCAAGTGATGGTGAGGGAGACTTGCCCCAGGTTATCCTGCAATTGAGAGATTTCTTGATATCTTGACTGGACTGCCCCAGGTTAACTGAACTTTGAAAGATCTGTTGAAATCTTGACTGGACTGCCCCAGGTTAACTGAAC
Source organism: Vicia faba (assembly GCA_948472305.1). Taxonomy (NCBI): domain Eukaryota; kingdom Viridiplantae; phylum Streptophyta; class Magnoliopsida; order Fabales; family Fabaceae; genus Vicia; species Vicia faba. The sequence continues at coordinate 614,499,379 of OX451735.1, read as the reverse complement.
TTTGAAAGATCTGTTGAAACCTTGACTGGACTTCCCCAGGTGTGCTGGATAGTGACATGTCATGCCCCCTTGTTGATAGGAGATTTGTCAATGGAAGTGTCATCCTTTTTGAAGTTATTTTGCTCACTGAGAGGGCTTTCGTTCCTCCGAACATTCGCTGTATGAATTTCTTCGTTGTCAAACAAATAACCATGTGCAAACAACGATATTCAAATAATTCAAAGTTTATGCTTGTCTCGAAGTTTTGAAAAATGCGTTTTTTAGCAGAAAACTTTTTATAAGACAAATTCAACACAAGATTTTTAGAGCAAAGCCTTACAGGAGTCAGGATACCTTTTGTAACAGTATGCTTTCGAACTAACCCATGCTTCAGTTAGGACTTTTGAAAGGTTGTAACGTGGCTTGGTTTGTAACACCCTCTAAAACCCCGCATAAAATTTCGTAAAAAATTAAAATCATATATTCAGAGTACATGTATTAACGAGGATGTCACAATTCTCTCTTAATAAAAACAAGTTCCTGTCATGCATAACATAGAAGCAACTCATACATGTTTACACAGCGGAATATTATATTTAATAAAACCAAAGTTATAATATTTTCAATCATCAGGGATTAACACCTGGAATATATCAGCATCATATTATAACAAACATAAGGAATAAACGAGTCTGACTAAAGCAGCTCGACAAACAAACGTTCCCGGAGTTACAACTATCAGAGCATGACCCGGACAATACTTAAACGGAAATAAACTAGAAACAACAAGCCTTCTCCAAGCACCTGAACGAAGCTCCTCAATCTGAAATATTCAACAGTAAGGGTGAGCATCTTAACTATACATTTGATTATACGTTCATAACAATCAATTCAGAAAACCATAAGCATCACCCAAACAGTTAGCATGTTTCATAGTTTACGAAAACCTTTACAATTCATATATTCATAATATATTACTTTTCATACTTATAATTAACGTCAACCATCATTAACAATTTAGCAACAACACATACATACAATCAATTAAATACAACATTGGAAAAATCATCCATTCATGTTATATTCAATGTAATGCAACACACCCATGCATGTGGTACCATTTTACCGCCCCATTAAATCTCGGGTCACGGATAACTCACCGTTCCATTATATCGCGGACACGGCTACCACCTCAACGTTCCATTAAATCGCGGACACGTATATTGGCCACCATGTTAATTCCACATAATGGGAATTAACAAATGCAACATGATATGTACAGTATGTAACACTCAGCATACTATTAACATCAATAAACCATATCATGTAACATCAACAATATCAAATACAACATGATATGAACAACATGTAATCCCTCAGCATACTATTAAACATCAACCAATCATATCAAGTTATATCATAATTCATGCTTGATAACATTATCTAAAAAGCATGACAATAAAATCCACATAGTGTTGGTATCATAACATACAAACATTATTAGACACAAGCCTCCACAATACTATGCATATCATTAAGCAGCATGTTCAAAACTAACAAACACTGCACATTAAACAAAATCATTCCTGTACACCACAACAAAGCACAGAAAACAAAATTCAGAACCAACACAGGAGGATCAACACGGGTGCCCGTGTAAATCAACACTGCCCGTGTGGAAATGTGTCCAGAAACACGTTATTTTGCCAATACAGGGGATCAACACGGGTGCCCGTGTGAATCAACATGGCCCGTGTTGAAATGTGCCTGGAACACACTATTTTTACCCATCCAGCAGATCAACACGGGTGCCCGTGTGAATCAACACGGCCGTGTTGATGAGCGCGTACCCAAAATTTCCTGTACCTGCAGCAGCTCAGAACAGCAGCCAAACACGAAAAATACCGGCCAAAACGTGCCTTTCGGTACATAACGACATCAATTATGCATAACTCAAAGCAACACATCAATTGGAACACAATTCCCTTCTACGTTAGTCAATTCCCAATCTTAAGGACATCATCAATTCACTTAAGGTCTCATTTTCCAAAATCAATCAAAACTCAGAGTTTTCATTTTCAAAACATCCCATTTTATTCAACGATTCTTTCATCAACAATAAGTTTTATAAAATTGACCTTAAGTGACATATTACCCGTCCTTTAGGGAAATTCTAACAACATTGGGGTTATCCCTAGAACACCTAAGGTAAACTCACGATCATACAATTTCGATCTAAATCAACAATGGGGATTAATTTCTTAATCGATTCACAACCTTTAGGGAACCTAATCTTTTCTAACGAAATTCGACCCTAAAGTTATCGATCACTAAGAACATCAGAGAAAATGGGGTTATCCTACGATTACCCAACCAATTGCATCTAAACCCATAAGCAAATATAAATTGAGTAGTAGCCCCCCTTACCTTATCAAATTGCAGCTTTGAACTCTTGAGCGATTGTTCTTCGTTCTTCAGAGCTCCAATCCCGATATCTCCAACTTCTGTGTTATCGTGAAAATGAGAAAATAACTTGAGTTCCAAAATATATCCTTATTTCTTTTGCACCCCCACTCTTACTAACGACATCCAAGCCCAATAACTTAAAAACCCAATATTTTCTTATTTCTTTTATTCTCTTCAAATATTCCAAAATAAATAATTCTTTTATTTTATTAACTCCAATAAAATAATTTTCCCATTAAAATAAATCAAATAATTAAAACTGGGGTGTTACAACTCTCCCCCACTAAAAGAGTTTTCGTCCTCGAAAACATACCTTAGACGAACAGTTCCGGATAAGCCTCTTTCATCTGGCTCTCCAGTTCCCAAGTAACATTTCCATCTGCTGGACCTCCCCAAGCAACCTTCACTAATGCTATCTCTTTACCTCTTAACTGTTTCACTTCCCGATCTTCTATCCTCATAGGCAATGTTTCTACTGTCAGGTTATCTCTTACCTGTACATCATCTACTTGGATTACATGAGATGGGTCTGGAATGTATCTCCTCAACTGAGAAACATGAAAAACATCGTGCAAATTTGCAAGTCTCGGAGGTAAAGCAATACGATAAGAAACTTCTCCAACTCTTTCCGTAATCTGAAACGGACCAATAAAACGCGGAGTCAACTTCTTGGATTTCAACGCTCGACCAATACCCGTCATCGGAGTAACTCTCATAAACACATGATCTCCAGCACTGAATTCTAAATTCTTCCTCCTCTTATCATGATAACTTTTCTGACGACTCTGAGAAGCTCTCATCTTTTTTTGAATCAATTTAATCTTTTCAGTAGTCTGCTGAACAATCTCTGGCCCAATTACTGAACTCTCTCCAGATTCATACCAACACAAAGGTGTTCTACACCGTCTACCATACAATGCCTCAAACGGAGCCATACCAATACTCGAATGGTAATTATTGTTATAAGTAAATTCAATCAATGGAAAATAGCTATCCCAAGCTCCACCCTTCTCTAAAACACAAGCACGCAATAAATCTTCTAACGATTGAATCGTCCTCTCCGTCTGTCCATCAGTCTGAGGATGGTAAGCTGAACTCAACCTCAATTTAGTACCCAAAGCCTTCTGCAATCCTTCCCAAAATTTCGAAGTGTATCTCGGATCTCTATCTGACACAATGCTAGAAGGAACTCCATGCAAACTCACTATTTTCTCAATATACAACTGTGCCAATCTCTCCATTGAGTAATCCATTCGCACCGGTATAAAATGAGCAGACTTAGTCAGTCTATCCATAATAACCCATATCGCTTCACAATTCTTAGGAGTCCTCGGCAACCCGGATACAAAATCCATAGAAATCCTATCCCACTTCCATTCTGGAATAAACATCGGTTGCATAAATCCAGACGGCTTCTGATGCTCAATCTTCGATTTCTGGCAGATTAAACATGCATACACAAATTCAACTATTTCCTTTTTCATTCCCGGCCACCAAAACAATTTCTTCAAATCATGATACATTTTCGTGGCACCCGGATGAATACTCATTCCACTGCGATGTCCTTCCTCTAATATACTCTTCTTGATTTCTGCAACATCAGGAACACAAACTCTATCGCCAAATCTCATAACATCATTTTCATCAATTCTAAACTCACCACCTTGACCTTGGTTGATCAATGTCAATTTATCAACTAAATTAACATCAGATTTCTGCCCGATCCTGATCTCTTCTAGAATACCACTAGTAAGTTTCAACATACCCAAACGAACACACTTCGGAGTACTTTCACAAATTAAACTCAAATCTCGGAATTGTTCAATTAAATCCAATTCGCGAACCATCATCATAGACATATGCAAGGATTTCCTGCTCAAAGCATCTGCAACCACATTTGCTTTACCAGGATGGTAATTCAAACCAAAATCATAATCTTTGAGAAATTCCAACCACCTTCTTTGCCTCATATTGAGCTCTTTCTGATCGAAAAGATACTTCAAACTCTTATGATCACTATATACTTCAAATCTCGAACCATACAGATAATGTCTCCACAATTTCAAGACAAACACAACTGCTGCTAACTCTAAGTCGTGAGTAGGATAGTTCCTTTCATGAACCTTCAACTGTCTCGAAGCATACGCAACTACCTGTTGATTCTGCATTAGAACACCACCTAATCCCATCAGAGATGCATCACAATAAACCACAAAAGATTCCACCGGATTCGGCAAAATCAGAATAGGAGCACTAGTCAATCTCCGCTTCAATTCTTGGAAACCTTTCTCACAATCAGAATCCCAAATAAACGCTTGTCCTTTACGAGTCAACTTCATCAACGGCAATGCTAACTTTGAGAATCCTTCGATAAACTTTCTGTAATAACCTGCAAGACCAAGAAAACTTCTAATTTCAGAAACAGTCTTCGGCGCTTCCCACTGAGATACTGCTTCTACTTTTGTAGGATCCACTGCAATACCATTCTTAGAAATCACATGTCCAAGAAAACTAACTTCATTCAGCCAGAACTCACATTTGGACAACTTTGCATACAACTTCTTATCTTTCAACAACTCTAACACGATTCTGAGATGTTCCGCATGCTCTTCGTCATTCTTGGAATAAATCAGAATGTCATCAATAAAAACCACAACAAACTTATCCAGATACGGATGAAAAATCCTGTTCATATATTCCATGAAAACACCAGGTGCATTAGTAACTCCGAACGACATAACAGAATATTCATAATGCCCATACCTCGTTCGAAAAGCAGTCTTTTGAATATCTTCCGCTTTCACACGAATCTGATGATATCCAGATCTCAAGTCAATCTTACTGAATACACTGGCTCCAATTAGCTGATCCATTAAATCATCAATCCTCGGTAACGGATACCTATTCTTAATGGTTACCTTGTTCAATTGCCTGTAATCAACACACAGTCTCATAGAACCTTCTTTCTTCTTGACCAACAATACCGGAGCACCCCAAGGCGAAACACTTGGACGAATAAACTTCTTCTCCAGTAAATCTTCCAACTGACTCTTCAATTCAGCCAACTCAGATGCAGACATACGATATGGTGCCATCGACACCGGTCTCGTACCAGGAATCAAATCTATAGAAAATTCCACTTCTCTCTCAGGAGGTAACTCACCAACATCATCAGGAAAGACTTCTGGAAAATCACACACCACTGGCAATTCACCACTCCTGACCTTTCCTGTTGCATCTAACGAAGCAAGTAACATAAACACATTAGCACCGTCTTCCATTGCTTCTTGTACCTGCCTAGCAGTCATAGTCAAATCCTCGACACCAACTGCCTTTGGGAAAATCACCGTCTTAGCAAAACAGTTCAGATGAACCCGGTTGAATCCCAACCAGTTCATCCCAAGGATAATATCAATTTGTTCAAGCGGTAGGCACACTAAATCTATACCGAAACCTCTACCAAAAATCTCAATAGGACAATTCCTACATACAAGTGAAGTTGTCACTGAACCCGATGCAGGAGTATCAACAACCATGCTACCTCGCATATCAGATATGTCCAGTTTCAACCTCTCAGCACAATCCAAAGAAATGAAAGAATGAGTTGCACCAGTATCAATAATTGCAACTAAAGGTGTGCCATGAATAAAACACATACCTTTAATCAATCGATCCTTTGGAGTAGTCTCAGATCCAGACAAGGCGAACACTTTTCCACCTGACTGATCCTTCTTAGGCTTAGGACACTGCGGACGGATGTGACCTACTTCGCCATAGTTGTAACAAGTAACAAACTTCCCCTTGCAATCACTAGACAAATGACCAGTCTTTCCACATTTATAGCACTTCTTCTCATCACTCTTGCAATCTCGAATGTGATGACCAAACTCACCACACCTGTAGCATCTGATAGGAGCCTTAGAATCTCCCCCACTAGGCCTTTTCCATCCACCTGCTTTCTGGTTACCTCTACCATATGGCTTGCCACGGTCCATATGTTGCTTTCCTCTTTTATCAACAGCCCCACGAGAGTGAGACGACCTAGTCTTGGTAATATCTTCTTCCAAGATCCTGCTACAATCCACCAGATCAGAAAATCTACGAATACGCTGGTACCTGATTCCCTGCTTAATCTCATCTCGGAGACCATTCTCAAATTTGATACACTTAGAGAATTCTCCAGCCTCATCATTGTTGTAGTGCGCATAATACTTTTCCAATTCCGTGAACTTAGTAGCATACTCACTAACAGTCAGATTGCCCTGCTTTAGCTCCAAAAATTCAATTTCCTTTCTTCCCCGAACATCTTCAGGAAAGTACCTCCTCAGAAAAGCCCTTCTGAAGTTAGCCCAAGTCAGTGCCCCTCCATCCTGAACCATTTCAGTCCTTGTTGCAACCCACCAGTCGTCGGCCTCTTCTGCCAACATATGCGTACCATATCTGACTTTCAGATCTTCAGCACAATCAATCACACGGAAAATTCTTTCGATTTCCTTCAGCCACTTCTGAGCACCTTCAGGGTCATGTGTACCTTTGAACAACGGAGGATTTTTCCTTTGGAAGTTCCCCAATTGCCTATCAGCACCAATCACGCCTCCATTTGGATTTCCAGCAAGTACACCAGCTAACATCCCCAAAGCCTCAGCGAGTGCAGCATCATTCCGTCCGTTACCTCTTCCAGCCATATTCCTGAGAATTAAAACATACTCCTCATCAGAATACAGTATCGACAGTGTTGCCTTACACTAGCCGCATACAAAAGAAATGACTGACTCAAGACTCTGGTCGCAACGACCGACTATGCTCTGATACCACTATTGTAACACCCTCTAAAACCCCGCATAAAATTTCGTAAAAAATTAAAATCATATATTCAGAGTACATGTATTAACGAGGATGTCACAATTCTCTCAATAAAAACAAGTTCCTGTCATGCATAACATAGAAGCAACTCATACATGTTTACACAGCGGAATATTATATTTAATAAAACCAAAGTTATAATATTTTCAATCATCAGGGATTAACACCTGGAATATATCAGCATCATATTATAACAAACATAAGGAATAAACGAGTCTGACTAAAGCAGCTCGACAAACAAACGTTCCCGGAGTTACAACTATCAGAGCATGACCCGGACAATACTTAAACGGAAATAAACTAGAAACAACAAGCCTTCGCCAAGCACCTGAACGAAGCTCCTCAATCTGAAATATTCAACAGTAAGGGTGAGCATCTCAACTATACATTTGATTATACGTTCATAACAATAAATTCAGAAAACCATAAGCATCACCCAAACAATTAGCATGTTTCATAGTTTACGAAAACCTTTACAATTCATATATTCATAATATATTACTTTTCATACTTATAATTAACGTCAACCATCATTAACAATTTAGCAACAACACATACATACAATCAATTAAATACAACATTGGAAAAATCATCCATTCATGTTATATTCAATGTAATGCAACACACCCATGCATGTGGTACCATTTTACCGCCCCATTAAATCTCGGGTCACGGATAACTCACCGTTCCATTATATCGCGGACACGGCTACCACCTCAACGTTCCATTAAATCGCGGACACGTATATTGGCCACCATGTTAATTCCACACAATGGGAATTAACAAATGCAACATGATATGTACAGTATGTAACACTCAGCATACTATTAACATCAATAAACCATATCATGTAACATCAACAATATCAAATACAACATGATATGAACAGCATGTAATCACTCAGCATACTATTAAACATCAACCAATCATATCAAGTTATATCATAATTCATGCTTGATAACATTATCTAAAAAGCATGACAATAAAATCCGCATAGTGTTGGTATCATAACATACAAACATTATTAGACACAAGCCTCCACAATACTATGCATATCATTAAGCAGCATGTTCAAAACTAACAAACACTGCACATTAAACAAAATCATTCCTGTACACCACAACAAAGAACAGAAAACAAAATTCAGAACCAACACAGGAGGATCAACACGGGTGCCCGTGTAAATCAACACTGCCCGTGTGGAAATGTGTCCAGAAACACGTTATTTTGCCAATACAGGGGATCAACACGGGTGCCCGTGTGAATCAACACGGCCCGTGTTGAAATGTGCCTGGAACACACTATTTTTACCCATCCAGCAGATCAACACGGGTGCCCGTGTGAATCAACACGGCCCGTGTTGATGAGCGCGTACCCAAAATTTCCTGTACCTGCAGCAGCTCAGAACAGCAGCCAAACACGAAAAATACCGGCCAAAACGTGCATTTCGGTACATAACGACATCAATTATGCATAACTCAAAGAAACACATCAATTGGAACACAATTCCCTTCTACGTTAGTCAATTCCCAATCTTAAGGACAACATCAATTCACTTAAGGTCTCATTTTCCAAAATCAATCAAAACTCAGAGTTTTCATTTTCAAAACATCCCATTTTATTCAACGATTCTTTCATCAACAATAAGTTTTATAAAATTGACCTTAAGTGACATATTACCCGTCCTTTAGGGAAATTCTAACAACATTGGGGTTATCCCTAGAACACCTAAGGTAAACTCACGATCATACAATTTTGATCTAAATCAACAATGGGGATTAATTTCTTAATTGATTCACAACCTTTAGGGAACCTAATCTTTTCTAACGAAATTCGACCCTAAAGTTATCGATCACTAAGAACATCAGAGAAAATGGGGTTATCCTACGATTACCCAACCAATTGCATCTAAACCCATAAGCAAATATAAATTGAGTAGTAGCCCCCCTTACCTTATCAAATTGCAGCTTTGAACTCTTGAGCAATTGTTCTTCGTTCTTCAGAGCTCCAATCCCGATATCTCCAACTTCTGTGTTATCGTGAAAATGAGAAAATAACTTGAGTTCCAAAATATATCCTTATTTCTTTTGCACCCCCACTCTTACTAACGACATCCAAGCCCAATAACTTAAAAACCCAATATTTTCTTATTTCTTTTATTCTCTTCAAATATTCCAAAATAAATAATTCTTTTATTTTATTAACTCCAATAAAATAATTTTCCCATTAAAATAAATCAAATAATTAAAACTGGGGTGTTACATGGTTCACGGTTTAAGAAACAAAGGATAAAGGCTCAAAGTATATTTGTACCCACCCGCTCTTCGTGATGTTCTTCAATCCTAAACTCAGTTAATTTGTGCGTCGAATTCCATTTGATCTTGAAACGACATTTTGGTGATGGTTCACACCAATTGAATTTGTTGGAAGGCAGTCATTTTTTTCCTTTTCTTTTGCAACATTTTTCATGTTGTTGAGGATTTGTACTGACCTCGTTCTTTTGATTTGTTATCCCTAACTTTTGCCTGACGGTTCTTGTTTTCGGGATTACCGTCAGCGAGATGCCCCAGTTTCTTAAGCCTCCTTTATAGGTTCTGGCTTAGTGGGATTTTTTTGAGAGATAATGACTGCCTATGAGATAAGGAACCATCACTGTCTTTTGATTCCAAAGGAATGTTTTTTCTTTTTTTGATGTCGTTCGTTGTATTACGAACTGAGAGTTTGCGATTTCAATGCACACCTTTTTTTGGATTAACTGAGAGACTACCCTGCCCCAGGTTTAAATCAAAGGTTTTAAATTGTTTAGAACAGAAAACTCCTACTTCTTTGGCTCGAAAGGGTTGACTAGGGATTATCTTCCTTATAACTCCAGTGTTTGGGATTTGAAAGAAACGCCTGTAAATCATCAGCAAGGTCTGTTCAAAAGCATACTGTATGAGATTATGGTATTGTTTCGTCATCCTCCCTCTAAAGGCTTGCAGCTTTTTATCAAGAGTTAAATATGATAAAGAAAGCATAAGAATAGTTAAAACGAATGGATGAATTCAAGACAAACATATGCAATGCATTAATGAAACAGAGTTTGACATCAATAGATAATTGTTTGAATAACAAAAGAAATTACAACTTGAAAATTCAAATGGAACAAAAGTCTTTCAGTTCGAGCTTTGTCATTTCAGGTGGAGAACCCAAAGTGGAAGATTTTCATCTCACCATCCGGCATGAATTCCAGCACTCCTTCGTCAATCAGATCTTGAATCTTGTTCTTCAAGGCCCAACAGTTGTCGGTGTCATGTCCCGGACTATAGGAGTGGTATACACAAAATGCGTCAGGATGATAGCTAGGAGCAGAGGTATTGGGCTTCCGAATAGGATCCCTTAAAGCAGTCAGATTGACCTCCAACAAGCGTTCCAGTATTAGAGATGACGGTATGTCAGTCTCGGTGAACTGTCTTCCAGACACATTTTGCTTACGCCGATTACCCCGTTGATGCTGACGCGGTTGTTGATGGGCTTGTGACCCTGAAGCAAGTTGAGGAGCCTTTCCCTTGTCTTCTTGTCTCAAAGGGGATTGAATGATGACCTGCTCTTCAACCTCAGACGTTTGCCCCACTTGGTTGTCCCAAAGCAGTTGGTTGACGAGAACCCTGAGCTCCTCTTGTCTTTGAGCCAAGTCCTGGATGAGAGCCATCTGGCCCACCAGTTGTCCCATCATCTGGATCCTCATTGTAGTTAGCTCAAACTGAAGTTCTTCCAGCTGATCACTCCTAGCATTGCTTGAATTCCCCTGGACCATGCCCCTTGTGAGGAGAGCTTTCACTTCTTCTTGCCCTTGGGACAGGTTCAAGAACATTTCTTGAAGTTGAGCATTTTGGTCCTGGATATCCTTGACAGTCCTCTCTAGAGCCATCTCTACTGAAATAAACAGTAGGAAGATAAGGAGACCTGTATGGGAGAAACCTGTTATGCAATGATATGTATGATATATGTATGCAATGTTTTCAAGGATCTCTCGGGGTAAACACAAGAAAATGTTAGAGGTTGAACTTCGATCCACATCTTTGATTGGAGAACTTTGTATCAGTGGATGTCTTTCCACGAGAATCAAGCTCACCATGTCAAGTGGGTCATAGCCCCTGATTCAAGTTGTTGCACTTGATCTTTGATGGCATTTGTTTAGAGGAGAAAACCTCTTGCCCCTTGGTAGACGTCTGGTTCAACGTGACCCTGCATCAAAAGACCCTCGAGATCCTTGAAATGGTTACTAAAAAAATGCTATGGTATGATGTTATGATGTTATGTACATGTATGCAAAAGCAAGTAAGTGTATATACAGGTAATCATATTCACACAAAACAAACAAGTTCTTAGGTTTAGGCTTGCATGGGGTTCGTAGGTAAGTACCCTCTTGAAGTTAGTTGGCTCATCCTGTCCTAAAACAGAAACCGGGTTCTAAAGAGCTCAATATCATTGAATTATTTTCTATGTTCATTGTTTTGGTTTAGCCACTTAAATGGCGACCAAAATATTCCAAGAAAACAAACCTCAATGAGTGTAGTATCGAGTATCTACCAACTTCGGACTGCACCAAAGTTGGTCATCTCACTACCCCTAAAAAGGGCTAAGATGGTCAAGTAAAGTTCTAAGAGTTCGTTAGTGCTTCATGACATCACTCAGCGGCCCCGTATTCTCCTTGAATACTCAAGGACTACCAGTACTCACAAATATCTCACACTAACATAGCTACTGCTTCAACCATGTCGGTATACCCCGCACAGTTCCCTCACAGTTTATTGCTATTTACCTAAAAAGGTGCCCCAAAATCCGGGGGTAGGATTTACAACAAACCCAAACAAGGACCCAAAAAGTAAAGCAATCAAAGCAATCAAAGCAAGCATGTAAAGGTGATCTAAAACCCTAAGGTAACCCCACTTTTAGAAATGTCCCCAGCAGAGTCGCCAGTTCTGTGATACGGTGGGAGAACTGACTTGAGGTTTTGCGTTTTATGTTTGCAAATGTTTCGATTGAGCAAGAGTCGCCACAGACTTTTTATTTTATCCTAAGGAAAGGTTAAAAAAGCATAGAAAAAACCTTTGAGATGTTTTCGTGGGTTCGGGGAGTAGATTATAGAAAGGGAAGGTATTAGCACCCTTTCTATCCATGGTTATCCATGGGCTCTTAGTTACTTGCTTAGATCACTTGCCTTTTCTTTTCAATTGTTTGAAATGGTGCTTTGTATGTGTGGTTTTGAAAATGTTTTGAAAAAGATGCCTTGTCTAGGCAACCATTGTAACAATTCTTGTTTGAATGTTTTTACAAGGGTGTTTGTCTTTTTGAAAAGATGTTTCAATGTTTTTGAAAGTTTGTTTTGAAGTTGTGTTGTGATGTGTGTTTTGAAAAATGGCAAGGATTGTTTTGCAAGTTTGGTCAAGTAACCAAGAGCTATCTACCCTAAATTTCTCAAAGATCTTTCTTATGTTTTAACCCTTTTAACAGTGTTGTCTCACCATTGTATTTGGTGAACAACCTTGTGTTAGGATGTTAACAGGACGGGCGCGGGTCATCGTTTAGACCATGAATGCAATGGTGTCAAGTATTTTGGCAATTTTCTTGAGGGACTATGATCATTTTTGTTTAGGCAACAAGATAACGTCATCGAGGGACTATGATCATTTTGTTTGTTTTTGTTTTGTTTTGCCAAAGTACTTGACATGCAAACATGGCCCATTTTTGAAGGCAACAAGTGGAGTAACCCTAAGGGTGCAAGTGTGCATTGTGTTTGTTTTTACATGCATGTTTATCTTGGATTAAGTCAAGCTATTTGTTGATTTGATTTGCATACAAACCCTAAGTCTAAACATGGCATAATTGAAAGCTTTTAAATGCGGAAATTTAAATGCTAAGCTATTACAACAATGATTATGGGGATGGGGGTACAAGTTTGAATTTGGGGATATTTGACAAGGAAATAAATGCTAAAATTATTACAACCATATCGAATATACAAATTAATATTTGGAATTTAAATAAATACAATTAAATAAATATCAAAATGCAATGTATTATGCAAAAAAGATTTGTTTATGTATGTGAAAAAGGTTTTTATGTTTGAAGTATAGACAAAATAAAAAAAGTCATTTTTGATTATTTTTGTTGTTTAGGGCAAAACCCTAATTTTGAATAAATAGTATTATTTATTAAGTGTGCACAATATATATTAATTTATACAAAAAATAATTAAAAAAAAAGAAGTATATTGTAGAAAAAGTATTTTTGGTGTCAAATATTAAATAAAAAATAAAAGTATTATTTTTGTATTTTTTTGCCCTAATTATCTAATAAAATATACAAGTATTTATATATTATATATTAAATATACTAAATATGTACAAAAATAAAATATTGATTATTTACAAAAATGTATATTTTAGAAAATGTTTTCAAAATGTAAATAAAAAACAATAACTAAAAAAGATAAATATTTTTGTATTTTTTTTCTAGGGTTTTAAATAAAAAGGAATTACATTATTTATATACATATGCTTAATAAAACAAATAAATGCCAAATAAATGTAAAAAAATATTTTTAGTGTTTTTTATGTTTGAGCAAAAAATATAAAATCAGAATCAAAAAGAAAAATGCAAAAATGACAAATATTTCACATAATGGGCCAGGGGGTGCAAATGGAAAAAAGGGGTTCAAAAAGCAAGTTGACTCAGGCCCAGCCCAAGTCAACTCTGTCTTCAACCTCCAGCACCTGTTTGAACAAGAAAACGCGCGCTTCCTTCTACACCTGTTATCTCTTGATTCCTTGATTTTTAGCCAAAACTCATAACACAAACATTGTAGAGCATCAAGCCACGATTTCAAATATGTAAAAAACTTGGATTAACTCTCAAAGGCCAGAGAGAATTTCTCTGGCCCTAAATTTTAACCTAATTTTTTCCTCATGTTCATGGCTAAAATTCTCACAGCACGCTTAACATAAATAAAAAGTGATCATATGTATGGCTTCAGGGCTATGAGTAGGACATGTTTCATTCACAAACCTAAGCCTAACTCTTCCTAGATTGAGAGATAGAAGTTCATAGATTACATGTTTCAGCTTGAATCGTGTACAACAATGTGGCCAACTTCAATGGAGTTTGAGCTTCTGTATAGCTTGCCTGAAGTCCAAGGAAGCTTCTCCAACACCTAGCTTGCTTTGAATCACTCTGTATCGTGCTATGGAAGTTCATCTGCAAAACTGAAAAATGAAAATGGCAACTGAGGTTAGGGGAGTTACAACTTGTGTTTAGGGCTTGGAATAGTTTGTGTGGATGGTGTGGAATGTGTTGGAACTTGTTTGGGCAAGAACGCACGAGTGGATAATGCTAGGCAAGTCAATCTGCAGAGAATGCCCTGTTTTGCAGCAAAACATGGATTCTGAGTATTAAGGAGTGTGAGGGATGGTTCAATCGTGTTTTAGGCTTGTCTTGATGTATGGAAAAGGTTCACAAGGTTTGTTCTTGGCTGTGTTGACAGGAAGTGGAAGTTGGAGTTGTTTTGCAATGTTTCTTCAAGTGTAAGCAAAGAAATGTAAGTTGTGTTACAAGCCAGTACAATGCCCTAATGTATGCTGCAAGTTAGGCTCTTGATAACTGGGATTTGTGGAATTGATTTGGCTCTAAGATCTGGCCCCATGCCTCAAGGATTTGGTATTTGACATAAAGCATAACTTTATCAAAATGGCATTCTACCTTTTTCCATTTAAGGGTTAATTTTGTGTGCAATGTCCAAATGAACAAAATAATGCATTAGCTCAGTGGATTTGCATTCAATTAAGGAGTGTAAAAGGGTTTAGAGGCCTGCAAGCTAGCACAAACCAATCTGATTTGAAAATTCCATTTGCTATGAACATGTATTGGTCATGAACAAAAGTGAGTTTTGGCCAACTTTGTGAATTCGATTCTCTCTAACCACAAGGGTGATTGATGAGTTCTTGGACAATTTGGAAAGCTTGGAATGTGTACTATAATCCATATTTTTAATGCAAATTGAAACTCCAATTGGAACCATGTGAAAAATGGCCAAGAAGTGGGACCAAAATCCTGCCTAAAATAGGACAAAATTTCTCTAAGTTAAAAATGTTTTGTACCCTTGTTCCAAAAATCATAACTTGAGATACAAGCTTCCTTTGAGAAAACTTTGTGAATCAAAGTTGTAGATTTTGCAATGAACTACAACTTTCATGTTTCAAGTTTTGTTTTAATCCATTTGCATCTTGGTGAAAAAATGGGACAAAGTTAGGAAAAAAATAAGAAAATTTCATAACTTAGAAAATTTTCTAAGTTATGAAAATTTTCATTTTAAACCCTAATTTGTAATTTTTTTGTTTCTTGATGAACAAGTTTCATAATTTGACATGTCTTGATGAAAAATGAATCTTGGCACTTGATTTTGACCAAAAAGTCAAAGTTTGACTTTTTAGTATACAGTCAAATTTTGATTAGTTGACTGGAAAATTCATCTGTCAATCCTATGCATTTGAGATCTTTTGAACTTGTTGAATGGGTCAAGACAATGCCATTGAGTCCTTGAGTCCATATGTGATCTTGGTTTGCCATTGGTTAGGTCAAACAGTCAAAAATTGCCTTTGTGCAGTCAAAACCCTAAAAATGACCATTTTGCCCTTTTGGTGATCTGATCAAATTTCTTGTGGAATTGTGATCCAAACTTGACCAAATGGTTCATGTGAGTTCATTATGTTGACGTGGGTCAAAAATCATGAGGTTTGACTGTCAACTGGCCACAGTTGACTTTTCCCCAATACAACTGATTTCTAGGTCAACTGTCCAATTGACTAGGCAAAGATTGGAATCAAGGCTTGAAACTTGGTATGGATAAACTTGTGAGTCCAACATGAAGCATGAAAGTAATTTTGGATATTTTAGGTCAAAACATCCATGTGCAAACTCAAACCCTAATTTGGGTCAACAGTGCAAGGAGGGGTCTTGAGTAGAGCAAACCCTAACTTGATCTTGAGTTCCAAGAGTCTTGTGATGAGAAAATGTTGATGAAAAGGGAGGGCAAATTTTGGGGTACAACAACAGGGTCTACCTGAATACCCTTATCACTGACGACAAAACCCAGAAGCTTACCAGATCTAACCCCGAAGGTGCACTTGTCGGATTCAACCTCAGCTTGTATGTCTTCAATCTGTCAAACAATTTCTGGAGATGATCAAGATGCTCCTCCTCAGTCTGAGACCTGGATATCATATCATCAACATAAACTTCGATCTCATGGTGAATCATGTCGTGGAACAAAGCGACCATAGCGCACTGATATGTTGCTCTAGCATTCTTCAACCCAAAGGCATCACCTTGTAGCAGAAGGTGCCCCACTGTGTGACGAAGGTTGTCTTCTCCATGTCTTCAGGAGCCATCTTGATCTGGTTGTAGCCAGAGAAACCATCCATGAAGGAGAAGATTTTATGTTGCGTGGTGTTGTCGACCAAAACATCGATGTGAGGAAGTGGGAAGTCATCCTTGGGGATTGCCCTGTTCAGATCTCTGTAATCCATACACATTTGTACCTTACCGTCCTTCGTAGGTACCAGAATGATGTTAGCAACCCACAGTGGATACGAAGTGACAACCAAGAATCCTGCGTCGAACTGTTTCATGACCTCTGCCTTGATTTTATCCAACATTTCAGGGCGCATACGACGAACCTTCTGTTTAACCGGAGGACAGTCCTCTTTAGTCGGCAGGCGATGTACCACAATATCTATGTCCAAACCATGCATGTCTTCATAGGACCAGGCGAAGATCTCAACATAGTCGTGCAACATTTGTATCAACCTCTGTTTGACGCTGAGCTCCAGATTTGCACCTATTTTAACCTCTTTTCTGTCTTCCTTAGTACCCAAGTTCACTGTCTCCACCGGCTCTTCATGAGGCTATATGGCCCTTTCTTTCTGCTGTAGTAATCTAGCAAGTTCTCCAGTCACCTCACAATCATCCTCACCTTCGTCCTCGGCTTGGTTGATCAGATTTTTGAAGTCATAACTGGCAATAGCAGAGCTATTATCAACGGGATCCAGAGTGGATATGGATCTTGTTGTACCCCAAAATTTTCCCTTCATTTATCAAGATTTTTCTCACAAGATCTCTTTGACTCAAGACTGGATTAGGGTTTGACCAACTCAAGACATCTCATCATGCCCTGATGACCCAAAATTAGGGTTTGGGTTTGCACAAGGATTTTTGGACTATCAATGTTTCATATGGCTTTCAAGTATCATTATGGACCCCTAAGATTACTCATGTCAAGTTTCAAGCCTTGAATCACATTTTTGATCAGTCAATTGGATAATTGACCTAAAAATCAGCTGTATTGGGGGGAAAAGTCAACTATGGCCAATTTACAGTCAAACTCCATAATTTTTTATCCACATCAACATTTTGGACTCATATGTATCATTTGATCAAGTTTGGACCACAATTCCTCAAGAAATTTGATCAAATCATCAAAAGGGCAAAATAGTCAAAATTAAGGTATTGACTGAGAAAAGGCAATTTCTGATTTTTAAGCTAGCAAATGACCATTTGGTTTGAATCATGATTTAAAGGGTTCAATTGTGTCATATTTACCTAATGACATGTTTCAAAACATTGCAAATTCATTGGATTGACAGATGAAATTTGCAGTCAACTGATAAAAAGTCAACTGTATACTGAAAAGTCAAACTTTGAACTTTTGGTCAAAATCAAGTGCCAAGGATAACAATTCATCAAAACATGTCAAAATGTGAAAATTTTTCATCAAGAAATCAAATATTGAAGATTTTGTTTTGAAATTCGAAATTTTCTTAACTTGGAAATTTTTCTAAGTATAGAAAATTTCTTATTTTTTCTCAACTTTAAGCCAAATTTCCACCATGATACAAGATGATTCAAAGAAAGTTCCCAACAGGAAAGTTGTATATCTCCATAAAATCTACAAATTTTCTTCACACATTTTTTCCTAAAGATGCTTGGATCTCAAGATATAATTTTATGAATACATGCCCATGAACTAAAATAACTTAGTGAAATTTTGCCCTAATTTAGGCAGGTTTTTGACCTAACTTCATGGCAACTTTTCACCTAGTTCCAAGAGGAATCTTGAAAATAATTTCAAAGATGAGTTATAGAGAACCTTGAAAGCTTTCCAAAATGTCCAAGAACTCCTTGAGATCATTTTTGAGTAGGGATAATCGAAGAGATGAAGTTGACAATTTATCACTTTGATTTCAAGCCATTTCATGAAGAACAAAATTCAAATCCTCAAGCATGTTGTACAATCTTCACTTTTCAGGCCTCAAACTCATTTTTAACTCCACCATTAATGAATTTGACAAGGTTTCCTTCCCTAACGCCAAGCATTCAATGCTTTGTACATGAACAATTCCATTTTTGGCACAAAGGTGCCATTTCCATTTTGATAAAGCATAACTTTTGCAACTTTCACTCCTTGAGCCTTGCATTTGTTTTTTTTGCACACACAAGTCCTATAAACCAAAAGCAAAGTGTCTAAGACTTGTACCAACTCAACCCAGGCCTGTACAAGCATGTAGAGAGTTGTCTCCTCACCTTTCTTAAAAGGTAAGCAATAGAGCAAAAAGCCTATAACTCAGAAATATGTTGTGAAATGGATTTGAAACCTTCTCTATACTTATACATAAACACATTACAACCTAACACACGATTGCTAAAGGCCAGAAACTCTCCCAAACTCTCTATCACCAAAAACCTGCCATAACTTGCAGTTTTGCATCAAGCATAGCAATCCAAAAATCTACTCGTGCGTTTCAAGTTCTAATCACCTAAACACTTAACCTACATCATATCTAAGTGTTCCAGACCATCATTCCTTCATTGTAACTCCTCCTTCTCCATCTGCCATTTTTGCATTTCAAGCTTGCAGGTTGACTTGGATAGAGAGATTCAGGCACTTTCAAAGCAAGGTAAGGATTGGAACACACTCAGGGAGGTTCAGGCAAGCTAAAGGAACCTTCAGGCCTTTTCAAAACTCACTCAAACTCCATTCACGATCTCAGCTGAAAGAGGTAAGAACTCTAACTTATATCTCTTCATACAGGCATCCTTAGGTCTCGATTTGTGAAAGTAAAATGTAGATATTATTGTGCTAAAGCCAACCATGTGCATAGATTTCATTTATATTCATTGTGTATAGAGAATTTTAGATTTCAAATTTTTGTAAAAATTAGGTTTGAAATTAGGGCCAATGAAATTAGTTTTGATCTTTGATTGTTAGCTTACATGAGTTACATGGTTGAAACCGTGGGAAAGAGTACTACCATTTTCGTGTTTGAAGTTTCCATTTTCATGGAGAAATGAGAGAGATATGATTGGTCTGGCTAGCTTGAGGAAGAAGATGAAGTACAGGGCAAGGAGGCGTTATGTGTTATGTGTTTCTTGTTTCATTTAAACTAACGGATGTACAGCCACCCCAGTGGCAAGGCAGCACGCTGAAAATGCATAGGTCATGGGTTCGAACCTTGGCGCTACCTTTTGCACTTTTCTTATTTTTTCAGCTTCATTTTTTGACATTTTTTTGCAGCGTGGGCTCAGCAACTGGGCCTCATTTTTTTTTCTAACACACTACCTCCTGATTTGCTCAGGACACCCCTGGCCCAATCATTTTATTATTTATTTTTATTTTCATTTTCAGTTTATTAAATATATTTTATTTAACATAAAAAATATAAAACTTGATAAATATTGCATTTTGTTTATTTTTATTTTATTTTCACATAAAAATATTTTTATTAAATTATATATTAACTATTTTTCTTAAATAAACTTGTAAAATAAAATAAACTTAGATTAATTTTTATTTCCTTTCCTTCATACTTGTAAATATTTATTTTGACATATAAAAAGACTAAATATTTTCATAAATGATATTTATTATTTTAAGACAAAAATACACAATAATAATACTTAAAGAACTTTATTTTCTTTTAACAAATTAGAAATTAGGGTTAACCAATTTCTAAAAAATAATTTCTTTTTCTTAAATTATTAGGTTTATTTCAAAACTCTTTTTCATACAAAAAACAAAACAAAAATCTTTTTCTTGCATATACATACCATTGTATATTTAATTTATATTGTATATTATTTATTCAAATATTTGTACAAATTCGATTTGGTTTTAATAGCTTAATTAGATTTACATTATTGCAAATCCCCATTTATAATTTGTATACCCCCTCCCATAAAATATTGTAATAATATAGTAATCTTTAAATTATGCAATTTATCGCTTTTACATAACATGCTAGTAATTAGGGTTTGTATGGCAAGATAAAAACAATCAATTAGTAAACCCTAATCCAAGACAAAATCAAGCATGAAAATAACGCACTTGCACACAAGCACCCTTAGGGTTACTCCATTTGGTTGCCTTACACAAAAAAATGGCCATATTACGCATGCGAAGTATCTTGGCAAAACAAATAAATATAAGGTCATAGTCCCTCGATGACGCTATTCAAAGTTGCCTTACAAAATGATCTTAGTCCCTCAAAAATGCTAAGATACTTTGCAACATTGCTAATCATGGTTATACGATGACCCACGCCCGTCCTGTTTACATCCAAAGATAGGGTTGCTTACCAAACTAATGGTAAGACAACAATGTCAAAGGAAAAGAAAATGAACAAGAAAGACATTTGAGTAGGTAGATTACTTCTAGTTACTTGCTCCTTTTCAAAACAACTATCCTTGCTATTTTAAAAAACAAACACTCACATTTCCACAACATCTTACAAACAATGAAAACATTTTCAAAAAGACAAACAACTTTGTATACATTCTTACGAACGAGAATCATTACAAAGGTTGCCTAAACAATGGTCTCTTTTACAAAATACTTTCAAAACCACACAAAGTACAATTTCAAAATAAAAGTAAGTGATTTATCAAGTAACTAAGAGCCCATGGAAAACCATGGATGAAAAGGGTGCTAACACCTTCCCTTTTCATAATCTACCCTCCGAACTCAAGAAACAATCTCAAAGGTCTTTCTTGTGCTTTTTCAAATTTCCTTTTGGATAAAAGAAAAGTCGATGGCGACTCTTGCTAACCGCAACATTTATGATCAAACGCAAAACCCTCAAGTCAGTTCTCCCACCGTATCACAGAACTGGCGACTCTGCTGGGGAAAATTATAAAAGTGGGGTTACCTTAGGGCTAGATCACATTTATTTGCTTACATTGTTTGACTTGTATTCTTTATATTATGGTTCTTTTTTTGGGTTTGAAATCCTCTTCCCGGATTTGGGATACATTATAGGTAAATAGCAATACATTGTGGAAACTGTGTGGGGTATACCGATATGGTCTAAGCAATAGCTATGTTAGTGTGACGTATTTGTGGGTACCGGTAGCCTTTGAGTTAATCAAAGAGAATACGGGGCCGCTGAGTGATGTCATGAAGCACTAATGAACTTCTAGAACCCTTTACTTGACCAACTTAGCCTTTAGGATGTAGTGAGATGACCGACTTTGGTGCAGCCCGAAGTTGGTAGATACTCGATACTACACTCATTGAGGTTTGGTTTCTTGGGATATTTCGGTCACCATTAAAGAGGCTTGAGCTGAAACAATGACCAAGGAAACAATCCAGTGATATTGAGCTCCTTAGAACCCAGTTACTATTATTAGGACATGTTTAAGTCAACTAAACTTCAAGAGGGTACTTACCTATAAAACCCCATGCAAGCCTAAACTAAGAACTTGTTTGCTTTGCTTGTATATGCATACTTGTACATAACATCATGGACATCATGAACATCACATACATATACTAACCATTTAAAGGATTTTTGAGATTCATCTTTGTTCTTGTTTTGTAGGACATGGATTCTCTTCGGAGGAAAACTATCCAAGTCAACCTTGTAAGGATCCCTCCACAACTTAAGGAGCTAGCTTCAAGGATCCCTGAGAACTCTCCATTCACCGAGTGACATGGTTGTCTACTTAACTTGGTCACCTCCAACACAGATGAGGATATGATGAAGGTGCTCTTTCAGTTCTTTGATCCTTTACACAATTGCTTCACATTTCCCGACTATCAGCTTGTGCCTACTTTGGAAGAATTCTCCCAACTCTTAAGGATTCCCATTCTGAATCAACTACCTTTCAACGGTACAGAAAGAGACCCAAATCCAGAAGAGATTGCTCAAGCTCTGCACTTGCACTCATCTGATGTCACAACTCATTGGGAAACTAGAAGTGGTGTCAAACGCTTCTTAGCAAAGTTCCTGTTTGAGAAATCCCAAAGCTGTTGGAATTCCTTAGACTTGCAAGCCTTTGAGGAAATTGTGGCTCTTCTTATCTATAGGATGGTCTTGTTCCCCAATCCTGATCAACTCATAGATGTGAGCGCCATCAAAATCTTCATGTCACGCAACCCGATGCCTACATTGCTAGGGGATATCCTACACTCTTTTTACACTCACACAATAAGGAAAAGAGGTGTCCTTATGTGTTGTACTCCTCTCCTGGCAAGATGGTTTATTTCTCATCTTCCCCAATCAGTCTTAAAGAATGAGCAAGGTTCAAGGTGGTCACAAAGGTTAATGACGCTCAAACATTCAGATATTCATTGGTGCTCCCGATCCAAAGAGAATGTTATCATTGTTGACCGTTGTGGGGAATTACATAATGTCCCTCTACTTGGAATTAGGGGGGCATCACCTATAACCCATGTTTATCTCTAAGACAATTTGGTTACGCTCGAAGGGATGGCCTGTACGAGATGCTGATTCAAGGTTTGGTATTCGACTACGACAACAACGGTCAAGGTCTTCGCTAGAGATTCATCCGAGCTTGGAGGATGCTAAACAAGGTGGATAGTAATACTTTGGGACACAAGAATTCCTTCCCTCTTGAGCCTTACCTCAAATGGGTACGAACCCGCGCTCAAAGTCTTATGATTTCTTATTGTGATACGGTGGGAGAACTGACTTGAAATTTTGCGTTTTGTTCGCACTTGTGTGGTTATCAAGAGTCACCACCGACTTTTATTTTATCCAAAAGGAAAGGTAAAAAAGCACAGGAAAGACCTTTCGAGAATTTTTCTCGGGTTTGGGGGGTAGATTATGAAAAGGGAAGGTATTAGCACCCTTTTCATCCATGGTTTTCCATGGGCTCTTATTTACTCGTTTAGATCACTTGCTTTTGTTTGATTGTGTGCTTGTGGTGTGGGATTTGAAAGTATTTTGAAAAATCTCTTTGTAATGGTTCTCGTCTATATAAGAACGTATACAAAGTTTTATTTTGAAAAATGGTTCAAAGATGTGTTTGTGAATCGTGTTTCGAAAAGTGTTTTGAAAAGAGGTTTTGCAATGGTTCTCGTCTCTATAAGAACGTATACAAAACATTTTGTCTTTTTGAGAATGTTTTGAAATGGAAGTGTAGGTGTAAGATTTTTTTTGTCGTGATCAAGCGAGTAACTAAGAGCAAATCTATCTACTCGAAAGCTCTTAAATTGTTCTTTTCTTCTTCCTTTTAATGGTGCTATCTTACCATTGATTTGGTAAGAAGCCCCACCATTGGATGTAACGGGACAGGTGCGGCTCAATTTCATAATCATTGAAGGCAACTTGTGAGATGCTTTAGAAATTTTTGTAAGGGACAAGATCGTTTTAATCGAAGGCAACATCGAGGGTCATCGAGGGGCTACAATCTTTTTTATCGAAGGGTCATTGCTAGAGTGTCTCATATTCGAGGGACATGATTGTATTTCCGAGGCAACGAGCGAGGTTACCCTAGAGGTGCGCGTGTGAGAAAGTGTGTTGGTTTCAAGTTATTTTATTCTTTGATTAGGTCATCTAGCGATTGATTTTTGAATCTTGCCATACATGCCTAGTTACTATACAGTATATGAAAAGCAGTAAATTGCGGGAATTGAAATTCTAAGCTATTATAGAATGTTCGGGAATGGGGGTACAATTGTTACAAATGGGGATGAATCAAATGAAAATAGCAATGTCCAAATATCAAACAATACAACCAAATCGAATTGTTGTGCGACTTAATATAAAGCTATGACAATTTATGAAATAAAGTCAACAAAATATGAAACGAAATGTATTTACTTGAAAAGAGAAAAATAAAACCTATTCTAAAAAAGAAATTGATTTAAATTAAAATCTTCATTTTTTTTGTTTTATTAATTATGTAAATAAATTCAAAGAAAGAAAGCCAACTAAGTTAATTAATTTTTTTTTGATGTTTCATTAAATGTAAAAAAAATTAATAAAAATAAGTTATATATAAAAAAGAAAATGGTAAAAATTAAGTTTTAAGACTTAAATAAAATGTATTCTATGTTTTAATTAGTAATAAAACAATAAGAAAGAAACAAATTAAAAAAAAGTAACAAATGGGCTTAAGGGAGTTTTTAAGGATGAGGCCCAAAGAGGAATGGTGTTATTGCTGAAACAGAACAAGGCCAGATGGGGGGGGGGGGGGGGGGGGGGTGAACTAGCAAAGCGTATGGGCCTTAGGGAAAATGCAACAAAACAGGCCCAATGCCTTAAATTGTATTAGTTTGTTTGATTAAGGGATTCAAGGCAAATTAGGGTTCTTGACCCATGTGATGCCAGCGGCGCTGCCTCATCTCCTTCGTTCACTCGTCTCTTCCATTTTCGTTCATCTCTGAATAACTTCACTACCCATCCCGTTTCACGAGCGAAATTGCTCTTTTCATCTTTATCTCACCATGGTTAGTGTTTTCTTTGAAACCCTAATTTCTGATTTGAGCCTAAAAACGACAAAATCGATTCGTCTGATCCTCTCCCTATCTCTCAGTTGCTGGAACGTGACCGCTTCATCTCTCTAAGCAAGCCCTAGCGATTTTCTTAAAAGGGTAAAAAAAATTATGTTCTTTTCAAAGTTTACGAAATTTCAACGATTTCTCCTCCCTATTGTGTTTTCTGTTAACTATCTTACCTTTTAGATGCAGAGGAAAAACATATGGAGTCATGATAAAAGGGAACATGTCATACCTGTTAGAGATTTTATGTGAAATGGAAAGGGGACGGCGTCGTTCCTTGGTGGCCGGAGAGGGGGAAAAGGAGATGAGGATGACCGAATCGCTTTTCTGGTAACTTCCTTTTGTCTTCTTTGTTGAATGATAAGGATGTTGGTTGTTGGATTTTTGACAGGCTTTTAATGTTTTTGATTTTGGTTTGAGATTTGGAGATTTTGGTTTTTTTGTTGATAGTGTTACTGGTTTGGGGATTTTGACAATTGAGACTTTTGGTTTGCTGAGCTTTTTTAGGCTTGTTGGTGGTTCTGTAAGCTTGAAGCTTATATTGGTTTTTGACAATTTGGCCTTGACAGGTTTTGAAGGTTATTGATATTGTTGAGTTGGAGACAGTTTTGGCTTGATGATGTTTCTTGCTGTTGGTTTTACTGGTTTTCTGTTTTGGTTTTGGATATATTTTGGTTTTGGATATCTTTTGATGCTTGTTTATCAGTTTGAAACTCTTAGGTTTTGGAGGTTCGATTTTTGGAATGTTGGTATTGAGATGTTTTGACAGTTTTGAAACTTTTTCTGTTTTTTTTATTTGAACCGTTTGACAGTATTTTTGAAGGTTGTGTTTTGTTGGCTTGCAATCTTGCTATTTGTTGCAGGACTTGAGATTTAAGGGTGGATGCTGGGAGTTTGAAGGTTGGTTTGGGATATTGGTTCAGATTTGGGGTTTTTGGTTTGTATGTTTTGACAGTTTTAGTTTGATGGTTTGAGGACTTGTTGATGTTTTAGCAGGTTTTGTTTGGTGTTTCAACAGGTTTTTGTTTGATGGTTTGAGGCCTTTTAGTTTTGAACTGTTTTACAGTTTGGGGGTTTTGGTTTGTATGTTTGACAGTTTGGCTTTGACAGATTTTTTGAAGGTTTTGAAGTTTGATATCTTTTTGTTCTCCCTTTTGCTTCAGCGCTTTTACTGTTATATTGATATTGCTTTGGTTGAATTTCTATTCAAAATGGTGGGAAAACCACCAAATTTTGAATATTTTGGCATATTGTTCTTATGCTCTTTTTCTTGCAGTTTTTGTTTTCTAGCAACTCTTATGCAATTGTGACAGCAGAGCAGCAGGGCTGTGCATCCCTAGGTGACTTCTTTCCTCTCTTCTCTCTCAATGACCCTAAGAGTCAATTACTATTTTGCCTTTTTTCTGAAAAGTTTGCAAATAAATGGAAAATGATGACATGGCTATTGAACAAGCCTCTTGCTTGTTTGACTTAGTTTACCATATTGCTATACTTCTTTGCTGCCTGCTTTCTACTGTTATATTGCTGCCTCGTTTGCATTTTGTATTGCCATGCTGCTGTTTCTTTGGTGATGCACTGCTGTTTGCAATATTTTACTTGTTTGAACAGCTTTGTTGTTTGTTTCCTAGCTTGTGCAGCTTGCTTGCATTCAGTTTGTATTATTATGTTTGTTTCGATAAGTTTGCTGCATTTGTTTGTTTGGACAACCTTGCTGCATTTCTATTGTTTGGACAACTTGCTTGCATTTCTTATTTTTTCTTTTTGTGAACCAAGAAGAATAATCTTCTTGTGATTTGCAAATAGAGAAAATAAAAATGTGATGAATTAAAAATAGCCTTCTGATTCCAAATTGCAAACTTTAATGATGAACACCATTCTTTCTTTTGAAAATTCTTGCTTATGCCCGAATAGTTTTTGTACTAACTATTTCTTTCTTTCATTTTCATGTGAGCACAATGGAGAGGGCAAATCAGTGAAGGTCTTTGGAGATAGAAAAAGAACTTCAGTCAAACTTAGGCATAGATTAGTTCTCTTAGGCCAATCAAGCATTTGAATTTTTCCTTGTATTTTAGAACAATCATTCTTGCATTGTAACCAATAGTTGTACTAATTTATTTTCAAATACGATAAGTTGTAAAACCTAAAGTATTTAAATAATAAATTGTTTTGTAACAACGTTTGAAAAATTGGAGAAAGTTTTATGAAATATTCTGGTGTTAATTGAAATCCTTTACTGTCAAGAACTTGTAATTTTCTCTTCGCATCTTCACTGATTCTTAAAGATTCCCAATCAAGATAATTGAAACAAAATGCTCCAATCTTTCCAATAATTCTGTAATCTTGCAACTACATTCCAAACAAACACGCACTGTCTATTCCATTTCCTAAACAAGCAAATGTTTTAAAAGACGCAAATCATCTGGTTAACCTGGATTAAACGATTATGAGTATCTTAATGACAGTCTTAAATTCTATCTCTTGTCCCAAACAACCATGCCTTGAGAACAAACACTGTCCTTTCAGTAAACTTGAGAAAGCATGAAAACCTGTGAAAGCCAATTGGATCTTTGAGAATTCATTTCTTTTGAGAATTGCAAGAAAAAAAACCTTAATTGCTGGTTTACTGCCACAGAAGAAAATCTGTCTGATCGATTCCTGAGTCAACTTGAACATCTGAGAAACCCTAGAGTTGTGTTTTCTATGAAAAATGTGAGGGAAAATTTTAGGGTACAACAGTTGCTCCTGTTCAATCTTCTTGAACCTGAAGAGTTAGATTGGCGAGCTTTGTCGTTCGTGACTCGAAGTTAAAAGATGATTGGACACTAGAGTGCCCATAAATTTACACTCATCAAAATGTAGTTGAGGGAATGGGCTTAAATATGCCATTTGGAGAGCATGTTAGAATCTTGTTGGAGATGGGCTTGTAGATGCCATCCAAGAATGTTTGGTTGTAAATCGACAGAATAAGCATCAGAATGGTATCCGTATTTGGAACGTATCTGAACTGTATTTGTCTTTGAATCTGAATAAGTGACAGAATGACTTCCGTGTCTGGAGTGTATTTGTACTGTATCTGTAGGATGAAACTGAATAAGCGACAAAATGGTTTCCGTGTCTGGAGCGTATCTAAACCGTATCTGAATGAGAAATAGAATGGCTTCCGTGTTTGGAGCATACCTAAACTGTATCTGAATGAGAGATCTGAATGAGTGACAGAATGACTTCCGTGTATGAAGTGTATCTGTACTGTATCTGAATGAGAGATCTAAATGAGTGACAGAATGACTTCCGTGTCTTGAGTGTATCTGTACTGTATTTGAATGAGAGATCTGAATGAGTGACAGAATGACTTCCGTGTCTGGAGTGTATCTATACTGTATCTGAAATCTTTGAATATTTGTTAAAGATAGTTGTTAATCTTATCCTGAAAAGGGTAAAATGTTAGCTGAAACACAAAGTTATGTTGCATGAAATGTATGATGCAATAAATGTGTTTTATTCATGTTTATGATATATGAATGTAATGTATGCGCATGTAAGCTGATTTGTTGTATTGCTGTATTGCTGAGGAAAATAAATCCTTGACTGTTGCCGGGGAAAATAAATCCTTGACTGCTGAGGATTGTGAGAGTAATGCCATATACTTCTTGAGGAAACTGCTTGGGGAATCCAGAGAATTTTAATGACTTCTACTGGGGATTCATTAACGGGAGTCTTTGTTCTGTCGAGAAGCAATAAAAACTCTGTGGGGAAAAAGTTTATCCTGTAGTGAAAACTCTGTGGGGAAAAGCTTAATTCCGCTGGGGAGTTCAGGAGTTTGGGTTGTATGCCAATCTACTGGAGAGTTACCCTAGGTTGGGGAGAAACATAAGTTAACTGTTATCTGGTTGATTTTCAGGCTTTAATACAACTTGCTGGGGAAACCTGGAGAAACTGGATGATTTCCACTGTGGGTTGAAAGTTTCAGCTCCGCTGGGGATTGGTAGTTGGTAGTCTCATCTCCGCTGGGGATCTGTAGTCCAAATTTTTGGCTCCGCTGGGGATTTTAATGACATGCTGATTTGATTGTGTATGGAAATGGGCTTAAAGATGCCATTTGGAGAAACATAGGAGAATCGTCGGAGATGGGCTTGTAGATGCCATCCAAAGGTTACTGTTGATGGAAAGTTTGAACTGGATCTGAACAGAGAATGAATCAGAATAAACCGTTGAGAGATTTATCTGTTGAGAGATTTTATCTGAATCAGTAAAAATCTGGAGACGAATCAGAATAAACCGTTGAGAGATTTATCTGAACCAGCAAAATCTGGAAGTGAATCAGAATAAACCGTTGAGAGATTTTATCTGAACCAGTGAAATCTGGAAGTGAATCAGAATAAATCGTTGAGAGATTTATCTGAAACAATAAAAATCTTGGAATATCTTCAACTGGAATAAGAATTAGGGAGATCTTAGTGTCGATCTGACTGAACCAGAGAAGGTCTTGAATTAACTTTGACTGGATAAGAATCAGAAAAATCTTAGGATCAATTTAACTGAACCAGACAAAAGTCTTGGAAAATCTTCAACAAATGTCGGGGAACCGTTAAATCCTGGACTACTGTTGAAGAGTATGTGTGCCTTCAAACTTTGCTTAGAATGTTTCCACTGGGGATTCCTGTTTCGTTGGTTGAGGAGGACTCCGCTGGGAAATGTTGATCTTTGTCTTGAGAGAAATAGAATCTTAGGAGCTTCAGTCGTCCGTTATTCTATTGGGGTACCATCTCTGTTGAATTTTAGGAACTTCAACCGTCCATTATTCTACTGAAGAATCATCTTTGTTGAATTTTAGGAACTTCAGTCGTCCATTATTCTACTGAGGAATCCTCTCTGTTGAATTTTAGGAACTTTGGTCGTCCGTTATTCTACTGGGGTACCATCTCTGTTGAATTTTAGGAACTTCGGTCATCCGTTATTCTACTGAGGAATCCTCTCTGTTGAATTTTAGGAACTTCGGTCGTCTATTATTCTACCGAGGAATCATCTCTGTTGAATTTTAGGAACTTCGGTCGTCCGTTATTCTACTGAGGAATCCTCTCTATTGAATTTTAGGAACTTCGGTCGTCCGTTATTCTACTGAGGAATCATCTTTGTTGAATTTTAGGAACTTCGGTCGTCCGTTATTCTACTGGGGTACCATCTCTGTTGAATTTTAGGAACTTCGATCGTCCGTTATTCTACTGAGGAATCCTCTTTGTTGAATTTTAGGAACTTCGATCGTCCGTTATTCTACTGAGGAATAATCTCTTTTGAATTTTAGGAACTTCGGTTGTCCGTTACTCTACTAAGGAATCCTCTCTGTTGAATTTTAGGAACTTCGGTCGTCCGTTATTCTACTGAGGAATCATCTTTGTTGAATCTTAGGAACTTCGGTCGTCCGTTATTCTACTGAGGAATCATCTCTGTTGAATTTTAGGAACTTCGGTCGTCCGTTATTCTACTGAGGAATCCTCTCTGTTGAATTTTAGGAACTTCGGTCGTCCGTTATTCTACTGAGGAATCATCTTTGTTGAATTTTAGGAACTTCGGTCGTCCGTTATTCTACTGAGGAATCCTCTCTATTGAATTTTAGGAACTTCGGTCGTCCGTTATTCTACTGAGGAATCCTCTCTGTTGAAGAGGAAAGTTGAATGAACTACTATCGGGTCGAATCTAGGCTTCGCGGTGTTTGATACTGTTATCCGGTCGTAATCCGGGCTTCACAATATGCTTGTAGAGATCAAGATACTATCCGGTCGGATCCGGACTTCATAGCTTGAATTTTGTGAGAATTTGATTGCATCTTTCCTGAAAGGTAAAGGTTAGTTGCATGACATATATCAAGCAATGATGTTCTCAAAATAAATGAGATTGTGTTGTATGATGTCCTGATGTATGGATACGTAATGTTTTCAAGATGATCTCTCGTTGGGGAAAATAAATCTTGAATTCGTGCTGGAGAAAAGAGTTGAATTCTTCGTTTCCGCTGGGGATAGTGAAAATTCTGGCGACTTCAAAGGGGAAAAATCCTCAGGGATTCTTGAGGTCGACTTAGTTGGGAAGAGGTTATCAAAGATTGAAACTCTGGCTGGAAGTCATCTTATGAGAAGGATTTTGGGGAGATTTGTCACTGCCCCTAGTAGCGAGTGTTTATGGCTTTACCAGGAAATGTTTGACTGTATGCAACCCTTTGTTGGGATTGACTTTCAATGCCCCAAGTGACGGGGACAGAGACTTGCCCCTGGTTACTCTGCACTTTGAGAGATTTCTTAAAATCTTGACTGGACTGCCCCAGGTGTGCTGGACAATGACATGTCATGTCCCCTTGTTGATAGGAGATTTTTACAATGGAAGTGTCATCCCGCTTGAAGTGACTTTGTTCACTGAGAGAGCCTTTTGTTCATTAGATATTCATTGTGTGAATTTCTCCGCTGCCAAACAAATAGCCATATGAAAACAACGATATTCAAATAATGCAAAGTTTATGCTTGTCTTGAAATTTTGAAAATGCGTTTTTTAGCAGAAAGCTTTTGTAAGAAAAATTCAACTCAGGATTTAGAGCAAAGCCTTACAGGAGTCAGGATACCTTTTGTAACAGTATGCTTTCAAACTAACCCATGCTTCAATTAGGACTTTTGAAGGGTTGTAACGTGGCTTGGTTCACGGTTTAAGAAACAAAGGATAAAGGCTCAAAGTGAATTTGTACCCGCCCGTTCTTCGTGATGTTCTTCGTCCTAAACTCAGCTAATTACGTGTTTGAACTCCAAATGAGTCTGGAATGACGTTTTGGTGATGGTTCAAACAAGTTAAATTTGTTGGAAGGCCGTCATTTTTGCAACATTATTTTTGTTGAGGATTTGTAGTGACCTCTTTCTTTTGATTTATTATCCCTAATTTTTGCCTGACTGTTCCTGTTTTTGAGATTACAGTCAGCGGGATGCCCTAGTTTTCTTAAGCCTCCTTCATAGGTTTCGACTCAGTGGGCTTTTCTTTTTGAGAGATAATGACTACCTATGTGATAGGGAACCATCACCATCTTTTGATTCCAAAGGAATTTTTTTTTTGATGTCATTCGTTGTATTACAAGATGAGAGTTTGCGACTTTAACGTGCGTTTGAATTAACTGAGAGACTACCCTGCCCCAGGTTTTGACTAAGGGTTTAAACTTGTGTTAAAACAGAAAACTTCTACTTCTTTGGCTCAAAGGGGTCGACTAAGGATTATCTTCCTTATAACTCCAGTGTTTAGGATTTGAAAGAAACGCATGTACATCGTCAGCAAGGTCTGTCCAAAAGCATACTGTATGAGATTAAGGCATTGTTTTCGTCATCCTCCCTTTAAAGGTTTGTGTCATAAGAATAAAAAGCATAGTTGAAAAATAGTGAAAACGAAAAGATGAATTCAAGAAAAACATATGCAATGCATTA
Source organism: Vicia faba (assembly GCA_948472305.1). NCBI lineage: Eukaryota > Viridiplantae > Streptophyta > Magnoliopsida > Fabales > Fabaceae > Vicia > Vicia faba. Next base: position 614,466,787 of record OX451735.1, on the reverse strand, counting down.
ATGAAACAGAGTTTGAAATTGTTGTACCCCAAAATTTTCCCTCTCATTTTATCAAGATTTCCCCTCACAAGGTTCCTTGAATTTCAGACATGATTAGGATTTTGCTTTGCTCAAGACATCTCCTTGCACTGATGACCTAAATTAGGAATTGAGTTTGCACAGGTATTTTTTAACTTCCAATGCTCAAAGTGACTTTCATACTTCATGTTGGACCTACAAGATTGCCTCTACCAAGTTTCAAGCTTTGAATCAAATTTTTTGCCCAGTCAATTGGACAGTTGACCTAGAAATCAATTGTATTGGGGAAAAAGTCAACTGTGGCCAATTTACAGTCAAACCTCACAATTTTTGATCCACATCAACATTATAGACTCATATGAACCATTTGATCAAGTTTGTACTACAACTCCTCAAGAAATTTGATCAGATCATCAAAAGGGCAAAATGGTCATTTTTTAGGGTTTTGACTACACAAGGACAATTTCTGATTTTTCACCTAGCCAATGGCAAATTAGGTTCAAGCATAGACTCAAGGACTCAATGGAATCATCTTGACCTATTCAAAAGGTTCAAATAATCCCAATTGCATTGGATTGACAGATGAATTTTTCAGTCAACTGATCAAAATTTGACTGTACACTGAAAAGTCAAACTTTGACTTTTTGGTCAAAATCAAGTACCAAGGGTAATTTTTCATCAAGATGTGTCAAAACATGAAACTTGTTCATCAAGAAACCCAATTTTGCAAATTAGGGTTTAAAGTTGAAAATTTTCATAACTTAGAATTTTTCTAAGTTATGAAAATTTCTTAATTTTTCCTAACTTTGCCCAACATTTTCACCATGATGAAATTGAATTCAAACAAAACTTACAACATGAAAGTTGTAGTCCTCCACAAAGTATACAACTTTTATTCACAAAGTTTTCCCAAAAGAAGCATGGATCTCAAGTTATGATTTTTGGAACAAGGGTCCATGAAACTTTTAACTTAGTGAAATTTTGCCCTAGTTTAGGCAGGATTTTGCCTATCTTCATGGCTATTTTTCACATAGTTCCACTTGGAATCTCAAATTGAATTTCAAAGATGGATTGTAGAGCATGTTGCAACCTTTCCAAAATGTCCCAGAACTCTCCAAACTCATTTGTGGTTAGGGAGAATCGAAGGCTTGAAGTTGGCAAAAACTCATTTTTCATCCATGGCATGTTCATATTGATACAAGTTGCAAATTCAAATCAGCTTGCTTTGCACTAGATTACAGGTCTCAAAACCATTTCACACTCAATAATTTAATGCAAATCCATTGGTCTAAGGTTTTGTTTTGGTCATTAGAGCATTGCACACAAGATTAATCCCTAAATAGAAAAAGCAACATTGCCATTTTTGCCAAAGTATGTTTTATGTCAAAACCACATCTCTTGAGCCTGGAACAATATATTGTACAACAAAGCATATCCACCAACTTTAGGGGCCAAGATCACAAGGGGCAGGCTGATAAATAGCTTGTACAGGCTTGTACTACATCACTTCTCATGTTTTGCTTCATAACCAAGAAATTTGTCCAACAACACATAACTTGAACATCTGTGAAAACCAACTTGTGCAAGCTTTTGAGACAACTTTCTCACATCCCATTGATCCAGAAACACGACCCTTTGAGCCCTCAAACCTCCCATAGCACAAAATCATATTCATTTGGCAAAACAGGGCACCCCCTACAGTTTGGTTTCCATAGCACAATTTACTCGTGCGTTTTGCCCCAAACCTGTTCAAACACTTTCCATACAACCTATCCAAGCTATCCCAACCCTTAAACACTGACTGTAACTCCATTTACAGGGTTTGCCATTTTTGATTTCAGCTTGTGCAGGTTGAGTTCTGTAGGCTTGTTCAAGCACATTCAAGGCAAGCTAGACATTGGAGAAGGTCAGGGGAAGTTCAAGCAAGCTCCCAAACATCTCATGCCTTGTTGAAAAGCGTCACATTTCCATACACGAAGTCAGTTGAAACAGGTTTTTATCAACTTTCTATCTCTCTATTTAGGAACATTTAGACTTAGGTTTGTGAATAAGAAATGTAGTATTCATATCCATGAAGTTGTATATATGCTCAATTTTCATTTTAGTTAAGCATGCTAAGAGAATTTGGTCCATGAACATCCTGAAAAAAATAGGTTAAGATTTAGGGCCAGAGAAATTCTCTCTGGTCTTTGAGAGTTAGGACAAGTTTTTTATATGGTTGAATTCGTCTTGAAAAACCCTACAACTTTGATGTTATGTGTTTTTGCATTAGAGGTCGTATGCAGGTTGTACATGTTTGGTACAGGGCGCACAAATTTTGAAGAGAGGTTGAAGATGAAGTCTGGCTTGGGCTGAGCTTTGCTTCTTTTGTTTTTAACACCCCCCCCCCCTTTTGCTGAATACACCCCCTGGCCCATTTCTTCATTCTTTTGTATTTTTCCATTTTTATTTTCATTTCTGATTTTGTTTTCTCATTTTTCAAACATAAAAAATACCAAAATATTTTTTATAAATTCTCACTTTTATTTTTGTATTTTATTTTAATTTTTCTAAACATAAAAGCAATTTAATGAATATATACCTTCATTTTTTTAATGATAATTTAAAAATAGAACATTAAAAATTATAATTTTATTTTTTTTATTATTATTTATACTTAAATAATACTTTGTTCTAAATATATTTTTGTCTTGTATATATTTTATTTTTTTATTTTACATAACTAATATAATTAATATAATATATATATATATATATATATATATATATATATATATATATATATATATATATATATATATATATATATATATATATATATATATACACACACATACTTTTATTTTATTTAATAAATACTTGAGAATAAAAAACATGAAAATATTATACTTTTATTATTATTTATACTAAAATAATATTTTTTTCTAAATATTTTTTTTTGTATATGCATTATTTTATTTTATTGTATATAATTAGTATATTTAATATATTTACATTCTTAAAAGAAAATTAGGGTTTACCCTTAATAAAAAAAAATATATATAATCTTTTATTTCTTTTTATATACACTAAATATTTTTTGTTACATACATAAAAAATACATAAACATTTTTTGCATATTCATAATACCTTGTATATTTTATTAATTTGTTTATTTAAATATTATTCATTTATTATTCTATTTATTCAATTTGGGTGTAATAGTAAAATTAGGGTTTTAATTTCTTGTCAAATAATCCCCATTCAAAAATTGTATCCCCCTCCCCATAATTATGTTGTAATAGTGGTAGATTTATTTTACGCATTTACGCTTTCAATTATGCCATGATTAGAGATTAGAGTTTGTATGCCAATAATCCAAAAATCAAACAAATAGCTTGACTAATACAAAGACAAAAAGTATGTAAATTGACAACATAATGCACACTTGCACCCTTAGGGTTACATCTACTTGTTGCCTTAAAAATGGGCCATGATATGCATGTTGAGTACTTTTGGCAAAACAAAAACAAAATAAAGGATCATAGTCCCTCGATGACGCTATCTTGGTTGCCTAAACAAAATGATCAAGTCCCTTGGGAAATTTGCTAAAAATACTTAACACAATTGCTATCATGGCCTATACGATGACCCGCGCATATCCCATTTAACATCCTAATACAAGGTTGTTTACCAAATGCAATGGTAAAACAACACTGTCAAAAGGGTTAAAAACGTATAGGAAAGATCTTTGAGTAAAACAGGGTAGACAACTCTTAGTTACTTGATCAAAACTTGCAAAACATCCTTGCTATTTTCAAACACACTTCACAACACAATTTCAAAACATCTTCCAAATCAAACTTTCAAAACATTAAAATATCTTTTCAAAAGACATACACCTTCGTATATATTCAAACAAGAATCATTACAAAGGTTGCCACAACGATGGCCTCTTTTCAAAATATCTTTCAAAACCACACACAAAGCACCATTTCAAACAATTGAAAAGCAAAAACAAGTGATCTAAACAAGTAACTAAGAGCCCATGGATAACCATGGATGAAAAGGGTGCTTGCACCTTCCCTTTTCATAATCTACCCTCCGAACCCAAGAAAACATCTCAAAGGTCTTTCCTGTGCTTTTTGACCTTTCCTTTGGATAAAATAAAAAGTCGGTGGCGACTCTTGCTAAACTGAAACATTTGCGAACACAAATGCAAAACCTCAAGTCAGTTCTCCCACCGTATCATAAAACTGGAGACTCTGCTGGGGATATTTGAAAAGTGGGGTAACCTTAGGGTTTAGATAACCTTTACATGCTTATTTTGTTTGTTTTGATTGCTTTACATTTGCTTCTATTGTTTGGGTTTTAAATCCTCTACCCGGATTTGGAAAACATTCATAAGTAAATAGAAATACGTTGTGGAAACTGTGCGGGGTATACCGACATGGTTGAAGCAATAGCTATATTAGTGCGACATATTTGTGGGTACCGGTAGCCTTTGAGTCAATCAAAGAGAATACAGGGCCGCTGAGCGATGTCATGAAGCACTAATGAACTCTTAGAACCTTACTTAACCATCTTGGCCTTTTTAGGGGTAGTGAGATGATCGATTTTGGTGCAGTCCGAAGTTGGTAGATACTCGATACTACACTCATTGAGGATTGTTTTCTTGGAATATTTCGGTCGCCAGTTAAGTGGATAAACTGAAACAATGAACACAAAAAATAATCCAGTGATATTGAGCTCCTTAGAACCCGATTACTATTTATAGGACAGGTTGAGCCAACTAACTTCAAGAGGGTACTTACCTATGAAACCTCATGCAAGCCTGAAACTAGGATCTTGTGTGTTTGCTTGTACATATACTTGTGCATACATCATGAACATCATAAAGCATCATATGCATCCACTAACCATTTCAAGGGTTTGGATCTTCATCTTTGTTCTTGTTTTGTAGGTAATGGATTCACTCCGCAGGAAAACTATTCAGGTCAACCTTGTGAGAATCCCTCCTCAACTCAAGGAGCTTACTTCCAAGATTCCTGAGAATTCTCCCTTCAGTGAAAGACATGGTAGACTTCTCAACTTGGTTAACTCCAACATTGAAGAAAATATGGTGAAAGTTCTCTTCCAGTTCTTTGACCCCCTACACCATTGCTTTACATTTCCTGATTACCAACTAGTACCTACTTTGGAGGAATTTTCTCAACTCCTGAGGATTCCTATTCTTCATCAACTACCCTACAACGGTACGGAAAGAGAACCAAAGCCTGAAGATGTTGCTCAAGCCTTACACTTGCAACCATCTGATATCAAAGGTCATTGGGAAACCAGAAGTGGTGTCAAGGGTTTCTTGGAAAAGTTTATGTTTGAGAAGGCACAAGACTGTTGGAATTCTCTAGATCTGCAAGCCTTTGAGGATATTGTAGCACTTCTCATCTATGGGTTGGTCTTGTTCCCAAACCCTGATCAGCTTATAGATGTGAATGCTGTCAAGATTTTTATATCTCGGAATCCTGTGCATACATTGCTCGGGGACATCCTACACTCATTTCACACACGAACAATGAGGAAAAGAGGTGTTCTCATGTGCTGTACTCCTCTTCTAGAAAGGTGGTTTATTTCTCACCTTCCCCAGTCAGTCTTGAAGAATGAAAAAGGCTTGAGGTGGTCACAACGATTGATGACCCTTACACATTCTGATGTTCATTGGTGTTCTCGGTCCAGAGAAAATGTCATCATCATTGATCATTGTGGGGAATTCCCTAATGTCCCACTACTTCGCATTAGGGGAGGCATTACCTACAACCCTTGTTTAGCTCTGAGACAATTTGGGTATGCCCGAAGGGATGGCCCTCATGACATGTTGATTCTTAACTTGGTTTTTGACTTCGACAACGACGCTCAAGGAATTCGACAAAGGTTTATCCGAGCTTGGAGGATACCCAACAAAGTGGATAGTAAGACACCGGGGCACAAGAATTCCATCCCCCTTGAGCCTTATCTCAAGTGGGTACGAACCCGCGCCCAGAGTCTTATGATGCCTTACCCTCACATTCTCCCCGTGATCAAAGATCCTGTTATGGAAGGAGAGCTTCCATAGACCCTCCTACATCCAGACATTCCAACATCATTGGAAGAATTGCAAAAGAGTTGTATACAACTCAAGGAAGAACATAATACTTTTGAAGCCAACTTCTATGCCAGTGAGAAGAAGGTTTTGGAACTTACCCGCCGACTTCATGAAGAGGAGACTCTTAACACTTACATCGCACCAAAGAGGATGCACAATGTCTTTTTACATTAAGAATTTTGTAATATTTTGCCCATAGGACATTTATGTACTAACAAATTTCTTCTTATTAATATGACGTGTGTTCTTTTTGTTTGCAACAAATTTGAATTTCGGAATCCTTGAATGCATTACATGAATAACATATCATTCATCATATGCATAAACAGGTCTTCACACCAGGTTTCCTTATCTTTCTGTTGTTTATTTCAGCAAGATGGATATAGAGCAGACGGTCAAAGATTTGCAAGCACAGAATTCACAATTCCAACAACTCCTCATGACCTTGGTAAAGGGTCAAGAAGATCTAAAAGCACTGCTAGAGAAAGAGAAGGAAAAGGAAAAGAAGAAAAAGAAAAGAATTGGTGTGGCCACTATGGGAAGAATATTTGAGAATCAGGCTAGGAGAGTTCTGGATTTCCCCTCGACGTCTGACGGAGGGGTTGGTAAAGGAAAGGGAGTTGCAATGCCCTCCGAGTCTGAAGCTAAAGAAGAAGAAGAGGAAGAGGATGAAGATTACTCCGAACAGCAGTATCCTCCGGCGGATGACAAGTATAAGAATCTTGAGGATCGGTTGGCAGCCATGGAGGTACAAAGGGTACCTGGGCTGGATTTCGAAGAACTAGGGTTGGTTGCTGGGATCGTCATTCCTCTCAAGTTCAAAGTGCCTACATTTGCTAAATACGACGGTTTTTCCTATCCGAAGATGCATCTGCGGTCCTACGTCAGAAAGATCCAACCTCACTCTTCTGATAAGGATCTATGGGTCCACTTTTTTCAAGATAGTTTGTCGGGTACGCAATTGGACTGGTTCTATCAACTTGAGAGATCTGATGTTCATAACTGGGAGGATTTGGCTGCTGCTTTCTATCGACAATACCAATATAACACAGATTTAGCGCCTACTCGTACTCAACTACAGAGTATGGGTATGGCCTCTAATGAGGGATTTAAGGAGTATGCCCAAAAGTGGCGGGATTTGGCTGGAAGGGTGCAACCACCATTGTCGGATAGAGAGCTGGTTGACATGTTTTTGGAGATCCTATCAGGTCCATTCTTTAATCACTTGATCGGGAGCTCATCTGCAGGGTTCACTGAATTAATTCTGACCGGTGAAAGGGTCGAAGCTGGCATTAAGAGTGGTAAAATTCAGAAGGATGCCTCCGCTTCCACTGCTATCAAGAAGACCTTCCCAGCCAAGAAGGAAATTTCTGCTGTTCACACCCAGAGAAATCAAGGGAGAATGGAGCGCCGACCAGCGGTGGGGGCTGTAATGATCCAGAACTCCTCAGCCGATCAACCTCGAAGCAGTCAACCCAGAGCTAACCAGTAAATGGTAGAAAGGCCACAACAGCAATTCACCCAGATCAATATAACACCGGCTCAGGTCCTCCCTCATCTGTTAAAGTTAAACCTTACCAACTTGAAAGAAGCGCCGAAAAACCCAAATACCTCTTCTCCCTATTATCATTCAAATGCAAAATGTGCATACCATTCGGACAGTGTGGGGCACGACACCAACAACTGTTGGGCCCTTAAAAACAAGATCCAAGATTTGATAGATGCCAAGGAGGTGGAGTTTGATGCCCCCGAAAAACCTAATGTGATATCCGCTCCTATGCCAAAACACGGTTATAATGTCCATGCTATTGTAGAAGATCTTCATGTTACCGCTGTTAATGACTTAATGACTCTGTTGCCAATGATCAAGATGAATCTGTTGAAAGCCGGGATTTTCCCAGGCTGTGAAAAAGATTGTTACCTTTGTTCGACCTTACAATCCGACTGTCCACTGTTGAAGTCAGGCATCCAACGCTTGATGGATACTCAAGAGATCCTCTTTCAGAAAACTCCTGTTACTCCTATTACTCATGTTACTCATGTTACCCAAATCAATGATGTTGCTATAATCACCATTTCCGACAATCTTTCCAAGACCTGCAAAAGGCCTGTTAAGATTACACCTGATCCAAAGTTTGTACCGCTGAAGATTACCATGCCGGGGCCTATCCCATATAAGTCCAATAAGACAATACCGTGGATTTATGGAGGAGAGATCTTCTATCACGGTGTTAAGCAGATTGAATCAGTCAAAGAAAGTTTCGATGAAGAAACTCCTGACATAGGGAATATTGCGGGGACAAGTAAGATCACTCGTAGCGGAAGAATCTTCTCTCCGGAGATTGCTCCTCCACGGACAGTCTTTGGACCCTCAAGTGCTTCTGTGCCGGTCAAGATATATGTGCAAAGTCCAGTGATTGAAGAAATCGTTACTCCCGAAGTTGTACCCTCTGCTGTTACTGCTGATAAAGGTAAGGGGATCCAAGAAGCGTCCGTCAGGATGGGGGCTCAGACTTTGGTTATCCCCGAGACCACCCAAAATGAAATGGAGGAGATTTTAAAGATAATTAAGAATAGAGACTATGATGTCGTAGAACATCTGGGGCAAACCCCTTCAAAAATCTCTATGCTGGCTCTATTGCTCTACTCTGAGGCTCATGTCAAAGCCTTAATCAAATTTCTGAAGACGGCACACGTGCCTCAAGAAACTTCCGCGGATCAGTTTCAAGAGTGCGTGGCTAGCCTTACAACCGACAATGGTCTTGGTTTCTCTGATGCCGATCTGACGTCTAAGGGAAGAAATCATAATGATGCGCTACATGTCTCGGTAGAGTGCAGAGGGACCACACTTGCTCATGTTCTGGTTGATACCGGTTCATCTTTAAATGTTCTACCAAAGAAAGCATTTGACAGATTGGACTATGAAGGTTTGACCCTAAAGCCCAGTAATATCATTGTTAGAGCCTTCTACGGTTCTAAGCGGATGGTTCACGGAGAAGTGGACATCCCAATTAAGGTGGGAACAGAGATTTTCAACTCTACTTTTTATGTGATGGACATCCGTCCTTCATATTCATGCTTGTTAGGAAGGCCATGGATCCATAATGCTGGGGCAGTCACTTCTTCTCTACACCAGATGCTCAAATACCCAGTCCAGGGTAAGATCATCACAGTTCATGGTGAGGAGGAGTATATGATAAGTCACCTTAACTCTTTCCGCTACGTGGAGTTAGATGGTGAATTCATAGAAACACCTTTCCAACACTTTGAAGAGGTTTCTCCTGAAGTTGCGGTAGCCAAGACAATGACTGATGTGCCCATCATTACCAAGCCTGTGTCCCGGATGTCATCCCTTAAAAATGTGAAGGCTTTAATCAAGGAAAGAGGAAGTACAGTGTAGGGTCAACTGCCAGGTTTTCCTTACAAGACAGATAAGTACGGATTGGGTTTCACTGCTGCTAGCCAGAAAGTTGTGCGTCGCTCCCGGGCTGGAGGACTGCCACTGAAAATCACTCATCATGGAGTTCATGCTTTAGAAGATGGTGAAGAAGGAAGCAATTTTGAAGACTGTATCTTTCCAACTATTGAAGGAGGACTGAACAACTGGGAGGCAAAAGACTTCGTTTCCATTACTTTCATCAATCAGTAATTTATCTTTTGAACATTTCCTGTTTGGTCTGCAATAACTTTTAAAACAATTCGTACACTTTTTGCCTTATGCCTTACCCGGGGCATATAGGTCCATTCGTAAGGGTTTTTCATTTTCATATGCCATTTTTAATAAATCATGGACGTTTTCATAAACTTTTGTGTTCATTTTCTTTCTTTTTTACATCTTATTTTATTTAAAGGTGGCTATCCCTTACACACACCCACACTCATAAAATGCAGGTACCCATCCATTCCAGATTCCATGGGTAACAATTCTGCTATGGCCTTCAGTGACTCTAAAGATCTGGTCAATCATGCCAAATACGAAGGTGGTGAAGACTGTGAAGTGCCTGGAGAGTTGACTAGACTTTTGCAACAAGAAGAAAGGGCTATTCTGCCCCATGAAGAGTTGTTGGAGACTATCAATTTTGGTACCGCCGAAGATAAAAAAGAGGTTAAAATAGGTGCCAACCTGGAGCCAAATGTCAAAGAGCGCTTAGTTCAGCTGTTGAATGAATATGTTGAGATCTTTTCCTGGTCCTATGAAGACATGTCGGGACTGGATACGGCTATTATGGTTCACCGTCTCCCTACAAGAGAAGACTGTCCACCAATCAAACAGAAAGTCCGCCGAATGAGACCCGACATGTCCGAAAAGATCAAAGCTAAAGTGATGAAACAGTTCAATGCTGGCTTTCTGACTGTTACTTCCTATCCACAATGGGTTGCTAACATTGTTCCCGTGCCTAAGAAGGACGACAAAGTCAAAATGTGTATGGACTACAGAGACTTAAATAGGGCTAGCCCTAAAGATGATTTTCCACTACCACATATTGACATCTTGGTTGACAACACAACTCAACACAAGGTATTATCTTTCATGGATAGATTTTCAGGGTACAACCAGATCAAAATGGCCCCCAAAGACATGGAAAAGACTACTTTTGTTACGCAGTGGGGTACCTTCTGCTATAAAGTGATGCCATTCGGACTGAAGAATGCCGGAGTAACCTATCAGCGAGCCATGGTAGCTTTGTTTCATGACATGATACATCATGAGATCGAAGTCTATGTAGACGACATGATAGCCCGTTCACAGACAGAAGAAGAACACCTTAACCATCTGCAAAAGCTGTTTGCCAGGTTAAAAGAATACAAGTTCAGACTGAACCCTAGCAAGTGCACTTTCGGAGTCAGGTCCGGTAAAATTTTGGGATTCATCGTCAGTAACAAAGGAATTGAGGTTGATCCTGCCAAAGTCAAGGCTATACAAGAAATGCTTGCCCCTCGCACTGAGAAGGAGGTCAGAGGTTTTTTGGGACGCCTAAACTACATCGCAAGGTTCATCTCTCACCTAACATCTACCTGTGAACCAATCTTCAAGTTGTTGAAGAAAGATCAGGTGGTGGAATGGAATAATGACTGTCAAGTTGCTTTCAATAAAATCAAGGAGTATTTGCTGGAACCTCCTATCTTGATGCCACCCGTCGAAGGAAGGCCTTTAATCATGTATCTGACTGTTTTGTATAATTCAATAGGGTGCGTACTGGGCCAACATGACGAGTCTGGCTGAAAAGAGCATGCCATTTATTACCTTAGCAAAAAGTTTACCGACTGTGAGACTCGCTACTCACTGCTCGAGAAAAATTGTTGCGCTTTGGTATGGGCTGCTCTCCGGCTAAGGCAGTATGTGTTGACACATACCACTTTGCTGATTTCCAAAATGGATCCGATCAAGTACATCTTCGAGAAGCCTGATTTATCCGGAAGAATCGCTAGATGGCAGATGATCCTGACTGAGTATGACATCTAGTACACAACCCAAAAGGCTATAAAGGGGAGTGTACTGGCTGACCATCTAGCTCATCAAGCCGTCGAAGATTACCAATCTATGAGGTTTGACTTCCCTGACGAGGATATTATGACATTGGACAACATTAAAGGTAACAGATTGTATGACAGGCCTGAACAAGGATCCCGATGGACCCTGTACTTTGATGGTGCTTCAAATGCACTTGGGAACGGTATCGACGCGGTACTTATCTCTCCAGAAGGTTGCCATACACCTTTCACTGCTAGACTCTGCTTCAGCTGCACCAACAACATGGCCGAGTATGAAGCTTGTATCTTTGGTCTCAAGGTTGCTATTGACTTAGGAATCAAATCTTTGGTTGTATTTGGGGACTCAGCTTTGGTTATCAGTCAAATCAAATGAGAGTGGGATACTAAGAACCCTAACCTCATCCCTTACAAAGAACATGTCATGACATTGTTACCACATTTCGAGAAGATCACCTTCGAGCACTTCCTGCGAGAAGAGAATCAGCTAGCAGATGCGCTAGCTACAATGTCATCCATGTTTAAACTTAACTGAGATAATGAGGCACCTCAAATCGCCATTGAACGAATGGACGAACCTGCACATTGTCACGAGATTAATACCGAAGAAGTGGTGGACCGACCTTGGTTTCATGATGTCAAAAGGTATCTCGAAGCACAAGAATACCCTGAAGGAGCTTCAGTCAACGATAAAAAATTCTTAAGGAGGTTCGCGGCCAAGTTCTTTCTGAGTAATGGTATCCTATACAAGCGCAATCTTGATTGTGTCCTACTCCGTTATGTGGACAAGGTTGAAGCTGAGCAGATCATGGTTGAACTACATAATGGCACCTTTGGCACCCACTCAAGCGGTCATACGATGGCTAAGAAGATTCTACGGGCAGGCTACTATTGGTCTACCATGGAAGCTGATTGTCATTAACATTCTCGTACTTGTCACAAATGCCAAATCTATGCTGACAAGGTACATATTCCCTCAGTTCCTCTCAATGTCTTGACAGCTCCTTGGCCGTTCGCGATGTGGGGAATCGACATGATTGGAGAGATCAAGTCTACAACATCCAATGGACACCGTTTCATCCTGGTGTCCATTGATTACTTTACCAAGTGGGTCGAAGCAGCTTCCTTCACCTCCTTTATAAAGAATGTGGTTGCCCGCTTCATCAAGCAGAACCTCATATACTGGTATGGTATCCCGGATAGGATCATCACTGACAACGGTACAAATTTGACCAATACTATGATAACCTCTCTTTGCGAGAAGTTCAAGATTCAACATCACAATTCATCTCCCTATCAGCCTAAGATGAACGGTGTTGTCGAAGCTGCGAACAAAAATATCAAGAAGATCATTCAAAAGATGACAGTCACCTACAAGGAATGGCATGAGATGTTACTGTTTTCTCTGCATGGATATCGTACCACGACGCGTACTTCAACTGGGGCAACCCCCTTTTCTTTGGTATATGGCATAGAAGCTGTTTTACCCATGGAGGTTCAGATCCCTTCTTTGAGAATTATGAAGGATGTTGGTTTAAATGAAGACGATTGGATACCCGGCTTGATCAACTTAATTTGATCGACGAGAAATGACTTACTGTTGTTTGTCATGGTCATACGTATCAAAAACGAATGATCAAGGCTTTCAACAAGAAAGTCAGACGTCAGGTATATCAAGTCAGAGATCTCGTAATCAAGCGGATTATCTTGCCGCAAAGTGATCCCAAGGGCAAGTGGACTCCTACTTACGAATGACCATTTGTGATCAAAAACATCTTTTCTGGGGGGGCTATGATTCTAACCACCATGGACGGTGACGACCTACCGCACCCTGCGAACGCAGATATAGTCAAAAGATACTACGCATAAACGACCCGACAAGTTGAAAACCCGAAAGGGCGACTTGGGCAAAAATGGGCATCCCGGTGAATCGAAAACCCGAAAGGGCAGTTCAGGAAAAAATTAGGGATAAATAAAAAAATCTATACACCCGACAAGTTGAAAACCCGAAAGGGCGACTTGGGAAAAAAAGGGTTTCCCGGTGGATCGAAAACCCGAAAGGGCGATCAAGGCAAAAGTTAGGGAATTAAAGCGTATGACTATGTCTCTTCGGATCACTTTAAGGACAATCTCTTCAAGGACAAGCTCCAAGCTTCTGATCAATCCAATCATCTGCGGACGAAGCAACAAATAGACAAGATACTCAGAGTTGTGAAGGCTATAGCAGAATGGGAACCCCATGGAATTGTTACACATAGCCATCTTTCTTTGTATAAATTTTTCTCATTTTTATGACAACATTCTCTTACTAGGATGCCTGTCTCCTTTGTACAAAATACTTACACAAAGTTAATACAAAGATATTTCAAAGTGCAGAAATTTGTTTGTTTTTTCTTTCTTTTTTACACTTGTGTTTTATTTGAAAACGTCCAATGATTTATTAAAATGAGCATATGCATTTGAATATAATCACTGCATACAAATAAAATAGAATGAGAAAGGATAATTACTGATAGGTTGAAAGTATAGGAAGACATCTTTATGTTATTCCAGAGGAAATCCCCTGCAGTATGTCATCCAGATTCTCAACAGAGCTAAAACCTTGAAATACACATTCCCCATCGGAGTTAAGTTTCAAAATTCCCATCAGAGCTAAGTTTCTAAACTTCCAATCCCCAGCGGAGCCAGAAGACTTCGAACTACAAACCCTCAGCGAAGATAAAACTTTCTTCCCCAACGAAGTCCAAAATTTCAACCTTTAAACCACAGTGGGAATCATCCGGTTTCTCCAAATCCCCCAGCAAGTTATCTTAAAACCTGGAAATCAACTAGATAACAATTAACTTTTATCCCCAACCAAGGATAAAACCCCAGAAGATTGGCATACACCCAACCTCCTGACCCAAACGCCTGAATGAAGATTCTCATTCTTGCTTTCTCAATAGATTGGCATACAACCCAAACTTTTGAAAACTCTCCAACATGATAAGCATTCTCCCCAGAGTTATTTCCCAGCAGAACGAAGATTCTTGTTCTCATTTCTCCAGTTGAAGCCTCCCAGGTTTTGATTCCCCAATAGAGATCGTCAAAGTTTTCCTTATTCCCCAGGAAAGTCATGAAGGATTCTCAATTTCCCCGTAGAAGTTGTCAAAGCTCTTGTTAATCCCTACAAGTCACCAAGGATTTTCAATCCCCAGCAGTAGTCCAAAGGATTTCTTAGTCTCAACAATCAAAGGTTTTGAATCTCCAGCAGCAGTCAAGGGTTTATTTTCCCCGGCAGCAGTCAAAGATTTTGTTATCTCCAACTATCAAGGATTTATTTTCCTCAGCAAGACAGCTAATCGGCTTACATGCACATCCATTACATCCATATATCATAAACATTAATAGAACATATTTTATTGCATCATACATGTCATGCAACATAACTTTGTGTTTTAGCTAACATTTTACCCTTTTCAGGATAAGATTAAAAGCTACCTTTAACAAATGTTCAAAGATTTCAGATACAGTACAGATACACCCCAGACACGGCGGTCATTCTACTACTCATTCAAACTTCAGCAATCAGATACAGACTAGATACGCTCCAGACACGGAAGCCATTCTATTTCTCATTATGATTCAACTATCAACTTCAAAGTTCGGATACACTCCAGACACAGAAGTCATTCTGTCACTTGTCCAGATCCCAGTTACAGTACGGATACACTCCAGACACGGAAGTCATTCTACTACTCATACAGATCTCAACTTTAGATACAGTTCAGATACGCTCCGGATACGGTTGCCATTCTGTCACTCATTCAAACATATTCCCCAGCCCAGAGATACTCCGAACACGGATGTCTTTCTGTTACTTATCCAGATTTCAGATTTCAGATACAATACAGATACACTCCAGACACGACAGTCATTCTGATATTCATTCAAGAATCAGATACAGTTACAGCTTGGATACGCTCCAGACACGGACGCCATTCTCTTGCTCATACATATCCAATCTCCAGATACAACTCAGATAAGTCCCAGTTACGGATACCATTCTGACATTCGCTGTCCTAATTCTCAACAAACAAGTCTTGGATGGCATCTTTAAGCCCATCTCTAGCAAGATTCTACCATCTCCGAATGGCATCTTTAAGCTTATTCCCTCAGATACATTTTTGACGAGTGCAAATTTACGGGCACTCTAGTGTCCAATCCTCTTTTACCTTCGAGTCACGAAAGGCGAACTCGCCAACCTAACTCTTCAGGTTCAAGAAGATTGAACAAGGGCAGCTGTTGTTCCCCAAAATTTTCCCTCTCATTTTATAAATATTTCCCCTCACATGGTTCCTTGAACTTTAGACAGGATTAGGATTTTGCTTTGCTTAAGACATCTCCTTGCACTGATGACCTAAATTAGGGTTTGAGTTTGCACAGGGATTTTTGAACTTCCAATGCTCAAAGTGACTTTCATACTTCATGTTGGACCTACAAGATTGCCTCTACCAAGTTTCAAGCTTTGAATCAAATTTTTTTACCCACTCAATTGGACAGTTGACCTAGAAATCAGTTGTATTGGGGAAAAGTCAACTATGACCAATTTACAGTCAAACCTCACAATTTTTGATCCACATCAACATTATAGACTCATATGAACCATTTGATCAAGTTTGGACTACAACTCCTCAAGAAATTTGATCAGATCATCAAAAGGGCAAAATGGTCATTTTTTAGGGTTTTGACTGCACAAGGGCAATTTCTGATTTTCCACCTAGCCAATGGCAAATTGGGTTCAAGCATAGACTCAAGGACTCAATGGAATCATCTTGACCTATTCAAAAGGTTCAAATAATCCCAATTGCATTGGATTGACAGATGAATTTTTCAGTCAACTGATCAAAATTTGACTGTACACTGAAAAGTCAAACTTTAACTTTTTGGTCAAAATCAAGTACCAAGGGTCATTTTTCATCAAGATGTGTCAAAACATGAAACTTGTTCATCAAGAAACCCAATTTTGCAAATTAGGGTTTAAAGTTGAAAAATTTCATAACTTAGAATTTTTCTAAGTTATGAAATTTTCTTAATTTTTCCTAACTTTGCCCAACATTTTCACCATGATGCAATTGGATTCAAACAAAACCTCCAACATGAAATTTTTAGTCCTCCACAAAGTATACAACTTTGATACACAAAGTTTTCCCAAAAGAAGCTTGGATCCCGAGTTATGATTTTTGGAACAAGGGTCCATGAAACTTTTAACTTAGTGAAATTTTGCCCTAGTTTAGGCAGGATTTTGACCTATCTTCATGGCCATTTTTCACATAGTTCCACTTGGAATCTCAAATTGCATTTCAAAGATGGATTGTATAGCATGTTTCAATATTTCCAAAATGTCCAAGAACTCTCCAAACTCATTTGTGGTTAGGGAGAATCGAAGGCTTGAAGTTGGCAAAAACTCACTTTTCATCCATGGCATGTTCATATTGATACAAGTTGCAAATTCAAATCAGCTTGCTTTTCACTAGATTACAGGTCTCAAAACCATTTCACACTCAATAATTTAATGAAAATCCATTGGTCTAAGGGTTTGTTTTGGTCATTAGAGCATTGCACACAAGATTAATCCCTAAATAGAAAAAGCAACATTGTCATTTTTGCCAAAGTATGCTTTATGTCAAAACCACATCTCTTGAGCCTGGAATAATATCTTGTACATCAAAGTATATCCACCAACTTGAGGGGACAATATCACAAGGGGCAGGCTGATAGATAGCCTATACAGGCTTGTACTACATCACTTCTCATGTTTTGCTTCATAACCAAGAAATTTGTCCAATAACACATAACTTGAACATCTGTGAAAACCAACTTGTGCAAGCTTTTAAGAAAACTTTCTCACATCCCCTTGAGCTAGAAACACGACCCTTTGAGCCCTCAAACCTCCCATAGCACAAAATCATATTCATTTGGCAAAACAGGGCACCCCCTACAGTTTGGTTTCCATAGCACAATTTGCTCGTGCGTTTTGCCCCAAACCTGTTCAAACACTTTCCATACAACCTATCCAAGCTATCCCAACCCTTAAACACTGATTGTTACTCCATTTACAGGGTTTGCCATTTTTGATTTCAGCTTGTGCAGGTTGAGTTCTGTAGGCTTGTTCAAGCACATTCAAGGCAAGCTAGACATTGGAGAAGGTCAGGGGAAGTTCAAGCAAGCTCCCAAACATCTCAAGCATTGTTGAAAAGCTACACATTGTCATACATGAAGTCAGTTGAAACAGGTTTTTATCAACTTCCTATCTCTCTATTTAGGAACATTTAGACTTAGGTTTGTGAATAAGAAATGTAGTATTCATAGCCATGAAGTTGTACATATGCTCAGTTTTCATTTTAGTTAAGCATGCTAAGAGAATTTGGTCCATGAACATCCTGAAAAAAATAGGTTAAGATTTAGGGCCAGAGAAATTCTCTCTGGTCTTTGAGAGTTAGGATAAGTTTTTTATATGTTTGAATTCGTCTTGAAAAACACTACAACTTTGATGTTATGTGTTTTTGCATTAGAGCTCGTATGCAGGTTGTACATGTTTGGTACAGGGCGCGCAAAATTTTGAAGAGAGGTTGAAGATGAAGTCTGGCTTGGGCTGGGCTTTGCTTCTTTTGTTTTTAACACCCCCCTTTTGCTGAATACACCCCTATGACCCATTTCTTCATACTTTTGTATTTTTCCATTTTTATTTTCATTTCTGATTTTGTTTTCTCATTTTTCAAACTTAAAAAATACAAAAATATTTTTTTATAAATTCTAACATTTATTTTTGTATTTTATTTTAATTTTTCTAAACATAAAAGCAATTTAATGAATATACACCTTCATTTTATTTTAATGAGAATTTAAAAATAGAACATTAAAAATTATACTTTTATTTTTTTAATTATTATTTATACTTAAATAATACTTTGTTCTAAATATATTTTTGTCTTGTATATATTTTATTTTTTTTATTGTACATAACTAATATAATTAATATATATATATATACATACTTTTATTTTATTTAATAAATACTTGAGAATAAAAAACATGAAAATATTATACTTTTATTATTATTTATACTAAAATAATACTTTTTTCTAAATATATTTTTTTTTGTATATGCATTATTTTATTTTATTGTATATAATTAGTATATTTAATATATTTACATTCTTAAAATAAAATTAGGGTTTACCCTTAATAAAAAAATATATATAATCTTTTATTTCTTTTTATATACACTAAATATTTTTTGTTACATACATAAAAAATAAACATAAACATTTTTTGCATATTCATAATACCTTGTTGTTGTACCCCAAAATTTGCCCTCCCATATTCTTCAAAGTTTTGACAAGCGTCATCTCAATTTGCTCAAGTCTACTCAAGGGTTGCACAGTTCAAACACCCTCCTAAGCCAATCAAATTAGGGTTTTGGTTCTTGCAAGGAAGTTGAGGTTTTCAAGGGCTCAATCAAGTCCCACATGCCTATAAACATTGTCAAGCATCTACATGCCAAGTTTCAAGGCTTACAAGGTCAAGTTACACAGTCAAAAGCCCAAATTGCTTCACAATCAACTGCAGGGGCAAAATGGTCATTTGGCAGTCAAAAGTCAAAATTTTTGGTCAACATATTATTTTGAAGCCACAATCATCATTTGATCAAGTCTTGATCATGATTCCATAAGAATGGTTCAAAAATCATCAAGATGCAAAAGTTTCCATTTTTGGACAACTAAAAAGTCAACTGTAACTTGACCAGGGCATAACTTTTTCACGGTTCATCAGAAAAATCCCATCCAATGCTCATTTTGAAGGGGATGACATTTCCTACAACTCATCTTCACATTCCAAGTCCAAGAAATGCCCTCACAAAAAGTTATCAATTTCAACATTATAGGTCATTTTCAAAAGTCAACAAAAAGGCACTTTAAGTCAAAGACCATAACTTGAGATTGGTAAATTCAAATGACATGGGACCAAAGGCATTGGTTATAGGACTTCAAGACCTTTCCAAAATGTCCAAGAACATGTTCATATAATCAAAATTGAGCAAGATATGAATTGGAGAAGTTGGGAAATTTTTGTGAAATGGCAAAAGTCAACTATCCTTGAAACTTCAATTTTTGAAAAAGGGCCCACTTTCTTCCACTTGATTCAGCCTTGTCATGCCACCCACGTGTCCCATGATCAATTTCAAGATTAAACATTAATTTTTCTATTTTTATTTAATTTTATTTGATTTAATTCATTTTAAATCCATAAAATTCAAATAAAATCAAAAAAATTAATTAAATAACATCTTTTGATTTGAATGACTTTTACGTGTCATGAACAACCTACCAATTTCGTGCTAGGGCCATTTTAAGCATAAAAATTCAAAATTTGAACAAACTTGGAATGATCTTTAATGGTGGTTATGAAGAATCCAAAAACTTAATTGCAAGGGATCATTGGCTCATAATGTGACTTATTCTCATTCATACATACATATGCAAGTGTTCCATACCTCGGGCACGACCTAGAGCTCATTGAAACGGCCAGAACCAATTCCAAAAAACTCAAGAAAATTTAAAAACTGAAATCCACCTTCCAAGGAAATTCAAAGCCTTATCTCGTTTCTAACACTTTGCAGGAACTCTCAGGAGTCTTTTGGAATCAAAACCAAGCGCTCAGGCCTAAGGAATCGCCCTACACGAACTCACGGTTTGCACAATTTTCTTGTAATTACAATTCATATTCCATGTGCATTTAACTTAATTTGTTGGTTATTTTGCATTGTCCGAGTCCACAGGAAGCTAATGATATTAATCAATTGGATTATAATGCACCTAATCGTGAATTGCCATTAACAAGTTTTAGGGTTCTTGAGGTCTGGAATTAGGGCTTTTCACATACTGTAAAATCAGACCTCAAGACGCACATGGTTGGAACCGTCTGAATGAGACGAAGACATTGAAACCATCGCGCCCTTTTTATATAACGTGTACATCTAATCGCTATTTTTGAATTTTGTATTTTGTGGGGGTTTAAAACCCCCGCTATTTGATTTTATGTTGCAGAGAAAATGAAGAAGATGAAGGACGTGGAAGCAGGTGGTTGGGTCATTCAAATATGACGCGCGCTTTTTTCATGTTTCCAGCATATACTTTTGTTTTACATAATATATTTAATTGTCACTATATTAACAAGCGCGCATAATTGGTTCAGTGGTACAGGTGTTGGCAAATGATCATTGGGACCTGGGTTCGATTCCCAGGTCCCCTAATATTTGTTTCATATTTTTCATACCATAATCATATGCAGATTCACAACCATGTTCCACCATGGACTCCAGTGTATCAGCCAGCCATGTGTCTCCTAATACAAATCCAATGGCTGCAAGGGAAGGAGCACCATGTTCTTCAGTCAACGTGCACGTGGGTAATTCCAGAAGTCAACAAGGACTTTGTGCTTAATGGGCCAGACTTGCAGTTTTCACCTCCATTGGGCCATTAACACCCCCATTGGTTTCTATTTCTTTTTTCTATTTTCCTTTTCCTTTTTTATTTTCTTTAGCAATTATTATTAGTATTATTTAATTAGTCAATTAATTAACATAACTAATTTTTCCCATAAAATTCAGAAAACAAAAAAAAACATTTTATTATTTATTAACTTATTTTGTAAATAAATTCTAATATTAATTAATTAGTTGTGTAATTAGAACAATTTTAACATTTTTTAATAAGTAAAATTAATTTAGAATTAGGTCTTTCACTTCCAATTTTTAATTTCCTTTTTTATTTTATTTCATAAAAAACATAAAAAACACAAAAACATTTTTTTTAATTAATTAATTAATTAGTTATTAGTTTTAATTTCATTAATTACAAAAAAGGACAAAAATTTCTTTCTTTCTCAAAAGGGTCAATACCCTAAGGATGTTCCCGATTAAATTTCTATTCGCGCGTATTTATTTCTTTTGATTATATTTATGTATCTGTACAGAGGATGTAATAGCAATTAGGATTTTATTGTTTTCTTTAATTTTCTGCATTTACTTTTCAAAACGGGTTTTTGTTTTTTGGTGATGTATAGACCCGCGCCTTGTAATAGTTAGAATTTATCTTTCCGCAATTTATTTTCCGCACTCCTAACTATTAAAAAATGCATGAAAGAATGTATGAACAATAAAATCAATCCGTAGCTCACAAATAACATGTACAAGATAACCTTAACTGAAAAACAACACACAAAGCACATGCCACTTCTAGGGTACGCCTCACTGGTTGCCTCGACGTGGTCATCAAGTATAGGGTGTCTTAGAGGTCGCCCTTCTGTCTAAAAGATCCAGTTGCCTCGAAACGGTTGCCTCGGATAAAAAAAGGATCTAGGACATTAGGGTTGCTTCTAAGATGTCCTACCATTTCTTTTGTGACCACACATGTCCCTTAATCGAATTGACCCGAACACCTCCAACGATGGTGCTACCTACCTCTCAATGGTAGGATAGCACTATCTAAAGGACTCTTACACAACTTAATTCCTTAGAGTAGGTAGATTCTCATGGGTACTTGCTCTTTTCAAAAACAAACAAAACAATTTTTCACACTCACACTTTCTAAAAGTTTTCAAACAAATTTTTCATACACTCTTGAGGACTGATACAAGAGTTACTTAGAAATTTTTCAAAAGAACTTTTCCAAAACCCACACACACTTGAAAAGCAAACAATTTTTGAAAACATAAGAGCAAGTACCTAAGAGCCCATGGATAACCATGGATAGAAAGGGTGCTAACACCTTCCCTTTCTATAAATCTACCTCCCGAACCGAGAAACATTCTCAAAGAAGGAATTTTGTTGTGCTTTTGTCCTTTCCATGTTGGAGAATATAAAAGACGGTGGCGACTCTTGCTTACCGCGACATTTCGTGAAACCAGCTAAAAAACAGTCAGTTCTATTTCCACCGATCACAGAACTGGCGACTCTGCTGGGGAATTAATAAGTGGGGTGTACCTTAGGAATAGTTCATCATCATGTTTTCAATTGATTGATCTGTTTGCTTTAATATTGTGGGCCTGTTTTGGGAGTTTCATAGATCCTAACCCGGATCTGGGGGATACCTTCTTAGAAAGTAGCAACAAACTGTGAGGGAACTGTGCGGGGTATACCGACACGGTTGAAGCAGTTTGCTACGTTGATGTGCCACTTTGGTGAGTACTGGTAACCCTTGGGTCAAGTCAAGGAGAGTACGGGGCCGCCGCGTGGTGTCGTGAAGCATCAACTGACCTTAGGAACCTTACTTGACCATCCTGGCCTCTTTAGGGGTAGTGAGATGACTGACTTTGGTGCAGTCCGAAGTTGGTTGATACTCGATACTACACTCATTGAGGGTTGTTTTCTTGGGATATTTTGATCGCCAGTTCAGTGGCTAAATCAAAACAATGAACACAGAAAACAACCCAATGATATTGAGCTCCTTAGAACCCAGTTACTTTTGATAGGACAGGTTTTTGAGCCCACCAACTTCAAGAGGGTAGTACCCCAAACTTCATGCTGGCCTAAACTCTAAGGGTTGTCTGGTGTGACTTGTGTGCCTTATCATGTTTGATTCTTGTGAATACTTGTGGTGTGGCCTTATCATAACATCATACAACATCATATGCATCCACTAACCACTTCAAGGGTTCGAATCTTCATCTTTGTTCTTGTTTTGTAGGACATGGAATCTATCCGTAGAAAGACAATTCAGATCAACCTTGTAAGGGTCCCTCCTCAACTTAAGGAGCTTACATCCAGGATTCCCGAGAACTCTTCCTTCAGTGAAAGGCATGGTAGACTCATCAACTTGGTCAATACCAACATTGAATAGGATATGGTGAAAGTGTTGTTCCAGTTCTTTGACCCTTTGCACCACTGTTTTACCTTCCCGGATTACCAGTTAGTACCTACCTTGGAAGAGTTTTCCCAGCTTCTGAAGATTCCTATCCTTAATCAACTACCTTACAACGGTACAGAAAAGGAGCCAAAACTTGAAGAGGTTGCTAAAGCATTATGCCTACAACCATCTGACATCAAGGGACATTGGGAAGTTAGAAGTGGTATCAAAGGATTCTTGGCAAAGTTTCTGTTTGAGAAGGCCCAAGAATGTTGGAATTCTCTTGACCTACAAGCTTTTGAAGAAGTTGTGGCACTCCTTGTCTATGGGTTGGTGTTGTTCCCGAATCCAGATCAGCTTATAGATATCAATGCTGTCAAGATCTTCATGTCCAGGAATCCTATACCTACGTTGCTTGGGGACATCCTTCACTCATGTTACACTCGAACCATGAGAAAAAGAGGTGTTCTCATGTGCTGCACTCCTCTCCTGGAAAGGTGGTTTATTTTGCACCTTCCACAATCAATTTTGAAGAATGAGCGGGGTTTGAGATGGTCACAACAATTGATGACTCTTACACATGCTGATATACATTGGTATTCTCGGTCCAGAGAAAATGTCACTATCATTGATCGCTGCGGAGAGTTTCCTAATGTTCCTTTACTTGGAATTAGAGGGGGCATTACTTACAACCCATGTCTGGCTTTAAGACAGTTTGGTTATGCTCGGAAGGATGGCCCTCATGACATGTTGATTCCTGATATAGTTTTTGACTTTGACAGCGATGCACAAGGACTTCGCCAGAGATTTATCAGAGCTTGGAGGATGCCCAACAGGGTAGATAGCAAGACACTGGGACACAAGAACTCCATCCCCCTGGAGCCTTATCTCAAGTGGGTACGAGCCCGCTCCCAGAAGCTGGTGATGCCATATCCTCATGTTCTCCCTGTGATCAAAGATCCAGTTTTGGAGGGAGAGGTGTCCTACACCATTCACCATCCTGACATGCCAACGTCTTGGGAAGAAATGCAAAGGAGCTGGATCCAACTCAAGGAAGAACGGAATTCTCTTGAAGCCAGTCTACATGCCAGTGAGAAGAAGGTCTTGGAGCTCACCCGTCTACTTCACGAGGAAAAGACTCTCAACACCTACATCGCTCCAAAGAGGATGCGTAGTGTCTTTTGGGATTAATTATTTTGTAATGTTTTGCCCATGAGGACATGATGTACTGAACAAATTATTTCTTAATACAAAGTGTCTTCTTTTTGTCTATAACGAATTTGAACTTTCGAACCCTTGAATGCATTGCATAAATAGCATATCATGCATCATGTGCATAACAGGTACCCTTTTTCTACAGGTTGCTTAATCTTCTCTGCTGTTTATTTCAGCACTCAGTCATCATGAATCCTGAACCTACTACAGAGCAAGCTATCAAGGCCCTCCAGGCCCAGAACGCCCAGTTTCAAGAGCTGGTCATGAGCTTAGCCCAAGGACAACAGGAGTTGAAGGCTTTGCTCCTGAAGAAGAAGAAGAAGAGGACTGTGATGTTCAACACTGGACGCAGACTCAGGAATACACTGCAGAATGAAGCTGAGCTGACTACTCCATCTGTTGGGGAAGTCAGTCACCAGGAGGGAGGGGTCCCTAGTCCCGTGGTCTCTGACACCGAGACAGACTTCAATGATGAACAGTACCCTCCTGCTGAGGACAGGTACAAACAGCTGGAGGACCGGTTAAATGCTATGGAGATTCAACGTGTGCCTGGGTTGGATTTTGGAGATCTAGGTTTATCTTCTGGGGTGGTGATCCCACACAAGTTCAAGGTACATGCCTTTGTGAAGTACGACGGGGCTTCCTGTCCCAAACTGCACCTCCGCTCTTATGTAAGGAAGATCCAGCCTTACACTGCAGACAAAAACCTATGGATCCATTTCTTCCAGGAGAGTCTTTCAGGGACTCAACTCGAATGGTTCTATCAGCTGGATGGAACCAATATTCGTAACTGGGAGGACTTGGCTACTGCTTTTTATAAGCCGTATCAATACAATTCCGACCTCGCTCCTACGCGTACCCAACTCCAGGGTATGTAACTTGGGACGGGTGAAAGTTTTAAGGAGTACGCGCAGAAGTGGAGAGACCTGGCTGGCAGGGTGCAGCCACCGTTGACTGATCGTGAACTCGTGGACATGTTCTTGGGGACCCTGTCTGGTCCATTCTTTAATCACCTGATTGGTAATTCCTCTGCTGGGTTTACAGACCTGATCCTGACTGGTGAGAGGATCGAAGCTGGTATCAAATCAGGGAAGATACAGAAAGGTGCCTCCTCGAGCTCTGAAAAGAAGCCCTTCAAGAAGGAAGCTAGTGCTGTTTATGGTCCAAGGAGACAGAACAAACCGGAACGCCGCCAAGCTGTCAACGCGGTGGTAATTTCAAAGCCTACTGCTGCTCCTCAGCAATACAACCAACTCAGAGTTGAGAGGCCCAAAAGACAGTATACTCGGCTCAGCATGACCCTGTCTCAGATTTTGCCGCAACTGCTGTCAACCAATCTAGTAACTGTCAAGGAAGCTCCGAAGGTGGTAAACACAACTTCTCCAAAGTACAACCCCAACGCCCGCTGCGCTTATCACTCTGATGGCCCGGGGCATTCTACTGATGATTGTTGGGCTCTGAGGAATAAGGTTCAAGACCTCATTGATGCTAAAGAAATACAGTTCGAGGCGCCCGAAAGGCCTAATGTTGTGACTGCTCCCATGCCTCAGCATGGAGTGAATGCTGTGGAAGAGGATCTGTATGTGGCTTCTATGGATGATATTGCTACTTCGCTGTTGACCGTCAAGAGGAACCTGTTACTAGCCGGTTTATTTCCGGGATGTAGTAAAGGTTGCCATCTATGTGTTGTTTCACCTGCTGGTTGTCCTTTGCTGAAGTCAGGCGTCCAAAACCTGATGGATAACGAAGAGATCTTGTTCAAGAAGATTGTTGTTCCTGCTGTCCCTGTTGAAGAAGTTTCAATTGTCACTATTTTCAATAACCCTCCTAAGGCTTCCTCAAAGAAGCCTGTCAAAATCATGCCTGTTCACAAGATTGCACCTATTATCATCACCGTTCCGGGGCCCATCCCCTATAAATCTGACAAAGCTGTCCCGTGGCACTATGGGGCAGATGTTTATGTTCTGAGAGTAAAACAAGAATTCGACACTAGTACCGGCGTCAGTAACATCACCGGGCCTGCCAAGGTTACTTGTAGTGGTAGGATGTTCTCACCAGATATTGCGCCACCAACAATTCAAATACCTCTTATCATCACACCTGTCAGTGTGCCAGTTTCCCTTCCTGACCAAGTTCCTCTTTCTACCCCTGCTGCCGAGTCATCTGACGCTCGGGGCAAAGGAGTTGCTACTGATGTGCCTGCCCGGAAGGAGGCACCGAAGACCAATGTTGAAGCTTCCAAGCAAGAGATGGAAGAGATCCTCAAAATTATCAAGAAGAGTGATTTCAATGTAGTTGAGCAGCTGGGGCACACCCCCTCTAAAATTTCCATGCTATCACTGTTGTGTTCGGAGGCCCATGCCAAGGCCCTGATTGCCTTCCTAAAGACGGCCCACGTGCCACAAGAAACGTCTGCTGATCAATTCACCGATTGTGTGGCCAACTTGACTGTTGATAATGGGTTGGGTTTCTCTAACGCCGACCTGACTGCCAAGGGAAAAAACCATAATGATGCCCTGCATGTCTCCATTGAATGCAGGGGCACTACTCTTGCTCATGTGTTGGTAGACACTGGTTCTTCATTAAACGTACTACCCAAGAAGGCCCTAGACAGGTTAGATTGCGAGGGTTTAGAGCTCAAGCCTAGTAACATTGTTGTCTGGGCCTTTGACGGGTCGAAAAGGATGGTACATGGTGAAGTTGACATTCAAATCAGAGTTGGTTCTCAGGTCTTTGATTCAACTTTCTATGTGATGGGCATTCGTCCATCCTATTCTTGTTTGCTGAGTCGCCCATGGATCCACAAGGCTGGAGCTGTGACTTTAACTCTACATCAAAAGCTCAAATACCCGGTCAGAGGGAAGATAGTTACAGTTCAGGGGGAAGAAGAATACATGGTCAGCCACCTCAACTCGTTCCGGTACGTAGAGATGGATGGGGAGTTCATTGAAACCCCCTTTCAACACTTTGAAGAGGTGCCTCAGACATTGGCAGCAACGGAGACTGTGACTGAAGAGAGTTCTCCTTTGAAGATGGCCTCCTTAAAGGATGCCCGGGTTGTGATTGAGAAGGGTGAGTGTGCAAACTGGGGCCGGCTTCCTGATTTCACTCCAAAGACTGACAAATTTGGCTTGGGTTTCACTGCAGAAGCTCAGAAGGCTGTGCGTAAAGCAAGGATTGGAAGATCTCTTGTATTCATCACCAACCCGGGAGTAAATGCTATTGAGGACGACGTGGAGGAATCTGAATTTGACAGCTGGATCTACCCAACGACCAACGGTGGACCAAGAAACTAGACTGCAAAAGATTTCATACCTATTACTTTTGTCACTCAGTAATAAACTCTTTTGTCTTGAATTTGTAACAAACAATAATTTGAAACTTTATGGCCCGGTGTCTTACCCGGGGCACCGTGGTTTCATTTGTGAGGGCTTGTTATTTGTCACTTTCATATATCATGAATAAAAGCATTGGACGTTTTTCACATTTTAGATATTACGCTCCCTTTCTTTATTTATATATTGCAAAACAGCTATATTTACACACACTCACTTATACAGGTTCCAATCCACTCTGGATCTCACTGGCAACGACTCTGCTACTGCCAGTTATGACTTCGAAAATCCGATCAACTTAGCCGAAGACGAAGGTGAAGATGATTGTGAAGTGCCTGGTGAGCTTGCAAGACTGTTACTCCAGGAAGAGAGGGCCATTCAGCCACATGAAGAGCCAGTGGAAACGGTAAATCTGGGTACTGAGACAGACAGAAAGGAAGTTAAGATTGGTGCTAATCTGGAGGCTAGTGTGAAACAACGGTTGATTCAGATGCTGCATGACTACGTGGAAATCTTTGCCTGGTCTTACAAAGACATGCCTGGGTTGGATACTGACATTGTGGTTCATCACCTACCTACCAAGGAAGACTTCCCTCCGGTTAAACAGAAGGTCCGCCGTATGCGTCCAGAGATGTCTGAGAAAATCAAAGCTGAGGTTATGAAACAGTTTGATGCCGAGTTTCTAGAAGTGGCTTCTTACCCTCAGTGGGTTGCCAATGTGGTTCCAGTACCAAAGAAAGATGGTAAGGTCCGAATGTATGTTGATTACAGGGATTTGAACAGGGGGAGCCCCAAGGATGATTTCCCTATGCCTCACATCGACGTTCTGGTTGACAATACTGCTCAGCATAAGGTATTCTCCTTCATGGATGGGTTCTCAGGTTATAATAAGATCAAGATGGCTCCTGAAGACATGGAGAAGACCACTTTTGTTACTCAGTGGGGCACATTTTGCTACAAGGTCATGCCTTTTGGGTTAAAAAATGCTGGGGCAACCTACCAACGTGCCATGGTTGCTTTGTTTCATGACATGATCCATCATGAGATTGAAGTATATGTCGACGATATGATTGCAAGGTCCCAAACTGAGGAGGAACACCTTGACCATCTGCAGAAGCTGTTTGACCGTCTGAAGTTGTACAAGCTGAGGTTGAACCCAAACAAGTGCACTTTCGGGGTAAGATCTGGAAAATTGCTAGGCTTCGTCGTAAGTGACAAAGGTATTCAAGTGGACCCTGCCAAGGTGAAAGCCATACAAGAGATGCCAGCTCCCAAGACAGAGAAAGAAGTCAGAGGCTTTCTAGGACGGCTGAATTACATTGCCCGATTCATCTCACATCTAACTGCTACATGTGAACCGATCTTCAAGCTACTGAAGAAAGATCAAGTAGTACGTTGGAACGATGAATGTCAGGCCGCTTTCGACAGAATCAAAGAGTATCTCCAAGAACCACCCATTCTTATGCCACCGGTTGAAGGGAGACCTCTAATCTTATACTTGACGGTACTTGACAGCTCAATGGGGTGTGTGCTGGGGCAGCATGACGAGTCTGGCCGAAAAGAACACGCCATTTATTACCTTAGCAAAAAGTTTACCGACTGTGAGACCCGATACTCACTGCTCGAGAAAACTTGCTGCGCTTTGGTACGGGCTGCTCGCCGGCTGGGGCAGTATATGTTGACTCACACTACTCTGTTGATTTCAAAAATGGATCCAATCAAGTACATCTTCGAAAAGCCTGCTCTGTTCGGAAGAATAGCAAGATGGCAGATGATCTTGACTGAATATGATATCCAGTAAACGACTCAGAAAGCAATCAAGGGAAGTGTATTGGCAGACCATTTGGCACACCAAGCAGTGGATGACTACCAATCTATGAACTTTGAATTTCCAGACGAGGATATCATGGTAGTGACTGATTGTGAAATACCTGGACCGGATGAAGGACCTGAGGAAGGATCCCGATGGTCTATGCACTTTGACGAAGCCTCAAACGCTTTGGGTAATGGCATCGGCGCTGTGATCATATCCCCCAAAGGCACTCATACTCCACTCACTGCCCGACTATGTTTCAACTGCACCAACAACATGGCAGAGTATGAGGCATGCATCATGGGTCTTCAAGCTGCAATTGACTTAAGGATCAAGTTTCTGAGTGTCTTCGGAGATTCCGCTCTCGTGATCAACCAGATCAAAGGCGAGTGGGATACGAAACACCCAAACCTTATTCCTTACAAAGAGTGTGTGTTGATGTTGATTCCCCACTTCGAGGAGATAACTTTTGAACACTTCCCAAGAGAGGAGAATCATTTGGCGGACGCGCTGGCTACGATGTCTTCCATGTTCAAAGTCAAATGGGACAACGAGGCTCCCCGGATCATCATTTGGAAATTGGATGAACCTGCATATTGCTGTGATCTTGAGGCTGAGGTGGTAACTGAAAAACCTTGGTATCATGAAGTGAAGAGGTACTTGGAAACTCAAGAATACCCCGAGGGTGCATCTGCCAACGACAGGAGGTTCCTAAGAAGGTTCGCTGCAAAGTTCTTCCTCAGCAATGGCATTCTGTACAAACGAAACCATGATTCAACCTTGCTGCGTTGTGTGGATAAGACTGAAGCAGAAAGGATCATGGCAGAGCTACATGAAGGTACCTTTGGAACACATTCCAGTGGACATACCATGGCAAAGAAAATCCTTCGGGCAGGATATTTTTGGTCCACAATGGAAGCCGACTGCTACCAACATTCTCGGACATGTCATAAATGCCTGATCTACGCTGATAAGGTGCACATTTCTCAAGTTCCTCTGAACGTTTTGACAGCACCTTGGCCTTTTGCAATGTGGGGCATTGATATGATCGGAGAGATCAGACCTACGGCATCCAACGGGCATTGCTTCATCCTGGTAGCAATTGATTACTTCACAAAGTGGGTCGAAGCGGCTTCCTATGCTACCGTAACCAAGAATGTCGTGGCACGGTTCATTCGGCATAACCTAATCTGTCGATACGGCGTCCCGGAAAGGATCATTACAGACAATGGTACCAATCTTAACAACAAGATGATCACTGAGCTCTGCGAGCAATTCAAGATACAGCACCACAACTCTTCTCCCTACCGATCGAAGATGAATGGGGCTGTAGAAGCAGCGAATAAGAATATCAAGAAGATTGTGCAGAAGATGACAGTGACCTACAAAGATTGGCACGAGATGCTACCGTTTGCTCTTCATGGGTACCGTACTTCAGCAAGGACGTCAACAGGGGCAACACCCTTTTCCTTGGTCTATGGCATGGAGGCAGTCTTGCCTATTGAAGTCCAGATACCCTCTCTCCGGATAATGAAGGATGCAGGTTTGAGCAAAGATGACTGGATCCAGACTCGACTTGATCAATTAAATCTAATTGATGAAAAGAGACTCACCGCTATTTGTCATGGTCAAACGTACCAAAAACGGATGATCAGGGCATTTAACAAGAAAGTCAGACGACAAGAGTATCAAGTCGGAGACCTGGTAATCAAGCGCATCATTCTTCCTCAAAGTGATCCCAGGGGCAAGTGGACCCCTACATACGAAGGGCCATTTGTGGTTAAACATATCTTCTCAGGAGGAGCTATGATTCTAACCACCATGGATGGTGACGACCTTCCTCACCCCGCCAATGCAGACATAGTAAAAAGATACTACGCATGATAAAAGACCCGCTAGGTTGACACACCTAGGAAAAAATAAGGGCTTCCCGGTGAACCAAAAGGGTTCGGGCAAAAATAAGGGATGAAATGAAAAAAATCTGTACACCCGGCAAGTCGAAAACCTGAAAAGGCGGCTTAGGCAAAAATGGGTATCCCGGTGGACCGAAAACCCGAAAGGGCGGTCCAGGCAAAAGTTAGGGATTAAAGCGTAATACTATGTCTCATTGGATCACCCTGCATCCGGACTTCAGTATCAACTATCAGGCTCATACGACATCGGTCAGTCAGCTTCATCTTCAACTAAGCAGCGAAGTGATGAGACGCTTGAAGACATAAAGGCGATAGCAGAATTGGAACCCAGTGGGATTTTTCACATAGCTGTTTTGTTTTCCTTTTCACAAAATGTATAAACTCTGTTTTTCGGCGGCGTTCTCTTACTAGGACGTCAGCCTCTTGTACATAAACGCCTATTTACAGGCAAATTCAAAAATCAATACAAATTCACTTTTCCAGACAAATTGCCAATTGTTTTTCTTTTTCTGTTTTGTTTTGCAAAGAACATCCAATGTTCACTTTTGATATATGCATTTGACACTAATTGCTAACTCATAAATATTTGCATGCGAAACAAAGGATTAATTACAGGTGACATCAGAAACAGGGGCAATAATGAGTTGTCTAAGCGATCTAGTTGCTCTGTCCACCAAGGTACCAAGGTAGGTTCGGCTGAAGAACGTAACCAAGATATCTCCGCTCCCCGCGAGTAAGACAAGGTTCAGCAACACTCTCCCAAGCAGAGTTGGTCTCCTAATCAGTCCCGAAAAGGCACAATATCTCCAGCAAGTCAGCAACACTCTTCCCAAGCAGAGTTAGGTTACTGTCAGCCTTAAGGAAGTTGGGTATCCCCAGAAAATCTCAATATTCCCCAGCGGAGTATACAGATGTTCCTAAGCAAGCATCCCCGAAAGTCTTGATCTAAGATTGTTCCCCGGCGGAATACAGACACCCCAGTGGAGCCACTTCCCCAGTGCAGTCCAAATGTTTCCCCAGGAGAGTTGTGTCAATCTCCCCAGTAGATTCTGGAAGCTTATCCCCAGTAGACTCTGGAAGCTTATCCCCTGAGGAGCACGAACGCGTCTCCCCGACTCTATTCAAATGTTATTCTCCACCAGAGCTTATAACTAGGTTATCCTTAGCTAATTACCACAGAAAGATCGTCCTCGGCGAAGTTCTTCCTACCCCCAGCGGAGTTCATCAAATTCCCCAGTATAACTTATCATTGGAATCCCCAACGGAGTTCTCATTAAAACCTCAGCGAAGTATCTCTTCCCACAGAGTAATTCCCCGCAGAGTATCTCTCCAACAAGTTTATTCCCCAATGGAGTCATCTTCTCTTACTGGTTTATTCTTGCAACCATCATCCCCAGCGGAAACGAAGAACTCTCCTCTTCAAACATCAGCCCAGGATTCAACAAACTTCCCGGCATTCATCAAGGATTTATTTTTCCAGACGAAAATACATTCACAAACATCACATTTTCATACATGCATCAGATCACACATACAATCTCATTTATTTTTGAAAACATCATACATCTCATTCATCATGACATTTGCATACAACTAATGTTTTAACTTTTCAGGGAAAGGTCAATCAAAAGATATTAATATCAACCTTTTGAAGTTCCAGATTCGATTCCTGTATCTAGCCAGGGCATATCTGAAGAGTTTGAAGATTCGATACCTGTATCTAGCCAGGGCATATCTGAAGAGTTTGAAGATTCGATACCTGTATCCAGCCAGGGCACGTCTGCATGAAGAGTTTAGAGATTCGATTCATGTATCCAGCCAGGGCATATCTGTAGATGACTAATTCCAGATTCGATTCCTGTATCTAGCCAGGGCATATCTGAAGAGTTTAAAGATTCGATACCTGTATCCAGCCAGGGCATATCTGTAGATGACTAATTCCAGATTCGATTCCTATATCTAGCCAGGGCATATCTGAAGAGTTTGAAGATTCGATACCTGTATCCAGCCAGGGCATATCTGTAGATGACTAATTCCAGATTCGATTCCTGTATCTAGCCAGGGCATATCTGAAGAGTTTGAAGATTCGATACCTGTATCCAGCCAGGGCATATCTGTAGATGACTAATTCCATATTCGATTCTTGTATCTAGCCAGGGCATATCTAAAGAGTTTGAAGATTTGATACTTGTATCCAGCCAGGGCATATCTATAGATGACTAATTCCAGATTTGATTCCTGTATCCAGCCAGGGCATATCTGTGAGTAACTGATTGTAGATTCGATACCTGTATCCAGCCAGGGCATGTCTACATGAAGAGTTTAGAGATTCGATACCTGTATCCAGCCAGGGCATATCTGTAGACAACAAATTCCAGATTCGATTCCTGTATCTAGCCAGGGCATATCTGTGAGTAACTGATTGTAGAATCGACACCTGTATCTAGCCAGGGCACATCTGCATGAAGAGTTTAGAGATTCGATTCCTGTATCCAGCCAGGGCACGTCTATAAGCAACCTTTTGAAGTTCCGGATTCGATTCCTGTATCTAGCCAGGGCACATCTGTGAGCAATTGATTATGGATTCGATACCTGTATCTAGCCAGGGCATATCTGCATGAAGAGATTTAAGATCAACACCTGAAACAGGCCAAGAAACCATCTTCCTTTCTCAAAGTACGCAAGTTCTCGCTAAGGAATCTCATACGCGATCGACACCTTCCGGTGGCATCTATAAGCCCATCTCCACAACTATCCATCACCTTTCCAAATGGCATCTATAAGCCCATTCCCGACAAGGTTCTGTCACATCTCCGGATGGCATCTATAAGCCCATCTCCCTATCCACCACCTTTCCAAATGGCATCTATAAGCCCATTCCCGCTTTCACACTGCTGATACTCCACTATGCGAGTGCAAATTTCTGGGCACTTTAGTGTTCAATCATCTTCCACCTTCGGATCACGAAAGGCACACAAGCCAATCTACATCCTCAGGTCTAAGAAAATTTAACAGGGGAAACTTTTTTACCCCAAAATTTTCCCTCCCATATTCTTCAAAGTTTTAACAAGCATCATCTCAATTTGCTCAAGTCTACTCAAGGGTTGCACAATTCAAACACCCTCCTAAGCCAGTCAAATTAGGGTTTTGGTTCTTGCAAGTAAGTTGAGGTTTTCAAAGGCTCAATCAAGTCCCACATGCCTATAAAAATTGTCAAGCATATACATGCCAAGTTTCAAGGCTCACAAGGTCAAGTTGCACAGTCAAAAGCCCTAATTGCTTCACAATCAACTACAGGGGCAAAATGGTCATTTGGCAGTCAAAAGTCAAATTTTTTGGTCAACATCTTATTTTGAAGCCACAATCATCATTTGATCAAGTCTTGATCATGATTCCACAAGAATGGCTCAAAAATCATCAAGATGCAAAAGTTTCCATTTTTGGACAGTTGAAAAGTCAACTGTAACTTGACCAGGGCATAACTTTTTCATGGTTCATCAGAAAAATCCCATCCAATGTTCATTTTGAAGGGGATGACATTTCCTACAACTCATCTTCACATTCCAAGTCCAAGAAATGCCCTCACAAAAAGTTATCAATTTCAACATTATAGATCATTTTCAAAAGTCAACAAAAAGGCACTTTAAGTCAAAGACCATAACTTGAGATTGGTAAATTCAAATGACATGGGACTAAAGGCATTGGTCAGAGGACTTCAAGACCTTTCCAAAATGTCCAAGAACATGTTCATATGATCAAAATTGAGCAAGATATGCATTGGAGAAGTTGGGAAATTTTTGTGAAATGGCAAAAGTCAACTATCCTTGAAACTTCAATTTTTGAAAAAGGGCCCACTTTCTTCCACTTGATTCAGCCTTGTCATGCCACCCACGTGTCCCATGATTAATTTCAAGATTAAACATTAATTTTTCTATTTTTATTTAATTTTATTTGATTTAATTCATTTTAAATCCATAAAATTCAAATAAAATCAAAAAAATTAATTAAATAACATCTTTTGATTTGAATGACTTTTATGTGTCACGAACAACCTACCAATTTCGTGCTAGGGCCATTTTAAGCATAAAAATTCAAAATTTGAACAAACTTGGAATGATCTTTAATGGTGGTTATGAAGAATCCAAAAACTTAATTGCAAGGGATCATTGGCTCATAATGTGACTTATTCTCATTCATACATACATATGCAAGTGTTCCATACCTCGGGCACGACCTAGAGCTCATTGAAACCGCCAGAACCAATTCCAAAAAACTCAAGAAAATTTGAAAACTGAAATCCACCTTCCAAGGCAATTCAAAGCCTTATCTCGTTTCTAACACTTTGCAGGAACTCTCAGGAGTCTTTTGGAATCAAAACCAAGCGCTCAGGCCTAAGGAATCTCCCTACACGAACTCACGGTTTGCACAATTTTCTTGTAATCACAATTCATATTCCATGTGCATTTAACTTAATTTGTTGGTTGTTTTGCATTGTCCGAGTCCACAGGAAGCTAATGATATTAATCAATTGGATTAAAATGCACCTAATCGTGAATTTCCATTAACAAGTTTTAGGGTTCTTGAGGTCTGGAATTAGGGCTTTTCACATACTGTAAAATCAGACCTCAAGACGCACATGGTTGGAACCGTATGAATGAGACGAAGACATTGAAACCATCGCGCCCTTTTTATATAACGTGTACATCTAATCGCTATTTTTGCATTTTGTATTTTCTGGGGGTTTAAAACCCCCTCTATTTGATTTTATGTTGCAGAGAAAATGAAGAAGATGAAGGACGTGGAAGCAGGTGGTTGGGTCATTCAAATATGACGCGTGCTTTTTTCATGTTTCTAGCATATACTTTTGTTTTACATAATATATTTAATTGTCACTATATTAACAAGCGCGCATAATTGGTTCAGTGGTACAGGTGTTGGCAAATGATCATTGGGACCTGGGTTCAATTCCCAGGTTCCCCAATATTTGTTTCATATTTTTCATACCATAATCATATGCAGATTCATAACCATGTTCCACCATGGACTCCAGCGTATCAGCCAGCCATGTGTCTCCTAATACAAATCCAATGGCTGCAAGGGAAGGAGCACCATGTTCTTCAGTCAACGTGCACGTGGGCAATTCCAGAAGTCAACAAGGACTTTGTGCTTAATGGGCCAGACTTGCAGTTTTCACCTCCATTGGGCCATCAACACCCCCATTGGTTTCTATTTCTTTTTTCTATTTTCCTTTTCCTTTTTTATTTTCTTTAGCAATTATTATTAGTATTATTTAATTAGTCAATTAATTAACATAACTAATTTTTCCCATAAAATTCAGAAAACAAAAAAAAAACATTTTATTATTTATTAACTTATTTTGTAAATAAATTCTAATATTAATTAATTAGTTGTGTAATTAGAACAATTTAAACATTTTTTAATAAGTAAAATTAATTTAGAATTAGGTCTTTCACTTCCAATTTTTAATTTCCTTTTTTATTTTATTTCATAAAAAACATAAAAAACACAAAAACATTTTTTTTAATTAATTAATTAATTAGTTATTAGTTTTAATTTCATTAATTACAAAAAAGGACAAAAATTTCTTTCTTTCTCAAAAGGGTCAATACCCTAAGGACGTTCCCGATTAAATTTCTATTCGCGCGTATTTATTTCTTTTGATTATATTTATGTATCTGTACAGAGGATGTAATAGTAATTAGGATTTTATTGTTTTCTTTAATTTTCTGCATTTACTTTTCAAAACGGGTTTTTGTTTTTTGGCGATGTATAGACCCGCGCCTTGTAATAGTTAGAATTTATCTTTCCGCAATTTATTTTCCGCACTCCTAACTGTTAAAAAATGCATGAAAGAATGTATGAACAATAAAATCAATCTGTAGCTCACAAATAACATGTACAAGATAACCTTAACTGAAAAACAACACACAAAGCACATGCCACTTCTAGGGTACGCCTCACTGGTTGCCTCGACGTGGTCATCAAGTATAGGGTGTCTTAGAGGTCGCCCTTCTGTCTAAAAGATCTAGTTGCCTCGAAACGGTTGCCTTGGATAAAAAAAGGACCTAGGACATTAGGGTTGCTTCTAAGATGTCCTACCATTGCTTTGGTGACCATACATGTCCCTTAATCGAATTGACCCGAACACCTCCAACGACGGTGCTACCTACCTCTCAATGGTGGGATAACACTATCTAAAGGACTCTTACACAGCTTAATTCCTTAGAGTAGGTAGATTCTCATGGGTACTTGCTCTTTTCAAAAATAAACAAAACAATTTTTCACACTCACACTTTCTAAAAGTTTTCAAAGAAATTTTTCATACACTCTTGAGGACTGATACAAGAGTTACTTAGAAATTTTTCAAAAGAACTTTTCCAAAACCCACACACACTTGAAAAGCAAACAATTTTTGAAAACATAAGAGCAAGTACCTAAGAGCCCATGGATAACCATGGATAGAAAGGGTGCTAACACCTTCCCTTTCTATAAATCTACCTCCCGAACCGAGAAACATTCTCAAAGAAGGAATTTTGCTGTGCTTTTGTCCTTTCCATGCTGGCAAAACAAAAACAAAATAAAGGATCATAGTCTCTCGATGACGCTGTTGTACCCCAAAATTTGCCCTCCCATATACTTCAAGATTTGTCAAGAATCATCTTCAAATGGTTCAAGATGTCTCAAGGGTTGCACAGTCCAAATACCTCCTAAGCCAGTCAAAATTAGGGTTTTGGTTCTTTCAAGGAATTTGGGGTTTTTAGTGGTCCAATCAAGTCTCAAAGGCCTATATACATTCTCAAACATCTATATGTCAAGTCTCAAGGTTCATAGTGCCAAATTCTACAGTCAAAAACCCTATTTGGTTCACAATCAACTACAGGGGCAAAATTGTCATTTTACATTCAAAAGTCAAAATTTTTGGTCAACATATTATTTTGAGTCCACAATCATCATTTGATCAAGTCTTGATCATGATTCCTCAAGCATGGCTCAAAAATCATCAAGATGCCAAAAGTTACTATTTTTGGACAGTAGAAAAGTCAACTGTATCTTGACCAAGGCATAACGTTTTCATGGTTCATCAGAAAAATTCCATCCAATGCTCATTTTGAAGGGGATGACATTTCCTACAACTCATCTTCACATTCCAAGTCTAAGAAATGCTCTCATAAAAAGTTATCAATTTCTACATTATAGGTCAATTTCAAAAGTCAACAAAAATGCACTTTAAGTCAAAGACCATAACTTGAGATTGGTAAATCCAAATGACATGGGACCAAAGGCATGGGTTAGAGGACTTTAAGACCTTTCCAAAATGTCCAAGAACATGTTCATATGATCAAAATTGAGCAAGATATGCATTGGAGAAGTTGGGAAATTTTTGTGAATTTGCAAAAGTGAACTTTGCTCAAAATACTTTGTTTTTGCTAATCGGCCTCAAAATTCTTCTTGAAACTTTATCCAAGGCCTATGCACGACCCATCAATCTTAAACTGATTTATTTTCTTATTTTTTATTAATTAATTGGATTTTTAATCAATTTTAATTCATTTAATTAATTTAAATTGTAGGAAATATCAAGATATGGTTTTTCAATCTTTTCATGAAGCAAATATGACCTAAAAGAGCTGGCAAATTCGTGTGCACATCAAGGGGGCAAGAATCTCCAAGTTTGGCAAGTTTTTTCAATCAAAAAGATTGAAAAATATTTGATTTTCAATCAAATATACAAACATTATTTCATGGATTTCTTGGCCAAGATTTAACCTAATTCCATTCTACTATAAGTACACAACCTAAACCTAATGCCATGGACGAGAATTTGCTGCAAGAAAGCCATAATCACATTGAAAAAATTCAAGAAAAAACTCAAAACTGTTTTCCCTGTTCCAGGCCAATTCAAAGCTTTTAATTGTTTCTAACACCTTGCAGGGGTTCCCAGGAACGTGTAGCCATCAAAATCACACGCTAAAGCTTAAGAAATCACTCCAAACAGTCACACGGTTTGCATAC
This sequence comes from Vicia faba, assembly GCA_948472305.1. Classification (NCBI taxonomy): domain Eukaryota; kingdom Viridiplantae; phylum Streptophyta; class Magnoliopsida; order Fabales; family Fabaceae; genus Vicia; species Vicia faba. The sequence continues at coordinate 614,426,963 of OX451735.1, read as the reverse complement.
TTTTGTCATAATCGAAACTCATGATTCATAAGCATTTGATGTGATTTATGGTTTGTTTTGTATTGCTTGCATCCATCTAAAGCTAATGATATTAATTAATTGGATTATAATGCCCAGAATCGTGAATCACCATTGAAGAAATTTAGCGTTCTTGAGCCTCCATATTGGGGCTTTGTTATCCAGGAAAAATTAGAACCTCTAATGCCTATGGTTGAAATCGTTGGAACGAGACAAACACATTGAGACCATTGCGCCATATTTATATTTAGCGTAGGGCTATTCGCTATTATTGGTCGTTCTGCTTTGTGGGGGTTAAAAACCCCCGCTATCTCTTTGTCTTTTTTACAGGTAAACGAAGAAGACGATGAGCTGGTGATGTGTTATTGGTTCATTCAAATAAAAAAGGCGCGCATGTTTTGTTACAACATAAGTGTTGATTTTTATATATTATAATTACTCATTGTCATAATAACAAATGCAAGCGAATGGCTCAGTGGTGGATGCGTTGTCCAAGAATCATTGGGACTTGGGTTCGATTCCCAGGTCCCCCAAATCCCTTGTTTCTATTTTTTCCAATGTATTCACATGCAGGTTGCTGAATGTTGTCCACCATATACCCCACTCATCCAAGCGCCAGGTGGCTGGCAAGGCAGATCTGAAGGCAAAAGATGAGTGACTACCATGCTCTCTAGTCAAAGCACGCATGGACAATTGCCAAAGTCAAATGGACTGGTGGCTTAATGGGCCTGCAATTTCCAGAACAAACCTCCTAATGGGCCCAGCACACCCCCCCTGGTTTCACTATTTTCTTATTCTCTTTATATTTTAATTTTCTTTTAATTGGTTTATTAATTATTATTACTATTATTTAATTAACTTAACTAATATTTTTCATAATAAATTATGAAAAATAATATTATTATTATTATTATTTATTAAATTCACTATTAATTATTATTTTGTAAATAAATACTAACATAAATTTATTTAGTTTAATTAGGTTAAATTAGACTTTTTTTCTCAATAACTTAAAATAAATTAGAATTAGGTTTTTTCTTTTGATAACTTTTAATTTCCTTTTTAATTTTTATTTTCATTAAAGACTTAAAAAACTAAAAAATACTTTTTTTCTTTTAATTATTTAATTAATTAGTAAATTAGGTTTAATATTTAATTGATTGCAAAAAGGACCAAATTTCTTTCTTTCTCAAAAAGGGTCAAAACCCTAAGACTTTTCCCGATTTAATTTTTCTCGCGCATATTTATTTTGATTATATTTATGTATCTGTTTCGGGAATGTAATAGATAATTAGGACTTTTATCGCTTTCTTTATTTTTCCGCAATTTATTTTCCAAAGGGTTATGTTTTTGGCGATGTAAATACCCGACGCCTTGTAATAGCGTAGATTCACTTTCCGCAATTTATTTTCCGCACAATTATTAACTGTTAACTATGCATGACAAGATTTGCCTGAAAAAATAAAATCAAAACGTAGCTCACAATAAACATGTGCAAAGATAAACTTAACTGAAAAAACAATACACTCGCACATGCCACTCTTAGGGTACGCCTCACTTGGTTGCCTCGAGGTGGTCATTAAGTATAGGGTGTTTTAGAGGTCGCCCTCCTGTCTAAAGATCCAGTTGCCTCGAAACGGTTGCCTCAGATAAAAAAGGATCTAGGACATTAGGGTTACCGCTAAGGCGTCCTACTATTGCTTTGGTGACCACACATGTCCCTTAATCGAATTGACCCGAAACTCCAACGACGGTGCTACCTACTTCTCAATAGTGGGATAGTACTGTCTAAAGGACATTTACACAGCTTAATTCCTTTGAGTAGGTGGATTTCTCCTAGGTACTTGCTCTTTCAAAACAAAACAAATTTTTCGCACTCACACTTTCAAAAAGTTTTCAAACAAACACTTCATACACTCTTGAGGACTGATACAAGAGTTACCTAGAAGTTTTCAAACGAAACTTTTTTTCAAAACCCACGAACACTTGAAAAGCAAACAATTTTTGAAAACATAGTGAGCAAGTACCTAAGAGCCCGTGGATAACCACAGATAGAAAGGGTGCTAACACCTTCCCTTTCTATAATCTACCTCCTGAACCGAGAAACATCTCGAAAAGGAATTTTGCTGTGCTTTTGTCCTTTCCTTGTTGGAGAAAATAAAAGACGGTGGCGACTCTTGCTTACCGCGACATTTCGCGAACCAACATTCCAAAACAGTCAGTTCTATTTCCACCGATCACAGACGCTATCTTGGTTGCCTAAACAAAATGATCAAGTCCCTTGGGAAATTTGCCAAAAATACTTAACACAATTGCTATCATGGTCTATACGATGACCCACGCCTGTCCCGTTTAACATCCTAATACAAGGTTGTTTACCAAATGCAATGGTAAAACAACACTGTCAAAAGGGTTAAAAACATATAGGAAAGATCTTTGAGTAAAATAGGGTAGACAACTCTTAGTTACTTGATCAAAACTTGCAAAACATCCTTGCTATTTTCAAACACACTTCACAACACAATTTCAAAACATCTTCCAAAATTAAAATTTCAAAACATTAAAATATCTTTTCAAAAGACATACACCTTTGTATATATTCAAACAAGAATCATTGCAAAGGTTGCCACAACGATGGCCTCTTTTCAAAACATCTTTCAAAACCATACACAAAGCACCATTTCAAACAATTGAAAAGAAAAAGCAAGTGATCTAAACAAGTAACTAAGAGCCCATGGATAACCATGAATGAAAAGGGTGCTTGCACCTTCCCTTTTCATAATCTACCCCTCGAACCCAAGAAAACATCTCAAAGGTCTTTCCTGTGCTTTTTGACCTTTCCTTTGGATAAAATAAAAAGTCGGTGGCGACTCTTGCTAAATCGAAACATTTGCAAACACAAACGCAAAACCTCAAGTCAGTTATCCCACCGTATCACAGACATTAATAGATAATTGATTGAATAACAAAAGAAATTACAATTGGAAATTCAAAATGAACAGAAGCCTCTTTGTTCGAACTTTTCATTTTAGATGGAGAGCCCTCAGCGGAATATTTTCATCTAGCCATCTTGTGTGAACTCCAACATTCTTCCTTCAATCAGATCTTGAATTTTGTTTCTCAATGCCCAACATCTATTGGTGTCATGTCCAGGACTATTGGAGTGATACACACGTCTTGCATTTGGATTATACTCTGGAGAGGCTGTGTTGGGATTCCGAGGAGGGTCCCTTAATACAATCAACTTGACTTCCAATAAGCGTTGCAGTACTTGAGATAATGACGTGTTAATCTTAGTGAAGCATTTTTCATATGTATTCTGCCTACGTCGGTTACCCTGTTGACGTTGGCGAGGTTGTTGTTGGGCTCGTGACCCTGAAGCAAACTGGGGAGGTCTTCTCTCGGCTTCTTGTCTCAAGGGAGGATGAATGATAACTTGATCCTCAACCCTAGTTGTTTGCCCTATTTGGTTACATTTGTCTTTAGGAAGCTTGTTGATGAGGACTCTCAACTCCTCTTGCCCTTGTGCCAAGTTTTGGATGAGAGCCATCTGGCCCACCAGTTGTCCCATCATCTGGATTTTCATTTTGGCTATCTCAGTTCGTAGCAGATCCAACTGATCATCTTTGTGGCCCTCAGGATTCCCCATGATCATTCCCCTAGTGAGGAGAGATTTCACTTCTTCCTGCCCCTTGGATAGGTTCAAGAACATCTCTTGAAGTTGAGCGTTTTGAGCCTGGATGTCCTTGATAATCTTCTCTAGAGCCATCTCTACTGAAATAAACAGTAGGAAGATAAAGAGACCTGAAGGGGAGAAACCTGTCATGATATGATGCATGATATGTGGATGCATGTTTCCAAGGATCTCGCGGGGTAAACAAAAGAAAATGTTGGAAGTTGAATTTCGATCAACATCTTTGATTGGAGAACTTCGTATCGGTGGATGTCTTTCCACGAGAATCAAGCTCACCATGTCAAGTGAGTCATAGCCATTGACTCAAGTTGTTGTACTTGATCTTTGACGGTGTTTGTTTAGAGGAAAATGAATCCTCTCGCCCTTTGGTAGACGTCTGGTTCAACGTGACCCTGCATCAAAGACCCTCGAGATCCTTGAAATGGTTATTGAAAATGCTATGGTATGATGTTATGATGTTATGTACAGATATGCGAGGTAAGCAAGTTTATATACAAATAATCATATTCACATAAAGCAGACAAGTCCTTAGGTTTAGGCTTGCATAAAGTTTGTAGGTAAGTACCCTCTTGAAGTCTAGTTGGCTCAACCTATCCTAGAAATAATGATCGGGTTCTAAAGGATCTCAATATCACTGACCTTTCCCACAAGCTTCGTTCAATAAGCAATTGACTCGCAACCGAACAAAACTCAAGGGTTAAGTCTCAATGAGTGTAGCATCGAGTATCAACCAATTTTCAGCTCTACACTGAAACCGATCATCTCACTATGCCCTAATGGCCAAGTTGGTCAAGTAAGGTTCTAAGGTCAGTTGATGCTTCACGATACCACACAGCGGACCCGTACTTTCCTTGATTCGACTCAAGGGTTACCAGTACCAACCAAAGTGCCACATCAATGTAGCTACTGCTTCAACCATGTCGGTATACCCCGCACAGTTCCCTCACAGTCTATTACTACTTACCTAAAAGGTGTCCCCAAATCCGGGTGTAGGATTTAAAACAAACCCAAACAAGGAACCAAAATGTAAAGCATACAAATCAAACAATGAAAGCGAGTAAAGGTGATCTAACCCTAAGGTAACCCCACTTTTAGTTTTAACAGATCCCCAACAGAGTCGCCAGTTCTGTGATACGGTGGGAGAACTGACTTGAAGTTTTGCATTTTGTTCGCACTTGTGCGGTTAGCAAGAGTCACCACCTACTTTTCTTTTATCCAAAAGGAAAGGTAAAAAAGCACAAGAAAGACCTTTCGAGAATTTTTCTCGGGTTCGGGGGGTAGATTATGAAAAGGGAAGGTATTAGAACCCTTTTCATCCATGGTTTTCCATGGGCTTTTAGTTACTCATTTAGATCACTTGCTTTTGTTTGATTGTGTGCTTGTGGTGTGGGCTTTGAAAGTATTTTGAAAAATCTCTTTGTAATGGTTCTCGTCTCTATAAGAACGTATACAAAGTTTTGTTTCGAAAAATGGTTCAAAGATGTGTTTATGAATCGTGTTTCGAAAAGTGTTTTGAAAAGAGGTTTTGCAATGGTTCTCGTCTCTATAAGAACGTATACAAAATGTTTTGTCTTTTTGAGAATGTTTTGAAATGGAAGTGTAGGTGTAAGAGTTTTTTTTTGTCGTGAGCAAGCGAGTAACTAAGAGCGAATCTATCTACTTGAAAGGTCTTAAATTGTTCTTTTCTTCTTCCTTTTAATGGTGCTATCTTACCATTGATTTGGTAAGAAGCCCCACCATTGGATGTAACGGGACAGGCGCGAGTCAATTTCATAATCATCGAAGGCAACTTGTGAGACGCTTTAGCAATTTTCGTAAGGGACGAGATCGTTTTAATCGAAGGCAACATCGAGGGTCATCAAGGGGCTACAGTCTTTTTTATCGAAGGGTCATTGCTAGAGTGTCTCATATTCGAGGGACATGATTGTATTTCCGAGGCAATGAGCGAGGTTACCCTAGAGGTGCGCGTGTGAGAAAGTGTGTTGGTTTCAAGTTATTTTATTCTTTGATTAGGTCATCTAGCGATTGATTTTTGAATCTTGCCATACATGCCTAGTTACTATACAGTATATGGAAAGCAGTAAATTACGGGAATTGAAATTCTAAGCTATTACAGAATGTTCGGGAATGGGGGTACAATTGTTACAAATGGGGATGAATCAAATGAAAATAGCAGTGTCCAAATATCAAACAATACAACCAAATCGAATTGTTGTGCGACTTAATATAAAGCTATGACAATTTATGAAATAAAGTCAACAAAATATGAAACGAAATGTATTTACTTGAAAAGAGAAAAATAAAACCTATTCTAAAAAAGAAATTGATTTAAATTAAAATCTTCATTTTTTGTGTTTTATTAATCATGTAAATAAATTCAAAGAAAGAAAGCCAACTAATTTAATTAATTTTTTTTTATGTTTCATTAAATGTAAAAAAAATTTAATAAAAATAAGTTATATATAAAAAAGAAAATGGTAAAAATTAATTTTTAAGACTTAAGTAAAATGTATTCTATGTTTTAATTAGTAATAAAACAATAAGAAAGAAACAAATTAAAAAAACAAGTAACAAATGGGCTTAAGGGAGTTTTTAAGGATGAGGCCCAAAGAGGAATGGTGTTATTATTGAAACAGAACAAGGCCAGATGGGTGGGGGGTGGGGGTGGGGGGGTGAACTAGCAAAGCGTATGGGCCTTAGGGAAAATGCAACAAAACAGGCCCAATGCCTTAAACTGTATTAGTTTGTTTGATTAAGGGATTCAAGGCAAATTAGGGTTTTTGACCCTTGTGATGCCAGCGGCGCTACCTCATCTCCTTCGTTCACTCGTCTCTTCCATTTTCGTTCATCTCTGAATAACTTCACTACCCATCCCGTTTCACGAGCGAAATCGCTCTTTTCATCTTTATCTCACCATGGTTAGCGTTTTCTTTGAAACCCTAATTTCTGATTTGAGCCTAAAAACGACGAAATCGATTCGTCTGATCCTCCCCTATCTCTTAGTTGCTGGAACGTGACCGCTTCATCTCTCTAAGCAAGCCCTAGCGATTTTCTTAAAAGGGTAAAAAAAATTTGTTCTTTTCAAAGTTTACGAAATTTCAACGATTTCTCCTCCCTATTGTGTTTTCTGTTAACTATCTTACCTTTTAGATGCAGAGGAAAAACATATGGAGTCATGATAAAAGGGAACATGTCATACCTGTTAGAGATTTTCTGTGAAATGGAAAGGGGACGACGTCGTTACTTGGTGGCCGGAGAGGGGGGAAAGGAGATGAGGATGAACGAATCGCTTTTTTGGTAACTTCCTTTTGTCTTCTTTGTTGAATGATAAGGATGTTGGTTGTTGGATTTTTGACAGGCTTTTGATGTTTTTGATTTTGGTTTGAGATTTGGAGATTTTGGTTTATTTGTTGATAGTGTTACTGGTTTGGGGATTTTGACAATTGAGACTTTTGGTTTGCTGAGCTTTTTTAGGCTTGTCGGTGGTTCTGTAAGCTTGAAGCTTATATTGGTTTTTGACAATTTGGCCTTGACAGGTTTTGAAGGTTATTGATTTTGTTGAGTTGGAGACAGTTTTGGCTTGATGATGTTTCTTGCTGTTGGTTTTACTGGTTTTCTGTTTTGGTTTTGGATATATTTTGGTTTTGGATATGTTTTGATGCTTGTTTATCAGTTTGAAACTCTTAGGTTTTGGAGGTTCGATTTTTGGAATGTTGGTATTGAGATGTTTTGACATTTTGAAACTTTTTCTGTTTTTTCTTTATTTGAACCGTTTGACAGTATTTTTGAAGGTTGTGTTTTGTTGGCTTGCAATCTTGCTATTTGCTGCAGGACTTGAGATTTGAGGGTGGATGCTTGGAGTTTGAAGGTTGGTTTGGGATATTGGTTCAGATTTGGGGTTTTTGGTTTGTATGTTTTGACAGTTTTAGTTTGATGGTTTGAGGACTTGTTGATGTTTTAGCAGGTTTTGTTTGATGTTTCAATAGGTTTTTGTTTGATGGTTTGAGGCCTTTTGGTTTTGAACTGTTTTACAGTTTGGGGGTTTTGGTTTGTATGTTTGACAGTTTGGCTTTGACAGATTTTTTGAAGGTTTTGAAGTTTGATATCTTTTTGTTCTACCTTTTGCTTCAGCGCTTTTACTGTTATATTGATGTTGCTTTGGTTGAATTTCTATTCAAAATGGTGGGAAAACCATCAAATTTTGAATATTTTGGCATATTGTTCTTATGCTCTTTTTCTTGCAGTTTTTGTTTTCTATCAACTCTTATGCAATTGTGACAGCAGAGCAGCAGGGTTGTGCATCCCTAGGTGACTTCTTTCCTCTCTTCTCTCTCAATGACCCTAAGAGTCAATTACTCTTTTGCCTTTTTTCTGAAAAGTTTGCAAATAAATGGAAAATGATGACATGGCTATTGAACAAGCCTCTTGCTTGTTTGACTTAGTTTACCATATTGCTATACTTCTTTGCTGCCTACTTTCTACTGTTATGTTGCTGCCTCGTTTTCATTTTGTATTGCCATGCTGCTGTTTGTTTGGTGATGCGCTGCTGTTTGCAGTATTTTACTTGTTTGGACGGCTTTGTTGTTTGTTTCCTAGCTTGTGCAGCTTGCTTGCATTCAGTTTGTATTATTTTGTTTGTTTGGATAAGTTTGCTGCATTTGTTTGTTTGGACAGCCTTGCTGCATTTCTCTTGTTTGGACAACTTGCTTGCATTTCTTATTTTTTCTTTTTGTGAACCAAGAAGAATAATCTTCTTGTGATTTGCAAATAGAGAAAATAAAAATGTGATGAATTAAAAATAGCCTTCTGATTCCAAATTGCAAACTTTAATGATGAACATCATTCTTTCTTTTGAAAATTCTTGCTTATGCCCAAATAGTTTTTGTACTAACTATTTCTTTCTTTCATTTTCATGTGAGCACAATGGAGAGGGAAAAGCAGGGAAGGTCTTTGGAGATAGCAAAAGAACTTCAGTCAAACTTAGGCATAGATTAGTTCTCTTAGGCCAATCAAGCATTTGAATTTTTCCTTGTATTTTAGAACAATCATTCTTGCATTGTAACCAATAGTTGTACTAATTTATTTTCAAATACGATAAGTTGTAAAACCTAAAGTATTTAAATAATAAATTGTTTTGTAACAACGTTTGAAAAATTGGAGAAAGTTTTATGAAATATTCTGGTGTTAATTGAAATCCTTTAATGTCAAGAACTTGTAATTTTCTCTTCGCATCTTCACTGATTCTTAAAGATTCCCAATCAAGATAATTGAAACAAAATGCTCCAATCTTTCCAATAATTCTGTAATCTTGCAACTGCATTCCAAACAAACACGCACCGTCTATTCATTTTCCTAAACAAGCAAATGTTTTAAAAGACGCAAATCATCTGGTTAACCTGGATTAAACGATCATGAGTATCTTACATGACAGTCTTAAATTCCATCTCTTGTCCCAAACAACCATGCCTTGAGAACAAACACTGTCCTTTCAGTAAACTTGAGAAAGCATGAAAAAAACCTTAATTGCTGGTTTACTAACACATAAGAAAATATGTCTGATCGATTCCTGAGCCAACTTGAATATCTGAGAAACCCTAGGGTTGTGTTTTCTATGAAAAATGGGAGGGAAAATATTGGGGTACAACACTTATCCTTCCATTATCCTAGTGATCATTGAGTCTGTTAAGGAGGGAGATGTTCCACACACTATTCTACATCCCGACATTCCCACATATCTTGAAGACCTACGAAGGGATTGGATACAACTCAAAGGAGAGCGAGATACTTTCGTAGCCCAATTCTATGCAAGCGAGAAGAAGGTTTTGGAACTCACTAGGCTACTTCATGAGGAGCGGACTCTAAATGCCTACATTGCACCAAAGAGAATGCGCACTAATTTTTATCTTAGAGTTTTGTATTATTTTGTCCAAGGGGAATTGATGTACTCAAACTTTATCTTATTAATATAACGTGTGTTTTCTTTTTGTCTAAAACGAACTTGAATCTTTGAAATCCTTGAAAACATTGCATATGCACATATCATTCATCATAACATAACAGGTCTTTGGGCAACAAGTTTCCTCATCTCTCTACTATTTATTTCAGTAAGATGGATCTCGAACAAACAGTCAAAGATCTCCAAGCTCAGAACACACAGTTTCAACAGTTTCTCATGACCCTAGCTAAGGGGCAAGAAGAGTTGAAGACTCTGCTGGCTGAAGAGAGGAAAAAGAAAACAAAGAAAGTCACCGGGGTCCTAAACATGGGGAGAAGATTTCATGGGCAGACTAGAAGAACCTTGAATTTTGCAACAACATCCGGTGAAGGAGAGGGTAAAGGAAAGGAAACAGTGGTCCCATCAGAATCTGAAGAGGAGGAAGAAGAGGAAGACTACTCTGAGGAACAGTATCCTCTAGCTGATGATAAGTACTGACATCTCGAAGAGCGTTTGAGCGCGGTGGAAATACAAAAGGTGCCAGGCTTAGACTTTGAAGAATTGGGACTAGTGTCGGGGATTATGATTTCTCCGAAATTCAAAGTGCCTTTGTTCGCAAAATATGATGGAGTGTCATGTCCTAAGATGTACCTCCGGTCATATGTGAGAAAGATCCAACCGCACTCCGCTGATAAAGACTCGGGGGTGCATTTTTCCAAGATAGTCTATCTGGAACACAACTCGACTGATTTTACCAACTAGAAAGAGCCAACGTCCATAATTAGGAAGATCTTCCCGCAACTTTCTATAAGAAATATCAATACAATGCTGATTTGGCGCCTACCCGTACTCAACTCTAGAGTATGGCTATGACTTCCAATGAGGGTTTCAAGGATTACACGCAGAAATGGAGAGATCTGGCTGGAAGAGTTCAACCCCCTCTGTCTGAAAGGGAATTAGTGGAAATGTTCTTAGGCATTTTATCGGGCCCTTTCTTCAACCATTTGATTGGGAGCTCATTTGCAGGATTTACTGAGTTAATACTGACCGGAGAGAGGGTGGAAGCTGCCATAAAAAGTGGAAAGATTCAGAAGGATTCATCTTCTTCTACAACTGTGAGGAAGCCTTTTATTGGGAAGAAAGAGGTAGTTATTGTTTATCCACCAAGAAACCAAGAGAGAGCCGAACGCCGACCAATGGTAGGGGTTGTTATGATTCCAAAGCCTACCTCTGATCAACTAAGAAGTAATCAACCAAGGGTGGAAAGGCCAGTCAGGAAATTCACCAGAATCAATATGACTCTGTCTCAAGTATTACCACATCTTTTGAAATCCAATTTTTCAACCTTGAAAGAAGCTCCAAAAAACCCCAACACAACGTCCCCTCATTATCACCCCAATGCCCATTGCGCATATCACTCCGAAAGTCCTGGTCACGATACTAACAACTGTTGGGCTTTGAAAAACAAAATACAGGACCTCATTGAAGCAAAAGAAATTGAGTTTGATGCGCTCGAAAAGCCAAATGTTATTTTTGATCCTATGCCCAGACATAGTCACAACACCAATGCTATTGAAGAAGATTTTTTTGTTACCACAGTTGCAAACTCGTGACTCCACTTCCAACCATTAAGATAAACCTGTTGAAAGCCGGTGTATTCTTGTGTTGTAATGAAGACTGCCACCTCTGCTTATCCTCACCAACTGATTACCCTTTGTTGAAAATAGGCATTCAACGCTTGATAGACAATAAAGAGATCCTGTTTGAAAGTACTCCTATTTCACCTGTTCCTGTTGAAGATGTTTCAATCATTACCATCTCCGCCAATTCTTCCAGGGTCCCCAAAATACCCGTTAGAATTACATCGGTTCCGGAAATTGCTCCTCTTATAATCACAATGCCTGGGCCAGTCCCATATGAATCAGACAAAACTGTGTCGTGGAATTACGGTGGGGACATTTACTACCATGGCATCAAACAAGATGGGCTGGCTGCCGAAGAGATAAATTCTGAAGAATAAGATTTTGACATCAGCAATATTGCTGGAACTAGTAAAATCACCCGAAGCGGTAGGATCTTTTCTCCAGAAATTGCCCCCCCCCAAAGGCAGTTTTTGGACCCGTGGTTACTACAAAGGTTACTTCCGTACCCATAATCATCTATGTAAGTGCTCCTATTGATGAAGCTGTTACAAACCCTATTGTCATTCCTACCAACCCTCCTACTGCTGAAATTCGAGGAAAATGTGTTCAAGTAGAGCCTGTCCGGACGAAGGCTCCATCACTGACTATCCCTGAGACCTCCAAGAAGGAAATGGAGGAGATCTTAAAAATTATAAAGTAAAGCGACTATGATGTAGTTGAACAACTGGGGAAAACCCCCTCTAAGATCTCCATGCTGGCATTACTACTATGTTCCGAGGCACATGCAAAAGCCTTGGTGAAGTTCTTAAAAACTGCCCATGTACCTCAAGAGACGTCTACTGATCAATTTCAAGATTGCGTGGCCAGCCTAACTGCGGACAATGGTTTAGGTTTTTCAGATGCTGATCTGATGCCGAGGGGAAGAAAGCATAATGAGGCGTTGCATGTCTTAGTGGAACATAGGGGCACCACTCTGGCCCATGTCTTGGTGGACACTGGCTCATCTTTGAATGTATTACCGAAAAAAGCTTTTGACAGACTTCACTGCGAAGGAGTTAAAGCCGAGCAAAATTGTAGTAAGGGCATTTGATGGCTCGAAGAGGATGGTACATGGGGAGGTGGATATCCCCGTAAAGGTTCGGACTCAAACTTTCAATTCAACCTTTTATGTAATGGACATCCGCCCCTCTTACTCCTGTCTGCTAGGAAGGCCATGGATCCATAATGCTGGCGTTGTCACCTCTACATTGCACGAGATGTTGAAATATCCGGTTCAAGGAAAGATTATTACTGTCCACAGAGAGGAAGAATACATGACTAGCCATCTCAATTCCTTCAGGTATGTGGAATTGGACGACGAGTTCATTGAAACTCTTTTTCAACACTTCGAAGAGGTCCCCTAAGAGGTAGCAGTGACCAAGACTGTGTCCCAGATTCCCAAGATTACAAGACCTCCACTCCAGATGCACTACAAGAAAAATGATAGATTGGGACGGTTATTTTGGCTGATTACGACGGTTAAAACCGTCGCAATTTACAATCTACGACGGTAGAAGCACCGTCGCAGAATCGTGCGTCCCCAGCCTATTTCGCGACGGTTGCAAAACTGTCACGCACAACAGATAGCGACGGTTATATACCGTTGTGAATTTGACTTTATTTTTTGTTTTTGTTGTTGTTTGCGACGGTTACTCTACCGCCGTAGGTTAGAAATTGCGGCGGTTTTAACCGTCGTAATCTGATTTATAAATTTCAAATAATATTTTTATTTAAATTATTATTTAGTAAAATAATTTTAAATATAATATTATTTTACTATAATATTTTACTATTATATTTAAATTATTATTTACTTTAATATTTTTTTATTTATAGTATTTTTATTTTATTTTCTATCACTTTTCAACATAATAAAGTTAATTACAATAAAAACATTTAATATCAAATAATCATCAATAATATCAAAAAAAATGTGATCAAAGGTAAAAAGAAGTGCAAATTTTACCAATAAACAAGAAAAATTCAAATATCATCAAAGGCCAAATTTCATTTTAATATTTACATTGGTTTGCTACAACTTGAGAGAATTACAAAAAATGTTACAATATTCTACAAAATTCATGAAAGTCCTTAGTGTTAAGTGATTTTGTGTTAAACTTCCATGCTAGGACCATGATCCTTCCTTGACTACCATTTGGTCCAAGCTACGCATACCTAGCGGCCTGCAAGATTCACACAAAACATAAGCAATATCTTAGGGCAAGTTTAAACAAACTTCTAACTTCTAGGAAGGATCATGGTCCTACAGAAATTGGAAAATAAATATATCAACTTTACTTGAATGGAGAAAAGAGCCAAAAGAAAATAAAAATTATAAAGATACTTACAATAATAGGAATGAATGCAATCCAGAAATATGCATGCCAACCTGAAACAATAAAAATAAATCTTAGTTTCGATTGGACAATGACATAATTGTTAATTCAACGAGACTGTGGTATAACCAAGATTAAACTACACATCAAACTGGTAGTTCTTGATTCAACTGGTTGAACTGAACGGGTTTCAATGCAGTTTTTAAAGCATTGTTACAGGTAATAATAACCATTATACTCAAGGTAGAAAATATGGTTAGCATGCAGCAGAACTACTGAGAAACAGAACAAAAGTGCCAAGTCTTGTAGCGTACCATGGATATTAAGCAACAAAAATATGACCACAAAGATCCAAAGATACCAACTGCAAACATCAACATAAAATTATAAATTAGTGACAAGAAAGAATCAATAACTTTACACTATAAGTCTACAAAGAAAACCAGGTCGATTAACTACCGATGAAGATTGTGATAATTATAGAAGCTTGGCAGAAACAAATACCTTATACCAACAACTTTCTTGAAGTGCGTATGTATGTGAATGCATGCAAAACACACCCACAGGGGAATTTTATTTTAAACAATTTCACTGATATGAGGTTGGAACACACTGTTTGTTGTTGTATGGTGAGCACGCGACTTTCAAACTCCTCCATGACTTTGCTAAGCAGAGATTCCATTATCTGACAAAAGACATTAATTAACTCTTTAGTGAAGAGCAAACTCTAAAAAATCTCTTCCAAGAGGTGCTAAGCAATAATCCTTACAATTGGAATTTCTTCTTGCTTCTTATCATGCAAAATTTCACGAACTAGTGAAAACACAGAAGGAATAGAACTCTGCAGATATCAATCCAAATAGTTATTCAGATAGGTATGGACATATGATATGGTACACTGATTCACAACAAATGTTTTAAAAACTCAATCCTACATTGGACCAATAAAACTTCCGATTTATGGTTCAAATAAAAAAACAAAAAATGATCACTAACTAATTACCGCTTCAGTGGGATCAGGCAGTACAGCATCAATGTTTGAAGAGTGATCACCCGGCCAACTATCTTTGTCACCTATTGACTTAGCTCTTGACAAAGACCTTGTAAATGGTTCTACGCGTTTCCTCACAACTTGTTTCTCAAAGCTAGGTGGTTTTGGATTCCCACCATATTTCCACGATCCATTTTTACCTCCCATTTTCCACTCATTATACGATTGAAGTGCTAAAACACAATTCACTATCCTTGAACATTGCCCTCCCTAAAATTAGCCTTAATGTTACATAATCCAACTTTGTCACAGATCCATAAAATTGCTTGAAAAATGATCTATGAAATAAAAAACCAAAAATCAGAACTAATCATAAACATAATGTCAATAACAACACGATAAAGCCAGTAAAATATGATTAACTTCATACAATTAACCTACCACCCATCCTGTTATAGCAAGGTTATTATTATCTTTCTGCTCTAATTTCTTTCTGCTCTAATTTCTTTAAATCAAGGTTGTAATAAATTGCCATGTTTGTGAAACTTACCAGAAAAATGAAGAAAGCTGTTGAGAGCAAGCATAGAAAGGATTCGGTTCTCTATGTCCTTGGCAGAATTTAATTTATTTACAAACTGCTTTAGCAGACAGACACGGGCTGCTCCTTGTATCCCTGTATCTGGTAGAATGGTTAGCATGTTTACGAGCCAAGTAGCGGATATAAAGCATGCTGAACGCAGTTCTGAAATTCTGCTCTTCATGCCATCTGCCAAAGCTTCAAAAAGTATACCAAACTCGTGGCTAACTAGAACAGACGCAATTTTTCTTTCCCAATCATCTGCTGCCTTCTCTTCTTCCTGTTGATTCCGACCCTGAAACAGTGGCAAAAAAGAGAAAACCATGTTAAGCTATTGCGATTCATAACAACATACAGAAACAAAACACACTATTTTCTTAACTGTACGACCAACTTCAGAACCATCAGATTCATCCAGCTGCAGCTGATTGTGTTCGACCACACTATTTTCTTTAAATTTCTAAGAGACCATGGGCTATGGAACTCAGAAATGAAGAAAGGTGATATCCTATCAGCATTACAATTAAGCTATGATCAAATGCCGTCTTATTTGAAGCAATGTTTTGCTTTTTTTTCCCTTTATCCCAAAGGTTTTACCTTCAATCTCGATATTACACAAGCTTGATCTCCGCTATGGGTATGAATACAAATTATTGATTCACATTTAGCCAACAACATATTTGGGCACAATTAGATACTTTTCTAATGTCGGATCAAGGAGAAGGGGATTTACAGTTAGATAAGCTGAAAATACTGATTTCAAAAGAGTCAAAAACAGAGAACACCCAGTATTACTTTGTTAGCTGGCCAAATGCAAAAAGAGTTAAGGTTACAAATTTCCCTCAGCTTGCATCATTGCAGAAAGAGATGATCAGGTATCAAAGAAAAGATGGGGTTCAGCTTACTGCTATGTAGGGCAATTAGTTGCAAGTGCAGAGGCTGTTGTGGAAGAAGTTATCCGGCGTGGGGTAAGCTTTTGTTTTTACTTGTGTAGTAGATTAAGTTATCAATCCAATATAAATATCGTTTGAATCAAGCATTTTTCGGTTATCCCCTCTAGGTAGCTCATCCAAAGAAAATAGTTGTTGGTGGACATTCCTATGGTGCATTCATGACTGCCAACCTCCTAGCACACGCCCCTCATCTCTTTTGTTGTGGAATTGCTCGTTCTGGTGCTTACAATAGAACGCTTACACCTTTTGGTTTTCAGGTACTACCTATATAATGCCTCGATTTTTATTATTCCAATTGCATAGTATTTTCCATGAGTTGTCTTTAGAAATGAATATCTTACATCTTATACAATACTTTCTTCTGTAGAATGAAGATAGAACTCTTTGGGAGGCCACTAATACCTATGTCGAGATGAGTCCCTTCATGTCCGCTAATAAAATTAAGAAGCCTATCTTGCTTATCCATGGGGAAGAGGATAATAATCCAGGAACATTAACCATGCAGGTAAGATAGAAATTTCCATCCAGGAAAACTAACTGACTATTGAAGTATTTGACAGAAATAAACCATCTTCTAGCCTTACTTTAGCCAATAAACCAAACTCAATAAATAAATAAATAAAAATTTGAAAAGTGAGGAAAAGATGATTACCGTGATAATCAACCAGCAGGATTAAGAGCCATCATCATGTTGTTTCCACCAGGAAGATAAGTAACATTAGGCGATTTCGCAAGCGTTCCAGCAACTTCCCTGGAAGCTTCAATCCTCCTAAGCTCAACCAACCCCATCCCAGCCGCAGCAGTAGCCTCGGAAATCAATATAGCAGCGTCACTCTCTCCTTCAACTCGAATACCAAAAATAAGTGAATGCAACAGACATAATACCAATCATTATATCAGTTAACAACCCTACAACACATAAAATCGGTTCAGGAATACCATAAAAAATAGTCCACTCATTCAGAAAATTAAAAAAGGCCAATGCATAGCAAAACTGATTCAGTCAATCACATAGATTCAAGTCAATTTAAATATCCACTTCACAAACCTAATCCCTCACATAACAATTTCTAACAACTTTAAGCTAACAGTTATCCATTTCAATTGATATTCCTAACAGTCAGGCCCTAATAATATTGACGATTTTAACTCTTTTTCACACTAACAATTAGCTAACTCAAATTACAATCAGCAACTAACTCTCAGTTTCATTCAAATCTAAAGCCATCCCATCCTAATAGCCAACTATACACAACCTCTCTACAATATTCTACACAGCTTCGTCAACCTTCATCATCAATGGCATCATCGCGACTTCAAGCTTGAAGCATTCCCTCTATTTTCAACACCAATCACAACAACAAACTTCAATAATTGAATTGTACCGAATCAATAGAAAATACGTGTGAATCGGAAATAATAGAAGAAT
Source organism: Vicia faba (assembly GCA_948472305.1). Lineage (NCBI taxonomy): Eukaryota > Viridiplantae > Streptophyta > Magnoliopsida > Fabales > Fabaceae > Vicia > Vicia faba. The sequence continues at coordinate 614,409,348 of OX451735.1, read as the reverse complement.
GAGGAATTAAGAATGCATACCTGAATCACGATTGAAGCGTTGGCGGAGTGACTCCGACGTGTAAGTATTCTTTCTTCTCTCATCATTTTTTTTGCATATGTGACATTTTCGTTTTGCTTTGAATCACAGTTGAGGCATGAAACAGAAATTGAGCGGAATTTTTCAGAGCTTCGAATCAAAAACGATGAAACTATGGTTGAGACGATGGAACTGAATTGGAATCGAAGCCACGATGAGTTAAGAAGAGTGAGACGGAGGTAAACAGTACTGAATCTAATAGAAGAAGGTTGAATCGATTTAAGGTGAAGACAGGCGAATATTGAGAATTTGATATAGAGGAGATAAGGTCGTTGTGTTCTCCGCCGATTTGGTTTTAGAGAAGAAGAGCGGCAGCACGTTGGGAGAGAAGTAGAAAGAATAGTGCACGGCCTCCATTGATGAGAGAAGAGGAAGAAATACTCTGATAAGTTCATTCGACACAAACTTGAACCCTAATGTCCACCCCAATATAGCACCGTTCTGATATTTTTACATATTTCTTTATTTATTTTTTCTGTTATTCTCTTATCATAAGTATAAATGAGGAGATAATGTTGATTGGGAATCGAAAGGTTGGAGATGGATCTTGCTTCTAGTGGACCGAGATGTTCTACCTTTTCCTAAGGCCCTTCACTTTTTTTGGTATTTTTTTGGTATTTTTAACTTTTTTACTGCGACGGGTGTTTTACCGTCGTGCCCATGAGAATTTTTAAAGGTTTTGGGTGCGACGGTTGTTTTACCGTCGTGAAATGAATTTTAGGACGGATAATTTTACCGTCGTGAAAGGTTTAAGGGTGCGACGGGTGCTTTACCGTCGTGATATGCCTTTTAGGACGGTTAATTTTACCGTCGTGACTAGTTGTTGGTGAAAAATCAATGTTAAAAGTGTTAAATGGGGGCCGACGGTTGTTTTACCGTCGTAATAATAATATTATGATGGTCAAATATACCGTCGCAAAATAAATATTAGGGACGGTTGGTGTCAACCGTCGTAAACACTGTCTCTATATGTCAATTACGACAGTTATCACATAACTGTCGCAATTTTTGTGTCGTTAAACACTAATTTTCTTGTAGTGATGTCATCTCTGAAGGACGCCAAAGCAGTAGTAGAGGAGGGTGGATGCACCATCTGGGGGAAACTTCCGGGTATTCTATATATGTCTGACAAGTTTGGCTTAGGTTTCACTTCATGTGCTTAAAAGCCTGTACATCGTGCCCGTGCTGGAGGGCCACCCTTGAAGATTAGTAACCGAGAAGTCAACGCAGTAGAAGATGGTGAAGAGGATTGCAGCTTGGAGAATTGGATCTTTCCGACTGTCAATGGAGGACTCCACAACTGGAAGGCCAGAGACTTTGTCCCAATAACTTTCATCCCTCAGTAATTTATCTTTACTTTTTTTATTGGATCTGTAATATTCAAAAACAATTCGCACTCTTAAAACCTTGTGTCTTACCCGAGGCACAATGCTCCATTTGTAAGGGTTATTATTTCATCTTCATATGACATTCAATGAATCATGGACGTTTTTCGCATACAAACTTTTGTGCTCATTGTTTTTCTTTTACATTTTCTTTTCTTTTAAAAGATGGCTATACCCTTACACACACCCACACTCACAAATGCAGGTACCTCTCCATTATGGATCCCATGGGTAACGATACTGCTATGGCCTTTTGTGACTTTGAGGATCTAATATACCAAGCCGAAGACGAAGGTGAGGAAGATTGTGAAGTACCAGGGGAACTTTCCAGACTACTACAACAAGAGGAAAGAACCATTCAGCCTCACGAGGAACCTGTGGATACAATCAACCTGGGTACTGAGGATGATAAAAAAGAGGTCAAGGTGGGTGCCAATCTGGAACCCAGTGTCAAGGAGAGTCTGATTCAGTTGTTGCATGACTATGTTGAGATTTTTGCCTGGTCATATGAGGACATGCCAGGACTTGATACAGACATCGTGGTACATCGTTTGCCTACAAGAGAAGATTACCCCCCAGGAAAACAAAAGGTTCGCTGCATGAGACCTGATACGCAGAAAAGATTAAAGCGGACGTCATGAAGCAATTCAATGCTGGATTCTTGGATATCACTTCCTACCCTCAATGGGTTGCCAACATTGTTCCCGTACCTAAAAAAGACGGAAAAGTACGAATGTGTGTGGATTACAGATATTTGAATAGGGCGAGCCCTAAAGATGATTTTCCACTCCCTCACATTGATATCCTGGTTGACAACACGACACAACACAAAGTGTTTTCCTTCATGGATGGATTCTCAGGTTATAACTGTAACACCCCTTCTAAATAACCCGCGAATATATTAATTAAATCAGAGTAACATGGAAAACAGGGATGTCACAATTCGTGATAAATATAAAAACCTCAAATCTACAGTATCATGCTTTACTGAAGGAATTATTAAGATAAATATTCAAATCAACATCATGTTCTACACAGCGGAAATGTCTCAAAACCGGAATAACTTCACTTCATAAGTATTCCCAACATAAATTAAACAATAGAGTATAAAATAAAACTCATCATTCAAACGTTTCCCCCAGTGTTACAACCTATCAGAGCACGACACTGACACGCGGACTAAAAGTAACGTAGCTCTAGAGCCATCCTCACCAACTCCTGAGCTGCTAACTTTAATCTGAAATCATTAAAGTAAGGGTGAGATTTCTCATAATTAACATGCATTATAAGCTTCTCAATCAACAGTATATCACAAGCATATTATTTCACCCATTTTAGCATAACTCAGATTCAACATACAGTTTCAATCATACAAGTCATTATGCATAAATCAATAGTCAACCAAAGAATTGTAACACTGGAAGACATCCTAACATGTTACAATCCCATGCAAACACAAATGCAGACACAATGCATGTGGTACCAATCACGTGACCAAGTCACCCAACACTGATCCATCATCAACCGGATACATCAACCATCGATTCGTCCATAAACACCGGACACGAATCCAACTGATCCATCATCAACCGGATACAGCAATCCATCGATTCGTCCATAAACACCGGACACGAATCCATCCTAACCACCCATCATCACCCGGGCATCGGTTAACGGCAATACAAGTCAAATTCCACACAATGGGAATTAACTTCACCAAAACAATGCATATGCATGCACATCACCAGCATGCATCATCAAATCAATCTATGAAATACATCAATTTATCATAACTGAACCAAAACCAAAAGAAACATGATATCATTATTTATCATACACTCATCAAACATCATAAACATGCACTTCATCCACAAGGACCTGATACAATCAATTATCATGGATACACCGTTGCATATACACCAAATATGCACATAATAACAAACCGCATAATCGGAAAGTCAACATCAAATCAACGGAATATGATCACAACATAATTCCAAATAATGCCAAAACCAATATATCACATGATCACATCTCAATCATAATGGATAGCAGGCACAACACATAAGTATCAGTTCTCATTCACCAAATCAGAACAATTTACAAGCAATTCTACATCATTCTCAAAATACCAAAGTTTACAAAAATCAGGAATTCGACTCTTTTTAAAATAATTTTCATAAAATAATATTTTTCTTATTTTATAAGATAGTATTTTTAATTTAAGAAATACTGCCGAAAACGGCACTCAAATCGGACTTACGGTTTGAAAGTTACGAATTTTTAAAGTTTAATATTTTTCAAAAAGTTACGTTTCTGGAAAATGTACTGGAACCCGGTTCCTACCTATACAGGAACCGGTTCCTACGTGCAATTTTGCTAGTTTTTGTACGTTTACACAGTGGAACCCGGTTCCTCCCCACTGGGAACCGGTTCCCATGACCTGCAGAGTCAAAATCTGTTATTTTGACAGCATTATTCATTCCAATCCCATCCAATTCATACCCATACGAATTATAACATTTGGAACACCAAAATGCAACCAATACACATCAATACAACATCATAAATCATGTTTCCATCACTCCTATGAATTATTCATCACATTAATGGTTCCAATTCCTATATTCTGACACAATTAGGGATAATCCCACAAACCTAAAATTCCAAAAATCGAGATTCCTAACATGCTTAATCAATTCTATTGATCTCAAAATCTATAAGGCATATTAAATAATTGAAATCACCCCTTACCTCGCGATGATCCTTCGAATTCACGGCGTTTGGCTTTTTCCTCTCTTCTCTTCTCTTCTCCAATTTCACGTACAATGAGTTTTCCAAATAACCTCTTTTTCTTTTCCTTTTTATCCTTCTTTTATATTCCTATTATTATTTTCCAAATAATAGAAATAAATTAGTTATTATTTAGTAGAGCTTTTTACTTCACACACCTCTAATTCAACTTTACACCCCCCGGTCTTCCTTTTTAATTCCATAATTAATTCCTCCATTTAATCCAAAATATTATTAATTAAGCCTTTAATTAATTTAATAATTAAATTCCTAATTATTTAACACTTGAATAAATTTGGGGTGTCACAACTCTCCCCAACTAAAAGAGTTTTCGTCCTCGAAAACATACCTTAGACGAACAGTTCGGGATACGAGTCCTTCATCTGGCTCTCCAGCTCCCAAGTGACATTTCCATCTGCTGGTCCTCCCCAAGCCACTCTTACCAACGTGATCTCCTTGCCTCGCAACTGTTTCAACTTCCGATCCTCAATTCTCGCAGGTACCGCTTCCACAGTCAAATTCTCTCGTACCTGTATATCGTCTACCCGAATCTCATGAGACGGATCAGCAATGTACTTCCTTAGCTGAGATACATGAAAAACATCATGCAAATTTGCAAGTGACGGCGGCAAGCAATCTGATAAGCAACTTTCCCAACTCTCTTGGCAATCTGAAACGAACCAATAAAACGTGGAGTCAACTTCTTTGACTTCAAAGCTCGACCAATACCAGCCATCGGAGTAACTCGCATAAAAACATGTTCTCCTTCGCTGAACTCAAGATCTTTCCTCCTCTTATCGTGATAACTTTTATGACGACTCTGAGAAGTCCTCATCTTCTCCTGAATCATATTAATCTTTTTTGAAGTCTGTTGGACAATTTCCGGTCCAATCACAGCACTCTCTCCAGATTCATACCAACACAACAGTGTCCGACACCTCCTACCATACAATGCCTCAAATGGAGCCATACCAATGCTCGAATGAAAACTATTGTTGTAGGTAAAATCAATCAATGGTAGATAACTATCCCAAGCTCCACCTTTCTCCAACACACAAGATCTTAACAAATCTTCCAACGACTGAATCTTTCTCTCCGTCTGACCATCTTCCTGTGGATGATAAGCGGAACTTAAACGCAACTTAGTACCCAAAGCTTCTTGCAATCCCGTCCAGAATTTATATGTAAACCTCGGATCTCGATCTGACACAATACTAGAAGGAATACCGTGCAAACTCATAATCTTCTCAACATACAATTCTGCCAACCTTTCCATCGGATAATCCATTCTTATCGGAATAAAGTGTGCAGATTTTGTCAACCGATCAACAATAACCCAAATAGAATCACAATTCTTCGCTGTCCTAGGCAAACCAGATACAAAATCCATAGAGATTCCATCCCATTTCCATTCCGGAACAAACAACGGTTCCATCAATCCTGACGGTTTCTGATGCTCAATCTTCGACTTCTGACAAACCAAACAAGCATACACAAACTCAGCAATTTCCTTTTTCATTCCCAGCCACCAAAACAACTTCTTCAAATCATGGTACATTTTAGTAGCACCAGGATGAATACTCAATCCACTACGATGTCCTTCTTCCAAAATACTCTTCCTAATTTCTGCAACATCCGGAACACACACCCCATTACCAAATCTCATAACACCATTCTCATCAATTCGGAACTCGCCTCCTTGACTTTGATTGATCAATGTCAATTTATCAACTAACCCAACATCGGACTTCTGTCCATTCCGAATTTCTTCCAGAATACCACTAGTCAGTTTCAACATACCCAATTTCACACTATTCGGAGTAGTTTCACATACCAAACTTAAATCTCTGAACTGCTCAACCAAATCTAACTCACGGACCATTAACATCGACATATGCAAGGACTTCCTACTCAAGGCATCCGCAACAACGTTTGCCTTACCAGGATGGTAATTCAAACCGAAATCATAATCCTTTAGAAATTCTAACCATCTCCTCTGCCTCATATTCAACTCTTTCTGATCAAAGAGATACCTCAGACTTTTGTGATCACTGAACACCTTAAACCGAGAACCATATAAATAATGCCTCCACAACTTCAAAACAAACACAACAGCTGCCAACTCCAAATCATGAGTCGGATAATTCCTTTCATGTACTTTCAATTGTCTCGAAGCATAAGCCACCACCTGCTTATCTTGCATCAACACACCACCTAATCCCATTAATGATGCGTCACAATACACAACAAAAGACTTAGTCGGATTTGGCAAAATCAAGATCGGAGCACTTGTCAACCTCCTCTTCAGTTCTTGAAATCCTTTCTCACATTCAACATCCCAAACAAACATCTGACCCTTCCTGGTCAACTTAGTCAACGGTAACGCTAATTTGGAAAATCCTTCTATAAACTTCCTGTAATAACCTGCAAGACCCAGAAAACTACGGATCTCAGAAGCATTCTTCGGCGCTTCCCACTTAGATACTGCTTCAACCTTCGTAGGATCCACAACAATTCCATTCTTGGAAATTACATGGCCAAGAAAACTTACTTCACTTAACCAGAATTCACACTTGGACAACTTCGCATAAAGCTTCTTCTCTTTCAACAATTCCACCACAACTCTGAGATGTTCTGCATGCTCTTCATCGTCTTCGAATAAATTACAAAATCATCAATGAACACCACCACAAACTTATCAAGATACGGATGAAATATCCTGTTCATATACTCCATGAAAACACCAGGTGCATTAGTAACTCCAAACGGCATAACAGAATACTCGTAATGTCCATACCTCGTTCTAAATGCAGTTTTCTGAATATCTTCCGACTTCACATGAATCTGATGATATCCAGATCTCAGATCAATCTTACTAAATACACAAGCTCCAACTAGTTGATCTGTCAAATCATCGATCCTAGGCAAAGGATACCGATTCTTGATTGTAACTTTATTCAGCTGTCTGTAATCAACACATAATCTCATTGAACCTTCTTTCTTCTTAACCAAGAACACCGGAGCACCCCACGGTGAAGCACTCGGACGAATAAACTTCTTCTCAAACAAATCCTCAAGTTGACTCTTCAACTTTCTCAATCTAGAAGCAGACCTCTTATAGGCATCCTCGAATTCGAACTAGTTCTAGTAACAAAACCCATTAAGACTTCACCTTGCACTCTCACACCGTTCCACTTACTTCATCACGGAACACTTCATAAAAAAAATTACATCCAATAGGTCACATGCCTTTATCTTGCTCTCGCCGAGATCTAAATCTCTCGTTACGCAAACCATAACGCTTCTCTTCTTGCCGACTCAACTAATTTCACACACTGTAAAGCTGGCACAATAAGTACATCCCATCCAACGCGATCCCGACTACTATCAACAAGAGATTAAGGGTGATCAGTTCCTCAATTTGTCAATAGATAGTCAACAATCATGAGGTGGCATCAACCATCGTTACCAAACCACAACAGCATCTTCAATCTTACCCTTCAAGCTACTTAAACATAACCATGCTTGAAGCATCAACTGCTCGACAATATTTACATCTTACAATCGGCGGTATACTGAACCCACCTCTTGCACAAAACTTCAGAGAAGAAACTTCTCCCCCACTTATTTCACACGTACCTCTGCAGACAACGAAAAGGAAACAATCAAGTACCGACAGTGTTTCACACACATGTCGCATACCAAAAGGGAGTAAACACATAAACAACCTGGCCGATAGACCGACCTGCTCTGATACCACTATTGTAACACCCCTTCTAAATAACCCGCGAATATATTAATTAAATCAGAGTAACATGGAAAACAGGGATGTCACAATTCGTGATAAATATAAAAACCTCAAATCTACAGTATCATGCTTTACTGAAGGAATTATTAAGATAAATATTCAAATCAACATCATGTTCTACACAGCGGAAATGTCTCAAAACCGGAATAACTTCACTTCATAAGTATTCCCAACATAAATTAAACAATAGAGTATAAAATAAAACTCATCATTCAAACGTTTCCCCCAGTGTTACAACCTATCAGAGCACGACACTGACACGCGGACTAAAAGTAACGTAGCTCTAGAGCCATCCTCACCAACTCCTGAGCTGCTAACTTTAATCTGAAATCATTAAAGTAAGGGTGAGATTTCTCATAATTAACATGCATTATAAGCTTCTCAATCAACAGTATATCACAAGCATATTATTTCACCCATTTTAGCATAACTCAGATTCAACACACAGTTTCAATCATACAAGTCATTATGCACAAATCAATAGTCAACCAAAGAATTGTAACACTGGAAGACATCCTAACATGTTACAATCCCATGCAAACACAAATTCAGACACAATGCATGTGGTACCAATCACGTGACCAAGTCACCCAACACTGATCCATCATCAACCGGATACAGCAACCATCGATTCGTCCATAAACACCGGACACGAATCCAACTGATCCATCATCAAACGGATACAGTAATCCATCGATTCATCCATAAACACCGGACACGAATCCAACCTAACCACCCATCATCACCCGGGCATCGGTTAACGGCAATACAAGTAAAATTCCACACAATGGGAATTAACTTCACCAAAACAATGCATATGCATGCACATCACCAGCATGCAACATCAAATCAGTCTATGAAATACATCAATTTATCATAACTGAACCAAAACCAAAATAAACATGATATCATTATTTATCATACACTCATCAAACAGCATAAACATGCACTTCATCCACAAGGACCTGATACAATCAATTATCATGGATACACCATTGCATATACACCAAATATGCACATAATAACAAACCGCATAATCGGAAAGTCAACATCAAATCAACGGAATATGATCACAACATAATTCCAAATAATGGCAAAACCAATATATCACATGATCACATCTCAATCATAATGGATAGCAGGAACAACACATAAGTATCAGTTCTCATTCACCAAATCAGAACAATTTACAAGCAATTCTACATCATTCTCAAAATACCAAAGTTTACAAAAATCGGGAATTCGACTCTTTTTAAAATAATTTTCATAAAATAATATTTTTCTTATTTTATAAGATAGTATTTTTAATTTAAGAAATACTGCCGAAAACGGCACTCAAATCGGACTTACGGTTTGAAAGTTACGGATTTTTAAAGTTTAATATTTTTCAAAAAGTTACGTTTCTGGAAAATGTACTGGAACCCAGTTCCTACCTATACAGGAACCGGTTCCTACGTGCAATTTTGCTAGTTTTTGTACGTTTACATAGTGGAACCCGGTTCCTCCCCACTGGGAACCGGTTCCCACGACCTGCAGAGTCAAAATCTGCTATTTTGACAGCATTATTCATTCCAATCCCATCCAATTCATATCCATACGAATTATAACATTTGGAACACCAAAATGCAACCAATACACATCAATACAACATCATAAATCATGTTTCCATCACTCCTATTAATTATTCATCACATTAATGGTTTCAATTCCTATATTCTGACACAATTAGGGATAATCCCACAAACCTAGAATTCCAAAAATCGAGATTCCTAACATGCTTAATCAATTCTATTGATCTCAAAATCTATAAGGCATATTAAATAATTGAAATCACCCCTTACCTCGCGATGATCCTTCGAATTCATGGCGTTTAGCTTTTTCCTCTCTTCTCTTCTCTTCTCCAATTTCACGTACAATGAGTTTTCCAAATAACCTCTTTTTCTTTTCCTTTTTATCCTTCTTTTATATTCCTATTATTATTTTCCAAATAATAGAAATAAACTAGTTATTATTTAGTAGAGCTTTTTACTTCACACACCTCTAATTCAACTTTACACCCCCCGGTCTTCCTTTTTAATTCCATAATTAATTCATCCATTTAATCCAAAATATTATTAATTAAGCCTTTAATTAATTTAATAATTAAATTCCTAATTATTTAACACTTGAATAAATTTGGGGTGTCACAATAACCAAATCAAAATGGCACCTGAAGACATGGAGAAACACAATATTTGTCACACAGTGGGGCATATTCTGCTACAAGGTAATGCCATTCGGATTGAAGAATGATGGGGCAACCTATCAACGCGCCATGGTAGCTTTATTTCACGACATGATACATCATGAAATAGAGGTCTACGTAGACGATATGATAGCCAGATCGCAAACGGAAGAAGAGCACCTTGATCACTTACAAAAGTTATTTGAGAGACTGAAGAAGTACAAGCTGAGGTTGAATCCGAACAAGTGCACATTTGGAGTACGGTCCGGTAAACTCCTAGGCTTTATCGTTAGTAACAAAGGTATTGAGGTCGATCCTGCCAAATTTAAATCAATACAAGAGATGCCTGCTCCTCGTACTGAGAAGGAAGTCAGAGGATTCTTGGGATGCTTGAACTATATTGCCATATTCATTTCTCATCTAACAGCTACTTGTGAGCCAATCTTCAAATTACTGAAGAAAGATCAAGTGGTCAAATGGAATGACAAATGCCAAGTTGCTTTTGACAAAATCAAAGAATACTTACAAGAACCTCCTGTGCTGATGCCACCAGTCGAGGGAAGACCGTTGATCATGTATCTGACTGTTTTAGAAAACTCAATGGGGTGTGTATTGGGGAAGCATGACGAGTCTGGCCGAAAAGAGAATGCTATTTATTACCTGAGCAAAAAGTTTACCGACTGTGAAACCAAATATTCACTGCTCGAGAAAACTTGCTGCGCTCTGGGATGGGATGCTCGCTGGCTAAGATAGTATATGTTGACTCATACTACCTTATTGATATCTAAGATGGATCCGATAAAATACATCTTCGAAAAGCCTGCTCTTTCTGGGAGAATAGCTAGATGGCAGATGATCCTGATAGAATACGACATACAGTATACTACCCAGAAAGCTATAAAGGGCAGTGTGCTAGCTGATCATCTTGCTCATTAAGCTGTAGAAGACTATCAGTCCATGAAGTTTGAATTCCCGGATGAAGACATCATGACATTAGACAACTGTGAAGAAATTAGGCCATATGACGGACCTGAACAAGGATCTGACGGACCCTGTTCTTTGATGGAGCATCCAATGCACTTGGTAATGGCATCAGCACTGTACTCATATCTTTAGAAGGGTGTCATACTCCCTTTACCGCCAGACTTTTCTTCAACTGTACAAACAACATGGCGGAATACGAAGCATGCATCTTCGGTCTCAGGGCTGCCATAGACTTGGGAATCAAATCTTTAGATGTGTTTGGAGATTCAGCTTTGGTCATCAGTCAGATCAAAGGGGAATAGGACACTAAGCCCCCAAATCTTATCCCTTATAAAGAACATGTTTTGACATTGCTACCACATTTTGAGAATATTACCTTCGAGCATTTCCCGCGAGAAGAAAATCAGATAGCAGACACTCTAGCCACAATGTCATATATGTTTAAACTTAATTGGGATAACGAGGCTCCCCAGATCACCATCGAACGAATGAATGAATCAGCACACTGTCACGAGATTAATACTGAAGAGGTAGTGGACCAACCTTGGTTTCATGAAATCAAGAGGTATCTCGAGGCTCAAGAATATCCAGAAGGAGCTTCAATCAATGATAAAAAGTTCCTAAGGAGATTCTCTGCTAAATTCTTCCTTAGTAATGGCATTCTGTACAAACGCAATCATGACTCCATTTTGCTTCGGTGTGTGGATAAAGTTGAAGCTGAAAAGATCATGGCTGATTTACATGAAGGTACTTTTGGCACCCACTCCAGTGGGCATACGATGGCAAAGAAAATCCTACAGGAAGGCTATTATTGGTCTACCATGGAAGTATATTGCTATCAACATTCTCGAACCTGTCATAAGTGTCAAATTTATACTGACAAGGTGCACGTACCTCTGATTCCTCTGAATGTCTTGACGGCTCCTTAGCCCTTTGCTATGTGGGGAATTGATATGATTAGAGAGATCAAGCCTACAGCCTCCAATGGACACCGCTTCATCCTAGTGGCCATTGACTATTTTACAAAGTGGGTTGAAGCAGCTTCCTTCGCCTCCGTTACCAAGAATGTTGTTGCCCTCTTCATCAAGAAAAGCCTTATTTGCCAGTACGGTATCCCAGAAAGGATCATCACTGACAATGGTACAAATCTCAATAACACTATGATCACCGTGTTATGCGAGCAATTCAAGATCCAACATCATAATTCTTCTCCCTATCGGCCCAAGATAAATGGTGTTGTCGAAGCTGCGAATAAAAACATTAAGAAGATCATACAGAAACTGACAGACACATACAAGGACTGGCATGAGATGTTACCATTCGCTCTCCACGGGTATCGTACCACAGCTCGCACATCAACCGGGGCAACACCTTATTCTCTGGTTTACGGTATGGAGGTTGTCCTACCTATTGAGGTTCATATCCCATCTCTGAGAATTATGAAGGATGCAGGGTTGAATGAAGATGATTGGATCCAGACTCGACTTGATTAACTGAACTTAATTGATGAAAAGAGACTTACTGCTGTCTTCCATGGTCAAATGTACCAAAAACGGATGATCAAGGCTTTCAACAAGAAAGTCAGGTGCCAAGTATATCAAGTTGGGGATCTAGTGATCAAACGTATCATCTTGCCATAAAGTGATCCCAGGGGAAAATGGACTCCTACCAATGAAGGACCATTTGTGATCAAAAACATATTCTCCGGTGGAGCAATGATCTTGACCACCATGGATGGTGATGACCTGCCACACCCTGCGAACGTGGACATAGTCAAAAGATACTATGCATAAGAGACCCGCTAGGTTGACACACCTAGGCAAAACAAGGGGCATCCCGGCGAACCAAAAGGTTCGCGCAAAAATTAAGGATAAAATAAAAAAAATCTGTACACCCGGCAAGTTGAAAACCTGAAAGGGCGACTTTGGCAAAAAAGGGTTTCCCGGTGGACTGAAAACCCGAAAGGGCGGTCCAGGAAAAAGTTAGGGAATTAAAGCGTATGACTATGTCCTGTCAGATCACTTGACAGACAACCTTTGACTTCCACTGACAAACTTAGAGTTTCTTATCAATTCAATCATCTTCAAACGAAGCAACAAATAGACAGGATGCTCAGAGATACGAAGGCTATAGCAGAATGGGAACCCCATGGGATTATTACACGTAGCTATCTTTCGTTGTATAAATTTTTCTTGTTTTACGACAGCATTCTCTTACTATAATGTTTGCCCCCTTTGTATAAAATATTTATTCAAAGTCAATACAAAGATGTCCCTTTGAAAGTGCAAAAAACTATTTGTCTTTTTCTTTACGCTTGTGCTTTGTTTACAAAAACGTCCAATGGTTCATTATTGAACATATGCATTTGAACATGATCACTGTTTACAAATAAACAAAATGAGGAAGAGAATTACTGATAGGTTGAAAGAATGGGAAAACGTCTCTAGGCTGTTCCATAAATGATCCCCTACAGTACGTCATTTAAATCCCCAGTGGAACAAAATTTCAAATTATTAATCCCCAGTAGAAGTCGTCAAATTTCTCAAGATTCCCCAAGCAGATATTACAAGCAGTACATGGCATTGCCCTCACAACATAATTTACTTCTCTCAACAAAGGTTCATCAGTACTTCAACTTCAAGACATAAAAATTCAACATATCCTCAGCAGCATTCAGGGATTTATTTTCCTCAATCAAACAGCAATACAACAAATCAGCTCACATACACATACATTGCATCCATATATCATAAACATTGATAAAGCAAATACATTGCATCATACATTTCATGCAACATAACTTTGTGTTTTAGCTAACATTTTACCCTTTTCAGGATAAGATTAACAGTTACCATTGACAATATGCAATCAGATACAGTACAGATACGCTCCAGACACAGATGCCATTCTGATACTCATTCAGATTCAACTATCAGATACAGTTCGGATACGCTCCAGACACAGTGCCATTCTGATACTCATTCAGATTCATCTTTCAGATACAGTTTGGATACGCTCCAGACACGGATGCCATTCTGATACTCATTCAGATTCAACTTTCAGATATAGTTCAGATACGCTCCAGACACGGATGCCATTCTGATACTCATTCAGATACAACCTTTCAGATACAATTCAGATACGCTCCAAACACAAATGTCATTCTGATACTAATTCAGATTCAACTTGCTTGATACTGTTCAGATACGCTCCTGACACAGACGCTATTCTGATACTCATTCAGATGTAATTTTCAGATACAGTTCAGATACGCTCCAGACACGGATGCCATTCTGACACTCATTGAAATACAACCTTTCAGATACGGTTTAGATACGCTCCAAACACGGACACCATTCTAATACTTGTTCCTTCAGCTTACAACTTACAATTCAACAAACATTCTTGGATGGCATCTATAGGCCCATCTCCAAAAAGATTTTATCACCTCTCCAAATGGCATCTTTAAGCCCATTCCCTCAACCACACGTCGTCGAGTACAAATTTCTGGGCACTCTAGTGTCCAATCATCTTTCACCCTCGAGTCACGAATGGCAAAACTCGCCAATCTAACTCTTCAGGTTTAAGAAGATTGAACATGGGCAACTGTTGTACCCCAAAATGTTCCCTTTCATGTATCAAGATTTTTCTCATAAGATCTCTTTGACTCAAGACTGGATTAGGGTTTGACCAGCTCAAGACTTCTCATCATGCCCTGATGACCCAAAATTAGGGTTTGGGTTTGCACAGGGATTTTTGGACTATCAGTGTTTCATATGGCTTTCAAGTATCATTATGGACCCCTAAGATTACTCATGTCAAGTTTCAAGCCTTGAATCACATTTTTGATCAGTCAATTGGACAGTTGACCTAAAAATCAGTTGTATTGGGGAAAAAGTCAACTATGGCCAATTTACAGTCAAACTCCATAATTTTTTATCCACATCAACATTTTGGACTCATATGTATCATTTGATCAAGTTTGGACCATAATTCCTTAATAAATTTGATCAAATCATCAAAAGGGTAAAATAGTCAAAATTAGGGTTTTGATTGAGAAAAGGCAATTTCTGATTTTTAACCTAGCAAATGACCATTTGGTTTGAAGCATTATTTCAAGGGTTCAATTGTGTCATCTTGACCTAGTGACATGTTTCAAAACATTGCAAATTCATTGGATTGACAGATGAAATTTGCAGTCAACTAATCAAAAGTCAACTGTATACTGAAAAGTCAAACTTTGACCTTTTGGTCAAAATCAAGTGCCAAGGATCACAATTCATCAAAACATGTCGAAATGTGAAACTTGTTCATCAAGAAATCAAAGATTGAAGATTTTGTTTTGAAATTTGAAATTTTCTTAACTTAGAAATTTTTCTAAGTATAGAAAATTTCTTATTTTTTTCTCAATTTTAAGCCAAATTTCCACCATGATACAAGATGATTCAAAGAAAGTTCCCAACAGGAAAGTTGTATATCTCCATAAAATCTACAACTTTGCTTAACACATTTTTTCCTAAAGATGCTTAGATCTCAAGATATAATTTTGTGAATACATGCCCATGAACTAAAATAACTTAGTGAAATTTTGCCCTAATTTAGGCAGGTTTTTGACCTAACTTCATGGCAACTTTTCACATAGTTCAAAGAGGAATCTTGAAAAGCATTTCAAAGATGAGTTATAGAGAACATTTCAAGCTTTCGAAAATGTCCAAGAACTCCTTGAGATCATTTTTGAGTAGGGATAATTGAAGAGATGAAGTTGGAAATTTCTCACTTTGATTTCAAGCCATTTCATGAAGAACAAAATTCAAATCCTCAAGCATGTTGTACAATCTTCACTTTTCAGGCCTCAAACTCATTTGTCACTCCACCATTAATGAATTGCACAAGGTTTCATGCCCTAAATCCAAGCATTCAATGCCTTGTACATGAACAATTCCATTTTTGGCACAAAGGTGCCATTTCCATTTTGATAAAGCATAACTTTTGCAACTTTTCACTCCTAGAGGCTTGTATTTGTTTTTTCTGCACACACAAGTCCTATAAACTAAAAGCAAAGTGTCTAAGACTTATACCAACTCAACCCAGGCCTGTACAAGCATGTAGAGAGTTGTCTCCTCACCTTTCTTAAAAGGCAAGCAATAGAGCAAAAAGCCTATAACTCAGAAATCTGTTGTGAAATGGATTTGAAACCTTCTCTATACTTATACATAAACACATTACAACCTAAGACACAATTGTTAAAGGCCAGAAACTCTCCCAAACTCTCTATCACCAAAAACCTGCCATAACTTGCAGTTTTGCATCAAGCATAGCAATCCAAAAATCTACTTGTGCGTTTCAAGTTCTAATCACCTAAACACTTAACCTACATCATATCTAAGTGTTCCAGACCATCATTCCTTCATTGTAACTCCTCCTTCTCCATCTACCATTTTTGCATTTCAAGCTTGCAGGTTGACTTGGATAGAGATATTCAGGCACTTTCAAAGCAAGGTAAGGATTGGAACACACTCAGGGAGGTTCAGGAAAGCTAAAGGAACCTTCAGGCCTTCTCAAAACTCACTCAAACTCCATTCACGATCTCAGCTGAAAGAGGTAAGAACTCTAACTTCTATCTCTTCATATAGGCATCCTTAGGTCTCGATTTGTGAAAGTAAAATGTAGATATTATTGTGCTAAAGCCAACCATGTGCATAGATTTCATTTATATTCATTGTGTATAGAGAATTTTAGATTTCAAATTTCTGTAAAAATTAGGTTTGAAATTAGGGCCAATGAAATTAATTTTGATCTTTGATTGTTAGCTTACATAAGTTACATGGTTGAAATCGTGGGAAAGAGTACTACAATTTTCATGTTTGAAGTTTCCATTTTCATGGAGAAATGAGAGAGATATGATTGGTCTGGCTAGCTTGAGGAAGATGATGAAGTACAGGGCAAGGAGGCGTTATGTGTTATGTGTTTCTTGTTTCATTTAAACTAACAGATGTACAGCCACCCCAGTGGCAAGGCAGCGCGCTGAAAATGCATAGGTCATGGGTTTGAACCTTGGCGCTACCTTTTGCACTTTTCTTATTTTTCAGCTTCATTTTTTGACATTTTTTTGCAGCGCGGGCTCAGCAACTGGGCCTCATTTTTTTTTCTAACACAATACCTCCTGATTTGCTCAGGACACCCCTGGCCCAATCATTTTATTATTTATTTTTATTTTCATTTTCAGTTTATTAAATATATTTTCTTTAACATAAAAAATCATAAAAAATACAAAACATGATAAATATTGCATTTTGTTTATTTTTATTTTATTTGCACATAAAAAATATTTTTATTAAATTATATATTAACTATTTTTCTTAAATAAACTTGTAAAATAAAATAGACTTAGATTAATTTTTATTTCCTTTCTTTCATACTTGTAAATATTTATTTTGACATATAAAAAGACTAAATATTTTCATAAATATTATTTATTATTTTAAGACAAAAGTACACAATAATAATACTTAAAGAACTTTATTTTCTTTTAACAAATTAGAAATTAGGGTTAACCAATTTCTAAAAAATAATTTCCTTTTCTTAAATTATTAGGTTTATTTCAAAACTCTTTTTCATACAAAAAACAAAACAAAAATCTTTTTCTTGCATATACATACCATTGTATATTTAATTTATATTGTATATTATTTATTCAAATATTTGTAAAAATTCGATTTGGTTGTAATAGCTTAATTAGATTTACATTATTGCAAATCCCCATTTATAATTTGTATACCCCCCTCCCATAAAATGTTGTAATAGTGTAGTAATCTTTAAATTATGCAATTTATCGCTTTTACATAACATGCTAGTAATTAGGGTTTGTATGACAAGATAAAAACAATCAATTAGAAAACCCTAATCCAAGACAAAATCAAGCATGAAAATAACGCACTTGCATACAAGCACCCTTAGGGTTACTCCATTTGGTTGCCTTACATAAAAAATGGCCATATTATGCATGCGAAGCATCTTGGCAAAACAAATAAATATAAGATCATAGTCCCTCGATGACGCTATTCAAAGTTGCCTTACAAAATGATCTTAGTCCCTCAAAAATGCTAAGATACTTTGCAATATTGCTAATCATGGTTATACGATGACCCGCACCCGTCCCGTTTAGATCCAAAGATAGGGTTGCTTATCAAACCAATGGTAAGACAAAAATGTCAAAGGAAAAGAAAATGAACAAGAAAGACATTTTAGTAGGTAGAATACTTCTAGTTACTTGCTCCTTTTCAAAACAACTATCTTTGCTATTTTCAAAAACAAACACTCACATTTCCAAAACATCTTACAAACAATGAAAGCATTTTCAAAAAGACAAACATCTTTGTATACATTCTTACGAACGAGAATCATTACAAAGGTTGCATAAACAATGGCCTCTTTTACAAAATACTTTCAAAACCACACAAAGCACAATTTCAAAACAAAAGCAAGTGATCTAGAAAGATATAAGAGCCCATGGAAAACCATGGATGAAAAGGGTACTAATACCTTCCCTTTTCATAATCTACCCCCTGAACTCAAGAAACAATCTCAAAGGTCTTTCCTATGCTTTCTCACCTTTCCTTTTGGATAAAATAAAAGTCGGTGGCGACTCTTGCTAACTGCAACATTTGCGATCAAACGCAAAACCCTCAAGTCATTTCTCCCACCGTATCACAAATATGCATTGTGATACGTGAGTGTGTGTAAGAGAATAGCTGATTTGATAAAGTGAAAAACATAAAGGAAAATAGAGAGCGCATAATTTGTATGCAAGAAGCGTCCAATGCTTTATTAATGATTATGAAATGACAAATAATAGCCCTCACAAGCAAAGCCAAGGTGCCTCGGGCAAGGCATCAGCCCGTAAAGTTTCACATTGTTTATTACAAATCTTAAAACAAATAAGTCAATTACTGCGGAATAAAGGAAACAGGTATGAAGTCCCTAGCCGTCCAGTTACTCGATCCACCGTTGGTAGTCAGGTAGATCCAGCTGTTAATGTTTGAGTCCTCTTCACTGTCTTCAATGGCCTTAATCCCACGATTGCTGATGCGTAGGGGAGGTCCTTCAGCCCGAGCGCGTCTAACATCCCTTTGAGCCCCTGTAGTAAAGCCCAAACCAAATTTATCAGTTTTATGAGTGAAATCCGGGAGCTGGCCCCAATTGGCACACCCACCTTCTTCAACCACGGTCCTGGCGTCCTTGAGAGAAGACATCTTCAAAGGAGGCTTGTTGTTGGTAGTTTCTGTCGAAGCCAAGATCTAAGGGACCTCTTCAAAATTCTGACAAGGGGTTTCGATGAATTCCCCGTCTATCTCTACGTAGCGGAAGGAGTTAAGGTGACTCACCATATATTCTTCTTCACCCCGCACTGTGACAATTTTTCCTTTCAATGGGTACTTCAGCATTTGGTAGAGTGTGGAGGTGACTGCCCCAACAAACAAGAATACGACGGCCTGATATCCATCACATAGAAAGTGGACCCAAAGGTCTGAGAACCCACTTTGACAGGGATGTCCACTTCCCCGTGCACCGTTCTCTTCGATCCGTCAAAAGCCCTTACCACAATGTTACTAGGCTTTAGAGTTAGACCCTCACAATCCAAACGGTCCAACGCCTTCTTCGGCGGAACATTCAGTGACGTACCAGTATCTACCAGCACATGAGACATAGTGGTGCCCCTGCATTCAATCGAGCCATGCATAGAATCATTATGCTTCCTTCCTTTTGGTGTCAAATCTGCATCTGAAAAGGCTAGCCCATTATCAGCAGTTAGGCTGGCCACACAGTCTTTGAACTGATTAGCTGAAGTCTCTTGCGGCACATGCGCAGTCTTGAGAAATGCAATCAAAGCCTTCGCATGGGCTTCAGAACATAACAGTAGAGACAACATGGATATCTTCAATGGGGTTTGCCCCAGCTGCTCGACCACATTGTAGTCGCTCTTCTTAATGATTTTAAGTATCTCCTCCATTTCTTGCTTACAGGCTTCCACAACGATTTTCTTAGGCGCCTCCGTCCGGGAAGGCTCACCTACAACCTCTTTGTCGCGGGTATCAGATGATTCGTCGACTGGAGTAAGAACAAGAATAGTAGTTGATGTACTAGCAGGAACAACATATGTAATGACAATAGGCTTGTTAACAGTCTTAGGGGAAATCTCAGGAGAGAAGACCCTTCCACTTCGGGTGATTTTGCTGGTTCCGACAATGTTACCAATATCAGGATCAACTTCTTCATCTTTCAAATCTTGTTTGATGCCATGATAGTATACATTGGCACCATAATGCCACGGGACAACTTTATCCGAGACATACGGGACAAGACCAGGAACATTAATTATCAGTGGAGTGATTCTTGGAACGGATGTAATCCTAACAGGTCTTCTCGAGGAAACCTTGGAAGGATTGGCGGAAATGGTTATAATGGCAACGTCTTCAATTGGAACAACGGGAATCATAGTTTTCTCAAACAGAATCTCTTTGCTATCTATCAGGCGTTGAACACCTATCTTCAGCAAAGAGCAACCAGAAGGTAGAAGCGAACACATATGGCAACCTTCGCCATAACCCGGAAATAAACCGGCCAACAGAAAATTCTTCTTGACAGTCACGAGAGGAGTAGAAACTTCATCGACAGAGGTAACAAACAAATCAGTATCAATAGCATTAACTCCACGACCATGTTTAGGCATGGGAGCAGGTATGACATTTGGCTTCTCCGGAGCATCAAAATCTATCTCCTTGGCTTCAATCAAGTCTTGTATTTTATTTCTCAGAGCCCAGCAGTCATTTGTATCATGGCCAAGACTCTCAGAATGATAGGCACACCGGGCATTCAGATTATATCAAGGAGACGTAGTATTCGGATTCTTGGGAGCCTCTCTCAAGGTTGCCAGGTTAGATCTCAGCAGATGAGGTAGAACTTCAGCCAATGCCATATTGATGTGGGTAAACTGTCATTGTGGTCTTTCCGCCCTTTGTTGATTATTGCATTGTGGGGCAATTGCAGGTCTAGGTATCATCACGACACTTACTGTCTGACGATGTTCAGCCCTGTTTTGGCCCCTCGGGCTGTAGATGGCACTGGCTTCCTTCTTACCAGCAAAAGGCTTCTTTACTGAACTTGAAGAGGCATCCTTCTGTATTTTTCCGCTTCGAATTCCATCTTCTACTCTTTCCCCAGTTAGGATCAGCTCGGTGAAACCAGTTGATGAACTGCCGATCAAATGATTGAATAATGGACCAGATAGCGTCCCTAGAAACATATTAACCAACTCCCTATCAGACAACGGGGGTTGAACTCTCCCATCCAAGTCTCTCCATTTTTGGGCATAATCTTTAAAACCTTCACTTGCACCCATGGACATACTCTGGAGCTGAGTACGAGTGGGAGCAAGGTCCGCATTATATTGATACTACTTCTAGAAAGCAGCAGCCAGATCTTCCCAGTTTCGGACATTTGCTCTTTGTAGCTGGTAGAACTATTCAAGTTGAGTCCCCGACAGACTATCTTGAAAGAAGTGAACCCACAGGTTTTTATCAGCTGTGTGGGGCTGGATCTTCCTGACATAAGAACAAAGATGGAGTTTTGGGCAGGACACCCCATCATACTTAGAAAAACTTGGAGATTTGAACTTCTGCGGGATGACTACTCCCGACACCAATCCCAATTCTTTGAAATTCAGTCCAGGTATCCTCTGAACTTCCATGGCACTCAGACGGTCTTTTAGATGTTTGTATCTATCCTCAGCAGGAGGATACTGTTCATCATTATAATCAGTATCATTGTTAGAGACTGCAGGACTAGGGTCCTTCTCTCCTTCTTGGTTCTCCCCTTCCTTGGATGAAGAGGTCAGATCAGTTTGTCGCTTTAACCACTCTCCAAACCTTCTTCCCATATTCAGAATACCGACAGCCTTCTTCTTCTTCTTCTTCTCTTTCAGAATGAGGGCTTTCAGATCCTCCTGCCCTTTTGCCAGACTGATGAACATTTGTTGGAACTGGGTGTTCTATGCTTGAAGGTCCTTGATGATTTGTTCAGAAGACATTTCTACTGAAATAAACAACGAAGAAGATGAGAAACCTGTAATGGTACCTGTTTATGCAATGTCATGGATGATATGCGTATGCAATGATTTCAAGGATTCTTAAAGGCTCAGATTCATTTAACCAAAAGAAACACACGTTAATTGCATTGATAAGTTCGAGTTGTTACAAAGAATTCCCTTTAGGCTTACAAATAAACAAAACCAAACTGCAAGCAAAAAGAAACTAGGTCTCCCGGGAGCGCATCCTCTTTGGTGCGATGTAGGCATTTATGTTCCTTTCTTTGTGAAGTAGCCTAGTGAGCTCCAGGACTTTCTTCTCGCTGGAATAGAACTGAGCTTCAAACGTGTCCTGCTCTTCTTTGAGTTGAGCCCAAGATTTCTGTAATTCTTCATGATCAGTTGGCATGTCAGGGTGATGAACAAAAGAAGCAGTGTCTCCTTCAGCAATTGATTCCACAATTATTGGTAGGACAGCAGGGTAGAGCATCATCAGACTGTGGGCGCGAGCTCGTACCCATCGGAGTTAAGGCTCAAGAGGAATGGAATTCTTGTGCCTTAGCGTCTTGCTATCAATTTTATGTACCATGCCCCAAGCTTTTGTGAACCTTATACGATAGCCTTGAACGTCGTTCTCATAGTTGAAGGTGATTCCTTGGATAAGTGTATCATGAGGACCATCTCTTCTCGTGTAACCAAACTGACGCAGTGCCAAACAAGGGTTGTAAGTGATTCCTCCCCTAATGCCTAAGAGGGGAACATTAGGGAATTCACCATAGTGATTGATGATGGTAACATCTTCCGAGAACTGTGAACACCAATGAATGTTTAAATGCTTAAGGGACATCAGCCTGCGAGACCATTTCAAACCCTGCTCATTCTTCAAAACAGACCTGGGTAGGTGAGAAATAAACCACCTAGCTAATAGAGGAGTGCAACACATGAGGGTTCCCCTCCTCTTTAGAGTGCGAGCATGCAAAGAGTGTAGAATATCCCCGAGTAATGTAGGTACTGGATTATGAGACAGGAAAACCTTGATAGTTCTCACATCTACGAGTTAATCAGCATTAGGAAAAAGTACCGTCCCATAAACGAGAAGTTCCAGCACCTCTTCTAAAGCTTGTAAATCTAAGGTATCCCAAAAATGATAGGCCTTCTCAAATAGAAACTTAACCAGAATTCCTTGGACACTCCCCCTAGTCTCCCAATTTTCCACTATGTCAGACCGTTGTAAAGACAGAGCTCTAGCAATTTCTTCAGGCTTTGGATGTTCTTCCGTACCATTGAAAGGCAACTGGTCAATAATAGGTACCCCTAACAACTGAGAAAACTCCTCCATAGTAGGTACTAGCTGGTAATCCGGGAAGGTGAAACAATGGTGCACCGGATCGAAGAACTGAAACAACACTTTTAACAATTCTTCATCAGGTTTTGTAGTGACCAAATTGAGAAACTAAACATGCTTTCTAGTGAAATGAGAACCTTCAAGAACCCTTAATGTCAGATCCTTTAGTTAGAGAGACACTTTCACAAGGTTGATCCGTACAGTGTTCCTACGGGCAGATGCCATGTCCTACAAAACAGAACAAAAATGAGCCCTAGGGAATCCTTGAAATGGTTAGTCATGATATGCTATGCTTATGATATCATGATTAGGTTAGAAAATCACAGGTATAGCAAACAACAAACAAGTCACACCAAGTCCTTAGGTTTAAGGCTTGCATGAATTTTAAGGTCATACCCTCTTGAAGTTGGATTGGTTTAACCTGTCCTATAAATAGTAATCGGGTTCTAAAATGGATCTCAATATCACTAATCTTTCTCCCAGCTTCGTTCAATAGGCGATTGACTCGCAACCAAACAAATCTCAAGAGTCAGACCTCAATGAGTGTAGCATCGAGTATCTGTCGACCTTGGGCATACACCAAAGCCGACCATCTCGCTACATCCTACTGGCCAAGTTGTGCAATTAAAGGTTCTAAGGTCAGTTGGTGCTTCACGACACCACGCGGCGGCCTCGTACTTTCCCTGATTGACTCAAGGGTTACCGTTACCAACCAAAGTGCCACATCAACGTAGCTATTGCTTCAACCGTGCCAGTATATCCCAACATAATTCCCTCACATTTTATTGCTACTTACCTAAAAGGTGTTTCCTCGATCCAGGTGTAGGATCTATAGTAACCCCGAACAAACCCTCAAAAGTAAAGCAATCAAGACAATCAAGAGAAGCAATTTTTAATGACCTAGATCCTAAGGTGTACCCCACTTTATATTAAGTCCCTAGCAGAGTCGCCAGTTCTGTGATACGGTGGCAGAACCGACTGTTAATACTGGTTTGCGTTTTGCTTTTTCTTGTTTGCAAAATGTCGCAGTAAGCAAGAGTCGCCATCGACTTTTATTTTATCCAATCATGGAAAAGGAAAAAGAACAGAAAAAACCTTTTTTCGAGATATTTCTGAGTACGGGGGGTAGATTATAGAAAGGGAAGGTGTTAGCACCCTTCATATCCGTAGTTATCTACGGGCTCTTAGGTACTTGCTCATTTTTCAAAATTGCTTGTGTGTGATTGTTTTGAAAATGTTTTACTTCGTGATAACCCTTGTATCAATCCTCATGGATGTGACGAAGTTTGTTTTGAAAATTGTTTTTGAAAGGTTTTGTGTGAAAAGTTTTATTTTGAGCAAGTCCCTACTAGCATCTACCTACTCGAAAAAAGATTGTTTCTGTTCTATTTCCTTTAGACAGTGCTATCCCACTATTAAGGAGTAGGTAGCACCGTTGTTGGAATTTGTAAGGGACATTCGAAAGAGACAAGTACAATCACTAAAGCAATAGTTAGAAAACCTTAGTAGTAACCCTAGTATTAAGATCATTTCCGAGGCAACATTTCCAAGGCAACATTCAAACGGGACAACTTGATCTCTTTAGACTGGAGGGCAACCACTAAAATCTCCTATGCTTAATGATTGTTTAACAAAGGAAACCGAAGTGAGGTAAACCCTAGGAGTGAACATGTGCGAGTGATTTGTTTCAGTTATTTAGTCTTTGCACATTAGGGTTTTCTAACTGTTTTAATTTTTCATGCATTCTTGCCATACAATCCTATTAATACATCTAACAGTTAATAATTTGATGAAAGTAAAAGCGGAAATAAACCTAGCTATTACATGGCTTTGACAGTTACATAATTGCCTTGACGAGAAATAAAAGTACGGAATTTAAAACCCTAATTAAAACTATTACAACCTTGAAACAATTACAAAATAATGGCAAAAATAATAACAAACGCGCGGCATATTAAATGCGAGGACGATTGGAACAATTTAAAACTCTAATTTGAGAGAAAAAGTATTTTTGGATTTTTATCTGAGAAAATATTTGATTGCAAATTAATTAAACCTAATTTCTAATTGTTTTTAAATTATGAAAGGAAATAAATTAATCTAATTTTCTAATTAGCCTAATTAATTAAAGAAATAAATATTTACAAGAAAAATGATTTTTGATGTATTTTTTAAAGAAAATTAATTAAATTGTGCCAAAATCTCAAACCCTAATTCTACTTGCTTTAAATTATGAAAGAAATTAAAGTTACCCTAAATTAATTAAACTAATTAATTTTAAAAAAAATTATCAAGAAAATAAATCTTTTTGTGAATTTTGATTGGTTAACTTAATGAAATAATTTTTGTATTAATAAAAAAACAAAATAATTGAAAAAATTAGAAATTAAAGAAAAAAATAGAAAAATAACCAAGTGGGCTTGCTGTTAGCAATTATGGGGGGTGTTGAACTGAAGTTCTTTGGCCCATTAAGCTCCAGACCCGGTCAACTTTGGGATCTGGTGTAGCATTGACCTGGAGGAGTACCATGAACCTTTCATTGGAGAAGCGTGGGATCTAGCCAGCTGGGCATCCAATGGATGTACGTTGAGCGTGTATGGAAGGCATGTGAGGGAAGATTGCACTAGATTCGCCTAAAACAATTAAGAAAATAATAAAATGCACACGCCTGGGATCGAACCCAGGACGTGTGCTTCAAAGGCGTTGCTTCCAACCATCTGTGCCGTGTTGTTAACTTATAAACATAATAAACAAATAAAATCAAAAGCCAAGCCAAGTATTCTGCCAGCAAAACGCGCGAAATTTTGAATGGACCAACCACGCCTTGCCACGCCATTGTCTTCTTCACTGGGACTGTTGTTTTAGGTTCAAACTTTTACCTACGGACGTTTTTTCATAGCTATAACCCTGTTTCATTCAAAAATTGCATACAAGCAAGATAAATGAAATTGGTGACCATGAATCAACTGGGCTTGAAGCCCTGATCATCATGGTACCCAATATGAGAGCCAATTTTTCCTGCATTAAAAACCCCTAAAACAAACTCGTAAACCCTGGAAATGGCATTACGCGATTCCTGTGCAGAAACTTAAACCAAAGCATTCAAAAACGTTGCAAGCATGACAATAAACATGGATATGTGATTAAAATAGATTTATGATGCGTAAATCAATGAATTCAAACTTTAAAAAAAATGCAAACCGTGATATCTCTAGGTGCAATTTCTGGATGCTTTGAGGCTAGCAAATGATACTGTTAGCTTCCTGAGATGTCCAAGGATGGATTAGAAGCCTTGGAATGGTTTGAACTGACCTATAGACAAAGATAGGTCTCACACTTTTCTTGCAAAATTTTGATTTCTCTCTTGCTGTTTCACGCCTCCAACCCTTATGCTTATGGTCTGGAATTGTTGTGTATATGTAGGAGACTGAATTAGGTTAACAAAATTGACATGAATCTTGAGAAATAATGGATATTTGATTTGATTTGCTTCATGTATGATTTCTTTCTAAAACTTGCTTCAATCCAATCTTTTTCAACCCTAATGAGTCTTGCACGAATTGGCTGGCATGCTAGCCGTATATGGACTCAAAATGTGTACAAAAATTGCAAGATTTGATTTGTTTTCATTATTTTACGATTTTAATTTGATTTATTTTGATTTAAATGAATAAAAAATCAAAATAAATGATAAAAGTAATAAAATAATAGGTGGAAAAGCTCAGGGGTTGTGGGTCCTATTAGAAACATGTTCCAAGCAAGAAAACATGGGCCCCTTTGGAAAAAAATGCAAATTTGATCAATGTTGACTTTTGACAATTTTCCAAAAATTGCCAACTTTTACAATGCACAACTCTCTCAATTTTGACCCTAGGGAGATGTTCTTGGACTTTTTAGAAAGCTTAGGATATCCCCTAAACAACCGTTTTTGTTTCATCTCAATTGGATCTTCCATGTTCATGTATGAAGCTTCGACCCAAAAGGTGTTTTTGTTGTCTTTTCAAAATGACCTATAATATCAAAATTCATATCTTTTTGTAAGTGCATATTTTGAACTTGTGAGATGAATATGAATTGTAGGGAATTGCATCCTCTTCAAAATGAGCGTTGGATAGAAAATTTCTGATAAAGTATGAAGAAGTTATGCTTGGTCAAAGTTGGGTTGACTTTTCCTACAAAACCCTAATTTAGCAACTTTTGGGTTTTGATGAATTTGGAGCATTTCTTAAGGAATCATGATCAACCCTTGATCAAATGATGGATATATCTTCAAAATGTTTATGTTGACCAAAAATCTTGAGGTTTGACTGTATGTGGGCCACAATTGACTTTTGATCTAGTACAGTCGATTCTCAAGCATCTGAGCAGTTGACTGAGCAAACTTTTTGTACAAGGCTTGAAACTTGACATGGATGATCTTGGGGAGCATATTAGGACCTTGGAAAGAATTTAGGCTTTTTGGAGTCCACTTATCTTGTTGAAAATGGAAACCCTGATTTGAGACACCTTGCCTTATGAGAGAGTTTGTCTGGTCAACTTTTGGACTTCCTTAAGCAACTTGGGGACCTCAATTAACATTTATTGAATAAAATGGGAGGGAAAATTTTGGGGTACAACACTTGCACTGTAATTAATCGTTCATAGAATCACACCTTCGGATGGTAAATAACCAGTCGTAGTATCTGAAAATATCCAGTCGAAAAACAGAAAAGAAATGTTGTAGATGAAAGAGAGTAGAGAGAGAGAAGAGAGAATTTAATATTGCAAATTCTGGGATGTATCAAATGAACCAAAAAATTCAATTTATAGGCAAAAAGTCCAACTAAATGGAACAAGTATAGTGGGAGAAAATCGTGGGAGATAGTGGAATCGACCTGTAACTCCCCAATATTTAATTATTTATTTAGTTAAATATTTTTGAATATTTTTTTTATTAATTCAAATTTTTATCATCGAAGTCGAAATTATTTTATTAAGTTGGAATAATAGTTAATCGGATTTAATTTGGTGGAATTAAGTTAAAGTTTTATTTTATTATTAAGCTTAAATATGATATTGGGCTTAATTAGGGGTGTTGTGTAGTAATAGAGGGGTATGTCATTTTATGCCCATTTGAATTTTTTAAGATTAAATAAAATATAACTATTATTTTGGAAATAGAATTAGAAGAATAGAAGAGAGTATTATTGTATCAGGAAGAGAAGGAAAAGAGGAAAATAGGGTTTAGGAGAAGAGAAGAACAAGAGGAAATTTCTTCAAGTGCCAAATTCCCTAAAAAATTGGTTGAAGTCTCTTAAAGCTGCTCTTAATCCAAGGTAAGGATGGGGGTTCTGACTCTATAATATGGTGTATAATTAATAGTATGTGAATTTGGGTTATGAACATTTATTTCTGTTGTGTTTGAAATTGGTATATTAATGAAATTGAGAGATGATTTATGATCCAATGTAATTAGATATACATATATAAGCACTTTAGTATTTTCTTTGCAAAATCCCATATTTTTCTACTGTAGCGCATAGAAAATAAAGTAGTGTTTAAAGGCACTTGGAGTTTTAACTTGCATACAATAGCGCAGGATTGATGTGGTACTTAGAAATAATTAGCTGCATACTAGCGCATAGAAAGTAATAATGATGAAGTAGCTCGCGTACTGTAGCGGAATATAGGAAGTAGTATTTAAAAACATGATTACTACTGTAGCGCAAGAATTGAATTATTATTTAATGGTACATGTTATGCTGGCTACTGTAGCGCTGAAGGCAGTGATATGGAGAAGTAGCACTTAGAAGTTATGCTTGCTGTTACTGTAGTGCTAAATGAAATGGAATTTGGGATAAGTAATTGGTAAGCCATAACTCTAATAAGAATGAAATGGTGTTTGGAGTATTAACTTATTCATGTAGCGCAAAGAAAGAAATAACTCCTAAAAGGCACTTGCCTTGTTCCTGTAATGACCTTATGTAGTCATATAGAAAAGCAATATTTAATAGAAGCAAATGGCTTTTTCCTGTTACTGTAGCGATGGAAGAAGTAGTATGTTGGGAGCTTTTGTTTTGCAATACTGTAGCGCAAATAAGGAAGTAACATTTAGAATAAATATTAGATATACCGTAGCCACTACATTCCGGTTTACCATACAAAATATTTAATAATAATGATTTAATATCTTTAATAAATAATTTTGTAGGATTTATAAAGTAGAAATAATAGAACTTTTGGCCGATAATTAATTAACCGATTTTAGCCAAAATAGTCCAAATAATCATGTGGTTTATTGTAGTAATTTTGGTTGATCTGTTGGGTGGCATTTTTGTTGAAAATGTGAATTTGCAGGTGAATTCATTGCCTCTATTTATGGGCAAAATATTAAGTTGTAGACTTATGGCCAATGTTGAATTAAGTTGAATTATTGATGTTGTTGTTGATATTACGTTCATGTCGTTAATGCATACATAACATATCATGTTGGAGCTGATGCTCGTCAAGTTGGCCTGAATTGGCAAATATAAAGTTGAAGGCTTATGCCTTGTTGATGCCTCTATTTATTGGCAGATTTCTAAGTTGGGAGTTCTGCTCCATTGGTACCACATGCATGTGCATAAGAACGAGTCGCATTTCATGTTGCATTCTGAGTTTTCGTATAGATAAATTAATTATGTTGAATGTTGATAAAAAGTTGTGAAGTGGTGAATTGTATGATCTAATACTAATATATTATTTATTGTATATCCGATTATATGGTTCGATATCTCACCCCTTATGTTTGAATGTTGCCCTCTATTGGTAACGTGCAGGTAATCAAGAAGGTTAGCTGTTACCCTTGTTAGTTCGAGTCGGTGTTGTCGCTCTGATACGAAGCACTTAGGGGGATGAACGCATGTTTTATTTATTATTGATTTTCATTATGTTTCTGAATTTTCAAGTTGTTTACATTAAAGACTTGTTGTCTTAAAGTTGTTTTGAGTTGGATACGATGTTACGGTGTGTTCAGCTGAATTTTTTGAATCTGCTGCGTAGTAATGAAAGTTGTTTTTAATTTTAAAAGTTTAAGCAGGTTGTTATCGGTTCATCCAAAATTCATGTGTTATGTATCTGAACTATAGATGATTGAATGTCGTAGTTTCAAGTTGAAAGTGTAGCATTCCATTTGTTTGTTGGAAATTTTTATAAAACTCTGATTTTATTTAACTCGTTGGGTAGAAATGGGGTGTTACACGACCCAGTCAAATGTAGCCGTTATTTTACTTGGTCAGCAAGTCACACAGACTCTTGGAGGGCAAGCATAACCAGTCAAAAAATAGGTTAAGACTTGGTTTTTGTGCAGGACACGTCACCGTTTCGTAATTAATTAATATTAATATTAATTAATTTCCAATGAATTAATTAACTAATGATAATTAATTTCCACTAATTCTGGTTCCAAAAAATTAATTCATCTAGACCGAACCGAACCGAGCCGAGCCGGTCGGACGGCAGCGGCGGCGCGCGCGCGTGTGTCTAGATGGCTTATGGGTGTATTCTCACTCCTTTACAAAATTGGGGTGCCCCTTGGGGCCCAACCCAATTGGCCAAGTTGGAATATATATACACTACTAATATTTATAATCCCTCATATGTGGGACTAAAATGAATCTTTTCAAATTCACTCTCATACTAGTTCTTACTTGTGCTCATTTATTGCCCATTTAATGTCAATAAAGCATTCCAACTCCCACTCCAAGTTTACATCATACCAAGATTTCCAACAATCCCCCACTTGAATTTAAAAAGTGATTTTAGAAATACGTCAAACGTTTCTAAGATTGTGCATAAGCAAAGGTGTCTACGACTTGAACCTTTGCGTAGCAAGTAGGATTCTAATTCAACAAGAATGACACTATTGTTTTGAACTCTATCTCAGATATCAGACCCGCACATAACCTTTTCTTAAGGTGTATTCTAATAGCCCGTGCTTTAATGGCCCTACACATGTATCATGGTTTAGTGAAGGCTCTAGGAATTCTGCCTCGCAATTCCATAGGAACAGACCCAAGTTCCACAATCACAAAGGTGAGTCTATCAAGAGTACTCCTGTAGCCTAGGTACTCCCTCATATAGAGTATAGATCTCATTAAGAGCTTTATTATCTCATCCTTTTATTACTTCAGGAGTCATGCTTTACTTGCATGATCATCTCATATTACTCATAACTTGTTATTACCTATTGAACCTATTTCTTGGGATCTCCAGTCATCTAGGTCGGGTTACCATCATGAGCAACTCATTTCTTTATAGGTATTAGTCCCATCTTCTTGGATGTATTATGGACTTTCTCTCTAGCTAATCCTTTCGTCAAAGGATCTGCTAAGTTTTCATTAGTGCGTATATGATCCACTCTTACAGCTCCTTTAGAGATATAATCTCTAACGATGCTATGTTTTCTTCTTATTTGACGTCTTTTACCATTATAATAACGATTCTCAATTTTTGCAATAGCCGCGGTACTATCACAGTGGATCAACACAGCTGGCATAGGTTTTTCCCATAAAGGGATCTCAGCTAGTAAGTATCTCAACCAACTTGCTTCTTCACTAACTGTGGCTAGTGCTATCATCTCAGATTCCATTGTGGACTGAGCTAGGATAGTTTGTTTCTTTTATTTCCAAGATACAGCTCCTCCAGCTATACTAAATATATAGCCACTAGTAGCTTTGGAATCATCTAACAAAGTATTCCAATCTGCATCATTGTACCCTTCTAGTACAGCAGGAAACTTCTGATAATGTAGGATGAGATCCATGGTCCTTTTGAGGTACCTCATGACTCGTTCAATAGCTTGCCAGTGCTCTTTACTCGGTCTACTCGTAAACCTGCATAACAATCCTATGACATATGCAATGTCGGGTCTAGTATAATCAGTGGCATACCTAAGACTGCCAATGATGCTCGCATATTCTGATTATCTGACACTTTCTCCAGTGTTCTTAAATAGTTTCACACTTGGATCATATGGTGTGCATGCAGGTTTACATTCAAGGTAATTATATTTCTTTAAGATCTTCTCCACATAGTGTGATTGATCCAAAGAAATTCCTTGTTCGGATCCCGTGATCTTGATATCAAGGATCACACTTGCTTCTCTGAGGTCTTTCATATCAAAGTTATTGCACAACAGTGATTTCACATCATTAATGGTCTGAATGTTTGATCCAAATATGAGTAGATCGTCTACATAAATACATATGGTAGTGCATATGCGATTCTTAGATTTATAGTAAACGCATTTGTCACTTTCATTGTACCCATTTGATATCATTAAGTTATCAAATTTTTCATGCCATTGCTTAGGAGCTTGTTTTAGTCCATACAAAGACTTATTTAACTTACAGACCTTATTTTCTTGTCCATAGATCACAAACCCTTTCGGTTGTTCCATATAGATCTCTTCTTCTAAGTCACCATTTAAAAAAATCTATTTTAACATCTATTTGGTGTACTATTAAGTTATAAATAGCAGCTATAGAAATAAGTACCCTAATGGATGTAATTCTAGTGACAGGAGAAAAGGTGTCGAAGAAATCTATATTTTCTCTTTGTCTAAAACCCTTGGCAACAAGGCGAGCCTTGTATTTATCAATAGTTCCATCAGGTTTTAGTGTCTTTTTCAAAACCCATTTACAACCAATTGGTTTTCAACTAGGAGGAAAGTCTACTAAGTTCCAGGTCTTGTTGGATTCTAGATATTCTATCTCATTATTGATAGCTTCTTGCCATAAATCAGCATCCAAAGATGACAAGGCTTCTTGAAGATTCATTTGATCTTCTCCTACATTATAAGCCGCATAATCAGGCCCGTAGTTTTTAGTGACTCTTACTCGTTTACTTTGTCGAAGTTCTGTTTCTATATTTTCGTTGCTTTCTATGCTTCTTATCACAGGAATGTGACTCGATTGTGTGCCCCCACTATTTCTCAATTTGAAAGGAAATTTGTCTTCATAGAATTCAACGTCATTTGATCCTATGATCACTTTTTCCATTAGGTCATAAAACCTATATGCTTTACTGTTTACTGCATACCCAATGGAAACACATTCATATGCTCTACTAGCGAGTTTAACTCGTTTCAGATCCGGAATTCTGACATAAGTCAGAGAGCCCCAAGTTCTCAAATAAGAAAAGTTTGGTTGTCTTTTCTTTAATATCTCATAAGGAGAGATCTTACATTTTGACTTGGGGATTCTATTTAGGACATAACAAACAGTCAATAAAATTTCCCCCCACCAGTGAGGTGCAGCACCAGAATTCATCATAATTGCAACAACAAGTTCAGTAAGAGTTCTATTCTTTCTTTCTGCTTTACCATTCATTTCAGGAGAATATGGAGTAGTGGTTTTATGTACAATTCCATGTTCTTTATAAAAATCATTAAATAGACCAGATTCATATTCAGTTCCCCTATCACTACGAAGTCTCTTAATCTTCTTACTAAGTTCATTCTCAATTTCAGTTACATACAACTTAAACATATCAAGTGCTTCACTTTTATTCTTCATTAAGTATACATAAGTATAATCAGAACAATCATCAATAAAAGTGATAAAATAACGTTTATTGTTTCTAGTTAAAGTTCCATCTAATTCACATATATCAGAGTGTATAAGATATAGGGGATTAGATTCTCTTATAATTGATTTATGTGATGTCTTAATTATTTTAGCTTGACTACAGTATTCACATTTATTTGAATCATTGACATTTAATTTAGGGATCATGCCTAAGTTGCTTGCATTATACATAATTCGCTTATTAACGTGACAAAGTCTAGCATGCCAAATATTAAAATCATGCAGAAAATAAACAGAAGGATAAATTTTATTCAAATCAACATTCAACTTAAACCTGCCATCAGTGGCGTACCCTTTCCCAACAAAAATAGCATTCTTAGTGATGGTGTACAAATCTGCCCCTATAGTTTGACTAAACCCAACCTTATTTAAAAGGAAATCAAAAACAAGATTCTTCCTAATTTCAGGAACATGCATGATGTCCTTCAAGATCAAAGTCTTTCCTGAAGTGAACTTTAGCTCAACATCTCCAATTCCAACAACATTAGTGGTGTGAGCATCTCCCAACAACACTTTCTTATCTTCAGTATTCATGTATGTCTTGAAAATAGCACGATCATAACAAACATGACGAGAGGCGCCAGTGTCTATCCACCAACCATCACTTCCATCAACCATGTTGACTTCAGTGATCATAGCAATGAATTGCTCATCAGTCAAGTTAACATGTGCATTTGAGCCAATAGCAGGTTTAGGCCTGCTCTTACATTTCTTAGCCATATGACCCGGTTTCCCATAATTATAGCAAGTGAAAACCGGAGCATCATTTCTTTGGGGTGGTGGTTGTTGCCTAGGAATTGGAGTATATGGGGCCCTAGAGGGATTCCCATTCTTAATTTGGTTCACAGTATTACGAATCTGATTCTTTAAAGTTCTGCCTATAGGCTTCAGAACTGCACCGAATTTTTTGTTGTTGTTTGAAACAACTAAGACTTCATCTTTCTGATCTTGTCTTCGAGCTTCCTCTTCAATTCGGAGGCGAGTAATCAAACTCTCAATTGAAAATTCTTTAGTTTTATGTCGGAGTAAATTTTTGAAATCTTTCCAACCAGGAGGCAGCTTGTCAATTATAACAGCAATCTGAAATTGTTCATTGAGGGGCATACCTTCAGTTATGATTTCATGAGCAATTTTCTGTATTTCGTGGCTTTGAGCTTCCACAAACCTTTCATCTACTATTTTGTAATTCAAGTAGCAGCTGACAACATATTTCTTTGCACTTGCTTCTTCAGTATCATATTTCTTCTGCAGAGCCTCCCATACCTGTTTAGCAGTCGTGTAATTACTGTAGTAATCATAGAGATCATCAGCAAGACTGTTCAGAATG
This sequence comes from Vicia faba, assembly GCA_948472305.1. Classification (NCBI taxonomy): domain Eukaryota; kingdom Viridiplantae; phylum Streptophyta; class Magnoliopsida; order Fabales; family Fabaceae; genus Vicia; species Vicia faba. The sequence goes on along the minus strand of OX451735.1, from coordinate 614,373,714 downwards.
TGATTTTTGCATAGGTAGTCATTCTCTTGCCATATGGAAATTTCTTTTAGGAGCTGTAAGTTATCTGCCGCAGCTTTAGCAGCAGAGTCTAAGTCAGACGTTTTAGAAGTCTCGTCTGATTCCACTATTGAGTTACCATTATTTAGTTCGTTTGATCCAGAAGGAGCAACAGAGATATCCTCATTCAGAATATGGGCAACCTTCTTTAAAGTTAAGAAAAATTTCATGTTAGCTTGCGAATGGTTGAAATTGGAACCCTCAAACTGAAATGGTTTGTCAGAGACAAAAGCGGTCGTAGTAGTACCGATAATTTCCTCAGTATCCATGGCAGTGAAGAGAATGTCTTAAAATTGTAAGTTCTGAATTTGAAAAATGGCACAAAATAAAATTATCGGGAGGAGTAGCGTACTAGGTCGCTTTCTTTAAGATGTTTTGTCGTACTGAAAATAGTTATGCAAAGCAGTCGAGTTTCGATGACGTCTCCAGGATAAAACAGCCCGCTCAGAAATACGATAATTACTTGCACAGTAATTAATCGTTCATAGAATTACACCTTCGAATGGAAAATAATCAGCCGTAGTATCTGCAAATATCCAGTCGAAAATTAATTTCCACTAATTCGGGTTCTAAAAAATTAATTCATCTAGACCGAACCAAGCCGGTCGGACGGCGACGGCGCACGTGTCTAGATGGCTTATGGGTGTTGTTGTACCCCAAAATTTGCCCTCTCATTTCTCAAGGAATCTCCCTGGACCCTCAAGTTTGCTTTAATCCAATTCCAAGCCTTGAACTGCAATTTGTCGAGAAAGTCATCCGCAAGGGCAAAATGGTCATTTGCACACTAAAAAGTCAAACTTTGACTTTTGGATCAAAATTAAATTTCAAGAATCATATTTCTTCAAGACATGTTAAAATATGAAGTTTGTTTCATCAAGAAATTCAAAAGTCAATTTACTTTGGGAAAAGTAAAAGTTTTAAATACTTGGAACTTTTCTAAGTGTTTAAGACGCATGACAAAACTCAGAACTTCTGGCCAGATTTTCAGCATGATGCAAGCTGATTCTGGATCAACTTCTGACACAAGAGTTTTAGATCTCAACAAGATCTAAAACATTGCAGAACGAAAATTCTCCTAGAAATGCTGGGATTTCAAGTTAACTTCTCAAAGACACGTCCTTGAAACTGAAACACTCAGCAAATTCTGGACACTTTCAAGACAGAGTTTGGTCAGAACTTCTGGGCAAGTTTTCACAAAGGCTCAGTCAGAGCTTGCAAGAGCAGTTCAAAGAAGTTTTACAAAGCGTGTTATAAACTTCCTGGAAAGCCTGAGAGCTCCTTCAGAACATGATGGAGCCAGAAGATACAAAGATCATAGGTTGGATACTACGCTGAAGCAGAACTTCTGATCCAGAACTAAGCCATGGTGTAGAATCTCACATTGCAGGATTTCTGGTTGTGATAAGTATCATCATCATTTAATGCTCATTTAATGCTCACAACCACTTTTGAGTCTTTATTCAAAGGATTTCCACCACGTGTACCTCTACTGTCTTGGGATAGCAAACTTTGGTACTAGGCCCACGCTTTGCTTTTTGTTTTTCCTTAATTCCTGCTGACAACTCCAGCTTAAGCGTGGCTAAAAGCTGCTAACCACCATGCTTGCTTCAAGAACAAGGCAGCGTTTTAGCATATGAAGGCTATATTCAACGCTTTGGTCAGAACTTGACCAAATCCCAAAAAACCTTGTTTATACAATTCGCTGCAGACCTATAACCAACAGCTAATTCAGCCTACGCCTGCGCCCCATATTTACATCAAATTAGCATACGAAGACGGTGATCAAAAGCAAGGGAACAGGATGCAAATAATGGTAAAAATCCCATTTGTTTTCCCAAAAAAAAATCACAACAAATCCATCTATAAATAAGTTGCTCCATCACACTTTCAAGGGGCTGGCTGGCTTTTGGAGAGAGGGAATCATCAAAAGAGAGAAAAGAAATATGTGGAACCCCTTCATAAAAAATCCAGATTTCCTAAACAGAAAAGAAAACCTTTGTTCTTCCCTTTGAATTAAAGAACACAACCACTCTTCCGTTACTCTTGCTGATTCCAGAACATCCAAAGGCAGCAACTCAAAGCGCCAAACCCACACTCCAGATTCAAGGTAAGTCTCTCAGAATTTGCATTTTTCTTCATTCAGAACATCATTAATATGTAAATATCACAATTAATGTTGTCCATATCATTGCATAAGTAGAAAAACTGTGGATCAAAACTTCTTGATTAGGCCTAGACTCAGGATTGGGATTAGAACTTCTATAAACTGTTGTGCTGTTATCCTTCTGATTTGCTGTTTAAAAAGAACTGAATAAGTTGATGACGTGCTGATTAACATGAGAAAAGAGTTGAAATGTAATGTAGAACTTCTGATTTTCACATGCTGATAACACACATGACTTCTATGATTCACTCACTGTTAACACACACTGAACTTCTGATGCTTACATGCTGATAACGCACTGAATTGCTAATGTTCACTCACTGGCTCAGCATAATACAGAACTTCTGATGATTCATTCACTGTTTTAACACAACACAAAACTTCTGAGTTCTCCTAACTATTTAAACACAGTGAACTTCTGATTTTCATGCGCTGATAACACGCTGAACTGCTGATTGTTCGTTCACTGTCTTAGCACCATACATAACTTCTGAGTTCTTCCTACTATTTTGACACGCACAGAGCTTCTAAGGTTTTCTCACCGTTCTAACATTCAGAAGTTCAACATATAGCAATCCAGAACTTCTGTATTTTTCCTCTAACGTTTCTTGCAGGACCTCAGAGTTTACCAATCCATAACTTTTGATGCCCAATGACATTTCCTTTCTGAGTCATCACACGCCTGGCTTCAGAACTTCTGATCCTTGTTTATTTTGCTTGCAGTAACACGCTATTTCTGTCTTTTATTTATTTCCCTTTTCATCATTTTTAATATTAACATAAAAAGACATAAAAATATTTTTCTTTTATTAATTTACTTCTTTTTTCATTAATACAAAAATATCTTCTAAACAAGTCTTTTTCTTTTTATATTGTACATTTCAATATGGTTGTAATAGTAATTTAGGATTTAATTTGCAATCCCCATTTGTAAATGTGTACACCCCATCCCCTTAATGTTGTAATAGCGTAGGACTTTACATTTCTGCAATTTACCGCTTTCGAATGTAAATGCTAGTAATTAGGGTGTGTATGGCAAGACATGAAATTGGAAAATAGATCACCCTAAGCAAGACTAAATGCATGCAATCAAACAAACTTTGCACACATGCACCCTTAGGGTAATCTCCCTTCGTTGCCTATCGGAAAAATAGTCATGTCCCTCGAACATGGGCGTTTTAGCAAAAGACCCTCGATAAAAGATCGTAGTCCCTCGATGACCCTCGATGTTGCCTTCGATAAACGATCTAGTCCCTAGACGACATTGCTAAAACGTCCCATATGTTTCCTTCTATGACTATACAAACGTCCCAACGCCCGTCCCTTCACATCCAACGATGGGGCTCCTTACCAAAACAATGGTAAGATAGCAACATCTAAAGGATAAGGAAAAGAACATCTAAGACCTTTCGAGTAGGTAGATTCGCTCTTAGTTGCTTGCTTGCTCACAACAAAAACATTATATACACTCTCACTTTGAAACATTTTCAAAAGACAACACTTTGTATACGTTCTTATAGAGACGAGAATCATTACAAAGGAAACCCTTTTCAAAATCACTTTCAAAAACACGTCCCACAAACACCTCTTTGAACTATTTTCAAAACAACACTTTGTATGCATTCTTATATAGACGAGAATCATTACAAAGTCACATTTCAAAATACTTTCAAAACCCACACCACAAGCACATTCAAACAAAAGCAAGTGATCTAGCGAGTAACTAAGAGTCCATGGAAAACCATGGATGAAAAGGGTGCTAGCACCTTCCCTTTTCACAATCTACCCCCCGAACTCAAGAAAACATCTCTAAAGGTCTTTCCTGTGCTTTTTCACCTTTCCTTATTGGATAAAATAAAAATCGGTGGCGACTCTTACTAAACTGCAACATTTGCGAACATAAACGCAAAAACATCAAAGTCAGTTCTCCCACCGTATCACAGAACTGGCGACTCTGCTGGGGACTGATTCTAAAAGTGGGGTTACCTTAAGGTTAGATCATATTTACTTGCTTACATTGTTTGATTTGTTTGCTTTACATTTTGGTTCCTTATTTAGGTTTGTTTTAAATCCTACACCCGAATTTGGGGACACCTTTTAGGTAAGTAGCAATAGACTGTGAGGGAACTATGCAGGGTATACCGACACAGTTGAAGCAGTAGCTACATTGATGTGGCACTTTGGTTGGTACCGGTAACCCTTGAGTCGAATCAAGGAGAGTATGGGGCCTCCGCATGGTGTCGTGAAGCATCAACTGACCTTAGAACCTTACTTTACCAACTTGGCCATTAGGGAGTAGTGAGATAGTCGGTTTTGGTGTAAAGCTGAAAATTGGTTGATACTCGATACTACACTCATTGAGGCTGGACTTTTGGGATATCTCGGCTGCAAGAAAATATTAACTGTGCTGAGACAATGCCTAAGAGAAAGTTCGGTGATGTTGAGATCCTTTAGAACCCGATTACTATGAAGTAGGACAGGTTGAGCCAACTAAACTTCAAGAGGGTACTTACCTACAAACTCCATGCAAGCCTAAACCTAAGGACTTGTCTACTTTGTGTGAATATTTGTATATAAACTTGCTTACCTCGCATATTTGTACATAACATCATAACATCATACCATAGAATTTTCAATTACCATTTCAAGGATCTCGAGGGTCTTTGATACAGGGTCATGTTGAAACAGACGTCTATCAAAGGGCAAAAGGATTTATTTTCCTCTAACCAAATGCCGTCAAAGATCAAAGTACAACAATTTGAGTCAAGGGCTACAACCCACTTGGCATGGTGAACTAAATTCTCGTGGAAGGACATCCACCGATACAAAGTTCTCCAGTCAAAAACTGTAAGTGACTACTAACCCCGTGAGATCCTTGAAAACATGCATCCACATATCATGCATCATATCATGACAGGTTTCTCCCATACAGGTTTCCTTATCTTCCTACTGTTTATTTCAGTAGAGATGGCCCTGGAATAGACCATCAAGAGCATTCAGATTCAAAACGCTCAACTTCAAGAGATGTTCTTGAACCTGTCCAAGGGGCAAGAAGAGGTGAAAGCACTCCTCACAAGGGGGATAGTCATCAAGAACCCGAAGGGAACCAATGATGATCAGTTGGAAAGGCTACAAATTGAAATGGCAGCGATGAAAGTCCAGATGATGGGACAACTGGTGGGCCAAATGGCTCTTATTCAAAATCTGGCTCAAGGACAGGAAGAGCCGAGAGTCTTCATCAACAGGCTTCATCAGGACAGATACAACCAAATGGGGCAAACATCTAGGATTAGGGATCAAGTCATCATTCAGCCTCCCATAAGACAAGAAGCCGGTTTAAGGGAGAGAAGACCTCCCCAATTTGCTTCCACGTCACAAACCCAACAACCACCTCGTCAACAAGGACAGGGTAACCAAAGTAAACAGGTCCTAGCCGTTAGGAAATTTACCAAACTCGACATGCCTATATCACAGGTCTTACATCACCCGCTGAACTTGAATTTGGTCACGTTAAGGGATCTTCCTCGGAATCCCAATACCTCTGCTTCTAACTATCATCCCAATGCATTATGTGCATACCACTCTAATAATCCTGGGCATGATACAAGTGACTGTTGGGATTTGAAAAATAAGATCCAAGACTTGATTGACAGAGGAATGCTGGAGTTCACATAAGATGGCCAGACTGAGTTCTTCTGCCGTCCCTCAAAAGCTCTCCACCTAAAATGACAAGTTCAGACAAAGAGGCTCCTGTTCATTTGAATTTTCAATTGTAATTTCTTTTGTTACTCAAACAATTATCTATTAATGTCAAACTTTGTTTCATTAATGCATTACGTATGTTTGTCTTGATTTGATCCACTCATTTAAACTATGCTTTTTACTCTCTTAATGACATTCAACTCTTGCTAAAAGTTACAAGCCTTTAGAGGGAGGATGACGAAAACAATGCCATAATCTCATACAATATGCTTGTGAACAGACCTTGCTGACGATGTACAGGCATTCCTTCAAATCCTAAACATTGGAGTTATAAGGAAGATAATCCCTAGTCAACCCCTTCGAGCCAAAGAATCAAAAGTTTTTTTTCTTACACAAATTAAAACCATTAATCAAAACCTGGGGCAGGGTAATCTCTCAGTTGATTCAAGCGCGCGTTTAGCCGAAAACTCTCATTTCGTAATACAATAAATGACATCAAAAATATTCCTCTGGAATCAAAAAGAAGGTGAGGGTTCCCTACCAAATAGGCAGTCATTAAGAAAAGCCCACTAAGTCAAAACCTACAAAGGACACTTAAGAAAAACTGGGGCATCCCGCTGACTGTAATCTCAAAATATGAACAGTCAGGCAAAAATTAGGGACAACAAATCAAAAGAAAGAGGTCACTACAAATCCTCAACAACATAAAAAATATTGCAAAAAATGACTTCCTTCCAACAAACTTAACTTGTCTGAACCATCACCAAGACGTCATTCCAGACTCAATTGGAGTTCAAACGCACAACTAACTGAGCTTAGGACTGAAGAACATCACGAAGAACGGGTGGGTACAAATATAATTTTAGCCTTTATCCTTTGTTTCTTAAACCGTGAACCAAGCCCCGTTACAACCCTTCAAAAGTCCTATTTGAAGCATGGGTTAGTTCGAAAGCATACTGTTACAAAAGGTATGCTGACTCCTGTAAGGCTTTACTCAAAATCCTGAGTTGAATTTTTCTTACAAAATTTCTTTACTTGCTAAAACGCATTTTCAAAACTTCAAGAAAAACATAAACTTTGCATTACTTGAATATCACTGTTTGCATATAGCTATTTGTTTGACAGCGGAGAAATTCACACAATGAATATCCGATGAACGAAAGCTCTCTCAGTGAACAAAATCAATTCAAGAAGGATGACACTTCCATTGACAAATCTCCTATCAACAGGGGGACATGACATGTCACTATCTAGCACACCTGGGGCAGTCCAGTCAAGATTCCAATAAATCTCTCAAGAAGTACAGAGTAACCAGGGGCAAGTCTCCATCTCCGTCACTTGGGGCATTGAACGTCAATCTCAACAAAGGGTTACATACAATCAAACATTTTCTGGCAATACCACAAACACTTGCTGCTAGGGACAATGACAAAATTCTTCTCATAGGATGATTCCCCAGCAAGAGTTTAATCTCTGAAAACCTTTCCCCAGTTGAGACAACCTCAAGAATCCTCGAGGACTTTCCCTGATGAAGTCGTCGCCTCTCTAGCAGACCGACAACAGGGTTTATTTCCCCAACAAACTACAAGTTCCCGAGTTTGATTTTTCCTTTCCAACTACTACAAATAAAAGGACCACAACTCCCTTTCCCCAGTAGACTACTCTATAATCCCTAGCAAGTTACTGTGAAACCTGGACCCGACCAGATATCAATTCAACTTCGACCCTAGTAGAGCAATGGAAAACCGAGACTCCAGAACTCTTTACTCAAGCAGGAATCAACACTCTCCAACAGATTTTTCAATATTCTCCAACAGAGTTCTCCTTAAACAACAAAAATAGGAATCCCCGGTGGAAATATTCTAAGCAAAGTTTGAAGACACACCGACTCTTCAACAGCATTCCAGGATTTAACGAATCCCCAGCATTTGTCAAGGATTTATTTTCCCAGACAAAGATACACTTCAATAAACATTTCACGCATCCTATTTACATACATGATAAGTGCATACGACACAATCTCATTTATTTTTGAGAACATCATGACAAACATGTATCTCATACATCATGACATTGCATACAACTGACGTTTTACCTTTTTCAGGAAAGTTCAATAAACAGATGGCTACCATCAACCTTTTCAAGTTCTAGATTAATACCTGTAACAAGCCAGGAAAACTATCTGTGGACGACTGATTGTAGATTAATACCTGTAACAAGCCAGGAAAACTATCTACATGAAGAGATTGAAGATTAACACCTGTAACAGGCCAAGAAAACTATCTTTCTTTCTCAGGTCAGAGATTAATACTTGAAACCAGACATGATAACTATCTCATCGACCAACCTTTTCAAGTTCCAGATTAATACCTGTAACAAGCCAGGAAAACTATCTGTGGATGACTGATTGTAGATTAATACCTGTAACAAGCCAGGAAAACTATCTACATGAAGAGATTGAAAATTAACACCTGTAACAAGCTAGGAAAACTATCTTTCTTTATCAGGTCAGAGATTAATACCTGAAACCAGACAGGACAACTATTTCATCAACCAACCTTTTCAAGTTCCAGATTAATACCTGTAACAAGCCAGGAAAACTATCTGTGGACGACTGATTGTAGATTAATACCTGTAACAAGCCAGAAAAACTATCTACATGAAGAGATTGAAGATTAGCACCTGTAATAAGCCAGAAAACTATCGTTCTTTCTCAAGTAGGAGATTAATACCTGAAACCAGATAGGACAACTATCTCATCGACCAACCTTTTCAAGTTCCAGATTAATACCTGTAACAAGCCAGGAAAACTATCTGTGGACGACTGATTGTAGATTAATACCTGTAACAAGCCAGGAAAACTATTTACATGAAGAGATTGAAGATTAACACCTGTAACAAACCAGGAAAACTATCTTTCTTTCTCAGTTCAAAGATTAATACCTGAAACCAGACAGGACAACTATCTACTCGACCAACTCAGGCAACCCTACACAGGTTCCTTCTTTCGAAGATACAGTTTTACACGGACTCATCATGAAGCAACCCTACACAGGTTCCTTCTTTCCAAGATGCATTTTTACACGGACTCATCATGAAGCAACCCTACACAGGTTCCTTCTTTCCAAGATGAAGTTTTACACGGACTCATCATCAGGCAACCCTACACAGGTTCCTTCTCCTTCCAGATGCAGTTTTACACAGACTCATCATCAGGCAACCCTACACCGGTTCCTTATTTCCAAGATGAAGTTTTACACGGACTCATCATGAAACAACCCTACACAGGTTCCTTCTTTCCAAGATGAAGTTTTACACGGACTCATCGTCAGGCAACCCTACACAGGTTCCTTCTCCTTCCAGATGCTGTTTTACACTGACTCATCGTGAAGCAACCCTACATAGGTTCCTTATCACTTCAAGATGCAGCTTTACACAGACTCATCATGAAGCAACCCTAACCAGGTTCCTTCTCTCTTTCAGATACAGTTCAAATACGCTCTAGACATGGACGCCATTCTGATAATCATTCAGTTCCAGCTTACAGATATGGTTCAACAATCATTTCCGGATGGCATCTTTAAGCCCATCTCCAACAACTATCCATTATCTCTCCAAATGGAATCTTTAAGCCCATTCCCCATATAATCAACTAACACATCTTCGAGTGAAAATTTTCTGGGCACTCTAGTGTTCAATCATCTTCCACCTTCAAGTCACGAATGGCAGAATTACCAATCTAACTCTTCAGGTGTAAGAAGATTGAACAGGGGCAGCTGTTGTACCCCAAAATTTTCCCTCTCATTTCTCAAGGAATCACCCTGGATCATCAAGTTTTCTTCCATCCAATTCCAAGCCTTGAACTGCAATTTGTCGAGAAAGTCATCCGCAAGGGCAAAATGGTCATTTGCATACTGAAAAGTCAAACTTTGACTTTTTGATCAAAATCAAATTTCAAGAATCATATTTCATCAAGACATGTTGAAATATGAAGTTTGTTTCATCAAGAAATTCAAAAGTCAATTTACTTTGGGAAAATTCAAAGTTTTAAATACTTAGAACTTTTCTAAGTGTTTAAGAAGCATGACAAAACTCAGAACTTCTGGCCAGATTTTCACTATGATGCAAGTTGATTCTGGATTAACTTCTGACACAAGAGTTTTAGATCTCAACAAGATCTAAAACATTGCAGAACAAAACTTCTCCTAGAAATACTGGGATTTCAAGTTAACTTGTCAAAGACACGTCCTTGAAACTGAAAAACTCAGCAAATTCTGGACACTTTCAAGACAGAGTTTGGTCAGAACTTCTGTGCAAGTTTTCACAAAGGCTCAGTCAGAGCTTGCAAGAGCAGTTCAAAGAAGGTTTACAAAGCGTGTTACAAACTTCTTGGAAATCCTGGGAGCTCCTTCAGAACATGTTGGAGCCAAAAGATACAAAGATCAGAGGTTGGATGCTACGCTGAAGCAGAACTTCTGATCCAGAACTAAGCCATGGTGTAGAATCTCACGTTGCAGGATTTCTGGTTGTGATAAGTCTGATCATCATTTAATGCTCATTTAATGCTCACAACCACTTTTGAGTCTTTATTCAAAGGATTTCCACCACGTGTACCTCTACTGTCTTGGGATAGCAAACTTTGGTACTAGGCCCACGCTTTGATTTTTGTTTTTCCTTAATTTCCGCTGACAACTCCATCTTAAGCGTGGCTAAAAGTTGCTAACCCCCATGCTTGCTTCAAGAACAAGGCAGCATTTTAGCATATGAAGGCTATATTCAACGCTTTGGTCAGAACTTGACCAAATCCCAAAAAACCTTGTTTATACAACTCGCTGTAGACCTATAACCAACAGCTAATTCAGCCTACGCCTACGCCCCATATTTGCATCAAATTAGCATACGAAGACGGTGATCAAAAGGCAAGAGAACAGGATGCCAAAAAGTGTCAAAATCCCATTCCCCCCCCCCCCCCCCCAAAAATCACAACAAATCCATCTATAAATAAGTTGCTCTATCACACTTTCAAGGGGATGGCTGGCTTTTGGAGAGAGGGAATCATCAAAAGAGAGAAAAGAAATCTGTGGAACCCCTTCATAAAAAATCCAGATTTCACAAACAGAAAAGAAAACCTTTGTTCTTCCCTTTGAATCAAACAACACAACCACTCTTCCTTTACTCTTGTTGATTCAAGAACATCCAAAGGAAGAAACTCAAAGCTCCAAGCCCAAACTCCATATTCAAGGTAAGTCTCTCTGACTTTGCATTTTTCTTCATTCAGAACATCATTAATATGTAAATATCACAATTAATGTTGTCCATATCATTGTATAAGTAGAAAAACTATGGATCATAACTTCTTGATTAGGCCTAGACTCAGGATTAGGATTAGAACTTCTATAAACTGTTGTGCTGTTATCCTTCTGATTTGCTGTTTAAAAAGAACTGAATAAGTTGCTGACGTGCTGATTAACATGAGAAAAGAGTTGAAATGTAACAGAGAACTTCTGATTTTCACATGCTGATAACACACAGAACTTTTATGATTCGCTCACTGTTAACACACACTGAACTTCTGATGCTTACATACTGATAACGCACTGAATTGCTAATGTTCACTCACTGGCTCAGCATAATACAGAACTTCTGATGATTCATTCACTGTTCTAACACAACACAGAACTTCTGAGTTCTCCTCACTGTTTAAACACACTGAACTTTTGATTCTCATGCGCTGATAACACGCTGAACTCCTGATTGTTCATTCATTGTCTTAGCACCATATAGAACTTCTGAGTTCTTCCTACTGTTTTGACACGCACAGAGCTTCTAAGGTTTTCTCACCGTTCTAACATTCATAAGTTCAACACATAACAATACAGAACTTCTGTATTTTTCCTCTAACGTTTCTTGCAGGACCTCAGAGTTTACCAATCTAGAACTTCTGATGCCCACTGACGTTTCCTTTCTGAGTCATCACGTGCCTGGCTTCAGAAATTCTGATCCTTGTTTATTTTGCTTGCTGTAACATGCTGTTTCTGTCTTTCATTTATTTTCCTTTTCATCATTTTTAATATTAACATAAAAAGACATAAAAATATTTTTCTTTTATTAATTTACTTCTTTTTTCATTAAGACAAAAACATCTTCTAAACAAGTCTGTTTCTTTTTATATTGTACATTTCAATACAGTTGTAATAGTAATTTAGGATTTAATTTGCAATCCCCATTTGTAAATGTGTACACCCCATCCCCCTAATGTTGTAATAGCGTAGGACTTTACATTTCTGCAATTTATCGCTTTCGAATGTAAATGCTAATAATTAGGGTGTGTATGGAAAGACATGAAATTGGAAAATAGATCACCCTAAGCAAGACTAAATGCATGCAATCAAACACACTTTGTACACATGCACCCTTAGGGTAATCTTCCTTCGTTGCCTGTCGGAAAAATAGTCATGTCCCTCGAACATGGGCGTTTTAGCAAAAGACCCTCGATAAAAGATCGTAGTCTCCTGATGACCCTTGATGTTACCTTCAATAAACGATCTAGTCCCTAGACGACATTGCTAAAACGTCCCATATGTTGCTTTCTATGACTATACAAACGTCCCAACGCCCGTCCCTTCACATCCAACGATGGGACTCCTTACCAAAATAATGGTAAGATAACAACATCTAAAGGAGAAGGAAAAGAACATCTAAGACCTTTCGAGTAGGTAGATTCTCTCTTAGTTGCTTGCTTTCTCACAACAAAAACATTATATACACTCTCACTTTGAAACATTTTCAAAAGACAACACTTTATATACGTTCTTATAGAGACGAGAATCATTACAAAGGAAACTCTTTTCAAAATCACTTTCAAAAACACGTCCCACAAACACCTCTTTGAACTATTTTCAAAACAACACTTTGTACGCATTCTTATAGAGACGAGAATCATTACAAAGTCACATTTTCAAAATACTTTCAAAACTCACACCACAAGCACATTCAAACAAAAGCAAGTGATCTAGCGAGTAACTAAGAGCCAATGGAAAACCATGGATGAAAAGGGTGCTAGCACCTTCCCTTTTCATAATCTACCCCCTGAACTCAAGAAAACATCTCTAAAGGTCTTTTCTGTGCTTTTTCACATTTCCTTATTGGATAAAAGAAAAGTCGGTGGCGACTCTTGCTAAACCGCAACATTTGCGAACACAAACGCAAAAACTTCAAAGTCAGTTCTCCCACCGCATCACAGGTGTGTCCTCACTCCTTTACAAAATTGGGGTGCCCTTTGGGGCCCAACCCAATTGGCCAAGTTGGAATATATACACACTACTAATATTTATAATCCCTCCTATGTGAGACTAAAATGAATCTTTTCAAATTCACTTCCATACTAGTTCTTACTTGTGCTCATTTATTTCTCATTTAATGTCAATAAAGCATTCTGTTGTACCCCAAAATTTGCCCTCCCATTTTCTCAATATTTTCTCACCACAAGACCCTTGGAGCTCAAGATCCAGTTAGAGTTTCCTCTGCTCAAGACTTCTCCTAGCACTGTTGGCCCAAATTAGGGTTTGTGTTTGCACAAAGATATTTTGACCTAAAATGACTAAGATGACTTTCATGCTTCATGTTGGACTCCCAAGTTTATCCATACCAAGTTTTAAGTCTTGATTCCAAATTTTGCCCAGTCAATTGGACAGTTGACCTAGAAATCAACTGTATTGGGGAAAAAGTCAACTGTGGCCAATTGACAGTCAAATCTCATGAAAATTGACCCACATCAACATTATGAACTCACATGGACCATTTGATCAAGTTTGGATCACAATGCCACAAGAAATTTGATCAGATCACCAAAAGGGCAAAATGGTCATTTTTAGGGTTTTGACTGCACAAAGGCAATTTTTGACTGTTTGACCTAGCCAATGGCAAACCAAACTCACATATGGACTCAAGGACCCCATGGAATTGTCTTGACATACTCAACAAGTTCAAAAGATCCCAAATGCACAAGATTGACAGTTGAATTTCCCAGTCAATTGATCAATTTTGACTGTATACTGAAAAGTCAAACTTTGACTTTTTGGTCAAAATCAAGTGTCAAGATTCATTTTTCATCAAAACATGCCAAATCATGAAACTTGTTCATCAAGAAATCAAGAATTGCAAATTAGGGTTTGAAATGAAGATTTTTCATAACTTAGAATTTTTCTAAGTTATGAAAAACCCTAATTTTTTCCTAACTTTGTCCCACTTTTTCACCAAGATTCATTTGGATTCAAGGAAAAGTCAAAACATGAAAGTTGTAGTCCATTGCAAAATCTACAACTTTGATTCACAAAGTTTCCTCAAAAGAAGCATGTAGCTCAAGTTACAATTTTTGGAACAAGGGTACCAAACCATTCTTAACTTAGAGAAATTTTGAACCATTTTAGGCAGGATTTTTGCCTAACTTCAAGACCATTTTTCACATGCTTCCACTTGGAATTTCAATTTGCATTTCAAAGATAGATTGTATTACACATTTCAAGATTTCCAAAATGTCCAAGAACTCATCAAACAACCTCATGGTTAGGGAGAATCGAATTTGGGAAGTTGGGAAAAATTCACTTTTGTTATGACCAATTTACATGTTCATACACTTGTGCCATTTTGAACTCAGCTTGAATTCCTTGATTACAGGTCCTATATCCCATTTGCACTCAATAATTTAATGCTAACTCATTGTGCCAAGGCCTTGTTTTATGTGTTTAAGCATTACATGGAAGTTTAACCCTTAAATAGAAAAAGCTAATTATCCATTTTTGAAAAGTATGGCTTTATGTCAAAGTTGCAAATCAAGAAGTACAAGGCCATATCTTTGGGCACAAGTTCAGAAGCAAAACAAACTGATCAAGGGGGAAGGATGCAGCATAGGGGGGCCTGCATCAGTCTAGAACACAAGTTGACATTTGTTGCTTAAAGTTGAAGAAACATGGCATAACAACACACAACTCTCATTCATGTAAACCAGAGCTTAAGCAAAGTTATCAAACACTTTCTAATCATCAAACCTAAGCTGAAACACAAGCCAACCAAGTTCTACACCTTCTCAAACACAGAATCACCCTAAAACTGCCAAAACAGGGGACCTGCTGCAGATTGAGTTCCATAACTCAATCCATTCGTGCATTCTTGCTGAAACCACTTCAAACACATCCCACATCATCCCTTGAAACTGTTCCAAGCCCTAAATACGACATGTAACATCCCTAGCTAACATCACCATTTTCATTTTTCTGTTTTGCAGTTGAAGTACCATAGCACGATTCTTTTGGTTTCCAAGCAAACTAAAGGTTGGAATAGCATCCTGAGACATCAAGGAAGCTATACAAATCATTACCTTGCCTTGTACTCATCTCCATTGTTGCACACGATTCCAACTGAACAGGTAAGTTCATGAACTTGTATCTCTCTATCCAAGCATTGTTAGGTTTAGATTTGTGAAGAAATTATGTCACATTCATAGTCTTGAACATGCCCATGTAATTAGTTTTCATTTATGTTATGTGTGCTATGAGAATTTGATGTCTGAACATGGAACAAAAACTAGGTCAGGAATTGGGGGAGAAGAAATTCTCTCTCATTTTTTAGAGTTAGATTGATTTCTTTATATGTCTAGAATAGTGGCTTCAAGCTCTACAGGTTTCATGTTGCAAGATTTGGCAAAAGATCAAGGAATCTGGAGATAGAAAACGCGCGTGGATGGTTGTTCAAACATGTTCTGAGGTTGAAGACAAAGTCTTCTTGGGCTGGGCCTGAGTTGACTTCCTATTTGCACCTTGTTTTTACTTTTGAACCCCCCTGGCCCATTTTGAGTTTCATTTGCTATTTTTAATTTTTTTCCTTTTGATTCTGATTTATTATTTTTCATTAAAGCATAAAAATATTAAAAAACATTTTTCCACATTTTTTTGCATTTTATTTGATATTTATTTGTTTTAGTTAGTTATATACATAAATAAATACATAATGTTTTTTTGTTTAGAATATTAGGAATAATACCAAATACATTTATTTTCTAATTTTTATTTTATTTTATCTTCTGAAAATATTTTATATAAAATATAATTTTTTTTATAAATATTAGATATTATTATTTTGTACATATTCAATATATTTAGTAAATAATACAAATACATACATATATATTAGTATATTTAGGTTAAAAAATACAAAATATATACATTTTTATTTTTATTAATATTTAACATTAAAAATACTTTTTGACAAATATACTTCTCTTTTATTTAATTTTTGTACATAATTAATAAACATTGTATTCATTAAATAATAAATACCTTTTATTTGCAAAATTAGGGTTTTGCCCTAAATACATAAAAAACTCCAAAAATTAATACTTTTTATTTTGTTTATTTGACATATAAAAAACACTTTTTTCATACATATAAAAAACATTTTTTTGCATCTTGCATATTTATTCCATTTTTATTTAATTATTGTATATTAAATAATTTTTATAATTCAATTTTGATGTAATAGTTAGGTTTAAATTCCTTGTCAAAATACCCCCATTTGAACATTTGTACCCCCCTTCCCATATATTATGTTGTAATAACTTAGGAACTTTATTTTTTTTGCATTTTTAAAGCTTTCTAAATATACCATGCTAGAATTAGGGTTTGTATGCAAATTAATTAACCAAAATAGTTTGACCTAATTTCAAGATAAACAAGCATGAAAATGGACAACACCAATCACACTTGCACCCCTAGGGTATTCCATTTGTTGCCTTCAATAATGGGCCATATTGCATGTTAGGTCTCTTTGGGCAAAACAAATACAATTCCAATGATCATAGTCCCTCGATGACGCTTTCAAAAGTTTCCAAAAAAATGATCAAGTCCCTCCAAGGAAAAATTTCCCAAAGATACTTGGCACCATTGCAATTATGGTCTAAACGATGACCCGCGCCCGTCCCTTTCACATCCTAACACAAGATTGTCCACCAAATGCAATGGTGGAACAAAATTGTTAAAAGGGTTAAAATCATAGGAGAAATCTTTGAGAAATTTAGGAGTAGACAACCTCTTAGTTACTTGAATCAAACTTGCAAAACAAAACACTTGCCTATTTTCAAAACACACATCACTATACTTTCAAAACAACTTTCAAAAAACATTGAAAACCTTTTCAAAAGACATACACCTTTTGTATACATCCCAACATGGATCATTACAAAGGTTGCCACCACATTGGCCTCTTTTTCAAAACATTTTCAAAACCACACACACAAAGCACCATTTCAAACAATTGAAAATTAAGGCAAGTTGATCTAAGCAAGTAACTAAGAGCCCATGGATAACCATGGATAGGAAGGGTGCTAATACCTTCCCTTTCTATAATCTACTCCCCGAATCCAAGAAAACATCTCAAAGGTTTTTGCTGTGCTTTTAAACCTTTCCTTAGGATAAAATAAAAAGTCGGTGGCGACTCTTGCTCAACCGAAACATTTGCGAAAACAAACGCAAAACCTCAAGTCCGTTCTCCCACCGTATCACAGAACTGGCGACTCTGCTGGGGAAATCTTTTAAAGTGGAGTAAACTTAGGGCTTAGATCACCCTCTTGCATGACTAATTGTTTGATTTGATTGCTTTATATCTTGGCTCTCTTGTTTGGGTTTGCAATCCTACATCCGGATTTTGGGAAACATTCATAGATAGCAATACGTTGTGGAAACTGTGCGGGGTATACCGACACGGTCGAAGCAATAGCTATATTAGTGCGACATATTTGTGAGTACCGGTAACCCTTGAGTTCAATCAAGGAGAGTACGGGGCCGCTGAGTGATGTCACTAAGCACTAATGACCTAGAACCTTACTTGACCATCTTGGCTTTTTATTAGGGGTAGTGAGATGACCGGCTTTGGTGCAGTCCGAAGTTGGTAGATACTCGATACTACACTCATTGAGGGTTGTTTTCTTGGAATATTTTGGTCGCTAGTTAAGTGGCTAAACCAAAACAATGAACAATGAAAACAATCCAATGATATTGAGCTCCTTAGAACCCGATTACTATTTATAGGACAGGATTTTAAGCCAACTACACTCAAGAGGGTACTTACCTATGAAACCCCATGCAAGCCTGAAACTAGGGTTTGGTGTGAATTGCTTGTACATATGCTTGTGCATACATCATGACCATCATAAAGCATCATATGCATTTACTAACCACTTCAAGGGTTTAGATCTTCATCTTTGTTCTTGTTTTGTAGGTCATGGAAATTCCTCGCAGAAAAACCATCCAAGTCAACCTTGTGAGAATCTCTCCTCAACTCAAGGAGCTCACATCAAGAATTCCGGAAAGCTCATCCTTCAGTGAAAGACATGGTAGACTGCTCAGCTTAGTCAACACCAACATTGAAGAGGACATGATGAAACTGCTATTCCAGTTATTTGACCCTCTTCACCACTGTTTCACTTTCCCCGACTATCAGTTGGTGCCCACTTTGGAGGAGTTTTCTTAACTCCTGAGAATTCCTATCCTTAATCAACTACCTTTCAACGGTACGGAAAAGGAACCAAAGCCGGAAGATGTTGCTCGAGCATTACATCTACAGCCTTCTGACATCAAGGGGCATTGGGAAACTAGAAGCGGCGTCAAAGGTTTCCTAGCAAAATTCTTGTTCGAGAAGGCACAAGAGTGTTGGAATTCATTGGACCTACAAGCCTTTGAAGAAATTGTGGCACTCCTTATCTATGGGTTGGTCTTGTTCCCAAATCCTGACCAGCTTGTAGAGGTCAACGCCGTCAAAATCTTCTTGTCCAGAAATCCAATACCAACATTACTTGGGGACATCCTTCACTCGTTTTACACACGAACAATGAGAAAGAGGGGTGTTCTCATGTGCTGTACTCCTCTCCTTGCAAGGTGGTTTATTTTGCACCTTCCACAATCTGTCTTGAAGAATGACCAAGGCTCAAGGTGGTCCCAACGGTTGATGACTCTTACTCACTCTGATGTACATTGGTGTTCTCGGTCCAGAGAAAATGTCATCATCGTCGATCATTGTGGAGAGTTCCCTAATGTTCCATTACTTGGCACTAGAGGGGGCATTACCTACAACCCTTGCCTAGCTTTGAGGCAATTTGGATATGCACGAAGAGATGGTCCTCACGACATGTTGATTCCTGACCTAGTTTTTGACTTCGACAATGATGCGCAAGGACTTCGCCAAAGATTCATCAGAGCTTGGGGAGGCCCAACAAGGTTGATAGCAAGACACTGGGGCACAAGAATTCCATCCCTCTTGAGCCTTATCTCAAGTGGGTACG
This sequence comes from Vicia faba, assembly GCA_948472305.1. NCBI lineage: Eukaryota > Viridiplantae > Streptophyta > Magnoliopsida > Fabales > Fabaceae > Vicia > Vicia faba. The sequence continues at coordinate 614,354,461 of OX451735.1, read as the reverse complement.
AACCAGAGCCCAGAGTCTAATGATGCCTTATCCTCATGTTCTCCCTGTGATTAAAGAGCCCGTCAAGGAAGGAGAGGTTCCCTACACCATCCTACATCCTGACATGCCTACATCGTGGGAGGAGATGCAGAAGAGTTGGATCCAACTCAAGAAGGAACAAAACACTTTTGAAGCCAGCTTCTACGCCAGCGAGAAGAAGGTTTTAGAGCTCACCCGCCGACTCCATGAGCAAGAGGCCCTTAACACCTACATTGCGCCAAAGAGAATGCGCAACGTCTTTTTACCTTGAGAAGTTGTTTTTGTAATATTTGGCCCATGGGGAACTTATGTACTAACAAGCTTCTTCTTATTAATATGACGTGCGTTCTTTTTGTCTGCAACAATTGTGAATTTCTAAAATCCTTGAATGCATTGCATAGATAGCATCTCATGCATCATGTGCATAATAGGTACCCCTTTTTCTACAGGTTGCTTAATCTTCTTCGCTGTTTATTTTGAACAGTCATCATGAATCCAGAATCATCCAGTGAGCAAGCAATCAAGGCCCTCCAGGCCCAGAATGCCCAGTTTCAAGAGATGGTCATGAGCTTGGCCCAAGGTCAACAAGAGTTGAAGGCTCTGCTCCTAAAGAAGAAGAAGAGGACTGCGTTGTTCAACACTGGACGCAGGTTTGGGAACACACTCCATAACAAGGCTGATCCAACTACTTCCTCTGCAGAGAAAGACAGTCCCCAAGGGGGAGGGGCTCCTAGTCCCGTAGTCTCTGACAACGAGACGGATTACAATGACGAACAATACCCACCTGCTGTTGACCGATACAAGCAATTAGAGGACCGCTTGAGTGCCATGGAGATTCAAAATGTGCCGGGACTGGATTTCGGAGATTTAGGGTTATCTTCTGGGGTGGTAATCCCACATAAGTTCAAGGCGCCTGCCTTTGCCAAATACGACGGGGCTTCCTGTCCAAAGCTGCATCTCAGATCGTACGTAAGGAAGATCCAACCTTACACGGCAGACAAAAATCTTTGGATCCACTTCTTCCAAGATAGCCTTTCGGGGTCACAGCTTGAGTGGTTCTATCAGCTAGATGGAACCAATATCCGACATTGGGAAGATTTGGCTACCGCATTTTATAGACAATATCAATACAATTCTGACCTCGCTCCTACGCGTACCCAACTTCAGGGTATGTCTCTAGGAACGGGCGAAGGGTTCAAAGAATATGCGCAAAAATGGAGAGATTTGGCTGGCAGGGTGCAGCCTCCATTGACTGACCGTGAGCTAGTTGACATGTTTCTAGGGACCTTGTCTGGTCCATTCTTTAATCATCTGGTTGGTAATTCCTCCGCTGGGTTTACGGATTTGATCCTGACGGGTGAAAGGATAGAAGCTGGCATCAGGTCAGGAAAGATACAGAAAGAAGCCTCCGCAAGTACTGAGAAAAAGCATTTCAAGAAGGAAGCTTGTGCCGTCTATGGTCCTAGAAGACAAGTTAAGCCAGAACACCGCCAAGCCGTCAATGCCTTGGTCATTTCAAAACCTGTTGCTGCTCCTCAGCAGTACAATCAACAAAGGGGTGAGAGGCCCAAGAGGCAATACACTCGGCTGAGTATGACCTTGTCACAAATCTTACCGCAACTGCTATCAACCAACTTGGTGACCACCAGAGAAGCTCCGAAGGTCGTGAATACTGCATCTCCTAAGTATAACCCAAATGCCCGTTGTGCTTATCACTCTGATAGCCCCGGGCATACTGATGATTGCTGGGCCCTGAGAAATAAGGTTCAAGACCTTATTGATGCGAAGGAAATTCAGTTTGAGGCGCCTGAGAGGCCAAATGTTGTAACTGCTCCTATGCCCCAGCATAGAGTAAATGCCGTCGAGGAAGATTTGTATGCTGTTTCGGTGAATGATGTTGCTACCCCTCTATTGATTGTTAAGAGGAACCTACTGCTAGCCGGTTTATTTCCGGGTTGTAGTAAGGGTTGCCTCCTGTGTGCTGTTACCCCTACCAGTTGTCCGCTGCTGAAGTCAGGCATCCAAAGCCTGATGGATAGCAAGGAGATTCTGTTCAAGAAAACCGCTGTTCCATTTGTTTCCGCTGAAGAAGTATTTGTCGTCACAATTTTCAACAATCCTACCAAGGCTCCCCCGAGGAAGCCAGTCAAAATTATGTCTGTTGCACCCATTACCATTACTGTTCCGGGGCCCCTCCCCTATGAATCTGACAAGGCTGTCCCATGGCACTATGGGGCAGTCGTGTATGTGCTTGGAGTGAAGCAGGAGTTCAACATCGGTACCAGTATCAGTAACATCACTGGTCCCGCCAAGATTACTCGCAGTGGCAGGCTTTTCTCGCCTGACATTGCACCACCAGTTATCCGAAAACCTCTTATCATCACACCCGCAAGTGTGCATGTTTCAAATCAAGTTCATGTGTCTACTACTTCCGTCGAGTCCTCTGATGCTCAGGGAAAAGGAGTTACTACCGATTTGCCTGCCCGGACGGAGGCACCAAAAAAGACCGTTGTTGAAGCCTCCCAACAAGAGATGGAGGAAATCCTTAAAATAATTAAAAAGAGTGACTTCAATGTCGTTGAACAGCTAGGGCATACCCCCTCCAAAATCTCTATGCTATCATTGCTGCTGTGCTCAGAGGCCCACGCCAAGGCCCTGATTTCATTTCTGAAAATGGCCCATGTGCCGCAAGAGACATCTGCAGATCAGTTCACTGACTGTGTGGCTAATTTGAAAGCTGACAATGGTTTGGGTTTCTCGGATGCAGACCTTACCGCCAAAGGGAAAAACCACAATGATGCCCTGCACGTCTCTATAGAATGCAGGGGCACTACTCTCGCACACGTGTTGGTGGACACTGGTTCTTCCCTGAATGTATTGCCCAAGAAGGCCTTAGATCGGTTGGATTGTGAGGGCCTGGAATTGAAACCTAGTAACATCATTGTTAAAGCCTTCGACGGTTCTAAGAGGATGGTGCACGGTGAGGTAGACATTCCTATTCGTGTGGGTTCCCAAGTCTTTGACTCGACGTTCTATGTGATGGATATTCGTCCATCTTATTCCTGCTTGTTGGGTCGACCTTGGATTCACAAGGCCGGGGCGGTAACATCCACTCTACACCAGAAGCTCAAATACCCTGTCAAAGGGAAGATTGTTACTGTGCAGGGAGAGGAGGAATACATGGTAAGTCACTTGAATTCATTCCGGTATATCGAGATGGACGGGGAGTTTATTGAAACTCCCTTTCAGCATTTTGAAGAGGTACCTCCAACGTTGGCGTCAGCTGAGACAGTGGTTGAAGAAGACTTTCCTTTGAAGATGGCTTCCTTGAAGGATGCCTGGGCTGTAATCGAGTAAGGCAAGTGCGCAAACTGGGGTCAACTTCCTGACTTCACTCAAAAGACCGACAAGTTTGGGCTGGGCTTCACTGCAGAGGCTCAGAGGGCTGTTCGCAAGGAGAGGATCAGAAAGTCTCCGGTGTTCATCACCAACCCAAGAGTGAATGCTATCGAGGAGGACGTAGAGGAAGCAGAATTTGACAGTTGGATCTATCCAACAACCAACAACGGACCAAGCAACTGGACGGCAAAAGATTTTACACCTATTACATTTGTCACGCAGTAATTAACTCTTTTATTTTCAATTTGTAACAAACAATATGTTGAAACTTTTATTGGCTCGGTGTCCTACCCGGGGCATCGTAGCTCCATTTGTGAGGGCTTTTTGTATGACATTTCCATATATAATTAATCAAAACATTGGACGTTTGTTGCATTTCAAATCTTGTGCTCTTTTTCTTTCTGTGTTATATATTGCAAAACAGCTATATTTACACACACTCACTTATACAGGTTCCAATCCACTCTGGATCTCACTGGTAACAGCTTTGCTACTGCCAGTTATGACTTCGAAAATCCGATCAAATTGGCCGAAGACGAAGGTGAAGATGATTGCGAAGTTCCTGGTGAAATCGCAAGACTGCTACTCCAGGAAGAGAGGGCCATTCAGCCGCATGAAGAGCTAGTGGAAACAGTGAACCTGGGTACTGAGACAGATAGAAAAGAAGTCAAGATTGGTGCCAATCTAGAGCTCAGCGTGAAGCAACGATTGATCCAGATGCTGCATGACTACATGGAAATCTTTGCTTGGTCTTACGAAGACATGCCTGGTTTGGATGCCGACATCGTGGTTCATCATCTGCCCACCAAGGAAGACTGCCCTCCGGTAAAGCAAAAGGTCCGCCGTATGCGTCCAGAAATGTCCGAAAAGATCAAAGCTGAGGTTATGAAGAAATTCGATGCCGGGTTTCTAGCAGTGACTTCTTACCCTCAATGGGTTACCAACGTGGTGCCAGTGCCGAAGAAGGACGGTAAGGTCAGAATGTGTGTCGATTACAGGGATCTAAACAGGGCAAGCCCCAAGGATGACTTCCCCCTACCTCACATCGATGTTCTTGTTGACAATACTGCTCAACACAAGGTGTTCTCCTTCATGGATGGTTTTTCAGGGTATAATCAGATCAAGATGGCTCCTGAAGATATGGAAAAGACTACCTTTGTGACTCAGTGGGGCACCTTCTGCTACAAGGTCATGCCATTCGGGTTGAAAAATGTTGGGGCAACCTACCAACGAGCCATGGTTGCTTTATTTCATGACATGATCCACCATGAGATTGAAGTGTACGTCGATGATATGATTGCAAGGTCCCAAACTGAGGAGGAACACCTTGACCATCTGCGGAAGCTGTTTGACCGACTGAAGTTGTACAAGCTGAGGTTGAACCCAAACAAATGCACCTTCGGGGTGAGGTCTGGAAAATTGCTAGGTTTCATCGTAAGCGACAAAGGTATTCAGGTGGACCCTGCCAAGGTGAAGGCCATACAAGAGATACCGACTCCCAAGACAGAGAAAGAAGTCTGAGGCTTTCTAGGACGGCTGAATTACATTGCCTGATTCATCTCGCATCTAACTGCTACCTGTGAGCCAATCTTCAAATTGCTGAAGAAAGATCAAGTAGTACGTTGGAACGATGAATGTCAGGCTTCTTTCGAAAAGATAAAGGAGTATCTCCAAGAACCACCCATTCTTATGCCTCCAGTGGAAGGGAGACCTCTAATACTATACTTGACAGTGCTTGACAATTCAATGGGGTGTGTGCTGGGGCAGCATGACGAGTCTGGCCGAAAAGAGCACGCTATTTATTACCTGAGCAAAAAGTTTACCGACTGTGAGTCTCGGTACTCACTGCTCGAGAAAACTTGTTGCGCTCTGGTATGGGCTGCTCGCCGGCTGAGACAGTATATGTTGACTCACACTACTCTGCTGATTTCAAAAATGGATCCAATCAAGTACATATTCGAAAAGCCTGCTCTGTCTGGAAGAATAGCAAGATGGCAAATGATCTTGACGGAATATGACATCCAGTACACAACTCAAAAAGCAATCAAGGGAAGTGTATTGGCAGACCATTTGGCACACCAACCTGTGGACGATTACCAGTCGTTGAACTTTGAATTTCCGGACGAAGATATCATGGTAGTAATTGATTGTGAAGTACTTGGACCGGATGAAGGACCTGAGGAAGGATCCCGATGGTCTATGCATTTTGACGGAGCCTCAAACGCTTTGGGTAACGGCATCGGCGCTGTGATCATATCCCCTAGAGGTACTCATACTCCACTCACCGCCCGATTGTGTTTCAACTGCACCAACAACATGGCAGAGTATGAGGCATGTATCATGGGTCTTCAAGCTGCAATCGACTTAAGGATCAAGTTTCTTAGTGTTTTCGGAGATTCCGCTCTCGTGATCAATCAGATCAAAGGCGAGTGGGATACAAAACACCCAAATCTTATTCCTTACAAGGAGTATGTGTTGACCTTGCTTCCCCACTTTGAAGAGATAACTTTTGAGCACTTCCCAAGAGAGGAGAATCAGTTAGCGGACGCACTAGCTACGATGTCTTCAATGTTAAAAGTCAAATGGGACAATGAGGCTCGCCGGATCATTATCTGGAAGTTGGACGAACCTGCATACTGCTGCGATCTTGAGGCCGAAGAGGTAATCGAGAAACCCTGGTATCATAAGGTGAAGAGATATTTGGAAGCTCAAGAATACCCCGAAGGCGCATCGGTCAATGACAAGAAGTTCATGAGAAGGTTTGCAGCAAAATTCTTCCTCAGCAACGACATTCTCTACAAACAAAATCATGATTCAACTCTACTGCGTTGTGTGGATAAAACTGAAGCAGAGAAGATCATGGTAGAACTACACGAAGGTACATTCGGAACACATTCCAGTGGACACACCATGGCAAAGAAAATCCTTCAGGCGGGATATTTCTGGTCCACAATGGAAGCCGACTGTTACCAACATTCTCGAACTTGTCATAAATGCCAGATCTATGCTGATAAGGTGCACATCCCTCCGGTTCCTCTGAACGTCCTGACGGCACCTTGGCCTTTTGCAATGTGGGGCATTGATATGATCGGCGAGATCCGACCGACGGCATCCAACGGGCATCGCTTCATCTTGGTGGCAATTGATTACTTCACGAAGTGGGTTGAGGCAGCTTCCTACGCCACGGTAACTAAGAGCGTCGTGGCACGTTTCATTCGGCATAACCTGATCTGTCGGTACGGCGTCCCGGAAAGGATCATTACAGACAATGGTACCAATCTTAATAACAAGATGATCACTGAGCTCTGCGAGCAATTCAAGATACAACACCACAACTCTTCTCCCTACCGGCCGAAGATGAATGGGGCTGTCGAAGCGGCTAATAAAAACATCAAGAAAATTGTGCAGAAGATGACAGTGACCTACAAAGATTGGCACGAAATGTTACCATTTGCTCTTCATGGATACCGTACCTCAGCAAGGACGTCAACCGGGGCAATTCCTTTTTCCTTGGTCTATGGCATGGAGGCAGTCTTGCCGATTGAAGTCCAGATACCCTCTCTTCGAATAATGAAGGATGCAGACTTGAGTGAAGATGACTGGATTCAGACTCGACTTGATCAATTAAACCTAATTGACGAAAAGAGACTCACTGCTATCTGTCATGGTCAGACGTACCAAAAACGGATGATCAGGGCATTTAACAAGAAAGTCAGACCACAAGAGTATCAAGTTGGGGACCTGGTAATCAAACGTATCATCCTTCCTCAAAGTGATCCCAGGGGCAAATGGACCCCTACATACGAAGGGCCATTTGTAGTTAAACATGTGTTCTCAGGAGGAGCCATGATTCTGATCACCATGGATGGTGACGACCTTCCTCACCCCGCCAATGCAGACATAGTAAAAAGATACTACGCATGAATAAAAGACCTGCTAGGTTGACATACCTAGGCAAAAATAAGGGCTTCCCGGCGAACCAAAAAGGTTCGGGAAAAAATAAGGGATGAAATGAAAAAAATCTGTACACCCGGCAAGTCGAAAACCTGAAAAGGCGGCTTGGGCAAAAATGGGTATCCCGGTGGACCGAAAACCCGAAAGGGCGGTCCAGGCAAAAGTTAGGGATAAAGCGTAACACTATGTCTCATTGGATCACCTTGCATCCAGAATTCGGCATCAACTATCTGGCTCAGACTTCGGCATCGATCAATCAACTTCATCTTTAACTAAGCAGCAAAGTGATGAGACGCTTGAAGACATAAAGGCGATAGCAGAGTAGGAACCCAGTGGGAATAGTGTGCACATAGCTGTTTTGTTTCCTTTTCAAAATTGTATAAACTTTATGTTATTCGGCGGCGTTCTCTTACTAGGACGTCGGCCTCTTGTACAAAAACGCCTATTTACAGGCAAATTTCAAAATCAATACAAGTTCACTTTTCCAAACAAATTGCCAATTGTTTTTCCTTTTTCTGTTTTGTCGTGCGAAGAACGTCCAATGTTCATTTTTGATATATGCATTTGACATTAAATTGCTAATTCATAAATACCTGCATATGAAACAAAAGACTAATTACAGGTGACATCAGAAGTAGGGGCAATGTAGAATTGTCCAGGCAGTCTAGTTGCTTTGTCCGCCAGGGTACCAAGGTAGATTCAACTGAAGAATATGACCAAGTTACCTCAACTCCCCACAGAGTAAGACAGGATTCAGCAATACTCCCCCCAGGAAGAGTTAGTCTATCATCAGCCCTACAATAGGCACCCTGTTCCCCTAGCAAGTCAGCAATACTCTCCTCCAAAAGAGTTAGTCTACGGTCAGCCTAAAGGAAGTTGGGTAGCCCCAGAAGATATCAGCATTCCCCAGAGGAGTATAGGCATTCATCAGCAAGCATCCCCGACAGTCTTGATCTAAGATTGTTCCCCGGCAGAATGCAGACACCCCAGTGGAACCATTTTCCAGTACAGTCTGAAGGTTTCCCCAGGAAACTGGAACCATATCCCCAGCAGGTCTTGAAGCTTATCCCCAGTAGATTCTGGAAGCTTATCCCCTGTAAAGTACGGACGTCTCCCCGGGCTTTATTCAAAGTTATTCCTCACAAGGGCCTATAACTAGGTTATCCTCAGCTAATTACCACGGAAGATCGCCCTCGGCAAAGTTCTTCCAATCCCCAGCGGAGTTCATCGAAGTTCCCCGACATAATTTATCATTGTCATCCCCAGCGGAGTTTATCATTATTATCCCCAACGGAGTCCATCATCGAAATCCTCAGCGGAGCTCTCATCAAAACTTCAGCGAAGTATCTCTTCCCACAGAGTAATTCCACTCAAAGTAATCTCTCCAACAAGTTTATTCCCCAACGTAGTCATCTTCTCCTACCGGTGTATTCTTGCAACCATCATCCCTAGCGGAAACAAAGAACTCCACTCTTCAACGTCAGCCCTGGATTTAATTCCCCGACCGGTCGTCAAGGATTTATTTTCCTAGACGAAAATACATTCATAAACATTTCACATTTCATACATCTTGTTTACATACATGATAAAGTGCATACAACACTATCTCATTTTTGAACATCATGACATCATGCATTTCATACATCATGACATTACATACAACTGATGTTTTGCCTTTTCAGGGAAAAAGACAACCCAAAAGACAACTAATTTCAACTGTCACAATTCCAGATTCGATTCCTGTATCTAGCCAGGGCACATCTGTGAGTGATCAGTTTCCAGATTCAATTCCTGTATCCAGCCAGGGCATATCTGTTGACAACAATTCCAGATTTAATTCTTGTATCCAGCCAGGGCATATCTGTTGACAACAATTCCAGATTCGATTCTTGTATCCAGCCAGGGCATATCTGTTGACGACTATTTCCATATTCGATTCTTGTATCTAGCCAGGGCATATCTGAAGAGTTTGAAGATTCGATTCCTGTATCCAGCCAGGGCATATATGTTGACGACTATTTCCATATTCGATTCCTGTATCCAGCCAGGGCATATCTGTTGACGACAATTCCAGATTCGATACCTGTATCCAGCCAAGGCATATCTGTGAGCAACCGATTGTAGACTCGACACCTATATCTAGCCAGGGCATGTCTGCATGAAGAGACTGAAGATCAATACCTGTAACAAGCCAGGAAAACATCTGCCTTTCTCAAAAAACACAAGTTCTCGCTAAGGAATCTCTTATGCGATCAACACTTCCAAATGGCATCTATAAGCCCATTCCCGACAAGGTTCTGTCACGCCTTCAGGTGGCATCTATAAGCCCATCTCCCTATCCACCATCTCTCCAAATGGCATCTATAAGCCCATTCCCGACATCTCATTTGCTGATACTCCAGCATGCGAGTGCAAATTTCCGGGCACTCTAGTGTCCAATCTCCTTTTACCCTCGAGTCACGAAAGGCAAACTTGCCAATCTAACTCTTCAGGTTCAAGAAGATTGAACAGGGGCAACTGTTGTACCCCAAAATTTGCCCTCCCATTTTCTCAATATTTTCTCACCACAAGACCCTTGGAGCTCAAGATCCAGTTAGAGTTTCCTCTGCTCAAGACTTCTCCTAGCACTGTTGGCCCAAATTAGGGTTTGTGTTTGCACAAAAATATTTTGACCTAAAATGACTAATATGACTTTCATGCTTCATGTTGGACTCCCAAGTTTATCCATACCAAGTTTTAAGTCTTGATTCCAAATTTTGCCCAGTCAATTGGACAGTTGACCTAGAAATAAACTGTATTGGGGAAAATTGTCAACTGTGGCCAATTGACAGTCAAATCTCATGAAAATTGACCCACATCAACATTATGAACTCACATGGACCATTTGATCAAGTTTGGATCACAATGCCACAAGAAATTTGATCAGATCACCAAAAGGGCAAAATGGTCATTTTTAGGGTTTTGACTGCACAAAGGCAATTTTTGACTGTTTGACCTAGCCAATGGCAAACCAAACTCACATATGGACTCAAGGACCCCATGTAATTGTCTTTACATACTCAACAAGTTCAAAAGATCCCAAATGCACAAGATTGACAGTTGAATTTCCTAGTCAATTGATCAATTTTGACTGTATACTGAAAAGTCAAACTTTGACTTTTTGGTCAAAATCAAGTGTCAAGATTCATTTTTCATCAAAACATGCCAAATCATGAAACTTGTTCATCAAGAAATCAAGAATTGCAAATTAGGGTTTGAAATGAAGATTTTTCATAACTTAGAATTTTTCTAAGTTATGAAAAACCCTAATTTTTTCCTAACTTTGTCCCACTTTCTCACCAAGATTCATTTGGATTCAAGGAAAAGCCAAAACATGAAAGTTGTAGTCCATTGCAAAATCTACAACTTTGATTCACAAAGTTTCCTCAAAAGAAGCATGTAGCTCAAGTTACAATTTTTGGAACAAGGGTACCAAACCATTCTTAACTTAGAGAAATTTTGAACCATTTTAGGCAGGATTTTTGCCTAACTTCAAGACCATTTTTCACATGCTTCCACTTGGAATTTCAATTTGCATTTCAAAGATGGATTGTATTACACATTCCAAGCTTTCCAAAATGTCCAAGAACTCATCAAACAACCTCATGGTTAGGGAGAATCGAATTTGGGAAGTTGGGAAAAATTCACTTTTGTTATGACCAATTTACATGTTCATACACTTGTGCCATTTTGAACTCAGCTTGAATTCCTTGATTACAGGTCCTATATCCCATTTGCACTCAATAATTTAATGCTAACTCATTGTTCCAAGGCCTTGTTTTATGTGTTTAAGCATTACATGGAAGTTTAACCCTTAAATAGAAAAAGCTAATTATCCATTTTTGAAAAGTATGGCTTTATGTCAAAGTTGCAAATCAAGAAGTACAAGGCCATATCTTTGGGCACAAGTTCAGAAGCAAAACAAACTGATCAAGGGGGAAGGATGCAGCATAGATTGGGGGCCTGCATCAGTCTAGAACACAAGTTGACATTTGTTGCTTAAAGTTGAAGAAACATGGCATAACAACACACAACTCTCATTCCTGTAAACCAGAGCTTAAGCAAAGTTATCAAACACTTTCTAATCATCAAACCTAAGCTGAAACACAAGCCAACCAAGTTCTACACCTTCTCAAACACAGAATCACCCTAAAACTGCCAAAACAGGGGACCTGCTGCAGATTGAGTTCCATAACTCAATCCATTCGTGCATTCTTGCTGAAACCACTTCAAACACATCCCACATCATCCCTTGAAACTGTTCCAAGCCCTAAATACGACTTGTAACATCCCTAGCTAACATCACAATTTTCATTTTTCTATTTTGCAGTTGAAGTACCATAGCACGATTCTTTTGGTTTCCAAGCAAACTAAAGGTTGGAATAGTATCCTGAGACATCAAGGAAGCTATACAAATCATTACCTTGCCTTGTACTCATCTCCATTGTTGCACACGATTCCAACTGAACAGGTAAGTTCATGAACTTGTATCTCTCTATCCAAGCATTGTTAGGTTTAGATTTGTGAAGAAATTATGTCACATTCATAGTCTTGAACATGCCCATGTAATTAGTTTTCATTTATGTTATGTGTGCTATGAGAATTTGATGTCTGAACATGGAACAAAAACTAGGTCAGGAATTGGGGGAGAAGAAATTCTCTCTCATTTTTTAGAGTTAGATTGATTTCTTTATATGTCTAGAATAGTGGCTTCAAGCTCTACAGGTTTCATGTTGCAAGATTTGGCAAAAGATCAAGGAATCTGGAGATAGAAAACGCGCGTGGATGGTTGTTCAAACATGTTCTGAGGTTGAAGACAAAGTCTTCTTGGGCTGGGCCTGAGTTGACTTCCTATTTGCACCTTGTTTTTACTTTTGAACCCCCCTGGCCCATTTTGAGTTTCATTTGCTATTTTTAATTTTTTTCCTTTTGATTCTGATTTATTATTTTTCATTAAAGCATAAAAATATTAAAAAACATTTTTCCACATTTTTTTGCATTTTATTTGATATTTATTTGTTTTAGTTAGTTATATACATAAATAAATACATAATGTTTTTTTGTTTAGAATATTAGGAATAATACCAAATACATTTATTTTCTAATTTTTATTTTATTTTATCTTCTGAAAATATTTTATATAAAATATAATTTTTTTTATAAATATTAGATATTATTATTTTGTACATATTCAATATATTTAGTAAATAATACAAATACATACATATATATTAGTATATTTAGGTTAAAAAATACAAAATATATACATTTTTATTTTTATTAATATTTAACATTAAAAATACTTTTTGACAAATATACTTCTCTTTTATTTAATTTTTGTACATAATTAATAAACATTGTATTCATTAAATAATAAATACCTTTTATTTGCAAAATTAGGGTTTTGCCCTAAATACATAAAAAACTCCAAAAATTAATACTTTTTATTTTGTTTATTTGACATATAAAAAACACTTTTTCATACATATAAAAAACATTTTTTTGCATCTTGCATATTTATTCCATTTTTATTTAATTATTGTATATTAAATAATTTGTATAATTCAATTTTGATGTAATAGTTAGGTTTAAATTCCTTGTCAAAATACCCCCATTTGAACATTTGTACCCCCCTTCCCATATATTGTGTTGTAATAACTTAGGAACTTTATTTTTTTTGCATTTTTAAAGCTTTCTAAATATACCATGCTAGAATTAGGGTTTGTATGCAAATTAATTAACCAAAATAGTTTGACCTAATTTCAAGATAAACAAGCATGAAAATGGACAAAACCAATCACACTTGCACCCCTAGGGTATTCCATTTGTTGCCTTCAATAATGGGCCATATTGCATGTTAGGTCTCTTTGGGCAAAACAAATACAATTCCAATGATCATAGTCCCTCGATGACGCTTTCAAAAGTTGCCAAAAAAATGATCAAGTCCCTCCAAGGAAAAATTGCCAAAAGATACTTGGCACCATTGCAATTATGGTCTAAACGATGACCCGCGCCCGTCTCTTTCACATCCTAACATAAGATTTTCCACCAAATGCAATGGTGGAACAAAATTGTTAAAAGGGTTAAAAACATAGGAGAAATCTTTGAGAAATTTAGGAGTAGACAACCTCTTAGTTACTTGAATCAAACTTGCAAAACAAAACACTTGCCTATTTTCAAAACACACATCACTACACTTTCAAAACAACTTTCAAAAAACATTGAAAACCTTTTCAAAAGACATACACCTTTTGTATACATCCCAACATGGATCATTACAAAGGTTGCCACCACATTGGCCTCTTTTTCAAAACATTTTCAAAACCACACACACAAAGCACCATTTCAAACAATTGAAAATTAAGGCAAGTTGATCTAAGCAAGTAACTAAGAGCCCATGGATAACCATGGATAGGAAGGGTGCTGTTATACCCCAAAATTTGCCCTCCCATATTCCTCAAGAAATTGCCAAGCCAAGCTACAAAATTCCCCAAGGGTTGTGCAGTGCAACAGTCTCCCATACAGTCAAATTAGGGTTTTGAGAAAAGGAAGTTTTCAAAGGCTCAATCAAGTCTCATATGCTCACAAACATGGTCAAGCATCCTCATATCAAGTTTCAAGGCATTCAACTCAAGATTGCACAGTCAAAACCCTAAATTGCACTACAGTCAACTGTAGGGGCAAAATGGTCATTTGGCAGTCAAAAGTTCAAATTTTTGGTCAATATATCATTTTGAAGCCACAAACATCATTTGATCAATGCTTGATCATGATTCTCAAAATTTGGCTCAGAAATCATCAAAGATGCAAAAGTTGCTATATTTGGACAGCTGAAAAAGTCAACTGAAATTGACCAGGGCATAACTTTCACATGGATTATCAGAAAAATTCCATCCAAAGCTCATTTTGAAGAGAAAGACATTTCCTACAACTCATCTTCATACTTCAAGTCCAAGAAATGATCTCACAAAAAGTTATCAATTTCAACATTACAGGTCATTTTCAAAAGTCAACAAAAGGGGACTTTAAGTCAAAGACCATAACTTGAGATTGGTAAATCAAAATGACATGGGACCAAAGGCATTGGTTAAAGGACTCAAAGACCTTTCCAAAATGTCCAAGAACATGAGAAAATCTTAAAAATTGAGCAAGTTATGCCTTGTAGAAGTTGGGAAGATTTTGTGAAATGGCAAAAGTCAACTATCCTTGAAAATCCAATTTTGACAAAAGGGCCCCATTTTTCTCACTTTGTCCATCCTTGTCATGCCACACACGTGGCCCATGGTTGATTTCAAGACCAAATGTTGACTTTTTTATTTTATTTAATTTTTGATGATTTAATTCATTTTAATTCATTGAAAATTCAAATAAAATTTAAAAATCAATGAAATGGTGTCATATGAACTTGGACAAGTTCTATGTATCATGAACCAACTCAAAAATCAGGCCAAGGTTCATTTACACACTAGGTCTAGGTTTTGGCTAGAAATTAGGAAAAAATGGTTAATGGACAAACCCTAAGGCCAATTCTCTAACAAGCATGAATTAAGGAGAGTTAGCAAGCCTATTCAATTCCATAATGATCATTGAGTCAAACCCTAACCCTAGTGCAGCAAAAAACTCGTTCAAAAGCCATTGGACACTTTGAAAAATTTGGACATATATTGCAAATCTGAAATCAGTGCTAGGCATCCTTTCAAGCCAAAATTTTTATACCATTAGCATTCTGAGATAATTCTAAACGCATTTCAATTCATAACATCACTCAAAGCTCCTTGAACTGGTAGTTACAAGTGAAACTGTACAGCAAATTTTTTGAATTCGTGTTCTTGATTCTACGCATCCTCTTGCATTTTTAATTACACATTCATGTTCCTCACAAAGTTTCCAAGCTGTTCATGGTATTTAATTGCATTTTCATAAGCCATACACGATTTTACCATTTTCATGTTCTAGGTTTTCCAGCTTCTTAAATTGGGGCTTTTGTAAATAAGAAAAATCAGAACCTCAGAGCAACACCATCACACTCAGCATCTTGAGACGAAGAAGAAGACATACTCGCGCCTAATTTATATTAGGAAATGAGCTATTCGCTATTTTTTTGTAGCTTATCTAATGCAGCGCTTCAAAACCGTTGCCAATGTATTTTGTTTACAGGGACATGAAGAAGATGAAGATGTGGCACGCTGTCATTCGTCCGTTTAAATTTGCGCGCGTGTAATCTTTATGCGTTGGTTTTATTTTATATTGTTTATTAACTATTATATGTTAAATGAAAACAAGTGGCTCAGCTGGCCAAGACACGCGCATGTAACCACAATGACCTGGGTTCAAGTCCCAGGTCTTGCAATTTCTCATATTATTTTTCATTTCAAGGTTCCATGCAGCGCCCACATGAGGACTCACCATGCACATTCAAGAGGCATTATCCACGTGTCCCAGGAAACTTATCAAAGGGTCCAGAACAAGGGCATATGTTGGAGGCCAGTCAAAGCATCACACAGGATTAGAAAAGTCAACCAATTCAAGCAAAAATGGGCCAGGCTTTTTCAAATCTGCACCTCCAATTCTGGGGACTACACCCCCCTGGTTTGCCTTGTCATTTTATTTTATTTCTTTCTTTAATTTTTCTTTTCATTTCTTTTATTTGCTTAATCTAATTTAATTAATTCTTACAAAAATGCAAAAAAAAACATTAAAAATACAGAAAGGACAAAAAAAATATAATTAATTTTGATTCTTTTTTTAAATAAATTAAAATGTAAATCATTTAGTTTAATTAGGTTTTAATTTTAATTTTAATTCTTTTTTCATAATAAAAATCCAAAAAATGTAGAATTAGGTTAATTATTAATTTTTTGTATCCTTTTTTAATCTTTTCCTTTTTTCTCACAATATTATTATTTATTATTTATTTTCTATAAATCAAAAATTGTACATGAATTAGTTTAGAATTTAATTAGGTTAGAAATTAAATCTTTTTTCATAATAAACTTAAAAAATGATAGAACTAGGATTTTAATTTTAATTAACTTTTCTCTTTTTTCTTTTAAACCTAAAAAACACAAAAACATTATTTTTCATTTAATTTTTAATTTCCTTGATTAATTTTAATTATTTGTAAAAGGGTCCAACGCCCTAATTTTGTTTAGTCTTTACTTCGCGCATTTATTTCACATTGTTTAAATACCTCTGTATATGCCCCAAAGCCTTGTAATAAGTTTAGATTTATTTCTCGCACTTTTATTTATTCGCTTTATTTATTTTCAGTCAAATCGGGTTCGGTTTTTTTGGCGATGTGGACCCGCGCCGGTTGTAATAGTTTAGATTTATTTTCTCGCAAATATAACTGTTAATAAATATGCATGAAAGAATGAATGCCCAAAAAAATAAAATCAAATCGTTAGATCACCTTTGCATGACAAGACAAACAATAAACTGAAAATGACACACAATTCGCACACACCACCCCTAGGGTACGCCTCACTGTTGCCTTGCCTTTCGAAAGGTGGTCGTCGAGTAGAGGATGTCTTAGTAAGTCCTCATGATCCGGGAACCTGGCATGAGGGTAGCTTCTAAGGTGTCTTCCCGTTGCTCTGGTGATCACCATGTCCCTATAAACTCGAATTGACCCGAACACCTCCAACGGTGGTGCTACCTACCTCTCAATGGTGGGATAGCACTACTTTAAAGGACATTTACACAGACGAATTCCTTAGGGTAGGTAGACGACTCATGGATACTTGCTCTCTTCAAAACAAAATTCAAAGACTTTTCACACCAATACTTTTCAAAAGCTTTCAAAGCAATCTTTTCAAACACTCTGACGTACGAGTCGAACTGAAATTTTTCAAAGAAACTTTTTAAACCCACAATTGAAAAGCAAACAAACAATTTTGGAAACACATTGAGCAAGTACCTAAGAGCCCATGGATAACCATGGATAGAAAGGGTGCTAACACCTTCCCTTTCTATAACCTACCTCCCGAACCGAGAGCAATCTCTTTAAAGGAATTTTTCTGTGCTTTTGTCCTTTCCAATTGGAGAAAATAAAAGACGGTGGCGACTCTTGCTTACCGCGACATTTCGCGAACCAGCTTTAAAACAGTCAGTTCCAGATCCACCGATCACAGAACTGGCGACTCTGCTGGGGAAACTCTTAAAGTGAGGTGTACCTTAGGGCTAGTTACAACTGTGTTTTCAATTGTTTTCCTTGTGTGCTTTAAAATTGTGGGTTGCTTGGGAGTTCTATAGATCCTAACCCGGATCTGGGGGATACCCTTTTAGAAAGTAGCAACAAGGCTGTGAGGGAACTGTGCGGGGTATACCGACATGGTTGAAACAGTCTGCTACGTTGATGTGGCATTTTGGTGTGTACCGGTAACCCTTGAGTCAGTCAAGGAGAGTACGGGGCCTCCATGTGGTGTCATGAAGCATCAACAGACCTTAGGAACCTTAATTGAACCATCTTGGCCTCTTTAGGGTAGTGAGATAACTGACTTTGGTGCAGTCCGAGGTTGGTTGATACTCGATACTACACTCAATTGAGGGTTGCTTTCCTGGAATATTTCGGTCGCCAGTTCAGTGGCTAAATCGAAACGATGAACAATGAAAGTAATCCCGTGATATTGGGAACCTTAGAACCCGGTTACTTTGATTAGGACAGGATGAACCCACCAACTTCAAGAGGGTACTACCCAGACCTCATGCTGGCCTTAAACCTTAAGGGCCTGTCTTGTGTGCCTTGTGTGCCTTACATGTTTGTCTTTGTAAATATCTGTGTTTAATCATGGCATCATGACATCATCCAGCATCATATGCATTAACTAACCATTTCAGGGGTTCGAATTTTCATCTTTGTTCTTGTTTTGTAGGACATGGAAACTGTTCGTAGAAAGACAATTCCAATCAGTCTTGTAAGGATCCCTCCTCAGCTTAAGGAGCTTATATCCAGGATTCCCGAGAACTCTTCATTCAGTGAAAGACATGGAAGCCTCATCAGCTTGGTCAACACCAACATTGAGGAAGATATGATAAAAGTCCTGTTCCAATTCTTTGACCCTCTGCATCACTGTTTCACTTTCTTGGACTATCAGTTGGTACCCACATTGGAGGAGTTCTCCCGACTCCTGAAGATCCCTATTCTTGATCAGCTACCCTTCAACGGTACAGAAAAGGAACCTAAGCTTGAAGAGATTGCTAAAGCCTTGCACCTACAGTCATCTGACCTCAAGGGACATTGGGAAGTTAGAAGTGGTATCAAAGGGTTCTTAGCCAGGTTTCTGTTTGAAAAGGCCTATGATTGTTGGAACTCCCTTGACTTGCAAGCTTTTGAAGAGGTTGTGGCCCTCCTTGTTTATGGTTTGGTGTTGTTCCCTAACCCGGATCAGCTCATTGATATCAGTGCTGTCCAGATCTTTATGTCCAGGAATCCTATACCCACGTTGCTAGGGGACCTCCTTCACTCATGTTACACTCGAACCATGAGAAAAAGAGGCGTCCTTATGTGTTGCACTCCTCTCCTGGGAAAGTGGTTTATTTCGCACCTTCCACAATCAGTCCTGAAGAACGAGCGGGGTTTGAGATGGTCACAACGGTTGATGACTCTTACACATGCAGATATACATTGGTGCCCTAGGTCCAGGGAAGATGTCACTATCATTGATCGTTGCGGAGAGTATCCTAATGTTCCTTTACTTGGAATCAGAGGGGGTATTACTTATAGTCCATGCCTGGCTTGGAGACAATTTGGTTACGCTCGGAGGGATGGTCCTCATGACATGTTGATTCCTGACATAGTTTTTGACTTCGACAACGATACTCAAGGACTTCGCCAGAGATTTATCAGAGCTTGGAGGATGCCTAGTAGGATAGACAGCAAGACACTGGGGCACAGGAACTCCATCCCTTTGGAGCCTTACCTCAAATGGGTACGAGCCCGCTCTCAGAAATTAGTGATGCCTTATCCTCACATGCTTCCAGTAATCAAAGAGCCTGCCTTGGAAGGAAAGATGTCTCATGTTATTCAGCACCCTGATATGCCCACATCCTGGGAAGAGATGCAGAAGAGTTGGATCCAGCTTAAAGAAGAGAGGAATTCTCTTGAGACTAGTTTGCATGCCAGTGAAAAGAAGGTTTTGGAGCTCACTCGCCTGTTGCACGAGGAAAGGAATCTCAACACTTACATAGCTCCAGAGAAGATGCGCAACATATTTTGGATGTGACTTGATCTTTTTGTATTTTTGCCCATGAGGCTTTGATGTATTAAAACAATGATTTTCTTAATAATAAAGTGTGTTCCTTTTGGTCTACAACAAATTTGAATTTTCGAACTCTTGAATGCATTGCATAAACACATATCATTCATCATGTGCATCATAAATACTCTTCTTTTCAGGTTGTTTACCGTTCTTCGCTGTCTATTTCAGCATCATGAACCCTCCTGAATCATCAACCGATGCGGCTATCAAGGCTCTTCAGGCGCAGAACGTCCAGTTTCAGGCGCAAAACGCCCAATTTCAGGAGCTGATCAAGAGCTTGTCTCAGGGTCAACAAGAGTTAAAGACCATGCTGTTGAAGAAGACTAAGAAGAAGAGGAGGACTGTGCTATTTAACACTGGGCGCAGACTCGGGAACACTTTGGTTGTTGAAGCTGAAAGGACTCCTCCATCTGTGACGGAAGGTAGTCATCATGAAAGGGAGGTCACTACTCCTGTGGGCTCTGATACTGAAACAGACTTCAATGACGACCAGTACCCTCCTGCTGAAGACCGGTACAAACAGCTGGAAGACAGATTAAAGGCTGTGGAAGTTCAACAGGTACCTGGATTGGATTTCGGAGACTTGGGGTTATCTACTGGAGTGGTGATCCCGCACAAGTTCAAAACACCTGCCTTCGTGAAGTATGATGGGGCTTCCTGTCCCAAGATGCACCTCCGTTCTTATGTAAGGAAGATCCAGCCTTACACAGCAGACAAGAACCTTTGGATCCACTTCTTCCAGGAGAGTCTTTCAGGGACTCACCTCGATTGGTTCTATCAGCTAGATGGAATCAGCATTCGTAACTGGGAGGATCTGGCCACTGCTTTTTACAAGCAGTATCAGTATAATGCCGACCTCGCTCCTACGCGTACCCAACTCCAGGGTATGTCGCTAGGGTCGGGTGAAGGTTTTAAGGAGTACGCTCAGAAATGGAGAGACCTGGCTGGCAGGGTGCAGCCACCATTGACGGATCGGGAGCTGGTAGATATGTTCTTGGGGACCCTATCTGGTCCATTTTTCAATCATCTCATTGGTAATTCCTCTGCTGGGTTTACCGATCTAATCCTGACTGGTGAAAGGATTGAGGCCGGTATAAAATCGGGGAAGATACAGAAAGTTGCCTCCTCCAGTACTGAGAAGAAGCCCTTCAAAAAGGAGGCTAGTGCTGTATATAACTCCCGGAGAACAGAGCGACCTGAACACCGCCAATCTGTCAATGCGGTAATGATTGCCAAACCTGCTGCCGCTCCTCGGCCAACTAATCCACAAAAGTTTGAAAGACCCCGGAGAGAGTTTACCCGGTTAAGCATGACCTTATCACAGATCCTGCCACAGTTGCTATCCACCAATTTAGTGACTGTCAAGGAGGCTCCAAAGTTTCACAACACTGCATCCCCCAAGTTCAATCCAAATGCTCGCTGTGCTTATCACTCTGATAGCCCGGGGCATAACACAGATGACTGTTGGGCCTTAAGGAACAAAGTTCAAGACCTCATTGATGCCAAGGAGATACAGTTTGAGGCGCCCGAGAAGCCGAATGTTGTAAATGCTCCCATGCCCCAGCATGGAGTGAACGCTGTTGAGGAGAGTTTGTATGTAGCTTCGGTGGAGGATGTTGCTACTCCGTTGCTGATGGTCAAGAGGAATCTGTTGCTAGCCGGTTTATTTCCGGGATGTGGCGAAAGTTGCCCTCTATGTGTTGCTTCCCCTGCTGGTTGTTCTCTGTTGAAGTCAGGCATCCAGAACCTGATAGATAATAGAGAGATTTTGTTTGAAAAGACTATTGTTCCTGCTGCTCCTGTTGAAGAAGTGTCGATCGTTACCATCTTCAACAACCATTCCGAGGCTCCTTCAAAGAAGCCTATACAAATTTTGTCAGTTCACAAGAATGTTCCCATCACCATTACTGTTCCGGGGCCTATACCCTACGAATCTGATAAGGCTGTCCCATGGCACTATGGGGCAGATGTTTATGTTCTGGGTGTGAAACAAGAGTGCAACATTGATACTGGTGTCTCCAACATCACCGGGCCTGCTAAGGTCACTCGTAGTGGAAGACTGTTCTCGCCAGACATTGCTCCTCCAGCAATTCATAGGCCTTTGATCTTCACACCTGCCAGAGTGCCTGTTTCTCCTTCTGACCAAGTATCCACCCCTGCTGCTGAGTCATCTGATACTCGGGGCAAGGGACTTGCTGCTGATGTGCCTGCCAGGACGGAGGCACCAAAGACCATTGTTGAGGCTTCCAAGCAGGAAATGGAAGAAATTCTCAAGATAATAAAGAAAAGTGATTTCAATGTTGTGGAACAGCTGGGGCACACCCCCTCTAAAATCTCTATGTTGTCACTGCTGCTGTGTTCAGAGGCCCATGCAAAGGCTCTGCTTGCTTTCTTAAAGACTGCCCATGTACCCCAAGATACGACTGCTGACCAGTTCACCGATTGTGTGGCCAACCTAACTGCTGATAATGGCCTGGGTTTCTCTGATGCCGATCTGACAGCAAAGGGGAAGAACCATAATGATGCCCTGCATGTCTCCATTGAATGCAGGGGCACTACTCTTGCTCATGTGCTGGTTGACACAGGTTCTTCATTAAACGTGCTGCCCAAGAAGGCTCTGGATAGGCTGGATTGTGAAGGTCTAGAGCTCAAACCAAGTAGCATTGTTGTCCGGGCCTTTGACGGGTCCAAAAGAATGGTGCATGGTGAAGTGGACATCCCAATCAGGGTTGGGTCACAGGTATTCGATTCGAAGTTCTATGTGATGGATATCCATCCGTCCTATTCTTGTTTGCTGGGTCGCCCATGGATCCACAAAGCTGGAGCTGTGACTTCTACATTGCATCAAAAGCTCAAATACCCGGTCAGGGGGAAGATCGTAACAGTGCAAGGGGAGGAGGAATACATGGTCAGCCACCTCAACTCTTTCAGATACGTAGAAATGGATGGGGAGTTCATTGAAACCCCCTTTCAGCATTTTGAGGAAGTACCACAAACCTTGGCAGCAGCAGAAGATGAAGAGGTTTCTCCTATGAAGATGGCCTCCTTAAAGGACGCCCGGGCTGTGATCGAGAAGGGTGAATGTGCAAATTGGGGCAAGCTCCCTGATCTTACTCCTAAGACTAACAAGTTTGGGCTGGGTTTCACCACGGAAGCTCAGAAAGCGGTGCGCAAGGCAAGAATTGGAAGACCTCCGTTGCTCATTACTCAGCATGGAGTGAATGCTATTGGAGAGGAAGATGAAGTGGGAGAGTCAGAGTTCGATAGCTGGATCTACCCAACGGCCGACGGTGGATTGACCAATTGGACTGCTAAAGATTTTACACCAATAACTTTTGTCTCCCAGTAATGAGTTTCTTTGTTTTTGATTTGTAATAAACAATAATTTGAGACTATATGGCCCGGTGTCTTACCCGGGGCACCGCGGTTTTATTTATGAGGGCTTTTGTTTGTCACCATCATATATCATGAATAAAAGCATTGGACGTTTTTCACAATTCAAATTTTGCGCTCCTTTTCTTTCCTTTCTTTACATATTGCAAAACAGCTGTATTTACACACACACTCACTCGTACAGGTTTCAATCCACTCTGGATCTCACTGGTAACGACTCTGCTACTACCAGTTATGACTTCGAAAATCCGATCAACTTGGCCGCAGACGAAGGTGAAGATGATTGCGAAGTGCCTGGTGAACTTGCAAGATTGTTACAACAGGAAGAGAGGGCAATTCAACCCCATGAAGAGCCAGTGGAAATAATAAACTTGGGTACTGAGGAAGACAAGAAAGAGGTGAAGATTGGTGCCAACCTAGAACTCAGCGTGAAGCAACGGTTGACTCAGATGCTGCATGACTATAAAGAAATCTTTGCCTGGTCCTACGAAGATATGCCCGGATTGGATACCGACATTGTGGTCCATCACTTACCAACTAAAGAAGATTTCCCTCCGGTTAAGCAGAAGGTCCGCCGTATGCGTCCAGAGATGTCTGAGAAGATTAAAGCCGAGGTTATGAAGCAGTTTGATGCCGGGTTTCTTGCAGTAACTTCTTACCCTCAGTGGGTTGCTAATGTGGTGCCGGTACCTAAGAAGGACGGCAAGGTCAGGATGTGTGTTGATTACAGGGATCTGAACAGGGCCAGCCCCAAGGATGACTTCCCTCTACCCCACATTGATGTCCTTGTTGATAATACAGCTCAGCATAAAGTGTTCTCTTTCATGGATGGTTTTTCAGGTTACAATCAGATCAAGATGGCACCTGAAGACATGGAAAAGACTACCTTTGTTACTCAGTGGGGCACCTTCTGTTACAAGGTCATGCCGTTCGGGTTAAAGAATGCTGGGGCAACCTACCAACGTGCCATGGTTACCTTATTTCATGATATGATCCATCACGAGATAGAGGTGTATGTGGACGACATGATCGCTAGGTCCCAGACTGAGGAAGAGCACCTTGATCATCTGCAGAAACTGTTTGACCGTTTGAAACTATACAAGCTGAGGTTGAACCCGAACAAGTGCACCTTCGGGGTAAGATCTGGAAAGTTGCTAGGCTTTGTGGTCAGTGATAAAGGAATTCAAGTGGACCCTGCTAAGGTCAAAGCCATTCAAGAGATGCCGGTTCCTAAGACGGAGAAGGAAGTCAGAGGCTTTCTAGGACGTCTGAACTACATTGCTCGGTTCATCTCACATTTAACTGCTACCTGTGAACCAATCTTCAAGCTGCTGAAGAAAGATCAGGTAGTACGTTGGAATGATGAATGCCAGGCTGCTTTTGACAGAATCAAAGAATATCTCCAAGAACCACCCATCCTTATGCCACCAGTTGAAGGGAGACCTTTGATACTTTACCTGACAGTGCTTGATAATGCAATGGGGTGTGTGCTGGGGCAGCATGACGAGTCTGGCCGAAAAGAGCATGCCATTTATTACCTTAGCAAAAAGTTTACCGACTGTGAGACCCGATACTCACTGCTTGAGAAAACTTGCTGCGCTTTGGTATGGGCTGCTCGCCGGCTGAGACAGTATATGCTGACTCACACTACCTTGTTAATCTCAAAAATGGACCCTATAAAGTACATATTCGAAAAGCCTGCTCTGTCTGGGAGAATTGCAAGATGGCAGATGATCTTGACGGAATACGACATTCAGTACACGACTCAAAAAGCCATCAAGGGAAGTGTATTGGCAGACCACCTAGCACATCAAGCTGTGGATGACTACCAGTCAATGAACTTCGAGTTTCCAGATGAAAGCATTATGATAGTAACTGACTGTGAAATACCTGGACCGGATGAAGGACCTGAACCAGGATCCCGATGGTCTATGCACTTTGACGGAGCCTCCAATGCTTTGGGAAATGGTATCGGCGCCATAATCGTATCTCCACAAGGTACTCATACTCCACTCACCGCCCGGCTGTGTTTCAATTGTACCAACAACATGGCGGAGTATGAAGCGTGTATTATGGGTCTTCAAGCTGCGATCGACCTGAGGATCAAATTTCTGAGTGTCTTCGGAGATTCCGCTCTTGTGATCAATCAGATCAAAGGAGAGTGGGATACGAAACACCCAAACTTGATTCCTTACCGAGAATGTGTGTTGGCTCTGATTCCCCACTTCACAGAGATAACATTTGAGCATTTTCCAAGAGAAGAGAATCAGTTAGCGGACGCGTTAGCTACAATGTCTTCAATGTTCAAGGTTAAATGGGATAATGAAGCTCCCCGGATCACTATCTGGAAACTGGACGAACCGGCATACTGTTGTGATCTCGAAACTGAATTGGTAACTGAGAAGCCTTGGTATCACGAAGTGAAGAGATATCTGGAAGTTCAGGAATACCCTGAAGGAGCATCTGTCAATGATAAGAAATTCCTGAGGAGGTTTGCAGCCAAGTTCTTTCTTAGCAACGGCATCTTGTACAAGCGAAACCAGGATTCAACTCTACTGCGTTGTGTAGATAAGACTGAAGCCGAAAGAATCATGGAAGAGCTGCATGAAGGGACCTTTGGTACACACTCCAGCGGACATACCATGGCAAAGAAGATTCTACGGGCAGGGTATTACTGGTCCACCATGGAAGCTGATTGCTACCAACATTCTAGGACATGCCATAAATGCCAGATCTACGCAGACAAGGTGCATGTTCCTCCGGTTCCCCTGAATGTTCTGACTGCGCCTTGGCCATTTGCAATGTGGGGCATAGACATGATCGGTGAGATAAAACCTACGGCATCCAATGGACATCGCTTCATCCTAGTGGCAATTGATTATTTCACGAAGTGGGTTGAGGCAGCATCCTATGCTACGGTAACCAAGACTGTTGTGGCACGGTTCATTCGGCACAACCTGATCTGTCGGTACGGCGTCCCTGAGAGGATTATTACAGACAACGGTACCAATCTGAACAATAAGATGATCACCGAGCTTTGCGAACAGTTCAAGATACAGCACCACAATTCTTCTCCTTACAGACCGAAGATGAATGGGGCTGTAGAAGCAGCTAATAAAAACATCAAGAAGATTGTGCAGAAGATGACAGTAACGTATAAAGATTGGCACGAGATGTTACCGTTCGCTCTGCATGGGTATCGTACCTCAGCCAGGACGTCAACCGGGGCAACTCCTTTCTCTCTGGTTTATGGCATGGAGGCAGTCTTGCCAATCGAAGTACAAATTCCTTCTCTCCGGATAATGAAAGATGCAAATCTGAATGAAGATGATTGGATCCAGACACGACTTGATCAGCTCAATCTTATTGACGAAAAGAGACTTGCTGCTATCTGTCATGGTCAGACGTATCAGAAGCGAATGATCAGGGCATTTAACAAAAAGGTCAGACCACAGGAATATCAAGTCGGGGATCTGGTGATCAAGCGAATCATCCTTCCTCAGAGTGATCCAAGGGGCAAGTGGACCCCTACGTACGAAGGGCCATTTGTGGTTAAGCATGTGTTCTCAGGAGGAGCAATGATATTAACCAACATGGATGGTGACGACCTTCCTCACCCCGCCAATGCAGACATAGTTAAAAAATACTACGTATGAAAAATGACCCGCTAGGCTGACATGTCTAGGCAAAAATTAGGGCTTCCCGTCGAACCAAAAGGGTTCGGGCAAAATGAAGGGATGAAAATGAAAAATCTGTACACCCGGCAAGTCGAAAACCTGAAAAGGCGGCTTGGGCAAAAATGGGTATCCCGGTGGACTGAAAACCCGAAAAGGCAGTCCAGGCAAAAGTTAGGGATAAAAGCGTAATACTATGTCTCATTGGATCACTTTGCATCCCGAATCCGGTATCTACATCAAGACGGCATCAATCAGTCAGCTTCATCTTCAACCAAGGTCATCAAGTGATGAGACGTACGGAGTTATAAAGGCAATAGCGGGGTTGAAACCCAGTGGATCATTCATACTTCACACAGCTGTTTTATTTTCTTTTGTACAAAACTTGTATAAACTCTCTTGTTCGGCGACGTACCTCTTACTAGGACGCCAGCCTCTTGTACACAAAACGCCTACTCACAGGCTATTCAAAATCAATACAAATATACTTTTCAGTTAAACGTGCCAAGTGTTTTTCTTTTTCTGTTTTGTTTTGCGAAGAACGTCCAAGGCTCAATTTGTGATATATGCATTGATAATAATTTGCTAGCTCATAAATATTTGCATACGAGACAAAGAATTAATTGCAGGTGACACTAGAAACAGGGGCAATAAAGAGTTGTTTGAGCAGTCTAGTTGTTCTATCCAAGGTACCAAAGTAGGTTCAGCTAAAGAACCTAACCAGACATCTTAAATTCCCCAGAGAGTGAGACAGCAAGTCAGTGCATTCTTCCCCAGCATATCAAAACTTCCCCAGGAGAGTCCCATCCAGGTTCCCCAGGAAAGATGGAATTCATCTCCCCAAGCAGTAAGCTTATCCCCAGTAAAATCTGGAAGCTTATCCCCTCGCAGGACACGAACGCGTCGTCCGGCTTGATTTAAAGAGTTATTTCCTTAACAGGATATAACTGGGTTATCCTCAGCCAAAAGCCAAGGGAAGGTCGTCGTCAACGTAGTTCTTTCCCATCCCCAGCGAAGTCTATTCACACTTCCAATACAACAATGGTATCCCCAACAGAGTTACTATCAACATCCAGCAAAGCATCACTCTTCCCACAGAGTATTGCTTCCCAGCATGATCGCTAAAGTATCTTTTCTCCCCGCAGAATCTCCCATTCTCCAAGTTTATTCCGCAACGGAGTCATCTTCTCCTACCGGTATCCTTGCAGTTATCAGCCCCAGCGGAAGCTAAATCTATCCTTCGACATCAGCCCAGGATACGATTTCCCGGCACCCGTCAAGGATTTATTTTCCTGGACGAAAACATACATAAACATCACATACATCATTATAGCATGCATAACGCACTGCATCATACAAATCTCATTTATGTTGAGAACATCATTGCTTGATCCATATCATGCATTGCACATGACTGACTTTTATCTTTCAGGAAAAATTCAGTTAAGTTCTCAAGCTACATTTCAAGACCTAGACTGGTTCAGTCAAAGGCCTTCTCTGGTTCAGTTAAATCGTCCCAAGATTTTCCTGATGCTTATCCCTTTGAAGACATTTCAAGACCTAGACTGGTTCAGTCAAAGGCCTTCTCTGGTTCAGTTAAATCGTCCCAAGATTTTCCTGATGCTTATCCCTTTGAAGACATTTCAAGACCTAGACTGGTTCAGTCAAAGGCCTCCTCTGGTTCAGTTAAATCGTCCCAAGATTTTCCTGATGCTTATCCCTTTGAAGACATTTCAAGACCTAGACTGGTTCAGTCAAAGGCCTCCTCTGGTTCAGTTAAATCGTCCCAAGATTTTCCTGATTGCTTATCCAGTGGAAGACATTTCAAGACCTAGACTTATCCAGTCAAAGGCCTTCTCTGGTTCAGTTAAATCGTCCCAAGATTTTCCTGATTGCTTATCCCTTTGAAGACATTTCAAGACCTAGACCGGTTCAGTTAAGTCGTCCCAAGATTTTCCTGATTGCTTACCCAGTCAAAGGCCTCTCTGGTTCAGTCAGATCGACCTTAAGATCTCTCTGATTCTTATCCCAGTAGAAGACACCCAAGATTTTTCTCAACGAGCGTTGTTGAAGTTAAAGTCACCCAAGGCTCTCTTACCATCCATGCTAAGAAAGTAATCATCCCTGGTTCTTTCATCGCCATTTGAAGCTCCAGACTCAGCTCCTGTAACTAGTCAGGACACATCAATACCAAGCATCTGAAAATCAGCTCCTGCAACGTGTCAGGTACTCATTTTTCTGTTTTGCAGGTATGCAGGTTCTCGCTAAGGAATCTCCTATGCGATCAACATCCAGATGGCATCTATAAGCCCATCGTCCAATCCAGCAATCTCCAAATGGCATCTATAAGCCCATTCCACCATCATTGCTAACATGTGAGCGCAAATTTCCGGGCACTCTAGTGTCCAATCATCTTTTACCCTCGGATTACGAAAGGCACGTCAGCCAATCTGCATCCTCAGGTCTAAGAAGATTGAACAGGGGCAACTGTTATACCCCAAAATTTGCCCTCCCATATTCCTCAAGAAATTGCCAAGCCAAGCTACAAAATTCCCCAAGGGTTGTGCAGTGCAACAGTCTCCCATACAGTCAAATTAGGGTTTTGAGAAAAGGAAGTTTTCAAAGGCTCAATCAAGTCTCATATGCTCACAAACATGGTCAAGCATCCTCATATCAAGTTTCAAGGCATTCAACTCAAGATTGCACAGTCAAAACCCTAAATTGCACTACAGTCAACTGTAGGGGCAAAATGGTCATTTGGCAGTCAAAAGTTCAAATTTTTGGTCAATATATCATTTTGAAGCCACAAACATCATTTGATCAATGCTTGATCATGATTCTCAAAATTTGGCTCAGAAATCATCAAAGATGCAAAAGTTGCTATATTTGGACAGCTGAAAAAGTCAACTGAAATTGACCAGGGCATAACTTTCACATGGATTATCAGAAAAATTCCATCCAAAGCTCATTTTGAAGAGAAAGACATTTCCTACAACTCATCTTCATACTTCAAGTCCAAGAAATGATCTCACAAAAAGTTATCAATTTCAACATTACAGGTCATTTTCAAAAGTCAACAAAAGGGGACTTTAAGTCAAAGACCATAACTTGAGATTGGTAAATCAAAATGACATGGGACCAAAGGCATTGGTTAAAGGACTCAAAGACCTTTCCAAAATGTCCAAGAACATGAGAAAATCTTAAAAATTGAGCAAGTTATGCCTTGTAGAAGTTGGGAAGATTTTGTGAAATGGCAAAAGTCAACTATCCTTGAAAATCCAATTTTGACAAAAGGGCCCCATTTTTCTCACTTTGTCCATCCTTGTCATGCCACACACGTGGCCCATGGTTGATTTCAAGACCAAATGTTGACTTTTTTATTTTATTTAATTTTTGATGATTTAATTCATTTTAATTCATTGAAAATTCAAATAAAATTTAAAAATCAATGAAATGGTGTCATATGAACTTGGACAAGTTCTATGTATCATGAACCAACTCAAAAATCAGGCCAAGGTTCATTTACACACTAGGTCTAGGTTTTGGCTAGAAATTAGGAAAAAATGGTTAATGGACAAACCCTAAGGCCAATTCTCTAACAAGCATGAATTAAGGAGAGTTAGCAAGCCTATTCAATTCCATAATGATCATTGAGTCAAACCCTAACCCTAGTGCAGCAAAAAACTCGTTCAAAAGCCATTGGACACTTTGAAAAATTTGGACATATATTGCAAATCTGAAATCAGTGCTAGGCATCCTTTCAAGCCAAAATTTTTATACCATTAGCATTCTGAGATAATTCTAAACGCATTTCAATTCATAACATCACTCAAAGCTCCTTGAACTGGTAGTTACAAGTGAAACTGTACAGCAAATTTTTTGAATTCGTGTTCTTGATTCTACGCATCCTCTTGCATTTTTAATTACACATTCATGTTCCTCACAAAGTTTCCAAGCTGTTCATGGTATTTAATTGCATTTTCATAAGCCATACACGATTTTACCATTTTCATGTTCTAGGTTTTCCAGCTTCTTAAATTGGGGCTTTTGTAAATAAGAAAAATCAGAACCTCAGAGCAACACCATCACACTCAGCATCTTGAGACGAAGAAGAAGACATACTCGCGCCTAATTTATATTAGGAAATGAGCTATTCGCTATTTTTTTGTAGCTTATCTAATGCAGCGCTTCAAAACCGTTGCCAATGTATTTTGTTTACAGGGACATGAAGAAGATGAAGATGTGGCACGCTGTCATTCGTCCGTTTAAATTTGCGCGCGTGTAATCTTTATGCGTTGGTTTTATTTTATATTGTTTATTAACTATTATATGTTAAATGAAAACAAGTGGCTCAGCTGGCCAAGACACGCGCATGTAACCACAATGACCTGGGTTCAAGTCCCAGGTCTTGCAATTTCTCATATTATTTTTCATTTCAAGGTTCCATGCAGCGCCCACATGAGGACTCACCATGCACATTCAAGAGGCATTATCCACGTGTCCCAGGAAACTTATCAAAGGGTCCAGAACAAGGGCATATGGTGGAGGCCAGTCAAAGCATCACACAGGATTAGAAAAGTCAACCAATTCAAGCAAAAATGGGCCAGGCTTTTTCAAATCTGCACCTCCAATTCTGGGGACTACACCCCCCTGGTTTGCCTTGTCATTTTATTTTATTTCTTTCTTTAATTTTTCTTTTCATTTCTTTTATTTGCTTAATCTAATTTAATTAATTCTTACAAAAATGCAAAAAAAAACATTAAAAATACAGAAAGGACAAAAAAAATATAATTAATTTTGATTCTTTTTTTAAATAAATTAAAATGTAAATCATTTAGTTTAATTAGGTTTTAATTTTAATTTTAATTCTTTTTTCATAATAAAAATCCAAAAAATGTAGAATTAGGTTAATTATTAATTTTTTGTATCCTTTTTTAATCTTTTCCTTTTTTCTCACAATATTATTATTTATTATTTATTTTCTATAAATCAAAAATTGTACATGAATTAGTTTAGAATTTAATTAGGTTAGAAATTAAATCTTTTTTCATAATAAACTTAAAAAATGATAGAACTAGGATTTTAATTTTAATTAACTTTTCTCTTTTTTCTTTTAAACCTAAAAAACACAAAAACATTATTTTTCATTTAATTTTTAATTTCCTTGATTAATTTTAATTATTTGTAAAAGGGTCCAACGCCCTAATTTTGTTTAGTCTTTACTTCGCGCATTTATTTCACATTGTTTAAATACCTCTGTATATGCCCCAAAGCCTTGTAATAAGTTTAGATTTATTTCTCGCACTTTTATTTATTCGCTTTATTTATTTTCAGTCAAATCGGGTTCGGTTTTTTTGGCGATGTGGACCCGCGCCGGTTGTAATAGTTTAGATTTATTTTCTCGCAAATATAACTGTTAATAAATATGCATGAAAGAATGAATGCCCAAAAAAATAAAATCAAATCGTTAGATCACCTTTGCATGACAAGACAAACAATAAACTGAAAATGACACACAATTCGCACACACCACCCCTAGGGTACGCCTCACTGTTGCCTTGCCTTTCGAAAGGTGGTCGTCGAGTAGAGGATGTCTTAGTAAGTCCTCATGATCCGGGAACCTGGCATGAGGGTAGCTTCTAAGGTGTCTTCCCGTTGCTCTGGTGATCACCATGTCCCTATAAACTCGAATTGACCCGAACACCTCCAACGGTGGTGCTACCTACCTCTCAATGGTGGGATAGCACTACTTTAAAGGACATTTACACAGACGAATTCCTTAGGGTAGGTAGACGACTCATGGATACTTGCTCTCTTCAAAACAAAATTCAAAGACTTTTCACACCAATACTTTTCAAAAGCTTTCAAAGCAATCTTTTCAAACACTCTGACGTACGAGTCGAACTAAAATTTTTCAAAGAAACTTTTTAAACCCACAATTGAAAAGCAAACAAACAATTTTGGAAACACATTGAGCAAGTACCTAAGAGCCCATGGATAACCATGGATAGAAAGGGTGCTAACACCTTCCCTTTCTATAACCTACCTCCCGAACCGAGAGCAATCTCTTTAAAGGAATTTTTCTGTGCTTTTGTCCTTTCCAATTGGAGAAAATAAAAGACGGTGGCGACTCTTGCTTACCGCGACATTTCGCGAACCAGCTTTAAAACAGTCAGTTCCAGATCCACCGATCACAGGTGCTAATACCTTCCCTTTCTATAATCTACTCCCCGAATCCAAGAAAACATCTCAAAGGTTTTTGCTGTGCTTTTTAACCTTTCCTTAGGATAAAATAAAAAGTCGGTGGCGACTCTTGCTCAACCGAAACATTTGCGAAAACAAACGCAAAACCTCAAGTCCGTTCTCCCACCGTATCACAGAACTGGCGACTCTGCTGGGGAAATCTTTTAAAGTGGAGTAAACTTAGGGCTTAGATCACCCTCTTGCATGACTAATTGTTTGATTTGATTGCTTTATATCTTGGCTCTCTTGTTTGGGTTTGCAATCCTACATCCGGATTTTGGGAAACATTCATAGATAGCAATATGTTGTGGAAACTGTGCAGGGTATACCGACACGGTCGAAGCAATAGCTATATTAGTGCGACATATTTGTGAGTACCGGTAACCCTTGAGTTCAATCAAGGAGAGTACGGGGCCGTTGAGTGATGTCACTAAGCACTAATGACCTAGAACCTTACTTGACCATCTTGGCTTTTTATTAGGGGTAGTGAGATGACCGGCTTTGGTGCAGTCCGAAGTTGGTAGATACTCGATACTACACTCATTGAGGGTTGTTTTCTTGGAATATTTTGGTCGCTAGTTAAGTGGCTAAACCAAAACAATGAACAATGAAAACAATCCAATGATATTGAGCTCCTTAGAACCCGATTACTATTTATAGGACAGGATTTTAAGCCAACTACACTCAAGAGGGTACTTACCTATGAAACCCCATGCAAGCCTGAAACTAGGGTTTGGTGTGAATTGCTTGTACATATGCTTGTGCATACATCATGACCATCATAAAGCATCATATGCATTTACTAACCACTTCAAGGGTTTAGATCTTCATCTTTGTTCTTGTTTTGTAGGTCATGGAAATTCCTCGCAGAAAAACCATCCAAGTCAACCTTGTGAGAATCTCTCCTCAACTCAAGGAGCTCACATCAAGAATTCCGGAAAGCTCATCCTTCAGTGAAAGACATGGTAGACTGCTCAGCTTAGTCAACACCAACATTGAAGAGGACATGATGAAAGTGCTATTCCAGTTATTTGACCCTCTTCACCACTGTTTCACTTTCCCCGACTATCAGTTGGTGCCCACTTTGGAGGAGTTTTCTTAACTCCTGAGAATTCCTATCCTTAATCAACTACCTTTCAACGGTACGGAAAAGGAACCAAATCCGGAAGATGTTGCTCGAGCATTACATCTACAGCCTTCTGACATCAAGGGGCATTGGGAAACTAGAAGCGGCGTCAAAGGTTTCCTAGCAAAATTCTTGTTCGAGAAGGCACAAGAGTGTTGGAATTCATTGGACCTACAAGCCTTTGAAGAAATTGTGGCACTCCTTATCTATGGGTTGGTCTTGTTC
This sequence comes from Vicia faba, assembly GCA_948472305.1. Lineage (NCBI taxonomy): Eukaryota > Viridiplantae > Streptophyta > Magnoliopsida > Fabales > Fabaceae > Vicia > Vicia faba. The sequence goes on along the minus strand of OX451735.1, from coordinate 614,320,130 downwards.
CCAAATCCTGACCAGCTTGTAGAGGTCAACGCCGTCAAAATCTTCTTGTCCAGAAATCCAATACCAACATTACTTGGGGACATCCTTCACTCGTTTTACACACGAACAATGAGAAAGAGGGGTGTTCTCATGTGCTGTACTCCTCTCCTTGCAAGGTGGTTTATTTTGCACCTTCCACAATCTGTCTTGAAGAATGACCAAGGCTCAAGGTGGTCCCAACGGTTGATGACTCTTACTCACTCTGATGTACATTGGTGATCTCGGTCCAGAGAAAATGTCATCATCGTCGATCATTGTGGAGAGTTCCCTAATGTTCCATTACTTGGCACTAGAGGGGACATTACCTACAACCCTTGCCTAGCTTTGAGGCAATTTGGATATGCACGAAGAGATGGTCCTCACGACATGTTGATTCCTGACCTAGTTTTTGACTTCGACAATGATGCGCAAGGACTTCGCCAAAGATTCATCAGAGCTTGGGGGAGGCCCAACAAGGTTGATAGCAAGACACTGGGGCACAAGAATTCCATCCCTCTTGAGCCTTATCTCAAGTGGGTACGAACCAGAGCCCAGAGTCTAATGATGCCTTATCCTCATGTTCTCCCTGTGATTAAAGAGCCCGTCAAGGAAGGAGAGGTTCCCTACACCATCCTACATCCTGACATGCCTACATCGTGGGAGGAGATGCAGAAGAGTTGGATCCAACTCAAGGAGGAACAAAACACTTTTGAAGCCAACTTCTACGCCAGCGAGAAGAAGGTTTTAGAGCTCACCCGCCGACTCCATGAGCAAGAGGCCCTTAACACCTACATTGCGCCAAAGAGGATGCGCAACGTCTTTTTACCTTGAGAAGTTGTTTTTGTAATATTTGGCCCATGGGGCACTTATGTACTAACAAGCTTCTTCTTATTAATATGACGTGCGTTCTTTTTGTCTGCAACAATTGTGAATTTCTAAAATCCTTGAATGCATTGCATAGATAGCATCTCATGCATCATGTGCATAACAGGTACCCCTTTTTCTACAGGTTGCTTAATCTTCTTCGCTGTTTATTTTGAACAGTCATCATGAATCCAGAATCATCCAGTGAGCAAGCAATCAAGGCCCTCCAGGCCCAGAATGCCCAGTTTCAAGAGATGGTCATGAGCTTGGCCCAAGGTCAACAAGAGTTGAAGGCTCTGCTCCTAAAGAAGAAGAAGAGGACTGCGTTGTTCAACACTGGACGCAGGTTTGGGAACACACTCCATAACAAGGCTGATCCAACTACTTCCTCTGCAGAGAAAGACAGTCCCCAAGGGGGAGGGGCTCCTAGTCCCGCAGTCTCTGACAACGAGACGGATTACAATGACGAACAATACCCACCTGCTGCTGACCGATACAAGCAATTAGAGGACCGCTTGAGTGCCATGGAGATTCAAAATGTGCCGGGACTGGATTTCGGAGATTTAGGGTTATCTTCTGGGGTGGTAATCCCACACAAGTTCAAGGCGCCTGCCTTTTCCAAATACGACGGGGCTTCCTGTCCAAAGCTGCATCTCAGATCGTACGTAAGGAAGATCCAACCTTACACGGCAGACAAAAATCTTTGGATCCACTTCTTCCAAGATAGCCTTTCGGGGTCACAGCTTGAGTGGTTCTATCAGCTAGATGGAACCAATATCCAACATTGGGAAGATTTGGCTACCGCATTTTATAGACAATATCAATACAATTCTGACCTCGCTCCTACGCGTACCCAACTTCAGGGTATGTCTCTAGGAACGGGCGAAGGGTTCAATGAATATGCGCAAAAATGGAGAGATTTGGCTGGCAGGGTGCGGCCTCCATTGACTGACCGTGAGCTGGTTGACATGTTTCTAGGGACCTTGTCTGGTCCATTCTTCAATCATCTGGTTGGTAATTCCTTTGCTGGGTTTACGGATTTGATCCTGACGGGTGAAAGGATAGAAGCTGGCATCAGGTCAGGAAAGATACAGAAAGAAGCCTCCGCAAGTACTGAGAAAAAGCATTTCAAGAAGGAAGCTTGTGCCATCTATGGTCCTAGAAGACAAGTTAAGCCAGAACACCGCCAAGCCGTCAATGCCTTGGTCATTTCAAAACCTGTTGCTGCTCCTCAGCAGTACAATCAACAAAGGGGTGAGAGGCCCAAGAGGCAATACACTCGGCTGAGTATGACCTTGTCACAAATCTTACCGCAACTGCTATCAACCAACTTGGTGACCACCAGAGAAGCTCCGAAGGTCGTGAATACTGCATCTCCTAAGTATAACCCAAATGCCCGTTGTGCTTATCACTCTGATAGCCCCGGGCATACTACTGATGATTGCTGGGCCCTGAGAAATAAGGTTCAAGACCTTATTGATGCGAAGGAAATTCAGTTTGAGGCGCCTGAGAGGCCAAATGTTGTAACTGCTCCTATGCCCCAGCATAGAGTAAATGCCGTCGAGGAAGATTTGTATTCTGTTTCGGTGAATGATGTTGCTACCCCTCTATTGATTGTTAAGAGGAACCTACTGCTAGCCGGTTTATTTCCGGGTTGTAGTAAGGGTTACCTCCTGTGTGCTGTTACCCCTACCGGTTGTCCGCTGCTGAAGTCAGGCATCCAAAGCCTGATGGATAGCAAGGAGATTCTGTTCAAGAAAACCGCTGTTCCATTTGTTTCCGCTGAAGAAGTATCTGTCGTCACAATTTTCAACAATCCTACCAAGGCTCCCCCGAGGAAGCCAGTCAAAATTATGTCTGTTGCACCCATTACCATTACTGTTCCGGGACCCCTCCCCTATGAATCTGACAAGGCTGTCCCATGGCACTATGGGGCAGTCGTGTATGTGCTTGGAGTGAAGCAGGAGTTCAACACCGGTACCAGTATCAGTAACATCACTGGTCCCGCCAAGATTACTCGCAGTGGCAGGCTTTTCTCGCCTGACATTGCACCACCAGTTATCCGAAAACCTCTTATCATCACACCCGCAAGTGTGCATGTTTCAAATCAAGTTCATGTGTCTACTACTGCCGCCGAGTCCTCTGATGCTCAGGGCAAAGGAGTTACTACCGATTTGCCTGCCCGGACGGAGGCACCAAAAAAGACCGTTGTTGAAGCCTCCCAACAAGAGATGGAGGAAATCCTTAAAATCATTAAAAAGAGTGACTTCAATGTCGTTAAACAGCTAGGGCATACCCCCTCCAAAATCTCTATGCTATCATTGCTGCTGTGCTCAGAGGCCCACGCCAAGGCCCTGATTTCATTTCTGAAAATGGCCCATGTGCCGCAAGAGACATCTGCAGATCAGTTCACTGACTGTGTGGCTAATTTGAAAGCTGACAATGGTTTGGGTTTCTCGGATGCAGACCTTACCGCCAAAGGGAAAAACCACAATGATGCCCTGCACGTCTCTATAGAATGCAGGGGCACTACTCTCGCACACGTGTTGGTGGACACCGGTTCTTCCCTGAATGTATTGCCCAAGAAGGCCTTAGATCGGTTGGATTGTGATGGCCTGGAATTGAAACCTAGTAACATCATTGTTAGAGCCTTCGACGGTTCTAAGAGGATGGTGCACGGTGAGGTAGACATTCCTATTCGTGTGGGTTCCCAAGTCTTTGACTCGACGTTCTATGTGATGGATATTCGTCCATCTTATTCCTGCTTGTTGGGTCGACCTTGGATTCACAAGGCTGGGGCGGTAACATCCACTCTACACCAGAAGCTCAAATACCCTGTCAAAGGGAAGATTGTTACTGTGCAGGGAGAGGAGGAATACATGGTAAGTCACTTGAATTCATTCCGGTATAAGCCCATTCCCGACAAGGTTCTGTCACGCCTTCAGGTTGCATCTATAAGCCCATCTCCCTATCCACCATCTCTCCAAATGGCATCTATAAGCCCATTCCCGACATCTCATTTGCTGATACTCCAGCATGCGAGTGCAAATTTCCGGGCACTCTAGTGTCCAATCTCCTTTTACCCTCGAGTCACGAAAGGCAAACTTGTCAATCTAACTCTTCAGGTTCAAGAAGATTGAACAGGGGCAACTGTTGTACCCCAAAATTTGCCCTCCCATTTTCTCAATATTTTCTCACCACAAGACCCTTGGAGCTCAAGATCCAGTTAGAGTTTCCTCTGCTCAAGACTTCTCCTAGCACTGTTGGCCCAAATTAGGGTTTGTGTTTGCACAAAAATATTGACCTAAAATGACTAAGATGACTTTCATGCTTCATGTTGGACTCCCAAGTTTATCCATAAAAAGTTTTAAGTCTTGATTCCAAATTTTGCCCAGTCAATTGGACAGTTGACCTAGAAATCAACTGTATTGGGGAAAAAGTCAACTGTGGCCAATTGACAGTCAAATCTCATGAAAATTGACCCACATCAACATTATGAACTCACATGGACCATTTGATCAAGTTTGGATCACAATGCCACAAGAAATTTGATCAGATCACCAAAAGGGCAAAATGGTCATTTTTAGGGTTTTGATTGCACAAAGGCAATTTTTGACTGTTTGACCTAGCCAATGGGAAACCAAACTCACATATGGACTCAAGGACCCCATGTAATTGTCTTTACATACTCAACAAGTTCAAAAGATCCCAAATGCACAAGATTGACAGTTGAATTTCCTAGTCAATTGATCAATTTTGACTGTATACTGAAAAGTCAAACTTTGACTTTTTGGTCAAAATCAAGTGTCAAGATTCATTTTTCATCAAAACATGCCAAATCATGAAACTTGTTCATCAAGAAATCAAGAATTGCAAATTAGGGTTTGAAATGAAGATTTTTCATAACTTAGAATTTTTCTAAGTTATGAAAAACCCTAATTTTTTCCTAACTTTGTCTCACTTTCTCACCAAGATTCATTTGGATTCAAGGAAAAGTCAAAACATGAAAGTTGTAGTCCATTGCAAAATCTACAACTTTGATTCACAAAGTTTCCTCAAAAGAAGCATGTAGCTCAAGTTACAATTTTTGGAACAAGGGTACCAAACCATTCTTAACTTAGAGAAATTTTGAACCATTTTAGGCAGGATTTTTGCCTAACTTCAAGACCATTTTTCACATGCTTCCACTTGGAATTTCAATTTGAATTTCAAAGATGGATTGTATTACACATTCCAAGCTTTCCAAAATGTCCAAGAACTCATCAAACAACCTCATGGTTAGGGAGAATCGAATTTGGGAAGTTGGGAAAAATTCACTTTTGTTATGACCAATTTACATGTTCATACACTTGTGCCATTTTGAACTCAGCTTGAATTCCTTGATTACAGGTCCTATATCCCATTTGAACTCAATAATTTAATGCTAACTCATTGTGCCAAGGCCTTGTTTTATGTGTTTAAGCATTACATGGAAGTTTAACCCTTAAATAGAAAAAGCTAATTATCCATTTTTGAAAAGTATGGCTTTATGTCAAAGTTGCAAATCAAGAAGTACAAGGCCATATCTTTGGGCACAAGTTCAGAAGCAAAACAAACTGATCAAGGGGGAAGGATGCAGCATAGATTGGGGGTCTGCATCAGTCTAGAACACAAATTGACATTTGTTGCTTAAAGTTGAAGAAACATGGCATAACAACACACAACTCTCATTCCTTTAAACCAGAGCTTAAGCAAAGTTATCAAACACTTTCTAATCATCAAACCTAAGCTGAAACACAAGCCAACCAAGTTCTACACCTTCTCAAACACAGAATCACCCTAAAACTGCCAAAACAGGGGACCTGCTGCAGATTGAGTTCCATAACTCAATCCATTCGTGCATTCTTGCTGAAACCACTTCAAACACATCCCACATCATCCCTTGAAACTGTTCCAAGCCCTAAATACGACCTGTAACATCCCTAGCTAACATCACCATTTTCATTTTTCTATTTTGCAGTTGAAGTACCATAGCACGATTCTTTTGGTTTCCAAGCAAACTAAAGGTTGGAATAGTATCCTGAGACATCAAGGAAGCTATACAAATCATTACCTTGCCTTGTACTCATCTCCATTGTTGCACACGATTCCAACTGAACAGGTAAGTTCATGAACTTGTATCTCTCTATCCAAGCATTGTTAGGTTTAGATTTGTGAAGAAATTATGTCACATTCATAGCCCTGAACATGCCCATGTAATTAGTTTTCATTTATGTTATGTGTGCTATGAGAATTTGATGTCTGAACATGGAACAAAAACTAGGTCAGGAATTGGGGGAGAAGAAATTCTCTCTCATTTTTTAGAGTTAGATTGATTTCTTTATATGTCTAGAATCGTGGCTTCAAGCTCTACAGGTTTCATGTTGCAAGATTTGGCAAAAGATCAAGGAATCTGGAGATAGAAAACGCGCGTGGATGGTTGTTCAAACATGTTCTGAGGTTGAAGACAAAGTCTTCTTGGGCTGGGCCTGAGTTGACTTCCTATTTGCACCTTGTTTTTACTTTTGAACCCCCCCTGGCCCATTTTGAGTTTCATTTGCTATTTTTAATTTTTTCCTTTTGATTCTGATTTATTATTTTTCATTAAAGCATAAAAATATTAAAAAACATTTTTCCACATTTTTTTGCATTTTATTTGATATTTATTTGTTTTAGTTAGTTATATACATAAATAAATACATAATGTTTTTTTGTTTAGAATATTAGGAATAATACCAAATACATTTATTTTCTAATTTTTATTTTATTTTATCTTCTGAAAATATTTTATATAAAATATACTTTTTTTATAAATATTAGATATTATTATTTTGTACATATTCAATATATTTAGTAAATAATACAAATACATACATATATATTAGTATATTTAGATTAAAAAATACAAAATATATATATTTTTATTTTTATTAATATTTAACATTAAAAATACCTTTTTGACAAATATACTTCTCTTTTATTTATTTTTTGTACATAATTAATAAACATTGTATATATTAAATAATAAATACCTTTTATTTGCAAAATTAGGGTTTTGCCCTAAATACATAAAAAACTCCAAAAATTAATACTTTTTATTTTTTTTATTTGACATATAAAAAACACTTTTTTCATACATATAAAAAACATTTTTTTGCATCTTGCATATTTATTCCATTTTTATTTAATTATTGTATATTAAATAATTTGTATAATTCAATTTTGATGTAATAGTTAGGTTTAAATTCCTTGTCAAAATACCCCCATTTGAACATTTGTACCCCCCTTCCCATATATTGTGTTGTAATAACTTAGGAACTTTATTTTTTTTGCATTTTTAAAGCTTTCTAAATATACCATGCTAGAATTAAGATTTGTATGCAAATCAATTAACCAAAATAGTTTGACCTAATTTCAAGATAAACAAGCATGAAAATGGACAACACCAATCACACTTGCCCCCCTAGGGTATTCCATTTGTTGCCTTCAATAATGGGCCATATTGCATGTTAGGTCTCTTTGGGCAAAACAAATACAATTCCAATGATCATAGTCCCTCGATGACGCTTTCAAAAGTTGCCAAAAAAATGATCAAGTCCCTCCAAGTAAAAATTGCCCAAAGATACTTGGCACCATTGCAATTATGGTCTAAACGATGACCCGCGCCCGTCCCTTTCACATCCTAACATAAGATTGTCCACCAAATGCAATGGTGGAACAAAATTGTTAAAAGGGTTAAAAACATAGGAGAAATCTTTGAGAAATTTAGGAGTAGACAACCTCTTAGTTACTTGAATCAAACTTGCAAAACAAAACACTTGCCTATTTTCAAAACACACATCACTACACTTTCAAAACAACTTTCAAAAAACATTGAAAACCTTTTCAAAAGACATACACCTTTTGTATACATCCCAACATGGATCATTACAAAGGTTGCCACCACATTGGCCTCTTTTTCAAAACATTTTCAAAACCACACACACAAAGCACCATTTCAAACAATTGAAAATTAAGGCAAGTTGATCTAAGCAAGTAACTAAGAGCCCATGGATAACCATGGATAGGAAGGGTGCTAATACCTTCCCTTTCTATAATTTACTCCCCGAATCCAAGAAAACATCTCAAAGGTTTTTGCTGTGCTTTTTAACCTTTCCTTAGGATAAAATAAAAAGTCGGTGGCGACTCTTGCTCAACCGAAACATTTGCGAAAACAAACGCAAAACCTCAAGTCCGTTCTCCCACCGTATCACACATTCCAACTCCCACTCCAAGTTTACATCGTACCAAGATTTCCAACAATACAAAGAAATTCCCAAAGAATTTTAGTGGACCTCCATTTGCCCTAATGTTTCCTTATTTTTAGGCCAACATGAATTCCCAGTGGATCTATTTGTCTTTCCTCTTAGTGGTGCATAACTCGTGTTGGGGTGCAATGGTTGAAAACATTACGCCCAATTGTCACAAACTACAATAAACTTACAATGAGCTTCAGCAAATATAGAGCTTCCTAAACCACGATCCATCTTATAGGTCTTCCTAAACCTGGTCCAAAGGAAGCTAATCTCCATCAACTCTAACCTCTTATGGACACCCATTCCATTGACACGTGGTATGTCTTTAACTCCTTTCCTCTAACAAATAACACACTCCAATGGTCCCCTCCGATGAATGCATTATGTTACTTCTCACTAAATGCACGAAGCTCTTTCAAACACCCACTTCACTGTCACAAAAAATACCGATAGACCATAAGATAACCATTGTAGAAGCTTCTGACCCAGTAAACGTGCGCCCTTACCGCTATTCACACTTTCAGAAGCAGGAGATTGAAACCCAAATTAAGGAGATTCTTAGTAACCGAATCATTCAACCTAGAAATAATGCCTTCTCTTCTCCGGTGTTACTACTTCACAAGAAAGATGGCTCATGGAGGTTATGAGTGGATTACACGGCATCAAATGCAGTCACGATCAAATACCGCTTTTCAATCCTTGCCATTGATGAACTGCTTGATGAGCTCTATGGTACAAAGTGGTTTTCGAAACACAACAATGGCATTATGAATTCTTGTTCATGCCTTTTGGGCTCTGCATCACGCCTTCAACATTTCAGGGAACCATGAACCTTATCTTTAGATAGTATCTGCGAAGATTTGTCATCAACTTTTTCGATGACATATTGGCATATATCCCCACCATAGGTGCACATTTGCAACACTTGGAAGTTTTATTCTAATGCTTGTTAACTCACAAACTCTGCTTGAAACAATCCAATTGTTCCATAGCTCAGAACTCCATTGAGTACTTTGGGCATATCGTGTACAGTGATGATGTTGGTCCTGATTCTTAAAAGATTGTTGCAATGGTGAATTGGCCAGTTCCCATTAACGTGAAGCATCTACGTGGTTTCTATTACATGATGCAAATAATTCAGTTTAGTTAAACTTTGGTGATTTGTTACTTAACAGTATATATAGTACTGTCCTGTACATTCCAAAAGCATAATAATACAATGAGCTTATTCCAAAATTAACATGGTATCAGTTTGAAAATTCCTTTCCGCGCCTCCCTTTTCTTTCCTTTCATCTTTTTCGCGCCTTCTCCTTCTTTTTCGCGTCTTCGCCTCTTCCTTTTCCTTTGAATGCTTCAGCATTGACTATGGCGCTTCCTTACTCCGATTTCGCTACAAACCCTTCCAATCCTTATTATATGCATCCTAACGAAAATCCCTCTCTTGTTCTTGTTCAACCAGTTCTTGATACCAAGAACTACCAGATCTGGTCTAGATCGATGAAAGTGGCTCTTATCTCCAAGAACAAGATCAAGTTCGTTGATGGAACTTTTTCTCCTCCGCCTATCTCCAACTCTCTATACGAACCTTGGCTGTGATGCAACAATCTCGTCCTCTCATGGCTTCAACGTTCGATTTATGAGGAAATTGCAAAATCTCTTCTCTGGTATGATCGTGCTTCTCTTGTATGGAAAAGTTTGGAAAATCGTTTTTCTCAGGGAGACATTTTTCGCATTGCTGACATTCAAGAAACTGTTGCTCGTCTTCAACAAGGAGCTCTTAATATCTCTTCGTTCTTCACGAAATTGATGACGCTTTGGGAAGAAATCGAGAACTTCCAGCCAATTCGTGATTGTACTTGCGCTATACCGTGCTCCTGTGGTGCTGCTTTAGACTTACACAAATTCAAAGAACAAGACAAAGTTATCAAGTTCTTGAAGGGCCTTGGTGACCAATACGCTCATGTTCGCTCGCAGATTATGTTGATGACCCCACTACCAACTCTTGATAATGTGTTTAATCTGGTTCTTCAACAAGAACGTCAATTCAACCTTCTTTCACCTTCTGCTTCTTCAATTGAGTCTCAATCATCTGTGAATCACCTTTCTCAAGCACCTTCTCGTTCTTCTCACAACCCTGGTCGTGGTTGTGGCTGTGGTGGCCGTGGAAACCGACTCTGTACTCATTGCAACCGCACCAATCACACCATTGAGACTTGTTTCATGAAACATGGCTATCACCCTGGATTTCAACAACGCAAGCCTACTACATCTGTGGGGAATTCTGTTGATTCTACAATGAACTCGATTCAAGATGCTGCTTCTCCTCAACTTGAGGCATTATCTTCCTCTGCTTCCACATCAAACACCATTCCAAGTGCTTTGTCTATGATTCAAGAGCAATACACTCAGATTTTGCAGCTCCTCCAACAGTCTAACTTGCAATCTCCTTCACCTTCCTCGATTAATTCAGTTTATATTACTAATTCTGTGTCCCATACCTCTCCTCATACTTCCTCTGGTAAGAATTCCTCAAATCTTCCTTGTCATAACTGGTGGATCATTGACACAAGTGCCACTGATCACATCACCCATATCTTTGCCAGTTTCCTTTCCACATACCACATTGCACCTAAATCTATGACAATGCCTAATGGTGACTCTGTCACGACAACTATTGTTGGTTCAGTTTTACTATGTGATTCACTTGTCCTTCATAATATTTATTACTTTCCTTCATTTCATGTCAATATTATCTCTGTCACCACTGTTTTTGATTCCACTTTATATGATGTGAAATTTTCCCCTAATTGTTGTCAAATTATGCAGTTGTCCCAATCCAAGATGACTGGATTTACAGCTAGGAGGATTGGCAAATTGTATGTTCTTGATGCCACCCCACCTAAGGCCATCTCTCCCACATCTGGCTCTGTCAACACCTCCTCTTCTCCCCAATTAGAACCTGCTAAACACGATCCTGCTACTATTTGGCATCTTAGGCTTGGACACTTAAGTCCTTACATACACAAATGTATTTCCTCTCAATTTCCTTTTGTCACCTACAATGACAATCATAAGCCCTGTAATACTTGCAATTTGGCTAAGCAAAAACATTTTCCATTTACTCACAGTAATACTAAGTCTGTTGCCATCTTCGATTTACTTCATGTCGATATTTGGGGCCCTCTTTCCACACCTTCCATATGTGGCCACAAGTATTTTTTAACCCTCGTAGACGATTACAGCAGGTTTACTTGGACAATTTTTATGGCCAACAAAAGTGAAACCAGAAACCATTTAATTCACTTCATATCTTTTATCGAAACTCAATTTAACAAGAAACTCAAGTGCATTCATAGTGATAATGGTCCTGAGTTTCTCATGACCACTTTCTACCTTTCTAAAGGAATCATTCATCAAAGGTGTTGTGTGGAAACGCCTCAATAGAACGGTATCGTGGAAAGAAAACATCAGCACATTTTGAATGTTGCTCGTGCCCTCTCTTTCCACTCTCACCTCCCTCACAACCTTTGGCACCTTTCCATACAACAGGCCATTCATATTATAAACCGTCTTCCCACTCCTCTTTTAAACAACCACTTTCCCTACCAAAAACTCCATTCTACTCCTCCCAGCCTTAACCATATGAGAGTCTTTGGTTGTCTTGCCTATTCTTCGACCTTGCTTAACCATCGCACTAAATTCGAACCAAGAGCAAGGAAATCTATTTTTCTTGGCTACAGGGAAGGCACAAAAGGCTACCTTCTCTATGATCCTATCACACATGAATTTTACATTTCAAGGAATGTATTCTTTTATGAAACTGTGTTCCCTTTTGCATCCATCCCACCTGCACCTAATCCTATAATTCCTACTCCTGACCCTCCTCCCCTTGATTCACCTGATATTTTAACCAACATTCCACCCATCTCACCTCCACCATCAAATGAACCTTCCTCTCCTACCTCTCTCCCCCAGCCAGATTCTCCCACTAACATCTCTTCTTCCTCCTAAAATGACACTAACAACTCCCCTTACCCCTCCCCTCCTGTGCCATCCAGAAAATCCAATCGAAATATTAAACCTCCAGCTTATCTATCTGATTATCACTACAATTTGCTATCCCCCATGCTGCCAGCATCTGACTCAGGTTCCTCTAACTACCCTCTCTCTTCTGTATTATCTTATAGCCAATGTAGTCCTGATCACAAATTATTTTGTCTGTCCATAAGGTCTTTCACAGAACCCAAAACCTATAAACAAGCCTGCAAGTTTGATTGTTGGAACAATGCTATGAAATCTGAGTTAGATGCTCTTGAATCTACAAATACTTGGTCTGTTGTTGATTTGCCTGCAGGAAAATAATCGATTGGTTGCAAATGGGTCTACAACATCAAGCATCATGCTGATGGATCCATCGAACGATACAAGGCCCGTTTGGTAGCAAAAGGATATACTCAGCTGGAGGGTGTGGATTATTTCGACACTTTCTGACCTGTTGCGAAGCTTACTTCTATTCGAACCCTTCTCTCAGTGGCTGCCATTAAGAATTGGAACTTGGAACAACTCGACGTCAACAATGCCTTCCTTCATGGTGATCTACATGAGGAAGTGTATATGGATCTGCCTCCTGGATTCCTGCCCCCTGCTTCTTCGACCAACAAAGTTTGCACTTCTTCGACCAACAAAGTTTGCACTTCTTCGACCAACAAAGTTTGGACTTCTTCGACCAACAAAGTTTGCAAATTGCATAAGTCATTATATGGCTTGAAGCAGGCTAGCAGACAGTGGTTTTCGAAATTGTCCACTGCCCTTATCTCTCTTGGCTACTCATATTCTTCTGCCGATCATTCTTTTTTCACAAAATCACATGACTCTTCTTTTACTGCCTTATTAGCCTATGTTGATGATATTGTCTTAGACGGTAATGATTTGCAGGAAATCCAATATGTCAAATGCTTCCTTGATTCCACTTTCAAAATCAAGGACCTTTGTAGGCTAAAATATTTTCTTGGTCTAGAAGTTGCCAGATCAACTCACGACATTTTTCTCAATCAGAGAAAGTACGCTTTAGAATTGCTCGAAGATAGTGGCTTATTGGCTACTAAACCTTGCTCTACTCCCTTCGATTCCTCCTTGAAGCTTCATGATGATAACTCACCACCTTTCGAAGACGTCACAGCTTATCGAAGGATTGTTGGAAAACTTCTATATCTGACTACCACCAGACCTGACCTTGCATTCATCTTTCAACAACTCAGACAATTCATCTCACATCCTATGCAAGTTCATCATTCTGCAACAATTCGAGTCCTCAAGTATCTCAAAGGTGCTCCTGCCAAGGGTTTGTTCTATTCATCTTCCTCTCCACTCAAACTCTCTGGCTTCGCAGACTCAGATTGGGCAAGTTGCCCTGCTACCCGCAGATCTGTAACTGGATATTGTGTGTTCCTTGGAAATTCCCTCATATCCTGGAAATCCAAAAAGCAGTCTACAGTATCCAAATCAAGTTCAGAAGCGGAATACAGGGCCTTGGCAAGCTTGACTTGTGAATTGCAATGGCTGCAGTATTTGTTCAAGGATCTCCACATCTCCTTTGATCAACCTAGCTCAGTCTATTGTGACAACAAAAGTGATATCTACCTTGCTCACAACCCCACCTTCCATGAACGGATAAAACATATCGAAATTGACTGCCACGTCATTCGTGAGAAAATCCAAACTGGTCTCATCCACCTTTTACTAGTTTCTTCTGCTGCTCAATTGGCAGATGTTCTCACCAAGCCTTTGGCAGCTCCCTCTTTCGATTCTCTTGTTTCCAAGCTTGGTCTATTAGACATCCATAGTCCAGCTTGTGGGGGGCTATTACATGATGCAAATAATTCAGTTTAGTTAAACTTTGGTGATTTGTTACTTAACAGTATATATAGTATTGTCCTGTACATTCCAAAAGCATAATAATACAATGAGCTTATTCCAAAATTAACAGTTTCTTTGGCTTGACAGGGTTCTACCGCAAATTTGTGCAAAATTACTCACGCTTAACAGCTCCTCTAACGGAACTTCTGAAGAAGGAGGCTTTTGAACGGAATCAAGGGGCACAAGAAGCGTCTGAAAGCTTGAAGAAGGCAATGTCAGAAGCACCGATGTTAGTCCTTCCTAATTTTTCAGGAACAATTCATCATTGAAACAGATGCCTCTAGATCAGGTATGGGCGCAATACTCATTTTAAACAATCATCTAATTTGCTACTACAACAAAAAAATTTGTCCACAAATGTTGGCTGCTTCCACATATGTGTGAGAGTTGTATACCATTACTTCAAAAGTAAAGAAATGTAAAACATGTCTGTTAGGAGGAAAATTCAAAATTCACACTGATCAAAGGAGTTTACGTGAATTGATGACTCAAGTAATTCAGACTCCTGAACAACAGTTCTATTTGGATAAACTCTTGAGGGTATTCGTATGAGATAGTGTATAAGCCTAGAGCCCAAAAGTGAATAGCAGATGCTCTCTCTCTCTCTCTCTCTCTCTCTCTCTCTCTCTCTCTCTCTCTCTCTCTCGAATCCACTGCCAAGATCTATCAATCCCTCACTTGGAATTCCTTGACAAATTTAAAGAATAAGTAGCACATGACATTGAGTTCCAACAATTGGTTCAGAACTTGAAAGCAAAGTCGGAGGAATAAAAATGTTTCCAACTTATGAATAAGTTGATCTTCTTCAAAGGCAAATTGTTTATGCCCAACAAGTCACCCTGGAAAGAAATTATACTAGAGGAATTTCATTCCACATTGCTCGGAGGACATAGTGGAATGCACCAGACATTTGGTAGTCTGCAAGAAAACATGTTTTAGAAAGGGATGCGCAAAGATGTCACAGAGTTTGTGCGGAATTGTGTCATAAATCATGGTCATTATGGCTTGTCGTAGCCTTTACTTTTTCTCAATAAGGTTTGGAAAGATTGTCATACCTTAATTTTTACCCCTAAGATCCCACATCTATTTGCATCTTCACATAGCATCAAGATCACAAGCAGTGTTCGGCTCCTAATCCTTTCATCTTTGACTTTGTCTTTATAGAAGTCGCCAAGCATGTTTTTGTGTGAATTTTACCTTTGTGTTTATTTTTATTACTAACCTCATGAAAATACAAAAAAAGAAAAAGAAAAAAGATATGCCTTGTGTGTTTATTTCTTTTACAAGACAAGTTGTTAAATCAAGAAATGCAAATGATGGTTCCTCAATTAGGGCTTCACCGTTGCTCCGAGGCTTTCATTTTCGTACAAGCTACAAGGTTTTTCTTCATCAAAAGACTTCAAGATTAGGGTTGTGAGTTCTTGATACTAGGGCCTCTATCAGTACTTCAGAGGAGAATATTTTAATCTAGGGTTTACTTCCTCCTGCACGTCTTAAGTATCTTCTTTTTCATTAAGCATCTAAAACAAGTGTATTAGGGTTAGCACTTCACCAACTGAGGATCATTAAAGATGTTCTTATATCTTTCTTCATCAGGGGATTTATATTATGTGCTCACAAAATTAAGATATTTCTGAGGATCGAAGTACAAGATGAAGAGTTGGTTCCATTGTGATCAAAGTCAATGATGACATTTCTTTCCCATCTCCCCAATCTTTTAGCAAGAAACCAATTTTAAATTTGATGATGATGAATTTATTGTTGTTGGACATGGGAGTGAATTTGTTAGGCTTTGGAACTTGATTTTCCACATCTTTAAGCCCAACACTACTATTTTTTCTAGTCACTATGGCTTGTTCCACAAAAATGTCTTATGGGCCTAACATTTGGGCTTAGTGCCACATGACTTATGAACCCTTACGCCTTGCTTCATTGGAACTCCCAATCTAACTTTTTACACCCCCAAGTTTCTCATATTTTCTTTTTCTCTTATTTGTTTGATTTGTGTTAATTGTTTTTTTCAAAGAAATCACAAAAAAAATATATTAGAGTATGTTTTAGTTTTTCTTTTAAATGTTTAATGTTTCTTTACTTTATAAAAAATGCTACAACAAAAATATTAGATTAAAATTTTATTTTTTTTATTTTGACTTTATTTCCTTACATGAAACTGTCATAAAAAAATAGGTTTTATTCCCTTTTGATTTTTAATTTATTTACATCATATTAGAGTATTATTTTCTTCTTTTGATTGTGTAATATCATGCCAATGATACTTGTGCTTGGTTTTTTTCTCATAATACACTATTAGGTTTTACTTTTAATGATTGATGTTTGATCACCTAATCATGTATTGATGAATGCTACTTGATAATGTTTGTGATTAAATCTAAGGAAAAAGATTGTCTCGTTGACTTTATGTCATTGCATGTGCCTCTTATGTGATTGTGTGATTCCCTTATTTGTCTTTATTTATGTTAATCTTAAGTTATATCTCATAAAACTCTAAACTTTCAAACTTACACCTCTTTCATAGAAACTTTGACATTAGGTCATTACGTTACCCAACGTTTTTTTTCTTTAATAAATATTTCAAAATATTTAAACATACTATAATATTTTCATAAGACTAAAAAACACATATTCATTCAAACTTTTTCCACTTTGACTTTTATCTTTAAAACATTTTTAAGATTAGACATAAGTCCTCTCATAGTCGAGAAGTAATTCTTCTATCTGCATAGCAATAATCGAAATCATGTTGATTCTTTTCCACTTGAGGGAGTGACCAGTGGTTTTTGCACTATTATTTACCGTTGATTTTAATTATCTTTTCTTTATATTGTCAAGCGTTTTACATCATTCTTCTATATTTTATGTGTTGGTTGTGTGTTTTACTATATATAGACTCGGGGAAATAAATCTGGACAAATCGGGCAAAAAATGCGATATTCAGAGTTTCAGAGGAAGTAAAAAAACCATGTTACAGGAGGCCTGACACGGCCACCCGTGTCACCTGACACGGGACGTGTTAGGATGAAATATGTTGCAAAAATGAGATGCCAAGGGGCTGACACAGGCGACCGTGTCACCTGACACGGGTCGTGTCAACAAGCCTGTAAGTTAAAAGTTGATAGGACGAGGCAAAGGGCCAACACGGGTACCCGTGTTTCCTAACATGAGTCGTGTTGGCCAATGACACTGTTTTTCCTTATTTTACTTACTTTTCACTATGTGCTCAGAGGGGCATTTTGGGCCGAGACAAATAGATTTTTCACTATTTAGCCAAGTTTTCACAAGGAATTAGGGATCTTTTTAGCACAGAAGAATTCAGACGATTGAAGAGAGAAACATGTGAGATTATTGAAGAACAGAGATTGTTCATGAGCCGAAGCAATTGAAGATCAAATTTCCTCATTTATTTGTAATGCTTATCTTTAATGTATTTGAAATTATTTTGAACAATATGAGTAGCTAAATCCCCCAATGCTAGGGGTGTCCTTGTTTTGCTTTTGTAATGATTTTGAATTCCTAATTTTATAATTCAGTAGTTTTTCTATTCAATTTAATCGTTCAATGTTTGCAAGGCTTTCCCTATCAGACCAATATGGATTGATTCATGATTAACAATCAGGGCTGGACCTCCAGTGTTAATGTTTTTCCACGATTAAACTGTTGTATATATCACCTAGGACTAGGGATACCCTATAGTTACCAGTTTAATATTGATAAAATAAAGGCTTGGTTTCATCATAATTTTCTAAGGACCTAGGTATTAGGATGAATGATCAAAGGTTTTCCCACTAAGGATTTATGGGGAAATAAACTAAAGATCTAGTAATTGAATGTTATGAACTTGTTGAAAAAATCAGGATTCAAGGTTATTACAGGGAAAATCATACACTGACCCTAACATGTTCCTCATATTTGTGAAAAAGGCCAAATTTTACATTCTGTTTATTTTAATTGTTGTCAAGGGACAAATTATAAACCACCTCAACGTTAAGTTTTTGTTTAATTGAAACACATATTAAGCTCCAATACGTATACGCAGTCCTCGAGATTGATATTCAGAGAATTTTCCTATTATTATTTTAGAGGCAAAATAGTACACTTGCTATTTCCCGATCGAGTTTTTGGCGCCATTGCCGGGGACAGCCAAAATATTGAGTTTAATTTGAGTTCGATTAGAATTTTATTGCTCTACAAATAAAATTTTATTTTCTGTTATTTGTATTTTTTGTTATTACTGATTTTTGTCTAATCTTTGTATGCAAGGAACGACCTCAGCTGGATTTCTTTTTGATGCAAAAATCGAAAGAACTTTTCACACAAGGTGCAGAAATGCTTGATTAGCCAGACTGGCCTCCAACAAAGACCATTCAATTCATACAGAGTCAGAGTCATAATCATAAGAGAAAAGACCAATGGGAGAAAATCCACCAGTACCTGAGAGGCTTCTTGGAGATTATGGTGGGACAAATGCACCGACTGGTAGGTTGATAATTGTGAGCCAACTGATGAATGTGCCAAATTTTAAATTGCATTCAAGCATGATTACTCAACTCGAGAGGAGGTCCTTCTCTGGAATAGTAAGTGAAGACGCCAATAAGCACTTACAAAGGTTTCTGACCATGAGCACAACTTTGAAGTTCATGGTCACACTGATGAAGCGAAAAGGTTAAAAATGTTTTTGTTCACTTTAGTGCATGAGGCTGAAGAGTGGTTTTATTCATTGTCGGCTGGTAGTATTACTTCTTGGGAAGGGATGGAAAAGATTTTCTTGAATGAGTACTTTCCAGCGTCAGTGTTCATGAAAAAAAGGTATGAAATCCTCAACTTCAAGCAGAAAGAGGATGAGTCACTAGGAGATGCTTATAAAAGATTCAAAAGGATCTTAGTGGCTTCTCCCACTCACAATCTGGATCATACTGAGCAGATGCAGATGTTTTTTAACAGTCTGAGAATCAAGACTAAGCAGTTAATTGACACAGCAGCTGGTGGCTCATCTAATTTTTCAACAGCCATTGGTATTAAGAAGATAATCGAAGCAATTACTACAAACGAGCATTTGGAGTTGTATGACAGGGTTGCAAGAAAACCAGAGGGAGTGATTAATTTGAAGTTGGAAACCAACAAATAAATCAGAATTAAAGAGACGATTGTTGTAGAAGTGAACAAAAAGATGAAGGTTATGAACATAGGTACTAAATAGGTAGCTCAGGTTAGCAGGCATAAACTACTATTTGTGAAATTTGTAGTGGACCATACATTACTGTACATTGTCTTACAACTCCATAACAAATTGAAGAGATCAAGTTTTTGAAGCAGAATAATCCGTGTTTGAACACCTATAATCTAGGGTGGAAGAATCATCCCAACTTCTCTTGGAAAGAACAACATCAACAAGCTCCTCAAAAGACAGAGTGAGAGGTAGCTATTGAAAAGATGGCTGCCTACAATTCTTAATTTCAAGAAGAGACAAGGAGAAACCACGGGAATACCACAGATTCAATCAAGAATTTGGAAGTTCAAGTGGGACAAATAGCACAACAATTATGTCTGCAAGCACAAGCCAATCAGGCAACTCATAAGAATGTTAATACTATCACAACAAGAATCCAGAAGGGGTCAAAAGGTTAAGAAGAGAAGATATCAGAGGAGGAATATGTCATAGAGGTCGCTCTGGAAGTGAGAGAAAACAAGAAAAAGCTTAAAGAAGTTATACTACATGTGAAGCCAACTGAAAAGAAAAATAAAAAGGAGGCTAAATCGGTGATTAAGTTACTGTATCCCTCCCAAGTAACAAAGAAGGATCCAAAAGAGAAAGAATTTGAGAAATTTATCACATTGTTCAAGAAGTTAGAGATCAACATGTCTTTCTTTGAAGCTCTCGAGAAAATGCCTTTGTACCAAAAATTCATGAAGAAGGTAAAATAAAAAAAGATAACACTGGGAGATGGATCGGTACCTGGTGATGAGAAATTATGTGTAATCTCGCCAGAGAGGAGAATCCCACCCAAGCAGAAGGATCCTGGATCGGTTGCAATACCGTGCACTATAAAAGACAGAACTTTCAAAAAGGTTCTGATTGATTCGGGTGCTAGTGTGAGTTTAATTCCATTATCTATCTTCAAAAAGCTTGGTATTAGAAAGGTGAGCGAGATAGGGACAAAGGTAAAATTTGCTGATCACATCATCAATAAGGTATATGGGGTAGCTGAAGATGTACTGGTGGAAATTGGCAGTTTTGTCTTTCTAGTGGATTTTCAGATTATGGATATTCCTGGAGATGAAGAGACTCATATCATTCTTGGTCGACCATTTTTGCTTACTAGTCGATGCAACTTTGATATAGAGAAAGGTATTTTGACGTTAAAATCATTTTATGAGGAGATAACTTTGAAAGTGTTGGAGTTTAAAAATAAAGGTACTGGTGGAAATAATCAAGCCTCAATTGGTATGATCAAATTAGCAAGAGACAACAAAATTTCAAAACCACCCCTAGAAAAAGTCTTAAGCATAATCTCTCAGGTGGCATAATTTCAAGCATCTATCAAAATTCCTAAGTTCATTAAAGAAGCTAAGAAGAGAAAGAAAAAGGAACATCAAGGTGAGTAGATGGAAGTTGGGAGTGACTTAAAGCACAAAGTGGTCCATGCATTTGAACTTGGTGAGTTCTGGGTTGCGGAAGGGAAAAGAAACAAGGTGTGGAAGATGAAGTACCCCCCATAATAAGGGGAATGAACCTTCGAGCCATGCGACCTTAAACAAAGCGTTTCATGGTAGGAAACCCACGCTTTTAATGACTTAACTTATTCTTTATGTTGTTTGTTTTGTCTTCATGTAATAAAAGGGGGCCTTTCAGGTGAAAGCTAGGATGTAGCATTTGGTGTGGCATTACCCTCTGTGAGTCACCCTTCTCAATCTTGTTCGGAAATATTGGGGTCAATGTTTAGTTCAAGTTTGGGGAGGGATTTACTGTTTTGTTTTAGAGTTTATTTGTTTGTTTTATGTTATTTTCTTTGTAAAACCACATGTTTAGTTCTTCCCAAATTTTAACCGAAATTTTTTGTTGTGTTTTTTCACAAGAGCTTGTATTTCAAAGAGATCGGGAATAGTATATAGAGATAAATGGATGATTGTTTGAGGGTAGGAAGTTCAAAATAATGTGACAATGATACAAGTCTAACATGTAGATTTGTACCATAGGGCTTGTATCCTGAGAAGTACTCCTTGAATAGTTTATCTTTACAGTCTGGCATAATCTAGATTCACATGCATGTATGATTGGTTGAGAAATAAATAAATTTGGCACCAAATGATGAAAATATGGTAAAAGGCAACCGACCCACTAAGTTGGGCAGCCCTCACCAGGTTATTCAGCCCAAAGGGGGTTGTTCCTCAAACATCATCCAAATAAGGACAATACATAAACTAAAAAGTTTTGAAAATTTCATCGTTATTTAAAGTAGAAAATGTTGCTTATTTTGTGCCTAAAAACATTTTTTTTATTAGTCTTCTTCGTGTGATGATCATCATAATTCTCATTGCCTTAATTTGACTGTCTGAATGAAAGAGGAGGAAAATTAGAAAAAGACTCAAGTACAAAGCATAGTTATTGAGGTATCCGAAGAAGAAGATCAGGTTTATAATGTTCTTACAAAAAATCTATATGTCATATGAATACCGAACAAACCGCCTCTTGATCAATGTGAACAAAGTCTCATGTATGACTACCGATTTTCTGTGAATTTCATGAGCTCTTGTAATTGTCGCTTGAGGTCAACTAACAGTTTAAGTTTGGGGGAGTTTGACCAATGGTTTTTACAATTTTATTTACCGTTAATTTTAGTTATCTTTTCTTTATATTGTCAAGCGTTTCACTTCATTCTTCTATATTTTATGCGTTGGTTGTATGTTTTACTGTATGTAGGCTCGGGGGAATAAATCTAGACAAATAAGGTGAACAAGTGTGATATTCAGAGTTTCGAAGGAAGTAAAAAAACCATGCTACAGGAGGCCTGACACGCCCACCCGTGTCAGGATGAAAGATGTTGCAAAAGTGAGATGCTAAGGGGATGACATGGGCGACCGTGTCACCTGACACGGGTCGTGTCAGCAAGTTTGGGAGTTAAACCTTGATAGGACAAGGCAGAAGGCCAACATGGGCACCCGTGTTGGCTAGTAACACTATTTTTCCTTATTTTGCTATTTTTTTCACTATGCGTGACCCAGAGGGGCGTTTTGGTCATTTTTGACTAAGACAAATGAATTTTTTTTCTATTTAGCCAAGTTTTCACAAGGAATTAGGGACCTTTTTTTGCATACAAAGAATTCAGACGATAGAAGAGAGAAACATATGAGATTATTGAATAATGAAGATTGTTCATGAGCCGAAGTGATTAAAGATCAAAGTTCCTCATTTATCTGTAATGTCTATCTTTAATGTATTTGAAATTCTTTTGAACAACATGAGTAGCTAAACCCCCAACGCTAGGGGGTGTACCTGTTTTGTTTTTGTAATGATTTTGAATTCCTAATTTTATAATTCAGTAGTTTTTCTACTCAATTTAACCGTTCAATGTTTGCAAGGCTTTCCATTTCAGACCAATAGGGATTGATTCACAATTAACAATTAAGGCTGGACTGCCATTGTTAAGGTTTTTGTAAGATAAAATTATAGTATATATCACCTAGGACTAAGGATACCCTATAGTTATCGGTTCAATCTTGATAAAATAAAGGCTTGTGTGATACGGTGGGAGAACTGACTTGAGGTTTTGCGTTTCGTCGCAAATGTCGCGGTTAGCAAAAGTCACCGCCGACTTTTATTTTATCCAAAAGGAAAGGTAAAAAAGCACAGGAAAGACCTTTGAGACGTTTTCTTGAGTTAGGGGGGTAGATTATGAAAAGGGAAGGTGCTAGCACCCTTTTCATCCATGGTTTTCCATGGGCTCTTAGTTACTTTCTTAGATCACTTGCTTTGCTTTGAAATTGTTTGAAATGGTGCTTGGTGTTTGGTGTGATTTTGAAAGTATTTTGAAAAGAGGCCATTCGTTTAGGCAATCTTTGTAATGATTCTCGTTCGTAAGAATGTAGACAAAGATGTTTTTCTTTTGAAAAATGTTTCAATGTTTTGTAAGATGTTTTGAAAATGTTTTGAAATGTGTGTGTGTTTTTGAAAATATCAAGGATTGTTTTGAAATGGAGCAAGTAACTTAGAAGCTATCTACCTACTCAAATGTCTTTCTTATGCATTTTTATTCCTTTGACATTGTTGACTTACCATTGATTTGGTAAGCAACCCTATCTTTGGATGTTAAGCGGGACGGGCTTGGGTCATCGTATGACCATGATAGCAATGTTGCCAAGTATCTTAGCATGTTTGGAGGGACCAAGATCATCTTGTTTAGGCAACCTTTGTATAGCGTCATCGAGGGACTATGATCTTATTTTTGTTTTGTTTTTCCAAGATACTTCGCGTGCATAACATGGCCATCTAAATTTAGGCAACCAAGTGGGTGAAACCCTAAGGGTGCTTGTGTGCAATGTGTGTCATTTTACATGCTTTTGATTTGTCTTGTATTAGGTCTTTTCTATTTGTTTTGTTTTTGGTCTTGTCATGCAAACCCTAGTTTACTAAACATGGTATAAAAGCGATAAATTGCATAAATGTAAACTAAGCTATTACAACAATTATTATGGGAGGGGGGATACAAGTTTTTGAATAGGGATATTGCACAAATATAAACCTAAAAATACTATTACAACCCAATTGAATATTGTGCGCATTAAATAAATATACAAATATTAAAATGCAACGCAAATGTATTTATGTTAAAAAAATGTTTTGTATTTGATTTTTTTATGAGTAAATAAATTAACTAACCCTAGAAAATAAGGAAAAAATAATATTATTATTTTTGAAAGGCGGAAACCCTAATTTTTTGATTAAAGAAAATATATATTCTATATTAATATTTTGTCCATTTTTTGTACAAGAAAATAATAAAAATATTATGTGTCAATATTAAAAATTAAAATATGTATGAAAATAAATATTTTATGTATATAAATAACATAATAAAAAAATATTAAGTATTTTTATTGTTTTTACAAATTAAATAAGAAAATAAGTTCTATTTGTTAAAATAAACTATTTTTCATGTAAAAAAAATAAAAAAAAAAAATAAAATTGTAAAAAATTATTTAATTATTTTTAGGATTTTTTAATGTTCAGAAAAAATAATCAAAAGCACTAAATATGAAAATGTGAAAAAAAATATTAAAAATAAACAAAATAAGTCAGGGCGTGCAAAAGTAATTCAGGGGGCGTGAAAATCAGAAACAACAGGCCCAAGGCGCCAAAGGCCCAGAACAATCGTCCATGCCCTCCAGCTTCTCTTCTGCGCGCGTATTATGTTCAAACCTGCAACTTTCAAATGCTTGCACAAAAAAAAAACTTATAACATGAAACTTGTGGCATTTGATCTCACGATTCCAACCATATAAAATTTGCAACCTAACTCTAATAGATCAAGGAGAATTTTAATGGCCCTAATTCATGACCTAAAAATTTCAGCAACTTCAAGCTTCAAATTCTCTTAGCTGAGTTAATATAAATAAAAAGTATGCATATGTACAGCTTCACCATGTTATGGGCTACATCTTTTCTTCACAAATCGTGGCTTGAGGATGCCTAAATACAGAGATAGAGTTTGAGAAAAATACCTTCTTTAGCTGGATTTGGATAGAGTAATGTAGGGACTTTAATGGAGGCCTGAGGATCGTGTGAGCTTCCTTGAACTTCCTTCAAGCTATTCCAATGCCTAGTTTGCTTTGTGGATGGCCAGAACTCTCTGCACAAGTCAAGCTGCAAGCTCCAAGTTTGAAAATGGCAATGGTTGAAACAGGGTTTACAGACACATGATGAATGCTTGGACTGCTTTGGTATAATGTGTAGGAAGTGTTTCAAATGTTAAAATGCAAAATGCACGAGCCAAAGATCAGTTGGCTTTGGTTTTGCAGAAGTTATGAGTTTGAGCAAAAATTTGGTGTTTTTGTGTTTGAGAGAGTTTTGGATGTCAAGCATTCTTGTTAAGCATTGTAATGACTTGGTATATTTTTATAGAAATGACACAAAGGTCAATCCTTACTAGCTGTAAAAGTTCTAGCACCTTTTGCAACTTTTCTTGTATTTTAAGTAAAGTGAAATGACAAATGCAACATGCTTGTACTGGCTACCTCAAGGGCTGATAAGAGTTGTTATACATTGCTTGAGACTTGTGGAAATTGTTTGCATCAAAGGGACATGTCCAAGGCTCAAGGTTGACAAAATTGCAAAAGCTCACTGTTGCACCCCAAAATTTGCCCTCCCATATTCTCCAAGATTTGTCAAGTCAAGGTCACAAAATTCCCCAAGGGTTATGCAGTTCAACTGTCTCCTATACAGTCAAAACTAGGGTTTGTGTTCTGATCAAAGAAAGGAAGTTTTCAAGGACCCAATCAAGTCTCATATGCCTACAAAGATGGTCAAGTATCTTCATACCAAGTTTCAAGGCATTCAGCTCAAAATTGCACAGTCAAAACCCTAAATTGCACTACAGTCAATTGTAGGGGCAAAATGGTCATTTGACAGTCAAAAGTTCAAATTTTTGGTCAACATATCATTTTGAAGCCACAAACATCATTTGATCAATGCTTGATCATGATTCTCAAAGTTTGGCTCAGAAATCATCAAAGATGCAAAAGTTGCTATATTTGGACAGCTGAAAAAGTCAACTGAAATTGACCAGGGCATAACTTTCACATGGATTATCAGAAAAATTCCATCCAAAGCTCATTTTGAAGAGAAAGACATTTCCTACAATTCATCTTCATATTCCAAGTCCAAGAAATGCTCTCACAAAAAGTTATCAATTTCAACATTATAGGTCATTTTCAAAAGTCAACAAAAAGGGACTTTAAGTCAAAGGCCATAACTTGAGATTGGTAAATCAAAATGACATGGGACCAAAGGCATTGGTTAGAGGACTCAAAGACATTTCCAAAATGTCCAAGAACATGTGAAAAGCTTAAAAATTGAGCAAGATATGCCTTGTGGAAGTTGGGAAATTTTTGGAAATTTTTGAAAGTCAACTTTACTTCAAATGATCCAAAAATGCAAATGGGCCCATTTTTCTTCCAAGTTTCTTCATGCCAAGCCTATGAACGACCATTAGGCCCAAAGGGAAGTATTTTCTCATTTTTTAATTATTTATTTGAATTTATATTAATATTCATTCATTTAAATTATTTTAATACATGAAAAATATAAAGCTTGACCTAAAAAATCTTTTTGTGCACATTCTACCCTCAAGATTTCGTGTACAATTAAATATGGCAAGTTTTGGTGTGATTGGAGCATGATTGAACCAAATACACATGAAAAAGATTCAAAAAAGATCTTACAAAATCAAAGATTGAAATCATTGAATGCTTTGGATTTTGTCAAGTTTTGTTGGCCTAATATGTTCACTATATGATCAGAATCACAAATCTAATGACCTTGGACTCTCAGCTGCGCTCAGAAGCAAAACACAAACTTGAAAAATTGTCCAAAAAACACAAAACTGTTTTCAAGGTTAGGAGACGATTCAAGCCTCAACTTCCATTCCATTAGATTCCTGGGACAATTCTGAACGTGTGCCAACCCCTAACATCAACCAAAACGCAAAGAAGTGGTAGTTAGAACTCAAACTGTGAAGCGAAATTCTTGAAATCGTATAGCATAATTCCAGCATCCTTTTGCATTTTTCTTTATGGATTCTTGCTCACAATGATGTTTCTAAACTGACCAACATATTCAATTATGTTTTTGTGCCATATATGCGTTTTTGCCATTGTTAAATATTAGGGTTACAGGTTTTCCAGATTGGGGCTTTTACAACGAAGCAAAATTAGGATTCCAGACTATGGCCATTGGACTCAGCATACCTAGACGGAGAGATTCCAACCCTCGCGCTCAATTTATGAGCGTCGAGGGTCTATTCGCTATTTTTTGGTAGAGGGCCTTAGGCAACGTTTGCCAAACCGTTGCCATATGCTTTTATTTACAGGAACCACGAAGACGATGATAGCGTGTCACGTGGGGATAGGCTAATTCAAATTCTCGCGCGCTAATCCACTCATGCTTCGTTTTTCTATTATATTGTTTATTTGTTAATTATACTACAAAAGCATAAGCTGGCACGGTTGGTTGGAAACAACGCTAGTAACCCTCGTGACCTGGGTTCAAGTCCCAGGTCAGAACAATTTCCATATTATTTTTCTATACTAATTCCCATGCAGGCTCAGTAAAGTATTCCACCAAACGCTGCCAAGGATCAACGGCCATGTGTCCAAGGGAATCAGATCAAAGGCTTAGATCTGAAGAACACGCTGCACCAGGTCAATACGCTAATATACGATCCAGAAAAGTCAACAAATTCAGATCTAAATGGGCCAGATTGCTGGGCCTGAACCTCACAAATTGGGACTACACCCCCACCCTGGTTTGCATTTTTTATTTTTTCTTATATTTTATTTTGGTTATTTCGTTTATTTATTATCTTAAATTAATTAATTACTTTTCTACAAAATACAAAAACATTATAAAAATCAGAAAAAGGCAAATAAAAATATAATTTTTATTTTAATTACTTTTATAAATAAATTAACATGTAAATATTTAGTTTTAATTAGGTTGTTATTTTAATTCTTTTAATAACTAAAAATCCAAAAAATAATTAGAATTAGGTTAATTAACAATTTTCATTCCTTTTAATTTCCTTTTTACAATAATTATAATTATTTTATTTTATTTATTTTCATAAATTAAATTTTTGCATGTAAATTGACTTAGATTTAAATTAGGTTAAAACTTAATATTTTCGCAATAAATTAAAAAAACATTAGAATTAGGGTTTAGCATTTTATTTTTAATTTCAATAAATTCTTTTTCTTTTAAAACTTAAAAAACACAAAAATACCCAAAACATTTAATTTTTCATTTTTTTATTTTAATTCCTTATTAAATTTAATCTTTTTGCAAAAGGGTCCAACGCCCGTCGCTTTTAATTATTAATTTCGCGCGTTTACTTTATTGCTTATTATAAATTGTGTACATGTCCCAAAGCCTTGTAATTTTAACTTTTCGCACTTTTATTCGCTTTATTTATTTTTTCAGTCAAATCGGGTCCGGTTTAATTTTGGCGATGTGGACCCGCGCCATTTGTAATAGCCTTAGATTTATTTTCCCGCAATTTATAACTGTTAAAAAGCATGCAAGAATGAATGTCTTAATTAAAATCAAGCGTAGATCACAATGATATGACAAAAGACAAATATCAATGAAAACGACACACGATTCGCACACACCACCCCTAGGGTACGCCTCACTGTTGCCTTGCCTCGAAAGGTGATCGTCGAGTAGAGGATGTCTTAGTAAGTCCTCATGATCCGGGAACCTGGCATGAGGGTAGCTTCTAAGGTGTCTTCCTATTGCTCCGGTGATCACCACGTCCCTAAAACTCGAATTGACCCGAACACCTCCAACGGTGGTGCTACCTACCTCTCAATGGTGGGATGGCACTACTTTAAAGGACATTTACACAGACGAATTCCTTAGGGTAGGTAGGTTCTCAAGGATACTTGCTCTAATTTCAAACAAATCAAAACATCTTTTCACCAACACATTTTCAAAAGCTTTCAAAGCAAACTTTTCAAACACTCTGACGTATGAGTCGAACTGAAACTTTTCAGAGAAACTTTTTTTAAACCCACATTGAAAAGCAAACAAATTTTGAAAACACATTGAGCAAGTATCTAAGAGCCCATGGATAACCATGGATAGAAAGGGTGCTAACACCTTCCCTTTCTATAACCTACCTCCCGAACCGAGAGCAATCTCTTTTAAGGAATTTTTCTGTGCTTTTGTCCTTTCCATTTGGAGAAAATAAAAGACGGTGGCGACTCTTGCTTCCGCGACATTTCGCGAACTAGCGTTAAACAGTCAGTTCCAGATCCACCGATCACAGAACTGGCGACTCTGCTGGGGACATCTTTTAAAGTGAGGTGTACCTTAGGGCTAGCTTATAACTATGTTTTCAATTGTTTTCCTTGTGTGCTTTAAATTGTGGGTTGCTTGGGAGTTCTATAGATCCTAAACCCGGATCTGGGGGATACCTTTCTTAGAAAGTAGCAACAAGGCTGTGAGGGAACTGTGCGGGGTATACCGACATGGTTGAAACAGTCTGCTACGTTGATGTGGCACTTTGGTGTGTACCGGTAACCCTTGAGTTCAGTCAAGGAGAGTACGGGGCCTCCGCGTGGTGTCGTGAAGCATCAACTGACCTTAGGAACCTTAATTGAACTATCTTGGCCTCTTTAGGGTAGTGAGATAACTGACTTTGGTGCAGTCCGAGGTTGGTTGATACTCGATACTACACTCAATTGAGGGTTGCTTTCCTGGAATATTTCGGTCGCCAGTTCAGTGGCTAAATTGAAACGATGAACAATGAAAGCAATCCCGTGATATTGGGAACCTTAGAACCCGGTTACTTTGATTAGGACAGGTTGAACCCACCAACTTCAAGAGGGTAGTACCTAGACCTCATGCTGGCCTAAACTTTAGGGGCTTGCCTTGTGTGACTTGTGTGCCTTTGTACTTGCCTACTTGCGTACTTGTTACCTGACACTTGTTTCTTGCAGGTCTTGTTTATAGTCCTTAATTGGGACTCATAACAGGGTACTAAATTTCTTGCAGGTCTTGTTTATAGTCCTTAACTAGGACTCATGACAGGGTTTACCAAATTTCTTACAGGTTTTGTTTATAGTCCTTAACTGGGACTCATAACAGGGTTTACTAGATCTCTTGCAGGTTTTGTTTATAGCCCTTAATTGGGACTCATAACAAAGTATACTGAATTTCTTGCAGGGTCTGTTTATAGTCCTTAATTGGGACTCATAACAGGGTTTACCTACATCACCCCATGCATAGCATGACATCATACCATTGCATACCATTGCATACATCCTAACCCATTTCAAGGATCTCAAGGGCTTGTGATGCAGGTCATGATGAACAATTATCCCAGCAAGGGGCAAAGAGGATTTATTTTCCTCTGGCCAAGGTTGTCAGGGGCTATGACCCACTAGATATGGTGAGCCTTGACCCTTGAAGAAGGACTCTCAACAACATGAAGTTCCTTCAATCAAGCTACCAGATTCAAATTCTAACAATTTTCTTGTTTACCCCGCGAGATCCTTGAAAACATTGCATGCATATCATACACATCATTGCATAGCAGGTATCCTTGTTGCAGGTCACTTACCCTTCTCGTTGTTTATTTCAGCAATGGCTTCCCAACAAGATAACCAAGACCTTCTTGCTCAAGAGGCTCAGTTCAAGGAGATCTTTCTAAGCCTATCCAAAGGGCAGGAAGAGTTGAGGACACTCCTCATGGGGAATCTGATCAGAAAGAGTCCTGAAGATGACAAGGACGAACAGCTAAAACGTCTACAAGCTGAGGTAGACACATTGAAAACCCAGATGCTGGGGCAAAGGGCCCTCATTCAAGGTCTAGCTCAGGAGCAAGGAGAGCTGAGGGCCATGATCAGTCAGCTTCCTCAAGGCATGAAGCAACCAGCCCAAATCAGGGACCAGGTCATGGAACAGCTTCCAAGAGGGCAAAGGTCGGGTCCAATGAATAGACCTTCCCGAGTTGCTACTACTTCACAGGTCCAACAACGACCTCGCCAAAAACAGCGGGTTAATCAGAACAGGTCGGACGAGCCTAAGAGACAATTCACCAACATCAACATGCCATGGTCACGAGCTTTGCAGCACATGTTAAGGATGAACCTGATTGCGATGATCAACCCTCCTGCAAATCCAAAGACTTCCTCTCCAAATTACAACCCAGAAGCAAGGTGCGCTTACCATTCTGGTAGCCCGGGGCACGATACTGAGGATTGTTGGGCACTGAAGTACAAGATTCAGAACATGATCGATGCTAAAGAGATCGAGTTCGAGCTCGCCGAGACTCCCAACGTGATCACTGCTCCCTTGCCAAAACATGGCTAGGATTGAGAAATTTTTGTTCATTCGAATGTTCAAGTTGCAATTTTCTTTTGTTTAAACATTTACTCATGTTAAACGTTGTTATTTCATTAATGCATCACATATGTCTGTTTTGAAGCAATATATTCGTATTCACTATGTGCAAATTATTTTCATATTTTTTCTGATGATCAACGCTCGATTAATAAATCTAAGCCTCTTGAGGGAGGATGACGAAAACGATACCACGATCTTTACAGTATGCTTTTGAACAGACCCCACTGATGAGGTACAGGCATTGTTTCAATTCCTAAACACTGGAGTTATAAGGAAGATAATCCCTCGTCAACCCCTCTGAGCCAAAGAAGTAGGAGTTTTTTTTCTTTTCGAAATCTAAAACCCTTAATCATAACCTGGGGCAGGGTAGTCTCTCAGTTGATCCAAGTGCATAACGAATGACACCAAAGAGGTCCTTACAAAACGAAGAAAGACAGTGATGGTTCCGAATAATCATAAAGGAAGGCAGTCATTATCTCAAAAAAAAAATATAAAAAAAAACCATTAAGTCAAAACCCATGAAGGAGACTTACAAAACTGGGGCATCCCGCTGACTGTAATTCCAAAAAAGGAAACAGTTCAGGCAAAAAAGAAAGGGATAACACAAAAATTAGACAAGAAAGAGGTCTTACAAACCCTCAACAAAAAAGGAATGACTGCCTATTCAAAATAAGTTATCAACATCCGAATCATCACCGGAAAATCAGAGCAAAGACTCAAACAAGGTCTAACGTATGATCAGCTGAGTTTAGGTTTGGAGAACATCACGAAGAGCGGGTGGGTACAAATAAAATTTGAGCCTTTATCCTTTGTTTCTTAAACCGTGAACCAGGCCACGTTATAACCCTTAAAAGTCCTAGCTGAAGCATGGGTTAATTCGAAAGCATACTGTTACGAAAGGTATCCTGACCCCTTAAGGCCTACGGTAAATACGGTGTTGGCATCACGTTTTACAAACATTCATTTGTTTTATGAAAAAAAATGCATTTTAAAAAATCTTCAAGACAGACATAGGCTTTGCATTTTTTAACATAACTTTGTTTGCATATGAATTTTTGTTTGAACAGCAGGGAAATTCGCATAATGAAAGTCTAATGAACAAGAGTATCTCTAATCAAGGGGAATGGCATGACTATTGTCCATCATCTGGGGCAGTTAAGTCAAGATTCGGAGAATCTCTCAAAAAAGCCTATCAGCCTGGGGCAGATCTCCGCCTGAGTCACTTGGGGCATCTCAAACAACGAATCTTGCCTGATCAAACATCTTCTGGTGGCATGACAACACACTTCTAACAGGGGCAACTCCCTACATCCTGAGAGCATGGATATAGTCAAAAAGATGCTACGCAAAATCAAAGACCCGCTAGGTTGACATACCTAGGCAAAAATAAGGGCTTCCCAGCGAACCAAAAGGGTTCGGGCAAAATGAGGGATGAAAATGAAAAAATCTGTACACCCAGCAAGTCGAAAACCTGAAAAGGCGGCTTGGGCAAAAATGGGTATCCCGGTGGACTGAAAACCCGAAAGGGAGGTCCAGGCAAAAGTTAGGGATTAAAGCGTACGACTATGTCCTGCCATCTGTCTACCAGAAGAAGGTTTGTCCTCCAACAACTATCAGCACCCCACAAGAAACAGGGGCAATAAAGGTTGGTCTGAGCAGTCTGATTGTTCTATCCTCCAAGGCATCAGGGTAGGTTCCGTTGAAGAACATCCCAACATATCAAAGCTTCCCCAGGAGAGTCCAACCCAAGTTCCCCAGGAAAGTTGGAATTCATATCCCCAAGCAATAAGCGTACCCCCAGTAGATTCTGGAAGTTTATCCCCTAGCAGGGCACGAACGCGTCGTCCGGCTTGATTTAAAGAGTTATTCCCTTAACAGGATATAACTGGGTTATCCTCAGCCAAAAGCCACGGAAAGAGCGTCGTCGACAGAATCTTCTTATCCCCAGCGAAGTCTATTCATACTTCCAATACAGCAAGGTATCCTCAACGAGTCATCCTCAACAATTCAGCAAAAGCATCTCCCCACAGAGTACTTCTTCCCAGCATGGCCGCTAGAGTATCTTTCCTCCCCGCAGAATCCGTCATTTGCCAAGATCATCCCCAACGGAGTCATCTTCTCCTATCGGTATTCTTGCAGTTATCATCCCCAGTGGAAGCAAAATCTATTCTTCAACATCAGCCCAGGATACGACTTCCCGGCACCCGTCAAGGATTTACTTTTCTTAGACAAATATCCATCACATCTTCGTACATCATAGCATGCATATGCATCATACTACACGAATCTCACTAATTCTGAAAACATACAGTTCATGCATCATGATTTTGCATACAATTATGTTTTGCCTTTTCAGGAAAAAGATCAATACCAATGACTACTATCAAACTATCGCAATTCCTTCTTGATATAGTTTCAGATGTAAACCCAGCGATGGTGACGTTCTGATGCTGCTTCCAGAATTCCTTCTAGATATAGTTTCAGATGTAAACCCAGCGATGGTGACGTTCTGATGCTGCTTCCAGAATTTCCTTCTAGATATAGTTTCAGATGTAAACCCAGCGATGGTGACGTTCTGATACTGCTTCCAGAATTTCCTTCTAGATATAGTTTCAGATGTAAACCCAGCGATGGTGACGTTCTGATGCTGCTTCCAGAATTTCCTTCTAGATATAGTTTCAGATGTAAACCAGATATGGTGACGTTCTGATACTGCTTCCAGATTTCCTTCCAGATATAGTTCAGATGTAAACCAGATATGGTGACGTTCTGATACTGCTTCCAGATTTCCTTCCAGATATAGTTCAGATGTAAACCAGATATGGCGACGTTCTGACACTTATTCCAGTTGAAGATATTTCAAGACCTTGTCCGGTTCAGTTAAATCGACCCTAAGATTTTCCTGATGCTTATCCAGTCAAAGGCCTTCTCTTGGTTCAGTCAGATCGACCCTAAGATCTCCCTGATGCATATCCAGTTGAAGATATTTCAAGACCTTGTCCGGTTCAGTTAAATCGACCCTAAGATTTTCCTGATGCTTATCCAGTCAAAGGCCTTCTCTTGGTTCAGACAGATCGACCCTAAGATCTCCCTGATGCTTATCCAGTTGAAGATATTTCAAGACCTTGTCCGGTTCAGTTAAATCGACCCTAAGATTTTCCTGATGCTTATCCAGTCAAAGGCCTTCTCTGGTTCAGTCAGATCGACCCTAAGATCTCCCTGATTCTTATCCCAGTAGAAGACACCCAAGATTTTTCTCAACGAGCGTTGTTGAAGTTAAAGTCGCCCAAGATTCTCTTATCATTCATGCTAAGGCAGTAACCATCCCTGGTTCATTCATCGCCGTTTGAAGCTCCAGACTCAGCTCCTGTAACCAGTCAGGACATATCTATACCAAGCATCTAAAATCAGCTCCTGCAACGTGTCAGGTACTCATTTTCTCTTTTGCAGGTATGCAGGTTCTCGCTAAGGAATCTCCTACGCGATCAACATCCCGATGGCATCTATAAGCCCATCATCCTATCCAGCAACCGCTAAATGGCATCTATAAGCCCATTCCACCAGCACCGCTACTATGTGAGCGCAAATTTCTGGGCACTTTAGTGTTCAATCATCTTCCACCATCGGATTACGAAAGGCACGTCAGCCAATCTGCATCCTCAGGTCTAAGAAGATTGAACAGGGGCAACTGTTGCACCCCAAAATTTGCCCTCCCATATTCTCCAAGATTTGTCAAGTCAAGGTCACAAAATTCCCCAAGGGTTATGCAGTTCAACTGTCTCCTATACAGTCAAAACTAGGGTTTGTGTTCTGATCAAAGAAAGGAAGTTTTCAAGGACCCAATCAAGTCTCATATGCCTACAAAGATGGTCAAGTATCTTCATACCAAGTTTCAAGGCATTCAGCTCAAAATTGCACAGTCAAAACCCTAAATTGCACTACAGTCAATTGTAGGGGCAAAATGGTCATTTGACAGTCAAAAGTTCAAATTTTTGGTCAACATATCATTTTGAAGCCACAAACATCATTTGATCAATGCTTGATCATGATTCTCAAAGTTTGGCTCAGAAATCATCAAAGATGCAAAAGTTGCTATATTTGGACAGCTGAAAAAGTCAACTGAAATTGACCAGGGCATAACTTTCACATGGATTATCAGAAAAATTCCATCCAAATCTCATTTTTAAGAGAAAGACATTTCCTACAATTCATCTTCATATTCCAAGTCCAAGAAATGCTCTCACAAAAAGTTATCAATTTCAACATTATAGGTCATTTTCAAAAGTCAACAAAAAGGGACTTTAAGTCAAAGGCCATAACTTGAGATTGGTAAATCAAAATGACATGGGACCAAAGGCATTGGTTAGAGGACTCAAAGACCTTTCCAAAATGTCCAAGAACATGTGAAAAGCTTAACAATTGAGCAAGATATGCCTTGTGGAAGTTGGGAAATTTTTGGAAATTTTTGAAAGTCAACTTTACTTCAAATGATCCAAAAATGCAAATGGGCCCATTTTTCTTCCAAGTTTCTTCATGCCAAGCCTATGCACGACCATTAGGCCCAAAGGGGAGTATTTTCTCATTTTTTAATTATTTATTTGAATTTATATTAATATTCATTCATTTAAATTATTTTAATACATGAAAAATATAAAGCTTGACCTAAAAAATCTTTTTGTGCACATTCTACCCTCAAGATTTCGTGTACAATTAAATATGGCAAGTTTTGGTGTGATTGGAGCATGATTGAACCAAATACACATGAAAAAGATTCAAAAAAGATCTTACAAAATCAAAGATTGAAATCATTGAATGCTTTGGATTTTGTCAAGTTTTGTTGACCTAATATGTTCACTATATGATCAGAATCACAAATCTAATGACCTTGGACTCTCAGCTGCGCTCAGAAGCAAAACACAAACTTGAAAAATTGTCCAAAAAACACAAAACTGTTTTCAAGGTTAGGAGACGATTCAAGCCTCAACTTCCATTCCATTAGATTCCTGGGACAATTCTGAACGTGTGCCAACCCCTAACATCAACCAAAACGCAAAGAAGTGGTAGTTAGAACTCAAACTGTGAAGCGAAATTCTTGAAATCGTATAGCATAATTCCAGCATCCTTTTGCATTTTTCTTTATGGATTCTTGCTCACAATGATGTTTCTAAACTGACCAACATATTCAATTATGTTTTTGTGCCATATATGCGTTTTTGCCATTGTTAAATATTAGGGTTACAGGTTTTCCAGATTGGGGCTTTTACAACGAAGCAAAATTAGGATTCCAGACTATGGCCATTGGACTCAGCATACCTAGACGGAGAGATTCCAACCCTCGCGCTCAATTTATGAGCGTCGAGGGTCTATTCGCTATTTTTTGGTAGAGGGCCTTAGGCAACGTTTGCCAAACCGTTGCCATATGCTTTTATTTACAGGAACCACGAAGACGATGATAGCGTGTCACGTGGGGATAGGCTAATTCAAATTCTCGCGCGCTAATCCACTCATGCTTCGTTTTTCTATTATATTGTTTATTTGTTAATTATACTACAAAAGCATAAGCTGGCACGGTTGGTTGGAAACAACGCTAGTAACCCTCGTGACCTGGGTTCAAGTCCCAGGTCAGAACAATTTCCATATTATTTTTCTATACTAATTCCCATGCAGGCTCAGTAAAGTATTCCACCAAACGCTGCCAAGGATCAACGGCCATGTGTCCAAGGGAATCAGATCAAAGGCTTAGATCTGAAGAACACGCTGCACCAGGTCAATACGCTAATATACGATCCAGAAAAGTCAACAAATTCAGATCTAAATGGGCCAGATTGCTGGGCCTGAACCTCACAAATTGGGACTACACCCCCACCCTGGTTTGCATTTTTTATTTTTTCTTATATTTTATTTTGGTTATTTCGTTTATTTATTATCTTAAATTAATTAATTACTTTTCTACAAAATACAAAAACATTATAAAAATCAGAAAAAGGCAAATAAAAATATAATTTTTATTTTAATTACTTTTATAAATAAATTAACATGTAAATATTTAGTTTTAATTAGGTTGTTATTTTAATTCTTTTAATAACTAAAAATCCAAAAAATAATTAGAATTAGGTTAATTAACAATTTTCATTCCTTTTAATTTCCTTTTTACAATAATTATAATTATTTTATTTTATTTATTTTCATAAATTAAATTTTTGCATGTAAATTGACTTAGATTTAAATTAGGTTAAAACTTAATATTTTCGCAATAAATTAAAAAAACATTAGAATTAGGGTTTAGCATTTTATTTTTAATTTCAATAAATTCTTTTTCTTTTAAAACTTAAAAAACACAAAAATACCCAAAACATTTAATTTTTCATTTTTTTATTTTAATTCCTTATTAAATTTAATCTTTTTGCAAAAGGGTCCAACGCCCGTCGCTTTTAATTATTAATTTCGCGCGTTTACTTTATTGCTTATTATAAATTGTGTACATGTCCCAAAGCCTTGTAATTTTAACTTTTCGCACTTTTATTCGCTTTATTTATTTTTTCAGTCAAATCGGGTCCGGTTTAATTTTGGCGATGTGGACCCGCGCCATTTGTAATAGCCTTAGATTTATTTTCCCGCAATTTATAACTGTTAAAAAGCATGCAAGAATGAATGTCTTAATTAAAATCAAGCGTAGATCACAATGATATGACAAAAGACAAATATCAATGAAAACGACACACGATTCGCACACACCACCCCTAGGGTACGCCTCACTGTTGCCTTGCCTCGAAAGGTGATCGTCGAGTAGAGGATGTCTTAGTAAGTCCTCATGATCCGGGAACCTGGCATGAGGGTAGCTTCTAAGGTGTCTTCCTATTGCTCCGGTGATCACCACGTCCCTAAAACTCGAATTGACCCGAACACCTCCAACGGTGGTGCTACCTACCTCTCAATGGTGGGATGGCACTACTTTAAAGGACATTTACACAGACGAATTCCTTAGGGTAGGTAGGTTCTCAAGGATACTTGCTCTAATTTCAAACAAATCAAAACATCTTTTCACCAACACATTTTCAAAAGCTTTCAAAGCAAACTTTTCAAACACTCTGACGTATGAGTCGAACTGAAACTTTTCAGAGAAACTTTTTTTAAACCCACATTGAAAAGCAAACAAATTTTGAAAACACATTGAGCAAGTATCTAAGAGCCCATGGATAACCATGGATAGAAAGGGTGCTAACACCTTCCCTTTCTATAACCTACCTCCCGAACCGAGAGCAATCTCTTTTAAGGAATTTTTCTGTGCTTTTGTCCTTTCCATTTGGAGAAAATAAAAGACAGTGGCGACTCTTGCTTCCGCGACATTTCGCGAACCAGCGTTAAACAGTCAGTTCCAGATCCACCGATCACACTCACCTTTATGAAAATGGCAATGTGAGCTTTATGCCTAAAATGGAATTATAACTTGTGTAAAGTTCCAAAAGCAAAGATAAAGCCTTTAACTTCTGAGTTTGCATTTAATTATGGAGTTTAGAATGAGTTTAGGACCTGTAAAGCAAGGTACAAGCATCATAGATCTGATTTGCAACTTGATCTCATGTAAAAATGGCTTGAACAAAAGTGATAAAATGCCAACTTCCCTTCTTCGATTCTCCCTAACCAAAAATGATCTTGGAGAGTTCTTGGACATTTTGGAAAGCTTGAAATTTTCTCTATAATCCATCTTTGAAGTGAATTTTTAGATACATCTTGGAACTAGGTGAAACGTTGCCATGAATTTAGGTCAAAAACCTGCCTAAATTAGGGCAAAATTTCACTAAGTTATTTAGTTCATGAACCTATATTCACAAATTCATAACTTGAGATCCAAGCATCTTTTGGGAAAAGTTTGTGAAGAAAAGTTGTAGATTTCATGGAGTACTTTAACTTTCATGTTGGAAGTTTTCTTTGAATCAAATTTCATCATGGTGAAAAAGTGGTGAAATGTTGGGAAAAAATAAAAAAATTTCCATACTTAGAAAAATTCTAAGTTATGAAATTTTTTCAAATTCAAAACCCTAATTTTCAAAATTAGTTTTCTTGGTGAAAAAGTTTCATATTTTGACACATCTTGATGAATTATGACCCTTGGAACTTGATTTTGACCAAAAAGTCAAAGTTTGACTTTTTAGTGTACAGTTGACTTTTGATCAGTTGACTGGAAAATTCATCTGTCAATCCAATGAACTTGAGATCTTTTGAACCATGTGATTAGGTCAAGATGATGCCATTGAGTCCTTGAAATCATTCTTAAACTCAATTGGTCATTGGCTAGGTTAAAAATCAGAAATTGCCCTTTCTCAATCAAAACCCTAATTTTGACCATTTTGCCCTTTTGATGATTTGATCAAATTTCTTGAGGAATTGTGCTCCAAACTTGATCAAATGAAACATACGAGTTTAAAATATTGTTGTGGATAAAAAATTATGAAGTTTGACTATAAATTGGCCATGGATGACTTTTTCCCCAATACAATTGATTTTTAGGTCAACTGTCCAATTGACTGAGCAAAAATGTGATTCAAGGCTTGAAACTTAACATGAGCAAACTTAGGAGTCCAAGATGGTGTATGAAAGTCAAATGAAGCATTGGTGGTCCAAAAATCCTTGTGCAAACTCAAACCCTAATTTTAGGTTATCAGTGCAAGGTGAGGTGTCTTGAGCTGACCAAACCCTAATCCTGTCTTGAGTCCAAGAAGTCTTGTGAGAAAAGTCTTGATAAATGAGAGGGAAAATTTTGGGGTACAACAGCTGCCCCTGTTCAATCTTCTTGTACCTGAAGAGTTAGATTGGCGAGTTTTGACGTTCGTGACTCGAAGGTAAAAGATGATTGGACACTAGAGTGCCCATAAATTTGCACTCGACGAAGTGTAGTTGAGGGAATGGGCTTAAAGATGCCATTTGAAGATGTGATAGAATCTTGTCGGAGATGGGCTTGTAGATTCCATCCAAGAATGTTTGTTGAATTGTAAGTTGTAAGTCAAAAGAATGAGTATCAGAATGGTGTCCGCGTCTGGAACGTATCTGAACTGTATCTGGAGACTGAATCTGTATGAGCAAAGGAATAACAGTCGTGTCTGGAGCGTATCCGAGCTTGAATCTGAATAAGTAACAGAATGACTCCCGTGTATGGAGTGTATCCGAACTAGAAACTGAATGAGTAACATAATGACTTCCGTGTCTGGAGTGTATCCGAACTAGAAACTGAATGAGTAACATAATGACTTATGTGTCTGGAGTGTATCCGAACTAGAAACTGAATGAGTAACAGAATGACTTATGTGTCTGGAGTGTATCTGAACTGGAAACTAAATAAGTGACAGAATGGCATCCGTGTCTAGAGCGTATCTGGACTGGAATCTGAATAAGTGACAGAATGGCATCCGTGTCTGGAGCGTATCTGGACTGGAATATGAATAAGTGACAAAATGGCATCCGTGTATGGAGCGTATCTGGACTGGAATCTGAATAAGTGACAGAATGGCATCCGTGTCTGGAGCGTATCTGGACTGTATCTTGATGTTGAAATCTGAATGAGTATTAGAATGGCATCCGCGTCTGGAGTGTATCTATACTGTATCTGAAATCTTTTGAACATTGTTAAAGGTAGCTGTTAATCTTATCCTGAAAAGGGTAAAATGTTAGCTGTAGCACAAAGTTATGTTGCATGAAATGTATGATGCAATATATGTGTTTTGTCAATGTTTATGACACATGGATGTAATGTATGCGCATGTAAGCTGATGTGTTGTATTGCTGAGGAAAATAAATCCTTGACTGCTGCCGGGGACAATAAATCCTTGATTGCTGAGAATAAGAAATCCTTGGCGACTTCACCGGGGATATAGGGATTCTTCATGTCCTGAATGTTGGAGTAATGACAAAAATTCCGTTGTGAGAGTAATGCCATGTACTTATTGAGTAATCTGCTTGGTGGAATCCAAAGAATTTTGATGACTTCTGCTGGGAATTAAGAATGAGAATCTTCATTCTGTTGGGGAGCAATAAAAACTCTGTGGGGAAGAAAGCTATACTGTTGGGGAGTAGGTTCAGGAGTTTGGGTTGTCTGCCATTCTACTGGGGAGTTATCAGAAGTTGTTGTCTAGTTGGTTTTCAAGCTTCAAGATAACTTGCTGGGGAATTTGGAGAAACTGGATGGTTTCCAATGGGGGTTAATAGTTAGAAATTTCAGCTCCGCTGGGGATCTGTAGTTCAAAGTTTTGGCTCCGCTGGGGATTGATAGTTGGAAGTTTCAGCTCCATTGGGGATCTGTAGTTCAAAGTTTTGGCTCTGCTGGGGATCTTAATAACGTACTGTAGGGATTGCTCATGGAATAGCCTGAAGACGTTTTCCTAACCTTTCAACCTATCAGTAATTGTTCTTTTTCATCCTGTTTATTTGTAAACAGTAATTATGTTCAAATGCATATGTTCATTAATGAATCATTGGACGTTTTTTCAAATAAAACACAAGTGTAAAAAGAAAAAGACAAATGGTTTTCTGAACTTTAAAGAGATATCTTTGTATTTACTTTGAATAAGTATTTGTGTACAAAGGAAACAAGCATCCTAGTAAGAGGATGTGTCATAGAAAATGAGAAAAGTTTATACAAAGAAAGATAGCTATGTGTAAAAAATCCCATGGGGTTCCCATTCTGCTATAGCCTTCGTATCTCTGAGTATCTTGTCCATTTATTGCTTCGTTCGAAGATGATTGGATTGATCAGAAGCTCCAGGTTTGTCCGTGAAGAGATTGTCCTTAAATTGATCCGACGAGACATAGTCATACGCTTTAATTCCCTAACTTTTGCCTGAACCGCCCTTTTGGGTTTTCGATTCACCGGGAAACCCTTTTTTGCCCAAGTCGCCCTTTCAGGTTTTCAACTTGCCGGGTGTACAGATTTTTTTTATTTTATCCCTAATTTTTGCTCGAACCTTTTGGTTCGTCGGGATGCCCTTGTTTTTCCTAGGTGTGTCAACCTAGCGGGTCTTTTATGCGTAGTATCTTTTGACTATGTCTGTGTTCGCAGGGTGCGGCAGGTCGTCACCGTCCATGGTGGTTAAGATCATTGCCCCACCAGAAAATATGTTCTTGATTACAAATGGTCCTTCATAGGTAGGAGTCCATTTGCCCCTGGGATCACTTTGTGGCAAGATGATACGCTTGATCACTAGATCTCCAACTTGATCCACTTGGCGTCCGACTTTCTTGTTTAAAGCTTTGATCATCCGTTTTTGATACGTCTGACTGTGGAAAACAACAGTAAGTCTCTTTTCATCAATTAAGTTCAACCGATCAAGTCGGGTTTGGATCCAATCGTCTTCACTCAAACCTGCATCGTTCATGATTCTTAAAGAGGGGATCTGAACCTCAATAGGTAAAACACCCTCCATGCCATATACCAAAGAATAGGGTGTTGCCCCAGTTGATATGCCAACCGTGGTACAGTACCCATGGAGAGCAAACGGTAACATCTCATTCCAGTCCTTGTAGGTGACTGTCATTTTCTGTATGATCTTTTTGATGTTTTTGTTCGCAGCTTCGGCAACACCATTCATCTTTGGCCGATAGAGGGATAAATTGTGGTGTTGAATCTTGAATTGCTCGCAAAAAGAGGTGATCATAGTATTTTTAAGGTTCATACCGTTATCAGTGATGATCCTTTCGGGGATACCGTACTGACAGATAAGATTCTGCTTGATGAAGCAGGAAACAACGTTCTTAGTAACGGATGCGAAGGAAGCTGCTTCGATCCACTTTGTGAAATAATCAATGGCCACTAGAATGAAGCGGTGTCCATTGGAGGCTGTAGGCTTGATCTCCCTAATCATATCAATCCCCCACATAGCGAAGGGCCAAGGAGTTGTTAAGACATTTAGAGGAAACAGAGGCACGTGCACCTTATCTGCATAGATTTGACATTTATGGCAGGTCCGGGAGTGTTGATAGCAGTCTGCTTCCATGGTAGACCAGTAATAGCCTGTCCATAGAATCTTCTTCGCCATCGTATGCCCGCTAGAGTGAGTTCCAAAAGTACCTTCATGCAATTCATCCATAATCTTTTTAGCTTCAATCTTGTCCACACAACGAAGCAGAATAGAATCATGATTGCGTTTGTACAGAATGCCATTACTTAGGAAGAACTTGGCTGAGAATCTCCTTCAGAACTTTTTGTCATTGACTGAAGCTCCTTCTGGATATTCTTGCGCCTCGAGATACCTTTTGACTTCATGAAACCAAGGCTAGTCCACTACTTCTTCGGTGTTAATCTCGTGATAGTGTGCGGGTTCGTCCATCCGTTCAATGGTGATCTGGGGAGCTTCGTTATCCCAATTAAGTTTAAACATGGATGACATTGTAGCTAGAGCATCTGCTAGCTGATTTTCTTCTCGCAGGAAGTGCTCGAAGGTAATCTGCTCGAAATGTGGTAGCAATGTCAGAACATGTTCTTTGTAAGGGATGTGGTTTGGATGCTTAGTGTCCCATTCTCCTTTGATCTGACTGATGACCAAAGCTGAATCCCCAAACACAACTAAAGATTGGATTCCTAAGTCTATGGCAGCCTTGAGTCTAAAGATGCACGCTTCATACTCTGCCATGTTGTTCGTACAATTGAAGCAAAGTCTGGCGGTAAAAGGAGTATGGCATCCTTCCGGAGATATAAGTACAACACCGATACCGTTACCCAGCGCATTGGATGCCCTATCAAAGTACAGGGTCCATCGGGATCCTTGTTCAGGTCCGTCATATGGTCTGAAATTTTCAACATTGTCCAATGTCATGATGTCTTCGTCAGGGAAGTCAAACTTCATGGATTGATAATCTTCTACATCTTGATGGACCAGATGATTAGCTAGCACACTGCCCTTTATAGCTTTTTGGGTAGTGTATTATAT
Source organism: Vicia faba (assembly GCA_948472305.1). Lineage (NCBI taxonomy): Eukaryota > Viridiplantae > Streptophyta > Magnoliopsida > Fabales > Fabaceae > Vicia > Vicia faba. Next base: position 614,275,962 of record OX451735.1, on the reverse strand, counting down.
CTCATATTCCGTTAGGATCATCTGCCATCTAGCTATCCTTCCAGACAAAGCAGGCTTCTCGAAGATGTATTTTATCGGATCCATCTTAGATATCAGTAAAGTGGTATGAGTCAACATATAATGTCTTAGCCGGCGAGCAGCCCATACCAGAGCGCAACAAGTTTTCTCGAGCAGTGAATATCTGGTTTCACAGTCGGTAAACTTTTTGCTCAAGTAATAAATAGCATGCTCTTTTCGGCCAGACTCGTTATGCTGCCACAATACGCACCCCATCGAGTTCTCTAAGATGGTCAGGTACATGATTAGTCGTCTTCCCTCGACTGGCGGCATCAAGACAGGAGGCTCTTGTAAATACTCCTTGATTTTATCGAAAGAAATTTGACAGTCATCATTCCATCTAACTACCTGATCTTTCTTCAACAGCTTGAAGATTGGTTCACAAGTAGATGTTAGGTGAGAAATGAACCTAGCAATATAGTTTAGGCGTCCCAAAAAACCTCTGACCTCCTTCTCAGTGCGAGGAGAAGGCATTTCTTGTATAGCTTTGACTTTGGCAGGTACAACCTCGATGCCTTTGTTGCTGACAATGAAACCTAAGAGCTTACTGGACCGGACTCCGAATGTGCACTTGTTTGGGTTCAACCTTAGTTTGTACTCCTTCAACCTGACAAACAGCTTTTGTAAGTGATCAAGGTGTTCTTCTTCAGTTTGTGATCGGGCTATCTTGTCATCTACGTAGACCTCTATCTCATGATGTATATCATGAAACAAAGCTACCATGGCTCGTTGATAGGTTGCCCCGACATTCTTCAGTCCGAATGGCATCACTTTGTAGCAGAACGTACCCCACTGTGTGACAAATGTAGTTTTCTCCATGTCTTCAGGTGCCATTTTGATCTGGTTATAGCCTGAGAATCCGTCCATGAAAGAAAATACTTTGTGTTGGGCTGTGTTATCAACTAGGATGTCAATGTGCGGAAGTGGAAATCATCTTTAGGGCTGGCCCTGTTTAAATCTCTATAATCCACGCACATTCTCACTTTGTCGTCCTTTTTAGGCACGGGAACAATGTTGGCAACCCATTGAGGATAGGAAGTAACAACCAGAAATCCAGCATTGAACTGCTTCATAACTTCTTCTTTGATCTTCTCTGACATGTCAGGTCTCATGCGGCAGACTTTTTGCTTCACTGGTGGACAGTCTTCTCTTATGGGTAGACGGTGTACCACGATGTCTGTATCGAGTCCTACCATGTCTTCGTATGACCAGGCAAAGATCTCAACATAATCATGCAACAGCTGAATTAGGCTCTCCTTGACACTAAGCTCTAGATTGGCACCCACTCTGATTTCCTTTTTATCATCCTTGGTACCCAAGTTGATTGTATCCAACAACTCCTCATGAGGCTGAATAGTTATTTCCTCTTGTTGTAATAATTTGGCCAATTCCCCTGGCACCTCACAATCTTCCTCACCTTCGTATTCGGCTTGGTAGATCAGATCTTCAGAGTCACTGAAGGCTATAGCAGTATCGTTACCCATGGGATCCGGAATGGAAGGGTACCTGCATTTGTGAGTGTGGGTGTGTGTAAGGGTATAGCCATCTTAAAACAATAAAATGTAAAAGAAAGACAATGAGCACAAAAGGTTTATATATGAAAAAGCGTCCATGATTCATTAAATGACATATGAAAATGAAATAAAAACCCTTAAAAATGGACCGTTGTGCCTCGGGTAAGACACAAGGTTGAAAATGTATGAATTGTTTGTGAATTATTACAAGTCCAACAGAAATGTAAAAGGTAAATTACTGCGATATGAAAGTTATTGGGATGAAGTCTTTGGCTTCCCAGTTGCGTAGTCCTCCATTGACAGTAGGAAATATCCAATCTTCCAAGCTTCCATCTTCTTCACTGTCTTCTAGTGCATTGACCCCTTGGTGGCTGATCTTCACCGGTGGCCCTCCGATACGGGCGCGGCACACAACCTTCTGAGCAGTCAAAGTAAATCCCAAGCCAAACTTGTCTGATTTGTAGGGAATGTCTGGAAGCTTCCCCCAGATGGTGCATCCCCCCTCTTCCACTACTGCCTTTGCATCCTTTAGAGATGACATCCGAGGTGGAGGTCTTGTGATCAAAGGAATTGAGGATACTGCCTTTGTCGCCGCTATTTCCTGAGAGACTTCTTCAAAATGTTGGAAAGGGGTTTCAATGAATTCGCCATCCAACTCTACATATCGAAAAGAATTAAGATGACTAATCATGTATTCCTCTTCCCCATGGACAATTATGATCTTCCCCTGGACAAGGTACTTCAGCATCTGATGCAAAGTGGAGGTGACAGCACCAGCATTGTGAATCTAGGGACGTCCCAACAGACAAGAGTAAGAAGGACGGATGTCCATCACGTAGAAAGTTGAATTGAACGTCTGGGTTCCCACCTTGATCGGGATGTCCACCTCCCAATGGACCATCCTCTTAGAGCTGTCAAATGCTCTCACGATTATATTGCTGGGTTTTAATGTCAGTCCCTCACAATCCAACCTATCAAGAGATTTCTTTGGCAAGACATTCAGAGATGATCTCGTATCAACCAAGACATGGGCTAAGGTCGTTCCCCTACACTCCACTGAGACATGTAGTGCATCGTTGTGTTTTCTCCCCTTGGGCGTCAAGTTGGCATCAGAGAAACCCAAACCATTGTCAACTGTCAAACTGGCCACACACTCTTGGAATTGGTCCACAGACGTCTCTTGCGGCACATGAGCTGTCTTCAGAAATTTTACCAAAGCTTTAGCATGTGCCTCAGAGCACAACATCAATGCTAACATAGAGATTTTGGAGGGGTTCTGCCCCAGTTGTTCAACCACATCATAATCACTCTTCTTTATGATCCTCAGGATTTCTTCCATCTCCTTCTTGGACGTTTCAGGAATAACTAGTGATTGAGCCTTCGTCAGGACAGGCTCCTCTTGAACATTCTTTCCTTTATTCTTAGCAGTGGAAGTAGGGATAGGAATTGTATTGTCTTCTTTATTGGTCGGTACACTGGCAGGTACAATCACTGGTACTGATGTAATTTTCGGAACGGCCACGGGTCCAAAGACTGCCTTTCGAGGGGCAATCTCTGGAGAGAAAATTCTCCCACTACGGGTGATCTTGCTTGTTCCGGCAATGTTACTGATGTCGGAATTGTCCTCTTCGGAGCTCTCTTCTTCGGCAGTCAGTTCAATCTATTTGACACCATGGTAGTAGATTTCTCCACCATAATTCCATGGTACCGCATTATCTGATTTGTAAGGGGCCGGCCCGGGCATTGTTATCTTAAGCGGAGTAGTCACTGGAGCAGATGTAATCCTAACGGGTATTTTAGAGACCCTGGAAGGATTGGCGTAGATGGTTATTATTGAAACTTATTTAACTGGAACGGGTGAAATAGGATCTTTCTCAAACAAAAGTTCCTGGTTATCAATCAGTTGTTGGATACCTTTTTTCAACAGAGGGCAGTCAAATGATGAGGATCGACAAACATGGCAATCTTTGTCACAACCTGGTAACACACCATCTTTTAACAAATTTAACTTGATGGTCAGGAGCGGAGTTAACAGTTCATCCACGGTAGCAACAAATAGATCTTCCTCAATAGCATTGGCATTGTGCCCATGCCTAGGCATTGGAGCAGAAATAACATTCGGTTTCTCTGGCGCTTCAAACTCAACTTCCTTCGCATCTATCAGGTCTTGAATTTTGTTCTTCAGAGCCCAACAGTTGTTGGTGTCGTGCCCTAGACTTTTAGAATGGTATGCGCACCTGGAATTCGGATGGTAGTGAGGAGATGTAGTATTGGGATTTTTAGGGGCCTCTTTTAGCATGGCCAGATTCAACTTCAGAAGATGTGGTAGGACCTGGGCTGGAGTCATGTTAATCTTGGTGAGTTGCCGTACTGGCCTTTCCACCCTTTGTTGATTATTTATCGGCTGATTATTTCTCGGCTGGTCTGATGCAGGATTTTGAATCATAATGGCCCCCACTTGGTCAGCACTCAGTTCTTCCTGATTCCTCTGTGAATAGACAACAGACACTTCCTTATTTCCAACGAAGGGCTTTTTTATAGCAGCAGAGGCTGACACGTCTTTCTGAATTTTTCCACTTCTTATACCGGCTTCCACCCTCTCGCCAGTTAAAATCAATTCGATAAACCCTGTAGAGGAGCTTCCAATCAGATGATTAAAGAAGGGGCCTGATAGAGTTCCCAAGAACATGTCCACTAGCTCCCTTTCAGATAAAGGTGGTTGCACCCTTCCGGCTAGATCCCTCCACTTTTGGGCGTAGTCTTTGAAGCCCTCATTTGACACCATAGCCATACTCTAGAGTTAAGTACGGGTTGGTGCCAAATCAGTGTTGTATTGATACTGTTTATAGAAGGCTGCTTCCAAGTCTTCCCAATTATGGACATTGGCCCTTTCCAACTGGTAGAACCAATCAAGTTGTGTTCCTGATAAATTGTCCTGGAAAAAGTGGACCCACAAGTCTTTGTCAGCAGAATGCGGCTGAATCTTCCTGACATAAGATCTGAGGTGCATTTTAGGGCAAGACACCCCATCATACTTGGCGAATAAAGGCACTTTAAACTTCGGCGGGATTACTATTCCTGACACCAGCCCTAATTCCTCGAAATCTAACCCCGGTACTTTATGTATCTCCATAGCAGTTAGGCGCTCTTCCAAGTGTTTGTATTTATCATCGGTCGGAGGGTATTGTTATTCAGAGTAGTCCTCTTCCTCCTCTTCTTCTGCTTTAGAATCTGATGGTATTGCTGTTTCTTTTCCTTTTCTTTCCTCTTCATCAGATGTGGTTGGAAAATCTAAGGTCCTTCTGGCATGTCCCTGAAACCTTCTGCCCATGATGACCATACCAGTTGGCTTCTTCTTCTTTTTCTCTTTCTCTTTTTCTAGCAAAGTCTTTAGTTCCTTCCGCCCCTTGGCCAAGGTCAAGAGTAACTGTTGAAATTATGAATTCTGAGCTTGCAAATCTTTGACCGTTTGTTCAAGATCCATCTTGCTGAAATAAATAGCAGAAGGATGAGGAAACTTGTTGCAAAGACCTGTTTATGCTCATGATGAATGATATGTATTCATGCAATGTTTTCAAGGATTTGAAAATTCAAATTTGTGTCAAATAAAAAAGAACACACGTTATATTAATAAAATAGAATTTGAGTACATCAATGCCCCTAGGGCAAAATAGTACAAAATTCTAAGATAAAAAGACATTGCGCATCCTCTTTGGTGCAATGTAGGTGTTGAGAGTATGTTCTTCATGAAGTAACCGAGTGAGTTCCAAAACCTTCTTCTCGCTTGCGTAGAATTGGGCTTCGAAAGTATCGCATTATTCTTTGAGTTGTATCTAACTCCTTTGTAGGTCTTTGAGTGATGTTGGCATGTCAGGATATAGGATGGTGTATGGAACCTCTCCTTCCTTAACATGCTCTATAATCACTGGGAGAATGGAGGGGTAAGGCATCATAAGACTTTGGGCGCGGGTTTGTACCCACTTGAGGTAAGGCTCAAGAGGGATGGAATTCTTGTGTCCCAAGGTCTTACTATCTACCTTGTTTGGCATCCTCCAAGCTCGGATGAACCTTTGGCGAAGTCCTTGATTGTCATTGTCGAAGTTGAAAACCAAGCCTTGAATCAGCATATCATGTGGGTCATCCCTTCGGGCATAACCAAACTGTCTTAAAGCCAAGCACGGGTTGTAGGTGATGCCTCCCCTAATGCCAAGTAGAGGGACATTAGGGAATTCCCCACAACGGTCGACAATGATAACATTCTCTTTGGATCGAGAACACCAATGAATATCTGAATGTTTAAGTGTCATCAACCTTTGTGACCACCTCAAACCTTGCTCATTCTTCAAGACTGATTGGGGAAGATGAGAAATAAACCATCTTGCCAAAAGAGGAGTACAACACATGAGAACACCTCTTTTCCTCATTGTACGAGTGTGAAAAGAGTGTAGGATATCCCCAAGCAATGTAGGCAGTGGGTTGCGAGACATGAAGATTTTGACAGCACTCACATCTATGAGTTGGTCAGGATTAGGGAACAAGACCATCCCCTAGATGAGAAGAGCTACAATCTCCTCAAAAGCTTGCAAGTCTAGGGAGTTCCAACAGCTTTGGGCCTTCTCAAACAAGAACTTTTCCAAGAAGCCTTTGACACCACTTCTAGTTTCCCAATGGGTTGTGACATCAGATGAGTGCAAGTGTAAGGCTTGAGAAATATCTTCTGGCTTTGGATCTCTTTCCGTACCGTTGAAAGGTACTTGATTGAGAATAGGAATCCTCAAGAGTTGAGAGAATTCTTCCAAAGTAGGCACAAGCTGGTAGTCAGGAAATGTGAAACAGTGATGCAAAGGGTCAAAGAACTGGAAGAGAACCTTCATCATGTCTTCCTCTGTGTTGGAAGTGACCAAGTTGAGTATACGACCATGTCTTTCGGTGAATGGAGAATTCTCAGGAATCCTTGAAGCTAGCTCCTTGAGTTGTGGAGGAATTCTTACAAGGTTGACTTGGATAGTTCTCCTGCGAAGTGAATCCATATCCTACAAAACAAGAACAAAGATGAATTTCCAAAATCCTTGAAATGGTTAGTGGATGAAAATGATGCTCATGATGTCCATGATGTTATACACAGGTATATATGTACAAGAAAATCACACAAGTTCCTAGTTTAGGCTTGCATGGGGTTTCATAGGTAAGTACCCTCTTGAAGTTTAGTTGGCTCAACCTGTCCTAGAAATAGTAACTGGGTTCTAAGGAGCTCAACATCACTGGATTGTTTCCTTGTTCATTGTTTCAATTTAAGCCTCTTTACTGGCGACCGAAATATTCCAAAGAAACAACCCTCAATGAGTGTAGTATCGAGTATCTACAAACTTCGGACTGCACCAAAGCCGGTCATCTCACTACATTCTAAAAGGCCAAGTTGGTCAAGTGAAGGTTCTAGAAGTTAGTTAGTGCTTCATGACATCACTCAGCGGCCCTGTATTCTCTTTGATTGACTCAAAGGCTACCGGTACCCACAAATATGTCACACTAACATAGCTATTGCTTAGACCGTGTCGGTATACCCTGCACAGTTTCCATAATGTATTGCTATTTACCTATAATGTTTCCCAAATCCGGGTGGAGGATTCAAACCCAAACAATAGAACCAAAGTGTAAAGCAAGCAAGTCAAACAATTGTAAGCAGATAAAGGTGATCTAAACCCTAAGGTAACCCAACTTTTATAATTTTCCCCAGCAGAGTCGCCAGTTCTGGTGATACGGTGGGAGAACTGACTTGAGGTTTTGCGTTTTGTCGCAAATGTCGCGGTTAGCAAGAGTCGCCACCGACTTTTATTTTATCCAAAAGGAAAGGTAAAAAAGCACAGGAAAGACCTTTGAGATGTTTTCTTGAGTTCGGGGGGTAGATTATGAAAAGGGGAGGTGCTAGCACCCTTTTCATCCACGGTTTTCCATGGGCTCTTAGTTACTTGCTTAGATCACTTGCTTTGTTTTGAAATTGTTTGAAATGGTGCTTTGTGTTTAGTGTGATTTTGAAAGTATTTTGAAAAGAGGGCATTCGTTTAGGCAATCTTTGTAATGATTCTCGTTCGTAAGAATGTATACAAAGATGTTTGTCTTTTGAAAAATGTTTCAATGTTTTGTAAGATGTTTTTAAAATGTTTTGAAATGTGTGTGTGTTTTTGAAAATAAAAAGGATTGTTTTGAAATGGAGCAGGTAACTTAGAAGCTATCTACCTACTCAAATGTCTTTCTTATACATTTTTATTCCTTTGACATTGTTGACTTACCATTGATTTGGTAAGCAACCCTATCTTTGGATGTTAAACGGGACGGGCGTGGGTCATCGTATGACCATGATAGCAATGTTTCCAAGTATCTTAGCATGTTTGGAGGGACCAAGATCATCTTGTTTAGGCAACCTTTGTATAGCGTCATCGAGGGACTATGATCTTATTTTTGTTTTGTTTTGCCAAGATACTCCGTGTATGTAACATGGCCATCTAAATTTAGGCAACCAAGTGGGTGAAACCCTAAGGATGCTTGTGTGTAATGTGTGTCATTTTACATGCTTTTGATTTGTCTTGTATTAGGTCTTTTCTATTTGTTTTGTTTTTGGTCTTGTCATGCAAACCCTAGTTTACTAAACATGGTATAAAAGCGATAAATTGCATAAATGTAAACTAAGCTATTACAACAATTATTATGGGAGGGGGGATACAAGTTTTTGAATAGGGATATTGCACAAATATAAACCTAAAAATACTATTACAACCCAATTGAATATTGTGCGCATTAAATAAACATACAAATATTAAAATGCAATGCAAATGTATTTATATTAAAAAATGTTTTGTATTTGATTTTTGTATGAGAAAATAAATTAACTAACCCTAGAAAATAAGGAAAAATAATATTATTATTTTTGAAAGGGGGAAACCCTAATTTTTTTATTAAAGAAAATATATATTCTATATTAATATTTTGTCCATTTTTTGTACAAGAAAATAATAAATAATATTATGTGTCAATATTAAAAATTAAAATATGTATGAAAATAAACATTTTATGTATATAAATAACATAATAAAAAAATTAAGTATTTTTATTGTTTTTACAAATTAAATAAGAAAATAAGTTCTATTTGTTAAAAAAAACTATTTTTCATGTAAAAAAAATCAAAAATATAATAAAATTGTAAAAAATTATTTAATTATTTTTAGGATTTTTTAATGTTCAGAAAAAATAATCAAAAGCACTAAATATGAAAATGTGAAAAAAATATGAAAAAAAAACAAAATAAGTCAGGGGGTGCAAAAGTAATTCAGGGGGCGTGAAAATCAGAAACAACAGGTTCAAGGCGCCAAAGGCCCAGAACCATTGTCCATGTCCTCCAGTTTCTCTTCTGCACGCGTATTATGTTCAAACCTGCAACTTTCAAATGCTTGCACAAAAACAAAAACTTATAACATGAAACTTGTGGCATTTGATCTCACGATTCCAACCATATAAAATTTGTAACCTAACTCTAAAAGATAAAGGAGAATTTTAATGGCCCTAATTCATGACCTAAAAATTTCAGCAACTTCAAGCTTCAAATTCTCTTAGCTCAGTTAATATAAATGAAAAGTATGCATATGTACAACTTCACCATGTTATGGACTACATCTTTTCTTCACAAATCGTGGCTTGAGGATGCCTAAATACAGAGATAGAGTTTGAGAAAAATACCTCATTCAACTGGATTTGGATAGAGCAATGTAGGGACTTTAATGGAGGCCTGAGGATCGTGTGAGCTTCCTTGAACTTCCTTCAAGCTATTCCAATGCCTAGTTTGCTTTGTGGATGGCCAGAACTCTATGTACAAGTCAAGCTGCAAGCTCCAAGTTTGAAAATGGCAATGGCTGAAACAGAGCTTACAGACACAGGATGAATGCTTGGACTGCTTTGGTATAATGTGTAGGAAGTGTTTCAAATGTTAAAATGCAAAACGCACGAGCCAAAGATCAGTTGGCTTTGGTTTTGCAGAAGTTCTGAGTTTGGGAAGAAATTTGGTGTTTTTGTGTTTGAGAGAGTTTTGGATGTCAAGCAGTCCTGTTAAGCATTGTAATGACTTGGTATATTTGTATAGAAATGACACAAAGGTCAATCCTTACTAGTTGTACAAGTTCTAGTACCTTTTGCAACTTTTCTTGTATTTTAAGTATAGTTAAATGAAAAATGACACATGCTTGTACTGGCTACCTCAAGGGCTGATAAGAGTTGTTATACATTGCTTGAGACCTGTGGAAATTATTTGCATCAAAGGGACCGGTCCAAGGCTCAAGGTTGACAAAATTGCAAAAGCTCACCTTTATGAAAATGGCATTGTGAGCTTTATGCCTAAAATGGAATTACAACTTGTGTAAAGTTCCAAAAGCAAAGATAAAGCCTTTAACTTCTGAGTTTGAATTTAATTATGGAGTGTAGAATGAGTTTAGGACCTTTAAATCAAGCTACAAGTAGCATAGATCTGATTTGCAACTTGATCTCATGTAAAAATGGCTTGAACAAAAGTGATAAAATGCCAACTTCCCTTCTTCGATTCTCCCTGAACAAAAATGATCTTGGAGAGTTCTTGGAAATTTTGGAAAGGTTGCAATATGCTCTATAATCCATCTTTGAAATGCATTTTGAGATACCTCTTGGAACTAGGTGAAAAGTTGCCATGAAGTTAGGTTAAAAACCTGCCTAAATTAGGGCAAAATTTCACTAAGTTATTTAGTTCATGGACCTATATTCACAAATTCATAACTTGAGATCCATGCATATTTTGGGAAAAGTTTTTGAAGCAAAGTTGTAGATTTCATGGAATATTACAACTTTCATGTTGGAAGTTTTCTTTGAATCAAATTGCATCATGGTGAAAAAGTGGTGAAAAGTTGGGAAAAAATAAGAAAATTTCCATACTTAGAAAAATTCTAAGTTATGAAATTTTTTCAAATTCAAAACCCTAATTTTCAAAATTGGTTTTATTGGTGAACAAGTTTCATATTTTGACACATTTTGATGAATTATGACCCTTGGCACTTGATTTTGACCAAAAAGTCAAAGTTTGACTTTTCAGTGTACAGTTGACTTTTGATCAGTTGACTGGAAAATTCATTTGTCAATCCAATGAACTTGAGATCTTTTGAACCATGTGATTAGGTCAAGATGATGCCATTGAGTCCTTGAAATCATTCTTAAACTCAATTGGTCATTGGCTAGGTTAAAAATCAGAAATTGCCCTTTCTCAATCAAAACCCTAATTTTGACCATTTTGCCCTTTTGATGATTTGATCAAATTTCTTGAGGAATTATGATCCAAACTTGATCAAATGAAACATATGAGTTTAAAATATTGTTGTGGATAAAAAATTATGAAGTTTGACTGTAAATTGGCCATGGATGACTTTTTCCCCAACACAGTTGATTTTTAGGTCAACTGTCCAATTGACTGAGCAAAAATGTGATTCAAGGCTTGAAACTTAACATGAGCAATCTTAGGAGTCCAAGATGGTGTATGAAAGTCACACGAAGCATTGGTGATCCAAAAATCCTTGTGCAAACTCAAACCCTAATTTTAGGTTATTAGTGCAAGGTGAGGTGTCTTGAGCTGACCAAACCCTAATCCTGTCTTGAGTGCAAGAAGTCTTGTGAGAAAAGTCTTGATAAATGAGAGGGAAAATTTTGGGGTACAACAACTTGGTTTCATCATAATTCTCTAAGGACCTAGATATTAGGATGAATGACCAAAGTTTTCCCACTAAGGACTTAGGGGAAAATAAACTAAAGATCTGGTAATTGAATGTTATGAACTTGTTGAAAAAATCAGGATTCAAGATTATTATAGGGTAAATCACACACTGACCCTAGCATGCTCCTCGTATTTGTGAAAAAACCAAATTTTAAATTCTGTTTATTTTAATTATTTTCAAGGGATAAATTCCAAACCACCCCAAAGTTAAGTTTTTGTTTAATTGAACCACAAATTAAGCTTCATACGTATACACAGTCCTCGAGATCGATATTCAGGGAATTTCCCTATTATTACTACAGAGGTAAAATAATGCACTTGTTATTTTCCTATCATGGAGTAAGTGGCATACTTGTCGATTATATATCCAAGTTAGAGCCTTTCCTTCATGATGATGCAAATATCCATTTTTCTCATGTTTGTGAGTTGATTAGTCAAGTGTTCTCCTTAAAGATGATGATATGTTTCTTCATGTAAAATCAATCCAAAATAAACTCGTTTGTTATTTTTATCCCGAACTACGAGTTTTTAATCCTTCATTGGTACGTAGGCATAAGACTTTATGTCTTTCCAAACACAAAACCTTTAAAAAAACATTTTTCCTCATCTCCCCAATCTTTTAGCAAACAACCAATTTTAACAAAAAAGACTATTTCAAAAGGTTCCTATAGGATACTATAGATATATAGGGTGCTAATACATTCTCTTTGTATAACCGACCTCATATCTTAGATCACTTTAATGCATTGTCTTTTGCTTTACTTTTAGTTTTTCTTTTACTTTGCATATTTATTTTGGGTTTTATTGATAGAAGGAAGCAATACTTTTATAACTTCTTATAAAATATAATACAACCTTGGTATTTATATAGACTCAAAGATTTATGTTATTCGAGGGAAACAAATAACATTAGTAAATACTATTATAGGTCACTATCTCTTGGCCTTCCAACTACAACAGACTCTTAATTTTTCCACTAACTTATTAATAGAAACCCACTAACTATAACATTAAAGTTTATTCAACAAAACTCCTTTGTAAACTTAAATGTTTCTTATATCCATCTTGTCTATCAATTTCTAGCCTCTGTCGAAAATTTATTTCGATAATGGTTTCGTGAAAATATCTGCTGCTTGATCCTTGTTTGTTATATGCCTCAATTCGACACTTCCTTCCTTCACATGTTCTCGAATAAAGTGGAAGCGAATGTCAATGTGTTTTCTTATTTCATGGTTTATTGGATTGTTTGCTAAATTAATTTCCAATTTGTTCTCCACTTGTATTACTGTTGCACCTTCCTGTTTTAACTCCATTTTGCTCATCAATCTTCTAAGCCATACTGCATGACAAACGCACCAAGATGCTGCTACATATCCAGCTTCACATGTCAAAAGTATTACTATCGGCTGCTTCTTAGAAAGTCAAGTAAATGAGGTATTTCCCATGAAGAACACATATCCAGAAGTACTTTTTCGATCGTATATATCTCTGCACCAATCACTGTCAGAGTAACCAACCAACTTGTAGTCTTCTGTTCTTGAATAAAACGTTCCAAATGACAATGTTCCTTGGATGTACCTTAGGATTCATTTCAATGCCTTCCAATGTGGATATATTGGCTCCTCCATGAATCGACTTACAATGCCGACACTTAATGAAATGCCCGGCCTTGTACATGTGAGATAGATAAGACTACCTACCAAGCTTCTATATTTGCTTACTTCGACACGTTCTCCTCCATCAAATTTCGACAACTTTGCACCTGGTTCCATTGGCGTTGAAGTTGGATTACAACTTTCCATCTTATATTTTATCAAGATTTTTTTTCATGTTTTTCTTGTGAAATAAATATTCCTGTTTCTTCTTGTCGAACCTCCAGACCAAGAAAGAATCTCATCAGACCTAAGTCTGTCATTTCGAATTCACGTGTCATTATGCTCTTGAATTCTTCTATCATCTGATCATTACTGCCTAGAAAAATAAGGTCATCGACATAGAGAGCAACAAGTAATATGTTCCTTCCATTTTTCTTCACAAAGAGGGCATGTTCATACAAACATTGCTCGAATCCATTCTCCTTAAAATATGTGTCGATACGTGTGTTCCATGCCCGTGGTGCTTGCTTAAGCCCATATAGCGCTTTCTTCAATTTCAACACCTTCTTCTCTTATGCAACCCTCATATACCTGAGTGGTTGTTCGACATAGACTTCTTCTTTGAGTACACCATTCAAATTTTTTGTCTTGACATCTATTTGAAATATCAACAATTTGAATTGAGCATCTTGAGAAATGAGCAATCGAATTGTCTCCATTCTTGCAACAGGTGCAAATACTTCATCATAGTCAATTCCTGCTTTCTGTTTGTATCCCTTTGTAATAATTCACGCTTTGTATCATTCTATTTCTCCTTGAGCATTCATCTTTTTCTTGAATACCCACTTTACACCAATGGGTTGACTACCTTTTGGCAATTCGACTAGCTCCCAAGTGTTGGTGTGGTCTATTTCTCTCATCTCTTCGTCCATGGAACTTTTCCACTTCTTGTCTCGTAGCGCTTCTTCAAAAATGATGTTTTCAGCATCTACCAGAAGGCATACAAGGTGTACCTCATTTGTCGAATCATACAAATCCTGCAAACTTCGCATTCTAGGTTGTGGAGGTTCATCTTCATTTTCAGAATCTTCATGTTCTGTTGAAATGGTTGTTGGTACAACGATAGATGATTCTTCAACTTCGTTGATAACTTCTATCGAATTGTTCCAGTCCCACTTGCTTGCTTCGTTTATTCGAACATCTCTACTCACTATCACTTTCTTGCTTATAGGATCACATAGCTTGTACCCTTTTGTCTTCTCATCATACCCAATGAATATGTACTTATGACTTTTGTCTTCAAGTTTTGTTCTTTGTTTATCTAGTACATGTGCATAAGCTACACTACCAAATACTTTGAGATGAGAAATTGTTTGCTTTTGTCCGCTCCATGCTTCATGTGGTGTTTGATCTTCTAACTTCAAATGTGGACATCAATTATGAACATAAATGGCACATTGTACAACTTCTGCCCATAATTCTTTTGACATGTTCTTGCTCTTAAGCATTAATCGAATAATGTCAAGAATTGTTCGATTCTTTCTTTCAGCCACACTGTTTAGCTGAGGTGAATATGGTGCAGTTAGGAATCTCCTTATGCCCTGATCTTCATAATACTTCATAAAGGTTGTCGAAGTCTACTCACCACCTCTGTCAGATCTAACTACTTTGATGTGTCTGTCAGTTGGCTTATCCACCATTACTTTGAACTTTTTGAACACCTCTAATGCTTCAAACTTTTCTTTCAAGAAATAAACCCAGGTCTTTCGTGAGAAATCATTGATAAAGGAAATGAAGTACCTTTTGCCACTGAAATATTTTGGAGTGATTGGCCCACATATGTCGGTATGAATCAATTTGAGAATATGTTTAGCTTGATATTCTGCCTTCTTTTGAAATGAGGTTCTTGTTTGTTTGATAATCACACATTCTTCACAAAACTTTCATTCATAATCCATGTTTGGTAGTTCGTGCACCATGTTCTTTTTCCCCAACCTTCTCAAACTAGCATGATGTAGATGACCAAAGCGTAGATGCCATAATAACGCTTTGTCTTGCATATCGACTTGTAAACATTTCTCTCAAACGTTACTCAGATTCAGTTTGTACATTTGATTTCTTTCCATTTCGACACGAGCAATCAGATGTCCCACTTTGTCCTTCAAATGCAGTATCTGATCTTTTATAAGTATCGAAAAACCTTTTTCTGTAAGTTATCCCAAACTTAAGATGTTGGTCTTTAGATCTGGTACATAATAAACATCTTGGATTGATCCAATCACGCCATCCTTCTGTAAGTAACAGATTGTACCCTTGCCTTCGACCTTCACTTTTGATGCATCTCCGAAAGACACATTACCATTTTCAATTTTTTTCATTTCTTTAAACAGGTGTTTGTGACCACACAATTGATTACTTGCTCCTGAGTCAAGATACCAAACATTGTCATTATTGGTGTTGATTTCATTTTGGGCCATCAAGAGAAAACCTTCACTCGCTTCATCTTCTAAACCTAGATTGGTTGTTTCTTCTACCTTCTTTTCGATTCGACAATCTTTTGCAAGATGTCTCACTTTATCACAGTTATAGCATTTGTAGGAACTGCAATCCTTCGCATAATGACCATGCTTCCCACACTTGTAGCATTCGAAGTTGGAGTAGTTCAACCGACCACCTCTTCGACCACGTCCTTTTCTAGACCAATTTTGCTGGATCGACTGTCCTCTCTCGAAGTTTCTTCCTCGACCACTGTCACGACCTCCACGACCACGTCCTCTTCCTCAAAAGTTTTGAGAAAAGATTACGTTTTCGTCTTTGATCGACTCTTTGGTTTGATTTGCTTCCTCGACTGCTTCTTCCTTCTTTTTCATCTTACGTTGTTCATGTGCTTCGAGAGAACCAGGGATCTCTTTGACTGAGAGCATCGAAAGGTCCTTCGACTCTTCTATTTCACACACAATATTCTCAAATTTATCTGTTAAAGATCTCAAAAAAATTTCAGCAACTCGTGCATCAGTTACTGTTTCGCCATTTCTGGTGAGTTGGTTCACCACCTTTTGTACACGCGTGATGTAGTCAGATACAATTTCTGACTCCTTTATCTGTATCCTACCCAATTTTTCATAAAGAGTTTGGAATCAAACTTACTTTACTTGGTATGCTCCTTTTAACATTTTCTCTAACCTGTCCCATGCTTATTTCGACTTAGTTGAACCGACAATCTTTTCAAAGCCTGATTCGTCAACAACCCTGAACAACATATATAGTGTCGTTTTATCCTTCGATTGCGTCTCTTTTAACACCTTGTTTTGAGCTGTCGTATATCCCGCAACATCTATTGGTTCTTCAAACCCATCTTTGGTCACCTCCCATGCGTCTAGAGATCCAAGAAGATCTTTCATTTGGATACTCCAGTTTTCAAAATTTGATTTTGTTAGTTGTGGCAACGACATTTGATTCATCATGTTTGCCATTAGCTCTGATACCAATTTGATAGAAAGAAGCAATACTTTTATAACTTCTTATCAAATAGAATACAACATTGGTCTTTATATAGACTCAAAGATTTTTGTTATTATAGGAAAACAAATAATATTAGTAAATACTATTATAGGCCATTATCTTTTGGTCTTCCAACTACAGCAGACTCTTAATCTTTCCACTAACTTATTAATAGAAACCCACTAACTATAACACTAAAGTTTATTCAAAATTTATGTCACTCTTTTCTCATTTCCTTATAAACAATTAAGCTCAGTGATGACTTTCACTGTATGAGTCAAGTCAACCAATAACTTGATCTCAAATTTTTACCGCTACATCGTGATATTGGTAGTGGTGGATAAATTATCCCAAGCATCATATTTTGGAATGCTTCCTACGCACTTCACTGCATCTAAAGTAGCTAAGTTATGGATGTTGTACCCCAAAATTTTACCTCTCATTTCATCAAGATTTTTTCATCACAAGACTCTTGAAACTCAAGATCAAGCTAGGGTTCGCTCTGCTCAAGACACCTCCTTGCACTGTTGACCTAAATTAGGGTTTGAGTTTGCACAAGGATGTTTTGACCTACAATACCCAAAATGACTTTCATGCTTCATGTTGGACTCACAAGTTTGTCCATACCAAGTTTCAAGCCTTGATTCAAATTTTTGCCCAGTCAATTGGACAGTTGACCTAGAAATCAGCTGTATAGGGGAAAAAGTCAACTGTGGCCAATTGATAGTCAAACCTCATGAATTTTGACCCACATCAACATTATGAACTCATATGAACCATTTGATCAATTTTTGATCACAATTCCACAAGAAATTTGATCAGATCACCAAAAGGGCAAAATGGTCATTTTTAGAGTTTTGACTGCACAAAGGCAATTTTTGACTGTTTGACCTAGACAATGGCAAATCAAGCTCAACCATGGACTCAAGGACTCAATTACATTATCTTGACCCATTTAACAAGTTCAAAAGATCTAAAAAGCATAAGATTGACAGATGAATTTTTCAGTCAACTGATCAAAATTTGATTGTACACTGAAAAGTCAAACTTTGACTTTTTGGTCAAAATCAAGTGCCAAGAGTCATTTTCCATCAAGACATGTCAAATTATGAAACTTGTTCATCAAGAAACCCAAAATTACAAATTAGGGTTTAAAATGGAAAAATTTCATGACTTAGAAATTTTCTTATTTTTTCCTAACTTTGTCCCATTTTTCCACCAAGATGAAAATGGATTCAAACAAAACTTGCAACATGAAAGTTGTATTCCATCAGAAATTCTACAACTTTTATTCACAAAGTTTTCTCAAAAGAAGCTTGGATATCAAGTTATGATTTTTGGAACAAGGGTCCCTAAAACTTTTAACTTAGAGAAATTTTGCCCTAGTTTAGGCAAGATTTTGACCCATCTTCTTGGCGATTTTCCACATAGTTCCACTTGGAGTTTCAAGTTGAATTTCAAATATGTATTATAGTACATGTTGCAAGATTTCCAAATTATCCAAGAACTCCCCAAACACCTTTGTGGTTAGGGAGAATCGAATGCTTGAAGTTGGCAAAAACTCACTTTGATCCATGGCCAATACATGTTCATACAACTTGCATTTTCAAACCAGCATGCCTTGTACTTGTTTGCAGGCCTCTAAACCAATTCACACTCCTTAATTGAATGCAAATCCATCAGTCTAAGCATTTGTTTTGGCCATTTGGGAATTGTACACAAAACTAAGCCTTAATTAGAAAAAGGTACATTTCCATTCTTGAAAAGTTATGCTTTATGTCAAAACATGATCTTTGAGCATAGGGTCCATATCTCTGGAGACAAATCAAATCCACAAATTCCAGTAACCAAGGGCAAAGTATGCAGCATACAAGATAGAGGGTACAGGCCTGTAATCACAGGTGACACATTCTTGCTTCACAAAGAAGAAATTTGTCCAAATCCTACCAACTCAAAAACCAGCCATAGTCAGCTTACACAAACATTTCAAACAAGTTTCATACACCCTAGCAAGCAAGAAACACGAGCCCTTGACCCCTCAAACCTCCTTGCATACAAAATCTCCATTTTTCTACAAAACAGGGCAAGCCCTACAGAATCACTTCCATCTCCACTTTGCCTCGTGCGTTTTGCCTCAAACTTGTTCCAATACCTTCCATTCAACTCACCTAAACTATTCCAGACCTCCATTGCCAACTGTAACTCCATTAACACACATTGCCATTTTTGTTTGGAAGCTTTACAGGTTGAGTTCTGTAGCACGATTCAGGCTACCTCAAAATAAACTAAGCATTGGGAAAGCTTCAGTGGACATCAGGCAAGCTCAAAAGAACCTCAAGCACCATTGAAAGTTGCTGCATTGTCCAGCTCGAACTCAACTGAAACAGGTATTTCATGAACTTCTATCTCACTATTTAGGAATAGTTAGACTTAGGTTTGTGAATGAAAGATATTGTATTCATAGCCCTGAAACCATACATGTGCTTAGTTTTCATTTATATTAATCGTGCTAGGAGAATTTCGTTCATGAACTTTCTGAAAAAACTAGGTTAGAAATTAGGGTCAGAGAAATTCTCTCTGGTCTTTGAGAGTTAGCTTAAGTTTTTTATATGGTTAGATTCGTTGTTTGATGCTCTACAAGTTTCATGTTATGAGTTTTGTCAAAAAAGCACAGAATCAGGAGATAGCATTTTGTACACAGAACGCGCACGTTTCTGTCTAGAGGAAGAAGATGAAGTTGGTTTTTGGCTGGGCCTGGACAGGCTTGCTTTTGGCACCCCCCTCTTTTCTTTTTACACCCCCTGGCCCATTTCTTGTATATTTGTCATTTTTGCATTTTTATTTTATTTCTGACTTTGATATTTTATTTTCAAACATGAAAAATGATCCAAAAATATTTTTATATTTTTTTACATTTATTTGGCATTTATTTTTATTTTTACTAATATAAAAATGTTTATATGCTTTTATATCATTTTGTTTAAATTAAAAAAATAATACAAATAATACTTTTATTTTCATTTATTATTTTTATACACATTTGAAAATATTTTCTTGAAATATATACGTTTTGTAGATAATTTATTTTATTTTTATACACACTTAATATATTTAATACATATATATATATATATATATATATATATATATATATATATATATATATATATATATATATATATATATATATATATATATATATATATATATATATATATATATATATATATATATACATATATACTATATTTTATTAAATAACTAGAACAAAAAACACAAAAATAATACATTTTTATTTTTATTAATATTTTATACTAAAAATACCTTTTTTTTAATATACTTTTATTTTTTATACAAATTGATGCATTATTGTATATAAATAATAAATAATACTATTTATTTAAGAAATTAGGGTTTTTGCCCTAAAAACAAAAATAATTAAAATTGACTTTTTATTTATTTACATTTCACATTAAAAATACTATTTACATACATAAAAACTTTTTTTTTGCATAATAAATTTTATTTAATATTTATTTATTATATTTATTTAAATATTGTACATTTAATTGTTATGCCTTACACATTCAATTTGGTTGTAATAATTTAGAATTTAATTTCTTGTCTAAATAATCCCCTATTCAAATTTGTATCCCCCTCCCTATATCATGTTATAATAGTGTAGAATTTAAATTCTCGCACCTTTAAATACTTTCAATTATGCCATGATTAGACTTAGGGTTTGTATGCAAAATCAAAACTAACAAATAGTTTGACCTAATCAAAAGACAAAAATGCATGAAAAACAAAAGCAATGCACACTTGCACCCCTAGGGGTTCAGTCCACTTGTTGCCTTCAAAAATGGGCCATGATATGTATGTCAAGTACTTTGGCAAAACAAAAACAAACAAAAGATCATAGTCCCTCGATGACGCTATCTGAGTTGCCTAAACAAAACGATCAAGTCCCTCAAGAAAATTGCCAAAAATACTTGACACCATTGCTATCATGGTCTATACGATGACCCGCACCTGTCCCGTTTAACATCCTAACACAAGGTTGTTCACCAAATACAATGGGGAAACAACACTGTTAAAAGGGTTAAAAACATAAGAAAGATCTTTAAGTAAAATAGGGTAGACAACTCTTAGTTACTTGATCAAAAGCTTGCAAAACATCCTTGCTATCTTCAAAGCACACTTCACCATACAATTTCAAAACCCTACTTCCAAACATTGAAAACTTTTTCAAAATACAAAAAACACCTTTGTATACATTCAAACAAGAATCATTACAAAGGTCGCCACAACGATGGCCTCTTCTCAAAACATCTTTCAAAACCACACACAAAGCACCATTTCAAACAATTGAAAAGCAAAGCAAGTGATCTAAGCAAGTAACTAAGAGCCCGTGGATAACCATGGATAGAAAGGGTGCTAATACCTTCCCTTTCTATAATCTACTCCCCGAACCCAAGAAAACATCTCAAAGGTCTTTCCTGTACTTTTTGACCTTTCCTTAGGATAAAATAAAAAGTCGGTGGCGACTCTTGCTAAACAGAAACATTTGCGAACACAAACGCAAAATCCCAAGTCAGTTCTCCCACTGTATCACAGAACTGGAGACTCTGCTTGGGACTACTTTAAAAGTGGAGTAACCTTAGGGCTTAGATCACCCTTTGCATGATTATATTGTTTGCTTTGATTGCTTTACATTTGGTTCTCTTGTTTGGGCTTGAAATCCTCTACCCAGATTTGGGAAACATTCATAGATAAATAACAATACGTTGTGGAAACTGTGCGGGGTATACCGACATGGTTGAAGCAATAGCTATATTAGTGCGACATATTTTTGAGTACCGGTAGCCTTTGAGTCAGTCAAAGAGAATACGGGGCCGCTGAGTGATGTCATAAAGCACTAATGAACTCTTACAACCTTACTTGACCCTCTTGGCCTTTTATTCGGGGTAGTGAGATGATCGGCTTTGGTGCAGTCTGAAGTTGGTAACTACTCGATACTACACTCATTGAGGGTTATTTTCTTGGAATATTTTGGTCTCTAGTTAAGTGGCTAAACCAAAACAATGAACATAGAAAACAATCCAGTGATATTGATCTCCTTAGAACCCGGTTACTATTTATAGGACAGGTTGAGCCAACTAAACTCAAGAGGGTACTTACCTATGAAACCTCATCCAAGCCTAAAACTAGGGTTTTGTGTGACTTGCTTGTACATGTGTTTGTGCATCCATCATGAACATCATAAAGCATCATATGCATCCACTAACCATTTCAAGGGTTTGGATCTTCATCTTTGTTCTTGTTTTGTAGGTCATGGAATCTCTTCGCAGGAAAACAATTCAAGTCAACCTTGTGAGAATCCCTCCTCAACTCAAGGAGCTTACATCCAGGATCCCAGAGAATTCTCTCTTCAGTGAAAGACATGGTAGACTTCTCAGCTTGGTCAACTTCAACATTGAAGAAGACATGGTGAAAGTTTTATTCCAGTTCTTTGACCCCCTACACCACTGTTTCACATTCCCTGATTACCAGCTAGTACCCACCTTGGAGGAATTTTCTCAACTCCTGAGAATTCCTATTCTTCATCAGCTACCCTACAACAGTACGGAAAGAGAACCAAAGCCTGAAGATGTTGCTCAAGCATTACACTTGCAACCATCTGACATCAAGGGACATTGGGAAACCAGAAGTGGTGTCAAGGGATTCTTGGCAAAGTTTCTGTTTGAGAAGGCACAAGACTGCTGGAATTCCCTTGATCTACAAGCCTTTGAAGAGATTGTGGCACCCCTTATCTATGGGTTGGTCTTGTTCCCAAACCCTGATCAACTTATAGATGTGAATGTTGTCCAGATTTTCATATCTCAGAATCCTATACCTACATTGCTTGGGGACATCCTACACTTGTTTTACACACGAACAATGAGGAAAAGAGGTGTTCTCATGTGCTATACTCCTCTTCTAGCAAGGTGGTTTATTTCTCACCTTCCACAATCAGTTTTGAAGAATAAGCAGGGTTTAAGGTGGTCACAACGGTTGATGACCCTCACACATTCTGATGTTCATTGGTGTTCTCGGTCCAGAGAAAATGTCATCATCATTTATCGTTATGGGGAATTCCCTAATGGCCCACTACTTGGCATTAGGGGAGGCATTACCTACAACCCCTGTTTAGCTCTAAGACAGTTTGGATATGCTCGTAGGGATGGCCCTCATGACATGCTGATTCCTGACCTAGTTTTTGACTTCGACAACGATGCGCAAGGACTTCGACAAAGGTTCATCAGAGCTTGGAGGATGCCCAACAAAGTGGATAGTAAGACACTGGGGAACAAGAATTCCATCCCCCTTGAGCCTTATCTCAAGTGGGTACGAACCCGCGCCCAGAATCTTATGATGCCATACCCTCACATTCTCCCCTTGATCAAAGAGCCTGTTTTGGAAGGAGAGTGTGATACGGTGGGAGAACTGACTTGGGTTTTGCGTTTGTTTTCGCAAATGTTTCGGTTGAGCAAGAGTCGCCACCGACTTTTTATTTTATCCTAAGGAAAGGTTAAAAAGCACAGCAAAAACCTTTGAGATGTTTTCTTGGGTTCGGGGAGTAGATTATAGAAAGGGAAGGTATTAGCACCCTTTCTATCCATGGTTATCCATGGGCTCTTAGTTACTTGCTTAGATCAACTTGCCTTGATTTTCAATTGTTTGAAATGGTGCTTTGTGTGTGGGCTTGAAAATGTTTTGAAAAGAGGCCAATGTGGTGGCAACCTTTGTAATGATCCATGTTGGGATGTATACAAAGGTGTATGTCTTTTGAAAAGGTTTTCAATGTTTTTTGAAAGTTTGTTTTGAAAGTGTAGTGATGTGTGGTTTTGAAAAATAGGCAAGTGTTTTTGTTTTGCAAGTTGGCAAGTAACCAAGAGCTATCTACCCTAAATTTCTCAAAGATCTTTGCTATGTTTTAACCCTTTTAACAATTTTGTTCCACCATTGTATTTGGTGGACAATCTTGTGTTAGGATGTGAACGGGACGGGCGCGGGTCATCGTTTAGACCATAATTGCAATGGTGCCAAGTATCTTTGGGCAATTTTTCTTTAAGGGACTATGATCATTTTTAGGCAACTTTTGAAAGCGTCATCGAGGGACTATGATCATTTGATTGTTTTGTTTTTGCCAAAGATACCTAACATGCAATATGGCCCATTATTGAAGGCAACAAGTGGAGTACCCTAGGGGTGCAAGTGTGATTAGTGTTGTCCATTTTCATGCTTGTTTATCTTGAATTTAGGTCAAACTATTTGTTGGTTGATTTTGGCATACAAACCCTAATTCTAACATGGCATATTTAGAAAGCTTTTAAAATGCGGAAAATAAAAGGTCCTAAGTTATTACAACACAATATGTGGGATGGGGGGTACAAATGTTCAAATGGGGATATTTTGACAAGAAAATAAATTCTAACTATTACATCCAAATTGAAATTCTACAAGGGATTTAATTGCACAAGGATTAAATAAAATAAAATAAATATGCAAAAATGCAAAAATGGTTTTCATATGTATGTAAAAAAGTATTTATCATGTGTCAAATAAACAAAAATTAAATGAATTAATTTTTGGTATTTTTAGGTATTTAGGGCAAAACCCTAATTTGCTAAATAAATGTATTAATTATTTAATATGTGCAATATTTATTAATTATGTACAAAAAATAAATAAAAAGGAAGTATATTATCAAAAAGTGATTTTTTTTAAGTTAAATATTAATAAAAATAAAAATGTATTATTTTTGTGTTTTTAACCTAAATATACTAATAAATATATAAGTATTTACATTATTTATTGAATATTCATTATATGTACAAAAATAAAATATTTAATATTTACAAAAAAAAGTATATTTTATGTAAAATGTTTTCAAAGGTAAAATAAAATAAAAAAACCAGAAAATAAAAGTGTTTATATTATTTTTTGGTTATTTCAAATAAAAGTATATAAATGTTTGTTTATGTACAAAACTAAATAAAGCCAAATAAATATAAAAAAAAAAAAGCAAAAAATATGGAAAAAATAATTTTAATATTTTTTATGCTTTGTCAAAAATAAATAAGTCAGAAATAAAAATCAAAAGTCAAAAATAATGAAAATAAAATGCAATGGGCCAAGGAGGTGCAAATGTAAAATCATGGTGTAAAAAGGAAAAATATCACAGGCCCAGCCCATGAAAGGTTGTCTTCAACCTCTGAACAACAAACAGAGCAACACGTGATTCTTGCTATCTCCTGATTCCTGGACTTTTAGCAAAAACTTATAACATGAAAGATGTCAAGCATCAAGCCACGATTCCATACATATAAAAAACTCAACTTAACTCTCAGAAATGAGAGAGAATTTCTCCATCCCTAATTCTTAACCTAAGTTTTTGTCAATGTTCAGGTTCAAAATACTCTCAGCATATGCAATATAAATGGAAAGTGAAGATATGTACAGCTTCAGGGCCATGAGTAGAACATTTTTCATTCATAAACCTAGAGCTAACTCTTCCTATATTGAGAGATAGAAGTCCATGAACTTACCTGTTTAGCTTGGATCGTGTCTGGCAATGGAGGCCCTTTCAAGGCAAGGAGAGGATTGGTACAGCTTGCTTGAAGTCCAGGGATGTTATTCCAACCTTTAACTTGCTTTGAAACCAAGTGAATCAAGCTATGGCAATCAACCTGCAAAACAGAAAAAGTAAAACTTTTGAAGTTGGTTAGAGGTGTTACAGGTCGTGTCCAATGCTTGGGATAGCTTGTATATGTGGTATGGAGTGTGTATGAACTGGTTTTAGCAAGAATGCACGAGGGGATTGAGTTGTGGAAGTCCAACTGTAGAGGTGACTCTATTTTCTGCAGTAGGATGGCGTTTTGAGGTTTGATGAGGTTTGGAAGGTGGTTTGCTCGTGCCTTAGCTTAGGTTTTATGTTTGGAAGGTGTACAACAAGTTTTTCTTAGCTTGTGTTGGCAGAAATGTGAGATGTCTATCAATATGCCAAGTTTCTTCCAACTTAAGCAACAAAATGTCAACTTGGTTTCTAGACTTGTGCAGGCCCCTCAAATGTGCTGCAACCATCCCTCTTGATCAGTGTGACATGCTTATGAACTTGTGCCAAAGATATTTGCCTTGTACTTCTTGATTTGCAAATTTGACATAAAGTTCAACTTTTCAAAAATGGATATATTGCTTTTTCTAATTATGGCTCAATCTTGTATGCAATGCTTAAACACATAAGATAAGGCTTGAACACAAGAGGTTTGCATTAAATTATTGAGTGTGGATGAGATAAAGGACCTGTAATCTAGCTTAGAGCATGCTGAGTTCAAAAATGCAAAGTTATGGACATGTAAATTGGCCATGAACAAAGTGAGTTTTGCCCATATTGCCAAATTCGATTCTCCCTAACCATAAGGTTGTTTGATGAGTTCTTGGACATTTTGGAAAGCTTGGAATGTGTACTACAATCCATATTTGTAATGAAAATTTAAATTCCAAGTGGAAGCATGTGAAAAGTAGCCATAAAGTTAGGCAAAAATCCTGCCTAAAATAGGTCAAAATATTTCTAAGTTAGGAATGTTTTGCACCCTTATTCCAAAAATCATAACTTGAGCTACAAGCTTCTTTTGAGTAAACTTTGTGAATCAAAGTTGTAGATTTTTCAAGGAACTATAACTTTCATGTTTTGACTTTTGTTTGAATCCAAATGCATCTTGATGAAAAAATGGGACAAAGTTAGGAAAAAATTAGGGATTTTCATAACTTAGAAAAATTCTAAGTTATGAAAATTCTTCATTTCAAACCCTAATTTGTAATTTTTGATTTCTTGATGAACAAGTTTTATAATTTGACATGTCTTGATGAAAAATGAATCTTGGCACTTGATTTTGACCAAAAAGTCAAAGTTTGACTTTTCAGTATACAGTCAAAAATTGATCAATTGACTGGAAAATTCATCTGTCAATCTTGTGCATTTGGGATCTTTTGAACTTGTTGAACATGTCAAGACAATTCCATTGGGTCCTTGAGTCCATATATGAGCTTGGTTTGCCATTGGTTAGGTCAAACAGTCAAAAATTGCCTTTGTGCAGTCAAAACCCTAAAAATGACCATTTTGCCCTTTTGGTGATATGATCAAATTTCTTGTGGAATTGTGATCCAAACTTGACCAAATGGTTTATATGAGTTCAATATGTTGATGTGGGTCAAAAATCATGAGGTTTGACTGTCAATTGGCCACAGTTGACTTTTTTCCCCAATACAGGTGATTTCTAAGTCAACTGTCCAGTTGACTAGGCAAAGATTGGAATCAAGGCTTGAAATTTGGTATGGGTAAACTTGGGAGTCCAACATGAAGCATGAAAGTCATCTTAGGCATTTTAGGTCAAAACATCTTTGTGCAAATACAAACCCTAATTTGGGTCAACAGTGCAAGGAGGAGTCCTGAGCAGAGGAAACCCTAGTTGGATCTTGAACTCCAAGGGTCTTGTGGTGAGAAAATGTTGAGGAAATGGGAGGGAAAATTTTGGGGTACAACAGTTTCCCCTGTTCAATCTTCTTGAACCTGAAGAGTTAGATTGGCAAGTTTGTCTTTCGTGACTCGAGGGTAAAAGGAGATTGGACACTAGAGTGCCCTAAAATTTGCACTCGCATGCTGGAGTATCAGCAATGTGATGTCGGGAATGGGCTTATAGATGCCATTTGGAGAGATGATGGATAGGGGGATGTGCTTATAGATGCCATCTGGAGACGTTGATCGCGTAAGTGATTCCTTAGCGAGAACTTGCGTACTTTGAGAAAGGAAGATGTTTTCCTGGCTTGTTACAGGTGTTGATCTTCAGTCTCTTCATGCAGATATGTCCTGGCTAGATATAGGTATCGAATCTACAATTGGTTGCTCACAGATGTGCCCTGGCTAGATACAGGAATCGAATCTGGAAATGTTGTCTACAGATATGCCCTGACTGGATACAGGTATCGAATCTGGAAATGTTGTCTACAGATATGCCCTGGCTGGATACATGTATCGAATATGGAAATGTTGTCTACGGATATGCCCTGACTGGATACAAGAATCGAATCTGGAATTGTTCATGCAGATGTGCCCTGGCTAGATACAGGTGTCGAATCCACAATCAAATATTCACAGATATGCCCTGGCTGGATACATGAATCGAATCTGGAATTGTCATCTACAGATATGCCCTGGCTGGATACAGGAATCGAATCTGGAATTGTTCATGCAGATGTGCCCTGGCTAGATACAGGTGTCGAATTCACAATCAAATATTCACAGATATGCCCTGGCTGGATACAGGAATCGAATCTGGAATTGTCGTCTACAGATATGCCCTGGCTGGATACAGGAATCGAATCTGGAATTGCGATAGTTGACAGTAATCATCTTTGGATTGACTTTTCCTGAAAGGGCAAAACATTAGTTGTATGCAACATCATGATGTGCATGATGCCATGATGCTCACAATGAGATAGTGTTGTATTCACTTTATGATGTATGTAAGCAGGATGTGTGAAATGTGAAATGTCTATGAATGTATTTTCATCTAGGAAAATAAATCCTTGACGAATGGCCGGGGAATCAAATCCTGGGCTGATGTCGAAGAGTAGAATTCTTCGTTTCCGCTGGGGAGGATGGTTGCAAGAATAAACCGGTAGGAGAAAATGACTCCGTTGGGGAATAAACTTGTTGGATAGATTACTCTGCGGGGAATTACTCTGTGGGAAGAGATACCTCGCTGAGGTTTTGATGAGAGCTCCGCTGGGGATTTCAACGATAAACTCCGCTGGGGATTTTGCTGATAAGTTATGTTGGGGAACTTTGACGAACTCCGCTGGGGATAGGAAGAACTTCGCCGAGGACGATCTTTCTGTGGTTATTAGCTGAGGATAACCCAGTTATAAGCTCTTATGAGGAATAACTTTGAATAAAGTCGGGGAGAGACGTCCGTACTCTGCAGGGGATAAGCTTCAAGACCTGCTGGGGATATGGATTCTACTTTCCTGGGGAAACTTTCAGACTGTACTGGGGTGTTGGTATTCCGCCGGGGAACAATCTCATATTAAGACTGCCGGGGACGCTTGTTGAGGAATGCCTATAATCTGCTGGGGAATTGAGGTAACCTGGTTACGTTCTTCAGCTGATCTTACCTTGGTACCTTGGTGGACAGAACAACTAGATTGCTTGGACAATTCAAAATTGCCCCTGTTTCTAATGTCACCTGTAATTAATCCTTTGTCTCGCATGCAAATATTCATGGTTAGAAATTAACGGCAAATGCATATATCAAAAATGAACATTGGACGTTCTTCGCAAAACAAAACAGAAAAAGGAAAAAACAATGGATAATTTGTCTGAAAGATTGAACTTGTATTGACTTTGAAATTTGCCCGTAAATAGGCGTTTTTGTACAAGGGGCTGATGTCCTAGTAAGAGAACGCCGCCGAGCAACATAGAGTTTATACAATTTTGAAAAGGAAACAAAACAAGCCATGTGAAAAATAATCCCACTGAGTTCCAACTCTGCTATCGCCTTTATGTCTTCAAGCGTCTCATCACTTTGCTGCTTAGTTGAAGATGAAGCTGATTGATCGATGCCGAAGTCTGAGCCCTGATAGTTGATGCCGAATTCTGGATGCAAGGTGATCCAATGAGACATAGCATTACGCTTATCCCTAATTTTTGCCTGGACCGCCCTTTCGGGTTTTCAGTCCACCGGGATACCCATTTTTGCCCAAGCCGCCTTTTCAGGTTTTCGACTTGCCGGGTGTATAGATTTTTTTTCATTTTCATCCCTTATTTTTTCCCGAACCCTTTTGGTTCGCCGGGAAGCCCTTATTTTTGCCTAGGCGTGTCAACCTAGCGGGTCTTTTATTCATGCGTAGTATCTTTTTACTATGTCTGCATTAGCGGGGTGAGGAAGGTCGTCACCATCCATGGTGGTTAGAATCATGGCTCCTCCTGAGAAGATATGTTTAACCACAAATGGCCCTTCGTACGTAGGGGTCCATTTGCCCCTGGGATCACTTTGAGGAAGAATGATGCGCTTGATTACCAAGTCTCCGACTTGATATTCTTGTCGTCTGACCTTCTTGTTAAAGGCCCTGATCATCCGCTTTTGGTACGTCTGACCATGACAAATAGCAGTGAGTCTCTTTTCGTCAATTAGGTTTAATTGATCAAGCCGAGTCTGGATCCAGTCATCTTCGCTCAAGTCTGCATCCTTCATTATCCGGAGAGAGGGTATCTGGACTTCAATAGGCAAGACTGCATCCATGCCATAGACCAAGGAAAAGGGAGTCGCCCCTGTTGACGTCCGTGCTGAGGTACGGTACCCATGAAGAGCAAACGGCAACATTTCGTGCCAATCTTTGTAGGTCACTGTCATCTTCTGCACAATCTTCTTAATATTCTTATTTGCCGCTTCGACAACCCCATTCATCTTCGGTCGGTAGGGAGAAGAATTGTGGTGCTGTATCTTGAATTGCTCGCAGAGCTCAGTGATCATCTTGTTGTTAAGATTGGTACCATTATCCATAATGATCCTCTCAGGTACACCGTATCGACAGATCAGGTTATGCCGAATGAACCGTGCCACGACGCTCTTGGTTACAATAGCATAGGAGGCTGCCTCAACCAATTTTGTGAAGTAATCAATTGCTACCAAGATGAAGCGGTGCCCGTTGGATGCCGTCGGTCAGATCTCGCCTATCATATCAATGCCCCACATTGCAAAAGGCCAAGGTGTTGTTAATACATTCATAGGAACTGGGGGAATGTGCACCTTATCAGCATAGATCTGGCATTTATGACAAGTTCGAGAATGCTGGTAACAGTCAGCTTCCATTGTGGACCAGAAATATCTTGCCCAAAGGATTTTCTTTGCCATGGTATGTCCACTGGAATGTGTTCCGAATGTACCTTCATGAAGCTCCGCCATGATCCTTTCTGCTTTAGTCTTATCCACACAACGCAGTAAGGTTGAGTCATGGTTTCGCTTGTAGAGAATGCCATTGCTGAGGAAGAATTTTGCTGCGAACCTTCTCAGAAACTTCTTGTCGTTAACGGATGCACCCTCGGGGTATTCTTGAGCTTCCAAGTACCTCTTCACTTCATGATACCAGGGTTTTTCAATTACCTCCTTAGCCTCAAGATCACAGCAATATGCAGGCTCGTCCAACTTCCAAATGATGATCTGGGGCGCCTCGTTGTCCCATTTGACTTTGAACATAGAATACATGGTAGCCAACGCGTCCGCTAACTGATTCTCCTCTCTTGGGAAGTGTTCAAAAGTTATCTCCTCGAAGTGGGGAAGCAATGTCAGCACATACTCCTTGTAAGGAATAAGATTTGGGTGTTTCTTATCCCACTCGCCTTTGACCTGATTGATCACGAGAGCGGAATCTCCGAAGACACTCAGAAACTTGATCCTTAAGTCAATTGCAGCTTGGAGACCCATGATACATGCCTCATACTCCGCCATGTTGTTGGTGCAGTTGAAACATAACCGAGCGGTGAGTGGAGTATGAGTGCCTTTGGGGGATATGATCACAGCACCGATACCATTACCCAAAGCATTTGAGGCTCCGTCAAAATGCATAGACCATCGGGATCCTTCCTCAGGTCCTTCATCCGGTCCAGGTACTTCACAATCAGTTACTACCATGATATCTTCGTCTGGGAATTCAAAGTTCAACGACTGGTAATCGTCCACCGGTTGGTGTGCCAAATGGTCTTCCAATACACTTCCTTTGATTGCTTTTTGAATCGTGTACTGGATGTCATACTCCGTCAAGATCATTTGCCATCTTGCTATTCTTCCGGACAGAGCAGGCTTTTCGAATATGTACTTGATTGAATCCATTTTTGAAATCAACATAGTAGTGTGAGTCAACATATACTGTCTCAGCCGGCGAGCAGCCCATACCAGAGCGCAACAAGTTTTCTCGAGCAGTGAGTACCGAGTCTCACAGTCGGTAAACTTTTTGCTCAGGTAATAAATAGCGTGCTCTTTTCGGCCAGACTCGTCATGCTGCCCCAGCACACACCCCATTGAGCTGTCAAGTACTGTCAAGTATAAGATTAGAGGTCTCCCTTCAACTGGTGGCATAAGAATGGGTGGCTCTTGGAGATACTCCTTGATCTTTTCGAAAGCGGCCTGACATTCATCGTTCCAACGTACCACTTGATCTTTCTTCAGTAGCTTGAAGATTGGTTCACAGGTAGCAGTTAGATGTGAGATGAATCGGGCAATGTATTTCAAACGTCCTAGAAAGCCTCTGACTTCCTTCTCTGTCTTGGGAGTTGGCATCTCTTGTATGGCTTTCACTTTAGCAGGGTCCACTTGAATGCCTTTGTCGCTTACGACGAAGCCTAGCAATTTTCCAGATCTCACCCCAAAGGTGCACTTGTTTGGGTTCAACCTCATCTTGTACAACTTTAGACGGTCAAACAACTTCCGCAGATGGTCAAGGTGTTCCTCCTCAGTTTGGGACCTTGCAATCATATCATCGACATACACTTCTATCTCGTGGTGGATCATATCATGAAATAAAGCGACCATGGAACGTTGGTAAGTTGCCCCAGCGTTTTTCAATCCAAATGGCATGACCTTGTAGCAAAAGGTGCCCCACTGAGTGACGAAAGTGGTCTTCTCCATATCTTCAGGAGCCATTTTGATCTGATTATAACCGGAGAAGCCGTCCATGAAGGAGAAAACTTTATGTTGAGCCGTATTATCAACCAGAACGTCGATATGAGGCACAGGGAAATCATCCTTGGGGCTGGCCCTGTTCAAATCCCTGTAATCAACACACATTCGGACCTTACCATCTTTCTTCGGCACTGGAACCACGTTGGCAACCCATTGAGGGTAAGAAGTCACTGCTAGAAACCCGACATCAAATTGTTTCATAACCTCAGCTTTGATTTTCTCGGACATCTCTGGACGTATACGGCAGACCTTTTGTTTTACCGGAGGACAATCTTCCTTGGTAGGCAGTTGATGAACCACAATGTCGGCATCCAAACCAGGCATGTCTTAGTAAGACCAAGCAAAGATTTCCATGTAGTCATGCAGCATCTGAATCAACCGTTGTTTCACACTGAACTCTAGATTGGCACCGATCTTGACTTCCTTTCTGTCTGTCTCAGTACCCAGATATACCGTTTCCACTGGCTCTTCATTTGGCTGAATGGCCTTCTCTTCCTGGAGTAGCAGTCTTGCAAGTTCCCCAGGCACTTCGCAATCATCTTCAACTTCGTCCTCGGCTAAGTTGATCGGATTTTTGAAGTCATAACTGGCAGTAGCAGAGTCGTTACCAGTGAGATCCAGAGTGGATTCGAACCTGTATAAGTGAGTGTGTGTAAATATAGCTGTTTTACAATATATGATAAAGAAAGAAAAGGAGCACAAGATTTGAAATGCAACAAACGTCCAATGTTTTGATTAATGATATATGAAAATGTCATACAAAAGCCCTCACAAATGGAGCCACGGTGCCCCGGGTAGGACACCGAGCCATAAAAGTTTCAACATATTGTTTGTTACAAATTGAAAACAAAAGAGTTCATTACTGAGTGACAAAAGTAATAGGGGTGAAGTCTTTGGCAGTCCAGTTGCTTGGTCCACTGTCGGTTGTTGGGTAGATCCAGCTGTCAAATTCGGATTTCTCCATGTCGTCTTCCACAGCATTCACTCCTGGGTTGGTGATGAACACAGGAGGTCTTCCAATCCTTGCTTTGTGAACAGCCCTCTGAGCCTCTGCAGTGAAGCCTAAGCCAAACTTGTCGGCCTTCGGAGTGAAGTCAGGAAGTTGGCCCCAGTTTGCGCACTCGCCCTTCTCTATCACAGCTCGGGCATCCTTTAAGGAAGTCATCTTCAAAGGAGGGTCTTCAATCACAGTTTCAGCTGACGCCAGTGTCTGAGGCACCTCTTCAAAGTGTTGAAAGGGGGTTTCAATGAATTCCCCATCCATTTCTATGTATCGGAACAAGTTTAAGTGGCTGACCATATACTCTTCTTCCCCCTGAACTGTAACAATCTTTCCTCTAACCGGGTACTTAAGCTTTTGATGTAGTGTGGAGGTCACAGCTCCGGCCTTGTGAATCCATGGACGACCCAGCAAACAAGAGTAGGATGGACGGATGTCCATCACATAGAAAGTTGAATCAAAGACTTGAGAACCAACCCTGATTGGAATGTCAACTTCACCATGTACCATCCTTTTCGAACCGTCAAAGGCTCGGACAACAATGTTACTAGGCTTGAGCTCCAAACCCTCACAATCTAACCTGTCTAAGGCCTTCTTGGGCAATACATTCAATGAAGAACCGGTGTCTACCAACACATGGGCAAGATTAGTGCCCCTTCATTCAATAGAGACATGCAGGGCGTCATTATGGTTCTTTCCTTTTGCAGTCAGATCGGCGTCAGAAAAGCCCAGACCATTATCAGCAGTCAAGTTGGCCATACAATCAGTAAATTGATCAGCAGATGTTTCTTGCGGCACATGAGCCGTCTTCAAGAAGGAGATCAGGGCCTTGGCATGGGCCTCTGAACACAACAACAATGATAGCATAGAAATTTTTGATGGGGTGTGCCCCAACTGCTCAACAACATTGAAATCACTTTTCTTGATAATCTTGAGGATCTCCTCCATCTCTTGCTGGGAGGCTTCAACAGCGGTTGTCTTCGGTGCCTCCGTTAGGGCAGGCAAATCAGTAGCAATCCCTTTGCCCTGAGCATCAGAGGACTCGGCAGCAGGGGTAGAAACAGGAACTTGATTAGGAAGTGGAACATGCACACTTGCGGGTGTGATGATGAGAGGTTTCTGAATAACTGGTGGCGTAATATCTGGCGAGAACAGCCTACCACTGCGAGTAATTTTGGCAGGCCCAGTGATGTTACTGACACCGGTACTTGTATCAAACTTTTGCTTCACTCCAAGCACATAAACGTCTGCCCCATAGTGCCATGGGACAGCTTTGTCGGACGTATAGGGGAGGGGCCCCGGAACTGTGATGATGATAGGAGCAAACTTCTGAGTGGACATAATTTTGACGGGCTTCTTTGAAGGAGCCTTGGGAGGTTTGTTGAAAATAGTGACAATAGAAACTTCTTCGGCAGGAACGACAATCTTCTCGAATAAGATCTCTTTGCTATCCATCAGGCTTTGGATACCTGATTTTAGCAAAGGGCAACCAAAAGGGGAAACAGCACATAGAAGGCAATCTTCACCACATCCCGGAAATAAACCGGCTAGCAACAGATTCCTTTTAACAGTTGATAACAGAGTAACAATCTCTTCCACGGAGGCTACATATCGGTCTTCTTCCACAGCATTCACTCCATGCTGGGGCATGGGAGCAGTCACAACATTGGGCCTTTCGGGCGCCTCAAACTGTATTTCCTTAGCATCAATAAGGTCTTGAACTTTATTCCTCAGAGCCCAGCAATCGTCCGTAGTATGCCCGGGGCTATCAGAGTGATAAGCGCAACGGGCGTTGGGGTTGTACTTTGGAGAAGCTGTGTTCACTACCTTCGGAGCTTCCTTGACAGTTACCAGGTTGGTTAACAGTAGTTGCGGCAAAATCTGAGACAGGGTCATACTGAGCCGAGTGTATTTCCTTTTGGGTCTCTCACCCCTTTGTTGATTATACTGCTAAGGATCAGCAACAGGCTTTGAAATTACCAATGCGTTGACAGCTTGGCGGCGTTACGGTTTAACTTGTCTTCTGGGACCATAAACAGCACTAGCTTCCTTCTTGAAGGGCTTCTTCTCAGTACTCACAGCGGCACCTTTATGTATCTTCCCTGACTTGATACCAGCTTCTATCCTCTCACCAGTCAAGATCAAATCTGTATACCCAGCAGAGGAATTACCAATCAGATGATTAAAGAACGGACCAGACAAGGTCCCTAAGAACATGTCAACAAGTTCACGGTCAGTCAACGGTGGCTGCACCCTGCCAGCCAGGTCTCTCCACTTTTGTGCATACTCCTTGAATCCTTCGCCCGTCCCCAGTGACATACCCTGAAGTTGGGTACGCGTAGGAGCGAGGTCAGAATTGTACTGATATTGTTTATAAAATGCGGTGGCCAAGTCTTCCCAGTTTCGGATACTGGCTCCATCCAGCTGATAGAACCACTCGAGTTGAGCCCCAGAAAGGCTATCCTGAAAGAAATGGATCCAAAGGTTCTTGTCTGCAGTGTAAGGTTGGATCTTTCTTACATATGATCTGAGATGCATCTTCGGGTAGGATAGCCTGTCATATCTTACGAAAACTGGCACTTTGAACTTCGGGGGGATCACAATTCCAGCAACTAATCCCAAATCTTTGAAATCTAAGCCGGGAACTCTCTGCAGCTCCATAGCTACCAACCTGTCTTCCAAGCCTTTGTATTTATCATCAGCGGGCGGGTATTGTTGATCAGAGTAGTCTTCGTCTTCTTCAGCCTCCTCTTCTTCAACCTCGGATTCGAAAGGCACTGCAGTCGCATTCCCTTTACTGGTTCCCTCTTCAGAAGTAAGGGAAAATTCAAGCACTCTTCTGGCTTCACCCTCAAACCTTCTCCCTAGGTAGCCACCCCGATTCTCTTCTTCTTCTTTTTCACTTGGTCTTTGTTCCCCAGCAGGGCTTTCAGATCTTCCTGACCCTTAGCCAAGGTCATCAGGAGTTGTTGAAACTGTGCGTTTTGAGACTGCAAGTCCTTGACCGTCTGTTCGAGATCCATCTTACTGAAATAAACAGCAGAAAGATAAGGAAACCTGGTGTGGAGACCTGCTTATGCACATGATGAATGGTATGCTTATGTATGCAATGCATTCAAGGATTTAGAACATTCAAAATTGTTGCAAACAAAAAGGAACGCACGTCATATTAATAAGAAGAAATTTGTCAGTACATAAATGCCCCATGGGCCAAATATTACAAAAAACTTCTCAAGGTAAAAAGACATTGCGTATCCTCTTTGGTGCAATGTAGGTGTTGAGGGTCTCTTCCTCATGGAGTCGGCGGGTAAGCTCTAGAACCTTCTTCTCACTGGCGTAGAAGCTGGCTTCAAAAGTGTTCCGTTCCTCCTTGAGTTGGATCCAACTCTTCTGCATCTCCTCCCACGATGTAGGCATGTCAGGATATAGGATGGTGTAGGGAACCTCCCCTTCCTTAACGGGCTCTTTAATCACAGGGAGAACATGAGGATAAGGCATCATTAGACTCTGGGCTCGGGCTCGTACCCACTTGAGGTAAGGCTCAAGAGGGATGGAGTTCTTGTGCCCCAGTGTCTTGCTGCCAACCTTGTTAGGCATCCTCCAAGCTCTGATGAATCTTTGGCGAAGTCCTTGCGCATCGTTGTCGAAGTCAAAAACTAGGTCAGGAATCAACATGTCGTGAGGGCCATCTCTCCGTGCATATCCAAATTGTCTCAAGGCTAGACAAGGGTTGTAGGTAATGCCTCCCCTAATACCAAGTAATGGAACATTAGGGAACTCTCCACAATGATCGACGATGATGACATTTTCTCTGGACCGAGAACACCAATGTACATCAGAGTGAGTAAGGGTCATCAATCGTTGTGACCACCTTAAGCCTTGGTCATTCTTCAAGACAGATTGTGGAAGGTGTGAAATAAACCACCTTGCAAGGAGAGGAGTACAGCACATGAGAACACCCCTCTTTCTCATTGTTCGAGTCTAAAATGAGTGAAGAATGTCCCCAAGCAATGTTGGTATTGGATTTCTGGACAAGAAGATCTTGACGGTGTTGACATCTACAAGCTGGTTAGGATTTGGGAACAAAACCAACCCATAGATAAGAAGTGCCACAATTTCTTCAAAGGCTTGTAGGTCCAATGAATTCCAACACTCTTGTGCCTTCTCAAACAAGAATTTTTCTAAGAAGCCTTTGACACCGCTTCTAGTTTCCCAATGTCCCTTGATGTCAGATGGCTGTAGGTGTAGTGCTTGAGCAACATCTTCAGGCTTTGGTTCCTTTTCCGTACCGTTGTAGGGTAGTTGATTAAGGATAGGAATTCTCAGGAGTTGAGAAAATTCCTCCAAAGTGGGCACCAACTGATAGTCAGGGAAAGTGAAACAGTGGTGAAGAGGGTCAAAGAACTGGAACAGCACCTTCATCATGTCCTCTTCAATGTTGGTGTTGACTAAGCTGAGCAGTCTACCATGTCTTTCACTGAAGGGAGAGCTTTCCGGAATTCTTGATGTGAGCTCCTTGAGTTGAGGAGGGATTCTCACAAGGTTGACTTGGATGGTTTTTCTGCGAGGAATTTCCATGACCTACAAAACAAGAACAAAGATGAAGATCTAAACCCTTGAAATGGTTAGTGAATGCATATGATGCTTTATGATGTTCATGATGTATGCACAAAACATATGTACAAGCAATTCACACCAAACCCTAGTTTCAGGCTTGCATGGGGTTTCATAGGTAAGTACCCTCTTGAGTGTAGTTGGCTTAAAAACCTGTCCTATAAATAGTAACCTGGTTCTAAGGAGCTCAATATCATTGGATTGTTTTCATTGTTCATTGTTTTGGTTTAGCCACTTAACTAGAGACCAAAATATTCCAAGAAAACAACCCTCAATGAGTGTAGTATCGAGTATCTACCAACTTCGGACTGCACCAAAGCCGGTCATCTCACTACCCCTAATGAAAGGCCAAGATGGTCAAGTAAGGTTCTAGGTCATTAGTGCTTAGTGACATCACTCTGTGGCCCCGTACTCTCCTTGATTGAACTCAAGGGTTACCGGTACTCACAAATATGTCGCACTAATATAGTTATTGCTTCAACCATGTCGATATACCCCGCACAGTTTCCACAACGTATTGCTATCTACGAATGTTTCCCCAAATCCGGGTGTAGGATTGCAAACCCAAACAAGAGAGCCAAGATGTAAAGCAATTAAAATAAACAATTTAGTCATGCAAGAGGGTGATCTAAGCCCTAAGGTTACTCCACTTTAAAGTTTTCCCCAACAGAGTCGCCAGATCTGTGATACGGTGGGAGAACTGACTTGGGTTTTGCGTTTGTTTTCGCAAATGTTTCGGTTGAGCAAGAGTCGCCACCGACTTTTTATTTTATCCTAAGGAAAGGTTAAAAAGCACAGCAAAAACCTTTGAGATGTTTTCTTGGGTTCGGGGAGTAGATTATAGAAAGGGAAGGTATTAGCACCCTTTCTATCCATGGTTATCCATGGGCTCTTAGTTACTTGCTTAGATCAACTTGCCTTGATTTTCAATTGTTTGAAATGGTGCTTTGTGTGTGGGCTTGAAAATGTTTTGAAAAGAGGCCAATGTGGTGGCAACCTTTGTAATGATCCATGTTGGGATGTATACAAAGGTGTATGTCTTTTGAAAAGGTTTTCAATGTTTTTTGAAAGTTTGTTTTGAAAGTGTAGTGATGTGTGGTTTTGAAAAATAGGCAAGTGTTTTTGTTTTGCAAGTTGGCAAGTAACCAAGAGCTATCTACCCTAAATTTCTCAAAGATCTTTGCTATGTTTTAACCCTTTTAACAATTTTGTTCCACCATTGTATTTGGTGGACAATCTTGTGTTAGGATGTGAACGGGACGGGCGCGGGTCATCGTTTAGACCATAATTGCAATGGTGCCAAGTATCTTTGGGCAATTTTTCTTTAAGGGACTATGATCATTTTTAGGCAACTTTTGAAAGCGTCATCGAGGGACTATGATCATTTGATTGTTTTGTTTTTGCCAAAGATACCTAACATGCAATATGGCCCATTATTGAAGGCAACAAGTGGAGTACCCTAGGGGTGCAAGTGTGATTAGTGTTGTCCATTTTCATGCTTGTTTATCTTGAATTTAGGTCAAACTATTTGTTGGTTGATTTTGGCATACAAACCCTAATTCTAACATGGCATATTTAGAAAGCTTTTAAAATGCGGAAAATAAAAGGTCCTAAGTTATTACAACACAATATGTGGGATGGGGGGTACAAATGTTCAAATGGGGATATTTTGACAAGAAAATAAATTCTAACTATTACATCCAAATTGAAATTCTACAAGGGATTTAATTGCACAAGGATTAAATAAAATAAAATAAATATGCAAAAATGCAAAAATGGTTTTCATATGTATGTAAAAAAGTATTTATCATGTGTCAAATAAACAAAAATAAAATGAATTAATTTTTTGTATTTTTAGGTATTTAGGGCAAAACCCTAATTTGCTAAATAAATGTATTAATTATTTAATATGTGAAATATTTATTAATTATGTACAAAAAATAAATAAAAAGGAAGTATATTGTCAAAAAGTGATTTTTTTAAGTTAAATATTAATAAAAATAAAAATGTATTATTTTTGTGTTTTTAACCTAAATATACTAATAAATATATAAGTATTTACATTATTTATTGAATATTCATTATATGTACAAAAATAAAATATTTAATATTTACGAAAAAAAGTATATTTTATATAAAATGTTTTCAAAGGTAAAATAAAATAAAAAATCAGAAAATAAAAGTGTTTATATTATTTTTTGGTTATTTCAAATAAAAGTATATAAATGTTTATTTATGTACAAAACTAAATAAAGCCAAATAAATATATAAAAAAATGCAAAAAATATGGAAAAAATAATTTTAATATTTTTTATGCTTTGTCAAAAATAAATAAGTCAGAAACAAAAATCAAAAGTCAAAAATAATGAAAATAAAATGCAATGGGCCAAGGAGGTGCAAATGTAAAATCATGGTGTAAAAAGGAAAAATATCACAGGCCCAGCCCATGAAAGGTTGTCTTCAACCTCTGAAGAACAAACAGAGCAACACGTGATTCCTGCTATCTCCTGATTCCTGGACTTTTAGCAAAAACTTATAACATGAAAGATGTCAAGCATCAAGCCACGATTCCATACATATAAAAAACTCAACTTAACTCTCAGAAATGAGAGAGAATTTCTCCATCCCTAATTCTTAACCTAAGTTTTTGTCAATGTTCAGGTTCAAAATACTCTCAGCATATGCAATATAAATGG
Organism: Vicia faba; assembly: GCA_948472305.1. NCBI lineage: Eukaryota > Viridiplantae > Streptophyta > Magnoliopsida > Fabales > Fabaceae > Vicia > Vicia faba. Next base: position 614,235,431 of record OX451735.1, on the reverse strand, counting down.
AAAGTGAAGATATGTACAGCTTCAGGGCCATGAGTAGAACATTTTTCATTCATAAACCTGGAGCTAACTCTTCCTATATTGAGAGATAGAAGTCCATGAACTTACCTGTTCAACTTGGATCGTGTCTGGCAATGGAGGCCCTTTCAAGGCAAGGTGAGGATTGGTACAGCTTGCTTGAAGTCCAGGGATGCTATTCCAACCTTTAACTTGCTTTGAAACCAAGTGAATCAAGCTATGGCAATCAACCTGCAAAACAGAAAAAGTGAAAATGGTGAAGTTGGTTAGAGGTGTTACAGGTCGTGTCCAATGCTTGGGATAGCTTGTATATGTGGTATGGAGTGTGTATGAAAATTCTTCATTTCAAACCCTAATTTGTAATTTTTGATTTCTTGATGAACAAGTTTCATAATTTGATATGTCTTGATGAAAAATGAATCTTGGCACTTGATTTTGACCAAAAAGTCAAAGTTTGACTTTTCAATATACAGTCAAAAATTGATCAATTGATTGGAAAATTCATCTGTTAATCTTGTGCATTTGGGATCTTTTGAACTTGTTGAACATGTAAAGACAATTACATTGGGTCCTTGAGTCCATATATGAGTTTGGTTTGCCATTGGTTAGGTCAAACAGTCAAAAATTGCCTTTGTGCAGTCAAAACCCTAAAAATGACTATTTTGCCCTTTTGGTGATCTGATCAAATTTCTTGTGGAATTATGATCCAAACTTGACCAAATGGTTTATATGAGTTCAATATGTTGATGTGGGTCAAAAATCATGAGGTTTGACTGTCAATTGGCCACAGTTGACTTTTTTCCCCAATACAGTTGATTTCTAGGTCAACTGTCCAGTTGACTGGGCAAAGATTGGAATCAAGGCTTGAAATTTGGTATGGGTAAACTTGGGAGTCCAACATGAAGCATGAAAGTCATCTTAGGCATTTTAGGTCAAAACATCTTTGTGCAAATACAAACCCTAATTTGGGTCAACAGTGCAAGGAGGAGTCCTGAGTAGAGGAAACCCTGGCTGGATCTTGAACTCCAAGGGTCTTGTGGTGAGAAAATGTTGAGGAAATGGGAGGGAAAATTTTGGGGTAAAACAGAGAGGTTCCATACACCATCCTACATCCTGACATGCCAACATCATGGGAAGAAATGCAAAAGAGTTGGATCCAACTCAAAGAAGAGCGGAATACTTTTGAAGCCAGCTTCTATGCCAGTGAGAAGAAGGTTTTGGAGCTCACCCGCGGACTTCATGAGGAGGAAACCCTCAACACTTACATCGCACCAAAGAGGATGCGCAATGTCTTTTTACATTAAGAATTTTGTAATATTTTGCCCATGGGGCATTTATGTACTAACAATTTCTTCTTAATATGACGTGTGTTCCTTTTTGTTTGCAACAAATTTGAATTTCTGAATCCTTGAATGCATTACATGAATAACACATCATTCATCATATGCATAAACAGGTCTTCACACCAGGTTTCCTTATCTTTCTGCTGTTTATTTCAGCAAGATGGATTTGGAGCAGACGGTTAAGGATCTGCAAGCACAGAATTCTCAACTCCAGCAACTCCTCATGACCTTATCAAAGGGTCAAGAGGACCTCAAAGCCCTGTTGGAGAAGAATAAAGAGAAAAAGAAGAAGAGGCCTGGAGTAGCCACTTTTGGAAGAAGGTTTGAAAGCAATGCTAGAAAAGTTCTCGAGTTTCCTTCAACGTCTGACGAAGGGGCTGGTAAAGGAAAAGGGGTTGCGGTACCGTCTGAATCTGAAGTTGAAGAGGAGGAAGAGGAAGAAGACGAAGATTACTCCGAACAGCAATATCCCCTGGCGGATGATAAATATAAGAATCTTGAGGATAGATTGGCAGCCATGGAGTTGCAAAGGGTACCCGGTTTAGATTTTGAAGAACTAGGGTTGGTCGCTGGGATAGTTATCCATCCCAAGTTAAAAGTACTAACATTTGCTAAGTATGACTGTGATCGGTGGAAATAGAACTGACTATTTTTTAAGCTGGTTCGCGAAATGTCGCGGTAAGCAAGAGTCGCCACCGTCTTTTATGTTCTCCAATATGGAAAGGACAAAAGCACAGCAAAATTCCTTCTTTGAGAATGTTTCTCGGTTCGGGAGGTAGATTTATAGAAAGGGAAGGTGTTAGCACCCTTTCTATCCGTGATTATCCACGGGCTCTTAGGTACTTGCTCTTATGTTTTCAAAATTTGTTTGCTTTTCAAGTGTGTGTGGGTTTTGAAAAAGTTTCGTTTGAAAAAATTTCTAGGTAACTCTTGTATCTGTCCTCAAGAGTGTATGAAAAATTTGTTTGAAAACTTTTGAAAGTGTCAGTGCGAAAAGATGTTTTTGTTTGTTTTGAAAGGAGCAAGTACCCATGAGATCTACCTAATCTAAGGAATTAGGCTGTGTAAGAGTCCTTTAAACAGTGCTATCCCACCATTGAGAGGTAGGTAGCACCGTCGTTGGAGGTGTTCGGGTCAATTCGATTATAGGGACAGTGTGGTCATCAAAGCAATGGTAGGACACCTTAGAAGTAACCCTAATATCCTAGATCCTTTTTATCCGAGGCAACCGTTTCGAGGCAACTGGATCTTTAGACAGAAGGGCGACCTCTAAGACACCCTATACTTGATGACCACGTTCGAGGCAACCAGTGAGGCGTACCCTAGGAGTGGCATGTGCTTGTGTTTTGTTTTTCAGTTAATTGTCTTTGTACATGTTATTTGTGAGCTACGGATTGATTTTATTTACATACATTCTTGCAGGCACTTTTTAACAGTTAGGAGTGCGGAAAGTAAATTGCGGAAAGATAAATCTAACTATTACAAGGCGCGGGTCTATACATCGCCAAAAACAATAACCCGTTTTGAAAAGTAAATGCAGAAAATTAAAGAAAGCAATAAAATCCTAATTGATATTACATCCTCTGTACAGATACATAAACATAGTCAAAATAAATAAATACGCGCGAATAGAAATTTAATCGGGAACGTCCTAAGGGTTTTGACCCTTTTTAAGAAAGAATTGAATTTTTGTCCTTTTTTTGCAATTAATGAAATTAAAACTAATAACTAATTAATTAATTGATTAAGAAAATGATATTTTTGTGTTTTTGTGTTTTTAATGAAAATAAAGAGAAAATAAATAGAAATTAAAAGTTAGCAAAATCCTAATTCTAAATTGTTTTTTTTATTTATTGTAAAAAAGTATTAAAGTTAATTAATTAAGCTAATTTAATTTAATTTACATTTATTTACAAAATAAGTTAATAAATAATAAAATGTTTTTTTTTGTTTTTTCTGATATTTTATGGGAAAAATTAGTTTGTTAGGTTAATTAACAATAATGATAATAATTAAAAAAAGAAATTATAAGGGAAAGAAAATTAAAAAAAGTAACAAAACCATGGGGGGTTTGGGCCCTTTTTGGAGGTGTTGATTGAAGTTTTTTGGCCCACTAAGCTCAGCCACGTTTGACTTTTGCAATTGCCTGTATGTGCTTTGACTGAAGGACATGGTACTCCTCCTCTCATGGCCTTTGGATGGCTGATTATGGACATATGGCATGTGGATTGGTGAGGCGTATGGTGGAGCACATTGACTAGCCTGCATAGGAATTTGTTAGACAAAATAATATTGAGTTTTGGGGGACCTGGGAATCGAACCCAGGTCCCAACGATTGCTAGACGCGTCATTAACCACTGAGCCATTGTGCTACGTTTGTTAATATAATATGCAATAAACATAAAATATAGAAATAACGCCCATGCTGGAATTTAACAAAAAATGCGTGCTACGTTTGAATGCACCAACCATGCTCTTCCACGTATTGTCTTCTTCACCTGGCCTGTAAAAAAAATAAAGCAGATAGCGGGGGTTTTTAACCCCCACAAACTGCAAATGTAAAAAATAGCGATTAGCAGTACGTGTTATATAAAAAGGGCGCGAGGGTTGCAATGAGTCTGTCTTGATCCTCTGAATCCAACCATGGGCGTTATGGAGTTCAATTTTTCCTGCTTACTAAATCCCCAAATTTCAAGCTTAGAAAACCTAAAATTCGTTAATGGTGGTTTTCATTGCACTGCATAAAAATTCAATTAAGTAATACCAACAGCTTTATGGGGATGCAAACAATGTAAAACAAGCTTTGAATTATGTCAAATGTTCATGAATCATGCATTTTGATTTTGAAAAAAATGGACAAACCGTGGGACTGTAGTGAGTGATTCTTTGAGTGTTAGAGCTTGTTTGTGATTGCAATAGATTCCTGTGAGTGTTAGGAATGTGTTTGGATCAAGAAAACACTTTGAATCGTGCTGAAAAGTGGATTTCAGTTTTCAAATTTCTTTGGAATTTTTTGGAATTGGTTTGGCCGTTTCAGGGATGCTTAGGTCGTGAATGAGGTATGGAACACTTGCATATGTAGTAATGAATGAGAATAGGTCACATTAAGAGCCAATGATCCATTGCAATGATGTTTTTGGATTTTGCTTAATCACCATTAAAGAACATTCCAAGTTTGTTCAAATTTTGAATTTTATGCTCAAAATGGCCCTAGCACGAATTTCGTATGCTTGCTCATGACACATAAAGGCCATTCAAATCAAAAGATGCTATCCATTTAATTTTTTTAGATTTTATTTGAATTTTATGGATTTAAAATGAATTAAATCAAATAAAATTAAATAAAAATAGAAAAATTAATGTTTAATCTTGAAATTGATCATGGGACACGTGTATGGCATGAAAAGGCTGAATCAAGTGGAAGAAAGTGGGCCCTTTTGTCAAAAATGAAGTTTCAAGGATAGTTGACTTTTGCCATTTCACAAAAATTTCCCAACTTCTCCAATGCATATCTTGCTCAATTCTGATCATATGAACATGTTCTTGGACATTTTGGAAAGGTCTTGAAGTCCTCTAACCAATTCCTTTGGTCCCATGTCATTTTGATTTACCAATCTCAAGTTATGGTCTTTGACTTAAAATGCCTTTTTGTTGACTTTTGAAAATGACCTATAATGTTGAAATTGATAACTTTTTGTGAGAGCATTTCTTGGACTTGGAATGTGAAGATGAGTTGTAGGAAATGTCCTCCCCTTCAAAATGAGCATTGGATGGGATTTTTCTGATGAACCATGAAAAAGTTATGCCTTGGTCAAGTTACAGTTGACTTTTCAACTATCCAAAAATGGAAACTTTTGCATCTTGATGATTGTGAGCTCAAAATAAGATGTTGACCAAAAAGTTTGACTTTTGACTGCCAAATGACCATTTTACCCCTATAGTTGATTGTGAAGCAATTAGGGTTTTTGACTGTGCAACTTGACCTGGTGAGCCTTGAAACTTGACATGTAGATGCTTGACAATGTATATAGGCATGTGGGACTTGATTGATCCCTTGAAAACCTCAACTTCCTTGCAAGAACCAAAACCCTAATTTGACTGGCTTAGGAGGATGTTTGACTGTGTAGTCCTTGAGTAGACTTGAGCAAATTGAGATGATGCTTGTCAAAACTTTGAAGAATATGGGAGGGCAAATTTTGGGGTACAACAATGACGGTTTGTCCTGCCCAAAGATGCATCTGAGATCGTATGTCAGAAAGATCCAACCCCACTCATCTAATAAAGACCTTTGGATACACTTTTTCCAAGACAGTTTGTCAGGCACACAATTGGACTAGTTCTATCAACTTGAGAGGTCTGAGGTCCACAATTGGGAAGACTTAGTTGCTTCTTTTTACCGTCAATACCAATACAATGCTGATTTGGCGCCCACTCGTACTCAACTACAGAGTATGGGGATGGCTTCCAATGAAGGATTTAAAGAGTATGCCCAGAAGTGGCGTGATCTGGCTGGAAGGGTGCAGACACCATTGTCGGATAGAGAGCTAGTTGACATGTTCTGGGGACCTTGTTTGGCCCTTTCTTCAATCATCTAATCGGGAGTTCCTCCGTGGGATTCACTGAACTAATTTTGACCGGCGAAAGGGTTGAGGCCGGTATTAAAAGTGGCAAGATTCAGAAAGATGCTTCCGCGTCCACCGCTGTCAAGAAAACCTTCCCGGCTAAAAAGGAAGCCTCTGCTGTTTACTCTCAAAAAAGTCAGGGAAGAACCGAGCGCCGGCTAACTATAGGGGCTGTGATGATTCAAAACTCTTCAAATTATCAACCTCGCGGAAATCAGTCAAGACCAAATCAACAACGGGTAGAAAGGCCACAACGGCAGTTCACCCGAATCAACATGACGCCAGCGCAAGTACTCCCTCATTTGTTGAAACTGAATCTTGCCAGTTTGAAGGAAGCGCCAAAGAACCCTAATACCTCCTCTCCATACTACCACTCCAATGCTAAGTGTGCTTACCACTCTGACAGTGCTGGGCATGATACTAATAATTGTTGGGCGCTTAAGAATAAAATCCAAGACCTGATCGACGCCAAGGAAGTAGAATTCGACGCGCCCGAGAAACCAGATGTGATTTCTGCCTCAATGCCCAAGCACGGTAATAATGTCCATGCCATTATGGAGGACCTTCATGTTACTGATGTTGCTGACCTTTTGACTCCGTTACTAGTGATTAAAGAGAATTTGATGAGAGCCGGGATATTTCCTGGTTGTGGAAAAGACTGCTACTTTTGTTTGAACATACGAGCTGACTGCCCAATGTTGAAATCAGGTGTCCAACGCCTGATGGATACCCAAGAGATACTCTTCCAGAAGACCCTTGTTGATACCTTCACTCCTGTTACTCCTGCTACTTCAGCTACTTCAACCAATGATATTGCAATCATAACCATTTCCGACAATACTCCCAAGGCTTGCAAAAGGCCTGTCAGGATTACGCCCGACCCTAAATTTGTACCATTAAAAATCACCATGTCGGGACCTGTCCCGTATAAATGTAGCAAGACGATACCATGGAACTATGGAGGAGAAATATTCTATCATGGTATCAAACAGATTGAAGCAGTCCAAGAGATTTCTGAAGAAGAAGACCCTGATATAGGGAACATCGCGGGAACAAGCAAGATAACCCGTAGCGGCCGGATCTTTTCTCCCCCCCCCCCCCCCCCGAGCAGTTTTCAGACCCTCGAAAGCTTCTGCACCTGTTAAGTCATCTGTCGAGACCCGATAATTAAAGAATTGGATACTCCTGAAGTAAGACCATTTGCTGATAATACCGATAAGGGTAAGGGTATACTGGACGAGCCTGTCAGGACGAAGGCTCATGCTGTGATTATCCCCGAAACCACCCGGAAAGAAATGGATGAAATCTTGAAAATAATCAGAAAAAGTGACTACGACATCGCGGAACAGCTAGGGCAGACCCCTTCTAAAATTTCAATGTTAGCTCTTCTTCTCTGCTCTGAGGCCCATGCTAAGGCCTTAATAAAATTTCTGAAGGCGGCACATGTACCCCAAGAGACTTCGGCTGACCAGTTTCAGGAGTGTGTGGCCAGTCTTACTGCTGATAATGGCCTTGGCTTTTCTGATGCTGACTTAACTCCCAAAGGAAGGAAACACAACGACGCGCTACATGTTTCAGTTGAATGCAGGGGAACCACCCTCGCCCATGTCTTAGTTGATACTGGTTCTTCCTTGAATGTGCTGCCGAAGAAAGCTTTAGACCATTTGGATTGCGAAGGATTGACCCTCAAACCTAGTAACATCATTGTTAGGGCCTTTGATGGGTCCAAAAGAATGGTTCATGGAGAGGTTGATATTCCTATCAAAGTAGGCACATAAGTTTTCAACTCAACCTTTTATGTGATGGACATCCGTCCATCATATTCGTGTTTGTTAGGAAGACCGTGGATCCATTATGCCGGGGAAGTTACCTCCTCTTTGCACCAAATGCTGAAATATCCTGTTAAGGGTAAGATTATAACAGTGCACGGCGAGGAAGAGTACATGATAAGTCATCTCAATTCCTTCCGCTATGTGGAGTTGGATGGAGAGTTCATCGAAACACCTTTCCAACATTTCGAGGAAGTTTCTCCTGAGGTAGCAGTTGCGAAGACAATGGTCGAGGTACCTATCATTCCCAAGCATGTGCCTAGGATGGCATCTCTCAAGGACGCAGAGGCGGTGATCAAAGAAGGGAAGAGTACAGTATGAGGGTAATTGCCTGATTTTCCCCATAAGACGGACAAATTTGGACTAGGGTTTACAGATGCAGGACAAAAAGCTATGCGTCGCTCCAAGACTGGAAGGCCACCTGTAAGGATCACTCACCATGAAGTTATTGTTGTTGAAGATGAAGATGAAGAGAACAACTTCGAAGATTGGATTTTTCCGACCGTCGAAGGGGGTCTAAGCAACTGGGAAGCAAAGGATTTTATTCCCATCACCTTTATCAACTAGTAATTTTATCTTTGAACAATTTCTTATTTCGGTCTGTAATAACTAAAACAATTCATACACTATTTTCACCTCATGCCTTGCCCGGGGCATGTAGGTCCATTTGTAAGGGTTTGATTTACTTCATTATCATATGCCATGTTTTAATGAATCATTGGACGTTTTCATAAACTGCTGTGTTCATTTTCTTTCCTTTTGCATTTTTGTTTTGTTTAAGGATGGCTATCCCTTACACACACTCACACTCATAAATGCAGGTACCCATCCACTCCGGATTCCATGGATGACTATTCTGCTTTAGCCTTCGATAACTCTAAAGATTTGGTCAATCATGATGAGTACGAAGTTGATAAAAACTGTGAAGTGCCAGGAGAGTTAGCCAGACTTTTACAACAAGAAGAGAGGGCTATTCTGCCTCATGAAGAGTTGCTAGAAACCATCGACTTAGGGACAGAGGAAGACAGGAAAAAAGTAAAAGTGGGTGCCAACCTGGAACCAAATGTCAAGGAGCGCTTAGTGCAGTTGTTGAACGAATATGTTGAAATCTTCGCCTGGTCTTATGAAGACATGCCGGGACTAGACACAGATATCGTGGTTCACCGTCTCCCTACAAGAGAAGATTGTCCACCGATCAAACAAAAGGTCCTCCGGATGAGGCCTAACATGTCAGAGAAGATCAAAGCTGAGGTAATGAAGCAATTCAACGCTGGCTTTCTGGATGTTACTTCCTATCCACAATGGGTTGCTAACATTGTGCCTGTGCCTAAGAAGGACGGCAAAGTCAGAATGTGTGTGGACTATCGGGATTTAAACAGGGCTAGCCCCAAAGATGATTTTACACTGCCACATATCGACATTTTGGTTGAAAATACAGCTCAGCACAAAGTATTTTCTTTCATGGACGGATTCTCTGGCTATAACCAGATCAAAATGGCCCCCGAGAACATGGAGAAAACTACTTTTGTCACGCAATAGGGTACCTTCTGCTACAAAGTGATGCCATTCAGACTGAAGAATGCAGGGGAAACCTATCAACGCACCATGGTAGCTTTGTTTCATGATATGATACATCATGAGATTGAAGTTTACGTAGACGGCATGATAGCTCGATCACAGACAAAAGAAGAACACCTTGATCATTTGCAAAAGCTGTTCGCCAAGTTGAAGGAGTATAAGCTCAGACTGAACCCAAGCAAGTGCACTTTTGGAGTTAGGTCTGGTAAACTTCTGGGATTTATTGTCAGTAACAAAGGCATTGAGGTTGATCCAGCTAAAGTAAAGGCTATACAAGAAATGCTTTCCCCCCGCACCGAAAAGGAGGTTAGAGGATTCTTGGGACGCTTAAACTATATCGCAAGGTTCATCTCTCACCTGACATCTACCTGTGAGCCAATTTTCAAACTGTTAAAGAAAGATCAGGTAGTTGAATGGAACGATGATTGTCAAATTGCTTTTGATAAGATCAAGGAGTATTTACTAGAACCTCTTATTCTGATGCCACCCGTCGAAGGAAGGTCGTTAATCATGTATCTGACTATTTTGGATAATTCAATGGGGTGCGTGCTGGGCCAACATGACGAGTCTGGCAGAAAAGAGCATGCCATTTATTACCTTAGCAAAAAATTTACCGACTGTGAGACTCGCTACTCACTGCTCGAGAAAACTTGCTGCGCTTTGGTATGGGTTGCTCGTCGGCTAAGGCAGTATATGTTGACTCATACCACTCTGCTGATTTCCAAGATGGATCCGATCAAGTATATCTTCGAGAAGCCTGCTTTATCTGGAAGAATCGCTAGATGGAAAATGATCCTGACTGAGTATGATATCCAGTATACTACCCAAAAAGCTATAAAGGGGAGTGTACTAGCTGACCATCTAGCTCATCAAGCCGTTGAAGATTACCAATCTATGAGATTCGACTTCCATGACGAGGACATCATGACATTGGACAACATTGAAGGTAAAGGACCGTATGACGGACCTGAACAAGGATCCCGATGGACCCTATACTTTGGTGGTGCTTCAAATGCACTTGGCAACGGTATCATTGCGGTACTCATTTCTCCGGAAGGTTTCCATACACCCTTCACTACCCAACTTTGCTTCAGTTGTACCAACAACATGGCTGAATATGAAGCTTGCATCTTTGGTCTCAAGGCTTCTATAGACTTGGGAATCAAATCGTTGGTCGTATTTGGGGACTCGGCTTTGGTTATCAGTAAAGTCAAAGGAGAGTGGGACACCAAACATCCTAATCTTATCCCATACAAAGAACATGTCTTGACATTGTTGCCTCATTTCGAGCAGATTACCTTTGAGCATTTCCCGCGAGAGGAAAATCAGTTAGCTGATGCTCTGGCTACAATGTCTTCCATGTTTAAACTCAACTGGGATAACGAGGCTCCCCAAATTACCATCGAGCAAATGGACGAACCTGCACACTATCATGAGATTAATACTGAAGAAGTAGTGGAACAACCCTGGTTTCATGAAATCAAAAGGTATCTCCAGACTAGAGAATACCCTGAAGGAGCTTCCGTCAATGACAAAAAGTTCTTAACGAGATTTGCTGCCAAGTTTTTCCTAAGCAATGGCATCCTTTATAAGCGCAGCCATGATTGTGTTCTACTTCATTGTGTGGACAAGGTTGAAGCAGAGTTAATCATGACCGAGATACATAGTGGCACATTTGGCACCCACTTGAGCAGACATATGATGGCTAAAAAGATTCTAAGGGCAGGCTACTACTGGTCTACCATAGAAGCTGATTGTCATCAACATTCCCGTACTTGCCACAAATGCCAAGTCTACATCGATAAGGTACATATTCCTCTTGTTCCTCTCAATGTTCTGACAACTCCTTGGCCATTCGCAATGTGGGGCATTGACATGATTGGAGAGATCAAGCCTACGGCATCCAATGGACATCGCTTCATCTTGGTCTCTATTGATTATATTACCAAGTGGGTCGAAGCAGCTTCCTACGCCTCAGTTACAAAGAATGTGGTTGCCCGATTCATCAAGCAGAACCTCATATGCCGGTATGGTGTCCCCGACAGGATCATCACAGACAACAGTACAAATTTGAATAACACTATGATCACCACTCTATGCGAGCAGTTTAAGATTTATCATCATAATTCATCTCCCTACCGGCCGAAGATGAATGGTGTTGTTGAAGCCGCGAACAAAAATATCAAGAAGATCATTCAAAAGATGACAGTCACCTACAAGGACTGGCATGAGATGTTACCGTTTACTCTGCATGGATATCGTACCACGGAACGTACTTCAACAGGGGCAACCCCTTTCTCTTTGGTATATGGCATGGAAGTTGTTTTACCTATGGAAGTTCAGATTCCTTCTTTAAGGATTATGAAGGATGCTGGTTTGAGTGAAGACGATTGGATTCAGACCCGGCTTGATCAACTTAACTTGATTGACGAGAAGCAACTTACTGCTGTTTGTCATGGTCAGACATATCAAAAATGGATGATCAAGGCTTTCAACAAGAAAGTCAGACGTCGGGTATATCAAGTCGGAGATCTTGTAATCAAGCGGATCATCTTACCGCAAAGTGATCCCAAGGGCAAGTGGACTCCTACTTACGAAGGACCATTTGTGATCAAGAGCGTCTTTTCTGGTGGGGCAATGATTCTGACCACCATAGACAGCGACGACTTGCCACACCCTGCGAATGCAGACATAGTCAAAAGATACTACGCATAAAATAACCCGACAAGTTAAAAACCCAAAAGGGCGACTTGGGCAAAAATGGGTATCCCGGTGAATCGAAAACCCGAAAGGGCGTTTCAGGCAAAAATTAGGGATAAAACAAAAAGATATGTACACCCGGCAAGTTGAAAACCCGAAAGGGTGACTTGGGCAAAAAAGGGTTTCCCGGTGGATCGAAAACCCGAAAGGGCGGTCCAGGCAAAAGTTAGGGAATTAAAGCGTATGACTATGTCTCGTCGGATCACTTTAAGAACAATCTCTTCACCAACGAAGCTCCAAGCTACTGATCAATCCAATCATCGACGGACGAAGCAACGAATGGACAAGATACTCAGAGTTGTGAAGGCTATAGCAGAATGGGAACCCCATGGAATTATTACACATAGCCATCTTTCTTTCGTATAAAATTTCTCAATTTTTACGAAAACATTCTCTTACTAGGATGTCTGTCTCCTTTGTACAAAAATACTTACAAAAGTTAATACAAAAATACTTCAAAGTGAAGAAATTTGTTTACCTTTCTTTGCCTTTTTACACTTATGTTTTATTTGAAAACGTCCAATGTTTTGTTAAATAGGCATATGCATTTGAATATAATCACTGCTTACAAATAAAACGAAATTGATAAAGGATAATTACTGTTAGGTTGAAGGTGTAGGAAGATATCTTTGTGCCATTCCAAAAGAAATCCCCTGCAATACATCATGCAGATCCTCAACAAAGCTAAAACCTCGGAGTACATGTCCCCAGCGGAGTTAAGCTTCAAGATCCTCAGCGGAGCCAGTGCGTTCTAAACCAATTTCCCCAGCAAGTTATCTTAAAAATCTGAAAACCAAGCAGATAACAGTTAACTTCTTAGTTGCTTCCCCATTAGTTTGGCATACAACCCAAAACTCCTGATTTCACCAGCCGAGTATACATTCTCCCCACAGAGTTATCTCCCAGCAAGATCGAAGATTCTCGGTCTCATTTCTCCAAGTAGAAGCCTCCCAGGTCTTAACTCCCTAATAGAGATTTTCCTTATGTCCCCAGGGAAGTCGTGAAGGATTCTCTTTCCCTGCAGAAGTTTTCAGAACCCTTGTAAATCCCCAGCACTGGTCCCAGGATTTCTCCTTCTCAAACAAACAGAGATCTTTAATCCCCAAGCAGTCAGCAAGGATTTCTCATCTTCAACAATCAAAGATTTTTGAATCCTCAACATTGGTCAAAGATTTACTTTTCCCGATAGCAGCCAAGGATTTATTTTCCTCAGCAAGACAGCTACTCAGCTTACATGCAGAACCATTACATCCATATATCATAAACATTGATGAAACACAGTTCATTGCATCATACATATCATGCAACATAACTTTATGTTTCAACTAACATTTTCAGGATAAGATTAAAAGCTATCTCTAACAATTATGCAAAGACTTCAGATACAATACGGATACACTCCAAGACATGGAAGTCATTCTGCTACTCATTCGAATCTCTTGTTCAGATACAGTACAGATACACCCCAGACACGGCGGTCATTCTACTACTCATTCAGACTTCAGCAATCCGACACAGACTAGATACGCTCCTGACATGGAGGTCATTCTATCTATCATTTAGATTCAACCATCAACTAAAAGTTCAGATACGCTCCAGACACGGATACCATTCTGGCCCTTACACCAGCAGTTTGATTCTCCCCAGTGCAGTCGCCACGGAAGTCATTCTGTCACTTATTCAGATCCCAGTTACAGTCTCAGATACACTCCAGACACGGAAGTCATTCTGCTACTCATACAGACCTCAACTTCATATAAAGTCCAGATACGCTCCAGACACAGTTTCCATTCTATCACTCATTCGGAATTTATCCCCAGCCCAGAGATGCTCCATACACAAATGTTTCTCTGTCGCCTATTCAGAATTCAGATACAATACAGATACACTCCAGACACGACAGTCATTCTGATATTCATTCAAAGGATCAAATACAGTTATAGCTCAGATACGCTCCAGACACAAACGCCATTCTTTTGCTCATACAGACTCGGTCTCCAGATACAGTTCAAATGCATTCCAGACACGGATACCATTTTGACGCTCATTCTTCTGACCTACAACATTGCAACTCAACAAACATTCTTGGATGGCATCTTTAAGCCCATCTCCAGAAAGATTCTACCATCTCCAAATGGAATCTTTAAGCCCATTTCCTCAGCTATATTTTGACGAGTGCAAATTTACGGGCACTCTAGTGTCCAATCCTCTTTTACCTTCAAGTCGCGAAAGGCAAACTTGCCAATCTAACTCTTCAGGTTCAAGAAGATTGAACAGGGGCAACTGTTGTACCCCAAAATTTTCCCTCTCATTTCATCAACATTTTTTCATCACAAGACTCTTGAAACTCAAGATCAAGCTAGGGTTCGCTCTACTCAAGACACCTCCTTGCACTATTGACCTAAATTAGGGTTTGAGTTTGCACAGGGATGTTTTGACCTACAATGCCCAAAATGACTTTAATGCTTCATGTTGGACTCACAAGTTTGTCCATACCAAGTTTCAAGCCTTGATTCAGATTTTTGCCCAGTCAATTAGACAGTTGACCTAGAAATCAGCTGTATTGGGGAAAAAGTCATCTGTGGCCAATTGACAGTCAAACCTCATGAATTTTGACCCACATCAACATTATGAACTCATATGAACCATTTGATCAATTTTGGATCACAATTCCACAAGAAATTTGATCAGATCACCAAAAGGGCAAAATGGTCATTTTTAGGGTTTTGACTGCACAAAGGCAATTTTTGACTGTTTGACCTAGCCAATGGCAAATCAAGCTCAACCACGGACTCAAGGACTCAATGAAATTGTCTTGACCCATTCAACAAGTTCAAAATATCTCAAAAGCATAAGATTGACAGATGAATTTTTCAATTAACTAATCAAAATTTGATTGTACACTGAAAAGTCAAACTTTGACTTTTTGGTCAAAATCAAGTGCCAAGAGTCATTTTCCATCAAGACATGTTAAATTATGAAACTTGTTCATCAAGAAACCCAAAATTACAAATTAGGGTTTAAAATGGAAAAATTTCATAACTTAGAAATTTTCTAAATTATGAAATTTTCTTATTTTTTCCTAACTTTGTCCCATTTTTCCACCAAGATGCACATGGATTCAAACACAACTTGCAACATGAAAGTTGTAGTCCATCACAAAGTCTACAACTTTGATTCACAAAGTTTTCTCAAAAGAAGCTTGGATCTCAAGTCATGAATTTTGGAACAAGGGTCCCTAAAACTTTTAACTTAGAGAAATTTTGCCCTAGTTTAGGCAAGCTTTTGACCCATCTTCTTGGCCATTTTTTACATAGTTCCACTTGGAGTTTCAAGTTGAATTTCAAATATGGATTATATTACATGTTGCAAGCTTTTCAAATTGTCCAAGAACTCCCCAAACACCTTTGTGGTTAGGGAGAATCGAATGCTTGATGTTGGCAAAAACTCACTTTGATCCATGGCCAATACATGTTCATACAACTTGCATTTTCAAACCAGCATGCCTTGTACTTGTTTGCGGACCTCTAAACCAATTCACACTCCTTAATTGAATGCAAATCCATCAGTCTAAGCATTTGTTTTGTCCATTTGGGCATTGTACACAAAACTAAGCCTTAATTAGAAAAAAAAAGGTACATTTCCATTCTTGAAAAGTTATGCTTTATGTCAAAACATGATCTTTGAGCATAGGGGCCATATCTCTGGAGCCAAATCAAATCCACAAATTCCAGTAACCAAGGGAAAAGTATGCAGCATACAAGATAGAGGGTACAGGCCTGTAATCACAGGTGACACATTCTTGCTTCACAAAGAAGAAATTTATCCAAATCCTCCCAACTTAAAAACCAGCCATAGTCAGCTTACACAAACATTGCAAACAAGTTTCATACACCCTAGCAAGCAAGAAACACGAGCCCTTGACCCCTCAAACCTCCTTGCACACAAAATCTCCATTTTTCTGCAAAACAGGGCAAGCCCTACAGAATCACTTCTGTCTCCACTTTGCCTCGTGCGTTTTGCCTCAAACTTGTTCCAATACCTTCCATTCAACTCACCTAAACTATTCCAGACCTCCATTGCCAACTGTAACTCCATTAACACACATTGCCATTTTTGTTTGGAAGCTTTGCAGGTTGAGTTCTGTAGCACGATTCAGGCTACTTCAAAACAAACTAAGCATTGGGAAAGCTTCAGTGGACATCAGGCAAGCTCAAAAGAATCTCAAGCACCATTGAAAGTTGTTGCATTGTCCAGCTCGAACTCAACTGAAATAGGTATTTCATGAACTTCTATCTCTCTATTTAGGAATAGTTAGACTTAGGTTTGTGAATGAAAGATGTTGTATTCATAGCCCTGAAACCATACATGTGCTTAGTTTTCATTTATATTAATCGTGCTAGGAGAATTTCGTTCATGAACTTTCTGAAAAAACTAGGTTAGAAATTAGGGCCAGAGAAATTCTCTCTGGTCTTTGAGAGTTAGCTTAAGTTTTTTATATGGTTAGATTCGTTGTTTGATGCTCTACAAGTTTCATGTTATGAGTTTTGTCAAAAAAGCACAGAATCAGGAGATAGCATTTTGTACACAGAACGCGCACGTTTCTGTCTAGAGGAAGAAGATGAAGTTGGTTTTGGGCTGGGCCTGGACATGCTTGCTTTTGGCACCCCCCCCCCCCCCCCCCTCTTTTCTTTTTACACCCCACTGGCCCATTTCTTGTATATTTGTCATTTTTGCATTTTTATTTTATTTCTGACTTTGATATTTTATTTTCAAACATGAAAAATGATCCAAAAATATTTTTATATCTTTTTACATTTATTTGACATTTATTTTTATTTTTACTAGTATAAAAATGTTTATATGCTTTTATATCATTTTGTTTAAATTAAAAAAATAATAAAAATAATACTTTTATTTTCATTTATTATTTTTATACATATTTGAAAATATTTTCTTGAAATATATACATTTTGTAGATAATTTATTTTATTTTTATACACACTTAATATATTTAATATATATATATATATATATATATATATATATATATATATATATATATATATATATATATATATATATATATATATATATATATATATATATATATATATATATATATATATATATATATATATATATATATATATATATATATATATATATATATATATATATATATATATATATATATATATATATATATATATATATATATATATATATATATATATATATATATATATATATATATATATATATATATACTATATTTTATTAAATAACTAGAACAAAAAACACAAAAATAATACATTTTTATTTTTATTAATATTTTATACTAAAAATACCTTTTTTTAAATATACTTTTATTTTTTGTACAAATTGATGCATTATTGTATATAAATAATAAATAATACTATTCATTTAAGAAATTAGGGTTTTTGCCCTAAAAACAAAAATAATTAAAATTGACTTTTTATTTATTTACATTTCACATTAAAAATACTTTTTACATACATAAAAACTTTTTTTTGCATAATACATTTTATTTAATATTTATTTATTGTATTTATTTAAATATTATACATTTAATTGTTATGCCTTACACATTCAATTTGATTGTAATAATTTAGAATTTAATTTCTTGTCTAAATAATCCCCTATTCAAATTTGTATCCCCCCCTCCCTATATCATGTTGTAATAGTGTAGAATTTAAATTCTCGCACCTTTAAATACTTTCAATTATGCCATGATTAGACTTAGGGTTTGTATGCAAAATCAAAACTAACAAATAGTTTGACCTAATCAAAAGACAAAAATGCATGAAAAACAAACACAATGCACACTTGCACCCTTAGGGTTTCAATCCACTTGTTGCCTTCAAAAATGGGCCATGATATGCATGTCAAGTACTTTGGCAAAACAAAAACAAACACAAGATCATAGTCCCTCGATGACGCTATCTGAGTTGCCTAAACAAAACGATCAAGTCCCTCAAGAAAATTGCCAAAAATACTTGACACCATTGCTATCATGGTCTATACGATGACATGCACCTGTCTCGTTTAACATCCTAACATAAGGTTGTTCACCAAATACAATGGTGAAACAACACTGTTAAAAGGGTTAAAAACATAAGAAAGATCTTTGAGTAAAATAGGGTAGACAACTCTTAGTTACTTGATCAAAGGCTTGCAAAACATCCTTGCTATCTTCAAAACACACTTCACCATACAATTTCAAAACCCTACTTTCAAACATTGAAAACTTTTTCAAAAGACAAAAAACACCTTTGTATACATTCAAACAAGAATCATTACAAAGGTCGCCACAATGATGGCCTCTTTTCAAAACATCTTTCAAAACCACACACAAAGCACCATTTCAAACAATTGAAAAGCACCATTTCAAACAATTGAAAAGCAAAGCAAGTGATCTAAGAAAGTAACTAAGAGCCCATGGATAACCATGGATAGAAAGGGTTCTAATACCTTCCCTTTCTATAATCTACTCCCCGAACACAAGAAAACATCTCAAAGGTCTTTCCTGTGCTTTTTGACCTTTCCTTAGGATAAAATAAAAAGTCGGTGGCGACTCTTGCTAAACCGAAACATTTACAAACACAAACGCAAAATCCCAAGTCAGTTCTCCCACCGTATCACAATTGACTATAATGATTTGTAAGTCAGATGGCATGCCTAAGAGCATGGTGTCTGACCGAGATCCCATATTTTTTAGTTACTTTTGGGAGAATTATTTTGCCTCAGTGTCCCTAAGTTACACATGTCCACAACTTATAACCCACAAAGTGAGGGAAAATATGAGATTGTGAATAAGCTGCTTCAGTAATACCTTTGTTTGTTTTGTTTATATAGAGCCCAAACAATAGGGATTGTACTTGCATTAGGCAGAACGACATTATAACATTGCAGTGCATACATCCACAAGAATTTCACCTTTTCATGTTGTGTATCATCAACCTCTTTCCAACTTGTCTGAGTATATAACTGGAGCTACTGACATTCAAGCTGTCAACATTTCCATGGTGATAAGAACAAGGGTGTTATATGAACTAAAGAATAAATTGGCCAAGGTGTAGGAAACTATGAAGAACATAGCTCACTAAACACGAGTTCCTCACAAGTTTGCAGTTGGCGAACTTTGTAATGATTCTCGTCTCTATAAGAATGTTTACAAAGTGTTGAATTTTGAAAATATTTCATGAAAGTATTGGAGTGTTTAAAATATGTTTTGTTTTGAAATGTTTGTGAGCAAGCAACTACGAGCATTCTACCTACTCAAAAGAAAGTCTTTGTTCTTTTCCTCCTTCTTTAGATAGTGTTATCTTACCATTAGTTAGTAAGAAACCATATCATTGGATGTGAAGGGACATGCATGGGTCATTGTACAGTCATAGAAGGCAACATTGTAGGATACTTTAGCAATTTGTTGTGAGAGACTAAGATCATTTATCAAAGGCAATATCGAAGGGTCATCAAGGGACTACGATCTTGTTATCGAAGGTCTTTGCTAAAGTATCTCACGTTCGAGGGACATGACTGTTTATATATGAGGCAACAAGTGTGGGTTGCCCTAGATGTGCATGTCTGCAAAGTGTATTGTTTTCATTTAATATGTCTTGAATTAGGGTTGTCTACTTGTTTGATTTTAAGTCTTGCCATACAAACCATAATTACTAACAATAATACGGAAAGTGATAAATTATGGAAAGTAAATATCCTACACTATTACAATACTTTTGGAGATGAGGATACAAATTTATAAATGGGGATGAAAGCAATTAAAACCTAATTACTATTACAAACAAATTAAATAATGCAAAATAATAAAAAGATAATGTAAAAGAAAATATTTTTATGAGTTTTTTGATAGAAGAGGTTTTATGGTTAACCTAATTAATTTACAAGAGAAGTTAATTAATTATTTAATAAAACTTAAAGTCTAAGTTAATTAAAAAGAAAACAAAATAAAAATCTACGTCTAATTTGGTTTTAATTCAAAAAAGAAAAGGTTAATTTATGGAAAAGGTTTTGATTTTAAAAAAATAAGGAAATAAAAAATATTTTTGTGATATTTTTTTAATATTTGTAAAGAAAAGGTGATAATTTAATAGTGTACAAAAAATCAACTTGAAATGATTAAATTTAGATGTGTTGTACCCCAAAATTTGCCCTCTCAATTCTCAAGGCCTTTCTCACAAGGATTCTCAAAGGTTCAAGCTTGAACAAGTGCATTTGGATTTTCCAATACCAAAAGGAAACTGTCAAAAAGGGGGGAAAACAGATAAAATTAATATTTTGGCAAATTTGGATAAAAACAAGTGTCCTTCGTTTCAGCTCTTTCGATTGGCTTTTTGGCCTCTTTCGACACAAGCTTGGCTTGCATCCTTCGATTGGCCTTTTGACACAAGTTTGGCTTGCATCCTTCGACTGGGCATGGACCTCTGACACAGTTTGGTTTGGATTCACAAGGAAAAGAGCCTCTTGTAATCTATTTCATTTACAAGGCAAAAACCCTCTTGATGGTGTCCTTCGATCCAGGAGGAAAAAGCCTCTTTTTTTGCCCTCTTTTGATCACACATCCTGCCCTTGCACGTTTTTTCGTTTGGGGGAGTGACTTCTCCAGCATTGTAAGCTTCGACTGAGCCTTCCATCCCAAGAGCATTAATTTGTCCCATTCGAAGGATTGTCTAGGGAAGTCATTCGAACGTCACTTTGATTGAAGAAAGGAGATGGTTACTGAAAGTCTGGTCGAAGGTGAAGCTAGGGAGTCAAGACAAAAGGATGAGAGGCCAAAGGCATTTGTTGACCAAGTCTCATGCACTGCCAGGCTCGGGCCCGATTCACTGGCCATAAAACTCCAAAACTGCTGCACAGCAGTCCTACACTGTCCAATTCCTTTCACCAAAATGGCAATAAAATACTGCCCCTCGAAAGCTACAAATGCAGCATACCCCTTCTGTTTGAATTTTTTTTGTTTTCCCTCTCAAAGTGTCAGCCAAGTCACATCTTTGTTTTTTAACTCCCAAACCTTTCCTCTATAAATAGAGGAATCATTGACAAAGAAAAGGGGGCAGATTTTTGACTAAGAGAAAAAAATCACAAGAAATCCTCAAGCAAGAAAACTCTAGCGAAAATTCTCAAAAAACAAAAAACTCTTAGACACTTCCCAATGTTTTAAGAAAAACTCAAACCCTTTCATACCTTGGTGGATCCTTCGATCCACTCTCCAACAGCCCGATAACCAGCCTTCGATTTATCCTTTAGACTTACATAATAACCTTCCATTCACTCACCACTATAAAACTCCCTCCCTCGATTCAGTGATTGTTCAAGCAAGGCGGTGATTGAACTAACCTCAGGAAGACCCTAACGAACTTCCATTCATTACCAAGGAGGTAACTTACAGTTTCCTTGGATTTAAGCGCTTCAAGAGGTAAGTTCATTGTAAACTTCGAACCATTTCATTTTTATATTATGTGTGCATGCCAATAAAAAATGTAGATATTTCATCTAGGGAGTTTGACCATGTTTCAATCTCCGATCATGAATGCCTACATGTTGAAAGTTTCGACCCTGACTGTTTAAACTTTGGACTTTTGAGACCCGTTAATCTTGTGCTAACCCATTGGCCTGTAGCTTTGAAAGTTACACTTGAGTGTTGTGTTTTAAAAGTTTAAAACAGGTTTCTCTGAATCCTTCGCTTGGCTAAGTATTCAAGCCCTTCGAATCTCAACCTAAGGGCCTAACACTCCTGCAGTCGAAGGAAATAGCAAGGAGCCTGAGGCAAAGAGTGTACTTCACGTTGACCCCAGGCCTCAAACGAAAGAAGTAGCCAGGAGGATGTCCACACTGACTGCCAAGTCTCAATCGAAAGAAGCAGGAGAAAGGTGAAATCGAAAGACACGGCCTTACTGACTCCGGGCCCAAATCGAAGGAAGTCAGGAAGGGCAGAATCGAAGGATGTCTCTTCCCAGATCGAAAGGATCATTTTTATTCCTTTTATTTTTGTTTTGTCTTTACATTTCTTGCTCTTCAATAGGGTTGTAATAGCGTAGGATCTATTTTCTGCATTTTTATTACTTTCGCACAAATGATAGTAACTAGGGTGTATGAAAAAAAATGAAAACAACAAGTAGACAACCCCTAATCAAAGATTAAATGCATGAAATCAATACACAATTCACACTTGCACCCCTAGGGTAATCCCGCTTGTTGCCTTCCAAAATGGGCCATGCTCGCACGTTAAGTTTCTTTGGCAAGACGAATCAAAATGATCATAGTCCCTCGATGACGCTTTCGAAAGTTGCCTATCAAAATGATCATAGTCCCTTCAAGCAAAATTGCCAAAGACACTTGGCACCATTGCATTCATGGTCCATACGATGACTCGCGCCTGTCCCATTAAACATCCTAACGCAAGATTGTCCACCAAATACAATGGTGGAACAAAATTGTTAAAAGGGTTAAAACATGAGAAAAACCTTTGAGTACAATAGAAGTAGACAAACTCTTAGTTACTTGATTAAACTTGCAAAAACACTCGCCCACTTTTCAAACCACAAACACTTTCAAAACAAACTTCCAAAAACATTTGAAACATCTTTTCGAAAAGATACACACCTTTGTATATACTCAAACACGAGTCATTACAATGGTTGCCGAGACGAAGGCATCTTCTTCAAAACATTTTCAAAACACACACACACACACCATTTCAAAGCAATTGAAAATCAAAGGCAAGTTGATCTAAAACCAAGTAACTAAGAGCCCATGGATAACCATGGATGAAAAGGGTGCTAATACCTTCCCTTTTCATAATCTACCCCCCGAACCCACGAAACATCTCAAAAGGTTTTTCCTGTGCTTTTTAACCTTTCCTTTAGGATAAAATAAAAAGTCGGTGGCGACTCTTGCTCAACCGAAACATTTGCGAATACAAATGCAAAACCTCAAGTCAGTTCTCCCACCGTATCACAGAACTAGCGACTCTGTTGGGGACGATACTTAAAAGTGGGGTTACCTTAGGGTTAGATCATTTACTTGTTTTCAATTGTTTGCTTTGTTTTCTTTTATATTTGTGGGCTTTGCATCGGAGTTTCATAGATCCTAACCCGGATCTGGGGAATACCCTTTTAGGTAGCATAAGCTGTGAGGGACCTGTCCGGCATAGACCGACATGGGTGAAGCAGTGGCTACGTTGGTGTGACACATTAGTCTGTACCGATATCCTTTGTGTTGCAACAAGGAGAATATGGGTCTTCTAAGGAGTCATTAAGCACCAACCGACCTTAGAACCCTAAATTGACCCAACTTGGCCATAAAACAGTAGCAGTATGCTACACTCATTGAGGCTAAACTCTCGCGATGGTTCCGGCCGCAAGAAAAGATAGCGATGCTGGAGTTATGACCGATTGAGGGTATTCAGTGATATTGAGATCCTCTAGAACCCGGTTACTTTTGATAGGACAGGTCTTAACCAACGAAACTGAAAGAGGGTAATACCTAAACTCCATGCAAGCCTAAACTTAAGGACTTGTTTGCTTTGTGTGAATATGATTACCTGTATATACACTTACTTGCTTTTGCATACATGTACATAACATCATACCATAGCATTTTTCACTAACCACTTCAAGGATCTCGAGGGTTCTTTTAATGCAGGGTTCCGTTGAACCAGACGTCTACCAAGGGGCAAGAGGTTTTCTCCTCTAAACAAATGCCAGTCAAAGATCAAGTACAACAACTTGAATCAGGGGCTATGACCCACTTGACATGGTGAGCTTGATTCTCGTGGAAAGACATCCACCGGTGCAAAGTTCTCCAATCAAAGATCGAAGTTCAACCTCTAACATTCTCTTGTGTTTACCCCAAGAGATCCTTGAAAACATTGCATATATATCATACATATCATTGCATAGCAGGTTTCTCCTTTTCAGGTTTCCTTATTCTTCCTACTGTTTATTTCAGTAAGATGGATATGGAACAAACAGTGAAGGATCTCCAAGCTCAAAATGCTCAATTCCAACAAATGTTGTTGGCTATGGGTAAAGGGCAAGAGGATCTGACAGCTCTTCTTCTCAAAGACAAGAAGAAGAAGTCCAAGAAGGCAGCCCGCATCCTGAACTTGAGAAGAAGGCCTAAGACCCTGGACCTTGCAACTCCATCTAACATAGGGGATAGTCTTGAAGAAGACCACAGTGTGGAATTTTGTTGAAGAGGAAGCTGACTACTCCGAGGAACAATACCCTCTCGCTGATGACAAGTACAAAGAGTTGGAGGATCGCCTCAATGCTATGGAGATTCAACAAATACCTGGCCTAGATTTAGGAGACTTGGGTTTAGTTCCTGGATTGATCATTCCTCCAAAGTTCAAGGTCCCTACCTTTGCCATGTACGATGGAGTCTCTTGCCCTAAGATGCATCTAAAGTCTTATGTCCGCAAGATTCAACCATACACAACTGATCCAAAGCTTTGGATCCATTTCTTCCAAGAAAGTCTGGTAGGAGCTCAACTCGAGTGGTTCTATCAATTGGAGAGTTCTCGCATCCACACCTGGGAGGATTTAGCTAGGGCTTTTTACAAACAATATCAGTACAATGCTGATCTTGCACCAACTCGTGTGCAGTTGTAGAACATGACCATGGGTTCTGACGAGAGCTTCAAGGGATATGCCCAAAAGTGGAGAGATTTGGCAGGTAGGGTGCAACCTCCTTTAACTGATAGGGAGCTGATTGACATCTTCATGGGAACTTTGACCGGACCTTTCTTCAATCACTTAATTGGAAGCTCCTCAACCGGGTTCACCGAGCTAATACTGATCGGCGAGAGGGTCGAAGCTGGCATCAAGAGTGGAAAGATCCAAGGAACTACATCCTCGGATACTCAAATAATTCCCTACAATGGAAAGAAAGAGTCCAATGCTGCGAACAGTCAGAAGGGTCGTCATGACCAACACATAGGAGCAGTCTTGATCTCTAATCCTACGCCTGCTCAACAAAGACAGGGGAATCAGCATAAGGAAGTCGCGCCTAAGAGACAGTTCACCAAGATCAACATGTCACTGTCTCAGGCACTGCAACACTTGTTGAAGAGGGATCTGATTACATTAAGGGCTCCCCTCTGGAACCCAAATACTTCTGCTCCTACCTATCATCTTGATAAAAGGTATGCATACCACTCTGACAGTCCGGGACATGACACCAACAACTGTTGGCCTCTGAAGAACAAGATCCAGGACATGATTGATGCCAAGGAGATCGAGTTTGACCCTCCAGGGACTCCAGCATGATCACTGCTCCTATGCCAGCTCATTGAGATTGTGTTTGTTTCATTTGAATTTTCAAGTTGTAATTTCTTGTGTTATTCAAACAATTATCTGCTAATGTCAAACTCTGTTTCATTAATGCATTGCATATGTTTGTCTTGAATTCATCCATTCGTTTTCACTACTCTTATGCTTTCTTTATGATATTTGACTCTTGATAAAAAGCTGCAAGCCTTTAGAGGGAGGATGGCGAAACAATACCATAATCTCATGCAGTATGCTTTTGAACGGACCTTGCTGATGATGTACAGGCATTTCTTTCAATTCCCAAACACTGGAGATATAAGGAAGATAATCCATAGCCAACCCCTTCGAGCCAAAGAAGTAGGAGTTTTCTGTTCTAAACAATCAAAACCTTTGATATAAACCTGGGGCAGGGTAGTATCTCAGTTAATTCAAAAGAGAATGCGCATTGAAGTTGCAAACTCACAGTTCGTAACACAACGAACGACGTCAACAAAAGAAAGCATTACTTTGGAATCAAGAGACAAGGATGGTTCCCTACCACATAGACAGTCAATCTCTCAAAAGAGAAAAGCCCACCGAGCCAAAACCTATAAAGGAGGCTTAAGAAAGCCGGGGCATCCCGCTGACTGTAATCTCAAAAACAGAGACAGTCAGGAAAAAGTTAGGGATAACAAATCAAAATCAAAATAAAGAGGTCATTACAAATCCTCGACAACATGAAAAATGTTACAAAAGAAGAAAGGAGATGATGACTGTCTCCCAAATTCAACTGGTGAACCATCACCCCAAAAGTCGTTCCAAACTCGAATGGAATTCGATGCACAATTAACTGAGCTTAGGATTGAAGAACATCACGAAGAGTGGGTGGGTACAAATTTACTTTGAGCCTTTATCCTTTGTTTCTTAAAACCGTGAACCAAGCCACGTTACAACCCTTCAAAAGTCCTAATTGAAGCATGGTGTGATCGGTGGATCTGGAACTGACTGTTTAACGCTGGTTCGCGAAATGTCGCAGAAGCAAGAGTCGCCACCGTCTTTTATTTTCTCCAAATGGAAAGGACAAAAGCACAGAAAAATTCCTTAAAGAGATTGCTCTCGGTTCGGGAGGTAGATTATAGAAAGGGAAGGTGTTAGCACCCTTTCTATCCATGGTTATCCATGGGCTCTTAGATACTTGCTCAATGTGTTTTCAAAAATGTTTGCTTGCTTTTCAATTGTGGGTTAAAAAGTTTCTTTGAAAAAATTTCAGTTCGACTCGTACGTCAGAGTGTTTGAAAAATTTGTTTTGAAAGCTTTTGAAAAGTGTGTTGGTGTGAAAAGTATATTTTGTTTGAAATTAGAGCAAGTATCCTTGAGAACCTACCTACCCTAAGGAATTCGTCTGTGTAGATGTCCTTTAAAGTAGTGCCATCCCACCATTGAGAGGTAGGTAGCACCACCGTTGGAGGTGTTCAGGTCAATTCGAGTTTGTAGGGACATGGTGATCACAGGAGCAATATGAAGATATCTTAGAAGCTACCCTCATGCCAGGTTCCCGGATCATGAGGACTTACTAAGACATCCTCTACTCGACGATCACCTTTCGAGGCAAGGCAACAATGAGGCGTACCCTAGGGGTGGTGTGTGATTTGTGTGTCGTTTTCATTTGCATTTATCTTGTCATGTTCGTTGTGATCTACGCTTGATTTTATTTAAGGCCATTCATTCTTGCATGCTTTTAACAGTTAATATTTGCGGGAAAATAAATCTACAACTATTACAAATGGCGCGGGTCCACATCGCCAAAATTAAACCGGACCCGATTTGACGGAAAATAAATAAAGAAAAATAAAAAGTGCGAAAAGTAAAAATTGTTACAAGGCTTTGGGACATGTACATAATTATTTAAACGATATAAAATAAATGTGCAAATTAAATAAATTATGGACATGGGCGTTGGACCCTTTTACAACAAATTAAAGTTAATAAGGAATTAAAAATTAAAATTACAAAGAATGTTTTTTTTTTGGTATTTTGTGTTTTTTAAGATTTGGAAGGAGAAATTAATTAAAATTAAAAAGGAAGCGTCAAACCCTAATTCTAATGTTTTTTAAGTTTATTGTGAAAAAGATTGAATTTTTAACCTAATTTAAATCTAAGTTTTTTATATACATTTAATTATAAAAATAAAATAAATAAATAATAATATTGTGATAAAAAAAGGAAAATTTAAAAGGAATAGAAATTATTAATTAACCTAATTCTATATTTTTTTGGATTTTTATTAAAAGGAATTAAAGTTAAAAAAACCTAATCAAACTAAATAATTTACATATTAACTTATTTTAAAAAAAAATAATTAAAATAAAATAATTATTAACTTTTTATCTTTTCTGAATTTATGATGTTTTTTGTATTTTGTTAAAAAATGATTAATTAAATAAACAGTAATTAAAATAAAAATAACAATGAAAACAAGAATAAAAAATAAATAAGAAAAATTAAATAGTAAAGGCAAACCAGGGGGGGTAGCCCCAATATGGAGGTATTGATGGTAAAGCCTGGCCCAATTCTGAAGCCTCCTTTGACCTTTTTTGCATAGCGTGTGGGTATGTTGACTTGAGAGTAGCGTGTTCCTCCATCCTCAGCCTTGTGATTGTGGACGTTGGGCACGTGTATGGCTTGATGGTGAGGGAATATGGTGTTTTTCACTATGAGCGCTGCATGGAATGAGGCATAGAAAAATAACATGAGAAATATGTGAGACCTGGGGTTTGAACCCAGGTCATGAGAGTCACAAGCGTGTATACTTGCCAGCTGAGCCACTTAATCAATCTGATATATAATATACAAACGAATATTAAAAAGAGAAAATAACGCATTAGTGGAATTTTGGCGCGAGCTTTTGAATCAACCAATCCTCGCTTGACACGGTATCATCGTCCCCATTCCCTGAAACATAAAGAACGAAGGCCACGGTTTTCCAAGTGTGGTGTTAGGCTGCCTTTGGAAAAATAGCGATTAGCGCTATAGTGTGTATAAATTGATCGCGACGATTGGTTCATGTCCGTCTCAACACACTGAATTCAATGGCCATGGTCTGAAGCTTTGATTTTTCTTATTTGCAAAAGCCCTAAATCAAGCTCTGAAAAACCCTAGAATATGAACATGGTAATATCGCATATATGGCATAAAAACGAAATTAATCATATCAGTTAGCTTGGAAATTTGACAAGGAACATGAATGTATAATCAAAATGCAATGGGGATGTCTAAAATTGAAAACACGATCAACATTTTCTTGCTGTACAGGGAGGGTTCTATGTACCAATTCTTCGCGTATTGATGGATGTTAGGGATTGCAATGTGATCAGGAGGGCTTGAGGAAACTATTAGAAAAACTTTTATGCCTTGAGTCCACCTCTAGTAGTGATTTCCGAATTGAGTTTTCAAGTCAAAATTTCAAGTTTTCAATGAGCTTTTGAGCGCAGCATTTGGTGTGTTATGGTTAGGGTTTGACTTAGCACTTATGAGGGAAGAGAATTAGCTTGTTAGCTGGCCTTGATTCATGCCCATGAGAGAACTAGTCCTAGGGTTTTCACCATTAACCAATTTTCCCCTTTTTTAAGCAAACCAAGACTTGGTGTGCAATTTAACCCTAGCATGAGTTTTTGAGCTGGCCCATGATATATGGAAGTTGTCCAAATTCAAATGACACTATTCCATTGGTTTTTGAATTTTATTTGAATTTTTAAAGATTTAAAATGAATTAAATTATCAAAAATTAAATAAAATAGAAAAATCAATGTTTGATCTTGAAACTAATCATGGGACACGTGTGTGGCATGACAAGGCTGAATCAAGTGGAAGAAAGTGGGCCCTTTTGTCAAAAATTGAAGTTTCAAGGATAGTTGACTTTTGCCATTTCCCAAAAATTTCCCAACTTCTACAAGGCATAACTTGCTCAATTTTTAAGCTTTTCTCATGTTCTTGGACATTTTGGAAAGGTCTTTGAGTCCTTTAACCAATGCCTTTGGTCCCATGTCATTTTGATTTTCCAATCTCAAGTTATGGCCTTTGACTTAAAGTCCCTTTTTGTTGACTTTTGAAAATGACCTATAATGTTGAAATTGATAACTTTTTGTGAGAGCATTTCTTGGACTTGAAGTATGAAGATGAGTTGTAGGAAATGTCTTTCTCTTCAAAATGAGCTTTGGATGGAATTTTTCTGATAATCCATGTGAAAGTTATGCCCTGGTCAATTTCAGTTGACTTTTTCAGCTGTCCAAATATAGCAACTTTTGCATCTTTGATGATTTCTGAGCCAAATTTTGAGAATCATGATCAAGCATTGATCAAATGATGTTTGTGGCTTCAAAATGATATCTTGACCAAAAATTTGAACTTTTGACTGTCAAATGACCATTTTGCCCCTACAGTTGACTGTAGTGCAATTTAGGGTTTTGACTGTGCAATCTTGAGCTGAATGCCTTGAAACTTGATATGGGGATGCTTGATCATGTTTGTAAGCATATGAGACTTGATTGAACCTTTGAACACTTCCTTTTCTTGATCAGACTCAAAACCCTAATTTTGACTGTTTAGGAGATAGTTGGACTGTGCAACCCTTGGAGGAGTTTTGTGACTTGGCTTGGCAATCTCTTGAAGAATATGGGAGGGCAAATTTTGGGGTACAACAGTTGCCCCTGTTCAATCTTCTTAGACCTGAGGATGCAGATTGGCTGACGTGCCTTTCGTAATCCGAGGGTAGAAGATGATTGGACACTAGAGTGCCCAGAAATTTGCGCTCACATGGTAGCAGTGTGGTGGGAATGGGCTTACAGATGCCATTTAGAGATTGATGGGTAGGATGATGGGCTTATAGATGCCATCTGGATGTTGATCGCGTAAGAGATTCCTTAGCGAGAACCTGCATACCTGCAAAAGAAAATGAGTACCTGACACGTCGCAGGAGCTGGTTTTCAGATGCTTGGTATAGATATGTCCTGACTGGTTACAGGAGCTGAGTCTGGAGCTTCAAACGGTGATGAATGAACCATAGATGGTTACTGCCTTAGCATGAATGGTAAGAGAACCTTGAGTGACTTTAACTTCAACAACGCTCGTTGAGAAAATCTTGATGGGAATTACCGTCTTCGCAGCATCGGGAAGAGGACCAAAGGAAATTATAGCCTGAAAGCTGGACCTAAAATGGAAGTCTCATGCACCGTCGGAGAGAAAACCAATAGGACATTATAATCTCAAAGGAAAACCTAAAATGGAAATCTCATGCACCGTCGGAGAGAGAACCAATAGGAAAATGAAATCTGAAAGAAAGACCTAAAATGGAAATCTCATGCACCGTCGGAGAGAGAACCAAAATGGAATTATAATCTTAAAGAAAACCTAAAATGGAAATCTCATGCGCCGTCGGAGAGAGAACCAATAGGAAAATGAAATCTGAAAGAAAGACCTAAAATGGAAATCTCATGCACCGTCGGAGAGAGAACCAAAATGGAATTATAATCTTAAAGAAAACCTAAAATGGAAATCTCATGCACCGTCGGAGAGAGAACCAATAGGAAAATGAAATCTGAAAGAAAGACCTAAAATGGAAATCTCATGCACCGTCGGAGAGAGAACCAAAATGGAGTTATAATCTTAAAGAAAACCTAAAATGGAAATCTCATGCACCGTCGGAGAGAGAACCAATAGGAATTTATAACCTGATAACTTCTATTGAGTTTCCATCAGAAAAACCTGTTGGGAGTCGATTTAGCTGGACTAGAGAATGCCTTGAAATATGTTTGAGAATTTCAACTGCATCTTTCCTGAGAGGTAAAGGTTAGTCATATGCAATGCATGATATGGATCAAGCAATGATGTTCTCAATATAAATGAGACTTGTATGATATGATGTGTCTATGCATGTTATAATGATATATGTGATGTTTTATGTATGTTTTCGTCTAGGAAAGTAAATCCTTGACGGATGCCGGGAAGTCGTATCCTGGGCTGATGTTGAAGAATAAGCTTTTGCTTCCGCTGGGGATGATAATTGCAAGAACACCGGTAGGAGAAGATGACTCCATTGCGGAATAAACCTGGCAAATGGAGGATTCTGCGGGGAGAAAAGATACTCTAGCAATCATGCTGGGAAGCAATACTCTGTGGGGAGAGAAATGCTTTGCTGAGTGTTGATAATAGTTTGCTGGGGACAGGAAGACTTTGTCGACGACACTCTTTCCGTGGCTTTTGGCTGAGGATAACCCAGTTATATCCTGTTAAGGAAATAACTCTTTAAATCAAGCCGGACGACGCGTTCGTGCTCTGCGAAGGATAAGCTTCCAGATTTTACTGGGGATAAGCTTACTGCTTGGGGAGATATGAATTCCAACTTTCCTGGGGAAACTAATTGGACTCTTCTGGGGAGTTTTGAACTGCGGGGGAAGTGATTCCTTTGAATGTTTGTATGCCGCCGGGGAACAATCTTTAGACCAAGGCTGTCGGGGAATGTTGAGATCTGCGAGAGGATACTCAACTTCCTTGAGATTTGATGATTCTGCTTGGAGAAAAGTGCACTTTTGTTGGCTCACTCTCTGGGGAATTAAGGTGTACTGGTCATGTTCTTTAGCTGAACCTACCTTGGTACTTTGGAGGATAGAACAATTAGATTGCCTGAACAACTCCTTATTGTCCCTGTTTCTAATATTGCCTGTAATTAATTCTTTGTTTCGTATGCAAATATTTATGAGCTAGCAAATTATTGTCAATGCATATATCACAAATTGAACCTTGGACGTTCTTCGCAAAACAAAACAGAAAAAGAAAAACAGTTGGCACGTTTAACTGAAAAGTATATTTGTATTGATTTTGAATAGCCTGTGAATAGGCGTTTTGTGTACAAGAGGCTGACGTCCTAGTAAGAGAAATGTCGCCGAGCAAAAGAGTTTATACAAGTTTTGTACAAAAGAAAATAAAACAGCTGTGTGAAAGATGAATGATCCACTGGGTTTCAACTCTGCTATTGTCTTTATACTCCGTGCGTCTCATCACTTGATGACCTTGGTTGAAGGTGAAGCTGACTGATCAATGCCGTCTGAACTTGATGTAGATACCGGATTCTGGATGCAAGGTGATCCAATGAGACATAGTATTACGCTTTTATCCCTAATTTTTGCCTGGACCGCCCTTTCGGGTTTTCAGTCCACCGGGATACCCATTTTTGCCCAAGCCGCTCTTTCAGGTTTTCGACTTGCCGGGTGTACAGATTTTTCCATTTTCATCCCTTCATTTTGCCCGAACCCTTTTGGTTCGACGGGAAACCCTAATTTTTGCCTAGGCATGTCAGCCTAGCGGGTCTTTTTTTTTCATGCGTAATATTTTTTTACTATGTCTGCATTGGCGGGGTGAGGAAGGTCGTCACCATCCATATTGGTTAATATCATTGCTCCTCCTGAGAACACATGCTTAACCACAAATGGCCCTTCATACGTAGGGGTCCATTTGCCCCTTGGATCGCTCTGAGGAAGGATGATTCGCTTGATTACCAGATCCCCGACTCGATATTCTTGTGGTCTGACCTTTTTGTTAAATGCCCTGATCATCCGTTTCTGATACGTCTGACCATGACAGATAGCAGCAAGTCTCTTTTCATCAATAAGGTTGAGCTGATCAAGTCGTGTCTGGATCCAATCATCTTCGTTCAGATTTGCATCCTTCATTATCCGGAGAGAGGGTATTTGCACTTCGATTGGCAAGACTGCCTCCATACCATAAACCAGAGAGAAAGGAGTTGCCCCGGTTGACGTCCTG
This sequence comes from Vicia faba, assembly GCA_948472305.1. Classification (NCBI taxonomy): domain Eukaryota; kingdom Viridiplantae; phylum Streptophyta; class Magnoliopsida; order Fabales; family Fabaceae; genus Vicia; species Vicia faba. The sequence continues at coordinate 614,202,171 of OX451735.1, read as the reverse complement.
GCTGAGGTACGGTACCCATGTAGAGCGAACGGTAACATCTCGTGCCAATCTTTATAAGTTACTGTCATTTTCTGCACGATCTTCTTGATGTTCTTATTTGCTGCTTCTACAGCCCCATTCATCTTCGGTCTATAAGGAGAAGAGTTGTGGTGCTGTATCTTGAACTGTTCGCAGAGCTCAGCGATCATCTTATTGTTTAGATTGGTACCGTTGTCTGTAATAATTCTCTCAGGGACGCCGTACCGACAGATTAGGTTGTGCCGAACGAACCGTGCCACAACAGTCTTGGTTACCGTAGCATAGGATGCTGCCTCAACCCACTTCGTAAAATAATCAATCGCCACTAGGATGAAACGATGTCCATTAGATGCCGTAGGTTTTATCTCGCCTATCATGTCTATGCCCCACATTGCGAACGGCCAAGGCGCAGTCATAACATTCAGGGGAACCGGAGGAACATGCACTTTATCTGCATAAATCTGGCACTTGTGGCATGTCCTGGAATGTTGGTAGCAGTCAGCTTCCATTGTGGACCAATAGTATCCTGCCCGTAGGATTTTCTTAGCCATAGTATGTCCACTGGAGTGCGTACCAAAGGTCCCTTCATGCAGCTCTTCCATGATTCTTTCTGCTTCAGTCTTATCCACACAACGCAGTAAGGTTGAATCATGGTTTCGCTTGTACAAGATGCCGTTCCTTAGGAAGAACTTGGTTGCAAACCTCCTCAGGAATTTCCTATCATTGACAGAAGCACCTTCAGGGTATTCCTGAGCTTCCAGATATCTCTTCACTTCGTGGTACCAAGGCTTCTCAGTTACCAATTCAGTTTCGAGATCACAACAGTATGCCGGTTCGTCCAGTTTCCAGATGATGATCCGGGGAGCTTCATTATCCCATTTAACCTTGAACATTGAAGACATTGTAGCTAACGCGTCCGCCAACTGATTCTCTTCTCTTGGAAAGTGCTCAAATGTTATCTCTGTGAAGTGGGGGATCAGGGCCAACACACATTCTCTGTAAGGAATCAAGTTTGGGTGTTTCGTATCCCACTCTCCTTTGATCTGATTGATCACAAGAGCGGAATCTCCGAAGACACTCAGACATTTGATCCTCAGGTCGATCGCAGCTTGAAGACCCATGATACACGCTTCATACTCCGCCATGTTGTTGGTACAGTTGAAACACAGCCGGGCGGTGAGTGGAGTATGAGTACCTTGTGGAGATATGATGATGGCGCCAATACCATTTCCCAAAGCGTTGGATGCTCCGTCAAAATGCATAGACCATCGGGATCCTGGTTCAGGTCCTTCATCCGGTCCAGGTATTTCACAGTCAGTTACTATCATAATGCTTTCATCTGGAAACTCGAAGTTCATTGATTGGTAGTCATCCACAGCTTGATGTGCTAAGTGGTCTGCCAATACACTTCCCTTGATGGCTTTTTGGGTCGTGTACTGAATGTCGTATTCCGTCAAGATCATCTGCCATCTTGCAATTCTCCCAAACAGAGCAGGCTTTTTGAATATGTACTTTATAGGATCCATTTTTGAGATCAACAAGGTAGTGTGAGTCAGCATATACTGTCTCAGCCGGCGAGCAGCCCATACCAAAGCGCAGCAAGTTTTCTCAAGCAGTGAGTATCGGGTCTCACAGTCGGTAAACTTTTTGCTAAGGTAATAAATGGCATGCTCTTTTCGGCCAGACTCGTCATGCTGCCCCAGCACACACCCCATTGCATTATCAAGCACTGTCAGGTAAAGTATCAAAGGTCTCCCTTCAACCGGTGGCATAAGGATAGGTGGTTCTTGGAGATACTCTTTGATTCTGTCGAAGGCAGCCTGACATTCATCGTTCCAACGTACTACCTGATCTTTCTTCAGCAGCTTGAAGATTGGTTCACAGGTAGCAGTTAGGTGTGAGATGAACCGAGCAATGTAATTCAGACGTCCTAGAAAGCCTCTGACTTCCTTCTCTGTCTTAGGAACTGGCATCTCTTGAATGGCCTTGACCTTAGCAGGGTCCACTTGAATTCCTTTGTCACTTACCACGAAGCCTAGCAACTTTCCAGATCTTACCCCGAAGGTGCACTTGTTCGGGTTCAACCTCAGCTTGTACAGTTTCAAACGGTCAAACAGTTTCTGTAGATGATCAAGGTGTTCTTCCTCAGTTTGGGACCTAGCGATCATATCGTCAACATATACTTCTATCTCATGATGGATCATGTCATGAAATAAAGCAACCATGGCACGTTGGTAGGTTGCCCCAGCATTCTTTAGTCCAAAAGGCATGACTTTGTAGCAGAAGGTGCCCCACTGAGTAACAAATGTAGTCTTTTCCATGTCTTCAGGAGCCATCTTGATCTGATTGTAGCCTGAAAAGCCATCCATGAAAGAGAACACTTTATGCTGAGCTGTATTATCAACAAGGACATCAATGTGAGGTAGAGGGAAGTCATCCTTGGGGCTGGCCCTGTTCAGATCCCTGTAATCGACACACATTCTGACCTTGCCGTCCTTCTTAGGTACCGGCACCACATTAGCAACCCACTGAGGGTAAGAAGTCACTGCAAGAAACCCGGCATCAAACTGCTTCATAACCTCGGCTTTAATCTTCTCAGACATCTCTGGACGCATACGGCGGACCTTTTGCTTAACCGGAGGGCAATCTTCTTTAGTTGGTAAGTGATGGACCACAATGTCGGTATCTAATCCGGGCATATCTTCGTAGGACCAGGCAAAGATCTCCCTATAGTCATGCAGCATCCGAGTCAACCGTTGCTTCACGCTGAGTTCTAGGTTGGCGCCAATCTTTACCCCTTTCTTGTCTTCTTCAGTACCCAAGTTTATTATTTCCACTGGTTCTTCATGGGGTTGAATTGCCCTCTCTTCCTGTTGTAACAGTCTCGCAAGTTCACCAGGCACTTCGCAATCATCTTCACCTTCGTCTTCGGCTAAGTTGATCGGATTTTCGAAGTCATAACTGGCAGTAGCGGAGTCGTTACCAGTGAGATCCAGAGTGGATTGAAACCTGTATGAGTGAGTGTGTGTGTAAATACAGTTGTTTTGCAATATATAAAGAAAGAAAGAAAGGGAACGCAAAATTTGAAATGTGAAAAACGTCCAATGCTTTTATTCATGATATATGACAGTGACAAACAAAAACCCTCATAAACAAAACCACGGTGCCCCGGGTAAGACACCGGGCCATATAGTTTCAAATTATTGTTTATTACAAATCAAAAAGAAAGAAATTCATTACTGGGGAACAAAAGTTATGGGTGTAAAATCTTTAGCAGTCCAATTGGTCAATCCACCGTCGGTCGTCGGGTAGATCCAGCTATCGAACTCTGACTCTTCCACTTTGTCTTCCTCTCCGATAGCATTCACTTCTGAGGGGGTGATGAGCACATGAGGTCTTCCAATTCTCGCCTTGCGCACTGCTTTCTGAGCTTCTGTGGTGAAACCCAGCCCAAACTTGTTAGTCTTAGGAGTAAGATCAGGGAGCTTGCCCCAGTTTGCACATTCACCTTTTTCGATCACAGCCCGGGCGTCCTTTAAGGAGGCCATCTTCAAAGGAGAAACCTCTTCATTTGCTTCTGCTGCTGCCAAGGTTTATGGTACTTCCTCAAAATGTTGAAAGGGGGTTTCAATGAACTCCCCATCCATTTCTACGTATCTGAAGGAGTTGAGGTGGCTGACCATGTACTCCTCTTCCCCTTGCACTGTTACGATCTTCCCCCTGACCGGGTACTTGAGCTTCTGATGCAATGTGGAGGTCACAGCTCCAGCCTTGTGGATCCACGGGCGACCCAGCAAACAAGAATAGGACGGATGGATGTCCATCACGTAGAATTTTGAATCAAATATCTGTGACCCAACCCTGATTGGGATGTCCACCTCACCATGTACCATTCTTTTGGACCCGTCAAAGGCCCGGACAACAATGTGAGTTGGTTTGAGCTCTAGACCCTCACAATCCAGCCTATCCAGAGCCTTCTTGGGCAGCACGTTTAATGAAGAACCTGTGTCAACCAGCACATGAGCAAGAGTAGTGCCCCTGCATTCAATGGAGACATGCAGGGCATCATTATGGTTCTTCCCCTTTGCTGTCAGATCGGCATCAGAGAAACCCAGGCCATTATCAGCGGTTAGGTTGGCCACACAGTCGGTGAACTGGTCAGCAGACGTCTCTTGGGGTACGTGGGCTGTCTTTAAGAAAGCAATCAGAGCCTTTGCGTGGGCCTCTGAACACAGCAGCAGTGACAACATGGAGATTTTAGAGGGGGTGTGCCCCAGCTGTTCTACAACGTTGAAATCACTTTTCTTTATTATCTTGAGGATTTCTTCCATTTCCTGCTTGGAAGCCTCAACAATGGTCTTTGGTGCCTCCGTCCTGGCAGGCATATCAGCAGCAATCCCCTTGCCCCGAGCATTGGATGACTCGGCAGCAGGAGAAACAATCGGATCAGCAGCAGGAACAAGTATACTTGCAGGGGTTATGAGAAGTGGTCTTCGGGCAGCAGGCGGTGCAATGTCAGGCGAGAAGAGCCTGCCACTGCGGGTAACTTTGGCTGGGCCAGTGATGTCACAAATGCTGGCGCCAGCGTTGAGCTCTTGTTTAATCCCATTTACATATATGTCTGCCCCATAGTGCCAAGGGACAGCTTTATCCGATACATAGGGCAGGGGCCCTGGAATGGTGATAATAACAGGTGCAACGGTCATGATTTGAACGGGCTTCTTTGGGAGAACCGGGATCGGATTATTGAAGATAGTTACTACAGAAACTTCTTCCACTGGAACCAACCGAACAGCAGACTTCTTGAATAGAATCTCCTTGCTATCCATTAAGCTTTGGATGCCTAATTTTAGCAAGGGACAACCAGATGGGGACACAGCGCAGAACAGGCAACTCTCACTACAACCCGGAAATAAACCGGCCCGCAGTAGGTTCTTCTTGACAATCTTTAGAGGAGTGGCTAGATCATCCACAGAAACGGCATAAACGTCTTCATCAATAGCATTTACCCCATGTTGAGGCATAGGGGCAGTAACTACATTCGGCTTCGCAGGCGCTTCGAACTGTACCTCCTTGGCGTCAATAAGGTCCTGCAGCTTGCTTCTTAGTGCCCAACAGTCATCAGTAGAGTGCCCCGGGCTATCTGAATGGTAAGCACAACGAGCATTCGGGTTGTACTTGGGGGATGTTGTGTTCGGGAACTTTGGAGCTTCCCTGACAGTCACCAAATTGGAGGACAGCAACTGTGGTAAGATCTGCGACAGAGTCATGCTTAACCGGGTAAACTCTCTCCGGGGTCTTTCAGCCTTTTGAGGATTAGTTGGCCGAGGAGCGGCAGCAGGTTCGGCAATCATTACCGCACTGACAGATTGGTGGCGTTCAGGTCGCTCTGGTCTCCGGGCGCTATATACGGCACTAGCCTCCTTTTTGAAGGGTTTCTTTTCAGCACTGGAGGAGGCAACCTTCTGTATCTTCCCCGATTTTATACCGGCCTCGATCCTTTCACCAGTCAGGATCAGATCAGTAAACCCAGCAGAGGAATTACCAATGAGATGATTGAAAAATGGACCAGATAGAGTCCCCAAGAACATGTCTACCAATTCCCGATCAGTCAACGGTGGCTGCACCCTGCCAGCCAGGTCTCTCCACTTCTGAGCGTACTCCTTAAAACCTTCGCTTGCACCTAACGACATACCCTGGAGCTGGGTACGTGTGGGGGCAAGGTCGGCATTATATTGATACTGCTTATAGAAAGCAGTAGCCAACTTCTCCCAGTTACGAACCTTGGTCCCATCCAGCTGATAGAACCATTCGAGATGAGTCCCTGAAAGACTCTCCTGGAAGAAGTGGATCCACAAATTCTTATCCGCTGAATACGGTTGGATTTTCCGAACATAGGACCTTAAATGCAGCTTGGGACAAGACGCCCCATCATATTTGGAGAAGGATGGTGCTTTGAACTTATGCGGGATGATCACACCAGTCGACAAACCCAGATCTCCGAAATCCAGCCCAGGTACCTGTTGGACCTCCATAGCCTTTAATCTGTCTTCCAGCTGCTTGTAACGGTCTTCAGCAGGAGGGTACTGTTCTTCGTTGAAGTCTGTTTCAGTATCAGAGCCCACAGGAGTAGGGACCTCCCTTTCTTGGTGACTACCTTCCCCTACAGATGGGGTAGCCCTTTCAGCCTCAACCAAGGTGTTCCCGAGTCTACGCCCAGTGTTAAATAGCACAGTCCTCCTCTTCTTCTTAGTCTTCTTCAGAAGCATGGTCTTCAACTCTTGTTGACCCTGAGCCAAGCCTTTGATCAGCTCCTGAAATTGGGCATTCTGTGCCTGAAATTGGGCGTTCTGCGCCTGAAGAGCCTTGATAGATGCCTCGGTTGATGATTCAGGGTTCATAATGCTGAAATAAACAGCGAAGAATAGTAAACAACCTGAAAAGAAGAGTACCTGTGATGCACATGATGAATGATATGTGTTTATGCAATGCATTCAAGAGTTCGAAAATTCAAATTTGTTGTAGACCAAAAGGAACACACGTTATTATTAAGAAAATCATTGTTTAATACATCAAAGCCTCATGGGCAAAAGTACAAAAAATCAAATCAATCCCAAAATATGCTGCGCATCCTCTTTGGAGTTATGTAAGTGTTGAGGTTCCTCTCCTCATGCAACAGGCGGGTGAGCTCCAAGACCTTCTTTTCACTGGCACGCAGACTAGTCTCAAGAGAATTCCGCTCTTCCTTAAGCTGGATCCAGCTCTTCTGCATCTCTTCCCAGGATGTGGGCATATCAGGGTGCTGAATAGTGTAGGACACTTCTCCTTCCAAGACTGGTTCTTTGATTACTGGGAGCATGTGAGGATAAGGCATCACTAACTTCTGGGAGCGGGCTCGTACCCACTTGAGATAAGGTTCCAATGGGATGGAGTTCCTGTGCCCCAGTGTCTTGCTGTCTATCCTATTTGGCATCCTCCAGGCTCTGATAAATCTCTGGCGAAGTCCTTGAGTATCGTTGTCGAAGTCAAAAACTATGTCAGGAATTAACATGTCATGAGGACCATCCCTCCGAGCATAACCAAATTGTCTCCAAGCCAGGCATGGGCTATAAGTAATACCCCCTCTGATTCCAAGTAAAGGAACATTAGGATATTCCCCGCAACGATCAATGATAGTGACATCTTCTCTGGACCTAGGGCACCAATGTATATCTGCATGTGTAAGAGTCATCAACCGTTGTGACCATCTCAAACCCCGCTCGTTCTTCAGGACTGATTGTGGAAGGTGCGAAATAAACCACTTTCCCAGGAGAGGAGTGCAACACATAAGGACACCTCTTTTTCTCATGGTTCGAGTGTAACATGAGTGAAGGATGTCCCCCAGCAACGTAGGTATAGGATTCCTGGACATAAAGATCTGGACAGCATTGATATCAACGAGCTGGTCTGGGTTAGGGAACAACACCAACCCATAAACAAGAAGGGCCACAACCTCTTCAAAAGCTTGTAAGTCAAGGGAGTTCCAACATTCATAGGCCTTTTCAAACAGAAACCTGGCTAAGAACCCTTTGGTACCACTTCTAACTTCCCAATGTCCCTTGAGGTCAGATGACTGTAAGTGCAAGGCTTTAGCAATCTCTTCAAGCTTAGGTTCCTTTTCTGTACCGTTGAAGGGTAGCTGATCAAGGATAGGGATCTTCAGGAGCCGGGAGAACTCCTCCAATGTAGGTACCAACTGATAATCCAAGAAGGTAAAACAGTGATGCAGAGGGTCAAAGAACTGGAACAAAACCTTTATCATATCTTCCTCAATGTTGGTGTTGACCAAGCTGATGAGGCTTCCATGCCTTTCACTGAATGAAGAGTTCTCGGGAATCCTGGATATAAGTTCCTTAAGCTGAGGAGGGATCCTTACAAGATTGATTTGAATTGTCTTTCTACGAGCAGTTTCCATGTTCTACAAAACAAGAACAAAGATGAAAATTCGAACCCCTGAAATGGTTAGTCAATGCATATGATGCTGGATGATGTCATGATGCTATGATTAAACACACCACAGATATTTACAAAGACAAACATGTAAGGCACACAAGGCACACAAGACAGGCCCTTAAGGTTTAAGGCCAGCATGGGGTCTGGGTAGTACCCTCTTGAAGTTGGTGGGTTCAACCTGTCCTAATCAAAGTAATCGGGTTCTAAGGTTCCCAATATCACGGGATTGCTTTCATTGTTCATCGTTTCGATTTAGCCACTGAACTGGCGACCGAAATATTCCAGGAAAGCAACCCTCAATTGAGTGTAGTATCGAGTATCAACCAACCTCAGACTGCACCAAAGTCAGTTATCTCACTACCCTAAAGAGGCCAAGATAGTTCAATTAAGGTTCCTAAGGTCTGTTGATGCTTCACGACACCACGCGGAGGCCCCGTACTCTCCTTGACTGAACTCAAGGGTTACCGGTACACACCAAAGTGCCACATCAACGTAGCAGACTGTTTCAACCATGTCGGTATACCCCGCACAGTTCCCTCACAGCCTTGCTGCTACTTTCTAAGAAGGTATCCCCAGATCCGGGTTAGGATCTATAGAACTCCCAAGACAGTCCCACAATTTAAAGCAAACAAGGAAAGCAATTGAAAACACAGTTATGAACTAACCCTAAGGTACACCTCACTTTAAGTTAAGTCCCCAGCAGAGTCGCCAGTTCTGTGATCGGTGGATCTGGAACTGACTGTTTAACGCTGGTTCGCGAAATGTCGCGGAAGCAAGAGTCGCCACCGTCTTTTATTTTCTCCAAATGGAAAGGACAAAAGCACAGAAAAATTCCTTAAAGAGATTGCTCTCGGTTCGAGAGGTAGATTATAGAAAGCGAAGGTGTTAGCACCCTTTCTATCCATGGTTATCCATGGGCTCTTAGATACTTGCTCAATGTGTTTTCAAAAATGTTTGCTTGCTTTTCAATTGTGGGTTAAAAAGTTTCTTTGAAAAAATTTCAGTTCGACTCGTACGTCAGAGTGTTTGAAAAATTTGTTTTGAAAGCTTTTGAAAAGTGTGTTGGTGTGAAAAGTATATTTTGTTTGAAATTAGAGCAAGTATCCTTGAGAACCTACCTACCCTAAGGAATTCGTCTGTGTAGATGTCCTTTAAAGTAGTGCCATCCCACCATTGAGAGGTAGGTAGCACCACCGTTGGAGGTGTTCGGGTCAATTCGAGTTTGTAGGGACATGGTGATCACAGGAGCAATATGAAGATATCTTAGAAGCTACCCTCATGCCAGGTTCCCGGATCATGAGGACTTACTAAGACATCCTCTACTCGACGATCACCTTTCGAGGCAAGGCAACAGTGAGGCGTACCCTAGGGGTGGTGTGTGATTTGTGTGTCGTTTTCATTTGCATTTATCTTGTCATGTTCGTTGTGATCTACGCTTGATTTTATTTAAGGCCATTCATTCTTGCATGCTTTTAACAGTTAATATTTGCGGGAAAATAAATCTACAACTATTACAAATGGCGCGGGTCCACATCGCCAAAATTAAACCGGACCCGATTTGACGGAAAATAAATAAAGAAAAATAAAAAGTGCGAAAAGTAAAAATTGTTACAAGGCTTTGGGACATGTACATAATTATTTAAACGATATAAAATAAATGTGCAAATTAAATAAATTATGGACATGGGCGTTGGACCCTTTTACAACAAATTAAAGTTAATAAGGAATTAAAAATTAAAATTACAAAGAATGTTTTTTTTTTGGTATTTTGTGTTTTTTAAGATTTGGAAGGAGAAATTAATTAAAATTAAAAAGGAAGCGTCAAACCCTAATTCTAATGTTTTTTAAGTTTATTGTGAAAAAGATTGAATTTTTAACCTAATTTAAATCTAAGTTTTTTATATACATTTAATTATAAAAATAAAATAAATAAATAATAATATTGTGATAAAAAAAGGAAAATTTAAAAGGAATAGAAATTATTAATTAACCTAATTCTATATTTTTTTGGATTTTTATTAAAAGGAATTAAAGTTAAAAAAACCTAATCAAACTAAATAATTTACATATTAACTTATTTTAAAAAAAAATAATTAAAATAAAATAATTATTAACTTTTTATCTTTTCTGAATTTATGATGTTTTTTGTATTTTGTTAAAAAATGATTAATTAAATAAACAGTAATTAAAATAAAAATAACAATTAAAACAAGAATAAAAAATAAATAAGAAAAATTAAATAGTAAAGGCAAACCAGGGGGGGTAGCCCCAATATAGAGGTATTGATGGTAAAGCCTGGCCCAATTCTGAAGCCTCCTTTGACCTTTTTTGCATAGCGTGTGGGTATGTTGACTTGAGAGTAGCGTGTTCCTCCATCCTCAGCCTTGTGATTGTGAACGTTGGGCACGTGTATGGCTTGATGGTGAGGGAATATGGTGTTTTTCACTATGAGCGCTGCATGGAATGAGGCATAGAAAAATAACATGAGAAATATGTGAGACCTGGGGTTTGAACCCAGGTCATGAGAGTCACAAGCGTGTATACTTGCCAGCTGAGCCACTTAATCAATCTGATATATAATATACAAACGAATATTAAAAAGAGAAAATAACGCATTAGTGGAATTTTGGCGCGAGCTTTTGAATCAACCAATCCTCGCTTGACACGGTATCATCGTCCCCATTCCCTGAAACATAAAGAACGAAGGCCACGGTTTTCCAAGTGTGGTGTTAGGCTGCCTTTGGAAAAATAGCGATTAGCGCTATAGTGTGTATAAATTGATCGCGACGATTGGTTCATGTCCGTCTCAACACACTGAATTCAATGGCCATGGTCTGAAGCTTTGATTTTTCTTATTTGCAAAAGCCCTAAATCAAGCTCTGAAAAACCCTAGAATATGAACATGGTAATATCGCATATATGGCATAAAAACGAAATTAATCATATCAGTTAGCTTGGAAATTTGACAAGGAACATGAATGTATAATCAAAATGCAATGGGGATGTCTAAAATTGAAAACACGATCAACATTTTCTTGCTGTACAGGGAGGGTTCTATGTACCAATTCTTCGCGTATTGATGGATGTTAGGGATTGCAATGTGATCAGGAGGGCTTGAGGAAACTATTAGAAAAACTTTTATGCCTTGAGTCCACCTCTAGTAGTGATTTCCGAATTGAGTTTTCAAGTCAAAATTTCAAGTTTTCAATGAGCTTTTGAGCGCAGCATTTGGTGTGTTATGGTTAGGGTTTGACTTAGCACTTATGAGGGAAGAGAATTAGCTTGTTAGCTGGCCTTGATTCATGCCCATGAGAGAACTAGTCCTAGGGTTTTCACCATTAACCAATTTTCCCCTTTTTTAAGCAAACCAAGACTTGGTGTGCAATTTAACCCTAGCATGAGTTTTTGAGCTGGCCCATGATATATGGAAGTTGTCCAAATTCAAATGACACTATTCCATTGGTTTTTGAATTTTATTTGAATTTTTAAAGATTTAAAATGAATTAAATTATCAAAAATTAAATAAAATAGAAAAATCAATGTTTGATCTTGAAACTAATCATGGGACACGTGTGTGGCATGACAAGGCTGAATCAAGTGGAAGAAAGTGGGCCCTTTTGTCAAAAATTGAAGTTTCAAGGATAGTTGACTTTTGCCATTTCCCAAAAATTTCCCAACTTCTACAAGGCATAACTTGCTCAATTTTTAAGCTTTTCTCATGTTCTTGGACATTTTGGAAAGGTCTTTGAGTCCTTTAACCAATGCCTTTGGTCCCATGTCATTTTGATTTTCCAATCTCAAGTTATGGCCTTTGACTTAAAGTCCCTTTTTGTTGACTTTTGAAAATGACCTATAATGTTGAAATTGATAACTTTTTGTGAGAGCATTTCTTGGACTTGAAGTATGAAGATGAGTTGTAGGAAATGTCTTTCTCTTCAAAATGAGCTTTGGATGGAATTTTTCTGATAATCCATGTGAAAGTTATGCCCTGGTCAATTTCAGTTGACTTTTTCAGCTGTCCAAATATAGCAACTTTTGCATCTTTGATGATTTCTGAGCCAAATTTTGAGAATCATGATCAAGCATTGATCAAATGATGTTTGTGGCTTCAAAATGATATCTTGACCAAAAATTTGAACTTTTGACTGTCAAATGACCATTTTGCCCCTACAGTTGACTGTAGTGCAATTTAGGGTTTTGACTGTGCAATCTTGAGCTGAATGCCTTGAAACTTGATATGGGGATGCTTGATCATGTTTGTAAGCATATGAGACTTGATTGAACCTTTGAACACTTCCTTTTCTTGATCAGACTCAAAACCCTAATTTTGACTGTTTAGGAGATAGTTGGACTGTGCAACCCTTGGAGGAGTTTTGTGACTTGGCTTGGCAATCTCTTGAAGAATATGGGAGGGCAAATTTTGGGGTACAACACATGGGTTAGTTCGAAAGCATACTGTTACAAAAAGGTATCCTGACTCCTGTAAGGCTTTGCTCTAAAATCTTGTGTTGATTTGTCTTATAAAAAGTTTTCTGCTAAAAACGCATTTTTCAAAACTTCGAGACAAACATAAACTTTGCATTGCTTGAATATCACTGTTTGCATTTGACTATTTGTTTGACAGCGAAGAAATTCATACAGCGAATGTTCGGAGGAACGAAAACTCTCTCAGTGAACAAAAATCACTTCAAAAGGATGACACTCCCAACGACGAATCTCCTATCAACAAGGGGGCATTGACATGTCACCATCCAGCACGCCTGGGGCAGTCCAGTCAAGGTTTCAACAGATCTTTCAAAGTTCAGTTAACCTGGGGGAGTCCAGTCAAGATTTCAATAAAATCTCTCAATTACAGATTAACTTGGGGCAAGTCTCCCTCACCATCACTTGGGGCATTCGAATGTCAAGAGTGTTCAACGATTCCTTCATCACCTGCTGGAAATTGCAACCACCAACAGAATAACGGGCAATTAAAACTCCCAATTTCTGACCCTCAACAAAATCAAGATCTAGAAATAGTTCAGATGTGACCCAAGATTTGGCGACATTCTATAACTCATTCAGACTTGCATCCAGATATAGTTTAAGATGTGACCCAAGATTTGGCGACATTCTATAACTTATTCAGAATTTCCTTCCAGAAATAGTTCAAGATGTCACCCAAGATTTGGCGACATTCTATAACTCATTCAGACTTGCATCCAGATATAGTTCAAGATGTGACCCAAGATTTGGTGACATTCTATAACTTATTCAGAATTTCCTTCCAGAAATAGTTCAGATGTGACCCAAGATTTGGCGACATTCTATAACTCATTCAGACTTGCATCCAGATATAGTTCAAGATGTGACCCAAGATTTGGCGACATTCTATAACTTATTCAGAATTTCCTTCCAGAAATAGTTCAGATGTGACCCAAGATTTGGCGACATTCTATAACTCATTCAGACTTGCTTCCAGAAATAGTTCAGATGTGACCCAAGATTTGGCGACATTCCGATACTCTTTCCAGATTTGCTTCTAGAGATAGTTCAAGATGTGACCCAGAGATGGCGACACTCAGTAACTTATTCCAGATCAACACCTACAGCACCAGAAGATTCTTGCAATCCCCAACCATAAAGCCTTACAGAATCTAATTCCCCGCAGAGTAATCTCTCCAACAAGTTTATTCCCCAACGGAGTCATCTTCTCCTACCGGTTTATTCTTGCAACCATCATCCCCAGCGGAAACGAAGAACTCCACTCTTCAACGTCAGCCCAGGATTCCACAAGTTCCCGGCAGTCGTCTAGGATTTATTTTCCTAGACGAAAATACATTCATGGACAGTTCACATTTCATACATCCTGCTTACATACATGATAAAGTGCATACAACACTATCTCATTTTGAGCATCATGACATCATGCATATCATACGTCATGACATTACATACAACTGATGTTTTTGCCTTTTCAGGAAAAAGGTCAATCCAAAGATGATTACTATCAACTATCGCAATTCCAGATTCGATACCTGTATCTAGCCAGGGCATATCTGTGAGTGATTGATTGTAGATTCGATACTTGTATCCAGCCAGGGCATATCTGCATGAAGAATTTCCAGATCTGATTCCTGTATCCAGCCAGGGCACATCTGTACACGACAATTTCTAGATCCGATTCCTGTATCCAGCCAGGGCATATCTGTAGACTCCAATTCCAGATTCGATTCCTGTATCCAGCCAGGGCATATCTGTGAGTATTTGATTGTGGATTCGACACCTGTATCTAGCCAGGGCATATCTGCATGAATGGTTTAGAGATTCGATACCTGTATCCAGCCAGGGAACGTCTGTAAGCAACCTTTTGAAGTTCCGAATTCGATTCCTGTATCTAGCCAGGGCATATCTGTGAGCAATTGATTGTAGATTCAATACCTGTATCCAGCCAGGGCACATCTGCATGAAGAGACTGAAGATCAACACCTGTAGCAAGCCAGGAAACCATCTTTCTTTCTCAAGTACGCAAGTTCTCGCTAAGGAATCTCTTACGCGATCGACACTTCCAAATGGCATCTATAAGCCCATTCCCGACAAAGTTCTGTCACGTCCCCAGATGGCATCTATAAGCCCATCCTCATATCCATTACCTCTCCAAATGGCATCTTTAAGCCCATTCCCTCTACCATCACATCACCGAGTGCAAATTTCTGGGTACTCTAGTGTTCAATCATCTTCCACCTTCAAATCACAAATGGCAGATTCGCCAATCTAACTCTTCAGGTGTAAGAAGATTGAACAGGGGCAGCTGTTGTACCCAAAAATTTGCCCTCTCAATTCTCAAGGCCTTTCTCACAAGGATTCTCAAAGGTTCAAGCTTGAACAAGTGCATTTGGATTTTCCAATACCAAAAGGAAACTGTCAAAAAGGGGGAAAACAAATAAAACTAATATTTTGGAAAATTTGGATAAAAACAAGTGTCCTTCGTTTCAGCTCTTTCGATTGGCTTTTTGGCCTCTTTCGACACAAGCTTGGCTTGCATCCTTCGATTGGCCTTTTGACACAAGTTTGGCTTGCATCCTTCGACTGGGCATGGGCCTCTGACACAGTTTGGTTTGGAGTCACAAGGAAAAGAGCCTCTTGTAATCTATTTCATTTACAAGGCAAAAACCCTCTTGATGGTGTCCTTCGATCCAGGAGGAAAAAGCCTCTTTTTTTGCCCTCTTTCGATCACACATCCTGCCCTTGCACATTTTTTCGTTTGGGGGAGTGACTTCTCCAGCGTTGCAAGCTTCGATTGAGCCTTCCATCCCAAGAGCATTAATTTGGCCCATTCGAAGGATTGTCTAGGGAAGTCATTCGAACGTCACTTCGATTGAAGAAAGGAGATGGTTACTGAAAGTCTGGTCGAAAGGTGAAGCTAGGGAGTCAAGACAAAAGGATGAGAGGCCAAAGGCATTTGTTGACCAAGTCTCATGTACTGTCAGGCTCGGGCCCGATTCACTGGCCATAAAACTCCAAAACTGCTGCACAGCAGTCCTACACTGTCCAATTCCTTGCACCAAAATGGCAATAAAATACTGCCCCTCGAAAGCTACAAATGCAGCATACCCCTTCTGTTTGAATTTTTTTTGTTTTCCCTCTCAAAGTGTCGGCCAAGTCGCATCTTTGTTTTTTAACTCCCAAACCTTTCCTCTATAAATAGAGGAATCATTGACAAAGAAAAGGGGGCAGACTTTTGACTAAGAGAAAAAAATCACAAGAAATCCTCAAGCAAGAAAACTCTAGCGAAAATTCTCAAAAAACAAAAAACTCTTAGACACTTCCCAACGTTTTAAGAAAAACTCAGACCCTTTCATACCTTGGTGGATCCTTCGATCCACTCTCCAACAGCCCGATAACCAGCCTTCGATTTATCCTTTAGACTTACATAATAACCTTCCATTCACTCACCACTATAAAACTCCCTCCGCCGATTCAGTGACTATTCAAGCAAGGCGGTGATTGAACTAACCTCAGGAAGACCCTAACGAACTTCCATTCATTACCAAGGAGGTAACTTACAGTTTCCTTGGATTTAAGCGCTTCAAGAGGTAAGTTCACTGTAAACTTCGAACCATTTCATTTTTATATTATGTGTGCATGCCAATAAAAAATGTAGATATTTCATCTAGGGAGTTTGACCATGTTTCAATCTTCGATCCCGAATGCCTACATGTTGAAAGTTTCGACCCTGACTGTTTAAACTTTGGACTTTTGAGACCCGTTAATCTTGTGCTAACCCATTGGCCTGTAGCTTTGAAAGTTACACTTGAGTGTTATGTTTTAAAAGTTTAAAACAGGTTTCTCTGGATCCTTCGCTTGGCTAAGTATTCAAGCCCTTCGAATCTCAACCTAAGGGCCTAACACTCCTGCAGTCGAAGGAAATAGCAAGGAGCCTGAGGCAAAGAGTGTACTTCATGTTGACCCCAGGCCTCAAAGGAAAGAAGTAGCCAGGAGGATGTCCATACTGACTACCAAGTCTCAATCGAAAGAAGCAGGAGAAAGGTGAAATCGAAAGACACGACCTTACTGACTCCGGGCCCAAATCGAAGGAAGTCAGGAAGGGCAGAATCGAAGGATGTCTCTGCCCAGATCAAAAGGATCATTTTTATTCCTTTTATTTTTGTTTTGTCTTTACATTTCTTGCTCTTCAATAGGGTTGTAATAGCGTAGGATCTATTTTCTGCATTTTTATTACTTTCGCACAAATGATAGTAACTAGGGTGTATGAAAAAAAATGAAAACAACAAGTAGACAACCCCTAATCAAAGATTAAATGCATGAAATCAATACATAATTCACACTTGCACCCCTAGGGTAATCCCGCTTGTTGCCTTTCAAAATGGGCCATGCTTGCACGTTAAGTTTCTTTGGCAAGACGAATCAAAATGATCATAGTCCCTCGATGACACTTTCGAAAGTTGCCTATCAAAATGATCATAGTCCCTTCAAGCAAAATTGCCAAAGACACTTGGCACCATTGCATTCATGGTCCATACGATGACCCGCGCATGTCCCGTTAAACATCCTAACGCAAGATTGTCCACCAAATACAATGGTGGAACAAAATTGTTAAAAGGGTTAAAACATGAGAAAAACCTTTGAGTACAATAGGGGTAGACAAACTCTTAGTTACTTGATTAAACTTGCAAAAACACTCGCCCACTTTTCAAACCACAAACACTTTCAAAACAAACTTCCAAAAACATTTGAAACATCTTTTCGAAAAGATACACACCTTTGTATATACTCAAACACGAGTCATTACAATGGTTGCCGAGACGAAGGCATCTTCTTCAAAACATTTTCAAAACACACACACACACCATTTTAAAGCAATTGAAAATCAAAGGCAAGTTGATCTAAAACCAAGTAACTAAGAGCCCATGGATAACCATGGATGAAAAGGGTGCTAATACCTTCCCTTTTCATAATCTACCCCCCGAACCCACCAAACATCTCAAAAGGTTTTTCCTGTGCTTTTTAACCTTTCCTTTAGGATAAAATAAAAAGTCGGTGGCGACTCTTGCTCAACCAAAACATTTGTGAATACAAACGCAAAACCTCAAGTCAGTTCTCCCACCGTATTACAGGATGCAAAAAGAATTAGTTGAAAATGATGAAAATAAATGATAACAAAAGAAATTAAAAGAAAAGAAAAAACAAAAGTTGCATAGGGTGGATGTTGAACCCACACCCCTTAAGGCTCCAGCACGCGCCCTTACAATCAGGCTAAGCGCCTGTTTGTGTTTTAGATACAAGTATCACACAAAATATAATAAACATGCATGTTAGTTTGAAAAATAACAAATAAAATGCAAAAGGTACCACTAGGGCTCAAACCCAAGTCCCTATAGACAATTGACTTAGCACGCACAATTTTTACCACTAGGGTGGCTGTTTCATCCGATTATAAAACATGTTCTATTAAATATAAAATAAACTATTTTCAAAAAGTTAGATTTTTCTCTTCTTCTTCCTTGCATTCATCGTTATTGTTACTGTAACAATATATGATTTCCATTTTTTAAAAACTCTAACTTCCTCATTTCTCAACCAAATTCAAAAATGTAAAAATGAAATTTGCTTAGAATTTCACAAAGATTTCAAATATGTAATTTGTTTTTATTTATTCCCACTATAACTCACGAATTTCCACCTGTACCAAACTGAAAACCTAAATGTCCAAAAAATTCAGTTTCAAAATTTTCATCCCACAGTTAATTAAAATGAAATTTAAGGATATAGTTAGCTTCATAGATATGATATCTACATTTTATCTTTTAAAAGTAAGTACAAATGATTCTTGTATCAAGATTTCAAAGTTGGAAAAACTTACCTCTTGATGAAAAAACTCAATGTCCTCTACACGACTACCAAAAGCAATATGATGATTGCTTTAGCTTCCTGGGACCTTAGTGAGTATGTTGCAACTCTTACTTTGCCTAAGTGTCTGAATTGGTCTAATCAGGTCAAGTTGCAATGGTGGATTTTGAAAATGGTGGATGATTAAAATGATGTTACAATGAGGAAACAGGGGTATGGATAGCTTCTATATGATATGTATGAAGTGTTTGGACAATAGTTACAAGAGTGATGAGTTTTGAAGTTAAGGTTTCAAAAGCTTAGAAATGGTGATTTTTGGCCAATTCTGACTTGGGAGAGATTGAGGGTGTTTGATGGCTTGTTAATTCGTGCCTTTGGTTGTAAAATAATGTCTTTATTTATAGGGAAAGGTTGGAGAAGCTCAAGTTGATCAGAATTCAAAATCACATGTGTTGTACCCCAAAATTTTCCCTCCCATATTCTTCAAAGTTTTGACAAAGCATCACCTCAAATTGCTCAAAGGCTACACAGTCAACCATCCTCCTAAGCCAGTCAAAATTAGGGTTTTGGTTCTTGCAAGGAAGTTGAGGTTTTCAAGGGCTCAATCAAGTCCCATATGCTCATACACATTGTCAAGCACCTACATGTCAAGTTTCAAGGCTCACAAGGTCAAGTTGCACAGTCAAAAACCCTAATTGCTCCACAGTCAACTGCAGGGGCAAAATGGTCATTTGGCAGTCAAAAGTCAAAATTTTTGGTCAACATCTTATTTTGAAGCCACAATCATCATTTGGTCAAGTCTTGACCATGATTCCACAAGAATGGCTCAAAAATCATCAAGATGCAAAAGTTTCTATTTTTGGACAACTAAAAAGTCAACTGTAACTTGACCAAGGCATAACTTTTTCATGGTTCATCATAAAAATCCCATCCAATGCTCATCTTGAAGAGGAGGACATTTCCTAAAACTCATCTTCACATTCCAAGTCCAAGAAATGCTCTCACAAAAGTTTATCAATTTCAACATTATAGGTCATTTTCAAAAGTCAACAAAAAGGCACTTTAAGTCAAAGACCATAAATTGAGATTGGTAAATCAAAATGACATGGGACCAAAGACATTGGTTAGAGGACTTCAAGACCTTTCCAAAATGTCCAAGAACATGTTCATAGCTTCAAAATTGAGCAAGATATGCATTGGAGAAGTTGGGAAATTTTTGTGAAATGGCCAAAGTCAACTATCCTTGAAATTTCATTTTTGACAAAAAGGGCCCACTTTTTCCACTTGTTTCAGCTTGTCCATGCTTCCCACGTGTCCCACAATTTATTTCAAGATTTAAAATTAATTTTTTCCATTTTTATTTAATTTTATTTGATTTAATTCATTTTAAATCTTTTAAAATCAAATAAAAATCAAAGAAATTAATAGAGGGATATATTTTGTGATGATTAGCTTTGATACACCTTAAAACACATTCCAAATTCGTGCAAGGGCCTATTCCAAGCAAGAATTCAAATTTGACACAAAAATGGAAAGTTGTTTCAATGGAGTTCATGGCATAATCTCAAACATGAATGCAAAGGCTTAATGACCATTATTTGGATTGAGACACTTTACATAAGACATATGCAAGCATTCCTGGTAGAATTCACGACCTATAAACACTCAAAACGGCCAAACACATTTCAAACTTTCAAGAGAAAAAAGCAAAACTGAAAACCTATTGGCAGCCTGTTCCAAGCCTTCATTTCAATCCAAATACACTCCTTGTATTCCTAGGAACCTTTGGCAATCATTAACAAGCCAAATCACTCAAGGAATCACTCCTCACGCCCCTACGGTTTGTTCAAAACTTTGAGAAACTGAATTCCATTTTTACGCATCCTTGATTCATTTTAAACATTGCTATACATTGCTGACGTTATTACCAAGCTTTCTGTATGTTTTAATTTGACTATAAGGCCGTAAAACGCAAATCGCCATGGGAGATATCTAGGTTTTCCGAAGCTTTCAAATTGGGGTTTCTCACATACAAAAAAAATAGCCCTCAGGACACCCATGGTTGAATTGAGAAGGACAAGACGAACCAAATGCACGTATCGCGCCTAATTTATATCTAACGAGTGCCTATTCGCTATTATTGAAATGCTTGTATTTTGTGGGGGTTTAAAACCCCCGCTATATGTTTTCATATTTGCAGAAAAGGTAGAAGATGACATGTGTGGCAAGCAGGGAGTGGACAGTTCAAATTCGCGCGCGTGTTTCAACATATAGGGCGTTTATTCCATTTATTCTTTTGTTTCTATTATGCTTACAACTAGTGCGCTTGGTTCAGTTGGCTGGCAGTGTGTTTGGTAAACGTTGGGACCTGGGTTCGATTCCCAGGTCCCCTTATAATTTCATATTATTTTTCCAAAAGCTATTCTGTGCAGCCTTACAAGCGCTGGACACCATGAGCCTTCCAGATCCAAGCAGCCAAGTGTCATCAACGCATATCCAAAGGACAAAAAGTGAGGGACACCATGGTCTGGAGTCAACGCACGTGTAGGCAACCAAAAAAGTCAAGCAGACCTTGTTCAAATGGGCCAGAATCTCAGTCCAACACCCCCCATTTCAGTCCACACCCCTTGGGTTTTTACTCTTCTTTTTATTTTATTTTGACATTTTCTTCTTTTTTATTTACTTGCTTTATTTTATTTTATTTTTACTAACAAATTAACTTAATTAACATATTTTCATAAAAATCAAAAAAATAGAATTACATCATTATTATTATTATTTTATTTTGTAAATAAACATTAACTAAAGTAGTTTAATTAGGCCATTTTAATTCCTTTTCTTAAATAATTAAAATAGATCTAGAATTAGGTAAATTTCACTTTTGATTTTATTTCATTTCTTTTATTTCATAAAAACATAAAAACAAAAAAATATTTTCTTTAATTAAATTAATTAATTAGTCATTAATTAGCTTTAATTTCATTTTAATTATAAAAAAGCCAAAAAATCAATTTCTTTTCTAAAAAAAGGGGTCAACACCCTTAGACATTCCGATTTAATTTTTTATTCGCGCACAGTTTATTATTATGTAATTGCTCCGGACATGTAATAGTAATTAGGACTTTTACTGCTTTTATTTATTTTCCGTACTTATTTACCAAAAAAAACGGATCTTTGTAATTTTTGGCGATGTATAGACCCGCGCCTTGTAATAGCGTATGATTTATTTTTCCGCAACTTACTTTCCGCACCCCTTAACTGCTAAACTTGCATGAAAAAATGTATGTAAATAAAAACAACTCGTAGCTCACTAATTACAAAGACAAACATGACATGAAAACAACACACAAATACACACACCACTCCTAGGGTACGCCTCACTCGTTGCCTTCGAAACGTGGTCGTCAAGTATAAGACGTTTTAGCGGTCCTTATGTCCATGATCTAGTTGCCTCGAAACAGTTGCCTCGAAACAGTTGGCTCGAAACAGTTGCCTCGGAACAGTTGCCTCGAAATGGTTGCCTCGGATTAAGAAAGGATCAAGGACATAAGGGTAGCTTCTAAGGTGTCCTACTGTTGCTTCGGTGACCATATTGTCCCTACAATCGAATTGACCCGAACACCTCTAACGGTGGTGCTACCTACCTCTCAATGGTGGGATGGCACTACCTTAGGGACTTTTACACAGCCTAATTCCTTAGGGTAGGTAGATGACTCATAGATACTTGCTCTTTTCAAAAACAAACAAAATACTTTTCACACCTTACACTTTCAAAAGCTTTCAAAACAAATTTTTCAAACACTCTTGAGGACAGATACAAGAGTTATTCAGAAATCTTTCAAAGAAACTTTTTTCAAACTCACACACAATTGAAAAGAAAAAAATCTTTTGAAAACATAAGAGCAAGTACCTAAGAGCCCGTGGATAACCACGGATAGAAAGGGTGCTAACACCTTCCCTTTCTATAAATCTACCTCCCGAACCGAGAAACATATCTCATAAGGAATTTTGCTGTGCTTTTTTCCTTTCCTTGTTGGAGAAAATAAAAGACGGTGGCGACTCTTGCTTCCGCGACATTTCGCGAAACCAGCGTTAAACAGTCAGTTCTAAATCCACCGATCACAACATGTTAAGCTCAACATGTGATTTTCTTGAAAAATCAAGTTTCAATGCCTTGTACCTTTGATCATAGAGTGGTTAAACACTTTAAATATGTTGCTTCTAACTTTGTAGATTGAGTGTGTGCAGAATAAATAAGTTGTAGGCTCAAAGAGTGTACTTTTATAAAAAGCTTGCTTTTCAAGAATGGAAATGGTACCTTTCTCCTTTAAATGGCAAGATGCATTGGACAATGCTTGAATCAAGTGGACCATAGCTCAAACGTTTGTGTAAACATTTAATTATGGTGAGATTTGCAAGTTAAGAGGCTTGTAAAGCAAGATTATGCAGCATGACATGAGATTGGATCATGTGTTCTTCATGAAAAATGACCTATAATCGATGTTTGTGATCCCATCTTCTTCTCTTCGAATCTCCTAGCTCAAAAATGATCTCTTCAAGTTCTTGGACATTTTGGAAATCTTGAAACATCCTATACAACCTTCATGTTGACCATTTTGACAAAATCATCTTGAAGTTTGATGAAAATTGGCCAATAAGTTAGGTCAAAAATCTACTTAAACTAGGTCAAATTTTCACTAAGTGTTTTAGAAAAAGTGCATGACTTTATGGGCTTATAACTCAAAATCTAAGCATTTTTTGGATACGATCCCTCTAATTCAAAGTTGTAAATATCATCAAGATCTACAACTCTCATGTTAAAAGTTTCTTTTGAATCATCTTGTATCTTGGTGAAAAAATATCATGAAGTTATGAAATTAATAAGGTTTAAAACACTTAGAAAAATTCTAAGTATTGAAAAGTTTGACTTTTCAATGGACTTTCTTGACTTTCTTGACTTTATTGATTCTTGATGATCAAGTTTGATATTTTTTAATATCTTGATGAATTGTGATCTTTGAAATTGAATTTTGATCCAAAAAGTCAAAGTTTGATTTTCTGTGCATCAGTTAACTTTTCATCCGTTGATCAAATTTCAACTATCAATGCATTGATCTTGAGAAATGATTTGAGCCATGAAATTAGGTCAACAAGTTGTGTTTGAGTCCTTGAGATTATTATTCAAGCCATTAGATCATGTATTAGGTCAAAAGTCACCGATCAGTCAGTTACAATTAAAACTCTAATTTTGACCATTTTGCCCCTTTGATAAATTGAGTGCTTTTCTTGGGGGTGTGATAAATACTTGATAAAATGATGAATATGAATTTAAAATATTGATGTTGGCAAAAAATCATGAAGTTTGACTGTAGGTTGACTATAATTGACTTTTTACCCAATACAGTTGATTTTCAGTCATCTGATCAATTGACTAAGCAAATTTGTGATTCAAGACTTGAAACTTGACACGAGTATTCTTGGAGGTATATAATGATCCATGAAGGTCATTTGAGACATTAGAAGTCCAATTATCCTTGTCAAAATCAAAATCCTAATTTGAGACATCAATATTTAGGAGATGGTTTGACCTATAACATTAAAGTTTATTCAACATTTATGTCGCTCTTTTCTCATTTTTTTAAAAACAATTAAGTACGGTGACGGCTTTCAATGTATGAATCAAGTCAGCCAATAACTTAGTCTCAAATTTTCACCGCTACAAAGACATTTTATTGAATTTCTTTATAGGCCTTCCTTCATTCCAAAAGAATATCGTGATATTGGTAGTGGTGGATAGATTATCCCAAGCATCGCGTTTTGGAATGCTTCCTACGCACTTCAATGCATCTAAAGTAGCTAAGGTATTGACTATAATGATTTGTAAGTCACATGGCATACCCAAGAGCATGGTGTCTGACCGAGATCCCATATTTTTTAGTCACTTTTCGCAAGAATTATTTTGCCTCAGTGTCCCTAAGTTACACATGTCCATAGCTTATTACCCACAAAGTGAGGGACAATATGAGATTGTGAATAAGCTGCTTCAGTAATACCTATGTTGTTTTGTTCATAAAGAGCCCAAACAATAGGGACTGTACTTGCATTAGGCAAAACGACATTATAACATTGCAGTGCATACATCCACGAGAATTTCACCTTTTCATGTTGTGTATGGTCGACCTCATTCCAACTTGTCTGAGTACATAACTGGAGCTACTGACATTCAAGCTGTCGACATTTCCATGGCGATAAGAACAAGGGTGTTATAGGAACTGAAGAATAAATTTGCCAAGGTGTAGGAAACTATGAAGAACATAGCTGACCAAACACGAGTTCCTCACAAGTTTGTAGTTGGTGACTTAGTTTTCGTGAAACTCGGACCCTATAGGAAGCACTCAGTCGAAGGTCGAAGAATTCATAAGTTGTCCAAAAGATACTATGGTCATTTCCGCTTGTTAAAGGTTGTTGGTGAGGTGGCTTTTCAAGTGTAATTACCACCTACTAGCAAGATACACCCGATGTTCCAGGTTTCATAGCTTAAACCATGTTTCAAACGCATACATTCACTTTCTTTTAGATAATAATTATTAATATTCATAATTTTTCATAAAATAAACCGGCTATCCGCAACTTGATTGGATTAGCTTATTTAAAATTCGGGCTTCAACGTGTCAGGGTTAAAAATCTCAATTCTAAATTGGTTTTAATTTTTTTATTCAAACTTTTCATTTTTGTGGTATTTTCGGTTCAGCTTAATAGGTTCGTCCCCGTTTTGTCACATCTATTCACTAGTGTTATTCTTATATAGAAGAATAAAGTTTGTTTCTGAGTTGTAATTGGTTTCATCATTATTACTATTGTAACTGTTCAAATATTTGAAAAAGTGTTTGAAAAAGTGAGAGGAGTCTTATATTTAGATGAAGTCTTGAATAAAAATTCATAGGATAATATAAGAAAAAAGACTTCAAACTAGTAAGGTCCAACTAAAACTAATTTGTATTTTTACTATTAAAAGTGAATTTTTTTTCTTGGGTTAACGTCTTCAACCGTATGTGACTTTGTATCGAATTGAATTAACAATTTATGTTTATTCACATCTTATTTGCTATTGTATTAATCTTGTCATACACATTATCTTGCACATTGTGTATGACATCTTTCTATTAGAAGAACATAATTCTAACTTGTATTTCATAAATGCATTGTCTAAATGTTTGGGTAGCCGTTTTACCAATTTTCATTAATAAATTAGAGATTTTTCAAACTGTTAATTGTTAAAACACGTTAATAAATATTTACACATTTTAACATATTTTAAGCATTTATCATAGATCGATAACTAAAATGGCTATTAAATGGTCTTTATATACCTTAAATACGAGATAAGGTAAAACTATTATATTAATACCACTAATGCATTGGAGAAGGCAAACACTTTTTTCGTATGACATAGACATGATGCATGTTTGAATTGACTTCTACAAGTTTACAAAATTAATTCTAGAGATATATAATTGATTCTTTTGAAGTGTTTAGTTTATCAAAAGTAGAGTTGATTTTGCCTTCATAGTTAATTCTATTTGAAGCTAAAATTTATAACTTATGCCTTCAGAATTAATTCTGAGTAATTTTTATGCTAAAATTTATTGTACAATTCACTTTTATATAAATGTATTCAAACATAAATCAATTATACTAAACTCAATTATGTTAGAATCAATTTTACCAAACTCAATTCTAATAGAATCAATTATATTCATTGTCAATCCAAATTTACATATAAATTTGTGACTCTGATTGACTTCGAACTAATAGAATTATGGATTAGTGTATCTTACTTTACCGTGAACAATATACTATATTTTAATATAAAAAAGTGGAGTAAGGATCCTCTATTTTTAGAGAGGGAAATGTAGAATGATTTTGGGCAAAATAATAAATAAGACAAAAGAGAAGTGATATTTATTTTGGATGGAAAAAGATGAGATAGAAAGTAAATAATGAGAGAGATAGAGAGAAAGTTAGAGAAATATAGAGAATAGAAAATTAGAAGATCCAATCTCAAATAATTGTAGTGTAATTAAGCTAGGAGACGAATATAATTTAATTTTTATTTGGAAACTTGTTAAGTTAGCTTTCCGATTCTAGGTTCTTTCCCCTGTTTACTTTCTTAATTTGATACCTCCATTATTTAAAAATAGAAAACAAAATAGTATGACTTATATAACCAAGCCAGTTCATGAGATGTCATATTTGAAATTGAAGATTATCCAACTTGTCCGTATTTACAGGTTAGTTTATGTATAGAGCCAGTTGCACACTGTTTTTACACAACAGGTCTCAGTTTGAGGCTTGGGTAAAGAACCAAGTACTAGTACCATCATTTTTATTATTAATTTAAAGACATTAAGACTAAGCAACCATAGATTTTGAAGGTGGTTCTTAAATGCAATCAATTAATTAATATTGGCCAATTGTATTGTCAAAATCATTTACCACAATTCTAGTATATGATAATTTTATGAATCCTTGGACAATTGTAGTAGCATGTATAAATTGATGCTCTACTTTTCATCATATCATCATTCATTTCCAAAACAAACATAATATTAACAAACATAATGAAGAGCACAATACTAGCAGTTCTCCTTCTCCACGCCTTGTCCTCACAACCATTACTTGGATCAGCTAAAGCTTCACCCGATGAAGTCCTCGACACATCGGGGAAGAAGCTCCGAGCTGATGCCAACTACTTCATAATTCCGGCAAAGCCATTTACCATATGTGGCTTTGTTAGTTGTTTCAATACTAGTGGAGGTGTTGCCCTTGAAGCTACTGGTGAATCATGTCCTCTTGACGTAGTAGTTGTGAAACATAACCCAGGTTTATCTTTGAGGTTCACACCCGTTAACAACAAGAAAGGTGTTATTCGTGTCTCCACTGATCTCAACATAATGTTCTCCAATGAAGCTTATGATTCTAGATGTCCCCACGATTACTTAGTATGGAAGATTGATCCTTTTTCTAAAGAAGAAACATTTGTGATCACCGGTGGTGTATTGGGCAACCCAGGTTCGCAAACAATTGGAAACTGGTTCAAGATTGAGAAGTACGATGATGCTTATAAGTTGGTCTATTGTCCCAATGTATGTCCTTCTTGCAAGCATGTGTGCAAAGATATTGGGTATTATGTATATAAGACTAGGGGAATGCGTTTGGCTCTCACTAATGTTCCCTTCAAAGTTAAGTTTCAAAAAACTCATAATTAAGATTTTTCAATGTAACAAATTATAAGTGTGTTTATAAGGATTATTGACTTTGATTTTCCTTGTAAAGAGTAAAAAAAACTTGAATGAATAAAATTTATTACTCTATAAATTTTCTCCATCTATTACAACTTTATTTTTATTTGTCTAAATTATTGTATATCTCTTATCATGATTATAGAGATTAATTTTTCGAATTAGTTCAGATAATGAGAACAGTAAAACTTTCTTATGAGTTTTAATCTTGTTGAGGAAGTTAGTTTAGCTAACTGATAGTTTATTAAGTTGGTTACAAGTTGTTTAAAAAGTTAATCCTAGTGAGCAACTTAGTTATGTTAGGTTAAATATAAATATAATAGTTCAACTCTTTTTGAAATCAATAAATGTTGTTTTTGAATTTCAAAAAAAAGTTAAAACAATTATGTAATGAAAGAAATGATCGACTGACTCACGTATTAATTTATTATCTTTAAATTGTTTTACCGTAGTATTTAAAATTGTGTAAATAGACTATCAATCAAGAAATTTTCAAGATAAAACAACCTAATAAAATTTTATGAAATCCTACCTAATACACTGAAAATATCGTTCTAAAATACACCCTCGAATAATGATGGTAAGACTACTATTAATAATTTCTTGGACAAACTTAATTTTTTTCAAGAAGTGATTAATTCTATTAATAGAATTTCAAGAAATATTTGGAAACCTCCATATGTAAAAAGAGAAGAAGGGGGTCCAAAGAGTAAGAGCACAAAAGAGAGTGGGGGAGGCAAACTATGAAATTTTGGTGTGATTGAGATGTGCTTAAAGGTCTCTATTTATAGTAACAAGTTTGGATCCAACCATGAATGAACAGTCTAAATCATTTAACCATTATGGAAGTGGACATTCATATGAAAATAAAACGTGGAAGAGATTTTAAGAATGGAGGTTTGGTTAAGCTGAATAGGAGAGAATTCAGGGAGAGGGAGAGACGACTCAATCACTTAAATCCTAGATTCAATCTCAACTTGCTTAGTCAATTTTAATTGTAACAGATGCCAATTTCAATTTCAAATTTAATTTTCTCTTAAAGTAATAAAGTTTCTAATACTAAAACAGTATGATTAATATCAAGGCTAAACTGGAGTGAAGTGAGTTGGACAGATGCACAATTCACACTTAATATTATTTATTTACGTTGTTTCATTTAATTGTAATATTTATTTACGTTGTTTCATTTAATTGTAAAATTTCTAGGAAAAAGCTAACATGTGCTTCAAAAACACAAGTTAATAAATTATTTATAAAAATATTCTCTTAAAACGTGTGCATTTAATATTTTGAAATTTTAAATATAATTTTATTATAATTAATTATATTTATATTTTTTTTAATTATAATATCTTTAACGTATATTTTTATAACATAAGTTACCATGATGCAAATTTCTATAGTCTTTTGGGCACACTCAAATGAAACTACCTCCACTATAAACACTTGAAATTTGTGAAAATTGGCCAATGGAAATATTCGAGTTCTTTTCAATTCACTATCCACCCCATATACTTTGGAAAATGTTTCCTCTAACATTAAATGTTCCAACAGTGTAGTAATCTAGAAAGGTGTCAATAGACTTTGAACCTTAGTATGATGAATAAGATTTAAATTTAATAAGAGTGTTCGTTGTCTTGAACTTTATCTTAGATATTAAACACACATGCAACTTTTTATTTAGCTTGAGATTCTAAAGAATGGTTACATTTCTACATTCACAAAATTGAGTCTATACAAAATATTCTCAGAGGCGGAACATCCTTAGGACATGGGGGGCTATGGCCACTCCAAAACTTTAGATAATATTTTTAAAATAGGTATAATTAACAAATTTTTCTAATTATATATATATATATATATATATATATATATATATATATATATATATATATATATATATATATATATATATATATATATATATATATATATATATATATATATATATATATATATATATATATATATATATATATATATATATATATATATATATATATATATATATATATATATATATATATATATATATATATATATATGCATTGGCCGTAATTTTAAAGTATTATTTTAATATTGGCAAAATCTTTTGGATTGACAATGGGTTCAATCTAAATAGAATATTCATCTATTAATATTATTTTAATATATTGATATAGTTGCATCTATAAAATTTATTTTAATATTTTAATTTTACAAGAAATTTTTTTAAAATTTTTCTCAAATAGTTTTTTTAATGCATATTTTTTAAACCCTTTTGTTTAAAAAATAATTGAAACTACTTCTTTTATTTATCTCGGAGTTCCTATCTTCAAGAGTCTCAATGTAGTTTTTTTTTACAGTCCATTGCAGATAAAGTCATAAATAAATTGGCTTTTTGGAAAAGTCTGTTGCTCTTGTTTACTGGTAGAGTGGAGCTAGTTAAATCGGTCATTCAAAGTATGCTCATTCATAGTATGATGATTTATGCGTGACCTATTTCTCTTATTAGAGATATTGAGCGTGCGATAAAGCGGTTTATTTGGAGCGGCGAAACAACTAAGAGCAAAGCTATTACTGTGGCGTGGAACCTTATGTGCCTTCCTTTAGAGGAAGGTGGTATTGGATTAAGATCCCTTGTCAAGTTAAATGAAACTCCCAGTCTTAAGCTTGCTTGGGCGATCTCATCAATTCCTCTAGCTCCTGGGCGGTTTTACTTAAACAAAGGGTGTTTCGAAAGGGTAAATTCATAAACCATCATATTTTTTCCTCTCTTTGGTCCAGCCTAAAATCAGAGTTTTCTACTTTTGAAGAAAATTCTTTTTGGTGTTTGGGAAACAGAGGATCAATTAGTCTTTGGTTAGATAATTGGTGCGGGGAGCCGCTTCATCTTGGGCTGGAGGATCCGTCTTCCTTCGTGGATCAAAAGGTGAGTGATATTATAGCAAGTGGTTCCTAGGATTTTTCTAATGTTGTCACCTCCATTCCTCCTTCCCTTCAGTCGCGGATTATAGAGTGGCACATTCCATTTGATCTTCATTCAAATTTAAGAGTTTGGTACCACTCTCCTAATGGTGATTTTAATGCTAAAATTGCTTATGAGTTCAAGAGATCGAAAGGGATCCGTAAGGATTGATGGCATTGGATATGGTCTAAATCGATTCCACCGTCAAAGTCTTGTAAGCTGTGGAAGCTCCTTCACGAAAATCTCTCTACAGATGATCAATGAAAAAAAAAAAGAACTCTGCATTCCCTTCTCGGTGTGATTTATGTACAAAGGAGGAAGAATCAGTTCAACATTTATTCTTTGACTGTAAGTATGCTTCGCATCGTTGGATTTAGTTAGACAATCAATTGAACTTTCATGATCATGTCACTGGATGAGCTGTTGTTAGCATTATTTTGAGTCGTAATGTTACGGGGCAATGTAAGATTACTATCATGGTTGCTGTTATTTTTTTTTAATGTTATATGGCGAGCTCGCAACATGGTAAGATTTCAAAATATTGTCTCCAGTATTCCTTCTTCCATCTCTTTTATTATGAATGTTGTTTCTTTGGCTGGAAACAAGTGGATGCTTCCTTTCTGAACATGCAGGATTTTGTGATTCTTAAAACATTTTGGGTTAACATTCACCCTCCTAAGGCTCCCAAGATTATTGAGGTCATCTGGAAAGTTCCTCATAGAAATTGGATCAAGATTACTTCTGATGGAGCTTTTTCCTTTGGTAGATCTGCTTGTGGCGGTATTGTTAGGAATTGTGAATGTGGTTTTTTGAGGGTTTTTGCTATCCAGTTGGGTTGTGCCAACTCACTCATTGTCGAACTCTTTAGTGTGATGTTTGCAATTGAGTTCGCCTATGAGAATAATTGACATAATCTTTGATTGGAATCTGATTCAATGGCAATGGTCAATGCCTTCAAGTCTCATTCCTTGGTCCCTTGGCATATTAGAAATAGATGGATTAATTTTATCAATATAGTCTCTAACTGGAATTTTATGGTTTCTCATATCTTTCGTGAAGATAATAGTTGTGTTGATGCCTTTACTAACATAGGTCTTATCATCTCTGACTTTTCTTATTTTACATTCATCCCTGCTAGTATTAGAGCAGATTTTGTAAAGAATAAGCTATGATTAGGGGTGTTTGCGGTGCAGTTTAAGCGGGTTTGAAGCAAAAAATCACCCGAACCGCAAGAAGAAGAAAATGCAGTTCGGTTTGATTCGGTTGACTTTTAAAAATAAATCCGAACTAAACAAAACTAAACTAATGTGGTTTGGGTTGATTTGGTTGGTTCAGTTTTTTACAAAAAAATTATTAAACCATACATACACATATAGAGGAAAATATAATTTTGTATTTAATTGTTCATACATTACCATAAAAAATTTATAATTGTCAAAATAAATTTATAATTTGATATAAAATTGCGTATTATAATTTTATCTAAATCTAAGGAATGATATAGACAAGATTACATTCTTAAATAAATATTATACAAAAAATACGATAAAATATATTTTGTGAAAATATTATTTATAAATTAATAATATTTTATTTTTTATGATTAATAAATTAAAATAAATATCATACAAAGTATGATAAAATATACACATAATACATGTTTATTTCTCTAAATAATTAAAAAAAAATATTGATTAGTAAGATTTTATAACATAATATAGTTATGTTCAGTTTGTAAAACACAAACCGTAAACTGAACCGAACCGCGCAGTTCCATTAAAAAATAACTCAAATACATAAGAATCAAATATGATTTTTTATGATTTTGATTTGATTCGATGCAATTTTACGACTTTCTATTAAACCAATTTAATTTTTAACACACCTAACTATAATTGCCTTTCTTTAACTTTTTTTAATTTCTAATAGGATTTTGGTTCTTGTCCTCATATCCTTTGTATCAATTCTCTTTTTTCAATGCATCCTCGTTTAAAAAAATATGCATAAATTATTTGATTATTGCTTTTTTTTTATACTTAAATACTATCAATCCAATATTACTATAAAAAGTCAAAACCCACTTAACAAAGAGCGCATAATAAGGGGAAATCTAAAAAAAAAAAAACTGATTCCAAAAACAAATAAAAAATTAGATAATAATATTACTAGACACGTTGATAATAATTTTGTGATTATCCAAATTGCACTAATAAATATTATACTATTTCCGTTTTTAACTATAAAACATTTTTGAGTTTTTTTCTCTGTAATAAATACAATATATATATATATATATATATATATATATATATATATATATATATATATATATATATATATATATATATATATATATATATATATATATATATATATATATATATATATATATATATATATATATATATATATATATATATATATATATATATATATATATATATATATATATATATATATATATATATATATATATATATATATATAAATTATTTCTCTCTCCTAAAAATAAATTTATAAAATTATATAAAATAATCAATAAATTTATTATTCTAACAAATTTTTTTAATTCACTCAATTTATTTAACGATACCTTATATTTATGGACGAATATAATAATATAATTGATACATTCTTTCACACAAAAGTTTTTACATATACCATTTATAAATTTAATTTTGACTAACAAGAAAAAAACTGAGAAGAAATACAATAAATATTTGTCATCCATTAATATATGTGGTTATGATTAGTTAGAGTTAAATATAATTATGAATCAAAAATAAACTCATGTCTTATATTAAATTAAATTTGTTCTGGACTGGTCCGATAATCAGAGTGGGTCCAGTCTAGACTCCTCATTTGGCGCGGCCT
Source organism: Vicia faba (assembly GCA_948472305.1). NCBI lineage: Eukaryota > Viridiplantae > Streptophyta > Magnoliopsida > Fabales > Fabaceae > Vicia > Vicia faba. The sequence goes on along the minus strand of OX451735.1, from coordinate 614,168,688 downwards.
ATACGATCATGACCTGAATCTTCCCCGCTCCTGTCGGGCGTCATCGATCGTTTGTCCTCCTAGACTAGCACTGATCCACGGTAATCAACGAACATCTCTCAGTCTGCTCGACATCAAGTCGCCCAGACAACCAGGGACCGACCAGAGCGCTGCCTGTAACCTACCTCCTCCTCGGAACCAACAGCTAGTTACGGGCGCACCTGCTCGGTATGATCAAGTCCTGGCAGTTACCTATTTTCACGAATCTACATATCTAGGCCCAATAATAGGAACCAATGGCTACGCGCCAGGAGCATTATATAAACACTCACACATGTGAGGGCCATGTATCGAATATTGACTATTCACTACTAAAACCCTAATATTTTTGCTTGTATCTCTTTGCTCCCACACTTACTTGATCGTCGGAGTGTCTTGCAGGTACAACCCCTCTCCCCCCCTTTTTCCTCCTCGACTTTCCAGCCCGACAGAAGATTGTCATTCGGCCACCTTATAGGTTCTGATCAATCGATAAGATCAGTGGCGCCATTTGTGGGAACCTATCTTCCCCGTTTTCTATTCCTCGAAGTCTGAAAACCAAAGATCTTCTTCATTCAACAATCATGGCTGACTGTGATGATCACCACCCGTCTGGAAATACCACACTTTCCCCGGCGCACAAGACTGGTGGAGGTCAAGAACATCCTCACCTCGAGGATAACCTCGGCCTCCGTGACGGTCGAACTACGTCCCCAGATTTCATCGACGCCCAACACGACGATCAACAATTCTTGGACGGACAACACCCCAAGATCCCCACCGAGGAATTGTCAGAGATCCTGCAACCAGTTCTTATCCCTCACAACACTGATCCGGCCATCGCGACATTGTTCGCTGCCATCAACAAAACCAACGACCTTATCTTACAACAGAACAAAAAGATAGGAGCCTGGAAACAGAAGCGGTCAAGGTCTCCTCCTCAGAGACCCCGAGGCGATATTCCCCCAACATATCTCCATCTAGGTGCAGCCTTCCGCTGACAAAGGAAAAGCGCGACATTTCTTTCTTCAAGAAATGTGATCGCACACCTCCCTCGGAAGATCAAGACTTTCCATCATCCAAGAGAAAGAAAGGCGACCGCCAAGCTGACCGTTGTCGATCACTATCGCCCAAGCCGAGACAACAATGGAGGATTCTTTCCCCCCCTATGAGACCACGACGCCCGACGGGAAGGAATTATAATTCCCCTTCTCTGTCTCCTGTAGAAAGCAACGACGACGAGTCCCGCGGGCCGCTATCAAGAGAAATTACAGAGGCACAACTCCCAATCTCCCTGGAGAAGCCACCCCCACTAGGGACATACGATGGGATGACAGATCCCGATGAACATATAGAGAATATCGACGCCCTCCTCGACTATCGAGGGGTCAGAGGAGCCATCAAATGAAGATTGTTTCAGACCACTCTCAGGAAAGGAGCAATGTCTTGGTACAAGAGTCTCGCGAACGAATCCATTACCTCCTAGAAGCAGCTTGGGAGGATGTTCTCGAGGCACTTCATCGCCTCACGTCGATACCCGAAGTCAGAGGCTTCGCTCGAAATGATCATCCAAGGCAGAGATAAATCTCTCTGAGCATACATCAAGCGCTTTAACAAGGAAGAATTACAGGTATCCACGAACGACAACATGAAGAAATACCTTCTTGAGCGCGGGCTCCATCCCCACAACAACTTCGCTAAAGTGGTGGGCATTGAAACACGGGAAACGCTCGAATCCCTCCTTCTCAAGGCTCAAGCATACATACAATACGAGGAGAAGGAAGCCGCCAATAACGCCAAGGAGTCAAGGCACAAAGAAAGTGCCAAATCCTCAAGAAATAACGAACCCTCGACATCCCGTTGGTGAGAGAGAAACGGGAAGACAGATTCCAGGACTCCAAGGACTACAAGGGGCATGTTGATCGCTTCCATGACTACACCCTCTAACTACTTCGAGGGAGCGTATTCTATCTGAATGCGCCAATTCTGAATTCAAACAGGCCAGGGTATGCTTTCGCCGACAAACGCCCTCAAAACCAAGAACCGACAAGAGAAAATATTGTAGGTTCCATAAAAGCCACAAGCACAACACTGAGGATTGCATCCATCTCAAGGATGCAATCAAGATACTAATTTGAGATGGGCAGCTCAAGCAATACAAGAAAGAAAAGTTTGCCCGTGAAGAGGCTCCAGAAGCCAAAAACATCAAAGAGGGGAATGAGTCCCCCGACATCAGCGTCATGCCAGTCGCCATGAATATCTCGTGGCCAGAAGACTTCTACTTCCCGAACATGGGGAGCATTCCATTATATTTCTCCTCTCACAGTCCTTGGGAGTCATTCCCTGCTGTTATGGTCATCTCCGGCGGGGGAATTCAATAGGAATACGGTGGGGTCCGTGAAAAGAATATTCGACCAACTCATCGAAGCCAATTCCAACATGGACGCCATGCTAGACAAGTTTCGAGGAGGTTCTCACCCCCTCGCTTTCTACAGGGAAGAACTACCGGGCAGACCCCCCAACTCGACCATCCCACTGCTCTTAAGGGCTTGCATGGCGAATTTCAACGTGAGATGTTATAATACAGTGGGAAAACTGACTTGATTTTGTGTTTTATCACAAATGTGCGGATAACAAGATTCGCCACCGACTTTTCTTTTATCCAATAAGAAAAGGGTGAAAAGAACAGAAAAGACCTTCGAGAGTTTTTTGAGTTCGGGGGTAGGTTATGAAAAGGGAAGGTGTTAGCACCCTTTTTGTCAGTAGTTATCTATGGGCTCTTAATCGCTTAGCTTACTTTGTTTGAAAATTTCTTTTTTGTGTAAGTGTTTGAAAATATTTTGAAAATGCCTAAGTGCGACGAACTTTTTAATGATTCTCGTGTCGTTAAGAATGCGTACAAAGTGTTTGTTTTTTTTGAAAATATTTCAGAGAAAGTGTTTCTGAAAATGTTTTGTTTTTGTGAGCAAGCGATTACGAGCTATCTAGCTACTCAGAAGTATTTTGTGTTATTTTCCTCCTCCTTTAGATAGTGCTACCCTACCATTAGTTAGTAGGAAGCCCTATTGTTGGATGTGAAGGGACATGCGCGGGTCATCGTACAGTCATAAAGGCAACTTGTAGGGGCGCTTTAGCAATTTATCTAAGGGACTAAGATCGTTTACCGAAGGCAGCATTGAAGGGTCATCGAGGTACTATGATCTTTTGTATCAGATAGACTTTGCTAAAATATCCCCACGTTTGAGGGACATGACTATTTTTTATTCGAAGGCAATGAGTGAGGTTACCCTAGAGGTGAGTGTGTGAAAAGTATATTGAATTCAGTTATCTTATCTTGGATTTAGGGTTATCTAACGATTGATTTTAGATCTTGCCATACAAGCCCTTGTTACTAGCAGTAATAAGGAAAGCAGTAAATTGCGGAAAGTAAAGGTCATACGCTATTACAAAGCTTCGGGGAAAAGGGTACAAACCACAAAATTGGGGATAAAGAAAGCAAATAAAATCCTAATTAAAACTATTACAACCCTTTAGCAATACATAATTGGGAAAAAAACTAAATGCGAAAATAATAAAGGTGCGCGAAGATTATAAAATAGGGAAAGAGATGGAAAAACTGTCTTGTGATCGTTTTTTGATGAAAAAAAGTTTTGATAATTATCCTAAATATTATTTAATTTTGATTAGAAAAAAAAGATTTATTAGTTAAAATAAAAACAACCTAATTATTTTTAATTTCAAGAAAGAAAGTTTTAATGATAAAACCCTAAAAAACTAAATAATTAAATAAAAATAATTTAAAAGAAAAAAGAATTAATTAAGTTGATAAAAAAACCTAATGTCTAAATTGTTTTTTAATTAAGAAAAAAAAGTTTGATTTAATTATGTTAAAAAAATGTAAGAAAACAAAAATAATAAAAAGAGAATGGTTCTCCATTGAAGGTTCATCATAGGTGCGTAGATTTGAGGCGTCAGATCTGAGATTGTGAAGATCTAATGGTGATGAGGTGAGGCGCATGGTGAGCGCGTTTAACTGGCCTGCATATGATCTATAACAGAAAAAGATGAAAAATAAAATACCAGGCGCATGGATCGAACTCGTGCCCTGGTACACTAACGTTTTAACATGCACGCCTCTACCGATGGGGCGGTCTTTACATCCGTTAATATACCCGAAGAGATGAATATATAAGATTAATTAGAATATATTGACTGGATAAGCATCGGAGCCCTAGCTTCGGTCGTCTTCTTCGGTAGCTCCTTCTTTTAAAACCTACAAAACACATATGGTTAAAACGCAATGGAGGTATTTTCATGGGTTAAAACGCAAGGGATTGAGAGTTATAATGAAAACACATGAAAGCGGTGCTAGCATGGTGTTTCACGATTCAGGGTGCATGGGACCTCCATGACTGTTCTAACCTGTACTATTAATACTCATAAACAAGTTAGGGACGTTAGTACTTGTTAAAGCAAAGAAGAAAACAAGATATGAATGTCATGAGCATGATGAGACCGGTGATGCCATGTAGTGTAATTCACATGTTTTGGACCATCAAATTTGGCCAAACTTACTCCATATGCTTTCTAGAAGAGAATGGAACAAAGGCTTTATGGTGAAAGGGATTGAAAAATAGAGTTTGAAAAATTTAAGGTTCTTGAAAAAGTTTGATGTTTTTTTTTTTGTTGACAATTTTGAGGAAAAGATTTTCGTGTCCTAGGGTTCTTCTCTTGATTATGAATATATAGAGAAAATTAGGGCAACAATATGATGGGCTTGGACTCTTGTAATAAGATATAATTTTATCTTATTTATTTATATTATTAATGAATTAAATCAAAAATAATTAAAATAAAACAAGGCCAAAGGGTGTATGAATGAATTATGAGGTGTATGAAGAGTATAACACACGTTTGGAATCTTAAACCATGGCCCAATAGTCCAAAATATCAAGCTTGCTCAATTTGGTCTTCATGCATTTGCTTAAAATTTCCCAACTTGCAATGGTCATAACTCACTCAATTTGAATCTTTTGACGATGATCTTTAACTTTTTTGGAAAGCTCAAGTGTCCTCTACAACCTCTATGTTTATTATTTTTTCTTTTGAATACTTTATCTTGATGTAAATTGCCTTTACAAGAAGTGTCTTTTTGTAAACTTTTGAAATGACATGTAATGTATTGGCTTATATCTCTCAAATGATGCATTCTTTGGACTTGATCTTGGAGAGACAAAGTTGTACAAAATTGAATTACCTTTAAAATGGGATTTTTTTAGGGGAAAAGATGATGAAGCATGTGAAAGTTATGCTTGGTCAAAGTTTAGTTGACTTCTCCTAAGGAAACCCTAATTTGGCAACTTTTGACTTTTGATGATTTGAGGGATTTTCTTGAGGAATCATGATCAAACCTTGATCAAATTATGAATATGACTTCAAAATGTTTATGTTGACCAAAAATCTTGAAGTTTGACTATATGTTGACCATGGTTGACTTTTTACCCAATACAGTTGATTTTCAGCCATCTGAGCAATTGACTGAGCAAATTTATGATGCAAGGCTTGAAACTTGGTATGAGCAGTGTTGAAGACACATGAAGAACCATGAAAAGAACTTGAGACCTTGAGAACCTAATCTTCCTTGAGAAATACCAAACCCTAGTTGTGGACCCATTCCTTAGGAGGAGAATTTATCTTGACCAATTCTTATGCAACCTTGAGCATTTAAGGACCTTTGGAGAATGTCTTGAAGAAAAATGGGAGGGAAAATATTGAGGTACAACACCTGCCCCTGTTCAATCTTCTTAAACCTGAAGAGTTAGATTGTCATGTTCGCTATTCGTGACTTGAAGGTAAAAAATGATTGATCACTTAAGTGCCCAGAAATTTGCACCCGCCTTTGCACGAAGTAACACTGTTGGTTGATTATGCCGGGAATGGGCTTAAAGATTCCATTTGGAGAGGTGACAAAGAGTCGTAGGAGATGGGCTTATAAATTCTGTAACACCCCGATATTTAATTATTTATTTAATTAAATATTGTTTTGAATATTTTATATTAATTCGAATTTTTATCGTCGAAGTCGAAATCATTTTATTTAGTGGCATGATAAATAATAGGATTTAATTTGGTGGAATTAAGTTGAGGCATTATTTTTATTATTTAGTTTAATTATGATATTGGGCTTAAATTGTAGTGTTGTGAATTAATAAGGGGGTATTGTTGTACCCCAAAATTTGCCCTCCCATTTCCTCAACATTTTCTCATCACAAGACCTTTGAAGATCAAGATCCAATTAGGGTTCCTCTGCTCAAGACTTCTCCTTGCACTGTGGACTCAAATTAGGGTTTGTGTTTGCCTAAGGATGTTTTGACCTAAAATGCCTAAGATGACTTTCATACTTCATGTTGGACTCCCAAGTTTACCCATGCCAAGTTTCAAGTCTTGATTCCAAGTTTTACCCAGTCAATTGGACAGTTGACCTAGAAATCAGCTGTATTGGGAAAAAGTCAACTGTGGCCAATTGACAGTCAAATCTCATGAAATTTGATCCACATCAACATATTGAACTCATATGGACCATTTGATCAAGTTTGGATCACAATTCCACAAGAAATTTGATCAGATCACCAAAAGGGCAAAATGGTCATTTTTAGGGTTTTGACTGCACAAAGGCAATTTTTGACTGTTTGACCTAGCCAATGGCAAACCAAGCTCACATATGGACTCAAGGACCCCATGAAATGGTCTTGACACATTCATCAAGCTCAAAAGATCCCAAGTACACAAGATTGATAGTTGAATTTCCCAGTCAATTGATCAATTTTGACTGTATACTGAAAAGTCAAACTTTGACTTTTTGGTCAAAATCAAGAGTCAAGATTCATTTTTCATCAAAACATGCCAAATCATGAAACTTGTTCACCAAGAAATCTCAAAATGCAAATTAGGGTTTGAAAATGGAATTTTTCATAACTTAGAATTTTTCTAAGTTATGAAAAACCCTAATTTTTTCCCAACTTTGCTCCATCTTTTCACCATGATACATTTGGATTCAAACAAAAGTCAAAACATGAAAGTTGTAGCTTGTTGCATAATCTACAACTTTGATTCACAAAGTTTTCTCATTTGAAGCTTGTATCTCAAGTTATAATGTTTTGAATAAGGGCACTAAACCATCTTTTAACTTAGTGAAATTTGACCTATTTTGACAAGGTTTTCTACCCCACTTCAAGGCCACTTTTCATACCCTTCCACTTGGAATTTTGATTTGCATTTCAAAGATGGATTGTAGTACACATTCCAAGCTTTCCAAAATGTCCAAGAACTCATCAAACAACCTCATAACTTGAGAGATTCGAATTTCACAAGTTGGCAAAAATTCACCTTTTGTTCTTCATCAAGACATGTTCATAATCTTGCCAATTTGAAATCAGTTTGCTTTATGCTTGATTACAGGTCCTTGAACCATTCCATACTCAATAATTTAATGCTTATTCAATGTGTTGAGGCCATGTTCTTTGTGTTCTAACATTGCATAATGGTTTAATCCTAAACTAGATAAAGTGCTTTATCCATTTTTGTAAAAAGCTAGCTTTATGTCAATTTGAGATCCAAGCAAGTACAAGCAAAATCCTCTTGGCACAAGATTATGGACAAGTTGCTCTGATCAAGAGATGTTTATGCAGCACATTAGGAGGCCCCCTACTAACCTAAAACCACCAACTTGCTTTTGTTGCTTAAGATAGAAGAAAAGTCCATAACTTATGCTATCTCTCATCTCAGCTTAGAAACACAACACAAAAGCTATCAAACAAATTCCATAGAAAAAATCCAAGCTTTTGCACGAGTCCTGAACATCTAAAGCACCCTCCATCTCAAAATCACCTTGAAACTGCACAAACAGGGGAAGCCCTGCAGATTGAGTGCAAACTCCCAATCCCTTCGAGCATTTTGATCCAAACCTTTTCCTCTACCTTCCCTACAACATATGCAAGCTAACCATGTCCTAAAAACAGACCTGTAACACCTCCAAGCCACTTCACCATTTTTAATTTTCTGTTTTGCAGTTGGAGTTCACTAGCTCGATTCAGGGAGTTTCAAGACAAAGTAGGAATTGGAAAAGCATCCTTACACTTCAAGGAAGCTATACAAGTCATCATTTCACTCTGAAACATCCTCCATTGCCAAGCTCGATTCCAACTGAACAGGTACATTCATGGAGTTCTATCTCTCTTATTAGGCATTGTTAGCTTTAGGTTTTTGAAGAAAACATGTCACAATCATAGCCCTGAGCATACTCATATGATTAGATTTCATTTATGTTTCGTGTGCTTAGAGAATTTCATGTCTGAACATTGATGAAAAGTTAGGTCAGAAATTGGGGGAGGAGAAATTCTCCCTCATCTCAGAGAGATAGGTCAAGTTATTTATATGGTTGAAACCGTCTCTTCATGCTGAACATTTCTTGTGTTATGAGTTTTTGCTGAAAAGCCAAGAATCAGGAGTTAGACATTGAGGAACAGGGGCGCGCGTTTTTCAAACGTTTGAAGCTGAAGGTTGAAGACAATGATCAGTGGGCTGGGCCTGTGTTATTTTACTTTTCACACCATCTTTTTTGGTTTACACCCCCCTGAGCCCATTTGCTCATTTTTTAACATTTTTGACTTTTTCTTTTTTGGCTGACTTTGTTTATTTTTTCTCATGACATTTAAAAATTAAAAATATTTTTTTTCCATCATTTTTGTATTTATTTGCATATTTATTTGTTTATTTCTTTTGTTGTATATAAAATATATATGTACTATTATTAGAATAAATAGAAAATAGTGTAAATACAATTTTTATTTTTTTACATTCTGAAAATATTTCACACAAAAAATACTCTTTTTATTTATTTTATTAAAATATTAAATAAATACTTATTTTGTGTATAATACATATTTAGGGTTTAATATATATATATATATATGTGATTATTAATATATTTAAGCTAAAATATAAAAAAATACTTGAGTTTTCCATTTTTATTAATATTTGATACAAAAATACTTTTTTTCACAATATACTTCATTTTATTTTATTTTTATAAATAATAAATAAATAGTTGTGTTAAATTAGATAATAATACCTTTTCTTTAAAATTAGGGTTTTTTGCCCTAAATTCAAAATACTCCAAAAAATAATACATTTTTATTTTCTTTTCTCTTTTACATAAATAATATTTTCTCATACACATAAAAAACTTTCTTTTTTGCATTTCACATATTTATTTAATTTCCATTTAATTATGCAATTTATTTACCTTGCAAATATCCAAATGATGTAATAATTTAGATTTAAATTCTTGTCAATACCCCCATTTGAACATTTGTACCCCCTTCCCACATTTGGTTTTGTAATAGCTTAGTAATTTTAATTTCGCACTCTATTGCTTTCTAATGATAACATGTTAGAATTAGGGTTTGTATGCGAAAAACGATAAAAAATAGCTTGACCTAATACAAGATAAACAAGCATGAAAATGGACACACAAATCACACTTGCACCCCCTAGGGTATTCCACTTGTTGCCTTCAAATAAATGGGCCATATTGTATGTTAAACTTCTTTGGGCAAAGCAAACAGTTTGAATGATCATAGTCCCTCGACAAAACTTTTCAAAACAAACAAAAAAACAAATGATCAAGTCCCTTAGAGAAATTGCTCAAAGACATTTAACGCCGTTGCAATTATGGTCTAAACGATGACCCGCGCCTGTCCCTTTCACATCCTAACACAAGGTTGCCCACCAAATACAATGGTGGAGCAAACTTGTTAAAAGGGTTAAAGCATAGCAATGATCTTTTGAGAAATTTAGGAGTAGATAACCTCTTAGTTACTTGAATTAACTTGCAAAACAAAACACTTGCCTAATTTCAAAATCACACATCACAACACTTTCAAAACAAAACTTTCAAAAACAAAATGAAAACCTTTTCAAAAGACATACATCTTTGTATACATCCCCACATGGATCATTACAAAGGTTGCCACCACATTGGCCTCTTTTCAAAACATTTTCAAACCCACACACTCGAGCACCATTTAAAACAATTGAAAACAAAAAGGCAAGTGATCTAAGCAAGTAACTAAGAGCCCATGGATAACCATGGATAGAAAGGGTGCTAATACCTTCCCTTTCTATAATCTACTCCCCGAACCCAAGAAACATCTCAAAAGGTTTTTTGCTGTGCTTTTTAACCTTTCCTTAGGATAAAATAAAAAGTCGGTGGCGACTCTTGCTAACCGCAACATTTGCGAATACAAACGTAAAACCTCAAGTCAGTTCTCCCACCGTATCACAGAACTGGCGACTCTGCTGGGGACAATTCTAAAAGTGGAGTAACCTTAGAGTTTAGATCACCTTTGTTTTCAATTGTTTGCTTTGTTTGCTTTTATATTTGTGGGCTTTGCATCGGAGTTTCATAGATCCTAACCCGGATCTGGGATGTACCCTTTTTAGGTAGCATAATCTGTGAGGGACCTGTCCGGCGTAGACCGACATGGGTGAAGCAGTGGCTACGTTGGTGTGGCATCTTAGTCTGTACCTATATCCCTTGTGTTGTAACGGGGAGAATATAGGTCTTCTAAGGGGTCATTAAACACCAACCGACCTTAGAACCCTAAATTGACCAACTTGGCTATTAGGACAGTAGCAGTATGCTACACTCATTGAGGCTAAACTCTCGAGATGGTTCTGGCCGCGAGAAAAGATTGCGATGCTGGAGTTATGACCGATTGAGGGTAGCCAATGATTTGAGATCCTCTAGAACCCGGTTACTTTTGATAGGACATTTTTTAACCGACAAAACCAAAAGAGGGTAATACCTGAAACTCATGCTGGCCTGAAACCTAAGGGTGTCTTGTGTGACTTGTGTGCCTTATTTGCCTATGTGAATACTTGTGATGTGCTTCATCATAGCATCATGCCATCATACCATTGCATGCATCCTGTATAAAAGGCTAACCCATTTCAAAGACAAAAGAGGTTTCATCTTTGCTCTGTGTTGTAGGACATTATGATGCCTGTGCGAAGGAATACTATCCGGTTCAACTTTGTTCGTTCACCTGAGTTGCTTGATGAGTTGGTTAGCAGAATTCCAAATACCACTTCCTTCATTCAGAGGCATGGTTCTCTTCTCAGTTTAGTCACTGCAAAATGGGACCAACAACTGATAAGTGTTCTGACCCAGTTTTATGACCATCTGTATCACTGTTTCACCTTTCAAGACTTCCAGCTGGTTCCTACCCTGGAAGAATTTTCTTATTTGCTTGGGATTCCTGTCTTGGAACAAACTCCATTCACTGGTTTGGAAAAGACTCCTAGGCCTGAGGAGATTGCTGCAATTCTCCCCTTGACCAAGGAAGAGGTTTTGTCCAACTGGGAAACTAGAAATGGGATCAAGGGCTTTTTGGTCAAATTTCTGGTTGGCAAGGCTAATGATTTCTGGAATGACTTGGACTTCAAGGCATATGAGGATATTCTAGCTCTTTTGATCTATGGTCTGGTGCTATTTCCCAACCCTGACACCTTTATCAGTATCCATGTCATAAGGATCTTCATGTCTCGGAATCCGATACCCACTCTTTTGGGTGATATTCTACAACAACTCTATGCTCGTACTGCTCGAAAACGGGGAACTCCATGGTGCTGTGCTCCCTTGCTAGTAAGGTGGTTTATTTCGCACCTTCCTAAGTTCGTGCTGAAGAATGAAGAAGGAAAAGGTTGGGCTCGGAGGTTAATGTCTCTCACTGATAATGACATCACCTGGACTCTCAGAGGTTTGGATGAGGTAGCTGTTATCGACCGCTGCGGAGAATACCCTAATGTCCCGTTGATTGGTATCCAAGGAGGAATCTCTTACAATCCGTGTCTAGCTCTCCGTCAGTTTGGAAGAGCCAGAGGAGATGGGCCTCATGAAATGCTGGTTCCTCACTTCCATTTTGAGTTTCAGGCAGACAATGACAAACTACGCCAGGGATTCATTAGAGCTTGGGACAGAATTCACAAAGCTGACCCACATGAGTTAGGACCAAAGACTTCTCTGCCATTGAAGCCCTATTGCAAATGGGTCCGCATCCGTGCTCAGAAGTTAGGTATGCCCTACGAAGCTGTTAGACCTCTCATTCTTGAGTCTCCTGTTGAAGATGGGATTCCTCCAACTGTCCTCCCTCCTCAGATACCCACTGATTTTGATACAATGAAGAGATCTTGGGCACAGCTAAAGGAAGAAATGGATTTCTATCGGGAGAAATTCAACGAGCAGGAACGGAAGATCCAAAGGCTGACTAAGAAATTGGAGGAAGAACGGGTCCTGAACAACTACATCAGCACTGAAAAGAGGAGGCCATGGGAGCATTGATGAGCTTTGATGTTTCCTTTTGTAGTTTTATTTCCTTTTCAGTATTTTTCATTCCTGTAATGCCTAAGGGCAAGTTGTTGAACAATTGAAAATTTTAATCTAATGAAGTGTGTTTCCCTTTTTGTCTACGAAGTTGAATCTTGTTTGTCTTTGAAAACATAAAACATACGCATTCCATTACACCATATGCATAGCAGGTACCCTATTTCACAGGTTGCTTAATCTCCTTCGCTGTTTATTTTGAACAGTCATCATGAATCCAGACTCATCCAGTGAGCAGGCAATCAAGGCCCTTCAGGCCCAAAGTGCACAGTTTCAAGAGATGGTCCTAAGCCTAGCCCAAGGTCAGCAAGAGTTGAAGACTCTACTCATGAAGAAGAAGAAGAAAAAGAGGACTGCATTGTTCAACACCGGACGCCGATTTGGGAACACACTCCACAATGAAGCTGATCCAACCACTTCTTCTGCTGAGAAAAACAGTCCCCAAGGGGGAGGAGCTCCTAGTCCCGCAGTCTCCGACAACGAGACGGACTATAACGACGAACAATACCCACCTTCTGCTGACAGATACAAGCAATTGGAGGACCGCTTGAGCGCCATGGAGATTCAGAATGTGCCGGGGCTGGATTTCGGAGATTTGGGATTATCTTCTGGAGTAGTAATTCCACACAAGTTTAAGGCACCTGCCTTCGCCAAGTATGATGGGGTCTCCTGCCCAAAGCTGCATCTGAGGTCGTATGTAAGGAAAATCCAACCTTACACGGCGGATAAGAACCTCTGGATTCACTTCTTCCAAGATAGTCTCTCGGGGTCACAGCTTGAATGGTTCTACCAATTGGATGGAGCTAGCATCCGGCACTGGGAAGATTTGGCAACCGCATTCTACAGACAATACCAATACAATTCTGATCTCGCTCCTACGCGTACCCAGCTTCAGGGTATGTCTCTAGGAACGGGTGAAGGGTTCAAAGAGTACGCTAAAAAATGGAGAGATTTGGCTGGCAGGGTGCAGCCTCCATTGACTGACCGAGAGCTGGTTGATATGTTCCTTGGGACTTTGTCTGGTCCATTTTTCAATCATTTGGTTGGTAACTCCTCCGCTGGGTTCACAGATTTGATATTGACGGGAGAAAGAATTGAAGCTGGCATCAGGTCAGGCAAGATACAGAAGGCTGCCTCTACAAGTGCTGAGAAGAGGCCATTTAAGAAAGAAGCAAGTGTCGTCTATGGTCCTAGAAGACAAGTCAAGCCCGAAAATCGCCAAGCCGTCAATGCTTTGGTCATCTCCAAACCTGTTGCTGCTCCTCAGCAGTACAATCAACAAAGAAGCGAAAGGCCCAAGAGGCAATATACCCGACTAAGTATGACCTTATCTCAAATTCTACCCCAACTGCTATCCACCAACCTAGTGACCCTCAAAGAAGCTCCTAAGGTCGTCAACACTGCGTCTCCTAAATATAACCCAAACGCCCGGTGTGCTTATCATTCTGATAGTCCGGGCACACTACTGATGATTGCTGGGCCTTGAGAAACAAAGTGCAAGATCTGATCGACACAAAGGAAATTCAGTTTGAACCGCCGGAGAGACCAAATGTTGTAACTGCTCCTATGCCCCAGCATAGAGTAAATGCCATCGAAGAAGAAATGTACGCTGTTTCGGTAAATGAAGTTGTCACCCCTCTGAAGACTGTTAAGAAGAACCTACTGCGGGCCGGTTTATTTCCGGGTTGCGGTGAAGGTTGCCTATTCTGTGCTGTTTCCCTATCTGATTGTCCCTTGCTGAGGTTAGGCATCCAAGGCCTAATGGATAGCAAGGAAATTCTATTCAAAAAGACTGCTGTTCAATTGGTTCCGATGAAAGAAGTTTCTGTGATTACCATCTTCAAAAATCCAATCAAGGCTCCCCCGAAGAAGCCTATTCAAATCATGACAGTTGCGCCTGTGATCATTACTGTTCCGGGGCCCCTCTCTTACGTGTCTGATAAAGCTGTCCCCTGGCATTATGGGGCAGACGTGTATGTAAATGGAATCAAACAAGAATTCGACGCTAGTGCCAGTATCTGCGATATCACTGGTCCAGCCAAGGTCACCCGCAGTGGCAGGCTCTTCTCGCCTGACATTGCGCCGCCCGCTATTCGAAAACCCCTCCTCATAAAACCTACGAGTTTACCTGGTCCTGTTGCTGATCAAATTGTGTCCCCTGCTGCCGAGTCATCAAATGCTCGGGGCAAAGGAATTGAAGAAGAGCCTGCCCGGATGGAGGCACCAATACCCGTAAATGCTGAGGCCTCCCGACAAGAAATGGAGGAGATTCTGAAAATAATAAAGAAGAGTGATTTTAATGTTGTCGAGCAGTTGGGGCATACGCCCTCCAAGATCTCCCTGCTCTCCTTATTGCTATGCTCCGAGGCCCATGCTAAAGCCTTGATCTCATTTCTCAAGACGGCCCATGTGCCGCAGGAGACGTCTGCAGTCCAGTTCACTGATTGCATAGCGAATCTAACGGCGGACAACGGCTTGGGTTTTTCAGATGCTGACCTGACCGCGAAAGGGAGAGACCACAATGATGCCCTGCATGTCTCTATTGAATGCAGGGGCACTACTCTGGCGCATGTATTAGTGGATACTAGTTCTTCCTTGAATGTTCTACCGAAAAAGGCTTTAGATCGTCTGGATTATGAAGGCCTGGAGTTGAAACCCAGCAATATCATCGTCAGGGCTTTTGACGGTTCCAAGAGGATGGTTCATGGAGAGGTTAACATCCCTATTCGTGTGGGCTCTCAAGTGTTTGACTCTACCTTTTACGTGATGGATATACGTCCATCGTACTCTTGTCTGTTGGGTCGACCTTGGATCCATAAGGCTGGGGCAGTGACCTCCACCTTACACCAGAAGCTGAAGTATCCCGTCAGGGGGAAGATCGTCATTGTGCAAGGAGAAGAGGAGTATATGGTGAGCCATTTGAATTCCTTCAGGTACATTGAGATTGATGGAGAGTTTATTGAAACCCCCTTCCAACATTTCGAGGAGGTGCATCCAATTTCAGCAGCTGCAGAGACAATGGCCGAAGAGAATGATTCCTTGAAGATGGCTTCCCTAAGGGATGCCCGGGCTGTGGTACAGAAAGGCAATTGTGCACACTGGGGTCAACTTCCTGACTTCACTCAAAAGAACGACAAGTTTGGGCTAGGCTTTACTGCAGAGGCTCAGAAGGCGGTGCGCAAAGAGAAGATCGGAAAGGCTCCGGTGTTTATTTCCAGCTCAAGGGTGAATGCTATCGAGGAGGATGTAGAGGAAGCAGAATTTGACAGTTGGATCTACCCGACTACCAGCAACGGACCTAGCAACTGGACGGCAAAGGATTTTACCCCTATCACATTTGTCACGCAGTAATTGATTTCTTTTGATTTCCAAATTTGTAACAAACAATATGTTAAAACTTTGTTGGCTCAGTGTCCTACCCGGGGCATCGTAGCTCCATTTGTGAGGGCTTTTTGTATGACATTTTCATATATCATCAATCAAAACATTGGACGTTTGTTGCATTTCAAATCTTGTGCTCTTTTCCTTTCTGCGTTATATATATTGCAAAACAGCTATATTTACACACACTCACTTATACAGGTTTCAATCCACTCTGGATCTCACTGGTAACAGCTCTGCTACCGCCAGTTATGACTTCGAAAATCCGATCAACTTGGCCGAAGACGAAGGTGAAGATGATTGCGAAGTGCCTGGTGAACTTGCGAGACTGCTACTCCAGGAAGAGAGGGCTATTCAACCACATGAAGAGCCTGTGGAGACAATTAACCTGGGTACTGAGACAGATAGGAAAGAGGTCAAGATTGGTGCCAATCTAGAGCTCAGCGTGAAGCAACGATTGGTCCAGATGCTACAAGACTACATGGAGATTTTTGCTTGGTCCTATGAAGATATGCCTGGTTTGGATGCCGACATTGTAGTTCACCACCTGCCAACCAAGGAAGATTGCCCTCCGGTAAAGCAAAAAGTCCGACGGATGCGTCCAGAGATGTCTGAGAAGATCAAGGCCGAGGTCATGAAACAGTTTGATGCCGGGTTCCTTGCAGTGACTTCCTACCCCCAGTGGGTTGCCAATGTGGTGCCAGTACCAAAGAAGGACGGTAAAGTCAGAATGTGTGTCGACTACAGGGATTTGAACAGGGCCAGCCCCAAGGATGACTTCCCCCTACCTCACATCGATGTCCTTGTTGACAATACAGCTCAACACAAGGTGTTCTCCTTCATGGATGGTTTTTCAGGGTATAATCAGATTAAGATGGCTCCAGAGGATATGGAGAAGACTACCTTCGTGACTCAGTGGGGCACCTTCTGTTATAAGGTCATGCCATTCGGGTTGAAAAATGCTGGGGCAACCTATCAACGTGCCATGGTTGCTTTATTCCATGATATGATCCATCATGAAATTGAGGTATACGTTGATGACATGATAGCGAGGTCTCAAACTGAGGAGGAGCACCTTGACCATCTGAGGAAGTTGTTTGACCGACTCAAGTTATACAAGCTAAGGTTGAATCCCAACAAATGCACCTTTGGGGTAAGATCCGGAAAATTGCTAGGTTTCATTGTAAGTGATAAAGGTATCCAGGTGGACCCTGCCAAGGTTAAAGCTATTCAAGAGATGCCGACTCCAAAAACAGAGAAAGAGGTCAGAGGCTTCCTGGGACGACTGAATTACATTGCCCAATTCATCTCACATCTAACTGCTACTTGTGAGCCAATCTTCAAATTACTGAAGAAAGATCAAGTGGTACGCTGGAATGATGAATGCCAGGCCGCCTTTGAAAGGATAAAGGAATATCTCCAAGAGCCACCCATTCTTATGCCACCAGTGGAAGGAAGACCTCTGATACTATACTTGACAGTGCTTGATAATTCAATGGGGTGTGTGCTGGGGCAGCATGACGAGTCTGGCCGAAAAGAGCACGCTATTTATTACTTGAGCAAAAAGTTTACCGACTGTGAGTCTCGTTACTCACTGCTTGAGAAAACTTGCTGCGCTCTTGTATGGGCTGCTCGCCGGCTGAGACAGTATATGCTGACTCACACTACCTTACTGATTTCAAAGATGGATCCCATCAAGTACATATTTGAAAAGCCCGCTCTGTCTGGAAGAATAGCGAGATGGCAAATGATCTTAACAGAATATGATATCCAGTATACAACTCAGAAAGCAATTAAGGGAAGTGTACTGGCAGATCATTTGGCACACCAACCTGTGGACGATTACCAATCATTGAACTTTGATTTTCCGGACGAAGACATCATGGTGGTAACTGACTGTGAAGTACCTGGACCGGATGAAGGACCTGAGGAAGGATCCCGATGGTCTATGCATTTTGATGGAGCCTCCAATGCTTTGGGTAACGGCGTCGGCGCTGTAATCATATCTCCCAAAGGAACTCATACTCCCCTCACCGCCCGATTATGTTTCAGCTGCACCAACAATATGGCAGAATATGAGGCATGTATCATGGGTTTACAAGCTGCAATCGACTTAAGGATAAAATTCCTAGGTGTCTTCGGAGATTCCGCTCTCGTGATCAATCAGATCAAGGGCGAGTGGGATACGAAACACCCGAATCTTATTCCTTACAAGGAGTATGTGTCGACCTTGCTCCCTCACTTTGAGGAGATAACTTTCGAACATTTCCCCAGAGAGGAGAATCAGCTAGCGGACACACTAGCCACGATGTCTTCAATGTTCAAAGTTAAATGGGACAATGAGGCTCCCCGAATCATAATCTGGAAGTTGGATGAACCAGCATACTGCTGCGAGCTCGAGGTTGAGAAGGTCACTGAGAAACCCTGGTATCACGAGGTGAAGAGGTACTTGGAAGCTCAGGAATACCCTGAAGGTGCATCTGTCAATGATAAGAAGTTCATGAGGAGATTTGCTGCAAAATTCTTCCTCAGCAACGGCATTCTCTACAAACGGAATCATGATTCGACTCTGCTGCGTTGTGTGGATAAGGCTGAAGCGGAGAAAATCATGATGGAACTGCATGAAGGTACATTTGGAACACATTCCAGTGGACACACCATGGCTAAGAAAATCCTTCGGGCAGGATATTTCTGGTCCACAATGGAAGCCGATTGTTACCAACACTCCCGAACTTGTCATAAATGCCAGATCTATGCTGACAAGGTGCATATCCCTCCGGTTCCTTTGAATGTCCTGACGGCACCTTGGCCTTTCGCAATGTGGGGCATCGATATGATCGGTGAGATCCGACCAACAACATCCAATGGGCATCGCTTCATCTTGGTGGCAATCGATTACTTCACGAAATGGGTTGAGGCAGCTTCCTATGCCACAGTAACCAAGAGCGTCGTGGCACGTTTTATCCGGCATAATCTGATCTGTCGGTACGGCGTCCCAGAAAGAATCATTACGGATAATGGTACCAATCTCAATAACAAAATGATCACTGAACTCTGTGAACAATTCAAGATACAGCACCACAATTCTTCTCCCTACCGGCCGAAGATGAATGGGGCTGTAGAGGCAGCCAATAAAAATATCAAGAAAATTATGCAGAAGATGACAGTGACCTATAAAGATTGGCACGAGATGTTACCGTTCGCTCTTCATGGGTACCGCACCTCAGCAAGGACATCAACCGGGGCAACTCCTTTCTCCTTGGTCTATGGCATGGAGGCAGTCTTGCCAATTGAAATCCAGATACCCTCTCTCCGGATAATGAAGGATGCAGACTTGAATGAAGATGATTGGATCTAGACTCGACTTGATCAATTAAATCTGATTGACGAAAAGAGGCTCACTGCTATCTGTCATGGTCAAACGTATCAGAAACGGATGATCAGGGCATTTAACAAGAAAGTCAGACCACAAGAGTATCAAGTTGGGGACCTGGTAATCAAACGCATCATCCTTCCTCAAAGTGATCCCAGGGGCAAATGGACCCCTACATACGAAGGGCCATTTGTGGTTAAACGTGTGTTCTCAGGAGGAGCCATGATCCTAACCACCATGGATGGTGACGACCTTCCCCACCCCGCCAATGCAGACATAGTGAAAAAATACTACGCATAAATAAGAGACCCGCTAGGTTGACATACCTAGGCAAAATAAGGGCTTCCCGGCGAACCAAAAGGGTTCGGGCAAAAGTAAGGGATGAAATGAATAAAAAAATCTGTACACCCGGCAAGTCGAAAACCTGAAAGGGCGGCTTGGGCAAAAATGGGTATCTCGGTGGACTGAAAACCCGAAAGGGCGGTCCAGGCAAAAGTTAGGGATAAAAGCGTAACACTATGTCTCATTGGATCACTTCGCATCCGGAATTCGGCATCAACTATCTGGCTCCAGATTTCGGCATTGACCAATCAGCTTCATCTTCAAATTAGGCAGCAAAGCGATGAGACGTTCGAAGACATAAAGGCGATAGCAGAGTTGGAACCCAGTGGGATTGTTCACATAGCTGTTTTGTTTCCTTTTTCAAATTGTAAACTCTATACTATTTGGCGATGTCCTCTTACTAGGATGTCAGCCTCTTGTACAAAAACGCCTATTCACAGGCGAAGTTTAAATCAATACAAATTCACTTGTCCATACAAATTACCATTTTTTTCCTCTTTTTTTGGTTTTGTCTTGCGAAGAACGTCCAATGTTCATTTTTGATATATACATTTGACATTAAATTGCTGATTCATAAATGTTTGCATATGAAACAAGAGATTAATTATAGGTGACATCAAAGACAGGGGCAATGTGGAATTGTCTAATGCAGTCTGGTTGTTTTGTCCGCCAAGGCACCAAGGTAGGTTCAACTGGAGAATGTGGCCAAATCATCTCAATTCCCCGCAGAGTAAAACAGGATGCGACAATACTTTCCCCAAGCGGAGTTGGCTCCCCGTCGATCCCGAAAGGACCCAACATTCCCCGGCAGGTCTTAAAGCTCATCCCCAGTAGATTCTGCAAGCTTATCCCCTGCGAAGCACGGACGTCTCACCCGAGTTTTATTTAGAGTTATTTCCTCACAAGGACTTATAACTGGGTTATCCTCAGCTAAAAGCCACGGAAGACCGCTCTCGGCAAAGTTCCTTCATTCCCCAACGAAGTCTATCTTTGGTATTCCCAAGCAGAGTTTATCTTTGGAGTTCCCCAGCGGAGTTTATCATCATTATCCTCAGCGGAATCCATCGTTAAAGTCCTCAGCAGGCCTCTTATCAAAGCTTCGGCCGAATATCTCTTCCACAGAGCAATTCTCCGGCCGTTCGTCAAGGATTTATTTTCCCCAAGACGAAATTACATTCATAAACATTTTACATTTTCATACATCTTGCTTACATACATGATGAAACGCGTACAACATCTCATGTTGAACATCATGATATCATGCATATCATACATCATGACATTGCATACAACTTACGTTTTTGCCTTTTCAGGAAAAAGACAATCTCAAAAACGACTACCTTCAACTGTCACAATTCCAGATTCGATACCTGTATCTAGCCAGGGCACATCTGAGAGTGATCAGTTTCTAGACTCGACTCCTGTATCTAGCCAGGGCACGTCTGAAGAGTTCGAAGATTCGATTCCTGTATCCAGCCAGGGCACATCTATCAACTACAACAGCTCCAGATTCGATTCCTGTATCCAGCCAGGGCATATCTGTTGACCACGTTTCCAGACTCGACTCCTGTATCTAGCCAGGGCACGTCTGAAGAGTTCGAAGATTCGATTCCTGTATCCAGCCAGGGCACATCTATTAAACGACTATTTCCAGATTCGACTCCTGTATCCAGCCAGGGCATATCTGTGAGCAACCAATTGTAGATTCGACACCTGTATCTAGCCAGGGCATATCTGCATAAGGAGACTAAGGATCAAACACCTGTAACAAGCCAGGAAAACATCCGCCTCTCTCAAAATACACAAGTTCTCGCTAAGGAATCTCTTATGCGATCAACACCTCCAAATGGCATCTATAAGCCCATCTCCCTATCTACCACCTCTCCAAATGGCATCTATAAGCCCATTCCCGACACCACATTGTTGAGGCTCCAGCATGCGAGTGCAAATTTCCGGGCACTCTAGTGTCCAATCTCCCTTTACCCTCGAGTCACGAAAGGCAAACTTGCCAATCTAACTCTTCAGGTCCAAGAAGATTGAACAGGGGCAACTGTTGTACCCCAAAATTTGCCCTCCCATTTCCTCAACATTTTCTCATCACAAGACCTTTGAAGATCAAGATCCAATTAGGGTTCCTCTGCTCAAGACTTCTCCTTGCACTGTGGACTCAAATTAGGGTTTGTGTTTGCCTAAGGATGTTTTGACCTAAAATGCCTAAGATGACTTTCATACTTCATGTTGGACTCCCAAGTTTACCCATGCCAAGTTTCAAGTCTTGATTCCAAGTTTTACCCAGTCAATTGGACAGTTGACCTAGAAATCAGCTGTATTGGGAAAAAGTCAACTGTGGCCAATTGACAGTCAAATCTCATGAAATTTGATCCACATCAACATATTGAACTCATATGGACCATTTGATCAAGTTTGGATCACAATTCCACAAGAAATTTGATCAGATCACCAAAAGGGCAAAATGGTCATTTTTAGGGTTTTGACTGCACAAAGGCAATTTTTGACTGTTTGACCTAGCCAATGGCAAACCAAGCTCACATATGGACTCAAGGACCCCATGAAATGGTCTTGACACATTCATCAAGCTCAAAAGATCCCAAGTACACAAGATTGATAGTTGAATTTCCCAGTCAATTGATCAATTTTGACTGTATACTGAAAAGTCAAACTTTGACTTTTTGGTCAAAATCAAGAGTCAAGATTCATTTTTCATCAAAACATGCCAAATCATGAAACTTGTTCACCAAGAAATCTCAAAATGCAAATTAGGGTTTGAAAATGGAATTTTTCATAACTTAGAATTTTTTCAAGTTATGAAAAACCCTAATTTTTTCCCAACTTTGCCCCATCTTTTCACCATGATCCATTTGGATTCAAACAAAAGTCAAAACATGAAAGTTGTAGCTTGTTGCATAATCTACAACTTTGATTCACAAAGTTTTCTCATTTGAAGCTTGTATCTCAAGTTATAATTTTTTGAATAAGGGCACTAAACCATCTTTTAACTTAGTGAAATTTGACCTATTTTGACAAGGTTTTCTACCCCACTTCAAGGCCACTTTTCATACCCTTCCACTTGGAATTTTGATTTGCATTTCAAAGATGGATTGTAGTACACATTCCAAGCTTTCCAAAATGTCCAAGAACTCATCAAACAACCTCATAACTTGAGAGATTCGAATTTCACAAGTTGGCAAAAATTCACCTTTTGTTCTTCATCAAGACATGTTCATAATCTTGCCAATTTGAAATCAGTTTGCTTTATGCTTGATTACAGGTCCTTGAACCATTCCATACTCAATAATTTAATGCTTATTCAATGTGTTGAGGCCATGTTCTTTGTGTTCTAACATTGCATAATGGTTTAATCCTAAACTAGATAAAGTGCTTTATCCATTTTTGTAAAAAGCTAGCTTTATGTCAATTTGAGATCCAAGCAAGTACAAGCAAAATCCTCTTGGCACAAGATTATGGACAAGTTGCTCTGATCAAGAGATGTTTATGCAGCACATTAGGAGGCCCCCTACTAACCTAAAACCACCAACTTGCTTTTGTTGCTTAAGATAGAAGAAAAGTCCATAACTTATGCTATCTCTCATCTCAGCTTAGAAACACAACACAAAAGCTATCAAACACATTCCATAGAAAAAATCCAAGCTTTTGCACGAGTCCTGAACATCTAAAGCACCCTCCATCTCAAAATCACCTTGAAACTGCACAAACAGGGGAAGCCCTGCAGATTGAGTGCAAACTCCCAATCCCTTCGAGCATTTTGATCCAAACATTTTCCTCTACCTTCCCTACAACATATGCAAGCTAACCATGTCCTAAAAATAGACCTGTAACACCTCCAAGCCACTTCACAATTTTTTAATTTTCTGTTTTGCAGTTGGAGTTCACTAGCTCGATTCAAGGAGTTTCAAGACAAAGTAGGAATTGGAAAAGCATCCTTACACTTCAAGGAAGCTATACAAGTCATCATTTCACTCTGAAACATCCTCCATTGCCAAGCTCGATTCCAACTGAACAGGTACATTCATGGAGTTCTATCTCTCTTATTAGGCATTGTTAGCTTTAGGTTTTTGAAGAAAACATGTCACAATCATAGCCCTGAACATGCTCATATGATTAGATTTCATTTATGTTTCGTGTGCTTAGAGAATTTCATGTCTGAACATTGATGAAAAGTTAGGTCAGAAATTGGGGGAGGAGAAATTCTCCCTCATCTCAGAGAGATAGGTCAAGTTATTTATATGGTTGAAACCGTCTCTTCATGCTGAACATTTCTTGTGTTATGAGTTTTTGCTGAAAAGCCAAGAATCAGGAGTTAGACATTGAGGAACAGGGGCGCGCGTTTTTCAAACGTTTGAAGCTGAAGGTTGAAGACAATGATCAGTGGGCTGGGCCTGTGTTATTTTACTTTTCACACCATCTTTTTTGGTTTACACCCCCCTGAGCCCATTTGCTCATTTTTTAACATTTTTGACTTTTTCTTTTTTGGCTGACTTTGTTTATTTTTTCTCATGACATTTAAAAATTAAAAATATTTTTTTCCCATCATTTTTGTATTTATTTGCATATTTATTTGTTTATTTCTTTTGTTGTATATAAAATATATATGTACTATTATTAGAATAAATAGAAAATAGTGTAAATACAATTTTTATTTTTTTACATTCTGAAAATATTTCACACAAAAAATACTCTTTTTATTTATTTTATTAAAATATTAAATAAATACTTATTTTGTGTATAATACATATTTAGGGTTTAATATATATATATGTGATTATTAATATATTTAAGCTAAAATATAAAAAAATACTTGAGTTTTCCATTTTTATTAATATTTGATACAAAAATACTTTTTTTTCACAATATACTTCATTTTATTTTATTTTTATAAATAATAAATAAATAGTTGTGTTAAATTAGATAATAATACCTTTTCTTTAAAATTAGGGTTTTTTGCCCTAAATTCAAAATACTCCAAAAAATAATACATTTTTATTTTCTTTTCTCTTTTACATAAATAATATTTTCTCATACACATAAAAAACTTTCTTTTTTGCATTTCACATATTTATTTAATTTCCATTTAATTATGCAATTTATTTACCTTGCAAATATCCAAATGATGTAATAATTTAGATTTAAATTCTTGTCAATACCCCCATTTGAACATTTGTACCCCCCTTCCCACATTTGGTTTTGTAATAGCTTAGTAATTTTAATTTCACACTCTATTGCTTTCTAATGATAACATGTTAGAATTAGGGTTTGTATGCGAAAAACGATAAAAAATAGCTTGACCTAATACAAGATAAACAAGCATGAAAATGGACACACAAATCACACTTGCACCCCCTAGGGTATTCCACTTGTTGCCTTCAAATAAATGGGCCATATTGTATGTTAAACTTCTTTGGGCAAAGCAAACAGTTTGAATGATCATAGTCCCTCGACAAAACTTTTCAAAACAAACAAAAAAACAAATGATCAAGTCCCTTAGAGAAATTGCTCAAAGACATTTAACGCCGTTGCAATTATGGTCTAAACGATGACCCGCGCCTGTCCCTTTCACATCCTAACACAAGGTTGCCCACCAAATACAATGGTGGAGCAAACTTGTTAAAAGGGTTAAAGCATAGCAATGATCTTTTGAGAAATTTAGGAGTAGATAACCTCTTAGTTACTTGAATTAACTTGCAAAACAAAACACTTGCCTAATTTCAAAATCACACATCACAACACTTTCAAAACAAAACTTTCAAAAACAAAATGAAAACCTTTTCAAAAGACATACATCTTTGTATACATCCCCACATGGATCATTACAAAGGTTGCCACCACATTGGCCTCTTTTCAAAACATTTTCAAACCCACACACTCGAGCACCATTTAAAACAATTGAAAACAAAAAGGCAAGTGATCTAAGCAAGTAACTAAGAGCCCATGGATAACCATGGATAGAAAGGGTGCTAATACCTTCCCTTTCTATAATCTACTCCCCGAACCCAAGAAACATCTCAAAAGGTTTTTTGCTGTGCTTTTTAACCTTTCCTTAGGATAAAATAAAAAGTCGGTGGCGACTCTTGCTAACCGCAACATTTGCGAATACAAACGCAAAACCTCAAGTCAGTTCTCCCACCGTATCACAGGTATGTCACTTAGGCTCATTTAGATTTATTATGAGATAAGTAAAATAATACTATTATATTAGAAATAGAATTAGAGGAGAAAGAGAAGATAATGTTATCAAGAAAAGAGAAAAAGAAGAGAAAGAGGAATAGGGTTTTGAGAGGAGAAGAAGAACAAGAGGAATTTGCTACTAGTGCCAAATTCCCAGAAATTCCATTGAAGTTTCTTAGAGTTGCATTCAATCCAAGGTAAGGGTGGGATTCTTGCTCTATAATTGGGTATATGATAAATGATATTTGGGGTTGGTCATATGAAATTGACTATAATCGATGAATTGATGCTTTGAATTGTGTGATAATTGATGTATGTTGATAGCAATGATAAATGGATGTTTGATTGTGTATTATTTCATGAAGTTTGTGTCTTTGGAATTGAAACATAATGGGTTTTCGTATTGCACTTTACATAATTCATAAAACTGTTTTTCACAGGATGCAATCGATTGCAGCAGAAGAGCAATCGATTTGCATTGCTTAAAAATTGGGATTTTTGCTTCTGTTTCAGTAAGAAATCGATTGCAATAGAAGAGCAATCGATTGCACTGCTTAAAGATGTGATTTTTGGCCTTTGGAACAAGGTGCAATCGATTTGCATGTTAGTGCAATCGATTGCTCAATGTTTGACAGTATTTTTGAAAACATGAAAACTCCATAACTTTTGAACCGTAACTCCATTTGATGCGCCATACGAAGTGTTAGAAGGATAATGCGATGAACTATATTTATAAGGAGTAAAATGAAGGATAATAAGGATAATTATAGTACCCAAGTTAGGATAGAGTTATCGTTCCCGCGTTGAATCACCATGATGTTTTGTGGTGATGAAGTATGATGATGACATGACGATCTTATGATAATGCTTGGTTCATAATAATAATATCAATGATAATAATGATGTAGTATTATAGTATAACAATTTGTAGAAGTTTTGTAATTAGAAATAAGAATTTAGATAAGTAATTAACCAGTATAGTTGAGAATTTTCCGAATAATTATGGGCAATATTATGTTGTAGGACTATGGATAATGTCGAATATGCTGTTGTTTATATGTTGTGATTGATAAGTTGATTAAATTGTAGGCTTATGTCAACATTGTCGAATACATTGTTGTTGTTTATATGCTGTGATTGATAAGTTGATTAAGTTGTAGGCTTATGCCAACATTGTCGAATACATTGTTGTTGTTGAATATGTTGTGATTGATAAGTTGATTAAGTTGTAGGCCTATAGCCAGTGTTGAAGCGACGATGAGTACCTCTAATTATTGGTATAGTGACGATATAGGATTATGCCTTTATGACGGTGACTGTTGTTGTTGTATGTGATTGTTGCATTCATTGAGTCACACACATTTGCATTATTAAGTTGGCCTGGATTGACACCAAGCTGGCTTGGATTGGCAAAATATTAAGTTGAAGGCTTATGCCTTGTGCCTTGAGATTAATGGAAAATATTTTTAAGTTGGGAGTTCTGCTCCAATGGTACCACATGCATGTGCATTGTGATTGATTCGCATTTGATATTGCATCTTGAGTCGTGGTAAAGATAGATTTGTTGTTGCTTTATGTTGTTGACTTGTTATGACAGGTATCACCTAAAGGTTGTGAATTAGTTGTTATGTCGTGTTGATGTTTTATTGAGATTAAAGATGTTTGAAAGTTGTGAAGTGGTGATTTTGTATGAACTGATTCTGATATATTAATTATCATACATTCAATTATATAGTTCGATATCTCACCCCTTCTGTTTGAATGTTTCCCTCTGTTGGTAACGTGCAGGTAATCAAGAAGGATAGTTGTTACCTCGTTAGTCTGAGTCGGTTACGTCGCTCTGATATGTAGCACTCAGGGGGATGAACGCTTAATGCTTAGTTGTTGATTATTATTTTTGTTGCTGAATCTTTAAGTTGTTTACATGAAGTAACTGTTGTCTTGAAGTTATTTTAGTTGAATAAAGATGTTAAGTGAATTGAAGTTGAATATGTATATTCTACTGCTTACCAATAAAGTTGTTTGATTTTAAAGAATAAATCGATTTGTTATCGGTTCATCTGAGCTAAGTGTTATGTATCTATTTTATATGCGATTAAATGAAGTTTGTTTTTGAGTTAAAAATGTAGCATCCTATTTATGTTGAACTCTGATTTTATTATTATCCTCCGGATAGAAATGGGGTGTTACAATAGTGGTATCAGAGCAGGTCGGTTCGTCCGACCAAGTTGTCTAATGTTGTTTGTTCCTTAGTGCGCGACAAGTGTGTGAAACACTATCGGTGCTTGTTGTTTTTCTAATCGCTTGTATGCAGGAGTTAGGTTGAAGATAAGTGGGGGAGAAGCTTTACTTCTCGGATATGTTTCGATTGTAAGATGTTAGTTTTATATGCTATTGATGGGGAAAGTGCAAGTGTTGTTGATGTTTTATTGTCTCCCGAATCCGAAGATGACGGGGATTAAAGATTTTGTGTATTAATCAAGTTGGAACATCTTGAGGGAGGATGATCAGGCACTGTTGGTGTTTACTTCTCGAAGGATGATGAGCAATGTAACAGTTGTTGATATACGATAAAGTGTGAATCCCTGATGTTTCTGAAGGTGATTGTTAAGTAACAAGGATAATTTTTAGAAGATGGAATTTAGAAAGTCACAATGTTTCAATGCTACTGATGGACGGTGAAGTTGTCGGTTTGAGTAGCCTTGCGTAAGATGTCGATGTTTGAATGGTGATTGAGTGACAAAATGTTATAGACCTTGTCATAGGATCCTTGTGAGTGATTGTAAAAGTTGTTGACATTGGTAGAATGTTTTGAATCGTGAGTCAGAGTCGTAAATGCGAGGAGATGAGTACGATTTCAAGAATGGTAAATGTTAGTACTGGTACAAAGAAATTTTGCTATGATGTTATCGTAAGATGTGTAATAGTATGTCGCTGCATGACGTTGGTGTTTGAATTTTCGGATAACTTTGGAAATTCATACCTTGTGTTTCGAATATCATATTGGTGTTACGTTTGAACCTGTGAGGAGATAGAAATGTATTTTATCCTATGAAGTGTTTTCGAATATGGTAGATGCATTCCTATATGGAGGCCGCACGTGAAGGAAGTTTTACAGAACTAAAGAAAAGATTGACGACTGCTCCGGTATTGGTTTTGCCTAATCCGAGTGAGTCATTTGTAGTGTATTATGGATGCGCCTAAAGAGGGGACTTAGTGGTGTGCCAATGCTGAATGGATAAGTTCTTGCTTGTGTTTCTAGACGAATCATAGTTCATGAGAGGGAAATTGTGGGAGTATTTGTAAACATCATTGGAAATTATTGGATTATGGTGCATTAGGTGAATTGATTATGGTTCGGTAACAATGGTTTATACTTCATTATGGTTGTCGGCTATCTATTGAAAAATTGAGGAACTGATCACCCTTAATCTCTTGTTGATAGTGGACGAGACCGTGTTGGATGGTGTGGACTTGTCTTGATACCTTAATGGTGTGTAAAATGATTGATGTTATATCGTGAGGATAGTTGCTCACCAGGTTGTGTGAGTTAATAGAGGAGTGGCTAAGAAAGAGTTGAGACATGTTGAACAAGTCGGAGTGGCAAGTTATATGCAAGTTAACATCGCAAAGTGAAAGATTGAGAATATCAATTGAACCATGGTTTTATGGTGGATGTTAAGGAAAGTATGAAAATGGAATGAGACTTGTAAATTGTATTGTTGGCAGAAAATTTAATGAGGACTGTGACTTAAGATAGATCATCAGAGTTGCGCAGCTGAAGTGTATATGGCGTAGTTGCTATAAGTATACGACTCTACATGCTTGATTTGGTAGATTGTTGATGTAAGGATGATGTGCCAAGGTGATGTGATATCTCAGAGATCTTTGCTGATCCTATAAGGAAATTATTATGGTTGTTAGTTTATGGTGAGTTATGTGTCTATTTGTTGAGTTATATTGTTAAGTTGAAGTTATAATGATTTCGTTATCGCTATTGAGATGTTATTGTTGATTTCTATAAGTAAGGAATGATACTCCATAACGTGACTGAGTTGATTATGTTGGTTGTGTTGATGTTACTATAAGAGTGATATGATGATATGAGTAGAGTTGTTGATATTTTGTTGATAATTGACATACGGGGATGAAATTGTGTATGTGTTTTGGTGTTGAAAAGAGTGTTAAGAGGATATTGCGATGATATATATATATCCAAGTATAAGTGTGTTATAAATGTTGCTACTTTAAACGTTAATGTTGTACCCCAAAATTTTCCCTCTCTCTTATCAAGAATTTGCTCACAAGATCTCCTTGACTCAAGACTGCATTAGGGTTTGATCAACTCAAGACACCTCCTTATGCACTGATGACCAAAATCAGGGTTTGAGTTTTCACAAGGATTTTTGAACTTCCAATGCCACATATGGTTTTCATGGATCATTATGGACCCCGAAGATTACTCATGTCAAGTTTCAAGCCTTGGATTACATTTTTGCTCAGTCAATTGAGCAGTTGACTTAAAAATCAGCTGTATTGGGGAAAAGTCAACCATGGCCAATTTACAGTCAAACTTCATAATTTTTTATCCACATCATCATTTTAAACTCATATGTATCATTTTATCAAGTTTGGACCATAATTCCTCAAGAAATTTGATCAAATCCCCAAAAGGGCAAAATGGTCAAAATTAGGGTTTTGACTGAGAAAGGGCAATTTCTGATTTTTGACCTAGCAAATGATCAATTGGTTCAAGGAATGATATCAAGATTCCAATTGCATCATTTTGACCTAATGACATGGCTCAAAACATTGCAAGTCCATTGGATTGACAAATGAATTTTTCAGTCAACTGATCAAAAGTCAACTATATACTGAAAAGTCAAACTTTGACTTTTAGTCAAATTCAAGTGCCAAAGATAATAATTCATAAAAACATGCCAAAATATGAAACTTATTCATCAAGAAATCAAAATTCAAGATTTCATTTTTGAAAAGTCAAAATTTCTAAACTTAGAAATTTTTCTAAGTGTTGGAAATTTCATATTTCTTCACAACTTTGAACAAATTTTTCACCATGATGCAAGATGATTCAAGAGAAACTTCCAACATGAAAGTTGTAGATATTCATGAAATATACAACTTTGCTTTACACAACTCCTTCCAAAAGTTCTTGGATCTTAAGTTATAATTTTATGAACATGTGGTCATGAAACTAAACACTTAGTGAAATTTTGCCCTAATTTGGTCAGTATTTTGACCCAAATTCATGGCACTTTTTCATATAGTTCCAAGGGGAATATTCAAAATCAATTCAAATATGGGTTATAGAGAAAATTTCTATATTTCCAAAATGTCCAAGAACTCCTTGATATCATTCTTGAGTAGGGAGAATCGAAGAGATGAAGTTAGGGTTTTATCACTTTAATTACAAGTCATTTTAGTGATGAACAAAATTCAAATTCAAACCATGCTGCATAAACACTACTTTGCAGGCCTCAAACTTGTTAGGCACTCCATAATTAATGGTTTACACAACTGTTAGAGGCCTCACTTCAAGCATTCAATGCATGAACATGCTTTATATCCATTTTTGGAAGAAAGGTTACATTGCCATTTTGATACAGTGACTTTTTGTACAAAACATGTTCTTGAGCCTTGCACTTATTCTCTTCTGATCAAACAGGTCCTATAACTCATGAGAAATGTTTCAAACACTTACAATCACCCATCCCATGCTTGTACCTCTCCTTGAAACTTGTTTCCCTCTTTTCTTCAAAATCAAGTAACCTAGCCAAAAGCTAAGAACTTGTACTTCTTACTTGCCAATGCATTCAAACACTTTTGTTTATACATACACAAACTATTTGACACAAACACACGAATGCTCAAGCCTTGAAAGAACCTAGAACTCAGAATCACACTTCACACTTCCATTTTCACACAAACTGACCAAAAACTTGAAACTCACAATCTACTCGTGCGTTTCTTGGCCTTTTGGTTTCTAAAGTTTTTAAACATCATATAGAGTTGATCCCACACCCTGTTTTAGAACTGTAACACCATTAACACCATCCTCCATTTTCAAAAACTCATCTCTGCACATTGACTTCTCCAGACCATTTCAGCAATCCATTTTTAAGCTAATCATTGCATTAGCTTCCTGGGACCTCAAGGAAGCTAACCTGATCATCACCATCACTTGAAACAAGCTCAAACTCAAAACACGATTTCCAGTTTTGAGGTAAGTTTTCTCAACTTGGAACTCTTCATACAGGCATCATCAATAGTTTATTTGTGAACAAAACATGTGGATATCATTGCCCTGAAGCTAACCATGTCCATAGTTTCCATTAATTTTGCTTGAGCTTAGAGAATTTTGAAACTGAAATTTCTGAGATTTTTAGGGTTCAGATTAGGGCCATTAAAATTCATGCTTATCTTTGATCTATAGTTTTAATGCTTTACATTTCTGAAACCATGAGGAAATTTGCTACAAGTTTCATGTTTACAGTTTTCATTTTTGATGAGAAATGAGCAAGTTACAGTTGGTCTGGCTGGAGGTTAAAGATGAAGTCATCAGGACGCATTTTTCCTTACATATTTATTGATTTGCCTATGTTAACGGATGTATAGTCACCCCAGTGGTAGAAGCGCGCGCCTGTAACCTTTGGGACCTGGGTTCGAGCCCAAGTGGTACCCTTTTGCATTTTTTACATGTTTTGTATTTCTGATTTTTTTGCAAGCGCCTGGGCCTTATTGGGCTTATACTGTTTTTTTTTGCTTACTAACCCCCTGCAGGCTATTGGCACCCCTGACCCAAGTTTATTTATTTTCTTTTTTTTTTTATTTCATTTTTATTTTCTTAAATATATTTTCTAAATACTGAAAAAATCATAAAATACAAAAAATGATAGATTTACATTTTGACTTAGTTTATTTTATTTTTCTCACAAAAAATATTTTATTTATTTTTACTAACTTATCTTGT
Organism: Vicia faba; assembly: GCA_948472305.1. Taxonomy (NCBI): domain Eukaryota; kingdom Viridiplantae; phylum Streptophyta; class Magnoliopsida; order Fabales; family Fabaceae; genus Vicia; species Vicia faba. The sequence continues at coordinate 614,135,934 of OX451735.1, read as the reverse complement.
AAATTTAATTAAAACTATGTTAGTATTTATTTTCTTTTCACACCTATTAAATATATATTTTTTAATATTAAAAAAGGCTAAAAAGTATTTTATAGTACCATAAATATTTTCATGACAAAAATACCAAAAATACTTTTTCTAAACTTATTTTCTTTTAATCAACTAAATAGAATTAGGGTTTTATTCAAAATCTTTTCTTAATAAATTTAAATTTAATTAATTATTTTCTTTAATTAATTAGGATAAGACAATTTCCCTTTTTCTCATGAAAACCAAACAAATATCCATTTACTTCACATTTTGCATTTTTGTACATTTATTCATTTTTATACCTTATATTCATTTAATTCCTTGTACATTGATACCCATTCAATATGGTTGTAATAGAATAATTAGGTTTAAATTCTTGCAATCCTCATTCTCAATTTGTATACCCCCTCCCACAAATGTTGTAATAGCTTAGTAACTTTAAATTCCGCAATTTATTCTTTTATATACAAATGCTAGTAATTAGGGTTTGTAAGAAAAGACTAAAACCAATACTTAGAGAACCCTAATTCAAGACAAAAAACAAGCATGAAAATGATACACTTGCACACAAGCACCCCTAGGGTTTACTCCACTTGGTTGCCTGATACAAAATGACCATATTACGCATGTAAGATATCTTAGCAAAAACAAGCAAATACAAGATCATAATCCCTCGATGATGCTATCTAAGTTGCCTTTCAAATGATCTTAGTCCCTAAAAAAGAATGCTAAGATACCTTGCAACATTGCTAATCATGGTTATATGATGACCCACGCCCGTCCCGTTTACATGTCAAAGGAAAAGGAAAATGAACAAGAAAGACTTTTGAGTAGGTAGAATGCTCCTAATTACTTGCTCAATTTCAAAAAAAACATCCTTGCTATTTTCAAAATAATCACCTACACTTTCAAACATATTACAAAATTGAAAACATTTTCAAAAGATCAAACATCTTTGTATACATTCTTACAAACAAGAATCATTACAAAGATTGCCTAAACAATGGCCTCTTTACAAAATACTTTTAAAAAACCACACCAAGCATAATTTTCAAACAAGAAGCAAGTGATCTAGCAAGTAACTAAGAGCCCATGGAAAACCATGGATGGAAAGGGTGTTAATACCTTCCCTTTTCATAATATACCCCCCGAACTCAAGAAATAATCTCAAAGGTCTTTCCTGTGCTTTTTCACCTTTCCTTTTGGATAAAAGAAAAGTCAGTGGCGACTCTTGCTAACCGCAACATTTGCGATCAAACGCAAAACCTTCAAGTCAGTTCTCCCACCGTATCACAGAACTGGCGACTCTGCTGGGGATAACTCTAAAAGTGGGGTTACCTTAGGGTTATATCACATTTACTTGCTTTCAATTGTTTGACTTGTTTGCTTTACATTATGGTTCTTTGTTTGGGCTTGAATCCTCTACCCGGATTTGGGATACCTTATAGGTAAGTAGCAATATGTTGTGGAAACTGTGCGGGGTATACCGACATGGTCTAAGCAATAGCTATGTTAGTGCGACATATTTATGGGTACCGGTAGCCTTTGAGTTGATCAAAGAGAATACGGGGCTACTGAGTGATGTCATAAAGCACTAATGAACTCCTTGAACCTTTACTTGACCAACTTGGCCTTTAGGATGTAGTGAGATGATCGACTTTGGTGCAGTCCGAAGTTGGTAGATACTCGATACTACACTCATTGAGGTTCGGTTTTTTGGGATATTTCGGACGCCATTAAAGAGGCTTGTGCTGAAACAATGACCAAGGAAACAAACCAGTGATATTGAGCTCCTTAGAACCCGATTACTATTACTAGGACAGGTTTGAGCCAACTAAACTTCAAGAGGGTACTTACCTATAAAACTCCATGCAAGCCTAAACCTAAGGACTTGTTTGCTTTGTTTGTATATACATACTTGTACATAACATCATGAACATCATAACATCATACACATTCTCTAACCATTTCAAGGATTTTGGGATTTATCTTTGTTCTTGTTTTTTAGGACATGGATTCTATTCGCAGGAAAACTATTCAAGTAAACCTTGTAAGGATCCCTCCATAACTTAAGGAGCTAGCTTCAAGGATCCCTGAAAACTCTCCATTCACCGAGAGACATGGTCGCCTACTCAACTTGGTCACCTCCAACACATATGAGGACATGATGAAGGTGCTCTTTCAGTTCTTTGATCCTTTACACCATTGCTTCACATTTCCCGATTACTAACTTGTGCCTACTTTAGAAGAATTCTCCCGACTCTTGAGGATTCCCATTCTTAATCAACTAACTTTCAGCGGTACAGAAAGAGACCCAAAGCCAGAAGAGATTGCTCAAGCTCTACACTTGCACTCATCTGATGTCACAACTCATTGGGAAACAAGGAGTGGTGTCAAGGGTTTCCTAGCAAAGTTCTTATTTGAGAAAGCCCAAAACTGTTGGAACTCTTAAGATCTGCAAGCCTTTAAGGAAATTGTCGCTCTCCTCATCTATGGGATGGTTTTGTTTCCAAATCCTGACCAACTCATAGATGTGAACACCGTCAACATCTTCGTATCCCGCAACCCGGTGCCTACATTGCTAGGAGACATCCTACACTCTTTTCACACTCGCACAATGAGGAAAAGAGGTGTTCTTATGTGTTGCACTCCTCTCTTGGCAAGATGGTTTATTTCGCATCTTCCCCAATCTGTATTGAAGAATGAGCAAGGTTCAAGGTGGTCACAAAGGTTGATGACGTTCAAACATTCGGACATTTATTGGTGCTCCCGATCCATAGAGAATGTTACTATTATCGACCGTTGTGGAGAATTTCCTAATGTCCCTTTCTTGGCATTAGGGGAGGTATCACCTACAACCCCTGCTTAGCCTTAAGACAATTTGGTTACGCCTGAAGGGATGGCCCGCACGAGATGCTGATTCAAGGTTTGGTATTTGACTACGACAACGACGATCAAGGTCTTCGCCAAATATTTATCCGAGCTTAGAGGATGTTGAACAAGGTAGATAGCAAGACTTTGTGGCATAAAAATTCCATCCCGCTTGAGCCTTACCTCAAATGGGTACGAACTCGTGCTCAGAATCTTATGATGCCTTATCCATCCATTCTCCCGGTAATCATTGAGCCTGTCATGAAAGGAGATGTTCCATATACTATCCTACATCCTGACATGCCCACCTCTCTTGAAGACCTACAAAGGGATTGGATACAACTCAAGGGGGAGCGAGATACTTTCGAAGCCCAATTCTACGCAAGCGAGAAGAAGGTTTTGGAACTCACTAGACTACTTCATGAGGAGCAGACTCTGAATGCCTACATTGCACCAAAAAGGATGCGTACTACCTTTTTATCTTAGAGTTTTTGTATTATTTTTCCCAAGAAGGCATTGATGTACTCGAGCTTTAATCTATTAATATAACGTGTGTTTCCTTTTTGTCTAAAACAAATTTGAATCTTAAAATCCTTGAAATCATTGCATATGCATTTACCATTCATCATAACATAAGCAGGTTTCTTGCAACAAGGCTCCTCATCTCTCTACTTTTTATTTCAGTAAGATGGATTTCGAGCAAACGGTGAAGGACCTCCAAGCTCAGAATGCACAGTTTCAACAATTGTTCTTAACTCTAGCCAAAGGACAAGAAGAGTTGAAGACCTTGCTGGCTGAGGAGAAGAAAAAGAAGATAACCGGAGTTCTAAACATGGGAAGAAGATTCCAAGGGCAGACAAGAAGGGCTTTAGACTTTGCAACGACATCCGGTGAGAAAGAAAATCAAGATGGGAAAGGCAAAGAAACAGTTGTCCAGTCAGAATCAGAAGAGGAAGAGGAAGAAGAAGACTATTTTGAAGAACAATATCCTCTGGCCGATAACAAGTATAAGCATCTAGAAGAGCGGTTGAGCGCAATGGAAATCCAAAAAGTTCCTGGATTGGACTTTTAGGAGTTAGGATTAGTGTCGGGGATTGTCATTACTCCAAAATTCAAAGCACTTGTGTTCGCCAAATATGACGGAGTCTCATTTCCCAAAATGCATCTCCGGTCCTATGTGAGGAAAATCCAGCCCTATACCGCTGACAAAGACTTATGGGTACACTTCTTCCAAGACAGTCTGTCTAGAACTCAACTTGATTGGTTTTATCAGTTAGAAAGAGCCAATGTTCATAACTGGGAAGATCTTACTGCAGCCTTTTACAAACAATACCAATACAACCCTGATCTTGCACCTACCCATACTCAACGCCAGAGTATGGCAATGGTTTCAAGTGAAGGCTTCAAGGACTATGCGCAAAAATGGAGGGACTTGGCCGAAAGAGTTCAACCTCCCCTATCTGAAAGAGAGTTGGTAGACATGTTTTTGGGTACCTTGTCTGGTCCCTTCTTCAAACACTTAATTGGGAGTTCATCGACAGGTTTTACTAAATTGATATTGACCGGAGAAAGGGTAGAAGCCGGGATAAAAAACAGAAAGATTCAAAAAGATGCATCCTCTGCTGCTGTAAGGAAGCCATTCATCGGAAAGAAAGAAGTGGTTGATGTATATCCTCAGAGAAATCAAGATAGGGCCGAACGCCGTCCAATGGTGGGGGATGTTATGATTCTTAAACCTGCAACTGATCAGCAAAGAAACAACCAACCAAGAATGGAAAGACCAGTCAAACATTTCACCAGAATTAACATTACACTCTCTCAAGTATTGCCACATTTGTTAAGATCCAACCTAGTGACCTTGAAAGAAGCTCCAAAGAACCCTAACACAACCTCTCCTCACTATCATCCTAATGCCCGCTGCGCATACCACTCCAAAAGTCCAGGCCATGACACTAACAACTGTTGGGCTCTGAAGAACAAGGTACAAGACCTCCTTGAAGCCAAAGAGATTGAATTCGATGCGCCAGAAAAGCCCAATTTCATTTCTGCCCCTATGCCTAAACATGGCCATACTACCAACGCCATTGAAGAAGATATGTTTGTTACTTCAGTTGATGAGTTTATGACCCCACTCCTGATTATCAAAAAGAACTTATTGAATGCCACTGTTTTCCCAGGCTGTGATGAAAGCTGTCATTTCTGTTTGTCCTCACCAACCAGTTTTCCTTTGTTGAAAGCAGGCGTTCAGTGCCTAATAGATAACAAGGAAATTTTGTTCGAAAAGACTTCTGTTCCACCTGTCCCTTATAATGATGTTTCCATCGTTACCATTTCCGCCAATTCTTCCAGGGTCTCCACCAAAAGACCCGTTAGAATTACATTAGTTCCGAAAGTAGCTCCTTTGATAATTACAATGCCTAGACCGATCCCATACTCGTCAGACAAAACCGTACCATGGAATTATGGAGGGGATGTCTACTACCATGGTATCAAACAAGATTGGCCAGCTGCTGAAGATTCAAGTTCTGAGAAAGTTGACTCTGATATCAATAATATCACAGGGACTTGCGAGATTACCCGAAGCGGAAGGGTGTTCTCTCCATAAATTGCTCCCCCAAAAGTAGTTTATGGACCCGTAATCATTCCTGTTGTTGTTGCTCCTCCAAAGGTTGTTCCCAGTCCTACAATCATCTCCACCAATATTCCAACTGACAAAGCTGATACAACCCCTATCATCACTCCTACTAACATTCCTGCTGCCGAGTCAACTGAGAGTCGAGGTAAAAGTATTCTGATTGAGCCTGTCCGGACGAAGGCACAATCATTGGCTATCCCTGAGACCTCCCGGAAAGAGATGGAGAAAATCCTAAAGATCATAAAAGAAGCGACTACGATGTAGTTGAGCAACTGGGGCAAACTCCATCTAAAAATCCCATGCTGGCTTTACTACTATGTTCCGAGGCACATGCAAAGGCCTTGGTAAAATTCCTGAAAACTGCTCATGTACCCCAAGAAACATCTGCCGATCAGTTCCAAGACTGTGTAGCCATCTTGACTGCAGATAATGGTTTAGGTTTTTTTGATGCTGATTTAACGCCAAGAGAGAGAAAGCATAATGAGGCATTGCATGTCTCAGTGGAATGCAGGGGCACAACTCTGGCTCATGTCTTGGTTGACACCAGTTCGTCTCAGAATGTGTAACCTAAAAAGGCTCTTGATAGGCTTGACTGTGAGGGATTGACATTAAAAACAAGCAACATAGTAGTGAGAGCCTTTGACGGCTCAAAAAGGATGGTGCACGGGGAAGTGGATATCCCCATAAAGATTGGAACCCAAACATTTGATTCAACTTTTTATGTAATGGATATTCGCCCTTCATATTCCTGCTTGCTAGGCCAACCATGGATTCGCAATGCCAACGCTGTTACTTCTACGTTGCACCAAATGCTGAAGTATCCAATTCAAGGGAAGATTGTCACCATTCATGGAGAAGAAGAGTATATGATCAGCCATCTCAATTCCTTCAGATATGTGGAATTTGATGGTGAATTTATTGAAACTCCATTCCAGCACTTCGAAGAAGTCCCACAAGATGTGGCAGTAACCAAGGTTGTGTCTCAAGTTCCCAAGATCACAAGGCCTCCGCTCAGGATGTCGTCTTTGAAGGATGCCAAGGAAGTGATAGAAGAAGGTGGGTGCACTATTTGGGGACAACTCCCAGATATCCCATACAAATCTGAAAAGTTTGGCCTAAGTTTCACTTCAGGTGCCCAGAAGGCTGTACGCCGTGATCGTGCCGGAGGACCACCCTTGAAGATCAGCAACCGCGAAGTCAATGCGGTGGAGGATTATGAAGACAGCTATAACCTAGAGGTTTGTATTTTCCCAACTATCAGTGGAGGGCTCAATAACTGGGAGGCTAGAGATTTCGTCCCGATCACTTTTATCCCACAATAATTTGTCTTTACATTTTGTTGGATCTGTAATATTAAAACAATTCAGACTCTTAAAACCCGGTGTCTTACCCGAGGCACAATGGTCCATTTGTAAGGGTTATTATCTCATTTCCATATGACATCAATGAATCATGGACGTTTTTGCATACAAATTTTGTGCTCATTGTTTTTCTTTTTTACATTTTTCATTTCTTTCAAAGATAGCTATACTCTTACACACACTCACACTCACAATGCAGGTCTACATCCATTCGGGATCCCATGGGTAACGATTCTACTATGTCTTTATGTGACTCTGAAAATATAATCTACCAAGCCGAAGACAAAGGTGAGGAAGATTGTGAAGTACCAGGAGAAATTGCCAGATTACTACAACAAGAAGAGAGAACCATTCAACCCCACACGGAACCTATGGATACAATCAACCTAGGTACTGAGGAAGACAAAAGAGAAGTCAAGGTGGGTGCCAACCTGGAACCCAGTGTCAAAGAGCGTCTGATTCAGTTGCTACACGAGTATGTTGAGGTCTTTTCCTGGTCGTATGAAGACATGCAAGGACTTGATGCAGATATTGTGGTACATCATCTACCTACAAAAGAGGATTGCCCACCAGTAAAACAAAAGGTCCGTCGAATGTGACCAGATATGTTGCAAAAGATTAAAGCAGAAGTCATGAAACAATTCAACGCTGGATTCTTGGTTGTCACCTCCTATCCGTAATGGGTTGCCAATGTTGTTCCCGTGCCCAAAAAGGACGGCAAGGTACGAATGTGCACGGACTACAGAGATTTGAATAGGGCAAGCCCTAAGGATGATTTCCCACTTCCCCACATTGACATCCTAGTTGACAATACGGCACAAGACAAAGTGTTTTCCTTCATGGATGGTTTCTCAGGTTACAACCAAATCAAAATGGCGCCTGAGGACATGGAGAAAACAACATTTGTCACACAGTGGGGCACATTCTGCTACAAGGTTATGCCATTCGAACTGAAGAATGTTATGGCAACCTATCAGCGTGCCATGGTCGCTCTATTTCACGACATGATACATCACGAAATAGAGGTCTATATGGACGACATGATAGCTAGATCTTAAACAGAAGAAGAGCATCTCGATCATTTACAAAAACTGTTTGAGAGACTAAAGAAGTACAAGCTGAGGTTGAACCCAAATAAATGCACGTTTGGAGTAAGGTCTGGTAAGCTCATAGGCTTTATCGTCAACAATAAAGGTATTGAAGTAGATCCTGCCAAAGTGAAAGCGATACAAGAGATGCCTGCTCCTCGTACTGAGAAGGAAGTCAGAGGATTCTTGGGACGTTTGAACTACATTGCCAGATTCATTTCTCACCTGACAGCTACTTGTGAACCAATATTCAAATTACTGAAGAAAGATCAAGTAGTCAAATGGAATGATGAATGCCAAATTGCTTTCGAAAAGATCAAAGAGTACCTGCAAGAGCCTCCTGTATTGATGCCACCAGTCGAGAGAAGGCCATTGATCATGTATCTGACTATTTTGGAAAGTTCAATGGGGTGTGTACCGGGGCAGCATGACGAGTCTGGCTGAAAAGAGCATGCTATTTATTACCTGAGCAAAAAGTTTATCGATTGTGAAACAAGATATTCACTACTCAAGAAAACTTGTTGCGCTCTGGAATAGGCTGCTCGCCGGCTAAGACAGTATATGCTGACTCATACTACCCTGCTGATATCTAAAATGGATCCAATAAAATACATCTTCGAGAAACCCGCACTCTATGGAAGAATAACGAGATGGTAGATGACTCTAACAGAATATGACATACATTATACTACCCAGAAAGAAATAAAGGACAGTGTACTAGCTAATCACCTTGCTCACCAAGCTGTAGAAGACTACCAGTCAATAAAGTTCGAATTCCGAGATGAAGACATCATGACGGTAAACAACTGCGAAGAATTCATGCCATATGACGGACCTGAACAAGGATCCCGATGGACCCTGGTTTTTGATGGTGCATCTAACGCACTCAGCAATGGTATTGGTGATGTACTCATATCTCCTGAAGAGTGTCATACTCCATTTACTGCAAGACTCTGCTTCAACTGTACAAATAACATGGTGGAATATGAAGCATGCATCTTTGGTCTCGAAGCTGCCATAGACTTGGGGATAAAATCCTTGAATGTATTCAAAGATTCAACTTTAGTCATTAGCCAGATCAAAGGGGAATGGGACACCAAACATCCTAACCTTATCCCTTACAAAGAACATGTTTTAACATTGCTCCCATACTTTGAGAAGATTACCTTCGAGCATTTCCCGCGAGAAGAAAATCAGATAGCAGACGCAATAGACACAATGTCATCTATGTTTAAACTTAAATGGGATAACGAGGCTCCCTAGATCACCATTCAACGAAGGGATGAACCAACACACTGTCACGAGATTAATACTGAAGAAGTAGTGGACCAACCTTGGTTTCACGAAGTCAAGAGATATCTCGAGACTCAAGAATATCCAGAAGGAGCTTCAGTAAACGATAAGAAGTTCTTAAGGAGTTTCTCTGCTAAATCTTCCTTAGTAATGGCATTCTTTACAAATGCAACCATGACTCTGTGTTACTTTGGTGCGTAGATAAGGTTGAAGTTGAAAGGATCATGGCTGAGTTACATGAAGGCACTTTTGGCACCCATTCCAGTGGGCATACGATGGCAAAGAAAATCATACGGGCAGGCTATTACTGGTCTACCATGGAAGCAGACTGCTATCAACACTCTCGAACCTGCCACAAGTGTCAGATTTATGCTGACAAGGTGCACGTACCTCCGGTTCCTCTGAATGTCTTGACGACTCCTTGGCCCTTTGCTATGCGGGGGATCGATATGATTGGGGAAATCAAGCCAACAGCCTCCAATGGACACTGTTGTACCCTAAAATTTCCCCTCTCACTTATCAAGAATTTTCTCACAAGATCTCCCTTGACTCAAGACTACACTAGGGTTTGATCAGCTCAAGGCACCTCCTCAAGCACTGATGAATGAAAATTAGGGTTTGAGATTGCACAAGGATTTTTGAACTTCCAATGCCCCATATGACTTTCATGGATCATTATGGACCCCAAAGATTGCTCATGTAAAGTTTCAAACTTTGGATCACACTTTTGATCAGTCAATTGGACAGTTGACCTAAAAATCAGTTGTATTGGGGAAAAAGTCAACCATAGCCAATTTACAGTCAAACTTCATAATTTTTTATCCACACTAACATTTTAAACTCATATGTATCATTTGATCAAGTTTGGACCATAACTCCTCAGGAAATTTGATCAAATCATTAAAAGGGCAAAATGGTCAAAATTAGGGTTTTGACTGGGAATGGGCAATTTCTGATTTTTGACCTAGCAAATGGTCAATTGGTTTAAGGCATGATCCCAAGAGTCCAATTGCATCACTTTAACCTAATGACATGGTTCAAAACACTACAAGTCCATTGGATTGACATATGAATTTTTTAGTCAACTGATCAAAGTCAACTGTATACTGAAAAGTCAAACTTTGACTTTTTGGTCAAAATCAAATGCCAAAGATCTTAATTCATCAAAACATGTCAAAACATGAAACTTGTTCACCAAGAAATCAAGAATTCAAGATTTTATTTTGAAAAGTTGAAATTTCTTAACTTAGAAATTTTTCTAAGTATAGAAAATTTCTTATTTTCTCACAACTTTGAGCCAAATTTTTACCATGATGCAAAGTGATTCAAGAGAAACTTCTAACATGAAAGTTGTAGATCTCCATGAAATCTACAACTTTGCTTCACACAACTTCTCCTAAAAATGCTTGGATCTCAAGTTATAATTTTATGAATACATGCTCATGAACTAAAAATGACTTAGTGAAATTTTGTCCTAGTTAGGCAGATTTTTGACCTAACTTCATGGCAATTTTTCACATAGTTCCAAGGGGAATATTCAAAATCAATTCAAATATGAGTTGTAGAGAACATTTCAAGCTTTCCAAAATGTCCAAGAACTCTTTGAGATCATTCTCGAGTAAGGAGAATCGAAGAGATGAAGTTGGTGTTTTGTCACTTGGATTACAAGCCATTTTGTGAAGAACATTTGATCCAATCCTCAAGCATGTTGCACAAATCCAACTTTGCAGGCTTCTAACTTGACTTTCACTCCATAATTAAATATTTTCACAGCTGTTGGAAGCTTTAACCCAAGCATTCAATGCATTGTACAAACTTAATTCCATTTTGGGAAGAAATGCAACATTGCCATTTTAGAAAAGCAAGCTTTATGCAAAGTCAGCTTGCATTGAGCCTTGAATTTGTTCTTTCTTCACAAACACACTCCACACAATCAGAACAAGTTTTCTTAAAGGTCTCAGCCCCCCTACAAGCTTTGTACTTCACCTTGAAACCATGCTTGCTAGCTTTGCTTCAAAAACAAGTAACCAAGCAAAACATGTGAGTTTTTGAAATCTGAGTTGTTACAAGTCTTGAAACCTATTGCTTATAAGTAGACACACTATTGGCAAGTTGACACACGAATGATATTGCCCTGAAACTTCCTCAAACATTCCAAAACCAAAAAACTGTTCAAGAATACCATTAACATACAGTTTTAAACCAAAACTCATGATCTTCATTTCCACTCGTGCATTTTGAAAACTAATCACTCAAACACCTTCTAAACATCATACCAAAGCAATTAATACCCTTGTTTCCTCACTGTAAATACTCCATCACTATCCACAATTTTCAAAAACCAAGCTTGCAGGTTGACTTGAGCAGAGAGATTCAGGGACATTCAAGGCAAAGTAAGAGTTGGGATACATTCAAGGAGGTCTAGGCAAGATAAAAAGATCCTCAGGCCATCTCAAAAGTTGCTCAAACTCCATTCATGACTCCAGCTGCAAGAGGTGAAAACTCAAACTTCTATCTATTCATACAAGCATCATTTGATCCTGATTTATGAAAACGAAATGTAGATATCCTTGCTCTAAAGCTAACCATGTTCATAGTTTCCATTTATATTGACTGTGTATAGAGAATTTTGGATTTGAAATTTATGAGAAAATTAGGTTTCAATTTAGGGCCAGTAAAATTAGTTTTTATCTTTGACATTTACTTTACATAAGTTATATGTTTGAATTCGTGGGAAGAAACACCATAACTTTCATGTTTGGAGTTTCCATTTTTGTGGAGAAATAAGAAAGATACAGGTGGTCCGGCCATGGCTCAAGGTTGAAGATGAAGTTGCCTTCAGGAAGCGGTTTCTAATATATATTTATGCTTTGATTATATGACTGGATGAAACAGCCACCCCAGTGGCAAGTGCGCGCGTACTAAGGCATATGTTACCTAAAGGGAGAGGGTTCGAATTAATGTGAACCCCCCTTTTGCATTTTTTCCAATTTTCCGAGTTCCTAACATATTTTTGGCAGGCGCTGGGCCCTTTGGGCCGGGCATTGTTTTTTTGCTAGCTCACCCCCACTGTTTACTTGTGACACCACCCTGGCCCATTTTATTATTTATTTATTTATTTTTCTTTTAAATATATTTTCTAAAATACCAAAAAAAATCATAAAATGTATAAAAATAATAGATTTATATTTTTATATAATTTAAATATTTTTTCTATATAAAAAATTATTTTTATCCACCATACTTTATTTACTTGTGTTAATTTTCTTGTAAATATTAAAATAAAACTAGGTTATTATTTATTTAAATACACTTATTTTTAAATATAAAAAATAGAAAAATGCTTTTTCTTTAAACTTATTTTCTTTTAATCAACTAAAATAGATTTAGGGTTTCATCCAAAAAAAAAATTCTTAATTAAAATCTTTTATTAATTAATTTCTTTATTTAACTTAAGTTTAATTTAATTTGATTACTTTTTTTTAGGTTAAAATCAAGACCCTTTTTCTTAAGAAACCAAACAAAAAAAATCTTCTTTCTTTGCATTTACAAATTCTTGCATATTTAATTCATCTTGTATATTATTTATTCCAATTCTTGTACAAATTCAATTTGGTTGTAATAGATTAATTAGGTTTATATTATTGCAATCCCCATTCATAAATTGTACACCCCCTCCCATAAATGTTGTAATAGCGTAGTAACTTTAAATTTCGCAATTTATTGCTTTTACATAACATGCTAGTAATTAGGGTTTGTATGGCAAGATAAAAACAATCAAATAGAAAACCCTAATTCAAGACAAAAACAAGCATGAAAATGACACCCTTTGCACACAATAACCCCTAGGGTTATCCGACTTGGTTGCCTTACAAAAGTGGTCATATTACGCATGTAAGGTATCTTAGCAAAAACAAGAAAATACAAGATCATAGTCCCTCGATGACGCTATCTAAAGTTGCCTTACAAATGATCTTAGTCCCTAAAAAAATAATGCTAAGATACCTTGCAATATTGCTAATCATGGTTATACGATGACCCACGCCCGTCCCGTTTACATCTAAAGATAGGGTTGCTTACCAAATCAATGGTAAGACAACAATATCAAAGGAAAAAAATGAACAAGAAAGACATTTGAGTAGGTAGATTGCTCCTAATTACTTGCTCCATTTCAAAACCAACATCCTTGCTATTTAAAAAAAAAATCACATACACTTTTCAAACATCTTACAAAACTTGAAAACATTTTCAAAAGATCAAACATCTTTGTATACATTCTTACGAACGAGAATCATTACAAAGATTGCCTAAACAAGGGCCTCTTTACAAAATACTTTCAAAAATCACACAAAGCACAATTTCAAACAAAAGCAAGTGATCTAGCAAGTAACTAAGAGCCCGTGGAAAACCATGGATGAAAAGGGTGCTAATACCTTCCCTTTTCATAATCTACCCCCCGAACCCAAGAAACAATCTCAAAGGTCTTTCCTGTGCTTTTTCACCTTTCCTTTTGGATAAAAGAAAAGTCGGTGGTGACACTTGCTAACCACAACATTTGCGATCAAAGCAAAACCTTCAAGTCAGTTCTCCCACTGCATCACATACACCGCTTCATCTTAGTGGCCATTGACTATTTTACAAAATGGGTGGAGGCAGCTTCTTTCACTTCCGTTACCAAGAATGTTGTTGCCCGGTTCATCAAGTAGAATCTCATCTGTCATTACGGTATCCCGGAGAGGATCATTACGGACAATGGTACGAACCTGAACAATACTATGATCACTACCTTGTGCGAGCAATTCAAGATCCAACATCACAATTCTTCCCCTTACCGGCCGAAGATGAATGGTGCTGTCGAAGCCACGAATAAGAACATTAAAAAGATCATACAGAAAATGACAGTCACATACAAAGACTGACATGAGATGCTACCATTCGCTCTCCATAAATATCGTACCACAACTCGCACATCAACCGGGGCAACACCCTATTCTCTGGTATACAACATGGAGGTTGTCTTGCCTAATGAGGTCCATATCCCCTCTCTAAGAATTATGAAGGATGCAGGGCTGAATGAATACGATTGGATCCAGACTCGACTTGATCAACTAAACATGATTGATGAGAAAAGACTTACTACTGTCTGCCATGGTCAAATGTATCAAAAACGAATGATCAAGGCTTTCAACAAAAAGGTCAGACGCCAAGTATATCAAGTTAGGGATCTGGTGATCAAACGCATCATACTACCGCAAGGTGATTCCAGGGGAAAATGTACTCCCACATACGAAGGACCATTTGTAATCAAAAACATATTCTCTAGTGGAGCAATAATCTTGACCACCATGGATGGCGACGACCTACCACACCCTGCGAACACATGCATAGTCAAAAGATACTACACATAAGAGACCCGCTAGGTTGACATACCTAGGAAAAACAAGGGCATCCCGGTGAACCAAAAAGGTTCAGGCAAAAATTAGGGATAAAACAAAAAAAACATGTACACCCGACAAGCTGAAAACCCGAAAGGGCGGCTTGGGCAAAAAAGGGTATCCCGGTGGACTGAAAACCTGAAAGGGCGGTCCAGGCAAAACTTAGGGAATTAAAGCGTATGACTATGTCCTGTTGGATCACCTTACAGACAACATTTGGCTTCCACTGACAAACTCAGAGGTTCTGATCAATTCAATCATCTTCGAACGAGGCAATAAATAGACAAGATGCTCAGAGACATGAAGGCTATAACAGGACGGGAACCCCATGGGATTATTTCACATAGCTATCTTTTCTTTGTATAAAAATGCCATTTTTTACGACGGAATTCTCTTACTAGAATGTTTGTCTAATTGTACAAAAATACTTACTCAAAGTCAATACAAAGATATCCCTTTGAAAGTGCAAAACTATCTGTTTTTTCTTTACTCTTGTGTTTTGTTTACAAAAACATCCAATGATTTATTGTTGAACATATGCATGTGAATGTAATTACTGTTTACGAATAAAAAAAATCGAAAGACAATCACTGAGGGCTTTAAGGTAAGGAAATCTCTCTAAATTATTTCCATAAAACCCCCCGTAGTATGCAGTTTAATCCCCAGTAGAAGTCACCAAATTTCTCAGGATTCTCCAATAGGATTTTTACAGGCAGTACATGGCATTTCCCTTACAACATAGTTTATTTATCTAAATGGAAATTCAACAACACTTCAACTTCACAACATAAAGACTTACACTCCATATCCTCAACAGCAGTCAAGGATTTATCCTCCCCAAATCCAACAAGCAGCGCAGCAAATTAACTCACATACACATACATAACATCCATATATCATAAACATTGATTACACGAATACATTATACCATGCATTTCATACAACATGACTTTGCATTTTAGCTAACATTTTACCCTTTTTAGGATAAGGTTAACAACTACCATTAACAATGTTCAAAGTTTGCATATACAATACAGATACGCTCCAGACACGAATGCCATTCTGACACTCAGTCAACTTTCAGATACAATTTAGATACGCTTCAGACACGAATTCCATTCTGATACTCATTCAGAATCAACTCTTAGATACAGTTCAGATACGCTTCAAACACGAATGCCATTTTGATACTTGTTCAAATTTCAGCTTTCAGATACGCTCCAATCACGGATGCCATTCTGATACTCATTCATATTCATATTTTAGATACAGTACAGATACGCTCTAGACATGGATGCCATTCTAATACTCATTCAAAATCAGCCTCCAGATGCGGTTCAGATACGCTCCAGACACGGACGCCATTCTGATACTCATTCTTTCAGCTTACAAATTACAATTCAGCAATCACTTTTGGATGGCATCTACAAGCCCATCTCCAACAACTTTTTATCACCTCTCTAAATGGCATCTTTAAGCCCATTCCCTCAACCATCATATCACCGAGTGCAAATTTCTGGGCACTCTAGTGTCTAATCATCTTCCACCTTCGAGTCACGAATGGCAAAACTTGCCAATCTAAATCTTCAGGCTTAAGAAGATTGAACAGGGGCAGCTGTTGTACCCCAAAATTTTCCCTCTCTCTTATTAAGAATTTGCTCACAAGATCTCCTTGACTCAAGACTGCATTAGGGTTTGATCAGCTCAAGACACCTCCTTATGCACTGATGACCAAAATTAGGGTTTGAGTTTGCACAAGGATTTTTGAACTTCCAATGCCCCATATGGTTTTCATGGATCATTATATACCCCCAAGATTACTCATGTCAAGTTTTAAGCCTTGGATCACATTTTTGCTCAGTCAATTGAGCAGTTGACTTAAAAATCAGTTGTAGTGGGGAAAAAGTCAACCATGGCCAATTTACAGTCAAACTTCATAATTTTTTATCCACATCAACATTTTAAACTCATATGTATCATTTGATCAATTTTGTACCACAATTCCTCAAGAAATTTGATCAAATCCCCAAAAGCGCAAAATGGTCAAAATTAGGGTTTTGACTGAGAAAGGGCAATTTATGATTTTTGACCTAGCAAATGATCAATTGGTTCAATGCATGATATCAAGAGTCCAATTGCATCATTTTGACCTAATGACATGGCTCAAAACATTGCAAGTCCATTGGATTGACAGATGAATTTTTCAGTCAACTGATCAAAAGTCAACAGTATACTGAAAAGTCAAACTTTGACTTTTTAGTCAAATTCAAGTGCCAAAGATCATAATTCATCAAAACATTCCAAAATGTGAAACTTATTCATCAAGAAATCAAAAGTCAAGATTTCATTTTTGAAAAGTCAAAATTTCTAAACTTGGAAATTTTTCTAAGTGTTGGAAATTTCATATTTTTCACAACTTTGAACAAATTTTTCACCATGATGCAAGATGATTCAAGAGAAACTTCCAACATGAAAGTTGTAGATCTCCATGAAATCTACAACTTTTCTTTACACAACTCCTTCCAAAAGTTCTTGGATCTCAAGTTATTATTTTATGAACATGTGGTCATGAAACTAAACACTTAGTGAAATGTTTCCCTAATTTGGTCAAGATTTTGACCCAACTTCATGGCACTTTTTCATATAGTTCCTAGGGGAATCTTCAAAATAAATTCAAATATGGGTTGTAGAGAACATTGCAAGCTTTCCAAAATGTCCAAGAACTCCTTGAGATCATTCTTGAGTAGGGAGAATCGTAGAGATGAAGTTAGGGTTTTATCACTTTAATTACAAGTCATTTTAGTGATGAACAAAATTCAAATTCAAACCATGCTGCATAAACACTACTTTTCAGGTCTCAAACTTGTTAGGAACTCCATAATTAATGGTTTACACAGCTGTTAGAGGCCTCGCTTCAAGCATTTAATGCATGGACATGCTTTATATCCATTTTTGGAAGAAAGGTTACATTGCCATTTTGATAAAGTGACTTTTTGTACAAAACTTGTTCTTGAACCTTGCACTTGTTCTCTTTTGATCAAACAGGTCCTATAACTCATGAGAAATGTTTCAAACACTTATAATCACCCATCCCATGCTTGTACCTCTCCTTGAAACTTGTTTCCCTCTTTTCTTCAAAATCAAGTAACCTAGCCAAAAGCTAAGAACTTGTACTTCTGACTTGCCAATGCACTCAAACACTTTTGTTTATACATACACAAACCATTTGACACAAACACACGAATGCTCAAGCCTTGAAATAACCTAGAACTCAGAATCACACTTCACACTTCCATTTTTACACAAACTGACCAAAAACTTGAAACTCACAATCTACTCGTGCGTTTCTTGGCCTTTTGGTTTCTAAAGTTTCTAAACATAATATAGAGTTGATCCCACACCCTATTTTAAAACTGTAACACCATTAACACCATCCTCCATTTTCAAAAACTCAGCTCTGCACATTGACTTATCCAGACCATTTCAGCCATCCATTGTTCAAGCTAATCATTGCATTAGCTTCCTGGGACCTCAAGGAAGCTAACCTGATCATCACCATCACTTGAAACAAGCTCAAACTCAAAACACGATTTCCAGTTTTGAGGTAAGTTTTCTCAACTTGGAACTCTTCATACAGGCATCATCAATAGTTTATGTGTGAACAAAACATGTAGATATCATTGCCCTGAAGCTAACCATGTCCATAGTTTCCATTAATTTTGCTTGAGCTTAGAGAATTTTGAAACTGAAATTTCTGAGATTTTTAGGGTTCAGATTAGGGCCATTGAAATTCATGCTTATCTTTGATCTATAGTTTTAATGCTTTACATTTCTGAAACCGTGAGGAAATTTGCTACAAGTTTCATGTTTACAGTTTTCATTTTTGATGAGAAATGAGCAAGTTACAGTTGGTCTGACTGGAGGTTGAAGATGAAGTCATCAGGACGCGTTTTGCCTTACATATTTATTGATTTGCCTATGTTAATGAATGTATAGCCACCCCAGTGGTAGAAGCGCGCGCCTGTAACCTTTGGGACCTGGGTTCGAGCTCCAGTGGTACCCTTTTGCATTTTTTTATACATTTTTTGTATTTCTGATTTTTTTGCAAGCGCATGGGCCTTATTGGGCTTATACTGTTTTTTTTTGTTTTTTTTGCTTACTAACCCCCTGCAGGCTATTGGCACCCCTGGCCCAAGTTTATTTATTTTATTTTTTTTTATTTCACTTTTATTTTCTTAAATATATTTTCTAAATACTGAAAAAAATCATAAAATACAAAAAAATGATAGATTTATATTTTGACCTAGTTTATTTTATTTTTCTCACAAAAAATATTTTATTTATTTTTACTAACTTATCTTGTAAATTTAATTAAAACTATGTTAGTATTTATTTTCTTTTCACACCTATTAAATATAATTAGGTTTAAATTATTGCAATCCCCATTCTCAATTTGTATACCCCCCTCCCACAAATGTTGTAATAGTTTAGTAACTTTAAATTTCGTAATTTATTATTTAATATACAAATTCTAGTAATTAGGGTTTGTATGGAAAGACTAAAACCAATACTTAGAGAATCCTAATTCAAGATAAAAAACAAGCATGAAAATGATACACTTGCACACAAGCACCCCTAGGGTTTATTCCACTTGGTTGCCTTATACAAAATGACCATATTACACATGTAAGGTATCTTAGCAAAAACAAGCAAATACAAGATCACAGTCCCTCAATGACGCTATCTAAGTTGCCTTTCAAATGATCTTAGTCCCTAAAAAATAATGCTAAGATACCTTGCAACATTGCTAATCATGGTTATACGATGATCCACGCCCGTCCCGTTTACATCTAAAGATGGGGTTGCTTACCAAATCAATGGTAAGACAACAATGTCAAAGGAAAAGGAAAATGAACAAGAAAGACTTTTGAGTAGGTATAATGCTCCTAATTACTTGCTCAATTTCAAAACAAACATCCTTGCTATTTTCAAAACAATCACCTACACTTTCAAACATCTTACAAAATTGAAAACATTTTCAAAAGATCAAACATCTTTGTATACATTCTTACAAACAAGAATCATTACTAAGATTTCCTAAACAATGGCCTCTTTACAAAATACTTTCAAAAAACCACACCAAGCATAATTTTCAAACAAGAAGCAAGTGATCTAGCAAGTAACTAAGAGCCCATGGAAAACCATGGATGGAAAGGGTGCTAATACCTTCCCTTTTTATAATCTACCCCCCGAACTCAAGAAATAATCTCAAAGGTCTTTCCTGTGCTTTTTCACCTTTCCTTTTGGATAAAAGAAAATTCGGTGGCGACTCTTGCTAAACGCAATATTTGCGATCAAACGCAAAACCTTCAAGTCACTTCTCCCACCGTATCACAGTTGATATGTCAGATTATGGTAGAGTAGTTGAGATGCTAGTACGCATCATATCACAAAGATTTGAATGATTGGCATGTGTGTAATCGATTTGAATCCTGTTGAGTTATTGAGTTATCAGGAAAGTAGTGGTCAAAGTGTTGCCAAATGCAACTTGGGAATCAAAATGTTGGATGCTAAATTCGCGTTAAGAGTGGTGGTTCCGAGTAGATTTTCGAGTACGAAAATATTCTAAGCGGGGGAGTGTTGTAACTCCCCGATATTTAATAATTTATTTAATTAAATATTGTTTTGAATATTTTATATTAATTCGAATTTTTATCACCGAAGTCTGAATTATTTTATTTAGTGACATGATAAATAATCAGATTTAATTTGGTGGAATTAAGTTGAGGCATTATTTTTATTATTTAGCTTAATTATGATATTGGGCTTAAATTGTAGTGTTGTGATGTAATAAGGGGGTATGTCACTTAGGCCCATTTAGATTTATTATGAGATAAGTAAAATAATACTATTATATTAGAAATAGAATTAGAGGAGAAAGAGAAGACAATGTTATCAAGAAAAGAGAAAAAGAAGAGAAAGAGGAATAGGGTTTTGAGAGGAGAAGAAGAACAAGAGGAATTTGCTACTAGTGCCAAATTCCCAGAAATTCCATTGAAGTTTCTTAGAGCTGCATTTAATCCAAGGTAAGGATGTGATTCTTGCTCTATAATTGGGTATATGATAAATGATATATGGGGTTGGTCATATGAAATTGACTATAATCGATGAATTGATGCTTTGAACTGTGTGGTAATTGATGTATGTTGATAGCAATGATAAATGGATGTTTGATTATGTATTATTTCATGAAGTTTGTGTCTTTGGAATTGAAACATAATGGGTTTTCGTACTGCACTTTACATAATTCATAAAACTGTTTTTCACAGGGTGCAATCGATTGCAGCTGAAGATCAATCGATTTGCACTGCTTAAAAATTGGGATTTTTGCTTCTGTTTCAGTATGCAATCGATTGCAGCAGAAGAGCAATCGATTGCACTACTTAAAAACGTGATTTTTGGCCTCTGGAATAAGGTGCAATCGATTTTCATGTTAGTGCAATCGATTGCTCACTGTTTGACAGTATTTTTGAAAACTTGAAAACTCCATAACTTTTGAACCGTAACTCTGTTTGATGCTCCGTTCGAAGTGTTGGAAGGCTAATGCGATTTAATGTATTTATAAGGAGTAAAATTAAGGATAATAAGGATTATTCTAGTACCCAACTTAGGATAGAGTTAGCTTTCCCGCGTTGAATCACCATGATGTTTTGTGGTGCTGAAGTATGATGATGACATGACGATGTTATGATAATGCTTGGTTCATAATAATAATATTAATGATAACGATTGTTGTACCCCAAAATTTGCCCTCTCTTTCTTCAGGAAATCATCTTGGAATCTCAGAGTCCCTCTGAAACAAATCCAAGTCCTGAATTATCATTTCTTCCCAAGCAAACCATTTACAAGAACAAAATGATCACACAAGCTCTAAAGGCAACGCAGTTATCTTGAGAAAAATTAAATTCTAAACATTTGGAATTTTTCTCTAAAAAATGGGTGTTTAAGAAGAAAATAGCGCTTCAGAACTTCTGGACCAAACTCCAGATAGAAACGGTCAGAAGTTGCTAGCTTGGCTCAACGCAGTCAGAAGTTGGCTCTTCAGCAGCTACGTCAACTCAGTCAGAAGTTGCAAACATGGTTCAACACGTAAGCCTCAAACAGAACATAGCTCTTTCAGCAATTACGCAAGTTCAGCCAGAGTTTGCTAAAGGAATGCAAAAGAAGCAAGGAAGTCTGAAGGCTCCTTCAGAACAGGCTGAAATCAGAAGAGGAAAGGGTCAGAAGAGTGGATGTTACACTGACACATAATCTCTAAGTCCAGGATTTCCAGAAGCAAGTCCAAGGAACGTGTTACAAAGTCAGGAGAATCTCCAGAATTTATTGAGACAGCAAGAGGCCAAGACCAGAGCATGGTTTACGTTGTTTTGATAAAGCAGAACTGCTGGTTCAAGTTTTCTCCTATTATACTACAAGAAAAATGATAGATTGGGACGGTTATTTTGGCTGATTACGACGGTTAAAACCGTCGCAATTTACAATCTACGACGGTAGAAGTACCGTCGCAGAATCGTGCGTCCCCAGCCTATTTCGCGACGGTTGCAAAAACTGTCACGCACAACAGATAGCGACGGTTATATACCGTCGTGAATTTGACTTTATTTTTTGTTTTTGTTGTTGTTTGCGACGGTTATTCTACCGCCGTAGGTTAGAAATTGTGGCGGTTTTAACCGTCGTAATCTGATTTATAAATTTCAAATAATATTTTTATTTAAATTATTATTTAGTAAAATAATTTTAAATATAATATTATTTTACTATAATATTTTACTATTATATTTAAATTATTATTTACTTTAATATTTTTTTATTTATAGTATTTTTATTTTATTTTCTATCACTTTTCAACATAATAAAGTTAATTACAATAAAAACATTTAATATCAAATAATCATCAATAATATCAAAAAAATGTGATCAAAGGTAAAAAGAAGTGCAAATTTTACCAATAAACAAGAAAAATTCAAATATCATCAAAGGCCAAATTTCATTTTAATATTTACATTGGTTTGCTACAACTTGAGAGAATTACAAAAAATCTTCTATGAGTCTTCAACGATTTCACTTCTAAAACTTCAACAATTCGTTCTGCACACATCCGAAACTCTTCTCAAAACTTCTCTCCAAAACTCACTCTCTAACTGCTTCTCTACACAAAATCATTTTCATCAACAAGTCCGAATCGGCTTCTCAACAACGATAATCAACATCACGCATACTTTATCAAAACTGATTATGGTAAGAAGTTAAAGTAAGAAGTTACTGTTGGATTGCTCATCTCTTCGCATAGAAAAGTGCAGAATCATCTGAGATTCATGGTCATTTCAAGATTTCTTCCCAACTAAAATCACACCTTTAGATATTATATATATGTAATTTAGATATTATATATATCTTCAAGCAAACAAGGTAGTCATCATCCTAACTGGGATAATTCCAGTCTATTAATACATAAAACTTAAGTTAAGAAAAAGGTGGGAACCATGAAATGCAAATTTGACAATTAGAATTCACAATAATTCCAAGAAAAACAAAGCATCAACCACCTTAATGCTTCAAGGAGATCTAGAGTATGTTAGACGAACGAACACCCACATAGACTTCAACTTCTTCAACGGCGTAGGAATGAAGAAAACGAAGAAGAGGAGAGAATTACAGATTGGAGAAATGGTTGTCAAATTTTTAGACCGACCTAGCAAATCACAATATCGAACAGGCCTTTTGTAATTGAGTCACGACACGTCCTGAAGTACCAGATTCAACTCGTGTGCAGATTTTGCAATTGATCCTCCTCTTCTACAGATGAAAGGACAACAAATAATATGGAAATTAACATGAGAAATTCTAAATCCAGTTAGAGTCACGACACGTCCTGAAGTACCAGATTCAACTCGTGTGCAGATTTTGCAATTGATCCTCCTCTTCTACAGATGAAAGGACAACAAATAATATGGAAATTAACATGAGAAATTCTAAATCATCCCAATACATAATTTCCTGATTACTTTTAGCACAAAAACTCTTTTTTTTAACTTCCAAAATCTATATTTATATGTAAAGCTGAAACCAATTTTAGTGTAGGCTTTTTTCTCTCAATTCTACCATTTATTTAAATTAACATGAATTTAAGCAAACCATTTGTAAATTAAAAAGTAATTAGCATTACTCATCTAGCAGCACCAGAATCGAATAAAACAAAAGGAAAATTCTTCTTTTAATAAAAGACAAACCAATAAACTTAAACATGTACCTCATTAGAGAAGGTAGGAAACATTTGACTTTTTCGAGCTCTATAAATCAGAGGTTGCAACGCTCTAGCCTGGATCATATTAACAATCAAAAATGAAATTGTGTAATGGAATATATAAAAGGTAAAATAAAATAAGTCAGGAATGTGGACCTGTTCTCTGCTTCAATATCAACACCAACAGAGGGTTTAGCTGATAGCGTTGAATAGATTACTGAACCAAATACTCTGACCAGGTTCAATAACATTTCCACGGATATAGATAGATGTCTACAATATATGATACGAAAATAGTCAACATAGAAACTAAATCTATAAAATATGCATTGAAATTTCCCATGCTCATCAATTTAGTCAACTTATTATTTACTAATGTAATCCTCAATTTAGTCTTGAAATTGTATTGTAGAGTTAGGCAATTAGGGCCACAAATTTAACAAAATTGCAAAATAACCTATGATATCGAAAATTATCAATCACTTCCAAACTATGTTCCAAACAATTTTAGAAACTAAATTGACTTCCCAAAATAAAACAATGTAATCAAGAATTTTCACTTGTAGAAATCATTTAAAATTATGGTTAATTCTTGGGATTGTCTTATACATAGAATTTTGAGGGCTAAATTGGAGTTCACCCAATATACTCAACACAAAAATACTGCAGCTGGAAATTTTTATGGGCAAACAAAAGTCAAGTAATGTTTTGATAGCTAATCCAAACATGAAACCCCAAGATATCTTGCATTGCAAGTGATTACTTGCATAAATTTATAAGAAAAACAATGAAACATGTTAAGCCAAAATATACAGAAGACAGTGATTTTCGCAACAATTGAGACAAATGAATTAATAAAGGCAGATGAAAAATTATGTCAAACAAGAAACAGAAAGATACATCACTTACCTATCCATTTCACTTTGTAAAAGGTCACTTAGAAGTGGCAGAAGACTTGTACACAAGTCAAGTGTGACCATATCAATTTTCTCCATTATAATGCTAACAATATCAGCAATCACCTGGAATAAATACAATTAAATCAAAGTATTGTTAGAACTCAATATGCCATAAAAGAGAACACGCAAAATCGAAGTTGTAACTGAAAACAAGCAGCTCAAAATGCTTACAGCGTGATCAGCCATCTTTGCCATTGTGTTGATGACTTCTGTAACATCATTTCTTTCCCAACGTCCGAAGACCACCTGAAATACAATGATTTCGAAATTCATCAAATCTACCACTGGTAGTAGACTTCACTCGATGACAAAAATTTCTTTCAAATTGGTCTATAGAGAAGATTTTTTCTGTTAAAAGGGTGTTTTTGTACAAGAAATGTTATCATTTTGCGGGTTGAGGAAAATCCTTTAGAGGTAAATATTTAGCAATTCCTTTTTAAGCTATAAAGTGGTCTTTTAACCTTATTTGTCGTACTTGGCTAACAGAAATTTTAGAAGGGCTTTTTAATTGGATAAACATTTATTGACAAATATTGCTTTGAAGACATGTTTTAGGCTTGAGCACACCAGTTTGTTTGTGGTATACAAGAAGAGAACAATGTACGAAATAGAAAATTGGAGATTAGGTTTTCCATTAGGGTTAACCCAATCAGTGCAAGCCTTCCAATGATTGTCCATTAATCCAGTTAGCATCACTGGTTTGTTCTTCTCCCTTTTACCTTACGGAAAAGTGTCATTCAAAAGCAATGACAGCATCAGACACGGTGCCACACCATGTTCCTCAGATGCCAATTGAATGAAGCCTCTGTTTGATTCTGCTTCTAACGCGGTTGCATAATTTGCAGTATCAAGCCTGATTAGTTCCAAACACTCAACAGAAGCCAGAAAAACCTCTGAAGAACACCTCTCCGCAACACAATTGAATCTCTTAATAGATGAACTAACTAACAACACATAAACAATGATGCAGACTTCAATCACACCTTTTTTTTTCAATTTCACCACACCAACACAGTTCATTTTCAATATATAACAATCATATAATCATTATAAGTTTAAACAAAAGAAACTAACCAAAACCACTCCAAGTAAACCCTATCTTCATTCTAGAAAGAATACTGATCCTTCCATAATCATTTTTTCAGCACAAACATTAGAATTGGATATTAAAGCAATTAGGTCAAAAACAATAAATCAAGAAAACAAAAGAACGGCGAGCTACTCACTTCCGAAGGTGTCGTTGGCCATACAAAGGTACGCGAGGCCATCGGATCGGAGTATGTGGAAGATATATCTATCTTGAGAGAAGCAAAGTCTGGAATCCGATTCGGTAGGAAGCTTCTCGAGTAACCGACGAGCGACGGCGCCTGTGTTGCCGGTGACGGCACTGAACTCCGCCAGAACCACCGTCCCTCTGGCAACCAAGGCATACACGACATATGAAATCCCAAATCTTATTTTTTCTATTACTCTTATCATAAGTATAAATGAGGAGATAATGTTGATTGGGAATAGAAAGGTTGGAGATGGATCTTGCTTCTAGTGGACCGAGATGTTCTACCTTTTCCTAAGGCCCTTCACTTTTTTTGGTATTTTTTTGGTATTTTTAACTTTTTTACTGCGACGGGTGTTTTACCGTCGTGCCCATGAGAATTTTTAAAGGTTTTGGGTGCGACGGTTGTTTTACCGTCGTGAAATGAATTTTAGGACGGATAATTTTACCGTCGTGAAAGGTTTAAGGGTGCGACGGGTGCTTTACCGTCGTGATATGCCTTTTAGGACGGTTAATTTTACCGTCGTGACTAGTTGTTGGTGAAAAATCAATGTTAAAAGTGTTAAATGGGGGCCGGCGGTTGTTTTACCGTCGTAATAATAATATTATGATGGTTAAATATACCGTCGCAAAATAAATATTAGGGACGGTTGGTGTCAACCGTCGTAAAAACTGTCTCTATATGTCAATTACGACAGTTATCACATAACTGTCGCAATTTTTGTGTCGTTAAACACTAATTTTCTTGTAGTGTTACCAGAACGTTGGTGTTGATAAGTCTCATCACCATTTAATGCTCATTAATGCTCCCAACCAATCCTGAACATTCACCCAAGGGATCTCTTCACGTGTGGCTTGGTAAACGCCTTTATGTAGGTTTAGGCATGGGTCTACGCGCCACCGTCCACCTAAGAGGTCACTTCTCCCCAATCCATGCCTGTTGTTCCAGCCTAGGCTGAAAGGCTATCTGGTATCACAACTTCCCAGGAACTTCTTTCAAAGAACAATTCAACCTCTATTGGCGCCTTTAATGTTCAAGAAGCCACAAGAGCTTTGCCTATAAATAGAGCACCATTGTCCACTGAAAAAGGGCGTCCAAAAACCAGGAAAATTGCTAGAAGAGAAACAGTAATTTTTAGCAAGAAAGTACTGTGAAACTCTGCCAAAATCTCCAGTATTTCATAACTTTAAACTTCTCACCTTCGAACTTCATCAATACCCAGTTTTCTTTGTGACTAAAGAACACCTTTTCAGCCTCTGACCATACATACACCTTCATCTACCCCTTTCAAAAAAGAACCTATCCAGAACAACATCAGAGCCAAAAGCTAGCTCTCCTTCACAAACTTTTCCAACAACCAGGTAAGCATCTGCTGACCTTCATCACGCTGCTAAGCATCATCAGCTTTGCATGCTCAAATAAACAAAATGTAAACATCACGCTGCTATTTGTGTTCTGAGGATTTTCATACCTCAGAATGTTTAGATAGGAAGTGAATCAGCATAGAACTTGCCTGTGACCTTGTTGGTTCTGTCCCCTGAAACACTTTGACATTTGCTGAAGCTGTTCCAAACATGTTTTCTATTTTGTGGAAAAATAACAAAATTGCAGATGTTCTGACTAGCACAGGGAGAAGCCAAGTGCTGACTTTGACGTTAGCACATCTGAAGCCTGTTTTGCTGTCAATAATATCAGAACTTCTGAGAATTATTGTATTTCCAGCAGGATCAGAACTTCTGATATCCCCACTAACAAACTTTTGTCTTGCAGCGCATGGGGGTCAGAACTTCTGATCTTCCCACTAACAGGTTTCTGTTTTGCAGGTGCAAGAGTCAGAAGTTCTGACTCATACAGTTTAACCAAAAGGTTGATCATCTAGCAGCGGGCCTGAGTCAGAACTTCTGATGACCTCTCAGTAGCGCGCTGGCTCCCTCTCTCTTTCTCTTTATCTTGTTTTTGTTATTTTCTTTTCTTGTCTATTTTTCTCGTTGAACCACCCCATGTACAAATATGTATCCCCACCCCCTAATTGCTGTAGTAGCGTAGGATTTTATATTTCTGCTTTTATTGCTTTCAAATATAAATGCTAGTAATTAGGATGTGTATGGCAAGATAAAATCAATGAAATAGAAAATCCTAATTCAAAGATAAATTCTTGTATGCAATAAAACACACTTGCACACAAACACCCCTAGGGTTACATCCACTTGTTGCCTTCAAAAATGGGCCATGCTACGCATGCAAAGTATCTTGGTAAAACAAACAAAATCAAAAGATCATAGTCCCTCGATGATGCTATCCAAAGTTGCCTTACAAAAATGATCTTAGTCCCTCAAAAGAAATGCTAAGATACTTTGCAAAATTGCTATCATGGTCTATACGATGACCCGCGCCGTCCCGTTCACATCCAAACACAAGGTTGTTCACCAAATACAATGGTGAAACAACACTATTAAAAGGGTTAAAAACATAAGAAAGATCTTTGAGTAAAATAGGGTAGACAACTATTAGTTACCTTATCAAAAATCTTGCAAAACATCCTTGCTATTTTTTCAAAACACACTCCATAACACAATTTCAAAACAACTTTCAAAATATTGAAAACCTTTCAAAAAGACAAACACCTTTGTATACATTCAAATAAGAATAATTACAAAGGTTGCCACAACAAATGGCCTCTTTTCAAAACCTCTTTCAAAATCA
The DNA here is from genome assembly GCA_948472305.1 of Vicia faba. Taxonomy (NCBI): domain Eukaryota; kingdom Viridiplantae; phylum Streptophyta; class Magnoliopsida; order Fabales; family Fabaceae; genus Vicia; species Vicia faba. The sequence continues at coordinate 614,106,981 of OX451735.1, read as the reverse complement.
CACACAAAGCACCATTTCAAACAATTGAAAATGCAAGGCAAGTGATCTAAGAAAGTAACTAAGAGCCCATGGATAACCATGGATAGAAAGGGTGCTAATACCTTACCTTTATATAATCTACTCCCCGAACCCAAGAAAACATCTCAAAGGTTTTTGCTGTGCTTTTTAACCTTTCCTTAGGATAAAATAAAAAGTCGGTGGCGACTCTTGCTAAACCGAAACATTTGCGAAAACAAAACGCAAAACCAAGTCAGTTCTCCCACCGTATCACCAGAACTGGCGACTCTGCTGGGGAACACCTAAAAGTGGAGTAACCTTAGGGCTTAGATCACCCTTTTTCATGACTAATTGTTTGTTTTGATTGCTTTATATTTTGGTTCTCTTGTTTGGGCTTGAAATCCTACACCCGGATTTGGGAAACATTCATAGATAGCAATGCGTTGTGGAAACTGTGCGGGGTATACCCACACGGTTGAAGCAATAACTATATTAGTGCGGCATATTTGTGAGTACCGGTAACCCTTGAGTTCAATCAAGGAGAGTACGGGGCCGCTGAGTGATGTCACTAAGCACTAATGACCTAGAACCTTACTTGACCATCTTGGCCTTTCATTAGGGGTAGTGAGATGACCGGCTTTGGTGCAGTCCAAAGTTGGTAGATACTCGATACTACACTCATTGAGGGTTGTTTTCTTGGAATATTTTGGTCGCTAGTTAAGTGACTAAACCAAAACAATGAACATGGAAAACAATCCAATGATATTGAGCTCCTTATAACCCGGTTACTATTTATAGGACAGGTTTTTAAGCCAACTATACTCAAGAGGGTACTTACCTATGAAACCCATGCAAGCCTGAAACTAGGGTTTTGTGTGACTTGCTTGTACATATGTTTGTGCATACATCATGAACATCATAAAGCATCATATGCATCCACTAACCATTTCAAGGGTTTAGATCTTCATCTTTGTTCTTGTTTTGTAGGTCATGGAAATCCTTCGCAGGAAAACTATCCAAGTCAACCTTGTGAGAATCCCTCCTCAACTCAAGGAGCTCACATCCAGAATTCCAGAAAGCTCTCTCTTCAGTGAAAGACATGGTAGACTGCTCAGCCTAGTCAACACCAGCATTGAAAAGGACATGGTGAAAGTGTTGTTCCAGTTCTTTGACCCCCTTCACCACTGTTTCACATTCCCCGACTACCAATTGGTGTCCACTTTGGAGGAATTTTCTCAACTCTTGAGAATTCCTATTCTTAATCAACTATCCTACAACGGTACGGAAAAAGAACCAAAGCCTGAAGATGTTGCTCAAGCACTACACTTGCAACCATCTGACATCAAGGGGCATTGGGAAACTAGAAGCGGTGTCAAAGGCTTCTTGGCAAAATTCTTGTTTGAGAAGGCACAAGAGTGTTGGAATTCATTGGATCTACAAGCCTTTGAAGAGATTGTGGCACTCCTCATTTATGGGTTGGTCTTGTTCCCAAATCCTGACCAGCTTATAGATGTCAACGCCGTCAAGATCTTCTTATCCAGGAATCCCATACCTACATTGCTTGGGGACATCCTCCACTCATTTTACACACGAACAATGAGAAAGAGGGGTGTTCTCATGTGCTGTACTCCTCTCCTTGCAAGGTGGTTTATTTCACACCTTCCACAATCTTTTTTGAAGAATGACCAAGGCTTAAGGTGGTCACAACGATTGATGACCCTCACACACTCTGATGTACATTGGTGTTCTCGGTCCAGAGAAAATGTCATCATCGTCGATCGTTGTGGAGAGTTCCCTAATGTTCCATTACTTGGCATTATAGGAGGCATTACCTACAACCCTTGTCTAGCTTTGAGACAATTTGGATATGCACGGAGGGATGGCCCTCATGACATGCTGATTCCTGACCTAGTTTTTGACTTCAACAACGATGCACAAGGACTTCGCCAAAGATTCATCAGAGCTTGGAGGATGCCTAACAAGGTAGATAGCAAGACACTAGGGCACAAGAACTCCATACCTCTTGAGCCTTATCTCAAGTGGGTACGAACTCGAGCCCAGAGTCTAATGATGCCTTACCCTCATATTCTCCCTTTGATTAAATAGCCTGTTAAGGAAGGAGAGGTTCCCTACACCATCCTATATCCTGACATGCCAACATCATGGGAGGAGATGCAGAAGAGTTGGATCCAACTCAAGGAAGAACGGAATACTTTTGAAGCCATCTTCTACGCCAGTGAGAAGAAGGTTCTGGAGCTTACCCGCCGACTCCATGAGGAAGAGACCCTCAACACCTACATCGCGCCAAAGATGATGCGTAACGTCTTTTTACCTTAAGAAGTTTTTGTAATATTTGGCCCATGGGGCATTTATGTACTGACAAAATTTCTTCTTATTAATATGACGTGTGTTCTTTTTGTTTGCAACAATTTTGAATTTTTAAATCCTTGAATGCATTACATGAATAAACATATCATTCATCATATGCATAAGCAGGTCTCCACACCAGGTTTCCTTATCTTTCTACTGTTTATTTCAGTAAGATGGATCTCGAACAGACAGTCAAAGATCTGCAGTCTCAAAACTCACAGTTTCAACATCTCCTAATGACCTTGGCAAAGGGTCAAGAGGATCTAAAAGCACTGCTTGGGAACAAAGAGCAAGAAAAAGTGAAAAAGAAGAAGAAGAGAGTGGGGGGTGGCTACCCTAGGAAGAAGGTTCGAGAATGAAGCCAGAAGAGTTCTTGAATTTCCCTCCGCATCTGAAGAGGAAACCAGTAAAGGAAAAGGGGCTGCACTACCGTCTGAATCCGAAGCTGAAGAGGAAGAGGCTGAAGAAGATGAAGACTACTCAGAGCAGCAGTACCCGCCAGCCGACGACAAATACAAAAACTTGGAGGATAGGCTGGCAGCTATGGAGCTGCAAAGGGTTCCCGAGTTAGATTTCGAAGATTTGGGATTAATTGCTGGAATTGTGATCCCCCCAAAGTTTAAGGTGCCAATTTTTGCAAGGTATGATGGGATGTCTTGCCCAAAGATGCACCTAAGGTCGTACGTCCTAAGAATTCAACCTCACACGTCCGACAGAAATCTTTGGGTACACTTCTTTCAGGATAGCCTGTCTGGTACACAGCTAGATTGGTTTTACAAGCTTGAAAGATCAGAGGTACATAGTTGGGAAGACTTGGCAGCTGCCTTTTATCGCCAGTATCAATATAAATCTGACTTGGCGCCAACCCGTACTCAGCTACAGAGTATGGGAATGGCCTCAAATGAGGGATTCAAGGAATACGCCCAGAAATGGCGCGATTTGGCCGGAAGAGTGCAGCCACCTCTTTCTGATAGAGAACTAGTTGATATGTTCCTGGGGACATTATCTAGCCCGTTATTCAACCATTTGATCGGGAGCTCTTCCGCAGGGTTTACTGAATTAATTCTGACTGGCGAACGGGTGGAAGCCAGTATCAAGAATGGGAAGATTCAAAAGGATGCCTCTGCATCTACAACTGTTAAGAAATCATTTCCAGCAAAGAAGGAAACGACTGTTGTGTACTCTCAGAGAGGAGTGGGAAGAACTGAGTGCCGGCCGACTGTAGGGGCCATGATGATCCAAAATTCATCAAATGATCAGCCTCGTGATAATCAGCCCAGACCAAATCAGCAACGGGTGGAGCGGCCACAACGGCAGTTCACTCGCATCAATATGACACCTGCGCAAGTTCTTCCACATTTGTTGAAGTTGAATCTGACTGGTTTGAAGGAGGCACCGAAAAACCCTAACACCACATCTCCATACTATCATGCCAATGTCAAATGCGCCTACCATTCTGATAGCGCCGGACATGACACCAACAATTGTTGGGCGCTAAAGAATAAAATTCAAGACTTGATAGATGCAAAAGAGGTTGAGTTCAATGCTCCAGAGAAGCCAAACTTAATATCCGCTCCAATGCCGAAGCATGGTCGAAATGTCCATGCTATTGAAGAAAATCTGTATGTTTCTGATGTTGATGACCTGCTGACTCCGCTGTTAACAATCAAGTTAAATCTGTTGAAAGCTGGGATATTCCCAGGATGTAAAGAAGATTGCTATTGTTGTTCCTCTCTACCAATCGACTGTCCATTGCTGAAGAAAGGCATCCAAGGCCTGATGGACAGTCAACAAATTCTTTTTGAAAAGGTTCCTGCTATTCCAACCCCTATCGAAGATGTTTCAATAATCACCATTTCCACCAATCTTTCCAAGGCCGTCAAAAAGCCTGTTAAGATTACATCCTCTACAAAGACTGTTCCCTTGAAAATAACCATGCCTGGGCCTGTCCCCTACGGTTCTGACAAGTCAATACCATGGAATTACGGTGGAGAAATCTACTACCATGGTGTTAAACAAGTTGAGATAACCGAGGAAAGCTCTGATGAAGAAGATGCCGGTATTGGAAACATTGCCGGTACAAGCAAGATCACCCGAAGTGGGAGAATATTTTCTCCAGAGATTACCCCCCCAAAGGCAATCTTTGGACCCTCAGCTGCTGCCAAAGTTACTCCTGCACCGATAAAACTTTCCGCAAAAACTCCGTTGATTGAAGAAGCTGTTATTCCTGTTATTGTCCCTCCTACTTCTGCTGATAAGGGGAAAGGGATCCAAGATGAGCTCGTCAGGACGAGGGCTCAACCTTTGGTCATCCCTGAAACCTCTAAGAAAGAGATAGAGGAGATTCTGAAAATAATTAAGAAGAGTGATTATGACGTGGTAGAGCAACTGGGGCAAACCCCCTCGAAGATCTCCATGTTAGCATTACTGCTTTGTTCAGAGGCGCACGCCAAAGCATTGATAAAATTTCTGAAGGCAGCCCATGTGCCCCGGGAAACCTCAGCCGAGCAATTCCAAGATTGTGTAGCCATCCTTACCGCAGACAACGGCCTAGGTTTCTCTGATGCTGACCTGACCACAAAAGGAAGAAAGCACAATGACGCCTTACATGTGTCAGTAGAATGCCAAGGAACTACTCTGGCCCATGTTTTGGTTGACACTGGTTCTTCTTTGAACGTGCTGCCTAAGAAGGCTCTCGACCGATTGGACTGTGAAGGCTTGGAGCTGAGGCCAAGTAATATCATTGTAAGGGCATTTGACGGGTCAAAGAGAATGGTACATGGGGAGGTTGACATTCCCATTAAAGTAGGCACATAAGTGTTCCCCTTAACTTTCTATGTGATGGACATCCGTCCGTCATACTCTTGCTTGCTAGGAAGGCCATGGATATATAATGCTGGGGAAGTCACCTCCTCCCTACATCAAATGCTGAAATACCCTGTCAAAGGAAAAATCATAACCGTCCACGGTGAAGAGGAATATATGATCAGCCACCTGAACTCCTTTCGGTATGTAGAGGTGGAGGGTGAATTCATTGAAACACCATTCCAGCACTTTGAGGAAGTCTCTCCTGAGGTGGCAGTAGCAAAAGCGGTAGCTGAGGAGCCCAAGCAGGTGGCCAGGATGGCATCCCTGAAAGACGCAAAGGCTGCGATGAAGGAAGGGAAGAGCTCAACATGGGGTCAGTTGCCAGGCATTCCTCACAAAACAGACAAATTTGGTTTGGGATTCACCGCTGCGGGGCAAAAGGCTATGTGCCGCTCAAAAGTTGAAAGAACACCCATCAAGATTTCTCCTTATGGGATCAATGCTTTGGAAGGTGAAGACGAAGAGGCCAACATTGAAGATTGGATCTTCCCAACCGCCGAAGGGGGACTACGCAACTGGGAGGCGAAAGACTTCGTCCCCATTACTTTTATTAATCAGTAATTATCTGTCAAACATTTCCTGTTGGTCTGTAATAATTACTTTTGAACAATCTGCACACTACTTTTTCACCTCATGCCTTGCCCGGGGCATGTAGGTCCATTTGTAAGGGTTTTGATTATCTTCATATTCATATGCCATGTTTAATGATTCATTGGACGTTTTTCATTGATAAACTGCTGTGTTCATTTTTCTTTCCTTTTGCATTTTCGTTCGTTTAAGGATGGCTATCACTTACACACACACACGTTCACAAATGCAGGTACCCATCCACTCTGGATTCTATGGGTGACTATTCTGCTATGTCCTTCAATAACTCTGAAGATTTGGTCAATCAGGCTGAGTATGAAGATGACGAAGATTGTGAGGTACCAGGAGAGCTAGCCAGACTTCTACAACAAGAAGAGAGGGCCATCTTGCCTCACGAAGAGTTGTTGAAAACTGTCAACTTAGGAACAGAGGAAGACCGGAAAGAAGTACAAGTGGGTGCCAATCTGGAGCCAAGTGTCAAGGAACGTTTGGTACAACTGTTAAATGAATACGTTGAAATCTTTGCCTGGTCTTATGAAGACATGCCGGGTTTAGACACTGATATCATGGTTCACCGTCTCCCCACAAGAGAGGATTGTCCACGGATCAAGCAAAAAGTCCACCGAATGAGGCCCGACATGTCCGAGAAGATTAAAGCTAAAGTAATGAAGCAATTCAACGCTGGCTTTCTGGCTGTTACATCCTATCCACAATGGGTTGCTAACATCGTGCCAGTACCTAAAAAAGACGGCAAGGTTAGAATGTGTGTGGACTACCGGGATTTGAATAGGGCCAACCCTAAAGATGATTTTCCGCTACCGCACATCGACATTTTGATTGACAACACAGCTCAGCACAAGGTGTTTTCCTTCATGGATGGATTCTCAGGTTACAACCATATCAAAATGGCCCTCGAGGACATGGAGAAAACAACCTTTGTTACACAATGGGGTACCTTCTGCTACATGGTGATGCCGTTCGGACTGAAGAACGCAGGGGCAACTTATCAGCACGTCATGGTAGCTTTATTTCATGATATGATACATCATGAGATTGAAGTTTACGTAGACGATATGATAGCTCAATCACAAACAGAGGTGGAACACCTTGAGCATTTGCAGAAGCTGTTTGCCAGGTTGAAAGAATACAAACTCAGGCTGAATCCAAGTAAGTGTACTTTTGGAGTTAGGTCTGGTAAACTTCTAGGATTTATTGTCAGCAACAAAGGCATTGAGGTCGATCCAGCAAAAGTAAAAGCAATACAAGAAATGCCTGCTCCCCGTACTGAAAAGGAGGTTAGAGGGTTCTTGGGGCGCTTGAACTATATTGCCAGATTCATCTCTCATCTGACTTCTACCTGTGAGCCAATTTTCAAACTACTAAAGAAAGATCAGGTAGTCGAATGGAACGACGATTGCCAAGCTGCTTTTGATAAGATCAAGGAGTATTTGCTAGAACCTCCTATTCTGATGCCACCCGTCGAAGGAAGACCGTTGATCATGTATCTGACCGTCTTGGATAACTCAATGGGGTGTGTTTTGGGCCAGCATGACGAGTCTGGTCGAAAAGAGCATGCTATTTATTACCTTAGCAAAAAGTTTACCGACTGTGAGACTCGCTACTCACTGCTCGAGAAAACTTGTTGCGCTTTGGTATGGGCTGCTCGCCGACTAAGGCAGTATATGCTGACTCATACCACCTTGCTGATTTCCAAAATGGATCCTATCAAGTATATCTTCGAGAAGCCTGCTTTATCTGGAAGAATAACTAGATGGCAAATGATCCTAACTGAGTATGACATCCAGTATACTACCCAAAAAGCTATAAAAGGGAGTGTACTAGCTGATCATCTAGCTCATCAAGCTATCAAAGATTATCAACCCATGAGATTTGACTTCCCAGACGAGGACATCATGAATTTGGACAACATTGAAGGTAACGGACCGTATGACGGACCTGAAAATGGATCCCGATGGACCCTGTACTTTGATGGTGCTTCAAATGCACTTGGAAACAGTATCGGTGCGGTACTCATTTCCCCGGAAGGTTGTCACACGCCTTTCACGGCCCGACTTTGCTTCAGCTGTACCAACAACATGGCTGAATATGAAGCTTGCATTTTTTGGTCTCAAAGCTGCTATAAACTTGGGGATCAAATCTTTGATCGTATTTGGGGACTCGACTTTGGTTATCAGTAAAATCAAAGGAGAGTGGGATACCAAACATCCTAATCTTATCCCATAAAAAGAACATGTCCTGACATTGTTGCCTCATTTCGAGCAGATTACCTTCGAGCATTTCCCGCGAGAAGAGAATCAGCTAGCAGATGCTCTGGCTACAATGTCTTCCATGTTTAAACTCAACTGGGATAACGAGGCTCCCCAAATCACCATCGAGCGAATGGATGAACCTGCGCATTGTCATGAGATTAATACCGAAGAAGTAGTGGAACAACCTTGGTTTCACGAAATCAAAAGGTATCTCCAGACTAGAGAATATCCCGAAGGAGCTTCCGTAAATGACAAGAAGTTCTTAAGGAAATTTGCTGCCAAGTTCTTCCTAAGCAACGGCATCCTCTACAAACGCAGCCATGATTGTGTTTTACTCCGATGTGTAGACAAAGCTGAAGCAGAGTTAATCATGACCGAGATACACAGCGGTACATTTGGCACTCACTTGAGCGAGCATACGATGGCTAAGAAGATTCTAAGGGCAGGCTATTACTGGTCTATAATGGAAGCAGATTGCCATCAGCATTCCCGTACTTGCCACAAATGTCAAGTCTACGCTGACAAGATTCATATTCCTCCGGTTCCTCTCAACGTTCTAACAACTCCTTGGCCATTTGCAATGTGGGGCATTGACATGATTGGAGAGATCAAGCCCACGGCATCCAACGGACATCGCTTCATCCTGGTTGCTATTGACTATTTCACCAAATGGGTCGAAGCAGCTTCCTTCGCCTCTGTTACTAAAAATGTGGTTGCCCGCTTCATCAAGCAGAACCTCATATACCGGTATGGTGTCCCCGACAGGATCATCACAGACAATGGTACAAATCTGAATAATACTATGATCACCGCTCTATGCAAACAGTTCAAGATTTATCATCACAATTCATCTCCCTATCGGCCGAAGATGAACGGTGCTGTTGAAGCTGCGAACAAAAACATTAAGAAGATCATTCAGAAAATGACAGTCACCTACAAAGACTGGCATGAGATGCTACCGTTTGCTCTGCATGGATACCGTACCACGGCACGTACTTCAACCGGGGCAACCCCATTTTCTTTGGTATATGGCATGGAAGCTGTCCTGCCCATGGAAGTTTAGATTCCTTCCTTAAGGATTATGAAGGATGCAGGTTTGAATGAAGATGATTGGATTCAGACCCGACTTGATCAACTCAATTTGATCGACGAGAAGCGACTCGCTGCTGTTTGCCATGGTCAGATGTATCAAAAACGAATGATCAAGGCTTTCAACAAGAAAGTCAGACGTCAAGTATATCAAGTCGGAAATCTTGTAATCAAGCGAATTATCTTGCCGCAAAGTGATCCCAGGGGCAAATGGACTCCTACTTACGAAGGACCATTTATGATCAAGAGCATATTTTCTGGTGGTGCGATGATTCTGACCACCATGGATGGCGAAGATTTTCCACACTCTACGAACGCAGACATAGTCAAAAGATACTACGCATGAACAAACCCGACAAGTCGAAAACCTGAAAGGGCGACTTGGGCAAAAATGGGCATCCCGGTGAACCGAAAACCCGAAAGGGCGGTTCAGGAAAAAATTAGGGATAAAACAAAAAAATCTGTACACCCGGCAAGTTGAAAACCCGAAAGGGCGGCTTGGGCAAAAAGGGGTTTCCCGGTGGATCGAAAACCCGAAAGGGCGATTCAGGCAAAAGTTAGGGAATTAAAGCGTATGACTATGTCTCGTCGGATCACTTTAAAGACAATCTCTTCATCAACCAGTTCCAAGCTTCTGATCAATCCAGTCATCGGCGGACGAAGCATTGAATAGACAGATATTTAGAGTCATGAAGGCTATAGCAGAATGGGGATCCCATGGAATTGTTTCACATAGCCATCTTTCTTTTGTATAAATTTTTTCAATTTTTATGACGACATCCTCTTACTAGGATGACTGTCTCCTCTGTACAAATATACTCATAGAAAGTTAATACAAATACTTTTCCAAAATACAGGAATTTGCTTTGTCTTCCTTTTGCTTTTCTACACTTATGTTTTATTCGAGAAACGTCCAATGTTTTGTTAAATAGGCATATGCATTTGAACATGATCATTCCCTTATGGATCAAGAAAGATGATTACTGATAGGTTGAAGGTACAAATAGATATCTTGATGCCCTTTCAGAAGGAGCCCCCGCCAGATTTAAACTCCTCAATCCAGAACTTAATTCCACAAACGGAGTTAAAACCTCAGAATCCTTAGCAGAGCAAAAGCCTTCTCAAAAACCGACTTCCCCAGTCAGAGAGCCTGCCAGAACTTAATTCCCCTCAGAGTTAAGTTTCAGTATCCCCAGTTGAGCCTTAAAAATCTGAAAATCCAATCCCCAGCGGAGCCAAAATTCCAACTATCAATCCCCAGTGGAACTAGACCAGTAAGCTTTCTCCCCACAGAGACACTTCCCACCAAACTGAAGATTCTCAGTCATACTTCTCCAACATAAGTCTATCAGGTGCTGAACTCCCCAGTAGAGATCATCAGAAATTCTCATTCCCCGCAGGTCACCAAGGAGTTCTAATCCCCAGCAGTGGTCCTAAGATCCCTCAACAATTGAAGATCTTGCATTCCCCAAGCAGAATGAAGACTCTCATTCTCAGTTCCTCACAGGATATTCAGATATTCCCCAGTAAAGATCTCCTCAGGACAGGAATCCCCAGTAGATTGGCATACAACCCAAGCTCCTGATTCTCCAGCAGTAGTCAACAAGGATGTCTCATCTTCAGCAATCAAAGATTCTTGCAATCCCCTGCAGCAGTCAAGGATTCACTTTCCCCGACAGCAGTCAAGATTTTTTATCTCCAGCCATCCAGGATTCATCTATCCTCAACAAGACAGCTCTTCAGCTTACATGCGCATTCATTTACATTCATGTCATAAACATTGATATAACATATATTGCATCGTACATATCATGCAACATAACTTTGTATTTTAGCTAACATTTCATCCTTTTCAGGATAAGATTAAAAGGCTATCATTAACAATTATTCATATACAATATGGATACACCCCAGACACGGCGGTCATTCTATTACTCATTTAGAATTTCAAGTCAGATACAGTATGAATACACCCCAGACACGTCGGTCATTCTACTACTCATTCAGACTACAGCAATCAGATACAGACTAGATACGCTCCAGACACGGAAGCCATTCTATCTCTCATTCAGATTCACTTATCCACCTCAAGGTTCAATGCATTCCAAGCACAGATACCATTCTGACCCTTACCACAGCAGTTTGATTCTCCCCAGTGCATTCTCCACGGAAGTCATTCTGTCATTTATTTAGATCCCAGTTACAGTTTCAGATACACTTCAAACACGGAAGTCATTCTATTACTCATACGGATCTCAATCCCAGTTACAGTTTCACATACACTCCAGACACGGAAGTCATTCTGCTACTCATACAAATCTCAACTTCAGATACAGTCCAGATACGCTCCAAACACGGCTGCCATTCTGTCACTCATTCAGAATTTGTCCCCAGCACGCAGTTGCTCCATACAGATATTTCTCTGTTACCCAGATACAATACAGATACACTCCGGACACGGCAGTCATTCTGATATTCATTCTACCTTCAAACGCAGTTCCAACCCAGATACGCCCCGGACACAGAGGCCATTATTTTGCTCGTACAAATCCAGCCTCCAAATACAGTTCAAATGTATTCCAAACGTGGATACCATTATAATCCTCATTCTTCTGACCTATCACACTACAGTTCAACGAACATTCCAGATGGCATCTTTAAGCCCATCCTCGATAAGATTTTGTCACCTCTCCAGATGGCATCTCTAAGCCCGTCTCCAAATGGCATCTTTAAGCCCATTCCCGCATCCACGTCTTGACGAGTGAAAATTTAAGGGCACTCTAGTGTCCAATCTCCTTTTACCTTCGAGCCATGAAAGGCGAATATGCCAATCTAACTCTTCAGGTCCAAGTAGATTGAACAGGGGCAACTGTTGTACCCCAAAATTTGCCCTCTCTTTCTTCAGGAAATCATCTTGGAATCTCAGAGTCCCTCTGAAACAATTACAAGTCCTGAATTATCATTTCTTCCCAAGCAAACCATTTACAAGAACAAAATGATCACACAAGCTCTAAAGGCAACGCTGTTATCTTGAGAAAAATTAAATTCTAAACATTTGGAATTTTTCTCTAAAAAATGGGTGTTTAAGAAGAAAATAGCGCTTCAGAACTTCTGGACCAAACTCCAGATAGAAACGGTCAGAAGTTGCTAGCTTGGCTCAACGCAGTCAGAAGTTGGCTCTTCAGCAGCTACGTCAACTCAGTCAGAAGTTGCAAACGTGGCTCAACACGTAAGCCTCAAACAGAACATAGCTCTTTCAGCAATTACGCAAGTTCAGCCAGAGTTTGCTAAAGGAATGTAAAAGAAGAAAGGAAGTCTGAAGGCTCCTTCAAAACAGGCTGAAATCCGAAGAGGAAAGGGTCAGAAGAGTGGATGTTACACTGACACAGAATCTCTAAGTCCAGGATTTCCAGAAGCAAGTCCAAGGAACGTGTTACAAAGTCAGGAGAATCTCCAGAATTTATTGAGACAACAAGAGGCCAAGACCAGAGCATGGTTTACATTGTTTTGATAAAGCAGAACTGCTGGTTCAAGTTTTCTCCTATTACCAGAACGTTGGTGTTGATAAGTCTCATCACCATTTAATGCTCATTAATGCTCCCAACCACTCCTGAACATTCACCCAAGGGATCTCTTCACGTGTGGCTTGGTAAACGCCTTTATGTAGGTTTTGGCATGGGTCTACGCGCCACCGTCCACCTAAGAGGTCACTTCTCCCCAATCCATGCCTGCTGTTCCAGCCTAGGCGGAAAGGCTATCTGTTATCACAACTTCCCAAGAACTTCTTTCAAAGAACAATTCAACCTCTGTTGGCGCCTTTAATGTTCAAGAAGCCACAAGAACTTTGCCTATAAATGAAGCACCATTGTCCACTGAAAAAGGGCGTCCAAAAACCAGGAAAATTGCTAGAAGAGAAACATAAATTTTTAGCAAGAAAGTACTGTGAAACTCTGCCAAAATCTCCAGTATTTCATAACTTTGAACTTCTCACCTTCAAACTTCATCAATACCCAGTTTTCTTTGTGACTAAAGAACACCTTTTCATCCTCTGACCATACATACACCTTCATCCACCCCTTTCAAAAAAGAACCTGTCCAGAACAACATCAGAGCCAAAAGCTAGCTCTCCTTCACAAACTTTTCCAACAGCCAGGTAAGCATCTGCTGACCTTCATCACGCTGCTAAGCACCATCAGCTTTGCATGCTCAAATAAACAAAATGTAAACATCATGCTGCTGTTTGTGTTTTGAGGATTTTCATACCTCAGAATGTTTAGATAGGAAGTGAATCAGCATAGAACCTGCCTGTGACCTTGTTGGTTCTGTCCCCTGAAACACTTTGACATTTGCTGAAGCTGTTCCAAACATGTTTTCTGTTTTATGGAAAAATAACAAAATTGCAGATGTTCTGACTAGCACAGGGAGAAGCCAAGTGCTGACTTTGACGTTAGCACATCTGAAGCCTATTTTGTTGTCAATAATATCAGAACTTCTGAGAATTATTGTATTTCCAGCAGGATCAGAACTTCTGATATCCCCACTAACAAACTTTTGTCTTGCAGCGCATGGGGGTCAGAACTTCTGATCTTCCCACTAACAGGTTTCTGTTTTGCAGGTGCAAGAGTCAGAAGTTCTGACTCATACAGTTTAACCAAAAGGTTGATCATCTGGCAGCGGGCCTGAGTCAGAACTTTTGATGACCTCTCAGCAGCGCGCTGGCTCCCTCTCTCTTTCTCTCTATCTTGTTTTTGTTATTTTCTTTTCTTGTCTATTTTTCTCGTTGAACCACCCCATGTACAAATATGTATCCCCACCCCCTAATTGTTGTAATAGCGTAGGATTTTATATTTCTGCTTTTATTGCTTTCAAATATAAATGCTAGTAATTAGGATGTGTATGGCAAGATAAAATCAATGAAATAGAAAATCCTAATTCAAAGATAAATTCTTGTATGCAATAAAACACACTTGCACACAAACACCCCTAGGGTTACATCCACTTGTTGCCTTCAAAAATGGGCCATGCTACGCATGCAAAGTATCTTGGTAAAACAAACAAAATCAAAAGATCATAGTCCCTCGATGATGCTATCCAAAGTTGCCTTACAAAAATGATCTTAGTCCCTCAAAAGAAATGCTAAGATACTTTGCAAAATTGATATCATCGTCTATACGATGACCCGCGCCGTCCCGTTCACATCCTAACACAAGGTTGTTCACCAAATACAATGGTGAAACAACACTGTTAAAAGGGTTAAAAACATAAGAAAGATCTTTGAGTAAAATAGGGTAGACAACTCTTAATTACCTGATCAAAAATCTTGCAAAACATCCTTGGTATTTTTTCAAAACACACTCCATAACACAATTTCAAAACAACTTTCAAAATATTGAAAACCTTTCAAAAAGACAAACACCTTTGTATACATTCAAACAAGAATCATTACAAAGGTTGCCACAACAAATGGCCTCTTTTCAAAACCTCTTTCAAAATCACACACAAAGCACCATTTCAAACAATTGAAAATGCAAGGCAAGTGATCTAAGCAAGTAACTAAGAGCCCATGGATAACCATGGATAGAAAGGGTGCTAATACCTTCCCTTTCTATAATCTACTCCCCGAACCCAAGAAAACATCTCAAAGGTTTTTGCTTTGCTTTTTAACCTTTCCTTAGGATAAAATAAAAAGTCGGTGGCGACTCTTGCTAAACCGAAACATTTGCGAAAACAAAACGCAAAATCCAAGTTAGTTCTCCCACCGTATCACAACGATGATGTAGTATTATAGTATAAAAATTTATAGAAGTTTTGTAATTAGAAATAAGCATTTAGATAAGTAATTAACCGGTATAGTCGAGAATTGTCTGAATAATTATGGGCAATATCATGTTGTAGGCCTATGGCCAATGTCGAATATGTTTTTGTTTATATATTGTGATTGATAAGTTGATTAAGTTATAGGATTATGCCAACGTTGTCGAATACATTGTTGTTGTTTATATGTTGTGATTGATAAGTTGATTAAGTTGTAGGCTTATGCCAATGTTGTTGAATATGTTGTGATTGATAAGTTGATTAAGTTGTAGGCCTATGGCCAGTGTTGAAGCGATGATGAGTACCTCTAATTATTGGTTTAGTGATGATATAGGCTTATGCCTTTGTGACTGCAATTTTTTTTGTTGTATGTGATTGTTGCATTCATTGAGTCACATACATTTGCATTATTAAGTTGGCCTGGATTGGCACCATGTTGGCCTTGATTGGAAAAATATTAAGTTGAAGGCTTATGCCTTGTACTCGAGATTACTGGCAAATGTTTTTAAGTTGGGAGTTCTGCTCCAATGGTACCACATGCATGTGCATTGTAATTGAGTCACATTTGATGTTGCATTTTGAGTCGTGGTGAATATAGATTTGTTGTTGCTTTATGTTGTTGACTTTTTGTGACAGGTATCACCTAAAGGTTGTGAATTAGTTGTTATGTCGTGTTGATGTTTTGTTGAGATTAAAGATGTTTGAAAGTTGCGAAGTGGTGATTTTATATGAACTGATTCTGATATATTAATTATCATACATTCAATTATATAGTTAAATATCTCACCCCTTTTATTTGAATGTTTCCCTCTACTGGTAACGTGCAGGTAATCAAGAAGGATAGTTGTTACCTCGTTAGTCTGAGTCGGTGTCGTCGCTCTGATACGTAGCACTCGGGGGCATGAACGCTTGATGTTTAGTTGTTGATTATTATTTATGTTGCTGAATCTTTAAGTTGTTTACTTGAAGTACCTGTTGTCTTGAAGTTATTTTAGTTGAATAAAGATGTTAAGTGAATTGAAGTTGAATATGTATATTCTATTGCTTATCAATAAAGTTGTTTGATTTTAAAGAATAAATTGAGTTGTTATCGGTTCATCTGAGCTAAGTGTTATGTATCTATTTTATATGCGATTAAATGAAGTTTATTTTTAAGTTAAAAATGTAGCATCCTATTTATGTTGAACTCTGATTTTATTATTATCCGCCGGGTAGAAATGGGGTGTTACAGATTCCATCAGTAGTAACTATTGATAGGAATATCAGAATGAGTCTACGCCTGACTTTGTCTGAATGATTTACTTGGAATGAGTCTACGTCCGACTTTGTCCAAAAGAAAATCAGAGTAAATCTATGCTTGATTTTATCTTAATGATGTATTAGAATGAGTCTATGCTCAACTTTTTCTAGAGGCTACGTTTTGAATGAGTCTACGCCCGACTTTGTTTAAAAAGAATGTCAGAATAAATATGCACTTGATTTTATCTGAAAGATATACTAGAATAAGTCTACACTTGAATTTGTCTAGAAGATATGTTTGGAATGAGTCTACTCCCAACTTTGTCCAAAAGAGTTTACGAAGGAATCTATGCTTGATTTCATCCGAACTAGAAGATGTCTACGCCCGACTTCAACTAGAAGAGGTATCAGAAGGAGTCTACGCCTGACTTTTTCCAAAAGGAGTATCAGAAAGAAATCTACACTTGATTTTTTTCAAAAAGAGTATCAGAAAGAAATCTACGCTTGATTTCATCTGAACTAGAAGATGTATATGCCCGGCTTCATCCAGAAGAGATATTGGAAGGAGTCTACGCCTGACTTTTTCAAAAAAGAGTACTAGAATATGTCTATGCCCGACTTCATCTAGGAGAGGTATTTTTTCAGAATGATTCTCTGGGGGAAGTGCTTAAGTGGCTACTTGTCCGTTTTAGTCTCTGAGAGGAATTTTATGATTGTGTAGATAGTCGCACCATCTTTTTTCAGGAATTACTCTATGACCAGTTAGAAAAATTGTTGATGATGTTCGTCTGTTTGTGAATTTTACCTGAAAAAATAGAGTTAGTATTTATGCAATGTTATGATGTATGTAGTGCATTACGTAATGATGCTCTCAAAATAGATGAGAATGTGCTATATGCATTTCATATGCATATGCTATGATAAATGATGTATGAATGTGAGATGTCGTTGAAGTGTATCGGTAGATTTGTATAACATTCTTGATCGGGAAAATAAATCTCGGACTACTGATAGGGATGAAGAATATGTGTGATCTTCAATCTTGTCATAGAATGCATTTGCTGGGGATTCTGGCTTGCTGTTTGAGGAAACTCTGCTGGGGAATGTTGATTTCTGTTTGGGAGAAGAGTTTAGGAGCACTGGTCATTCATCGCTCTACTGGGGAATTTAATTCTTACATACACTGACTGGGGATAAAAGAGATGGATAACCTTCCCGAGGTGCTGTTTGACCGAGTTTTCGATATGGATGCCGACTCATCTAGGGAGGATAAGATTAACTGATATCTGGTCCGGTTTCTGATTTTGTAGCAACTCTCTGGGGGTAGCAGCTTGAGTTTCCCTTTATTGGAGAGAGAAGTTTTTCCCGTGATTTACAGTAGTCAGAGGGATAGACTTAAGCTAGAGAGACTGAATTTTGTTGGGGAAATAAACCCTGCTGGAGAAATACTCTGTTGAGGAATATGCTCTGCTAAGGGATTTGAATCTGGCTGGAGAAGAGAATTATGCAGGGGATTTTACAGTGTTGGAGAAATAAACCCAGGTTGGGAAGAAAATTCCTGTGAACTGTGCTAGTGACATATTCTGATGAGGATTCGGGCTCCGTAGGTTGGAAACATTGCTGGGGAAAGATTATACTCCTTTGTCCGCTAGGGGGATCTGCTAGTGAGTACGTGTGATACGGTGGGAGAACTGACTTGGGGTGTTTTACATTTTATCGCAATTGTTGCAGATAGCAAGAGTCGCCACAGACTTTTCTATTATCCAATAAAGAAAAGGGTGAAAAGAACAGGAAAGACCTTTGAGAATTTTTCTTGAGTTCGGGGGGTAGATTATGAAAAGGGAAGGTGTTAGCACTCTTTTCATCTGTAGTTATCTATGGGCTCTTAGTTGCTAGCTCACTTTGAAAATGCTTTATTTGAAATGTGTTTGTGATTGTTTAAAAGTATTTTTGAAAAGTGCCTTAGTTTAAGCGAACTTTGTAATGATTCTCGTCTCTATAAGAATGTATACAAAGTGTTGACTTTTGAAAATATTTCTTTTGAAAGTGTTCGTGTGTTTTGAAAGATGTTTTGAAATGTTTGTGAGCAAGCATCTATGAATGTTCTACCTACTCAAAATAAGTCTTTGTTCTTTTCCTCCTCCTTTAGATAGTGCTATATTACCATTGATTGGTAATAAGTTCTATTATTGGATGTGAAGGGACGGGCGTGGGTCGTCGTATAGTCATAGAAGGCAAGCTATGAGACGCTTTAGCAATTGTCGTAAGGGACTAAGATCGTTTTACCGAAGGCAACATTGAACGGTCATCGAGGGACTATGATCTTTTTTATCGAGGGTCTTTGATAAAGCGTCCCACATTCGAGGGACATGACTAATTATTCGTAGGCAACAAGCGAGGTTACCCTAGAGGTGCGCGTGTGAAAAGTGTTTGATTGCATGCATTTTTGTATTTGAGATTAGGGTTCTCTAAGATTGATTTTATCTTGCCATACACACCCTAATTACTAACAATTATATTAAAAGCGATAAATTATGGAAATTAAAATCCTACGCTATTACATCATTTGGGGATGGGGGTACAAATTTACAAATGGGGAGGTAAAAGCAAATAAAACCTAATTTTACTATTACAACTATATTGAATGAATAAATAATATACAAGAATGTAAAGATAAATAAAGATAAAAAAATTGTTTTTTTTTTAACTTTTATGTATTGACATATGCACTTATGCATTGATATGAAAACTTTTATGCATTGACGCATGCACTTATGCATCAATACATATCACTCCTTGTTCTTGAAATTCAAAACCAACTCAGTATAAGTTGATACATAAAAGTTTGTCTCGGCTCATAACCTGTTTTGCAGCGACACATACACTTATGCATCGACGCATATAATTTCTTGCTCCTGGAAATCAAAACCAACTCTGTATGAGTCGACACATAATGGTTTGTATCGACACATTTCTGTTTTACATCGACTAATACGTGTTTTGTATCGATTCATAACCTGTTTTATACCTAATACATGTCGACACATAGAGATATGCATCGACTCATAACATGTTTTGTACCATATATGTGTCGACTCATAGAGATATGCTCTGACTCATACTGCTGTTTTTTTACTTCTAACATTATTCTTTCACACATATAAGTTAGTTCTCAATACATGGTTAGTGAAAATGAAAAGTAAGCATATAGTTAGCTTCAGGGCTATGATATCTACACTTTATCTTCACAAATGAACCCCTAATGATGCTTGTATGAAGAATTCGAAATCAAGAAAACTTACCTTGAAATTGAAACTTGTGTTTTGAGTTTGAGTTGTTGTATTATCTTGGAGAAGTCAAGTTGGAGGTGGCTGTTTTTGAGTTTGGAAAATAGTGATGTTACAAAAGTTGTTTTTGTGTTTGAACACCTCCTATATGATGTATGTGAAGTGTTTGGATAATTTGTTTAGGTAAAAACTTGCAAGGTTTTACAGTGGGTAGAGGTTTTTTCTGTTTTCAGTTTTTATTTTGTGAATGAAAATAGAGTTGAAGATGAGTAGATTTTACAAAGAATTCTGTTAAGTTTTCCAAATCCTATTTTTTCTCTTTCTCTCCCCTCTTCTCTCTCAAAACCCCTCCCTTTGTATGTTGTGAAACAACTTATTTATAGATGAAAATTTGACTGAAATTTGGGAGGGAAATAGATAAGTTTTTGAACTGTTTAGGTATAATGTTTCATTGCTTTTTAGGTGCAGCTCTTATATGCTAAGTTTGTGCAAATATGGGATTGATATGATGCAGATTTTGCAGGGCTGCATTGTAGGTTTTGACAGTTTTCTTGGCATTCCTATGCAGGTTTTGGACAGCAGGATGTGTAGTATGATGCAAGTCTAGTTTTATGGACAGATTTATGTAGCTTATTACAGAGACAAGGCATGTTTGTGGACAACATAGTGGAAAAGTTTGAAGATTGGGTCAAAGGGAATAGTTCAAACAAGACAAACTTAGAATTTGTAACTTGCAATTTTTTAACTTAAAAATGAAGCCTTGTTGTTTACTTGAAAACTTGTAACATCTTGAATTATCTTGAATTATGGTGAAAAGATGTCATGAAGGAATGAAATTAACATGTATAAAAAACACTTAGAAAAATTTCTCAGTCTTGCAAAGTTTGATTTTTGAATTTCTTGATGATCAAATTTCATATTTTTGAATGTCTTGATGAAATGTGATATTTGAAACTCAAATTTGATCAAAAAGTCAAAGTTTGACTTTTCAGTGTACAGTTGACCTTTTTTATCAGTTGACCAAATTTAATCTATCAATCCACTGATCTTGAGAGATGAATTGAAATATGCAATTAGGTCAAAATGATGTACTTGAATCCTTGAGATCATGTTTCAAACCAATAAGTCAGGTACTTGGTCAAAAGTCAAAGATTGGTCATTCTCATTCAAAACCCTAATTTTGACCATTTTGCCCTTTTGATGGTTTGAACAATTTTCTTGGAGAATTGTGATCCAATCTTGATCAAATGATACATATGACTTCAAAATGTTGTTATTGGTCCAAAATCTTGAAGTTTGACTGTAGGTTGACCATAGTTGACTTTTTACCTAATAGAACTGATTTTAGGCCACCTGATCAATTGACTGAGCAAATTTGTAATCCAAGACTTGAAACTTGACAGGAGCAATCTTGAGGGTCCATAATGATCCATGAAAGTCATATGAAATATTAGAAGTCTAACTGTCCTTGTGCAAACTCAAACCCGAGGCATCAGCGTTGAGGAGATGGCTTGACCTAGTCAATACTTTTGCAAACTTGTATAATTGAAGATCTTTGTGGGAAATATCTTGAGAAAAAGGAGGGCAAATTTTGGGGTACAACAGTTGCCCATGTTCAATCTTCTTAAACCTTAAGAGTTAGATTGGCGGGTCCGCCATTCGTGACTTGAAGGTGGAAGATGATTGAACAATAAAGTGCCCAGAAATTTGCACTTGATGATGTGTTGGTTGATTATGTCGGGAATGGGATTAAATATTCCATTTGGAGAGGTGATAAAGAATTCATTTGATATGGGCTTACAGATGCCATCCAGAGTGACTGTTGGTAGAAATTGGAAGAAGCATCAGCATAAATCTTTGGTCAATTTATACTTAAACATTATATGTCTTTTGCCTATTTTTAACTGGAAGAGATAAATCTAAACAGAAGAGGTCTGTTTTTTGGAGACTTCAATGGGGAAATAATCTTAACCAGAAGAGGTTTGTTGATTGCCTGTCATTAACTGGTAGAGATGAACCTAACCAGAAGAGGTCTATTGAATACCTGTCATTAACAAGAAGAAACAATTCTAACCAGAAGAGATTTGTCTGTTTTCCTATCATTAACTGGAAGAAGTAAATCCAACCAGAAGAGGTCTTCGCCTACCTGTCTTTAATCTGGAAGAAATAAATCTAACCAGAAGAGGTCTTCGTTCGCCTGTCTTTAATCTGGAAGAAATAAATCTAACCATAAGAGGTCTATGGAATACCTGTCATTAACTGGAAGAAACAATTCTAACGAGAAGAGGTTTATCTGTTTTCCTATCATTAATTGGAAGAAGTAAATCCAACCAGAAGAGGTCTTCGCCTGCCTGTCTTTACTCTGGAAGAAATAAATCTAACCATAAGAGGTCTTCATTCTCCTGTCTTTAGTCTGGAAGAAATAAATCTAACCATAAGAAGTATATTGAATATCTATCATTATCTGGAAGAAAAAATTCTAACCAGAAGAGGTTTGTCTATTTGCCTATCATTAACTGGAAGAAGTAAATCCAACTAGAAGAGGTCTTCACCTGTCTATCTTTAATCTGGAAGAAATAAATCTAACCAAAAGAGGTCTTTGTTCGCCTTTCTTTAGTCTGGAAGAAATAAATCTAACCAGAAGAGGTCTTTTGTTTTGTTGATTGACTTTTCCTGCAAGGAAGATGATTAGTTGCATGCAGATGTATGCATGGCGTGATGATGTTCTCAAAATAAACGAGACTATGCTATATGTATTCGTCATGTCTGTGCTATGTGTATGAATGTGAAATGTTTATTGACGTGTATCCTTGTCTAGGAAAATAAATCTTTGACAGAATGCTGGGGAGCTTTGGGATATTAAATCCCAGACTGTTGTGTGGTATGAAGAGTATGCACATCTTCAGACCTTGTTTAGATTGTTTTCGCTGGGGATTCTTGTTTTGTTGTTTGAGGAGAAATACGCTGGGGAATATTGATTTTGGCTCTTTTCTTGAGGAAACTTTGTGGGGAATGTTAATTTCTGCTTGGGGAAATGAGTTCATGAGTTGTCCATTACTCTACTGGGGAATTATATTTGACTGAGGTGAGTGAAATTTAGTTGTTATATGGTTGAAATCCAGACTTCGCATAAACTTTTGACTTGCTAGGGATAATAAAGTTAACTGTTATCTGGTCATATTCTAGGCTTCGCAGCAACTTACTGGGGAAGATGAAGTTAACAGTTATCTGGTTGGATTACAGGCTTCACAGCAACTTTCAGGGATAGTAAAACTTCGTTGGGGATTAGAGGTTTTATCCATTAATTTGTAATGATCTCATAGAAAAACTTGTATTGGAGAATTTGTAGTTTGTTGGGGGAAATAAACCCTATTGAGGAGAATATTTTGAAGACCTTATTGGGGAGAAGATATCTTTTGGGGAGAACTCCGCAAGGTTTCTTTTTCATTTAAGACCAACTCAGCTAGAGAGAGAGAGAGATTTTTTAGGAAATCACAACTGGTGGGAATAATCTTATTGAAACAACTTTGTGGGGATATCCTAAATCCTTATTTAATGCATTTGTTAATAGTTAATCATGTTCATATGCATATGTTCATTCAATTTTAGTCATTGGACATTTTTGCACTCAAAGCAGAAAAAATAGAAAGTTTGTACTTCAAAGTATATTTGTATTGATAATTTTCCTATAAACATGCATTTTTGTACAAGGAGGCAGAGATCCTAGTAAGAGGAAATCGTCGAAAGAATGAAAGGAATACAAACTGAAAACAAAAATAATAGTCACGTGGAAGTGATCTCATTGGGTTCTAACTCCGCTATTGCCCCTATGTCTTCGAACATCATCCCTTGTTGTTGAAAGAAGTTGATTGAATTGATCTTGGACCTTTTGAACTTTTGACTTTGGTAATAAAGTTAGCTGTAGAGATTCCACGGGACATAGTCATACACTTTAATCCTTAAATTTTGCCTAGACTACTGTTGTACCCCAAAATTTTCTCTCTCATTTCTCAAGAAATCTCTCATAAGATGTCCAATGATTCAAGACTACACAAGGTTTGATCAGCTCAAGGCACCTCCTCAACCATTGACAACTCAAAATTAGGGAATGATTTTTCACAAGGACAATTGGAATTTCAAGGCCTCAAATTACTTTAATGGATCATTAGGAACCCTCAAGATTGCTCATATCAAGTTTCAAGTCTTGGATCACAAAATTGCTCAGTCATTTGATCAGATGACCTAAAATCAGATGTATTGGATAAAAAGTCAATAGTGGTCAACCTACAGTCAAACTTCAAGATTTTGGATCCATAGCAACATTATAAACTCATATATGTCAATTGATCAAGTTGGATCACAATTCCTCAAAGAATTTGATCAGAACACCAAAAGGGCAAAATGGTCAAAATTAGGGTTTTGATTGAGAAGGCTCAGTTCTTGACTTTTGACCAAGAAAATGACTTATTGATTTAAGACATAACCTCAAGGATTAAAATGCACCATCTTTACCTAATTGCATAGTTCAAATCACCTCTCAAGATCATTAGATTGACATATGAATTTCACTCAACTGTACACTGAAAAGTTAAACTTTGACTTTTTGATCAAAATCAAGTTTCAAAAATCATATTTCATCAAGACATGTAAAAATATGAAGTTTTTTCATCAACAAATTGAAAAGTCAAAGTTATCTTTGAAAAGTCAAAATTCTAGGACTAAGAAATTTTTCTAAGTGTTGGAAAGTTAACATTTTTTCATAACTTTGTGCCAAATTTCCACCATGATGCAAGATGATTCAAGGGAAACTTCCAACATGAAAGTTGTAGATCTCAATGAGATCTAAAACATTTTAGGGAAAATTTTTTTCTAGAAATTCTTGGATTTCAAGTTATGAATTTATGAAGACATGTCCATGAAACTAAAATACTTTGTGAAATTTTGAGTATTTTAGTCAGGATTTTGACCTAACTTCATAGCAACTTTTCACCTAGTTCCAAATTGAATTTTAAAAAAATGTCAAACATGAAGGTTGTAGGGGATGTTACAATATTTACAAAATTTCCAATAACTCATCAAGACCATACTTGAGCTAAGAGAATCGAAGGAAAGAAGTTAGGGTTTCAAACTTGTTTTGCAAGACATATTTTGTGATGAACATGAACCAAATCCATAGCCATGCTGCATAATCCTCACTTTGCAGGCCTCAAACTTGTATTTCACTCCATAATTAATGGTTTACACAACTGATTATGCAATTATCCAAGTGTTTCAAGCTTTGTCCAAACCCATTTTCCATTTTGGGGAGAAAGTAACATATCCATTCTTGTAAAGCAAGCTTTATGCACAAAGTCAGCTTCTTGAGCTCCTAACTTGTTTTCTTTGAGTACACTCCATCCACAAAGTCGGAGGGATTTTGTTTAAAGTGGTTAACAACTCTATGAACTAAGTACAAGGCATAGAAACTTATTTTGTCAATAAATCACATGTTGAGCTTAAACATGTAAATTCAAATTCTGAGTTGTTTCAAGTCTCAAAACGTTTTGCCTATAAGTAAATACACTATTTGCAAGCTAACACATGAATTTATAAGCCCTTTTCAAAAATACTTTCAAAAACCATCACAAAGCACATTTTTAAACAAAGCAAATAATCTAGCAAGTAACTAAGATCCCATAGATAACTATGGATGAAAAGGGTGCTAATACTTTCCCTTTTCATAATCTACCCGTCGAACTCAAGAAATAATCTCAAAGGTCTTTCCTGTTCTTTTCAGCCTTTCCTTTTGGATAAAAGAAAAGTCGGTGGCGACTCTTGCTAACCGCAACAATTTCAATCAAACGCAAAACATCCCGAGTCAGTTCTCTCACCGTATTACAACCACCCTTTCGGATTTTCAGTCCACTAGGATACCCATTTTTTCCCAAGCCTCCCTTTCAGATTTTCGACTTACCGGGTGTATAATTTTTGTATATATCCATAACTTTTGTCCGAACCCTTTTGGTTTGCCGGGATGCCCTTATTTTTGCCTAGGTATGTCAACCTAGCAGGTCATTCTTTATGCGTAGTATTTTTTGACTATGTCCGCATTCACAGGATGCGAGAAATCTTCACCGTCCATAGTTGTTAGCATCATGGCACCACCAGAGAATACTTTCTTGACAACAAATGGCCCTTCGTAAGTGGGAGTCCATTTGCCCTTGGGATCGCCTTGTGGTAAAATAATGCGCTTTATTACCAAGTCACAAGTCTGATACACTCGAGGCTTGATCTTCTTGTTGAAAGCTTTAATGATAGACTTTTTATACATTTGACCATGACAAACAGCAGCCAGTCTCTTCTCGTCGATCAAGTTCAACTGATCCAATCTAGTCTAAATCCATTCATCTTTGCTAAAGTCCGCTTCTTTCATAATCCTTAGAGAAGGAATCTGAACTTCGACAGGCAGGATAACTTCCATGCCATAGACTAAAGAAAATGGGGTTTCCCTAGTTGAAGTTCGTGCTGAGGTATGATAGCCGTGGAGATAAAATGGTAGCATCTCATGCCAATCTTTGTAGGTCACCATCATCTTTTGCATAATTTTCTTTATGTTTTTATTGGCAGCTTCCACTGCGCCATTCATCTTAGGTCTGTAATGGGAAGAATTGTGATGCTTGATCTTGAATTGTATACAGAGTTTAGTAATCATAGCATTGTTGAGATTGGTTCCGTTGTCGGTGATGATCCCCTCAGTGATACCGTATCGACAGATGAGGTTATTCTTGATAAACCGGGCTACAACGTTCTTAGTTAATGAGGCAAACGAAGCAGCTTCAACCCATTTGGTGAAGTAATCAATGGCAACACACATATGTACCTTGTCGTATTTATTTGGTACCAGAAAAACATTTGTATCCCATTGAGGATATGATGTCACTGCTACGAACCCCGCGTTGAATTGTTTCATAACCTCAGCCTTGATCTTCTCTGACATCTCAGGATACATGCGACGAACCTTCTGCTTTATTGGAGCACAACCCTCTTTCATGGGAAGACGGTGAACCACAATATCAGTATTAAGCCCTGGCATGTCTTTGTATGACCAAGCAAAGATCTCAACATATTCATGTAACATCTGTATTAAGCTGGTTTTGACATTGTCCTCTAAGTTGGCGTCTATCTTGACTTCTTTCATGTCTGTTTTAGAACCCAAGTTTACCACCTCAACTGGCTCTACATGTGGTTGAATAGCTTTCTCTTCTCGCACTAATAGTCTAGAAAGTTCTCCTAGTATCTCACAATCTTCCTCACCTTCATCCTCGACTTGGTAGATCGGATTTTCAAAGTCATAAGCGGCAATAGCAGAATCATTATCAACGGGATCAAGAGTGGATGTGGATTTGCAATGTATTGTGTCGGTATCTGTAAGAATAATATCTATTTAAAAGTGTTAAAAGTCAAAAGAAAGATAGAGAGCACAAAACTTGAATGTAAAACGTCCAATGCTTTATTAAATGAAAATATGTTTATGAAATGACAACCCTTAACAAATGAATCATTATGCCCCATGTAAGGCACAAGGCTTAAAGTCATTGTTCAAATATTACAAAGCCAAAACTTGAGAGCAATAAAAACATGAATGTAAGCTATTAATCCTGACTAAAGGAGATAAAGGTAATGTCTTCGGCCTTCCAGTTGTTGGGTTCATTGCCGATGGTAGGAAAGATCCAACTGTCTAGGTTGTAGTCACCATCATCATCTTCTTCAACAGAAACAACATCAATAACATTCACACCTCTTTTGTGCTTTGGAATAGGTGCAATAATTACATTCAGGGTCTCTGGAGGATCAAACTCAATCTCCTTGTTGTAAATCATGTCCTAAATTTTATTTTTCAGGGTCTAACAATTGTTGGTGTCGTGCCCAGGACTGTTAGAATGGTAGGCGAATTTCGCATTCGGATTGTACTTAGGAGAGGAGGTGTTAGGGTTCTGAGGAGAGTCCCTTAGCGTAATTAGCTCTTCCTTTAGTAAATATTATAGCGCCTGAGACAATGGCATATTAATCTTGGGAAACTGCCTTCCCGGAGCGTCTAACCTACGCCTATTGCTCTATTGTTGTTGGTGAACAGGTGTAGGATTAGAAATCAATATCACTTCCACATACTGATTGTCGTCATTTTCACCATGGCCCTTCTGACCATAAACAACATTGGTCTCCTTCTTACCACTGAATGTTTTCTTCACGGAATTTGAAGACGCAACCACTTGAATTTTTCCACTCTTGATACCATTTTCAACTTGTTCTCCAGTTAGAATTAGCTCAGTAAAACCGATGAAGAACTCCTAATCATATGATTAAAGAATGGACCTGTTAGAGTGCCCATGAACATATCAACTAGATCCCAGTCAGACAAGGGAGGTTGCACCCTTCCAGCTAAGTCTCTCCACTTTTAGGCACATTCTTTGAACCCTTCATTCGAACCCATAGTCATGTTTTGTAATTGCACACGAGTTGGTGCAAGGTCAGTATTGTATTGATACTGTTTCTAAAAAGCAGCAACCAAGTCTTCCCAAGTGCGGATGTTGGTTCCCTCTAACTGATAGAACCACTTAAGTTATGTACCAGAAAAACTTTCTTGAAAGAAGTGAACCCATAACTTTCTATCAGCAGTATGGGGTTGAATCTTTTGAACATAAGATCTCATATGAAGTTTCGGACAAGACACACCATCATATTTAGCAAAAGTAGGGAATTTGAACTTGTGAGGGATAACCACCCCCGAAATAATACCCAGCTCTCCGAAATCCAATCCAGGCACTTTCTAGATTTCCATGACCTTGAGGCAATCTTCCAGATGTTTGTATCTGTCGTTAGCAGGAGGATACTGTTCCTCAGAGTAGTCTTTATCCTCAGGAATTTTACGAGAACCAAGGTTGCTTCCACCTTTAACCTTGATGCTTCTACCATCCTTCTCTTGGTTGTCATCTTCATCAGAGGTGATATCAGCAGTTTATACTGGTTTAGCAGGACCTTTGAATCTTCTTCCCATGTTGAGGATAACAATTGGCTTCTGAGTCTTCTTCTTTTTGGCGATGAGTGCCATCATATCTTTTTATCCTTGACAAAGATTCAGGAGGGTCTCTTGGAATTGGGCATTATGAGCTTGGAGTTCCTTAACAGTTTGTTCAAGAGCCATCTTTTACTGAAATAAACAGCAAGAAGATGAGAAAACATGTATGGTAAAACCTGTTATGTAATGATGCATGATATGTAGATGCAATGTTTTCAAGGATCTCGCGAGGTAAATAGAAAAACAATTTTAGAAAAAGAGTTTGGTTGTTGCTTTGACTGAAGAACTTAGCTTTGTTGAACGTCCTTATATGAGAATCAATCTCACCATATCGAGTGGGTCCTAGCCTTTGGCTCAAGATAACGTACTTCGGTCTTTGGCGGCATTTGGTTAGAGGAAAATAAATCCTCTTTCCCCTTGCTGGACGTCTGGTTCATGATAACCTACATCACAGGCCCTTGAGATCCTTGAAATGATCAGTGAAAATGATATGGAATGATGTCATGATGTTATGATGTCATGTTCGAATAGATAATAAAACACAAGCAAAGCATACAAGGCTTTAGGTTCAGGCTTGTATGAAGTTTGTAGGTAAGTACCCTCTTTAAGTTCAATTGGCTCAACCTGTCCTAAGAATAGTAATCGGGTTCTAGGAGTCCCAATATCATCGATCTTTCTCCCAAGCATTGTTTCAGCACAACATTTGATTTGCAACCGAAATATCCCGAGAGTCTGATCTCAATGAGTGTAGTATCGAGTATCAACCAACTTTGGTCTGCATCAAAGTTGGCCATCTCACTACCTTCTAATGGCTAAGTTGGATAAATTAAGGTTCAAAGGTCAGTTAGTGCTTATGAAACCACGCGACAACCTAGTATGCTCCCTGACTGACTCGAGGGACAACAATACCAACCAATGTGTCGCACTAACGTAGCCATCGCTTCAACCATATCTGTCTACGCCGTACAGCTTCCACAATCTATAGCTACTTAACTAAAATTCCCCCAGATCCGGGTATAGGATATTTACAAAAATAAACTCGAGCAAAACCTCAAAATATAAATCACACAAAGCAAGTAAAGAAATTAAATGTGATCTAACTCTAAAGGTAACCCCACTTATTTTTTCCCTAGCAGAGTCGCCAGATCTGTAATACGGTGGGAGAACTGAATTGGTTTTTCATTTTATTGCAAATGTGCGGACAGCAAGAGTCGCCACTGACTTTTATTTTATCAATAAGGAAAAGATGAAAAGAACAGGAAAGACCTTCGAGAGTTTTCTGAGTTCAGGGGTAGGTTATGAAAAGGGAAGGTGTTAGCACCCTTTTCATCCGTAGTTATCTACGGGCTCTTAATCGCTTAGCTCTTTTTTTTTTAAAACTATTTTTTTTTGTAAGTGTTTGAAAATATTTTGAAAATGCCTAAGTGCGGCGAACTTTGTAATGATTCTCGTATCGTTAAGAATGCGTACAAAGTGTTTGTTTTTTTTAAATATTTCAGAGAAAGTGTTTCTGAAAATGTTTTGTTTTTGTGAGCAA
Organism: Vicia faba; assembly: GCA_948472305.1. NCBI lineage: Eukaryota > Viridiplantae > Streptophyta > Magnoliopsida > Fabales > Fabaceae > Vicia > Vicia faba. The sequence goes on along the minus strand of OX451735.1, from coordinate 614,076,867 downwards.
GCGATTACGAGCTATCTACCTACTCAAAAGTTGTTCGTGTTATTTTCCTCCTCCTTTAGATATTTCTACCCTACCATTAGTTAGTAGGAAGTCATATCGTTGGATGTGAAGGGACAGGCGCATGTCATCGTAAAATCATAAAGGCAACTTGTAGGGGCGCTTTAGCAATTTATCATAATGGACTAAGATCGTTTATCGAAGGCAGCATCGAAGGGTCATCGAGGTACTAGGATCTTTTGTATTGGAGAGACTTTGCTAAAGTGTCCCCACGTTCGAGGGACATGACTGCTTTTTATTCGAAGGCAATAAGTGAGGTTACCCTAGAGGTGAGCGTGTGAAAAGTGTACTGAATTCAGTTATCTTATCTTGGATTTAGGATTATCTAACAGTTGATTTTAGATCTTGCCATACATGTCCTAGTTACCAGCATTAATAAGAAAAACAGTAAATTGCAGAATTTAAAGGTCCTACGCTATTACAAAGCTTCGGGGAAGGGTGTACAAACCATGAAATCGGGGAGAAAGAAAGCAAATAAAACCCTAATCAAAACTATTACAACCCTTTAGCAGTTACATAATTGAGAAAAAACTAAATGCGAAAATAATAAAGGTGCGCGAAGATTGTAAAATAAGGAAAGAGATGGAAAAATTGTCTTGTGATCGTTTTTTAATGAAAAAAAGTTTTGATAATTATCCTAAACACTATTTAATTTTGAATAGAAAAAAAAAGATTTATTTGTTAAAATAAAAATAACCTAATTATTTTTAATTTCAAAAAAGATAGTTTTAATGACAAAACCCTAAAAAACTAGATTAATTATATAAAAAGAATTTAAAATAAAAAAAATTAATTAAGTTCATAAGAAAACATAATGTATAAATTGTTTTTTAATTAAGAAAAAAAGGTTGATTTGATTATGTTAAAAAATGTAAGAAATCCATGCGCCTGTAACAAATCCAGTGTGGTTCTCCATTGAAGGTTCATGATAGGCGCGTAGATCTGGGGCGTCGGATCTGATATTGTGAAGATCTGATGGTGATGAGGTGAGGCACATGGTGAGTGTGTTGCACTGGCCTGCATATGATTTGTAACAGAAAAAGATGAAAAATAAAATACCAGGGGCATGGATCGAACCCATGCCCTAGTACACTAACGCTTTATCATGCACGCCTTTACCGTTGGGGTGGTCTTTACATCCGTTAATATACCGGAAGTGATAAATATATAATATTAATCAGAATATATTGATCGGAGAAGTGTCGGAGCCCTTTCTTCGGTCGTCTTCTCCGGTAGCTCCTTCTTTTAAAACCTGCAAAAGACACATGGTTAATAATCCAAAAACACTATACCCCCTTAAATTGAGGGTTGCAAATCCAATGGAGGTATTTTCATGGGATAAAACGCAAGGGATTGAGAGTTATAAAGAAAAAGCATGAAACCGGTGCTAGCATGGTGTTTCATGATTCAGGGTTCATGGGACCTCCATGATTGTTCTAACCTGCACTATCAATACTCATAAACAAGTTAGGGACGTTAGTACATGTTAAAGCAAACAAGAAAACAAGATATGAATGTCATGAGCATGATGAAAATGGAGACGCCATGTAGTGTGGTTCACATGTTTTGTACCATCAAATTTGGTCCAAACTTACTCTATATGCTTGCTGGAAGAGAATGGAACAAAGGCTTTATGGTGAAAGGGCTTCAAAATAGGGTTTGAAAACTTTAGGGTTCTTGAAAAAGTTTGATGTTTTTTTTGACAATTTTGAGGCAAAGATTTTCGTATCCTAGGGTTCTTCTCTTAATTATGAATATATAGAGAAAATTAGGGAGACAATATGATTAGCTTAGACTCTTGTAATAAGATATAATTTTATCTTATTTGTTTTATATTATTAATGAATCATATCAAAAATAATAAAAATAATAAAAATAAAACAAGGCCAAAGGGTGTATGAATGAATTTTGAGGTGTATGAAGAGTATAACACACGTTTGGACTCTTAAACTATGGCCCAATAGTCCAAAATATCAAGCTTTCTCAATTTGGTCTTCATGCATTTGCTCAAAATTTCCCAACTTGCAATTGTAATAACTCACTCAATTTTTATATTTTGAAGATGATCTTTGACTTTTTGGAAAGCTCAAGATGTTCTCTATAACTTCTGTTTTTATAATTTTTGCTTTTGAAGATTTTATCTTTATGTAAATTTTCTTGACAAAAAGTGTCTTTTTGTTGACTTATGAAATGACTTGTAATGTATTGGCTTATATCTCTCAAATGATGCATTTTTTGGACTTGAGCTTAGAGAGTCAAAGTTGTAAAGAATTGAATTCTCTTAAAAACATGCTTTTGATGGGGAAAAGCTGATGAATCGTGTGAAAGTTATGCTTGGTCAAAGTTCAGTTGACTTCTCCTAAGGAAACCCTAATTTGGCAACTTTTTTACTTTTGATGATTTGAGGGCTTTTCTTGAGGAATCGTGATCAACCTTTGATAAAATGATGAATTTGACTTTAAAATATTGATGTTGACCAAAAATATTGAAGTTTGACTGTATGTTGACCATGGTTAACTTTTTATCCATCGAATATTATCAACGTCCCGATTAACTCGATAATTAGTAATAATCTCGGGAAAAACTCGTCCGAGCGTAATATCGCATGACAACCATTTTCAGATTACTCCTTCATAGTTTCCACACTACACCTAAAAGGCCAATATGGGTTAAGGGTTCTACAGTCCTCAACTTCAGCAGGCTCCCAGGTCGAAAGCAGTACGTCTTCCCGATTACTCGGTAAACGACACTACAGCCAAAGGGATCTCCACTGAGTAGGGGATCTCATGTCTCATTTTTTGGGAGTACTCCCTTAAATTTAACATGACTATACCACCCGTCCTATCTTAAGTTTTCCCAAGTCCGGGTAGATGACTTATGAAAAATCACCAAGCACCCTGAAAAACCGGGAATATCCAGACAAACATATATATAGAATAATGGGAAGTAATAAACAGTAAGTAAAATAATATATACACACTCATAGAAAAGAAACAAACAAATCTAGGATTGACCCAATTAGGAAACAATCCTCAGTGAAGTCGCCAATCTGTCGCACCCGTTTTAAAAAAATGAATGCGAACAATAAGAAATATAGCGGTAAAGATTTGAGATTAAGCCGTCAGTTGACTTAACTCACTCAATGAAGTCGCCATTGCACTTTATTTTTTTCCAAAGGGAAATGGGGAAAAAGCGAATAAAACCCACAATGAAATAAAAGATCAGAGATCGAGGTACGGGGGTCGGTATGCAAAAGGAAGGTATTAGCACCCTAAGCATCTACGGTACTCCGCAGGATCCACTTTGTTTGTTTTCTTTCAAAATGAGTGTTATGTAATGTCTTACTTGCTAAAGGGAAAAAATGAATGAGTATTTGCAAAGAAAATAAAAATGTTTTATTTTTTATTATTTTTGCTCGCCTTGGGTCGTAAGACTTAGTGCCTACGTACTCCCTCGTGCAATGGGAAAGTCAGAGCACCGTAGTTCATCTAGAAAAGACTTGTCTGTTGGTTGATTTTAAACGAAGAGACAAGTCATCATTTTTAGGGGAGAAATATCGACTAACACCCACAAGGTGTGGGAAAGATGGACCCTACGTCAGCATGAGTAGGAGTTTGAGAACGCCTTTAGTACTCAAGTGGAAAAGTCGACACCTTTATAACCATGGGGATAGGAGAATGTTGCTCGACCATCAATGAATCATGTCTAATATTGGAAAAAAGTTTTAAAGGGTAAAGGTGCTCGAGCCCACAAAAAGGTTTGAATGAGTTGAAGTGTTTTTGTTAATTTTGAAAAATGTCAAAGTATGATTAAATGAATTGAAGTTTGTTTAAAGAAAATAAGTTTTAAAAGAAAAGGCACTCGACAAAGTCAAGGTTTATTATGAAAGAAGTTTGATTTTATAAACAAAGAAGATTTTGAAAAAGATGAGAAAGTTTTGAAAATTAAAGGATGGGGAAGAGAGTATCCTATGTACATGGGGGAAAGATAAGGTAAATAGGATTCGACCAAATAAAAAACCAGTACTTGACATGGTAAAGTCAATACTGTATTCTCATCCCTTTGGGTTTAAAGCCACAGAAAGATAAAGAAGATAAGAGTATACCAAACCTCAGGTGGAAATAAATCACAAGCCGACGGCATCAAAGAAACCCAAACGTAAGATAATACTCCCAACACCGGATAAAGCACAATGAAGCGGAGAGCGCAAGACGTGAAAATAAATCAAGAACGAAGAAATTGTGGATGATGAGAGGAATCAGATAAATCGCGAAGACGACAGATAAAGCACACGGTATCAGATAAGAATCCCAACATCACATGAAATATACAGACAAATCTGTAGCACGGGGACACTTATATGCGTCCGTACGATTTTCAAAAGTTAACTTGAAATAAAGTTTAAAATCGCAATGTAAATGAAAAGAATATTTGCATAACTTGAATTTATTTACAAGTGAATTGAATAAAATCAAAAGTATTATGTACAATTATATATTTACATTACTAAATATTAAATCAAAAAAGTAAAATAAAATACAATAAAAAGGGAATTAAGAAAAATTATAGATGCGCTATGCGAGAATGAATGCTTGAAAGAATTCTTGGAAAGCTTCACAATAACAAACTCGTTAGTAGCATAAGAGATATAAAAATGAAATCAAATGGAATTGTGACAATTAGAACATATGTGAGTAATATCATGGTATAAATCTAAATGAAATTCGCATGATACACATGAATAATTCAAGAACCAAGCAATCGATTATTCAATGTACCCAACAAAAATAAGCATGGCATTCAATGTTCTAAACGCGTTTAAACTCAAGTAAACGCAACATTGAACATGGTCATCAATTCACAAATGAAACAAGAAGTTGAGATTCACATTGCAATATGAAAAATCGAGTTCAAAATGAGCTTTAAACCTTCAAATCAAATTCAGGCAGAAACTATGCACATGAGACAAAGCTTTAAAAATTCAATCTCAAACATGTTTAGCGCAAAAGGAAATAGCACAGTAATACCAGCCAAATTAACTCTTGAATTCAAACTTGAATTATCATCAAAATACTATTCAAATCGTCTTTAAAAGAGAAACACACAAGCATGCCACAAACTAATATTCAACTCAAGAATAAAAAGACTTTATCGCTCAAATTCACACAAAGGAAACAACATGTTGTCCTCAATAGTTTCTCGGCCAAATTTACACACAAATAAATGCGGCATTATCGTCACCTTCATCAAAACTAAACCTCGAATATCATTCACTCACAATTAGAATCAAGAAAGGAGATGCCATCACTCAAGTTTCAGGCATAAAAACAAGGTATCGCAAGCGAATTTCACCTCATTTTCTTTAACAGTAAAACTAAAATACAATTGAACACCTCATGACTTTTCAAAATCACATGAAAACAAATAATCCATGAAAAGTAGCATGGAGGTTTAGAGGTATTATGATGTGTTGAGCGGGGAGGAGGAAGAATGTAGAGATAGTTGTTGATATTGTTTGTTGTGTGTTGCAGCGGAAAGTGAGGTAACATGATGGGAGTTGCGGAGGCTATTTGTAAGGAGTTGTGAGCGGCTAGCGAACTTGGTTTTTGATTGTGTTCGTTGAAGGATGTTGATAAGGATGGTGTTGTGAAGCTCGGATGTGGCTTACGGAAATTGAAGTGAGGAATTGAGGATGAGGTACAAAGATTGTGGGTGTTTACGAAAATTAGGTTGGAGGTTGGGAATGGAGAGAAGAAGGGAGTTATTGGGGTTTGTGGCCAAAGGGAAAAATGGAAATTGTGTGTAAATTGAAGAGAGGGTAGAGGGAGTAGCCGTGGGATAGTTTGCTGATTATGTTGTCGTTTTTTTATGTTTAAACAAAGAAAAAGATGAAGTTTATATAGGAAGGTAAAGAGGAAATGGATTTTTGTTTTGCAATCAGATCCGTATATCTTTCCTTTTTTCTATCGATCTGTAATTTCCTCTAACAACCAATCAGAATAAAGTTTAGTTTAACAAAAAAAATTAATGTCCAAAAAGCCCTCTAAAAATAAAAAAGACGTGAAAATCTGAAAGTATACAAATTAATGCAATTTAAAATTATTTTTTATAAAAATTTTCTGACTAAAAAATAGAAACCCAACATGACTAAAAACGATAAAAAATGGACAAAAATCTATCCGAAAAATGAAATGAACACATTAAAATAAACTACTTGTCTCAAAGATTAATGAAAAAATATTCAAATGATAAAAATTGAAATAAAATGAGAATAAAAATATCAGGCTGAACAAATGTTTATGGTTAAAAATGAAACTTCAAACTGTAACGAAAAAATGAAGCGAGCATACCGTCATAATTTACGTGAAACGCAGATTCATAAAATGATCAGTAAAAGGTGAAAAATTGAAATATTTTTCTCGCTAATTTTCCTCACAGTATCGAATTGCTTTTAACAGTCTGTTTGTAAAACCGAAATATTAATATTATCGAACATATAAACAACTTGGAGCAATGCAAGAAATGAGTAAAGAGATAAAAAAAGCATGAAGTGAAATATCAGATATTTTTTAACTAAAAAACGATGCAAATGTTGATTTAAACTGACTTTTGGTCAACTTAAATACGACTAACGATGCAAAATGTGATGAATGAAGATATTTATTAATGATTGTGACCAAATAACAAAATATGATATGAAAGTGAGAATAAAAAATTAGGGGCGAAATTTAGGGTGCAATAGTTGCCCCTGTTTGATTATCTTTTAGCCAGATAGGCAGAAAGTAATTAAATATAAACATGTCTGAATTTTGTCCCTGATGCGATGAGATGATAACGTATGTTATGAATGCAAATAAGAAAGACATTATTTAGAGAAATGTGAAACAAAAGATTTAAGGTAGATCGAATGAAATGACGTGGAAAGACACGCTAGAGAATACAAGGTATTCTGGATATCCGCCAGGATGAGAATGAGTAACCAGAAATACTTGAGAAGGGGAGATAAACCCTGGAAAGGAAAGCAATGACATCCAAGAATGGTATTGAATGAGGCGAGAAACTCTATGGAAAAAACAATCAGAAGCATATAGAAGAACAATATATATGGGGTGAAACCAAATCTGAAGCTACATCAGAGTCGTCCACGAAAGACATTGGACGGAAAAGAAACACGACATCCAATATTGGCTTTAGATGAAGAGAAAACTTAACGTCTAATAATTGGCTTTAGACGAGAGAAAAGATCACAACGTCCAATGATTTACTTTGAATGAGGTGAGATAAATAACCATGACATCCAATAATTGGCTTTGGACGAAGGACAACCACAACATTCAATTATTTGCTTTGAATGAAGGGAAAAAGAATGATATCGAATAATTGGCTTTGGACAACAACAAAGATCACGACATCCAATATTGGCTTTGGGTGGAAGAAAAACATCACGGCATCCAATATTGGCTTTGGATGGAAGTAAAAGATCACGACATCCAATATTGGCTTTGGATGAAAAAAAAGATCATGACATCCAATATTGGCTTTGAATGGATGAAAATATCATGACATCCAATATTGGCTTTGGATGGAAGCAAAAGATCATGACATTTAATATTGGCTTTGGATGGAAAAAAAAGATCATGACATCCAATATTGGGTTTGGGTGGCATGGAGAAACATGATATCCATAATTAGCATTGGTTGAAAGTGAGAAGTAGCACACCCAATATTAGCATTGGATAGAAAAGGGAAACAACAATAAGTCCAATATTAGCTTTGGAATAGAAACAACACACCCAATATTAGATTTAGACGGAAACGAGAGACAAAATATCCAAGATTAGCATTAGATGGAAAGAAAGACAGCTTATCCAAGATTTACATCGGACGAAAGAGAGAAACAGCTCATCCAAGATTAGCATCGGACAAAAGAGAGAAATAACTCATCCAAGATTAGCATTGGACGAAAGAGAGAAACAATTGAAATGACATCTGCTTTGGTAGGTGCCAAGTAAGTTGGACTTTGATCTCAAGGTGACATGTCGACTGTAACAAGACCTCGGGAAATTCAAATGAGGATACAACACTCTTGTTATGCATTATGTATGCATGATATGTGAATGATCTATGCATGTAATGCAGACATTTACGAAAACGGAGTTTGACTCTTTTGTGGAGGTAAGATTGGAAGTTTAATTCCTCAACATGAAGAACTCTGCCAAATTTGCTTGGAAAGAAAAATGTCTTGAACCCAATTTGTCAAACTTGTAAACTGTGTTGAACTGATGATCTTCTGAGGAAGGACATGGAGAGTTGCGTGGGGATTTGTCCCAGATTAGCTGACTGTTGAAGATAAACTGATCATGGCTTCAGTCGAAAGTTGTTAGAAATAAGATGATTATGGCTTCAGCTCTGGAAATGACTATTGGAGATAAATTGATCATGGCTTTAGCTATAAGATATTTGTTGGAAATAAACTGATCATGGATTCAGTTCTTGAAATGACTGTTGGAAAGGAATGCCCCAGTATGAGTCTTGAAAATGATCTTCTAGCTAACCAATTCTGAGAAAACTCGCATTGAGCAACAAATCTTGAACTGATTCACAATTGGATCTGGAAGATACTTGCCCCTAATAGGACCACTGACCAAGTTTCTCAACTGTTTGAAATCTCTTCATGAAAAAAACTTATTTGCAAGCAAATATTATTCATTCAGCATGGTAATTTTAATGCAAAAATTTCATGCAAAAGTTTTGAATTCAAAATCATTTTTGAAATGATATTATTGGTGTATAGAAAATGAATCACTGGTTAAAACACAGTGGTTTATACTTTTAAAGTGAAAGAGAAAGCAAAGGCATGGATATACCAATATAAATGATTTGCAAAAGATATTAGGAGTCAGTTTACGCAACCTTGCTGTAGTATGCTTTCAAAAGAAACTGGCTTCAATTAGATCTTTTGAGGGTTGTAACGTGGTCTGGTTCACGGTTCAAGAAATAAAGGATAAAGGATCAAAGTTTATTTGTACCCAACCCAATCTTCGTGATGTTCTTCAGTCCTACATTCAGTTAATTCAGACTATGCATTTAGGTTCTAAGAGATTTTGGAATTACATTGACGGTAGTAATGACGACGGCTCAGAAGCCAAGGGATTTTTGAGATGGCAGTCACTTCTTCTTACATTATTTTGTTGTTTTGAGGACTTTTGTCAACTCTGGTGGAGAATTTTGAGGATTTGAAGACCTCTTCTGATTTAATTTATTATTTCCAACTTTTTCCTGAATTGTTTCATTTGGAATTACAGTCAGCGGAATGCCCTAGTTTTTGCCTAAGTCTCCTTCATAGGTTTTGACTTAGCGGGATTTTGATTTTGATTTTTCTTTTCATTTCATTTTTATTTTTCGGAAAGATAATGACTGTCTGGTTTAATGATTACGGGGAACCATCTTTGTCATTTTTGGTTTGAGAGCATCTTCAACACTTCTTTTATGTGTGCGAAGGAAAGCTTGATCGCGGCCTTTATTGAAAGGTGTCTTGCACGATTCTCTTGTAATTGAATGCACAACCAAATTAAATGAGAGTTATCCATCCCCAAGTTAAGATTACAGGTTTTTTTGTATAGAAAGAAATTCCAACTTCTAGGCTCAAAGGGGTTGACAAGGGATTAACTTCCTTATTCCTCCAGTGTTTGGGGAGTTGAAACAATGCCTGTACATCCTCACCAAAGTTTTATTCGAAAGCATACCAACAATAATTATGGGTATTTCGTTTTCATCCTCCTCCCTAAAATCTTTGCATAAACAAAAGCTTGATAAAGAGAGTAAACAAGAGAAATATATTTGAAAGCAGTAAATGAAAATGATTTGAATCAAAACATTGCAATGCTCATTTCATTAGAATTAACACAGAGGTACAAACAAAGTTTGATAGTAACAATTTTAACATAAACAAGGGAAAAATGAAAACAGAAAGAAAGATGGCCTAGTGACTAATCAATAACAAGGATGAGTTGTCCTGTCTGAAACACTGGCTTTAGGAAGTGACTTGAGGGTACCCCGACTCAGTCTTTATCCATTTTGTTTTGGAAAAGGATTGTTGATAACATTATGACCCACCTCTTTGAAAGTGAGAATATTTTCTTTCACCAATTCTTGCACTTTGTTTTCAATGCGTAGCAGCTTTCTAAATCATGATCGACAGGTCCCTGATGAAATTCATAGTGAAGGTCAGATTTGAACCCGACTGGAGGAGGATTTCGAGGAATCAGAGGCCTGGTTTTAATCAAGCCCTTCTGCATCATTGCAGGATACAATTCAGTGTATGTCATAGGAATGGGATCAAATTGACCCATATTCCCTAAATTACGATTCTAATTCTGTGCAATATTCTGTTGTTGAGGAACCTGAACTGGTTGAGCATTGACCGTAGGAGAAACAACCGCTACTTGTGGTTGATCAATGCATTAAAGCCTACAGCGAAGTCCTCTTGTCTCAATCGAGAATACATTGGCTTCTACCTCTTTCTTCTTCTGAAAGTTCCCAAAGTATTTCTTTGCACCATTAGAAGATTCAGCAACTTTAGACACTTTACCATTCTTAATTCCTTCTTATAATCTTTGGCCAATAATCACCAGGTCTATGAAGCTGGAGGACACAATACCAATATCCTCTCCCAAAATAAAGGGGACAAAGTATCCATGAACAATCCAGTTAGCTCTTTCTCTGCCAGAGGTGGTTCAACTTGAGATGTCAATTCTCTCCATCGTTGAGCATATTCCTTGAAAGATTCTTTCTTATTCTGAGACATATTTTGCATTTGGCAATGATCAGGTTCCAAGTCAAGGTTGTATTTGTATTGCTTTATGAAAGCATTAACAAGATCTTGGAAGCATTGGATACGACCTTTCTCAAGTCCCATATACCATTTCAATGAAGCTCCACTCAGACTATCTTGGAAACAATGGATAAGCAACTTGTCATTCTTTATGTAAGCATACATATTTCGAAAGTACATCACTAAGTGGTTTCTTGGACAAGTATGCCCCTTATACTTTTCAAACTCGTGAGTCTTGAACTTAGCAGGAATAACCAGATCATAAACTAGGCACATATTTTTAGTAGCAATACCAAAGACATCATTACCTTCCATAGCTCGGATTCTCTTTTCAAAAGTCTAATATTGTGCTTTGAACTGTTCAAATTCACCAAAGTCTCCCTGACTCACACTTCGAGGACTGGCAGCATGGTACTCAAAGAGAGGGTTCCCAAAAGAAGCTTATGTAACATGTTGACGAGAAGAAGTATGAACGATTGTCTGAGGTTCAGTGAAAACCAGAGCTTGAAAGACTGGTTGGGAAGACTGGCCAACCATTAAAGTAATTGCAACAGGCGGAGAGTAGTTATGAGGAATCCCAAACTATGGCCATGTAGTAGATGTATGTTGGACAAGTTGAGTGTCAACAGCAGCAGTTATGATTTCAGATATCACAGTCTTTTGAGGTGACTCTCCTCTGGAAATCAGGAGTTGTATCATCTCAGTAAGTTTCGTCATGCCTGACTTCAACTCATCGATTTCCATTCTGATTTCCATGTTGTATTGTTCTTGGTTTTCCAGTCTCAATCAGACGGTAGCTCTAGTCCCGTAGTTGTGTTGAGGAAACAGCTTGACGGTAGACGACTAACTGAAAGAAAAAAAACAACTGGGAATAAGATCTTAAACAACATAGATGTATGCAGAATGATACAGAGGATGCAAATGATATGCAATGTTATGAAATGCACTGCACAGTAGCAGGATCACATGGTTCAGAGTCATGATCCTGGAGTCAAAGGTACAACCCATAAGGTATGGACTAACGGTTATCACCTGCCGAACAAGGTTGTAAGAGGTTCCCAGAGTCTACATCCTTCCATTGAATATTATCAATGTCCCGATTAACTCGATAATTAGTAATATTCTCAGGAAAAACTCATCCGAGTGTAGTATCGCATGACAACCATTTTTGAATCACTCTGTCATAGTTTCCTCACTACACCTAAAAGGCCAAGATGGGTTAAGGGTTCTACGGTCCTCAGCTTCAGCAGGCTCCCAGGTCGAAAGAAGTACGTCTTCCCAATTACTCGATAAACGACACTACAATCAAAGGGGCCTCCACTAAGTGAGGGATCTCATGTCTCCTTTTTTGGGATTACTCCCTCAAAGTTAACATGACTATACCGCCCGTCCTATCTTAAGTTTGCCCATGTCCGGGTAGAGGACTTATGAAAAATCACCAAGCACCCTGAAAAACCAGGAATATCTAGACAAAAAATATATATAGAATAATGGGAAGTAATAAACAATAAGTAAAACAATATATACACACTCATAGAAAAGAAACAAACAAAGCTAAGATTGACCCACTTAGGAAACAGTCCCTAGTGAAGTCTCCAATCTGTCTCATCGATTTTAAAATAAATGAATTTAAATAATAAGAAATGTAGCGGTAAAGATTTGAGATTAAGCCATCAGTTGAATTAACTCACTCAATGAAGTCGCTACCGCACTTTATTGTTTCCAAAGGGAAATGGAAAAACAAAACAAAACCCACAATGAAATAAAAGATCAGAGATTGAGGTACGGGGGTCGGTTATGCAGAGGGAAGGTATTAGCACCCTAAGCATCTACGGTACTCCGCATGATCCACTTTGTTTGTTTTCTTTCAAAAGGAGTGTTATGTAAAGGCTTACTTGATAAAGGGAAAATAATGAATGAGTATTTGCAAAGAAAAGAAAAATATTTTGTTTTTTTATTAATTTTTATTGCCTTGGGTCGTAAGGCTTAGTGTCTACGTACTCCCTCGAGCAATAGGAAAGTCAGAGCATCGTAGTTCGGCTAGAAAAGACTTGTCTGTTGGTTGATTTTAAACGAAGAGACAAGTCGTCATTTTTAGGGGAGAAATCTCGATTAACGCCCACAAGGTGTGGGAAAGATGAACCCTGCGTCATCTTGAGTGAGGGTTTGAGAATGCCTCTAGTACTCAAGTGGAAAAGTCGACACCTTTATAACCATGGGGATAGGAGAATGTTGCTCTATTATCAATGAATCATGTATAATCTTGGAAAAAAGTTTTAAAGGGTAAAGGTGCTCGAGCACACAAAAAGGTTTGAATGAGTTGAAGTGTTTTTGTTAAATTTGAAAAATGTCAAAGTATGATTAAATGAATTGAAGTTTGTTTAAAGAAAATAAGTTTGAAAATAAAAGGCATTCGATAAAGTCGAGGTTTATTATGAAAGCGGTTTGATTTTATAAACAAAGAAGATTTTGAAAAAGATGAGAAAGTTTTGAAAATTAAAGAATGGGGAAGAGAGTATCCTATGTACAGGGGGAAAGATAAGGTAAAGAGGATTCGGCCGAATAAGAAACCAGTACTTGACATGATAAAGTCAATACCGTATTCCCATCCCTTTGGGTTTAAAGCCACAGACAGATAAAGAAGCTAAGAGTATACCAAACCTCATGTGAAAATAAATCACAAATCGATGGCATCAATGAAACCCAAACGTAAGATAATACTCCCAGCACCGGATAAAGCGCAATGAGTCATAAGCGGAGAGTGCAAGACGTGAAAATAAATCAAGGACGAAGAAATTATGGATGATGAGAGGAATCAGATAAAGTGCAAAGACGACAGATAAAGCTCACGGTATTGGATAAGAATCCCTGTATCACATGAAATATACAGACAAATCTATAGCACGGGGAAACTTATACGCGTTTGTATGATTTTCAAAAGTTACCTTGAAATAAAGTTTAAAATCGCAACGTAAATGAAAAGAATTTTTGCATAACCTGAATTTATTTACAAGTGAACTGAATAAAATCAAAAGTATTATGCACAATTATATATTTACATTACTAAATATTAAATAGAAATAGTAAAATAAAATACAATAAAAAGGGAATGAAAAAAAAGTATAGATGCGCTATGCGAGAATGAATGCTTGAAACAATTCTTGGAAACCTTCACAATAACAAAATCCTTAGTAGCATAAGAGATATAAAAATGAAATCAAATGGAATTTCAATAATTAGAACATACGTGAGTAATCACAACATGGAAATCGATTATTCAATGTACCCAACAAAAATCAGCATGGCATTCAATGTTCTAAACACATTTAAACTCAAGTAAACGCAATGTTGAACATGGTCATCAATCCACAAATGAAACAAGAAGTTGAGATTCACATTGCAATATGAAAAATCGAGTTCAAAATGAGCTTTAAACCTTAAAATCAAATTCGGGCAGCAACTATTCACATGAGACAAAGCTTTAAAAATTCAATCTCAAACATGTTTATCACAAAAGGAAATAGCACAGTAATACCACCCGAATTAATTCTTGAATTCAAACTTGAGTTATCACCAAAATATTATTTGAATCTTCTTTAAAAGAGAAACACACAAGCATGCCACAAACTAATATTCAACTCAAGAATAAAAAGACTGTCTCGCTCAAATTCACACAAAGGAAACAACATGTTATCCTCAATAGTTTCTCGGCCAGATTTACACACAAATAAATGTGGCATTATCGTCACCTTCATCGAACCTAAACCTAGAATATCATTCACTCACATTTAGAATCAAGCAAGGAGATGCCATCACTCAAGTTTCAGGCATAAAAACATGGTATCGCAAGCGAATTTCACCTCATTTTCTTTAACAGTAAAACTAAAATACAATTGAACACCTCATAACTTTTCAAATTCACATGAAAACAAATAATCTATGAAAAGTAGCATATGGAAAAGCATGAAAAATGTTATGAACATAAACCAGTAGAAAACATATTAATCAAACCAAACCCAAAGCAGACTTCTTCATTCTTCTTTCAAAATTCTAACAGCTTCTATATTTTATAATCAACAATCCAGCTCATAATTTGTGTCAATTCATGAGAAGATATTTGAATCCATATCTTGAAGAAAAAAAACACACTAACAACATTTCAAACTTCTCATCAATTTAACATCCAAAATATGTTAACAACACAAATTCATTATCAATTAATTATCCATTAGCAAAATGACATCAACACTTTATCATCCAATTAAAATAGTGAAAGGTATAGAATATTATCCATAACTCATAAATAGGAGGTAGGGAAGGAAGTAACGGAAAGAATGATGCATTGTCTCGGTGTCAACAGAGGAAGCCTGATTGCAGATTTGAACGCGCATCGAGAATCGAATCGACGGAAGTGAGCGAGCTCCGCGGAAGTGTTCTGCTGAGTTGCACAGAGTGAGAGAGATGTGCAGAAGTGATGATGGGTTGTGTCGTGAAATCATAGGCTAGGCGAAGGAGTACACTATGATTGCCTTGTCTGTCCATAGAAGAAGAGACGAAAGGTGTTGTTTGGCGGTTGTACAACGGAGGTTAACGAAGGGATTATTACGGGGTGATCTGGTTAAGATTGTAGAATAGAGGGAGTAATTGGTTTGTGGGAAGTAGTATGGAGGTTGAGAGGAAGAATGTAGAGATTATTGTTGATATTGTTTGTTGTGTGTCGCGATAGAAAGTGAGGTAACATGATGGGAGCTGCGAAAGCTATTTGTAGGGAGTTGTGAGCGGCTAGTGAACTGGGTTTTTGATTGTGTTCATTGAAGGATGTTGATAAGGATGGTGCTGTGAAGCTCGGATGTGGCTTGGGAAATTGAAGTGAGGAATTGAGGATGAGGTACAGAAATTGTGGGTGTTTACGATAGTTAGGTTGGAGGTTGGGAATGGAGAGAAGAAGGGAGTTACTGGGGTTTGTGGATGAAGGGAAAAATGGAAATTGTGTGTAAATTGAAGAGAGGATAGAGCGAGTAGCCGTGGATTTTCGTTTTGCAATCAGATCCGTATATCTTTCCTTTTTTCTATTGATCTGTAACTTCTTCTAACAACTAATCAGAATAAAGTTTAGTTTAACAAAAAAAATTTAATGACCAAAAAACCCTCTAAAAATAAAAAAATGTGAAAATCTGAAAGTATATAAATTAATGCAATTTAAAATTATTATTTTTTAAAGTTTTTATGAATAAAAAATAGAGACCCAAAATTACTAAAAACGATAAAAAAATGGACAAAAATCATTTTGTCTCATGTGAATAGTTGCTGCCCGAATTTGATTTTAAGGTTTAAAGCTCATTTTGAACTCGATTTTTCATATTGTAATGTGAATCTCAACTTCTTGTTTCATTTGTGGATTGATGACCATGTTCAACATTGTGTTTACTTGAGTTTAAATGTGTTTAGAACATTGAATGCCATGCTGATTTTTGTTGGGTACATTGAATAATCGATTGCTTGGAAAACCAGAGCCTGAAAGATTGGTCGGGAAGACTGGCCAACCATTAAAGTAATTGTAACAGGAGAAAAGTAGTTATGAGGCATCCCAAACTCTAGCCATATAGTAGATGTCTGCTGGATAGGTTGAGTGTCAACAACAGTAGTTGGGATTTCAGATATCACAGTCCTTTGGGGTGACTCTCCTCTGGGAATCAAGAGTTGCATCATCTCAGTAAGTTTGGTCATGCTGGACTTCAACTCATCAATTTCCATTCTGATTTCCATGTTGTATTGTTCTTGGTTTTCCATTCTCAATCTGACGACAGCTCTAGTCCCGTAGTTGTGTTGAGGAAACAGCTTGACGGTAGATGACTAACTGGAAGAAAAAAAGAACTGGGAATAAGATCTTGAACAACATATATGTATGCATAACAATGCAGAGGATGAAAATGATATGCAATGTTATGAAATGCACTGCACAGTAGCAGGATCACATGGTTCAGAGTCACGAGCCTGGAGTCAAAGGTACAACCCATAAGGTATGGACTAATGGTTATCACTTGCCGAACAATGTTCTAAGAGGTTCCCAAAGTCTACATCCTTCCATTTAATATTATCAATGTCTCGATTAACTCGGAAATTAGTAATATTCTCAGGAAAAACTCGTCCGAGTGTAATATCGCATGACAACCATTTTCGGATTACTCCGTCATAGTTTCCGCATTACACTAAAAGGCCAAGATGGGTTAAGGGTTCTACGGTCCTCAGCTTCAGTAGGCTCCCAGGTCGAAAGAAGTACGTCTTCTCGATTAATCGATAAATGACACAATAGTCAAAGGGGCCTCCACTGAGTGGGGGATCTCATGTCTCCTTTTTTGGGATTACTCCCTCAAAGTTAACATGACTATACCGCCCGTCCTATCTTAAGTTTGCCCATGTCCGGGAAGAGGACTTATGAAAAATCACCAAGCATCCTGAAAAACCAGGAATATCCAGACAAACATATATATAGAATAATGGGAAGTAATAAACAACAATTAAAACAATATATACACACTCATAGAAAAGAAACAAACAAAGCTAGGATTGACCCACTTAGGAAATAGTCCCCAGTGAAGTCCTCAATCTGTCGCACCGGTTTTAAAATAAATGAATGCTAACAATAAGAAATGTAGCGGTAAATATTTGAGATTATGCCATCAGTTGACTTAACTCACTCAATGAAGTCACCACTGCACTTTATTGTTTCCAAAGGGAAATGGGAAAAAAGCGAACAAAACCCACAATGAAATAAAATATCAGAGATCGAGGTACGGGGTCGGTTATATAGAGGAAAGGTATTAGCACCCTAAGCATCTACAGTACTCCGCAGGATCTACTTTATTTGTTTTCTTTCAAAAGGAGTTTTATGTAAAGGCTTACTTGCTAAAGGGAAAAGAATGAACGAGTATTTGCAAAAAAAAAAAATCTTTTATTTTTTATTATTTTTGCTCACCTTGGGTCGTAAGACTTAGTGCCTACGTACTCCCTCGAACAATAGGAAAGTTAGAGCACCGTAGTTCGGCTAGAAAAGACTTGTCTGTTGGTTGATTTTAAACGAAGAGACAAGTCGTCATTTTTAGGGGAGAAATCTCGACTAACGCCCACAAGGTGTGGGAAAGATAGACCCTGCGTCAGCATGAGTGAGGGTTTGAGAACACCTCTAGTACTCAAGTGGAAAAGTCGACACCTTTATAACCATATGGATAGGAGAATGTTGCTCGACTATCATAGAATGTTGTTATTACTTCAGTTGTTGAATTTTAAGTTGATTTCATTAAGTACTTTGTTGTTTCTAAAGTTGTTTTCAGTTGGACAAAGACGTTATGTCATTTGAGTTGAAAATTTTGATTATGCTGCTTAAGTAATAAAGTTATTTCGTTTTAAAGACTAAAATTTTTGTTACCTGTTCATCCGATGACTTAAGTGTTATTGATCGGTAAAATAGCAAGTGTACTATTTTATCGATGTAGTAATAATGGGAAAAACCCCAAAGTCGATCTCTTGAGGACTGCACAGTGAAATTAAGTTTGTTCGAATGAATGTCAATTGAACAAAAGCAATAGTTGATTGTTTGTTTTGAACTACAATACTACGAAAACTAAATTTACGATAAGTTTATATGTTACGATGAGAATAATGCCAGGACGGTGTGTGAATCGCGATGCAATGACCAACTTGTTTCGTTATTATAAAAATCTATGTTTCACCTTTTCTTTCCCTATGCCTAAAGTTATTTTTCCGCAATTCCTTTTAAGAAAAACCTTTGGTATTCTCTCTTTGCCCTAATTCCTCAGCTGCCAAGAGAGAATATCAAGCTCTATTTCAGACAATAAAATGGGTATTCACAGGGTATTCTAATTCCTTAGGAATATCTACTATGATAAAAGTGATGCAACAGGATTAGGATTGCTGATCAGGCCAACCCTAATTACGATCAATAATCATTTCTTCCAAGCAGATTAAGCATTAAAAACGTTGCATCCAATAAAGAATAAGGTTTTAACATGAAACTCACAGTACAAAACATCAATTAGTCATTACAAAGCAATTCAGGGACACCTCCCTGACATTGGGATGTTTAGCTACTCATGTTCATAATACTTATGAAAACAGGATCAAGAAGAAAATTCATTACAATAGGATTTGGATAGGTTGGATCGTCGATTGCTTCCGCTCTTGATCGATCCTCCTTCTCCTTGAATCACCACTCTAAGCTTTTCTCCAATATGTTCTTTCTCCCAAAAAGAATCCCTGGTTCCTCACCCTAGTCTCCAATATAACAGTATTCTCAAATCTTCCAAGAAATGTCCAAACTGCCCTCCAACTTGTCCCAGCTGCGTGTCAAAAAAAATAGAAATTTTTGCCTCAGAATTCCTGACACGGGCCGTGTTGTGGGACACGGGTGACCGTGTCAGGTCGCTGCTTCACATAAATGCAATCCACGCCTTCAGAGGGCACAACACGGTCCGTGTTGTGCAACACGGGTGGCCGTGTTATGTTGCTGGTTGTTGTATCTTTGCCAGTTGCATATGCCACGACACGGGCCGTGTTACACGACACGGGCACCCGTGTCACGCTTCTGAAATCTTCGCTTCCATGCGTTTCTTCTGTATTTGGATCACTTTCGCATTGGTGCCGGGTAACCGACTAGACAGAAACCTGAAACACCTTGAAACAACAACCACATTACACGCACCAATGGTAAAAATAATGAAAACATGGACACCTGACTTGCTTATCCAAATCAGAGAATACTGTTGAAACACAATTAAAATATTAAAAGAAAACTCATGAAAACACAAGAAACGATACTAAAACTTGTTTGGAAAGTACGACAAAAGATCACTGATCAAACTCCCCCGAACTTGAACTTTTGCTTGACCTCAAGCAATAGGCTTGCATAGCACCTAATAACCCAATCCATAGCTTAAATTCTGCGGATGAAACGATGATACTCGTACGTGAGTTTTCGTTCTAAGTCACCGGATGAGTACTTCCTAGTACTTCTCTCTCAATCGAGGTATCGCACGAACACTAAACCGCAGTGTACCACGGATCTCAATCTCCCTTGTGGTAACCTCTCTAACTATGCTTTGGGCTTAGGTCTTATTTTTCGATTTTCTACCCTTTTCATTCGGACAATCAATTTTAAGGCTTTTTATGATTTTTCGATGCATGCACAAGATTGATCAAATGTATTTTTCTTTACACCCCTTTCTTCTTCTTTTTTTTCTTGCCCCTTTAGGGGCGACCTTTAGGTTCAATCGCCGTTAGGTTGAATAACCGGGTGAGGGTTACCCAACTTAGAAGGATTGATTGTCTAATTGTCTTTATTCATTTTTTTTCGGTGCTCTTTTTTTTTTTCTTCGATCAACCTTGCACACACACTTAGTATACCTGACTGTCAGTAGAAACTATTCGGGGCATACTTCTCAGATCAAAGTACCATGGCACAAATCTACACGTTAGACTCGTTCCTTACTCAGAAGACTCAGTGTGTTCGTGCTATACCTCAACATCAAGATTTTTCTAATTTCCCCAACCGGCTTTTTATCACTCAACTCTACATACTTTCTCCTCACTTCACTCACAACAAAAAAACAAATGTACTACGCAACACTCATCAATTTTTCCGTCCAAGTCGGGGTGTTTTCACAACGGACTTTCAACATATTTCCAAACAAGTAACTTCAAAACAAAAAAAAACTATTGACTCAAAAGAAAACTGACACAGAGGAAAGAAAACTAGAATACTACAACAAAACACATAAATACACAAATAAATACCCCCACACCTGAACTCAACAGTGTCCTCACGGTTGAAGAACGAGTGCAGGAGTGGACTCACTGAGATCACTGAGGTGGTTGTTGGCCGTGCAACCGCATCTGTTGCATCCACTCATGCATTTCCCCAATGAGCTTCCCTTGGCGGAGCTGCTCCTCCCTGTCTCTTTTCTGCTCATCGCCTTGCCTTGTCTGTTCACTACGGATGTAGCATATCTGATCGTGCATCCAATCCCAATCGTTTTTTGTCATGCTCCACGAACCGGTCGACGAGTCACCAGGATTCGGCATAGGAGTCTCTTCTGGGATAGGGTCCTCACCAGGTTGATTATCCGCTTCACCTTCCGAACCTGCCCAAACATCAAAATTTTCTCCATCGTCTTGCATGGGACTTGCGTACAACCAGTTAGCTTGTTTGTCAATAGAAATAAAATCAGGAGCAGGTAAAGCTAACAAATGGTGATTACGGGAAACCAGGGAATAATAATCATTAAAAACTTTTATCATACCTTGGGTGGTGAGTGTAGCTAAGTCAATCTTAGTCTTACCTCCCACTGTGGGTTCCTCCATCAGGTGCGGACCGTAGCCGAAGTAGTCAGCTATCTGGGTGATCATCCCTCCAATAGAAATGTCACCAGTAGCGGCATTGGCTACCCGCTTCAGGTGATCGGCAGCAAAAGCAGCGATATTGATGAGTTCCTTGTTAGCCATGCCATAGAGCAAGTATAGCTCTCTTTGTGTGGCCACCCCGGTACTATCCCCTCGGCAGAAAAGGGAGTAGGCCAATCCCTTTTGGGCATATCGGAAACAAGGGTTGTGAATGCAAGAAGCCTTGGCCCCCTTAGCGACATATTCAGAATTTCCTGTAATTGCTTTCCAAAAGTCGCCTGCAACAAAAGTGGTGGGGGTGCCCCAGGGCCAAAGCTCGGGAGCTTAAGAACGCGCCCCAACTCCTCGACCGATAGAGAATGGTCATTATCAAACAATCGAAACTTAAGAGTGCCAAAATACTCCTCATCCGAGCCTGTCCACCTATGACGAAGCTGAAAATCCAAAGAACTCAAAAATTCGAGGGTTATGCGCTCAAATGTCGGCGCTTCAAACTGCATAAATTCAAGCATGCCTAAAGTATGAAACATCCTGTGTACCTCCATTCGCAGCCCTAAGTTATCTAAAGTTTCATTACAAATGTACCTGGCCGGAATCAACCTACGTTTCACCAATCGAACATACTTGCGTTGATGGTCCGGATCCTCAAATACAATACCATGAGCATTCGCCATGCGATGAGCTCGTTTCTTCGGGCGGGAGGATTCAGCGACAGCCTTTCCAGTATCTCTGCGCGGAGGCATGGTAAGAACCTGTAATAATACAAATCAACAAAAATTCGACAGAGAGATTAGATGCAACGGAGACAGTAGAAATAACAATGAAGGTGAGAGGATCAACTTTCTCAACAGGGATGAGGAGTTTTAGTGAGTGGGTAATGCCAAAAAAATGGAGCTTAAAGGGAGAGTAACAATGGAGGCTAGGGCTTGGAGAGTGAGAGAGAGGTAGAAGAAGAAAGGTTAATAACAAAATAATAAGAGAGTTAAAAGAGGGAAAAGTATTAAAACTCGTGGGCCCCACTAAAAAGTAGAAGTTTTCGCCCCCTGGTCTGCGCGACACGGGCCGTGTCACACGACACGGGAACCCGTGTCGCATCCCTGCTTCACCCCAAAATTATTTGTTTAGCTTTGTCCTTCAGTAGCCACGACACGGGCCGTGTCACACGACACGACCACCCGTGTTGCATCCCTGCTTCCCTCCAAAAGGAATTTTCCATCACTGTCTTCAGTAGCCACAACACGGGCCGTGTTGTACGACACGGGCGCCCATGTTGTATCCCTGTTCTACCACGGACTTATCTTGTAAACCTAATTCCTAACACGGGCCGTGTCAAGCAACACGGGTGGCCGTGTCAGGGCTCTGAAATCACACCAATTCAAGAATCATGCTGCTTTTTCGACCTCGTTTATTCGACACCTCTCTTTCCGGCTTGATCAGTGAGACACATCAACTACAGACCTACAAAATGAACAAACAAAAATTAGAAAAAAAAATCGTGGGTTGCCTCCCACGTAGCGCTGCGTTTATCGTCGCGTGGCTCGACGGTCCGTTGTCCTACTGAGTAAGACGAATGACCTCAACCTGTCCAACCTTTTGACCTTGAAAATAAGGTTTAAGTCTCTTCCCATTAACTTTGAAAATGTCTCCATTGGCTTGATTCTTAATCTCGACCGCTCCATACGGAAACACCTTATGAACCACAAAGGGTCCGGACCATTTGGACCGCAATTTTCCTGGGAATAGCTTCAAGCGGGAATTGTACAGAAGGACCAGCTGTCCTTCCCAAAACTCTTTTTTCTGGATTCTCTCATCGTGCCACTTCTTGGTCTGCTCCTTGTAAACCTTGGCATTTTCATATGCATAATTCCGAAACTCTTCTAATTCATGCAGTTGCAGAATCCTAGAATTTCCTGCTAGAGATACGTCCATGTTCAAGAATTTGGTTGCCCAAAAGGCCTTGTGTTCCAACTCTAGAGGCAGATGACAGGCTTTTCCATAGACAAGTTGGTACGGTGACATGCCGATATGTGTTTTGAAAGCAGTTCGGTAAGCCCATAATGCATCATCTAACTTTGTCGCCCAATCTTTTCGCGACGAACTCACCGTCTTCTCCAGAATCTGCTTGAGCTGTCTATTAGACACTTCGACCTGACCACTCGTTTGAGGGTGGTAAGGAGTGGCTACTCGGTGCTTCACATTGTACTTTTGAAGGAGTTTCTCCATGAGGTGATTTAGGAAGTGAGTTCCTCCATCACTTATCAATGCTCGCGGTACTCCGAACCTGGAAAAGATGTTCTCTCGCAAGAACTTGACTACTACCTTAGCATCATTGGTTGGTAAGGCTACCGCTTCCACCCATTTCGATACATAATCTACAGCAACAAGGATGTAATTCTTCCCGAATGACGGTGGAAAGGGACCCATGAAGTCAATTCCCTAAACATCGAATAACTCGACCTCTAGCATGAAATTCTGGGGCATTTGATTTCTCTTTGATATGTTCCCGGTCCGCTGACACTTATCACACTCCTTCACCATCTCCTGGGCATCCTTGAACAATGTCGGCCAGTACAATCCGGATTGCAAAACTTTAGATGCAGTGCGGTCACCGCTAAAATGGCCACCGTATTCGGAATCATGACATGCTCTCAACACATCCCTCTGTTCTTCCTCAGGCACGCATCGTCGTATCAACCCGTCCACTCCTCTCTTGTACAGGTAAGGGTCGTCCCATAGATAGAACCTGCAATCATGAACAAACTTTTTCTTACGGTTAGAATCATAATCATCTGGTATTATACCGCCAACAAGGTAGTTTGCATAATCCGCAAACCAAGGCACTCCAATAACAGCTAGGATGTGTTCATCAGCAAACTCATCCTTTATTGGATGCCGATCTTCAGTCTCCTCAATAGGTGACATTCGAGAGAGGTGATCAGCTACGGTGTTCTCACACCCTTTCTTGTCACGAATTTCTACATCGAACTCTTGGAGGAGTAAAATCCACCTCAGGAGTCTCGGCTTCGATTCCTGCTTAGCAAAAAGATATTTCAAAGCAGCATGGTCAGTGTACACAATTACTTTGGAACCCAATAGATATTGCCTGAACTTATCAAAGGCATAAACAACCGCTAACAACTCCTTCTCGGTAGTTGCATAATTCATCTGAGCAGGGTTCAACACGTGACTAGCATAATAAATAACATGAAGCAGCCTTTCTCTCCGTTGTCCAAGAACAGCCCCTACCGCAATGTCGCTCGCATCACACATGATCTCAAAGGGGAAAGACCAATCCGGCGCGATCACAATGGGTGCCGACACCAGTTTATTTTTTAGTGTCTCAAAAGCATCGGCACACTCTTTGTTGAATACAAAAGGCTGGTCCTTAACTAACAGTGTCGTCAATGGCTTGGCTATTTTCGAAAAATCTCTGATGAACCTACGGTAGAACCCCGCATGGCCTAAGAAACTCCGAATACCTTTCTCATTCACAGGCGGTGGTAATTTCGAGATAACCTCCACTTTAGCTTGATCGACTTCGATCCCCTTGTGAGAAATCTTGTGACCCAGAACAATGCCTTCTCGTACCATAAAAGGGCACTTTTCCCAGTTTAGGATCAGACTGCTTTCTTGACATCGCTGCAAAACAAGTGAAAGGTTATCTAAACAATTATCAAAGGAGGATCCAAAAACAGAGAAGTCGTCCATAAAGACTTCCATATGCTTCTCAAGCATATCAGCAAAGATAGAAGTCATGCATCTTTGAAATGTTGCTGGGGCGTTGCACAACCCGAATGGCATCCTTCGATAAGCAAAGACACCGTAAGGGCAAGTGAAGGTCGTCTTCTCTTGATCCTCTGGTGTAACCGCAATTTGGTTGTACCCGGAGTATCCATCCAGAAAACAATAATAGTCATGCCCAGCTAACCTTTCCAACATCTGGTCAATGAATGGCAGCGGAAAATGATCTTTTCTTGTGGCTTGGTTTAGTCTCCGGTAGTCAATGCACACCCGCCACCCAGTGATCGTTCTAGTTGGGATCAAATCATTCTTTTCATTCACAACTACCATAGTACCTCCTTTCTTGGGCACAACATGAACGGAACTCACCCATGAACTGTCAGAGATAGGGTAGATAAGTCATGCATCTAACAGCTTTACAACTTCTTTTCTCACCACCTCCTTCATAACCGGGTTCAATCGCCTCTGGGGCTGCACCACTGGTTTGTGATCTTCTTCCATAAGAATTTTATGCATGCAAACCGTCGGACTAATACCTTTGAGGTCTTCGATTTTCCAACCAATGGCACCTTTGAAGTTTTTAAGAACTTCAATTAACCTGTCTTCCTGCACACTTTGCAAATTAGAGCTAATGATCGCGGGACATTTTTTTTCAGTGTCAAGGAAAACGTATTTCAGATTCTCGGGAAGCTGTTTCAACTCCGAACTTTTTGGCTTGTCTTTATTACCGTTCAACTCTATAGGTTGCCTTAGGTCTTCCCACCTATGTGTCCGGGATCTTTTTAGAACAGGTTGAATATTTAACATTTCCACCACTTCCACTTCACTACTATCAACTGCTTCATTTTCCTCAAAAATTGACATACTCAAAACTCTTTCGAGAGGTAATTTGGATACACTCTCCACATGATCCCTTTCTTCTACTTGCTCAAACACCTGAATGTTACTACTTGTGCCAACGTCCTCTTTATGTCTCATGGTATTACGAACATCTATTGTCAATTCTTCATCATAAACCTTCAAAGTAAGTGTACCCCCTTCCACATCGATCATAACTCTCCCGGTTTCCAAAAATGGGCGGCCTAAAATTAGTGGAATCTCTTCATCTTCCGGCATTTCAAGGATCACGAAATCTACTGGAAATACAAACTTATCCACTTTCACAAGAACGTCTTGAACAATTCCATAAGGCCGCTTAACAGAATGATCCGCAAATTGGAGAGTCATCCGAGTGTCTTGGACAGCACCAATACCTAACTTTTTGTAGATGGATAGAGGCATGAGACTGATACTAGCACCCAGATCGATTAATGCTCTCTTGAAAGATCTATCTCCAATAGTGCAAGGTATGGTAACTGCTCCTCTGTCTTTCTTCTTCACTGGAATCTTTAGGCCCTGCAAAATAGCACTACATGTTTCGGTTAGAATAATAGGTTCATCTGCACTGGTTCGTTTCTTAGCAATGATGTCCTTCATGAATTTAGCATATGTAGGCATCTGCTCAAGTGCCTCCAATAACGGAATATTCAGCTCCAGCTTTTTGAACAACTCAAGAAACTTCTCAAAATTCTTCTCTTGCTGCCCCTTTTTCTTATTTCTTTGGGGGTAAGGGAGTTTGATCATTGGTTTTGGCTCTCCCACTTTTTCTTTAGTAACCGAGGCTGGTATTACCAATTCCTCCTCAACTCTCTCATTCTCTTTTATGTCTAACTCCACTTCCAACAGTTTATCTTCATTTACCGATGTCTTTTCCACTTCTTCAACTGGTTTCCCTCTCCGTGTAGTGACAGCATTGACTTTATGATTGTCCTTAGGATTAGGTACAGTTGCGCTTGGGAGCGCTCCAGGTGTTTGAGGAATTGCAAGATGTTGGGCGATTTGACTCATTTGCACTTCAAGATTCTTAATTGAGGCTCCGGTATTCCTGAAATTGCTCCTTGTTTCTTCTTGGAATTGGGAGCTGTGAGCGGCCATCTTTTCAATGGCGATTTCCCACTCCGCCTTTCTTGGACCCTGTGGTTGGTCTTGCTGTTGAGACTGTTGGTAAGGTTGTTGTTGCGGGCGGTATTGTTGTTGTTGAGGTTGGTAAGGTTGTTGCTGTTGATAAGGTTGCTGGCCTTGGACCGGTTTTTGAACGTTTCCCTGTTGGTCCCTCCATGAGAAATTTGGGTGATTTTTCCAACCCGGATTATATGTGTTGGCATACGGATTATTCTGCCTTAGCATTTGAATCTGCTTAACCTGTTCTTGAGTTGCTACACAATGCATAGCAAAGTGTGGTCCACCACATATTTCACAAAGGACAGCTTGAACTGGTTCCACCTTTGCCACTGTCTGAGTTCCAATATTCATTTTTTTCAACCTTCTCTCTACTTCTGCAGTGATTTGATCTTCCATTTTCACAACCTGCTCCGTCAGCTTCAAATCTATCTTTCCATCCGGTTGGTTCACAGTACGGTCATACAACTCAAGATGCTCGTTGGCAGCGATAGCCTCTATAATTCTTCTGATACCAGTAGCTGTTGAGAAATTTGTAGATCCACCGGCAGTAGTATCTATAAGCTGTTTTGTCTTTAAACGTAAGCCATTCACGAAGTTTTGCATCTGCTCAGTTGCGTCCATGTTGTGAGTAGGACAGGCAGTTAGACATCTCTTGAACCTCTTGTATGCATCCCCAAGTGATTCCCCTTCTTTTTGTTTGAAATTGACAATATCGTATCTTTTTCGGATGAACACTGAAGCAGGGAAATACTCGTTGAGGAATGTTGTTTCCATCTCTTGCCATGTTGTGATGCTCCCAGCTGGAAGTGAGTAGAACCACTCTTCCGCATCATCAGTAAGTGTAAAAGGAAACATAACAAGTCTCTTTGCCTCCTCGGAATGACCCTCGATTTTCAATGACGTGGTGGTAGTAAGAAATCTCTGAAGATGCTTATTTGCATCCTCGTTGATTCTTCCGGCGAAAGGTTTGCTTTCCAACTGACGGATGGTAGACGGATGTAGCTGAAAGTGTGCTACATTCACCGGTTGATTGACAATGGTCATCCGGTTTGGTTCAGCGTTTGCCCCTCCGTAGTCCCCTAGCAATCTCTCTGCTGGGGGTTGACCTCCTGCTACGCCACCATGATTCGAATCCATCTCTCTGTCAAAATCTGAGTCGCTGTGCTCAGATTGCACAGACACTTCGTCTTTCGTTTCTTGATTTATAGTACTGGGTTCTGCACTCGGTGCTGTCAGTCTTTCAACTCTTAATTGACGGCGTCTCTCGTGCAATGCTCTTTCTGGTTCTGTGTCAAAGGAAAATTTAGCTGAGGTCTGACCTCGCATAAAAAGTCAGACAAAAGTTAGAACAGATAGCACAAATTCGATAAAATAAAATAAAATAGCAGAAGAATAAAATTTTAGTCGCGGAGCAACAAAATTTCAATTGAAATAGTTCAACTAAACTTAATTATTTGGCAGTCCCCGGCAACGGCGCCAAAAACTTGATCGGTAAAATAGCAAGTGTACTATTTTATCGATGTAGTAATAATGGGAAAAACCCCAAAGTCGATCTCTTGAGGACTGCACAGTGAAATTAAGTTTGTTCGAATGAATGTCAATTGAACAAAAGCAATAGTTGATTGTTTGTTTTGAACTACAATACTACGAAAACTAAATTTACGAGAAGTTTATATGTTACGATGAGAATAATGCCAGGACGGTGTGTGAATCGCGATGCAATGACCAACTTGTTTCGTTATTATAAAAATCTATGTTTCACCTTTTCTTTCCCTATGCCTAAAGTTATTTTTCCGCAATTCCTTTTAAGAAAAACCTTTGGTATTCTCTCTTTTCCCTAATTCCTCAGCTGCCAAGAGAGAATATCAAGCTCTATTTCAGACAATAAAATGGGTATTCACAGGGTATTCTAATTCCTTAGGAATATCTACTATGATAAAAGTGATGCAACAGGATTAGGATTGCTGATCAGGCCAACCCTAATTACGATCAATAATCATTTCTTCCAAGCAGATTAAGCATTAAAAATGTTGCATCCAATAAAGAATAAGGTTTTAACATGAAACTCACAGTACAAAACATCAATTAGTCATTACAAAGCAGTTCAGGGACACCTCCCTGACATTGGGATGTTTAGCTACTCATGTTCATAATACTTATGAAAACAGGATCAAGAAGAAAATTCATTACAATAGGATTTGGATAGGTTGGATCGTCGATTGCTTCCGCTCTTGATCGATCCTCCTTCTCCTTGAATCACCACTCTAAGCTTTTCTCCAATATGTTCTTTCTCCCAAAAAGAATCCCTGGTTCCTCACCCTAGTCTCCAATATAACAGTATTCTCAAATCTTCCAAGAAATGTCCAAACTGCCCTCCAACTTGTCCCAGCTGCGTGTCAAAAAAAATAGAAATTTTTGCCTCAGAATGCCTGACACGGGCCGTGTTGTGGGACACGGGTGACCGTGTCAGGTCGCTGCTTCACATAAATGCAATCCACGCCTTCAGAGGGCACAACATGGTCCGTGCTGTGCAACACGGGTGGCCGTGTTGTGTTGCTGGTTGTTGTATCTTTGCCAGCTGCAT
This sequence comes from Vicia faba, assembly GCA_948472305.1. Lineage (NCBI taxonomy): Eukaryota > Viridiplantae > Streptophyta > Magnoliopsida > Fabales > Fabaceae > Vicia > Vicia faba. Next base: position 614,047,234 of record OX451735.1, on the reverse strand, counting down.
ATGCCACGACACGGGCCGTGTTACACGACACGGGCACCCGTGTCACGCTTCTGAAATCTTCGCTTCCATGCGTTTCTTCTGTATTTGGATCACTTTCGCATTGGTGCCGGGTAGCCGACTAGACAGAAACCTGAAACACCTTGAAACAACAACCACATTACACGCACCAACGCTAAAAATAATGAAAACATGGACACCTGACTTGCTTATCCAAATCAGAGAATACTGTTGAAACACAATTAAAATATTAAAAGAAAACTCATGAAAACACAAGAAACGATACTAAAACTTGTTTAGAAAGTACGACAAAAGATCACTGATCAGTTATGTATCTATTTTATATGTGATTAAATGTTGTTGTTATACGTTGAAAGTGTAGCATTCCATTGTTTGTTGGAAATTTTACAACTCTGATATAATATAATTAGTTGGGTAGAAATGGGGTGTTACATTAGTGGTATCAGAGCAGGTCGGTCCGTCCGACCAAGTTGTTGAGTCAGTAGAGTAGCGTGACAGTTGAATATCGTTGATGTGTTATTTCTTAGTACATGACATGTGTGTGACACATTGTCGGTACTAGTTTGCTTTTCCAATTGATTGTATGCATGAGTTGGTTTGAATATAAGTGGGGGAGAAGCTTTGTTTCTCGGATATGTTTCGGTTGTAAGATGTTGGTTCAGTATGGAGACAATGCAAGTATTGTTGAAGTTTTGTTGGTTCCTGAATCCGAAGGTGACATGGATTAAAGATTTTGTTTGGTAATCAAGTTGGAGTGTCTTGAGGGAGGATGATCAGACATTGTTGATGTTTAATTCTCGAAGGATGAGGAGCAATGTAACGGTTGCTGATATATGAGTAGAGTGTAAATCCTTGGGGTTTCTGAAGGTGATTGTTAAGTAACAAGGATGATTTTTAGAAGATGGAATTTAGAAAGTTACGATGTTTCAGCGCTGCTAGTGGACTGTGAAGTTGTAGGTTTGGGTATCCCTTGCGTAAGATATCGATGTTTGAATGGTGATAAAGTGACAAATTGTTGTAGACCTTGTCGTGGGATCCTTGTGAGTGATTGTAAAAGTTGTTGGAATGTTTTGAATCGTGAGTCGGAGTCGGAAATGCAAGGAGATGAGTATGATTTCAGGAATGGTAAGTGTTGGTACTGGTACAAAGAAATTATGTTATGGTGTTATCGTAAGGTGTGTGTGATCGGTGGATCTGGAACTGACTGTTTAACGCTGGTTCGCGAAATGTCGCGGAAGCAAGAGTCGCCACCGTCTTTTATTTTCTCCAAATGGAAAGGACAAAAGCACAGAAAAATTCCTTAAAGAGATTGCTCTCGGTTCGGGAGGTAGGTTATAGAAAGGGAAGGTGTTAGCACCCTTTCTATCCATGGTTATCCATGGGCTCTTAGATACTTGCTCATTTTTGTTTTCAAAATAGTTTGTTTGCTTTTCAATTGTGGGTTTAAAAAAGTTTCTTTGAAAATTCCAGTTCGACTCTTGTATCGGTCCTCAAGAGTGTTTGAAAAATTGCTTTTGAAAGCTTTTTGAAAAGGTGTTGGTGTGAAAAGTATTTTTGAATTTGTTTTTGAAATTAGAGCAAGTATCTAGAGTCGTCTACCTACCCTAAGGAATTCGTCTGTGTAAATGTCCTTTAAAGCAGTGCCATCCCACCATTGAGAGGTAGGTAGCACCACCGTTGGAGGTGTTCGGGTCAATTCGAGGTTCGGGACATGGTGATCACCAGAGCAATGGGAAGACACCTTAGAAGCTACCCTCATGCCAGGTTCCCGGATCATGAGGACTTACTAAGACATCCTCTACTCGACGATCACCTTTCGAGGCAAGGCAACAGTGAGGCGTACCCTAGGGGTGGTGTGTGATTTATGTGTCACATTCATTTATTTCATCTTGTCATGTTATGGGTGATCTACGCGTTTGTTTTTATTTAAGGCCATTCATTCTTGCATGCATTTATTTAACAGTTAAAAAATGCGAGAAAGGTAAAGTTCTAAACTATTACAAAAGGCGCGGGTCCACATCGCCAAAATTTCCAGGACCCGATTTGACAGAAAGTAAATAAATAAAGTAAAGGTGCGAGAGATAAATATTTACATGGCTTTGGGAGAGGTACATAAATAATTAAAAGAAAAAGAAATAAATACGCGAATTGAATTAAGATTGGAAACGAGGGCGTTGGACCCTTTTTAATGAAATTAAATTAAATTATTAAACTAATTAAATTAAAATGAGAAAAAAAATTGTTTTTTTGAGATTTTTTTGCATTTATGAGAATTTAATGAAATTAAAAACCTAATTCTACAATTTTTTAATTTATTAAGAAAATATGACAATTATCTAGAATTAAGCCTAATTAATTAATTGCAACTTGATTTATAAAAATAACTAATTAAGAATTAATAATTAATATAGTAAAATAAAAAAGGATGAAAAATGCTTGAAACCCTAATTCTACCAATTTTAGGTTTTATTGAAAAAAACATTAAGATTTAAACTAGATTTAAAACTAAGTTGATTAATGAATTTTATTTACAAAAAAAATAATATTAAATAAAAACTTATTTCTGTCTTTTTTCTGATTTTATATTGTTTTTATGTTTTTCATGAAATTATTAAATTAATTAAAAACAATAATTGAAATAAATAAAAAGAATGAAAAAAATGTAAAAGCTTGCAAACCTAGGGGGTCTGTCCCCAAATTGGAGGGCTTTAGTCAGTAATTCAGGCCCATTTATCCTTGGCCTTATTGACTTTCCAGGATAGCGTGCCCAGGCGTTGACTCACGTCCATAGTATTCACCAGATCTGGTCCCTTGGGTTGGTCTTTCTATACGCGTGGCAAGCTGGAAATTATGGACGCATGGTGTTCCTCAGGGCATAATCTGCATGGGATTAGGTTTATAGAAAAAACATTGAAAGAGAGTGGGGACCTGGGGCTCGAACCCAGGTCCTGATGATTACCAACACTACGCGTTGCCATCCATGCTGCTTCTTTTCTTTGTACATTATATAGACAATAAACATAATAAGGTAAAACAAACGCTAATGCTTTTTTCCGCGTGAGAATTTGAATAACCCAATCACTGGTGGCCACCTAAGCGTCTTCTTCCTCGCTTGTTCTTTTTTCCTGAAACAAAAGATGGTTAGCGGGGGTTTTGAACCCCCCCAAAACATGCTTAATTTGATAATAGCGATTAGGCCGTCCGGTCACATAAATTAGGCACGAGGGTCCTGTTCTTTTCGTCCAAGCACGCTGAGTATGGTCATGGCCTTGAGAGCTTCCAATTTTACAGTATCTAAAAGTACCCAATTCAAAGCTTGGAAAACCCTAAAAAATAACAATGGCAGATTCGTGTATGGCATATAAAAACTCAATCAAATAACGTGGTTAGCTTTAGAATTACATAATGAACACAAATCAAACATCCAAAATTGCTAAAGATGCATGAATCGTGATGCAAGCATTTGAAAGAAAACATGACTGGACCGGTCTAGGTCTTGAAATATGATTGAGAACTTAACTGAATATTTCCTGAAAGGTAAAGGTCAGTCATATGCAATGCGTGATATGGATCAAGCAATGATGTTCTCAACATAAATGAGATTTGTAAGATATGATGCGTATATGCATGCTATAATGATGTATGTGATGTTTATGAATGTATGTTTTTCGTCTAGCAAAGTAAGTCCTTGACGGGTGCCGGGAAATCACTCCTGGGCTGATGTTGCAGAACAGATTTTGCTTCCGCTAGATGATAGTTGTAAGAATACCAGTAGGAGGAGATAACTCCGTTGGGGAATATACTTGGCAAATGGATTACTCTGCGGGGAGAAAAGTACTCTAACGATCTTGCTGGGAAGCAATACTCTGTGGGGAGAGAGGTACTTTGCTGGAATGTTGATAATAACTTGCTGGGGATACCCTTGTTGTGTTGGAAGTGCTGATAGACTTCGCTGGGGATAAGAAAGAACTGTGTTGACGACGACCTTTCCGTGGCTTTTGGCTGAGGATAACCCAGTTATATCCTGGTAGGGAAATAACTCTTTGAATAAAGCCGGGCGACGCGTTCGTGCTCTGCGAGGATAAGCTTCCAGAATCTACTGGGGATAAGCTTACTGCTTAGAGAGATGGATTCCAACTTTCCTGGGGAACTAGATTAGACTCTCTTGGGGAAGTTTTGAACTGTATCGGGGAAGTGACTCCATTGAATTTTTGATATACCGCCGGGGAACAATCTTTAGGTCAAGACTGTCGGGGATGCCTGTTAAGAGTGCATATATGCTGCTGGGGAATGTTGAGATCTACTGGAGGATACCCAACTTCCTTAAGTTTGATAATAGCTTCGCTTGAGGAGCGTGTACTGACTTGCTGGCTCACTCTCCGGGGAATTAAGACATCTGGTTATGTTCTTCAGCTGAAATCATCTCAGTACCTTAGTGGGTAGAGCCATTAGATCATTTGGACAGCTCATCATTTCCCCTGTTTCTGAGGTGGGAGAGGAAGACCTATGAGGTGCTGATAGTTGTTGATGGATAAACCTTCTTCTGGTAGGCAGGTGACAAGATGACAGGACATAGTCGTACGCTTTGATCCCTAACTTTTGCCTGGACCGCCCTTTCGGGTTTTCAGTCCACCGGGATACCCATTTTTGCCCAAGCCGCCTTTTCAGGTTTTCGACTTGCCGGGTGTACAAATTTTTCATTTCATCCCTTATTTTTGCCCGAACCCTTTTGGTTCGCCGGGAAGCCCTTATTTTTGTCTAGGTGTGTCAACCTAGCGGGTCTTTGATTATGCGTAGTATTCTTTTCGACTATGTCCATGCTCTCAGGATGTAGGGAGTTTCCCCTGTTAGAAGTGTTTTGTCATGCCACCAGAAGGTATTTGATCAGGTCAGATTCGTCGTTGGAATGCCCCAAGTGACTCAGGCGGAGATTTGTCCCCAGGCTATTTGGCCTTTGAGAGATCCTCCAAATCTTGATTGGACTGCCCCAGATAATGGACCATGATCATGTCGTGCCCCTTGATTGGAGGTGCTTTTGTTCATTAGGCATTCATCGTGCGTATTTTCCTGCTGTTCAAACAAAAAGTCATATGCAAACAATGTTATATCAAAAATGCAAAGCTTATGTCTGTCTTGAAGTTTTTGAAAATTCATTTTTTTTCCTAAAAACAAGTGATTTTTTTTTTTGTAAACTGTGATGTCACCTCGTTATTTTACCGTAGGCCTTAAGGAGTCAGGATACCTTTCGTACAATATGCTTTCGAACTAACCCATGCTTCAGCTAGGACTTTTAAGGGTTATAACGTGGCTTGGTTCACGGTTTTAAGAAACAAAGGATAAAGGCTCAAATTATTTGTACCCACCCGCTCTTCGTGATGTTCTCCAAACCTAAACTCAGTTGATCATACGTTAGACCTTGTTTGAGTCTTTGCTCTGATTTTTCGGTGATGATTCGGATATTGATAACTTATTTTGAATAGGCAGTCCTTCCTTTTTTGTTGAGGGTTTGTAAGACCTCTTTCTTTTTGATTTTGCTATCCCTGAATTGTGCCTGAACTGTTTCTTTTGTGATTACAGTCAGCGGGATGCCCCCGTTTTGTAAGTCTCCTTCATAGGTTTTGACTTAATGGGCTTTTTTATTTTGAGAGATATAATGACTGTCTGTCCTTCTTGATTATTCGGAACCATCGCCGTTTTTCTTTGCTTTGTAAGGACCTCTTTGGTGCCATTTGTTATGCACTTGGATCAACTGAGAGAACTACCCTGCCCCAGGTTATGATAAAGGGTTTTAATTTTCGAAAAGAAAAACTCCTACTTCTTTGGCTCAGAGGGGTTGACGAGGGATTATCATCCTTATAACTCCAGTGTTTAGGAATTGAAACAATGCCTGTACCTCATCAGCGGGGTCTGTTCAAAAGCATACTGTAATTGTGGTATCATTTTCGTCATCCTCCCTCAAGAGGCTTAGAATTATTAATCGAGCGTTGATCATCAGAAAAAATATGAAAATAATTTGCATATAATGGATATGAATATATTGCTTCAAAACAGACATATGCGATGCATTAATGAAATAACAACGTTTAACATGAATAAATGTTTGAACAAAAGAAAATTACAACTTGAACATTCGAATGAACAAAAGTTTTATAGTCTCAGGGCTTGTCACTTCAATTGGTGAGCCTTGGAGGGATGGTAAAAAAATTCTGCCTGACCATCTTGTGTGAACTCTAATGCCCCTTCATCAATCAGGTCTTGGATCTTATTCTTCAGAGCCCAACACTTATTTGTATCATGTCCTGGACAGGCAGAGTGGTAGGCACACCTTTTATTGGGATCATAAGTAGGATGTGCTGTGTTGGGATTCTGGGGATGAGCCCTTAATGTGATCAAATTCAATCTCAACAGGCGTTGTAAAGCTTGAAACAGCGACATGTTGAGCGGGGTGAATTGCCTCCTAGGCCCGTCCGACCTGTTCTGATCAACCCGCTGTTCTTGGCGAGGTCGTTGTTAGCCCTGAGAAGTAGTAGCAACTCGGAGAGGTCTATTCATTGGACCCGACCTTTGCCTTCTTGGAAGCTGTTCCATGACCTGGTCCCTGATTTGGGCTGGTTGCTTCATGCCTTGAGGAAGCTGACTGATCATGGCTCTCAGCTCTCCTTGCTCCTGAGCTAAACCTTGAATGAGGGCCCTTTGCCCCAACATCTGGGTTTTCAATGTGTCTACCTCAGCTTGTAGACGTTTCAGCTGTTCGTCCTTGTCATCTTCAGGACTCTTTCTGATCAGATTCCCCATGAGGAGTGTCCTCAACTCTTCCTGCCCCTTGGATAGGCCTAGGAAAATTTCCTTGAACTGATTCTCTTGAGCGGGAAGGTCCTGGTTATCTTGTTGTGAAGCCATCGCTGAAATAAACAGCGAGAAAGGTAAGTGACCTGCAACAAGGATACCTGTTATGCAATGATGAGTATGACATGCATGTAATGTTTTCAAGGACCTCGCGGGGTAAACAAGAAAATTTGTTAGCATTTGGATCCGGTAGCTTGATTGAAAGAACTTCATATTTATTGAGAGTCTTTCTTCCAAGGGTCAAAGGCTCACCATATCAAGTGGGTCATAGCCCCTGACTTTAGTCATCATGTCTAGTTTTGGTTTCCAAACAACCTTGGTTAGGGGAACCTTCCCCAGGAGTCGAAGCTCACCATATCAAGTGGGTCATAGCCCCTGACAACCTTGGCTAGAGGAAAATAAATCCTCTTTGCCCCTTGCTGGGATAGTTGATTCACCATGACCTGCATCACAAGCCCCTTGAGATCCTTGAAATGGGTTAGGATGTATGCAATGGTATGATGTTATGCTATGCATGGGGTAATGTAAGTAACCCTGTTATGAGTCCCAATTAAGGACTGCAAACCAAAACCTGCAAGAAACTCGGTAAACCTTGTTATGAGTCCCAATTAAGGACTAAAACAACACCTGCAAGAAACTCGGTAAACCTTGTTATGAGTCCTAATTAAGGACTATAAACAAAACCTGCAAGTAGTTCAAGTGTCAGACAATAAGCATACAAATAGTCAAGTACGAAGGCACACAAGTCACACAAGAGAAACCCTTAAAGTTTAGGCCAGCATGGGGTCTAGGTATTACCCTCTTTCAGTTTGTTGGTTCATACCTGTCCTATCAAAGTAACCGGGTTCTTAGAGGATCCCAATATCATTGACTACCCTCACTCGGTCATAACTCTGGCATCGCAATCTTTTCTTGCGGCCAGAACCATCACGAGAGTTTAGCCTCAATGGGCGTAGCATACTGCTACTGTTCTAATGGCCAAGTTGTGTCATTTAAGGTTCTAAGGTTGTTGGTGCTTAATGACTCCTCAGAAGACCCATATTCTCCTCGTTGCAACACAAGGGATATCGGTACAGACCAAGGTGTCACACCAACGTAGCCACTGTTTCACCCGTGTCGGTCTACGCCGGACAGGTCCCTCACAGCTTATGCTACCTAAACAGGGTATCCCCAGATCCGGGTTAGGATCTATGTAACTCCCATGCAACCCACAATTTTAAAGCAAACAAGTCAATACAATTGAAAACACAGTTATGAACTAACCCTAAGGTACACCTCACTTTAAGTTTAATATTCCCCAACAGAGTCGCCAGTTCTGTGATCTATGGATCTGGAACTGACTGTTTAACGCTGGTTCGCAAAATGTCGCGGAAGCAAGAGTCGCCACCGTCTTTTATTTTCTCCAAATGGAAAGGACAAAAGCACAGAAAAATTCCTTAAAGAGATTGCTCTCGGTTCGAGAGGTAGGTTATAGAAAGGGAAGGTGTTAGCACCCTTTCTATCCATGGTTATCCATGGGCTCTTAGATACTTGCTCATTTGTGTTTTCAAAATAGTTTGTTTGCTTTTCAATTGTGGGTTTAAAAAAGTTTCTTTGAAAATTCCAGTTCGACTCTTGTATCGGTCCTCAAGAGTGTTTGAAAAATTGCTTTCGAAAGCTTTTTGAAAAGGTGTTGGTGTGAAAAGTATTTTTGAATTTGTTTTTGAAATTAGAGCAAGTATCTAGAGTCGTCTACCTACCCTAAGGAATTCGTCTGTGTAAATGTCCTTTAAAGCAGTGCCATCCCACCATTGAGAGGTAGGTAGCACCACCGTTGGAGGTGTTCGGGTCAATTCGAGGTTCGGGACATGGTGATCACCAGAGCAATGGGAAGACACCTTAGAAGCTACCCTCATGCCAGGTTCCCGGATCATGAGGACTTACTAAGACATCCTCTACTCGACGATCACCTTTCGAGGCAAGGCAACAGTGAGGCGTACCCTAGGGGTGGTGTGTGATTTGTGTGTCACGTTCATTTATTTCATCTTGTCATGTTATGGGTGATCTATGCGTTTGTTTTTATTTAAGACCATTCATTCTTGCATGCATTTATTTAACAGTTAAAAAGTGCGAGAAAGGTAAAGTTCTAAACTATTACAAAAGGCGCGGGTCCACATCGCCAAAATTTCCAGGACCCGATTTGACAGAAAGTAAATAAATAAATTAAAGGTGCGAGAGATAAATATTTACATGGCTTTGGGAGAGGTACATAAATAATTAAAAGAAAAAGAAATAAATACGCGAATTGAATTAAGATTGGAAACGAGGGCGTTGGACCCTTTTTAATGAAATTAAATTAAATTATTAAACTAATTAAATTAAAATGAGAAAAGAAATTGTTTTTTGAGATTTTTTTGCATTTATGAGAATTTAATGAAATTAAAAACCTAATTCTACAATTTTTTAATTTATTAAGAAAATATGACAATTATCTAGAATTAAGCCTAATTAATTAATTGCAACTTGATTTATAAAAATAACTAATTAAGAATTAATAATTAATATAGTAAAATAAAAAAGGATGAAAAATGCTTGAAACCCTAATTCTACCAATTTTAGGTTTTATTGAAAAAAACATTAAGATTTAAACTAGATTTAAAACTAAGTTGATTAATGAATTTTATTTACAAAAAAAATAATATTAAATAAAAACTTATTTCTGTCTTTTTTCTGATTTTATATTGTTTTTATGTTTTTCATGAAATTATTAAATTAATTAAAAACAATAATTGAAATAAATAAAAAGAATGAAAAAAATGTAAAAGCTTGCAAACCTAGGGGGGGTCTGTCCCCAAATTGGAGGGCTTTAGTCAGTAATTCAGGCCCATTTATCCTTGGCCTTATTGACTTTCCAGGATAGCGTGCCCAAGCGTTGACTCACGTCCATAGTATTCACCAGATCTGGTCCCTTGGGTTGGTCTTTCTATACGCGTGGCAAGCTGGAAATTATGGACGCATGGTGTTCCTCAGGGCATAATCTGCATGGGATTTGGTTTATAGAAAAAACATTGAAAGAGAGTGGGGACCTAGGGCTCGAACCCAGGTCCTGATGATTACCAACACTACGCGTTGCCATCCGTGCTGCTTCTTTTCTTTGTACATTATATAGACAATAAACATAATAAGGTAAAATAAACGCTAATGCTTTTTTCCGCGCGAGAATTTGAATAACCCAATCACTGGTGGCCACCTAAGCGTCTTCTTCCTCGCTTGTTCTTTTTTCCTGAAACAAAAGATGGTTAGCGGGGGTTTTGAACCCCCCCAAAACATGCTTAATTTGATAATAGCGATTAGGCCGTCCGGTCACATAAATTAGGCGCGAGGGTCCTGTTCTTTTCGTCCAAGCACGCTGAGTATGGTCATGGCCTTGAGAGCTTCCAATTTTACAGTATCTAAAAGTACCCAATTCAAAGCTTGGAAAACCCTAAAAAATAACAATGGCAGATTCGTGTATGGCATATAAAAACTCAATCAAATAACGTGGTTAGCTTTAGAATTACATAATGAACACAAATCAAACATCCAAAATTGCTAAAGATGCATGAATCGTGATGCAAGCATTTGAAAGAAAACATGAACAGGGCGAAGCTGTTCTACCGTTTCTCTGCGTTAGGATGGTTGGTTTTGATCTTAAAACCTTCCTTGAAGCCTCAGGAAGGTAATGGAACAAGTATATTGGCTTGAATCGATCTAGAACTTAGTTTTCACTGTTAGACTTTTCTTGAAAAATTCAAAGTTTGTTTAGGGATTTCTGGCGCAGCTTCCAGCTTCTTGGCATTAGGGTTGCACTATATATGTATGTGTGAAGGTTTTAGGGTTGAGAAATTGATCAAAAATCCATGAATTGAAGGAATCAATATTTGATTTTTATGCCATAATTTTCCAAATCTTTTTCATGCTATTTTGGCCTCAATCATATCCAATCACCTTTGATTCTTTCCTAACCTGATTTGCACGAAATCTTGGAGATATTTTATGCACAAAAAGATTCAAAACATTAGGTTTGGTATTTTTCATGTATTTTAATTAATTAAATGAATTATTAATAATAAAAAATCCAAATAAATAAATAAAAATGATGAAAAAACTTCCCTTTGGGCCACATGGTCGTGCACATGCCTTGGATGATGAATTGTGGAAGAAAAATAGGCCCATTAGCAATTTTAGGTCATTTGAAGCAATATTGACTTTTCAAAATATCCAAAAATTTCCCAACTTCCACAAGGCATAACTTTCTCAATTTTTAAGCTTTGCTCATGTTCTTGGACATTTTGGAAAGGTATTTGAGTCCTCTAACCAATGCCTTTGGTCCCATGTCATTTTGATTTACCAATATTAAGTTATGGCCTTTGACTTAAAGTCCCTTTTTGTTGACTTTTGAAAATGACCTATAATGTTGAAATTGATAACCTTTTGTGAGAGAATTTCTTGGACTTGAAGTATGAAGAGGAGTTGTAGGAAATGTCTCTATCTTCAAAATGAGCTTTGGATGGAATTTTTCTGATAATCCATGTGAAAGTTATGCCCTGGTCAATTTACAGTTGACTTTTTCAACTGTCCAAATATGGAAACTTTTGCATCTTGATGATTTTTGAGCCAAGCTTTGAGAATCATGATCAAGCATTGATCAAATGATGTTTGTGGCTTCAAAATGAGATGTTGACCAAAAATTTGAACTTTTTGACTGTCAAATGACCATTTTGCCCCTACAGTTAACTATAGTGCAATTAGGGTTTTTGACTGTGCAATTTTGTGCTGTGAGTCTTGAAACTTGGTATGAGGATGCTTGACCATGTTTATAATCATATGGGACTTGATTGGACCCTTGGAAACTTCATTTTCTTTGTCAGAACCAAAACCCTAATTTTTGACTGTTAGGAGGCCCTTGAACTGTGCAACCCTTGGGGAGATGTTTGAAGCTTTGACTTGGAAAATTTTGAAGAATATGGGAGGGCAAATTTTGGGGTACAACAGTGTGTAATAGTATGCCGTTGCATGACATCGGTGTTCGCATTTTCGTATACCTACAAAAATTCATATCTTGTGTTCTGAGTATCGGTTGATGTTCCGTTTGAACCTGTAAGGAGATAGAAATATATTCTATCTTATGAAAGTGTTTTCGAATATGGTAGATGCATTCCTATGTGGAGGGAATCTGAAGTCGGTTACAGAACTAGAGGCTTTTTGGGCATAAATGGTTATTATCACAGTTGTTCGAGACAAGGTCAAGCGTAGTATATTGTTGGCGAATGAGTTGAGAAATGAGATGTTCGGTATTAAAAGGATGTGAAAGTATTGGAGAAGCGCATAGAGATGCAACTTATGATGATTAAAAATGATTATAATAAAGGTGTCCTTTTAAAGGAAGATGCTTTTAAGAGGAATTATAGTCGTGTTTATGATGCCAAGGTAGTGGCATGTGTAAAAGAAGAATCGGAATGGTTCTATCACCAAAGCAGTGTGAAATGATATTGTTGAGATTTCAAATTAGAATGAGACAAAGTGTAATTTACTGGTATAGTAGTAACTCTTGAGTGGACAATACTTAACCTTCGTGTGAAGCTAAGTGAGTGTAATGTGAACCGGGTAATATGTTAAGCGTTGGAGGCTCATCGGTAATATCGAATGAGAGGGAAATTGTGGGAGTATTTGTAGACCTCATTGGAAATTATTGGATTATGGTGCTTTAGGTGACTTGAGTACAAGTTCTAAAGGAACACTATTATGGTTTGGTAATGATGGTTTATGCTCTATTATGGTTGTCGGCTATCTATTGACAAATTGAGGAACTGATCAGCCTTAATCTCTTGTTGATAGTAGACGAGATCAAGTTGGATGGTATAGATTTGTCTTACTGTCTTAATGGTGTGCGAAGTGATTGATATTATATCGTGAGTGTAATACGGTGAGAGAACTAACTTTACTGGTTTTGCGTTTTATCGCAAATGTTATGGTTAGCAAGAGTCACCACCGACTTTTCTTTTATCCATTAAAGGAAAGGGTGAAAAGAACAGGAAAGACCTTTTTAAAGATTTTGAGTTCGGGGGGTAGGTTATGGAAAGGGAAGTTGTTAGCACCCTTTCCATCTGTAATTATCTATGGGCTCTTAGTTTTTATCTCACTTTTGAAAAATGCTTTTTGTGTAAGTGTATTTTGAAAAATATTTTGAGAATGACGCCTTGGTGCGGTGAACTTTGTTATGTTTCTCGTATAGTTGATAACGTATACAAAGTGTTTTGTATTTGAAAATATTTAGAAAAAGAGAGTGTATGTGTGAAAAAATTGTTTTATTTGTTTTTGTGAGCAAGCAACTATGAACTGACTACCTACTCGAACAGTCTTTGTTCTTTTCCTCTTTTCCTTTAGACAGTGTTATCCTACTATTAGATAGTAAGTAGCCTTATCATTGGATGTTTTGAGGGACATACGAGAGTCATTGTACAGTCACGAAAGCAACTCATAAGATACTTTAGCAATTACCCTATGGTTTTAATATCATTTACCGAGGCAACGTCGAAGGGTCATCGAGGGACTTATGATCTCATAACCAAAAGGTCATTGATAAAAATTTCTCACGTTCGAGAAACGTGACTATTTATTCCGAAGGCAACAAGTGGAGGTATCCTAGAGGTACGTGTGCGCGAGTGCGTTGTGTTTTAGTTATTCATCTTTAAATATTTAGGTTTTCTACCGTTTGTTTTTGGATCTTATCATGCAAGCGTATTAACATTCATCTAGCAGTTAAATATGTACATACAAAATAAAGATGCGAGAATTTAAAACTAGCTAATACACCGCTTCAGGATGGGGGGAATTACAAACCAAAAAAAAGTGGGGGAAAGAAAAAGTAAAAGGTCCTAAATTAAGCTATTACAATCTATATGCAATTACATAATATTTGAACATAAAAATATGAATAAAATAAGTTACTACGCAGAGAAAGCCCTAAGAATTTCTAAGTGACAAAAGAAAGAAATGTTTTTTATTGTTTTTGCATTTTTGTTTAGAAAAATAGTTAAATAAAATTAATGAAACCTAAGTATAATTGATTGATTAATTAAAAAAAGTGATTAAAAAAATTAATTAAAAATAATCTAATTAACAAAACCTAATTCTAATATTTTTGGTCATTTTGATTTTATTATTTTTGTTATAAAAATAATTAAAGAAAAGTTAAATAAATAAAGTGAAAACAAGAAAAATAGGAAATGGGCCAACAGCAATAGAAATTAGGGGGGTGAGATTCTAAAAATCGTTAGGCCCAATAAGGGCTGAACCCAATAGCTATGTGTGATTTGGTGTGAGTAGCCCTTGAAGGTCCATGATGGGGACGCGTTCTTGAGGCGAAGGATCTGTATCCATTAGAATTTGATGGTCAGAGAGCGATACACATGGTACGTGCGTGAGACAACTTGGTACCTGATCAGTAATGAGAAAAGATGAAAAAAATAAAACAGAACCTTGGGATTGAACCCAGGACCTGTAAGGTGAAAGCTCTATGGGTGCACGCGTTATCACTAGGCCATTTTGCTTGTTCGTTAGTATAAACACAAAGAAATGTAAATATTATAAAGAATCAAATATTTGGAATTCAAAACTCACGCGCATTGTAACGTTTGAATGGACCAATCAGATTATTTCATTGTGCCATGAGAGCTTCCACTGGAGTCAACGAAATCAGAGATGCCGGAGTTAAAATCTGGTCATCTTCTCCAATCATCCAAAATTTGAATCCTACAAAAATGCAACAATTGAAATGTACAAGACATCCTATTCTCTTTAAAATCTCCCCTTGAGTCCAAATCTGGCCTCGGTTTGGACTGAAAGTCCTCGCATCACTGAACTTGAAGCTCAAGAATGCTTGAGCCCTAGCCATGGTGTCTAGCGCATAGTGTGCTCATCTGCACATGTGGACGTCCTAACCTATTCTAAATGGTCTCACAAACACACATCAATACATAAAAACAATTTATATGACATGGAATAGAGAGTTTGAAATCCAAGAGTATGAACAAACTGGTGCAACTTGGTTGGTGAGTTTTGACGTGTTTGAGAGTGAGCTATAGATATGTATGGCCTCCTTGAACCTTCAGGAAGATGATACAAGGCTTTAAATTGCTTTAATATGGATGGAAATTTCTATACTAAATTGCAATTTTTTTTTGAAAAAAAGTAAAGAATCCGGGCAAGCTTTTGGAGGCAGTTTTGTGCGTGTCTTTGGCTTGCTTTGGATCCATATTTATATAGGAGGAGAGTGAGTATACAAACAAGGCAAGGGATCAAGACTTCATGTCCCTAATTAACCCAAAATCAAACAAATTTAAAACCTTCCTTTTGCATGTTTTCTTGTCCTTTTGAAGGTGCAACGAATCTGGACAGTGTAATCTCAAGCCTCAACTCAACTTTAGTTTTGATGAAAGACAAACAAGCACTATGGCAAGAAGGAAAAGAAGTTGAATTAGCTTAAAGAATCATTCACTCAAAGCTTCAAGGATCATGGCAAGCAAACAAGTATATCAATTCTCATTTAAACTAAATTGATTAGAAATGCTCAAAAATGATATACACACTTGCCACAACACTTCACTTAAAGTTTAAAGCAAATTCTAAGTTTTTCACTAATGTAAATCGATTAACACATCATGTAAATCGATTTACACATGTTTTTTTTAAAAACTGATTGCCCCTGGCAGCAATCGATTTACATGGAGTGTAAATCGATTGATTACTGAACTGAGTTAATTTTTTAACACTAGTAAATCGATTAACACATCATGTAAATCGATTTACACTTTAAAATTTTTGAAAACAAGAACGTTACAAACCCATGCAATCGATTTACATCTAATGCTAATCGATTTACACGTTGTAATTTTTGAAAAATCTTAACTTGATTCAAGATATCCTTCACACCTTTTCTCCAATGGTTGCATGGTCATACATTGCATCTTCTCAAGTTTTACAAACAGAAAAGTGGTATCCATTTGGAAAGGTATCTTGATTGCTTTAAATACTAAATCTTTCAAATTATAAAACAACTCTTCTTTCATGCAATAATTCTAATCTTTGTAAAATATTCAAACTTCATATTTCTTAATTTTTAAGAACAAATATTTTCTGCACTTTCACACATATAAGAACAGAAATCTTTGAGCATTTTCTAACCATTGGGTTACAGTTTGAATTGCTTACAAGAGAAGAAAGAAGAAACTTCATTAAAGTCACTATATGTGACCAACATCTTTCAAGAAATCATATTTCATAGAATTATACTAAGTGTAACTTATTTCCAGGATTGTTGGAATTAAGTATTAGAATACTTTTGTACCTTGTTGTCCATTGTTGGAAACAAGAGGTATCTTTTGAGAGGATTGTTCTCAAGAGACTTATTGGAAATCCAAGAGGGTGTTCTTGGTATTTGTTAGTGTCTTTAGTTGATAAGACTAGGAAGAGTCTTGTAAAAGTTCTAACAAAATAGTGAAATCTCTTGCGTGTTTGCAAGGGGACTGGACGTACTTCCTGGGTGTGGAAGGAACCAGGATAAATCTCCGTGTCTCTTTACTTTCTGCACTTTACCGTTTTCCATAGCATTAAAACAAAACCAGAAAGTGTAAAATAAATCAAAAATCGACCACCACCTAATTCACCCTCCCTCTTAGGCGCAATCTTAAACTTACAATTGGTATCAGAGCAGGTTATAGGTAACCTGCTCCTAGAGATCCAGAATGGCTTCCGCAAATCAACAACCCGTTTTCAGAGATGGTGGTAGTAACAACAAGCCTCCTATATTTTGTGGCGAATACTTTGATTTTTGGAAAATACGCATGAGGGCGCATCTAGAATCACAAGGAGAAGAAATCTGGGATGCCGTAGAAAATGGTCCATTCATTCCTATAACAGTTATCAACGGTGTCGGCACGGCTAAACCCAAAACTGCATGGGATGATGACGACAAGAAAAAAGTCCTCTATGATAAAAAGGCCGTAAATCTACTTCAAGGTGCATTATGCATGGATGAGTTCTTTCGTGTATCTGCATGTAAATCGGTGAAAGAAATATGGGACACCTGGGTACAAACACATGAAGGAACCGTTGAAGTTAAGAGATCAAGGCTGAATACTTTAAGTTAAGAATACGAGTTATTCTGAATGCAGCCCGGAGAAACCATTCTCGACCTACAAAAGAGATTCATCCACTTAACAAATCACTTAAGTGCTCTTGGTAAAACCTTGACAAATGATTAACTCAACTTGAAAGTACTTAGATCATTGACTAGGGAATGACAACCAAAGGTAACAGCAATCTCGGAAAAGAAGAGTCTCTCCGCAATGACTTCCGCTACATTATTTGGCAAACTTCAAGAATACGAAACGGAACTCCGTAGACTTGAAAAACATGAGAATCTAGAAAAGAAATCCAAAAACATTGCTTTAAAAATTGATTCAAAGGAAGTAGTAAAAGAAGACAATCCGGAAGAAGATGGAAATTTCATGCTTCTTGTTAAAAGACTTGGGAAGTTTTTTAGCAGAAATGACAAGGGCGGATCTCATGCAAATAAGAGAAAGCACTTCAAGAAAAGAGAAGCCTCCACATCAACACAAGATGTCTCATGTTATGAATGTGGAAAGCAAGGACATATCAAGCCAAACTGTCCAAATCTCCCAAAGAAAAACGGATTCAAAGGAAAGGACTCAAAACACAAGAAAGCCTACATAGCATGGGAAGATAATGATATGAGTAGTACATCAAAATCGGAAAGCGACGAATGTGAAAATTTAGCCTTAATGGCATCGCATCACTCCGACGATGAAGAAGAGGTTAGTAATGAATTTAATCTTTTTGATGATGATGTTCAAGGTGCCATTGATGAACTCTTGAAAGAATGCAAAAGTTTATACAAAAAGGTGTCAAGCCAAGAAAAAGAACTTCTAATTTGTCACGAAAAAATTGACACCATGACTAAAGATTTTGATCTTCAAAAACAAAATTTTATAAAAGAAAAGGAAAATTTTGCATGCACCAAGTGTGAATCAAATGTCTTTCAAATTGTTCAATTGGAAAGAGTCATTGAACGATATGAAAAAGGACAAATAGGATTGGAAGGATTACTAAGCCAACAACGTTATCCAAATGATAAAAGAGGTCTTGGTTATGTGAATACTAAGAAACCAAGTAACAATCCCATTATTTTTGTAAAGGCTAGTAATAGTTCCAATCCCAAGATAGTAGAAAATAAGCAAGTTGTTCATAATCATCAAAAGAAAAATCCTAATGTATCTAAAAGAAAACAAATTCCTAGATACAAGAGCAAATTTGTTCCAAACTGTTTTTACTGTGGTATTGTTGGACACACACCTAATGCATGTTATATTAGAAATTTCAGTATGGCTAGTGGAAACTATGCATGGGTGAAAAAGGGAACTAACTATGAAGGACCCAAGGCCACTTGGGTACCTAACAAGAAATAATTTGTTTTTGTAGGTATGCTTAAAATCCACATCAAACCTTCGGTATCTTGACAGTGGATGTTCAAAGCATATGACAGGAGATGTACACCAATTTTCATATCTAGTACATAAAGCCAAAGGGTATGTCACCTATGGAGACAACACCAAAGGAAAGATTCTTGGCGTTGGAATAGTTGGCACACCTCCATCCATTCAAATTGAGGATGTTCTCTATGTTGAAGGATTAAAGCACAACCTTCTTAGCATAAGTCAACTTTGCGATAAAGGGTTCAAAATCAAATTCAACAAAGAAGAATGCCTAATTATGGATGAGGCAACCAATGAGGTAAAACTCAAAGGTATAAGATCTAACAATATTTTTATGATTACTTTAGATGATTTGTCTATGAAGGTACAATGTCTCATGGTAAACAACAATGACGCTTGGTTATGGCACAAGAGGATTGCTCACATACACATGGAGCACCTGAACAAATTAGTTAAGCATGACTTAGTTATTGGTCTACCAAAGATGAAATTCATCAAAGACAAATTATGTAGTGCATGCCAAAAGGGCAAACAAACCAAATCAACTTTCAAACCAAAGAATGTGGTTTCAACAACAAGACCACTTCAATTGTTGCACATGGATCTTTTTGGTCCATCTAGAACAAGAAGCTTCGGAGGTAACATTTATGCTTTAGTTATTGTAGATGATTTTTCCCGTTTTACTTGGACTTTGTTTTTAGTGCACAAAAATGACGCATTCAAGGCATTCAAGAGATATGCAAAACAAGTTCAAAATGAGAAGTCATTAAAGATAACATCAATCCGAAGTGATCATGGTGGAGAGTTCCAAAACAGTCTGTTTGAAGAATTTTGTGAAGAAAATGGGATCTTCCACAATTTTTCAGCACCAAGAACTCCACAACAAAATGAAGTAGTTGAAAGGAAAAATAGGGCTTTGATAGAACTTGCAAGAACCATGCTAAGTGACTCAAGTTTGCCTAAATATTTTTGGGCGGATGCGGTAAGCACGGCATGTTACGTAAGCAATCGCGTGATCATAAGACCTATACTAAAGAAAACTCCATATGAGATTTACAAAGGAAGAAAACCAAATATCTCTCACTTTCACATTTTCGGGTGCAAATGTTTTGTCCTTAACAACGACAAAGACAATCTCGGTAAGTTCGATGAAAAATCGGATGAAGGTATTTTTCTTGGTTACTCCCTTTCTAGAAAAGCTTTTAGAATTTACAATAAAAGAACTTTAACTATAGAAGAATCAATGCATGTTTCTTTTGATGAATCTAACACCTCCAAGGAGGAAGTTGTTATTTGTGATGATGATGATTCTAAATATTTACCTCATGAGAATTTATGCGAAGGTGGCAAAATTGTCAACCCGGAACAAACACATGAACTTTCACATCAAAATGGAAATGATGATGGTCTTCTTCAAGAATGGAGAACTCATTGTGATCATCCAATTGACAACATAATTGGAGATATTAGCAAAGGGGTATCTACACGTCTAAATCTTAAGGATGCATGCTTAAATTTGGCTTTTGTATCTCAAGTTGAACCTACCAAAGTGGCTCAAGCACTAGAAGATGATCAATGGATCCTTGCCATGCAAGAAGAGCTAAACCAATTCGAGCGGAAAGAAGTTTGGGAACTTGTTCCTAATCCAGGAAATAAACGTATCATTGGAACCAAATGGGTATTCAAAAACAAGATGGATGAAAATGGTATAATCACTCGAAACAAGGCAAGACTAGTTGCTCAAGGATACAACCAAGAGGAAGGAATTAATTTTGAAGAAACTTTTGCTCTGGTAGCACGTTTGGAAGCAATAAGACTATTACTTGCATATGCATGCTCATTGGACTTTGAACTTTTTCAAAGGGATGTAAAAAGCGCATTTCTCAACGGATTCATAAATGAAGAAGTCTATGTAAAGCAACCTCCCGGATTTGAAGACTTCAAACATCCTAATCATGTCTTCAAATTGAAGAAAGCTCTCTATGGGCTGAATCAAGCACCAAGGGCATGGTATGATATACTAAGAGCATTCCTATGTGAAAAAGGGTTTGTAAAGGGTAAAGTTGATACCACTCTCTTAATAAAAAATGTTAATAATCATACTTTACTTGTACAAATCTATGTAGATGATATTGTTTTCGGTTCAACTAACCAAAATATGTGCAAGGAATTTTCATCTATGATGCAAGGAGAGTTTGAGATGTCTATGATGGGAAGATTGAATTTCTTTCTCGGTCTTAAAATTAAGCAACTCAAACACGGTATCTTCATAAACCAATCAAAATATTGCAAAGACCTTATAAAGAAGTTTGAGATGGAAAGCAGCAAAGAAAGTGCAATTCCTATGGGATCCGGCACCTATCTTGATCCAGATGAATCAGGGAACTCTATTGACATAACTAAGTATCGTGGAATGATTGGCTCTCTTCTCTATTTAACAGCAAGTAGACCTGACATCATGTTCAACGTTTGCCTATGTGCAAGATATCAAGCCAATCCTAAAGAGTCTCACCTTGCAGCAGTCAAGCGCATAATAAAATATCTCAAAGGAACAACCAACGTCGGATTATGGTATCCAAAAATTAGTATGTGCAATCTAGTTAGTTATTCTGATGCTGACTATGCAGGTTGTAAGACTGATCGCAAAAGTACAAGTGGAACATGTCACATTCTCGGAAATGCCTTGGTTTCATGGTCATGCAAAAAGCAAGCAAGCATCGCTCTCAGCACTGCCAAAGCAGAATACATTGCGGCTGGAAGTGGATGCGCTCAAATTCTTTGGCTAAAACAACAGTTACTTGACTATGGAGTAAACCTTGGATGCATTCCACTTCGATGTGATAACACAAGCGCGATCAACATTACAAAAAATCCAGTTATGCATTCCCAGACAAAACACATTGACATCAGACACCATTTCATCAGAGATCACGTACTCTAAGGAGATGTCGAGATTAATTTTATGGACACTCAAAATCAACTCGCGGACATTTTCACAAAACCACTTGCAAAGGATGCATTCTTCAAAATTCGTCGTGAACTCAGAATCCTAGATGAACAAGATATATAAGGTGCACTCTATCCTTAACTATACATTAATGTACATATATATGGGCTTAGAAAATGTTTCAAATGTTAAAAATATTTATTTATTTTTTTAAAATTTTTTTTAGAAGTAAATCGATTAACCAAGTGTGTAAATCGATTTACCACTGAAGCAAAACTCTTCTCTAAAAATATTTTTGAGTAAATCGATTTACCAAGTATGTAAATCGATTTACCACTGAACCAAAATCAATTTTAATAAAATATTTTTTGTGTAAATCGATTTATCAAATGGGCAAATCGATTTATCACTGAAACTGAAGCGTTTTTATTTAATTTTTCACTATGCTACTGGGTTTGAGAGGGTTGAAATGGATCCAATCAGCAATAGGATCTCCATCAAAAATGTTGATTCTCGGATGGGTGTTCATTTCAATTCTGAAGCAAAAACCATCACATATATTGGAGAGGATGTTGTAGGTGATGAAGGCAATAATGCGGATGAAGAAGAAAATGAAGTTCCTCCTCCTGCTGCCTCTTTTGGTCCAACAAACCAAGATGTTATGGATTATATGACTCAACAGTTTGCATCTCTCAACACTAACATCAATGCTCAATGGACCGCGATAAATGATTCTACCTCCTCTCGCATCAATGCTTTTCAGAATAATGTGAACCAACAGTTTTCATACCTCTACTCACATCTCCATATTCCTCCATACGATCCAAACAATCCAGCACCTCCGCCTCCTCAATGCACCGAACCACCTCTACAACAACAGTTTCCATATCAAGGACCCTTCTAATATTTTCCTGGCCAATATTATTAAATTCCTATTCTTTATCATTATGTTTTTTGTTTGATAATTGCTTCAAGTGTTAGTTTTGTATTATGTATATTTGAACTTCGTACGATATTTTTAGAAATTTGCGTTTTAGTTTATGTTCATATTTGTTTCAAATTGTTATAAGTATCATCTTATGTTACATCTTTCCCTTCTTTTTGATAATGTCAAAGGGGGAGAAGGATGTGATAGCACTTTATGGTTGTTTGTTTCAGTTTTCTTTTCAGGGCAAGTTTTCAAATCTTTTTATCCATAGGGGGAGAAATCTATCTTAGGGGGAGAAAACTCCTTTTGCTCCAATTCTGAACAACTCATAAAGAAAGATGGTTTGTCATCATCAAAAAGGGGGAGAATGTAATCTCAAGCCTCAACTCAACTTTAGTTTTGATGAAAGACAAACAAGCACTATGGCAAGAAGGAAAAGAAGTGGAATTAGCTTAAAGCATCATTCACTCAAAGCTTCAAGGATAATGGCAAGCAAACAAGTATATCAATTCTAATTTGAACTAAATTGATTAGAAATGCTCAAAAACGATATACACACTTGCCACAACACTTCACTTAAAGTTTAAAGCAAATTCTAAGTTTTTCACTAATGTAAATCGATTAACACATCATGTAAATCGATTTACACATGTTTTTTTTAAAAACTGATTGCCCCTAGCAGCAATCGATTTACATGGAGTGTAAATCGATTGATTACTGAACTGAGTTAATTTTTTAACACTAGTAAATCGATTAACACATCATGTAAATCGATTTACACTTCAAATTTTTTGAAAACAAGAACGTTACAAACCCGTGCAATCGATTTACATCTAATGCTAATCGATTTACAAGTTGTAATTTTTGAAAAATCTTAACTTGATTCAAGATATCCTTCACACCTTTTCTCCAATGGTTGCATGGTCATACATTGCATCTTCTCAAGTTTTACAAACAGAAAATTGGTATCCATTTGGAAAGGTATCTTGATTGCTTTAAATACTAAATCTTTCAAATTATAAAACAACTCTTCTCTCATGCAATAATTCTAAACTTTGTAAAATATTCAAACTTCATATTTCTTAATTTTTAAGAACAAAGATTTTCTGCACTTTCACACATATAAGAACAGAAATCTTTGAGCATTTTCTAACCATTGGGTTACAGTTTGAATTGCTTACAAGAGAAGAAAGAAGAAACTTCATTGAAGTCACTCTATGTGATCAACATCTTTCAAGAAATCATATTTCATAGAATTATACTAAGTGTAACTTATTTCCAGGATTGTTGGAATTAAGTATTAGAATACTTTTGTACCTTGTTGTCCATTGTTGGAAACAAGAGGTATCTTTTGAGAGGATTGTTCTCAAGAGACTTATTGGAAATCCAAGAGGGTGTTCTTGGTATTTGTTAGTGTCTTTAGTTGATAAGACTAGGAAGAGTCTTGTAAAAGTTATAACAAAATAGTGAAATCTCTTGCGTGATTGCAAGGGGACTGGACGTACTTCCGGGGTGTGGAAGGAACCAGGATAAATCTCCGTGTCTCTTTACTTTATGCACTTTACCATTTTCCATAGCACTAAAACCAAACCAGAAAGTGTAAAATAAATCAAAAATCGACCACCACCTAATTCACCCCCCTCTTAGGCGCAATCTTAAACTTACAATTGGTATCAGAGCAGGTTATAGGTAACCTGCTCCTAGAGATCCAGAATGGCTTCCGCAAATCAACAACCCGTTTTCAGAGATGGTGGTAGTAACAATAAGCCTCCTCTATTTTGTGGCGAATACTTTGATTTTTAGAAAATGCG
Source organism: Vicia faba (assembly GCA_948472305.1). Lineage (NCBI taxonomy): Eukaryota > Viridiplantae > Streptophyta > Magnoliopsida > Fabales > Fabaceae > Vicia > Vicia faba. The sequence goes on along the minus strand of OX451735.1, from coordinate 614,023,150 downwards.
CATGAGGGCGCATCTAGAATCACAAGGAGAATAAATATGGGATGCCGTAGAAAATGGTCCATTCATTCCTATAACAGTTATCAACGGTGTCGGCACGGCTAAACCCAAAACTGCATGGGATGATGACGACAAGAAAAAAGTCCTCTATGATAAAAAGGCTGTAAATCTACTTCAAGGTGCACTATGCATGGATGAGTTCTTTCGTGTATCTGCATGTAAATCGGCGAAATAAATATGGGACACCTTGGTACAAACACATGAAGGAACCGTTGAAGTTAAGAGATCAAGGCTGAATACTTTAAGTCAAGAATACGAGTTATTCTGAATGCAGCCTGGAGAAACCATTCTCGACCTACAAAAGAGATTCATCAACTTAACAAATCACTTAAGTGCTCTTGGTAAAACCTTGACAAATAATGAACTCAACTTGAAAATCCTTAGATCATTGACTAGGGAATGGCAACCAAAGGTAACGGCAATCTCGGAAAAGAAGAGTCTCTCTGCAATGACTTCCGCTACATTATTTGGCAAACTTCAAGAATACGAAACGGAACTCGGTAGACTTGAAAAACATGAGAATCTAGAAAAGAAATCCAAAAACATTGCTTTAAAAATTGATTCAAAGGAAGTAGTAAAAGAAGACAATCCGGAAGAAGATGAAAATTTCACGAAAAAATTGACACCATGACTAAAGATTTTGATCTTCAAAAACAGAATTTTATAAAAGATAAGTAAAACTTTGCATGCACCAAGTGTGAATCAAATGTCTTTCAAATTGTTCAATTGAAAAGAGTCATTGAACGATATGAAAAAGGACAAATAGGATTGGAAGGATTACTAAGCCAACAACGTTATCCAAATGATAAAAGAGGTCTTGGTTATGTGAATACTAAGAAACCAAGTAACAATCCCACTGTTTTTGTAAAGGCTAGTAATAGTTCCAATCCCAAGATAGTAGAAAATAAGCAAGTTGTTCATAATCATCAAAAGAAAAAGCCTAATGTATCTAAAAGAAAACAAATTCCTAGATACAAGAGAAAATCTGTTCCAAAGTGTTTTTACTGTGGTATTGTTGGACACACACCTAATGCATGCTATATTAGAAATTTAAGTATGGCTAGTGGGCACTATGCATGGGTGAAAAAGGGAACTAACTATGAAGGACCCAAGTCCACTTGGGTACCTAATAAGAAATAATTTGTTTTTGTAGGTATGCTTGAAATCCACATCAAACCTTTGGTATCTTGACAGTGGATGTTCAAAGCATATGACAGGAGATGTACACCAATTTTCATATCTAGTACATAAAGCCAAAGGGTATGTCACCTATGGAGACAACACCAAAGGAAAGATTCTTGGCGTTGGAATAGTTGGCACACCTCCATCCATTCAAATTGAGGATGTTCTCTATGTTGAAGGATTAAAGCACAACCTTCTTAGCATAAGTCAACTTTGCGATAAAGGGTTCAAAATCAAATTCAACAAAGAAGAATGCCTAATTATGGATGAGGCAACCAATGAGGTAAAACTCAAAGGTATAAGATCTAAAAATATTTTTATGATTACTTTAGATGATTTGTCTATGAGGGTACAATGTCTCATGGTAAACAACAATGACGCTTGGTTATGGCACAAGAGGATTGCTCACATACACATGGAGCACTTGAACAAATTAGTTAAGCATGACTTAGTTATTGGTCTACCAAAGATGAAATTCATCAAAGACAAATTATGTAGTGCATGCCAAAAGGGCAAACAAACCAAATCAACTTTCAAACCAAAGAATGTGGTTTCAACAACAAGACCACTTCAATTGTTGCACATGGATCTTTTTGGTCCATCTAGAACAAGAAGCTTCGGAGGTAACATTTATGCTTTAGTTATTGTAGATGATTTTTCCCGTTTTACTTGGACTTTGTTTTTAGTTCACAAAAATGACGCATTCAAGGCATTCAAGAGATATGCAAAACAAGTTCAAAATGAGAAGTCATTAAAGATAACATCAATCCGAAGTGATCATGGTGGAGAGTTCTAAAACAGTCTGTTTGAAGAATTTTGTGAAGAAAATGGGATCTTCCACAATTTTTCAGCACCAAGAACTCCACAACAAAATGGAGTAGTTGAAAGGAAAAATAGGTCTTTGATAGAACTTGCAAGAACCATGCTAAGTGACTCAAGTTTTCCTAAATATTTTTGGGCGGATGCGGTAAGCACGACATGTTACGTAAGCAATCGCGTGATCATAAGACCTATACTAAAGAAAACTCCATATGAGATTTACAAAGGAAGAAAACCAAATATCTCTCACTTTCACATTTTCGGGTGCAAATGTTTTGTCCTTAACAACGACAAAGACAATCTCAGTAAGTTCGATGAAAAATCGGATGAAGGTATTTTTCTTGGTTACTCCCTTTCTAGCAAAGCTTTTAGAATTTACAATAAAAGAACTTTAACTATAGAAGAATCAATGCATGTTTCTTTTGATGAATCTAACACCTCAAAGGAGGAAGTTGTTATTTGTGATGATGATGATTATATAGATTTACCTCATGAGAATTCATGCGAAGGTGGAAAAATTGTCAACCCGGAACAAACACATGAACTTTCACATCAAAATGGAAATGATGATGGTCTTCTTCAAGAATGGAGAACTCATCGTGATCATCCAATTGACAACATGATTGGAGATATTAGAAAAGGGGTATCTACATGGCTAAATCTTAAGGATGCATGCTTAAATATGGCTTTTGTATCTCAAGTTGAACCTACCAAAGTGGCTCAAGCACTAGAAGATGATCAATGGATCCTTGCCATGCAAGAGGAGCTAAACCAATTCGAGTGGAATGAAGTTTGGGAACTTGTTCCTAATCCAGGAAATAAACGTATCATTGGAACCAAATGGGTATTCAAAAACAAGATGGATGAAAATGGTATAATCACTCGAAACAAGGCAAGACTAGTTGCTCAAGGATACAACCAAGAGGAAGGAATTGATTTTGAAGAAACTTTTGCTCCGGTAGCACGTTTGGAAGCAATAAGACTATTACTTACATATGCATGCTCATTGGACTTTGAACTTTTTCAAATGGATGTAAAAAGCTCATTTCTCAACGGATTCATAAATGAAGAAGTCTATGTAAAGCAACCTCCCGGATTTGAAGACTTCAAACATCCTAATCATGTCTTCAAATTGAAGAAAGCTCTCTATGGGCTGAAGCAAGCACCAAGGGCATGGTATGATAGACTAAGCGCATTCCTATGTGAAAAAGGGTTTGTAAAGGGTAAAGTTGATACCACTCTCTTCATAAAAAATGTTAATCATCATACTTTACTTGTACAAATCTATGTAGATGATATTGTTTTCGGTTCAACTAACCAAAATATGTGCAAGGAATTTTCATCTATGATGCAAGGAGAGTTTGAGATGTCTATGATGGGAAGATTGAATTTCTTTCTCGGTCTTCAAATTAAGCAACTCAAACACGGTATCTTCATAAACCAATCAAAATATTGCAAAGACCTTATAAAGAAGTTTAAGATGGAAAGCAGCAAAGAAAGTGCAATTCCTATGGGATCTGACACCTATCTTGATCCAGATGAATCAGGGAACTCTATTGACATAACTAAGTATCGTGGAATGATTGGCTCTCTTCTCTATTTAACAGTAAGTAGACCTGACATCATGTTCAGCATTTGCCTATGTGCAAGATATCAAGCCAATCCTAAAGAGTCTCACCTTGCAGCAGTCAAGCGCATAATAAAATATCTCAAAGGAACAACCAACGTCGGATTATGGTATCCAAAAAGTAGTATGTGCAATCTAGTTAGTTATTTTGATGCTGACTATGCAGGTTGTAAGACTGATCGCAAAAGATGATAATGTTGTTTGCTGAATGCATCGGGAATGGCTTATAGATGCCATTTGAAGAAGTGATGGAGAGTCGTCGCAGATGGTCTTATAGATGCCATCTAAAATAACTGTTTACTTCAACTAGAATAAACCTTTGGGTTGACTTAAATTGAACCAGCAGAGGTCTTTTACCCACTTTTAATTGGATTTGGTATTGGAATGAGTCTTCAAAGTAATTTTCCTTTTAGAGTTTAGTCTCTGAAGCGGATATTTGTTAAATCTCTGAGGGAAAGGCTTTTCAGAGTAAGCTTCTGAGATAAAATTTTGGTCGAAATTCGGTCTCCGAAGAAATGCTTGTCGGAATTCAGTCTCTGAAGAAATGTTTGTCGAAGTTCAATCTTCGAGGAAATGCTTTGTCGGAATTCAGTCTTTGAAGAAATGCTTTATCGGAATTCAGTCTCTGAGGAAATGCTTTGTCGGAATTCAGTCTCTGAGGAAGTGCTTTATCGGAATTCAGTCTCCGAGGCAATGCTTTGTCGGAATTCAGTCTCCGAGGAAATGCTTTGTCGGAATTCAGTCTCCGAGGAAATGCTTTGTTGGAATTCAGTGTCTGAGGAAATACTTTGTCGAAATTCAGTCTTCGAGGAAATGCTTTGTTGGAATTCAGTCTTCAGGGAAGTGCTTTGTTGGAATTCAGTCTTCGAGGAAATGCTTTGTCGGAATTCAGTCTCCGAGGAAATGCTTTGTCGGAATTCAGTCTCTGAGGAAATGATTTTTCGTAATTCAGTCTCTGAGGAAATTCTTTGTCGAAATTCAGTCTTTAAGGAAATGCTTTGTCGGAATTCAGTCTCCGAGGAAATGCTTTGTTGAAATTCAGTCTTCGAGGAAATTCTTTGTCGGAATTTAGCCTCCGAGGAAATGTTGTCTGGTCATGTAGATAGTTGATGATATTCATCTGTTTGTAGACTTTACCTGAAAAGATAAAGAATTAACCGTATGCAATATCATGATGTATGAAATTCATTTTGTAATAATGTCCTCAAAATAAATGAGACCGTATTGTATGCGTTTCATATGCATATGTGTGATACGGTGGAAAAACTGACTTGGGTGTTTTGCGTTTGATTGCAAATGTTGCGGTTAGCAAGAGTCGCCACCGACTTTTCTTTTATCCAAAAGGAAAGGTGAAAAAGCACAGGAAACACCTTTAGAGATGTTTTCTTGAGTTCGGGGGGTAGGTTATGAAAAGGGAAGGTATTAGCACCCTTTTCATCCATGGTTTTCCATGGGCTCTTAGTTACTTTCTAGATCACTTGCTTTTTGTTTGAAAATGTGCTTTTTGTGGTTTTTGAAAGTATTTTGAAAAGGTGCCATTATTTAGGTAAACTTTTTAATGATTCTTGGTCGTAAGAATGAATACAAAGTGTTGATCTTTTGAAAATGTTTTCAAGTTTGAAAGATGTTTTTGAAAGTGTTGGTGTTTTGAAAATAGAAAGGATGTTTTGGTTTTGAATTTGAGCAAGCAACTAGGAGTAATCTACCTACTCAAAAGTCTTTTCATGTTTATTTCCTCTTTCCTTTGACATTGTTATCTTACCATTGATTTGGTAAGTAACCCTATCTTTGGATGTAAGAGGGACGAGCAAGGGTCATCGTATAGCCATGATTAGCAACGTTATAAGATATATTAGCTTTTTCTTTAAGGGACTAAGATCATTTTTGAAAGGGAAATTTTGATAGCGTCATCGAGGGACTATGATCTTGTATTTTTTATTGCTTTTGCTAAGATAATCCACATGCATAATATGGTTGTGATACGGTGGAAGAACTGACTTGAAGTTTTGCGTTTGTGTTCGCAAATGTTTCGGTTTAGCAAGAGTCGCCACCGACTTTTTATTTATCCAAAGGAAAGGTCAAAAAGCACAGGAAAGACCTTTGAGATGTTTTCTTGGGTTCGGGGGGTAGATTATGAAAAGGGAAGGTGCTAGCACCCTTTTCATCCATGATTTTCCATGGGCTCTTAGTTACTTATTTTAGATCACTTGCTTTTGCTTTTCAATTGTTTGAAATGGTGCTTTGTGTGTGGTTTTGAAAATATTTTGAAAAGAGGCCTTGTCTAGGCAACCTTTGTAACAATTCTTGTTTGAATGTTTTACAAAGGTGTTTGTCTTTTGAAAAATGTTTCAATGTTCGAAAGTTTGTTTTGGGAAAATGTTTTGAAATGTGTTGTGATGTGTTTTTGAAAATAGCAAGGATGTTTGCAAGCTTGATCAAGTGACTAGGAGCATCTACCTACCTACTCAAAGATCTTTCCTACACATTTTTAACCCTTTCACATTGTTGTTTTACCATTGTATTTGGTAAACAACCTTGTGTTTGGATGTTAAACGGGACAGGCGTGAGTCATCGTATGACCATGATAGCAATTGTGCTAAGTATCTTTAGCAAAAAAATTTGAGGGACTAGATCATTTTGTATAGGCAACCAAGATAGCATCATCGAGGGACTATGATATTTTTGTTTTGATTTTGTTTTGCCAAGACACCTAACATGCATACCATGGCCATTTTAAAGGCAACAAGTGGATGAAACCCTAGGGGTGCTTGTGTGCATTGTGTTTTCATTTTCATGCATTTTTGTCTTGTATTAGTGAAGCTATTTGTTTGATTTTTGGATTCTTGCATACAAACCCTAATCTTTCTATCATGCATATTTGAAAGCGATAAAATGCGTAAAAGTAAATCTACGACTATTACAACATTGATATGGGAAGGGGGATACAAGTTTGAATAGGGGGGTATTTGCAAGAAATTAAAACCCTAAGTCAACTATTACAACCCAATTGAACTCTTTGTACAAATAAATAAATGGACAAATATTTAAATAAGCATAAGCAATTAAATATAAATATGCAAAAATGTTTTTTTTTGTATTATTTTTATGTATGTAAAAATAAGTTATTTAATGTATCAAAAATAAAAAAAATAAGAGATTATTTTTATTAAGGGTGGAAACCCTAATTTGTATTAAGAAAAAGAAGAAAAAAAAAAATATATATATATATATATATATATATATATATATATATATATATATATATATATATATATATATATATATATATATATATATATATATATATATATATATATATATATATATATATATATATATATATATATATATATATATATATATATATATATATATATATATATATATATATATATATATATATATATATATATATATTATAATATTTATTTATTCATTTATGTATAAAAAATAAAATAAAATATACACAAAATGTTAAAAAAATAAAATATGTATGACAAAATATTACTTAAGTATATAAATAATAAAAAGTAAAAATATAAATAAAAAAATTTGTATTAATTATAAGTTTTTATTTAAGAAAATAAATATATTAAACCTAATAAACTAAATATTATGCCAAAAATAAAATATAAAATAAAATAAAATGTGAAAATTTGAGAAAATATTTTTGGTATTTTTTAATGTTTAGAAAAATAAATAAAAGTTAGAAAATAAAAAGGAAATAGAAAAATATACAAAAGTAAATTAAATGGGCTAAGGGGTGTAAACAGTATGCTAAGGGGTGTCAAAAGCCAAAAGGACCAGGCCCAACCCAGATTGTCTTCATCTTCAACCTCTGATCAAACAAAAAACACGCGCCCTGTTCAAACCTGGAAATCCTGCATACGTGCTCAAAAGCAAAAACTTGCAACATGAAAGTTATAGAGCATAATCACACGATTCTAACTATGTAAAAAACTTAATCTAACTCTCAAAGACCAGAGAGAATATCTCTGGCCCTAATTTCTAACCTATTTTTTTCAGAAAGTTCATCATTCAAATTCTCCCAGCTCAGTTAACTTAAATGAATTCTATGCATATGTACAGCTCAAGGGCAATGAGTACTATATTTTTTATTCACAAACCTAAGCCTAATGATTCCTAAATAGAGAGATAGAAGTTTGAACTTTACCTATTTCAGTTAAGCTCTAGTATGGCAATGCAGGGGTTTTCAGTGAGGCCTGAGATGCTTGTGAGCTTGCTTGAAGTTCCTTTGAGCATTCACAATGCTTAGCTAGTTTTGAACTTGCTTGAATCTCTCTATAGAACTCAACCTGCAAACTCAAAATTCAGAAATGGTGAAGTGTGTAAATGGAGTTACAGTGACTTGGGAATGGTTGGGATAGTTTAGGCAGGTTGTATGGAATGTGTTGGAACTGATTGCAAGCAAAACGCACGAGTAGTTTGTGATTTGTAAACCAAAATGCAGAACCTACCCTGTTTTGCAAGATTTTGGTGTTTTGGTGTACAAGGGTGTTTGAGAGGTTTCTAGCTCGTTTTTTAGTCTTGGTGTGATATGAAAAACTTGGTTCAAATGTTCACAAGCTTTGGTTTTATCAGATTGCAAAAAATGTGATGATTTTGCAAGGTTTCTTGTTTTTGAAGTAAAAGTGAGAATTGACAATGCAAAGGCTTGTACAATCTAGCTTAGGGTCTGCTAAGAGTTGGTACCAATTGCCTGATATTAGTGAACTTTGTTTGCTGCAAAAGAATGGGTCCTTGGCTCAAGATAAGCAATTTGACATAAAGCATGCTTTATGTAAATGGTATTGCCACCTTTACGCCATAAATGGAATAAACCTTTGTATAATGCTCCATTGATCAGAACAATGCTTCTAAACAATGTGTTTGCATTCAATTTTTGAGTGTGGAAGAGTTTAAGTACCTGTAAACAAGTACAAGCATGGTTGGACAGAAATTGTAACTTGTGTCAACATGAAAAATGTCATGGACCAAAGTGATATTTTGCCAAATTCAAACCTTCGATTCTCCCTAACCATAAATGATTTTGGAGAGTTCTTGGACATTTTGGAAAGTTGTAACATGATCTACAATCCATCTTTGAAATTAATTTTGATATTCCAATAGGAACTATGTGAAAAATTGCCATGAAGATAGGTCAAAATCCTGCCTAAACTAGGGCAAAATTTCACTAAGTTAAAAGTTTCATGGACCCTTGTTCACAAAATCATAACTTGAGATCCAAGCATATTTTGGGAAAACTTTGTGAATCATAGTTGTAGATTTTGTGGAGTACTACAACTTTTATGTTGGAAGTTTTCTTTGAATCCAATTGCATCATGGTGAAAATGTTGGGCAAAGTTGGGAAAAAATAAGAAATTTTCATAACTTAAAAATTTCTAAGGTATGAAAATTTTCCATTTTAAACCCTAATTTGCAAAATTAGGTTTCTTGGTGAACAAGTTTCATGTTTTGACATATCTTGATGAAAAATGACCCTTGGCACTTGATTTTGACCAAAAAGTTAAAGTTTGACTTTTCAGTGTACAGTTGATTTTTGATCAGTTGACTGGAAAATTCATCTGTCAATCCAATGCATTTGAGATCTTTTGAACCTTGTGATTAGGTCAAGATGATTCCATTGAGTCCTTGAATCCATAATTGAACCCAATTTGCCATTGGATAGGTGAAAAATCAGAAATTGCCCCTTCTACAGTCAAAACCCTAAAAATGACCATTTTGCCCTTTTGATGATCTGATCAAATTTCTTGAGGAGTTGTGGTCCAAACTTGATCAAATGGTTCATATGAGTCTATAATGTTGTTGTGGATCAAAAATTATGAGGTTTGACTGTAAATTGGCCACAATTGACTTTTTCCCCAATATAGTTGATTTCTAGGTCAACTGTCCAATTGACTGCGCAAAAATTTGATTCAAGGCTTGAAACTTGATATGGGAAATCTTATAAGTCCAACATGAAGTATGAAAGTCACTTTAGGCTTTGGAAGTCCAAAAATCCTTGTGCAAACTCAAACCCTAATTTCAGGTCATCAATGCAAGGAGATGTCTTGAGCAGAACAAACCATAATCCTGTCTGGAGTCCAAAGAGTCTTGTGAGGGGAAATCTTGATAAAATGAGAGGGAAAATTTTGGGGTACAACAATGGCCATTTTCATAAGGCAACAAAGTGGATTTACCCTAAGGGTGTAAGTGTGCGAGTGTATTGATTTACATGCATTTAGTCTTTTATTTTTGGGTTGTGTATTTGTTGTTTTTGTCTTGCCATACACACCTAATTACTAGTAATATATGAAAGCAGTAAAAATGCGGAATGGTAAATTCCTACACTATTACATCATTAAGGGGATGGGGTGTACAAATTTACAAATGGGGATTGCAAGAAATTAAAGTCCTAATTATCTATTACAACCATATTGAAATAATGTACAAGAATCGAAATGGACTTGTTTTGTTTTTGTTAAGAAAAGAAATAAATTGGCTTAAGAAAATATTTTTTGATCTTTCAGTTTAAAAAGAGATAAAATAAAGTATGTAAATATAAAAAATGTTTTTGGTTATTAAAGCTAAAATAAGATAAATAAGAGAGAAGGGAGTCGGAATCAGCACATTGCTGAAACGAGAAGGAACAGAAGTTCTGACTCTGATACGCTGCAAAAGAGAAAATGTTAGTAGGAAAGTACAGGGTCAGAAGTTCTGGGCCTGGGTACACCAAGTTCTGAGGTTGCCCGGAATAAAGTAAAACCTAGAAGTTTTGATTGTTGAGGGGGTTCAGAAGCTATAGTGTATCTGGGAGCCTAGAAGTTTATATATCTTTGGCGAGTCAGAAGTTCTGATTATTTGAGAGAGTGAAGTGATTATGCTGTTAGGTGAGGATATCTAGAATTTCTTATTTAAGAGTATCGACTAACAGATAAATGGGTAAAAATGTCAATAAATAAACCTAAAAAGATGCTTCTGGGACTAGAACCCAAGACCCTTAGCACTAATGTCTTATGCGCATGCTTTCTACCACTGGGGTGGATGTACATCCGGTATTAGAAGCAAAGGCATGAGCATATAACATAAAATGAGTTCTGATGATGAGCTTCATCTCTTTCTCCATGCTAATCGGAACATCTTTAACTTAGTCATTTCTCAACAGAACAGAAAACTCAAACATAACAATTATGGCAGGTTTCCCTCATGGTTTCAGAAGCATAGAAAATGTAAAGAATATAAATCAGAAAGAAACATGTATCTGCTAGTTCTAGTTTCCTTAAGAAGTTCTGAACTGATGTTCTCTCTACTTAGGCAGACAAATGCATGAAACTTTAGAATATGTACAACATCTGAATCAGGATGTCTACATTATATATGGAACATGCAAATCTAACAATACCCAAGTAATATGATGAGAGTCAGCAGAAGCTTATCTTGCAGCTAGAAAATGTTCTATGAGCTAGAGCCTGGTTCTGACTGCTTGTAATGTTCTGATCAACTTCCTCACGTGCTCAGCAAGCTGGGACAACCTTTATCTTGGGCTATGAATGGCTGGAAAATTCTGGAACAGTCAAGAAGTAAGGTTTTGATTTTTTGAAAACGTGTTACGGTCTGAAAACAGGAATTTGGATGGTTTCTAAATATATATCAAAATCTGTATGGATGGTTTGGTCAAGAAACACTTGAGGGAAAATAGAGTTTGAATGCAAGAATAAAAAACTAGCATGTTTTGTATTTATGTTTGCAGTTTCGGATTTATGGAAATTTTAGCAAGGTTTCAAGGCTTTCTCTTTTCAGTTTTTTTTCGATCGGCCCCTTTACAGTTGCCAATGAAGTTCAATTTATAAGCAAGAATTTTGTAGCTTGGAGAGATCAAGGGTACAGTCGTCATATGCTAGGGTGTTGTATTGTTCTTGAAGTAAGTTAAACAAGCATGGTGGTTAGCAGCTTTTAGCCGTGCCTAAGCTGGATTTGTAAGCATGAATTAAGGAAAAGTACCTCAGAGGCAAAAGCAAAGCATAGGCCCAACATAAACTTGTACAAAAGTTTTCTTTTCAACGACAGCAATGGTACTTCTATCTCACACGTGGGGAAATCCTTTGGATAAAAACTCAAAAGTGGTTGTGAGCATTAAATGATGATGAGATTTATCAAACCAGAAATCCTGCAATATGAGATTATGCATCATAGCTTAATTTTGGGTCAGAATTTTAGCGTCAGTGTAACTTAGAATAAACATCCAACTTCTGATCTTTGAATCTCTTTGCTCCAGCATGTTCTGAAGGAATTCTCAGACTTTCTAGAAAGCTTGTAACACGCTGTGTAAGCCCTCTTTGAATTACTTTTGCAAACTCTGGATGAACCTTCGTGAAAACTGGCCCAGAAGTTCTAACCAAATTCTGTCTTGAAAACGTCCAGAATTTGCTGAGTGCTTCAGTTTCATGGACGTGTCTTTGAACATTCATAACTTGAAATTCCAACATTTCCAGGAGAAGTTTTGTTCTGCAATATTTTAGGTCTTATTGATATCTAAAACTCTTGTGTTAGAAGTTCTTCCAGAATCAGCTTGCATCATGGTGAACATCTGGCCAGAAGTTCTGAGCTTGTCATACTTCTTAAACACTTAGAAAGATTCTAATTATTTATAATTTTGACTTTTTCAACATGAATCTTGACTTATGATTTCCTTGATGAGACAAATTTCACGCCTTGATGAAATATGATTCTTGAAACTTTATTTTGATTTAAAAGTCAAAGTTTGACTTTTCAGTGTGCGAATGTCCATTTTTCCCTTGTGAATGACTTTCTTGGAAAATTTGTAATTCAAGGCTTGAAATTAAATGGAAGCAAACCTGAGGGTCCAGGATGATCCTTTGAGAAATGAGAGGGAAAATTTTGGGGTACAACAACTTCCCCTGTTCAATCTTCTTAAACCTGAAGAGTTAGATTGGCGGATCTGCCATTCGTGACTTGAAGGTGGAAGATGATTGGATACTAGAGTGCCCAAAAATATGCACTCGAAGATGGATTGTGAATGGGCTTATAGATGTCATTTGGAGGAATGATGGAAATTTACTGGATATGGGCTCGTAGATGTCATCCAAAGGTGACTGTTGACAGAGAATGTACTAAGTCTGAACTTGATTTCAACTGGAAAAGAATCAGAATAAATCTTTGTGCGACTTATCTGAACCAGAAGAAGTCTTGTATGTTGTTTGACTGGGAAGAATTGGAATAAATCTTTGTGCGATTTATCTGAACCAGAGAGAGTGCCTGCGGGAAAGAACCAGAATAAATCGTTGAGAGATTTATCTGAACCCGAAATGTTCCTTTGGAAAGTGTCAGGATAAACCATTGAGAGGTTTAAACTTAACCAAAAGAGATCTTGAATATTCTTTAACTGGAAAGAATCAGAATAAATCTTTGTGCGACTTATCTGAACTAGAGAAAGCGTATGCGGGAAAGAATCAGAATAAATCGTTTAGAGATTTATCTAAATCGGCAGGGTTCCTTTGGAAAGTGTCAGGATAAACCGTTGAGGGGTTTAAACTGAACCAAAAGGGATATTGAATATTCTTTAACTGGAAAGAATCATAATAAATCTTTGCGCGACTTATCTGAACCAGAGAAAGCATCTGCGGGAAAGAATCAGAATAAATCATTGAGAGATTTATCTGAACCGACAGGGATTTGGAGAAGAATCAGAACAAATCATTGAGATATTTATTTGAAACAGAGAAGACATCTGCGGGAAATAAATCAGAATAAATCATTGAGAGATTTATCTGAACCGACAGGGATCTGGAGAAGAATCAGAACAAATCATTGAGAGATTTATCTGAACCTGAGAAGACAGCTGCGGGAAAAGAATCAGAATAAATAATTGAGAGATTTATCTGAACCGGCAGGGATCTGGAGAAGAATCAGAACAAATCATTGAGAGATTTATCTGAACCAGAGAAAACAGCTGCGGGAAAAGAATCAGAATAAATCATTGAGAGATTTATCTGAACCAGCAGGGATCTGGAGAAGAATCATTACAAATCATTGAGGGATTTATTTGAACCAGAGAAGACAGCTGCGAGAAAAGAATCAGAATAAATTGTTGAGAGATTTAAACTGAACCAACAGGAATTTGGAGAAGAATTAGAACAAATCATTGAGAGATCTATCTGAACCAGAGAAGACAGTTGCGGGAAAAGAATCAGAATAAATTGTTGATATATTTTAACTGAACCGACTGGAGTCTGAAAGAAATATCTGTTATGTAGATGATTGACCAGTCCTTTCTTGGGAATTGATCTGTATTTGACTTTGTTGGAAATTTGACGATAATTTTCTGTTGATTGATCTTTCCTGAAAAGGTGAAGGATTAGTTGCATGCAATGCCATGATGTATGAAATGCATGGTATAATGTTGTTTCTCTAAATAAATGAGATCGCGTTGTATGTATCTGTGTTGTCAATGTTATGACGCATTGATGTGATGTATGGACGTATTAATTGCTATGCTGCAGTGTTGCTGGAGTCGGGGAAAATAAATCCCTGAGCACTACTGGGAATAAGGAGTGCAAGTCTTCATGTTTTGAAGTGTTGACGAGTTTCCATTTGTTAGAGAAATAAACTCTGTTGTGTAAGGGGACACACCGTGTACTGCTTGTAGACTTCCTGTTGGGGAATCCTGAGATATTGGGCGACTTTTACTGAGGAGTGATAACTGGAAGTTTTGTCTGTCGGGGATGTGAGAGAGCTTGATATCATTAAGCTGCACATTGTGGGGTATTTTATGGAATAGTCTAAAGACATTATCCTATTTCTTAAAGCCATTAGTGATTGTCTCCCTATTTTTCTGTTCTTTTTGTTTTTTCATTTGTAAACAGTAGTTATGTTAAAATGCATATGTTCAAAAATAAATCATTGGACGTTTTTGTAAACAAAACACAGAAATAAAGAAAAACAGATAGTTTTGCACTTTCAAAGGAATATTTTTGTATTAACTTTGAATAAGTATTTTTGTACAATGAGACGAACATTCTAGTAAGAGAATGTCGTCGAAAAAATGAAAATTTGATATAAAGAAAAGATAGCTATATGAAATAATCCCATGGGGATCCCATTCTGCTATAGCCTTTGTGTCTCTGAGCGTCTTGTCCACTTGTTGCCTTGTCCGAAATTGATTGGATTGATTGAGCCTGTCAGTCGAAGTTAAAGGTTGTATGTAAGGTGATCCAATGGGACATAGTCATACGCTTTAATTCCCTAACTTTTTCCTGGACCGCCCTTTCGAGTTTTCAATCCACCGGGATACCCTTTTTTTCCCAAGTCGCCCTTTTGGGTTTTCAACTTGCCAGGTGTACAAATTTTTTTGTTTTATCCCTAATTTTTTCCCGAACCTTTTTGGTTCGTCGGGATGCCCTTGTTTTTCCTAGGCGTGTCAACCTAGCGGGTCTCTTATGCGTAGTATCTTTTGACTATGTCTGCGTTCACAGGGTGCGACAAGTCGTCTCCATCCATAGTGGTTAAGATCATTGCTCCTCCAGAGAATATACTTTTGATCACAAATGGTCCCTCGTATGTAGGAGTCCATTTTCCCCTGGGATCACCTTGTGGTAATATGACACGCTTGATTACCAAGTCACCAACCTGATATACCTGACGTCTGACCTTTTTGTTAAAGGCTTTGATCATGCATTTTTGATACATATGGCCATGACAGACAGCCGTGAGCCTTTTCTCATCAATTAGGTTCAACTGGTCAAGTCGAGTCTGGACCCAATCGTCTTCACTCAGCCCTGCATCCTTTATGATTCTTAGAGAAGGTATTTGGACCTCAATTGGTAAGACAACTTCCATTCCGTATACTAAGGAGAAAGGAGTTTCCCTTATTGATGTGCGCGCCATGGTACGGTAACCGTGGAGAGCGAATGGTAGCATCTCATGCCAGTCCTTGTAGGTTACTGTCATTTTTTGTATGATCTTTTTAATGTTCTTATTTCCGGCTTCGACAACACCATCCATCTCTGGCCGGTAAGGAGAAGAATTGTGGTGCTGGATCTTGAATTAAGTGCACAGTGCAGTGATCATAGTATTGTTGAGATTCGTACCATTGTCTGTGATGATTCTCTCTGGGATACCGTACCGACAGATGAGATTTTATTTGATGAAACGTGCCACGACATTCTTGGGAACGGAAGCAAAAGAAGTTGCCTGAACCCACTTTATGAAATAGTCAATGGCCACCAGGATGAAGCGATGCCCATTAGAGGCCGTAGGTTTTATTTCTCCAATCATATCGATGCCCCACATTGCGAATGGTCAGGGAGTAGTCAGAATATTTAGAGGGACTGGAGGCACATGTACTTTGTCAGCATAGATCTGACACTTGTGACAGGTCCGTGAATGCTGATAGCAATCTGCTTCCATGGTAGACCAGTAATAACCTGCCCGTAGGATTTTCTTAGCCATCGTATGCCCACTGGAATGGGTGCCAAAAGTGCCTTCATGTAGATCAACCATGATCTTTTCTGCCTCAGCCTTGTCTACGCAACGAAGCAAAACATAGTCGTGGTTGCGTTTGTAAAGGATGCCATTGCTGATGAAGAACTTAGTAGAGAATCTCCTTAAGAACTTCTTATCATTGACTGAATCTCCTTCCGAATACTCTTGAGCCTCGAGATACCTCTCGACTTCATGGAACCAAGGTTGGTCCACTACTTCTTCAGTATTGATCTCATGACAGTGAGCTGGTTCATCAATTCGTTCAATGGTGATCTGGGAGCCTCGTTACCCAACTTGAGTTTAAACATGAATGACATTGTGGCTAGCGCGTCTGCTAGTTGATTTTCCTCACGTGGAAAATGTTCGAAGGTAATCTCTTCAAAGTATGGGATTAATGTCAACACATGTTCTTTGTAGGGGATGAGGTTAGGGTGTTTCGTATCCCACTCTCCTTTGATCTGACTGATGACCAAAGCTGAATCTCCAAATATGCTTAAGGACTTGATTCCCAAATCTATGGCAGCTTTGAGACCAAAAATACATGCTTCGTACTCTGCCATATTATTTGTACAATTGAAGCAAAGTCTTGCAGTAAAGGGAGTGTGACATCCTTCAGGGGATATGAGTACAACACTTATGCCATTGCCGAGCGCGTTGGAGGCTCCGTCAAAAACCAGGGTCCATCGGAATCCTTGTTCAGGTCCGTCATATGGTTTGAGTTCCTCACAGTTGTTTACCATCATGATCTCTTCATCTGGGAATTCGAACTTCATAGGCTGATAGTTATCCACAGCTTGATGAGCAAGGTGATTGGCTAGTACACTGCCCTTTATTTCTTTTTGGGTAGTATACTGAATGTCGTATTCTTTTAGGATCATATGCCATCTTGCTATTCTCTCAGAGAGGGCAGGCTTCTCGAATATGTATTTTACTGGATCCATCTTGGATATCAATAAGGTAGTATGGGTTAACATATATTGTCTTAGCCGGCGAGCAGCCCATGCCAGAGCGCGGCAAGTTTTCTCGAGCAGTGAATATCTTGTTTCACAGTCCGTAAACTTTTTGCTTAGGTAATAAATAGCATGCTCTTTTCGGCCAGACTCGTCATGCTGGCCCAGCACACACCCCATTGAATTTTCCAAGACAGTTAGATACATGATCAAGGGTCTTCCCTCTACTGGAGGCATCAAAATAGGAGGCTCTTATAGGTACTCTTTGATCTTGTCGAAGGCCGCTTAGCATTCATCATTCCATTTGACTACTTGATTTTTCTTCAGTAATTTGAAGATGGGTTCACAAGTAGCGGTCAAGTCAGAAATGAATCTGGCAATGTAGTTTAGTCGTCCTAAGAATCTTTTGACTTCCTTCTCGGTGTGAGGAGCAGGCATTTCTTGTATTGCTTTCACCTTGGCAGGGTCCACTTTGATACCTTTACCACTGACGACGAAGCATGTGAGTTTACCGGACCTTACCCCAAATGTGCATTTATTCAGGTTCAACCTCAGCTTGTATTTCTTTAGTCTCTCAAACAGTTTCTGCAAATGGTCAAGATGCTCCTCTTCAGTTTGAGATCTGGCTATCATGTCGTCCACATAGACCTCTATTTCGTGATGTATCATGTCGTGAAATAAAGCTACCATGGCACGTTGATAGGTTGCCCCAGCATTCTTCAACCCGAATGACATAACCTTGTAACAAAATATGCCCCACTGTGTGACGAAGGTCATTTTCTCCATGTCCTCCGGTGCCATTTTGATTTGATTGTAGCCTGAGAAACCATCCATGAATGAGAACACTTTATGTTGTGCAGTATTGTCAACCAAAATATCAATGTGGGGAAGTGGGAAATCATCCTTAGTGCTTGCCCTATTCAAATCTCTGTAGTCCACACACATGCGTACTTCGCCTTCCTTTTTAAGCACTGAAACAACATTTGAGACCCATTATGGATAGGAGGTGACGGCTAAGAATCCGGTGTTGAATTGTTTCATGACTTCAACCTTGATATTCTCTGACATGTCTGGCCGCATGCGATGGACTTTCTGTTTTATCAGAGGGCAGTCTTCTTTTTTTGGTAGACGATGGACCACGATATCAGCATCAAGTCCTGGCATGTCTTTGTACGACCAAGCAAAGACCTCAACATAATCATGTAGCAATTGAATTAAGCGTTTCTTGACACTAGATTCTAGATTGGCACCCACCTTGACTTCTTTCTTGTCCTCTTCGGTACCTAGGTTAACTGTGTCCACTGGTTCTTCGTGAGGCTGTATGGTCCTTTCTTCTTTTTGTAGTAACCTGGCAAGTTCCCCTGGAACTTCACAATCTTCTTCACCTTCGTGTTCAACTTGGTAGATTATATTTTCAGAGTCACAAAAGGCCATAACAGAATTGTTACCCATGGGATCCCGAATGGATGTAGATCTGCATTTTGAATGTGAGTGTGTGTAAGAGTATAGCTATCTTTGAAAGAAATAAAAATGTAGAAAAAGAAAAACAAAGTGAACAAAGTTTGTATGCAAAAACGTCCATGATTCATTGATGACATATGAAAATGAGGTAACAACCCTTACAAATAGACCGTTGTGCCTCGGGTAAGACACAAGGTTTTAAAAAGTCTGAATTTGTTTAATTATTACAGGTATGACAAAAATTTAAAGACAATTACCGTTGGATAAAAGTAATTGGGACAAAGTCTTTAGCTTCCCAGTTGCCGAGTCCTCCGTTGATAGTTGGGAAAATCCATTCCTCCAGGTCGTAGCTGTCCTCATCATCCTCCACAGTGTTGACTCCGTGGTTGATGATCTTCAAGGGTGGTCCCCCAGCACGAGTACGGCGTACAGATTTTTGGGCTCCTGAAGTGAAACCCAAACCAAATTTGTCAGATTTGTATGGGATATCCGAGAGCTGGCCCCAAATAGTACACCCACCTTCTTCAATCACTGCCTTGGCATCTTTCAGAGAAGACATCTTTAGCGGAAGTCTTGTAATCTTTGGGACTTGGGAAACAGCCTTGGTTACTGCCACGGTTTGTGGGACTTCCTCGAAATGCTGAAACAGAGTTTCAATGAATTCACCATCCAATTCCACGTATCTGAAGGAGTTTAAGTGACTGACCATATATTCCTCTTCTCCATGGACAGTAATGATTTTCCCCTCGGTTGGGTATTTAAGCATCTGATGTAATGTAGAAGTGACGACACCAGCATTGTGAATCCATGGTCGGACCAACAAGCAGGAATAGGAAGGAGAATGTCCATTACATAGAAAGTTGAATCAAAGGTTTGGGTTCCAACTTTTGTGAGGATGTGCACCTCCCCATGCACAATTCTCTTTGAACCGTCTAAAGCCCTTACCACTATGTTGCTAGGTTTTAAGGTTAAACCTTCACAGTTGAGTCTATCAAGAGCCTTCTTAGGCAGCACATTCAAAGACGAACTGGTATCAACCAAGACATGGGCCAAAGTTGTGCCCCTGCATTCGACAGAGACATGCAATGCCTCGTTGTGCTTCCTCCCTCTAGGTGTCAAGTCAACATCAGAAAAGCCTAAACCATTGTCAGCGATTAAACTGGCCACACAGTCTTGGAACTGGTCAGCAAAGGTTTCTTGTGGCACATGGGCAGTTTTAAAAAATTTCACCAAGGCCTTTGCATGAGCCTCGGAGCACAACAATAAAGCCAGCATGGAGATCTTTGACGGAGTCTGACCTAGCTGTTCGACTACGTTGTAGTCGCTTCTCTTTATAATTTTCAGAATTTCTTCCATCTCTTTTTGGGAGGCCTCTGGGATAGATACTGATTACGCCTTCATCCGGACAGGCTCAACCAGAATGCCTTTTCCCCGAGTCTCAATCGACTCGGTGATAGGAGTGTCAGTAGGGGTAACCATAGGAATTGTAGTAGTAGTGTCAACAGGAACAGAAGCAGGGATGATCACAGGACCGATAATAGTTTTCGGAGGAGCAATCTCTAGGGAGAATATTCTTCCACTTAGGGTTATCTTGCTGGTTCCCACAATGTTGCTGATTTCGGGGTCATCCTTCTCAAAGATTGAGTCTTCATCAGCCAGCCAATCCTGCTTGACACAGTGATAGTAGACGTCGCCCCCATAACTCCAGGGGACAGTTTTATCTGATGAGTACGGGATTGGTCCTGGCATAGTAATTATCAGTGGAGTCACCTTAGGAACTGATGTAATCCTAACGGGTCTTTTGGTGGAGACCCTGGAAGGATTGGCGGAAATGGTTACTATTGAAACATCACTGTAAGAAATGGTTGGAACGGGAGTCTTTTCAAACAAAATCTCTTTGTCATCCATCAAGCGCTGAACACCTGCTTTTAGTAAATGACAACTAGTTGGTAAGGATAAATAGAGGTGGTAGCCTTTTCCACAGCCAAGAAATAAACCGGCTTTCAATAGGTTCTTCTTGACAGTCAAGAGAGGAGTAACAAGTTCATCGATAACAGTAACAAACATATCATCTTCAACAACGTTAACATCACGGACATGCTTGGGCATAGGAGAGGTGATAACATTTGGGATCTCAGTGGAATCAAATTCAATTTCTTTTGCTTCGAGAAGGTCTTGCACCTTGTTTTTCAAAGCCCAACAGTTATTGGTATCATGGCCTGGACTTTCTGAATGGTAAACACAGCGAGCATTAGGGTGATAATGAGGAGAGGATGTGTTGGGATTCTTCGGGGCTTCCTTCAGAGTCACCAGATTAGATCTAAACAAATGTGGCAAGACTTCAGATAGTGTCATATTTATCCGGGTAAACTATCTTACCGGTCTTTCTGTTCTAGACTGACCATTGGACGGAGTTTAGTTCTGTCCTGATTCCTTTAAGGATATATAACAACAACCTCTTTCTTCCCAATAGAGGGTTTTCTCACGGCACTGGAGGATGCGTCTTTTTGGATCTTCCCACTCTTAATCCCAGCTTCCATTCTTTCCTCGGTCAAGATTAATTCGGTGAAGCCTGCTGAGGAGCTTCCAATTAGATGATTAAAGAAAGGATCGGATAGGGTACCCAGAAACATATCTACAAGCTCTCTTTCAGACAGGGGAGGCTGGACTCTTCCTGTTAAGTCCCTCGATTTCTGAGCGTAGTCTTTGAAACCTTCACTTGAAACCATAGCCATACTCTGGAGTTGAGTATGGGTGGGAGCAAGATCTGTGTTGTATTGATACTATTTATAAAAAGCAGCGGCAAGGTCCTCCCAGTTATGGATATTGGCCCTCTCTAGTTGATAGAACCAATCTAGCTGAGTCACAGATAGACTGTCTTGAAAGAAGTGGACCCACAAACCTCTGTCAGCAGTGTAAGGCCGTATCTTCCTCAAATAATATCGGAGATGCATCTTGGGACACAAAACTCCGTCGTACTTAGCAAACAATGTTGCCTTGAATTTTGGTGGAATAACAATCCCAGACACCAAACCCAGCTCTTCAAATTCCAGCCCGGGCACTTTCTGAATTTCCATTGCACTTAGACATTCTTCCAAATGTTTGTATTTATCGTCGGTCGGGGGATACTGTTCTTCAGAGTAGTCTTCTTCTTCCTCTTCAGATTCTGGCTGGGCAGTTGCTTCCTTGCCTTTCCCTTCTTGATCATCTTTTTCACCAGATGATGTTGCAAAGTCTAAGATCTTTCTGGCTGCCCCTGGGAACCTTCTTCCTAGATTCAAAACACCGGTTGCTTTCTTTGATTTCTTCTTCTTTTCTTCGATCAGCAGAGTTTTTAAATCCTTTTGTCCTTTGGCTAGAGTCAAGAACATCTGTTGAAACTGAGCATTCTGTGCCTGGAGGTCTTTTACTGTCTGCTCGAGATCCATCTTACTGAAATAAATAGTAGAAAGATGAGGAGACTTGTTGTAAGAAACCTGCTTATGTTATGATGAATGGAGATTCACATGCAATGATTTCAATGAAATTAGAGATTTAAATTTGCTTTAGACCAAAAAGGAACACACATTATATTAATTAATTAAAGTTTGAGTACATCATGCCTCTTTTGGGCTTACAAAGAAATACAAAAACTCTAAGATAAAAAGTTGTACGCATCCTCTTTGGTGTGATGTAGGCATTGAGAATCCTCTCCTCATGAAGTTGCTTGGTGAGTTCCAGAGCCTTCTTCTCGCTGGCATAGAATTGGGCCTCGAAGGTGTCTCGCTCCCCTTTAAGCTATATCCAACTCTTTTGCAAGTCTTCAAGAGAGGTGGGCATGTCAGGATGCGGGATAGTGTATGGAACATCTCCTTCCTCAACAGGCTCTTTTATGACCGGGAGAATGGAGGGGTAAGGCATCATAAGACTTTGAGCACGGGCCCGTACCCATTTGAAGTAGGGCTCAAGAGGGATGGAATTCTTGTGCTTAATGTTTCACTATCCACCTTGTTTACCATCTTCCAAGCTTGCACGAATCTCTGACGGTAGCCTTGATTGTCGCTTTCGTAGTCGAATACCAAACCTTGGATGAGCATCTCATGAGGACCATCTCTTTGGGCATACCCAAACTACCGTAAAGCTAAGCAAGGGTTGTAAGTGATACCTCCCATAACGCCAAGTAGAGGGACATTATGGAATTCCCCACAGCGGCCGATGATAGAAGTATCCTCCGAGGATATTGAACACCAATGAATATCAGAGTAGGTGAGAGACATCATCCTTTGAGACCATGTCAATCTTTGCTTGTTCTTCAATGTTGATCGAGTTAGGTGTGAAATGAACCATTTGGCGAGTAGGGGAATACAACACAGAAGGGTGCCTCTTTTCTTCATGGTGCGGGTATGGATGCAATGTAAGATGTCTCCCAATAAGGTAGGTATAGGATTACGGGAGAGAAAGACCTTGATGGAATTTACATCTACGAATTGGTCCAAGTTGGGGAAAAGAACCAAACCATAGATGAGAAGGGCTAGGACGTCTTCAAAGGCTTGAAAATCCATATCTTCCCAGAATGAATGAGCTTTCTCTAATAGAAATTTGGCTAGGAACCCTTTAACTCCACTTCTAGTCTCCAAATTTGCTATGATGTTGGCTCTCTTTATATGTAGAGCCTCGTCCATGACCTCAGATTTCGGGATCCCTTCTAGACCGGTGAACGGTATTTAATCAAGCACGGACACTCCTAATAGTAGAGAGAACTCTTCTAGTGTAGGTACCAACTGATAGTCAGGAAAGGTGAAGCAATGATGTGTGGGATCAAATAATTGGAAGATCACACACATCATTTCTTCTTGGAAATTGAAGGTAGCCAAACTGAGGAGTCATCCATATTTCTTGGTAAAAGGAGAATCTCCGGGCACCCTTGATGCTAACTCTTGGAGCTGAAGGTGTGCTTTTACGAAGCTGGTTTGAATAGTGTTTCTTCGGACGAAGTTCATGGCCTACAAAACAAAAACAAAGATAAATTCCTAAATCCTTGAAATGGTTAGTGAGATTGTGTATGATGTCATGATGTTCATGATGTTATGTACAAGTATGTATATAAAAACGAAACAAACAAGTTCTTAGGTTTAGGCTTGCATGGAGTCTCATAGGTAAGTACCCTCTTGAAGTTTAGTCGGCTCAAACCTGTCCTAGTTAATAATAACCGGGTTCTAAGGGATCTCAATATCACTGACCTTTCTTTTAGGCATTGTCTCAGCACAATCAATCTTTTCTTTCGGCCGAGATATCCCAAAAGTCTAGTCTCAATGAGTGTAGTATCGAGTATCAACCAATTTTCAGCTTTCCACCGAAACCGGTCATCTCACTACGTCCTAAATGACCAAGTTTGTTCAACTAAGGTTCTAAAGTCAGTTAGCGCTTCATGACGCCACTCAGCGGCCCCGTATTCTCCTCGATTCAACACAAGGGATACCGGTACCCATAAATGTGTCACACTAACGTAGCCATTGTTTCAACCATATCAGTCTACGCATTACAGTTTCCACAATCTATTGCTACTTACCTAACAAGGTGTCCCAGATCCGGGTGGAGGATCAAAGCAAGCCCAAACAAGGAATCATAATGTAAAGCAAACAAATCAAACAATGAAAGCAAGTAAATGTGATCTAGCCCTAAGGTGACCCCACTTTTTCTATCAACTCCCCAGCAGAGTCGCCAGTGGGAGAACTGACTTGGGTGTTTTGCGTTTGATCTCAAATGTTGCGGTTAGCAAGAGTCGCCGCCGACTTTTCTTTTATCCAAAAGGAAAGGTGAAAAAGCACAGGAAAGATCTTTAGAGATGGTTTCTTGAGTTCGGGGGGTAGATTATGAAAAAGGAAGGTATTAGCACCCTTTTCATCCATGGTTTTCCATGGTCTCTTAGTTACTTGCTAGATCACTTGTTTTTTGTTTGAAAATGCGCTTTGTGTGGTTTTTGAAAGTATTTTGAAAAGGTGCCATCGTTTAGGAAAACTTTGTAATGATTCTTGTTCGTAAGAATGTATACAAAGTGTTGATCTTTTGAAAATGTTTTCAAGTTTGAAAGAAGTTTTTGAAAGTGTTGGTGTTTTGAAAATAGCAAGGATGTTTTGGTTTTGAATTTGAGCAAGTAACTAGGAGTAATCTACCTACTCAAAAGTCTTTTCATGTTTATTTCCCCTTTCCTTTGACATTGTTATCTTACCATTGATTTGGTAAGTAACCCTATCTTTGGATGTAAAAGGGACGGGAAAGGGTCATCTTATAGCCATGATTAGCAACGTTATAAGATATCTTAGCTTTTTCTTTAAGGGACTAAGATCATTTTTGAAAGGGAAGTTTTGATAGCGTCATCGAGGGACTATGATCTTGTATTTTTGATTGCTTTTGCTAAGATACCCCACATGCATAATATGGCCATTTTCATAAGGCAACAAAGTGGATTTACCCTAAGTGTGTAAGTGTGCGAGTGTATTTATTTACATGCATTTAGTCTTTGATTTTTGGGTTGTCTATTTGTTGTTTTTGTCTTGCCATACACACCTAATTACTAGTAATATATGAAAGCAATAAAAATGCAGAATGGTAAAGTCCTACACTATTACATCATTAAGGGGATGGGGTGTACAAATTTACAAATGGGGATTGCAAGAAATTAAAGTCCTAATTATCTATTACAACCATATTGAAATAATGTACAAGAATCAAAATGGACTTGTTTTGTTTTTGTTAAGAAAAGAAACAAATTGGCTTAAGAAAATATTTTTTGATCTTTTAGTTTAAAAAGAGATAAAATAAAGTATGTAAATATAAAAAATGTTTTTGGTTATTAAAGCTAAAATAAGATAAATAAGAGAGAAGGGAGTCAGAATCAACATGTTGCTGAAACGAGAAGGAACAGAAGTTCTGACTTTGATACGCTGCAAAAGAGAAAATGTTAGTTGGAAAGTAGAGGGTCAGGAGTTCTAGGCCTGGGTACACCAAGTTCTGAGGTTGCCGGGAATAAAGGAAAACCTAGAAGTTCTGATTGTTGAGGGGGTTCAGAAGCTATAGTGTAGTTGGGAGCCTAGAAGTTTGTATATCTCTGGCGAGTCAGAAGTTCTGATTGTTTAAGAGAGTGAAGTGATTATGCTGTTAGGTGAGGATATCTAGAAGTTCTTATTTAAGAGTATCGTCTGACAGATAAATGGGTAAAAAATGTCAATAAATAAACCTAAAAAGATGCTTCTGGGGCTAGAACCCAGGACCCTTAGCACTAATGTCTTATGCACATGCTTTCTACCATTGGGGTGGCTGTACATCCGGTATTAGAAGAAAAGGCATGAGCATATAACATAAAATGAGTTAAGATGATGAGCTTCATCTCTTTCTCCATGCTAATCAGAACATCTGCAACTTAGTCATTTCTCAATAGAACAGAAAACACAAACATAGCAATTATGACAGGTTTCCCTCATGGTTTCAGAAGCATAGAAAATGTCAAGACTATAAATTAGAAACAAATATGTATCTGTTAGTTCTACTTTACTTAAGAAGTTCTAAACTTATGTTCTCTCTACTTAGGAAGACAAATGCATGAAACTTTAGAATGTGTACAACATCAGAATCAGGATGTCTGCATTATATTTGGAACATGCGAATCTAATAGTACCCAAGTAATATGATGAGAGTCAGCAGAAGCTTACCTTGCAGTTGAAAAATGTTCTTTGAGCTGGAGCCTGGTTCTGACTGCTTGTAATGTTCTGATCAACTTCCTCACGTGCTCAGCAGGCTGGGACAACCTTTATCTTGGGCTATGAATGGCTGGAAAATTATGGAACAGTCAAGAAGTAAGGTTCTGATTTTTTGAGAACGTGTTACAGTCTGAAAACAAGAATTTGGATGGTTTCTAAATGTATATCAGAAGCTGTATGGATGGTTTGGTCAAGAAACACTTGAGGGAAAATGGATTTTGAATGCAAGAATAAAAAACTAGCAGGTTTTGTATTTGTGTTTGCAGTTTCGGATTTCTGGAAATTTTAGCAAGGTTTCAAGGCTTTCTCTTTTCAGTTTTTTTTCGACCGGTCCCTTTACAGTTGCCAATGAAGTTCAATTTATAGGCAAGGATTTTGTAGCTTGGAGAGATCAAGGGTACAGTCATCATATGCTAGGGTGCTGCCTTATTCTTGAAGTAAGTTAAACAAGTATGGTGGTTAGCATCTTTTAGCCGTGCTTAAGCTGGATTTGTAAGCATGAATTAAGGAAAAGTACCCTCAGAGGCAAAAGCAAAGCATGGGCCCAGCATAAACTTGTTCAAAAGTTTACTTTTAAAGGACATCAATGGTACTTATATCTCATACGTGGGGAAATCCTTTGGATAAAAACTCAAAAGTGGTTGTGAGCATTAAATGATGATGAGATTTATCAAACTAGAAATCCTGCAATATGAGATTATGCATCATAGCTTAATTCTGGGTCAGAAGTTTAGCGTCAGCGTAACTTAGAATAAACATCCAACTTCTGATCTTTGAATCTCTTTGCTCCAGCATGTTCTGAAGGAGTTCTCAGACTTTCTAGAAAGCTTGTAACACGTTGTGTAAGCCCTCTTTGAATTACTTTTGCAAACTCTGGCTAAACCTTCGTGAAAACTGGCCCAGAAGTTCTAACCAAATTTTGTCTTGAAAATGTCCAGAATTTGCTAAGTGCTTCAGTTTCATGGACGTGTCTTTGAACATTCATAACTTGAAATTCCAGCATTTCCAGGAGAAGTTCTGTGCTACAATATTTTAGGTCTTATTGAGATCTAAAACTCTTGTGTTAGAAGTTCTTCCAGAATCATCTTGCATCATGGTGAAAATCTGGCCAGAAGTTCTGAGCTTGTCATACTTCTTAAACACTTAGAAAGATTCTAAGTATTTATAATTTTGACTTTTTCAACATGAATCTTGACTTATGATTTCCTTAATGAGACAAATTTCATGCCTTGATGAAATATGATTCTTGAAACTTGATTTTAATTTAAAAGTCAAAGTTTGACTTTTCAGTGTGCGAATGACCATTTTTCCCTTGTGAATGACTTTCTTGGAAAATTTGTAATTCAAGGCTTGAAATTAAATGGAAGCAAACTTGAGGGTCCAGGATGATCCTTTGAGAAATGAGAGGGAGAATTTTGGGGTACAACAATATGCTATGATATTTTATAAATGATGTATGAATGTGAAATGTTCTTTAGGTGCATTTGTAAATCTTGAGCAGAGCCTTAGTCTGGGAAAATAAATCCCTGACTGTCATTGGGGATGAAGAGTATGTGTAATTTTCAATCTTCTAGGAATTGTTTCCGCTGGGATTCCTACTTGCTATTTGAGGAAACTCCGCTGGGGAACATTGATTTCTGCCTTTTGAGGATAATCTGTTGGAGAGTGTTAACTTCTGCTTGGGGAAAAAGAATTCAAAAACTTTGGTTGTTCTTTACTCTATTGGGGAGTTATAATTTCTTGTATACCCTGACTGGGTATAGAAAATGATGGGTAACCTTCCGGCTTGTCCGAGGTGGATAAGGTTGAATGACATTTGATAAGATTTTAGATTCAGTAGCCACTATCTAGGGATAGTGATGACTTCACTAGGGAATGGAGTTTTATCGGTGATTTGTGGCCCTCTGAGTAACAGACTCAAGTTGGGGAGATGATAGCCCACTGGGGAAATAAACCCTGTTGGGGAAAATAACCCTGTCGTGGAAATAAACCCGCTGAGGAAACACCCTTGCTAAGGAGAATGAACTTTGTTGGAGAGAAGCAATCTGCAGGGGTTTTTAAAGCTTTGAAAACTCAGTTGGGGAGAAGAATTCCCATAAACCGTAATGATCGAGATTCTTTAGGTAGGTAATATTACTGGGAAGAAGTATGCACTCCTTTATTCTTCTAGAGCGGTCTGCTGGGAAAATTGCAGGGAATATATGAAACTTGTGAAGATTACCATGTAGGGATAACCTCATGGAGGTTGCTCTGTGGTGATTAATGGGTGGCTTGGACGTTATCCCAACTTTTAAAGTCTTGAGTAACTGCTCGTTTCTGTTTTTTATGCATATATTTGTTAACAGTCAATTGTATTCATATGCATATACTCGTCCAATTTTAGTTTGTTGGACATTTTGAAAACGAAAAAGAAAAGGTAAAAATAGAATTTTGCTTTGAAATTGTCTTTGTCATGATAGTTTTGCCCATAAACAGGCGATTTTGTACAAAGAGACGGAAATCCTAGTAAGAGGAATTCGTTGAAGAAAAGATTACAAAGTGAAAATAAAACATATTGCTATGTGGAAATAATCTTGTCGGGTTCCAACTCTGCTATTGCCCTTATGTCTTCAAACATCTCATCCCTTGTTGTCGGAAGAAGGAGATTGAATTGATATGTATTGTTCGAACTCGATGTTTGGTAATAAAGCTCGTAGTGAGTGATCCAATAGGACATAGTCGTACGCTTCAATCCCTATTTTTTTCCTGGACTGCTGTAATACAGTGGGAGAACTGACTTGGGTGTTTTGCATTTTATCGCAATTATTGCGGATAACAAGAGTTGCCACCGACTTTTATATTATCCAATAAAGGAAAGGGTGAAAAGAATAGGAAAGACCTTTTGAGATATTTTCTTGAGTTCGGGAGGTAGGTTATGAAAAGGGAAGGTGTTAGCACCCTATTCATCCGTAGTTATCTACTGGCTCTTAGTTGCTAGCTCACTTTAAAATGCTTTGTTTGAAATGTATTTGTGTTTGTTTGAAAGTATTTTTGAAAAGTGCCTTTGTTTAGGCGAACTTTGTAATGATTCTCGTCTCTATAAGAATGCATACAAAGTGTTGACTTTTGAAAATATTTCATTTGAAAGTGTTGGTGTTTTTGAAAGATGTTTTAAAGATGGTTGTGAGAAAGCAACTATGAACGTTCTACCTACTCAAAATGTCTTTGTTAATTTCCTCCTCCTTTAAATATTATTATCCTATCATTGATTGGTAAGAAGCCCTATCTTTGGATGTGAAGGGATGGGCGTGCGTCAATCGTATAGTCATTGAAAGCAACTTGTAAGACGCTTTAGCAATTTTCGTAAGGGACTAGGATCGTTTTACCGAAGGAAACATCGAAGGGTCATCGAGGGACTACGATCTTTTCATTCGAGGGTCTTTGCTAAAGCGTCCCATGTTCGAGGGACATGACTATTTTCATCCGAGACAACAAGTGTGGGTTACCCTAGAGGTGCAAGTGTGCAAAGTGTTTATTTTTCATGCATTGTTGTTCTTGAATTAGGGTTGTCTAAATATTGATTTTAAATCTTGCCATACACATCCTAATTACTAGAATTTTATATAAAAGCGGTAAATTATGGAAAATAAATATCCTACGCTATTACATCATTTAGGGATGGGGTATACAAATTTATAAATGGGGGGGTGGAAATCAATAAAGGTCCTAATTATTACAATCATATTGAATAGTAATGAAGGAAAATATATAGAAAATATAAAAACAGTGTAAAAAGAAAGGAAAAAAATACTTTTATCCATTATGTGTCAACACGTGCATCTTTGCATCGACACATAACCTTTCTTGTTCCTGTAAAACCAAAATCAGCTCAGTATGAGTCGATACATAAGAGTATGTGTCGACTCATTTCTTGTTTGTGTCGACACATTCGTGTTTTGTGTCGACTCATACACCTTTGGTCTTTCTGTTTTTGGATCTGGATAGCAGTATGTACCGACTTATAATGTCTTGTGTTCACTCATGCCTGGTTCTGTAACTAAAATGTGTCGACTCATGTGAGTATGTCTCGACTCATGCTCCAATTTTTTGCCTTGAACATTGTTCTATTGTATGTATAGGTTAGTTCTCAACACAATATTGACAAGAATGAAAAGCAAGGAAATGGTTAGCTTCAAAAGGCAATAGATACTACATTTATCTTCACCAATGGATTACTAATGATGTTTAAAATGAAAAGTTCAAAGTCAAGAATGTAAGTACGGAGTGCGCCTAAGAGGGGGGGGGGTGAATTAGGCACTTTAAAAATTTTCTGGTTTTTAGTGATAATGGATAATATTTTTCTGGTTTATGGTGTGTTTATGAAAGAGTAAAATGCAGAAAAATAAAGAGATACGAGCAATATATCCTAGTTCCCCTTACAGTCCGAGAATACTTCAGTCCCCTTTCAACATGAAAGAGATTTCCTTATAGTGGAAAACTTAAAATAAGAACTACCAAAACCAAGAACAATCCTCTTGGATTTTCACTATGTCAGCAATGAGAACAATCCTCTCAAGGTGATCTTACTTGTATCCAACAATCCTGGAAAAACAAGATTACAAAACCACTTGAACTTATTTTCAACAATCCAGAAAAATAAGAAAGTGTATAGCAATATTTGATTGATAGAGTTTGTAGTGCAATAATCACTTTGAGTGATTTTATCAATGACTTGATCTTCTCTTCCAATAACAATAATATACAATGACTCAAGACTATATAATGCTCAAAGTTTTCTGTTTAACAATGTGATACAGTGGGAGAACTGACTTGAGGGTTTTGCGTTTTATCGCAAATGTTGCGGTTAGCAAGAGTCGCCACCGACTTTTCTTTTATCCAAAAGGAAAGGTGAAAAAGCACAGGAAAGACCTTTGAGATGTTTTCTTGAGTTCGGGGGGTAGATTATGAGAAGGGAAGGTATTAGCACCCTTTTCATCCATGTTTTTCCATGGGCTCTTAGTTACATGCTAGATCACTTTCTTTTTGTTTGAAATTGTGCTTTGTGTGGTTTTTGAAAGTATTTTGTAAAAGAGGCCATTGTTTAGGCAATCTTTGTAATGATTATCGTTCGTAAGAATGTATACAAAGATGTTTGTCTTTTGAAAATGTTTTCAATGTTTGTAAGATGTTTTTGAAATATGTGGTGTTTTTTTTGGAAAATAGCAAGGATATTTGTTTGAAAATAAAGCAAGTAACTAGGAGTAATCTACCTACTCAAAATGTCTTTCTTATGCACTTTCTATTCCTTTGACATTGTTGTCTTACCATTGATTTGGTAAGCAACCCTATCTTTGGATGTGAACGGGACGAGCGTGGGTCATCGTATAACCATGATTAGTAATGTTCGCAAAGTATCTTAGCATTTTGAGGGACCAAGATCATTTTGTAAGGCAACCTTGAACAGCGTCATTGAGGGACTATGATCTTATATTTGTTTGTTTTGCCAAGATACTTCGCATGCGTAATATGACTATTTTTATATAAGGCAACCAAATGGAGAAACCCTAAGGATGCTTGTGTGCAAGTGTGTTATTTTCATACTTTGATTTCGTTTTATATTAGGGTTTTCTATTTGCTTTGATTTTATCTTGCCATTCAAACTCTAATTACTAGCATGGTATGTAAAAGCGGTAAATTGCGTAACGTAAAGATTACTAAGCTATTACAACAACTTTGTGGGGAGGGGAGAATACAAATTTGAATGGGGATTTGCAAGAATGTAAATCTAAATAAATTATTACAACTAAATCGAATTTGTACGAATATTAGAATAAACAATATACAATATTTAAATATGCAATATTATGTACATGCAAGAAAAAGACTTTGTTTTGTTTTTTTATGAAAAGAAAATTTTAACCTAATCCTAAAAATATAAGGAAAAGAAATTAATTCTTAAAAAAAGGTTTAACCCTAATTTCTATTTTGAAAGAAAATAAAGTTCTTATTATTATTGTGTATTTTTGTATCTAAAAATAATAAATAATATTGTAAGGAAGTATTTAGTTTTTTACATGTAAAAATAAATATTTACAAATATGAAATAAAACAAATTAAACTAAATCTACTTTATTTATATTTACAAGTTTATTAAGAAAAATAATTAATATATATTGAAGATAAAATATATTTTTTATGTGAAAAATAAAATAAAATAAAATAAAATGCAATATTATCATATTTATATTTTTTTAGGATTTTTATGGATTAAAGAAAATATTAATAAACAAAAATTGAAAACAAAAATGTATGGAAATAGTTGGGCCGGGGGGGTATACTGATCAATCAGATGGTGAATGTTAGAAAAAAAACTAAGCCCAGCGTGGAGGCCCAATTCCTGCAAAAACAAGCCAAAAACTGAAAATGGAAAAAATGTGAAAAAAAAGCAAAAGGTAGCGCCAAGGTTCGAACCCAGGATATGGGTCTCACCAGCGCGCTACCTTTCCACTGGGGTGGCTATACATCCGTTGATTAATGTGAAACAAAAATAACATAACATGAAACGCTTCCATGGTCCTGTACTTCGTCTTCTTCCTCTAGCCAGCCAGATGCTCTGTAACTTTCTCATTTCTCCATGAAAATGAAAACTCATAACATGAATGTTGTAGCATTTTGTCTCACGATTCTAACCATATAAACCATGTAAGCTAACAATCAAAGATCAAGATGAATTTTAAAAGCCCTAAATCTAAACCTAATTTTTACAGGAATTTGAACTTCAAAATTCTCTCAACTCAGGCCAAATAAATGCAAGATATATATATATATATATATATATATATATATATATATATATATATATATATATATATATATATATATATAAATATATATATATATATATATATATATATATATATATATATATATATATGTGTGTGTGTGTGTGTGTGTGTGTGTGTGTGTGTGTGTGTGCAACTTCATAGCAATGAGGTCTACATTGTTTATTCACAAATCGTGGCCAATGGATGCTTGTATGAAGAGATAGAAGTTGAGATTTTTACCTCTTTCAGTTGAAATCGTGGATGGAGTTGGAGTGAGTTTTATGAAGGCCTGATGATTGCTTGACCTTGCTTGAACCTCCCTGAGTGTGTTCCAATCCTTGCCTTGCTCTGGAAGTTCCTGGAACTCTCTATCCAAGTCAACCTGCAAGCTTTGAAAACAAAAATGGCAGATGATGGAGAAGGAGTTACAGTACAGGGATGAGGGTATGGATCAGTTAGATATCAAGTAGGTAAAGTGTTTTGATGGTTAATACTTGAAACGCACGAGCCAAATGAGGGATTGCTATGCTTGTGCACAAAACTGCAAGTTTTGACAGTTTTTGGGTGATATGGAGTTTGGGAGTGTTTCACGCCTCTATAAAGCGTGTGTTATGTTGCAATTGTTTGTATATTAGTATGGAGAAGATCTTAAGTCAGCTCTTCCACAGGTTTGTGAGTTATAGGCTTTTGGCACATTTTCTTGCTTTTGAAGCAAAGTGAAGGGACGAGGCCTTACCTGCTTGTACTGGCTTTTTTATGGTTGATATCTATTCTATACAAGTTTCCTTAGGTCTGTGGTACTTGTATGTGCAAAGGATACAAGTTCAATGCTCAAGATTTGTAATGTTTGCAAAAGTGGAGCTTTTTTCAAAATGGCAACGGCCACTTTATGCCATTTATGGAATTACAACTTGGGTAATGGCTCTAAGGCTTGAATTAAAGCTTTGTTAACTGAATAAGCATTAAATTAAGGAGTAAGAAACAATTTGGGACCTGTAAAGCATGGACTAGGCAGCATAGGTACTGATTGGAACTTTGTTCTTCATGAAATGGCTTGAATCAAAAGTGAGAAATTGCCAACTTCATCTCTTCGATTCTCCCTACTCAAAAATGATCTTGATGAGTTCTTGGACATTTTGTAAATCTTGCAATGTGCTCTATAACTCATATTTGAAAGGCATTTCAATACTCCTCTTGGAACTAGGTGAAAAATTGCCATGAAGTTGGGTCCAAAACCTGCCTAAATTAGGGCAAAAAATTCACTAAGTTATTTAGTTCATGAGCATGTATTCATAAATTTATATCTTGAGATCCAAGCATCTTTAGGGAAAAGTGTGTGAATCAAAGTTGTAGATTTCATAGAGGTCTATAACTTTTATGTTGGGAACTTCCTTTGAATCATCTTGTATCATGGTGAAAAAATGGCCTAAAGTTGAGAAAAAAATAAGAAATTTTCTATACTTAGAAAAATTTCTAAGTTAAGAAAATTTTCAATTTTAAACCCTAATCTTCAATCCTTGGTTTCTTGATGAACAAGTTTCACATTTTGACATGTTTTGGTGAATTGTGACCCTTGGCACTTGATTTTGACTAAAAAGTCAAAGTTTAACTTTTCAGTGTACAGTTGACTTTTGATCAGTTGACTGCAAATTTCATTTGCCAATCCAATGGATTTGCAATGTTTTGAACCATGTCATTATGTCATGATGATGCAATTGAATCCTTGGAATCATGCTTTAACTCAATTGGTCGTTTTCTAGATCAAAAATCAGAAATTGCCCTTCCTCAGTCAAAACCCTAATTTTGACCATTTTTCCCTTTTGGTGATTTGATCAAATTTCTTGAGGAATTGTAATCCAAACTTGATCAAATGATACATATGAGTCTATAATGTTGATGTGGATACAAAATTATGAAGTTTGACTGTAAATTGGCCATTGTTGACTTTTTCCCCAAACAATTGATTTTTTTTAGGTCAACTGTCCAATTGACTGATCAAAAATGTGGTTCAAGGCTTGAAACTTGTCATGAGTAATCTTAGGGCTCCATAATGATGTTTGAAAGTCATATGAAGCATTGATAGTCCAAGAATCCTTGTGCAATCTCAAACCCTAATTTTGGGTCATCAGTGCATGATGAGATGTCTTGAGCTGACCAAACCCTAATCCAGTCTTGAGTCAAAGAGATCTTGTGAGAAAAGTTTTGATAAAAGGGAGGGAAAATTTTGGGGTACAACAAACAATATATGAAAATGTGCAGAAAAACTTTGTGTATGAAAGTGAAGAAAAAGCTTGAGTTTTAATATTTTAAAATTCAGAAACTATTGATTAGAAGAGGTACGAAATGATTTTGAAAATTCAGTATTTATATGTTCATAGCACCTCTTTGAAACAACATAAATTTCTGCAAATGAATCATGAACAATTGCCAAGATTCAATGAAAAGATTCCATGAAATGGTGTTATGAAAAGGTATGTTCAAAGCTGCTGATTTTCAAAAACGTTCAGCATGCAATCGATTGTACCCTTATCTAAATCGATTGCACAGGTTTTAACAGCTAAAAAATTCAAATATTTTCAGTGAGCAATCGATTGCACATGTGTGTAAATCGATTTCACTTTAAAATAGTAGCAAAATTTGATAGAGAGCAATCGATTGCACAAACATGCAAATCGATTGCACTTAGAAACAGTAGCTAACACTTTGAAAATGTGAAGCATGCAATCGATTGCATTAATCATGCAAATCGATTGCACATAAGTGAAAATTGATTTTTTGTTTAGAAAAATTGAGAAAAAGTTTGGACAAGATAAAACACTTCTTTTGATCATTGAGCTTTTAAGACTTAAGTTCAAAGTAAGTATTGTCATTATACCTTGTGAAATTTTCTAAGAACTTGAGACAGTCTTTTATCCAATTATGCTTTTAGCTTGATCAAAATCTTTGCCTTCTTGCCAATATAGTTTGTCTTCATCAAAAAAAAGTGCATTGATAATCATTTGAGAAGCTTGATATTACACTCTCCCCCTTTTTGATGATGACAAACAATCTTTCTTGAAGCTTTGTTATTTCCGGAAAGAGACTTCTCCCCCTAAGATGTATAACTCCCCTTTTGTATGAGAAGGTTGGAAACTCTTGAAATTGTTCATATTATTGAAGAGTACCTTAGAAGTTTAAGACAGGAAATAAACAAGCATAAAGTGCCACATCCTTCTCCCCCTTTGACATTATCAAAAAGAAGGGAAAGATGCAATAAAAATGGATAACATTGAAAACTTAACCAAAACATGAACTAATTAAACATAGTCATAGACATACATGTCATAGTAGAATAAAAAATACATAGAAAGATCAAAAGCAACAAACAAAACATAGCATAAAGTAACAAGTACATAACATGAAAACAGTAGAAATAACAAAATTGGACAGAATTTTAAGGTTGATTCATGTCACGGTTGTTATAGAAGAAGGGTCCTTGATTGGGGAATTATTGTTGTAATGGAGGTTCTGTGTATTGTGGTGGAGGTACAACAGGATTATTAGGGTCATATGGATGTATGTGAAGGTGAGAGTAGAGGTAGGAAAATTGTTGGTTCACATCTGAGCGAAAATCATTAATTTGAGATGTCGTGGATTCATTGATGGCATTCCACTGGTGGTTGATGTTAGTGTTGATGGAAGCAAATTGTTGAGTCATAAAATCTATAACATCTTGATTACTTGGACCAGAGGGAGCAGTAGGTGGAGGGGGTGCAGCATCACCGCCTTCTTCCTCTTGATTGTTTCCTTCGTCACCAACCATATCTTCACCAATGTATGTGATTGTTTTTGTTTCCGAATTGTAGTGAACTCCCATTATTGAATCAACATTTTTGATTGAGATCTTGTAACCATTTGGATCCATATCAACTCTTTCAAAACCGGCAAAATTAATTCCAAATTCTTCCATAATTAGAGTAATAAAGTAAGCATATGGTAGGAATTTTGACTTTGCATCAAACCTTAGCATATGAGTCATTATAAGTCGTGCCCAGTTGACGCTTATACCTCTTTTCTTTGCATATAGCAGTTGCATTTCCAAATCAGTCACGGTGTAGTGGTTTCCGGCCTGCGGAAACATAATGTAGCCCATGAAATAGTGAAATAGCCTATCGTCGATAAAAAAAGTTACCTGTACTCCAAGAGTCTCTAGATGGAATGACTCCTCCTAGACCGCGAATTCTTTTAGCACGAAATTCAGCTTCATTCAATCTTCCAATGCTGTAGTAAAAATCCTTTTTCTTGTAATCATCCCATGCTTCGTCTTCAGGATCATACAAAGAGCTACCAATATGAGGGATATGTGGAATCTCACCAAGAATATCAGGGGTTATAGAAATTCTTGTGCCCAACACATATGTAACAAACTTTCCTTTGTAAGTAGCCAAATTACTGAAGAACACTCTACTAGATCCGGGTAGTATGGACCAAATGATGAAATCAGTGGTTCCAATCCATATGCAGTCAAATCATTCTGAAAAGTAAAGCATTCCTAAGGGAAAGATGATAGGATACCATATTTTGGAGTGGACACTATCTTCCTTTGAAAATACCTTTTGAACCTTGTTTCTTGAACTTCAGTGAGAGTTGAGATTAGTGGAATTTCTGCAGAAGATGAAGCAACTTTCTTCTTTCCTTTCTCTATAGCTGACACTTTTCTTTTTTTGTCTGGATGCCATGAGGAAGGTGTTTTCTGAATTTTGGTAGATTTTGAGAAGTAGATATTTGATGAGATGAATTTGGATAGGATTTGTGAGTGGATAGTGATGAGTGGGTTTTAATATAGTCAATGGTATTTAATTGATTTGTCAATAGTGAAGGTGAACTTGGGAATACGGGGGAGAGAGATAAATTATGACCAACATAAAAGCCTGTCAAAAAAGCAATTTATAGCAGGTGCAATCGATTTGCATACAGGTGCAATCGATTTGCACACAAAACAGAACCAACAAAATATTGAAACGAACAGCGTGTAATCGATTTAAACTATGGTGCAATCGATTTGCACTAAAAACAGAAAAGTCAGAAAATAAAACATACAGTGAGCAATCGATTTGCACAATGGTGCAATCGATTTGCATCAACAAAAAATGACCAAGGGGTAAAGGCATCATATAATCATGAATTTTTACATATAACTAAGTTAAGACATCATATAATCATGAATTTTTACATATAACCAAGTTAAGACAAGTATGTGAAAGCAAAAAAGGATAGAAAGCACCTTATACGTCGTGTTCATCAAGAATGCCAAGTTCTTGTAGAATCTTGTAAAATGGTTCTCTTACCAAAGGTTTAGTGAAGATATCGGCAAGTTGATTATGAGTATCTACAAATGTGACCTCGACACCTCCTTGAAGTACATGATCACGAAGAAAGTGATGTCGTATGTCGATGTGTTTGGTTCTTGAGTGCATGACCGGATTCTTTGTAATGTTTATTGCACTTGTATTGTCACACCGAAGAGGAATGCATCCTAGATTGAGTCCGTAGTCACGAAGTTGTTGCTTGAGCCACAATATTTGAGCACAACTACTACCCGCTGCAATATATTCTGCTTCAGCCATGCTAAGAGCAACACATGCTTATTTCTTGCAAGCCCATGATACTAATGCATTTCCAAGGATGTGACAAGTACCACTTGTGCTTTTTCTATCATTTTTACAACCTGCATAATCCGCGTCAGAGTAACCAACTAAATTGCAAACACTACCTTTAGGATACCATAATCCAACATTTGTTGTTCCTTTGAGATACTTCATGATCCATTTTACCGCCATGAGATGTGATTCCTTTGGATTTTCTTGAAAGCGAGCACATAGACAAACACTGAACATTATGCAAGGACAGCTTGCCGTCAAATATAATAAGGAGCCAATCATACCTCAATATTTTGTAATGTCAATGGAGACACCTGATTCACCTTGATCAACGTATGTACCGGAACCCATTGGTGTAGTCATAGCTTTACAATTATCCATGTCAAATCTTTTCAAAAATTCTTTGCAATACTTGGATTGGTTGATGAAAATGCCATCCTTTAATTGCTTGATTTGAAGTCCAAGAAAATAATTCATTTTACCCATCATGGACATCTCAAATTCTTCACACATTTCTTTGTTTGACGAGCCGAAGATGATATCATCAACATAGACTTGAACTAGCAAAGTGTCACCTTTTATTTTCTTGATAAACAAATTCTTGTCAATTTTACCTTTTTCAAAGCCTTTTTCGCATAAGAAATTACTTAGCCGATCGTACCATGCCCTTGGTGCTTGTTTCAAATCATAGAGAGCTTTTCTCAATTTAAAATCATGAGATGGATTCTTGAAATCTTCAAACCCCGGGGGTTTCTTAACATAGACTTATTCATTGTTAAAGTTCTTTTGTCATAAATTCTATATGCCTTACTAGAAAGAGAGTAGCCAAGAAAAATACCTTCATCAGATTTTTCATCAAACTTACCAAGGTTATCTTTGTCGTTGTTTAGGACAAAGCATTTGCAACCGAAAATGTGAAAGAAGGCAATGTTTGGTTTCCTCCCTTTGAAAAGTTCATATAGGTTTTTCTTCAAGATTGGTCTTATGTTAACTCTATTGCTAACAAAACATGTCGTGCTCACTGTATCCGCCCAAAAATATTTTGGAAGATTTGAATCGCTAAGCATCGTTCTTGCAAGCTCTACAAGAGAACTATTCTTTCTTTCCACCACTCCATTTTGTTGAGGAGTCCTTGGTGCCGAGAAGTTGTGATATATTCCATGTTCTCCATAAAATTCTTCAAAGAGAGCATTTTGAAATTCTCCGCCATGATCACTTCTTATGGAGGCAATTGTTAGAGATTTCTCATTTTGAATGTGTTTGGCATACTTCTTGAAAGCCTTGAATGCATCAATTTTCTTCACTAAAAAGAATGTCCAAGTATATCTAAAGAAATCGTCAATAATAACCAAATCATATACATTACCTCTGAAACTTCTTATTCTTGATGGACCAAATAAGTCCATATGCAACAATTGTAGTGGTCTTGTAGTAGACACCACATTCTTAGATTTGAAAGTTGATTTTGTTTGTTTCCCTTTTTTACAAGCATCACAAAGTCTATCTTTGACAAAATTTCTTTTAGGCAACCCAATGAAAAGATTATGCTTGATTAATTTATTCAAGTGTTCCATATGAATATGAGCAATTCTTTTGTGCCAAAGCCATGAATCATCGTTGTTCGCCATGAGACATTTTACCTTCAAAGATGGATTATCAAGGGAAATCATAAATATATTATTAATTCTTTTACCTTTAAGTATAACCTCATGTGTGATTTCGTCTTCTATCAAGCATTCGTCTTTGGTGAACTTGATCTTGAGGCCTTCGTCACATAGTTGGCTAATACTTAGAAGATTGTGCTTTAGTCCTTCAACATAAAGAACATCTTCAATGGATGTGAAAGGTGGATCACCAACCTTGCATTTGCCAAGAATTCTTCCCTTATTATTGTCTCCATAAGTGACAAAACCCTTGGCCTTTAGCACTAGATTTGAAAATTGGTTTATGTCTCCCGTCATATGCTTTGAACAACCACTATCAAGATACCAAAGATTACATGTGGTCTTCAAGCATACCTACAAAAAAAATTAGGTTTTGTTAGGTACCCAAGTTGCTTTGGATCCTTCATAATTAGTACCTTTCTTTATCCACACATAATTCCACTTGCCACACTAAAGTTTCTAACATAGCAAGCATTAGGTGTGTGGCCTTTAATACCACAATAAAAACAAGTAGATTCAAATTTACTTCTATATCTAGAAGGGTAATATTTCTTCTTAGGAAATGTTTTCTTTTTAGGATAATGATGAACCACTTTAGGTTTGTTCACTTTCTCTTTGGATGATTGATCACTAGCCTTAACAAAGATAGTTTTATTAGAACTTGGTTTTGAAAAATTTGAATATCCAAGTCCACTTTTATCATTGGAATATATTTGTTGGCTAAGAACACCTTCCAATCCAATTTGACCTTTTTCATATCTTTCAATAACTCTTTCTAATTGGACAATTTGGAAAGAGAGTGATTCACAATTTTTGCATACAAAATTCTGTTTTTGTTTATCACTTAATTTTTGTTTTTCATCTTTGAAATCTCTTTCCATAGTTTCACGTTTTTCTTCTAAAGATGAAATTTGTTTCTTTTGAGATGAAATAGTTTTATACAGAATTTTGCATTCATTTAATAGTTCATCTATAGCACCTTGTGCATCACTATCAAAAAGAGAAAATCCATTACTAACCTCATCATCTTCGTTATCGGAATAGTGTGAGGCCATCAATGCTAGATTTTCACTTTCATCACTATCGAAATCGAACGAAGAACTTATTTCATTATCCTCCCATGTAACATAGGCCTTTTTGTTCTTAAATTCCTTTTTGCCTTTGTAGCCACCTTTATTGGAGAGTTTTGGACAATCCGACTTGATATGACCTTGCTTACCGCATTCGTAACATGTGACTTCTTGTGTTGCTGTGGAAGCTTCCCTTTTCTTAAATTGTTTCTTTCTTTTTACATGAGAAAGGAATTTGTCATTTCTACCAAAGAACTTACCAAGCCTTTTAATAAGAAGCATGAAATTTTCATCTTCTTCCGGACTGTCTTCCTTTTCAACTTCCTTGGAATCAATCTTTAAGGCAATATTCTTGGATTTCTTCTCTTGATTTTCATGCTTTTCAAGTCTTCCGAGTTCCGTTTCATATTCTTGAAGTTTTTCAAAC
Organism: Vicia faba; assembly: GCA_948472305.1. Lineage (NCBI taxonomy): Eukaryota > Viridiplantae > Streptophyta > Magnoliopsida > Fabales > Fabaceae > Vicia > Vicia faba. The sequence continues at coordinate 613,981,214 of OX451735.1, read as the reverse complement.
AATGTTGCGGAAGTCATTGAAGAAAGACTTTTCTTTTCCGAAATTGTCGTTACATTTGGTTGTCATTCCCTAGTTAAGGATCTAAGTACTTTCAGATTTAGTTCATCATTTGTCAAAGTCTTACCTAGAGAACTTAGATGATTTGTCAAGTGCGCAAATCTCTTTTCCAAGTCAATGATGGTTTCTCCAGGCTGCATTCGAAATAACTCGTATTCTTGACTCAAAGTATTTAGTCTTGATCTTTTAACTTCAACAGTTCCTTCATGAGTTTGTACCAAGGTATCCCATATTTCTTTCTCCATTTTGCATGCCGAGACACGGAAGAATTTATCCATGCTAAGTTCACCTTGAAGAAGATTGATTGCCTTTTATCATAGAGGACCTTTTTATTATCATCTTAATGCCATGCAGTTTTAGGCTTTGATAAGCCAGCACCATTGATCACAATTATAGGAATAAATGGACCATTCTCGACGGCATCCCATATTTCTTCTCCTTGTGCTTTAAGATGTGCCTTCATGCGTATTTTCCAGAAGTCAAAATATTCACCACAAAATAGAGGAGGCTTGTTGTTACTACCACCATCTCTGAAAATGGGATTTTGATTTGCGGAAGCCACTCTGGATATTTTTGGAACAGGTTACCTATAACCTGCTCTGATGCCAATTGTAAGCACGAAGTGCGCCTAAGAGGGAGGGTGAATTAGGCACTTTAAAATTTTTTTGGTTTTTAGTGATGATGGATAATACTTTTCTGGTTTATGGTGTGTTTATGAAAGAGTAAAATTCATAAAAATAAAGTCACACAAGCGATATATCCTGGTTCCCCTCACAGTCTAAGAGTACTCCAGTCCCCTTTCAACATGAAAGAGATTTCCTTATAGTGGCAAACTTAAAACAAGAACTACTAAAACCAAGAACAATCCTCTTGGACCAAGAACAATCCTCTTGGATTTTCACTATGTCAACAATGAGAACAATCCTCTCAAGGTGACCTTACTTGTATCCAACAATCCTGGAAAAACAAGATTACAAAACCACTTGAACTTATTTTCAACAATCCTGAAAAATAAGAAAGTGTATAGAAATATTTGATTGATAGAGTTTATAGTGCAATAATCACTTTGAGTGATTTTATCAATGACTTGATCTTCTCTTCCAATAATAATAATATACAATGACTCAAGACTATAGAATGCTCAAAGTTTTCTGTTTAACAATATATGAAAATGTGCAGAAAAACTTTGTGTATGAAAGTGAAGAAAAAACTTAGTTTTAATATTTTAAAATTCAGAAACTATTGATTGGAAGAGGTACAAAATGATTTTGAAAATTCAGTATTTATATGTTTATAGCACCTCTTTGAAACAACATAAATTTCTGCAAATGAATCATGAATAATTGCCAAGATTCAATGAAAATATTCCATGAAATGGTGTTATGAAAAGGTATGTTCAAAGTTGTTGATTTTCAAAAACGTTCAGCATGCAATCGATTGCACCCTTGTCTAAATCGGTTTCACGGGTTTTAACAGCTAAAAAAATAAAATATTTTCAGTGAGCAATCGATTGCACATGTTTGTAAATCGATTTCACTTTAAAGCAATAGAAAAATTTGATAGAGAGAAATCGATTGCACAAACATGCAAATCGATTTCACTTAGAAACACTAGCTAACACTTTGAAAACGTGAAGCATGCAATCGATTGCACCAATCATGCAAATCGATTGCACATAAGTGAAAATTTATGTTTTGCTTAGAAAACTTGAGAAAAAGTTTGGACAAGATAAAACACTTCTTTTGATCATTGAGCATTTAAGACTTAGGTTCAAAGTAAGTATTATCATTATACCTTGTGAAATTTGCTAAGAACTTGAGACAAAGTCTTTTATCCAATGATGCTTTTAGCTTGATCAAAATCTTTGCCTTCTTGCTAATATAGTTTGTCTTCATCAAAAAAAGTGCATTGAGAATCATTTGAGAAGCTTGATATTACAAAGAAAACTTACCTTGAAGATGAAATTTGTGTTTTGAGTTTGAACTGTTGTGTTGGCTGTTTTTGAGCTTAGGAAATGGTAATAGTGATGTTACAGAAGTTGTTGTGTTCTAACAACTCCTATAAGATGTATGTGGAGTGTTTGAATGGTTTGTTTGAACATAACTTTGAAAGGTATGAGAGGTTCAAAGTTTTTGACTTCAAAACTCAAGAGTGAAGGCTATGTGGACAATTATGGCTTTTTTTAGAGTATGAGATTTTGAGGGCTTGTCTACACAACAAAAACTTCTGGCTTGCCTACACAATAAAACTTCTTTTTTTTCTTTATCTTGCAAATGGTCTCTCTATTTATAGAGAAGGTTTGAGACTTGAAACAACTCAGATTTTGAAATCACGTGTTATGGCTATCTTGCTTGTTTTTGAAGCAAGCATAAAGAACATGTTTCCAATATTTGTACCAAGCTATATAAAGTGGTTGATCACTTTAAACATGTTTGTTCTGACTTGTAAGAGTTGAGTGTGATCAGAACAACAAGTTAGAGGCTCAATAAATTGACTTTGCGATTAAAGTGAACTTTTCAAGAATGGATATGCCACTTTCTTCCAAAAATGGAATGATCAATTGGACAAAGGCTCAAACACTTGGATCATAGTTTAATCAGTTGTGTAAGAATTTAATTAAGGAGTGATATACGAGTTTGAGGCCTGAAAAGTGAAGATTATGCATCATTGCTATAGATTTGGTTCTTGTTCATCACAAAATCTGCCTTGTAATTCAAGAATGAAACCCTAACTTCTTGCATTTGATTCTCTTAGCTCAAGTATGATATTAATGAGTTCTTTGACATTTTGGAAAGATTTTAACATCCTCTACAACCTTCATGTTTTCTATTTTTCAAAGAATCCAATTGGAACTTGATAAGAATTGGCCAAGAAGTTGGGATAAAATCCTAACCAAACCTGCTGAAAATTTCTCTAAGTGTTTATACAAAAAATGCCATGACTTCATGAATTTATAACTCAAAATCCAAAAACTTATAGGACTTGATAATCAAAGCAAAGTTGAAGATATCATCATGATCTACAACTTTCATGTTGAAAGTTTTCTTTGAATCATCTTGCGTGTTGGTGAAAGAATGGCATGAAGTTATGAAATTATCATGTATAAAAAACACTTAGAAAAATTTCAAGTCTTGAAGAGTTTGACTTTTCACATTGACTTTTGACTTTCTTGATTTCTTGATGATCAAGCTTTGTATTTTTAATGTCTTAATGAATTGTGATCTTTGAAAATCAAATTTTGACCGAAAAGTCAAGGTTTGACTTTTGGTGTATCAGTTGACTTTCCATCAGTTGACCAAGTTTCAACTACTAATCCACTAATCTCGATAAATAATTTAAGCCATGGAATTGGGTCAACATGTTATATTTGAGTCTTTGATATTATGCTTCAAACCATTAGGTCATGTATTAGGTCAAAGGTCAACGATCAGTCGTTCTTGGTCAAAACCCTAATTTGTGGTCTCAGTGTTTCAGAGGTGATTTTGTCTAATAAATTCCTTGAGAATACTTAAGCATTGGAGGTCCTTTGTGAAAGGTCTTGATAAAATATAGGGGAAATTTTGGGGTACAACAACCTCCCTTTTGGGTTTTCAGTCCACCAGGATACCCTTTTTTGCCCAAGCCGCCTTTTCAGGTTTTTGACTTTCCGGGTGTATAATCTTTTAATATATATCCCTGATTTTTTCCTGAACCCTTTTGGTTCACCGGGATGCCCTTATTTTTTCCTAGGCCAGTCAACCTAGCGGGTCATTTTTAGGCGTAATATCTTTTGACTATGTCTGCATTCACAGGGTGTGGGAAATCCTCACCGTCCATGGTGGTCAATATCATAGCACCGCCAAAGAATATTTTCTTGATTACAAATGTCCCTTCATAAGTGGGAGTCTATTTGCCCCTGGGATCATCCTGCGGTATAATGATGCACTTTATTACCAAGTCACCAGCCTGATATACATGATGCTTGATCTTTTTGTTGAATGCCTTGATCATGCATTTCTGATACATCTGATCGTGACAGACAACTGCGAGTCTTTTCTCGTCAATTAGGTTTAACTGATCCAACCTGGTCTAAATCAACTCGTCTTCATCCAAGTATGCATCTTTCATGATTCTTAGAGAGGGAATCTAGACCTCGACATGCAGAACAACTTCCATACTATAAACCAGAGAGAATGGGGTTGCCCCAGTTGATGTTCTAGCCGAGGTGCGGTAGCCATGAAGAGAAAACGGTAACATCTTGTGCCAATATTTATATGTCATAACCATATTCTGTATGATCTTCTTTATATTCTTATTGGTGGCTTCCACTTCCCCATTCATCTTAGATCAATACAGAGAAGAGTTGTGATGCTTGATCTTGAACTACATGCAGAGCTCAATGATCATCGTATTGTTGAGATTGGTACCGTTGTCTGTGATAATCCTTTCAGGGATGCCATATCGGCAGATCAAGTTATATTTGATGAACCGAGCAACCACATTTTTGGTGACAGAGGCGAACGAGGCTGCTTCAACCCACTTTGTAAAGTAATCAATGGCGACGAGGATGAAGTGATGTCTGTTAGAGGCTGTAGGCTTGATTTCTCCAATCATATCAATAACCCACATTGCAAACGGCCAAGGAGCAGTCATTACATTCAAAGCTACTAGAGGTACATGAACCTTATCGGCATAGATTTGACACTTATGACAAGTTCTTGAGTGGTGGTGACAGTCAGTCTCCATGGTCGACCAATAGTAATCAGCCCTTAAGATCTTTTTAGCCATAGTGTGCCCACTGGAGTGAGTACCGAAGACACCTTCATTCATATCTTGCATAATTTCTTCTGCTTCCTTCTTGTCCATACAATGAAGCAGGGTTGAATCATGACTGCGCTTGTACAGAATTCCATTACTCAAGAAGAACTTGGTCGAGAACCTTCGTAGGAACTTCTTGTCATTGATAGGTGCCACTTGAGGGTATTATTGAGTTTCTAAGTACTTTTTCACCTCATGAAACCAAGGTTTTTCATCTACCCCGTCAGTATCAATTCCATAATAGTGTGTCGGTTCGTCGAATCTTTCAATGGTAATTCTGGGAGCCTTATTGTCCCATTTGACCTTGAACATGGATGAAATTATAGCCAGAGCATCTGCCAGCTGATTCTCTTCTCTTGGTATGTGTTTGAAGGTAATCTCCTCGAAATACAGAATCATGGTTAGTACATGCTCTTTATAAGGAATGAGATTCGGGTGCTTCGTATCCTAATCTCCTTTAACCTGGCTGATTACCAAAGCTGAATCCCCATGCACGCTTAAGGATTTGATTCTGAGGTCAATAGCAGCCTTAAGACCCATGATATAAGCTTCGTATTTGGCCATGTTATTGGTACAGTCGAAGCAAAGTCTGACAATAAAGGGTGTATGGCAACCTTCGGGGGAAATGATTACAGCACCAATTCCATTGCCAAGAGCGTTGGAAGCTCCATCAAAAACCATAGTCCATCGGGATCCTTGTTCAGGTCCTTTATACAGTCCAGGTTCCTCACAATCTGTTACTAGCATGATATTCTCGTCCGAGAATTCAAAGTTCATGGGCTGATAGTCGTCTACATCCTGATGCGCCAAATGGTCGGCAAGTACACTTCCTTTGATTGCCTTTTGAGTGGTGCACTGGATATCATATTCTGTTAAGACCATCTGCCATCGGGAAATTCTTCCGAAGAGAGTTGGCTTTTCTAATATGTACTTGATGGGATCCATTTTAGAGATCAACAAAGTCGTATGGGTCAACATATACTGTCTCAGTCGGCGAGCAGCCCATGCCAAAGAGCAGCAAGTTTTCTCGAGTAGTGAATATCTTGTTTCACAGTCGGTAAACTTTTTTCTAAGGTAGTATATTGCATGCTCCTTTCTACCAGACTCATCATGATACCCCAGTACATACCCCATTGAGTTCTCTAGCACTGTTAAGTACATGAATAGAGGTCTTCCTTTGACTGGTGGAATCAGAATGAGAGGTTCTTGTAGGTACTCCTTAATTTTATCAAAGGCGTACTACTTGATCTTTCTTCAGCATCTTGAAGATTGGCTCACAAGTAACAGTCAAATGTGAAATGAAATGGGCAATGTAATTCAGTCGTCCTAAGAAACCTCTGACTTCCTTCTCGGTACAAGGAGTTGGCATCTCTTGAATGGCTTTAACTTTTGCAGGATCAACCTCAATACCCTTACCACTGACGATGAAGCCTAAGAGTTTACCATATCTCACCCCAAAGGTGCACTTGTTCGGGTTTAGCCTCAATTTGTACTTCCTCAGTCTCTCAAACAGTTTGTGCAAGTGATCAAGATGCTCTTCTTCAGTTTGCGACCTGGCTATCATATCGTCAATGTAGACCTCTATCTCGTGGTGGATCATATCATGAAATAAGGATACCACGGCATGCTGATAGGTTTCTCCAACATTCTTCAACCCAAAAGGCATAACCTTATAACAAAAAGTGTCTCACTGTGTGACGAAGGTAGTTTTCTCCATGTCTTCAGGCGCCATTTTGATTTGATTGTAACCTGAGAAGCCATCCATGAAGGAGAATACTTTGTGCTGAGCGATGTTATCAACCAAAATATCGATATGTGGTATGGGGAAGCCATCTTTGGGGCTTGCCTTGTTTAGATCCCTATAATCTACACACACACGTACCTTACTGTCTTTCTTTGGTACCGGAACAACATTAGCCACCCATTGAGGATTTGATGTCACTGCTAAGAACCTTGCATTGAAGTGTTTCATAACCTCAGCCTTGATCTTTTCTGACATTTTAGGACGCATGCGATGAACCTTCTGTTTTATCGGAGCACAACCCTCTTTCATTGGCAGATGGTGAACCACAATATCGGTGTCGAGCCCTGGCATGTCTTCATACGACCAGGAAAAGATTTCAACATATTCATGTAGCATCTGGATTAACCTATTCTTGACATTTCTCTCTAAGTCATCACCTATCTTAACCTCTTTCTTATCTGTCTCAGTACCCATGTTCACCACCTCGACTGCCTCTTCATGTGGTTGGATAAACTTCTCTTCATGTATCAAGATTCTGGCAAGTTCTCCAGCTAATTCACAATCCTCCTCACCTTCATCTTCGGCTTGGTAGATCAGATTTTCAAAGTCATATGAGGCAATAGCAGAATTGTTACTGACAAGATCCAGAGTGGATGAGGATCTGCAATGTAGTGTATGGGTGTATGTGAGAACACATAGCTATTTTGAAAAATGAAATAAGATAAAAATAAAGACAAGGATCACAAAATTTGTATGCAAAACATCAAATGTTCTTATTGAATGAGCAAATGTTTATGAATTAACCAACCCTTAACAAATGAACCATTGTGCCCCGGGTAAGACACAAGGTTTTAAAGTCACTGTTCAAATTTTACATAACCAAAACTTTCAAAGTAATAAAAACAGGAATATAGCCATTACTCCTGGATGAAAGAGATAGGGAACACGTCTTCTGCCTTCCAATTATCCAGTCCATCACCAATAGTAGGGAAAATCCAGTTGTTGAAGTCATCATTGTTGTCTGCATCCTCTATATCATTGACCTCGTTGTTGCTGATACAGAACCAAGGTCTTCCAGCACGAGCATGTCGAACAGCCCTCTGATCTTCTACAGTAAAGCCCAGGCCAAACCTGTTAGATTTATAGGGGATATCAGGAAGCTGGCCCCAAATTGTACTATTGCCTTCTTCAATAACAACCTTAGCATATTTCAAGGAGGCCATCTTGTGCGGAGCTTTGGTGATTTTCGGGATGGCTGAAACATCTTTAACAGCAGCAGGGGAGAGCACTTCAAAGGTTTGATAGGGTGTTTCAATGAATTCTCCATCCATTTCCACGTATCAGAATGAGTTGAGGTGGCTGACCATATATTCCTCCTCTCTACAAACAGTAACAAATTTCCCTTTCACCAGGTATTTTAGCTTTTGGTGCAGGGTGGAAGTGATAGCATCTGTCCCATGGATCCAAGGGTGTCCCAATAAATAAGAGTAAGCAGGCTGGATATCCATGACATAGAAAGTGGACTCAAAAATATGTGAACCCACCTTGATCGGGAGGTCTACCTCTCGTGTACCATTTACTTTGATCCGTCGAAAGCTCGAACTATGATATTGCTGGGCTTCAGCACCAACCCTTCATAATCTAACCAGTCGAGAGCGCCTTTTGATAGAACATTCAGAGATAATCTTGTGTCAATCAATACATGGGCTAATGTAGTGCCCTTGCACTCTATGTAGACGTACAAGGCCCTATTGTGATTTCTCCCCTCTGGAGTCAAGTCAGCATCGGAGAAACCCAAATCATTGTCAATTGTTAGACTGGCTACATAACTTCCAAATTGATCTGCCAAAATTTTTTGCGGCACATGAGCAGCCTTTAGGAATTTCACTAAAGCCTTCGCATGCGCCTCAGAATACAACAGTAGTGACAACATAGATATTTTGGATGGGGTCTGCCCCAACTGTTCAACAATTTTATAATCACTTCGGCAAATAATCTTCAGAACCTCTTCTAGATCTTCCCCAGAAGTATCTTTAATAGGAGTTTCTTTTGGCGCTTCCGTTCGGGCAGGCTCTATCACCGGCTCTTTACCTCAAGCCTCGGAAGTCGTTTTGGAAACTTTAATTTGGGCAGGTGGAGAGATTTCCATAGAGAAAATACTTCACTTCTTGTAATCTTACTGGTCCCCGAAATATTGACAATACTGGGATCAACTTCTTCTTTTTCTTCATCGGACAACTCCTATTTGACGCCATGATAATAGACGTCAGATCTATAATGCCAAGGAATTGCTTTATCTGAGGAATACGGGATTGGCCCGGGGGTTGTAATGACCAGCGGAGCAGATTTCGGATTGGCGGTAATCCTTATAGGACCTTTGGAATGGATCCTAAAAGGAGTATCAAAGATAATAGACAGATCTTGTCAGAAATTGTTGGTAGGCGGAACTTTTTCAATCAGAATAATATGTTCATCCATCAAGCTTTGAACACCCTTCTTTAGTGACTCACAACCATTGGGTTCGACTACACTGAAATAACAACCTTCAACACAACCTGGAAATAAACCAGCTTGTAGCAAATTCTTCTTTATCATGGAGAGACGAGTCACCATATCATTCACAGAAGTGACATATAGAATATCCTCAACAGCATTTACGCCTTTATCATGTTTGAGCATAGGTGTTGTAATTATATTTGGGGTCTCTGGAGGATCGAAATCAGTCTCCTTGTTGTCAATCAGATCTTGAATTTTAATCTTCAAAGCCCAGCAGCTATTTGTGTCATGTCCAGGACTATTGGCATGATAGGTGCATCTCGCATTAGGATTATACCGAGGAGATGCAGTGTTGGGATTCTGAGGAGACCCCTTCAGTGTTATTAACTCTGCCTTTAAAAGGTGTTGCAGTGCCTGAGACAAAGGCATATTGATCTTAGTGAACTGCCTTTTTGGAGCGTCTGGCCTTTCACGATTACCCTGCTGTTGTTGTTGGGCAGGTGCCGGATTGGAAAACAAAACCACTCATACAGACTCTTGGAGATTAACTCTGCTACAACTTTTCTGGCCATAGACAACACCAACTTCCTTCTTGCCTCCATATGGCTTCTTTACAGCACTAGAAGATGCAATTGTTTATATGTTCCCACTTTTTATACCGCTTTCGATCCTTTCTTCAGTCAGGATCATCTCTGTAAAGCCCGGTGAGGAACTCCCAATCAGCAAATTGAAGAATGGGCCTGTCAGAGTGCCCATAAACATGTCTACCATTTCACGATCATTCTGAGGAGGTTGCACTCTATTAGCTAGGTCCCTCCACTTCTACGCATATTCCTTTAACCCTTCTCTTGAGCCCATGGACATATTCTGTAACTGTACTCGAGTTGGTGTCAGGTTAGCATTGTATTGATACTGCTTATAGAAAGCAGCAGCCAAATCTTCCCAGGTGCGGATATTGGTCCCCTCCAGCTGATAGAACCATTCTAGTTGTGTGCCAGATAAGCTTTCTTGGAAGAAATGGACCCATAAATTCTGGTCAGCAGTGTGAGGCTGAATCTTTCTGACATACGACCTCAGGTGCAGTTTAGGATAAGAGACCCCGTCATATTTGATGAAAACAGGGACCTTGAACTTAGGTGGGATGACCACCCCTGGAACCAAACCTAATTCACTGAAATCCAATTCCAGTATCTTTTGTACCTCCATAGCCTTGAGCCTATCCTCCAGCTGCTTGTATTTGACATCAGTAGGAGGGTATTTCTCCTCCAAGCAGTCCTCATCTTCAGAACCTTGGTTATTCCTATCTTCCTGCCTGACAGTTCTATCCTCTTTATCTTGATCATCATCTTCATCAGAGGAGACTTCAAAAACTTGAATTGGTTGGACCGGTCCTTTGAATTTCCTTCCCAAATTAAGGACAACAGGTTCAGAAGATTTTCCTGGAATTGTGCGTGCTGAGCCCGGAGATCTTTGACATTCTGTTCAAGAGCCATTTTTCGGCTAAAATAAACAGCGAGAAAAATGGGAAACTTGTACTGGAAAACCTGTTCATGAAATGATGCATGATATGTGAATGCAATGATTTCAAGGACCTTAGGAAATTTAAATTTGCTAGACAGGAGGAAACAAGAAACAAAAATTTCATTAGCAAAGTTCAAATTACAACTGCCTTTTAGGCTTACAAAAGCCTTCAAAGATAAAATGAACTCCTAAAATCTAAGAATCAAATCTCCCAAGGACGCTTCCTCTTTGTACTGATGTAAGCATTAAGACTTCGCTCCTCTTGAAGCTTCCTTGTGAGTTCCAACACTTTCTTCTCACTTGCATAGCATTGGGTCTCAAAGATATCCCTTTCTTCCTTCATTTGAATCCAAGACCTTTGTAACTCTTCGAGATCAGTAGGCATATCGGGGTGGAGAATGGTATAAGGAACATCCCCCTCAACAACAGGCTCCACAATTATTGGTAGGATGGTTGGATATGGCATCAAGAGACTTTGAGCACGAGCTTGTATCCATTTGAGATATGGCTCAAGAGGGATGGAATTCTTATGCCCCAAAGTCTTGCTATCCATCTTGCTTACCATGCCCCAAGCATGTACGAACCTTCGATGATAATCTTGGACATCATTATCATAGTCGAATATGATACCTTGAATGAGTGTGTCGTGAGGATTGTCTCTTCGAGTATAGCCAAACTGTCATAGAGTCAGAGAAGGGTTATAAGTAAAACCTCCCCTAATGCCTAAGAGTAGAACATTATGGAATTCCCCATAACAGTAAATGATAGTAATGTCCTCTTGATATCAAGAGCACCAATGGATATTTGTATGAGAAATCGACATTAACCTTTGTGACCACCTCAAACCCTGCTCATTCTTCAATATTGATCAAGGAAGGTGCGAAATAAACCACCTAGACATCAAAGGCAAGCAACACATAAGAGTCCCTCGCTTATTCATGATGCGAGTATGAAGAGAGTGAAAAATGTCTCCAAGCAATGTAGGCACAGGGTTACGAGTAAGGAAAACTTTGACAGCATTCACATCTATGAGTTGGTCAGGGTTAGGAAAAAGCACCAACCCATAGATTAGAAGAGCCATAATCTCCTCAAAAGCTTGTAAATCCAAATTATCCCAAAATAGTCGAGCCTTCTCCATCAGGAATTTATCCAAAAAGCCTTTGACCCCATTTCTTGTCTCCCAATTATCTATAATGTCAGAATTCTTCAGATGTAAGGCCTTGGCAATAACTTCAAATCTTGGAGTTTCCTCTAAACCGGTGAAGGGTATTTTATCAAAAACAGACACTCCTAGTAGTTAAGAGAGTTCTTATATTGTAGGCACCAATTGGTAATTGGGTAAGGTGAAGTAATGAGGTACAGGGTCAAAGAATTGAAAGAGCACCCTTATCATGTCTTCTTCGAGGATTGAGGTAACCAGATTGAGAAGTCGACCATATCTTTTGGTGAACGAAGAATTTTTAGGAACCCTTGAAGCTAATTCTTTGAGTTGAGGAGGCACCCTTACGAGGTTTATTCGGATGGTATTTCTGCGGGCGGAAGCCATACTGCAAAACAGAACAAAGATAAATTCCCTGGTCCTTGAAATGGTTAGGAAATGGTACGAATGTTATGATGCATGATGTTATGTTCGAACAATTTAATCATACATAAACAAAAAACACAAGGCCTTGGGTTAAAGCTTCCATGGAGTTTATAGATAAGTACCCTCTTGAAATTTAGTTGGTTCAACCTGTCCTAAAGAAAGTAATCGGGTTCTAAAGGATCTCAATATCACTGATCTTTCTTTCGGGCATTGTTTCAGCTCAAGCTTCTTTATTAGCGATTGAAATATCACGAAAGTCCAACCTCAATGAGTGTAGCATCGAGTATCAACCAAATTTAGTATTGCACCAAAGCCGACTATCTCACTACTTTCTAATGGCCAAGTTGTTCAACTAAGGTTCTATGGTTAGTTAGATCTTTATGACACCACACAGCGGCCCCGTATTCTCCTCGACTGGACTTAAGGGATACTGGTACCTACAAATGTGTCACACTAACGTATCCATCGCTTCAACCATGTCGATATTACGCTGCACAGTCCCCATGATCTATTGTTACTTCCCTAATATGCCTCAGATTCGGGTATAGGATCTATACAAGAATACCCAAACATAACCCAAAATGTAAAGCAAGAAAATCAAACAAGTTAAGCATTTTAAATATGATCTAGCTCTAAGCTAACCCCATTTTTAGTAATATCCCCAACAGAGTCGCCACCTCTGTAATACGGTGGGAGAACTGACTTTACTAGTTTTGCGTTTTATCGCAAATGTTGCGGTTAGCAAGAGTCGCCATCGACTTTTCTTTTATCCAACAAAGGAAAGGGTGAAAAGAACAGGAAAGACCTTTTTAAAGATTTTGAGTTCAGGGGGTAGGTTATGGAAAGGGAAGGTGTTAGGACCCTTTCCATCTGTAGTTATCTACGGGCTCTTAGTTGCTAGCTCACTTTTGAAAAATTCTTTTTGTGTAAGTGTATTTTGAAAAATATTTTAAAAAAGACGCCTTGGGGTGGAGAACTTTGTAATGTTTCTCGTATAGTTGAGAACATATACAAAGTGTTTTGTCTTTGAAAATATTAAGAAAAAGAGAGTGTATGTGTGAAAAAATTATTTTATTTGTTTTTGTGAGCAAGCAGCTATGAATTGTCTACCTACTCGAACGGTCTTTGTTCTTTTCCTCTTTTCCATTAGACAGTGCTATCCTACTATTAGTTAGTAGGTAGCCTTATCGTTTGATGTTTTGAGGGACAGACGAGGGTCATCGTACAATCAAGAAAGCAGCTCGTAAGATACTTTAGCAATTACCCTAAGGTTTTAAGATCATTTACCGAGGCAACGTCGAAGGGTCATTGAGGGACTTATGATATCATAACCAAAGGGTCACTGCTAAAATTTCTCACATTCGAGAAACGTGACTGTTTATTCCGAAGGCAACAAGTGGAGGTATCCTAGAGGTGCACGTGTGCGAGTGCATTGTGTTTCAGTTATTCATATTTAAACATTTAGCTTTTCTACCATTTGTTTTCAGATCTTATCATGCAAGTCTATTAACATTCATCTAGCAGTTAAATATGTACAGACAAAATAAAGATGCGGGAATTTAAAACTACGCTATTACAACGCTTCAGGATGGGGGGAATTACAAACCAAAAAAAATGGGGGAAAGAAAAAGTAAAAGGTCCTAAATTAAGCTATTACAATCCATATGCAATTACATAATATTTAAACATAAAAATACGAATAAAATAAGTTAATACACGGAGAAGAGAAAGCCCTAAAAATTTCTAAGTGACAAAAGAAAGAAATATTTTTTAATATTTTTACATTTTTGTTTAGAAAAATAGTTAAATTAAATTAATGAAACCTAAGTCTAATTGATTAATTAATTAAAAAAAGTGATTTAAAATAATTAATTAAAAAATAATCTAATTAACAAAACATAATTCTAATATTTTTGGTGATTTTGATTTTATGATTTTTGTTATAAAAATAATTAAAGAAAAGTGAAATAAATAAAGTGAAAACAAGAAAAATAGGAAACGGGCCTGCAGCAATAGCAATTAGGGGGGTGAGATTCTAAAAATCGTTAGGCCCAATAAGGGTTGAACCCAATAACTGTGTGTGATTTGGTGTGAGTAGCCCTTAAAGGTCCATGATGGGGACGCGTTCCTGAGGCGCATGATCTGTATCCATTAGAATCTGATGGTCAGAGAGTGATACACATGGTACGTGCGTGAGACAACTTGGTACTTGATCAATAATGAGAAAAGATGAAAAAAATAAAACAGAACCTCGGGATCGAACCCAGGACCTATAAGGTGAAAGCTCTATGGATGCACGCGTTACCACTGGGCTAACTTTCTCATTTGTTAGTATAAGCACAAAGAAATGTAAATATTATAAAGAATCAAATATTTGGAATTCAAAACTCGCGCGCGTTGTATCATTTGAATGGACCAATTAAATTATTTCATTGCGCCACACGAGCTTCCACTGGAGTCAACAAAATCAGATATGTTGGAGTCAAACTCCGGTCATCTTATCTGATCATGCAAATTTTGAATCCTACAAAAATGCAACAATTGAAATGTAGAAGACAACCTATTCTCCTTAAAATCTCCCCTGAGTCCAAATCTGGCCTCAGTTTGGACTTAAAGTCCTCGCATCACTGAATCTGAAGCTCAAGAATGCTTGAGCCATAATCATGGTGTCTAGTGCATAGGGCGCTCATCTGCACATGCGGACGTCCTAACTTATTCTAAATGGTCTCACAAACACACATCAATACACAAAAACGATTTATATGACATGAAATAGAGAGTTTGAAATTTAAGAGTATGAACAAACTGATGTGTTGTACCCCAAAATTTTCCCTCTCATTTTTCAAGGCATTTCTCACAAGGATTCTCAAGGTTCAATCTTACACATGTACATTGGGATTTTCCAGTACCAAGATTAAAAGGAAAACTGTCAAAAAGGGGGAAAACAGATAAAAATAATATTTTGACAAATTTGGAGAAAAACAAGTGTTTTTCGATTCAGCTCCTTCGATTGGCCTTTTGGCTTCTTTCAATGCAGGCTTGGCTTGCATCCTTCGACTGGGCATGAACCTCTGGCACGCATGGATTCACAAGGCATAAAGCCTCCTGTAGCCTCCTTCGATTCCAAGGCAAAAGGCTCCCTTTTGGCATCCTTCGATTTGCACTTCTTGCCTCCTATATGCCTCTTTTCGAATCTGGATATTTTGGCCTCCTGCATGCACCTTTCATTTGGGCATGTGGTTCCTTTAGTACAAGTTACTGGTCATACCTTTCATTTGGGCATGTGGTTCCTTAAGTACAAGCTATTGGTCACACCCTTCGTTTGGGCACATGAATCCTTCAGTACAAGCTACTGGTCACACCTTTCGTATGGGCATGTTGGTTCCCTTCATGCAAGCTTCGTTTGAACATAGATCGTTTGCATGTTTGCATGAAGTCACAAGGCAAGGACCCCCTATGTATACTCCTTCGTTTGGCCACTTGGAACTTTGGGTCGGCAAGCCTTTGACTGGACAGAAACACCTTCACAAAGTTTCCTTGCATCCTGTGTCCCCTTCGAATCAGCATCTTTTGAATCCAACTCTGGGCATCCCATTCGAAGGACATGCTTGATGGTCCATTCGAAGGATTTACACGCCCACTTTAAGGCATGTTTTTGGTGCCTATCCAAGGGTCACACTTTTGGCTCATTCGAAGGATGCCCAAAAGTGACTCAATCGAAAGCCACTTGTTAGAGGAAAATCAAATAGTATTGCTTAGAGAAGAGTCTGGTTGAAGAAGGGTTAAAATGAAAAGATGATATTCAAAGATGCTTGCTGCCAAGTTCAGGCATGGTACACTGGCCAAGACTACTGCACAGAAGTCCTGAAACATTGCCCCCTTCTTACACCAAAATAGCATACAAGGCACTGTCTCTCGAAAGCTACAAGGAACAGGTTACTCAAATTGTTCAAATCTTTTGTTTTCCCTCCAAGAACTTCAGGCAGCCTTGCCTATAAATAAGAGGCCTCACAACATGATTAAAGGAGGACTTTTTGGCCAGAGGAACGAATCTCCAAAAATTTTTCAAACACAACAAAGCTCTCAAACACTAAAACACTTGTGAAAGCACAAACCAAAAAATCTCAAACACTTGTCTGCTTCGAATCTGAAGTATCCCTACACCTTGCTACCCTTCGAATCCAGCAAGAAAGACATTTCATTTGTTTTTCTCCTTCGAATCAAATAGTAGAAACGTTGCCTCTGGTCCCTTCCTTCGAATCCAGTAGCATTCAAGGAAACCACTTCAAGGTACAACACATCCTCCAGCCTCCAGCAAGGTAATTTGTTCCAAACCTTGAGCTTTTCGTTTCTTGTATAACATGTAAATAAGATTTTCTTTCATTTCAAGCATGTACATATCATTGTTCTTTTTCGTTTCCACCCTTTTCATATGTTTTCAGAGCTAACCCTTTTGTTTTGCTTCTTGTTTACCTAAACATGCATTAAGTATTAAACTGGTTGTAAGGCAATGCTAGCATGGCCTTAGGCCATATTGCTGTTCAAAAGTTCAAACGAAAGGAACAGGAAACAGGAAGTAGGAAACGAAGCTTCTGGCTTCTACACCAATATCCAAGTTAAACAAAAGAGGCATCCAGAAGGCACGCCTACACCAACTCCAGGCCCAGACGAAAGGCACCTCCTCACTGCTTTCAGTCCCCAGTCGAAGGAGGCAGAAAGGCACGCTTGCACTAAGTTCAGGCCCAGACGAAAGGCACTCTCTCACTGCTTCCAGTCCCTAGTCGAAGGAGGAAGAAAGGCAGATTGCATCTTGCATCAATTCTAGACCCAATCGAAATTCACAACCTGCTGACCCTCCAGGCCCCAATCGAAAGGCACCTCCTCACTGCTTTCAGTCCCCAGTCGAAGGAGGCAGAAATACACACCTATACTGGTGCCAGCCCCCAATTGAAGGAAGCTAGAAAGTGCAGGATCAAAGGGTTTTCTGCCTAAATTTAAAGACCTTTATTTTTCTTGCTTTTATCTTATTTTTTCATGCACTTCAATATGGTTGTAATAGTGTAGGATTTTATCTTTCTGAATTTTATTACTTTTGTATGCGTGCTAGTAAAATAGGGAATGTGTGTGTTGTACCCAAAAATTTTCCCTCTCATTCTACTCAACACATGCCCATTGAGGTCCTCAACTTGCCCAAGGATGCCCAAGAATTGATCAGACAAATTTTTTCCTAAAGCAATGAACCCCTAATTAGGGTTTCCATTTTCATCAAGATGGATGAGCTCCAAAGGTCTCAAATGTTTTCCATAGTCCTAGTATGTCCTCAAGACCATCCATGTCAAGTTTCATGCCTTGCACAAGAAGTTTGCTCAGTCAACTGCTCAAATGCCTGAAAATCAACTGTATTAGGTCAAAAGTCAATTGTGACCCACATACAGTCAAACTTCAATATTTATGGTCAACATCAACATTTTGAAGTAATATCCATCATTTGATCAAGGGTTGATCATGATTCCTTAAGGAATGCTCCTAATTCATCAAAATTCAAAGGTTGCTAAATTAGGGTTTTTACAGGAAAAGTCAACCAAACTTTGACCAGGCATAACTTTCTCATACTTTATCAGAAATTTTTCTTATAAGGCTCATTTTGAAGAGAATCCAATTCCCTACAACTCATCTTCAGCCCTCAAGTTTAAGAAATGAACTCATGAAAAGATGTAAATTCAGACATTATAGGTCATTTTAAAAAGTCAACAAAACACCTTTTGGATCAAAGCTCCTTACATGAACATGGATGATCCAATGGAGATGAAACAAAAAGGGTTGTTTAGAGGACATCCTAATATTTTTAAAAATTCCAAGAACACCCTCTTAGGGTCAAAATTAAGAGAGATATGTATTGTCAAAGTTGGCCATTTTTGGAAATTTGCACAAAGTCAACAATGCCCAAAATTGCATTTTTTTTCCACATGGGCCCATCTTTTCAAGATTGAATCTGAGTCCTAGCATGGTCCACGACCTATGGGACCCTCCATGCCTTATTCACTTATTTATTTAATTTATTTTGATTTTATTTATTTAAAATTCAAATAAAATAAAATAAAATAAAAAATAAATCAAATAAATGGGATAAGATTTGTTTTGGCATTGATTGAATATCTCATGAGCTGTCAAATGAAGAACAAAATCGTGCAAGCTCAAAACAAGAGGAAATCTTCAAATGTGGAAAGATTGGAATCAAAAATCATGACCATTATATCTTGGATTCTTTCTAATTCTAATGACCTAGATTAATTCTACTACATATAACAAAGCATTTGCAACCATAAGGACAGATTTTATGCGCAGCCTGCCTCCCACAAAGCAAGAACAAAGTTCTGAAGTGTTGAAAAACACAAGAAGGGGGGTTGAATTGTAAAACTGAAATCTAATGCAATGAACAAGATATTTTTATCCTGGTTCGTTTGATCTCAAACTACTCCAGTCCACCCGTCAAGGTGATTTCGCCTCTCTCCAACGAGGTCTTAATCCACTATATTCAACTGAATATTACAGACTGCTTTAACAACTGCTAAAGCCTTCTTGATCCAAACCACAACCCGGTTTGTCAAGGTAACACTTTCTTACAAAGGGATAAAACTAAGTGTGTGAATGTTTTCTACAAAACTTTATCACAACTGTGATGTATACACAAATTGAAGCTTAGAAACTAGATTGCTAAACAAAGATAGAATATCAGAGTGTGTGGTTTAGCAAAACTGAAAGAAAGAAGATTATAATTAGCTTTTGTGCGTGTAGAGATTTGGAGAGCATTAGCCATTTCAATCTTCAAGGTCTTATTTATATAGCACTGAGATGATGAACGTTGGATGCAATATTCTTGATTCAATGCTAATAACAAGCTTTCCTTATTGAGCAGATCTTTTCTGGAATGAGGCCGTTGGAATTAATTTGCTTTCAATGCACAGTACCGTTGCTTACTTAATGCAAGTTCTGGCTTGGCTCATTCTGACTCTGCTTCGCTGCTGATGAACTGTTGTGTTTCTTTATCAGAGTGTTGAGCGCAGTCTTGTTCATCAGGCTTCAGCATGTACGTGAGTTGATCATCTGATTTTGACATTCTGATATGGCAACTTCTGATGCTGGTGTCTGAAATCAAGTTCTGATGCTGAATAGATGTGATCTTGCTTATGTTAATCAGAGTATCTGCAAGTCAGAACATAATAATTTTAGGCAGCATATAGTTCATACATGAAACTTATAAATACTATATCTTTTCACTTTGTTATCATCAAAACTTAAATATAGGGTAGTAGATTCAAACTTTGTTCTAACAATCTCCCCCTTTTTGATGATGACAAAAACTAGATATTTTAAATGAAAATAACGTGAAAAGGTATCTGGAATATGTATCAGAATAAGAAGTAAAAGGATAAGGAGTAAAGAGATATCAGAGTTGAGAGATACTCCCCCTGAGTTTATTACTTCCCTTTGATTTCATGTGTTCTTCAGGATCAGATCTTTTTGCCTTTCTTTGAACATCAGAGTATCAGAGCCTTTGACTTATCAGAAGCTTTATGTCAGAGCAGAGCTTCAGAGTTTTTCTTGTCAGAGCTTTGCTTTGGATCAGAATATCAGAGCGGATCAGAACTTCATAGTGATCAGAGCTTCAGAGCTTCTAGTCTTCAGAGTGTCCAGGAGCTTCCTTGTACCTGTAGACTTTAAGCAAAACAGAAAAATATTTTCAAGTAAATAGAGTTAGAATGTTTGAGAATTTCTGTCTAGTTAGCCGTTATTGATTAAAATATCATTCTTGTTCTCCCCCTTTTTGTCAGCAATCAAAAAGTGTAGGTGATGTGCTAAAACAATTAAGATCAGAAAAACTAATCATATTGAGAGAGTTCAGAATCAAAACAAGAAAATATTACAAAACATATTCAAACAGTACATCAGAAAATCAAGGAAAACATGAAAAAGGTCATGAATGAAAAAAGAGACTAAGGTTGAGGAGGCAAGCGTGTGAACAGGTTCTCCAGCATGGCTTGGATCTTTCAGCAGTCTCATTCTGCTTGTGCACCATGCTGACAACAGTGTCAATCTTGCTATCCTGCACATCCATTCTCTCTTTCATCTTCTGATCGCTTTCATCCATCCGCTGCTGCAGACGCATGTCATTCAGCCTTAGTTCTTCCAGAGTCTGCCTGTCCAAGGCAGCTTGAGAAGCATCAGAAGCAGGAGGCTTCTGAGAGCTTTCAGCAACATCCTCTGCTTGACTTTCTTCAGCTTGAATGGTCTTGTCTTCTTCTGATTGCACCTTTGCAGCTTGCTGTTTCTCAGACCAAGGTTCACTGTCCAGAGGGAGCACAGCTTCCTGAGGCAGCTGACTTTCAACTTCCTTCAGCAGCTTGCTGAAGTTCTGTTGTGCCTGCTCATAGTTGATATCCTGCAACTTGAGGGCTTCAGCACGTACCCAAAGTCTGAATTGTGACCAGAGCTGATCAGAAGCAGCTGGGTCAATCATTCCAGGACAGACTTGCTTCAAAGAAGCAATCCATTGCAGCACACCTGTTTCAAAATTCATAATACCAGAGCCAACATCTGGTTGCTTTGGTTTTGGGATGGCAATTTTGTGTTTCAGATCAGCAAGACGGTCAAGACTGGTTAAGCCTATGAAAGTCCTGCTGGGGTTTTCGGAGGTTTTCTGAGCAGCTGTTTGTTTTGGAGATGGAGTATCAAAATCAGAGATTACGATTGGACTGGGTGGTGTTTTGGGAGTATTTGGTGGTGTAGATTCTGGTGAGGATGGTAACTGGGGCATGATAACAGTTGTTCCACATGGCAGCTGGATTGCCAGAGGTGATGGTTGAGGTGAATGAGGTTCAGATGGTTGAGGAGAAGGAGTTTCAGAGTGATGAAACTCTGTTTGAGGTGATGGTGGATTAATTTCTGGTTGGGGAGAGGGAGACGGAATTTCTGATTGTTCAGGGATAAGGGGTTCTTATGGAATTGATGAGAGTGGTTGTTGTTGTTCTGGTTCTTCAGCAGATTGCTGTTGTTCTGGTTGTGGAGGAGGAACAGTTTGTGGTTCAGAGATTGGTTGATCAGAGGTGTGTTGATCAATGTCAGACAGCACTTGGTCAATTGCTGATGTTGTTGAGATTGTTGGTTGTTTGGGATGTTTGGTTCTGGGTCTTCTGAGTTTTAATGCCTCAGAAGGGTCCTCTTCTTGTACAGTTTCATCTATGGTGGGGATGGGGATTGAGATTCTATGAGAGGTTTGAGGAGGAATAGATGCTGGAATAGTAGAAGAATTTAAAACAGGAGCAACAGATGAATTACCTCTTTTTCTGGGTGTCTGCTGGGATGATCCTTCTGATGGTGCCTTCCTCTTCTTTGTCTTCTTCAGAGTCACTTCTGGTTGAGGTTGATGCAGATCTCTGATATTCAGATTTGGATCTGTACCATCTGCCTTGCACGCATCCAAGTACCTGAGAATCACCTCTGGTTTGGATTCAATTTCAGAAAATAACGGAAAGTCACTCAGAGGCACTCTTCTGCTGGAGATATCAGCAATAGAAGTGGCTCTGGGTTCCTTCTGAATATTCTCTATCAGCTTCATCTTCTTCAAGTTCTTTGCATTCAGAGGTTTCCCAATTGTTGGTTCAATAGTGCTTAGCTCTTGAGCTTCTATCAGATGTTCAATCAGCCTATTCTCTGTCAGAATATCTGATATCAACCTTCCAAAAGGTATCCAATCCCTCTTGGTTCTTTCTTCTTCCCTTGTTTCCTTCACACTTGTTCTGAGGTGGTTGAACAGGAAGTGAGCCAGATTGATCTTTACCTTCTGATCAATAAAGTAGATCAGAAACTGCTGATCCACATTTATGTAATCAGGAGAACTGGTTGGTTTCCTGTGGTTGAAGCACCCCAGAATTATCTTAGCCCACACTCTGTAATGATCCTTCAGATCTTTAATCTTGCTGCTGGGCACCCCAAGAGTGAAAATCCTTGCAGCTATCACACCTACATCAGCACATCTTTCAGCCATGTCCACACAACGGACGCCACCGCCACTGTGACCGATTAGCCTTGCAATGTGATCCTCAATGATCACAATCTTCTTCCCCAAAACAAAGGAGGTGACTAGATGTGTTGAAGCCTTGGCGTGAATCTAAAATTCCTTGACTAGCATTGGGAATGTTGGTCCAACCAACCTGTCGAAATACCTTTCCCACTTCTGAGCCCTAACTTCTTCAGTTAGGTCAAAACCGTTCTCCTTCAAGCTTTCAAAATCAATGATTAATTCAGAAAGCACTTCAAGATTCTTCACAGGAGTGAGGAGAGTTCTGAATGGCACTTGATATTGCTCAGATGATGCTTTCTTCTGAGGACCTGCAGAAGCGCTGCTGGAGGTTGCCATGTTCACACTAAAAGGGTTTTGAGAATAAATTGAGGAAAATAGGTTGCAAGAGATGAACACAGAAATATGCAGAAAAAGCTTGAGTATTAGTGAGAAAGCGTAAAGAATGAGAATGAGAGATTAATGTGCTTAAATAGAGTTTTCAAAACTGTTTTGAAAAGATAGACGTTTTTTAAGAGAGAGAAAAATCATGATTGCATTTTAAAAGCATGATTACTTTTCATTAAATGCTTGCTGATTTTGGGGGATTTGAGAAAGATACTTAAAAACGGTTACCAGACATGTGTCTCAATGCACCCAATCAGCGCTTTGCCTTCTTAGAAGCGTGCACGCGTTCTGCTTCAGAGATATGCTGATGATTGGATGACACTTGTTTGATGTAGTGATCAGCACGTCTGTCTTTGAGTTTAGACTCTCAGATCTTTAGACTTGCATCTGATACAATCTGCATGTTCTATCTTTCTGAAAGGAGATTGATCATAAGTTCACAGTAAAACAATTACATTCTAAAGGTAAATATATGGAATTAAAACATTTTCACTCTGGACACACTTTCATGCTGAGATGTTTCAGAATGAAATTAAACCTATCTTCTGAAAGGGGTTTAGTAAAGATATCAGCCCATTGATGGTCTGTATCTATAAATTTTAAGTTCAAAATACCTTTCTGAATATAGTCCCTAATGAAGTGATGTTTTATTTCTATATGCTTAGCTCTAGAATGTAAAATGGGATTCTTACTTAAGCAAATAGCAGAAGTATTATCACAAAGTATAGGAATGTTACTCTCAAAAATCTGGAAGTCTTCAAGCTGACTTTTCATCCAGAGCATTTGTGTGCTACATCCTGCTGCTGCTATGTACTCAGCTTCTGCTGTTGATAGAGGAATTGTTGATTGCCTTTTGCTGGACCAAGATATCAGATTTTCTCCCAGAAACTGGCAGCTTCCAGAAGTACTTTTACGTTCCACTCTGTCTCCAGCAAAATCAGCATCACAGTAGCCTACTAAGCTGTAATCACTAGATTTTCTATAAAACAAACCCAGATTAGTAGTACCTTTCAGATACTTGAAAATTCGCTTAACAGCTGTTAAGTGAGATTCTCTAGGATCTGATTGGAATCTAGCACAGATACAAACACTGAATAATATGTCAGGTCTTGAAGCAGTCAGATAGAGGAGAGAACCAATCATACCTCTGTAGACTTTCTGTTCTACATTTTTGCTTACCTCTTCTCTTTCCAGAATGCACGTGGGATGCATTGGAATCTTTGATGGCTTACATTCTGAGAGGTCAAATTTCTTCAGAAGATCTCTGATGTATTTGCTCTGATGAATGTAAGTTCCTTCTGGAGTTTGATTGATCTGAATTCCTAGAAAGAATTTCAGTTCCCCCATGAGGCTCATCTCAAATTCTGTCTGCATACACTTAGCAAATTTTCTTCCAAGAGAAGGATTAGTAGAACCAAAAATAATATCATCAACATAAATTTGACAGACTAAGATGTCACTCTTAACTGATTTACAGAATAGAGTAGTGTCCACCTTCCCTCTGGTGAATTCATTTTCCAGCAGAAAGTTACTTAGCCTTTCATACCAAGCTCTGGGAGCTTGTTTCAGACCATACAGTGACTTCTTTAGTTTGAAAACATGTTCTGGATGTTTTGTATTTTCAAAACCTGGGGGTTGGTGTACATACACTTCTTCTTCTATATAACCATTTAAGAATGCACTTTTGACATCCATCTGATACAGAGTGATGCCTCTATTAACAGCAAATGAAATTAAAAGTCTGATAGATTCTAACCTGGCGACTGGGGCAAAGGTTTCTGTATAGTCTATCCCCTCTTGCTGACTATAACCTTGTGCAACCAGTCGTGCCTTGTTTCTGATGACTTCACCTTGTTCATTTAGCTTGTTTCTGAACACCCATCTTGTTCCAATGACGTTGAATCCTTTTGGTCTGGGAACGAGATCCCATACGTCGTTTCTGGTGAATTGATTCAGCTCTTCTTGCATTGCCAGAATCCAGTCATTATCCAAAAGTGCTTCATCAATAGAAGAAGGTTCAATCAGAGACACGAGTCTCATAAGTGTTTCTTCAGAGTTTCTGAAGCTTGCTCTTGTTCTGATTGGATCTTCCTTTCTTCCTAGAATAGTTTCTTCTGGGTGATCCAAGCTGCTTCTGGGTAATCTCTTCTGAGGTTGATCAGCAGCAGTTGTAGGATTGCTAGCAGTGCTCCTTTCAGACGTTGAAGGAATGTCTGTGTTGAGAGCTTCTGATGACTTGTCTTCAGAACCTGCAAATTCAATTTCTATACCTGCAAAAACTTCATTCTGCTTTGACTTTTCAGAGTCAAGCTTATCATCAAAACGAACACTGATTGATTCTTCCACAATCTGTGTTTCTGTATTGTATACTATGTACCCTCTTGAGCGTTCAGAGTATCCTAACATAATACACTTCTGTGCTTTAGAGTCAAACTTGTTCAAATAATTCTTTGTATTTAATATAAAGCAAGTACATCCAAATGGATGAAAATATGAAATGTTGGGCTTTCTGTTCTTCCACAATTCATATGGAGTCTTTTCCAGAATAGGTCTTATTGAGATTCTATTCTGAATGTAGCACGCTGTGTTTATTGCCTCTGCCCAGAAAGTCTTAGCAACATTTGTCTCATTGATCATGGTTCTGGCCATTTCTTGCAATGTTCTATTCTTTCGTTCTACAACTCCATTTTGTTGGGGAGTTCTAGGACAAGATAAGTCATGCAGAATGCCTCTGTCATTAAAGAATGACTCAAAATCTTTGTTTTCAAACTCTCCACCATGATCACTTCTGACTTTAACGATTCTAAGATCCTTTTCATTCTGAACTTGGTTACAGAAGGTAACAAACACAGAGTGTGACTCGTCCTTGTGTCTTAAGAACTTTACCCATGTCCATCTGCTATAGTCATCTACGATTACTAACCCATACTTCTTACCACTGACTGAAGCAGTTTTAACTGGTCCAAATAAGTCAATGTGCAGAAGTTCTAATGGCTTAGAGGTAGAAACAACATTTTTGGATTTAAAAGAAGGTTTTGCAAATTTGCCTTTCTGACATGCTTCACACAGAGCATCTGAATTGAACTTCAAATTAGGAAGTCCTCTGACCAGATTGAGTTTGTTAATCTGAGATATTCTTCTCATACTAACATGTCCCAATCTTCTGTGCCAGATCCACTGCTCGTTGTTAACAGACAGAAGACATTTTACATTCTGACTCTTTAGTTCAGAAAGTTTGATTTTGTAAATGTTGTTTTTCCTCTTACCATTAAACAGGATAGTCCCATCTTTCTGACTAACAGCTTTACATGATTTTTGATTAAAGATTATATCATAACCGTTATCACTTAATTGACTTATGGATAACAGATTATGCATAAATCCATCTACTAGCAGAACATTATTAATAGAGGGAAGATTTCCATTACCTACAGTTCCAGAGCCAATTATCTTTCCCCTCTGATTGCCTCCAAAGCCAACGTGGCCTCCAGGCTTAAGTTCCAGGCTTTGGAACATATGCCTTCTTCCCGTCATGTGTCGTGAGCAGCCAGAGTCCAGGTACCATGACTGGTGTTTCTGACTTGCTGCTAAAGATATCTGCAACATGTATTATTTTATCCTTAGGTACCCAGATTTTCTTGGGTCCTGATTTGTTAGTTTTACCAAAACTCTGGTTGAATTTTGGTTTCACAGAGTGCTTACTGCTAGTGTATTTGATATCATGTGTGTGACCATATACAAAATGTGAATTCAGAGGAGTGTGTTTAATGGTTAAGTCCATGACATTCTTTGGTGTAGGAACCTTACCTTGGTATCCTATTCCTTTCCTGCCGTTTCTGCTAACTCCATAGATCATTGAAGCCATTCTGCTTCTATCTATGCTTTTAGCTAGGAACTTCTGGAAACTGTGATCATACTCCTTGATGATCTCATCAGCGTTGCTAGGAGTTTCAGAAATTGGTTCCTTCTGAGAGTTTTGTAAAGTGTTTTCTAATTTTGAAATCTTATTTCTCAGCTCAGAATTTTCCAATTTGAGACTCTCAGTCTTATTAGAGTCAGATTCAAGATTCCTTTTCAGGTCTCTGAATTTAGCTCTAATTTGCTGATAACGTTCCAGAATCTCATTAAGGCTTTCAGCAAGTTCAGCCTTTGTAAAATTAACAGCAAAGTTAGGAAATACCTCTTCAGTGTCTGATTCTGAGTCTGATTCAGAAGCTTCACTATCTTCTGAAATGTTAGCCATGAGAGCTATGTTTGCCCTTTCATCATCTGATTCTGAGTCAGCTTCAGACAAGTCAGAGTCATCCCATGTAGCCATGAGACTTTTCTTCTTCTCTCTTCCAAACTTCCTTTTTGGCTTTTCCCTCTGAAGCTTTGGGCAGTCACTCTTATAGTGTCCTTGCTCGTTGCACTCATAGCAGATGATGTCTTTGGTGTTTGGCTTTTTTCTACTGGAGGAGCCTTCAGATCTTCTGTATCCAGAGGAAGAATCTGTCCTTCTGTATCTGGAAGAAGACTCGTTCTGATCAGATCTTCTGGGATTCCTGAACTTCCTTTGTCTTTGCTTCCACAGTTGATTTACTCTTCTGGAGAGAAGGGAGAGTTCGTCTTCTTCTGATGAGGATCCATCAGATGTTTCTTCAACTGCCTGCAAAACTTTAGACTCAAATTTTCTGTTAGATTTTAATGCTAAAGGCTTACCTTGCTTCTGAGGCTCATCAGCTTCTAGCTCTATCTCATGACTTCTGAGGGAGCTGATAAGTTCCTCCAGAGTGATTTTGTTGAGATCTTTAGCTAGCTTCAGAGCTGTAACCATAGGTCTCCACTGCTTGGGTAAACTTCTGATGATTTTCTTGACATGGTCAGCAGTAGAGTATCCTTTGTCCAGAACTTTGAGACCAGCTACCAGAATCTGGAATCTAGAGAACATGGTTTCAATGGATTCAGATTCTTCCATTTTGAACACCTCATACTTCTGAATGAGCGCCAGAGCTTTTGTTTCTTTGACCTGAACGTTGCCCTCATGCGTCATTCTGAGTGAGTCAAAAATATTCTTTGATGTGTCTCTGTTGGAGATCTTTTCATACTCAGTATAGGAGATGGCGCTGAGGAGGATGGTTCTGGCCTTGTGGTGATTCTTGAAGTCACGCTTTTGTTGATCAGACATTGTTTTTCTATCAATCTTCTGACCACTTGCATTCACAGGGTGCGTGTATCCATCTGTCACCATATCCCACAGATCAGCATCATGTGCCAGAAAGAAGCTTTCAATTCTGTCTTTCCAGTAATCAAAGTTTTCTCCATCAAATACTGGAGGTTTGCCACTGAATCTGTCTCTGTCCTCATTGTTGTCATTGCTGATGTGAGAATTGTTTCCTGCCATTGTGTTTTTCTGACGCTGGATCTTGTACTGACACGGTTAAGTGTTTTAGCTCAGAACCAGGCGCTCTGATGCCAATTGAAGTGGTGAAAAACACAAGAAGGGGGGGGTGAATTGTAAAACTGAAATCTAATGCAATGAACAAGATATTTTTATCCTGGTTCATTTGATCTCAAACTACTCCAGTCCACCCGTCAAGGTGATTTCGCCTCTCTCCAACGAGGTCTTAATCCACTATATTCAACTGAATATTACAGACTGCTTTAACAACTGCTAAAGCCTTCTTGATCCAAACCACAACCCGGTTTGTCAAGGTAACACTTTCTTACAAAGGGATAAAACTAAGTGTGTGAATGTTTTCTACAAAACTTTATCACAACTGTGATGTATACATAAATTGAAGCTTAGAAACTAGATTGCTAAACAAAGATAGAATATCAGAGTGTGTGGTTTAGCAAAACTGAAAGAAAGAAGATTATAATTAGCTTTTGTGCGTGTAGAGATTTGGAGAGCATTAGCCATTTCAATCTTCAAGGTCTTGTTTATATAGCACTGAGATGATGAACGTTGGATGCAATATTCTTGATTCAATGCTAATAACAAGCTTTCCTTATTGAGCAGATCTTGTCTGGAATGAGGCCGTTGGAATTAATTTGCTTTCAATGCACAGTACCGTTGCTTACTTAATGCAAGTTCTGGATTGGCTCATTCTGACTCTGCTTCGCTGCTGATGAACTGTTGTGTTTCTTTATCAGAGTGTTGAGCGCAGTCTTGTTCATCAGGCTTCAGCATGTACGTGAGTTGATCATCTGATTTTGACATTCTGATATGGCAACTTCTGATGCTGGTGTCTGAAATCAAGTTCTGATGCTGAATAGATGTGATCTTGCTTATGTTAATCAGAGTATCTGCAAGTCAGAACATAATAATTTTAGGCAGCAGATAGTTCATACATGAAACTTATAAATACTATATCTTTTCACTTTGTTATCATCAAAACTTAAATATAGGGTAGTAGATTCAAACTTTGTTCTAACAAGTTCAAACTTTTTGTCAAAAAGTGTTGATCACATATCCCTCCATAGGCCGTTTCAAGCAATTCCAAGGACACAACAGCACTCCTGGACATTCACTGAAGCTATCCCACTCATTCCCAAGCCTCAAAGCATCAAGAATCAAGCATAATAACAGTCACTGTTTGCTCTTTTTTTGAAAATTGTTTTCCTTAATTCTGGCATTACCAACATGTTTTAATCATTTATTCATGCTTATTATCATGTTTGCAATATGTTTGGATGATTTTATTTGAGTTTACGCACATGAATCGTGAAACACCATTCCTAGGGTGTCAAAGCATATTTTAGGGCTTTTTTATATAGGTTAAATTAGGCCAAACCAAGGGTATATTCAGGCTCAGTGGTTAATTTCCAATTGACCCATGCCCTTGGTTGGGGTTTATCATGCCTATGTTGCGTTTTGGAGATATACAGGTTTATAGCAATGGACATGTTCGTAGGTACAAGTCTGGGTCTAAAACGACGGTTCTGCGAGGAAGACGATGGCGTGTCCAAACCTGAGTGGCCAGTTTCAATGGCGCGCATTTTTTTCTTATAACACTGACTCATTATTAAATATATTATATGTCGTTTGTTTATATCAACGAATAACAAGCTGGATCAGTGGTACAAGCGAAGGGTTTCAGGGCGCGCGCGTGTAGGAGGTCAGGGGTTTGATCCCTGCCTCCTACATAATATTTTTCTTAACGTTTATCTGCAGATTCAGTAGTACCATTCCAAACGTGCTCACCATACACCTCAACATCTCATGCCTGGGATCATCCACTGATCAGATCCAACATACAGCAAGCTAGGAGCATGGTAGACCCTCCAAAGGTGATCCCCACTGGATCAGACGCAGTCATTGGGCTAGCAATCTCGGGCCTAACACAAACTCAATTATGCACCCCCCAAAATCACTTTCAGCATCAGGCCCATTTTAATTTTTGTTTTAATTTCTTTAACCTTTTTATTGTTTTATTTATTTTTAATTGTTTTAAAATATTTTTTTATTAAATCTTAAAATCATAAAGACACAAAAAACATTAGAATTAGGTTTTTTTCATAAAATATTTGATTTCATTAATTAATTAGGTTAATTAGGATAATTTAAATTCCTTTTTCATAATTAAAATTAATTAGAAATTAGGTTAATTTGAAAAATTAATTACTTTCTCAAAAATCCAAAAATATTTTTCTTCTAAATAAATTAGATTCGTTAAACTTTAATTCCTCATTTAATTTATTCTCGCGCGCATTTTTTATTTTTTTCAATTATTGTATCTGTTTCTAGTTTGTAATAGCTTTTAACTTAGGTTTATTACTGCTTTTATTTACCGCTTTTCCCCAAAGTTTTTGGTTATGTAATCCCCTCCCCAAGGCCTTATAATAGCTAGGTTTAAATTTCTCGCACTTTATTTTCTGCTATTAATTAAACTGTTAGATGATTGATAATAGGATTGTATGCAAAATATCAATAATTTTAAAACAGCAGGAAACCCTAAATGTGCAAAGATAATTGACTGAAAAACAAATACTTGCACATGCTCACTCCAAAGGGTTTTTTCCCACTTTGGTTGCCCTCGGAAAATGGTCACTATTCTCGAAACGTGAAAATTTTTAGTGGTTGTCCTCTAATTTGAAAGATCACTAGTCCCTCGATGACCCTTTTCGACGTTGTCTCGGTAAAAAAAAGTGATCTTAGAGTTTTAGGACAATTACTAAGAGATCTTTCCCTGTTTCCTTAAGTGACCGTAATCGTCCCTTTCGATTGTCCCTCAAACTCCAATGATGGAGCTACCTACTCCTTAATAGTAGGATTGCGCTGTCTAAAGGAAATAAGAAAACGAACAGTATTTTTCGAGTAGGTAGAAACTCTTAAGTACTTGCTCAAAATAATCAATTTTTCACACTTACACTTCCAAACACTTCTCAAACAAAGTTTTCAAAAACACTTTATCACACCCTTGAGGACTGATACAAGGGTTACCATAAAGTGAAACGCCGCACTAAGGCATTTTAAAAACTTTTCAAACACACACAAAAGCAATTTAAAAATGAGCAAGTACCTAAGAGCACGTGGAAAACCACGGATAAAAAGGGTGCTAACACCTTCCCTTTCCATAATCTACCCCCCTTACTCAGAAACTCTCGAAAAAGGTCTTTTTCTGTTCTTTTCACCCTTTCCTTATTGGATAAAAGAAAAGCCGGTGGCGACTCTTACTTACCGCGACATTTGCAAACAAAAAAATGCAAACCAGTATTAAACAGTGGGTTCTGCCACCGTATCACAGTGTGGCAAGATAAAAACAGCAAGTAGACAACCCCTAATCAAAGACTAAATGCATGTAAATCAAACACACTATTCACACATGCACCCCTAGGGTTAACTCCACTTGTTGTCTAAAAATGGTCATGCTATGCATGTGAGATGTCTTGGCAAAAACAATCAAAATACAAGATCATAGTCCCTCGATGACGCTTCGAATGTTGCCTTATAAATGATCTTAGTCCCTCAAGAGAAATTCTAAGATATCTCACAACATTGCTATTATGACTATACAAACGTCCCATGCCCGTCCCTTCACATACAACGATGGGGCTTCTTACCAAACCAATGGTAAGATAGTGTTGTACCCCAAAATTTGCCCTCCCATATTCTTCAAGATTTGTCAAGATCAACCTCCAAATGGTTCAAAATCTCTCAAGGGTTGCACAATCCGATTGTCTCCTAACACAGTCAAAATTAGGGTTTTGGTTCTTGCAAAGAAATTGAGGTTTTCAAGGGTCCAATCAAGTCCCATATGCCTATATACATTGTCAAGCATCTATATGTCAAGTTTCAAGACTCACAGCATCAAGTTGCACAGTCAAAAGCCCTAAATGCTTCATAGTCAACTACAGGGGTAAAATGGTCATTTGGCAGTCAAAAGTCAAAAATTTTGGTCAACATCTTATTTTGAAGCCACAATCATAATTTGATCAAATCTTGATCATGATTCCATAAGCATGGCTCAAAAAGTCTCAAGATGCAAAAAGTTTCTATTTTAGGACAGCTGGAAAGTCAACTGTAACTTGACCAGGGCATAACTTTTTCTGGTTCATCAGAAAAATCCCATCCAATGCTCATTTTGAAGGGGATGACATTTCCTACAACTCATCTTCACACTCCAAGTCCAAGAAATGCTCTCACAAAAAGTTATCAATTTCTACATTATAGGTCAATTTCAAAAGTCAACAAAAAGGCACTTTAAGTCAAAGACCATAACTTGAGATTGGTAAATCAAAATGACATGGGACAAAAGGCATTGGTTAGAGGACTTCAAACCCTTTCCAAAATGTCCAAGAACATGTTCATAGCTTCAAAATTGAGCAAGATATGCATTGGAGAAGTTGGGAAATATTTGTGAATTTGCAAAAGTCAACTTTGCCTAAAACACTTCATTTTTGCTAATGGGCCTCAAATTCCTTCTTGAATCTTTGCCCAAGGCTATGCACGACCCATTTAACTTAAAATGATTTATTTTCTTATTTTTAATTAATTAATTGAATTTTTATTAATATTAATTCATTTAATTGATTTTAATTGTAGGAAAATTCAAAAGATATGGTTTTTAGATCTTTTGTGAAGCAAATCTGATCAGGGCAAGCTGGAAATCTCGTTTCCCAATCAAAGAGGCAAAATCATCCAATTTTGGCAAGCTTTACCAATCAAAAATATGGAAAAGATTTGATTGAAAATCAAGGATGCAAAACATGAATGCAATGGATTGTTGGGCCAAGATTTACCCTAATTCTATTGTGCTATATGTACTGAAGCAAACCCTGAATCCCTACACGTGAAACTGCTGCAAGAACACCATATGCAATATTGAAAAAAAGTGAAAAAAAACTCAAAACTGTAATCAGTCTTCCAGGCGAATTCAAGGTCTCTTTTTGATTCACACACCTTGCCTGAGTCTCCAGGAACTTGTTGCCATCAAGAACAAGCCCTAACACCATCAGAGTCGTTCACAACAAGTCACTCGGTTTGCATCATTTTACAAAATTGCATATCATAATTCATGTGTTTTTAATCCATTTTCTTGGTTGATTTGTGTTAATAGGAACCCCCTGAAGCTATTGGTATAATCCAATTTGATTATAGTGCGTTAAATCAGAAACCACCATTGGAGACATCTAGGGTTTCGAAGCTTGAATATTAGGGCTTTGCACATAAGGAAAAATTGGACTGTGAAACGTGCATGGTTGAATTCGTCAAGGCCAGACGAATTCAACCCAACCCTCGCGCTCAATTTATGTTATCCCTAACTCTAACCGCTATTTTCTGTCGTTGTAGTTAGTGGGGGTTTAAAACCCCCACTATCTGTTTGATATTTTTACAGGTGAAACGAAGAAGGAGATGGCGTGTTAACGTGTGGTTGGTGGATTCAAATTTGCGCGCGTTTTTTCACGTTTCCAGCATAGTTATTACTTTTCATATATTATTTTTATTGGTCATTATTATTACAAATACAACGCAATGGTGTAGTGGCTGGAGACGTGTCTGGTGATTGTTGGGACCTGGGTTCGATTCCCAGGTCCCCCATATAATTGTTCATATTTTTTCCAAAGCGTTCCAATGCAGCGTTCATCCAAAGTTCCATCATACACCCTCACGCCTAAGCTTGCCAAGTGGCCATGAAATCCATCCAGGGGCCAGGAGATGAAGTCCATGATACTCCCCAGTCAGCCAGCAAGCGTTTGATCATGAAAGTCAACGTGGCTTGGAATTTTAATGGGCCAGAATTCAACAAAAAAACCTCTCTTTGGGCCAACATACCCCATTTGGTTTGCTATTTTTTTTATTTTCATTTTCTTTTCTTTTAATTCTTTTAATTGTTATAATTATTATTATTAATTCACAACAAATTAATTTTTCCTAATAAAATCAGAAATCATAAAATTGTAAATATTTTTTTATTGTTTATTAAATTTACTATTAACTATTAATTTTGTAAACAAATATTAACAATTAACTTAGTTTAGTTTAGGTTTAAATTTTAATCTTTTTCTCAATAAATAAAAATTATACAGAATTAGGGTTTAGCATTTCCATTCATATTTTCTTGATTAATTATTATTATTATTTATTAATTACTATTATTTTTGTACATACAAATGTAAATTAATTAATTAGTTTAAATTAGGTTAACTTTAACATTTTTATTAATAATTGAAATAAACTTAGAACTAGGGTTTTCTTTTGATTTTTAATTTATTTATTTTTATTAAATACAAAAAAAAACACAAAAAACATCTTTCTTGTAAATAATTAATTAAATAATTAGGTTTAATTTTAATTAAAAGCAAAGGACAAAAAACTCATAATTGCTCAAAAGGGTCAAAAACCCTAAGGACGCCCAATTTAATTCTTTCGCGCGTTATTATTTTGATTATTATGTAACTGTTTCCGGAATGTAATAGTAATTAGGTTTATTGCTTTCTTTACTTTCCGCACTTTATCAAAACGGGTCTTTGTTTTTTGGCGATGTATAAACTCGCGCCTTGTAATAGCGTAGCTTTTACCTTTCCGTATTTTATTTTCGGCACTCCTAACTATTAATTTGAATGAAAGAATGAATGAAAAATTAAAAACAACTCGTAGCTCACAATCGCATGATCAAAGATAAACATAACATGAAAAACAACACACAATGCACATGCCACTTCTAGGGTACGCCTCACTCGTTGCCTCGAATGTGGTCGTCAAGTATAGGGTGTTTTAGAGGTTGCCCTCCTGTCTAAAGATCCTGTTGCCTCGAAACGGTTGCCTCGGATTAAAAAGGATCTAGGACATTAGGGTTACTTCTAAGGTGTCCTACTATTGCTTCGGTGACCACAATGTCCCTATAATCGAATTGACCCGAACACCTCCAACGGTGGTGCTACCTACCTCTCAATGGTGGGATGGCACTATCTTAAGGACTCTTACACAGCCTAATTCCTTAGGGTAGGTAGATGACTCATGGGTACTTGCTCTCTTTCTAAAAAAAAATACTTTTCACACTGACACTTTCTAAAAGATTTCAAAACAAATTTTTCATACACTCTTGAGGACAGATACAAGAGTTACTTAGGAATTTTTCAATGAAACTTTTTCAAAACCCACATACACTTGAAAAGCAAATAACATTTTGAAAACATAAGAGCAAGTACCTAAGAGCCCATGGATAACCATGGATAGAAAGGGTGCTAACACCTTCCCTTTCTATAAATCTACCTCCCGAACCGAGAGACCTTCTCAATAAGGAATTTTGCTGTGCTTTTGTCCTTTCCATGTTGGAGAACATAAAAGACGGTGGCGACTCTTGCTTACCGCGACATTTCGCGAACCAGCTTTAAACAGTCAATTCTATTTCCACCGATCACAGAACTGGCGACTCTGTTGGGGATATTTTATAAAGTGAGGTGTACCTTAGGATTAGACCACTCTTTTGTTTTCAATTGCTTGTTTTGTTTGCTTTTATATTGTGGGCTGCATCGGAGTTTCATAGATCCTAACCCGGATCTGGGGATACCCTTTTAGGTAGCATAAGCTGTGAGGGACCTGTCCGGCGTAGACCGACACGGGTGAAGCAGTGGCTACGTTGGTGTGACACCTTGGTCTGTACCGATATCCCTTGTGTTGCAACGAGGAGAATATGGGTCTTCTGAGGAGTCATTAAGCACCAACCGACCTTAAAACCCTAAATTGACCCAACTTGGCCATAGAACAGTAGCAGTATGCTACACCCATTGAGGCTAAACTCTCGCGATGGTTCTGGCTGCAAGAAAAGATTGTGACGCTGGAGTTATGACCGATTGAGGGTAGTCAGTGATATTGGGATCCTCTAGAACCCGGTTACTCTTGATAGGATAGGTCTTAACCAACGAAACTGAAAGAGGGTAGTACCTAAACTTCATGCTGGCCTAAACTCTAAGGGCTCTCTGTGTGACTTGTGTGCCTTAAAACTTGAACTACTTGCATATTCTGACACATGAGTTTCTTGCAGGTTTTGTTTACAGTCCTTAATCTGAACTCATAACAGGGTTTTACCTACATTACTCCATGCATAGCATAGCATCATACCATCATACCATTGCATACATCCTACATAAGGACTAACCCATTTCAAGGATCTCAAGGGTTTGTGATGCAGGTCATGATGAACCAACTGTCTAGCAAGGGGCAAAGGGGATTTATTTTCCTCTAGCCAAACATGACAACTTGAGTCAGGGGCTATGACCCACTCGATATGGTGAGCCTTGACTCTTGAAGAAGGACTCTCAGCAACGTGCAGTTCCTTCAATCAAGCTACCAAATTCAAATTCTAACGAGCTTCTCTGTTTACCCCGCGAGATCCTTGAAAACATTGCATATCATACATATCATTGCATTACAGGTACCCTTTTGACAGGTCACTTATCTTCTTCGCTGTTTATTTCAGCAATCAGCATGAATCCTGAATCATCCAATGAACAAGCCATCAAGGCCCTCCAGGCCCAGAATGCCCAGTTCCAGGAGTTGGTTATGAGCCTAGCCCAGGGTCAACAGGAATTGAAGACTTTGCTTATGAAGAAGAAGAAGAAGAGGACTGTGTTGTTCAGCCCTAGACGCAAATCTGGGAATGGATCACAAAATGAAGCTGAGCTGACTACCCCATCTATTGGGAAAAACAGTCCCCAAGGGAGAGAGGTTCCCAGTCCAGTGGTCTCCGACAACGTGACGGATTTCAATGACGAACAGTACCCTCCTGCTGAGGACAGGTACAAACAGCTCGAAGACCGGTTAAGTGCTATGGAGATACAAAAAGTGCCCGGCCTGGACTTCGAAGATCTAGGTCTGTCTTCTGAGGTAGTGATCCCGCACAAGTTCAAGGCACCTGCTTTTGCAATATGACGGGGCTTCCTGTCCTAAGCTGCATCTCAGGTCATACATAAGGAGGATCCAGCCCTACACGGCTGACAAGAATTTGTGGATTCACTTCTTTCAGGATAGTCTGTCAGGGACTCAACTCGAGTGGTTCTATCAACTGGATGGAGACAATATCCGCAGCTAGGAGGACTTGGCCACTGCGTTCTACAAGCAGTACCAGTATAATGCCGACCTTGCTCCCACGCGCACTCAGCTTCAGGGGATATCTATGGGTACAGGCGAAGGCTTTAAACAATATGCTCAAAAATGGAGGGACCTTGCTGGAAGGGTGCAGCCACCTCTAACTGACCGTGAGCTCATCGATATGTTCCTGGGGACCCTGTCTGGTCCATTCTTCAACCACCTGATTGGTAATTCTTCTGCTGGGTTTACAGATCTGATCTTGACTGGCGAGAGGATCGAAGCTGGTGTCAAGTCTGGGAAGATACAGAAGGGTGACTCCTCGAACACCGAGAAGAAACCATCCAAAAAGGAATATGGTGATGTATATGGTTCAAGAGGGCAGAATAGGTCCGAACACCGCCAAGATGTCAACGCGGTAGTTATTGCAAAACCGGCCGGTGCTCCTCAGCGTCACAATCAACAAAGGGAAGAGAGACCTAGAAGGAAATTCACTCCCCTCAGCATGACCTTGTCCCAGATATTGCCACAGTTGCTGGAGACCAATCTGGTAGCTCTAAGGGACCCTCCTAAGAATCCCAACAAGACACCTTCAAGGTATAACCCCAACGCCCGCTGCGCTTATCATTATGACAGCCCGGGGCATGCTACAGATGATTGTTGGACTTTGAGGAACAAGGTTCAGGACCTAATCGATGCAAAGGAGGTCGAGTTCGAAGCGCCCGAGACTCCCAATGTGATCACTGCCCCCTTGCCAAAACATGGCTAGGATTGGAAATTATTTGTTCATTAGAATGTTCAAGTTGTATTTTTCTTTAATTGCTCAAACATTTTATGTCAAACATTGTTATTTCATTAATGCATTACACATGTCTGTTTTGAAGTAATTATTTTGTATTCACTATATGCAAACTATTTTCATATTTTCTATGATGATCAACTCTCGATTAATAATTCTAAGCCTCTTGAGGGAGGATGACGAAAACAATACCACGATCTTTACAGTATGCTTTTGAACAGACCCCGTTGATGAGGTACAGGCATTGTTTCAATTCCTAAACACTGGAGTTTTAAGGAAGATAATCCCTCGTCAACCCCTTCGAGCCAAAGAAGTAGGAGTTTTTCTTTTCACAAAAAATTAAAACCCTTAATCATAACCTGGGGCAGGGTAGTTCTCTCAGCTGATCCAAGTGCACAACGAATGACATCAAATGAGTCCTTCCAAAAACAAAAGACAGTGATGGTTCCGAATGATCATAAAGACAGGCAGTCATCATTTCTTAAAATAAAAGCCCATTAAGTCAAAACCTATGAAGGAGACTTACAAAACTGGGGCATCCCGCTAACTGTAATCACAAAAGAAACAGTTCAGGCAAAAAACAGGGATAACAAAATCAAAAAAAAATGACTGCCTATTCAAAATAAACTGTCAATATCTGAACCATCATTGGAACATCAGGACAAAGACTCAAACAAGGTCTAACGCACGATCAACTGAGTTTAGGTTTGAAGAACATCACGAAGAGCGGGTGGGTACAAATAAAATTTGAGCCTTTATCCTTTGTTTCTTAAAACCGTGAACCAGGCCACGTTATAACCCTCAAAAGTCCTAGCTGAAGCATGGGTTAGTTCGAAAGCATACTGTTACAAAAGGTATCCTGACTCCTATAGGGCTTGCTGTCAAATCCTGAGTTGACATCACATTTTCCAAAAAAAATTGCTTGTTTTACAAAAAATGCATTTTCAAAAACCTCAAGACAGACATAAGCTTTGCATTTTTAAAATAACATTGTTTGCATATGACTTTTTGTTCGAACAGCAAAGAAATTCGCATGAAGAATATCTAGTGAACAAAAGTACTTCCAACCAAGGGGAACGGCATGATCATCATCCGTCATCTGGGGAAGTCCAGTCAAGATTCGGAGAATCTCTCAAAAGGCCAACCAACTTGGGGAAAATCTCCATCTGGATCACTTGGGGCATTAGACGATCAAACGAAGATCTTCTGGTAGTAGGGCAACGCAATACTACTAACAATGACAACTCCCTGCATTCTGAGGACGTGGACATAGTCGAAAAAAAGTACTACGCATAATCAAAGACCCGCTAGGTTGACACACCTAGGCAAAAATAAGGGCTTCCCGGCGAACCAAAAGGGTTCGAGCAAAAATAACGGATGAAAATGAAAAAATCTGTACACCTGGCAAGTCGAAAACCTGAAAAGGCGGCTTGGGCAAAAATGGGTATCCCGGTGGACTAAAAACCCGAAAGGGTGGTCCAGGCAAAAGTTAGGGATCAAAAGCGTACGACTATGTTCCGTAATCTCGGCACTTGCCTACCAGAAGAAGATTTGTCAATCGGCGGTTATCAGCACCTCCACAGGTACCTTCTCCCACAGAAACTGGGGCAATAAGAATTGTCTGAGCAATCTGGTTGCTCTGTCCACCGAGGTACCAAGGTAAGTTCAGCTGAAGAACACGACCAAGATACCTTCACTCCCTGCAGAGTACATACGCATCTCCCCGGCTTTATTCAAAGTTATTCCCTTCAGGGCTTATAACTGGGTTATCCTCATCTAATTACCACGGAAAGATCGTCCTCAGCGAAGTTCTTCCTATCCCCCAGCGGAGTTCGTCAAATCTTCCAACAGAGCTTATCAACGGAATCCCCAGCGGAGTTATCATTCAAACCTCAGCGAAGTATCTCTCCCCACAGAGTATTCCCCCGCAGAGTAATCTCTCCAGCAAAGTTTATTCCTCAACGGAGTCATCTTCTCCTACAGGTTTATTCTCGCAACCATCATCCCCAGCAGAGATGAAGAATTCTACTCTTCAACGTCAGCCCAGGATTCCACTTCCTGGCATGCGTCCAGGATTTACTTTCCCAGACGAAGATACATTCATAAACATCACATTACAACACGATACATGCATATACGCATCATATCATATAATCTCATTTATGCTGAGAATATCATCGCTTGATCCATACCATGCATTGCATATGACTGACCTTTACCTTTCAGGAAGGATACAGTTAAATGATCAGCTATGTCAAAGTAGACAAATTCAGTCAAAGTAGACAAATTCGGTCAAATTCTCAAGTCCAGTCAAAGAAGACAAATCCAGTTAAATAGATGTTTCTGACGCAAACCCGTCGTCATAGACACCCGTCGTCATAGACACTCGTCGTTGTAGACACTCGTCGTTATAGACACTCGTCGTTATAGACACTCGTTGTTATAGACACTCGTCGTTATAGACACTCGTCGTTATAGACACTCGTCGTTATAGACACTCGGCGTTATAGACACTCGTCGTCATAGACACTCGTCGTCATAGACACTCGTCGTTATAGACACTCGTCATCATAGACACTCGTCGTCATAGACACTCATCGTTATAGACACTCGTCGTCATAGACACTCGGTGTTATAGACACTCGTCGTCATAGACAATTGTCGTCATAGACACTCGTCGTTATAGAAACTCGTCGTCATAGACACTATTCGTTATAGACACTCGTCGTTATAGTCACTCGTCGTTATAGACACTCGTCGTTATAGACACTCGTCGTTATAGACACTCGTCATTATAGACACTCGTCGTCATAGACACTCGTCGTTATAGACACTCGTCGTTATAGATACTCGTCGTTATAGACACTCGTCGTTATAGATACTTGTCGTTAAAAGACCACCCGTCCATGAAGACAACCCGTCCTTGAAGAGACAACTCGTCAGAGAAGACAATACCCTTTGGTTCAAGTAAATCAATCCCTAAAGGTTTTCTGAGATAACCTATCAGTAGAGACAACTCACCAACCTTTCTGATTGTAGATTCGGTACCTGTATCCAGCCAGGGCATATCTACATGAAGAGTTTAGAGATTTAATACCTGTATCCAGCCAGGGCATATCTACATAAAGAGTTTGAAGAGCAACCCCTGTAACAGGCCAGGTAATTATCTCTCTTTCTCAGGTACGCAAGTTCTCGCTAAGGAATCTCTTACGCGACCGACACCTAGATGGCATCCATAAGCCCATCCACATACCAACAGTCCCCAAATGGCATCTGTGATACGGTGGGAGAACTGACTATGGTTTTGCGTTTGTTTTCGCAAATGTTTCGGTTGAGCAAGAGTCGCCACCGACTTTTTATTTTATCCTAAGGAAAGGTTTAAAAAGCACAGCAAAAACCTTTGAGATATTTTATTGGGTTCGGGGAGTAGATTATAGAAAGGGAAGGTATTAGCACCCTTTCTATCCATGGTTATCCATGGGCTCTTAGGTACTTGCTTAGATCAACTTGCCTTGGTTTTCAATTGTTCGAAATGGTGCTTTGTGTGTGGTTTTGAAAATGTTTTTAAAAAGATGCCTTGTATAGGCTACCCTTGTAACAATTCTTTACTCGAATGTTTTACAAAAGGTGTTTGTCTTTTTGAAAAGATGTTTCAAGGTTTTTTTGAAAGTTTGTTTTGAAAGTGTTTGTGAAATGTGGTTTGAAAAGTAGGCAAGTGTTTTGTTTTGCAAGTTGACAAGTACTTAAGAGCTATCTACCCTAAAGTTCTCAAAGATTTTTGTTATGTTTTAACCCTTTTAACAATTTTGTTCCGCCATTGCATTTGGTGGACAATCTTGTGTTAGGATGTGAAAGGG
Source organism: Vicia faba (assembly GCA_948472305.1). Taxonomy (NCBI): domain Eukaryota; kingdom Viridiplantae; phylum Streptophyta; class Magnoliopsida; order Fabales; family Fabaceae; genus Vicia; species Vicia faba. Next base: position 613,939,381 of record OX451735.1, on the reverse strand, counting down.
ACGGGTGCGGGTCATCGTTTAGACCATAATTGCAATAGCGTTAAGTATCTTTGGGCAATTTTTCCTTGAAAGGGACTTAATCATTTTAGGCAACTTTTCGAAAGCGTCATTGAGGGACTATGATCATTTGAATTGTTTGTTTTTGCCCAAAGAAACCTAACATACAATATGGCCCATTATTGAAGGCAACAAGTGGAATACCCTAGGGGTGCAAGTGTGATATGTGTTGTCCATTTTCATGCTTGTTTATCTTGAAATTAGGTCAAACTATTTTTGTTCTTTTTATTTGCATACAAACCCTAATTCTAACATGGTATAATTAGAAAGCATTAAAGTGCGAAAATTAAAGTTCCTAAGCTATTACAACACAATATGGGAAAGGGGGTACAAATGTTCAAATGGGGGTTTTGACAAGGAATTTAAACCTAGCTATTACATCAATTTGGAATTAATTACAAGATAATTGATTGCACAAATTAAATAGAAATAAAATAAATATGCAAAATGTAAAAAAGGGTTTTTATATGTATGGAAAAAAGGTATTTTTTATGTCAAAATAAACAAAATAAAAAAAAAGCATTATTTTTTGGAGTTTTTGTGTCTTAAGGGTAAAACCCTAATTTATTAAGTAAATATATTAATTATTTAATATGTACAAGTATTTATCAATCATATTCAAAAATAAAATAAAAAGGAAGTATATTTATAAAAAAAGTATTTTTGAGGTCACATATTAATGAAAGAAAAAATGTATGTATTTTTGTATTTTTGCCCTAAATATATTAAAATATATATATATATATATATATATATATATATATATATATATATATATATATATATATATATATATATATATATATATATATATATATATATATATATATATATATATATATATATATATATATATATATATATATATATATATATATATATATATATATATATATATATATATATATATATATATATATATATATATATATATATGGATATCTTTATTATTTACCAAATATATTATATATACAAGAATAATAATATTTAATATTTATAAAAAAAAAGTATATTTTATATAAAATATTTTAAGAAGATAAAACAAAATAAAAAATGAAGATAAAATGGTGTTTACATCATTTTTAGTATTTTAGGTAAAAAAAGTGTTTATTTATTTATTTATGTACAAATAACTAATCTAAACAAATAAATGCCTATAAATTCAAAAATGGTGTAAAAAATTATTTTTATATTTTTAATATCATGAGAAAAAATAAATAAGTCAAAATGAAAAAAGAAAAGTCAAAAAATCATAGAAATAAGCCGAATGGGCCGAGGGGGTGTAAAAGCAAACAAGTGGTGCAAAAAGAAAGAACATTCCAGGCCCAGCCTAGAACCTGTCTTCTTCAACCTCTGAACCTGTATGAACACTCAAACACGCGTTTTCTATCTCCCAATTCCTGGACTTTTAAGCAAAACTTACAACATGAAAAATGTAGAGCATGAGAAGACGAATCCAGGGATATAAAGAACTTGACTTAACTCTCTAAGATGAGGGAGAATTTCTTCTCCCCCAATCCCTGACCTAGTTTTTCATCAATGTTCAGACTCAAAATTCTCTAAGCATACATAATATAAATGAAATCTAATCACATGGGCATGTTCAGGGCTATGATTGTGACATGTTTCCTTCACAAACCTAAAGCTAACAATGCCTATATTGAGAGATAGAACTTCATGAATATACATGTTCAGTTGGAATCGTGTCTTGCAATGGAGGAGCTTTCAGGGCAAGATGATGATTTGTACAGCTTCATTGAAGTGTGAGGATGCTATTCCAAGTTTTACTTTGCTTTGGAGCTAGCTGAATCGAGTTATAGAACTCCACCTGCAAATCAGAAAAATGAAAATGGCCAAAAGGATTAGAGGAGTTACAGTTTATTTCTAATGATTTGGATAGTTTGTATTGATGGTAGGGAAGGTGTTTGAACTGGTTTGGGCAAGAATGTATGAAAGGATTGAGCTAGGGAACTCAATCTGCAGCAAGCCCTGTTTTTGTGCAGTTCAATGGTGATTCTGAGTTTGTGAAGGTATTGGAGGTGAAAGGCTCGTGTTCTAGCTCAGTATGGATGTCTTGAATATGTTTGATAAGTTTGCTTCAAGGTTCTCTTGCTGATATGAAAGTTGGTCCATGTTATGCAATGTTTCTTACACTTTAAGCAAGCAATGGCCACTTGGTGTTTCTAGCTTGTACAGGCCCCCATACTATGCTGCTAACCTTCCCCTTGATCAGTGTGATTAACTCATAAACTTGTGCCAAAGAGATTTCCTTTGTACCTTCTTGATTTACCAATTGACATAAAGTGTAACTTTTCAAAAATGGCTATTTCACTTTTTCTATAAATGGCTTAATTCAACATGTAATGCTTAAACTCATAAAACAAGGCCTTGGCACAATGAGTATGCATTAAATTATTGAGTGCAAATGGGATTAGAGGCCTGTAATGTAGCATAAACCAAGCTGACTTGAAAATGGCAATGTGTATGAACATGTCTTGGTCAAGAACAAAAGTGACTTTTGCCCAACTTGCCAAATTCGATTCTCCCTAACCATGAGGTTGTTTGATGAGTTCTTGGACATTTTGGAAAGCTTGGAATGTGTACTAAAATCCATATTTGAAATGCAAATTGAAATTCCAAGTGGAAGTATATGAAAAATGGTCTTGAAGTTAGGTAAAAACCTTGCCTAAAAAGGTCAAAATTTCACTAAGTTAAGAATGGTTTAGTACCCTTGTTCCAAAACTTGTAACTTGAGATACAAGCTTCTTTTGGGAAAACATTGTGTATCAAAGTTGTAGATTATGCAATAGGCTACAACTTTCATGTTTTGACTTTTGCTTGAATCCAAATGAATCTTGGTGAGAAAGTGGGGCAAAGTTAGGAAAAAATTAGGGTTTTTCATAACTTAGAAAAATTCTAAGTTATGAAAAATTCTCATTTCAAACCCTAATTTGCAATTTTTGATTTCTTGGTGAACAAGTTTCATGATTTGGCATGTTTTGATGAAAAATGAATCTTGACTCTTGATTTTGACCAAAAAGTCAAAGTTTGACTTTTCAGTATACAGTCAAAATTGATCAATTGACTGGGAAATTCAACTGTCAATCTTGTGTACTTGGGATCTTTTGAACTTGTTGGGCATGTCAAGACAATTCCATGGGGTCCTTGAGTCCATATGTGAGCTTGGTTTTCCATTGGCTAGGTCAAACAGTCAAAAATTGCCTTTGTGCAGTCAAAACCCTAAAAATGACCATTTTGCCCTTTTGGTGATCTGATCAAATTTCCTGTGGAATTGTGATCCAAACTTGATCAAATGGTCCATGTGAGTTTATAATGTTGATGTGGGTCAATTTTCATGAGATTTGACTGTCAATTGGCCACAGTTGACTTTTTCCCCAATACAGTTGATTTATAGGTCAACTGTCCAATTGACTGGGCAAAACTTGGAATCAAGGCTTGAAACTTGATATGGATAAACTTGGGAGTCCAATATGGAGCATGAAAGTCATCTTAGGCATTTTTGGTCAAAACCTCTTTGTGAAAACACAAACCCTAATTTGGGTCAACAGTGCAAGGAGAAGTCTTGAGCAGATGGAACCCTAACTGGATCTTGATCTCCAAGGGTTTGTGATGAGAAATCAATGAGAAATGGGAGGGAAAATTTTGGGGTACAACAGTTGCCCCTGTTCAATCTTCTTGAATCCGAAGAGTTAGATTGGCAAGTTTGCCTTTCGCGACTCGGGGGTAAAAGGAGATTGGACACTTGAGTGCCCTTAAATTTTCACTTGTCAAAGCAATGGATGCGGGAATGGGCTTAAAGACGCCATTTGGATATGGGCTTAACGATGCCATCTGGAAGAGTGACAGAAAGTTGTTGGGGACGGGCTTAAAGATGCCATCTGGAATGAGTAACAGAAAGTTGTTGGGGATGGGCTTAAAGATGCCATCTGGAATGAGTATCAGGAAGGTGTCCGTGCTTTGGACCATCTCTGAACTGGGGGGGTATGAATAAGCAATAGATTGGCATCCGTTGTTGGGAGGAACCCGTAAACTTTTTTCAAAAATTGCATCTGAACAAGTTGATAGATTAACATCCGTTGTTGGGAGGAACCCGTAAACTGTTTTCAAAAATCTTGAGAAGAGTCTGAACAAGTGATTGGTTAACATCCGTTACTTGGAGAACCCGTAAACTGTTTTCAGAAGTTGAGATTGAATAAGCAATAGAGCAACATCCGTTGTAAGGAAGCGTCCGTAAACTGTTTTCAAAAATTGCATCTGAACAAGCTGATAGATTAACATCTGTTGTTGGGAAGAATCTGTAAACTGTTTTCAGAAGTCTTGAGAAGAGTCTGAACAAGTGATAGGTTAACATCCGTTACTTGGAGAACCCGTGAACTGTTTTCAGAAATCTTGAAGTTGAATAAGCAATAGAGCAGCATCCGTTGTTGGGAAGCGTCCGTAAACCGTTTTCGAAGGTTGCATCTGAACAAGTGATAGATTAACATCCGTTGTTGGGAAGAATCCATAAACTGTTTTCAGAAGTCTTGAGAAGAAACTGAACAAGCGATAGGTTAACATCCGTTACTTGGAGAACCCGTGAGCTGTTTTCAGAAATCTTGAAGTTTGAAGGAAGAACCGGTGTAGGGTTTCCTGATGATGAGCTCGTGTAAAACTGCATCTGGATAAATCTGGAATAAGCATTAGAAAGTTGCCATGTCTGGGTCACATCTGAACTATTCCTGGAAAGAATCTCGGAGGATAATGATTTTAGTCTGTCGACTGGTCTTACCTGAAAAGGTAAAGAGTTAGTTGTATGCAATGTCATGATGCGTGATGCAACGTGTGTTATATGATATGAATGTAAATGAATGCGTATGTGAGCTGATGGGCTATCTTGCTGAGGATAGATGAATCCGAGAAGGCTGAAGATAAAAGCATCTTGACTGCCGCCGGGACGGATAATTCCTGGTTGTTGTTGGAGAATAAGGAGCTTGGGTTGCATACCAATCTTCTGGGGAATTCCTGATGACTTCTACTAGGGAGTTCCAATCTAATAGACTCATGCTGGGGAGGTAAGACTGAGAATCTTCAGTTTGGTGGGAAGTATCTCTGTGGGGAGAGGGTTCACTAGTCTGGCTCCGCTGGGGATTGATAGTTTGAAGTTTTAGCTCTGCTGGGGATACTGGAATTTAAACTCTGAGGGGAATTGAGTTCTGGAGGATTCTCTGGTTGGGGATAACAAAGATAAACTCCTCTGGGGATTGTATTGATAAGTTATGCTGGGGAACTCTGATGAACTCCGCTGGGGATAGGAGGAGAATTTGCCGAGTGCGATCTTCCGTGACAACAAGCTGAGGATAACCCAGTTATAAGCCCTCGTGAGGTGTAACTTTGAATATTGTTTGGGAGAGACGTTTGTACTCTACAGGGGATAAGCTTCCAGAATCTACTGGGGATAAGCTTCAAAACTTGCTGGGGATATGGATTCCAAATCTCCTGGGGGTTTCCTTTGAAACGGTATCAAGATATCCAACTGCATTTTCAACCTATCAGTAATCCTCTTTCTTGATTCATAAGGAAGTGATTATGTTCAAATGCATATGCCTATTTAACAAAATATTGGACGTTTCTCAAAATAAAACAAATAGTGTAAGAGGAAAGAAAAAGGAAATGACACAAATTTCTGGGAAGAGTATTTGTATTAACTTTCTCTGAGTATATTTGTACAAAGGAGACAATCATCCTAGTAAGAGGATTTTGTCGTAAATATTGAAAGATTTATACAAAATAAAGATGGTTATGTGAAATAATTCCATGGGATTCCATTCCGCTATAGCCTTCACAACTCTGAATATCTGTCCATTAATGCTTCGTCTGCCGATGACTGGATTGATCAGAAGCCTGGGACTAGTTGATGAAGAGATTGTCCTTGAAGTGATCCGACGAGACATAGTCATACGCTTTAATTCCCTAACTTTTGCCTGAATCGCCCTTGCGGGTTTTCGATCCACCGGGAAACCCCTTTTTGCCCAAGCCGCCCTTTCGGGTTTTCAACTTGCCGGGTGTACAGATATTTTTTGTTTCTATCCCTAATTTTTGCCTGAACCGCCCTTTCGGGTTTTCGGTTCACCGGGATGCCCATTTTTGCCCAAGCCGCCCTTTCGGGTTTTCGACTTGTCGGGTTATTTTATGCGTAGTATCTTTTGACTATGTCTGCGTTCGCAGGGTACGGAAAATCGTCGCCATCCATGGTGGTCAGAATCAATGCACCACCAGAAAATATGTTCTTGATCACAAATGGTCCTTCATATGTGGGAGTCCATTTGCCCCTGGGATCACTTTGCGGCAAGATAATCCGCTTGATTACGAGATCTCCGACTTGATACACTTGACGTCTGACTTTTTTATTGAAGGCCTTGATCATCCGTTTTTGGTACGTCTGACCATGGCATATAGCAGCGAGTCGCTTCTCGTCGATCAGATTGAGTTGATCAAGTCGGGTCTGCATCCATTCATCTTCATTCAAACCTGTGTCCTTCATAATCCTTAGAGAAGGAATCTGAACCTCCATAGGCAAGACAGCTTCCATGCCATATACCAAAGAAAATGGGGTTGCCCCAGTTGAAGTGCGTGCCGTTGTACGGTATCCATGTAGGGCAAACGGTAACATCTCATGCCAGTCTTTGTAAGTGACTGTCATTTTCTGAATGATCTTCTTAATGTTTTTGTTCGCAGCTTCAACGGCACTGTTCATCTTCGGCCGATAGGGAGATGAATTGTGATGATAAATCTTGAACTGTTCGCACAACGCGGTGATCATCGTGTTATTCAGATTTATACCGTTGTTTATGATGATCCTGTCTGGAACACCATACCGACATATGAGATTTTGTTTGATAAAGCGGGAAACCACATTTTTAGTAACAGAGGCGAAGGAAGCTGCTTCGACCCATTTGGTGAAATAGTCAATGGCGACCAGGATGAAACGATGTGTGTTGGAAGTCGTGGGCTTGATCTCTCCAATCATGTCAATGCCCCACATTGCAAATAGCCACAGAGCAGTCAGAACGTTGAGAGGAACCGGAGGGATATGAACTTTGTCAGCGTAGACTTGACATTTGTGGCAAGTACGGGAATGTTGATGGCAGTCGGCTTCCGTGGTAGACCAGTAATAGCCTGCCCTTAGGATCTTCTTAGCCATTGTATGCCCGCTCAAGTGAGTGCCAAATGTGCCGCTGTGTATCTCAGTCATGATCAACTCTGCCTCAGCTTTGTCTACGCATCGGAGTAATACACAATCATGGCTTCGTTTGTAAAGGATGTCGTTGCTCAGGAAGAATTTGGCAGCAAATTTCCTTAAGAACTTCTTGTCATTTACGGAAGCTCCTTCGGGATAATCTCTAGTCTCGAGATACCTTTTGATTTCATGGAACCAAGGTTGTTCCACTACTTCTTCGGTATTAATCTCGTGACAATGTGTCGGTTCATCCATTCGCTCGATGGTGATTTGGAGAGCCTCGTTATCCCAGTTGAGTTTAAACATGGAGGACATTGTAGCTAAAGCATCTGCTAGCTGATTCACTTCTCGCGGGAAATGCTCGAAGGTAATTTGCTCGAAATGAGGCAACAATGTCAGGACATGTTCTTTGTATGGGATAAGATTAGGATGCTTGGTATCCCATTCTCCTTTGATTTGACTGATAACCAAAGCCGAGTCCCCAAATATGACCAAAGATTTGATTCCCAAGTCTATAGCAGCCTTGAGACCAAAGATGCAAGCTTCATACTCAGCCAATTGTTTGTGCAGCTGAAGCAAATTCGGGCCGTGAAAGGTGTGTGACAGCCTTCCGGAGAAATGAGTACTGCACCGATACCATTTCCAAGTGCATTTGAAGCACCATCAAAGTACAGGGTCCATCGGGATCCCTTTTCGGGTCCATCATACGGTCCGTTACTTTCAATGTTGTCTAAATTCATGATGTCCTCGTCTGGGAAGTCAAATCTCATGGGTTGATAATCTTCGATAGCTTGATGAGCCAGATGGTCAGCTAGTACACTCCCTTTTATAGCTTTTTGGGTGGTGTACTGGATGTCATACTCAGTTAGGATCATCTGCCATCTGGCTATTCTTCCAGATAAGGCGGGTTTTTCGAAGATATACTTGATAGGATCCATTTTGGAAATCAACAAGGTAGTATGAGTCAACATATACTGTCTCAGTCGGCGAGCAGCCCATACCAAAGCGCAGCAAGTTTTCTCGAGCAGTGAGTAGCGAGTCTCACAGTCGGTAAACTTTTTGCTAAGGTAATAAATAGCATGCTCTTTTCGACCAGACTCATCATGCTGGCCCAAAACACACCCCATTTAGTTATCCAAGACAGTCAGATACATGATCAATGGTCTTCCTTCGACGGGTGGCATCAAAATAGGAGGTTCTAGCAGATACTCCTTGATTTTATCAAAAGCAGCTTGGCAATCATCGTTCCATTCGACTACCTGATCTTTCTTCAAGAGTTTGAAAATTAGCTCACAGGTAGAAGTCAGATGAGAGATGAATCTGGCAATATAGTTCAAACGCCCCAAGAACCCTCTAACCTCATTTTCAGTACGGGGAGCAGGCATCTCTTGTATTGCTTTCACCTTTGCTGGATCGACTTTAATGCCTTTGTTGCTTACAATGAATCCCACGAGTTTACTAGACCTAACTCCAAAAGTGCACTTACTTGGATTCAGCCTGAGTTTGTATTCTTTCAATCTGGCAAACAGCTTTTCTAGATGTTCAAGGTGCTCCTCCTCTGTTTGTGACCGAGCTATCATATCGTCTACGTAAACTTCAATCTCATGATGTATCATATCATGAAATAAAGCTACCATGGTGCGTTGATAAGTTGCCCCTGCGTTCTTCAGCCCGAACGACATCACCTTGTAGCAGAAAGTGCCCCATTGTGTGACAAAAGTTGTTTTCTCCATATCCTCGGGGGCCATTTTGATTTGATTATAGCCCGAGAATCCATCCATGAAGGAAAACACTTTGTGCTGAGCTGTATTGTCGATCAAAATGTCAATGTGTGGAAGTGGAAAATCATCTTTGGGGCTGGCCCTATTCAAATCCCGGTAGTCCACACACATCCTGACTTTGCCATCTTTCTTAGGTACTGGCACGATGTTAGCGACCCATTGAGGATAGGACGTAACATCCAGAAAGCCAGCGTCGAATTGCTTCATCACTTCTGCTTTGATCTTTTCAGACATGTCAGGCCTCATTCGGCGGACTTTTTGCTTGATCGGTGGACAATCCTCTCTTGTGGGGAGACGGTGAACCACGATGTCTATGTCTAAACCCGGCATGTCTTCATAAGACCAAGCGAATATTTCAACATACTCATTCAACAACTGTATCAGGCGTTCCTTGACGCTTGGTTCCAGATTGGCACCCACTTGCACCTCCTTCCGGTCTTCCTTGGTCCCCAAGTTGACAGTTTCTAATGACTCTTCGTGCGGTAAGATGGCCCTTTCCTCTTGCTGTAGAAGTCTGGCTAGTTCCCCTGGTACTTCACAACCTTCATCATCTTCATACTCGGCTTGATTGACCAGATCTTCAGAGTTATTGAAGGATATAGCAGAATAGTCACCCATGGAATCCGGAGTGGATGGGTACCTGCATTTGTGAGCGTGGGTGTGTGTAAGGGATAGCCATCCTTAAACAAAAATGCAAAAGGAAAGAAAATGAACATAAGCAGTTTATCAAATGAAAAACGTCCAATGAATCATTAAACATGGCATATGGATATGAAAAATAATCAAAACCCTTACAAATGGACCTACATACCCCGGGCAAGGCATGAGGTGAAAAGATAGTGTACGGATTGTTTGAAAATAAAATATTACAGACCAATAGGAAATGTTTGACAAATAAATTACTGATGAATAAAAGTGATGGGGACAAAGTCTTTTGCCTCCCAATTGCACAATCCTCCTTTGACAGTTGGATAAATCCACTCTTCGATGTTGCTTTCTTTATCTTCGTCCTCCAAAGCGTTGATTCCATAGGGAGAAATTTTGACTGGCGCTCTTTCAATCTTCGAAAGGCGCATAGCTTTCTGTCCTGAGGTAGTGAACCCTAATCCAAATTTGTCGGTCTTATGTGGGATATCAGGCAACTGCCCCCATGCTGAATTCTTCCCCTCCTTTATTGCGGCCCTTGCGTCCTCCAGAGATGCCATTCTGGCCATCTGCCTCGGTGTCTCAGCTGCCAACTTTGCTACTGTCATTTCAGGAAGGACTTCTTCGAAATGCTGAAAAGGCGTCTCAATGAATTCCCCTTCTACCTCCACATACCGGAAAGATTTCAAGTGGCTAATCATGTACTCCTCTTCGCCATGGACAGTAATGATCTTTCCCTTGATAGGATACTTCAACATCTGATGTAAGGAGGAGGTGACTGCCCCAGCATGGTGTATCCAAGGCCTACCCAGCAAGCAAGAGTATGACAGACGGATGTCCATCACATAGAAAGTAGATTTAAACACCTCAGTGCCTATCTTGATTGGAATTTCAACCTCCCCATGGACCATTCTCTTCGAACCATCGAAAGCTCTGACAACAATATCACTCGGTTTCAACTCCAACCCTTCACAATCTAGTCGGTCCAAGGCCTTCTTAGGCAGTACATTCAGCGACGAACCAGTGTCGACCAAGACATGTGCGAGAGTAGTTCCCCGGCACTCGACCGAAATGTGCAAAGCATCATTGTGGTTTATACCTTTAGGAGTTAGGTCGGCATCATAGAAACCTAATCCATTGTCCGCAGTAAGGCTAGCCACGCAATTTTGAAATTGATCCGCAGAGGTTTCCTGGGGCACATGGGCTGCCTTCAGGAATTTTATCAGAGCTTTAGCGTGCGCTTCCGAGCAAAGTAGTAGTGCTAGCATGGAGATCTTTGAGGGGGTTTTCCCCAGTTGTTCTACCACATCGTAATCACTCCTTTTGATTATCCTCAAGATCTCATCCATTTCCTTCTTGGAGGTCTCCGAGATGACCAAGGGTTGAGCCCTCGTCCTGACGAGCTCATCTTGGATTCCCTTACCTTTGTCAGTAGTGGTAGGAGGGGCAGTACTAGGAACAACAACATCTTCAATCAAAGGGGTTCTAGCAGAGAGTTTTATTGGTGCAGGGATGACCTTGTTAGCTGATGAGGGTCCAAAGATTGCTCTTGGAGGGGCAATCTCTGGAGAAAATATTCTCCCGCTCCGGGTGATTTTGCTCGTGCCTGCAATGTTTCCAATGCTGGCTTCTTCATCATCCGAACTTTCTTCAGTTATTTCGATTTGTTTAATACCATGGTAGTAGACGTCGCCGCCGTAGTTCCATGGTATTGACTTCTCCGAAACATAGGGAACAGGCCCTGGCATTGTTATCTTCAAAGGAACAGATTTCGTAGCTGGTGTAATCTTAACAGGCTTTTTGACGGCCTTGGAAAGATTGGCGTGAATGGTTATGATTGAGACATCCTCAGTATGGGTCGGAACAGCAGAAACTTTTTCAAACAAAATTTGTCGACTATCCATTAGGCCTTGGATGCCTTTCTTCAGTAACGGACAATCAAACGGCAGAGAGTAACAACAATAGCAGTCTTCGTTACATCCCGGGAAGATCCCGGCCCTTAACAGATTCAACTTGATGGTTAACAATGGGGTTATCAGATCATTAACATCAGCAACATACAAATCTTCTTCAATGGCATTGACATTTCGGTCGTGCTTCGGCATTGGAGCAGATATCACATTAGGCTTCTCCGGAGCGTCGAACTCCACCTCCTTCGCCTCTATCAGGTCTTGGATTTTATGCTTGAGTGCCCAACAATCATTGGTGTCGTGCCCGACACTGTCAGAATGGTAGGCGCATTTAGCATTAGGATGATAATGCGGAGAGGACGTATTCACATTTTTTGGTGCCTCTTTGATAGTGGCGAGATTCAACTTCAACAGATGGGGAAGCACTTGCGCTGGAGTCATATTAATGCGGGTGAACTGTCGTTGTGGCCGTTCCACCCGTTGCTGATTTGGTCTGGACTGGTTATAGCGAGGCTGCTCACTTGAAGGCTTTTGAATCATTACGGCCCCCACAGTCGGCCGGCGCTCAGTCTTCCCTGCTCTTCTTTGGGAGTATACAACAGTCGTTTCCTTCTTAAAAGGCTTCTTCTCAACACTTGCAGCAACACCCTTCTGAATCTTTCCTGACTTGATGCCAGCTTCTATTCTTTCGCCTGTTAAGATCAAATCGGTAAACCCCGCGGAAGAGTTACCAATCAGATGATTGAAAAATGGCCCAGATAGGGTCCCTAGAAACATATCAACAAGTTCACGGTCGGTTAAAGGAGGCTGCACCCTGCCAGCCAAATCCCTCCATTTTTGTGCATATTCTTTGAATCCTTCGCCTGTTCCTAATGACATACCCTGAAGTTGGATACGAGTAGGAGCAAGGTCAGAATTGTACTGGTATTGTTTGTAAAAGGCGGTGGCCAAGTCTTCCCAATTTCAGACGCTGGTTCCCTCTAGCTGATAAAACCACTCCAGTTGAGCTCCAGAAAGGCTGTCTTGAAAGAAATGGATCCAAAGGTTTTTATCTGCCGTATAGGGTTGGATCTTTCTCACGTAGGACCTGAGATGCATTTTTGGATAGGACAACCCATCATACCTCATAAAAACTGGCACTTTGAACTTTGGGAGAATCACGATCCCGGCAACCAAACCCAAGTCTTCAAAATCCAAACCTGGTACTCTTTGTAGCTCCATGGCGGCCAACTTGTCTTCTAAACCCTTGTATTTATCATCAGCTGGAGGGTATTGTTGATCAGAATAGTCTTCATCCTCTTCGACCTCCTCTTCTTCCACATCGGACTCGGAAGGTACCGCAGCCCCACCTCCTTTACTGGTTCCTTCATCAGAAGTAGGAGGAAATTCAAGCACTCTCCTGGCCTCTCCGTCAAATCTTCTCCCTATAGTAGCCACCCCGAGTCTCTTTTTCTTCTTTTTCACTGGATCTTTATTCCCCAGCAAGGTCTTGAGATCCTCCTGACCTTTAGCCAAGGTTGTCAGGAGTTGCTGGAACTGTGCATTTTGAGCTTGTAGGTCTTTGACTGTTTGCTCGAGATCCATCCTACTGATATAAATAGCAGACAGATAAGGAAACCTGGCGTGAGACCTGCTTATGCACATGATGGATGGTATGCTTATGTATGCAATGCATTCAAGGATTTAGAACATTCAAAATTTTTGCAGACAAAGAAGAACGCACGTCATATTAATAAGAAGAATTTTGTTAGTACATAAATGCCCCATGGGCCAAATATTACAAAAACAACTTCTCAAGGTAGAAAGACATTGCGCATCCTCTTTGGTGCGATGTAGGTGTTAAGGGCCTCTTGCTCATGGAGTCAGCGGGTGAGCTCTAAAACCTTCTTCTCACTGGCGTAGAAGCTGGCTTCAAAAGTGTTCCGTTCCTCCTTGAGCTGAATCCAACTTTTCTGCATTTCCTCCCACGATGTAGGCATGTTTGGATGTAGGATGGTGTAGGGAACCTCTCCTTCCATGACGGGATCTTTAATCACAGGGAGTACATGAGGATAAGGCATCATTAGACTTTAGGCTCGGGCTCGTACCCACTTGAGATAAGGCTCAAGAGGGATGGAGTTCTTGTGTCCCAGAGTCTTGCTATCAACCTTGTTGGGTCTTCCCCAAGCTCTGATGAATCTTTGGCGAAGTCCTTGTGCATCATTGTCGAAGTCAAAAATTAGGTCAGGAATCAACATGTCGTGAGGGCCATCCCTCCGTGCATATCCAAATTGCCTCAAAGCTAGGCAAGGGTTGTAGGTGATACCTCCTCTGATTCTAAGTAAAGGAACATTAGGAAACTCTCCGCAACGATCGACGATGATGACATTTTCTCTGGACCGAGAACACCAATGTACATCAGAGTGAGTAAGAGTCATCAACCGTTGGGACCACCTTGAGCCTTGGTCATTCTTCAAGACAGATTGTGGAAGGTGCGAAATAAACCACCTTGCAAGGAGAGGAGTACAGCACATGAGAACACCCCTCTTTCTCATTGTTCGTGTGTAAAATGAGTGAAGAATGTCCCCAAGCAATGTTGGTATTGGATTTCTGGACAAGAAGATTTTGACGGCGTTGACATCTACCAATTTGTCAGAATTTGGGAATAGGACCAACCCATAGATAAGGAGTGCCACAATTTCTTCAAAGGCTTGTAGGTCCAATGAATTCCAACATTCTTGTGCTTTCTCAAACAAGAATTTTTCTAAGAATCCTTTGACGCCGCTTCTAGTTTCCCAATGCCCCTCGATGTCGGATGGTTGTAGATGTAATGCTCGAGCAACATCTTCCGGCTTTGGTTCCTTTTCCGTACCGTTGAAGGGTAGTTGATTAAGGATAGGGATTTTTAGGAGTTGAGAAAACTCCTCCAAAGTGGGCACCAACTGGTAATCAGGGAAAGTAAAACAGTGGTGAAGGGGGTCAAAGAACTGGAATAGCACTTTCATCATGTCTTCTTCAATGTTGGTGTTGACTAAGCTGAGCAGTCTACCATGTCTTTCACTGAAGGATGAGCTTTCCGGAATTCTTGAGGTGAGCTCCTTGAGTTGAGGAGAGATTCTCACAAGGTTGACTTGGATGGTTTTTCTGCGAGGAATTTCCATGACCTACAAAACAAGAACAAAGATGAAGATCCAAACCCTTGAAATGGTTAGTGAATCCATATGATGCTTCATGATGTTTATGATGTATGCACAAAACATATGTACAAGCAATTCACACCAAACCCTAGTTTCAGGCTTGCATGAGGTTTCATAGGTAAGTACCCTCTTGAGTGTAGTTGGCTTAAAAACATGTCCTATAAATAGTAACCGGGTTCTAAGGATCTCAATATCATTGGATTGTTTTCATCGTTCATTGTTTTGGTTTAGCCACTTAACTAGCGACCAAAATATTCCAAGAAAACAACCCTCAATGAGTGTAGTATCGAGTATCTACCAACTTCGGACTGCACCAAAGCCGGTCATCTCACTACTCCTAATAAAAGGCCAAGATGGTCAAGTAAGGTTCTAGGTCATTAGTGCTTAGTGACATCACTCAGCGGCCCCGTACTCTCCTTGATTGAACTCAAGGGTTACCGGTACTCACAAATATGTCGCACTAATATAGCTATTGCTTCGACCGTGTCGGTATACCCCGCACAGTTTCCACAACGTATTGCTATCTATGAATGTTTCCCAAAATCCGGGTGTAGGATTGCAAACCCAAACAATAGAGCCAAGATATAAAGCAATCAATTCAAACAATTAGACATGCAAGAGGGTGATCTAAGCCCTAAGGTTACTCCACTTTTAAAATTCTCCCCAGCAGAGTCGCCAGTTCTGTGATACGGTGGGAGAACTGACTATGGTTTTGCGTTTGTTTTCGCAAATGTTTCGGTTGAGCAAGAGTCTCCACCGACTTTTTATTTTATCCTAAGGAAAGGTTTAAAAAGCACAGCAAAAACCTTTGAGATATTTTCTTGGGTTCGGGGAGTAGATTATAGAAAGGGAAGGTATTAGCACCCTTTCTATCCATGGTTATCCATGGGCTCTTAGGTACTTGCTTAGATCAACTTGCCTTGGTTTTCAATTGTTCGAAATGGTGTTTTGTGTGTGGTTTTGAAAATGTTTTTAAAAAGATGCCTTGTATAGGCTACCCTTGTAACAATTCTTTACTCGAATGTTTTACAAAAGGTGTTTGTCTTTTTGAAAAGATGTTTCAAGGTTTTTTTGAAAGTTTGTTTTAAAAGTGTTTGTGAAATGTGGTTTGAAAAGTAGGCAAGTGTTTTGTTTTGCAAGTTGACAAGTACTTAAGAGCTATCTACCCTAAAGTTCTCAAAGATTTTTGTTATGTTTTAACCCTTTTAACAATTTTGTTCCACCATTGCATTTGGTGGACAATCTTGTGTTAGGATGTGAAAGGGACGGGCGCGGGTCATCGTTTAGACCATAATTGCAATAGCGTTAAGTATCTTTGGGCAATTTTTCCTTGAAAGGGACTTGATCATTTTAGGTAACTTTTCGAAAGCGTCATCGAGGGACTATGATCATTTGAATTGTTTGTTTTTGCCCAAAGAAACCTAACATACAATATGGCCCATTATTGAAGGCAACAAGTGGAATACCCTAGGGGTGCAAGTGTGATATGTGTTGTCCATTTTCATGCTTGTTTATCTTGAAATTAGGTCAAACTATTTTTGTTCTTTTTATTTGCATACAAACCCTAATTCTAACATGGTATAATTAGAAAGCATTAAAGTGCGAAAATTAAAGTTCCTAAGCTATTACAACACAATATGGGAAAGGGGGTACAAATGTTCAAATGGGGGTTTTGACAAGGAATTTAAACCTAGTTATTACATCAATTTGGAATTAATTACAAGATAATTGATTGCACAAATTAAATAGAAATAAAATAAATATGCAAAATGTAAAAAAGGGTTTTTATATGTATGGAAAAAAGGTATTTTTTATGTCAAAATAAACAAAATAAAAAAAAAGCATTATTTTTTGGAGTTTTTGTGTTTTAAGGGTAAAACCCTAATTTATTAAGTAAATATATTAATTATTTAATATGTACAAGTATTTATCAATCATATTCAAAAATAAAATAAAAATGAAGTATATTTATAAAAAAAAGTATTTTTGAGGTCACATATTAATGAAAGAAAAAATGTATGTATTTTTGTATTTTTGCCCTAAATATATTAATATATATATGGATATCTTTATTATTTACCAAATATATTAAATATACAAGAATAATAATATTTAATATTTATAAAAAAAAAGTATATTTTATATAAAATATTTTAAGAAGATAAAACAAAATAAAAAATGAAGATAAAATGGTGTTTACATCATTTTTAGTATTTTAGGTAAAAAAGTGTTTATTTATTTATTTATGTACAAATAACTAATCTAAACAAATAAATGCCTATAAATTCAAAAATGGTGTAAAAAATTATTTTTATATTTTTAATATCATGAGAAAAAATAAATAAGTCAAAATGAAAAAAGAAAAGTCAAAAAATCATAGAAATAAGCCGAATGGGCCTAGGGGGTGTAAAAGCAAACAAGTGGTGCAAAAAGAAAGAACATTCCAGGCCCAGCCCAGAACCTGTCTTCTTCAACCTCTGAACCTATATGAACACTCAAACACGCGTTTTCTATCTCCCAATTCCTGGACTTTTAAGCAAAACTTACAACATGAAAAATGTAGAGCATGAGAAGACGAATCCAGGGATATAAAGAACTTGACTTAACTCTCTAAGATGAGGGAGAATTTCTTCTCCCCCAATCCCTAACCTAGTTTTTCATCAATGTTCAGACTCAAAATTCTCTAAGCATACATAATATAAATGAAATCTAATCACATGGGCATGTTCAGGGCTATGATTGTGACATGTTTCCTTCATAAACCTAAAGCTAACAATGCCTATATTGAGAGATAGAACTTCATGAATATACATGTTCAGTTGGAATCGTGCCTTGCAATGGAGGAGCTTTCAGGGCAAGATGATGATTTGTACAGCTTCATTGAAGTGTGAGGATGTTATTCCAAGTTTTACTTTGCTTTGGAGCTAGCTGAATCGAGTTATAGAACTCCACCTGCAAATCAGAAAAATGAAAATGGCCAAAAGGATTAGAGGAGTTACAGCCTATTTCTAATGCTTTGGATAGTTTGTATTGATGGTAGGGAAGGTGTTTGAACTGGTTTGGGCAAGAATGTATGAAAGGATTGAGCTAGGGAACTCAATCTGCAGCAAGCCCTGTTTTTGTTCAGTTCAATGGTGATTCTGAGTTTGTGAAGGTATTGGAGGTGAAAGGCTCGTGTTCTAGCTCAGTATGGATGTCTTGAATATGTTTGATAAGTTTGCTTCAAGGTTCTTTTGCTGATATGAAAGTTGGTCCATGTTATGCAATGTTTCTTACACTTTAAGCAAGCAATGGCCACTTGGTGTTTCTAGCCTGTACAGGCCCCCATACTATGCTTCTAACCTTCCCCTTGATCAGTGTGATTAACTCATAAACTTGTGCCAAAGAGATTTCCTTTGTACCTTCTTGATTTACCAATTGACATAAAGTGTAACTTTTCAAAAATGGCTATTTCACTTTTTCTATAAATGGCTTAATTCAACATGTAATGCTTAAACTCATAAAACAAGGCCTTGGCACAATGAGTATGCATTAAATTATTGAGTGCAAATGGGATTAGAGGCCTGTAATGTAGCATAAACCAAGCTGACTTGAAAATGGCAATGTGTATGAACATGTCTTGGTCAAGAACAAAAGTGACTTTTGCCCAACTTGCCAAATTCGATTCTCCCTAACCATGAGGTTGTTTGATGAGTTCTTGGACATTTTGGAAAGCTTGGAATGTGTACTACAATCCATCTTTGAAATGCAAATTGAAATTCCAAGTGGAAGTATGTGAAAAATGGTCTTGAAGTTAGGTAAAAACCTTGCCTAAAAAGGTCAAAATTTCACTAAGTTAAGAATGGTTTAGTACCCTTGTTCCAAAAATTGTAACTTGAGATACAAGCTTCTTTTCGGAAAACTTTGTGAATAAAAGTTGTATATTATGCAATAGGTTACAACTTTCATGTTTTGACTTTTGCTTGAATCCAAATGAATCTTGGTGAGAAAGTGGGGCAAAGTTAGGAAAAAATTAGGGTTTTTCATAACTTAGAAAAATTCTAAGTTATGAAAAATTCTCATTTCAAACCCTAATTTGCAATTTTTGATTTCTTGGTGAACAAGTTTCATGATTTGACATGTTTTGATGAAAAATGAATCTTGACTCTTGATTTTGACCAAAAAGTCAAAGTTTGACTTTTCAGTATACAGTCAAAATTGATCAATTGACTGGGAAATTCAACTGTCAATCTTGTGTACTTGGGATCTTTTGAACTTGTTGGGCATGTCAAGACAATTCCATGGGGTCCTTGAGTCCATATGTGAGCTTGGTTTGCCATTGGCTAGGTCAAACAGTCAAAAATTGCCTTTGTGCAGTCAAAACCCTAAAAATGACCATTTTGCCCTTTTGGTGATCTGATCAAATTTCCTGTGGAATTGTGATCCAAACTTGATCAAATGGTCCATGTGAGTTTATAATGTTGATGTGGGTCAATTTTCATGAGATTTGACTGTCAATTGGCCACAGTTGACTTTTTCCCCAATACAGTTGATTTCTAGGTCAACTGTCCAATTGACTGGGCAAAACTTGGAATCAAGGCTTGAAACTTGATATGGATAAACTTGGGAGTCCAATATGGAGCATGAAAGTCATCTTAGGCATTTTTGGTCAAAACCTCTTTGTGCAAACACAAACCCTAATTTGGGTCAACAGTGCAATGAGAAGTCTTGAGCAGATGGAACCCTAACTAGATCTTAATCTCCAAGGGTTTGTGATGAGAAATCAATGAGAAATGGGAGGGCAAATTTTGGGGTACAACAGCATCTATAAGCCCATTCCCGACAAGGTTGTCACAGCTCCAGATGGCATCTATAAGTCCATCCTCCCATCCATCATCTCTCCAAATGGCATCTGTAAGCCCATTCCCGACATCACACTGCTGATACTCCACTATGCGAGTGCAAATTTCTGGGCACTTTAGTGTTCAATAATCTTCCACCTTTGGATCACGAAAGGCACGTAGGCCAATCTACATCCTCAGGTCTAAGAAGATTGAACAGGGGCAACTGTTGTACCCCAAAGTTTGCCCTCCCATATTCTTCAAGATTTGTCAAGATCAACCTCCAAATGGTTCAAAATCTCTCAAGGGTTGCACAGTCCAATTGTCTCCTAACACAGTCAAAATTAGGGTTTTGGTTCTTGCAAAGAAATTGAGGTTTTCAAGGGTCCAATCAAGTCCCATATGTCTATATACATTGTCAAGTATCTATATGTCAAGTTTCAAGACTCACAGCATCAAGTTGCACAATCAAAAGCCCTAAATGCTTCACAGTCAACTGCAGGGGTAAAATGGTCATTTGGCTGTCAAAAGTCAAAAAATTTGGTCAACATCTTATTTTGAAGCCACAATCATCATTTGATCAAATCTTGATCATGATCCCACAAGCATGGCTCAAAAAGTCTCAAGATGCAAAAAGTTTCTATTTTAGGACAGCTAAAAAGTCAACTGTAACTTGACCAGGGCATAACTTTTTCATGGTTCATAAGAAAAATCCCATCCAATGCTCATTTTGAAGGGGATGACATTTCCTACAACTCATCTTCACACTCCAAGTCCAAGAAATGCTCTCACAAAAAGTTATCAATTTCTACATTATAGGTCAATTTCAAAAGTCAACAAAAAGGCACTTTAAGTCAAAGACCATAACTTGAGATTGGTAAATCAAAATGACATGGGACAAAAGGCATTGGTTATAGGACTTCAAACCCTTTCCAAGATGTCCAAGAACATGTTCATAGCTTCAAAATTGAGCAAGATATGCATTGGAGAAGTTGGGAAATTTTTGTGAATTTGCAAAAGTCAACTTTGCCTAAAACACTTCATTTTTGCTAATGGGCCTCAAATTCCTTCTTGAATCTTTGCCCAAGGCTATGCACGACCCATTGAACTTAAAATGATTTATTTTCTTATTTTTAATTAATTAATTGAATTTTTATTAATATTAATTCATTTAATTGATCTTAATTGTAGGAAAATTCAAAAGATATGGTTTTTAGATCTTTTGTGAAGCAAATTTGATCAGGGCAAGCTGGAAATCTCGTTTCCCAATCAAAGAGGCAAAATCATCCAATTTTGGCAAGCTTTACCAATCAAAAATATGGAAAAGATTTGATTGAAAATCAAGGATGCAAAACATGAATGCAATGGATTGTTGGGCCAAGATTTACCCTAGTTCTATTGTGCTATATGTACTGAAGCAAACCCCGAATCCCTACACGTGAAACTGCTGCAAGAACACCATATGCAATATTGAAAAAAAGTGAAAAAAAACTCAAAATTGTAATCAGTCTTCCAGGCGAATTCAAGGTCTCTTTTTGATTCACACACCTTGCCGAGTCTCCAGGAACTTGTTGCCATCAAGAACAAGCCCTAAGACCATCAGAGTCGTTCACAACAAGTCACTCGGTTTGCATCATTTTCCAAAATTTCATATCATAATTCATGTGTTTTTAATCCATTTTCTTGGTTAATTTGTGTTAATAGGAACCCCCTGAAGCTATTGGTATAATCCAATTTGATTATAGTGCGTTAAATCAGAAACCACCATTGGAGACATCTAGGGTTTCGAAGCTTGAATATTAGGGCTTTGCACATAAGGAAAAATTGGACTGTGAAAGGTGCATGGTTGAATTCGTCAAGGCCAGACGAATTCAACCCAACCCTCGCGCTCAATTTATGTTATCCCTAACTCTAATCGCTATTTTCTGTTGTTGTAGTTAGTGGGGGTTTAAAACCCCCGCTATCTGTTTGATATTTTTACAGGTGAAATGAAGAAGGAGATGGCGTGTTAACGTATGGTTGGTGGATTCAAATCTGCGCGCGTTTTTTCACGTTTCCAGCATAGTTATTACTTTTCATATATTATTTTTATTGGTCATTATTATTACAAATACAACGCAATGGTGTAGTGGCTGGAGACGTGTCTGGTGATTGCTGGGACCTGGGTTCGATTCTTAGGTCCCCCATATAATTGTTCATATTTTTTCCAAAGCGTTCCAATGCAGCGTTCATCCAAAGTTCCATCATACACCCTCACGCCTAAGCTTGCCAAGTGGCCATGAAATCCATCCAGGGGCCAGGAGATGAAGTCCATGATACTCCCTAGTCAGCCAGCAAGCGTTTGATCATGAAAGTCAACGTGGCTTGGAATTTTAATGGGCCAGAATTCAACAAAAAAAAACCTCTCTTTGGGCCAACATACCCCCTTTGGTTTGCTATTTTTTTTATTTTCATTTTCTTTTCTTTTAATTCTTTTAATTGTTATAATTATTATTATTAATTCACAACAAATTAATTTTTCCTAATAAAATCAGAAATCATAAAATTGTAAATATTTTTTTATTGTTTATTAAATTTACTATTAACTATTAATTTTGTAAACAAATATTAACAATTAACTTAGTTTAATTTAGGTTTAAATTTTAATCTTTTTCTCAATAAATAAAAATTATACAGAATTAGGGTTTAGCATTTCCATTCATATTTTCTTAATTAATTATTATTATTATTTATTAATTACTATTATTTTTGTACATACAAATGTAAATTAATTAATTAGTTTAAATTAGGTTAACTTTAACATTTTTATTAATAATTGAAATAAACTTAGAACTAGGGTTTTCTTTTGATTTTTAATTTATTTATTTTTATTAAATACAAAAAAACACAAAAAACATCTTTCTTGTAAATAATTAATTAAATAATTAGGTTTAATTTTAATTAAAAGCAAAGGACAAAAAACTCATAATTGCTCAAAAGGGTCAAAAACCCTAAGGACGCCCAATTTAATTCTTTCGCGCGTTATTATTTTGATTATTATGTAACTGTTTCCGGAATGTAATAGTAATTAGGTTTATTGTTTTCTTTACTTTCCGCACTTTATCAAAACGGGTCTTTGTTTTTTGGCGATGTATAAACCCGCGCCTTGTAATAGCGTAGCTTTTACCTTTCCATATTTTATTTTCCGCACTCCTAACTGTTAAATTGCATGAAAGAATGAATGACAAATTAAAAACAACTCGTAGCTCACAATCGCATGATCAAAGATAAACATAACATGAAAAACAACACACAATGCACATGCCACTTCTAGGGTATGCCTCACTCGTTGCCTCGAATGTGGTCGTCAAGTATAAGGTGTTTTAGAGGTCACCCTCCTGTCTAAAGATCTTGTTGCCTCGAAACGGTTGCCTCGGATTAAAAAGGATCTAGGACATTAGGGTTACTTCTAAGGTGTCCTACTATTGCTTCGGTGACCACAATGTCCCTATAATCGAATTGACCCGAACACCTCTAACGGTGGTGCTACCTACCTCTCAATGGTGGGATGGCACTATCTTAAGGACTCTTACACAGCCTAATTCCTTAGGGTAGGTAGATGACTCATGGTTATTTGATCTCTTTCTAAAAAACAAAAATACTTTTCACACTGACACTTTCTAAAAGATTTCAAAACAATTTTTTCATACACTCTTGAGGACAGATACAAGAGTTACTTAGGAATTTTTCAATGAAACTTTTTCAAAACCCACATACACTTGAAAAGCAAATAACATTTTGAAAACATAAGAGCAAGTACCTAAGAGCCCATGGATAACCATGGATAGAAAGGGTGTTAACACCTTCCCTTTCTATAAATCTACCTCCTGAACCGAGAGACCTTCTTAATAAGGAATTTTGTTGTGCTTTTGTCCTTTCCATGTTGGAGAACATAAAAGACGGTGGCGACTCTTGCTTACCGCGACATTTCACGAACCAGCTTTAAACAGTCAGTTCTATTTCCACCGATCACAGATAGCAACATCTAAAGGAGGAGGAAAAGAACATTTAAGACCTTTTGAGTAGGTAGGTTGCTCCTAGTTGCTCGCTTGCTTACAACAAAAACATTTTATACACCAACACTCTCACTTTGAAACATTTTCAAAAGACAAACACTTTGTACGCGTTCTTATAGAAACGAGAGCCATTACAAAGAAACTTTTTCAAAATCACTTTCAAAAACACACTTCACAAACACTTCTTTGAACTATTTTCCAAACAACACTTTGTACGCGTTCTTATAGAAACGAGAACCATTTCAAAGACGTTTTTAAAATACTTTCAAAATCCACACCACAAGCAAATTTTCAAATAAAAGAAAGTGATCTAGAAAGAAACTAAGAGCCCGTAGATAACTACTGATGAAAAGGGTGCTAATACCTTCCCTTTTCATAACCTACCCCCCGAACTCAAGAAAACATCTCTAAAGGTCTTTCCTGTTCTTTTCAGCCTTTCCTTTTGGATAAAAGAAAGGTCGGTGGCGACTCTTGCTATCCGCAACAATTACGATCAAACGCAAAACATCCTAATTCAGTTCTCCCACCGCATTATAGAACTGGAGACTCTGTTGTGGACTCTACAAAGTGGGGTTACCTTAGGGCTTGATCACCTTTACTTGTTTTTCTTTGTTTAACTTGTTTGCTTTACATTTTGGTTCCTTGTTTGGGCTTGTTTTGATCCTCTACCCGGATCTAGGACACCTTATAGGTAAGTAGCAATAAGTTGTGGAAATGGTGCGGGGTAAACCGACATGGTCTAAGCAATAGCTATGTTAGTGTGACACATTTGTTGGTACCGGTAGCCCTTGAGTAGTCAAGGAGAATACGGGGCCGCTGTGTGGTGTCATGAAGCACTAACTAACTTTAGAACCTTTACTTGACCAACCTGGCCAATAGGAAGTAGTGAGGTAGCTGGCTTTGGTGCAGTCTGAAGTTGGTTGATACTCGATACTGCACTCATTGAGATCGGACTTTCGGGATATTTCGGTCGCCATTAAAGAGGCTTGTGCTGAAACAATGCCCGATGAAGAAAGATCAATGATATTGGGATCCCCTAGAACCCGGTTACTATTACTAGGACAGGTTGAGCCAACTAAACTTCAAGAGGGTACTTACCTACAAACTCCATATAAGCCTAAACCTAAGGACTTATCTGCTTTGTGTATATGACTATTTATACATAACAACTTGCTTGCTTTGAAAACTTGTACATAACATCATGACATAATACCATAGCATTTTCAATAACCATTTCAAGGATCTCAGTGGTCTATGATATAGGGTCACGTTGAACCAGGCGTCTATCAAGGGGCAAGAGGATTTATTTTCCTCTAACCAAACACCGTCAAGACTAAAAAGCACGGTAACTTGAGTCAAAGTCTACGACCCACTTGACATGGTGAGCTTGATTCTCGTAGAAGGACATCCACCGATACGAATTTATCCAATCAAAGGTGTAAGTAACTTCTAACATCTTCTTGTGTTTACCCCGCGAGATCCTTGAAAACATGCATCCACATATCATGCATCATATCATGGTAGGCTTTTCCCACACAGGTCTCTCATCTGCTTACTGTTTATTTCAGTAGAGATGGCTCTAGAATATACTATGAAGGACATTCAGACTCAAAATGCTCAACTTCAAGAAATGTTTTTGAACCTGTCCAAGGGACAAGAAGAGGTGAAAGCACTCCTCACTAGGGGCATGATCATGGGGAATCCTGAGGACGAGAAGGATGACTAGTTGAAACGGCTACAAACTGAAATGGAAATAATGAAGATCCAGATGATGGGACAACTGGTGGGCCAGATGGCTCTTATCCAAAACTTAGCTCGGGGACAAGAGGAGCTAAGAACCCTCGTCAACAAACTTCATCAAGACAGTTGCAACCGGATGAAACAAACCGTCGAGATTTGAGATCAAGTCATAATTCAGCTTCCCATGAGACCAGAAACCAGTTTAAGGGAGAGCAGACCTTCCCAAATTGCCGCCACATCACGGGCCCAACAACGACTTCATTAACATCAACGGGAAAATCAACAAAGGCAAAATGAGCCCAAAAGACAGTTTACCAACATCAACATGCCACTGTCTCAAGCATTGCAACACCTGTTAAGGATGAATCTGATTACATTGATAAGACCTCATCCAAACCACCAAAACTTCTTCTCCTAACTACAATCCTGATGCCAGGTGTGCCTATCATTTCGACAGTCCTGGGTATGATACAAATGATTGTTGGGTGCTGAAGTACAAGATTCAAAACCTGATCGATGGAGGAATGTTGGAGTTCACACAATACGATCAACTGGAGCTTTTCTATCACCCCTCAAGGGCACCCATATGAAGTGACGATCTGGGCGAGGAAGTTTTATGTTTATTCGAATTTTCAGTTATAATTTCTTTGTTTACTTAAACACTTATCTATGTGTCAGACTTTGGTTATTTTCATTAATGCATTAAATATGTTTGTCTTGAATTAATCCATTCATTTTCATTCTATTTAAATTATTCTTTTTAATCCCTTTATGTTATCCAACTCTTGTTTTAAAAGTTGCAAGCCTTTAGAGGGAGGATGACGAAAACAATGCCATAATCTCATACAATATGCTTTTGGACAGGCTTTGGTGATGATGTACAGGCGTTATTTCAATTCCTAAACACTAGAGTTATAAGGAGGATAATCCCTAGTCAACCCCTTTGAGCCAAAGAAGTAGGAGCTTCCTTTTTACACAAACTGAAACCTTTAATCAAAACCTGGGGCAGGGTAGTCTCTCAGTTAATTCTAACGCGCGCTCAGTCGCAAACTTTCACTTCATATACAACGAATGACATCAAAAACATTCCCTTGGAATCAAAAGATGGTGATGGTTCCCTACCAAATAGGCAGTCATTATCTCTCAAGAGAAAAGCCCACTAAGTCAAAACCTACGAAGGAGACTTAAGAAAAATTGGGGCATCCCGCTGACTGTAATCTCAAAACAAGAACGGTCAGGCAAAAATCCGGGATAACAAATCAAAAAGAGGTCACTACAAATCCTCAACAACATGGAAAACATGGAAAAAATGACTTCCTTCCAACAAACTTAACTTGTTTGAACCATCACCAAAACGCCATTCCAGACTCAATTGGAGTTCAAACGCACAATCAACTGAGTTTAGGACTGAAGAACATCACGAAGAACGGGCGCGTACAAATACACTTTGAACCTTATCCTTTGTTTCTTAAACCGTGAACCAGACCACGATACAACCTTTCAAAGTCCTAATTGAAGCATGGGTTAGTTCGAAAGCCTACTGTTACAAAAGGTATCCTGACTACTGTAAGGCTTTATTCCAAATTCTTAGTTGAATTCACGTTCTTACAAAACTCTTTACTTGCTAAAAAATACATTTTTAAAACTTCAAGACAAGCATAAACTTTGCATTATTTGAATGTCGTTGTTTGCATATGGCTAACTGTTTGACAGCAGAGAAATTCACACGATGAATATCTAGTGAATGAAAGCTCTCTCGGTGAATAAAATCACTTCAGATAGGATGACACTTCCAAAGACAAATCTTCTATTAAGCAAGGGGGAATGACACATCACTGTCCAATACATCAGGGGCAGTCAAGTCAAGATTCCAAGAAATATCTCAAGAACTACTGAGTAACCATGGGCAGGTCTATATCTGAATCACCTAGGAGCATTGAACTTGAATTCCAGCAAAGAGTCACATGCAGTCAAACAAACAGTTCCTGGAAATACTACAAACACTTGCTACTAGGGGCAGTGACAAAACTCCCACAAAGTCCTTTTCATAGGGTAATCCCCAGCCAGAGTTTCAATCTCTGAAAACTTTTCCCCAACTGAGTTGATCTCAAGAATCCTCAAGGAGTTCTGCCAAAAGAAAACACACCTCCAATAGATTGGCGACAGGGTTTATTTCCCCAACAAACGGCAAGATTCCCCAGCTTGAATTTGCCTCTCAGACTATCACAAATCAAGGGACCACAACTCCTCTTCCCTAGTAGACATTCCTACAATACCCAATAGCTCCCCAGTAGAGCAAAGGACAACGAAGACTCCTGAACTCCTTTCCCTAAGCAGGAATCAACACTCTCCACAAAGTTTTCTTCTCAAGCAAAATCAACACTCCCCAACTAAGTTCTCCTTAAACAAAAAAACAGGATTCCCCGACGGAAACATTCTAAGCAAAGTTGAAGATGTGCATGCACTTCATCCCCAACGGCCGTCCGGGATTCAGCTTCCCAAAACTCCCCAGCATTTGTCAAGGGTTTATCTTCCAAGACAAAAATACATTCCAATAACATTTCGCATTTCATGCATCATATTACACACATGACAAGTGCATACGACACAATCTCATTTATTTTGAGAACATCATTGCACTATACATTTCATACATCATGACATTGCATGCAGCTAACTCTTTACCTTTTAAGGAAAGATCAAATCAACAGATGGCTATCATCAACAATCTTCAAAAAGTCAGAGATTAATACCTGAAACCAAACAGGACAATTATCTACACAACCATCTGAAGCAATCTTACACGGGCTCCTTCTCATACACTCTTCTAGAAATAGTTCAGATGTGGTCCAGATTACGGCTGACATTCTGATACTTATTCCAGACTATCTCTCAAACACAGTCCAGATATAATCCAGATACGAATGTCATTTTGACGCTCATTCAGTACATCTTTCAGATAGGATTCAGATACAATCCATTTATGGATATTATTCTGATACTCATCCTACTACATCTGCTGGTTCAGTTTAAATCTCTCAACGGTTTATCCTGATTCTTTCCATTAGACACTTTCTCTGGTTCAGATAAATTGCTCTAAGATTTATTCTGATTCTTTCTAGACCTCTTCTAGTTCAGTTTAAATCTCTCAATGGTTTATCCTGATTCTTTCTGGTAGACACTTTCTCTGGTTCAGATAAATCACTCCAAGATTTATTCTGATTCTTTCCAGTTAAAGAATAACCAAGACCTCTGCTGGTTCAGTTTAAATCTCTCAATGGTTTATCCTGATTCTTTCTGGTAGACATTTTCTCTGGTTTAGATAAATTGTCCAAGATTTATTCTTATTCTTTCGAGACCTTTGTTGGTTCAGTTTAAATCTCTCAACGGTTTATCCTGATTCTTTTTGGTAGACAATTTATCTGGTTCAGATAAATCTCTCCAAGATTTATTTTGATTCTTTCTAGTTAAAGAATGTTCAAGACCTCTGCTGGTTCAGTTTAAATCTCTCAATGGTTTATCTTGATTCTTTTTGGTAGACATTTTCTCTGGTTCAGATAAATCACTCCAAGATTTATTCCGATTCTTTCTAGACCTCTGCTGGTTCAGTTTAAATCTCTCAACGATTTATCCTGATTCTTTCCGGTAGATACTTTATCTGGTTCAGATAAATCGCTCCAAGATTTATTCTGATTCTTTCCAGTTAAAGAATATTCAAGACTTTTGTTGGTTCAGTTTAAATCTCTCAACGGTTTATCCTGATTCTTTCTGGTAGACACATTCTCTGGTTCAGATAAATCGCTCCAAGATTTATTCTGATTCTTTCCAGACCTCTGCTGGTTCAGTTTAAATCTCTCAACGGTTTATCCTGATTCTTTCTGGTAGACACTTTCTCTAGTTCAAATAAATCGCTCCAGGATTTATTTTGATTCTTTCCAATTAAAGAATATTCAAGACCTCTGCTGGTTCAGTTTAAATCTCTCAATGGTTTATCCTGATTCTTTCCGGTAGACATTTTCTCTAGTTCAGATAAACCGCTCCAAGATTTATTCTGATTCTTTCCATACCTCTACTGGTTCAGTTTAAATCTCTCAACAGTTTATCCTGATTCTTTCTGGTAGACACTTTCTCTGGTTCAGATAAATCGCTCTAAGACTTATTCTGATTCTTTCTAGTTAAAGAATATTCAAGACCTCTGCTGGTTCAGTTTAAATCTCTCAACGGTTTATCCTGATTCTTTCCGGTAGACACTTTCTCTAGTTCAGATAAATTGCTCCAATATTTATTCTGATTCCTTTCCAGACTTCTGCTCGTTCAGTTTAAATCTCTCAACGATTTATCATGATTCTTTCTAGTTAAAGAATATTCAAGACCTCAGCTGGTTTAGTTTAAATATCTCAACGGTTTATCCTGATTCTTTCCAGTAGACACTTTCTATGGTTCTGATAAATCACTCCAAAGATTTATTCTGGTTCTTTTCCAGTTGGAGTTAAATTTAGACTTAGTCTAATTTCTGTCAACAATCACCTTTGGATGGCATCTATAAGCCCATCTCCGACAACTCTCTGTCATCTCTCCAAATGGCATCTGTAAGCCTATTACCTACACAATAAACCACCACATCATCAAGTGTAAATTTCTGGGCACTCTAGTGTTCAATCATCTTCCACCTTCAAGTCACGAATGGCAGACTCGCCAATCTAACTCTCCAGGCTTAAGAAGATTGAACAGGGGCAGCGGTTGTACCCCAAAATTTTCCCTCTCATTTTTCAAGGCATTTCTCACAAGGATTCTCAAGGTTAAAGCTTACACATGTACATTGGGATTTTCCAGTACCAAGATTAAAAGGAAAACTGTCAAAAAGGGGGAAAACAGATAAAAATAATATTTTGACAAATTTGGAGAAAAATAAGTGTTTTTCAATTCAGCTCCTTCGATTGGCCTTTTGGCTTCTTTTGACGCAGGCTTGGCTTGCATCCTTCGAGTGGGCATGAACCTCTGGCACGCATGGATTCACAAGGCACAAATCCTCTTATAGCCTCCTTCGATTCCAAGGCAAAAGGCTCCCTTTTGGCATCCTTCAATTTGCACTTCTTGCCTCCTATATGCCTCTTTTTGAATCTGGATATTTTGGCCTCCTGCATGCACCTTTCGTTTAAGCATGTGGTTCTTTCAGTACAAGCTACTGGTCACACCTTTCATTTGGGCATGTGGTTTCTTCAGTATAAGATATTGGTCACACCCTTCGTTTGGGCACATGAATCCTTCAGTACAAGCTACTGGTCACACCTTTCGTTTGGGCATGTTGGTTCCCTTCATGCAAGCTTCGTTTGAACATAGATCTTTTGCATGTTTGCATGAAGTCACAAGGCAAGGACCCTCTATGTACACTCCTTTGTTTGACCACTTGGAACTTTAGTCCGGCAAGCCTTTAACTAGACAGAACCACCTTCACAAAGTTTCCTTACATCCTGTGTCCCCTTCGAATCAGCATCTTTCGAATCCAACTCTGGGCATCCCATTCGAAAGACATGCTTGATGGTCCATTCGAAGGATTTACACGCCCACTTTAAGGCATGTTTTTGGTGACCCATCTGTTGTACCCCAAAATTTGCCCTCCCATAATCTTCAAAGTTTTGCCAAGCATCACCTCAAATGGTTCAAGGTCTACTCAAGGGCTACACAGTCAACCATCCTCCTAAGCCAGTCAAACTAGGGTTTTGGTTCTCACAAGGAAGCTGAGGTTTTCAAGGGCTTAATCAAGTCCCACATGCCTATAAACATTGTCAAGCACCTACATGTCAAGTTTCAAGGCTCACAAGGTCAAGTTGCACAGTCAAAAACCCTAATTGCTCCACAGTCATCTGTAGGGGCAAAATGGTCATTTGGCAGTCAAAAGTCAAAAATTTTGGTCAACATCTTATTTTGAAGCCACAATCATCATTTGGTCAAGTCTTGACCATGATTCCACAAGAATGGCTCAAAAATCATCAAGATGCAAAAGTTTCTATTTTTGGACAGCTGAAAAGTCAACTGTAACTTGACCAAGGCATAACTTTTTCATGGTTCATCAGAAAAATCCCATCCAATGCTCATCTTGAAGGGGAGGACATCTCCTACAATTCATCTTCACACTCCAAGTCCAAGAAATTCTCTCAAAAAAAGTTATCAATTTCAACATTATAGGTCATTTTCAAAAGTCAACAAAAAGGGACTTTAAGTCAAAGACCATAACTTGAGATTGGTAAATCAAAATGACATGGGACCAAAGGCATTGGTTAGATAACTTCAAGACCTTTCCAAAATATCCAAGAACATGTTCATAACTTCAAAATTGAGCAAGATATGCATTGGAGAATTTGGGAAATTTTTGTGAAATGGCCAAAATCATTTATCCTTGAAATTTCATTTTTGACAAAAGGGGCCCACTTTTTCCACTTGAATCAGCTTGGCCATGCTTCCCACGTGTCCCACATTTTATTTCAAAATTTAAAATTAATTTTTTCATTTTTATTTGATTTTATTGGATTTAATTCATTTTAAATCTTTTAAAATCAAATGAAAATCAAAAAGATTAATTAAGGGACATATCTTGCTTTGATTAGCTTTGAACCACCATTATACACATCCCAAATTCGTGCAAAGGGCTAAAGCTAGCAAGAATTCAAATTTGGCTCAAAAATGGAAGGTGTTTTAATGGAGTTTATAGCAAAATCTTAAGCATGAATGCAAGGCATTATTGGCCATAATTCTTATCAAAACACATTACATAACATGTATACAGGTTAACACAAGCAAGAACACGACCGAAGAGCTCCAAAAACGGCCATACAAAATTGCAAAATTGTCACACAAACTTGAAATCTGAAAACCTAGTTGCAGTGCCTCTCAAGCCTCCATTCCAATCCAAATACATTCCTGATATCCCAAGGAAGCTCTAGCAATCAAAATCAAGCCCAAACGCGCAAAGAACCATTCACACGAAGCCATACGGTTTGTCATTTTTTTCAGAAATACATAACATGGTTCATGCATTTTTAATGATTTTTCTTGTTTGATTTGCACTAATGAGGACTCTCTAAAGCTATTGGTACCACCCAATTGAAATATAGGCGCCTGAACAAGAATTCACCATGGATTTTTCTTAGGGTTTCAGAGCTCCAATTTTGGGTTTTTATGCATCTGGAAAAATTGGCCAACCAAAATAGTACCATTGGATTCAGGACATCCAAACGAAACTAACCCACCATTCGCGCCCTATTTATGTTTGCATATGAGCTATTCGCTGTTTTTTGGCAGGTGTTGTTTTGGGGGGGTTTAAAACCCCCGCTATCTCATTTTGTTACAGGGACAAACGGAGACGAAAGCTAGCGTGGCTTGTTGTCATTGGATGGTTCATAATTCTGGCGCATTTTTTGGTTGTGTACCACTAATTCTTGTTTTGTTTTATATTATTTATTTTCCATTTTATATCCAAAACGCGCAAATAGCTCAACTGGTAGGCAGATGGCTTGGTAAACACTGGGACCTGGGTTCGAATCCCAGGTCCCCTCAAATTATTTCTATTATTTTGTTTCACATGTTTCCATGCAGTGCACATTCCAGGGCTCACCATACACCCAACGCCTTGGCTTGCCACGCGCCCTGAAGCCCCAATCCAAAGGCCAGAACCTGGAGTCCACCATGCACGTTAGTCAACTGAGGCACACGTGACCATAAAAAGTCAAACAAGGCCTGGATTGCAATGGGCCAAATTGCTTCAAAAACCCCCCCTTTGTTTGTATTTTCTTTCTCTCATTTTTTTCTCTTTTATTTATTTTAATTTAATTATTTTCTTTTAATTCACCAAATTAAT
The DNA here is from genome assembly GCA_948472305.1 of Vicia faba. Classification (NCBI taxonomy): domain Eukaryota; kingdom Viridiplantae; phylum Streptophyta; class Magnoliopsida; order Fabales; family Fabaceae; genus Vicia; species Vicia faba. The sequence continues at coordinate 613,906,105 of OX451735.1, read as the reverse complement.
TTTTATAACACAAAAATACAAAAAAATCAGAAATCATAAAAATAAAAAATGTGTATTTAATATTTAATTCACTAATTATTTTGTAAATAAATTTTGTTAATCAATTTAGTTTAATTTAGGGTTTTAAATTTTAATATTTTCTTAATAACTAAAAAATATAGAAATTAGGGTTTTTTAGCATTTTTATTCTTTCTCTCAATAAATATTTCCTCTTATCATTATTATTGTTAACTATTAATTAATTTTGTAAATAAATATGTCATTAAATAATTAGGTTAAATTAGGTTAAAACTTGAATATTTTTTCTTTAATAATTAAAAACAATTTAGAACTAGGGTTTTATTTCTAATTTTAATTAATTTCCTTTTATTTTCATAAATACCAAAATAAACAAGAAACAAGAAACAAATAAAAATAATAATTAAGAGAGATGAGAAAAAATGAAAATATTTGCAAACCAGGGTGGGGGTGTAGTCCCAATTTGTGAGGTTTTGATGGTAAAGCCTGGCCCATTAAGCTGTGGTCTTTTTGACTTTTTGCGTAGCATGTGGCAAGGTTGACCAGCATCTACCATATGCCTTGACTCTGAGCCCTTTGATGGATCTCCAGGACACGTGGGCGCTGATCCCTGAGCGTGTATGATGATCCTTAGTGTGAGTGCTGCATAGGAGTTGCTAATGAAAAATAACATGGAAATTGCACAGACCTGGGAATCGAACCCAGGTCTTAAACATTAATAATCCCTTCACTTGCCAACTGAGCTACATCACGCGCGTTAACATATTATAGCAAATAAATAATAAAAGAAAAAAACAAACACGTTAGTGGAGGGCGCGCGAAAATTTGAACCAGCGAATCATGGCTTGCCACGATGTTGTCTTCTCCACCATCCCTGTAAACAAAGGCTTTAGGCAACGGTTTTGCAAACGTGGGTTTAGACAGGTTTTAAGAAAATAACGATTAGCCCCTCGACGCTCATAAATTGAGCGCGAGGGTGCCATCCTCTTCGTCTTCAAGCGCTGAATCCATTGGTGGTCATTTGGAGTTCTAATTTTGCCTTGTTATGAAAGCCCCAAATTTCAGTCCTGCAAACCCTAAAAATCGCGCATGGTATTTTCTCATATATAGCACAAAAACGCAATTGGATCACATGGTTAGTTTCAAAACTTGACAAGGAACATAAATGTATGATTAAAATGCAGTGAGGATGCCTAGAAATCAAAGCACGATTATGGATTTTTCTTGGTTCAGTTGGAATCCGCTTTACCAATTCTTTGGGTTTGAGTTGTTGTTTGTGATTGGAATGTGATCAGGAGAGTTTGAGGAAGCTATTAGAAAAAGAATCAAGCTTTTAATCGCCCTCTAGTAGTGATTTCAGAATCCAATTTTCAAGTCAAAATTCCAAGTTTTTTATGAGCTTTTGAGCGCAGCCTTTGGTCTCCTGTGGTTAGGGTTTGACTTAGCACTTATGAGGGAAGAGAATTAGGTCATTAGTTGGCCTTTATCCATGCCCATGAGAGAATTAGTCTTTGGTCTTTTACCATTAACAAACTTTTCCCTTTTTTAAGCAAAACCAAGACTTGGTGTATAATCTAACCCTAGCATGAGTTTGTGAGCTGGCACATGATATATGGAAGCTATCCCAATTCAAATGACACTATTTCATTGACTTTTGAATTTTATTTGAATTTTTAAAGATTTAAAATGAATTAAATTATCAAAAATTAAATAAAATAGAAAAATCAATATTTGGTCTTGAAATTAATCATGGGACACGTGTGTGGCATGACAAGGCTGAATCAAGTGGAAGAAAGTGGGCCCTTTTGTCAAAAATTGAAGTTTCAAGGATAGTTGACTTTTGCCATTTCACAAAAATTTCCCAACTTCTCCAATGCATAACTTGCTCAATTTTTAAGCTTTTCTCATGTTCTTGGACATTTTGGAAAGGTCTTTGAGTCCTTTAACCAATGCCTTTGGTCCCATGTCATTTTGATTTACCAATCTCAAGTTATGGTCTTTGACTTAAAGTCCCTTTTTGTTGACTTTTGAAAATGACCTATAATGTTGAAATTGATAACTTTTTGTGAGAGCATTTCTTGGACTTGAAGTATGAAGATGAGTTGTAGGAAATGTCTTTCTATTCAAAATGAGCTTTGGATGGGATTTTTATGATAATCCATGTGAAAGTTATGCTTTGGTCAATTTCAGTTGACTTTTTCAGCTGTCCAAATATAGCAACTTTTGCATCTTTGATGATTTCTGAGCCAAATTTTGAGAATCATGATCAAGCATTGATCAAATGATGTTTGTGGCTTCAAAATGATATGTTGACCAAAAATTTGAACTTTTGACTGTCAAATGACCATTTTGCCCCTACAGTTGACTGTAGTGCAATTTAGGGTTTTGAGTGTGCAATCTTGAGCTGAATGCCTTGAAACTTGATATGAGGATGCTTGACCATGTTTGTAAGCATATGAGACTTGATTGAGCCTTTGAACACTTCCTTTTCTTGATCAGACTCAAAACCCTAATTTTGACTGTTTAGGAGGCAGTTGGACTGTGCAACCCTTGGGGGAGTTTTGTGACTTGGCTTGGCAATTTCTTGAAGGATATGGGAGGGCAAATTTTGGGGTACAACAGTTGCCCCTGTTCAATCTTCTTAGACCTGAGGATGCAGATTGGCGGACGCGCCTTTCGTAATCCGAGGGTAGAAGATGATTGGACACTAGAGTGCCCAGAAATTTGTGCTCACATAGTGGCAGTGATGGTGGAATGGGCTTATAGATGCCATCTGGATGTTGCTGGATAGGATGATGGGCTTATAGATGCCATCTGGATGTTGATCGCGTAGGAGATTCCTTAGCGAGAACCTGCATACCTGCAAAAGAGAAAACGAGTACCTGACACGTTGCAGGAGCTGATTTTAGATGCTTGGTATAGATGTGTCCTGACTAGTTACAGGAGCTGAGTCTGGAGCTTCAAACGCTGATGAATGAACCAGGGATGGTTACTGCCTTAGCATGGATGGTAAGAGAACCTTGGGCGATTTTAACTTCAACAACGCTCGTTGAGAAAAATCTTGGCGGGAACTACCATCTTTGCAATATCGGGAAGAGAACCATAGAAAATTATAATCTGAAAGGGAAACACCTCACTCATCGTCGGAGAGGGAATCATATGAAAAGGAATTGTCGCCTCACACACCGTCGGAGAGGGAACCATAGGAGACTATCACCTCACACTCATCGTCGGAGAGGGAAACATCTGAAAAGGAATTACTACCTCACACACCGTTGGAGAGGGAATCATAAGAGACTATCACCTCACACTCATCGTCGGAGAGGGAAACATCTGAAAAGGAATTACTACCTCACACACCGTTGGAGAGGGAATCATAAGAGACCTTTTGATAAGGATGTGATGAAGGAATCAGGGATGATTGCTACTCCAAATATGATGAAGGAATCTGGGACGATTACTACCTCAGCAGGATGATGAAGGAATCCGGGACGATTACTACCTCAGCAGGACGATGAAGGAATCTGGGACGATTACTACCTCAGCAGAATGATGAAGGAATCTGGGACGATTACTACCCCAAATAGGATGATGAAGGAATCTGGGACGATTACTACCTCAAATAGGATGATGAAGGAATCTGAGACGATTGCTACTCCAACGGGATGATGAAGGAATCTGAGACGATTACTACCTCAACGGGTGATGAAGGAATCTGGGACGATTACTACCTCAGCAGGGTGATGAAGGAATCTGAGATGATTGCTACTCCAAATAGGATGATGAAGGAATCTGGGACGATTACTACATCAGCAGGATGATGAAGGAATCTGGGACGATTACTACCTCAGCAGGATGATGAAGGAATCTGGGACGATTACTACCTCAGTAGGGTGATGAAGGAATCTGAGACGATTGCTACCCCAAATAGGATGATGAAGGAATCTGGGACGATTACTACCTCAACGGGTGATGAAGGAATCTGGGACGATTGCTACTCCAAATAGGATGATGAAGGAATCTGAGACGATTGCTACTCCAAATAGGATGATGAAGGAATCTGAGACGATTACTACCTCAACGGGTGATGAAGGAATCTGGGACGATTACTACCTCAGCAGGGTGATGAAGGAATCTGAGACGATTGCTACTCCAAATAGGATGATGAAGGAATCTGGGACGATTACTACCTCAACGGGTGATGAAGGAATCTGGGACGATTACTACCTCAGCAGGGTGATGAAGGAATCTGAGACGATTGCTACTCCAAATAGGATGATGAAGGAATCTGGGACGATTACTACCTCAACGGGTGATGAAGGAATCTGGGACGATTACTACCTCAGCAGGGTGATGAAGGAATCTGAGACGATTACTACTCCAAATAGGATGATGAAGGAATCTGGGACGATTACTACCTCAACGGGTGATGAAGGAATCTGGGACGATTACTACCTCAGCAGGGTGATGAAGGAATCTGAGACGATTACTACTCCAAATAGGATGATGAAGGAATCTGAGACGATTGCTACTCCAAATAGGATGATGAAGGAATCTGAGACGATTGCTACTCCAACGGGATGATGAAGGAATCTGAGACGATTACTACCTCAACGGGTGAAGACTTTTATCTGTTGATCGTTCTTTCCTGAAAAAGTAACGAATTAGTTGTATGCAATGTCATAATGCATGAATTGCATGATCTTAAGATGTTCTCAAAGCTAAATGAGGTTGGGGTGATATGATGCGTCTATGCATGCTATAATGATGTATGTGACGTTTTATGAATGTGTTTTTCGTCTAGGAAGGTAAATCCTTGACGGGTGCCGGGAAGTCGTATCCTGGGCTGATGTTGAAGAGTAAGCTTTGCTTCCACTGGGGATGATAACTGCAAGAATACCGGTAGGAGAAGACGACTTCGTTGCGGCATAAACTTGGCAAATGGAAGATTCTGCGGGGAGAAAAGATACTCTACGACCATGTTGGGAAGCAACACTCTGTGGGGAGAGGGATGCCTTGCTGAATGTTGACAGTAGTTTGCTGAGGATACCCTCGTTGTATGGGAAGTAGCTGATGAACTTCGCTGGGGTAAGAAGACTTCGGCGACGACGCTCTTTCCGTGGCTTTTGGCTGAGGATAACCCAGTTATATCCTGTTAAGGAAAGAACTCTTTAAATAAAGCCGGACGACGCGTTCGTGCTCTGCGAGGATAAGCTTCCAGAATTTACTGGGGATATGCTCATGGCTTGGGGAGATGGATTCCAACCTTCTTGGGGAAACTGGATTGGACTCTCCTGGGGAAGTATTGAACTGTATTGGTTATGTTCTTCAACGGAACCTACCCTGATACCTTGGAGGATAGAACAATCAGACTGCTTAGACCACTCTTTATTGCCCCTGTTTCTATGGGGGAGGCACTTGTGGCGGTGCTTGATGACTGCCGATTGACAAATCTTCTTCTGGTAGGAAAGTGACGAGATGACGGAACATAGTCGTACGCTTTGATCCCTAACTTTTGCCTGGACCGCCCTTTCGGGTTTTCAGTCCACCGGGATACCCCTTTTTGCCCAAGCCGCCTTTTCAGGTTTTCGACTTGCCGGGTGTACATGTTTTTTTGTTTTCATCCCTTATTTTGCCCGAACCCTTTTGGTTCGCCGGGAAGCCCTTATTTTTGCCTAGGTATGTCAACCTAGCGGGCCTTTGATTGTGCGTAGTATTTTTTCGACTATGTCCATGTTCTCAGAATGTAGGGAGTTGCCCCTGTTAGAAGTGTTTTGTCATGCCACCAGAAGGTGTTTGATCAGGCCAGATTCGTTGTTGAAATGCCCCAAGTGACTCAAGCGGAGATTTGAGAGATTCTCCGAATCTTGATTGGATTGCCCCAGATGATGGACCATGCTCATGTCTGCCCCTTGATTGGAGGTACTTCTATTCAGTAGGCATTCGTCGTGCGAACTTCTGCTGTTCAAACAAAAAGTCATATGCAAACAATGTTATATCAAAAATGCAAAGCTTATGTCTGTCTTGAAGATTTTGAAAATGCATTCTTTTTCATAAAACAAATGAATGTTTGTAAAACGTGATGTCAACTCCGTATTTACCGTAGGCCTTCAGGAGTCAGGATACCTTTCGTAACAGTATGCTTTCGAACTAACCCGTGCTTCAGCTAGGACTTTTGAGGGTTATAACGTGGCCTGGTTCACGGTTTAAGAAACAAAGGTTAAAGGCTCAAATTATTTGTACCCACCCGCTCTTCGTGATGTTCTCCAAACCTAAACTTAGTTGATCATACGTTAGACCTTGTTTGAGTCTTTGCTCTGATTTTCCGGTGATGGTTCCGATATTGATGATTTATTTTGAATGGGCAGTCATCTTTTTTTTGCTGAGGGTTTATAGGACCTCTTCTTTTTTGTTATCCCTTTCTTTTTTTGCCTGAACTGTTTCCTTTTTGGAATTACAGTCAGCGGGATGTCCCAGTTTCATAAGTCCCCTTTGTAGGTTTAGACTTTTTGGGCTTTTCGTTTATGAATTTTGATGATGACTGCCTGTCTTTTTGATTGTTCTGAACCATCACTGTCTTTGTTCGTTTTGTAAAGATCTCTTCGGTGCTATTCGTCATGCACTTGGATCAACTGAGAGAACTACCCTGCCCCAGGTTATGATAAAGGGTTTTAAATTTCGAAAAGAAAAACTCCTACTTCTTTGGCTCAGAGGGGTTGACGAGGGATTATCATCCTTATAACTCCAGTGTTTAGGGATTGAAACAATGCATGTACCTCATCAGCGGGGTCTGTTCAAAAGCATACTGTAGATCGTGGTATCGTTTTCGTCATCCTCCCTCAAGAGGCTTAGAATTATTAACCAAGAGTTGATCATCAGAAAAATATGAAACAATTTGCATATAGTAAATGCGAATATATTGATTCAAAATAGACATAAGCGATGCATTAATGTGATAACAATGTTTAACATGAATAAATGTTTGAACAATCAAAGAACAATACAACTTGAACATTTGAATGAACAAAAGACATTCTCGACGATTTGGTGTAGGATCAGTGTTCAAACTCGACCTCCTTGGCGTCAATCAAATCCTGGATCTTGTTCTTCAAGGTCCAACAGTCGTCGGTGTCATGTCCAGGACTGTCAGAATGGTAGGCACATCTCACACCCGGGTTGTACTTGGGAGAGGAAGTGTCAGGATTTTGAGGGGGATCCTTAAGTGTGATCATTTTCGCCCTCAGCAATTGCTGTAATGCCTGAGACAAAGACATGTTGATGTCAGTATACTTCCTATCTTGATGCTTTATCCTACGCCTATTTCTCTTTCTTGGTTGAACGGGCGTGGGATCGGAAATCTGGATTGCCCCTACATCATGACGACCCTTTTTCACATGTATAGCATTGGATTCTTTCTTCCCACTGTGGGGCTTTTTCTGAGCATCAGCAGATGCGGCTTCTTGAATCTTCCCCGACTTGATACCAGCTTCGATTCTCTCCCCAGTCAAGACAAGATCTGTAAACCCAGCAGCAGAATTCCCAATTAGGTGGTTGAAGAATGGGCCAGACAGGGTCCCCAAGAACATGTCGACGAGCTCGCGGTCCATCAGAGGTGGTTGTACCCTTCCAGCAAGGTCCCTCCATTTTTGAGCATACTCTTTGAAGCCTTCGCCTGTACCCATAGACATCCCCTGAAGCTGAGTACGCGTGGGAGCGAGGTCGGCATTATACTGGTAGTGTTTGTAAAATGCAGTGGCTAAGTCTTCCCAGGTACGGATGTTGGCTCCATTCAGTTGATAGAACCACTCGAGCTGAGTCCCTGAAAGACTCTCTTGGAAGAAATGGATCCATAAGTTTTTGTCAGCTGTATAGGGCTGGATCCTCCTTGCATAAGCCCTGAGATGCAACTTAGGACAGGATGCCCCGTCGTATTTAGCAAAGGCATGTACCTTGAATTTGTGCGGGATCACCACTCCAGAAGACAGACCTAGATCCTCGAAGTCCAGACCAGGCACCTTTTGTATCTCTATAGCACTTAACCGGTCTTCCAACTGTTTGTACTTATCCTCAGCCGGAGGGTACTATTCGTCGTCGAAATCTGTCTCGTTGTCGGAGACCACTGGACTAGGCACCTCTCTCTCATGGTGACTGTTTTCCCTCACAGATGAGGTAGTCCTCTCAGTTTCAGTCTGCGGTGCATTCCCAGATCTGCGTCTAGGGCTGAACAAAACAGTCCTCTTCTTCTTCTTCTCCTTCTTCAGGAGCAGAGCCTTCAGATCTTGTTGCCCCTGGGTCAAATTCATGATTAACTCTTGGAACTGGGCGTTCTGAGCCTGGAGGGCCTTGATGGACTGCTCAGCTGATGATTCAGGATTCATGACGATCGGCTGAAATAAGCAGCGGAGAAGGGTAAGCAACCTGTCAAAGGGATACCTGCAATGCAATGAGATGTATGACATGCATGTGATGTTTTCAAGGATCTCGCAGGGTAAACAGAGAAACTTGTTAGAGTTGGAAACTGGCAACTTGATTGAAGGAACCTCCTGTTGTAGAGAGCCCTTCTTCAAGGGTCAAAGGCTCACCATATCCAGTGGGTCATAGCCCCTGACGACCTTAGCTAGAGGAAAATAAATCCTCTTTGCCCCTTGCTGGGCAGTTGGTTCATCATGACCTGCATCACAAGCCCTTGAGATCCTTGAAATGGGTTAGGATGTATGCAATGGTATGCAATGGTATGATGTCATGCTATGCATGGGGTGATGTAGGTAAACCCTGCTATGAGTCCCAATTAAGGACTATAAACAGACCCTGCAAAAAATTCAGTATACTTTGTTATGAGTCCCAATTAAGGACTATAAACAAAACCTGCAAGAGATCTAGTAAACCCTGTTATGAGTCCCAATTAAGGACTATAAACAACCCTGCAAGAAATTTAGTACCCTGTTATGAGTCCCAATTAAGGACTGTAAATGAAACCTGCAAGTAGTTCATGTGTCAGATAACAAGCATGCAAGTAGTCAAGTACGAAGGCACACAAGTCACACAAGAGAAACCCTTAGAGTTTAAGCCAGCATGGGGTCTGGGTATTACCCTCTTGAAGTTGGTGAGTTCAACCTGTCCTAATCAAAGTAACCGGGTTCTAAGGTTCCCAATATCACGGGATTGCTTTCATTGTTCATCGTTTCGATTTAGCCACTGAACTGGCGACCGAAATATTCCAGGAAAGCAACCCTCAATTGAGTGTAGTATCGAGTATCAACCAACCTCGGACTGCACCAAAGTCAGTTATCTCACTACCCTAAAGAGGCCAAGATAGTTCAATTAAGGTTCCTAAGGTCTGTTGATGCTTCACGACACCACGCGGAGGCCCCGTACTCTCCTTGACTGAACTCAAGGGTTACCGGTACACACCAAAGTGCCACATCAACGTAGCAGACTGTTTCAACCATGTCGGTATACCCCGCACAGTTCCCTCACAGCCTTGTTGCTACTTTCTAAGAAGGTATCCCCCAGATCCGGGTTAGGATCTATAGAACTCCCAAGCAACCCACAATTTAAAGCACACAAGGAAAACAATTGAAAACATAGTTATGAGCTAGCCCTAAGGTACACCTCACTTTAAGATTATTCCCCAGCAGAGTCGCCAGTTCTGTGATCGGTGGATCTGGAACTGACTGTTTAACGCTGATTCGCGAAATGTCGCGGAAGCAAGAGTCGCCACCGTCTTTTATTTTCTCCAAATGGAAAGGACAAAAGCACAAAAAAATTCCTTAAAGAGATTGCTCTCGGTTCGGGAGGTAGGTTATAGAAAGGGAAGGTGTTAGCACCCTTTCTATCCATGGTTATCCATGGGCTCTTAGATACTTGCTCAATGTGTTTTCAAAATTGTTTTCTTGCTTTTCAATGTGGGTTTAAAAAGTTTCTTTGAAAAAATTTCAGTTCGACTCGTACGTCAGAGTGTTTGAAAAATTTGCTTTGAAAGCTTTTGAAAAGTGTTGGTGTGAAAAGTCTTTGAATTTTTGTTTTGAAGAGAGCAAGTATCCATGAGTCGTCTACCTACCCTAAGGAATTCGTCTGTGTAAATGTCCTTTAAAGTAGTGCCATCCCACCATTGAGAGGTAGGTAGCACCACCGTTGGAGGTGTTCGGGTCAATTCGAGTTTATAGGGACATGGTGATCACCAGAGCAATGGGAAGACACCTTAGAAGCTACCCTCATGCCAGGTTCCCGGATCATGAGGACTTACTAAGACATCCTCTACTCGACGATCACCTTTCGAAAGGCAAGGCAACAGTGAGGCGTACCCTAGGGGTGGTGTGTGCGAATTGTGTGTCGTTTTCATTGATATTTGTCTTGTCATGTTCATTGGTGTTCTACGCTTGATTTTATTTTAAGTCCATACATTCTTTCATGCTTTTGTTAATAGTTAAAAGTTGCGGGAAAAGTAAATCTAAGACTATTACAAATGGCGCGGGTCCACATCGCCAAAATTAAACCGGACCCGATTTGACAAGAAAATAAAGAAATTAAATAAAAGTGCGAAAAGTATAATTGTTACAACGCTTTGGGAGAATTACATAATTATTTAAGCAATAAAATAAAATGCGCGAATAAATTACGAACGAGGGCGTTGGACCCTTTTGCGAAATATTATTAATAAGGAATTAAAATTAAGAATTAAAAGAAGATGTTTTTTAGTATTTTTGTGTTTTTTTGAGATTTAATAAAAAAGAATTAATTAAGAAAAACAAAATGAAATGTTAAACCTAGTTCTAATTATTTTTAAGTTTATTATGAAAGTATTAAAATTTAACCTAAATGCAACCCTAATTAGTTTACAAGTTCAATTATGAAAATAAATAAATCACTAATATTATGGCAAAAAACAAGGAAAATTAAAAGGAATAAAAAGTCATTAAACCTAATGCTATATTTTTGGATTTTTAGTTATTAAGAAAGTATTAAAATCTAACCTAAATGCAACCCTAATTAGTTTACAAGTTTAATTATGAAAATTACTAATATTATGGCAAAAAACAAGGAAAATTAAAAGGAATAAAAAAAGTCATTAACCTAATGCTATATTTTTGGATTTTCTATGGAAGAAAGAATTAAAGTTGCAACCTAAATTAATACTAAGTTAATTTACATACAATTTATTTATGAAAATAACTAAAATAAAATAAATATTATATTGTTCTCTTTTTCTGATTTTTGTGTATTTTATAATTTGTAAAAATGTTGAATTAAATTAAAACAAGAAACAAATAAAAATAATAATTAAGAGAGATGAGAAAAAATGAAAATATTTGCAAACCAGGGTGGGGGTGTAGTCCCAATTTGTGAGGTTTTGATGGTAAAGCCTGGCCCATTAAGCTGTGGTCTTTTTGACTTTTTGCGTAGCATGTGGCAAGGTTGACCAGCATCTACCATATGCCTTGACTCTGAGCCCTTTGATGGATCTCCAGGACACGTGGGCGCTGATCCCTGAGCGTGTATGATGATCCTTAGTGTGAGTGCTGCATAGGAGTTGCTAATGAAAAATAACATGGAAATTGCACAGACCTGGGAATCGAACCCAGGTCTTAAACATTAATAATCCCTTCACTTGCCAACTGAGCTACATCACGCGCGTTAACATATTATAGCAAATAAATAATAAAAGAAAAAAACAAACACGTTAGTGGAGGGCGCGCGAAAATTTGAACCAGCGAATCATGGCTTGCCACGATGTTGTCTTCTCCACCATCCCTGTAAACAAAGGCTTTAGGCAACGGTTTTGCAAACGTGGGTTTAGACAGGTTTTAAGAAAATAACGATTAGCCCCTCGACGCTCATAAATTGAGCGCGAGGGTGCCATCCTCTTCGTCTTCAAGCGCTGAATCCATTGGTGGTCATTTGGAGTTCTAATTTTGCCTTGTTATGAAAGCCCCAAATTTCAGTCCTGCAAACCCTAAAAATCGCGCATGGTATTTTCTCATATATAGCACAAAAACGCAATTGGATCACATGGTTAGTTTCAAAACTTGACAAGGAACATAAATGTATGATTAAAATGCAGTGAGGATGCCTAGAAATCAAAGCACGATTATGGATTTTTCTTGGTTCAGTTGGAATCCGCTTTACCAATTCTTTGGGTTTGAGTTGTTGTTTGTGATTGGAATGTGATCAGGAGAGTTTGAGGAAGCTATTAGAAAAAGAATCAAGCTTTTAATCGCCCTCTAGTAGTGATTTCAGAATCCAATTTTCAAGTCAAAATTCCAAGTTTTTTATGAGCTTTTGAGCGCAGCCTTTGGTCTCCTGTGGTTAGGGTTTGACTTAGCACTTATGAGGGAAGAGAATTAGGTCATTAGTTGGCCTTTATCCATGCCCATGAGAGAATTAGTCTTTGGTCTTTTACCATTAACAAACTTTTCCCTTTTTTAAGCAAAACCAAGACTTGGTGTATAATCTAACCCTAGCATGAGTTTGTGAGCTGGCACATGATATATGGAAGCTATCCCAATTCAAATGACACTATTTCATTGACTTTTGAATTTTATTTGAATTTTTAAAGATTTAAAATGAATTAAATTATCAAAAATTAAATAAAATAGAAAAATCAATATTTGGTCTTGAAATTAATCATGGGACACGTGTGTGGCATGACAAGGCTGAATCAAGTGGAAGAAAGTGGGCCCTTTTGTCAAAAATTGAAGTTTCAAGGATAGTTGACTTTTGCCATTTCACAAAAATTTCCCAACTTCTCCAATGCATAACTTGCTCAATTTTTAAGCTTTTCTCATGTTCTTGGACATTTTGGAAAGGTCTTTGAGTCCTTTAACCAATGCCTTTGGTCCCATGTCATTTTGATTTACCAATCTCAAGTTATGGTCTTTGACTTAAAGTCCCTTTTTGTTGACTTTTGAAAATGACCTATAATGTTGAAATTGATAACTTTTTGTGAGAGCATTTCTTGGACTTGAAGTATGAAGATGAGTTGTAGGAAATGTCTTTCTCTTCAAAATGAGCTTTGGATGGGATTTTTCTGATAATCCATGTGAAAGTTATGCTTTGGTCAATTTCAGTTGACTTTTTCAGCTGTCCAAATATAGCAACTTTTGCATCTTTGATGATTTCTGAGCCAAATTTTGAGAATCATGATCAAGCATTGATCAAATGATGTTTGTGGCTTCAAAATGATATGTTGACCAAAAATTTGAACTTTTGACTGTCAAATGACCATTTTGCCCCTACAGTTGACTGTAGTGCAATTTAGGGTTTTGAGTGTGCAATCTTGAGCTGAATGCCTTGAAACTTGATATGAGGATGCTTGACCATGTTTGTAAGCATATGAGACTTGATTGAGCCTTTGAACACTTCCTTTTCTTGATCAGACTCAAAACCCTAATTTTGACTGTTTAGGAGGCAGTTGGACTGTGCAACCCTTGGGGGAGTTTTGTGACTTGGCTTGGCAATTTCTTGAAGGATATGGGAGGGCAAATTTTGGGGTACAACAGTTGCCCCTGTTCAATCTTCTTAGACCTGAGGATGCAGATTGGCGGACGCGCCTTTCGTAATCCGAGGGTAGAAGATGATTGGACACTAGAGTGCCCAGAAATTTGTGCTCACATAGTGGCAGTGATGGTGGAATGGGCTTATAGATGCCATCTGGATGTTGCTGGATAGGATGATGGGCTTATAGATGCCATCTGGATGTTGATCGCGTAGGAGATTCCTTAGCGAGAACCTGCATACCTGCAAAAGAGAAAACGAGTACCTGACACGTTGCAGGAGCTGATTTTAGATGCTTGGTATAGATGTGTCCTGACTAGTTACAGGAGCTGAGTCTGGAGCTTCAAACGCTGATGAATGAACCAGGGATGGTTACTGCCTTAGCATGGATGGTAAGAGAACCTTGGGCGATTTTAACTTCAACAACGCTCGTTGAGAAAAATCTTGGCGGGAACTACCATCTTTGCAATATCGGGAAGAGAACCATAGAAAATTATAATCTGAAAGGGAAACACCTCACTCATCGTCGGAGAGGGAATCATATGAAAAGGAATTGTCGCCTCACACACCGTCGGAGAGGGAACCATAGGAGACTATCACCTCACACTCATCGTCGGAGAGGGAAACATCTGAAAAGGAATTACTACCTCACACACCGTTGGAGAGGGAATCATAAGAGACTATCACCTCACACTCATCGTCGGAGAGGGAAACATCTGAAAAGGAATTACTACCTCACACACCGTTGGAGAGGGAATCATAAGAGACCTTTTGATAAGGATGTGATGAAGGAATCAGGGATGATTGCTACTCCAAATATGATGAAGGAATCTGGGACGATTACTACCTCAGCAGGATGATGAAGGAATCCGGGACGATTACTACCTCAGCAGGACGATGAAGGAATCTGGGACGATTACTACCTCAGCAGAATGATGAAGGAATCTGGGACGATTACTACCCCAAATAGGATGATGAAGGAATCTGGGACGATTACTACCTCAAATAGGATGATGAAGGAATCTGAGACGATTGCTACTCCAACGGGATGATGAAGGAATCTGAGACGATTACTACCTCAACGGGTGATGAAGGAATCTGGGACGATTACTACCTCAGCAGGGTGATGAAGGAATCTGAGATGATTGCTACTCCAAATAGGATGATGAAGGAATCTGGGACGATTACTACATCAGCAGGATGATGAAGGAATCTGGGACGATTACTACCTCAGCAGGATGATGAAGGAATCTGGGACGATTACTACCTCAGTAGGGTGATGAAGGAATCTGATACGATTGCTACCCCAAATAGGATGATGAAGGAATCTGGGACGATTACTACCTCAACGGGTGATGAAGGAATCTGGGACGATTGCTACTCCAAATAGGATGATGAAGGAATCTGAGACGATTGCTACTCCAAATAGGATGATGAAGGAATCTGAGACGATTACTACCTCAACGGGTGATGAAGGAATCTGGGACGATTACTACCTCAGCAGGGTGATGAAGGAATCTGAGACGATTGCTACTCCAAATAGGATGATGAAGGAATCTGGGACGATTACTACCTCAACGGGTGATGAAGGAATCTGGGACGATTACTACCTCAGCAGGGTGATGAAGGAATCTGAGACGATTGCTACTCCAAATAGGATGATGAAGGAATCTGGGACGATTACTACCTCAACGGGTGATGAAGGAATCTGGGACGATTACTACCTCAGCAGGGTGATGAAGGAATCTGAGACGATTACTACTCCAAATAGGATGATGAAGGAATCTGGGACGATTACTACCTCAACGGGTGATGAAGGAATCTGGGACGATTACTACCTCAGCAGGGTGATGAAGGAATCTGAGACGATTACTACTCCAAATAGGATGATGAAGGAATCTGAGACGATTGCTACTCCAAATAGGATGATGAAGGAATCTGAGACGATTGCTACTCCAACGGGATGATGAAGGAATCTGAGACGATTACTACCTCAACGGGTGAAGACTTTTATCTGTTGATCGTTCTTTCCTGAAAAAGTAACGAATTAGTTGTATGCAATGTCATAATGCATGAATTGCATGATCTTAAGATGTTCTCAAAGCTAAATGAGGTTGGGGTGATATGATGCGTCTATGCATGCTATAATGATGTATGTGACGTTTTATGAATGTGTTTTTCGTCTAGGAAGGTAAATCCTTGACGGGTGCCGGGAAGTCGTATCCTGGGCTGATGTTGAAGAGTAAGCTTTGCTTCCACTGGGGATGATAACTGCAAGAATACCGGTAGGAGAAGACGACTTCGTTGCGGCATAAACTTGGCAAATGGAAGATTCTGCGGGGAGAAAAGATACTCTACGACCATGTTGGGAAGCAACACTCTGTGGGGAGAGGGATGCCTTGCTGAATGTTGACAGTAGTTTGCTGAGGATACCCTCGTTGTATGGGAAGTAGCTGATGAACTTCGCTGGGGTAAGAAGACTTCGGCGACGACGCTCTTTCCGTGGCTTTTGGCTGAGGATAACCCAGTTATATCCTGTTAAGGAAAGAACTCTTTAAATAAAGCCGGACGACGCGTTCGTGCTCTGCGAGGATAAGCTTCCAGAATTTACTGGGGATATGCTCATGGCTTGGGGAGATGGATTCCAACCTTCTTGGGGAAACTGGATTGGACTCTCCTGGGGAAGTATTGAACTGTATTGGTTATGTTCTTCAACGGAACCTACCCTGATACCTTGGAGGATAGAACAATCAGACTGCTTAGACCACTCTTTATTGCCCCTGTTTCTATGGGGGAGGCACTTGTGGCGGTGCTTGATGACTGCCGATTGACAAATCTTCTTCTGGTAGGAAAGTGACGAGATGACGGAACATAGTCGTACGCTTTGATCCCTAACTTTTGCCTGGACCGCCCTTTCGGGTTTTCAGTCCACCGGGATACCCCTTTTTGCCCAAGCCGCCTTTTCAGGTTTTCGACTTGCCGGGTGTACATGTTTTTTTGTTTTCATCCCTTATTTTGCCCGAACCCTTTTGGTTCGCCGGGAAGCCCTTATTTTTGCCTAGGTATGTCAACCTAGCGGGCCTTTGATTGTGCGTAGTATTTTTTCGACTATGTCCATGTTCTCAGAATGTAGGGAGTTGCCCCTGTTAGAAGTGTTTTGTCATGCCACCAGAAGGTGTTTGATCAGGCCAGATTCGTTGTTGAAATGCCCCAAGTGACTCAAGCGGAGATTTGAGAGATTCTCCGAATCTTGATTGGATTGCCCCAGATGATGGACCATGCTCATGTCTGCCCCTTGATTGGAGGTACTTCTATTCAGTAGGCATTCGTCGTGCGAACTTCTGCTGTTCAAACAAAAAGTCATATGCAAACAATGTTATATCAAAAATGCAAAGCTTATGTCTGTCTTGAAGATTTTGAAAATGCATTCTTTTTCATAAAACAAATGAATGTTTGTAAAACGTGATGTCAACTCCGTATTTACCGTAGGCCTTCAGGAGTCAGGATACCTTTCGTAACAGTATGCTTTCGAACTAACCCGTGCTTCAGCTAGGACTTTTGAGGGTTATAACGTGGCCTGGTTCACGGTTTAAGAAACAAAGGGTAAAGGCTCAAATTATTTGTACCCACCCGCTCTTCGTGATGTTCTCCAAACCTAAACTTAGTTGATCATACGTTAGACCTTGTTTGAGTCTTTGCTCTGATTTTCCGGTGATGGTTCCGATATTGATGATTTATTTTGAATGGGCAGTCATCTTTTTTTTGCTGAGGGTTTATAGGACCTCTTCTTTTTTGTTATCCCTTTCTTTTTTTGCCTGAACTGTTTCCTTTTTGGAATTACAGTCAGCGGGATGTCCCAGTTTCATAAGTCCCCTTTGTAGGTTTAGACTTTTTGGGCTTTTCGTTTATGAATTTTGATGATGACTGCCTGTCTTTTTGATTGTTCTGAACCATCACTGTCTTTGTTCGTTTTGTAAAGATCTCTTCGGTGCTATTCGTCATGCACTTGGATCAACTGAGAGAACTACCCTGCCCCAGGTTATGATAAAGGGTTTTAAATTTCGAAAAGAAAAACTCCTACTTCTTTGGCTCAGAGGGGTTGACGAGGGATTATCATCCTTATAACTCCAGTGTTTAGGGATTGAAACAATGCATGTACCTCATCAGCGGGGTCTGTTCAAAAGCATACTGTAGATCGTGGTATCGTTTTCGTCATCCTCCCTCAAGAGGCTTAGAATTATTAACCAAGAGTTGATCATCAGAAAAATATGAAACAATTTGCATATAGTAAATGCGAATATATTGATTCAAAATAGACATAAGCGATGCATTAATGTGATAACAATGTTTAACATGAATAAATGTTTGAACAATCAAAGAACAATACAACTTGAACATTTGAATGAACAAAAGACATTCTCGACGATTTGGTGTAGGATCAGTGTTCAAACTCGACCTCCTTGACCATGTTTGTAAGCATATGAGACTTGATTGAGCCTTTGAACACTTCCTTTTCTTGATCAGACTCAAAACCCTAATTTTGACTGTTTAGGAGGCAGTTGGACTGTGCAACCCTTGGGGGAGTTTTGTGACTTGGCTTGGCAATTTCTTGAAGGATATGGGAGGGCAAATTTTGGGGTACAACAGTGACCATAAAAAGTCAAACAAGGCCTGGATTGCAATGGGCCAAATTGCTTCAAAAACCCCCCTTTGTTTGTATTTTCTTTCTCTCATTTTTTTCTCTTTTATTTATTTTAATTTAATTATTTTCTTTTAATTCACCAAATTAATTTTTATAACACAAAAATACAAAAAAATCAGAAATCATAAAAATAAAAAATGTGTATTTAATATTTAATTCACTAATTATTTTGTAAATAAATTTTGTTAATCAATTTAGTTTAATTTAGGGTTTTAAATTTTAATGTTTTCTTAATAACTAAAAAATATAGAAATTAGGGCTTTTTAGCATTTTTATTCTTTCTCTCAATAAATATTTCCTCTTATCATTATTATTGTTAACTATTAATTAATTTTGTAAATAAATATGTCATCAAATAATTAGGTTAAATTAGGTTAAAACTTGAATATTTTTTCTTTAATAATTAAAAACAATTTAGAACTAGGGTTTTATTTCTAATTTTAATTAATTTCCTTTTATTTTCATAAATACCAAAAAAACATAAAAATAATTTCTTTTCTTTATTTAATCATTAATTAATTTGTAATTTCAATTCAATTTCCTTAAAGGGTCCAACGCCCTCGCACCTTCGATTATAATTCCTTTTCGCGCGTTTGCTTCTATTTTTCTTTTTAATCTTATGTAATTTCCCCAAAGCCTTGTAATAGATAATTAAGACATTTACTTTCCGCACTTTTATTCAAAATCGGGTCTTTGTTAATTTGGCGATGTATAGACCCGCGCCTTGTAATAGCGTAGGACCTTTATTTTCCGCACTTTAAATTCCGCACCTTTAAACTGTTAATCACATGAAAGAATGAATGGCAAAAAAATAAAATCAAAGCGTAGATCACCCAATGCATGACAAGACAAATAATAACTGAAAATGACACACAATTCACACACCACTCTTAGGGTACGCCTCACTGTTGCCTTGCCCCTCGAAACGTGGTCGTCGAGTATAGGACGTCTTAGTGAGTCCTTATGTTCCATTGATCTAGTTGCCTCGAAACGGTTGCCTCGAAACAAGTTGCCTCGAAACAATTTGCCTCGGAATAGTTGCCTCGGAATAAAAAGATCAATGGCATAAGGGTAGCTTCTAAGGTGTCTTACTGTTGCTCGGTGACCACACTGTCCCTACTCGAATTGACCCGAACACCTCCAACGGTGGTGCTACCTACCTCTCAATGGTGGGATGGCACTACCTTAAGGACTTCTACATAACCTAATTCCTTAGGGTAGGTAGATGACTCATAGATACTTGCTCTAATTCAAAACAAATCAAAAACTCTTTTCACACCGACACTTTGCAAAAAACTTTCAAAAACAACTTTTCAAACACTCTTGAGGACTGATACAAGAGACGATCTGAAATTTTAAACGAAACTTTTTCAAACCTACTCACACTTGAAAAGCAAACCATTTTGAAAACACAATGAGCAAGTATCTAAGAGCCCATGGATAACCATGGATAGAAAGGGTGCTAACACCTTCCCTTTCTATAAATCTACCTCCCGAACCGAGAACTAATCTCAATAAGGAATTTTTATGTGCTTTTGTCCTTTCCATATTGGAGAAAATAAAAGACGGTGGCGACTCTTGCTTCCGCGACATTTCGCGAACCAGCGTTAAACGTCAGTTCCAGATCCACCGATCACACCATCCAAGGGTCACACTTTTGGCTCATTCGAAGGATGCCCAAAAGTGACTTGTTAGAGGAAAATCAAATAGTATTGCTTGGAGAAGAGTCTAGTCGAATAAGGGTTAAAATGAAAAGATGATATTCAAAGATGCTTGCTGCTAAGTTCAGGCATGGTACACTGGCCAAGACTGCTGCACAGCAGTCCTGAAACACTGCCCCCTTCTTACACCAAAATAGCATAAAAGGCACTGTCTCTTGAAAGCTACAAGGAACAAGTTACTCAAATTGTTCAAATCTTTTGTTTTCCCTCCAAGAACTTCAGGCAGCCTTGCCTATAAATAAGAGGCCTCACAACATGGTTAAAGGAGGACTTTTTGGCCAAAGGAACGAATCTCCAAAATTTTCTCAAACACAACAAAGCTCTCAAACACTCAAACACTTGTGAAAGCACAAATCCAAAAATCTCGAACACTTGTCCCCTTCGAGTCTGAAGTATTCTTACACCTTGCTACCCTTCGAATCCAGTAAGAAAGACATTTCATTTGTTTTTCTCCTTCGAATCAAACAGTAGAAACACTGCCTCTGGTCCCTTCCTTCGAATCCAGTAGCATTCAAGGAAACCACTTCAAGGTCCAGCACACCCTCCAGCCTCCAGCAAGGTAAGTTATTCCAAACCTTGAGCTTTTCGTTTCTTGTATAACATGTAAATAAGCTTTTCTTTCATTTCAAGCATGTGCATATCATTGTTCTTTTTTCTTCCACCCTTTAAACATGTTTTCAGAGTTAACCCTTCCGTTTTGCTTCTTATTTACCTAAACATGCATTAAGTATTAAACTGATTGTAAGGCAATGCTAGCATGGCCTTAGACCATGTTGCTGTTCAAAATTTCAAACGAAAGAAACAGGAAACAGGAAGTAGGAAACAAAGCTTTTGGCTTCTACACCAATCTCCAGGTCAAACGAAAGAGGCAGCCAGAAAGCACACCTGCACCAAGTCCAGGCCCAGACGAAAGGAACCTCCTCACTGCTTTCAGTCCCCAATCGATGGAGGCAGAAAGGCACGCTTTCACTAAGTCCAGGTCCATACTAAAGGCATTCCCTCACTGCTTTCAGTCCCCAGTCGAAGGAGGCAGAAAGGCAGATTACATCTTGCATTGGTTCCAGACTCAATCGAAAGTCACAACCTGCTGACCCTCCAGGCCCCAATCGAAAGGCACCTCCTCACTGCTTTCAGTCCCTAGTCGAAGGAGGCAGAAAGACACGCCTACACTGGTGCTAACCCTCAATTGAAGGAAGCCAGAAAGTGCAGAATCGAAGGGTTTTCTTCCTCAATCGAAAGACCTTCATTTTTCTTGCTTTTATCTTATTTTTTCATGCACTTTAATATGGTTGTAATAATGTAGGATTTTATCTTTCTGCATTTTATTACTTTTGTATGCTTGCTAGTATAATAGGGAATGTGTGGCAAGATAAAAACAGCAAGTAGACAACCCCTAATCAAAGACTAAATGCATGCAAATCAAACACACTATTCACACATGCACCCCTAGGGTTAACTCCACTTGTTGCCTAAAAATGGTCATGCTATGCATGTGAGATATCTTGGCAAAAACAATCAAAATACAAGATCATAGTCCCTCGATGACTCTTCGAATGTTGCCTTACAAATGATCTTAGTCCCTCAAGAGAAATGCTAAAACATCTCACAACATTGCTATTATGACTATACAAACGTCCCATGCTCGTCCCTTCACATCCAATGATGGGGATTCTTACCAAACCAATGGCAAGATAGCAACATCTAAAGGAGGAGGAAAAGAAAACTTAAGACCTTTTGAGTAGGTAGGTAACTCCTAGTTGCTCGCTTGCTCACAACAAAAACATTTTATACAGCGACACTCTCACTTTGAAACATTTTCAAAAGATAAACACTCTGTACGCGTTCTTATAGAAATGAGAGCCATTACAAAGACACCTTTTCAAAATCACTTTCAAAAACACACTTAACAAACACTTCTTTGAACTATTTTCCAAACAACACTTTGTACGCTTTCTTATAGAGACGAGAACCATTACAAAGACGTTTTCAAAATACTTTCAAAACCCACACCTCAAGCACATTTTTAAACAAAAGCATGTGATCTAGCAAGCAACTAAGAGCCCGTAGATAACTACGGATGAAAAGGGTGCTAATACCTTCACTTTTCATAACCTACCCCCAAACTCAAGAAAACATCTCTAAAGGTCTTTCCTGTTCTTTTCAGGATTCCCGAGAGCTCTTCATTCAGTGAGAGACATGGAAGACTCATCAGCTTGGTCAACACCAACATTGAGGAAGATATGATAAAGGTCATGTTCCAGTTCTTTGACCCTCTGCATCACTGTTTCACTTTCCTGGATTATCAACTGGTACTTACATTGGAAGAGTTCTCCCGGCTTCTGAAGATCCCTATCCTTGATCAACTACCCTACAACGGTACGGAGAAGGAACCCAAGCTTGAGGAGATTGCTAAAGCCTTACACCTACAACCATCTGACCTCAAGGGACATTGGGAAGTTAGAAGTGGTATCAAAGGGTTCTTAGCCAAGTTTCTGTTTGAGAAGGCCCAAGAATGAATGTTGGAACTCCCTTGACCTACAAGCTTTTGAAGAGGTTGTGCCCTCCTTGTCTATGGTTTGGTGTTGTTCCCTAATCCAGATCAGCTTATAGACATCAGTGTTGTCCAGATCTTCATGTCCAGGAATCCTATACCTACGTTGCTGGGGGACATCCTTCACTCATGTTACACTCGAACCATGAGAAAAGAGGTGTCCTTATGTGCTGTACTCTCTCCTGGGAAGGTGGTTTATTTCGCACCTTCCACAATCAGTTTTGAAGAATGAGCGGGGTTTGAGATGGTCACAGCGATTGATGACTCTTACACATGCTGATATACATTGGTGCCCTCGGTCCAGAGAGGATGTCACTATCATTGATCGTTGCGGGGAGTTCCCTAATGTCCCTTTACTTGGAATCAGAGGAGGTATTACTTACAACCCGTGCCTGGCTTGGAGACAGTTTGGTTATGCCGGAGGGACGGCCCTCATGACATGTTAATTCCTGACATAGTTTTTGACTTCGACAACGATGCACAAGGACTTCGCCAGAGATTTATCAGAGCTTGGAGGATGCCAAGAAGGATAGACAGCAAGACCCTGGGGCACAAGAATTCCATCCCGTTGGAGCCTTATCTCAAGTGGGTACGAACCCGCTCCCAGAAGTTAGTAATGCCTTATCCTCAGTTTCTCCCTGTGATCAAAGAGCCAGTATTGGAAGGAGAGGTGTCCTACACCATTCAACATCCTGACATGCCCACATCCTGGGAAGAGATACAGAAGAGCTGGATCCATCTTAAGGAAGAACGGAATTCTCTTGAGACCAGTCTACATGCTAGTGAAAAGAAGGTCTTGGAGCTCACCCGCCTGCTGCACGAGGAGAGGAATCTCAACACCTACATAGCTCCAAAGAGGATGCGTACTGTCTTCTGGGATTGATTTGCTTTTGTAATATTTTGCCCACGAGGCTTTGATGTACTGAACAATTATTTCCTTAATGATAACGTGTGTTCCTTTTTGTCTACAACAAATTTGAACTTTCGAACCCTTGAATGCATTGCATAAACACATATCATTCATCATGTGCATAGCAGGTACTCCTCTTTTCAGGTTTCTTACTGTTCTTCGCTGTTTATTTCAGCATCATGAACCCTGAATCATCTACCGAGCTGTCTATCAAGGCCCTTTAGGCGCAGAACGCACAATTTTAGGAGCTAATCATGGGTTTGGCTCAAGGTCAAGAAGAGCTGAAGGCTTTGCTCCTGAAGAAGGAGAAGAAGAAGAAGAGAACTGTTCTATTCAACACGGGCCGGAGGTTTGGTAACACTCTGCAGAATGAGGAAGCTAGTTCTTCTATAGGCAAAGACAGTCCCCAGGGGGGAAGGGCTCCAAGTCCGGTAGTCTCTGACAACGAGACTGATTTTAATGAGGAACAGTATCCTCCAGTTGAAGACCGGTACAAGCAGTTGGAAGACCGACTGAACGCCATGGAAATTCAACAAGTGCCTGGTTTGGATTTCGGAGACTTGGGTTTATCTACTGGTGTGATCATCCCTCACAAGTTTAAAGTACCATCTTTCACCAAGTATGATGGGGCGTCTTGCCCCAAGCTACACCTCAGATCTTATGTGCGGAAGATTCAGCCGTATACAGTGGACAAGAACTTGTGGATCCACTTCTTCCAGGAGAGTCTTTCAGGGACTCATCTCGAATGGTTCTATCAGCTGGATGGAACCAAGGTTCGTAACTGGGAGGATCTGGCCACTGCTTTTTACAAGCAGTATCAATATAATTCCGACCTCGCTCCTACGCGTACCCAACTCCAGGGTATGTCGCTAGGATCGGGAGAAGGTTTTAAGGAGTACGCACAGAAATGGAGAGATCTGGCTGGCAGGGTGCAGCCACCATTGACGGACCAGGAGTTGGTGGATATGTTCCTGGGGACCCTATCTGGCCCATTTTTCAATCATCTCATTGGTAATTCCTCTGCTGGGTTTACTGATCTGATCCTGACTGGTGAGAGGATCGAGGCTGGTATAAAATCGGGGAAGATACAGAAGGTTGCCTCCTCAAATACTGAAAAGAAGCCCTTCAAGAAGGAGGCAAGTGATGTGTATGGTCCAAGAAGGCAAGACAAAACTGAACGCCGCCAAGCTGTCAACGTGGTGGTTATTTCTAAGCCTGCTGCTGCTCCATAACAGTACAACCAACCCAGAGCTGAGAGGCCCAAACGGCAGTATACTCGGCTCAGCATGACTCTCTCTCAGATCCTGCCGCAACTGCTGTCAACTAGCCTGGTAACTGTCAAAGAGGCTCCGAAGATGGTAAACACAACATCTCCAAAATACAACCCCAACGCCCGTTGCGCTTATCACTCTGATAGCCCGGGACATAACACAGATGATTGTTGGGCTCTGAGGAATAAGGTCCAAGACCTTATTGATGCTAAAGAGGTTCAGTTTGAGGCGCCTGAGAAGCCTAATGTGGTGACTGCTCCCATGCCTAACCATGGAGTAAATGTTATTGGGGATGAAGACGAAGTGGAAGAATCCGAGTTTGACAGCTGGATTTACTCAACGACCAATGGTGGACCAAGCAACTGGACTGCCAAAGACTGCATGCCTGTTACTTTTGTCACCCAGTAATGAACTTCTTTGTTTTGGATTTGTAATAAACAATAATTTGAAACTTTATGGCCCGGTGTCTTACCCGGGGCACTGTGGTTTTATTTGTGAGGGCTTTTGTTTGTCACTTGCATATATCATGAATAAAAGCATTGGACGTTTTTCACATTTCAAATCTTGTGCTCCCTTTATTTCTTTATATATTGCAAAACAGTTGTATTTACACACACTCACCCATACAGGTTTCAATCCACTCTGGATCTCACTGGTAACGACTCTGCTACTGCCAGTTATGACTTTGAAAATCCGATCAACTTAGCCGAAGACGAAGGTGAAGATGATTGCGAAGTGCCTGGCAAACTTGCAAGACTGTTACTCCAGGAAGAAAGGGCCATTCAACCACATGAAGAGCCAGTGGAAACGATAAATCTGGGTACTGAGACAGATAGAAAGGAAGTTAAGATTGGTGCCAATCTAGAGCTCAGCGTAAAACAACGGTTGACTTAGATGTTACATGATTATGTGGAGATCTTTGCCTGGTCCTACGAAGACATGCCTGGGTTGGATACCGACATTGTGGTCCATCACTTGCCTACCAAGGAAGACTGCCCTCCGGTTAAGCAAAAGGTCCGCCGTATGCGTCCAGAGATGTCCGAGAAGATCAAAGCTGAGGTTATGAAGCAGTTCGATGCCGGATTTCTAGCAGTGACTTCTTACCCTCAGTGGGTTACCAACGTGGTTCCAGTGCCAAAGAAAGATGGTAAGGTCAGAATGTGTGTCGACTACAGGGATCTGAACAGGGCCAGCCCCAAGGATGACTTCCCCTACCTCACATTGATGTCCTGGTTGACAATACTGCTCAGCATAAGGTGTTTTCCTTCATGGATGGTTTTTCAGGGTATAAGCAGATCAAGATGGCTCCTGAAGACATGGAAAAGACTACCTTTGTTACTCAGTGGGGCACCTTCTGCTACAAGGTCATGCCATTCGGGTTGAAAAATGTTGGGGCAACCTACCAACGTGCCATGGTTGCTTTATTTCATGACATGATCCATCATGAGATAGAAGTATATGTCGACGATATGATTGCAAGGTCCCAAACCGGGGAGGAACATCTTGATCATCTGCAGAAGCTGTTTGACCGCCTGAAACTATACAAGCTGAGGTTGAACCCAAACAAGTGCACCTTCGGGGTTAGATCTGGAAAGTTGCTAGGCTTCGTTGTAAGTGATAAGGGTATTCAAGTGGACCCTGCCAAGGTTAAAGCCATTCAAGAGATGCCAGTTCCTAAGACAGAGAAAGAAGTCAGAGGCTTTTTAGGACGCCTGAATTACATCGCCCGATTCATCTTGCACCTAACAGCTACCTGTGAACCAATCTTCAAGCTGCTGAAGAAAGATCAGGTCGTACGTTGGAATGATGAATGTCAGGACGCTTTTGACAGAATCAAAGAGTATCTCCAAGAGCCACCCATCCTTATGCCACCGGTTGAAGGGAGACCTCTGATACTATACCTGACAGTACTTGACAACTCAATGGGGTGTGTGCTGGGGCAGCATGACGAGTCTGGCCGAAAAGAGCACGCCATTTATTACCTTAGCAAAAAGTTTACCGACTGTGAGACCCGATACTCACCGCTCGAGAAAACTTGTTGCGCTTTGGTATGGGCTGCTCGCCGGCTGAGACAGTATATGCTGACTCACACTACCTTGTTGGTCTCAAAGATGGATCCAATAAAGTACATATTTGAAAAGCCTGCTCTGTCTGGGAGAATAGCAAGATGGCAAATGATCTTGACAGAATACGACATCCAATACACAACTCATAAAGCTATCAAGGGAAGTGTATTGGCAGACCACCTGGCACACTAGGAAGTAGACGACTATCATTCAATGAACTTTGAATTTCCTGACGAGAGTATCATGATAGTGACTGATTGTGAAGTACCTGGACCGGATGAAAGACCTGAGGAAGGATCCCGATGGTCTATGCACTTTGACGGAGCATCCAACGCTTTGGGTAACGGCATCGGCGCTTTGATCATATCCCCTCAAGGCACTCATACTCCACTTACTGCCCGGCTATGTTTCAACTGCACCAACAACATGGCGGAGTATGAGGCATGCATCATGGGTCTTCAAACTGCGATCGACTTAAGGATCAAGTTTCTGAGTGTCTTCGGAGATTCCACTCTCGTGATCAATCAGATCAAAGGCGAGTGGGATACGAAACATCCAAATCTTATTCCTTACAAGGAGTGTGTGTTGACATTGATCCCCCATTTCACAGAGATAACTTTTGAACATTTCCCAAGAGAGGAGAATCAGCTGGCGGACGCGTTAGCTACGATGTCTTCTATGTTCAAAGTCAAGTGGGACAATGAGGCTCCCCGGGTCATTATCTGGAAACTGGATGAACCGGCATACTGTTGTGACCTTGAGGCTGAGGTGGTAACTGAAAAACCCTGGTACTATAAGGTGAAGAGGTACTTGGAAGCTCAAGAATACCCCGAGGGTGCGTCTGTCAATGAAAAAAAGTTTCTGAGAAGGTTCGCAGCGAAGTTCTTCCTTAGCAACGGCATTCTGTACAAGCGAAACCATGATTCGACCTTACTACGTTGTGTGGATAAGACTGAAGCAGAAAGGATTATGGTGGAGTTACATGAAGGTGCATTCGAAACACATTCCAGTGGACATACCATGGCTAAGAAGATCCTTCGGGCAGGATATTTCTGGTCCACAATGGAAGCCGACTGTTACCAACATTCTCGAACATGTCATAAATGCCAGATATATGCAGATAAGGTGCACGTTCCTCCAGTTCCTCTGAACGTCTTGACAGCACCTTGGCCTTTTGCAATGTGGGGCATTGATATGATCGGCGAGATCAGACCGACGGCATCCAATGGGCATCGCTTCATCCTGGTGGCGATCGATTACTTCACAAAGTGGGTTGAAGCAGCTTCCTATGCTACGGTAACCAAGAACGTCGTGGCACGGTTCATCCGGCATAACCTGATCTGTCGATACGGCGTCCCGGAAAGGATCATTATGGACAATGGTACCAATCTCAATAATAAGATGATCAATGAGCTCTGCGAGCAATTCAAGATACATCACCACAACTCTTCTCCCTACCGGCCGAAGATGAATGGGGCTGTCGAAGCAGCTAATAAGAATATCAAAAAGATTGTGCAGAAGATGACAGTGACCTACAAAGATTGGCACGAGATGTTACCGTTTGCTCTTCATGGGTACCGTACCTCAGCAAGAACGTCAACCGGGGCAACTCCCTTTTCCTTGGTCTACGGCATGGAGGCAGTCTTGCCGATTGAAGTCCAGATACCCTCTCTCCGGATAATGAAGGATGCAGATTTGAACGAAGATGATTGGATTCAGACACGACTTGATCAGCTAAACTTAATTGACGAAAAGAGACTCACTGCTATTTGTCATGGTCAGACGTACCAAAAACGGATGATCAGGGCATTTAACAAAAAGGTCAGACCACAAGAATATCAAGTTGGGGATCTGGTAATCAAGCGCATCATCCTTCCTCAGAGTGATCCAAGGGGCAAATGGACCCCTACGTACGAAGGGCCATTTATGGTTAAACATGTGTTCTCAGGAGGAGCCATGATTCTAACCACCATGGATGGTGACGACCTTCCTCACCCCGCCAATGCAGACATAGTAAAAAGATACTACGCATAATAAAGACCCGCTAGGTTGACATACCTAGGCAAAAATTAGGGCTTCCCGGCGAACCAAAAGGGTTCGGGCAAAATGAGGGATGAAATGAAAAAAATCTGTACACCCGGCAAGTCGAAAACCTGAAAAGGCGGCTTGGGCAAAAATGGGTATCGCGGTGGACTGAAAACCCGAAAGGGCGGTCCAGGCAAAAGTTAGGGATAAAGCGTAATACTATGTCTCATTGGATCACCTTGCATCCAGAATCCGGTATCAGACATCAAGTTCAGACGTCATGGATCAGTCAGCTTCATCTTCAACCGAGCAGCAAAGTGATGAGACGCTCGAAGATATAAAGGCAATAGCAGAGTTGAAACCCAGTGGGATTATTCTTTTCACACAGCTGTTTTGTTTTCTTTGTACAAATTGTATAAATTCTTTTGTTCGGCGGCGTTCTCTTACTAGGACGTCAGCCTCTTGTACATAAACGCCTATTTACAGGAAAATTCAAAAATCAATACAAAGTCACAATTCAGACCAATTGCCAATTGTTTTTTCCTTTTTCTGTTTTGTTTTGCGAAGAACGTCCAATGTTCAATTTGTGATATATGCATTTGACACTAATTGCTAAACTCATAAATATTTGCATACGAAACAAAGGATTAATTACAGGTAACATTAGAAACAGGGGCAATAATGAGTTGTCTAAAGCGATCTAATTGCTCTGTCCACCAAGGTACCAAGGTAAGTTCAGCTGAAGAATGTAACCAAGATACCTTAATTCCCCAGAGAGTGAGCCAGCAAGTCAATGATACTCTCCCCAAGCAGAGTTAGTCTACTGTCAGCCTTAAGGAAGTTGGGTATCCTCCAGCAGATCTCAACATTCCCCAGCGTAATATACGAACATTCCTAACAAGCATCCCCGGAAATCTGGATCTAAGATTGTTCCCCGACGGTATACCGGACATTCAGTGGAGCCACTTCCCCAGTATATCTCAAAATTTCCCCAGGAGAGTCCAGTCCAATCTGAAAAGATTCCCCCAAGAGAGTTCAATCAATCTCCCCAGTAGTAAGCTTATCCCCAGTAGATTCTGGAAGCTTATCCCCTGCAGAGCATGAACGCGTCCCCCGGCTTTATTCAAAGGTTATTTCCCTACCAGGATATAACTGGGTTATCCTCAGCCAAAAGCCACGGAAAGAATCTTCCTCGGCAAAGTCTCCCCATCCCCAGCGGAGTCTATTAATTTCTTCAACATAACATATCAATGGTATCCCCAGCGGAGTTATCAACATCTCAACAGAGTACCTCTCTTCCCACAGAGTATTGTTCCCCAGCAAGGTCGCTAGAATAATTTTCCCTCGCAGAGTATTCTATTCGCCAAGTTTATTCCCCAACGGAGTCATCTTCTCCTACCGGTATTCTTGCAACTATCACCCCCAGCGGAAACAACAAAGCTCTACTCTTCAACATCAAGCCCAGGATTTGACTTCCCGGCATTCGTCAAGGATTTACTTTCCTAGACAAAAGAATACATTCATAAACATCGCATTTTCATACATTACAGCATGCATATATGCATCATGAACATACAATCTCACTTATCACATCTCGCATGTCATATCATGACATCGCATACAACTAACGTTTTGTCTTTTCAGGACAAAGGTTAATACAAAGATAATTACTATCAACGGTCGCAACTAAAGATCTGATTCCTGTATCTCGCCAGGGTGTATCTGTTGACGATCGATTCCAGATCCGATTCCTGTATCTTGCCAGGGTGTATCTGTTGACGACTACAGTACCAGACTCGATTCTTGTATCCTGCCAGGGCACGTCTGAAGAGTTTGAAGATCTGATTCCTGTATCCTGCCAGGGTGTATCTGTTGACGACTACAGTACCAGACTCGATTCCTGTATCCTGCCAGGGCACGTCTGAAGAGTTCGAAGATCCGATTCCTGTATCCTGTCAGGGTGTATCTGTTGACGACTACATTACCAGACTCGATTCCTGTATCCTGCCAGGGAACGTTTGAAGAGTTCGAAGATCCGATTCCTGTATCTTGCCAGGGTGTATCTGTTGACGACTACATTACCAGACTCGATTCTTGTATCTTGCCAGGGCACGTCTGAAGAGTTTGAAGATCAACTCCTGTAACAGACCAGGTAATTTTATTTCTTTCTCAGGTACGCAAATTCTCGCTAAGGAATCTCTTACGCGATCGACACCTCCCGATGGCATCTATAAGCCCATCTTCACAATTATCCATCACAGTTCCAAATGGCATCTATAAGCCCATTCCCGACAAGGTTCTGTCACATCTCTAGATGGCATCTATAAGCCCATCCCCCTATCCACCATCTCTCAAAATGGCATCTGTAAGCCCATTCCCGCTGTCACACTACTGATACTCAACTATGTGAGTGCAAATTTCTAGGCACTCTAGTGTTCAATCATCTTCCACCTTCAGATTACGAAAGGCACGCAAGCCAATCTACATCCTCACGTCTAAGAAGATTGAACAGGGGCAACTGTTGTACCCCAAAATTTTCCCTCCCATAATCTTCAAAGTTTTGCCAAGCATCACCTCAAATGGTTCAAGGTCTACTCAAGGGCTACACAATCAACCATCCTCCTAAGCCAGTCAAACTAGGGTTTTGGTTCTCACAAGGAAGCTGAGGTTTTCAAGGGCTTAATCAAGTCCCACATGCCTATAAACATTGTCAAGCACCTACACGTCAAGTTTCAAGGCTCACAAGGTCAAGTTGCACAGTCAAAAACCCTAATTGCTCCACAGTCAACTGTAGGGGCAAAATGGTCATTTGGCAGTCAAAAGTCAAAAATTTTGGTTAACATCTTATTTTGAAGCCACAATCATCATTTGGCCAAGTCTTGACCATGATTCCACAAGAATGGCTCAAAAATCATCAAGATGCAAAAGTTTCTATTTTTGGACAGCTGAAAAGTCAACTGTAACTTGACCAAGGCATAACTTTTTCATGGTTCATCAGAAAAATCCCATCCAATGCTCATCGTGAAGGGGATGACATCTCCTACAATTCATCTTCACACTCCAAGTCCAAGAAATGCTCTCACAAAAAGTTATCAATTTCAACATTATAGGTCATTTTCAAAAGTCAACAAAAATGGACTTTAAGTCAAAGACCATAACTTGAGATTGGTAAATCAAAATGACATGGGACCAAAGAAATTGGTTAGAGAACTTCAAGACCTTTCCAAAATGTCCAAGAACATGTTCATAACTTCAAAATTGAGCAAGATATGCATTGGAGAAGTTGGGAAATTTTTGTGAAATGGCCAAAATCATTTATCCTTGAAATTTCATTTTTGACAAAAGGGGCCCACTTTTTCCACTTGAATCAGCTTGGCCATGCTTCCCACGTGTCCCACATTTTATTTCAAAATTTAAAATTAATTTTTTCATTTTTATTTGATTTTATTGGATTTAATTCATTTTAAATCTTTTAAAATCAAATGAAAATCAAAAAGATTAATTAAGGGACATATCTTGCTTTGATTAGCTTTGAACCACCATTATACACATCCCAAATTCGTGCAAAGGGCTAAAGCTAGCAAGAATTCAAATTTGGCTCAAAAATGGAAGGTGTTTTAATGGAGTTTATAGCAAAATCTTAAGCATGAATGCAAGGCATTATTGGCCATAATTCTTATCAAAACACATTACATAACATGTATACAGGTTAACACAAGCAAGAACACGACTGAAGAGCTCCAAAAACGGCCATACAAAATTGCAAAATTGTCACACAAACTTGAAATCTGAAAACCTAGTTGCAGTGCCTCTCAAGCCTCCATTCCAATCCAAATACATTCCTGATATCCCAAGGAAGCTCTAGCAATCAAAATCAAGCCCAAACGCGCAAAGAACCATTCACACGAAGCCATACGGTTTGTCATTTTTTTCAGAAATACATAACATGGTTCATGCATTTTTAATGATTTTTCTTGTTTGATTTGCACTAATGAGGACTCTCTAAAGCTATTGGTACCACCCAATTGAAATATAGGCGCCTGAACAAGAATTCACCATGGATTTTTCTTAGGGTTTCAGAGCTCCAATTTTGGGTTTTTATGCATCTGGAAAAATTGGCCAACCAAAATAGTACCATTGGATTCAGGACATCCAAACGAAACTAACCCACCATTCGCGCCCTATTTATGTTTGCATATGAGCTATTCGCTGTTTTTTGGCAGGTGTTGTTTTGGGGGGGTTTAAAACCCCCGCTATCTCATTTTGTTACAGGGACAAACGGAGACGAAAGCTAGCGTGGCTTGTTGTCATTGGATGGTTCATAATTCTGGCGCATTTTTTGGTTGTGTACCACTAATTCTTGTTTTGTTTTATATTATTTATTTTCCATTTTATATCCAAAACGCGCAAATAGCTCAACTGGTAGGCAGATGGCTTGGTAAACACTGGGACCTGGGTTCGAATCCCAGGTCCCCTCAAATTATTTCTATTATTTTGTTTCACATGTTTCCATGCAGTGCACATTCCAGGGCTCACCATACACCCAACGCCTTGGCTTGCCACGCGCCCTGAAGCCCCAATCCAAAGGCCAGAACCTGGAGTCCACCATGCACGTTAGTCAACTGAGGCACACGTGACCATAAAAAGTCAAACAAGGCCTGGATTGCAATGGGCCAAATTGCTTCAAAAACCCCCCCTTTGTTTGTATTTTCTTTCTCTCATTTTTTTCTCTTTTATTTATTTTAATTTAATTATTTTCTTTTAATTCACCAAATTAATTTTTATAACACAAAAATACAAAAAAATCAGAAATCATAAAAATAAAAAATGTGTATTTAATATTTAATTCACTAATTATTTTGTAAATAAATTTTGTTAATCAATTTAGTTTAATTTAGGGTTTTAAATTTTAATATTTTCTTAATAACTAAAAAATATAGAAATTAGGGTTTTTTAGCATTTTTATTCTTTCTCTCAATAAATATTTCCTCTTATCATTATTATTGTTAACTATTAATTAATTTTGTAAATAAATATGTCATTAAATAATTAGGTTAAATTAGGTTAAAACTTGAATATTTTTTCTTTAATAATTAAAAACAATTTAGAACTAGGGTTTTATTTCTAATTTTAATTAATTTCCTTTTATTTTCATAAATACCAAAAAAACATAAAAATAATTTCTTTTCTTTATTTAATCATTAATTAATTTGTAATTTCAATTCAATTTCCTTAAAGGGTCCAACGCCCTCGCACCTTCGATTATAATTCCTTTTCGCGCGTTTGCTTCTATTTTTCTTTTTAATCTTATGTAATTGCCCCAAAGCCTTGTAATAGATAATTAAGACATTTACTTTCCTCACTTTTATTCAAAATCGGGTCTTTGTTAATTTGGCGATGTATAGACCCGCGCCTTGTAATAGCGTAGGACCTTTATTTTCCGCACTTTAAATTCCGCACCTTTAAACTGTTAATCACATGAAAGAATGAATGGAAAAAAATAAAATCAAAGCGTAGATCACCCAATGCATGACAAGACAAATAATAACTGAAAATGACACACAATTCACACACCACTCTTAGGGTACGCCTCACTGTTGCCTTGCCCCTCGAAACGTGGTCGTCGAGTATAGGACGTCTTAGTGAGTCCTTATGTTCCATTGATCTAGTTGCCTCGAAACGGTTGCCTCGAAACAAGTTGCCTCGAAACAAGTTGCCTCAGAATAGTTGCCTCGGAATAAAAATATCAATGGCATAAGGGTAGCTTCTAAGGTGTCTTACTGTTGCTCGGTGACCACACTGTCCCTACTCGAATTGACCCGAACACCTCCAACGGTGGTGCTACCTACCTCTCAATGGTGGGATGGCACTACCTTAAGGACTTCTACACAGCCTAATTCCTTAGGGTAGGTAGATGACTCGTAGATACTTGCTCTAATTCAAAACAAATCAAAAACTCTTTTCACACTGACACTTTGCAAAAAACTTTCAAAAACAACTTTTCAAACACTCTTGAGGACTGATACAAGAGACGATCTGAAATTTTAAACGAAACTTTTTCAAACCCACTCACACTTGAAAAGCAAACCATTTTGAAAACACAATGAGCAAGTATCTAAGAGCCCATGGATAACCATGGATAGAAAGGGTGCTAACACCATCCCTTTCTATAAATCTACCTCCCGAACCGAGAACTAATCTCAATAAGAAATTTTTCTGTGCTTTTGTCCTTTCCATATTGGAGAAAATAAAAGACGGTGGCGACTCTTGCTTCCGCGACATTTCGCGAACCAGCGTTAAACGTCAGTTCCAGATCCACCGATCACACCATCCAAGGGTCACACTTTTGGCTCATTCGAAGGATGCCCAAAAGTGACTTGTTAGAGGAAAATCAAATAGTATTGCTTGGAGAAGAGTCTAGTCGAATAAGGGTTAAAAGGAAAAGATGATATTCAAAGATGCTTGCTGCTAAGTTCAGGCATGGTACACTGGCCAAGACTGCTGCACAGCAGTCCTGAAACACTGCCCCCTTCTTACACCAAAATAGCATAAAAGGCACTGTCTCTTGAAAGCTACAAGGAACAAGTTACTCAAATTGTTCAAATCTTTTGTTTTCCCTCCAAGAACTTCAGGCAGCCTTGCCTATAAATAAGAGGCCTCACAACATGGTTAAAGGAGGACTTTTTGGCCAAAGGAACGAATCTCCAAAATTTTCTCAAACACAACAAAGCTCTCAAACACTCAAACACTTGTGAAAGCACAAATCCAAAAATCTCGAACACTTGTCCCCTTCGAGTCTGAAGTATTCTTACACCTTGCTACCCTTCGAATCCAGTAAGAAAGACATTTCATTTGTTTTTCTCCTTCGAATCAAACAGTAGAAACACTGCCTCTGGTCCCTTCCTTCGAATCCAGTAGCATTCAAGGAAACCACTTCAAGGTCCAGCACACCCTCCAGCCTCCAGCAAGGTAAGTTATTCCAAACCTTGAGCTTTTCGTTTCTTGTATAACATGTAAATAAGCTTTTCTTTCATTTCAAGCATGTGCATATCATTGTTCTTTTTTCTTCCACCCTTTAAACATGTTTTCAGAGTTAACCCTTCCGTTTTGCTTCTTATTTACCTAAACATGCATTAAGTATTAAACTGATTGTAAGGCAATGCTAGCATGGCCTTAGACCATGTTGCTGTTCAAAATTTCAAACGAAAGAAACAGGAAACAGGAAGTAGGAAACAAAGCTTTTGGCTTCTACACCAATCTCCAGGTCAAACGAAAGAGGCAGCCAGAAAGCACACCTGCACCAAGTCCAGGCCCAGACGAAAGGAACCTCCTCACTGCTTTCAGTCCCCAATCGATGGAGGCAGAAAGGCACGCTTTCACTAAGTCCAGGTCCATACTAAAGGCATTCCCTCACTGCTTTCAGTCCCCAGTCGAAGGAGGCAGAAAGGCAGATTACATCTTGCATTGGTTCCAGACTCAATCGAAAGTCACAACCTGCTGACCCTCCAGGCCCCAATCGAAAGGCACCTCCTCACTGCTTTCAGTCCCTAGTCGAAGGAGGCAGAAAGACACGCCTACACTGGTGCTAACCCTCAATTGAAGGAAGCCAGAAAGTGCAGAATCGAAGGGTTTTCTGCCTCAATCGAAAGACCTTCATTTTTCTTGCTTTTATCTTATTTTTTCATGCACTTTAATATGGTTGTAATAATGTAGGATTTTATCTTTCTGCATTTTATTACTTTTGTATGCTTGCTAGTATAATAGGGAATGTGTGGCAAGATAAAAACAGCAAGTAGACAACCCCTAATCAAAGACTAAATGCATGCAAATCAAACACACTATTCACACATGCACCCCTAGGGTTAACTCCACTTGTTGTCTAAAAATGGTCATGCTATGCATGTGAGATATCTTGGCAAAAACAATCAAAATACAAGATCATAGTCCCTCGATGACTCTTCGAATGTTGCCTTACAAATGATCTTAGTCCCTCAAGAGAAATGCTAAAACATCTCACAACATTGCTATTATGACTATACAAACGTCCCATGCTCGTCCCTTCACATCCAATGATGGGGATTCTTACCAAACCAATGGCAAGATAGCAACATCTAAAGGAGGAGGAAAAGAAAACTTAAGACCTTTTGAGTAGGTAGGTAACTCCTAGTTGCTCGCTTGCTCACAACAAAAACATTTTATACAGCGACACTCTCACTTTGAAACATTTTCAAAAGATAAACACTCTGTACGCGTTCTTATAGAAATGAGAGCCATTACAAAGACACCTTTTCAAAATCACTTTCAAAAACACACTTAACAAACACTTCTTTGAACTATTTTCCAAACAACACTTTGTACGCTTTCTTATAGAGACGAGAACCATTACAAAGACGTTTTCAAAATACTTTCAAAACCCACACCTCAAGCACATTTTTAAACAAAAGCATGTGATCTAGCAAGCAACTAAGAGCCCGTAGATAACTACGGATGAAAAGGGTGCTAATACCTTCACTTTTCATAACCTACCCCCAAACTCAAGAAAACATCTCTAAAGGTCTTTCCTGTTCTTTTCAGGATTCCCGAGAGCTCTTCATTCAGTGAGAGACATGGAAGACTCATCAGCTTGGTCAACACCAACATTGAGGAAGATATGATAAAGGTCATGTTCCAGTTCTTTGACCCTCTGCATCACTGTTTCACTTTCCTGGATTATCAACTGGTACTTACATTGGAAGAGTTCTCCCGGCTTCTGAAGATCCCTATCCTTGATCAACTACCCTACAACGGTACGGAGAAGGAACCCAAGCTTGAGGAGATTGCTAAAGCCTTACACCTACAACCATCTGACCTCAAGGGACATTGGGAAGTTAGAAGTGGTATCAAAGGGTTCTTAGCCAAGTTTCTGTTTGAGAAGGCCCAAGAATGTTGGAACTCCCTTGACCTACAAGCTTTTGAAGAGGTTGTGGCCCTCCTTGTCTATGGTTTGGTGTTGTTCCCTAATCCAGATCAGCTTATAGACATCAGTGTTGTCCAGATCTTCATGTCCAGGAATCCTATACCTACGTTGCTGGGGGACATCCTTCACTCATGTTACACTCGAACCATGAGAAAAAGAGGTGTCCTTATGTGCTGTACTCCTCTCCTGGGAAGGTGGTTTATTTCGCACCTTCCACAATCAGTTTTGAAGAATGAGCGGGGTTTGAGATGGTCACAGCGATTGATGACTCTTACACATGCTGATATACATTGGTGCCCTCGGTCCAGAGAGGATGTCACTATCATTGATCGTTGCGGGGAGTTCCCTAATGTCCCTTTACTTGGAATCAGAGGAGGTATTACTTACAACCCGTGCCTGGCTTGGAGACAGTTTGGTTATGCTCGGAGGGACGGCCCTCATGACATGTTAATTCCTGACATAGTTTTTGACTTCGACAACGATGCACAAGGACTTCGCCAGAGATTTATCAGAGCTTGGAGGATGCCAAGAAGGATAGACAGCAAGACCCTGGGGCACAAGAATTCCATCCCGTTGGAGCCTTATCTCAAGTGGGTACGAACCCGCTCCCAGAAGTTAGTAATGCCTTATCCTCATGTTCTCCCTGTGATCAAAGAGCCAGTATTGGAAGGAGAGGTGTCCTACACCATTCAACATCCTGACATGCCCACATCCTGGGAAGAGATACAGAAGAGCTGGATCCATCTTAAGGAAGAACGGAATTCTCTTGAGACCAGTCTACATGCTAGTGAAAAGAAGGTCTTGGAGCTCACCCGCCTGCTGCACGAGGAGAGGAATCTCAACACCTACATAGCTCCAAAGAGGATGCGTACTGTCTTCTGGGATTGATTTGCTTTTGTAATATTTTGCCCACGAGGCTTTGATGTACTGAACAATTATTTCCTTAATGATAACGTGTGTTCCTTTTTGTCTACAACAAATTTGAACTTTCGAACCCTTGAATGCATTGCATAAACACATATCATTCATCATGTGCATAGCAGGTACTCCTCTTTTCAGGTTTCTTACTGTTCTTCGCTGTTTATTTCAGCATCATGAACCCTGAATCATCTACCGAGCTGTCTATCAAGGCCCTTTAGGCGCAGAACACACAATTTTAGGAGCTAATCATGGGTTTGGCTCAAGGTCAAGAAGAGCTGAAGGCTTTGCTCCTGAAGAAGGAGAAGAAGAAGAAGAGAACTGTTCTATTCAACACGGGCCGGAGGTTTGGTAACACTCTGCAGAATGAGGAAGCTAGTTCTTCTATAGGCAAAGACAGTCCCCAGGGGGGAAGGGCTCCAAGTCCGGTAGTCTCTGACAACGAGACTGATTTTAATGAGGAACAGTATCCTCCAGTTGAAGACCGGTACAAGCAGTTGGAAGACCGACTGAACGCCATGGAAATTCAACAAGTGCCTGGTTTGGATTTCGGAGACTTGGGTTTATCTACTGGTGTGATCATCCCTCACAAGTTTAAAGTACCATCTTTCACCAAGTATGATGGGGCGTCTTGCCCCAAGCTACACCTCAGATCTTATGTGCGGAAGATTCAGCCGTATACAGTGGACAAGAACTTGTGGATCCACTTCTTCCAGGAGAGTCTTTCAGGGACTCATCTCGAATGGTTCTATCAGCTGGATGGAACCAAGGTTCGTAACTGGGAGGATCTGGCCACTGCTTTTTACAAGCAGTATCAATATAATTCCGACCTCGCTCCTACGCGTACCCAACTCCAGGGTATGTCGCTAGGATCGGGAGAAGGTTTTAAGGAGTACGCACAGAAATGGAGAGATCTGGCTGGCAGGGTGCAGCCACCATTGACGGACCAGGAGTTGGTGGATATGTTCCTGGGGACCCTATCTGGCCCATTTTTCAATCATCTCATTGGTAATTCCTCTGCTGGGTTTACTGATCTGATCCTGACTGGTGAGAGGATCGAGGCTGGTATAAAATCGGGGAAGATACAGAAGGTTGCCTCCTCAAATACTGAAAAGAAGCCCTTCAAGAAGGAGGCAAGTGATGTGTATGGTCCAAGAAGGCAAGACAAAACTGAACGCCGCCAAGCTGTCAACGTGGTGGTTATTTCTAAGCCTGCTGCTGCTCCATAACAGTACAACCAACCCAGAGCTGAGAGGCCCAAACGGCAGTATACTCGGCTCAGCATGACTCTCTCTCAGATCCTGCCGCAACTGCTGTCAACTAGCCTGGTAACTGTCAAAGAGGCTCCGAAGATGGTAAACACAACATCTCCAAAATACAACCCCAACGCCCGTTGCGCTTATCACTCTGATAGCCCGGGACATAACACAGATGACTGTTGGGCTCTGAGGAATAAGGTCCAAGACCTTATTGATGCTAAAGAGGTTCAGTTTGAGGCGCCTGAGAAGCCTAATGTGGTGACTGCTCCCATGCCTAACCATGGAGTAAATGTTATTGGGGATGAAGACGAAGTGGAAGAATCCGAGTTTGACAGCTGGATTTACTCAACGACCAATGGTGGACCAAGCAACTGGACTGCCAAAGACTGCATGCCTGTTACTTTTGTCACCCAGTAATGAACTTCTTTGTTTTGGATTTGTAATAAACAATAATTTGAAACTTTATGGCCCGGTGTCTTACCCGGGGCACTGTGGTTTTATTTGTGAGGGCTTTTGTTTGTCACTTGCATATATCATGAATAAAAGCATTGGACGTTTTTCACATTTCAAATCTTGTGCTCCCTTTCTTTCTTTATATATTGCAAAACAGTTGTATTTACACACACTCACCCATACAGGTTTCAATCCACTCTGGATCTCACTGGTAACGACTCTGCTACTGCCAGTTATGACTTTGAAAATCCGATCAACTTAGCCGAAGACGAAGGTGAAGATGATTGCGAAGTGCCTGGCAAACTTGCAAGACTGTTACTCCAGGAAGAAAGGGCCATTCAACCACATGAAGAGCCAGTGGAAACGATAAATCTGGGTACTGAGACAGATAGAAAGGAAGTTAAGATTGGTGCCAATCTAGAGCTCAGCGTAAAACAACGGTTGACTTAGATGTTACATGATTATGTGGAGATCTTTGCCTGGTCCTACGAAGACATGCCTGGGTTGGATACCGACATTGTGGTCCATCACTTGCCTACCAAGGAAGACTGCCCTCCGGTTAAGCAAAAGGTCCGCCGTATGCGTCCAGAGATGTCCGAGAAGATCAAAGCTGAGGTTATGAAGCAGTTCGATGCCGGATTTATAGCAGTGACTTCTTACCCTCAGTGGGTTACCAACGTGGTTCCAGTGCCAAAGAAAGATGGTAAGGTCAGAATGTGTGTCGACTACAGGGATCTGAACAGGGCCAGCCCCAAGGATGACTTCCCCTACCTCACATTGATGTCCTGGTTGACAATACTGCTCAGCATAAGGTGTTTTCCTTCATGGATGGTTTTTCAGGGTATAAGCAGATCAAGATGGCTCCTGAAGACATGGAAAAGACTACCTTTGTTACTCAGTGGGGCACCTTCTGCTACAAGGTCATGCCATTCGGGTTGAAAAATGTTGGGGCAACCTACCAACGTGCCATGGTTGCTTTATTTCATGACATGATCCATCATGAGATAGAAGTATATGTCGACGATATGATTGCAAGGTCCCAAACCGGGGAGGAACATCTTGATCATCTGCAGAAGCTGTTTGACCGCCTGAAACTATACAAGCTGAGGTTGAACCCAAACAAGTGCACCTTCGGGGTTAGATCTGGAAAGTTGCTAGGCTTCGTTGTAAGTGATAAGGGTATTCAAGTGGACCCTGCCAAGGTTAAAGCCATTCAAGAGATGCCAGTTCCTAAGACAGAGAAAGAAGTCAGAGGCTTTTTAGGACGCCTGAATTACATCGCCCGATTCATCTTGCACCTAACAGCTACCTGTGAACCAATCTTCAAGCTGCTGAAGAAAGATCAGGTCGTACGTTGGAATGATGAATGTCAGGACGCTTTTGACAGAATCAAAGAGTATCTCCAAGAGCCACCCATCCTTATGCCACCGGTTGAAGGGAGACCTCTGATACTATACCTGACAGTACTTGACAACTCAATGGGGTGTGTGCTGGGGCAGCATGACGAGTCTGGCCGAAAAGAGCACGCCATTTATTACCTTAGCAAAAAGTTTACCGACTGTGAGACCCGATACTCACCGCTCGAGAAAACTTGTTGCGCTTTGGTATGGGCTGCTCGCCGGCTGAGACAGTATATGCTGACTCACACTACCTTGTTGGTCTCAAAGATGGATCCAATAAAGTACATATTTGAAAAGCCTGCTCTGTCTGGGAGAATAGCAAGATGGCAAATGATCTTGACAGAATACGACATCCAATACACAACTCATAAAGCTATCAAGGGAAGTGTATTGGCAGACCACCTGGCACACTAGGAAGTAGACGACTATCATTCAATGAACTTTGAATTTCCTGACGAGAGTATCATGATAGTGACTGATTGTGAAGTACCTGGACCGGATGAAAGACCTGAGGAAGGATCCCGATGGTCTATGCACTTTGACGGAGCATCCAACGCTTTGGGTAACGGCATCGGCGCTTTGATCATATCCCCTCAAGGCACTCATACTCCACTTACTGCCCGGCTATGTTTCAACTGCACCAACAACATGGCGGAGTATGAGGCATGCATCATGGGTCTTCAAACTGCGATCGACTTAAGGATCAAGTTTCTGAGTGTCTTCGGAGATTCCACTCTCGTGATCAATCAGATCAAAGGCGAGTGGGATACGAAACATCCAAATCTTATTCCTTACAAGGAGTGTGTGTTGACATTGATCCCCCATTTCACAGAGATAACTTTTGAACATTTCCCAAGAGAGGAGAATCAGCTGGCGGACGCGTTAGCTACGATGTCTTCTATGTTCAAAGTCAAGTGGGACAATGAGGCTCCCCGGGTCATTATCTGGAAACTGGATGAACCGGCATACTGTTGTGACCTTGAGGCTGAGGTGGTAACTGAAAAACCCTGGTACTATAAGGTGAAGAGGTACTTGGAAGCTCAAGAATACCCCGAGGGTGCGTCTGTCAATGAAAAAAAGTTTCTGAGAAGGTTCGCAGCGAAGTTCTTCCTTAGCAACGGCATTCTGTACAAGCGAAACCATGATTCGACCTTACTACGTTGTGTGGATAAG
Source organism: Vicia faba (assembly GCA_948472305.1). Lineage (NCBI taxonomy): Eukaryota > Viridiplantae > Streptophyta > Magnoliopsida > Fabales > Fabaceae > Vicia > Vicia faba. Next base: position 613,863,188 of record OX451735.1, on the reverse strand, counting down.
ACTGAAGCAGAAAGGATTATGGTGGAGTTACATGAAGGTGCATTCGAAACACATTCCAGTGGACATACCATGGCTAAGAAGATCCTTCGGGCAGGATATTTCTGGTCCACAATGGAAGCCGACTGTTACCAACATTCTCGAACATGTCATAAATGCCAGATATATGCAGATAAGGTGCACGTTCCTCCAGTTCCTCTGAACGTCTTGACAGCACCTTGGCCTTTTGCAATGTGGGGCATTGATATGATCGGCGAGATCAGACCGACGGCATCCAATGGGCATCGCTTCATCCTGGTGGCGATCGATTACTTCACAAAGTGGGTTGAAGCAGCTTCCTATGCTACGGTAACCAAGAACGTCGTGGCACGGTTCATCCGGCATAACCTGATCTGTCGATACGGCGTCCCGGAAAGGATCATTATGGACAATGGTACCAATCTCAATAATAAGATGATCAATGAGCTCTGCGAGCAATTCAAGATACATCACCACAACTCTTCTCCCTACCGGCCGAAGATGAATGGGGCTGTCGAAGCAGCTAATAAGAATATCAAAAAGATTGTGCAGAAGATGACAGTGACCTACAAAGATTGGCACGAGATGTTACCGTTTGCTCTTCATGGGTACCGTACCTCAGCAAGAACGTCAACCGGGGCAACTCCCTTTTCCTTGGTCTACGGCATGGAGGCAGTCTTGCCGATTGAAGTCCAGATACCCTCTCTCCGGATAATGAAGGATGCAGATTTGAACGAAGATGATTGGATTCAGACACGACTTGATCAGCTAAACTTAATTGACGAAAAGAGACTCACTGCTATTTGTCATGGTCAGACGTACCAAAAACGGATGATCAGGGCATTTAACAAAAAGGTCAGACCACAAGAATATCAAGTTGGGGATCTGGTAATCAAGCGCATCATCCTTCCTCAGAGTGATCCAAGGGGCAAATGGACCCCTACGTACGAAGGGCCATTTATGGTTAAACATGTGTTCTCAGGAGGAGCCATGATTCTAACCACCATGGATGGTGACGACCTTCCTCACCCCGCCAATGCAGACATAGTAAAAAGATACTACGCATAATAAAGACCCGCTAGGTTGACATACCTAGGCAAAAATTAGGGCTTCCCGGCGAACCAAAAGGGTTCGGGCAAAATGAGGGATGAAATGAAAAAAATCTGTACACCCGGCAAGTCGAAAACCTGAAAAGGCGGCTTGGGCAAAAATGGGTATCGCGGTGGACTGAAAACCCGAAAGGGCGGTCCAGGCAAAAGTTAGGGATAAAGCGTAATACTATGTCTCATTGGATCACCTTGCATCCAGAATCCGGTATCAGACATCAAGTTCAGACGTCATGGATCAGTCAGCTTCATCTTCAACCGAGCAGCAAAGTGATGAGACGCTCGAAGATATAAAGGCAATAGCAGAGTTGAAACCCAGTGGGATTATTCTTTTCACACAGCTGTTTTGTTTTCTTTGTACAAATTGTATAAATTCTTTTGTTCGGCGGCGTTCTCTTACTAGGACGTCAGCCTCTTGTACATAAACGCCTATTTACAGGAAAATTCAAAAATCAATACAAAGTCACAATTCAGACCAATTGCCAATTGTTTTTTCCTTTTTCTGTTTTGTTTTGCGAAGAACGTCCAATGTTCAATTTGTGATATATGCATTTGACACTAATTGCTAAACTCATAAATATTTGCATACGAAACAAAGGATTAATTACAGGTAACATTAGAAACAGGGGCAATAATGAGTTGTCTAAAGCGATCTAATTGCTCTGTCCACCAAGGTACCAAGGTAAGTTCAGCTGAAGAATGTAACCAAGATACCTTAATTCCCCAGAGAGTGAGCCAGCAAGTCAATGATACTCTCCCCAAGCAGAGTTAGTCTACTGTCAGCCTTAAGGAAGTTGGGTATCCTCCAGCAGATCTCAACATTCCCCAGCGTAATATACGAACATTCCTAACAAGCATCCCCGGAAATCTGGATCTAAGATTGTTCCCCGACGGTATACCGGACATTCAGTGGAGCCACTTCCCCAGTATATCTCAAAATTTCCCCAGGAGAGTCCAGTCCAATCTGAAAAGATTCCCCCAAGAGAGTTCAATCAATCTCCCCAGTAGTAAGCTTATCCCCAGTAGATTCTGGAAGCTTATCCCCTGCAGAGCATGAACGCGTCCCCCGGCTTTATTCAAAGGTTATTTCCCTACCAGGATATAACTGGGTTATCCTCAGCCAAAAGCCACGGAAAGAATCTTCCTCGGCAAAGTCTCCCCATCCCCAGCGGAGTCTATTAATTTCTTCAACATAACATATCAATGGTATCCCCAGCGGAGTTATCAACATCTCAACAGAGTACCTCTCTTCCCACAGAGTATTGTTCCCCAGCAAGGTCGCTAGAATAATTTTCCCTCGCAGAGTATTCTATTCGCCAAGTTTATTCCCCAACGGAGTCATCTTCTCCTACCGGTATTCTTGCAACTATCACCCCCAGCGGAAACAACAAAGCTCTACTCTTCAACATCAAGCCCAGGATTTGACTTCCCGGCATTCGTCAAGGATTTACTTTCCTAGACAAAAGAATACATTCATAAACATCGCATTTTCATACATTACAGCATGCATATACGCATCATGAACATACAATCTCACTTATCACATCTCGCATGTCATATCATGACATCGCATACAACTAACGTTTTGTCTTTTCAGGACAAAGGTTAATACAAAGATAATTACTATCAACGGTCGCAACTAAAGATCTGATTCCTGTATCTCGCCAGGGTGTATCTGTTGACGATCGATTCCAGATCCGATTCCTGTATCTTGCCAGGGTGTATCTGTTGACGACTACAGTACCAGACTCGATTCTTGTATCCTGCCAGGGCACGTCTGAAGAGTTTGAAGATCTGATTCCTGTATCCTGCCAGGGTGTATCTGTTGACGACTATAGTACCAGACTCGATTCCTGTATCCTGCCAGGGCACGTCTGAAGAGTTCGAAGATCCGATTCCTGTATCCTGCCAGGGTGTATCTGTTGACGACTACATTACCAGACTCGATTCCTGTATCCTGCCAGGGAACGTTTGAAGAGTTCGAAGATCCGATTCCTGTATCTTGCCAGGGTGTATCTGTTGACGACTACATTACCAGACTCGATTCTTGTATCTTGCCAGGGCACGTCTGAAGAGTTTGAAGATCAACTCCTGTAACAGACCAGGTAATTTTCTTTCTTTCTCAGGTACGCAAATTCTCGCTAAGGAATCTCTTACGCGATCGACACCTCCCGATGGCATCTATAAGCCCATCTTCACAATTATCCATCACAGTTCCAAATGGCATCTATAAGCCCATTCCCGACAAGGTTCTGTCACATCTCTAGATGGCATCTATAAGCCCATCCCCCTATCCACCATCTCTCAAAATGGCATCTGTAAGCCCATTCCCGCTGTCACACTACTGATACTCAACTATGTGAGTGCAAATTTCTAGGCACTCTAGTGTTCAATCATCTTCCACCTTCAGATTACGAAAGGCACGCAAGCCAATCTACATCCTCACGTCTAAGAAGATTGAACAGGGGCAACTGTTGTACCCCAAAATTTTCCCTCCCATAATCTTCAAAGTTTTGCCAAGCATCACCTCAAATGGTTCAAGGTCTACTCAAGGGCTACACAATCAACCATCCTCCTAAGCCAGTCAAACTAGGGTTTTGGTTCTCACAAGGAAGCTGAGGTTTTCAAGGGCTTAATCAAGTCCCACATGCCTATAAACATTGTCAAGCACCTACACGTCAAGTTTCAAGGCTCACAAGGTCAAGTTGCACAGTCAAAAACCCTAATTGCTCCACAGTCAACTGTAGGGGCAAAATGGTCATTTGGCAGTCAAAAGTCAAAAATTTTGGTTAACATCTTATTTTGAAGCCACAATCATCATTTGGCCAAGTCTTGACCATGATTCCACAAGAATGGCTCAAAAATCATCAAGATGCAAAAGTTTCTATTTTTGGACAGTTGAAAAGTCAACTGTAACTTGACCAAGGCATAACTTTTTCATGGTTCATCAGAAAAATCCCATCCAATGCTCATCGTGAAGGGGATGACATCTCCTACAATTCATCTTCACACTCCAAGTCCAAGAAATGCTCTCACAAAAAGTTATCAATTTCAACATTATAGGTCATTTTCAAAAGTCAACAAAAAGGGACTTTAAGTCAAAGACCATAACTTGAGATTGGTAAATCAAAATGACATGGGACCAAAGAAATTGGTTAGAGAACTTCAAGACCTTTCCAAAATGTCCAAGAACATGTTCATAACTTCAAAATTGAGCAAGATATGCATTGGAGAAGTTGGGAAATTTTTGTGAAATAGCCAAAATCATTTATCCTTGAAATTTCATTTTTGACAAAAGGGGCCCACTTTTTCCACTTGAATCAGCTTGGCCATGCTTCCCACGTGTCCCACATTTTATTTCAAAATTTAAAATTAATTTTTTCATTTTTATTTGATTTTATTGGATTTAATTCATTTTAAATCTTTTAAAATCAAATGAAAATCAAAAAGATTAATTAAGGGACATATCTTGCTTTGATTAGCTTTGAACCACCATTATACACATCCCAAATTCGTGCAAAGGGCTAAAGCTAGCAAGAATTCAAATTTGGCTCAAAAATGGAAGGTGTTTTAATGGAGTTTATAGCAAAATCTTAAGCATGAATGCAAGGCATTATTGGCCATAATTCTTATCAAAACACATTACATAACATGTATACAGGTTAACACAAGCAAGAACACGACCGAAGAGCTCCAAAAACGGCCATACAAAATTGCAAAATTGTCACACAAACTTGAAATCTGAAAACCTAGTTGCAGTGCCTCTCAAGCCTCCATTCCAATCCAAATACATTCCTGATATCCCAAGGAAGCTCTAGCAATCAAAATCAAGCCCAAACGCGCAAAGAACCATTCACACGAAGCCATACGGTTTGTCATTTTTTTCAGAAATACATAACATGGTTCATGCATTTTTAATGATTTTTCTTGTTTGATTTGCACTAATGAGGACTCTCTAAAGCTATTGGTACCACCCAATGTAAATATAGGCGCCTGAACAAGAATTCACCATGGATTTTTCTTAGGGTTTCAGAGCTCCAATTTTGGGTTTTTATGCATCTGGAAAAATTGGCCAACCAAAATAGTACCATTGGATTCAGGACATCCAAACGAAACTAACCCACCATTCGCGCCCTATTTATGTTTGCATATGAGCTATTCGCTGTTTTTTGGCAGGTGTTGTTTTGGGGGGGTTTAAAACCCCCGCTATCTCATTTTGTTACAGGGACAAACGGAGACGAAAGCTAGCGTGGCTTGTTGTCATTGGATGGTTCATAATTCTGGCGCATTTTTTGGTTGTGTACCACTAATTCTTGTTTTGTTTTATATTATTTATTTTCCATTTTATATCCAAAACGCGCAAATAGCTCAACTGGTAGGCAGATGGCTTGGTAAACACTGGGACCTGGGTTCGAATCCCAGGTCCCCTCAAATTATTTCTATTATTTTGTTTCACATGTTTCCATGCAGTGCACATTCCAGGGCTCACCATACACCCAACGCCTTGGCTTGCCACGCGCCCTGAAGCCCCAATCCAAAGGCCAGAACCTGGAGTCCACCATGCACGTTAGTCAACTGAGGCACACGTGACCATAAAAAGTCAAACAAGGCCTGGATTGCAATGGGCCAAATTGCTTCAAAAACCCCCCCTTTGTTTGTATTTTCTTTCTCTCATTTTTTTCTCTTTTATTTATTTTAATTTAATTATTTTCTTTTAATTCACCAAATTAATTTTTATAACACAAAAATACAAAAAAATCAGAAATCATAAAAATAAAAAATGTGTATTTAATATTTAATTCACTAATTATTTTGTAAATAAATTTTGTTAATCAATTTAGTTTAATTTAGGGTTTTAAATTTTAATATTTTCTTAATAACTAAAAAATATAGAAATTAGGGTTTTTTAGCATTTTTATTCTTTCTCTCAATAAATATTTCCTCTTATCATTATTATTGTTAACTATTAATTAATTTTGTAAATAAATATGTCATTAAATAATTAGGTTAAATTAGGTTAAAACTTGAATATTTTTTCTTTAATAATTAAAAACAATTTAGAACTAGGGTTTTATTTCTAATTTTAATTAATTTCCTTTTATTTTCATAAATACCAAAAAAACATAAAAATAATTTCTTTTCTTTATTTAATCATTAATTAATTTGTAATTTCAATTCAATTTCCTTAAAGGGTCCAACGCCCTCGCACCTTCGATTATAATTCCTTTTCGCGCGTTTGCTTCTATTTTTATTTTTAATCTTATGTAATTGCCCCAAAGCCTTGTAATAGATAATTAAGACATTTACTTTCCTCACTTTTATTCAAAATCGGGTCTTTGTTAATTTGGCGATGTATAGACCCGCGCCTTGTAATAGCGTAGGACCTTTATTTTCCGCACTTTAAATTCCGCACCTTTAAACTGTTAATCACATGAAAGAATGAATGGAAAAAAATAAAATCAAAGCGTAGATCACCCAATGCATGACAAGACAAATAATAACTGAAAATGACACACAATTCACACACCACTCTTAGGGTACGCCTCACTGTTGCCTTGCCCCTCGAAACGTGGTCGTCGAGTATAGGACGTCTTAGTGAGTCCTTATGTTCCATTGATCTAGTTGCCTCGAAACGGTTGCCTCGAAACAAGTTGCCTCGAAACAAGTTGCCTCAGAATAGTTGCCTCGGAATAAAAATATCAATGGCATAAGGGTAGCTTCTAAGGTGTCTTACTGTTGCTCGGTGACCACACTGTCCCTACTCGAATTGACCCGAACACCTCCAACGGTGGTGCTACCTACCTCTCAATGGTGGGATGGCACTACCTTAAGGACTTCTACACAGCCTAATTCCTTAGGGTAGGTAGATGACTCGTAGATACTTGCTCTAATTCAAAACAAATCAAAAACTCTTTTCACACTGACACTTTGCAAAAAACTTTCAAAAACAACTTTTCAAACACTCTTGAGGACTGATACAAGAGACGATCTGAAATTTTAAACGAAACTTTTTCAAACCCACTCACACTTGAAAAGCAAACCATTTTGAAAACACAATGAGCAAGTATCTAAGAGCCCATGGATAACCATGGATAGAAAGGGTGCTAACACCATCCCTTTCTATAAATCTACCTCCCGAACCGAGAACTAATCTCAATAAGAAATTTTTCTGTGCTTTTGTCCTTTCCATATTGGAGAAAATAAAAGACGGTGGCGACTCTTGCTTCTGCGACATTTCGCGAACCATCGTTAAACAGTCAGTTCCAGATCCACCGATCACACCATCCAAGGGTCACACTTTTGGCTCATTCGAAGGATGCCCAAAAGTGACTTGTTAGAGGAAAATCAAATAGTATTGCTTGGAGAAGAGTCTAGTCGAATAAGGGTCAAAATGAAAAGATGATATTCAAAGATGCTTGCTGCTAAGTTCAGGCATGGTACACTGGCCAAGACTGCTGCACAGCAGTCCTGAAACACTGTCCCCTTCTTACACCAAAATAGCATAAAAGGCACTGTCTCTTGAAAGCTACAAGGAACAAGTTACTCAAATTGTTCAAATCTTTTGTTTTCCCTCCAAGAACTTCAGCCAGCCTTGCCTATAAATAAGAGGCCTCACAACATGGTTAAAGGAGGACTTTTTGGCCAAAGGAACGAATCTCCAAAATTTTCTCAAACACAACAAAGCTCTCAAACACTCAAACACTTGTGAAAGCACAAATCCAAAAATCTCGAACACTTGTCCCCTTCGAGTCTGAAGTATCCTTACACCTTGCTACCCTTCAAATCCAGCAAGAAAGACATTTCATTTGTTTTTCTCCTTCGAATCAAACAGTAGAAACGCTGCCTCTGGTCCCTTCCTTCGAATCCAGTAGCATTCAAGGAAACCACTTCAAGGTCCAGCACACCCTCCAGCCTCCAGCAAGGTAAGTTATTCCAAACCTTGAGCTTTTCGTTTCTTGTATAACATGTAAATAAGCTTTTCTTTCATTTCAAGCATGTACATATCATTGTTCTTTTTGTTTCCACCCTTTAAACATGTTTTCAGAGTTAACCCTTCTGTTTTGCTTCTTATTTACCTAAACATGCATTAAGTATTAAACTGATTGTAAGGCAATGCTAGCATGGCCTTAGACCATGTTGCTGTTCAAAAGTTCAAACGAAAGAAACAGGAAACAGGAAGTAGGAAACAAAGCTTTTGGCTTCTACACTAATCTCCAGGTCAAACGAAAGAGGCAGCCAGAAAGCACACCTGCACCAAGTCCAGGCCCAGACGAAAGGCACCTCCTCACTGCTTTCAGTCCCCAGTTGAAGGAGGCAGAAAGGCACGCTTTCACTAAGTCCAGGTCCATACTAAAGGCATTCCCTCACTGCTTTCAGTCCTCAGTCGAAGGAGGCAGAAAGGCAGATTACATCTTGCATTGGTTCCAGACTCAATCGAAAGTCACAACCTGCTGACCCTCCAGGCCCCAATCGAAAGGCACCTCCTCACTACTTTCAGTCCCTAGTCGAAGGAGGCAGAAAGACACGCCTACACTGGTGCCAACCCTCAATTGAAGGAAGCCAGAAAGTGCAGAATCGAAGGGTTTTCTGCCTCAATCGAAAGACCTTCATTTTTCTTGCTTTTATCTTATTTTTTCATGCACTTTAATATGGTTGTAATAATGTAGGATTTTATCTTTCTGCATTTTATTACTTTTGTATGCTTGCTAGTATAATAGGGAATGTGTGGCAAGATAAAAACAGCAAGTAGACAACCCTTAATCAAAGACTAAATGCATGCAAATCAAACACACTATTCACACATGCACCCCTAGGGTTAACTCCACTTGTTGCCTAAAAATGGTCATGCTATGCATGTGAGATATCTTGGCAAAAACAATCAAAATACAAGATCATAGTCCCTCGATGACTCTTCGAATGTTGCCTTACAAATGATCTTAGTCCCTCAAGAGAAATGCTAAAACATCTCACAACATTGCTATTATGACTATACAAACGTCCCATGCTCGTCCCTTCACATCCAATGATGGGGATTCTTACCAAACCAATGGCAAGATAGCAACATCTAAAGGAGGAGGAAAAGAAAACTTAAGACCTTTTGAGTAGGTAGGTAACTCCTAGTTGCTCGCTTGCTCACAACAAAAACATTTTATACAGCGACACTCTCACTTTGAAACATTTTCAAAAGATAAACACTCTGTACGCGTTCTTATAGAAATGAGAGCCATTACAAAGACACCTTTTCAAAATCACTTTCAAAAACACACTTAACAAACACTTCTTTGAACTATTTTCCAAACAACACTTTGTACGCTTTCTTATAGAGACGAGAACCATTACAAAGATGTTTTCAAAATACTTTCAAAACCCACACCTCAAGCACATTTTTAAACAAAAGCATGTGATCTAGCAAGCAACTAAGAGCCCGTAGATAACTACGGATGAAAAGGGTGCTAATACCTTCACTTTTCATAACCTACCCCCAAACTCAAGAAAACATCTCTAAAGGTCTTTCCTGTTCTTTTCAGCCTTTCCTTTTGGATAAAAAAAGTCAGTGGCGACTCTTGTTATCCGCAACAATTGCGATCAAACGTAAAACATCCCAAGTCAGTTCTCCCACTGTGTTACACGGTGCAACTTGGTTGGTGAGTTCTGGCGTGTTTGAGAGTGAGCTACAGATATGTAAGGCCTCCTGGAAGCTTCAGGAAGATGATACAAGGCTTGAAATTGCTTGAATAAGGCTGGAAATTGCTATACGAAAATGCAATTTTTTTTTGAAAAAAAATGAAGAATTCGGGCAAGCTTTTGGAGGAATTTTTGTGCCTATCTATGGATTGCTTTGGATCCATATTTATAGAGGAGGAGATTCAGTTGATAAACAAGGAAAGGGATCAAGACTTCATGGCCCTAATTAACCTAAAATCAAACTAATTAAAAACCTTCCTTTTGCATGTTTTCTTGTACTTTTGAAGGTGAAACGAATCTGGATAGTTTATGGCTGGGCTTGCACGAATTCTTGAGTTTCAAAATGGGTCAAGTTAAGCCCAAATGCATTAACCCATGGTTTTTGTATTTTTGTTTAATTTATTTGATTTTAAATAAAATAAAATTAAGATAAATATAAATAAAAATTTAGGCCATGCAAAAATGGATTTAAAGGTCCTCTAAGGTATTATGGACATGTTTGAAGATCAAAAACTAGGCTCATTAGTTCAAAGTTGCAGTTTTGCTCAGTTTGTACTTCTTGAATTTCTTCAAAATTCCCCAACTTGTGCAACTCATAACTTGCTCAATTTTCACCTTTTGAAGATGATCTTGGACTTTTTGGAAATTCCAAGATGTCCTATACAATCTCTATGTTGGCTATGTTTTCTTTTGAAGAAATTATCATGATGTAAATTGCCTTAACAAAAAGTGTCTTTTGTTGACTTTTAAAAATGACCTATAATGTATGAGATCATATCTTTCAAATGAAGCATCTTTTGGATTTGAGAATAAAAGAAAAGTTGTAGATAATTGAATTTTATTCAAAATGGGATTTGGTTGAAGAAAATTTGATGAAGCATGTGAAAATTATTTCTGGTCAAAATTCAGTTGACTTCTCCTAAGGAAACCCTAATTTGGCAATTCTTGACTTTTGATGATCTGAGGACTTTCCTTGGGGAATAATGATCAACCCTTGATCAAATTATGAATATCACTTCACAATATTGATGATGACCAAAAATCTTGAAGTTTGACTGTATGTTGACCATAGTTGACCTTTTGACCAATACAGTTGATTTTCAAACATTTGAGCCATTGACTGAGCAAACTTGTGATAGGGGGCTTGAAAATTGACATGAAACTTGTTAAGGACCTACGAAGAATCACATAATCCACTTGAGACCTTTTCAAACCAAATTTATTTGATAAATTCCAAACCCTAGTTGTAGGCCTTTGGTTTAGGAGGTGCATCTTGACTAGTCAACCCTTGAGTGTCTTGACTATTTGAAGAGTCTTGAAAGAATGCTTTTGAGAAAAATGTGAGGGAAAATTTTGGGGTACAACATTTAGGATAGTCGCTCATCAGTTGTTTGCATTTATAGAGGAGTGGCTGGGAAAGAGTTGAGGCGTATTGAACAATTCTGAGTAGCGGGTTTATATGCAAGCTAACATCGCAAAGTGAAAGATTGAGAATATCAAGTGAACAACGATTTTATGATGGATGTTAAAGAAAGTTAGAAACTAGATTGAAACTTGTAAATCATATATTTTACAGGAATTTTAATAAGGATGGTGACGTAAGGTGGATGATCAGAGTTGGGCTGCTGAAGCATGATATGGCGCAGTTGTATACATGTACGAATCGTTAGAAGTGAAGAACTAAATATTAGAAGCCTATGGGGATGATATGTCTTGATCTACATGTATTATTTGGTGGATTATTGACGTAGGGATGATGTGCCACGGTACTGTGTTTTATCGTAAATATTTGTTGATTTTATAAGGATATTAATGTGGTTGTTGGTTGATGGTGAGTTGTGTGTATATTTGTTGAGTTATATTGTTAAGTTATTGTTATAATGATTTTGTTCCCGTTGTTGTGATGTTGTTTTTGGTTACCGTAAATGATGGATAGTACTCCATAATATAATAAAGTTGATTATGTTGGCTATGTTGATGTCACTATGAGGGTGGTACCACGATATGAATAGAGTTGTTGATATTTTGTTGATAATTGACATATATATATATATATATATATATATATATATATATATATATATATATATATATATATATATATATATATATATATATATATATATATATATATATGAGAATGAAAGTGTGTATGTGTTTTAGTGTTGGAAATGTTGTTAAGATGATAATGTGATGTTGTATATCCAAGTATAAGTGTGTTATGGTTGTTACTATCTTAAATGTTGATATGTCAAAATATTGTTGAAGTGGTTGATAAGTTATTAATGATTATGTCGCGGAGATGTTGAATGATTAGCATGTGTGTATTTGATTTAAATCGTGTTGAGTTATTGTTATGTCGAGAAAGTAGTGGTCAAAGTGTTTCCAAACTCAACTTGTGAATCAGAGAGTGTGATGCAAAATTTGCGTTAAGAGTGGTAGTATCAAGTAGATTTTTGAGGACGAAAATATTCTAAGTGGGGGAGAATTGTAACGCCCGTTTATTTAATTAAATTATTTTTTGATTATTTGTTGAAGTTATGAGATGTTGAGAATTGTTGGTATAAGTTGTTAGATTATTATTAATTTATTTATTAGTTGATTAATAATAATAATAATGTTGGAATTAATGGAACAATATAATATTAAGTTATTGGGCTTAGTTATATGGTGGTACGAAGTAAGGTGGGGGTGTGTAAGTAGGCCCAAATGTGATTAATGAAATAAGGTTAAGTTGATATGAGAAATTAGGTTAATTAGAAAAATAAGAAGTCTTAGAACAGTAACGTAGGAAGTGGAAGAGAAGAGGAACAAGGAAAAGTGACAAAGTTAGGTCGATCAGAAAATTATAGAGCGACCTTCAATCCAAGGTAAGGGTGGGGTTCTGACTCTATAATAGGAATCATGATACATATTATGTAGAAATTGGGTTAGTGTAACGTTGTTGTGTGTATGTTGTTATTGTTGTTTTTGGAATTGTATGTTATCATATTGTTATCACGTTATGGATATTTCTGAATTGGTTGCAGAATTAACTATCTATTGGTGAAAATTATGATATTGTTGATATAATTGTTATGTTGTCATGTCGATGTAATACTGCGTTATATCATGTTGTTGTGAAAATACTGTCAATCAAAGGAAGATTTGGGAATTCTGTGTTTAAATCAGTAAGCCTGGGAAGAAACTGCGTGAGAACACTTTGTGCCGAGGGGCACACGAGCATGTCGACCGGCATGGTTTAGAGAGGAGTGTGCCGAGCAGCACAACTCCATGACGAGCGGCACGACCTTTTAGCTTTGTGCTGAGGGGCACCCTAGGTGTGACGAGGGGCATGTCCCTAAAACTCTGTTTTTCAGTTGTTTTGTCTATTCCTGGACCTATTACTTAGTTATAATAATTAGCTAATGATAAATGTGTATTAGTAGCAAGTTTGATTAAGTAGCAGAGTTAACAGTAACAAGTAACAAAATCAGAAAATAATAGCTTCATGGATCCAACTAAAAACGATTGGTCTGTGGAATATTTTAGTGGAATTAAATTAATAGAACTTGGTCGATAATAGTATTAGTATATATATATATATATATAGTTGTTGTGATGATGTTGTTGTTAATTGTGAAATTGCAGGTAGTGATGAACTTTGTTGTGTTGCCTATATTGATTGGCTAAAACCAAGATGTAGGCTATTAACAGTAAAATAATAGTAGAGGTAATTCATGGTAGTAGGAGATGATTAATAGTAGTAGGATGTAATTGCAGGAACCTTATCGGAGAACTATTAACAGTATAAAAGCATAGTACATGTAGTAGGAATAAGTTGACAGTAGGAGTTAATTTGTGAAATAGTGACAGAAAGATATTAGCAATAAAACAACGGTAGAGAAGTAATTAGTAGCACTAGCAGTAGTAGAAATTATTGATAGCAGTACTAGCTTATATAATAATTGCAGTCGGTTAATATTTGAGGACCGTCGCAGAACGTCTAATAGCCGAATATAGACATATAACTGAATAATCAGGTAGTGTTATTGCAATGGGTTCCGATTTTATTTGTGAATTTTACTATGTTATTGTAATGTCAATATTGTTGACGATGCGAAGTTGCAGGATATACCGATGTTGTTGAAATGCCTCTAATTCTTTGCAGGTATTATGTTGTAGGCTTATGGCCAACGTTGATTTATGTTGAGTTGATGTTGAATTGTTGTTGATGTTATAGACTTATGGCAAACGTTGATTTATATGGAGTTGTTATTTGTTGTTGTTTCTACATTCATGTTGTGTCACATACATCATATATCAAGTTGGAGTTGATGCTTGTTAAGTTGGCCTGGATTGGCAAAATATTAAGTTGAAGGCTTATGCCTTGTTGATGCCTCTATTTATTGGCAGATTATTAAGTTAGGATTTTTGATCCGTTGGTACCACATGCATTTGCATCATAGAAAGTCGTGTTTCATGTTGCATCTTGAGTTGTTGTGATGATGAATTGGTTGTGGTATTATGTTGATGACTTGGTTGTAATGGATGTCATTTAAAAGCTATGAAGCGGTGATTTTGTATGATCTGATTCTAATATATTATTAATCATACATTCTATTATATTGTTTGATATCTCACCCTTTATGTTTGAATGTTACCCCTATGTTGGTAACGTGCAGGTAATCCAGAGTGAAGGTTGTTTACCTTCATTAATTCGAGTTGGTGTCGTCGCTTTGATACGTAATACTCGGGGGGGATGAACGCTTGTTGCTTTATCATTGTTATTACTTCAGTTGTTAAATTTTAAGTTGATTTCGTTAAGTACTTTATTTTTTTCTAAAGTTGTTTTCAGTTGGACAAAGATGTTATGTCATTTGAGTTGAAAATTGTGATTTTGTTGCTTAAGTAATAAAGTTGTTTCGTTTTAAAGACTAAAATTGTTGTTACCTGTTCATCTGATGACTTAAGTGTTATGTATCTGTTTTGTATGCGATTAAATATTGTTGTTATAAGTTGAAAGTGTAGCATTCCACTGTTTTTTGAAAATTTTAAAAATCTAATTTAATATAATTTGTTTGGTAGAATTGGGGTGTTACAGCTTGCGCTTGGCCGAAGAAATGGGAGCCGAGGAAGTAAAGATCTTCACTGATTCTCAGTTGGTTGCATCCCAAGTCCGGGGGGGAGTATCATGTGAAAAACGACCAACTCGGTGAATATTGGGCCCTGATCCAGGAGAGAAAAAAGAAATTCAAATCCGTGGACGTATAACATGTTCCTCGTGAGCAAAACGCTCGTGCAGACATCCTATCCAAACTGGCGAGCACAAAGAAGAAAGGGGGAAACAAGTCGGTGATACAGGAAATCCTTCCTCGACCAAGCACCCAGAAACCCCTTCAACTTTAAAATTATTCGCCATAGGGGACGGCGACTGCTGGATGACCCCCATACACGACTACCTCACAAAGGAAAACGGTCCGCCAACTCGAAAGAAGCGGTTGTCGTCAGACGAAGAGCCAGCTCGTATGTCTTGGTCGAAGGCAAACTTTATAGGAGAGGATTTTCCATTAATCTCCTCAAATGCGTTGACCGAAGCGGCACTGATCATATCTTTCTCAAAATCCACAAGGGAATTAGCCACCAGCATTTGGGCAGAAGATCTCTCGCCAGGAAAGCTCTACGAGCAGGGTACTATTGGCCCACCATGTGGCACGATGCTAAAGAACACATGAAAAAATGTGATAAATGCCAGGGACATGGAAGACATGAATTTAGCTCCCTCTAACGAGCTCAAGTCCCTCTCCTCTCCTTGGCCCTTCCCCTGGTGGGGATTGGGTAGGGACCAATCAAAACAAATATTTAATTGTAGCGGTCGACTACTTCACCAAATGGATAGAAGCCAAAGCTCTGGCCAAGATTACCAACCAAAACGCCCTTCGCTTCTACAAAAGAAATTTCCTCGCTCGATTTGGCATCCCACAAGAGATAGTCACTGACAACGGGACTCAGTTCACAGATCAGGCCCTAGATGAACAGCCAGGCCGAATCTGCAAATAGGGTAATAATTAGGGGCCTCAAGCTAAGATTAGACGAAACCAAGAAAAGGTGGGTCGAGGAGTTACACGGCGTACTCTGGGGACACCGAACAACAGCATATTCATCGATCGGAGAGACTCTTTTCTGACTAGCTTACAGAACGGAGGTCGTCATTCCAGTGGAGATTGAGGAACCCTCTAGACGAACCGAAGCTCCCCCAGGCGAGAGATGAATGACGTCTCCCTTCAGGAGGAATTAGATCTAGTAGAAGAAATCACAATGGGAGTGGCCCTATGAGAGGCCTCGCTCAAACAAAAGATATCCATGCGCTACGACGCCAAAGTCATACGAAAAGAGTTCGAGGTCAGTAGCCTTGTATTAAAGAGAAATCACAAAGAATCTCGCAAAGGCAAGCTCGCAGCGAATTAGGAAGGCCATTATTGCATATACACAAAAACAGGGATCAGGGCGTATTACTTGGAAAATCTACAAGGAGAACAACTCACTCGGTCATGGAACGCTGAAAAGCTAAAACAATATTACAGTTAAAACACTGAGCAGCCGACGAGTCTCGTCGGCAAGAAAAACTCATTCAGGAACGACCACATGTGTATGCCTAGGTACAAGCATAGCACCCAAATTATATTGAAGGGGTGAGACTCCTCTCTTTAAACGAGCATGTTCTCATCCCGACATGGATGGCTCAATCGAGCTCTATCATCCTCGTACCACGACGGCAAAACACTCAGCTCGCGACGGGAAGTTCACGCCCACGAGCTCAGGCCCTCAAAACGTAACCTGAATTACAGCCATGCCTGGAATTTGCCCCGGCCGTTTGTCTGGTCAACCCACACCGATGAACACATAAACTAAATGAGTAGTTCCCCTCTACAAGATCATAGAAAAACAAAATATATCTCGAACAGACAAGCATCACAACGAACATGCAAACACAAATTTTTAAAATTGAAACAAACGACTGTCAAGGACGCCATTGTACCATTTTTTACAAATATGGGCCCATGGCCTCACATCCAAAGCAAAATCGTGGTCGCAAGAACCACATATGTTCAAAAATTACATAAACGGGCACTTGTCTAGAAAAAAAATTACATAATAACGGCGCGCAGGTCGGAACATACTATAAAATCTTCTAAGCATCATTCTTCTGTTCTCTCCTCGGTGACGGGCGATAACTGAGGAAGACCCCCGGCAGGTTGGGCGACAAGATCTTCAAGGTAGTCCAGGACCAGGATCTTACCAGCAGTCACATAACAATTAACCCTCATGCCTAAGGTGTTGAGTTTGACCCAAGAGTTCAGCATGCGTAACTACTTCACCGTGTTCTCGAAACTCCCCTCAGAGGCGGCCTGGGCGTCATTCATTGTCAGTTGAAAACGAGCGACCAACTTGGCCCAGGTCTTCAGATCCTTTGTTTCCTCCGGATCGTCTTCAGCGGGCTTAACCTCGGTAGTCAGGATCGCTACCTTGTCCTCCAGGGCCTTCTTTTCGAGCAGCCAGGCTTTGCATTTCTCAGAAAGCCTCCCCAAGTCCCCCTCGGCCAGCTTCCGATCCTTCTCCTCATCACTCCGCCCCTTCTCAACGGCAACTAGTTTAGCCTGTAGCTTCTTCAACTCGGCCTCTTGTGAAGAACTCCCCTCGGTGTAAGCGACGGTCATCTCCAATATCCTCATTAGGCCACCAGCATCCTGCACCAACACTGCCCTCTTTTCTGGGTGATCCAAACCCTCGAGATGAAGGGCCTCAGCCTGGGGAAGTTGAAGAGCAGCACCCTCGAAGAAAGACCTCTCCAGCCAACAGGGGGAAGGTCATACTTCCTTTTCCCCTTCTCACCGGTCAGATCGACACTACCCTCGACATGTGGCCTCTTCGCCTTCGAGGACACTTGAACGGGAGAAAGAGCTACAATAGCTTGGCCCGAAGATGAATTTCCCGACCTTGATATATGAGCAGCCCCCGAACCAGTTTGAACATCCTTTAAAGCTTTCTTCGCTTTAGCAGTAAAGTTCATGGGTATACGCTCTTGAGCGGGATTCATGCTATCTGTAAAACAAACAAAAAATTAGAGTTAGCAAACGAGGAACCAAAAAACGTCGACCACATATAATTACTTAAAACATAAAACTAAATACCCAAGTATTTGACAGGATCCTCGTTCTCGAGGAGCTCCTTAACAACTATCAAACCGAGCTTATAGACGGCCTCCCCGTTATTGTCCGTCACAGGTTTACCTCCCCAGCCCACTCGCTGGACACGAGGGATCCGCACTACGAAAGCGGTCAAGACAGAAAAGCTCTCCTGATCCTCGACGTCGAGCTCCCCCTCCTTCCAGACGCAAGAATCTAATTTATTGTCAAAGTGCTTCCTCGTCCACTAGAAAGGGAACTTGTAAACCAGCTTATTCACATGCTCTCCCAGCTCGTTCAAACGGGGGACCCCATCCTCATCATATATCGGCACAATCCTAAAAACGTTCAGCATCGCTCTAGAGGCCCATCTCCCGGAAAATGATATCATACATCGGGATCCTCCTATTGTCATATTTAGAGAAGATCCGGTTGTCTTTCTCAGGGATCCAAAGCAACCAATCCCCTCGACCTCCTTCGTCATACGCGTATACCTCAGTGAAAACCTCATCGGGGTGCTCGAAGAAATAAGAGACTCAATCCCAAGGATCTTGGGCGAACCAAGACCACAAGTCCTCATCTTTGTCGGGTGGAAATAGGCCAACCTGATCGAAGGGGGGCCATCTTCGTGTCTTCTCCCCCTAACTGTTGATCAGACCTGCTCGGTTCACCCCTAGAAATATCCTGGACGCTCGACGTACTACAAGAATCATCCGTAGATCTTGGAGAGATCTAGTTTGCTCATCTGAAAAATCATCCCTGATATTATTGGTCATAGTACCTGAAAAGCAGAGGATAGAGGTGAGTTCGACATCATCGCCAGAACCACCTTCCACCACTAATCAAGTGAAAGGGCGCTGATAAACAAAGATTGTGTCCTCGACCGGAATTCTCACTAAGGCATCTGAGCGAACAAACGCTTCTTCAAACAAGGATAGGCCTCAGTCCGTGAAAAACAGCCTAAAACCCTCAAGGGTCGTCTATGGTGCGTCGCGAATGTCAAAAGAAATCCCACGGCGGCTCCGGTGCCTCTAAAATGCAGAACCACCATTCACCACCAACACTCGTCCAAAAAACCCCAATTGACAAGATCCTAACCCTAACTGCATGCAGTTCTAAGGCTAAAATCACGAATATCTGAACTACAAAGGTCTAATGACAACAAAGAATTAAAAACTTACTAGTTAAAGAAGAAAGAAAGCTGAAAAGAGCGGCAACGAGCAGTGAATCTCAAGAAACAACGATGTTCGATAGGCGGGAAATAACGACCAGTATGAGAGAAGAATGAAAAATACAAAACACTTTACTCCTCTTGCATTTATAGCTGGGACCATCCACATGTGGGAAACACACGCCTAGGGAACCCTAGGGTCGTCATCATTGCACCCTAGCCCTTAGGCCATCATTGTGCCGCTTCATCGATGCACTACCCGAAACACGCTACCTCTTCAAGTCCAAAGCTCAGAACGACCAACTACTCATCTCTCCGCGAGAAAGGAGCAACGAGCGACACTCATGCTCCCCGTAAGAAGTACCCTGTTTTACGAGCAGGCGTTAAAATCGTCACTCTCGTGCCCGGAAGCAACAACCTGGGAGTTACTGTTCTAGACTGACCTGACAGTCAGAGTGGACCCAATCTAGGCTCCCCCTTTGGCGCGGCCCAGACAATCATGACCCGAATCTTCCCCGTTCTCGTCGGGCGCCATCGATCATTTTTCCTCCTGGACCAGCACCGACCCACAGTGATCAACGAGCATCTCTCATTCTGCCCGACATCAAGTCGCCAAGACAACCAGGGACCGACCAGACCGCTGCCCATAACCTACCTCCTCCTCGGAACCAACGACTAGTTACTTGCACACCTGCTCGATATGACCAAGTCCTGGCAGTTACATATTTTCACGGGTCCACATATCTAGGCCCAAAAATAGGAACCAATGGCCACGCGCCAGGGGCATTATATAAACCTTCATACATGTGAGAGTCAATATCGAATATTGATTGTTCACCACTAAAACCCTAATACTTTAGCTTGTATCTCTTTGCTCCGACACTTACTTGATCGTCAGAGTGTCTTGCAGGTACAACCTCCTTTTTTCCTCCTCGACTTTTCAGTCTGACAGAAGATCGTCATCCGACCACCTTACAGATTCTAATCAACCGGTAAGATCAAAATTTAATAACTTATTTCTATTTTCTACATTTAAAACTTCGCTCTCTATTTTTATTTTTTTTTATATTATACATCTCTTAAACACCACCACCAAGATAAACAAAATATTTTTTCCAATATAATTTTCAAAATTAACTTCACTAAAAAAAAAATTCTATTTAAAAATTGTTAATATATACATTAATTATTATTATATTTTTCTTGCAAATTATTATTATTATTATTATTATTATTATTATTATTATTATTATTATTATTATTATTATTATTATTATTATTATTATTATTATTATTATTATTATTATTATTATTATTAATATTATTATTATATTATTATTATTATAATATTTGACCCCCTCAACAATTTCATTTTAGCTCCGCCACTTACTTCACTCCACATAAAATATAGATCTAACTAAGAATTTTTATTATTTGAACTTCTAATCGCTTTAGGAATCATCCTTATTAGCAATGTTTAGTCTCATATAACTTTACAATTTTGTTATTAACCATTCAACCTTATTTTTGAAATTTCTTGTCTTTTAGGCCTTTTAGCTTGCGTTACTATTATGAGGGATTTATTAATCTATTGTTAATAATCTCATCGTTTTGGATGTATTTTGAACATTTTCTCAAACTATTTCTTTCATCAAAGGGTCATCTAATTTTTCATCTAATACGTATATGATACACTCTAAAAGCTCACATATAGAGGAATTCAATAAAAGTGTTTTTCTTTGCTTACGGATGATTTATTTCTATCACAGGGGTGTGATTGATTGTAAAGAGAAAATGAAAAGAGAAAAATAGGTGAGAGAGTGTATGAGAAGAGAGAAATATAAAAGAAATAAAGAAGATTCATAGGATTGTGTAAAATTTTGAAAAGATAAAATTATTCTCTATAAAAATATATGAAATATTATTATATTATTATATGAGATTAAAAAAAGTTGTGGGACCCACATATTTTCATTCTCTCTTTCCTATTTCTCCCCAAACCAATCAAGAGATATTATATTCTCTCTTCAACTTCTCTCTTTTCTACTTCTTCTAAAACAAACACTCTAAGAGTAGAACTATGAAACATTGAAAGAAGATTGTCAACCACAAATAAGTCGTGGAGAAAACAGGTTCACTTCTGCCACATTGACATCCCCATGTATGTATGATCTCAATCTATATCTAGAACACATTACAAACAAGCGGTTTCAAATTTTCAATTAAAATTGAAGTGTGTTCATAACCAGCTCAAGATTTAGTGTATGTTTGCTCGAAGGTTTACCAATATAACGTGCGTTTAAACAGAAGCTTCAGCTAGTAGTTTCATTTCAATCATGCGATTAAAGCATCCAAAATGCTGTTTTAAACAGACAGTTAGATTATTAAATTCCTAATTCTATGTCTGAAAACAAACAAACAAATAAAATACCTCAATCACCCTTTACCAGTATAGTATATGAAAGCAACTTCAAATGTCCCTGAATTCCAAACCAATTTGTTTATTTCAGTTCATCCTAAGCTGTTAGCTAACTAGACGTGTGGAATTGGGGAAAGTAGTATAATTTAACAAAGAAACTTTATGAGTTGGCCAAAATCATTGACTTTGATTCTTATTTTTTAATATATAAATTCAATTGAAACCAAAGTTTTACATCACATTATTATCGATAAATTGAGTCCTATAACTCCTCTAAACTCCCATAAACACAAATTTACAAAGACACACTTTTAAAGCAACAGTACAAGCTCATCATGAAATTTATAATCCTATCATTTGTACTACTCTTTGCATTGTCCACCCAACCCTTGTTAGGAGAAGCTGATGCTTCACCTGAGCAAGTGGTTGATATAGAAGGCAACAAGGTTCGGGTCGGAATAAATTACTATATCCAACCAGTCCAAACAACCCCGTGCAACGGTCGCGGGCCTTGTGTTGTTGGCAGTGGTTTTGTTCTCGTAGCAAGATCACCAAACGAGACATGTCCACTTAATGTTGTGGTGGTCGAGGGTTTTCATGGTCAAGGAGTAACCTTTACACCGGTTAACCCTAAGAAAGGTGTTATTAGGGTTTCCACGGACCTCAACATTAAGACTTCCCTTGATACAATATGTGTGGAGTCAACCGTATGGACGCTTGATGATTTTGATTCTTCATTCGGACAATGGTTTGTGACTACTGGTGGGGTTGTTGGAAATCCTGGCAAGGACACCATCTCCAATTGGTTCAAGATTGAGAAATATGAAGATGACTATAAGCTTGTGTTTTGCCCTACTGTATGCAATTTTTGCAAGCCCTTATGCAAAAATGTTGGAGTTTTTAGGGATGGTAATGGAAACCAACGTGTGGCTCTCACTGATGTACCCTACAAAGTTAGGTTCCAGCCATCTGCTTGAAGGATTCTCAATACATGAACAAATTGTGTAATACACACTTTTCACGTTTACATTACTGATAATGTAAAAGTGAATAGCATCATGAAGGAATAAAATCAATCAAAATATTTGTAGTAAAAATATTTTCATATGAATAAAAGACATGATTTTCTGTTACAATATGATATAAATTCCATTTTAATATTATATTATATAACAATATAAAGAAGTGATACTTTTGTATTTTGTTCATTTTTTTTTTGGGTACATAATGAAATGCTCACAACTATTCTGATTATGGAAGACAACTTAATAATCTCCATACTAATAAAAGAAAAGCTCTAGTTACTTAAAATGAAAGTATCACTTGATAATTACTATCTATCCACTAAGTATCAAAGCTATTTTCTTCTCCATACATATGTAATGCAGTGTTATCAAAGGCGGCTGGCGGTCTATGGCAGAGCGCCAAAATCCTGCAATAACGCCGGACATAAGGTGCCGTGACGCCACCATCCTCACATATTTAGCCGTGGTGGAGAACCTAAACCCTGGTGGAGAACCTAAACCCTGCCACGGAAATCAACCTATGTCTAAGAATACCTGCAAAGCCACTCTTTTGATACCAAATCCCAGTCTCTTTAGTCAAATCAGACTCTCATCATTTGCTTTTGTTCGTATTTGCCTTCATCTCAACTCACCCAGAGACTTAAATCCTAACCCTTTTGATCCATTAACCCATAGTGTTAACATTAATACCACCAAACCCTTGTTGGTTTAAGTTTGAAGCCATTGGTCAATCTCCTCTTCATCCCCACCTCACCTCTCTCAGCTTTCATTTTCTTGCTATGATGGTGGGTCATAAAAACAAAATTTCACAAGAGCTCAAATTTCAACGTAGCACATACCCCTCATCACACCCCTAACAGTTTTTCAATATTCCATTCACAGAGCAAAGTTAGACTATACGCAGATTTATATTCTTTACATTCACAGAATCATCAATCTGAATAGGTTCTGTCAAGATCAAACAACTCATGTTCTGATTAAGCATTTTAGGTCTAATTTACGAAAACCAGACATGGATCCTCAAATGTTCGTCTAACAGTTTAAATTACGAAATTGCAATAAATGTGTGATTACTAATTCCACAGAATCCGAATTTGATTATGCACAGTGCCGCAGTTCACAGATATATGCCCTACAGTCTATACCATCTAACATATGAATATGTAGAATTTTAGATACAAGGAAAACAATATCAATAATCATAATATTTTCTCATTAGGTTGAAATGACTATTCAAGGAAAATAGTGATGTATTATTTCAACAACCCGACACCCGTCTGCTTGGTTTACCGGCCGGAGGGAAACATATGGTTGCTTCAAATCCATCCACAACATTCGATGGCATTCAGTTTCTCAAACAGTAACATATCATTTTTGTAACATGAATCATATGGTGCAAGAGAAAACAATACCAATCATATCAAATCTTATTGCATTTCTATCAGAAATAAAAATAAAAATATAAACTCTATATTGATCATTCTCCAAATTAAGTTGTTCCTATGTAGAAGAAATTGAATATTACTATTATCATTTAGTAAGCAATAAACCCTTAGTCTGAGGGAAAGGAAAATACAGGTCTAATCAAATCTTACAAAAGTAAGGCAAAAAAGTAAATTGTGGCGTGTTCTATTTAATCAACAAGAGTTAATCGGCTTTAATCTACTAAACATCCCAAGGAAAAACAAACTGAATAGTAAGTAGGGGAAAAAACACAAGTCCAATGAAGCAAATATTTGGTTTTGTTTCAATTCAACAATTTGCACAAATGTAAATCAATAACTCAAAGGAATCTCACAAAACTGAGAACCACATAAACTTGAAAAAGAAATACCTCTGACGCTGTTTGATCTTTAAACCACCCCCAGTTCTCTTACTGACATTGAACTAATTCTTAGCCTTGAGAGAGTTATTCTCCTTGATCCTAGCTCGATTATCGAGCTTAACATAGCGTTTAAGATCTTCATAAGGGAGTGTATCGATATCCTTCCTACGTAACTCACTAAGTGCGGGGCGTTTATCAAGCAGATGCCACAACCAGTCAGGGTATTCAGAGTCAGGCAGGATTTTTGGATCGGTTCCTTCCTTGAGAATGTTTCCACCTACAACGGTACTTGCCTTGACTTCTTTGCTGAGAGAAGACGCTTTGGGTCCATCGGCAGCTGCACCCCCTTTCGATCCTTTCTTTGCTTTACCAGTCGCATAAGTTCGCTGATATGCAACCGCAGCTGCTTCTTTCGTGCTAAGAATGCATCTCATAGACCTAACATGGTTCATTGCCATGACTTTCTTTTGAAACACAAGTTTATATCAGTTCAGCAAAAACATAAACTAAACAGATAAACAACGGAGTATCTATGAAGCATGGACACCGGAGACACGACACTAACACTATGACACGTCATCGCCAACAATAATTTAAAAAAATAATGACAGGCCATTTTTCAGAGATGTCACATGATATACAGAAATAAATAAAAAAACAAGGGTTTATTTAGACCTAATTATCAGGGACTCCCACGCGCACACGAATTCTCTATAGCTAAATTAAAATTAAGACTATGAATATCGTGAGGTTATAGAGAAATTAGAAATTCTGACCTAAATTGTGAATGGGCGGCAGGAGATCTCAGTGGATGGAGTTTCTCACCGTATGTGGCGACTGACGACGAACTGTGGAAGCGTTAAGTGCTTCGACTCCTACTTCTGGTTTCTGATGCAATAAGTGCAGAATGCCCGTGGCTGCATTTTGCAGAGTTTTATTGTTTTAGGGTTTTTAATTTATTGTTTTTGTCTGAATGTATTTATTTGCTTTTTTTTAATGAAAACAGAACTGTATGGCATATTTAGGTTAGGGATGGCAAAATAAGTTTGTAGCATCTGTCACCGATATGGATATGATGTTTTAATGGACATCTATAAATAAAATAAATGAATATTTAATTATTTGTTTAATTACGAGTATAAATATAGATTTAATGATATTCATATTAACGGGTATTCATATCTATTAATAATTAATAAAATGCTTAAATATTAATTCATTTAATATGATTTTGTTGAGTATAATATGATTATTTGCAAAAAAAAAGAAATAAAATAAATGTGATTTATTTTTGTTATTATTGTTATTATTATTATTTCGTTATTATTATGTGTTAAATTTAAAATTATTTGATTGAAGAATAAAAAATATAATTTATTATATATTTTTTAAAAAAAGTAAAAGTATCAAGAGATACTCGTATATCCGCGAGTATCTTAAAATTTATAAATATTTATCTAACGGAAACCCGTACAGATATGAGGCGGGTGCGGATATCATATTTACTAAATGGAATGGATAACGAGAAACTAATATCTATGAGTACCCATTATCATCTTTAATTTAGGTTCTAAGTCTTTTAATTTGATTTAATGTTCTATATTAATTTCTTAACTAAAAAATATTATAAACTAATTTCTTATTTTCATTTCGATTATCTTATTTAGTTTTTTTGTTAATTTCTGACAATAAAATAACAAAAATAAAGTTAAAACACTAATTAATAATATTTTTTAATCAAAGAACTAAAGTAAAATATTAAATTAAATTAAAGTACTAAAATATTTATTAAGCCAAACAGTAAATATACATCACCCATATTTATTTTTTTGGTTTGTTCATTCCCAATTTATTCTATATATCATTTGTTATACATATCATTTTTGTGTTAGTAGCATTTTAGTAAGAAATAAAATAAATAGAAGATAAACTTTTATGGGTGGTTAGTAAAAAAAAGTTTGATATGATGAGTGGGTCACTCATATGATTTATGACATGTAATAGTTTAGTTAAATAAAAAATATAATGTAATAATTAGATTATTGTTTAATCATTAAATTATGTTTAATTCCGACGACAATATATATGTTATTATTTTTTATGGACTGCATTTGCAAAATAATTTAGAGTGTACAAGATATTTGATGAAGAAAGGATATATGCGGGATATGATGTTGCAGCATGTGACATTTGTCTCTTTGACAACAATTCAATGTCGTTGCTGGTCTGAGCGTAATTTCTAGTTATGTGTAATGTGATTTGTTGTTATCTTTTAGCAATGTGTGATTTAGATTTGTTCGGGAGATTGAATATGATCAAATCTATTTAATTGAAGATTTAAAATTGAATCAATAGAAAAAAAAAATTTTAAGGTTTTTAGAAAAACAAATCAAAACATAAACCTCTACAGATCTGGGTGTGATCAAATCTTATGCTAATTGGAGAAAAACTCGGATTACATTGCTATTTAATGTGTAATGTTTTTTTATGCTCTTAGTTTTTTTAAGGAGACTCAAATCTAACGTTTGAAGGTGTGCAAGTGTTGAAGAATTTTTGTGTTAGGGTTTCTATTTTGAGTATTTTGTTTGTGTTATTGTTTGTGCACCACTCTAGCGTATGCATTCATATCTTAAGGCGTATAATTTAATTTATTAGTTGAGTTATAATTCAATATTCAATACTCTAATTATTGAGTTGATCAATGATTGAGAGAAAGTGAGAGATGTTCTCATATTTAGGGGGAGTTCAAAATAGAATGACACATGTAGTATTGGAAAGAGGCATTAAACTAGAGTTGTTCATCTAAGACTAATTCTATTAATACTATTGAGAAGTGGATTTCCTTTCTTGGATTGGAAGCCTCCCAAACGTAAGTCAGGTTGCTCCGAACTGGGTTAACAATTCTCTTGTGTTCTTTATTATTTTATGTTTGATCATCTTGTTTTCCATCATCTGTCAAATTCTTGTTTAAGATGTTAAACACATTGACTTAGGCATCTGATTCAATATTTGTCCCCCGTAGAACATAATTTCAATTGGTGTCAGAACAAACACCCTGTTCTATTTAGGTGAGCTCCAAGAAATATATTTTATGTTCAAATGGAATCTACTAAAGATGGAGGATCTGTTAATAGACCACTTGTCTTGGGTGAAACCAATTATGATTATTGGAAAGCCAAAATGATTGCTTTCCTCAAGTCCATGGATAACAAAACATGGAAGGTTGTTATAAAAGGTTGGAAACACTCTATGATTACTTTTGAAGATGGGAAATCAATCTTTAAGCCTGAAGTTCATTGGACAAGTACTGAAGATGATGAGTTCTTGGAAATTTCTAAGTTTTGAATGCTATTTTCAATGGTATGGACATGAACATGTATAGGTTGATCAACTCATGTACTTAAGCCAAATAAGCATGGTAAATTATCAAAACTGCACATTAAGGCACATCCAAAGTTCGCATGTCAAGGTTCCCGCTCCTCATAAAAAGTTTGAGAATCTTAAACTGAATGAAGAAGAATCAATATCTGACTTCAAGATCAGACTACGTGACATTCCCAACACATATTTTGTCTTATGATAAAAGATGTCTGAAGAAAATCTAGTATGTAAAATTCTCATATCTCTACCCAAGAAGTTTGATATAAAGGTTACTGCTATTGAAGAAGTCCAAGACCTAAGCATCATCAAAGTTGATGAGCTCGTTGATTCTCTACAAACCTTTGAGATGGTTATAAGTGACAGGACAGAAAAGAAGAACAAACGTATAGTTTTTGTTTCCAACATTAAAGAGGATGAAGATCAATGTGAAAGAGAATAAAGTCTATCATATGTCATAGTTCTTGTTGGTATAAAGTTTAACAAAGCCTTGAAGAAACTGGACACAAAATGGAGGACAATGTCCCAGACAACATGTCAGACAATGGTCCACATCACAAGAGGAAAGATGAAGATAATCTAAATAAGGGGAAAAGAGCACAATGTTATGAATGTGAAGGGTTTGGTTACATTAAAGTTGAATGTCCTACTTTTCCAAAGAAAATGAGAAAGAGATTGTCAATTACTTGGTCTGATTCTGATGATGGGAATGAAGGAGAAACTGCTAACAAAATGATTACTAGAAAGTATGAATATGGGAGTGAATCTAGTGATAAAGATACCACCAAGGAAGATTTAGATGCAACATTTAGACTTTTATACACCAAGGGGGAAGAAGCCTGTATGGAAGGAGAAAAATAGAAGATAACTATAAGTGCTCTCATCTAAGAAAAAGATAAACCTGTTTCAACCATCACAAGGCTGGAAGAGAAAGTAACTTTGTTAAATTCCAAACTTAAAAATATGACAAAATATGTTCGTATGTTGAATAATAGTTCAGATATGTTAGATTAAATCTTAGAAGTTGGGAAGATTTCAGGGAATATGAAGGATATTGGATTTGACTACAGTTCCATGAAGAAAAAAGATCAAAACTCCCTCTAAGAAATTTGTTCCTCCTAAGAAGAAAATTGAGTTAATGAAGGGTGACTGTAACATCCTGATTTTTATTAACTATTTTATTAGTTATTTATTTATTTAATTATTATGTGGTATGATAATTATTTAATTAATTAATTATTTAATTATGTGACTATGTACTAATTGGGTTATTTGGGTAATTAAGTGTATTAATAAATGAAATAACTAGTTGGACCTAATAATGAGAAATAGAAGTAATAAGGGGGTGTATGTGCAAGTAAGCCCATTAGCTATATGATACTAGTTAGTAAGAAAACTAGGTTTGAGATTTATTTTGTGAAAAACAAGAGAAGAGAAGAGGCAAGGGAGAAAAGAGAAGAAAATGAAAAGAGTTAACCCTAGAGTATTCAACCTAAGAGGTAAGGATGGGTATTCATGTTATTATGGGTATATGATGTATGCAATGGATAGTAACATGATAGGTGTTGTTGATTTCAATTTATAGAATCTTATATGTTAGGGTTTATGTAGAAATCTATGAAATTGATAAGAATTGATGTGTTGAATGGAATGGAATGGGTACTCTCATGTTAGAATGATAGGTTGTTGCTAAAATTGACAAGCATGATGATTTGGGCTGATTTATGGTGCTTTTAAGAAGTATTTTCGTGTGGAATTTATGGTCGATCTGAGCACACCCGCAAGGCAGAGTCTCTCTATCTAACAGAGATGCGTCGACCTATAGAGGTTATGAGTCGACGAATAGGTGTCCAAAAGACTCAGTATGAGTCGACCTATGAGTCGATCTGAGTAGTCCCGATAGGCATCCAATATTTTTCAACAAATGTTTGTAACAACTATAACTTCTGAACCGTAACTCCGTTTTAGGCTCCGTTCAAAGTATTAGGAAGCTAATGCAATAACATTTAGGTAGAACTAGGTTTGTTGGAATTGGTGATAATCTTAATTTGCATATATTTGGTTGTATTTGCACATGCATACATGGTGTGATACAGTGGGAAAGAACTGACTATTTTTTAGAATGCTGGTTTGCGTTTTGCGTTTGTGTTTGCAAAATGTCGCGGTAAGCAAGAGTCGACACTGACTTTTATTTTATCCAACAAGGAAAGGAAAAAAGCACAGAAAAATTCCTTTTTCGAGATATTTCTCAGGTTCGGGGGGTAGATTATAGAAAGGGAAGGTGTTAGCACCCTTTCTATCTGTGGTTATCCACGGGCTCTTAGGTACTTGCTCATATTGTTTTCAAAATATTGCTTTCTTTGTGCTTGTGGGTTTGAAAAAAAGTTTTTGTTTTGAAAACTTCGATTTAAATCTTGCTTCTGTCCTCAAGAGCGTATGAAGTGTTTTTGAAAACTTTGTTCGAAAAGTGTAAGTGTGAAAAAGATTTTGTTTTTTGAAAGAGCAGGTACTTAAGAACCATATACCTACTCGAAAAAGGAATCGTTCTATGCAATTTTCCTTTAGACAATGCTATCCCACTATTAGTGAGTAGGTAGCATCGTCGTTGGAGTTTGAGGGT
This sequence comes from Vicia faba, assembly GCA_948472305.1. Classification (NCBI taxonomy): domain Eukaryota; kingdom Viridiplantae; phylum Streptophyta; class Magnoliopsida; order Fabales; family Fabaceae; genus Vicia; species Vicia faba. Next base: position 613,832,779 of record OX451735.1, on the reverse strand, counting down.
CAATTCGAATGCGGGACTTATGGTCACCAAAGCAATGTTAGGACGCCTTAGCGGTAACCCTAATGTCTTAGATCATTTGTTTTGAGACAACAATATCCGAGGCAACCGTTTCGAGGCGACTATGATCTTTTAGACAAGAGGGCGACCTCTAAAACAACCTATACTCAATGACCGCGTACGAAGGCAACCAAGTGAGGTGTACCCTAGGAGTTCGCATGTGCGAGTGTGTCATTTTCAGTTAATTTTATCTTTGTACATGTTAATGGTTATCTAAGTTTATTTTAGGTTTAAACGTTCAATCTTGTCATGCATACCTATTATCAAACATCTAACAGTTATATTTTGCGGAAAATAAATTGCGGAAATTAAATTACAAGGCGTCGGGTATTTACATCGCCAAAAGCAACCCTTTGAAATTTAAATGCGGAAAAATAAATAAAGCGATAAAAATAATTAAATGGTCCTAATTATCTATTACATTCTGGGAACAAATACAATATGATATAAAAGAAAATAAATCGCGTGCAAGAAATTAAATCGAGCGCAAATAGGGTTTTGACCCTTTTTGAGAGAAAGTATCCTTTTTTGTTGTTTTTTATTTATTTTAAGAAAGAAATAAATCTAAATTAATTAATAAATTAAATTAATTAATTAATTAATAAAAATAAATATTTTTGTTTTTTTTTTGTATTTTAGGAAAGAAATAAAAATTAATTAATGTTAGTAAAAAAAACCTAATTAAATCTAATTGAATTTTAATTATTTACAAAAATGTGAAAGTTATTCTAATTAAAATTTTAAATCAATTAATTAATGTGTATCAACAAAAATAAAAGTTAGAATTTAATTTGATAAAGAAAATGTTTTGTGGTTTTTTTATATTTTAAGAAAGAAATAAGTCTAAATTAATCACTACATTAAATTAAATGAAAAAAGAAGTTATTTTTGGATTTTTGGTTATTTAAAGAAAGAAAATAAAAATTAATTGAATTAGTAAAACTTAATTAAGTCTAGTTAATTTTAATTATTTGCAAAAAGGGTTAAAGTTATTCTAACATTAAAACCTAAATTAATTTAATTAATGTTTATTAATAAAAATAAAAGTTAGAATTTGATTAAATAAAAATATTTTGGTGTGATTTTATTTTAAAGAAAAAGAATTTTAATGGTTGGTTAGAATTAAAAACAAAAATAATAAAAACAATTAATAAACAAAATAAATAAAATTAAGAGAGAGAGAGAGAGAGAGAGAGAGAGAGAGAGAGAGAGAGAGAGGTTTGGGCCTGAATTTTGTGGTGCATATAGCAATGTTGAGGCCCACATGGATCTGGCCTTGTTGACTTTTCCTGGATCAGGTGAGCGCTTGTTGACTGGATCTATGGTGGACCATCATCTCTTGGCCACCAGATCTGGCTAATGACCATCTGGCAATCGATTGAATGACGGTGTATGGTGAGCTGTTGACTTGAATATGTACAAGATCGCCTGAAAAGAAAAATTATCAAAGAAGTGAAGGACTTGGGATCCGAACCCAGGTCCTGAACGTGATTGCCATCTCGCCTTGCCACTACGCTGAATCAACTTGTTGGTTAATAATATACAAATAATAAATAATAAAAGAAAACAAATTAATGGCCAGAAAAGACAAAAAGCACACGCGCAATATTTGAATGGAGCAATGGTTGAGTGCCACGTATTGTCTTCAACCTTCGTCCGTGGCTAAAAACCTGTAAAACCTATAGCCACAGACACAGCCCGTCACTAAAAGTCATGCATACTCCAAAATCTGCTATGAGCCATGAAAATGAATTCTAAGGGCATGGTGGTGCCCGTCTCATCATCCCGGTCACAACCATACCCTTCTTGATAGCCAATTTTTCCTGAAACGAAAACACCCAAAAATATCCACGAAAACCTAGCTATGGCATTTTGCAGTATAGGTCAGATAAATAAAATTAAATTATTCCAAAAGCTTGGAAATGTTATAAGGATTTCAAATATACCAATAATTTACTAAAATGATGCAAGAGTGATGATTTACGAATTCAAGAAAGAAGCAAATTATCGTGGTACTTACAACTCGTTGTGGTGTCTGAGAATGATTGCTTTTGATCCAGGAAGGTTGAGTGTACGTCTAGGAAACGATTGGGACCGGTCTAAGCTTCTAAAATTGCCTCTAACTATGGATTCGATTCCATACTTTTTAGTGAATTTTGCAACTTTTGTATTGCCTATTCTTGCAGCCTCCAACCATTATTTTCGTACCTTTGCCTTCCTTATGTAATGTATATTGCATTAGGGTAAGAAACTTGGTACAAATCTCTCCACATCAATGCTCATGAATTGGATTTGATTCCACCATTACAACCTTCCAAATTTGGCCTAAATCATATCTTCTTGTAACCAATTCACTTGATGCAAATTTGATTCACATAATAGCTGTATTCAAATCCTAAAGCAACCAAAAAATCATGAGTTATAAATACTCTTTATTTTATATGATTTTATTTGATTTTATTTGATTTAAAATGAATAAATTCACTTAAAAATCAAATTAAATAATAAAAATAAGATATGGGCTCATGGCTGAAGCTAGGACACGTGGCCAATGATGCAAGCCCAAATCAAGTGGAAACAAATGGTCCCATTTGACAAAATTTGAAGTTTTGGGGATAGTTGACTTTTTGGCTATTTTGCAAAAATGTCCAACTTCAACAATGCATAACTTCTTCAATTTTGAACTTTTGGAGGTTTTATTAGACTTTTTAGAAAGCTTGAGATGTCCTATAACCAACACTTTTGGTATCATCTCGTTTTGATATTCCATTATCAAGTTATAAGCTTTGGAAAAAATGGTGTTTTTGTTGACTTTCAAAAATGACCAATAATGTCCAAATTTATAACTTCTTGTGAATGTATTTTCTGATCTTGGGGTATGAATATGGATTGTAGGAAATTGCATCCTATTCAAAATGAGATTTGGATGGGTCATTTATCATAAATTATGAGAAAGTTATGCTTGGTCAAAGTTGAGTTGACTTTTCCTGCAAAACCCTAATTTAGCAACTTTTGAGTCTTGATGAATTTTGAGCAATCCTTGACGAATCATGATCAACCCTTGATAAAATGATGAAATATCCTTCAAAATGAGAATGTTGACAAAAAAATCTTAAGGTTTGACTGTTTGTAGGTCACAGTTGACTTTTGCCCTAGCACAATCGATTTTTGGACCTTTTGAGCATTTGACTGAACAAACTTCCTCTGCAAGGCTTGAAATTTGACATGGATGATCTTGAGAGCATATTAGGACAATGGAGATCACTTTAGGTCATTTGGACTCAAGGATCTTCATGCAACACAAAACCATAATTTGGGGTTGACTACCTTGGGAGATGACTTGTCTGACCAACTCTTGAGCAAACTTGAGCCACTTGGAGATTTTCCTTGCAATGTTTTGAGAAATATGAGAGGGAAAATTTTGGGGTACAACACATGGGTAGATTGAACTCTGGTTGGTTGCTTTGATCCTTGTGTGGAAATAGAAGTGGTGGCACTATATGTTCATAATGATGGACTTTGATCTTGTCCGGATCGGAAGCGTGGCTCTGCTTCTAGATATGGAATCGAGAGGAAGGTGACCTTGATGTTCATGATGGTACCACATGCATGAGTCACATTGGAGTCACATTTGTTTTTATGTGATGTTTTGCTTTGATGTGTAATATATATGATAATTGGTTTGATCGGGACATTGGTGATGTTAGTAATATATGTGATAATTGAATTATTTGTTACATTGATGTTACTTCAGTGGAAATTATGCTATATGTGATGATTGTGTGAATTGTTCTAATTGGTATACTTGTAATGTTTGGATATAATTGTTTTGGTACTTGGAATGGTAAATCCATGTTGTATAGATAATTATATGAAGTGTGATGAATTCTTTGGATGTATGTGTGTTATATACATTGTTTATATTTTATATATTTATAATAATGTGAATTCTCGCTCTTCTGTTGGAATGATGTTCTATGCGACATCGCTCAGGTACCGAAGATAATGGTGCTTCACACGAGGATAGTTAAGGAGTTTAGATTGGTTTATCCGTTTTCCTAGGTAGTGAGTCAATGCTCTGGTCATGTAACACGGGGGGTATTTGAACTCATGTTTGTTGTGAAGAGATTTTGTTATATTCTCTTATTTGGTTTGTATTTTGAGATAATATGTTGGGTGAACTTAGTGCCCAATATTTTGGGTTCATATGACTTATTATGTGTGAATTGTTGCTATGTTGATATATGATTATAATATGGGATATAATCATTTGATAAAATTTTGAGTAAAAAAATATTCTGTTGTGATTGCATAGTTGTGGAAACATGAAGTTTTAATATGTGTTATGTATTATGACCAGGTGTATATTGATGAATGTTTGTTGGTTTTCTATATTTTGGAAAACGACATGTGGCACCCTTTGAATATTATGCATGCTAGCTTACTCTGTTTTATACTATATTTGTTTGGGGTTAGAAATGGGTGTTACAGTGACCATGTGTTGAAGGTACGAGAAACACAAGAAGGAGGGGTTTGAATTGGGTTTCTATTAAAAAAATTCACTACCAAAGAACAAAAACAACAAAGATTCAACAAAGATAAAAGACATATGTATTTTTATCTTGTTAACGAAGCTACCTCCTCTCCACCCGCTAAGGTGATTTTTCCTTCTCAATAAGGATTTAATTCACTAATTAAATATTTGATTACAAACTCAATGACAACTTGTCAAAGACTTCTTGAGAATCCTGACTATACCCTAGTCTCTCAAGAAATTTAACCAGATTTAAGAATACAAGAATGTGTTTACAAAGTTGCTTCTCAAAATAAGTAGACACACAAATTAAAATCAGAGATTACACTTAAGAAATATTATCAAGAAAAATGTTCTAAGAGAATGAACGTGATAATTTTTTCAGCATTTTATTGTTGTTCTTGTATATATTTTCCAAACTTCCAAGACCTATTTATATAAAAAAAGGAATAGATTTGAATTGGGTTTTGTTGTACCCCAAAATTTGTCCTCTCATTTTATCAAGATTTCCCCTCACAAGACTCTTTGGACTCAAGACCAGATTAGGGTTTGCTCAGCTCAAGACATCTCCTTGCACTGATGACCTGAAATTAGGGTTTGAGATTGCACAGGGATTTTTGGACTTTCAATGCCTCATGTGACTTTCATACTTCATGTTGGACCTATAAGATTGCTCATACCAAGTTTCAAGCCTTGAATCAAATTTTTGCCCAGTCAATTGGACAGTTGACCTAAAAAATCAGCTATATTGGGGAAAAATTCAACTGTGGCCAATTTACAGTCAAACCTCATAATTTTTGATCCACATCAACATTATAGACTCATATGAACCATTTGATCAAGTTTGGACCACAACTCCTCAAGAAATTTGATCAGATCATCAAAAGGGCAAAATGGTCAAAATTAGGGTTTTGATTGTAGAAGGGCAATTTCTGATTTTTCACCTAGCCAATGGCAAATTGGATTCAATCATGGTTTCAAGGACTCAATGGCATCATCTTGACCTAATCAAAAGGTTCAAAAGATCTCAAATGCATTGGATTGACAAATGAATTTTCCAGTCAACTGATCAGAAATCAACTATACACTGAAAAGTCAAACTTTGACTTTTTGGTCAAAATCAAGTGCCAAGGGTCATTTTTCATCAATATGTGTCAAAACATGAAACTTGTTCACCAAGAAACCTAATTTTGAAAATTAGGGTTTAAAATGGAAAATTTTCATAACTTAGAAATTTTCTAAGTTATGAAAATTTCTTATTTTTTCCCAACTTTTTCACCATGATGCAATTGGATTCAAATAAAAATTCCAACATGAAAGTTGTAGTCCTCCATAAAATCTACAACTTTTATTCAAAAAGTTTTCCCAAAAGATGCTTGGATCTCAAGTTATGATTTTGTGAACAAGGGTCCATGAAACTTTTAACTTAGTGAAATTTTGCCTTAGTTTAGGCAGGATTTTGACCTATCTTCATGGCAATTTTTCACATAGTTCCAAGTGGAATCTAAAAATTCATTTCAAATATGGATTGTAGAGCATGTTACAATATTTACAAAATGTCCAAGAACTCTCCAAGATCATTCATGGTTAGGGAGAATCGAAAGTAAGAAAATGGTTATTTCTCACTTTTGTCCATGGCATTTTTCACATTGATACAAGTTGCAAATCAGTTTGGATCATGCTTGTACTTGTTTTACAGGTTCTAATCCTTTCTACACTCATAAATTTAATGCAAACACATTGGACCAAGGCTTTGTTCTGAGCTTTAGAGCATTGTACAAGGAATTAATCTAAAAATGGCAAAAAGTTAACATTGCCACTTTGATAAAGCATGCTTTATGTCAAATTGTTTATCTGGAGCCATGGGCCAAGCCTTTTGCTGCAAACAAAGTTCACTAATATCAGGCAAAGTTCACCAACTATGTGCAGCTAGAATACAGGCCTGTACAGGCCTTGGCATTGACAATTCCAACTTTTACTTCAAAAACAAGTCAACTTGCAAAAGGTCCATAACTTTGTAATCTGATAAGAGCAAGTCTTGGTAACATTTCAAACAAGTTTTAGATATTGTATAAGGCCAGAAACACGAGCTCATAGCCTCTCAAACACCCTTAAACACCAAAACACCAACTTCTGCCCAAAACAGGGCATTTTCTGCAAACACCAAGCCATCTTCACATTGCCTCGTGCGTTTTGTCACAAACCACTTCAAACACATTCTAAACAATACACCTAAACTATTCAAGCCCTTCTCAAGCAACTATAACTCCATTTTCACACTTCACCATTTTTACTTTGAAACTTTGCAGGTTGAGTTCTACAAGCACATCCAGGCAAGTTCAAGGCAAGCCAAGCATTGGGAAAGGTTGAGTGAACTTCAGGAAAGCTAACACGACCTTCAGGCCTCATCCAAAACTCCTACATTGCCATATCCAAACTTGGCTGAAACAGGTATTTGTCAAACTTCTATCTCCTTATTTAGGAATCATTAGGCTTAGGTTTGTGAAGCAAAAATGTAGCACTTAATGTCCTTGAACTGTACATATGCATAAAATTCATTTATGTTAGCTGAGCTAGGAGAATTTGAATGTTGAAGTTGCTGAATGTTTTAGGTCAGAAATTGGGGGTGATAAAATTCTCCCTGGTTTCTTAGAGTTAGATCAAGTTTTTTATATGGTTAGAATCATGTGATGATGAGCTATAACTTTCATGTTGCAAGATCTTGTTTTTAAGCACGTATGCAGGAGTTACCAGTTTGTACATGAAGCGCGCGCATTTTCTGTTTCTAGAGGTTAGGGACGAAGTGAGTTGGGTTGGGCCTGGCTTTGGCTGACTATTGACACCCTCATGCTTGCTTTCTGCACCCCCTTGGCCCATTTCTTTATTTTTGCATATTTTTTATTTCTTTTTTTTATTTTCTGACTTTATTATTTTTTCTTGAACATTTAAAATCATAAAAAAATATTTTCTTTATTTTTGGCATTTTATCATATTTTTATTTTATTTTTATTTGCATAATAAATAATTATTAGATTAATATTACTTTATGTTCTTAATTAAAACTTGTAAATAATATTAAAATATTTACATATTTTATTTTATTATATTATACATATAAAATAATATTTTCTCACTTATTTTGTGTTTTTTTTAATGTTTTGCATATATTTTTATTTATCATCTTGTACATAAATAATAAAAGAAATATATTTTCTTATCAAACCAAAATTAGGGTTTTCACCCTTTCCAAAAAATAATCATTAATATTTTTCTTATTTTTGAGACATAAATAATTTATTTTACATACCTAAAATAAATACAAAAACATCCTTTGCATGTTTATGTTTATTTGCATATTTAAATATTTTCTTGTTTATTTATTTGTACAAATAAATTCAATATGGTTGTAATAGTTTTAGGGCTTTATTTTGTGCAAATATCCCCTATTTCAAACTTGTACTCCCCTCCCCATATCAATGTTGTAATAGTCTTAAATTTATTTTTACGCATTTTATCGCTTTCAAATGCCATGATAGTAAATTAGGGTTTGTATGCAAAAGACCAAAATCAAAACAAATAGCTTGACCTAATACAAGACAAAAATGCATGAAAATGACAACACAATGCACACAAGCACCCCTAGGGTTTCATCCACTTTGTTGCCTTAAAATGGCCATGGTATGCATGCTAGGTATCTTGGCAAAACAAAAACAAAACAAAAAGATCATAGTCCCTCGATGATGATATCTTGGTTGCCTATACAAAAATGATCCAGTCCCTCAAAAACTTACTAAAGATACTTAACACAATTGTTATCATGGTCATACGATGACCCACGCCCGTCCCGTTTAATATCCAAATACAAGGTTGTTTACTAAATACAATGGTAAAACAACAATGTAAAAGGGTTAAAAATGTGTAGGAAAGATCTTTGAGTAGGGTAGACAACTCCTAGTTACTTGATCTCTTGCAAACCATCCTTGCTAATTTCAAACTCACACACACAATTTCAAAATATTTCCCAAAACAAACTTTCAAAACATTGAAACATTTTTCAAAAGACAAACACCTTTGTATACATTCAAACAAGAATCATTACAAAGGTTTCCTAAACAAAGGCCTCTTTTCAAAATATTTTCAAAACCACACAAAGCGCCATTTCAAACAATTGAAAAGCAAAAGCAATTGATCTAAACAAGTAACTAAGAGCCCATGGAAAACCATGGATGAAAAGGGTGCTAACACCTTCCCTTTTCATAATCTACCCCCCGAACCCAAGAAAACACCTCAAAGGTCTTTCCTGTGCTTTTTGACCTTTCCTTTGGATAAAATAAAAAGTCGGTGGCGACTCTTGCTAAACTGAAACATTTGCGAACACAAAACGCAAAACCTCAAGTCAGTTCTCCCACCGTATCACAGAACTGGCGACTCTGCTGGGGATTTTGAAATATAAAAGTGGGGTTACCTTAGGGTTTAGATCACCTTTACATGCTTATATTGCTTGACTTGTATGCTTTACATTTGGTTCTATTATTTGGGTTTGAATCCTCTACCCGGATTTGGGAAACATTTATAGGTAAATAGCAATACGTTGTGGAAACTGTGCGGGGTATACTGACATGGTTGAAGCAATAGCTATATTAGTGCGACATATTTGTGGGTACCGGTAGCCTTTGAGTTAATCAAAGAAAATACGGGGCTGCCGAGTGATATCATGATGCACTAATGGACTTTTAGAACCTTTACTTGACCAACTTGGCCTTTTTAGGGGTAGTGAGATGATCGGCTTTGGTGCAGTCTGAAGTTGGTAGATACTCGATACTACACTCATTGAGGTTTGTTTTCTTGGAATATTTCGGTCGCCAGTAAAGTGGCCAAACTGAAATAATGAACACAGAAAATAATCCAATGATATTGAGCTCCTTAGAACCCGATTACTATTTCTAGGACAGGTTGAGCCAACTAAACTTCAAGAGGGTACTTACCTATGAAAAACCATGCAAGCCTGAAACTAGGAACTTGTGTGATTTGTTTGTACATATACTTGTGCATACATCATGAGCATCATGAAGCATCATATGCATCCTGTTGTACCCCAAAATTTGCCTTCCCATATTCCTCAAGAGTTGACAAGAATAATCTTCAAATTACTCAAATTGGCTCAAGAGGTAGACAGTCAAATCACCTCTTAAGCCAGCTGAAATTAGGGTTTTGGTTCTTTCAAGGAATTTGAGGTTTTCAATGGTTCAATCAAGTCTCATATGCCTATATACATCCTCAAGCATCTACATGACAAGTTTCAAGACTCACAGTGCCAATTTGCATAGTCAAAAGCCTCATTTGACCCAAAGTCAACTGCAAGGGCAAAATGGTCTTGCAGTCAAAAGTCAAAAAATTTGGTCAACATCTTGTTTTGAGTTCACAATCATCATTTGATCAAGTCTTGATCTTGATTCCACAAAGATAGCTCAAAAATCATCAAGATGCAAAAAGTTACTATTTTTGGACAGTAGAAAAGTCAACTGTATCTTGACCAGGGCATAACTTTTTCATGGTTTGTCAGAAAAATCCCATCCAATACTCATTTTGAAGGGGATTCAATTTCCTACAATCCATCTTCACACTCCAAGTTTAAGAAATGCTCTCACAAGAAGTTACCAATTTTGACATTATAGGTCAATTTCAAAAGTCAACAAAAGTACACTTTGAGTCAAAGGCCATAACTTGAGATTGGTAAATCCAAATGACATGGGACCAAAGGCATTGGTTAGAGGACTTCAAGAGATTTCCAAAATGTCCAAGAACATGGTCATATGATCAAAATTGAGCAAGTTGTGCATTGGAGAAGTTGGGAAATTTTCATGAATTTGCAAAAGTCAACTTTGCTCAAAACACCTTATTTTTGCTAATGGGCCTCAAATCTCTTCTTGAAACTTCATCCATGACCTATGCACGACCCATAAAGCTTAATGGAATTTATTTTCTTATTTTTTATTAATTAATTGGATTTTTAATTAATATTAATTCATTTAATCAATTTAAATTGTAGGAAAATACAAGATTTGATTTTTTAATCTTTTGGTGAAGCAAATATGGTCAAGATATGCTGGCAAATTCGAGCACCAAGTCAAAGATACAAAATCTCCAAATTTGGAAACATTTTCCAATCATGAAAAATAAAAAAGATTTGATTTCCAATCAAAGATTCAATCACCATTGCACATGGATTTTTGCCCAGCTCTTGACCTAATTCAATTGCCCTATATATATATATATATATATATATATATATATATGCAAGCACATCCTAACCTAATGGACGTGAAAAAGCTGTAGAAAAAAAAGCCATAGCATATTGAAAAATTCCAAGAAAATTGAAAACTGACTTTGGCATTCTAGGGCGATTCAAAAGGTTTTGTTGATTCAAACACCTTGCAGGAGGTCCCAGGAGTGAACTGCAATTAAAATCAAGCATTAAGGCTCAAGGAATCGATACCTACAGAACCACAGTTTGCCATTTTTTTCCAGAATCGTAACTATTAAATCATGCATATTTAACGTATTTTCTTGATTGATTTGTGTTGCTAGGAACCATATGAAGCTAATGGTATCATTCAATTGAATTATAATGCACTGAATCACAAGATGCCATGAATGATTTCTAGGGTTCTTAAGCTTTGAAATTGGGGCTTTATGAACCAGGAAAAATTAGGACTCCTAAGACATATGGTTGAGATCATGAGACCCAGACGAACCTGACCAAACCCTCGCAAAATATTTATATGCATTGAGCTGCTAATCGCTATTTTTCCCTGTAGTGGTTAGTGGGGGTTAAAAACCCCCGCTATCTAATATTGTTTTTGCAGGTACGATGAGGAAGACGATGATGTGTTGATGCACCATTGGGCAATTTGAAAACACGCGCGTTTTTTGTGTTTTACAGCATATTGATTAAATTCTTAATATAATAATTGCTGATTATTACAATATCAAAAGCATGCAAGTGGTGTAGTGGTTGGTGCGTTGGCTTGGAAGCATTGGGACCTGGGTTCGAATCCCAGGTCCCCCAAAACCTTTATTTCCTTTTCCTTTGAATGTTCACATGCAGGTTTCATAATGAGGTCCATCATATACCTCCAGTTATCAACGCGCCAGGTGACTTCCAGCATAGATCCAGTGGCCAAAGCTGGGTGATCACCATACTCCCCAGTCAACCAGCGCATAGACAATCACCAAAGTCAAAGCAGGCTTGAGTACAATTGGGCTTCAAAATCCCAGGAACACCTCCTAACTTGGGCCAACACCCCCTTGGTTATTCTTTTTTCTCTTTTTATATTTTCCATTTAACTATTTTTATTATTAATTATTATTATTATTATTTAATTAACCCAATTAATTTTTCCATAATAAATCCAGAAAACATAAAAAAAATAATAATATTTTTATTTATTAAATTTAATTAGTTATTTTTGTAAATAAAAACTAACATAATTAATTTAGTTTGTTTAATTAGGTTAATTTTAACTATTTTTTTGCAATAATTTAAAATCAATGTAGAAATTAGGTTTTTTTGACAATTTTAATCCTTTTATTTTTATTTCCTTGAGACACTAAAAACCAAAAATACTTTTATTTATTTAATTAATTAATTAGCTTAGGACTTATTTAATTAAATACCAAATAACAAAAAAAATTTCCTTCTTTCTCAAAAAAGGGTCAAAACCCTAAAACATTCCAATTCAATTTTCTCTCGCGCGTATGTTTGTTTTATTAATTTTTGATCCATTATTATGTAATTTCTCAGAGGATGTAATAGCTTTAATTAGGACTTTTTATCGCTTTTATTTAATTTCCCGCATTTACTTTTCAAGGGTTGTTTTTGGCGATGTAAATACCCGACGCCTTGTAATAGCGTAGATTTATTTCCCGCAACTATTAACTGTTAGATGTATGTTAACTAGGTTATGCATGACAAGACTTATTCTCAAAATAAAATCAAAACGTAGCTCACCATGACATGTACAAAGATAACATAATTGAAACCTGACACACTTGCACATGCCACTCCTAGGGTACGCCTCACTTGGTTGCCTCGACGTGGTCATTGAGTATAGGGTGTTTTAGAGGTTGCCCTCTTGTATAAAGATCCAAGTTGCCTCGAAACGGTTGCCTCGAATAAAAAGGATCTAGGACGTTAGGATTACCGCTAAGGCGTCCTACTATTGCTTTGGTGATCACATGTCCCTATAATAGAATTGACCCGAAAAACTCCAACGACGGTGCTACCTGCTTCTCAATAGTGGGATAGTACTGTCTAAAGGACATTTACACAGCTTAATTTCTTTTGAGTAGGTAGAGGTTCTCAGGTACTCGCTCTTTCAAAACAAAAAAATACTTTTCGCACCTACACTTTTCTGACAAAAGTTTTCAAATAAACACTTCATACACTCTTGAGGACAGATACAAGAGTTAAATTGAAGTTTTCAAACAAACTTTTTCAAAACCCACAAACACAAGAAAAGCAAAACATTTTTGAAAACATAGTGAGCAAGTACCTAAGAGCCCGTGGATAACCACAGATAGAAAGGGTGCTAACACCTTCCCTTTCTATAATCTACCTCCCGAACCGAGAAACATCTCGAAAAGGAATTTTGCTGTGCTTTTGTCCTTTCCCTGTTGGAGAAAATAAAAGACGGTGGCGACTCTTGCTTACCGCGACATTACGCGAACCAGCATTTCAAAACAGTCAGTTCTATTTCCACCGATCACACATCCACTAACCATTTCAAGGATTTGGATCTTCATCTTTGTTCCTGTTTTGTAGGTAATGGATTCACTTTGCAGGAAAACTATCCAAATCAACCTTGTAAGAATTCCTCCTCAACTCAAGGAGCTAGCTTCAAGGATTCCTAAGAATTCTCCATTCACCGAGAGGCATGGTCGTCTTCTCAACTTAGTCAAAACCAACACTGAGGAGGATATGCTGAAAGTTCTCTTCCAGTTCTTTGACCCTTTGCATCATTGCTTTACATTTCTGACTACCAACTTATGCCTACTTTGGAAGAATTTTCTCAACTCCTGAGGATTCCTATTCTCTATCAACTACCCTACAACGGTACGGAAAGAGATCCAAAGCCTGAAGATGTTGCTCAAGCCCTACACTTGCAACCATCTGATATCATAGGCCATTGGGAGACTAGAAGTGGTGTCAGAGGTTTCTTGTCAAAGTTCCTGTTTGAGAAGGCCCAAGACTGCTGGAATTCTTTGGACTTACAAGCTTTTGAGGAGATTGCAGCTCTTCTCATCTATGGATTGGTCTTGTTCCCAAACCCTGACCAGCTTATAGATGTCAGCACTGTCAAAATTTTCATGGCTCGCAACCCGGTGCCTACATTGCTTGGGGATATCCTACACTCTTTTCACACTCGAACAATGAGGAAAAGAGGTGTTCTCATGTTCTGTACTCCTCTACTGGAAAGATGGTTTATTTCTCATCTTCCCCAATCAGTCTTGAAGAATGAGCAAGGTTTGAGGTGGTCACAACGATTGATGACTCTTACACATTCAGATGTTCATTGGTGTTCTCGATCTAGAGAAAATGTTATCATCATTGATCGTTGCGGGGAATTCCCTAATGTCCCTCTACTTGGCATTAGGGGAGGCATTACCTACAACCCATGCTTGGCTCTGAGACAGTTTAGGTATGCCCGAAGGGATGACCCATATAACATGTTGATTCTAGACTTGGTTTTTGACTTCGACAACAACGATCAAGGACTTCGACAAAGGTTTATCCGAGCTTGGAGGATGCCCAACAAGGTGGAAAGTAAGACCTTGGGACACAAGAATTCGATCCCCCTTGAGCCTTACCTCAAGTGGGTACAAACCCACGCCCAAAGTCTTATGATGCCTTACCCCTACATTCTTCTTGTAATCAAAGAGCTCGTTATGGAAGGAGAGGTTCCATACACCCTCCTACATCCTGACATGCCAACATCACTAGAAGATTTAAAAAGGAGTTGGATACAACTCAAGGGAGAGCGCGATACTTTTGAAGCCCAATTCTACACCAGTGAGAAGAAGGTTTTGGAACTTACTCGTCAACTTCACGAAGAGCAGACTCTCAACACCTACATTGCACCAAAAAGGATGCACAACATCTTTTTACATTAGAATTTTGTATTATTTTGCCATGGGGCATTGATGTACTAACAAATTCTATCTTATTAATATGACGTGTGTTCCTTTTTTGTTTAAAACAAATTTGAATTTCTGAATCCTTGAATGCATTACATGAATACATATCATTCATCATATGCATAAACAGGTCTTCACACCAGGTTTCCTTATCTCTCTGATGTTTATTTCAGCAAGATGGATATTGAGCAGACGGTCAAAGATTTGCAAGCGCAGAATTCACAGTTCCAACAGCTACTCATGACCTTGGCTAAGGGTCAGGAGGAGCTCAAAACTCTACTGGAAAAGGAAAAAGAGAAAAAGAAGAAGAAGAGGGATGATGTGGCTACCTTGGGTAGAAGATTTGAAGGTCAAACCATAAGGGTCCTAGATTTCCCATCAACCTCTAAGGAAGGAGAAGGAAAAGGTAAAGGAACTGCAGTGGCATCTGATTCTGAGGCTGAGGAAGAAGAGGATGAGGATTATTCTGAACAGCAATACCCTTCTGAAGATGACAAATACAAGAATCTGGAAGAACGTCTGGCAGCTATGGAAGTGCAAAGAGCACCTGGGCTGGACTTTGAAGAGCTAGGGTTGGTTTCTGGAATTGTGATCCCTCCCAAATTCAAAGACCCTCTTTTTGCTAAATACGATGGGTTGTCTTGTCCCAAGATGCACCTACGGTCTTATGTTAGAAAAATTCAACCACATTCTTCTGACAAGGATATATGGGTCCATTTCTTCCAAGACAGTCTTTCAGGGACACAGCTGGATTGGTTTTACTAGTTAGAGAGGTCTGATGTGCATAATTGGGAGGATTTGGATGTTGCCTTCTACAGACAATATCAATATAATGCGGACTTAGCACTAACCCGTACTCAATTACATAGTATGGGCATGGTCTCAAGTGAAGGCTTTAAAGAGTATGCCCAAAAATGGAGAGACTTGGCGGGACGAGTACAACCACCTCTATCTGAGAGGGAGCTAGTAGATATGTTATTGGGTACACTGTCAGACCCCTTTTTCAATCACCTGATTGGAAGTTCATCTACGGGGTTCACCGAATTGATTCTAACTGGTGAGAGAGTTGAAGCTGGCATAAAGAGCGGGAAAATTCAAAAGCATACATCTACTTCCGCTGCCATCAAAAAGCCTTTTCCAGCAAAGAAAGAAGTATCAACTGTTTACTCCCAAAGAGGTCAAGAAAGAGTTGAGCGCCGGCCAACGGTGAGGGCCGTAATGATTCAGAAGTCTGCAACTGATCAGCCCAGAAACAATCAACCCAGAACCAACCAACAAAGGATGGAAAGACCCGCACGGCAATTCACCCGGATAAACATGACTCCTGCTCAGGTTCTCCCCCATCTCCTGAAGTTAAACCTTACCAGTTTAAGAGAGGCCCCGAAGGATCCGAATACAACTTCTCCTTACTACCATGCGAACGCCAAGTGTGCTTATCATTCAGACAGCCTGGGGCATGACACCAATAATTGTTGGGCCCTCAAGAATATGATTCAGGATTTGATAGATGCTAAAGAAGTTGAATTCTACGCCCCTGAAAAGCCGAACGTGATATCTGCTTCAATGCCAAAGCATGGCCACAATGCCCATGCTGTTGAAGAAGATCTTTTTGTTGCTACTGTTGATGATTTGATGACACTGCTACCGATAATCAAGTTGAATTTGCTAAAGGCTGGGATTTTCCCAGGTTGTGAAGAAGATTGCTGCATTTGTTCATCCTAACCAACCGACTGTCCATTGTTGAAGTTAGGCATCCAGTGCCTAATGGATAACCAAGAAATCCTTTTTGAGAAGACTTATGTTACACTGACTCATGTCAATGATGTTTCGATAATTACCATATCCGCCAATCTTTCCAAGGTCTCCAAAAGACCTGTTAAGATTACATCTGATCCGAAGATTGTACCATTGAAGATAACCATGCCGGGGCCCATCCCGTACAAGTCCAACAAATCAATACCGTGGAACTATGGGGGAGAGATCTTCTACCACAGTATTAAACAGATTGAATTAACTGAAGAGAGTTCTGATGAAGAGACTTTCGACATTGGAAACATTGCCGGACCGAGTAAAATCACCAGCAGTGGAAGAATTTTCTCTCCAGAGATTGCCCCTCCAAAGGAAATCTTCGGACCCTCAGCTGCTCCTAAGGTTACCCCTGTGTCGGTCAACATATCTGCAATAACTCCAATTACTAAAGAAATTGTAACTCCTGTGGTTGTCCCCTCTGCTGCTGCTGATGATAGAGGGAAAGGGATCCAAGGAGAGCCTGTCAGGACGAGGGCTCAGCCGATGATCATCCTTGAAACCTCTCAAAAAGAAATGGAAGAGATTTTGAAAATAATCACGAAAAGCGATTATAATGTTGTGGAACAACTGGGGAAAACCCCCTCAAAGATCTAAATGTTGGCCCTGCTGCTTTGTTCAGAAGCTCATGCTAAAGCTCTGATCAGATTTTTGAAGACGGCCCACGTGCCACAGGAAACCTCAGCGGATCAGTTCCAGGAATGTGTAGCTAGCCTAACAGCTGACAATGGTCTAGGATTCTCCAATGCTGATTTAACATCTAAAGGGAGAAAACATAATGACGCTTTGCATGTCTCGGTGGAATACAAAGGGACTACCCTAGCACATGTTCTGGTAGACACTGGTTCATCGTTGAATGTCCTGCCGAAGAAAGCATTGGATAGGTTGGATTGTGACGGCTTAACCCTGAAACCCAGCAATATCATTGTTAGAGCCTTTGATGGTTCTAAAAGGATGGTCCACATGGAAGTGGACATCCCGATTAAAGTGGGAACTAAAACCTTCAACTCCATATTCTTCATGATGGACATCCGTCCATCCTATTCTAGCTTGTTAGGAAGACCCTGGATTCACCATGCTGGAGCCGTCACTTCTACTCTGCATCAAAAGCTCAAGTATCCTGTCCAGGGGGAAATTGTAACTATTCTTGGTGAAGAGGAATATATGATAAGCCATCTTAATTCTTTCCGCTATGTGGAATTGGACGGCGAATTCATAGAGACCCCTTTCCAACACTTCGAGGAAGTTTCTGAAGAGATTGCGGTGACCAAGACAGTGTCTTCTGTACCCATGGTTACCAGACCTCCGCCTTGGATGTCGTCTCTCAAAGATGCAAGGGCTGTGATTGAAGAAGGAGGAAGCACAATATGGGGACAACTTCCCGACTTTCCTTTCAAATCTGATAAATTCGGCTTGGGTTTCACTGCTTCTGCTTAAAAGGTTGTGCGCCGCTCCTGGGCTGGAGGGCCACCAGCGAAGATCACCCATCATGGAGTCAATGCTTTGGAGGATAGTGAAGAGGAGAGAAATCTAGAAGACTGGATCTTCCCTACTGTGGATGGAGGACTGTGCAATTGGGAGGCAAAGGACTTTGTTCCCATTACTTTCATAAATTAGTAATTTATCTTTCAAACATTTATGTTGGTTTGTAATAATTCTTGAACAATTTGTACACTTTTAGCCTTGTGCCTTACCCGAGGTACATAGGTCCATTTGTAAGGGTTTGATTTTTCATCTTCATATGCCATTTTAATGAATCATGGATGTTTTCACATATAAACTTTTGTGTTCATTGTCTTTCTTTTTACATTTTATTTGTTTAAAGATGGCTATCCCTTACACACACCCACACTCACAAATGCAGGTACCCTTCCATTCCGGATTCCATAGGTAACAATTCTACTATGACCTTCAGTGACTCTGAAGATCTGGTCTACCATGCCGAATACGAAGGTGATGAAGACTGTGAAGTGTCGGGAGAATTGGCTAGGCTGATACAACAGGAAGAAAGGGCTATTCTACCTCATGAGGAGGTGTTAGAGACAATCAACTTGGGAACTGACGAAGACAGAAAAGAAGTCAGAGTGGGTGCCAACCTAGAGCCAAGTGTCAAAGAGCGATTAATTCAGTTGTTGAATGAACATGTTGAGATCTTCTCCTGGTCATACGAAGACATGCCGGGACTCGATACAAATATTGTGGTTCACCGTCTCCCTACAAGAGAAGATTGTCCACCAATTAAACAGAAAGTTCGCCGCATGAGGCCCAATATGTCTGAAAAGATCAAAGTCGAGGTTATGAAACAGTTCAATGTTGGGTTTCTTGATGTTACCTCCTATCCATAATGGGTTGCTAACATTGTGCCCGTGCCTAATAAGGACGACAAAGTGATAATGTGCATGGATTATAGAGACTTAAACAGGGCTAGCCCTAAAGATGACTTTCCACTACCGTACATTGACATCTTGGTTGACAATACAGCTTAGCACAAGGTATTTTCTTTCATAGACGGATTCTCAGGCTATAACCATATCAAAATGGCCCCTGAGGACATGGAGAAAACTACTTTTGTTACACAGTGGGGTACGTTCTGCTACAAAGTGATGCCATTTAGACTGAAGAATGCGGGGGCAACCTATCAATGCGCCATGGTAGCTTTGTTTCATGATATGATACATCATGAGATAGAGGTCTACGTAGATGACATGATAGCCCATTCACAAACTGAAGAAGAACACCTCGACCATCTGCAAAAGCTGTTTGTCAGGTTGAAAGAGTACAAGCTCAGACTGAACCTTAACAAGTGCACTTTCGGAGTCAGGTCCGGTAAACTCTTGGGTTTCATTGTCAGCAACAAAGGCATCGAGGTTGATCCTGCCAAAGTCAAAGCTATATAAGAAATGCCTACCCCTTGCACTGAGAAGGAGGTCAGAGGTTTCTTGGGACGCCTAAACTACATGGCAAGGTTCATTTCTCACCTAACATCAACATGTGAGCCAATCTTCAAGCTGTTGAAGAAAGATAAGGTGGTTAAATGGAATGATGACTGTCAAGTTGCTTTCGATAAAATCAAGGAGTATTTGCTAGAACCTCCTATCTTGATGCCTCCCGTTGAAGGAAGACCGTTAATCATGTATCTGACTGTCCTAGAGAATTCAATGGGGTGCTATTGGGCCAACATGACGAGTCTGGCCGAAAAGAGCATGCCATTTATTACCTTAGCAAAAAGTTTACCGACTGTGAGACCCGATACTCACTGCTCGAGAAAAATTGATGCGCTTTGGTATGGGCTGCTCGCCGGCTAAGGCAGTATATGTTGACTCATACCACTTTGCTGATATCTAAGATGGATCCGATCAAGTACATCTTTGAGAAGCCTGTTTTATCCAGAAGAATCGCTAGATGGAAAATGATCCTAACGGAATACAATATACAATACACGACCCAAAAATCTATAAAGGGGTGTGTGCTGGCTGACCATCTAGCCCATCAAGCTGTCGAAGATTACCAATCCATGAGGTTCGACTTCCCCGACGAGGATATCATGACATTGGACAACGTTAAAGATTAAAGACTATATGACGGACCTGAATAAGGATCCCGATGGACCCTGTACTTTGATGGTGCCTCTAATGCACTTGGAAACGGTATCAGCGCGGTACTCATCTCTCCAGAAGGTTGTCATATACCTTTCACTGCCCGACTCTACTTCAGCTGCACCAATAACATGGTCGAGTATGAAGCTTGCATCTTCGGTCTCAAGGCTGCTATTGACCTGGGAATCAAATCTTTGGTTGTGTTTGGAGACTCAGCTTTGGTCATCAGTCAGATCAAAGGAGAGTGGGATACTAAACATCCCAACCTCATCCCTTACAAAGAACATGTCTTGACATTGTTACCATATTTCGAGCAGATTACCTTCGAGCACTTCCCGCGAGAAGAAAATCAGCTAGCAGATGCTCTAGCTACAATGTATCTGTGTTTAAACTTAACTGGGATAATGAGGCTCCCCAAATCACCATTGAGCAGATGGACGAACCTGCACATTGTCACGAGATTAATACCGAAGAAGTAGTGGACCGAACTTGGTTTCACGAAGTCAAAAGGTATCTCGAGGCCCAAGAATACCCTGAAGGAGCTTCAGTCAACGACAACAAGTTCTTAAGGAGAATCTCTGCCAAGTTCTTTCTGAGCAATGGTATCCTATACAAGCGCAATCATGATTGCATTCTGCTCCGTTGTGTGGACAAGATTGAAGCTGAACAGATCATGGTTGAACTACATAATGGTACTTTTGGCACTCACTCTAGCAGACATATGATGGCTAAGAAGATTCTACGGGCAGGCTATTACTGGTCTACCATGGAAGCTGACTGCTATCAACATTCCAGGACTTGTCACAAATGTCAAATCTATGCAGACAAGGTACATATACCTCCAGTTCCTCTCAATGTCTTAACAACTCCTTGGCCATTCGCTATGTGAGGAATCAACATGATTGGAGAGATCAAGCCTACAACATCCAATGGACACTGTTTCATTCTGGTGGCCATTGATTACTTCACCAAGTGGGTCGAAGCAGCTTCCTTCGCATCCGTCACAAAGAATGTGGTTTCCTGCTTCATCAAGCAGAACCTCATTTGTCGGTACAGCATTCCCGACAGGATCATCACCGACAATGGCACAAACCTTAACAACACTATGATCACCGCTTTGTGCGAGCAGTTCCAGATTCAACATCACAATTCATCTCCCTATCGGCCAAAGATGAACAGTGCTGTCGAAGCTGCGAACAAAAATATCAAGAAGATCATACAAAAGATGACAGTCACCTACAAGGACTGGCATGAGATGCTACTGTTTGCTCTTCACGGGTACCGTACCACGGCACACACTTTAACTGGGGAAACACCCTATTCTTTGGTATACGGCATGGAAGCTGTTTTGCCTATCGAGGTTCAGATTCCCTCCCTGAGAATCATGAAAGATAATGGTTTGAGTGAAGACGATTGGATTCAGACCCGACTTGATCAACTTAACTTGATTGATGAAAAGAGACTTACTATTGTTTGCCATGGTCAGACGTATCAAAAACGGATGATCAAGGCTTTCAATAAGAAAGTCAGACGCCAGACATATCAAGTCGGAGATCTTGTGATCAAGCGGATCATCTTGCCGCAAAGTGATCCCAGGGGCAAATGGACACCTACCTACGAAGGACCATTTATGATCAAAAACATATTTTCTGTTGGGGCAATGATATTAACCACCATGGACGGTGACGACCTGCCTTACCCTGCGAACACATACATAGTCAAAAGATACTACGCATAAATGACCCGTTAGGTTGACACACCTAGGCAAAAAAAAGGGTATCCCGGTGAATCAAAAACCCGAAAGGGCGGTTCAGGAAAAAATTAGGGATAAAACAAAAAAAATCTGTACACCCGGCAAGTTGAAAACCCGAAAGGGCGACTTGGGCAAAAAAGGGTTTCCTGGGCAAAAGTTATGGAATTAAAGCGTATGACTATGTCTCGTCGGATCACTTTAAGGATAATCTCTTCACAGACAAGCTCCGGGTTTCTGATAAACTCAATCATCTTCGGATGAAGCAACGAATGGACAAGATATTCAGAGTTACAAAGGCTATAGTAGAATAGGAACCCCATGGAATTTTTTACACATAACCATCTTTCTTTGTATAAATTTTTCTCATTTTTTATGACAACATTCTCTTACTAGGGTGTCTGTCTCCTTTGTACAAAATACTTACACAAAGTTATACAAAGATACTTCAAAGTGCATAAAACTATTTGCCTTTTCTTCTTTTTTACACTTGTGTTTTATTTGAAAACGTCCAATGATTTCTTAATAAGCATATGCATTTGAATATAATCACTGTTTACAAATAAACGAAATGTGAAAGAATAATTACTAATAGGTTGAAGGTATGGGAAAACGTCTTTAGGCTATTCCAAGAGAAATCCCCTGCAGTACATCATCTAGGTCCCCAGCGGAGATAAAACCTCGAAATACATACCCCTAGCGGAGTTAAAATTTCAAATCCTTAATTCCCATCAGAGTTAAGTCTTCAAACTCCCAATCCCCAGCGGAGCAAAAACTTTGAATTACAGACCCTCAGCAAAGATGAAACCTTCTTCCCCAACGGAGTCAAATTTCCAACTATCAATCTACAACGGAAACCATTCAGTTTTCCCCAGATTCCCTAGCAAGTTGTCTTAAAATCTGAGAATCAACCAGATAACTGTTGACTTTTGTCTTATCCCCAACCTAGGATAATTCCCCAGTAGATTGGCATACAACCCAAACTCCTGAAGTTTTTCCAAACAGGAATAAGCTTTTGTCCCCCAGAGTCCTGAACTTACTCTCCAATAGTATAGCTACTCCCCAACAGAATGAAGATTCTAATTCTTGATTCCCCAGTGAAGTTGCCAGAGTCTTCATCACTCCCCAACATGAGTTTGTCAGAATTTTTAATCTCCTGCAGATCGAAGATTCTCATTCTTGACTCTCCAGCATGAAGTCCCCAAGGATTCAAATTCCCCAGAAGATTGAAGATTCTCATTCTTAGTTCCCCGCAGAAGCCATCAGAGTCTCCCTTATTCTCCAGCAGATCAAGGTTCTCCTTTGTATGATCCCTAGTAGAGATCGTCAGGATTTTCCCTATTCCCCAGCCGAATAAGGATTCCCATTATTTTAACCCCCAGTTGAAGTCTTCAAAGTTCTCTGGATTCCCCAAGCAGGATTTTTGTCAGTACTCCAACTTCAAAGACTTGAAGGATCCCTATATCCCCAGGAAAGTCGTGAAGGATTCTCACATCCCCACAGAAGTTGTCAAAGATTTTGAATCTCCAGCAGCGATCATGGATTTATTTTCCCCGGCAGCAGTCAAGGATTTTATTATCTCTAGCTATCAAGGATTTATTTTCCTCAGCATTACAGCTAATCAGCTTACATGCACTTACATTACATTCATATATCATAAACATTGATAAAACACATTTATTGCATCATACATTTCATGCAACATAACTTTGTGTTTCAGCTAACATTTTACCCTTTTCAGGATAAAATTAACAGCTATCTTAAACAAATATTCAAAGCTCAAATACAGCTTAGAGATGCTCCAGATACGAATGCTATTCTATTGCTTATTCAAATCAATGCTCAGATTCCTGTTCCAGTTCAAGTTATGAAGCCCGAATTCGACCGGATAATATCTTGATTTTTTTCTCCATCATACTATGAAGCCCGAAGATCGACCGAGAAAATAGTTGAATCCCCAGCAAGTTATTGTGAAGCCTGGAGAACGACCAGATAGCAATGCAAGTTATTGTGAAGCCTGGAGATCGACCAGATAACAGTATAAAACACCATGAAGCCTGGAATCGACCAGATAGTGGTATATCATAAACACAAGCGGTGAAGCCCGGAAACCGACCGGAAAACAGCTTAACAAGGTCTTCTGAAGCCTGGAACACGACCCGATAAGAAGTAAGAAGTTGCGAAGCCTGGATTACGACCAGATAGCGACAAGGGACTGAAGCTTGGAATCGACCAGATAACAATATGGGACACTGCGAAGCTTGGATTTCGACCATATAATAGTTTACTTGGCTAATTACTAAGAAGCCCGGAATCGACCGGATATTAGTGTGCCTTAAATTCAAGTTGAAGCCCATAGGCGACCGAATAACAACTTAATTCCTTCTGAAGCCTGGAGTATGACCAGATAAGAATTGAGAAATTGTGAAGCCTAGAGAACGACCAGATAGGAAGTTTAATTTCATCCCCCCAGTAAGTCACTGTGAAGCTTGGAATTGACCATATAGCAGTCGGTCTTATTTTCCTCAGCAAACACTGTAAAGCCTGGAGCACGACCAGATAACATTTCATTTTCACATCTTCAACCAAGAGATGATTCCCCAGTAGAATAACGGACGAATAAAGCTCCTAAAATTCTATTCCTACCACGATAAAGACCAGCATTCCCTGGCGTAGTCCTCCTCAACAACAGGTATACGGGCTCTCGCAAAGGAATCTCTTATGCGATCGACACTTCTTGAATGACATCTACAAGCCCATATCCAACAAGATTCTGTTACATCTCTAAATGGCATCTTTAAGCCCATTCCCTCAACTACATTTTGATGAGTGCAAATTTATGGGCACTCTAGTGTCCAATCATCTTTTACCTTCGAGTCACGAACGGAAAACTCGCCAATCTAACTCTTCAGGTTCAAGAAGATTGAACAGGGGAAGCTGTTGTACCCCAAAATTTGTCCTCTCATTTTATCAAGATTTCCCCTCACAAGACTCTTTGGACTCAAGACCAGATTAGGGTTTGCTCAGCTCAAGACATCTTCTTGCACTGATGACCTGAAATTAGGGTTTGAGATTGCACATGGATTTTTGGACTTTCAATGCCTCATGTGACTTTCATACTTCATGTTGGACCTATAAGATTTCTCATACCAAGTTTCAAGCCTTGA
This sequence comes from Vicia faba, assembly GCA_948472305.1. Lineage (NCBI taxonomy): Eukaryota > Viridiplantae > Streptophyta > Magnoliopsida > Fabales > Fabaceae > Vicia > Vicia faba. The sequence continues at coordinate 613,807,672 of OX451735.1, read as the reverse complement.
ATCAAATTTTTGCCCAGTCAATTGGACAGTTGACCTAAAAAATCAGCTGTATTGGGGAAAAAGTCAACTGTGGCCAATTTACAGTCAAACCTCATAATTTTTGATCCACATCAACATTATAGACTCATATGAACCATTTGATCAAGTTTGGACCATAATTCCTCAAGAAATTTGATCAGATCATCAAAAGGGCAAAATGGTCAAAATTAGGGTTTTGACTGTAGAAGGGCAATTTCTGATTTTTCACCTAGCCAATGGCAAATTGGATTCAAGCATGGTTTCAAGGACTCAATGGCACCATCTTGACCTAATCACAAGGTTCAAAAGATCTCAAATGCATTGGATTGACAGATGAATTTTCCAGTCAACTGATCAGAAATCAACTGTACACTAAAAAGTCAAACTTTGACTTTTTGGTCAAAATAAAGTGCCAAGGGTCAGTTTTCATCAAGATGTGTCAAAACATGAAACTTTTTCACCAAGAAACCTAATTATGAAAATTAGGGTTTAAAATGGAAAATTTTCATAACTTAGAAATTTTCTAAGTTATGAAAATTTCTTATTTTTTCCCCAACTTTTCCCAACTTTTTCACCATGATGAAATTGGATTCAAAGAAAACTTCCAACATGAAAGTTGTATTCCTCCACAAAATATACAACTTTTATTCACAAAGTTTTTCTAAAATATGCTTGGATCTCAAGTTATGATTTTGTGAACAAGGGTCCATGAAACTTTTAACTTAGTGAAATTTTGCCCTAGTTTAGGCAGGATTTTGACCTATCTTCATGGCAATTTTTCACATAGTTCCAATTGGAATATAAAAATGTATTTCAAATATGGATTGTAGAGAATGTTACAAGATTTCCAAAATGTCCAAGAACTCTCCAAGATCATTCATGGTTAGGGAGAATCGAAAGTAAGAAAATGGCCATTTCTCATTTTTGTCCATGGCATTTTTCATATTGATACAAGTTGCAAATCAGTTTGGATCATGCTTGTACTTGGTTTACAGGTTCTAATCCTTTCTAAACTCATAAATTTAATGCAAACACATTGGACCAAGGCTTTGTTCTGAGCTTTAGAGCATGTACAAGGAATTAATCTAAAAATGGCAAAAAGTTAACATTGCCACTTTGATAAAGCATGCTTTATGTCAAATTGTTTATCTTGAGCCATGGACCAAGCCTTTTGCTGCAAACAAAGTTCACTAATATCAAGCAAAGTTCACCAACTATGTGCAGCTAGAATACAGGCCTGTACAGGCCTTGGCATTGTCAATTCCAACTTTTACTTCAAAAACAAGTCAACTAGCGAAAGGTCCATAACTTTGTAATATGATAAGAGCAAGTCTTGGTAACATTTCAAACAAGTTTTAGATATTGTCTAAGGCCAGAAACACGAGCTCATAGCCTCTCAAACACCCTTAAACACCAAAACACCAACTTCTTCCCAAAACAGGGCATTTTCTGCAAACACCAAGCCATCTTCACATTGCCTCGTGCGTTTTGTCCCAAACCACTTCAAACACATTCTAAACAATACACATAAACTATTCAAGCCCTTCTCAAGCAACTGTAACTCCATTTTCACACTTCACCAGTTTTACTTTGAAGCTTTGCAGGTTGAGTTCTACAAGCACATCCAGGCAAGTTCAAGGCAAGCCAAGCATTGGGAAAGGTTGAGTGAACTTCAGGCAAGCTAACACGACCTTCAGGCCTCATCCAAAACTCCTACATTGCCATATCCAAACTTGGCTAAAACAGGTATTTGTCAAACTTCTATCTCCTTATTTAGGAATCATTAGGCCTAGGTTTGTGAAGCAAAAATGTAGCCCTTAATGTCCTTGAACTGTACATATGCATAAAATTCATTTATGTTAGCTGAGCTAGGAGAATTTGAATGTTAAACTTGCTGAATTTTTTAGATCAGAAATTGGGGGTGATAAAATTCTCCCTAGTTTCTTAGAGTTAGATCAAGTTTTTTTATATGGTTAGAATCGTGTGATGATGAGTTATAACTTTCATGTTGCAAGATCTTGTTTTTAAGCACGTATGCAGGAGTTACCAGTTTGTACATGAAGCGCGTGCATTTTCTGTTTCCAGAGGTTAGGCACGAAGTGAGTTGGGTTGGGCCTGACTTTGGCTGACTATTGACACCCCCATGTTTGCTTTCTGCACCCCCTTGGCCCATTTCTTTTTTTTTTTTGCATATTTTTCATTTCTTTTTTTTTTTATTTTCTAACTTTATTATTTTTTCTTGAACATTTAAAATCATAAAAAAATATTTTCTTTATTTTTGGCATTTTATCAAATTTTTATTTTATTTTTATTTGCATAATAAATAATTATTAGATTAATATTACTTTATGTTCTTAATTAAAACTTGTAAATAATATTAAAATATTTACATATTTTATTTTATTATATTATACATATAAAATAATATTTTCTCACTTATTTTGTGTTTTTTTTTTAAATATTTTGCATATATTTTTATTTATTATCTTGTACATAAATAATAAAAGAAATATATTTTCTTATCAAACCAAAATTAGGGTTTTCACCCTTTCCAAAAAATAATTGTTCTGGACTGGGCCCGACAGGCCCAAAAGCATTGCAAAGGCCCAGTCCAAATGGACTTACAAGGGCCACGCCGACCAAAGAGCACGACCGTGCCCGACGGGTAGTCGCAGGCTCGACAGCACACCTCCAGCTCGACATGCTGCGGTCCAGCACCACATCCTGAGGTCCAGCTCGACATTACCTCGAGCACCCCATCTAGGGCAGACTCAGTCCACTGATCCCCCAATGATACCCCGAAAAGACCGCGTCTCCGTCCGCCCGCACTTCACGCAGCACATCCAGGAAGGGGACCACGTGCGGGTCCCCACTACGCACGTAGAACCTGGCAGTTCCTCCATTAGGCCAAACCTGCCCGGCCCAATGAAGGAACCTTGGCCCAGCGCTAGAGGCTATAAATACCCTCTGCTTCCAGAGGGTCAGGTATTCATCATTCTAACCACACTTGCTATTACCTGCTCATACTTCTACTTACTTCAACATCGGAGTGCCTTGCAGGTACCCCCCCCCCCACTTCGTTCAAAAAGCTTTCTGCCCGGAGCCAGCCGTGACGGTCCATTTCTGATCAGGTCAGATCAGTGGCGCCATCTGTGGGAAACTAGCTTCCCCGTCTTACAAACAACTCAAAAGACCAAAGCTCAATTCAACTACCTGTCATGGCTGATCCAGCTCGCGATGAGCAGAACGTCCGTGTCGCCGACACCAATAACGGCACGGCGGACAAAAACAGACAACTCGATAACCCCGGCGACCCCGGCCATAGTACCATTCCTGTGACGACCGCCCCTGGAACTTCCTCCTACAGGGACGGGGCTACTGCATCATCCTCCCCGACCCCACCACTACTTGAAGACGACCCGGTAGCTCTCGCTCATTACAGAGCTGCCCGGTTCTATGAAGTCCCAGTTCCCGCCAGGGCAGATGCCACGACCCAGGCACTGTTCGCGGCCATTAATCAGACAAACTATCTCATCTTTGCCCAAGGAGAAAGACTAAGGGCACTTGAAGATGATCGACGACCCCCGAGGAGGCATCGGAGGCCACATTCTCCACCTCCTCGGGTCACAGAGGTTCGACACCCTTCTCCCCCGCGGAGACACTACAGGGAGAACTCCAGGAGCCCCTCTCCCCGGCCAAAGCAGAGGCGGCCCTACTATGAGAGACAACCCGCCATCCCTGCCGGAGAACCCAGTCGCGACCCGTCAAGGCACGACAGGAGGCACGCCAGTGACGGGCGTGTGACATTTAACCACCGAGCATCACGCTCGAGGGAAACTCAGCACGACCACCGTGCCAGACAAAACTACAGGTCCCCTTCTCTTTCTCCGGAGAGGAGCGACGAGAACGACCCCCGCGGTCCCCTGTCGCAGGCCATCATGGATGCACCCATCCCCCCGGGCATGGAGAAGCCCCCGCATCTGAAGGAGTATGACGGAGTAGCGGACCCGGTCGACCACATTGACGGGTTCGAAGCCATGCTCCACTACCATAATGTCGGGGGGCCCATCAAATTCCGTCTTTTCCCCACGACTCTCAGGAAGGCGGCCATGGACTGGTATAAAGGACTCGCCCCGGGCTCAATCACATCGTGGCGGAACTTGAAGAACCAGTTCATCAGTTCCTTCACAGCTTCTCGGCGCCATCCGAAGACCGAGGCGGCCCTCGAGGCCATCATCCAAAGACAGGATGAAACCTTGAGGGAGTTCATCAACCGCTTCAACCGAGAAGCAATACAGGTCCCCTGCGCGGACCACATGAAAAGATACTTGCTGGAGAGGGGTCTCCTCCCCGGCACAGAATTCAGAAAGGCTGTGGGTATTGAGCCACCTCCGACTTTTGATGCCCTCCTCGATAAGGCCCGAGCATACATGGACTACGAGGAGAGGGAAGCTGCAACAGGGCCCGGGACTCCAGGGCTCGAGGTCCCAACAACAGCAGCAGCTCACGACAAGAGGCTCCTCCCCGACGTACCGGGGAGAAAAGGAAAGAAGATTGACCCCGGGAAGTCCGGGAACAAAGGGGCCCCTCGGGCCGTTTCACCGAGTACACTCCGCTCACAGCTTCCCGCGAGCGTATTTTAGCGGAGTGTGCCAGTACAGATTTCAGAGACGGTGGCGTCAAGCGTCCCCGACCTACTCCCGCCAAGCCAGGGGCGGATAAAAATAAATACTGTCAATACCATATGAGTCATGGTCATTTGACAGAGGACTGCGTCCACCTCAAGGACGCCATTGAAACCCTCATCAAGGGAGGGAGGCTCGCGCAGTACAGGCGAAGCGACGCTCCCCGTCGTGACGCCCATGAAACCAAGGAGCCCGAAGAAGACGCCCGACCATCAGACGAGTCGGTGCCTATCCAGACCGCCTTCTCGGTAACCAGGCCCGAGGACTTCGACATTCCCGAGCTCCTGCAGGAGCCGCTGACAACGCACAGCAGGTGGGAATACTTTCCTTCCTCCATGGTCATCAACGGGGGCGGGTTCAACGACCTCACCATCAATTCAGCTAAGAGGAAGTTGGACGAGCTGGTCGACATAGCTCCCCCGCAAACTGTAACGTTCGAAAGGGTGAAGGGCAGGTCAGAGCCCATCACCTTCTACCTAGAAGAACTCCCCGGCGGAGCCCCGAACGCGGTCATCCCCTTACTGATAAGGGCAAAAATGGCCAATTTTGACGTGCATCGCATCCTGGTCGACGAAGGGAGTTCCGTCGACGTGATGTACAACCAGCTGTTCCGGACCTTACAACTGGACGACTCACATCTCTCTCCGTATGTGGGGTCGGATCTACAAGGCTTCAACGGCTCGACTTCCAAACCTTGGGGTTATGTCGAGCTCCTGGTTACGTTCGGCGAAGGAACAGCTACGAGACAGGTTAAGGTTCGCTTCCTCGTCATTGACTGCCCGTCTCTATACAATTGCATCTTGGGGAGACCGACACTGGCAGAGCTGACAGCGGTGCCCTCGACTGTCCATCTGAAAATGAAGTTCTACACCAAAAGGGCACGGGTAGCCACCATCCAAGGAGACCTAGCCGCTGCCCGCAGGTGCTTCAACGCTGCTTCAAAGGGACGGGATACCGTCGACATAGGGACCAGACCCACCAAAAGGACAAAACAGGAGCCCGACAGAAAAGCATCCCCCGAGGAAGAAGTCCAGAAGGCTCCACCAAAGGTCGACTCCATAGCCCTCGACGCCCGCTTCGATCAGGACGAGCCATCCAGCAGCGAGCAAATCCCACTCCGACCAATTCCGGACGGGGATTTTGAACTCGTTCCCCTCGGCACAGACCCGACCAAGGGAGTGAAGATTGGTAAAGACCTCCCCGACTTGGCCAGGAAGCAAATCAAGGCCTGTCTGCGCGAGAATGCTGATCTCTTCGCCTGGAGCGCCGCGGAGATGCCCGGACTCGACCCTGAGGTCGCCTGTCACCACCTCGCCATTGATCCAGCCGCCAAGGCCGTAGTACAACGTAGGCGTAGGCAGTCTCCCGAAAAAATGGAGGCTGCTGAAAAAGCTGTAAAAGACCTCCTAGAGGCAAATTTTATTTCTGAAGCCCGGTATTCCACCTGGCTGTCAAATGTTGTACTTGTGAAAAAGAATAATGGAAAATGGAGAATGTGCGTTGACTATACCGATCTCAACCGGGCTTGCCCGAAAGATGCTTTCCCCTTACCTAACATAGACATGCTGGTCGACAACTCGGCCGGCTACAAAACTTTGTCGTTCATGGACGCCTACTCGGGATATAACCAAATCCCAATGGCTCTGGGCGACAAACACTGCACGACATTCATGACCAGCTCGGGCAACTATTACTACAACGTAATGCCCTTCAGACTGAAAAACGCCGGAGCAACTTACCAACGTATGATGAACAGAGTTTTCAACAAACAGATCGGCGACATGCTCGAGGTATATATGGACGACATGATCGTCAAATCCCGAGCAGACACCGATCACGCAACTCATCTCAAGACAGTCTTCGCCCAAGCAAGACAGTGCAAAATGAGGTTCAACCCCGAGAAATGCACGTTCGGGGTTAAGGCAGGAAAATTCCTTGGATTCTATCTAACAGAACGAGGGATTGAAGCCAACCCCGACAAATGCCGGGCATTCTCCGACCTCCCAACACCGACGTCGAAGAAGTCGATACAAATCATGAACGACATGCTGACGTCACTATCCCGCTTCGTCGCGAAGTCCGCTCAGCACGCCCTCCCCTTCTTCAAACTCCTTCGAAAGGAAGCAGCCTTCGAATGGAACGAGGAATGCGAGCACACACTTCGCCATCTGAAGCAGAGCCTGTCTCAGCCGCCCGTGCTGTCTCGACCATACGACGGGGAACCACTGTACTTATACTTGGCCGTTTCAAACGAAGCCATCAGTGCAGCCCTCGTCCGCGAGACCCCCGACGGGCAGAAACTTGTCTACTTCACGAGCAAAGCCTTACAAGGGCCCGAAAGCAGATATCAGCAGATCGAAAAGGTTGCTCTGGCCCTCGTCAACGCTGCGAGGAGGCTCAGACACTACTTTCTAGCCCACACCATCATCGTGCGAACCGATCAGCCGGTGAGGCAACTCCTGGGTCGGCCAGATATGGCGGGCAGGATGCTGAAGTGGTCCTTGGAACTCTCCGAGTTCGACATTCAGTACGAAAGCAGGAAAGCCCTGAAAGCACAGGCCTTGGCCGACTTTGTCGCGGAAATGACCACTCACGACCTTTCCTCGGGGAAGGAACACAAGTGGACCATCTTCGTCGACGGAGCGTCCAGCTCGTCCGGTAGCGGCGCAGGAATTCTCCTGGAAAACGAAGAAGGCGTAGTAATCGAGCACTCCTTAGTTCTCTCCTTCCCGACGTCAAACAACCAGGCAGAATACGAAGCCCTGCTCGCAGGACTGAGACTAGCCGAGGACCTGGGAGCCCGCGGGGTACAGATTTACACCGACTCCTAGCTCGTCGCCTCTCAGGTACAGGGGAGCTACCAAGCCAAAAACGACAACCTCATCGAGTATTTGAACTTAGTCAAAAAACACATGACAAAGTTCGTACGAGCAGAAATTTCTCATGTTCCCCGCGAGCAAAACACGAGGGCAGACATATTGTCCAAACTTGCGAGCACACGAAAGAAGGGCGGGAATAAATCCGTCATCCAGGAATCTCTGGCACGTCCGAGTATCGAACCACCCTCGACTACGGTCGAGATCCATGCCATCGGGGATGCCACGTCCTGGATGACCCCGGTTTATAATTTCCTGACAAAAGGAGAACTCCCGTCAAACCAGTCCGAAGCTGCCATAATCAAGCGACGAGCATGTTCCTACGTGGTTCTCGAGCAAAAACTGTATCGAAGAGGATTCTCCATTCCCCTCCTGAAATGCATCGACGAGTCCACCATCCCCGACGTACTGCGGGAGATACACGAAGGGATCAACGCCCAGAACATGGGCGGTAAATCCTTGGCACGGAAAGCCCTTCGAGCAGGATACTACTGGCCGACGATGCAACAGGACGCCAAGGAACACGTGAAAAAATGTGATAAGTGCCAGAAGCACGGGGATATGCACCTCGCCCCCCCGCACGAGCTGAGCACCTTGTCGTCCCCATGGCCGTTCGCCTGGTGGGGCATGGACATCCTCGGGCCCTTCGTGCAAGGAACCTACCAGAACAAATTTCTCATCGTCGCCGTGGATTACTTCACAAAGTGGATCGAGGCCGAGGCACTCGCAAAAATCACCTCGCACAATATCCTCCGTTTCTACAAAAGAAACGTCCTCGCCAGGTTCGGAATTCCGCAGGCCCTGGTGACCGACAACGGTACCCAGTTCACCGACCACGGGTTCCGGGACTTCGTCACCAAACTAGGGACAAAACAACATTTCACGTCAGTCGAGCACCCTCAGACCAACGGGCAAGCCGAAGCCGCGAACAGAGTCATCCTCCGAGGGCTCAAACGACGGCTCGGCGAAGCCAAAAAAGGATGGGTTGAGGAGCTCCACAGTGTCTTGTGGGCATACCGCACCACACCCCACTCAACGACGGGTGAGACACCATTTCGACTAACGTATGGCACCGAGGCTGTCATCCCGGTCGAAATCATGGAACCATCCCGACGAACGGAGGACCCCCTCGACGAAGAAATGAACGACGAAGCACTAAGGGACGAACTCGACCTAGTCGAGGAAATCCGATCGGGTGCAGCCCTGCGCGAAGCCACCCTAAAACAACGAGTGGCTCTACGCCACAACGACAAGGTCATCAAGCGCGAGTTCAAAATCGGCAGTCTGGTATTATGCAGGAACCAGAAAGACTCCCGCGAAGGGAAGCTGGTCGCGAACTGGGAAGGACCTTATCGCGTCCACGGCACCACGGGTACCGGGGCGTACTACCTCGAGCAATTAGACGGAGAGCCATTACCACGACCCTGGAACGCTGCTAAGCTAAAGCAGTACTACAGTTAGAAACTACCAACACCTGGGACCCTCGACCAACGGCACCCGCGCTCGGTCAACGAGGAAAAACGTCCGACTTCGTATAAAGGCTAAGGTACAAGCCCGACATACGGCCAAATCGCACAGCATCGCACGGCAAACGATGACGATCGATAGTGCCCGACGTGGACAGCTATACTGAGCACCACCGTCGTTGTACCCATAAGGCAGAACACCCAGCTCGCGATGGGCAGTTCACGCCAAGGGCGAATAGTCCCTACCGGGCTTCACGCCCGACTGAGCAACTTCGCTCCAAATGCCCGACAAGTCGTCAAGAATGACGGGCCATCTAAAAGGGTCAAAGGGAAGTCTCTCCCCTCGAGCACAACACTTAGGTGACTCTGGCCAGTGAAAGAGTGCCGGGCACGTATACAAACAGAAGGCGGGCAGACGCGCTCGCCAAATCACAGCCACTTACGGGCACGCCTCGGGCCCATGACTTAAGCTAAAATTTTATGCAAATATATAAGATTTCAAGCAAGGGCAAAACATTCAAAATGTAAAACAACATTCAGATAAAAATGCCCGAAGGCGACAAGCAATTATAAACCGACCAAGAAGGCCGGCGATGTTCATAACGTACAACAAACGGGCACGCAGGCCCAAAGAATACAAATGTCAAAGGCCCGCAGGCCCGCTATCCTAGTCAGGTTTCCCCAGAACCATCATTGTCGATGCTTGGAGAGTCGGGCGGGGGCACGATCACGCCATCCACGATCTGATGTGTGTGGCCTATACCCTCAGTGACCAGACCTGGGTTCAACAAGGAGAGCTGACCGACTGCGGAGTCGAACCCCTCCTCCAAAGCACCGACACAATCTGCCTCGAGGAGCCGGATATGGGCGACCAGCTCCGACCGACTCTTTAAAGCCGCTATGTCCTCCGGCTTGTCCTCAGCAGGTTGCATGGCAGCGTTCATTTCCTTGATCTGCTGGGCCAAGCGTCCGACTTCGGTCCCCAGACGATCCCTGTCTGCACGGAGAAGCTCCCCCTCCTCGGCCAACTTCCCCGACTTTTCCTTCTCCAGGGTCAACATCTCCCTCTCAGCATCCAGCATCGCCGTCTGCTCGCGGAACATCTCCTCGGAGCGTTCCAGAGCGGTCTTCAACTTCTGCGAGCTCGAGGTAAGGGCCGCTTTCTCCTGCTCGAGTTCTTCGATACGAACAGGATTCCCCCCTTCCTCAGATAGCACCAGGGCCATCTCGGCCATTTTCACCAGCCCGTCCATACTAGCGGCCAGATACATCTTCCGATCCTCTTTGCTCATCCTTTTTATAGCTTCAGCCTCGTCGGCAACCACTGTCAGAGGGAATCTCTCGAAGAAGCCCTCCTCTTTGAAGCAAGGGGGGAACGCGAAAGACCTGACAGCACTGGCGTCCTTGCCAACAGTCGGACCACTTTCCACCCGGGTCCTCTTCCTCTGCATCAGGACGGCACTAGGGTCGACCTCTTCAACTTCTGGGGTCCCATCCGACGCGGCCCCCGAGCTTGGCGGCGAGTCCACCCTCACCGGCTGAGGAGCACTTGGACTGTGTGGCGGCCCCATCCTCGTCGCCTGGGGGGCCTTCACGACCCTCCTGCCTCGCTTCTGGTCGCAAGACAATTTCAAAAGCCTTTCCCGTCGACCGACCATCGAACCTGCACAAAATAAAAGATGGGTTAGTATCGAGCAAGCTCATAAATAAATGACGAGCAAAGAAATTCAAGCAATAAACAACCTAGCAGACGGGCAGCCTGCCTGTACGTCTGGAACTCCACGAGCGCCTTAGTATCAATCGGCCGGGACTCAAACGTTGGGTAACCCTCTGCGTCCAAGATATCGTCCCCTTCCCTCGTAGCCCACCGGGCAGGGTGGAAGCTATCGACAAACCGACAAAGTGTGGCGTACGCCTCCTCGTCCTCCGAGCACATGTCCCCGGCAGCAGTGTGGTAGTAACCAGTCCCATGCTCATAGTGCCTGAATATCCAGTGCACAGGGAATTTAGCCGTACGGGCCATCACAGGATTCCCATCGTCGCCCAAAACCGCCTCCCCATCATCATCGCTTTGAGCCTCCTCCTCCTCGTACAGGGATCCTAAAGCCGAGGTGGTAACTGGCCGCACAACATACCACTTGTCTTTAAAACCCCTTACGGAGTCCATATACATTTTGAAGAGTCTCCTCGACTGCTTCAAGGAGACCCAGCTGTGTTTCCCTCCTCGAGACTGGCGCTGCAGATGAAAAATCCGGAAGAAGAGCGGTATGGTCGCCCCGATCCTCAGATAGCGACACGTCAGCTCAAACGCCCGGATGAAGGCGAGTGAGTTTGGATGTAGTTGGGACGGGGCCAACTCCAGGTGAGTGAAGACCCCGACCTGGAAATCAGTGAAGGGCAGTTGCAGCCCAAGATCTTTGAACGCGATCTCGTACATCGCGAAGCTATATTCTGGATACACCGAGCAGATCCTTGAACGGGAAGACGGGCGCATGACAACGAAATTCTTTTGGAAGTCGGGCTGGCCCTGGACCGCTTCGAGGACAGCATATGGATTTCGGTCGCCCCGGCTGTAGATCGACGCGATCCCTCGGGGCTCGACGCCCACCCAATCCAGCGAAGGGTCGGTCACAGTATCAATCAAGCTGACCGACTCATCGGCACTTTGTTCTTCACGATCGTGGCGCCCGGAGGAGCACGGCTCGTCCGCCATGGTTACCTGCAGAGCACGGGAAACCAGTCAAATGGGCACGAAGCCATACGCTCGACAAACCACGTCGTCCCATGCACGACCACATAGTCAGTTTACACGAATGGTTGCCTCCCCGACATCCTGAAACTCGATGTGTTCTTCCTCAAACCAACTACGCGGCCACTCTCCAACATGTCGACCCAAGGTATGAACATGGCGAGCCACATCATGAGGCTTACGACCAAGACCATGAACATACCGGGCGCGATCATGAATCAGGCGCCCTGGATCATGAAGACCCCGGGCAGCGCTGAAGTTTATCACCTAAACTATGAATATGCCGACCACAAACATGCGTTTGCCGGTCATAAGCATGAATATGTCGAGCTAAGTATGAGTTTACCGGGCTAATCCCACGCGCACAGTCCCTAAAACAACTACAAACGCCAAAAATCATGCATTTTAACAGGAAAATGAAGAAGATAAACCACTTACTTGGATCAAAAAGTAGGATTCGGCTACGGAGTAGAAGAATCTGTGACAGAAGATCGCGACTGGGAAAAATCTGGAAGAGCAACAGCAGAGAGAGCACAAAGAATAGAAACGTGTTATGGGGCCCAAGGTTCCTATTTATAGTGATGACGTGGAATACCAAACGTCACCTCGGGCAACCACGGAGCCTTTCTCCCCGACGCGCTGCTCCCAACGTAATGATGACCCTATCCCCATAGGGTGGCGACACAGTTCCCGAAAGATACCTCGTATGCTCGACAGACGCGCCCCGGTGAGGATCCTCCAGGTATCCACCACAGAAGATGTCTCCGAGCATGGCACGAGGTGGCCCTCGAGGGTATGCACCTCTGTCCCGGGCACAAGACCTCGATGAGGAAACGACCTGAGTTCAAGCCATGACTCCTCACAAAGGAACCACGACTTGGGGGGCTCCTGTTCTGGACTGGGCCCGACAGGCCCAAAAGCATTGCAAAGGCCCAGTCCAAATGGACTTACAAGGGCCACGCCGACCAAAGAGCACGACCGTGCCCGACGGGTAGTCGCAGGCTCGACAACACACCTCCAGCTCGACATGCTGCGGTCCAGCACCACATCCTGAGGTCCAGCTCGACATTACCTCGAGCACCCCATCTAGGGCAGACTCAGTCCACTGATCCCCCAACGATACCCCGAAAAGACCGCGTCTCCGTCCGCCCGCACTTCACGCAGCACATCCAGGAAGGGGACCACGTGCGGGTCCCCACTACGCACGTAGAACCTGTCAGTTCCTCCATTGGGCCAAACCTGTCCGGCCCAATGAAGGAACCTTGACCCAGCACTGGGGGCTATAAATACCCTCTGCTTCCAGAGGGTCAGGTATTCATCATTCTAACCACACTTGTTATTACCTGCTCATACTTCTACTTACTTCAGCATCGGAGTGCCTTGCAGGTACCCCCCCCACTTCGTTCAAAAAGCTTTCTGCCTAGAGCCAGCCGTGACGGTCCATTTCTGATCAGGTCAGATCAATAATCATTAATATTTTTCTTATTTTTGAGACATAAATAATTTATTTTACATACCTAAAATAAATACAAAAACATCCTTTGCATATTTATGTTTATTTGCATATTTAAATATTTGCTTGTTTATTTATTTGTACAAATAAATTCAATATGGTTGTAATAGTTTTAGGGCTTTATTTTGTGCAAATATCCCTTATTTCAAACTTGTACCCCCTCCCCATATCAATGTTGTAATAGTCTTAGATTTATTTTTACGCATTTTATCGCTTTCAAATGCCATGATAGTAAATTAGGGTTTGTATGCAAAAGACCAAAATCAAAACAAATAGCTTGACCTAATACAAGACAAAAATGCATGAAAATGACAATACAATGCACACAAGCGCCCTTAGGGTTTCATCCACTTTGTTACCTTAAAATGGCCATGGTATGCATGCTAGGTATCTTGGCAAAACAAAAACAAAACAAAAAGATCATAGTCCCTCGATGACGCTATCTTGGTTGACTATACAAAAATGATCTAGTCCCTCAAAAACTTGCTAAAGATACTTAACACAATTGCTATCATGGTCATACGATGACCTACGCCCGTCCCGTTTAACATCCAAATACAAGGTTGTTTACTAAATACAATGGTAAAACAACAATGTAAAAGGGTTAAAAATGTGTAAGAAAGATCTTTGAGTAGGGTAGACAACTCCTAGTTACTTGATCTCTTGCAAACCATCCTTGCTAATTTCAAACTCACACACACAATTTCAAAACATTTCCCAAAATAAACTTTCAAAATATTGAAACATTTTTCAAAAGACAAACACCTTTGTATACATTCAAACAAGAATCATTACAAAGGTTGCCTAAACAAAGGCCTCTTTTCAAAATATTTTCAAAACCACACAAAGCACCATTTCAAACAATTGAAAAGCAAAAGCAAGTGATCTAAACAAGTAACTAAGAGCCCATGGAAAACCATGGATGAAAAGGGTGCTAGCACCTTTCCTTTTCATAATCTACCCCCCGAACCCAAGAAAACATCTCAAATGTCTTTCCTGTGCTTTTTGACCTTTCCTTTGGATAAAATAAAAAGTCGGTGGCGACTCTTGCTAAACTGAAACATTTGCGAACACAAAACGCAAAACCTCAAGTCAGTTCCCCCACCGTATCACAGGTTTCTAGTTTAAAACTTTTTCGCTACCCAAGAACACAAACAACAAAGATTCAATAAAGATAAAAGATAGAGTATTTTTATCATGGTTCGTTGTTAACGAAGCTACCTCCAATTCACCCGCCAAGGTGATTTTGCCTTCCCAATAAGGACTTAATCCACTAATTAAAGATTTGATTACATCCTCAATGACAACCTGTCAAAGAGTTCTTGAGAATCCTGACTATACCCTAGTCTCTCAAGGAATTTAACCAGAGGTTAGGAGTACAAGAGTGTGTTTACAAAGATGCTTCTCAAAATAAGTAGATATACAATCTAAAATCAGAGATTACACTTAGGAAATATTATCAAGAAAAATGTTCTATGAGAATGAACGTGATAATTTCTTCAACATTTTATTGTTGCTCTTGTGTATATTTTCTAAACTTCCAAGACCTCTTTATATAGAAAAAGAATAGATTTATTGGAGGGTGAAGTTGGAATATCCTCAAAAACACAACTGTATGAACACACTTGATAGTACCATAGTGGAGTGGCGCTTGCAACATGTAGTGGATGAGAGGATGATATGAGATGGAACACATTGGTATAATAGTACAATCCTTTTTCTAGTTTTTTAGAGTTGTGGAAAGAATATTTGATCTTGTACTGGTTGTACTCTTGCCACGTTTTCTTCTTTCAGTCATTATCTTCTAGTCAAAGGCTTTAAATACAAGTTAATGAAGCTTGAGTATAGTTCATAGTATATCTTTAGAGTCTAGTGAAAATGAGACTTCAGAGTCTATAGAGTTCAGAGTTTAGAGGCTTGAAATATCATAGTCTTTCTCATATTCATTCTAAATAGATTCTTGCAGAGGTATAGACTTGGTAATTCATATACTTTACTTTCATTTAAACGCACCTTTGTTTCTTCCTTTGGTTCATAGTGCGTCTACAGTTCATAGTCTACTAAAGTCAGACTTTGATAGTCTTCATGTTTTTCTTAGATCAGACTTCAAATATGCTTTGTTCAAAGCCTGATTCGTCCATACTTGACTTCTTTAGAGTCATAATCTATTTTCTTTGATCAGTGTACCTAACAAATTAATTAGAGTACAAAATTACTCTCTATACATATTAAGCTTTGGTATCATTAAAACTTAAAGATAGTTATAGAACCAAACATATTCCAACAATCTCTCCCTTTTTGATGATGACAAATCCAAATATTTTGATGATCGATTTTTACTTAGATACTCAAATATATAAAGCATCAAAGTTAGGTTTGTAAGCTTCTCTTAAATTTTATACTATCAAAACTATTCTTAACTTCTTTAAAGTTGTGTTTGTATGTTTCCCTCTTGAGATTGAGGCTACAAGTATTTTGATATACCAGAAAAATAACAAGCACGATAGTAATCTTTCACCTAGTTATCACAAAATGTTTCGGAGTTTGGTTATTTTCAAAAATAAATCTGATTGTCTGATTGATAAATTTACAAAAAATTAAAATGAAGAATATAACATGTTTGAAATTTATTATAGGATAAAGAAATATCAAAATCATATTCGATTCTCCCCATTTGTCATCAATTAAAAAGAATAAGATTAAACTTTTTTAAATATTGAAAGACAAAGTAACAAACATAAAATTTACTCACAAATTAGGCTAACAAGGCACAGAACCTACCACCTGAGCTGCTTGTCCACTCTGTATTTAAGTTATATATATATAATCTTTGCAATTCTGTTACCCAAAATAAGACATTCATCAATGTAAATAATGAGCCTCTGTTGCTATTGTGGAGCAAAACAAACCTGCTTTAGAAAAGATTCTAAACAAAAGTTATAACTAAATATTCAACTTGTCCTATTCTTCATTACATCCCTTGTCATGATTATCAATAACTAAGCCTCAGTTGTTGTAGTAAACAAGTCTTCTCTATGGGAGTTCATCCGGTTCAATCAATTTCTTGAGAGGAATTTGACCTAAGTGTTGCGAAAATGAGGATTATGATTAAGGGAGGTGTTTAGAAAATAATAATAAGAGGACAATCATTTTAAAACAGAGAAATATTTTTATTAAAATAATAATCTTATAAATTTTTCTCAAATGTATTTCATATAATTGACATTGTATTATATCAACACAATGATTCCGCAACCATATGCATTACGTATTTAATTTGAAAACAAATTGAACCTGCACACAAGTAATTAAAAAGTAAAAGTGCAGAGTCAACTTTTTGTGTTAATAAATCATTCATATATAATTGCGGACATCCAACTCTATCAGAGCCTATAAAATGGGAGTCTCGTATACTCAATTATCTCTTTTATATAATTGTGTATGATAGATCTTGACAATTTCTATAGTAATGCACTAAAATAATTGGACCATTCAAAATAACTGGTTTATGATAAGAATAAAGAAGGCAAAGTGGTCTGGCAACACAACAGAAAATCTAAAATGATAAGGCTTAGTTCGTTTTGTTAAATTGTAATTCATAGTGCCGAAAAGATTAGATTTGTTTAGATTTAAATAGATCTGATTTAAATCTAGAATAGATTAGATTTGATTTAGTAACAAAATAGATATTTTGGGCTTTGGGCTTAGGGTGCAAGCTCAATTATAAATAGAGGGAGTAATCCCTATTTTTTGTAAGCAAGTCAAACAAGTCATTCATAGTATTTTGCAATTGCGAAGTGAATAAGAAAGTTTTCACAATTTGTGAGCAGAGAGAAACTCTGTAGAAATTATTTGTCTTGTCTTTATTTTTTGTTTGTCTCATAATTAAATTGTCATTGTGGTAGAAATTCATAATAGACTTAGGTGAGTTTCCAACATCTGGTATCAAGAGCTTTTATTTCGATTCAAGGAAAGTCTCAATCAAGAACGATTGAAGAATTCACGATGACAAGTTATGAGAATGCAAACTATCCAGAAACGCTACCAATTCTGAAAGTTGACAATTATGAGAATTGGTGCAAACAGATGAAAGTCTTATTCAGGTGTCAAGGTCTTTGGGATCTTGTAAAAGATGGAGTCGAAGCGCTTGGAGAAAATGCTTCAGAAGAAGAAAAGAAGAAACATACAGAATCTGAGAAGCTGAGTTATAAAGCATTATTTATAATTCATCAATGTGTCAGCCCAGACAATTTCAAAAAGGTTGGTGATTCAGAATCTGCAAAAGAAGCTTGGGAAATTCTTGAGAAGTCTTTTGGAGGCGTTGAGAAGGTGAAAGAAGTGAGGTTACAAACTCACAAAAGGACGTATGAACTGCTTCAGATGGAAGACAGTGAAAGCATATCTGATTTCTTCACTAGAGTTACAAAAATAGTGAATCAAATCAAGGCATGTGAAGAAACATTAACAACAAGAGCTGTTGTTTCGAAGATCTTGAGATCTTTAGCTCCTAAGTTCGACCATATAGTGGTGGCGATAGAAGAGGAGAAAGACTTGTCGAAATTGACAAAGAAAGAACTTCAAGGGATGCTTGAATCTCACGAACAAAGAATGATCGAAAGAGCTGCATACAAATCGAAGAGTGATGTGGCCTTGCAGGCATATTCAGCAAAAGAGACCAAAGGCAAAGGAAAGTATTTCGACAGAGGTAGAAGAGGCTACAACAAATCGAATGGTAGAGGAAACCAGATCGAAGGAAACATGTCGAATCAAAGAAAACCATACCAAGGCAACCAAAGAGGTGGTGTTGCAAATAGAGGAAGATGTGGTGGTCAAAAACCTGATAAGAGTCACATTCATTGTTACAATTGTCAGAAGTATGGTCACTATTCGAGTGATTGTCCAGAAAAATGAAAGAATCAAGAAAGTGATGCAAAGCTTGCAAAACATGAAGAAGAAGAGATGATGTTGATGGTCACAACAAAAGATGAAGATAGATTCAAGGACCAATGGTACTTGGATTCAAGATGTTCATCACATATGTCTGGAAAGAAAGACTGGTTTGTCAACATAAAGCCCTCAACAAAAAAATGGTAAAATTTTCAAATGACAATATCCTAGCAGCTGGAGGTATTGGTGATGTTATGATTATGAGGAAAGATGGCAAGAGGTCAGTAATTTCCAATGTATTGTACATACCAGGCATGAAGAGCAATTTGCTCAGTATAGGGCAGTTGGTCGAAAAGAATTATAAAGTGTCAATCGAAGATAAGATGATAAGAGTCGTTGATGCAAATGGGTGATTAATATTGAAGGCACCTATGTCTCAGAATCGAACCTTCAAGATTGAACTAAATGTGATGGAGCACAAGTACCTTTCGACTGCAGCTAGCAGAGATGAATGGATATGGCATTATAGACTAAGTCATCTCAACTTCAGAGACATCAGAGATTTGAAGAGAAGAAATATGGTTTCAGGATTGCCAGAAATCGACATTCCAAATGAGGTATGTGAGGAATGTGTGCAGGCGAAGCAACACAAGAATAACTTCAGCAAGGATGTAGGAAGCAGATCGAAGGCTATTCTTGAAGTCATATACTGTGATATATGTGGACCAATCCATGTGGATTCGATGGGAGGTAACAAATAATTTGTTACATTCATAGACGATTTCAGTCGAAAGCTGTGGACTTATTTGATCAAGAAGAAATGTGAAGTGATCGAAGTATTTGCCAAGTTTAAGTCTATGGTCAAAAGACAAAGTGGTCAAAAGCTCAAACTTTTGAGAACTGATGATGGTGGAGAATATGTGTCAAAAGACTTCGACAGGCTATGTGAAAAGGAAGGGATTGTGCATGAGGTGGTGCCACCCTATACTCCATAACAAAATGGAATTGCAGAAAGGAAGAATCGAACCATCATGAATATGGTGAGAAGTATGTTGAAAGGCAAGAATTTACCTAAAGAGTTTTGGGGTGAAGCTGTTTCGACTGCAACATACATTTTGAACAGATGTCCTACAAAGAAGCTATAAGAAATTACTCTAGAAGAATGTTGGTCTGGTGTGAAGCCTAGCTTGAGTCATCTGAAGGTATTTGGATCTATAGCACATAGACATGTGCCAGATATATTGAGAAGAAAACTTGATGACAAGTCAAGTCAAATGATTCTAGTTGGATATCATTCGATAGGAGGCTACAAGTTGTTTGATCCAGTGAAGAAGCAGATTTTGATCAGCAAAGACGTTATCATAGATGAGTTTAAAGAATGGGATTGGACTGAAAATGTCAAGAAAGATTCAGTGGGAATCCTACTTGAAGAGCTAAAAAATTAAGTCGAAAGAGAAGTTCCACAAGAGGAACCAGCAGATATACCAAGTACAAGCAGGCCTCAAAGAACAAGACGCATGGCTGCAAGATTGCAAGATTGTGTGATTACATCAGATGATGTGATAAATGATGAAGGTGAGCTGGTACATTATGGTTTCTATGCAGATGTCAAACCTGTTAATGCAGCTGAAGCTTTGAAGGATTCAAAGTGGGTGAAAGCAATGAACGAAAAAGTGAAGTCTATCAAAGACAACAACACTTGGTCACTTGTCGAATTGCCTCAAGGTAAGAAGGAAATTGATATCAAGTGGGTATACAAAGTGAAAACGAATTCAAAAGGGGAAGTAACTCGACACAAAGCAAGGCTTGTGGCGAAAGGATTTCTACAGAAAGAAGGAATAGACTTCGATGAAGTTTTTGCACCTGTTGCTAGGATCGAAACAATCAGGTTGGTTATTGGTCTAGCAGAAATAAACAGTTGGCACACATGTCATATGGACGTGAAGTGTGCATTCCTAAATGGACCCTTAGATGAAGAAGTATATGTTAAACAACCAGCTGATTTTGTGAAATATGACGAAGAAAGAAAGGTGTACAGGCAGCATAAAGCCCTGTATGGATTGAAACAAGCTCCAAGGGCATGGAATAAAAAAATTGATAGTTTCCTAAGGGAGAAGGAATTTGTGAAGTGCACAACTGAATATGTAGTATATGTAAGAAGAAGCAAGAGTAAATTGCTTATACTATGTCTCTATTTAGATGATTTGTTGATAACATGTAGTTGTAAAAGTGAGATCGAAGACTTCAAAGGTGATCTCAGGAAGGAATTCAAAATGTATGATTTGGGTGAGATTTCATATTTCCTTAGTATCGAATTCTACAAGAGCAGTAGAGGTTTGATGATGCATCAAAGAAGATATGCAGGAGAAATTCTCAAAAAGTTTGAGATGGAAGAATGCAACTCAACTTCGACACCTGCAGAACCAAGACTGCAACTGTCGAAAGATGTAGATGAATATGATGTCGACCTAACCCAATACAGAAGACTTATTGGATCGTTGATATACTTTTGTCATACAAGGCCTGACTTAGAATATAATGAAGGTATGGTAAGTAGATTCATGCAGAAGCCAAAGGTATCACATCTAGCAGCAGTGAAGAGGATACTAAGGTATCTCAAAGGAACTTTCGATTATGGAATTTTGTTTCCCGCAACTGATAAAGGAAAAGAATGCAATTTAGTGGGATACACTGATTCAAGTTGGTGTAGTGATGCTGAAGATCGAAAGTCAACAGCAGGATATGTGTTTATGCTAGGTGGTGCACCAGTTGCTTGGAATTCAAGAAAGGAACCAATAGTGGCATTATCATCATGCGAAGCAGGATACATAGATGTTTCTCTTTGTGCATGTCAAGCAACTTGGATGGTAAACTTGGTCGAAGAGATAACAGGGAAAGATCATGGAGCAATCACCATGAAAATAGACATCATGTCAGCTATCAATCTGGCGAAAAACCCAATAGCACATAGTCGAAGTAAGTAAATCGAAATGAGGTTCCATTATCTTCGAGAGAATGTAGCAGATGGGAAGGTGAATTTGGAACACTGCAGAACTGAGAATCAGATTGCAGATGTCATGCCGAAGTGAGTGCAAGTCCGAGTATTCAAAAGACTAAGAGCCCTGATGAACATAGATAGTTTAGACACAATGAATTAGGTGGTGTGTTAAATTGTAATTCATAGTGTCGAAAAAAATTAGATTTGTTTAGATTTAAATAGATTTGATTTAAATCTAGAATAGATTAGATTTGATTTAGTAACAAAATAGATATTTTGGGCTTTGGGCTTAGGGTGAAAGCTCAGTTATAAATAGAGGGAGTAACCCCTATTTTTGTAAGCAAGTCAAGCAAGTCATTCACAGTATTTTGTAGTTGCAAAGAGAATAATAAAGTTTTCACAGTTTGTGAGCAGAGAGAAACTCTGCAGAAATTATTTGGCCTGTCTTCATTCTTTGTTTGTTTCATAATTAAATTGTCATTGTGGTAGAAATTTATCACAGACTTTGGTGAGTTTCCAACACGTTTTACAGTGGCAAAAATAAACAAAAATCAAAAGAAATTGATGATCAACTTTTGTCAAATTTGTCTTCTTCAATGATGTTCCAGTGGCTTTCCACTAACATGCCAACCAATGATTCAACTACGCACAAATACGCAGAAAATAATATGGGGAAGGTAGATGATGCTGGAAATGGTTCAAATATAAAAATTGATGTTGAACCTAGAATGGTGAATTTGGTCTGAGATAAACATGAGGATGACTGGAGATATCTTGCAGTCACTGCTTTTCTTGTTAAATGAGTTGGTTCTAGGTTACAGGAGATGCCTAACATTTGGTTCTTGATTCTGTATATTATTTACCAGCTTATTTAACCCAAAATGAAACAAAGGTTTTATTGTGTATCTTTCAGGATATTTGTCTGTTTTGTTGTCGTTGCTTGCTCGGATGCTAGAATTATGTTGCGGGCTTTAAACATTATACATCAATGGAAAAGTGGTTTAGTGGTAAGATGTTTCTCCTGTAGGCAAGGCAACCCTGGGTCCAAATCTGGACTAAATGAATTTTCTTCTTCTTTTAAAGAAATTTGGTGACAAACATGTACACATCAGATTCCAATATGCCAACTCAACGACACATATATGCCATATGGACTATACAATTTGGACTTTGACTAACGGAGACGTATTACTAAAATGGACTATGTGGTAAACTTAAGAGACCAAAAGTATTTTTTTTCATAAAAGAAGGACCAACAAAAAGTCGTTGATTAAGATAAAGTAGTGCAATAGGTTTTAAAAAAAATCCTAGGGAGGAGACAATGGAAATAAGAAGGAAAAACTAGTTTTCGGAGGGTCTTGCTTTTGAAGCAAACTTCATCTTCCTTTGCCTCTCCATGTTCTAAGGACCTACAAACTTCGTGCCATGAAGTTTAAAGAGCTTCAGTTAGACCCGCCTTCTGAACCTTTTTAACTATCCCTTTTTGAAAAAAAATATTTCACAGATAACTTTTCTAAAAGGAATGAAGAAAATTTTGCCCTAGCAAGAGGTCATGATTTTAGACTTCATATAGTTAAAAATCGTAAGAGGAAGATTAACCTTCACCTTTGATAAACATAAGTACAAAAAGTGTTTGTCTTCCAGAGACAATAAGTCATAGTCTTGTTCCCTTGGCAGAAATTTTATGACAACTAGCTGGTGTCATTGCTTGGCCAAAGGTTTGAGACTAGATGCACTTGAAGGATTCCCATGAATTTCAATGAGTCGACTGAGAATGAGGGAGGTAAAAGGTTGGTTGATTTTGTATTTCTCAATATTAGCACCATATTCTCCACATCTAATAACTTGAGAAATAAGTGGGAGAGTGATGATAATAGGAGTGCTCATGACAAAAAATCTTATCTCATGATCATCCTTGTCCAAGTTGTGAACAAAAGCATTTATCCAAAAATATTTAACCAGATTACTAGTCCATAGAGTCTGTCAAAATATTTTCTCCATTTTTTACTGGTAATTATTTTCTGGAAACTAATGCGTAGTTATTTTAACTCTTTAAAGTCAACAACATGTTCATTGATGGTGAACAATTTGCTATCATCGCTTTTGAAGGTTTTGATTGAAGAAGAAAAAACCATTTGAAGATAAGTAAAAGAAATAAAGATAAGAGTTTTTTTTATAGAAGGTTTAAAGACTTAAAAGCGGATGTGAATAGAAAAGAGAGAGCGGGGGGGTTTAAATAGAAAAAAGAGGGAAGTACAAAGGGTTTTAGATGTGAGAGAGAGAGAGAGAGAGAGAGAGAGAGAGAGAGAGAGAGAGAGAGAGAGAGAGAGAGAGAGAGAGAGAGAGAGAGAGAGAGAGAGAGAGAGAGAGAGAGAGAGAGAGAGAGAGAGAGAGAGAGAGAGAGAGTAAAACTTGCAAAAATAAATGACCAATTAAAAGCTTTCAAAATAGGACTACCCTAATCCAAAAATGAAACCCTAAAACAACTATATATATTAATCTATTAATATACTTTATATTCGATTAAATCATTTACACTTATTTAATATATTTGACAAAATCCTTAATTGATTAGGCACTATGTAAACTTCTTTAATTGATTAGAAACATTTTTTTAACCAATTCAATATAAGTCTTGATTGTTTTTTAGAAGTTTTATAAAATTAGAGAGGGTTTGAAAAAAATTATGTGAGTGTGTGTGTCTGGTTGCCTTAGTACTCAAGACTTATTCTTGACCTTTTATAATTAATTTGATCACTCAAAGGCGCTACTTACTCCAGTTCCCAAGAGTTTCCTCTTGAGATTTCCACTATCAACAACTTGAACTTTTACACATGTTCAGTCTAACAACCTTCCTTACATTAAGATTTTTATAGGTCTGCCTTGAAACTTCCAATTTAATTATTGATGCAGAAAAGAAATAAGCTCTTGAATAAACAAATAAAGCACAACAAAAATATATAACTCTCAAGATAAGTTTTTCATTCTCTTAGCACTAAAACGTTGTGAAGTGAGTAAAATTGATTTTAAAAGGAGAGTGAATGAGATAAAAGAGTATATAGTTATAAATATTCGTGCTTTTAGAAATGAGCCCAAAACTTATTCATATAGGCAACAATTTAGCTAAAAATACAATAATATATGGGCATGACCACTATGTAATCAATTAGAAACAATAAGCTAATGTTTTAGATTAAGTCATAAAAAGAAACACTAAATGAGGTTCGCTTATTAATTGATTAATTTATATCCTAATCATTTAGGAGGAAAAATAACTCCTTAATTGATTAAAAGAAAGATCTAATCAATTAGACAATGAGTTTAACTTTCCTAATCGATTAGAAAAGTCACTCTCTTTCTTATATTACATATTACTGATCAGAAAGGATAAAACATTGAAGTGCAAGATTGAGAGAGCTTTTACATCATCAATTCCTTTCAATGTTGCTCTTTGAAATTGATTTTTATTTAGGTGGCTTGGATGCGAATTCTTTTTTCCTAAGGGTATCTTTTTTATTGATGGAATATGATGGAATTCATGATGAAATACATTTCATCCCCTTCCATCCAATCTTCAGTTTTTGTTTCATCCAATTTGGGGTGTATGCAATGGAATGTGACAATTTTAATAAAATAGACAAACAATAGAGCGGAATCTATATTTCATCTATTCTATTTCATTCCATTCTATTATGTTTTACTCCATTCCACTCAATTATTAGACGGTGGCGTCTTATCTAGAGGGGTTGAATAGATCACCAAGTCAAAATTCTAAATACAAATTTTGTTTTTAAAAGTAATTGAAAAGAGTGCACGTGGAAGGTTTTGATATAGATCGAAAACATCGTCTATACGAACCTAGATATTGGAACTCATATATGCAAAATAAATTGATTTATGGAATGAACAACACAATAATGAATATATAAACTTCAATCAAGTAACAAAGTATTATTCGTTTATTGCATGTTACTAGCAATATTATTTCCAATACTAACTAGCAAAAATAATGAACAAAGAAATTTGTCGATCACTTGGTGTGCGACCGGATTTTCATAATTTCCCTCTGAGTTGTGTTGATATAAAAAAGCACTTATAATCAAAAGTGATTATAAGAAAAATCAACACCCAATTCAAAATAAAAACATCCACGGAAAAATTCTTACTAGTTGATCGTTTAATCAATGTTATTTGAGAAATTGCATAATGAAAAATAAAGCAAGTAAGTTGATAAGAAAAAGAGACACGAGGATTTGTTTAGGAAGTTCGCCAATGGTCCTCGCGATGGCTACGTCTCCCCCCAATTCCAATTTTGGAATTAGGAAAATTTCTTACTATGCAAAAAGTCGTTACAAGAGAAGTGTTCCAAGAGCAACCCTATAAACCCTAACCATTTATTGTTGATTCAACCATTTCTCTTCTTTTGATCTTGAGCAACACCAAGAAACAATAACTACCAATTAATTTATCAAATCTCGCTACTCCTTTATGTACCAAACTCCAAAGCTCTTTCACGCACGATCACTTATACCTATTGCACACAAGACATTTCAACTCAATTCACTGTTCTCTCTCTACTTCCTTGGGTACCAAACTCCAAAGGATTTTCACTAGGCCACAATCCTCTCTTGAATGTCTTGCACAAAACCCCCCAAATTTACCAAAGATATTGGAGGATAAACCCATGGTTTTTTCGGATAAGACCCCCTACAAATCTCAATCCAATATTCTCGGCTACAAAAGAACCTAATTGGATGTTACAAACCTCGCCTAGATCGCACCCCGATAAAAGATGGTTATATGTTATTTACCAGTGTGTATGCATAGGTTGGAAGTTGAAGATGAATAGAAAATGCAATATGTGTTTATAGTTTCATAAAGTTGGAATGATGTATGGATGATGTATTTATAATTATGGAAGTTTAGATGCAAAGAGGTAATTTTTGAAATTAAAAAGAATTGAAAAATTGACTCAATCAAACAGTATGTGCTGACCTGAAATTCGTATGTGCTGACACATAAGTCAAGAATTAACTGTATGTGCAGGCCAAAAAAGGCAGATGTGTTGGCCTATGCAAGGCAGTAATGTTTTGCTTTAATAATAAAGTACATGTGTCGACTTGAAAACTGTATGTGCCGACACATAAAATAGAAAACCTGAAAGTTATTGTATGTGCCGGCTTGTATGGATGCATGTGTCGGCGTATGACATCCAAAGACTAAAAGCTTCAAAATTGAGTTGCATGTGCCAGTCAAGAAACACATGTGCCAACACATGCAAGAAAAAATTATGCAGAAACTTGTTTTTCAAGACTTTGGTCAATTTCAAAATGGTTTTTAATGATTCCTAAGACCTCTAATGCAAAGGAGTGCCACAAGACATAGATATACCATCCAATATATAGAAATGCTAAGTTTTCCTATTTTTGACATCATGCAAAACATTTAATGGTGAAGTTGTACTCACATACTCCCCCTTTTTGATGATGACAAAACTTGCAACGATGCACTTCATGTAGTTATCGAAGGACCCCCCTGACTTTGTGCTTCCCAACTTCATGTCGTATATGCTTCTCCCCCTTTGACAATATCAAAATGAAAGATAGCAAACCGTGAGAGGTATCAGACTCCAATACAAATACTAATATATCACTCAGAGGCATTTTTGCATAGAAGAGCAACAATCACATATCCCCATATATATGTAATGGTGCGAAATTGATAAATAACAACCAAACAACATTACAACATATGTAATGCAATGCATGATGCATGATGAATAATGAATGTGATGCAAGTTCAAACTTTTCAAGTTGCTTCTATAGTGTCACAATTACGTAACACACTATAATAGAACTTTCGATGCTACACACGCATATGCCTAGCATAGCGACAAGAAAATTTCACTACTTAATCCAAAATGAAAATATTTGTCATAACATGTGACCAACTACAACAAGAAACATACATGCAAATAACACACATACATTTAACTCACGCACGAATGGAAGAAATAAATTTAAAAAAATACATGCTTGCACAACAAGAACAAACTTATATAAATGAGAAAGAATTAATACATGAAGTCATTATAAACATATATATTGAAAACACACAATGATTGTGAATCAAATTTTTTGGAAATGAACATTCATGATTTTCATCATTTGAGAAAATATCAAGTATTTTTAACTAACAAATAACATGCATTAAGAACAGTCTTATTTTCATGGAGAAATATGAAACAATATTACCTCACTTGTGATGGAACGAAAGTTGCACTCACATAATGTAAAATACTCAAACAAAGAGTTAAAGCAAGAGTATAAAATGCAAGCAATAAAGCAAAATTAAGAAACATTGGAGATATCAATGGTCCCCAATTCCTCACGTATGTTGAAAAACAGTTCGGTTGCAAGAGTTTTAGTGAAAATATCAGTAAGTTGATTTTTACTATCAACATGCTTAATGTCGCACTGTAGCGAAAATGTAGCGGTAAAAATTTGAGACTAAGCCATTAATTGACTTAACTCATATCAGTGAAAGTCGCCACCACAGTTTATTGTTTCCAAAGGAAAAATGAGAAAAGAGCGAATAAAACCCAAAATAAAATAAAATCGAGACCAAGGTACGAGGGTCAGTTATGCAAAGGGAAGATATTAGCACCCTAAGCATCTACAGTACTCTGCAGGACCCACTTTATTTGTTTTAATCAGAGAGTGTGTTATCTAAAGGCTTACTTGCTAAAGGAAACGAATGGAAGAGTATTTACAAATAAAAGAAAATGTTTTTTTATTATTGTGTTCTCTGCGGTTGCGAACCTTTGTGCCTACTTACCCCATTTATGCAATAAGGGACCAGGGCACTCGTAGTTCTCCTAAAAAAGAACAAAATTGGTTTATTGATTGCTTTTAAATGAAGAGACAAGTCGTCATTTTTAAGAGAGAAATCTCAACTAACCTCCCACAAGATGTAAGAAAGATGGGTCGTGCGTCAACATGAGGAGAGTTTGGAAATGCCTCTGGCACTCAAGTGGAAAAGTCGACACCTCTATAACCATGGGGATATGAGGATGATATCTCGACTACAAATGAATCATGTCTAATCTTGGAAAAAGGTTTTAAAGGAGAAAAGGTGTGCGAGGGCATAAAAAGGTTTGAATGAGGTTAAATGTTTTTTAGTCTTTTTGAAAATGTTAGAATATTATTATGTGGTTTAACATTTATTAAGAAAAGAAGTCGCTTGACAAAGTCAAGGTTTATTATGAAAGCGGTTAAAGTTTATTGAAAATAGGAAGGTTTTGAAAAAAGATGAGATGGTTTTGAAAATTGAAGAATGGGGTAAGAGATGAAGAGGCTATCCTATTTACAAGAAAGTAAAGCAAAGGTAATGAAGGTCTAACCAAATAAGAATGCAATGCTTAACATAGAAAGTCAACAGAGAATTCACATCTTTTGGATTGAAAGTCACAAGCAGATAAATAAGCCAAGAGTATACCAAACCTCAGGTGAAAATACATCACAAGCAGACAACATCAAAGAAACCCAAGGCGTCAGATAATACTCAAAGCAACATATAAAGCGCTTCAGGTGAAAATAAATCACAAGCCAGGAAAGTGCACCAGGTAAGCTCAAAGTGTCAAATAAGAATCCCTGTATCAGATGAAGTCCCCAACAAACAAACAAACAAACAAACCAGGATAACATAAAAATAATCTGAACATCTCATGTGAAATAAAGAATCAAGTCCCAGTGGATTAGGAACATGTATCAGAGCTAAATGAAACAAATGAAATATGAAATAGATACTTAATTAATTAACTTAAAAGTTGATTAAGTTAATTAATTAAGTTTAAAAAAATTAATTAGCTGAAACTAATTAATTTTTAATAACGAAATTAATTAACTAAATCGACTTTTAGTTAATTAACTAAAAGCAACAAAGTGGTGTCAAGATGAAGTGAACATATGAGTTATCTTGAAAGCCTTCACAAATAATAGACAAGTTAGTAACACAAGAGGAATTGAAACCAAATGAAACTTAAATCAAATTGCATGAACAAATGAATATTCTTTCAATCAAAAACCAAGAAAACAAGTGTTATTCAAGGTAAATCAAGTAAAAACAACGATAAATGTTACTTTCTGATCACAAGTGATACAAGGACCAAAGATTCATGTTGCAACATGAGAAAACGAGTTCAAAACAAACACTAAATCCCTAAATCAAAATTCTGGCAGCAACTATGCATATGAAACAAGACTCGAAAAAATCAATCTCAAACATATTTAGCAGAAACATAACCAACAAAATAATGCCAACAGAATTACCTCTTGAATTCAAAACGAATTGTTTAAAAAAACGCCAACCAAATCTCCTTCCAATTATCTCAAACAACGACAACAATTAAGCTTCACTCGCATCAAAATCATGAATAGTATTGTTATCACATATTCAAAATCGAGAATTTTGCGGATTTACCACAAACAAAGGCATAACATCAACAAACTTCATTATTCCATGTCAATACCAAGATGTAATGCCAACAAAATAACTTCTATATTCAAATTAACACCGAAAACAAGTAATGCTAGTAACGCTCATCATTCAAGATCAACACAAATAAACGCGACATTGACATCAAAAACCACACTCAAGTTTACCATGGATAACACATATAACATGTATCGACATCAAAACTTTAACATCAAAATTCATCTTAAACTCAATACAACATCAACACTTCAACATAATTTGACAACATAATCAACACCAATTTACCATAATAATCAACAGTTTTAATAATTAATTCAACATTCGTAACACAACTCAAAAGTTATAACACCAATCCATAACTCAATTTGAACTAAGCATAACATCAACACCAATTCATCAACAACCAAAACTTAGTTAAACAAATTCAAACACATTTCAGAAATTATGTCACTTGAAAATGAGGGTGAAATGGGAGCTTACGAAAAATGATGTGGGTAGCGAGTTATGTTGTTGTTCATGGAGGAGTTGTTACGGCAGTTGTGGTGCTCAAAGGTGGGTGGTCTGCATTGTTGTCGCGGAACTCGGTTGAGACCGGTAGCAAGCAGAGAGGATGGGTACTATCGTGAAGGAGTTAGAACGGAAAATTGGAGAGGAAAGAGATGAGATTGAAACAGAGAGGTTTATGTGAAAATGGGTTTCGTGCCTTTTTTTTTTTTTGTTTTGATATCAATCCCCCAATCTCCTCTACAAACTCTATCTTTATAACAAATTAATTAGGCCTTCAATTTATTCAAATGCCTAAAAATCCCTTTCGTATAAGATCAACTAAAAAATTAAAAAGAATAAAAAGTAACACACTCAAAAATATTTTTATTTAATTTTTCAGAATAAAAAAGAGACACCTAAAATTGTCAAAATTGATTAAAAAAAGGACACTTAATTAATAAAAAAAAGATACGAACACATTAAAATAAACTACAAATCTCAAAGGTTAATAAAAAAGAACTCGAATGGTCAAAATCAAAATAAAAATGAGAAAAAGATATCAGGCTGAACAAACACTGACAATTAAAAAAGAGACTGCAAATTGTACCG
Organism: Vicia faba; assembly: GCA_948472305.1. Taxonomy (NCBI): domain Eukaryota; kingdom Viridiplantae; phylum Streptophyta; class Magnoliopsida; order Fabales; family Fabaceae; genus Vicia; species Vicia faba. Next base: position 613,776,889 of record OX451735.1, on the reverse strand, counting down.
AAAAAATAAAGTGAGAATACCAGCATGATCTAATGCATAACACATATTCATAAAACAATCAAATAAAGGTGAAAACTTGAAATATTTTCTCGCTAATTTTCTGCACAGTCTCGAATCACTTTTAACGGCTTGTCTGTAATACCGAAATATCAATATTATCGACATATAAACAACTTAATGCGATACAAAAAGCGGCTAATGAGATAAAAATTTCTGAAATGAAATAACAAGTATTTTTCAACTATAAAACGATGCAAATATCGATTAAAAGTGACTTTGATTAACTTAAATACGACTAAATGATGCAAATGAGATGAATGAAAATGTTTATTAAAGATTGTGATTAAATAAAAAAATATGATATGATAATGCGACTAAAAATTTTATGGGCAAAATTTAGGGTGCAACACTCAAATACAACATCCCCTTTTTCAACATGATCATGAAGGAGGTGGTGACATATCTTAATATGTTTAGTGCGAGAATGTAGCACCAAATTCTTGGTTAGATTAATGGCACTAGTGTTGTCGCACATGATAGGATTACGTGAAAGTTTGATGTCAAAATCAAGTAATTATTGTTTAAGCCATAAGATTTGGGCACAAAAAGTATCGTCGATCACATATTCATCCTTGACTATTGACAAAGCTACATAAACTTGCTTATTACTATGCCAACTAACCAAGGATTTTGAAAACATGTGACAAGTTCCACTAGTTCTTTTCCTATCCGGCTTGCAACCGAAAAAATCAGAATCGGAGTAGCCAACCAAGCTACAATCAATTCCCTTGGAATACCAAAGCCCAAACTTAGAGGTACCAACAAGGTATATAAGAATACGCTTAACCGCCTTTAAGTGCGATTCCTTAGGAGCTGATTGATATCATGAACACATACAAATGCTAAACATGATATAAGGCCTAGATGATGTAAGACATAGAAGAGATCCGATCATGCCTCTATATTACTTGACCTTAACATCCTTACCCTTTTCATCTCTATTCAAATTTCCATTTGTTGCCATAATTGTGTTAATTTCCTTTCACCGTCCATTCCGAATTATTTCAGTAATTCAAGACAATACTTGGTTTGACATACAAATGTTCCTTCCTCGAGTTGCTTAATTTGAAATCCTAGAAAGTTGTAACGCCCCATTTAAATATTTAGTCATTTGATGATTGGAATTATGGAAATATGTTGGTTTGACTAAGGAGGTGTGAGAACTTAGTATAATTCGATAATTGGAGTAAGTTTTGAATAATAATATCATAAAGATAATATTGGTGAATGACGAAATATTACTATTATTAATAATAATAATAATATTATTAGATATATGGTATAGTTACCACTTATAATATTATTATTAATATTATGGTGATTATTATTATTAATATTATTATTATTATTCCCTTTTTTATTATTGGTTATTATTAGATGATAATAATATATATTTTGAGGGAAGTGGTAGAAAGAGAATTGGGAGAAACTGTTGTCACGTGAAAAGAAGAGAAGAGAAGCTAGGGAAAAGGGTGACAAGGAGAATCTCATCATTGTTGAAGGATCAAAGCTCCAAACCAAGATAAGGTTAAATAATGGATTCTCTAAATGGTGATTATAGCATGAGAGGGTAGTGAGGGTTCCTTTCCCTCTTTAGGTTTCATGAACAATTGATGAATGTTCTTCTTTATTTGATTTTTTGTTGTTTCTATGTGATTGTATGTGAAATTCATGAATCCCATGATGCCATGAATGTGTTGTTGTTGCTGATTTTACTGTTGTTGTGTTGCCCATGAAATCTCAAACCTGGAAAATTGTTGATCTAGGAATATGACGAAATTTGGATAATTAGAGGTAGAAATTGTTGTAGAACTGTAGAATGAAAAAATTAGATGAATTCTATGAATTATTATGTGTAGAAACACATTTTTGGACCCAAAATTGGAGGTTGAAAGTGCTCAAAATGGGTAGAAAGCGAACGGGTGCTAATGTAGAAAAGTTTGGAATAACAGATTGGCCATACGTGTATGGGAGACGTTCCTAGGGGCCATACGCGTATGGTACGCGCCTTGTCCCCGAGCCAACATGACCAACTGCCTGAACGTGTATGGTACACATGTGAGTAGAAGGCCATACGTGTATGGACTAGCCAATACGCGTATGGAGATATGGGAGGAGTTTTGGGGGAAAATTTCCCTCTGGTCGTACTTGTATGGTACGTGTATGAGGTTGGGCACTGGAGCAGATCGTGTATGGTATGTATATGAGATGGGTGTGAAGAGAGCCAAACATGTATGGTACGCGTATGGGCAGGTTGAAGTGCAGAAACTCCCGTTCTCGCGTGCAGTGTAACTTTTTGGGTCTGTAATGACTAGTATGAAGTAGGAAGATGTAGGAAGGCTAATAGGAATGGAGATTTGTAGAAAAACATGGGACTTTGGGTGAATTGATTATGATTTCTGATGAAGAATTTTGTTTTTGGGTAAAGTGATATTATGTTGTTGTTGTTATTGAATATAGATGATGAATTGTTAATATGTTGAGTAATTGTGATTCCATGATGTTATGTTATTGTAATTGTTATTGTTGTTGAATTTACATGATAAATTGAGGACATGTTTAGTTGTTGTGATGCTATGACACTATGTTATGATACTATGATGTTATGTTGTGTAATGTTGTTGTTGTTGTTGAATGTTCATGATGGATTGACAATAGCATAGGGGATTGTGATACTAAGACACTACTGTGTTGAAATGTTGTTTAATATTTGATGAAGTATGATGCGATAATGTTGTATTTTTGGGTGTATGCAAGAATGTTGTTACTATTTTCTATTGCTACTGTTGCATGTATGGTGAGGGTTTATGCTCTGTTGGTGGCCTTTATTAGCAAGATGTTGTGTTCTTATGCCCTGTGGTTGTATATTCGCGTTATTCCATTTTGGTGTTGCATGCATACATTGGTGAGGGCTTATGCCCTTTTATTATATTGAGGGCCTATGCCTTGTTGTAGCCTTATTTGGAATTATGATGAGGGCTTATGCTCTGTTGGTACCATATGCATTTAGTTGTTATCAGATGCGTTGCATTGCACCATCTTGATTTGATGTTGTGTTAGATGAGTGAAGAATATGTTGCAAAGTATTTTGTGAAATGCGTATTTTGTGAATTATGTGATTTGTGTGAATTACTACTCCTTAGCATGTGATATTTCACAGTATATTTATTGAATATAATTCTCACCCATTTTCTGTTGTTGTGTCTATGCTCCTCTGGGAGTACAGATAATCAGGTACCTGAGTAGTGCTTGGAGTATGACTTTCCTAATCGAGTCTTAGGAGTCGCTCTGATACGTAACACAGGATTTGGGAATTTTCTATGTTTCATGTTATTTTATTCGTTACGTATCTTACCTTTATATTTATGTTTAACCATGAGTTTTGTGGAGAATGATGTTATTTAAGCCGTAGTGCTATGAAAATGAATATTTGATTATTCCGCTGCCGAATCGATTATTTTGAATAAATGGAGTAATAAAGTGACTTGAGACTTTATGAATTTTTAAAGACGTGACATCCTACTTGTGTACTCTGATATATGTATTTCGTAGGTTATGCTATAATTATTATTATGGAAAGCGGGGTGTTACAATTGGTATCAGAGCAGGTCGGTCTATCCGGCCAGGTTGTTAAGTATGTAGAGTGTGACAGTTGAATATTGTCGACGTGTTGTTCCTTAGTGCAACATGTGTTTGAAACACTTTCAGTACCTTCTTGTTTTACTGAGTCACTTGTTTGCATGAGAGGGATTGAAACTAGTGGAGGAGAAGTTGTTGCTTCTCAGAGACGTTTTGGTTGCAAGAGGTGAACAATTAGTTCAGTGGGCCATAGATTGCAAAAGTGCAAGTGTTGGTAGGACTATGTGGTCTTCCGATTCTGAAGAGAATGGGGATTCGATATTCTGCATAACGGTCAGGTGTAGTGTCCTTTGGAGGGAGTGATTAGGTACTTGTATTGTTCGTATCTCTAGTGGTAGAGGGAAATGTTATGGCTAATGATGTTCCAATGGTCCCGATGCTTTCCCAAGGATGATTGTGATTTTTCGTTAGAGCGAGATGTTGGATTAACGTGAGGTGGTATTTAAGGGTGAATGATTTGGAGTGGATCCATGTGCTTTGGAATTATATTGTTGAGTCGATCCTGACTTTTCTGTCTAAGGGATGATGTGAATCCAAGGTTTTGGTCTGTTGGACGATTGAGGCGTCTTTGAGAGAAGACAGTCAAGTATTGTTGGTGGTTTCTTCTTAGGGAATAGAGAGTAATGTGATAGCTAGTGACATATCAATGGTGTTTAATTTTTGGATGTTTCAGAGATATATGCTAAGCAAGTAGAATAACTTCTAGGAGATGAGGATATTGGGAGAACAACTTTTAGAACTCCGTGTAGGCATTGTGAATTTTTAGGTCAGTTGTTGTGGCATTTATTATGGAAATTCTTATTTATTTTGATATAGAATAACAATAGGTGGAATATTTGTGAATTGTATTGCGAGTGTTGAAGGAGAAGGAACTGTACACTAAGTGGTCAAGGTGTGAATGTTGATTTATGAAGGTGAGTTCCTTAGGCGTGTTGTTTCAGGTAAGGATAATTGTGGATCCATCTAAAGTATATGGTTATACATTGAGAGTATCCAAAGTTGGATACGAAGATTAGAAGCTCTTTGGACTTAGTTGATTACTATTGCATTTGTGAAACAAAGTAAGGTGTCAATTAGAGATGAGGTCTAGTGTGATAGGTCGATAATGAACAAATAGAGGGAATGAAATGTTGGCGTTAATAAAAATGTGTTAAGAAAGTGTTGTAGGAGCACATGGAGGTGCAGTTTATGCCAATTGAGAATGGTTAGAATAAAGAGATCCTTGAGAAAAAAGAAAAGGTTGAATGGTAGGATGGAATGTGAGTCATTGAAGACATGGTAGCGAATATATATCAGGAAAAGTTGAGGAGTTTCTATCACTAGCTAAGTTACGAGATGGTATTATTGAGATTATGATTGGAAAAATGTTAAAAGTTAGAAATATATGGATTCTTGATGTTGTGAAATTTTAAGGAAAACCAATAATTTAAGAATGTTGTTAGAATCCTCCATGTGGACAAAGGCTTGGAATAGAGCGGAATAAGTTATGTTGTATTTGGTATACTAACAGGTCTTGAGTTAGAAAATGCTTAATCATCGTGGGATGATAAGTGAGTGAGAAGTAAACTATGTAATGTTTTGGGCGATGGTGTCTCATTGACAAGATTGAATGAGAAGAAAATTGTGTAGGCACGTGTAAATCTCAAAGGGGATTATTTGGATTGTGGTGCTTTAGGTGACTTTGAATGCAAGTTCTAAAGAAACTTTATTGTAGTTAGTAATGGCGGTTTATTCTCCATCATAGATGTTATCTGCTTATTGACAAATAGAAGAACTGATCACTCTCAATCTATTGTTGATGGTAGACGGGATCGTGTTGGACGAGATAGACTTGTCTTGCCAGCTTGATGGTGTGTATAGTGAATGATGTTTACCAAGAGGGCAGTAGTTCACCAATTCATAAGTGCCTGATAGAAAAGGGAATATTAAAGATTTGAGATTTATTGAACAATTCAGAGACTGGAGTTATATACGACCTAACATCGCAGAGTGGGAGGTTGAGGATATAAAAGGTGAGTAGTGATTTTCTGGTGAATATTAAAGCGAGTCAGGAACAAGATGTGGATTTATAGGCCTGGTAGTTGATAGAAATCAAGTGAGGACAATGGCTTTAAAGTAGACAATCATATCAGCGCAGCTAAAGTGGGATATAATGCAGTTTGTTACGTATGTATGATTTGTTTGGAGTCAAGGGTTAAACATCTGAAGTCTGCGGGAATGATGCAAAACCATTGGACATTTCAGGAGGGAGGTGATGGGGTGAAGAGTTTATGTGTTATGCGCATTATTGTCGTGTCAATAGATGTATTAATTTAAGGGTTTGACTGATGAATCATAGCATCAGAGCACTAATGTTTTGTGAGAATGTTGTCAGTATTATAGTTGGGACGATGTCCTTGTGACAGTGTTACAGTTGGATTAAAATGGTTAACGATCTTGAATGTTGAAGAGTGGTATTCAAGATACTGCCAGATATGACGTGGGAATTGAGAAGTTGGATGCGAGAGTTGTGTCTAGAGTGTGTCGCATCGAGTAATTTTTGAGGATGAAAATATTCCATGTGGGGGAGAGTTGTAAGACCGACCCCATTTAAATATTTAATCATTTAATAATTGGAATTATGGAAATATGTTGGTTTGACTAAGGAGGTGTGAGAACTTAGTATAATTCGATAATTGGAGTAAACTTTGAATAATAATATAATAATGATAATATTGGTGAATGATAAAATATTACTATTATTAAAAATATTATTAGATATATGGTATAGTTACCACTAATAATATTACTATTAATATTATGGTGATTATTATTATTACTATTATTATTATTATTATTATTCCCTTTATTATTATTGGTTATTATTAGATTATAATAAAACATATTTTGAGGGAAGATGTAGAAAGAGAATTGGGAGAAACTGATGTCACCTGAAAAGAAGAGAAGAAAAGAGAAGCTAGGGCAAAAGGGTGACAAGGAGAATCACACCATTGTTGAAAGATCAAATCTCCAAACCAAGATAAGGGGGGATAATGGGTTCTCTAAATGGTGATTATAGCATGAGAGGGTAGTGAGGGTTCCTTTCCTCTTTAGGTTTCATGAATAATTGATAAATATTCTTCTTTATTTGATTTTATGTTTTTTCTATGTGATTGTATGTGAAATTTGTGAATCCCATGATGCCGTGAATGTGTTATTGTTGCTGATTTTACTGTTGTTATGTTATCCATGAAATCCCAAACCTGGAAAATTGTAGATCTAAGAATATGATGAAAATTGGAGAAGTAGAGGTTGAAATTATTGTAGAAATGTAGAATGACAAAATTAGATGAACTTTATGAATTATTATGTGTAGAAACACTATTTTGGACTCAAAGTTGGAGGTTGAAAGTGCTTAAAATGAGTAGAAAGCGAAATGGTGCAAATGCAAACAATTCTGGAATAACAGTCTGGCCATACGCGTATGGGGATGTTCCTAGGGGCCATACACGTATGGTACGCGCCCTGTCTTCGAGCCAGCATGGACAACTGTCTAAACTCATTTGGGACACGTATGAGAAGAAGGTCATACATGTATGGACTAGCCAATACGTGTATGGAGATCTATGAGGAGTTTTGGGGGGAAATTTCCCTCTGGTCGTACGTGTATGATGTTGGACGTTGGAGCAGAATGCGTATGGTACGCGTATGATATGGGAAGGAAGATATCCAAATGCGTATGTTAAGCGTATGGGAAGGCTGGAGTGTAGAAATTCCCATTTTCGCGATTTCTTTCCCGTTTTTGCGTGTACTGTAACTTTTTGGGTCTGTAATGACTAGTATGAAGTAGGCAGATATAAGGAGACTAATAGAAATGGACATTTGTAGCAAAACATGAGAGTTTGGGAGAATTGATTATGATGTGTGATGAAGAATGTTGTTTTTGGGTAGAGTGATATTATGTTGTTGTTGTTGTTATTGAATATAGATGATGAATTGCTAATATGCTGAGTAATTGTTATGCCATGATGTTATGTGATTGTAAATGTTGTTGTTGAATATACATAATAAATTGAGAACATGTTTAGTTGTTGTGACGCTATGACACTATGTTGTGATACTATGATGTTATGTTGTGTAATGTTGTTGTTGTTAAATGTTCATGATGGATTGATAATAGGTGTAGTGGATTATGTTACTAAGACACTATGGTGTTGAAATGTTGTTGTAATATTTGATGAAGTGTGATGTGATAATGTTGTATTGTTGGGTGTATGCAAGTATGTTGTTACTAGTTTCTATTGCTACCGTTGCATGTATGATGAGGGTTTATGCTCTATTGATGACCTTTATTGGCAAGATGTTGTGGGCTTATACCCTGTGGTTGTATATTCACGTTGTTGCATGTTGGTGTTGCATGCATAGATTAGTGAGGGCTTATGCCCTGTTGTTGGCCTGTAATGGCATTATGTTGAGGGCTTATACCATGTTATTGCCTTATTTTGCATTATGATGAGGGCTTATGCCCTGTTGGTACCACATGCATTTAGTTTTTGTTAGTTGCATTGCATTGCACCATCTTGATTTGATGTTGTGTTAGATGAGCGAAGGATATGTTGCAAAGTATTATAAGAAATGTGTATTTTGTGAATTATGTGATTTGTGTGAATTAATACTCCTTAACATGTGATATTTCAACGTATATTTATTGAATTTGATTCTCACCCCTTTTATGTTGTTGTGTCTATGCTCCTCTGGGAGTATATATAATCAGGTACCTGAGTAGTGCTTGGAGTATGAGTTGCTTGATCGAGTCTTAGGAGTCGCTGTGATACGTAACACGAGATTTGTGAATTTTCTATGTCTCACATTATTTTATTCGTTACATATCTTACATTTATATTTATGTTGAACCACGGGTTTTGTGTTCAATGATGTTATTTAAGTCATAGTGCTATGAAAGTGAATATTTGATTATTCCGCTATCGAATCAATTATTTTGAATAAATGGAGTAATAAAGTGACTTGAGACTTTATGAATTTTGAAAGACGTGACATACTACTTGTATACTCTGATATATGTTTTATGTAGATTATGCTATAATTATTATTATGGGAAAGTGGGGTGTTACAAAAAGTAGTTCAACTCCCCCATTAGACTCATTTCAAACTCTCCCTGCATAAGCTTAGAGAACTCATTGACAAGATGCATGTTAGTTGATCCAAAAACGATATCATCAACATAAATTTAAACAAGTAAAATATGCTTTCATTAATGTTTAATAAACAGAGTAGTGTCTACCTTCCATGAAATTCCAGTACATGCAACACACATACATCCCAACATCAGAATGATATTAAAACAAATGTTACAACATCTGGTAGCAGACCATATCAATGAAGCTATAAGTGATGCCGCAATAAGAATTGTAGAATGATAACTAACACATAGAGTTATTAACCCAATTCAGTGCAACATCACCTACTCTGGGCGATACCAAGCCTGGAAGGAAGTCCACTATCAGTAGTGTTAGTTCAAAGCTAAACTCCCCCATTTATAACTTCTCGCATAATCCCTACCCAATGAAACTTCTACCTAAGCACCTCTTAGATATGAGAAATCACCATCTCACTTCTAATCACCGCAATAATATCTAAGACTCCCAATCTCTGACTGTAACAATTAAAATCCAATTTATAAGATTACACTTCAAATACAAAAACTCAAACTCTTGCTTAAAAGCTTCGAGTGAGAAGAATAACTTGACTAGAAATCAAGTAATTATTAGTCGTCCATATAGTATCCAAAGATACACGAGTGACTTACAAACTACACAAGAGACTCTCAAAACCTAAGACTTATGCTTCCCATGATTTTACAATTGTTGAAAACTTAAATTACATTAGGTTAGGATTCCCCTTTAAATACAACTCTGCAGTCCATGGGCTTCGATATTCTGAGTCCAGAAGTTTCTTGATCCATAAGCTGAGTGATGCACCAATTGTGTAGTAAATCTCCTTAAATATTGGAACAAACAATACAAAGTTTCCTAAATTGTCTAAAGTCCCAATTTAGTAACTTATGTATAACTGGAGATACAAATAAATTCCAAAACAAATCTTCTTAACCTGCGAGAATATCTAAAATATATCCAAAGGAAATATAACAGAATCAAACTAAATTTGTCAAGATTTAAAAACAGCAGCGCAAGCCTTCTATATACTAGAATAATATGCTATGACATCTTGTTCAACATCTGGCCAGAATCATGTTTTAGCAAAATGTTGCCAATCCACAAAACCATGGAACTAACAATCTCCCCCTTTGGCAAATTTTGGCTAAAACAACCAAACACCAAACAACCTGGGAAGAGGAATAAAACCACAAAGGAATGACCACATAGGAATAACACCACGAAACAAACTGCATAAAACATGTATCAAAGATACATCAATTACACAACACAAGCTACATGCTAAACATGAAAACTTTGTGCACGAGGAAGAAGATAAATGTTATTCCCCCTCAAACACAGTTCCAATTTACCACCTTGAACTTCCCATGTGAAGACTAAAAGGACCTGACCTCAACTCCAAATAACTCAGAGCATAGGACACAACCATGCTCATAACTCAAACCACAAGACACAACAGAAATACTCAAAACAAAGAAGACACAAACTCATCAGGATGTTAGAATATCCTATGAAACATCCTTGCAAAACAACTGCAAGAAAAAACTCAGACTCAAGACTCACATGATGGACAATCATGCTCCCCCTAAAGTGTTGCATAAAGAAAACAACACTTGACTAGACTTAATACACCTCTTCTCTCTCTTTTTAGCCAAAAATTGACCAAAAAAAGAATCAAAAGAACCTTGACACAAAAGAATCAAAATAGGAAAGAATTGATTCAAGATAAAACAAATAAGACTCAATAACTTGATGCATGATGTAATACGGTGGGAAAACTGACTTTTTGGTTTTATCCAAAATGTGCGGATAGCTAGAGTCGCCACCAACTTTTCTTTTTTCCAATATAAGGAAAGGGTGAAAAGAATAGGAAAGACCTTGATATATTTTGAGTTCGGGGGGTAAGTTATGAAAAGGGAAGGTGTTAACACCCTTTTCATCTGTAGTTATCTACAGGCTCTTAATCGCTAGCTCACTTTAAAATTTTTGCTTTGTGTGTGTGATTTGTTTGAAAATATTTTTGAAAAAGCCAAAGTATGGCCAACTTTGTAATGATTCTTGTATCAGTCCTTAAGAATGCGTACAAAGTGCTTGAAAATATTTTGTTTGAAAAGTGTGATGTGAAAAAATGTTTAAAAGAGTTGTGAGCAAGCGATTAAAAGTTCCTTACCCACTAAAGATCTTTCTTATCATTTTGCTTCTCCTTTAGAGACAGTGCTATCCATACCATTAGTTGGTAGGTGCCCCATCTATTTGATGTGAAGGGACAGGCGTAAGGTCGTCGTATGGTTATAGAAAGCAACTTATAAGGATACTTTAGCAATTTGTATAGGAGGGACTAGATCAATTTTTGTAGGCAACTTCGAAGGATCATTGAGGGACTATGATCTTTATTTGTAAGCGTCTTTTGCTAAAACATCACTACTTTCGAGGGACATGGCCATTATTTCCGAAGGCAACGAAGAGAGGTTACCCTAGAGGTGCAAAGTGTGCAAAGGTGTTTTGGTTCAGTTCATTATCTTGTATTAGGGTTTTCTATCAATTGATTTTATTCTTATCATACAAGCCTATTACAGAAAAAGTAAAGTGTGGAAAGTAAAACCTTAAAATATTACATGGCTTTGGGGTAGTTACATAAGTATACAAGAATGTGGGAAATAAACCTATACTATTACAAAAGACCCGTGCGACCTATACAATTGTTTCTAGGAATTTAAATGCAATAGACAATAAAAAATGTTAGGAAAAAAATGTTGGAAAAAAGAAGTTTGAATGTTTTGTATTTTTTGTGAAAATAATTTGATGTTAATTAAATAGTTAAAATCCTAAGTCTAATTAATTTTAATTGATAAAAATACTAATTGATTTAATTAATTAATAAAATAAAATAATTTTAAGAATTAATTATTAGCTAAAAACCTAAACCTAATTTGTTATGTTTTTGAAAAAGAAATTAAAGTTTGTTAGAAGTTAATAAAAACATAATTAAGAAAAATAATGAAATTAGGGTTAGTAAATAGGGTTAGGAAAATAATGAGAAAAAAGTATGTGGTGGGTGTTGAACCCACGCCCCCTAGGGTATCAGTGCGCCTGCTTTATCACTGAGCCATTGTTGCTTTGGTGTTTAGGAATGGGAATCAATCAAGATATGATAACCTGCACATTAGTTTGTAAAATAAGCAAAAAATAAATGTAAAAGACCAAGATCGAACCCATGCCCTTCATAATATACGTGCGCTTGCTTGCCAACTGAGCTATGTTGTTCACTTGTTGTTAGAATACAAACCAACAATTATAATACAAAAATCATTGAAATCAGAAGGCGCCAAATCCCTAGCTCCGGTCGTATTCTCCGATAAACTCTTTCACCAAAAACCTGCAAAACGTTAGAATCAAAGCAAATAAAAGACCATATCCCCCTAAATCCATGGCTGCAAATTCATCGGTGGTCTTATTTTGGTCTGAAAGTGTTTGTATTGTGAGATACAAGAATTCAAGAGCTTCGTGCCCTAACCATGGTGCTTTCCGATTCCTGCGTCAAAACTCAAAAGCAATGGTTCTAAAACATTCCAAACATCAGTATGAACATATATGAATGCTTATAAACGATTTACAATGTGAGAATTAAGAGTTGGTAATTGAGAAATTTTACCAAACCGGTGGGCTTGAATAAACGATTCTAGGCATGGATAAGCTTGCTTCTTGGCTTGGTAGTGATCCTGGGAACTTTAGGAATGCGTTTGGATGCTTGGTTTCGATTGAAGGGGGATGCAAATAGGGTTTTGTGTTTGCCCTAGTTTGAGAAATTTTGAGATTCTTGAGAGTTCTTGTAGGCATCCTTTTTCATCCCCTTAGTGTATGAATGTCTTGTGTATTTATAGGACATGGATTTAGTTTAACAAAATTGTATCAAATCTTGATAATTCATGGTGAAAATATTTGATTTGAAGTTTGTATGAAACTTTCTATTTTGGCCAAGATTTGATTCAGAGAGCTTCACACAGTTGTGCCAGCTCAAATAGTGATTTTTTACTCATGATTTGATCCAAAATAGATTCATGCACCTCTCATGATTTAATGTATATTTTATTTGATTTATTTTTATTTAAATTGAATAAAATCATAACAAAAGAAATAAAAGTCACAAAAAATATGAATGGGTTTATAGGTTCTCTAATGTGTTATGAACACGTTTGGACCTGAAAACTTAGGCCCAATAGCCTAAAATTACAAATTTGCTCAATTTGGAGTTCATGCATTTTCTCAAAATTGCCCAACACGTGCAACACATAAATTGCTCAATTTTTGTCATATGAAGATGATCATTTAATTCTTGGAAAGCTCAAGATGTCTCCTACAACTTTCATGCTGGTCATTTTTCCATTTGAAGATTTTAATTTGATGTAAATTGCTTTACCAAAAAGTGTCTTTTTGTTGACTTTTAAAATGACCTGTAATGTTTTGGCCCATATCTTTCAAATGAAGAATTTTTGTCCTTGAGCTTAGAGATTCAAAGTTGTAGAGAATTGAATTTAATTCAAAATGAGCTTTGGTTGAGAATTTTCTGATGAAGCATGTGAAATTTATGGTTGGTCAAAGTTCAGTTGACTTTTCCTAAAGAAAACCCTAATATAGTAACTTTTGACTTTTGATGAATCTTGAGTTTTCTTGATGAATCATGATCAAACTTTGATCAAATGATGAATGTGACCTCAAAATCTTGATGATGACTAAAAATCTTGAAGTTTGACTGTATGTTGACCATAATTGACTTTTTATCCAATACAATTGATTATCAATCATCTGACTAATTGATTGAGCAAACTTGTGATGCAAGGCTTGAAACTTGGCATGAGGATACTTTGAGGCATTTTAGAAACCATGAAATCCACTTGAGGCATTAGAAGTCTAAATTTCTTTGAGAAAACCAAAACCTTAGTTGTAGGCCACTACTTATGATGAGGATTCATCTGATTATTCTTTGAGTAGTCTTGAGTAATTGAGCATGAGAAGATATCTTGAACCAACTTGTCTTGAAAAATTGGAGGGAAAATTTTGGGGTGCAACACAGGACATATTGCATCAAATAGACTCAAGGGAAAAAAACTCCCTTAAAGCGGGATTGCCTTAATGAAAAAGAAAAAAAAACAGAAGAAACAAAAGAGAAGAATCAAGAAGACTCTTAAAATAACGGACTCAATAGAAACAAAAGAAAATAAAAAAAAACCCAAAGAAACAAAGAGTAAGTCTAAGTTTCTCAAAAACAAAATAGACACATTAGCGCGCACACACACACACACATACGCGCGCGCACACACACACACACACACACACACACACACACACACACACACACACACACACACACACACACACACACACACACACACACACACACACACACACACACACACACACACACACACACACACATATATATATATATATATATATATATATATATATATATATATATATATATATATATATATATATATATATATATATATATATATATATATATATATATATATATATATATAAGATACGGGTTACCAGCTATCTAATTCTCCATCCCGAGTCAACGAAATTGACCCAGTCTTCATCAACATATGAATCTGAATCATGTATATAAACCCGATTCTTATTCAAGGATTTCATCTTTGTCACAAATGTTTTCCCTGTCCAGGATGGTCCAGTTTATGTTCCAACATTTATTGTAATGTTGAACCCAACCTTCATTGGATTACTGCGTCTATCCTTGTTGGACTCCAGCAGATGAACCTTCTTAGTACCAACATCTCTAGAGTATTTTCTCATTGTTGAAACACAACAAAAGAGAATGTTGAGGTAGACAAATTTAAAGCCAAGGAAAGTTACTTTGATTGTAATGAAAACTTGTTTGTAACGATGATGCAGTCAATGAAACCGTTGTTGGGAGGAGATAAAATCTTCTTGAGTAACAGTGCACCTTTCACAATAGGAGAGAGACATGTTCTTGTTCAAATTTCTCTCTTTTCAAAACTTTAATTGTTGACAATGTTACAACATTTGAAATGATATTCTTCATGCCATTGGAAATGCTTTTTTTGAGACTGCACACTTCACAAGGATAATAGATATAACCGTCCAAACAATTTTCACTAAAAATCCTCATAAGTGTAATTCTAGAAATACCCCTCATCTTCTAAATGTAACTTTCACCTCAAGTTAAGAGAATACTTCCTAGAGCTTCTCAGACGTACCAGGTTTAAGAGTGCCAAACCTTGCTTGTTACAAAACCCTTGACACAATGTTGACTTACACCCATGAATTTATTCAGTAAACATAACATAAACTTTGAGTACCTTGATTGCATTGGCTTGTCATACTACAATGTCATGACATTCAGGTTGATATTGTACTTTCTTAGTAACTAACCCAATTGAAAGCACACCTTTCTTCAGCAATGTACCTAATCTTCAAAATATATCAGGACTCAATTAATTCTAATCAAAGAAACCAGATTGTTTCTTAACACCATAATATCCTCCAATAATACAAATTCTTCTAACTTGGCCAATATCTTTTTACCCCAAGACTCACAATCATTCAATATTCAATCTATGAAACATTTGATGATCACCGACCAAAATAAACTCCAACTGATGAACTCCCTCTTACAAGGCTTTCTTGAGAACTTCCTTATTCAGTGTCTCCTAGCCCTTTAGAATCTTCCACATACTAGAGTAACAAAATGTTGTGATGATGTTCCAACATCTGGTTGAACATCAATACCTTTTTTCAATGAACATATCACTGATTTTGATCCTAAAATTACTCATCACTAAAATTACTTCTCTCAATAAAGTAACTCAAAAACATACCTTGTTCTCATTCAAGGAGTAGATAAGACCCTTTGAAGACTTCACAGATAATATACTCACTCTATTAAAGGACACAAAATAGAATCATATACACCTTTCTGCCCACCAGTACCCTCACGTTGCATTGAACCAATTATAACCATAGAATAGGTTCTAGAGCTTCTACATCTGTCTGATGTTGCACCTTCTGGTGTAACATCTTGACTTATTTCTTTGAACACAAAGTAAGAGAATAAACAATTAAATACTTGTGAAATTCATAAATAGAAATAGTTCTTAAATCCTTAGAGGAACTTCAAACATCTATTAGAGACATAACATTCTTCCTTGATGACATATACCTTCAGACCTTGATCACACAACTGACTTATGTTTTAAACAATAGTCATCAGTCCTTTAGTAAGAAGAAAAAAACAATTACCAAAACTTATAGAATCCATATTGAATTATTTAATTATCCAATGTCTTTAAAAATTCCCTTTTAAAATCATCCATAAAGTAAAACTATTTAGAATGAGACTCAAACAAACCACCAGAACCAATTTTACTGCAATACAATGTCTAGAACAATTAGTGTCAAAATACCAATCATATTAGTTGGAGATCTAAGAAAGGTATGAGAGATAAGGAAAATATCACCTTCCATGGGTATTAACCACTTCTTGGTTAAATAATATTGAACTTTACCTTTGATAAAGTAACCAAAAATGTTAAGATAAACTTTTCACAGAAGTGATTTCTTCAATGCAAGTAAATACCTATAGCATGAGTAAGATAATGTCCATAACAATATTAAGAAATTAAGATTTGCATCCTTGACTCGTCTTTTCTTTTGATAAAATAACCTTTTGTCACTTTAAGTTTTCCCTTTTTCCTATCATAGCTAGAAAACCTAAACATTTCCAACAAACTTTCCACTTGAGGAACCTTCTTCGACATAATCAAAATGTCCTTACAGACTTGGTCTTTGATATCATGTTTTTAGGATTGTTAAAGTCACTTCACCTTGCAATTTATAGATGGTAGACACTCCTTCATTCTCTTAAGACACAAGATCAGAAATAAATCACCTTCTCCTTCTTCATGGTTGATAACACATATCTTTGAATAAAACACCTAGCACAATGAAGTTATAAGTGATACAGAAATAAGAACTGCAGAATGATAAATAACAAATAGAATTTTTAACTAAGTTTGGTGCAACATCACCTACTATGGGGGCTACCAATCCTGGAAGGAAGTCCATTATCAGCAGTATTAGTTCAAAGTTAAACTACCTCATTTACAATTTCTCGTCTAATCCCTAACCAATGAAACTTCTATGTAAGCACCTTCTACATATGAGAAATCACCATCTCACTTCCAATCATCATAGTGATATCTAACAGTCCCAATCTCAGTGACTGCAACAATTATAACCCAATTTAGAAGATTACACTTCAAATACAAAACTCAAACTCTTGCTTAAAAGCTTCGAGTGAGAATAATAACTTAACTAACAGTCAAGTAATAATCAGTCGATCATATAGTATCCAAAGATACATGGGTGACTTATAAACTACACTAGAGACTCTCAAAACATAAGACTCATGTTTTCCTAATTTTACAATTGTTGAAAACTTAAATTACATTTGGTTAGAAATCACTTTTAAATACAACTCTGCAGTCCACGGGCTTCGGTATTTTGAGTCCAGAAGTTTCTTAATCCATAAGCTGGATGGTGCACCAATTGTGTAGCAAATCTCCTTAAATCTTGGAACAACCAATACAAAGCTTCCTAAATTGTCTTAAGGCCTAATTTAGTAACTTATGTACAGTTAGAGATACAAATCAGTTCCAAAATGAATCTTCTTGACCCACGAGAATATCTGAAATATATCCAAAGAAAATATAATAGAAACAAACTAAATATGTCAAGATTTAAAAACACCAGCGCAAGCCTGCTGCATACCAGAACAAGATGTTATGACATCTTGTTCAACATCTAGTCAGAACCATGTTTTAGCAAAATGTTTCCAATCCATAAAACCAGAGAACCACAAAATGTTGATCAAGAAACAACTTGCTAAGTCAGTCATACCATGCCTTTGGGGCTTGTTTAAGATCATATAAAACATGTTTTAGCTTTAAAACATGATTAGGATACTCATAGTTTTCAAAACCGGAAGGTTGTGAAACATACACCTCTTCATTTATGCATTCGTTAAGGAACGTACTTTTAATGTCCATTTGATATAATTTGAAGTTCTTAGAGCATGCATATGCTAGTAAAAGACGTATAGCCTTGAGTTGGGCAACAAGAGCATAAGTCTCCTTATAATCAACGCCTTCCTCTTGGTTATACCCTTGAGCCACTAGCCATGCCTTATTCCATGTTATCACACCATGTTCGTCAAGTTTATTCCTAAATATCTATCGTGTACCTATTACTTAATAATTTTGTGGATGAGAGACAAGGTCCCAAATGTCATTTCTTTCAAATTGATTCAATTCTTCTTGCATGGTCATAAGACAATGCTCATCAAGTAAGACATCCTTAGCATTTTTAGGTTCAACTTGTGATACATACGTGTGGTGATAACATAAATTACTTATCTTAGAGCATATAGTTACCCCTTTGGTGATGTCACCAATAATGTTGTCAATAGGATGATACTTGGATGTTCTCAATTACAAAGGAAGAATATAATCTTCTTGTTGACTTTGTTCATCATCCTTCTTTTCTTGGTTGTCATCTTCCTCTTTCTCAACTTCCACCGCTTTAGATTGATCAACTCTTTTTTGGTGTCTTTGAGTATGTCTTCAGTAGATGCACCTACACCATGAAAAGAAATACCTTTCCCAACACTACTTGGGAAAGACTCATCAAAAGTAACATGAATTGACTCTTCAAAAATAGGTAATCTCTTGTTATAAATTCTATATGCTTTACTAGATTGTCATTATCCAAGAAAGATACCTTCATCGGCTTTCGCGTCAAATTTTCCACAATTATCCTTTCCATTATTTAAAATAAAAAATTTACATCTGAATACATGCGGATGAGATAAATTTGGTTTTCTACCTTTTAAAGTTCATAAGGAGTTTTATCAAGAATATGACGAATAATTATCCTATTCAAGACATAACAAGTCGTGCTAATAGCATCAGCCCAAAAATATTTTGGTAAACCACAATCATTGAGCATTGTTCTTGACAACTCCTCTAAAACATGATTTTTACGCCCCACAACACCATTTTGTTGTGGAGTCCCAGGAGTTGAAAAGTTATATTCAATACCAAATACATCACAATATTCTTCAAAGAGGTGGTTTTCAAATTCACTTCCATGATCGCTTCGGATGGCAACAATTTTAGAATTCAATTTGTTTTGGGATGACTTGGCAAAACATGTGAAAGCTAGCAATATTTCATCTTTTCTATGTAAGAAAATAGTCCAACAAAATCTAGAGTAATCATCTACAATTATAAAACCATAGTAGTTATCACCTATGCTTTTGGTCCGTCATGGCCCAAATAAATCCATGTGAAGGAGCTCAAGAGGTCTCGACGTTGAAACAACGTTTTTAGATTTAAAAGAGACTATGGTTTGTTTTCCTTTTTGACATGTATCACATATGTGATATTTTGAAAAATTTATTTTATGTATACTAATTACTAAATCTTTTGCAACTATTTTATTAAGTAGACCAATGTTGACACGTGCCAAACGTCTATACCATAGCCAAGAGTCTTTACTCATGGTAACAAGACATTGGGCATTATTCAAGGAAACTTCGCTTAAGTCAAGCATATGGATGTCATTTACCCTCACACCATTAAACATACAATCCTTCTTTTTATTATATTCTATTACACAACAATCTTTGGAAAAACTTACCTTATACCCATTGTCGCACAATTGACTAATGCTAAGAAGGCTATGTCTAACGCCTTCAACTAACATAACATTTGAGATAGTAATAGTTGAGGGATTACCTATACTACCTTTTCCAAGTATTTCATATTTGTTGTGATCATCGTAGTTTGGCGTAAGCCCTAGAAGCCAATAATTTGGGTACTTGTATCAAATTATTTATTAATAAGAAAAGGAATTTCTTTATTATGTTTGCTTTTCCAAAATAATAAAGTCCCTAGAATAGTTCGTCTGTTTAATGAAATATTAAGTGTGACTTAATCATGAGATCCCATTAAACATAAGAACACTATTCTTAAAGTATCTGTAGTCGAGCTTTATTGAGAAGTGGAATAAAATTAAAGCATTGAGACTATTATGAAGATAGACTGATGATCACACCTCATGGATCATGGATAAGGAGTTATCAAGTCTTAGCATAGGTATGAATGTTAGAAGTAATATTTATAATGGATTGACCCGCTATGAGAATACTACATAGAATGTTATGCAATGTGTCATAAGTTATTCTCATGGTGATAATGGTGTATACCACCTTTCGACCTGAAACCACTATGGACCTTAGATGTAGAGTTAAGTACTTTATTGCTGATCAAACGTTATTCGTAACTGGATGACCATAAAGACAGTTGATGGGTACTTCACAAATCATGTTGAGGGACATGAGTGACCTAGATATAATTTGTTCATCCTGCATAACACGATAAATGTATAAGGTCCCAATATTGAACTGGAAAAGGGTGACACATTTTATGCCTTGTGTTCAATATAGACATAAGGGAAAAAGGGTAATTGTACACACAAATATTATCACATAAAGGATTTGTCAGATCACATGACATTTCCGTGACTTGGGTAGCAGTGATGTGTTTCTAGATACCGCTCACTATTTATTATGTTAAATGTGTGATTTAATATAATTGGCAACGTCACGAAAACCTACAGGGTCACACACATAAGGACAGGTTGATGAGAGATAGAGTAAATAAGGAACACTGTAAGGTACGACACACTTAAGTGAAATATGGAATGTGGTAAGGTACCACACACTTAAGTGTATGTGGTATATCATAAGGTATGATGCCCGTATGCTTAGTTGGGCTTTTAGCTTGCAACCTTAATTGGGATTTTAGCTTGCAGCCCACATAAGTGGTTCTATAAATAGAACCCTTATGGTGAAGCATTTCACTTGATGAAAATTCATTCTTGAAACCCTAGACGTATTTTGTCTCATTCTCTCACTCAAAGTTTCTCTTCGTAAGCAGCTAGCACTGTATCCAGAAGTGATCTGTTTGTATGGACTGAGTAGAGAAGTCTCTATTCATCAATGTTCGTGATCACAACATCAAAGTTATGAATCATGACAAGAGGTAGTGATTTATATCACTGACCATGCCCATTTGTAAGGATCACTAAAGGAAATTTTTTAATTTTCAACTGCGTTTTGGATCGCAATTTTCCTTCAGTGTTATCAGAGCCACTTATGAAACCATGGATCTGATAGCTGTTTATTTTTTATATGTTCTGTTTTAATCAGATTAAAACACAGAATGAATTGAATAATAACTGAGTAAATTTAATTTTTGCATCATGGTGTGTATGATTTGGGCGACTCGATGCTGACTATGCTTCGAAATCCGGCCCTAGTATGGTGAAGGAGCGATACATCGATCGTCCATAAGTTACACTAATATGATCAATCAAATTTATATATGATATAAACAATTTTGGTGTAAAGATGGTATATTGGATATACTGTTTCGATTTCTTCCATTCAATAATAGAATGATTTTGATTCTTTTGAAAGATTGTTGTTCATTCGCTTCAGAATTCGACGTTAGTATGGTGAAGCAATGACATATTGATCGATCATACTGAATTATCAATTGAGTTGTGTTTGACAGCATGAAATTATTTGCATAGGGTTCATGACGGCACAAGGGATGTGTTGTCAATCGTCGAAATTTAATTTGACTTATTTAGTTAACAGAATTTAAATTAATAATAATAATAAAGTGTTTATTATTGTTGTCTTGTGGTGATCAGTTATGACCATAGATTCCTTTATTTTGTTTTTGGGATTTTAAAATACGACTTACATGTCGTGCATTTCTCTTAATCTCTCTATGTAACTTCTTTTCTCATCCCATTCCCTCGTATGTAAAATGAGTATTCTTTTATGTAATGTAATACAATTAAGAAAAGGAAGAAGACAAGATTGAAGGAAGACAACCATAGAGATCTATCTTGGAGAAGTTTAGATCGTTATTAGGTTAGCTTAGGTTCTCTCATTGGCTTGGGAGAACAATTGCGCTAGGGGCTATAACTGTATCTTTTTATATGTA
Source organism: Vicia faba (assembly GCA_948472305.1). Lineage (NCBI taxonomy): Eukaryota > Viridiplantae > Streptophyta > Magnoliopsida > Fabales > Fabaceae > Vicia > Vicia faba. The sequence goes on along the minus strand of OX451735.1, from coordinate 613,754,889 downwards.
TGTTGTAGCGATAAAAAATGTAGCGGGGTAAATCGGAGATCGAACTATTAATTAATTCGTCTCACAAAAGCAAGAGTCGCCACCGCGCTTTATTATTTCCAAGGAAAAAGGGAAAAGAGCGAATTAAAACCCTAAAGTATGCAATGTAAAATAATACTTTTAAAAGTAATGAAAATACAAGGCGTTTTTGAAAAGAGGTCTAGAGTTCGGGGGTTGGTTATACAATGGGAAGGTATTAGCACCCAATGTATCTATAGTATTCTATAGGAACCTTTTGAAATATCTGTTTTTTGGTTAAAATTGTTTGTTTGGTTAAAATGGTTTGTTTGGTAAAAATGGTTTGTTTGGAAAATATTTTGAAGATACGACGACCTAGTGTCGAAGTTTTGGCATAAAAGGCGTGAGTTTGAAAATTGAGTTTTTTAGGAAAATTATCTTAAGTTTAGAAAAAATAGTAAAAACAAGATGAATGAAGGAATTCTCACGATCGTATTTGATGACATGAAGTCAACAAATTTAATCATTTCTCTTGGATTAGAAGCAAACAAATCAAAAATAAGATGAACATCAAAATATAAGTAATCAAGGATTCTCAAGGAAATAAATTTAAGCGAACAAATTAATACCAAGAAAGGCAGTGAAATATTTAATTCGAAAAGATTAAGACGATAAAAAAGAAAATAAAGAGAAGATATCCAATTTTCTAAAGAAAATAAATTACTAAATTAATTCTAAACAATAAATAAAACTAAGATCATGAACTTTCTAAATTATATCTAGACTAAGTTAAAGTTCTTAAGATTTATTAAAATTAAAAATCTAAAAGTTACTAAATTTAATCTAAAGTAAATTAATTCTAAAGTACTAAACCATATCTAATATAAACTAAATTAATTATGAAAGAAATGTGTGAAACAAAAAAAATTAGGGGTGGTGCCAATAAGTTTGGATGGTCTTTGTTGATCGGGAAGAAACTCAAAGTTTATAGAAAAAAACAAATAAATAACAAAATTTAAAAAAATGTTAGGCCGGAAAGGCCTATGAGGCCTGGTTTTGTTGAAACAAACAAGAAAGTGGGTGTGAAGCCCAATTAGGAAAAAAACGGATACAATAGAAAAATAAAGAAGGCCAAATAAGCAGATTGGGTCGACTCGGTCAAAGGAGGCCCGGACCCAGTTCAAAAGAGAACAAGGAAAGTTTTTGAACCCTAGAAACCAAGAAGCGTCAGATTCCTTTCAACATTGGGAAGGGAAATTATGCAGATTAAACATTATTTCCAAAACTCTATTTTCCAGGTTACTGTAAAACAAAAATCGAAACCCTCTCTCTCTGAATCACCTTCATTCTTCAACATTCAGAGAAGAAAATCTCGGCACTCTCCTCGCACTTCTTCATCGATTTTGATTTAGGGAACCATGGAAAGAAACGAAACGCGGTGTTTTGGGAGTTAGGTTCGGTGGCTGAAGTGTTGGAAATTGTGGAAGAGAGGAATTTGTGGGATTTCGACAGTCGCGGAAGAGAGGAAATACGATGGGGTTTGTGTGTCGTTGAGATGAGCGAATGGAGGTTTGGGTAAGTAGCAGGTTGTGAGGTTTGGAGGTGTTCTGTGAGGAACAAAACAGGAAGTGAGAAAGATGGAGTTTACGATTGAAGGATGCAGCCGTGGTTGGAACGATTTTATGAACATAAGGTTGGGGGAACTGGATATGGGAGTGCGAGGTAACAATTGTAAGGTGATAGTGAGTGTTGGGCAGCATTTAAAGGTATTTTCATGTGGAATGAGTTGAGTCCTCTCCTCCTCTTAGTGGCCTCTTGATTCTTACAAATAAAAATATCTGAATGAAATTCTCAGAAAACTCTCAGTCTCAAACTCACAGCTTTTCTATCATTATAGCAGTTATGGACTATAATGTGAATTTAAAGCACAAACTAAAAGAAAACAAGAATGTAAAAAAAAAAAATCAGGTACCTCTTTGTTCCTCTCTGTTTATGATTTTTGGTTGCGTTATGTTCACCTACCTCTTACCCATCATCTTTGCATTTTGAGACTTCAAACAGACACAAACCGTTTTAAGGTCCCTGCTGATTCAGGTATGAGACTTTGTTGTAGGTAGGTGGTGAAAACTTCAATTAAATATGGTTGCAGGCATGAATCAGGTATGCAACTCAGTTGTGAGTTGGTTGGTTGTGAATGAAGGTAGAGACAGTGATGGTTGAGTTTTCTTGTTTCTCTCGAATTTTCTATAAAAAAAAAGGCCCCCCTTCATTGTGATAAAGCTCTATATTATATAGTCTCAAGATTAAAATTGGGAGGGAATTGAGTCCATTAAGAGCATTTCTGATCTATGCTTTATGGATGTAAGAATGTCTAACAATTTTGTGCAATCTGGCCTAGCTTGACAGGTTTTTGGCATCATTGCAGCAGGGTTGATTTGGACCTCAAAGATAGGGACAAGTCAAGATTTTAGAGCAGCAAACAACAGTAGTTTGGACTAGTATTCTTGGACTTGTGTGGACAACAATAACATAGCATAGTAGTTTTTTGGAGTGTAGCAACCTGTCTTCTTATTGTTGCTTGTAACTCGAGGCATTTTCTCTTTCCCATATTTTGCCAATTGAAATTCCCGTTTTTACCATTTTGGCCAGTTTAACAGGTACTTCGCTAGCAGGCAACACAATAGTACGTCCCTAATTTCCTGCATTGAAAGCATGAAGCATGGCCTACTGCCCATTCCGAATGAGAGCAATTGAAGCCAGTTCATTTATTAATAACAGATGGCTTGTTGAAGCAGAATTATTTCCTTCAAACGGGGCATACAAATACTATTTTCGAACATTTTAAATGACTAGTTTTGAGGATTAAAGAAAGTGTTTGTAAAAGGGCTTGAAGTGGTACAGAAAAGTCATGAGACTTAAGGGTAGTGTAGCATAGGTTAAAAAATTCAGAATTATGTACCTTGTTAATTTTGTAATCCCTTAAATAAAACAAATTTCATTTATTCAACAAAACTCTATTCTTCTTATTGAATTTCAAATCTCAAACTTCTTTGGATGTGTGCATTATCACGCCTTGCTTTCATGAACATGTCTTGATAACATTTAATTGAAAATGATATGATGAATACACATGGATGTAGACATGAACATAGCTTGGCCAAAAATTAAATGGAAATTGAATCTTCAATCTTAACTTGAAAAATAGCTTGAATGATTCCATACTTCACCAATTCAAAACCCTAGTTCAATGACTGAGGAGTTGATGAATCCTTTACCCTTCATTTCTTACTTTAATGTCGTGATTGTGTTCTTGTAATACCATGACCCCCTAATAATCTTGGCTTGTAAAGGGAAGTTAGAGAGGATGTCACAAGGAGCCTAATTCCCAAAGAATCGCTCAAAATGTTGAATATTGAAGAAGTTATGAATTTTTGAAATCTGACTCGAGAAATGACAAAAATAGGTCAAATTGCTTGTGAACACTTGCTATGCAATGACACAGATGGGAGGTGGGATCTTAGGTCAAAAATTGGGGTATGACAGCTGCCCCTATTTAAGTTTCTTCTATTCGGAGATATGAAGATTAAAATCTTCATCTCGATGAGATTGAAGGTACTTAAATACATAATGCGCAATTTTTGCTCTATGATACCGCCATTATGTTCGTGATATGAATGTAGTATTTAAATTCACAGAGAATGATATTGTATGAGACAAGATAATGCTGGAGAAACCAAACACCAACAAAACACAGGAACATAGATTATACACTACTGGGGAAATGAGCCATCGACTTCAAATGATAGACTCTTGACGGCGAATAAAAATTTGAGAGAATACGACCTCTGACCCTAACAAAGAAGGCATCTTGCATAGGCCACAAAATAGATTATTGACCCAAAATAACAGTGAGTTCACAACTCAAGGTCAAAGAAAGACAAAAGATGTACCAAATTTGCTGATAATGGATTACCGACTTCTGAAGGTGAAGATTCATAACAAACTTCTCTGCGAGATTTCCGGAGAGATACCAATTAATGCTGAAATAATAATATGGTTGTAGATACACAAGCTGCTCAAATAAAGAAGCTTCCACTTGCTGTCGTCCAGGGATGTCAATAACATACAAGCTACTCAAATAAAGAAGCCGCCACTTGCTGTATTCCAGAAAAAATACCAACAACATACAAGCTGCTCAAATAAAGAAGCCGCCACTTGCTGTATTCCAGAAAAAAAATCAATAACACGCAAGTTGCTCATGAAGAGACCGCCGCTTGCCGTTTTCCAGAAAAAAAAATCAATAACGTACAAGCTGCTCAAATAAAGAAGCCGCCACTTGCTGTATTCCAGAAAAAAAATCAATAACGCGCAAGTTGCTCATGAAGAGACCGCCGCTTGCCGTTTTCCAGAAGAAAAAAAACAATAACGTACAAGCTGCTCAAATAAAGAAGCCGCCGCTTGTCGTTTTCCAGAAAAAAAAAACGATAACGCGCAAGTTGCTCATGAAGAGACTGCCGCTTGTCGTTTTCTAACGATGTCTATAACGTACAAGTTGCTCATGAAGAGACTGCCGCTTGTCGTTTTCCAAAAATAATAATAACGCACAAGTTGCTCATGAAGAGACCGCCGCTTGTCATTTTCTAACGATGTCTATAACGTACAAGTTGCTCATGAAGAGACTGCCGCTTATCGTTTTCCCAAAAATAATAATAACGCACAAGTTGATCATGAAGAGACCGCCGCTTGTCGTTTTCTAACGATGTCTATAACGTACAAGTTGCTCATGAAAAGACTGCCGCTTGCCGTTTTCCAAAAATATTTCAGAAGAAAGTTGCGATAACACTGCAAGAGAATAAAATTCTTTTTCAAAGGGAATCATGAATAGATCCTTCCTGAGGAGATCAAATACTTAAATGCGCAAAATAAATGCCCCATTCATCTAGGTTGTTTAGCTTGGAGAAAAACACGAGATAGCCTATGCAAGAGACAAAAAACTCCCTCCAGGAATAAACCAGAGAGAAGACAGTCAAACAAGACTCCACCCAATGAGAAAATAACTTAATTGGGGATTCATCCTATCCAGAAATGGACAAGGAAGGCTAAATCAAAAATTCATCTACGAGGATTAGCTCAGTTGGAGAATTTAGAAAGGAAGCACATTTTCTGCCTAAGTTAACATTCTACTTGGAAAGAAACATGTACGCTGTTTGAATAAACAAAGTATACAACCCAAAATCAACGACAAATGTGAATATGCATGCGTGATATAAGTGTAAATGAGTAAATGAATGTTATGCTGACAAAACAAACAGATGGAATATCTTGAAGATGATAAGATGTCACGAAATAATAGATACTCAGCCAATCTTAAAAAAGACGGAAAATAACTGGATCTGGAACCACAAAACAACGTCAGAGCGTATAACGCTACACGGCTCAAGTCTTCTGAGGAGAAAAGTATTCAAATCCAATCTTCTAATACCAATAGACCACTGGCATGATACAAAACGTACCACACTTCAGAAATCTGCTCAAATAAAGATAACTGAAACAAAGCTTAACTGGAAATGCTGGGGAGTCACCAAGCTTAGTACCACGAGAAACACAAGTTTACACAACCAACACCTCATGACGATTTTGAAATAAAACATGTTCATCATGCAAGGATAAATTACTGTATTGTTTTGCATTTCATGGCTTGACCATCCTTGGAACAACTGTTAATATTCCTTTCAGTATTCACGACACATTTAAAATAGGAATGCGTTAAATAACTTTGTTTCAAATACTGCCGTAAAATTAAAAATTTTCCCACAAAAAGATAAATGCTCCGATTTTATTAATAAAATGGTAGTTCGCTAACAACGCGACTCTAACGGTTTACAAAATTTTAGGAAATAGTACATGAAAGGAAAAGGTTACACAAAAAACAATGATCACTATTCTCCCTAACAACTTCGAATTCCGAAATGTGCTCAAATGCCAAGACTGGTCTGACCAAAAGCTTGCCTAAGCCGCCCTTTCAGGTTTTCAACTTAGCAAACTGTCAACTCAAACCTAAGCGAAATATTTCTTGACTGCATCGGTGTTCATGGAGCGCGGGAGCTCTTCACCGTCCATATTTGTGAGAATCATAGCACCTCCAGAGAAAACTTTCTTAACGACATACGGTCCTTCATAATTCGGAGCCCACTTGCCCCTAGAATCAGGTTGGAAAGATAATATCTTTTTGAGCACAAGGTCACCTTCTCTGAACTCGCGTGGTCGAACCTTCTTATCAAAAGCCTTCTTCATTCTCTGCTGATATAATTGACCGTGACACAAAGCTGTCAATCTCTTTTCTTCAATTAAATTCAACTGATCATATCTACTTTGACACCATTCAGCCTCAGAAAGTTTAGCTTCCATCAACACTCTCATGGACGGAATCTCAACCTCCACGGGGAGTACTGCTTCCATACCATAAACTAGGGAAAATGGGGTTGCACCTGTTGAAGTTCGAACTGAAGTACGGTATCCATGTAAAGCAAACGGAAGCATTTCATGCCAATCTTTATAAGTTACCACCATCTTCTGGACAATCTTTTTGATGTTCTTGTTAGCAGCTTCAACTGCCCCATTCATCTTCGGTCTGTAAGGAGAAGAATTATGATGTTCGATCTTGAACTCCTCACAAAGCTCTTTCATCATCTTGTTATTCAAATTCGAACCATTATCAGTGATGATCTTGCTCGGGATACCGTATCGACAAATGATTTGATTCTTGATAAATCTGACTACCACCTGTCTGGTTACATTAGCATAAGATGCTGCTTCCACCCATTTAGTAAAATAATCGATCGCTACCAAGATGAAACGATGACCATTTGAAGCTTTGGGTTCAATCATTCCAATAATATCAATTCCCTACATAGAGAAAGGCCAAGGTGAAGAGATAACATTGAGGAGGGTCGGTGGTACATGTATCCTGTCCGCATAAATCTGGCATTTATGACATTTCTTCACATATTTGCAGCAATCAGATTCCATTGTCATCCAATAGTAACCAGCTCTCAACATCTTTTTAGCCATTGCATGTCCGTTGGCATGGGTACCAAAGGATCCTTCATGTACTTCTTGCATCAGCATGTCTGCTTCATGTCTGTCTACACATCTGAGTAGGACCATGTCATAATTCCTCTTATATAATACTTCTTCATTGAGGAAGAAACTACTTGCTAATCTCCTCAACGTCTTCCTATCTTTATTGGATGCCCCAGGAGGATACTCTTGAGTTTGAAGAACATGTTTAATGTCATAGAACCATGGTTTGTCGTTGGTGACCTCTTCTACTGAGAACACATGAGCAGGTCTATCGAGGCGCATAACCCAGATTATAGGCACATCGTTCCAACCATTCACTTGAAACATTGAAGACAAAGTAGCTAAAGCATCAGCCATTTGGTTTTCATCTCTAGGGATATGATGTAACTCCACTTTGTTGAAGAAAGTTAACAATCTTCTAGCATAGTCTCTGTAAGGGATCAAACCAGGATGACGAGTCTCCCATTCTCCTTTGATTTGATTAATTACCAACGCCGAATCTCCGTAAATATCAAGAATCTTAATCCTTAGATCCACTGCTTCTTCGAGACCCATAATACATGCCTCATATTCAGCCATGTTGTTCGTGCAGTCAAACTTCAATCTCGCCGTGAACGGGATATGAGTACCTCAGGGAGTGACGATGATTTCCCCAATTCCATTTCCATAAGAGTTCACAGCTCTGTCAAATATTAAACCCCAATGGGATTCGGGATCAGGTCCTTCTTCGGGTAACGACTCTTCACAATCTTTAGCTTTCAAGTACATAACATCTTCATCTGGGAAATCAAACTTGATGGATTGATAATCGTCAATTGGTTGGTGAGCCAAATGGTCGGCTAAAATAATCCCTTTGATTGCTTTCTGAGTGTGATACTCAATGTCATATTCGAATAACAACATCTGCCAACGGGCTATTCTTCCAGATAAGGCGGGCTTCTCAAAGATATACTTGATCGGATCCATTTTGGAGATCAACCAAGTGGTGTGGTTAATTATATACTGGCGCAGACGGCGAGCAGCCCAAGCTAAAGCACAACAGGTTTTCTCAAGCATTGAGTATCGAGACTCACAGTCTGTGAATTTCTTACTCAGATAATATATGGCATGTTCCTTTCTTCCAGTCTCATCTTGTTGACCAAGCACACATCCCATGGAATCTTCCAATATAGTCAGGTACATAATCAAAGGTCTTCCTTCCACTGGAGGAATCAATATGGGAGGTTCAAGTAAATATTCTTTGATGCTATCAAAAGCTCTCTGACAATCCTCTGTCCACACACATCCTTGGTTCTTTCGGAGAAGCTTGAAAATCGGCCCACAGGTAGCAGTCATATGAGATATAAATCTAGAAATATAGTTCAGTCTCCCAAGGAATCCTCTTACTTGTTTTTCCGTCTTGGGTGCGGGCATTTCCCGAATAGCTTTGACTTTATCAGGATCTACCTCAATACCTTTCTGACTGACAATGAAACCCAGAAGTCTTCCAGAACGAACACCAAAAGTGCACTTGTTGGGATTCAGACAGAGTTTATACTTTCTCAAACGCTGGAATAACTTCAATAAATGTTCCAAATGATCTTCTTCAGTTTGTGATTTGGCAATCATGTCATCTACATACACTTCTATCTCTTTATACATCATATCATGGAACAAAGAAGTCATGGCCCTTTGGTATGTTGCACCAGCATTCCTCAAACCAAACGACATAACCCGATAACAAAATGTTCCCCAAGGTGTAATGAAAGCTGTCTTCTCCATATCTTCTGGTGCCATCTTGATTTGATTGTAACCAGAGAAACCATCCATGAAAGAAAAGACTTTGAACTTTGCAGTACTGTCGACCAATACGTCAATGTGCGGTAATGGGAAGTCATCCTTTGGGCTAGCTCTATTCAGATCTCTATAGTCTACACACATTCGAACTTTGCCATCTTTCTTAGCAACAAGCACTATATTGGCTAACCATTGAGGATAGACCGATGTAACAAGGAAACCTGCATTAATTTGTTTTTGAACTTCTTCTTTGATCTTGTCAGCCATATCGGGACGAGTCCTTCTCAACTTCTGCTTAATCGGCGGACATTCAGGTCTCAACAGTAAACGATGCTCCACAATATTGTTGTCCAAACCTGGCATATCTTGGTAGGACCAAGCAAACACATCAACATACTCTTTGAGAAGCTCCAACATTTTCTCTTTGACCTCTGGGATAAGCAATGCTCCGACCTTGACTTCCTTTTTATCTTTTTCATCACCCAAATTGATCATCTCTATAGGTTCTTCAAACGGCTGAATAGTCTTTTCATCGTGCTCAAGCAAACGGGAAATTTCATCAGGAACTTCTTCGCTATCCTCTTCTTCGGCTCCGAACACAGGGAATTCAAAGTTGGGAGGGGGCATAGGATCATTGTTTTCAATGGTTAAGTCATGGATTAATCTGCACATATGATTATGCTTTATTTTAGAAATCGATTTGTACAAATAAAACAAAAAGTTATTATATTTTCCTATTACTACCAATTAATTTTCATTACTATTTCCCAGAAAAAGTGAAAAAAATAAAACAGTAGTGGACAAAATAACATTTTTATTCATGAGGGGCAATACTTGAAACAAAGAGCCCAAACATTTTCTCTTTTGCCTTGGGCAGAGCAAAAGGATTTATTTTCAACATAGCCCGACACAAATACTTTTCGCCTTGGGCAGAGCGAAAATTTTTTCAAAAATAAAACAAAACATTACTCAGAAATGTGCATCACAACAGGAACATCAACAGCAATCCAGTTCTGGCAAACCACTCCATGCGTTACAAAATCGGGTAAATCTTCTTCAGAATCGTCTCCTATTATAGCATCAACTTCAGGAGGAGTCAGATGGATAAAACCTGCGCTTCGGAAAACTTCTTGTATCGGACGGGTAACTATTTCCTGCTTGACTCTTGTAGACACGGGATGAAAACCAAGACCTTCTCTAGACTTGTTCTCAGGAAAAGTCAACACCTGGCCCCAACCTTCAGCCAAACCACTTTCAAGCACTCGTCGCGCATCCTCAAAAGAAGAAATAGACGTCCCTTGCTTCTTCACTTCATTATTAGCAATAGATAGAGCTTGAAATTGGGTTCCAACATCCTCATCAGCATCAATAAAAGAGAAAGATGACAAATGGCTTACCACCATAGCCTGCTCTCCACCAATCATTACCAGCTTTCCATGCCTTACAAACTTCAATCTTTGATGGAGCGTGGAAGTGACTGCCCCTGCATCATGTATCCATGGACGACCCAATAGGCAACTGTAGGCGGCACGAATATCCATTACTTGGAAAGTGATCTGAAAAGTATGAGGACCAATTATTATAGGAAGATCCACTTCACCAATGACAGTCTTCCTAGAACCATCAAACACTTTGACAATTACCCCACTAGGTCTCATGGGAGCACCTTGATATGAGAGTCGAGATAATGTAGTTTTGGGCATCACATTTAACGACGAACCTGTATCTACCAACACACTTGATAAAGTATCATTTCCACAACTTATTGAGATATGCAAAGCCATATTATGGTTCCTTCCCTCCTCCAGAAGCTCTTCATCACTGAAACCAAGATTGTTACACGAAGTAATATTTCCCACAATTCCATCAAATTGGTCAACCGTCACATCATGATCCATGAATGCCGTGTCCAAGACCTTCATCAAAGCTTCTCTATGGGCACCAGAATCTCTCAGTAAAGCAAGCAAAGAAATCTTGGAAGGAGTTTGCAATAGTTGGTCCACAATCTTATATTCACTTCTCTTGATGAGCTTCAGAATCTCATCATCATCGGGATGTGGGATAGGTTCATTGGATCGGCCTATCTCAACCCTTGGTTCAACATTTCTCGCTGGAATTTCTGCCGGTATGGGCCTCCTGACTTGAACTTCTGGTCTCTTCAAAGGTACTGCTGCAAAGACACGTCCGCTTCTCGTAACTCTGCTCACATCAGCGATGTTAACAAAAGATGGCCTTGTTGGTATAGGGACTTCTACCCCATTCTCAATCATTGTGGCATTATACTTATACGGTATAGCTTGGTCTGAGTTGTAAGGCACAGGACCAGGTGGATAAATGATCAAAGGAGCAACAGGTGCAGTCTGACTGTTGTAAACGATCTCTATTGGTTCAGGCAAGTTGAATTGCGGTATTATAACATTCACTTCATTAACTGGATCTCTATCATGTGTAATAGTGATAACCCTCTGGTCTAACAATTTTTGAATATCCTCATTCACAATAGGGAAATCAACCTCTCTTGAACAAAATTCATAAACATCATAATCATGCCGATGCCTAAAAAAGGCAAGTCTTCTTAAGCTCTGATGTAACCTGATCAACGAATCTCTTATGTGTTCAACTTGAAAAACTCAAAACTTTCCTGGACAACCTTCCACCATATTCACTGATGCTGCCCCATGTCGAGGCACAGGATTATCTCTAACATTTGGGTTAACATCTTTGAAAGACAAGATACCGTTCTTAATCAACCTCTGCACGTCCGCCTTCAAAGCAAAACAATTTTCAATGTTGTGCCCCGACGGCCCTTGATGATATTCACAAAACTGATCTGCCTTGTACCACAGAGAAGTACTATTTGGTGCGACAGGAGGAGGCTTCGTCGTTATGAGGTTTTATCTGATCAGAGCGGGGAACAACTCAGTGTAAGTCATGGGAATGCCATCAAATTGCGGTTTCCTTGGTGAATGATTCTGGTTGTTAAATTGATAAGCCTGTTGTCGAGGCTGCTGCTGAAATGGCCGTTGCTGAGTTGGTGGGGTTTGATGAGTTGGGGTCACCAATGTTGGGCGGACAGCTGGAGTGACTGCCGCAACATGTGAATAACCTCTCCTTGGTCTCCCAGGGAAAATTACACTGACATCTTGTTCTTTCCTTTTAGGGAAAACACTTCCAAACTTCTTGATACTGCTAGGTGGACTTCCTTCCTTAACCAAACGTCCTTCACGAATCCCTTCCTCTAACCGCATGCCCATACTTACCATCTCGGTGAAGTCACTGGGTGTGCTGGCAATCATTCTTTCATAGTAAAAGGAACCTAAAGTCTTCAAGAATATCTTTGTCATCTCTTTCTCCTCAAGAGGAGGATAGATCTGAGCAGCAATTTCGCGCCACCTCTGGGCGTATTCCTTAAAGGACTCTCTGTCTCTTTGGGACATCGCCCGGAGTTGATCTCTGTCCGGCTCCATGTCGATGTTGTACTTATACTGGTGAACAAAAGCTTCACTAAGATCGTTGAAATTACGGATCCGAGTGCTTTCCAAACCCATATTCCACTTTAGAGCGGCACCAGTCAAACTGTCTTGAAAATAATGAATTAACAAGTCATGATCATCAGAATATGTAGACATCTTTCTCACGTACATAGTCAAATGACTCCGAGGACACGAATCACCTTTATACCTTTCAAAGTCCGACACTTTGAATTTTGCTGGAATCTTTACATTCGAAACTAAACACAGGTCATGAGCATTCTTTCCAAACAAATCCTTCCCCTTTAACGCTCTGATCTCCCTCTGCATCTCTTGAAACTGGTCTTGAAATTCTTCCATTCTATCAAAAAGACCCAGACTTTCAGCAAGCTCGGCAGGATAAGTAGGTTCATTCATGTATGGCATAGAGTGAACCACAGGAGCGACAGTTGTCATCACTGGTTGAGGGAAAGGTGCCACAGACGGGATGACAGACGGCATAGTAGTTGTCTCTAGTTGAGGAAAAGACATAGTAGGTTGAACCAAAGGCTGTACGACAGGCTGATACCCTTTTGGCACAAAGTTATAAGGCATTCCCCACGGAAAACCTTTTGGCATCTGATGTTGAAGCGGTGAGTTGATTTGGGTCACAGATGTTGGAACGATGACAATCTCAAAAACCACAGTAGTTGAAGTCTGAATCTCAGCAGCTGTAGTCGATGGCTGATTCTGAGCAGCCATCAAACTTTCCACTAGCGCAGTTAACTTTTCCATCCCGACACGAAGGGTAGCAACCTCCTCGCGAAGCTCGTGGTTTTCCTGTTCCAGATCTTCCATTTTCCTCTGACGATTGGCTCGGGTATCGTACCGATGAGACAGATTGACAATCTATCAGAGTGGAAAAAGAAACAAGGATAAGACTCTAGAAAACATGTGAAGTGGAATGCTGGATGATGCATGATATGCGATGCAAATGATCGTTCATTTTGATAGTTTTTTCAAGGAACTTCGATAATTTTGCACACATCAATGGTAAAGGAATTTGGAACAACAAAGACTCATTTCATTAATCAAAAGAGGTAAATTACAACTTACAACTTTGGAAAAACAACAATAAATTACAACCTTGGGACGACAACCCAGTAATAAAAGCAGTAAATTACAACTTTGGAACATGAAGCCCATAATAAAGCAGTAAATTACAACTTTGGAACATGAAGCCCTTTTACAGAGTTTTACAAAATGACATCAGTAAAAATAAAATTAAGAACTAAAGATCATTTGGAATTAACTTCGAGTGTTTCTTCTTCCAAACTCCATAGTACCTGAGATATCTGCAAAAATCATTCTTAAGTTCCTTGAAAAACAAGTTTTTTTACAAAAAAAATGTTGATGGATGCATGGATGAATGATAATGCAACAATTACACACAAGTTCACAAACATGGGGTTCAAAGGTTTAACGTTTCGTGCATGGAGTCAAAGGTAAAGCCCACCCCAAGATATGTACTAATGGTTTTAATTACACCTGCAAGACAAGGTTATAAGAGTTCCCAGAGTCTACATTCCTCCTTCGGATATTACCAACGTCTTGATTACTCAATAATTAGCAATATTCTCAAGAGAAACTCGTCCGAGCGTAGCATCGCGTAACAATTACTTCCGGATTACTCCGTTATAATCTCCGCGCTACACCTAAAAGGCCAAGTTGGGTTAGGGTTCTACAATTCTCAATTTCTCTGGCTCCCAGGTCGAAAATAATAATGTCTTCCCGATTACTCGGTAAACAAATATTACGTTCAAAAGGGCCTTCCACTGAGTGGGGGATTTCATGCCTCCTTTTTCGGGATTACTCCCTCAAAGTTAACATGACTATACCGCCCGTCCTATTCTTAAGTGTAACTTAATCCGGATATCGGATTCGTCCTTTGCAAAAACCCAAACAACCCCAATATAAACACATAATCAAACAAAACAAATAATAATAAAACAGATAAAACAAACTAGGCTTAACCCACTTAGGGATGGACCAGCAAGAGGTCAATCTTTCCCCAGCAGAGTCGCCATTTCTGTAGCGATAAAAAATGTAGCGGGGTAAATCGGAGATCGAACTATTAATTAATTCGTCTCACAAAAGCAAGAGTCGCCACCGCGCTTTATTATTTCCAAGGAAAAAGGGAAAAGAGCGAAATAAAACCCTAAAGTATGCAATGTAAAATAATACTTTTAAAAGTAATGAAAATACAAGGCGTTTTTGAAAAGAGGTCTAGAGTTCGGGGGTTGGTTATACAATGGGAAGGTATTAACACCCAATGTATCTATAGTATTCTATAGGAACCTTTTGAAATATCTGTTTTTTGGTTAAAATTGTTTGTTTGGTTAAAATGGTTTGTTTGGTAAAAATGGTTTGTTTGGAAAATATTTTGAAGATACGACGACCTAGTGTCGAAGTTTTGGCATAAAAGGCGTGAGTTTGAAAATTGAGTTTTTTAGGAAAATTATCTTAAGTTTAGAAAAAATAGTAAAAACAAGATGAATGAAGGAATTCGCACGATCGTATTTGATGACATGAAGTCAACAAATTTAATCATTTCTCTTGGATTAGAAGCAAACAAATCAAAAATAAGATGAACATCAAAATATAAGTAATCAAGGATTCTCAAGGAAATAAATTTAAGCGAACAAATTAATACCAAGAAAGGCAGTGAAATATTTAATTCGAAAAGATTAAGACGATAAAAAAGAAAATAAAGAGAAGATATCCAATTTTCTAAAGAAAATAAATTACTAAATTAATTCTAAACAATAAATAAAACTAAGATCATGAACTTTCTAAATTATATCTAGACTAAGTTAAAGTTCTTAAGATTTATTAAAATTAAAAATCTAAAAGTTACTAAATTTAATCTAAAGTAAATTAATTCTAAAGTACTAAACCATATCTAATATAAACTAAATTAATTATGAAAGAAATGTGTGAAACAAAAAAAATTAGGGGTGGTGCCAATAAGTTTGGATGGTCTTTGTTGATCGAGAAGAAACTCAAAGTTTATAGAAAAAAACAAATAAATAACAAAATTTAAAAAAATGTTAGGCCGGAAAGGCCTATGAGGCCTGGTTTTGTTGAAACAAACAAGAAAGTGGGTGTGAAGCCCAATTAGGAAAAAAACGGATACAATAGAAAAATAAAGAAGGCCAAATAAGCAGATTGGGTCGACTCGGTCAAAGGAGGCCCGAACCCAGTTCAAAAGAGAACAAGGAAAGTTTTTGAACCCTAGAAACCAAGAAGCGTCAGATTCCTTTCAACATTGGGAAGGGAAATTATGCAGATTAAACATTATTTCCAAAACTCTATTTTCCAGGTTACTGTAAAACAAAAATCGAAACCCTCTCTCTCTGAATCACCTTCATTCTTCAACATTCAGAGAAGAAAATATCGGCACTCTCCTCGCACTTCTTCATCGATTTTGATTTAGGGAACCATGGAAAGAAACGAAATGCGGTGTTTTGGGAGTTAGGTTCGGTGGCTGAAGTGTTGGAAATCGTGGAAGAGAGGAATTTGTGGGATTTCGACAGTCGCGGAAGAGAGGAAATACGATGGGGTTTGTGTGTCGTTGAGATGAGCGGATGGAGGTTTGGGTAAGTAGCAGGTTGTGAGGTTCGGAGGTGTTCAGTGAGGAACAAAAAAGGAAGTGAGAAAGATGGAGTTTACGATTGAAGGATGCAGCCGTGGTTGGAACGATTTTATGAATATAAGGTTGGGGGAACTGGATATGGGAGTGCGAGGTAACAATTGTAAGGTGATGGTGAGTGTTGGGCAGCATTTAAAGGTATTTTCGTGCGGAATGAGGTGAGTCCTCTCCTCCTCTTAGTGGCCTCTTGATTCTTACAAATAAAAATATCTGAATGAAATTCTCAGAAAACTCTCAGTCTCAAACTCACAGCTTTTCTATCATTATAGCAGTTATGGACTATAATGTGAATTTAAAGCACAAACTAAAAGAAAACAAGAATGCAAAAAAAAATCAGGTACCTCTTTGTTCCTCTCTGTTTATGATTTTTGGTTGCGTTATGTTCACCTACCTCTTACCCATCATCTTTGCATTTTGAGACTTCAAACAGACACAAACCGTTTTAAGGTCCCTGCTGATTCAGGTATGAGACTTTGTTGTAGGTAGGTGGTGAAAACTTCAATTAAATATGGTTGCAGGCATGAATCAGGTATGCAACTCAGTTGTGAGTTGGTTGGTTGTGAATGAAGGTAGAGACAGTGATGGTTGAGTTTTCTTGTTTCTCTCGAATTTTCTATAAAAAAAAAGGCCCCCCTTCATTGTGATAAAGCTCTATATTATATAGTCTCAAGATTAAAATTGGGAGGGAATTGAGTCCATTAAGAGCATTTCTGATCTATGCTTTATGGATGTAAGAATGTCTAACAATTTTGTGCAATCTGGCCTAGCTTGACAGGTTTTTGGCATTATTGCAGCAGGGTTGATTTGGACCTCAAAGATAGGGACAAGTCAAGATTTTAGAGCAGCAAACAGCAGTAGTTTGGACTGGTATTCTTGGACTTGTGTGGACAACAATAACATAGCATAGTAGTTTTTTGGAGTGTAGCAACCTGTCTTCTTATTGTTGCTTGTAACTCGAGGCATTTTCTCTTTCCCATATTTTGCCAATTGAAATTCTCGTTTTTACCATTTTGGCCAGTTTAACAGGTACTTCGCTAGCAGGCAGCACAACAGTACGTCCCTAATTTCCTGCATTGAAAGCATGAAGCATGGCCTACTGTCCATTCCGAATGAGAGCAATTGAAGCCAGTTCATTTATTAATAACAGATGGCTTGTTGAAGCAGACTTATTTCCTTCAAACGGGGCATACAAATACTACTTTCGAACATTTTAAATGACTAGTTTTGAGGATTAAAGGAAGTGTTTGTAAAAGGGCTTGAAGTGGTACAGAAAAGTCATGAGACTTAAGGGTAGTGTAGCATAGGTTAAAAAATTCAGAATTATGTACCTTGTTAATTTTGTAATCCCTTAAATAAAACAAATTTCATTTATTCAACAAAACTCTATTCTTCTTATTGAATTTCAAATCTCAAACTTCTTTGGATGTGTGCATTATCACGCCTTGCTTTCATGAACATGTCTTGATAACATTTAATTGAAAATGATATGATGAATACACATGGATGTAGACATGAACATAGCTTGGCCAAAAATTAAATGGAAATTGAATCTTCAATCTTAACTTGAAAAATAGCTTGAATGATTCCATACTTCACCAATTCAAAACCCTAGTTCAATGACTGAGGAGTTGATGAATCCTTTACCCTTCATTTCTTACTTTAATGTCGTGATTGTGTTCTTGTAATACCATGACCCCCTAATAATCTTGGCTTGTAAAGGGAAGTTGGAGAGGATGTCACAAGGAGCCTAATTCCCAAAGAATCGCTCAAAATGTTGAATATTGAAGAAGTTATGAATTTTTGAAATCTGACTCGAGAAATAACAAAAATAGGTCAAATTGCTTGTGAACACTTGCTATGCAATGACACAGATGGGAGGTGGGATCTTAGGTCAAAAATTGGGGTATGACATATGTTGATGCATGTGTTTGTATGTTGATGCATGTGAGAGACGATTTGAATTTTAAGTCGGTGAGATCAAACTAATATAAAATTCCCTCAAAAGAATATTAAGTTTATGCTTTCCAAGTTTTAGCACTCATCAAGACTAGTATCAAACAATGTAGGTTTCGCATAACGCGAGATGCATGTTCTATATTAGTAAGGTGTGATGGCATAAATGTAATATCCAATTGCTAAAACACTAGGCCAAACTTAACTAAACAAATTATAATAAGATTATACATGTTTAGAAGCAAGAGCTGAGAATGATTCATATGATGGATTAGAATAAGGAGTTATTCACCCAACTGAAAATATTTGAGACTTGTATGAGATACAATAAGAAGGAATTCCTACCTAAATAACCTAGTTTTGTGTAAGCAGCCTAACACTGACTTAAAACAAAGTGAAATGTGGGTCTCGACCCACTAGAAAATCTTCCAACATGATTTTCCAAATCAAATGATGAGGTTCATTTGTTTTGACTAAAATAGTGGGAGCATATTTGATTATAGGCCTAATTGAATATGTTGTTTTAATGATACTTATATGTTCATATATTTCTTGTAGATTACCATGACAACAAACACCTCTAACAACATTTTGCAATCAATCCTTGATAAGGAAAAGTTGTCTGAGACAAATTTTCTGGATTGGCACTGAAATATGAGGATTGTCCTCAAGCATGATAAGAAGTTGTATGTCTTGGAGATACCTGTTCCTGAAGTGGAACCCCCTAGTTCTCCACCTAAGGCAGAAAAAGATGCTTATAAGAAGCATGTCGATGATGCCATGTTACCTTTGGCATTGTCGCTTAGGCCACATAAATGAGAAACACATTTCCAAACTCCATAAAGACGGACTCTTGGACTCTTTTGATTATGAATCATATGAGACATGCAAGTCTTTTGGCCTCCATACATAATGATTTATGTGGACCACTGAACATACCAGCCAGAGGAGGTTTTCAATACTTCATCACATTTACTGATGATTTCAGTAGATATGGTTATGTGTATTTAATGAAACATAAATATGAAACCTTTGAAAAGTTCAAGGAATTTAAGAATGAAGTACAAAACCAACTAGCTAATAATATTAAAGTTCTTAAATCAGATCGAGACGGTGAATATTTAAGTCTAGAGTTTAATGACCATCTAAAGGAATATGGGATTTTATCCCAACTCACTTCTCCAGGAACACCACAATGGGATGGTGTATCTGAGAGAAGTAATCTAACCTTGTTAGACATGGTCCAATCTATGATGAGTCACGTCGATCTTCCAAATTCCATTTGGGGACATGCACTATTAACAACAACTTACACACTTAACCGTGTTCCATCCAAAAAGGCTGAGAAGATACCATATGAGATATGGAGTGGTAAGAAACCACATATGTCTTACATGAAGATTTGGGGTTGCGAAGTTTATGTTAAATGACAAATCTCAACTAAGCTTGAGCCAAAATCTAAGAAATGCTTATTTATGGGGTATCCTAAAGAAACAAGAGGATATTACTTCTACAATCCTTTTGAGGGAAAAGTGTTTGTCGCTCGAACTGGAGTTTTCTTGGAAAAAGACTTTATTTCCAAAGGAATTAGTGGGAGGAAGGTAGAGCTTGAAGAAATTCAAGAATAAAAAAACATTGATACACCCATGGAGGAATTAGAGCAGGAAACACAAGTAGTTGTGGAAGAGCAACCTACTCAAGTAGAATAAGACCAGCGTAGGTCAAACATGATACTCACCAACCTAATAGATATGGATATCTCATAAGGGATCAAGGTGATGTATTTATCATGGATCAATATGAGCCTCTAACTTACCAAGAGGCCATAACTAGTCCTGAGTCTGAGAAGTGGCTAGAAGCCATGAAATCTAAAATGGATTCCATGTACACAAACCAGGTTTGGACCTTGGTAGAACCTCCTGTAGGAGTTAACCCTATAGTATGCAAGTGGGTCTTTAAAAAGAAGACTGACATGGATGGTAAGGTACATACCTATAAGGCAAGACTGGTTGCAAAAGGCTATAAAGAAATTCATGGGGTTGACTATGATGAAACCTTTTCACCAATTGCAATACTTAAATCTATTAGGATTTTACTTGCTATCGCTGCATATCATGATTATGAAATATGGCAGATGGATGCAAATAGTGCTTTTCTTAATGGGAATCTTCTTGAGGATGTGTACATGATACAACCTGAAGGATTTAATATACCACATGAAGCCCAAAACATATACAAGTTACAAAGATCAATCTATGAATTGAAGAAAGATTTCAGAAGCTGGAATCTTTGTTTTGATGAAACACTAAAACAATATGGATTCACCAAGAATAAAGATGAGCCTTGTGTCTACAAGAAGGTTAGTGGGAGCATGATTGTTTTCTTGATATTATATATAGATGACATATTACTCATTAGAAACGATATCCCTATCTTGCAACAAGTAAAGACTTGGTTGGGGAAATGCTTTTCTATGAAGGACCTAGGTGAAGCAACCTATATATTAGGAATCTGGATCTATAGAGATAGATCACAAAAACTTCTTGGCCTAATTCAGAGTACATACATAGACAAAGTGTTAAGATGCTTTAATATGCATGATTACAAGAAAGGATTCATACCTATGCAACATGGCTTGCGTTTTTCAAAAACACAATTCGCTTCAACTAAGGAAGAAAGGGATCACATGATTAAGATTCCATATGCATCTGCAATAGGATCTATCATGTATTCCATGTTATGTACTCGACCATATGTCCCGTATGCTTTAAGTGCAATGAGTAGGTACCAATCTGATCCCGGTGATGCTCATTGGGTAGCTGTCAAGAATATCCTTAAGTACTTGAGAAGGACTAAGGACTCATTCTTGATATGTGGAGGTTAGGAAGAGCTTGTTGTAATTGGATACACCGATGCAAGCTTCCATACAGATAAGGATGACTTTAGATTTCAATTTGGTTATGTGTTATGCTTAAATGATGGCACTATAAGCTGGAAAAGTTTAAAGCAATATACAGTTGTTGATTCTACAACCGAGGCCGAGTATATTGCTACTTCAAATGCACCAAAGGAAGCTGTTTGGATCAAGAAGTTCATTAGTGAACTTGACATAGTCCCGAGCATTGTGGATCCCATTTATCTCTATTGTGATAACAATGGTGCTATCGCGCAAGCTAAGGAGCCTAGATCTCACCAACGATCCAAACATATACTTAGGCTTTATCACCTCATTCGAGAGATAATTGATTGGAGAGATGTGAAGATATGTAGAGTACCTATACTTGACAATGTTGTTGACCCACTAACAAAGCCTCTTGCGCAGTAAAAGCATGATGGCCATACTAGATCTATGGGTATTAGGGGTATGCCTGATTGTCTATAGTACTGGTTGGAGATTGTTGGTGTAAGCCCTAGAGGCCAATAATTTGGGTACTTGTATTGAATTATTTATTAATAATAAAAGGCATTTCTTTATTATGTTTGCTTTTCCAAAATAATAACGTCCCTAGAATAGTTCGTCTGTTTAATGAAATATTAAGTGTGACTTAATCATGAGATCCCATTAAACACAAGAACACTATTCTTAAAGTATATGTAGTCGAGCTTTATTGCGAAGTCGGATAACATTAAAACATTGAGACTATTATGAAGATAGACTGATGATCACACCTCCTCGATCATGGATAAGGAGTTATCAAGTCTTGACATAGGAATGAATATTAGGAGTAATATTTATACTGGTTGACCCCCTATGAGAATACTACATAGAATGTTATGCAAGGTGTCATAAGTTATTCTTATGGTGATAATGGTGTATACCACCCTTCAAACTGAAACCACTATGGACCCTAGATGTAGAGTTAAGTACTTTATTGGTGATCAAACGTTATTCGTAACTGGATGACCATAAAGACAGTTGATGGGTACTTCGCAAAGCATGTTGAGGGACATGAGTGACCTAGATGGAATTTGTCTATCCTGCATAACAGGATAAATGTCTAAGGGCCCAATATTGAACTAGACAAGGGTGACACAATTTATGCCTTATGTTCAATATAGACATAAGGGCAAAAGGATAATTGTATACACAAATATTATCTCATAAAGGTTTTGTCAGATCACATGATATTTTAGTGACTTGGGTAGCAGTGATGTGTTGCTAGATACCGCTCACTGTTTATTATGTTAAATGTGTGATTTAATATAATTGCCAACATCATGAAAACCTACAAGGTCACACACATAAGGACATGTTGATGAGAGATAGAGTAAATAAGGGACACCGTAAGGTACGGTGCACTTAAGTGAAATATGGAATGTGGTAAGGTACCACGTGCTTAAGTGATATGTGGTATATCATAAGGTATGATACCCGTATGCTTAATTGGGCTTTTAGCTTGCAGCCTTAATTGGGCTTTTAGCTTGCAACCAACATAAGTAGTTCTATAAGTAGAAATCTTGTGCTGAAGCATTTCACTTGATGAAAATTCGGTCTTGAAACCCTAGCCATATTTTGTCTCATTCTCTCACTCAAAGTCTTCGTTCGTAAGCAGCTAGCATTGTGTCCAGAAGTGATCTGTTCACGTGGACTGAGTAGAGACGTTGCTATTCATCAACATTCATGATCACAACATCAAAGTTCTGAATCAATACAAAAGGTAATGATTTTCATCACTGACCATGCCCATTCATAAAGATCACTAAAGGAATTTTTTTAATTTTCTGCTGCATTTTGGATCGCAATTTTCCTTCATGTAGAATACATGACCTTTCCTCTTTTCCATAAAGTCGGAGAATAGAAAGATGTCTTCTGTCATGTGTCTTGAACATCTACTATCGAGAATCCATTTTCCCGTCATAGCATCAAGACACTCAACCTACAAAATCAAACAAAAGTGGTAGGTACCCAATTCTCATTGGGTCCTTGGGAGTGAGTGAAAGAATTATTGCATTTGGGAAACCATTGGAAATTTCCTTTAGGAACTAAAAAGCACCTAAATTTTCATTTTTCAATAGTGTGGCCTTTCTTACAGCAATAGTGACAAATAAACCTATGGTGATATTTACTTTCACCATTTGAATCCTTCTTGATTAAATTATACTTTTTTATAAGGCTTTTCAACCTTTGAAGAATTAATAGCAAAAGTAACAATGGTTGTGATGCCTTGTCCACTTTGGTTTCAAGAGTACTCACCTCTTGTTGCCAAATTCGACAAGTTTTACAACTAACCCGACATGGTTCCTCATCTCCCTTTTTATGATTTTGACTATCTACAATAGATCGCTTTAATGATTCAAATTGCTTATTGGTTTCTTCAACCTTTGCTTCCAAGTATGTAAAAAAAAATTCATTGGAAGCTAATTTCTTATAAGCATGCAATGCTCTTTTTGTATATTTTCAAAAACATTTTTCAATTTAATAAAAGACAACTTATCAATGTTAGAGTATTTGGAATGAATTACATTCTTTTTCTTGCTTTGACTTTGATTGGACATGAAAAAATAATTTGCCTCTTCACCACTATCATTTGAGCTTTCATTACTGGAAGCATCACTAACGCTATCCTAAGCAACATAGGATTTTCTAGATTTCCTAGAATTGTATTGTTGGCCCTTTCCTTTCTTATTAGCAAGAGATGGACAATCAGATATAAAATGACCTGGTTTTCCACATTGATAGAACATACCTCTTGTCTTATCCTTTTTGCTGTCTTCATCTTTTGAGGATGTAGATTGTCTTCTAAATTTCACAAGATTTTTATCGGAGTGTTTTACATCATTATTCCGAATGTATCGATTGTATCTCCTCACAAATAATCTCATTTGTTCATCATCTGAATCTTATTCATAACAAGAATCACTGTCATTAGTGTGCTCATCTTTTGAGGATCTTGAACTTGAATCCTTAAGAGCTTTATGTTAGAACATAGTTTGGTTCTACATCCCTGTAAGAGTTTTGATGATAACAAACACATGATATATATAAAGAACACATATGCTCTCTAATAAAGTATTTTAAATGCAGAGAAGTTCTGATGTAAGAAGCATAAAAGATGAGAAAAGATCTGCGAGAACATAGAATAGAAGTTCTAATGTAGAACATAGTTTTTGTTCTACATCTCTGGAAGTTCCGATGTAAGAAGATAAGAGAGTTTCATTTTGAAGATCTGTTCAGACACAACATACTTAGAAGCAAATCTGTGTAATACGCTAAATAAATAAGTTATATGTTACAACTTATGAATGTACCAACATTGTGAAACAAGAACTATGATATTCTGATATGTAAAGTTCTGGAAAGCAAAAGAGTCTCAACATTAACATTCATCTTCTGATGTGAGCATGTTCTGAAGCGTTACAGTTTATTCATGGCAAATCAAAAGTAATAGTTGAATTAAGAAAAGATCTTAACTTTTGGAAAGATCATTAACTACACTTCATCAACCTTCCAAAAGCATCTTCTTATGTCTCTCATGCATTGCCTATTTAAAGAAGACGTTAAGAAGATATCAACGGACAATAAAAACTGCGCACGAAAAAGAAAAACTATATTTACCTAGTTCTACCTTGTGATCTTAAATTGTGTAATACATCACTTTAGTGGTATTGTTTTTGTTAGAAAACATATTTGTAAATGCCTCTCAATATTATTTTGTAATTCCTTGAGGAAATCGGGTTGTGGTTTAGACTCAAGAAGATATTGACAGTTGTCATTGTATTTGTGTAATCAAGTTTGATTAGTGGATTAAGACCTCGCTTGAGAGAGGCTAAATCACCTTGGCGGATGGACTGAAGTAGTTTGAGTTCAAACGAACCAGGATAAAAATCAAGTGTCATTTTGTCTTAGATTTCAAAACTCCAATTCAAACCGCCCTTTCTTGTGTTTTTCATTCTTTAATTGGTATCAGAGCACCTGGATCTGGGTGCAAACACTTAACCGTGTCAGAAAAAGATCCAAGCAAGAAAAACACTATGGCGGGACCAAGTCAGAACATCAGCAATGATTATCATGATGAGAAAGATAAAATCAGCTGCAGACCCCCAATATTTGATGGTGAAAAGTTTAATTACTGGAAAGACATAATCATAAGTTTCTTTCTAGCTCATGATGTTGATCTATGGGACATGGTGACTGGTGTCTATATTCATCCTAGTGATGAAAACAATCAGAAGATTAACAGGAAAAGAATGACAGATCATCAAAAGAGAGAATTCAGAAATCATCACAAGGCCAAAATAATTCTCTTGAGTGCTATCTCGTACACAGAGTATGAGAAAATCACAAACAGAGAATCAACAAAACACATGTTTGACTCCTTGAGAATGACGCATGAATGAAACACGCAAGTCAAAGAAACCAAAGCTCTTGCACTCATCCATAAGTACGAAGCTTCCAAAATGGAAGAAGAAGAAACTATTGAGACAATGTTCTCAAGATTTTAAACTCTGGTTGCAGGATTGAAAGTTTTGGACAAAGGATACTCCACAACACATCATGTAAATAAGATCATAAGAAGTTTACCCAAGAAATGGAGACCCATGGTCACAACATTAAAACTAGCCAAAGATCTGGATAAAATTTCTCTTGAAGAAATTATCAGCTCCCTGAGAAGTCATGAGATAGAACTAGAAGAAGATGAACCCCAAAAGCAAGGTAAGTCTCTCACTCTTAAATATAATAAATATAAACCTAAAGTTATGCAGGAAAAAGAAGAAAACTCTGGTGGATCCTCGTCAGAATAAGACGAACTATATCTTCTTTCCAGAAGAGGCAATCAGTTATGGAAACACGGGCAGAGGAAGTTCAGAACTCCCAGAAAAACATGGAATCTTTCTGAATCATCTCCTGGATACAGAAAATCAAGTAACAAAGACATTGTTTGCTACAAATGCAATGAAGCAGACCATTACGAAAGCGACTGTCCAAATCTACAGAAAGAAATGCCTAAAAATAAGTTCTCCAAAGATAAGAAAAAAGTATTATGGCAACGTGGGATGACTCAGAATCTTCTGAAGCTGAAATAGAATTAAAAGATGAACGAGCCAATATAGCCCAAATGCCCAACTTATCAGATGACTCTGGATTATCTGAATCAGAATCAGAGGTAGAAGAGGTATTCTCTAACTTTTCTAGATCTCAATTAGAAAAAAGTCTGTCAGAAATTCTTGAGCGATATCAGCAACTTCGACTCAAC
Organism: Vicia faba; assembly: GCA_948472305.1. Lineage (NCBI taxonomy): Eukaryota > Viridiplantae > Streptophyta > Magnoliopsida > Fabales > Fabaceae > Vicia > Vicia faba. Next base: position 613,728,724 of record OX451735.1, on the reverse strand, counting down.
AACAAGAACCTAAAAAAGGATCTAGTTTCCGACTCTGAAGAAGCTAAGAAACTGAGAATAGAAAACTCTGAGCTTAAAGAAACAATTTCTAAACTAGAAAATAAATTACAAGAGGCTCGGAAAGAAACTGTCTCAGTAGTTCTTAGTAACTCTGATAAGATCATAAAGGAATATGATCATAGATTTCAAAATTTTCTTGCTAAAAACATAGATTGAAGCAAGATGGCTTTAATGATCTATGGAGTTAGCAGAAATGGCAGAAAAGGAATAGGATACAAGGGTAAAGTATCTCAACCTAAGAAAGTTAAGGATATGGTCATAAAACACACACCTCTTTATTCTCACTACACCTATGGACATACACATGATATAAAATATACTAGTAAGGAATTTTCTGGTAAACCAAAATTCAAACAGAATTTTGGAAACTCTAACAATCATGGACCCAAAAAGATATGGGTTCCAAAGGATAAAATCATCTTTGTTGAATATATCTTCAACAACAAGGTTGAAACACTAGGTTTAACAACTGGACTCTGGATGCTCTCTACACATGACGGGAAGAAAGCATATCTTCCAAAGCTTGAAATTTAAATCTGAAGGATACTCAAGTTTCAGAGGCAATCAAAAAGGAAATATTATTGGCTCTAGAATTATTGGTAACATTATTGAGGATACAACATCAGAAGAATATCCGTCAAATATAGAAGATGGTGTCACAAATATTACAGAAACATCTGAAGATCCTATCCAAAAAAGACAACTCAGAAGATCTGAAAAACTGTTTTGCTTTTTCTTGGTGCTTCATCTTAATCTTCTATTTTTCCCGTGTTGTTCCTACTTTTTTATTCTTGACAAAAAGGGGGAGAATGTAAGATATTTTGACTCCTTCTCAAAGCTCTGATCAGAAATCTTCAGGGAAGTATTTTTTTCTTCATCTGAGTATCCAGCGCAGGGGGAGACTTTTATGCTTTATGTTCTTTAGGTATTCTATCAAAATATACAAGTTTTTGTCATCATCAAAAAGGGGGAGATTGTTAGAACATAGTTTGGTTCTACATCCCTGTAAGAGTTTTGATGATAGAAAACATATGATATATATATATATATATAAAGAACACATATTCTCTCTAATAAAATATTTTAGGCAAAATACTCATTTTGGTCCCTTAACTATATCCTTGGGTTCACATTGGTCCCTTAACTTTTCTTCGTGTCATTTTGGTCCCTTAACTTTCAAAATGTTTCATTTTAGTCCTTTTTGTCTAATTAGCTACGAATTTAGCGGCTGATTTCAAAGTTTTTTCCGTCTAATTAGCTACGAATTTAGACAAAAAGGACTAAAATGAAACTTTTTGAAAGTTAAGGGACCAAAATGACACAAAAAAAAGTTAAGGGACCAATATGAACCCAAGGGTATAGTTAAGGGACCAAAATGAGTATTTTGCCAATATTTTAATATGCAGAGAAGTTCTGATGTAAGAAGCATAAAAGATGAGAAAAGATCTGCTAGAACATAAAATATAAGTTCTGATGTAGAACATAGTTTTTGTTCTACATCTCTTGAAGTTCTGATGTAAGAAGATAAGAGAGTTTAATTTTGAAGATCTGTTCAAACACAACATACTTAGAAGCAAATCTGTCTAATACGCCAAATGAAGAAGTTCTATGTTACAACTTCTGAATTTACCAATGCTGTGAAACAAGAACTCTGATATTCAGATATTTAAAGTTCTAGAAAGCAAAAGAGTGTCAACGATAACATTAATCTTCTTATGTGAGCATGTTCTGAAGCGTTACAGTTTATTCATGGAAAATAAAAAGTAACAGTTGAATCAAGACAAGATCTTCACTTTTGGAAAGATCATTAACTACACTTCATCAACCTTCCAAAAGTATCTTCTTATGTATCTCATGCATTTCATTTTTAAATAAGACGTGAAGAAGATATCAAAGGACAATAACGACTGCGCACGAAAAAACTATATTTACCCAGTTCTACCTTGTGATCTTAAATTGTGTAATACATCACTTTAGTGATATTGTTTTTGTTAGAAAACATATTTGTACACGCCTCTCAATATTATTTTATAATTCCTTGAGGAAACCGGATTATGGTTTAGACTCAAAAAGACATTGACAATTGTCATTGTATTTGTGTAATCAAGTTTGATTAGTGGATTAAAAACTCGCTTGAGAGAGGCGAAATCACCTTGGCGGGTGGACTGGAGTAGTTTGAGTTCAAACGAACCAGGATAAAAATTAAGTGTCATTTTGTCTTAGATTTCAAAACCCCAACTCAAACCCCCCTTTCTTGTGTATTTCATTCTTCACTTTAGACTTTGTTCCTGCCTCCTTGTCGGTGTCATTCTCCTTTTTCTTCTTTTTCTCAAGCTTCTTTTCATGTTTATCCAAACAAGTGAATTCTTGCTCGTGTTCTTCCAACTTTCCAAACAAAGTGGTGAGAATAAGTGTTGCAATATTACTGTCTTCATTGATCGTGATGTTTCGTTTCCAATTCTTAGTAAGACATCTCAAAACCTTGTTAGTATCAATAACATTGGAAATAGGATTACCTATCAAATTTAAACGATTAATAAGATGCGAGAACCACTTTTACATTTGAGCAATGGTTTCACCATACTTCATGTGAAAGAGTTAAAACTCTTGATTAAGTGTATTAATTATAGCTTTTTTGACCTCATTAGTTCCCTCATAGGTAACTTGTAGAGTATACCACATAGCCTTAGCAATATCACAATGGGAAATGTAATAAAACTCATCAACACCAAGAGTGAATATGATAATGTTTTTCGCTTTCCAATCATGTTCCCACTTTTTATTATATTCCTCATTCCATAGAGCTTCCGGCTTTGGTGTGGCAACACCTTTAACCTCATATGTTACCAGTGTTGAACCATTTTGAATGGCTTCTCACACACCTTTATCATATGAGTTGACATGAATTATTGGTGTAAGCCCTATAGGCCAATACTTTTGGTACTTGTATCAAAATATTTATTAATAATAAAAGTCATTTCTTTATTATGTTTGTTTTTCCAAAATAAAAAAGTTCCTAGAATAGTTAGTCTGTTTAATGAAATGTTAAGTGTGATTTAATCATGAGATTCCATTAAATATAAGGACACTCTTATTAAAGTATCTATAGTCGAGCTTTATTATGAAGTGGGATAACATTAACACATTAAGACTATTATATAGATAGACTGATAATCACATCTCATCGATCATGGATAAGGAGTTATCAAGTCTTGACATAGGTATGAATATTATGAGTAATATTTATACTGGACTGACCCGCTATAAGAATATTACATAGAATATTATGCAAAGTTTCGTAAGTTATTCTCATGGTGATAGTGGTGTATACCACCATTCGACCTGAAACCACTATAGATCCTAGATATAGAGTCGAGTACTTTATTGATGATCAAACATTATCCGTAACTGGATGACCATAAAGATAATTGATACGTACTTCACAAAGCATGCTGAGGTACATGAGTGACCTAGATGGAATATTCCCATCATGCGTAACAAGATAAATGTCTAAGGGCCCAATATTGAACTGGACAAGGGTGACACGGCCTATGCCTTGTGTTAAATATATACATAAGGGAAAAGGGTAATTATACACACAAACATTACCATAGATAAGGTTTTGTCAGATCACATGATATTTTTGTGACTTGGATAATAATGATGTATTTATAGATACCGCTCACTGTTTAGTATGTTAAATGCATGATTTAATATAATTGCCAATGTCGCGAGAACCTACAGGGTTACACATATAAGAACAAGTTGATGAGTGATAAAATAAATAAGGAACACCGCAAGGTACTGTTGTACCCCAAAATTTTCCCACCCATTTTACTCAATATATGTTCATTAAAATCCTCAACTTGCTCAAGGATGCCCAAGAGTTGACCAGACAAACTCTCTCCTAAAGCAATGAACCTCCAACTAGGGTTTCTATTTTCATCAATATGGGTGAACTCCAAAGGCCTAATATGTTATCCATAGTCCTAATATATTCTCAATATCATCCATGTCAAGTTTCATGCGTTGCAGAAGAAGTTTGCTCAGTCAACTGCTCAAATGCCTAAAAATCAACTATATTAGGTCAAAAGTCAATTGTGACCCACATACAATCAAAATTCAAGATTTTTGGTCAACATAAATATTTTTAAGTGATATCCATCATTTTATTAAGGGTTGACCATGATTCCCCAAGGAATGCTCCTAATTCATCAAAACTCAAAAATTGCTAAATTAGGGTTTCTTAGGAAAAGTCAATCAAACTTTGACCAAGCATAACTTTCTCATACTTTATTAGAAGTCTATCATACAAGGCTCATTTTGAATAGAATCCAATTCCATACAACTAATCTTGAGCCCTCAAGTTCAAGAAATGCACTCATGAAAAGATATGAATTCAGACATTATAGGTCATTTCAAAAAGTCAACAAAAACACCTTTTGGATCAAAGCTTATTACATGAACATGGAAGATTAAATTGAGATGAAACTAAATAGGTTGCTTAGGGGACATCCTAAGCTTTCTAAAAAGTCAAAGATCATCACCATGAGATAAAAATTGAGCAAGTTATGGCTTCCCTAAGTTGGGAGAATTTTGGAAATTTCAAGAATGGTGCATTGAGCAAATTTAAATTTTTGGGTCAATGGCCTAACTTTTTAAAGTTCAAACATCTTCCTAAGCTTATATAGGACCCCTAATTTCATTACCACCTTGCCTTGTTTTTTTAAAACTATTTTATTCATATTTATTTTGATTTTATTCCCAAAAATACAAAATAAATTTTATAAAATAATAAATGGTGGATCATGACAATTGGGCTTGTGTTTTAGCTCAGCTTCAAGCCCATAATTTCGTGCTACAATGACCAGGTATATTCAAGCAAGATAAGGCATGTTTTGATAAAATTGGAAGGCCTTGAATGTGTTTGATTTTTGTTGGGAAACAATGAGTTATGGCAAAGATTCTTTCCCTTTAATGTTGTCTCCTCACTCCACACTATATATACAACACCGCTGCAAGCCATTCATGCACGCATACATCTTGAAGAACCTCTGTCGCTTTGTGAAAAAATCATACAATTGTCAAATTCAAATTCCCAGTTCCAGCTAGTTTCAACCCCAAACAAAGGTTCAAACGCATTCCTGGAAGCTTCCTCGATCATTCCCAACTATTACCAGGTCCTAAGGCAGGCTGAAACATGCTTCCACCACATCACGGTTTGCATATTTTAATTGATTCTGATTGCTCTAATTCTTTTGATATAAATGCATTTTCATCATGTACCTTTAATGTCTCTTATGTTTGCAAACTTTTGGGATGGTTGAGTTGAAGTTTCAGTACAGTTATAACGATTTGCCATAGCTAGGGTTTGAACCTCCAATTTGGGGTTTTTCGTATAAGGCAAAATTAGTCCAAATAAGGGGTCCTGTCCTTTTCAGGAGGTTGAGAGCAATCCAGCTATGGCCTCAAAGTGAATTTAGGATGCGTTTTATTGTTGTTTTGAATGCAGGTTTTTTAGTGACAGATAAAAAACTGTCGCTATAGGTATAATGATCTAAAACGACAGACAAAGGTGGAATATAACTGCGTGGCAATCTCCCAATGGCTCGTTTGAATCAGCGTGCCATTTTTTTGTTTTTATAATATTGACTATTTTTCTTATATATTATTATTGGATGATTTGATATAACAAATGAACATCCATCTTAGTTGGTAGAAAAGTTCTTTGTGAAGGGAAGGGACCTGGGTTCGAGTCCCAGGTCCATCATTTTATTTTTCTAACAATTGTGGATTGTAGATCCAGTGTATACTAGCTACGCAAACCCAGGGTATGCTTTCCAGATCATAGCCATCAAATCTTGATTAATCTAGATCAAGAGGCTTCAAGCGTGCAAGCGCACCATATGCCCTTGAGGTCGATCCTCACTGAATCAAGTCAGCTGATGGGCTTCTCCTAAACGGGCCTAATTAATTCCAATTTCAACACCCCTCAAGTTGCTCATGACACCAGGCCCAATTCCATTTTTTTTTCTAATTTGTTTTTGTTTATTTGGGCTTAATTTATGGTTTTATTTATTTTCACAAGAAAAAAATCATTTCTTTCAATTAAATCGTAAACAGAAATTCTAAAAAAAATAAATTTAGTTTTTTTTCATAAAGTATTTAACTGCAATTAATTAATTAGCTTAATTAGATTAATTCAAATCCTTTTTTTAATTAAAATCCAATAGAAAATTAGGGTAACTTTACTTCAAAAATTTATTTTCTTAAATAAAATTTCGATTTTATATTATTTCTTTTTCCTAATAAATTAATAAAAGACCAAAAAGATTTTTTTTGTTTACTTAGAATACTTTTTTTAGGTTTTTCTTCTTAGACGTATTATCTCGTCTCGGACGCATTATTTTATTTCTCGCATTTTTCCTTATATAGTGTAACTGATTATGGGATGTAATAGGCTAGGTTAAAATTCCGCTTTTTATTTCTTGTACCTTTTATGTAAATGTCCCAAAGCCTTGTAATAGTTAGGACTTTAATTTCTCGCATTTTTAAAATTCCGCAACTATTAAGCTGCCTAGATGTATGAATAATAGGATTGAATGGAAAGACAAATAACTTTAAAATGATAGATAACCCTAATTGTGTAAAGATGATTAGTTGAAAAAAACACACTTGCACATGTTCAATTCTAGGGTTTGCCCCACTTGGTTGCCTCAGAAATAATGGTCGTGTCCCTCGAACGTAGGGATACCTTAGCAATGACCCCCAATTCAAATTCGTCATAAAGATCATAGTCCCTACTTGTCCCTCGAGTTGCCTACGAATTGATCTTATGAAGATAGTCCCTTCAAAATGCTAAGGTGTCCTGACTTGTTGCCTTCAGAGACTATTTCGTCCCTTCGAACGTCCATTAAAATTCCAACGATGAAGCTACCCACTCCTTAATAGTAGGATAGTGCTGTCTAAAGGAAAAAAAAACGAACATACTTTTTTTCGAAGCTACCTGCTCAAAACAAAAACTTTTCACACAAACACTTTTCAAAAACAACTTCGTCACACCCTCGAAGACCGATACGAGGGTTATCATGAAGTAAACAAAACTTTTTAAAAAAAACACACACAAGCAATTTAAAAAATGAGCAAGTACCTAAGAGCCCATGGAAAACCACAGATAGAAAGGGTGCTAACACCTTCCCTTTCTATAATCTACCCCCCGTATTCATAAACATCTCGAAAAAAGGTTTTTTCTGTTCTTTTTCCTTTTCCCTTGTTGGATGAAATAAAAGTCAGTGGCGACTCTTGCTTACCGCAAAATTTGCGAACAAAAAATGAAAAACCAGTATAACAGTCGGTTCTGCCACCGTATCACAGGTACAGTCTACTTGAGAGAGTATGGAACACTGTAAGATACGACGCACATAAGTGAAATATGGAACATTATATAATATAATAATAAATAATAATATTATTATTATTATTTCAAAATAGGTATAAAATATGATAATAATAAAATATGTTTATTATAATAATAATAATATATTATTATTATTATTATTATTATTATTATTATTATTATTATTATTATTATTATTATTATTATTATTATATGGTGAATTTAAGTTGGGTTTTTTAGCTTGTAGTCCATAAAGTGGTTCTATAAATACAAAGTTTGTGCATAAGCTTTCTCACTTGATGAAATTAAGTTTATGAAACCTGGTCGTATTTCTATCTCTCTCTCTCTCTCTCTCTCTCTCTCCCCCCCCGCTCTCTCTCTCTCTCTCTCTCTCTCTCTCTCTCTCTCTCTCTCTCTCTCTCTCTCTCTCTCTCTCTCTCAAAGCCTTTATTCATAACAGTTAGCACTGTGACTGGAGGTTGTCTGTTCGTGTGGACTGAGTAGAGACGTTATTCTTCATCAACACTCGTGATCATTCCTATGATTCTCCATCAAAGGTTTTAATCACCACAATAGGTGATCATTTCTATCACTGATCATGCTCATTCATAAGGATCAACTAAAGGGAATTTTTAATTTCCGTTACATTTTGAATCACGATTTTCCTTTAGTTGTATCAAAGAAACTTACGAATTCATGTATCATAAAGTTATTGATTTTATTTATTTTGTGTGTTAATTCCATTAAAACATATAAAGATTTTAATAATAATAAGTAATTTAGTTTTGGTATCATGTTGTGTTCTATTTGGAAGATTCAATGTTGACTATACTTCAGAATCCGACTTTGTATGGTGAAGCAGCTATACGTCAATCATCCATAAGTTACACAAAAGTGATTGATTAGTTTCATATAAGATATGAGTAAGTCAGATCCAAGAATGGTATATGATACGTTCCAAAATTTCGTTATTTTGTGTTGTAAATTGTAGCACTTATTGACTTTGTTATGTTGGTTTTTATAATAAAACCTGAATTTTGTGTACATAATCGTTTAATAGTTTATTTATGTAAATAGTGTATCAATTTATGGGTTTGAATTCATTTTGTAGGTATTGGAGCATTGATGGAGTATTGAGTAATAAAGGTCAAAGGCAGCTCCAGGATGCTCATTTGATTAATACAAAAAATAAGGCAAAGAAAGCAAGCCAAAGAAATAAGTTCTGTTGTCCTATCAGTAGCGTCGGGGGATGCTTAGGCAAGGGGAACACACACTTGACTCGTCAGGCGAGCGTTGGGCGAGAGAAAAGATGAATTTTTCCACTGGCTTATGACTTGGGCTTGCCAGTTGCTAGCTGGGGTGAGATTTAGGTTGTCTCCAGGCAAGACTTCCTATCACAGAAGAGCAATCGATTGCACTGCTTAAAAATTGAGATTTTTTCTTTAGCTTTAGTAAGAAATCTATTGCAGCAGAAGAGCAATCGACTGCACTACTTAAAAACGTGATTTTTGGCCTCTGGAACAAGGTTCAATCGATTGCTCTGTTAGTGCAATCGATTGCTCACTGTTTGTCAACATATTTGAAAACTTGAAAACTTCATAACTTTTGACTCATGTGACCGTTTGACGCATTGTTAGGACCATTGGAAAACTAAAAATGTGTTCTATTAAATAATAATGATTTGAACATAATATGAGATGATTTTCTGGACTCTGTTTTATTCCAATGTCTTGTTGTAATTGCGAAGTTGTGAATATAACGATGAATATGAAGAGATTTCATGACGTAGTGAATTGTGATGATGTATGAACAACAATGTGTGATTTACGAGCTATATTGGCTTGGTTTGTTGATGTGTATTATGTTATTGCATTTGTTGTCATAACATGTTAGTGTTGCATACATGTTCATAAGTGACGATGTGGCCTTAATGGCAAGTTACATTGTATCCTTAATAGCAAGTGACAGTGTAGCCTAAATGGAAAATAAACGTTGTTATGGTACTACATCCATTTTGCATCAATGTCATTTGCATCTCATATTGTTGAATTGTTAATACGATGATGAAGTCACATTTCATATTGTTGAATTGTTAACATGATGATGATGTTGAATTGCATATTATTGAATTGTTGATACAATGATGATGTTGAGTTGCATAATTGGTATGTGTTATATGAAGGATGGCGATAATTATATATGTACTTGTATAATTATTATGAATTATAATTGATGATTGTTGAGCTTAGAATCTCACATGATATATCTGTCGCATATTTATTATTATACAACTTATTATATGGTTGTGATATCTCACCCCTTCTGTTTGAATGTTGCCTCTACATGGGTAACATGCAGATGATCCAAAGTAGACCGAGGTCATGGTTAGCTGAGGAGTTGCCTCATTTTGTGTAGATTGGGTCGGTGTCAGCTCTGATACGTAACACTTGGGGGTTTTGTGCTTGTTTCGTTTATGTTGGAAGTAAGCTTTTGTATAATTCAGTTGTTGAGATTTAACTATTGTTTATGCTGAATTTATGAAGATGATTTTTACCACTCATGTTGAAGAGTTGAAAGTAATTGCTATTGATGTTGTTCTGCTACGAATAAATGAAATGAAGTTTAAGACTATTAAGTATGTGATTTTGTGTTGCATATCTTATTTCATGAGCATGTATGATGTATGAATATGTGGCATCCTATTCTTGATGTTTTGTTTTAGAAATTAATTTACTCTGATTTTACTTAATTTATCAACGAGTAAATAGGGTGTTACAATTAGTATCAGAGCAGGTCGGTCTGTCCGATCAAGTTATTGAGTCAGTGTAGGGTGCCAATTAAATATTGTCGATGTTTTATTCCTTAGAATGCGACATGTGTGTGGAACACTGTCGATGATTTTTTGTTTTTCTAAACACTTTTTTTTACAGAAGTGGATTGGAATAAGTGGGGGAGAAGCTTGTGCTCTTATGAAATGGTTCAGGTGGGAACAATTGGTTCAATATGTTGTCAATTGCATCAGTGTAAATGTTGGTGAGACTGTATTATTTTTCCGATTTTGAAGGAAGTAACAAATTCAGGATTTATATCTAACGGTTTGTCGAAGTGTCCTTGAGAGGGAATAATTAGGTACTTGTGTTGTTCGAATCTCTAGAAGTGGAGGGAGATGTTGGGTCTAATGATGTTCTAGTTATGGGTGAGTCTTGATCTGTTCCCGAAGACAATTGCAAATTGTCATTAGAGTGAGATGTTGGATTCACCTGATGTTATCCTTGGGGTGGATTTGTTGGAGTAAAACCAAGGGACTTCGAATTATTTTGATGAGTCTATGCATATTCTTATGCCAGAAGATATTTGGTAAGAAAGTAGGATAACTCTTATATGATGAAGCTCATATGTTTGCAATGTTTCAGCATTGCCGGTTGATTATGAAGTTGTCAGTGTTAAGTTACCATTGTGTGTACTATCGTTGTTCAAAGTAATGCAGGAGTGATGAATTTCGGTAAATTTTGTTGTTAGAATCATGTAAGTGATTATGGAATTTCGTTGATGTAGTTGGGGGTGTTTGTGAATCGCTAGTCGGATTCAAAACTCGAAGATATGAGTAGATTTGCAGAGAGGACTAGAGCCTTGGTGTTCTTGAAAACGGAATTTTTAGCAAATTAATGTTTCTCTCGATTTATAAGAAGAATGGGGTTTTGGAAGTGTGTTAAAATGGGTTTTGTATATAAAAAGTAATGAAAAACTACTTCTGTATAGTAGCAATCGATTGGCATTAGAGTGTAATCAATTGCATAATTAAAAATTTATGGAAAACTGCTTCTGTACAGGGTGCAATTAAATGTTGTTCTGGTGCAATCGATTGCACAGTGCTGAATAAATTTTTGTAAAAACTTCAAAAATTCATAACTTGAGTTCTAGACGTTCGATTTAAGCTTCATTCGAAGCGTTAGAGAGCTAACGTAATGAACTTTATTTTGAAAATGGATCCAGTACCTGGGAATGATTTAATTGTCACATGATGGTGTTGGATGAGAGGTGGAGTTTGCTAGTGATCTTGTCCTAGATACCAGACTTGTTTCTATGGCACCATACAGATTATGAGCGTCATAGTTGGACTAATTGAAGAAGCAATTCAAAGATTTGTTAGAAAATAAATTTGTGAGACCAAGTGTGTTATACTATGTGATAGACCTAGAAGAGGGGTTGAATAGACCGTTTAAAATAATTTGTGCTTTTTAAAATTGTTTTTAGAAAAATATGAGAAAGCTTTCTGGAATCTCCAATCGTCTAAACGATCCTCTATTGAAAAAATCAAATATGCTAAACCGTATGGGATATAATGACAAAATAAGAATCAATGCGTTTTACTCAATTAAACAATTACTTATACACTCTCAATGATTACTAATTACTACCAATGAGTTGAATGAGATAAGGATAAGCACAATCAATAATTTTGTGGATTAGTCAATTTGTCAAACACCTTGTGAGAAAAGCACCTTAGGTTTGGGTTTACAAAATTGTAGTCGTAAGTTTTCTTAGGTATCAATCAAAAGGATTGTTACCAGTGTTTTGAAATGAACTCAACACACTAGAATTTCAATAAGTGCAGATTTGACAAATTAATTTTCGCACAATTTAGTAAGCAAGTATAGGAATAAAGAAAAAGCAGAAGAACACATGATTTGTTAAGGTAGTTCCCCTCGTCGTCCTTGTGTAGGGTACGTCTGCCCCCAATTCTAGAATCTAGAATTGAGATATTTGATATTAAGTTACAAATGATACAACATAAGAGATAGTTCACAATACAAACAAACCAATGTTGCTGATGTAACAATCTTCTTCCCTTTCCTTGGTTTGAGCAAAACCAAGTACCAAATTCTTCTAATAAACCTCCGGTTACCGCTACTTGATTAAGCAAACCCACAGTCTCTTAATCCTTTCACTCGGATGGTTTCGATCGCAAGCAATTTGACCCCAAATCTATCTTCATAATCCTCCGGTTACCGTTACTTGATTAAGCAAACCCACTGTTTTTTAATCCTTTCACTCGACTGAATCTAATGAAGCAAAGACTTGTGCAAAAACCCCTGCACCAATAGGAATCTTGGAGGAGAAAATCCCAATGATTTTATTCAAGAACAACCCACAATTGCTCAACCCAAATCTGAATTAAATTCTTGATTTAAACATTATCACCACAATAATTTTCTTGAATCAACAACCATGATTATGTGTAGATGTTGATTTTTGAGAAGAGAGGATGAAGATGATGAGCACTATGTGTATCTTTCACTAGTTCTTGTTAACTTCCAATAATTATGAATAATGAATATATATATGTTACCTAATAGCCAGGATTCACAAACATAGCAGAAAATCAGTTGAAGCAAGCAAGCAATCGACGCAACCAGAAGAGGGGATCAGTGTGACACAACCCGCACCCAGAGGAAAAACTGTTTTGAAGTGTAATGCATCGACCACTTCAGGACTTGCATCGATGCAAACATCAAATAATATGATTCCTAGGTTGAGTCGAACAGAAGGGTCGACACGATACATCCAACAATCAGAGAGAAATCCATTTTGAAGTGCAGTGCGTCAACCGCTTCAGGGCTTGCGTCGACGTAAACTTTGAATGTTTTGAATTCTAGTTTGAGTCGACCGGAAGGGTCGACCTGACACATCCAGGGCTTGATTGAAGATAATCAGTGGACCACACCTATCTTTGAGTCGACGCTCAAATTGTATTTTCCCAAAACTACTTGATTCTGGAGATCTTTATTCCAATAATTCCATTGCAAGATTGTTCATAGAGCCAACCAAGATAGAGAGAGATTTATAATTGTTTTGAAATTATTAAAATACTTATAGATGGACTTTGCCTTTACATACTCCCCCTTTTTGATGATGTCAAAATAATTCTCAAATATGCTCCCCCTGAGTTTGTGCGTTCCGTTTGCAAGCTATGTATAGTCTTCTATGTTAACTTCTCCCCCTTTGATAACATCTAAAAGAGATAAAGCACAAGGTCAAAAGTAACAAAATATATTAAATGCAACATCGTTTTCCATTTGAAACTAATAACACCAACAATCATTCACATAAAATGAAATTAGTGCGGATCATAAAATGCAATAATTAGACAAATGTATGTAGAATATTACAAACTAGTTCATAAGAGTAATTGTACGAGGTTATCAAAAGAAGGGAAACATAAGAACTTAAGCAGGATTACATAAAAATGAATCAATTTTCTATGTTGTTGGTATTATTATTTTCTGGAGCATCGGGTGAAAGGTTTGGAAAATGCTGAAGGAAGGTGGAATGAAGAGATGCAAGGTTCTCAGTTTGTGATTGAAGCATGCCTTCGAACATGGAGTATCGTTGATCTTGAATATTTGAATATTTTGAGAACATTTCGCTTTGGACTTTGACAAGGTTGTAGATGTTTGAAATCCTCTCATTTTGAAGGAGTGCATCTTCCTTTTGTTGGAGCTGCATTTTCTTCAAAAAAGCTATCACATTAGCATTGTTTTCTTGAGCAGCCGAGACATCCTCGTCCATATTTGCTTCATTTTATTCTTCCTCGGACTCTTCTTCTTCACTATCATCCTCTTCACCATCACTATTTTTGAACAAAACGGATGTACTTCTCACAACATAACGATATTTTTGTTCCTTGTGATCCCATTGGAAGCCCATCAAGGTCAGTGATTTCTTTGTGAATTCAAGATTAGAGGTCATACCAACATAAGGAATTCCTGCAATTTTAATCTTTTCTTGATTGGGAACTCTTTGAATGGAAGAGGGAAAGCATAGTGCGGTGCCTCTTCCAGAGTTATGCAAATCAAACATGCGGCTAGCAAAATAGTGTGGCCATTGAACCTTTATTTTATGTTTTAAAACATACAATAGTTGAACCTCAGGTTTATCCACACAAGAAAGACCACCCTTATTGGGTCGAATGATATGGAAAACGATCCAAAAGAGAATTTGGTCAAATGGGTCTAGGGCACCAATTATTACGGATCTTGGGAATAAACCACTGTTAACTATTCTTTCACTGTAGGGTTTCTTCAACATGGAGTTTAAGGCCGACTTGAATTCATAATTGGGAGCAAGAACAATATCAGAGATTTTAATAGCATCAGAATCAAATGGCCACATACCAAATAGGTCTTTTCAAACATGCGAGCTAACCATATAATATTTGTTGTTCATTCTATATTTAAATTTAAAACCCTCAAACTTTCCTTGCATGCCAGCATATAACATTTTGACTAAATCCTCATTATACGGTGTATCACATTCAAGAAATAAGTGGAAGTTCTGAAATCTTAACAATTCAATAATTTCAGGAAGATGCATATGACCCAAGATTTTCAGATATAAAGTCGATTGTCTAAATATGTTTCTCTTGCCAAAAGTGTCAGCAAAAGTACCAACAATGTCATCAGAAATAAGTGAAAGAGCAGTTACCGAATTATCCGACTTCACATTGGAGGATCTTCCTCTGAAGGTTCTCTTCTTAGCTACCCTTGAATCCATTAGGGAAATATCTTGAAAGAGATGGGTATGTGAGGTACACTTGGTTTTGAGAGAGATGGGTGTTGAGAGGTTTTAGGGTTTTGTGATAGGAAAGTGAATAAAGAAAACAAAATAGCAAAGTGATAAAGAAATAGAATTCAGAATTTATTCGCGATGCATCGACCGCTCACAGAGCATTGCATCGATGCAAGAATTGTTTCAATTTATACTGAGTGAAGTTTAAAGTATGCATCGACACATGTAATCTATGAGTCGACTCAAAAGTATAGAATTGTGTTTTTATGCACCTTTTTCAATTGATTTCATGCAATTTATGTAACTCTTAGAATCCCTATGTACTTTAATAATAACGATAAAGAAGAACAAGTTTACCGTTCACACATGGGTAAGAGTAGAGAATAGATGAGAATGGTATTACCTTCATGAGAGTTGATAAGAGCTTTAACCAAGGCTATTCACAAGAGCATCAATCATTAAGAGAATATGTTCAATAAATTAAAAGGTATGCAACTTACTTAAGTTACAACTATCCTAGATATCGAGAACACCAAGTTCCCTACGGATATGATGAAAGAGATCCGTAGCGAGTGATTTAGTAAAAATGTCAGCAAGTTGATTTTTGCTATCAACATGCTCAAAAATAACATCACCCTTTTCAACATGATCCCTTAGAAAATGATGCCTTATCTCAATATGTTTTGTGAGGGAGTGCAAAATCGGACTTTTGGTTAGGTTGATGGCACTTGTATTGTCACAGAAAATAGGAATGTGATCAAGTTGGACATTGAAGTCGAGTAATTGTTGTTTGACCCATAAGATTTGGGCACAACAATTACCGGCTGCAACGTATTCCGCTTTGGCGGTTGACAATGCAACTGAAACTTGCTTTTTTATATGCCAACATACCAAAGAATTTGAAAATAAATGACAAGTACCACTAGTGCTTTTCCTATCCTATTTGCAACCGGAAAAGTCAGAATCGGAATAGCCAACCAAAGAACAATCACTACCCTTAGAGTACCAAAGTCCATACTTATTTGTACCACTAAGGTACCTAAGTATGCGCTTTACGGCTTTTAAATGTGACTCCTTAGGACATGATTGAAACCGAGCACACATGTAAACATTAAACATAATATTTGGACGAGAGGCCGTAAGATAAAGAAGGGAGCCAATCAAACTTCTATACCTTTTTATATCGACAGGCTTACCATTTTCATCACGAGTCCAAGTTTACAGCGGTAGGCATAGGAGTATTGATAGCTTTAGAGTTTTCCATGTCAAATCTCTTAAGTAGGTCAAGACAATATTTGGTTTAAATCACGAAAGTTCCATCAGTTAATTGCTTGATTTGAAGTCCAATAAAGTAGTTTAACTCTCCCATCATGCTCATCTCAAATTCTCCCTGCATCATCTTAGAGAATTTCATGACCAAAGATGCGTTAGAAGAACCAAAAATAATTTCATCTACATAAACTTGAACTAAAATAAAATGCTTTCCTCCATGCTTAATAAAAATGGTTGTGTCAACATTTCCTCTTAAGAATCCTTGATCTAATAAGAATTTGCTAAGACGTTCGTACCAAGCGCTAGGGGCTTGTTTAAGACCGTATAGAGCATGCTTAAGTTTGTAAACATAGTTAGGATTTTCAGGATTCTCAAAACCGGGAGGTTGAGACACATAAATCTCTTCATTAATGTATCCATTTAAGAAGGTACTTTTTACATCCGTTTGGAATAATTTGAAGTTTTGCAAACATGCATATGCAAGTAAAAGGTGTATAGCCTCGAGTAGGGCCACTAGAGCATAAGTTTCCTCATAAACTATGCCTTCCTCTTGGTTATACCCTTGGGAAACAAGTTTGAGCTTTGTTGCGAGTTATAATTCTGTTTTTGTCTAATTTGTTCCTAAAAACCCATTTAGTTCCAATAACTCGATGATCTTGCGGAGGGGGGGCAAGGTCCCAAACCTCATTTTTTTAAATTGATTTAGTTCCTCTTTCATGGCTAAAAACCAATGTTCATCGAGTAAGGCATCTTTAGAGTTTTTGGGTTCAATTTGAGAGACGAAAGCAAAATGATAACAAAATTTATTTAACTTAGAGCGAGTTTTTACTCCCTTTGATATATCTCCTAGGATGTTGTCGATGGGATGATCCTTAGAGGTTTTCCATTCCAAAGGAAGATCATTTTTATTGCTTGGATGATTTTCCTCTCTTTCTTCGGATACTTGATCCAACTCTTCCTTAATTTTAGTAGATTCCGAGTCTTTTTCTTTGGGATCTTGTTGTATGCTTTCCGAAGATACACATGCACCATCATAAACACTACCCTTTCCTACTAATTTTGGATCGGATTCATCAAAGGAAACATGTACAAACTCTTCAACTATATTTAATATTTTATTAAATACTCTATAGGCTTTTCTTGATTGAGAGTATCCGAGAAAGATACCTTCGTTAGCTTTTGTATCAAATTTACCTAAATTTTCTTTACCATTATTTAACACAAACCATTTACATCCGAAGATGTGAACATGAGAAATATTTAGTTTTCTTCCTTTCAAAAGTTCATAGGTAGTTTTGTTTAGAATAGGACGTATTAGAACCATATTCAAAACATAACATGTCGTGTTGATGGCATCAGCCCAAAAGTATTTTGGAAGATGGTGTTCATTGATCATAGTTTTTTTCGAGTTCTTCTAAAATACGGTTTTTACGTTCCACCACTCCATTTTGTTGAGGAGTGTGTGGAGTGGAAAAATTATGATCAATACCATATTTCTCACAAAATTTATCAAAGAGATCATTCTCAAATTCACCACTGTGATCACTTCGAATAGTAACTATGCTAGTGTTCAATTTGTTTTGAGAAAACTTGGCAAATTTTTCAAAAGCCGGAAAGGTGTCACTTTTATTTGCCAAGAAAACTGTCCAACAAAATCTTGAGTAGTCATCTACAATAACGAATCCATAGTAGTTACCACATAGACTTTTAATTCTAGATGGACCAAAGAGATCCATATGAAGAAGTTCGAGAGGTCTCGTTGTTGAAACAATTTTTTTACATTTAAACGAGATTCTAGTTTGCTTCCCCATTTGGCAAGCATCACATAAGTGATCCTTGGAAAATTTTAATTTTGGTAAACCGACTACTAAATCTTTTGAGACAACTTTATTTAACAAATCAAAGTTCAAATGAGCTAGACGTCTATTCCACAACCATGAATCTTCATTTAATGTGACTAGACATTTAGTTCCGGTTAGAGATACATTATTCAAGTCAAGCATATACACATTGTTTACCCTCAAGCCTTTGAACACATCATCTTTCTTATCATTGTGTTCAATTATGCAACAATATTTTGAAAATGATACTTTGTATCCTTTGTCGCATGATTGACTAATGCTAATAAGATTGTGTTTAAGACCATCAACTAATAGGACATCAGAGATAGTAGTAGAAGAGGGATTACCTACACTACCTTTACCGAGTATTTCTCCCTTGTTATTGTCTCCATAGGTAACAAATCCTTTCTTTTTCACCACAAAGTCAAAAAATAGAGAGATGCCACCCGTCATATGTTTTGAGCACCCACTATCGAGAAACCATCTTTTCTCTGTAGTCTCAAGACATTCCACCTACAAGTTTAAACAAGGGAAGTAGGTACCCAATTTTTATTGGGTCCTTGTGTGTGAATGATACTTGAGATGCATTTTGCAAACCATTTGAAAATGTCTTAAGGAACCAAAAATCTTCTAAATTGACATTTTCTAATGGTGTGTCCCCTTTTGCAACAATATAAACATGTTAGAGTTTTGGGCAAGTTTCTTTTGCTTGGTGGATCTTTTATTTCATAAGTGTATTTTTTATATGGATTTATCATACTACTTCTGAAATTAGATCTATCAATGCTAAAAGTAATTTTGGGTTGTAAAGTCTTGTCAAGTCTAACTTTAAGAGTTTTTACTTCTTTTTGCCAAATGTAGCAAGTTTCACATCCAGCCCATTGATGCCAAGAAAGTTTATCATCTTTGCTATTCGTTTTAATTTTCTCTACCATGGATGCCTTGAGAGCTTCCAATTCTTTTTGAGATTTGGACACTTTATGCTCACGGTATGAAATTTTTTTCTTATTTGAGGCTAATTGTTTAAAAGCTTCCTTAGCCTCATTTTGTAGAGTATCAAAAGCTCTTCACAATTCTATGTGATACATTTTATCAATGTGATTATATCTAGAGTGACTTACATTGCTTTTTCTTCTTTTGATGATCCATGAGGAAAAGGTTGACCGTTTCTTCTTCGTCACTAGAGTCACTTTTGCTTGAGGCTTCACTATCACTATCCCAAGCAATATATTCTCTTCTAGATTTGTTATGTCTCTTTTGGAAATTTGTCTTTTCCTTTGTCTTTCTTGAGCAACGGGCATTCCGGTTTGTAGTGACCGGGTTTTCCACAGTTGAAATATGATCCTCTTGATTTAAATTTCTTGCCTTCATCCTGTCTTGAAGGTTTTTATTGGTTTCTATAATTGATGAGATTTTTGTCCGAGTGTTGGACTTCATTCTTTCTGAGATATCTGTGATATTTTCTCACAAACAGCCCCATGTCTTCACTTGAGCTTTCATCTTCATCACTAGAATCACTCACACAAGAGTTATTGGTGGAGGACTTTGAGCTTGAAGCCTTTAATGCGACAGACTTCTTTTCAATGTCTTCTAGTTTTTCCTTCTTTTCATTTTTCTCATGCTTATTGAGATTGATGAGCTCTTGCTCATGCTCTTGAAGTTTTCCAAACTGTGTTGTTATGTCGAGTGTAGCTATATTGTTTGCTTCCTTGATTGCTGTAACTTTGGGCTGCCATTCCCTATTAAGACATCTTAATTTTTTTTAGTAGAAACAACATTGGAAGTAACATTACCAAGAGTGTGTAAGCAATTGATTATATGAGAAAACCTCTTTTGCATATCAACAATGGTCTCACCATGCTTCATGTGAAAGAGATCAAACTCTTGAGTTAATGTATTGATTCTAGCAAGTTTAACATCATTTGTAGAGAATCCCACATTGCTTTAGCAGTTGCACAATGTGATACTCTAAAATATTCATCAACACCTAAAGAAGCAATAAGTATATTTCTACCTTGCCAATCATAGCTATATTTTTTCTCATCTTCCTCATCCCATAGTGCTTCCGGTTTTGGTATGGTAATGTTATCCTCATTGGTCATGGTTATTTGCATAGGACCATCTTCGATAACTTTCCATATCTTTCTATTAACAGAGTTAATATGCACACGCATACAATCTTTCCAATAGCTATAGTTTTCATCAGTGAAAATTGGAGCTCTCGTATAAGCCCCTTTTGGATCGTTCTCCATTTTCTACAAAGTAATATGTGAAGCACCAGATGAACTGGTGCTCTGATACAACTTGTTAGACGATATGATCGATCAAGAGGGGGTTGAATAGATCGTTTAAAATAATTTATGCTTTTTAAAATTGTTTTTAGAAAAATATGCGAAAGCTTCCTGGAATCTCCAATCGTCTAAACGATCCTCTATTGAAAAGATCAGATATAAATCGTATGGGATATAATGACAAAATAAGAATCAATGTGTTTTACTCAATTTCTCAATTACTTATACACTCTCAATGATTACTAATTACTACCAATGAGTTGAATGAGATAAGGATAAGCACAATCAATAATTTTGTGGATTAGTCAATTTTCCAAACACCTTGTGAGCAAAGCACCTTGGGTTTGGTTTTAAAAAATTGTAGTGGTAAGTTTTCTTAGGTATCAATCAAAAGGATTGTTACCAATGTTTTGAAATGAACTCAACACACTACAATTTCAATAAGTGCATATTTGACAAATTAATTTTTGCACAGTTTAGTAAGCAAGTATAGAAATAAAGAAAAAGCAGAAGAACACGTGATTTGTTAAGGCAGTTCCCCTTGTTGTCCTTGCGTAGGGTATGTCTGCCCCAAATTCTAGAATCTAGAATTGAGATATTTGATATTTAGTTGAAAATGATACAAGATAAGAGATAGTTCACAATACAAGCAAACCAATGTTGCTGATGTAACAATCTTTTTCCCTTTCCTTGGTTTGAATAAAACCAAGTGCCAAATTCTTTGAACAAACCTCCGGTTACTGTTACTTGATTAATCAAACCCACCGTCTCTTAATCCTTTCACTCGGCTGGTTTCGATTGCAAGCAATTTGACCCCAAATCTATCTTCACAATCCTCCGGTTACCGCTACTTGATTAAGCAAACCCGCTGTTTCTTAATCCTTTCACTCGACTGAATTTAATGAAGAAAAGACTTGTGCAAAAACCCCCGAACCAATAGGAATCTTGGAGGAGAAAATCCCAATTATTTTATTCAAGAACAACCCACAATTGCTCAACCCAAATCTGAATTGAATTCTTGATTTGAACGTTATCACCACATCGATTTTCTTGAATCAACAACCATGATTATGTGTAGATGTTTATTTTTGAGAAGAGAGGATGAAGATGATGAGCACTATGTGTATCTTTCACTAGTTCTTGTTAACTTCCAATAATGATGCATAATATATATATATATATATATATATATATATATATATATATATATATATATATATATATATATATATATATATATATATATATATATATATATATATATATATATATATATATATATATATATATATATATATATATATATATATATATATATATATATATATATATATATATATATATATATATATATATGTTACCTAATAGCCAGGATTCATAAACATAGCAGAAAATCAGTTGAAGCAAGCGAGCAGTCGATGCAACCTGAAGAGGGGGTCGGCGCGACACAACCTGCACCTAGAGGAAAAACTGTTTTGAAGTGTAATGCATCGACCGCTTCAGGAATTGCGTCGACGCAAACATAAAATATCATGATTCCCAGGTTGATTCAACCAGAAGGTTCGACGCGATACACCTAGAAGTCAGAGAGAAATCCATTTTGAAGTGAAGTACGTCGACCACTTCAGGGCTTGCGTCGATGCAAACTTTAAATGTTTTGAATTCCAATTTGGGTCAACCAGAGGGTCGACCTGACATATCCAGGGCTTGATTGAAGATAATGAGTCGACCTCACCTATCTTTGAGGCGACGCACATATTGTATTTACCCAAAACTACTTATTTCTATGATCTTTGTTCCAATAATTCCATTGCAAG
Organism: Vicia faba; assembly: GCA_948472305.1. Lineage (NCBI taxonomy): Eukaryota > Viridiplantae > Streptophyta > Magnoliopsida > Fabales > Fabaceae > Vicia > Vicia faba. The sequence continues at coordinate 613,706,478 of OX451735.1, read as the reverse complement.
ATTGTTCATAGAGCCAACCAAGATAGACAAAGATTTATAATTTTTTTGACATCATTAAAATACTTATAGAGGGACTTTGCCTTCACAAAGTGTACCACTTGGAGAGCTCTGGTTTTATCAGTTAAGAAGAAAGAAGGTACTACGAGATTATGCGTAGATTAGTGACAGTTGATTTCGGTAACGATCGAGATTAAAAGTCCACTACAAAGGGATTGAATATTTTATGGACCGACTAGTAGACAAGCATGTCTTCAGTCCAATCGAATTGAGGTTGGACTACCTTCAGATTCGAGTGAAGGGTGAGGATAGTTAGATAATATATTTTAGAACTCGGTAATGACATTATGAATATTGGATCGGTTTTTTGCGGCGTTTATTGAGGAAATATCTAAGTTAGAATATAGGCATGTTGAACATTGAAATTTGAATTTCTATTTCAAGAGGGAGGAAACTTTATGCTAAGTTGCAAAGGTATAAATTATGGTTTGAGGAGATGATTTTTTCTTGAGCATGCTATTTCAGGTGATGGTATTTGTGAAACCATCCAAAGTAGATGCAGTTCTACATTGAGAGGCTTTGAGGTTGGTTACAGAGACTAGAAGCTTCTTGGACATAACTTGTTATTATTGCAGTTTGTTTAAGAAGAGGTCAAGAATGATATGTTGTTAATGAATGAGATATTGGTATTAATAAGGATGTGAAGGTATTGGAGCAAACACATAAAAGTGCAGTTTATGCCAATTGAGCATGGTTAGAGTGTGGAAATGGTGTTATTGAGACTGCGATTGGAGTGAGATCCAAATGTGAAACTATATAGATCATCAAGGGTATGATATTAAAAGAAATACGAAGGATTTATTTGTGTTGTAAAAGTTCTCTACTTGGATGAATACTTCATTTGGAGTGAAATGATTTGGATTGTACTTGATATAGTAGTAATTCTGATATTGGGAGAATATTTAACAATCGTGTTGTGCTGTGAGTATGTATAGGAGAATATGTAATAGATTTTTGGGAGTTTATGTATCATTGACGAGGTTGAAAAGAAGGAAGTTATGAAAATGTTTGTAAGCCTTAGAGATGATTGTTGAACATTATGCTTAAGTAACTTTGAGCATAAGATAAAGGACTCTATTGTAGTTAAAGTAATGATGATTTATGCCACCATTATGGTTATCGGCTACCTATTAATAAATTGACGAACTGATCACCCTTAATCTCTTATTGATAGTACACAGGATCATATTGGATGTGATAGACTTGTCTTGCTAGCTTGAAAGTAAGTAAAGTGAATTGACGTTTTATCAAGAGGATAATTGTTCGACATTTTATGTAAACCTAATACAAAAGTGGCTATGAAAGAGTTGGGACTTATTGAACAGTTTGGAGACTTGAGTTGGTATGCGAGCTAACGCCATAGAGTGGAAGGTTGCAAATACCTAAAGTGAACAATGATTTTCTGGTGGATATTAAAGAGAGTTAGAAACTAGATGTGAAACTTGTAGATATGATAGTTGATGGAGATCAAAATGAGGACAATGACTATAAAGTAGATGAATCAGAGTGGCGAACTGAAGTGTGATGTGGCATAGTTCATTGTGCGTGTGTGACTTGTTAAGAGTAAAAGGTAAACATATGAATACTATGGGGATGATGCAAACCATTAGACATTTCAGAATGGAATTGTCAGGTGAAAGGTTGATATATTATTCGTGTTGATGCCATGGTAATAGAGGTGTTGATTTTCATAATGGACTAGTGGAATGTAGCATTGTGGCACTAAGGTTGTGTGTCAATGTTATCGGTAATTGGTTGTGTTGATGTTCTTATAATGATATTATTGTGTGATGAAATAGTAGAGACGGCGTTCATGTCATGAGACTCTACGTTATTGGTATATGTTGTTGTTTTTGTTTCCTATGGTAGGGACCCGTGGGTGATTATAGTTTCCTTATAAAGAGAAATTAGAGAAGTGTTACCTATGGTGATAGAGAGGATCCCGTTATGTTCCAGTCCAAGCGTGAACAAAATATTAAATTAATAGATCATGTTGTTGTACCCCAAAATTTTCCCTGTCACTTATCAAGAATTTTCTCACAAGATCTCTTTGACTTAAGACTGCATTAGGGCTTGACCAGCTCAAGACACCTCCTCATGCACTGATGACCAAAATTAGGGTTTGAGTTTGCACAAGGATTTTTTGGACTATCAATGCTTCATATGACTTTCAAGGATCATTGTGGACCCCCAAGATTACTCATGCCAAGTTTCAAGCCTTGAATCACATTTTTGATCAGTCAATTGGACAGTTGACCTAAAAATCAGCTGTATTGGGGAAAAAAGTCAACCATGGACAATTTACAGTCAAACTTCATAATTTTTTATCCAAATCAACATCTTAGACTCATATGTATCATTTGATCAAGTTTGGACCATAATTCCCCAAGAAATTTGATCAAATCATCAAAAGGGCAAAATGGTCAAAATTAGGGTTTTGACTGAGAAGGTGCCATTTATGATTTTTGAGCTAGCAAATGATCAATTGGTTTGAAACATGATTTCAAGAGTTAAATTACATCATCTTAACCTAATGACATGATTCAAAACATTACAAATTCATTGGATTGATAGATGAATTTTCCAGTAAACTGATCAAAAGTCAATTGTATACTGAAAAGTCAAACTTTGACTTTTTGGTCAAATTCAAGTGCCAAGGATCATAATTCATCAAAACTTGTCAAAATGTGAAACCTGTTCATCAAGAAACCAAATATTTAAGATTTGGATTTGAAAATTTGAAAAATTCTAACTTAGAAAATTTTCTAAGTATAGAAAATTTCTTATTTTTTCTCAACTTTAAGCCAAATTATCACCATGATACAAGATGATTCAATGGAAGTTCCCAACATGAAAGTTGTAGATCTACATGAAATCTACAACTTTTCTTCACACAATTTCTACTAAATATACTTGGATCTCAAGATATAATTTTGTGAATACATGCTCATGAACTAAAATAACTTAGTGAAATTTTGCCCTAGTTAGGCAGGTTTTTAACCTAACTTCATGGCCACTTTTCACCTAGTTACAAGAGGAATTTTCAAAAGCATTTCAAAGATGAGTTGTAGATAATATTACAAGATTTCCAAAATGTCCAAGAACTCCTTGAGACCATTCTTGAGTAGGGAGAATTGAAGAGATGAAGTTACGGTTTTATCACTTTGATTATAGGTCATTTTCATGAAGAACAAGTTTTCAAATTTGCAAATTGGCTGTACAATCTTCACTTTTCAGACCTCAAACTCGTTTGTAACTCCACCATTAATGAATTGCACAAGGTTTCATGCCATAAAGCCAAGCATTCAATACATTGTACAAAAAAATAGTCATTTTTGGAAGAAAGACAACATTGCCATTTTGGAAAAGCATGCTTTTTGCATTTTTCCATTTTCTTGAGCCTTGGACTTGTTCTCTCTGCATAAACTAAGTCTCTAAACCTGAACAAAACATGTTTAAATCTTCAAGACACCCTACAAGATCAGAATCATGCCTTAAGAAAGTCACTTCTCACACTTGCTTCAAAAGCAAGAAATGTAGCAAGACATGTGATCTTGTACTTCTGAGCAAGCACAAGTCCTCCAACCTTTTGCTCTATATAAAGCCATCATTTTGCAACTAAAACCATGCATTCCCAAGCCTTGAAACACCCTATAATCAGAAGTTGCATACCAAGCCTCCAAACTTGTCATTTCTGACTTGTGAACTGAATCTTCCATTTCACTCGTGCGTTTTCAGGCCTTTTACTTTCCCAAGCTTCCTCACCTTACAAGTAAACCATACCACACCCTAAAACATCACTGTAACTCCATCTCCACATTGTTGAAGTTCAAAAATAGAGTAACACAAGTGGACTTCTCCAAACCATTCCAGCCACCCTCAAGACAAGCTAAGCATTGCATTAGCTTCCTAGAGGTTCAAGGAAGCTAACCTGATCATCACAGTATCCTAAAGCAAGCTCATTTTCAAAACACGATTTCCATTTTCAAGGTGAGTTTTCTATTTTTCTAACTCTTAATACAGACATAGTTAGCTCTCCATTTGTGAATATAGAATGTATACATCATTGCTACGAAGCTGTACATATCCATAGCTTGCATTTATTTGGCTTGAGTTTAGAGAATTTTAAGTTTGAAGTTTCTGAAAAAATTAGGTTAAGAATTAGGGCCAATAAAATTCTCTCTGATCTTGGACTTATAGTTTTAGTTATGTACATGGTTAGAATCATGAGATAAAATGCTATAATGTTCATGTTATCACTTTCCATTTTTATTGAGAAATGAAAAAGTTACAGGAGGTCCGGCTGGCTAGAGCTAGAAGATGAAGTATAGGGAAAGGCAATGTTTTATGTTATGTATTTTTGTTTTCATTTAGACTAACAGATGTATAGCCACCCCAGTGGTAAGGCAGCGCGCAAAAATGCCCTAGGTCAGGGGTTCGAGCCTTGGCGCTGCCTTTTGCAATTTTTTCATGTTTTTTCCAGTTTTTTTGTTTGTTTGGCAGCGTGGACTCCTGGAGCTTTGGGCCTTTATTTTTTTTCTAACCTCCTACCCCTGTTTGCTTGCAGCACCCCCTGGCCCAAATATTTTATTTACTTATTTTATTTTCACTTTATTTTATCAAATATATTTTCTTAATAATAAAAAATCATAAAAAATATAAAAATGATAAATATTATGTTTTGTTTTGTTTTATTTTATTTTCTCGTAAAAAAATATTTATTTTTTATTTAAGTTATATACTATCTTTTTAATAAACTTATAAATTAAAATAGAATTAGGTTAAATATTTATTTTTCTTCACACCTATTAAATATTTATTTTAACATATAAAAAGACCAAATACTTCATAAATACCATATATTATTTTCAAGACAAAAATACAAAAAATACTTACTTTTTCTCAAAGAAATTTACTCCCTTTTGATAAAATAGATTTAGGGTTTAATCAAAATCCTTTCTAAAGATAATTTTCTTTCTTAATTAATTTGAGTTTAATATTGATTCATTTATTAGGTTTAGGTCAAAACTTTTTCCACATAAAAAACCAAACAAAATCTTCTTTGCATTCATACATATTTACATATTTGATTTATCTTGTATATTACTTATTCCATTAATTGTATATATTCAATTTGGTTGTAATAGCTTAATTAGGTTTATATTATTGCAAATCCCCATTCATAGATTGTATTCCCCCCTCCCACAAAATGTTTTAATAGCGTAGTAATCTTTAAATTTCGCAATTTATCGCTTTACATAACATGTTAGTAATTAGGGTTTGTATGGCAAGATAAAACCAATCAAATAGAAAACCCTAATCCAAGACAAAATCAAGCATAAAAATGACACACTTGCACACAAGACACCCCTAGGGTTATCCCACTTGGTTGCCTTATACAAAATGGCCATGTTACGCATGTAAAGTGTCTTAGAAAAAACAAACAAATACAAGATCATAGACCCTCGATGACGCTATTCAAAGTTGCCTTACAAAAATGATCTTAGTCCCTCAAAATGCTAAGATACTTTGCAACATTGCTAATCATGGCCATACGATGACCCACACCCGTCCCGTTTACATCCAAAGATAGGATTGCTTACTAAATCAATGGTAAGACAAGAATGTCAAAGGAAAAGAAAATGAATAAGAAATACATTTGAGTAGGTAGATTACTTTTAGTTACTTGCTCTAATTCAAAACAAATATCCTTGCTATTTTCAAAAACAAACACACACATTTCCAAACATCTTACAAAAATTGAAAACATTTTCAAAAAGACAAACATCTTTGTATACATTCTTACGAACGAGAATCATTACAAAGATTGCCTAAACAATTGCCTCTTTCACAAAATACTTTCAAAACCACACTAAGAACAATTTGAAACAACAAAAGCAAGTGATCTAGCAAGTAACTAAGAGCCCATGGAAAACCATGGATAAAAAGGGTGCTAATACCTTCCCTTTTTATAATCTACCCCCCGAACTCAAGAAACAATCTCAAAGGTCTTTCCTGTACTTTTTCACCTTTCCTTTTGGATAAAAGAAAAGTCGGTGGTGACTCTTGCTAACCGCAACATTTGCAATAGAACGCAAAACCCTCAAGTCAGTTCTCCCACCGCATCACACACGTATTTTAGGGTGATTAGACAAGGAGAAAATTAACATGTGCATTCATAACTCGGTAGTAATGCATCTTGTTGGATTTTTGTGGTTGATGATATGGAAGGTTGGATAGTAGTATTCGAAAGGTTTGCAAACATGATGTTGGGGATGAAGGGTAGGATGCGAGAGTTGTATCCTGAGTTGTTCACATTAGGTAATTTTTGAGGACGAAAAGGTTCTAAGTGGGGGAGAGTTGTAACACCTTAAAAATCTAGATTAATTATTTAATTAATTTAGTGTGAATATTGGTGATTTTGGTGAAATATGAATTGTTGTGTTTTAGTGTATTGGGATGCATTTGATGAGAGGTAGTTGCCTTAGAAAATAAAGAAAATAAGGTGTTGGGGTGTATGACTAAAAATGTAGAAACATAGAGGTGAAAGGAAAATGTTGGTTTAATATTAATATTTGTGAATTAAAATAATAATTATAGTTTTTATAATTATATTATTATTATCTTAATTAGAGAAGGGAAAAGTTGGAATATGGATTTAGGGGTCCAATAGGTTAAGCGGTCATAAGAGGAAAATTAAAAGTTAGATCGTGACATTTCTTTTCTGTTAACGAGAGAAGAGAATTGAAAAATGAGAAAGAGAGAAGAAGAGGCAATCGTTCGGAAAGGAAAGAATTTGCGGTAGAGGTTTTGGAATCTATAACCTAAGGTAAGGGTGGGGTTCCGACTCTCTAATAGGTGGTATAATGGTAGGGATGTAATGATATGCATGTTAGGTTTTGGTGTAGATTGTTTGATTTAATATGTTAAAATTGACTATAATCAATGAATTGATGCTTTGAATTGTGTGGTAATTGGTGCATGTTGATAGTAATGATAATTGAATGTTTGATTGTTCATTATTTCATGAAGTTTGTGTTTTTGGAATTGAGACAAAAGGGTTTTCGTACTGCACTTTACAGAATTTGTAAATTTGTTTTTCACAGGGTGCAATCGATTGCAGTGCAGGTGCAATCGATTGCACAATTTAATTTTGGTGAACTTTTGCTTCTGTTTCAGTAAGCAATTGATTGCAGTAGAAGAGCAATTGATTGCACTACTTAAAATTTGGGAATTTTGTTTGTTTCAGTAAGAAATCAATTGCACTGCTTAAAAACATGATTTTTGGCCTCTGGAACTGGGTGCAATCGATTGCTCACTATTTGACAAAAAAAATTAGAAATCTTGAAATTTCATAACTTTTGACTCGGGTGTCCGTTTGATGCGCCGTTTTGATAGTTGGAAAGCTAAAAATATTTTATATTAAATAAAAATGATTTGAACATAATGTGAGATTATTTTCTGGACTTTGTTTTATTCCGATGTCTTATTGTAATTGTGAAGTTGTGAATATGACGATGAATATGAAGAGGTTTTATGACGTAGTTACTCGCGACGATGTATGAACAACAATGTATGATTTACGAGCTATATTGGCTTGGCTTATTGATGTGTATTATGCTGTTGCATTTGTTGTCATAACATGTTAGTGTTGCGTGCATGTTCATAAGTGATGATGTGGCCTTAATGGTAAGTGACGGTGTAGCCTTAATAGCAAGTGGCTGTGTAGCCTAAAAGGCAAAGAGATGTTGTTATGGTACCACATGCATTTTGCATCAATGTCAGTCGCATTGCATATTGTTAAATTGTTAATACGATGATGAAGTCACATTGCATATTGTTGAATTGTTAACACGAGGATGATGTTGAATTTCATATTGTTGAATTGTTGATACGATGATGATGTTGAGTTGCATAATTGGTATGTGTTGTATGACAGATGGCGATAATTATGTATGCACTTGTATAATTATTATGAATTATAATTGATGATTGTTGAGCTTGGAATATCACATGATATATCTGTCACATACTTATTATTATATAACATTATTATATGGTTGTGATATCTCACCCCTTTGGTTTGAATGTTACCTCTACGTGGGTAACATGCACATGATCCGAAGTAGCTCGAGGTCGTGGTTAGCTGAGGAGTTTCCCCATTTTGCATAGATTGGGTCAATTTCAGCTCTCATACGTAACACTTGGGGTATTTTGCACTTGTTTTTTTTATGTTGGGAGTAAACTTTTGTATAATTCAGTTGTTGAGATTTAACTATTGTTTATGCTGAATTTTTGAAAGATGGTTTTCATCACTCATGTTGAAGAGTTGAAAGTAATTTCTATTGACGTTGTTCCGTTGTGAATAAATGAAATGAAGTTTAAGACTATTGAGTATGTGATTTTGTGTTGCGTATCTTATTTCATGAGCATGTATGATGTATGAATATGTGGCATACTATTTTTGATGTTTTTTTTAGAAATTAATTTACTCTGATTTTACTTATTTTACTGATGGGGAAATAGGGTGTTACAGACATCGCCTCTGAGAGCAATACGCTTAATATTTCACTTTGCGTTAGAGATAACCTTTGTGTGAGTGATACATGTTAATATTGCTGAGTGATTAAAGTTGAGTACAACTGAGTGATGAATTTAAGTATTTAACAGGTATATAAAATTCATTCCCGAGAGTTCTCTCCTTTCCGAAGAATGAATTATTTTTCTGTTCATAAGTTTAATTCCTACATCTTCCTTTAAAACCAAATTCTAAAACAAACTCATAAACACGAGACTTGTCGAACGAGAATTCAGTATGCACTAATGCCTATTGAGACGATATGATAAAACTAAATAAATATTTACTTTTTCATTGTCGCTTTACCGCAATAGCAAAATGGAACCGTTGCTGGGAAATAGTGTTTGATATTGGATCGCATTACAATAGTTTCTTAGTTTTTGAGTTTTTCACATAATGTCCATATTGCCTATAATGTGTAAATAGAAAATTGTTTATATTGATGCTTGTATATGATCACCATACTTCTGAATTTGTACATGTTTCGTATGATTGTGAATTTTGTATATATATGTTTGGTTCTCTTAATGTTTGCTAATGTATTTGGTTAGGAATAACCGTGCTTGGTAGCAACTTGGAGGAGTGTGTATACATAAAGGCGTCGATCTAATGATGTAAAACAAGCATGTCTTATTGTTTCTAGTTGCTTTTATTGTTTTTCGTTGTAGTGGTATAGGTAGTTTGGTGAATGTTGGCTAAACAAGTAAAAATTGGACCAGTTTTAAAATTCTTAGCAGAGCTGAGCACGCTTAGCGCGCTCTACTTCTCCATTCTTAACTTTTCAACTTGCGTATCCACTTTCACTTGATCTTTTAGTATGTCTATAGTAGTTTGTTTTGATGTTTTAATTTATGTTGTCCAAGAGCTTCTCTTGATTAGCTTGAGGAATTTTGCATGGTTGTAAATTCTTTATAGTTGTGTAGTTGAGGTATTATGGAATAGTAGATGTTTAGCAAGGAGAATCAGTTGCAATTTTGATTTTTCTCCATAAACCTTCTCGTGCTGAGCGCGGTCTATGCGTGCTAAGCGCGTGTTTTCTAGTGTAGCGTGCTAAGCACGATATGTGGGGCTAAGTGCGCCCTGCTGCTTGCTTGTGAAATTTTTGTTTCACTCAGCCTATTTTGCCCAGGCTATTTAGAGAGTACATAATAATAGTATTTACTTATTCTTTTGTTTGTCGTTTGGACTCCAATTTTGGTCTGATATCTTGAGGAATTTTGAGATGATTTTCCGAATTTGATTGTTTCAACTTGCAGATGTATGGTAATGATATTTTTTGAAGTTGGTATCATTGAAGGCACTCGTTTATCGCTTTCTATAGCATAACATGTTTAGGAAACTTATAATTTGTATAATTACCATGTCATTCATTCTTTTATATTAATTTATTTTTGATTAAATCACTTTAGTTCCTTTTTACCCCCAAATGTGAGGAAGCTTTCCATTGTTCATATATGTTGGAGACCAACAATTCTTGTTTTAACTGGATTTTATTATGCTTAATATTTTATCTGTGTTGAATGTATAAAATTATGAAAAGGATCAAGGAATTTTGTTTCATTTTGAGAACAACCACCCTAACCAAATAGTCAATAAACCTTATGAGTGAGCGAGAATTCGTAACCCCTTTTGGGCCTTTTTGTCAATATCCATGTTGTGTTGAACTTGATGCTTGTCTATGAGTATTTAGTTCTCTTTTTTTTATGGATTTTGATTTCTTTTTTGTTTTTGAACCCTCAACCTTGATTTATGGTTTGAATTTTTAACTTGCCTTAGAAAGTAGGGAGTATTCACACTTTGAGGTTGGTTGAATTCAAGTTGAGGAGAAAAATGTTTGCTCACTTATTTGTATGGTTGCTATAAGGTTTTGAAAAAGAAAAAGAAAAGAAAAAGAAAATAAAAAAAGAAGAAAAAAAAGAAAGAAAAGAAAAAGAAATAAAAAAATGAAATGTTTGAAATAGAAAAACAAAAAGAGTAGAATAATTATGCTGAATAAGTTATGTGCTTTGGTGTAGCCATCAGGATAAGAGAAGAAGTTTGATTGGAATTTTGTGTTTGAAACTTTGTGAGTTGATCACTCCCTTAGGTTTAGGAAAATTTTTGTTTCAATTACTTTTAGATATTTCCCCTTGTTTGTTAACCAAGCCATATTACAAACCTTAAAGCCCCTGTGATTCTTGCTTTTGTGTTTTCAATATGAGCTTTTGGATGAACGCATAATTTAGTCCTTTGTTTGCAAGATTGATGGATGAGTGTCAAATCTTCACTTGTGTGTGTTTTTCATCTCTCGATGAATTTTTGTTAGGTGTGATTCATGATTGAGATTGTTTTGTTTTAGATTGTTTTTCATGATTTTTGCACTTAGGATTTGTTTCGTATTCATGTTGTCATCGTAGGATTGTGGTAAGTTTTTCCTTGCATGTGCATTTTTGTTTGAACCATACATTTGTTTTTGTTTTCCAAAATATGTTGATTTGTGATTCTTTGACTATTATCTTTTGTTTCTTTAGGTTGTTCAACTTTGTTTGAGAATAAACAATATTTTAAGTTGGGGAGAGTATATACGTGCCAAAATGTCGTTATTTTGTGTTGTAAATTATGGCACTTATTGACTTTGTTGTTCTATTGGTTTTTAGAATAAAACTTGACTTTCGTGTACATAATTGTTTAATAGTTTATTTATGTAAATAGTGTATTGATTGATGGTTTTCCATTCATATGAATGTATTTGAGCATTGATGGAGCAATGAGTAATAAAGGCCAAAGGTAGCTCCATGATGCACATTTGATTAATAAAAGAATAAGGCAAAGAAGCAATCCAAAAAAATAAGATTTTTCGTTCTGTCAGTAGCGCCGAGAGATGCTTGGGCGAGGGGCGGGCGTTGTTGGCTCGTCGGGCAAGCGTTTGGCAAGAGCAAAGGTGAATTTTTCCAATGGCTTCTTACTTGGGCTCTATAGTTGCTCGCTGGCCGAGATTTAGGCTGTTGTCGGGTGAGACTTCCTCTTGATGGGCGAATGTAGATATTATTGCTAGTTTGTGTGCGTGGCGCAGGGTGTGTGGATGAGTAAAGGCCTCTCGTCGGGCGAGCGTGTCTATTTCCAATTTTGTATAAATAGAATTTTGATAGATTTTTTGGGTGATATTTTGGGGTATTTGTTCCCAATTTATCAACCTTCTTTCTTTGTAGTTTAGGGCTTAGAAAACAAAATTTGTGACTTGTAATTTGATGATCTGGGGCAGGGAGCTTGGTTGATCGTGATTGATACCGTGAAAGATTAGATTTCTTCTCTTTGCAAACTTCAATTGTTGGAGTTTTCTTTGCAAGTATGCTTTTCTTATATGTATATTCATTACTCATGGTGTTGTATGAAGTTTTCTTTACAAATTAATGTTGGTGATTGTTTGCTTTATTTGGGTTAGAGTTGCTATAGACATATACGATTTGAATCCGAATTTAGGATGAACATCTATTGGGTTTTGACTCTAGAAATAGATTAAATCTTAATATACATGTGTGTATCGGTTCTTAATGCCTCTGTGTTGTTTTAGTTGTCGAGACATCGCCTCCGAGAGAAATACGGTTGATATCTTACTACGCGTTAAAGATAACCTTTGTGTGAGTGATACATGGTAACAATGTCGAGTGATTGAAGTTGAGTACAACTGAGTGATGAGTTTAAGTGTTTAACTGGTATTGGAAATTCAATCCTAAGAGTTCTCTCCTTTCTGAAAATTGAATTCTTTTCCTATTCATAAGTTTAATTCTTGCATTTTCCTTTTAACCTAATACAAAACCAAACTCATAAACACAAGACTTGTCGAACAAAAATTTAGTATGCACTAATCCCTATGGAGATGATATGATAAAACTAAATAAATACTTACTTTTTACTTTCCGCTTTACTGCTTCAGCAGTATATTTGACATGCCTTTTATTTCATTGATTCAATTTGTTTGATGATTCCGTTTCATGTGAATGGTCAATGTTCTTTTGCTTCAAAATTCGATGTTTGTATGGTGAAGCAATGACATTTGGATAAATCGAACTCAATAATCAATCTTACCATTTTGATATGAATGAGTTGCATTAGAGTTTTTGATGACACAAGAGTTTATTTTAAGGTTTGCAAAATTTTATAATATAATAATAATAATAATAATAATTATTATAAGTATTTTATTTTGTTTTATAATATAATAACAAGTGTTGTTATTATTATTACAAAATACATAAACATGTTGTGTAAATAATAGAAACCTCAATTAACTCATGAGCAGTCACCAAAGTTTATGATATTATGGTATTTAGATCTCAGATGTCCTAAGAGATACTGAGACACCTTTCTCTGAACAAACACACAATGACAAGATAAATGATAAATAAAGTTTGGAAAAGTAAAGATCACAAAGGATTGTTAATCCAATTCGGTGTACAACAACACCTACTCTGGGGGCTACCAAACCAGTGACGAAATCAACTAGATAGTATCAATTTGAAGCTAAACTCCCCCATTTACAATTTCTCACTTGATCGCTACCCTTGCTTAACTTCTAACTAAGACTCACCTATGTATGAGACCTTTCTCGAATCCCTTCCAATCATAGAACAATGATTGAATAATTATAAACACTTAGAAAATAACAGAAGTCACACATCAAAGATACACAATTATTCATTGCTTAAAAGCTTTGGAATGACTGACAGAACTTACAACTCAAAACAAAGTCCTACTCTTTTACGAAGATGATAATCGAGATACTCACAATTAACACACAAACCCTAATAAAAATACACAGTAAGTTCCACAGTTGTACTAGGGTTGAAGTCTTCTATTTATAACCTTCAATTAACTGGATTTGAGCTCCACATGTGCAACTGGATATGACAGAGGCGCTGGATAATTATCTCCGCAAACATAGGACATCAATCATTAGTTTCATAAATTATCTCCATAATTAGAAACTAATAATTCTCCTCGAAATCAACTTGAATATTTTTAATCTTCAACCTGTGTGCCACATAGGATAGCATAGTATTTACAGAATATTCTTCACCTATAACAAACTAAAATATCCAACAGTCCAACTGTACACAATCACAATGTCAAAAGAAACTGCGTAGGACATCACATTCGACATGTTGCTCCAGTTGATAAAATATCTTATTTTAACATGTCTATGCTAATTTAGTTTTACCAAACATAATGCCAACAAAATAGAGAACTAAAAATCTCCCCCTTTGGCTTATTTTGGCTAAAATAACTTAGTACATCTTCCATACATAAACAACAAAACAGCTCTGGTTTGAGAAGAAACTCAAACACATAAATAATCATAGGCACAATAGCATAAGTCAGTACAATAAATATCAAAGCAACAACTAGTGGAAGTTACTCAACACAACACACAAGAGAATACCAAATTCTCAACATGTCAGGACATCATGTCTGACAAATCTTCACAGCAGTCCAGTCCAGAATAAGGAACCTGCTAAACCGGCTAAACATGCTAAGAACCCCTTCAGAGAACAACACTTTCATTACTGCACAGTACACCCAGGATGAAGGATGAAAGTCTTGAAGTCATTTGGTGTACACAAGAAAGAAGATAAAGTACATCTTCAAGAAAAAACAAGTTGTACACACATAATCTCAAGAATTTTCCTATAGCCTCAAGAAACCAAGAAGAATTCTAGCTTGAATAACCAAAGTTAGTAGACCATGTGACAGAAGCAACTAAACACCAACCCAAACAATCCAGATGATGAGTCAGGGGAGAAAACTCCAATTCCAGGTAACTCAGAACATAAGATGCAACTGTGTTCATAACTCAGATCACAAGACTCACAAAATATTCAGAAACAAAGGTCAGACTCAAATCTCCTAGACAACATCCTTTCAGCACAACCGAGAACATATTCTAGACCTCCAAGAAGAATAGGAACAAAACCTTTTTCTCCCTTTTTATCCAAAAAAATGACAAGCATATCCACCACAAAACCATACCCAAACCATAAACACCTAAACCCAGACAAAAACCATAAGAACTACTTTGAGGTCAACTAAAAACACAAGATGACAGAAAGAAAAGGATGATTTCTTTAAGCACTAGAGTTGTTACTTAGGAATTAACGACTCTCGATTGTAAGAATGGTCTTGGTTTTTAGAATTAATTATGATTGTAGATATTCTAGTCACTTTAAGGTAATTAAGTTTGCCAAATAGATGTCGATATCTACCAGGATCTTTCAGTGGTGGTGTTTATTTTTGAGCAAAAAGTTTGAAAGATTAAGAAAACATCTGAACATTTTTCATTAAAAATATCCAAGTGCATCTAGAGAAGTCATCAATAAAAGTTACAAAATATTGATAACCCAGACATGTAATAACACGACTAGGACCCCAAATATCAGAATGAACTAACTCAAAAAGAGATGTGGCTCTTTATTGACTCTGTCGGGAAAGAAATTCCTAGTATGTTTTCTAAACTGACATGACTCACACTCTAAGGTAGACAGTTTTGATAGACTTGGAACCATTAGATGCAACTTTTGAAGGCCAATATCGCGTTTGTCCGTCTTTTTCTTGCCTTAATAACTATTCACCAATGGCCGCTCCATCAACTAGAAATTAAAAATGATTTTCTACATGGTGAATTACAGGAGGAGGTTTACATGGACTAAACACTAGGATTAAATGTTAGTGGCGCTTCTCACCTTGTCTGTTTGCTTCGTCGATCTCTTTATGGCTTGAAACAGTCTCCTCGTGCTTGCTTTGGAAGGTTTAGCACTGTGCTCCAAGAGTATGGCATGAGTATATGTGAAGCTGATTACTCTGTCTTCTTTTTGCATTCTTCACCAACTACTTGCCTCTACCCGTTGGTCTATATGGATGGCATCATCATCACTGACAATGATAAGGATGGCATTCAGCGCTTAAAACAACATTTGTCTCTACACTTCCAAACTAAAGATTTGAGCACTAAAATCCAAGAGTGGTGTGGATATTACTCAACGAAAATATGCTCTTGATATACTTGAGGAAATTGGCTTGATTGTTGACCTAGTGACACTCCTATGGATCCTAAAGTCAAGCTACAACCAGGTCAAGGGGAGCCACTGAAAGATCCTGGTAGATATCGACGTCTAGTTGGAAAACTTAATTACCTTACAGTGACTAGAATATCTACAATTATAATTAGTTCTAACATTGGTCAATGAGAACATTATATGAGGAAGATAACTGCACCAAAAAAAGTCCATCGTCCAAGTCAGTTTTGAAGGCCTTTATTGACTATGGACAAATCCTCCTAGAAATGATAGTTCCAATAAATGTGCGTTCACGTGACACACTTCCTCTTTGACATGCACATGATTACACTGTCCAAAATAGTTCATTGTTAGTCTAAAAAAAAACATGTCCTGAATAATATCCTGACATCCAGTCAGACATTGTCTACTTTCCAAAAAAACTTTCTTCAGCCAACATAAAATGATGTTTCAGAGAGATGTCCAGTAACCAGCTATAGACACACATGTTCTGAAGCATAAAAAAATGCCTTCCACTGGACTATAAGCTTACTCCTTTCAACTAGAAGTAGTAAAACATACCAAGATGTCAATACATCATGTGATACTTTCTCGTTCATCAACCAACACATCCATTGAGACTAACTTGTAGAGGAGAATAAATTAAACACATGATTCAATCAATCATCTGCACATGATTAGAGTCATTCACATCGTTCAACACACTTGTTGAAAACACACACACACACACACACATACACACACACACTATATATATATATATATATATATATATATATATATATATCCATGTACTCTAGCTCCTTGAACGAAAATTCAAGCATCCAACAACCCTTTGCAGATATTTTTTGTTCCATCCTTTGACAGTTGTAACCACAACAACCTGGAGGAAAGATAGAGAGTCAATTGAATTCCTCCCCATCATTAATTGCTACAATTTCTTGCCAGTTGATTTTTCTTTGATAGTGTTCATCTAGGCAGATTTTGAAAAATCATCAACAACTACATTAACATATTTTTCTTACCATAGCTGTCAACCTGCTTAGGTTCCATTAGCGCCATATAAAGAGTTTCTGACCTCTTAGAAGTAACTTAAGTATGTAACTTTGGGTGGGATACCTTGGTTTGCTTCCTTGATTCATATTTACCATATATTTTGCCTTCCTCCTTATTCAACTTTGGAGTACATATGGCTGCTTCCTTTGATTGGACCTTCTTCATATCTTTAAAGAGTACTAGTCAATTTTTTATGCGGTAACTTCACTTTAACTTCCTTTGGCATCAAGCATGTGAAGGAGCAATTTGTTTCTTGAGGAATCCACAAGTAACAATTATATTTTAATCTGACTCCCTTTATGATAAATTCATTCTTCTCATTAGTTACCAGACATTCAGACGCAGTAAAGTTGACTTTGAGACCTTGGTCTCACAGTTGACTAATACTTATCAAATTAGCAGTCAACTCCTTAATAAACAACACCTTATTAAGATCTGGAAGACTAGTGTAAGTCATCTTTCTAGCACCTTCAATTTCACCTTTTGACCAATCTTCAAAGGTGACATAACTAGAGGAAAGTGGTTTAATGTTCACAAGAAATTTATTGACATCAGTCATGTGTCTAAGAAAACCACTATCAAAAAACCAATCCTCTCTTGTAAAGGCTTTGAGCATGGTGTGAACTATGAGTCCACAATGGTTATTCTTGGGAAGCCTCTTAGACTTGACTTTAACATCATCATGTATTCTTCTATGATGTGTAACAGGACTGGGATAACCATACAATCTGTAGCTGGAAGATTTTAAGTGCCCAAACATTCCACAATAGTCACATCTCCATTGCTGATTACTTCCTCCATTGTACTTCTTCTGATGTCTCTGTTCATGTTGAGACATGTTCTTCAACATCTTCTACTTTTGTTTCTTCTTTGAATGTACACTCTTCTTTTTAGACATTTCTCCTTTGTCCTTTACAGCTTGAATATCATAACCACGATCCTTGATCTTGACATCATTCTTCATAATTAGGATAGTTATTTCATCCGGAACAATAGAGTCATTATGTCCTGAGTGATTTTTCTGTTGTCCATGCTGCCGTTAGAACATTTTACTTGACATCTTTTGTTCCAGTTCTTTCTTTGAATGAAAAAATTGCACTTCAACCTTTTTGCCTTTGTTCTTCATAAATTGATTGACATAGCCTACCCCTTTAATATTTCCACCATTCTTCCCATATTGAAGAATCTCATCAAGCACACCAGAACCACTGTTAAGAATTCTTTTAGACTTATTCATGTTATCAAGTTATGAATTGAGCAAGAGAACTTCACCCTTCAGACCATAGATGGTGGACAGGTGCTCTAGTTTTTCATCCTCCAGACCAAAGATGATAGATAAGTGCTCCACTTTTCAGTCTCTGGCTGAGCAATTGTCTTCTTTTGCTCTTATACTAATTAACCCACCTCTTGATTATTGAGGCACAACTCCTTGTAAGAACCATCAAGTTCTTAAAAGGATAACTCTTCACAATCTGAGTCTCTATCAAAGTCACAAATTCCTCTCAAGGATGTGACCTGTTTGGCACCTTCCTCTCATTGATCACTTTCAGAATCTTCTTCTTACCATGACACAGACAATCATTTCTTCCGCTTCTTGAGATAAGTGGGACACTCACTTCTTATGTGACCAAACCTTTACATTCATAACACTGAACTCCAGTTCCTTTGATGGATTTGTCATTAGTTTCGTCTCTTCCTCCAAGATCCTGATTTTTATTGGCGTCGAATGACTTGCTCTTAACATTTGATCTTGATTTCCAATTAACCTTCTTCAACACTCTGTTGAATTATTTTCCAAGCAACACAATTGCATTGGATATCCCTTCCTCTGTATCCAAGTTACACTCATCTTTTGGATCATCATTATTGGAGACAAAGGCTATGCTCTTCTTCTTTTCATATTTTTTACTGATCTATAACTCAAAGGCTTGTAGGGATCCCATAAGCTCATCAACCTTCATATTATTTATGTCTTGAGCTTGTTCAATGGCAGTCACAATCATGTCAAACCTCTTTGCAAGAGATATGAGAATCTTTCTCACCAGCTTGGCTTCTGACATCTTCTCCCCTAGAGAACATGAGGCATTGGCTATCTCAATAATATTCATGTGAAAGTGTTGTACCCCAAAATTTGACTTCTCATGTTTTCCAAGATCTTCTCTTACATGGGTGGTTACAAACACTTGCTTAAAGAAAATAAAACTTTTGAAGATAATTAAGTGTCTTTCGGTTGGCATTTGAATAAGGTATTTCAATTGGCATCTGAACAAGCTTTGATTGGGCGCTGGACCTCCTTCGATGCAAGCCTGATTCACAAGGTTCAATCGAATGCTGGGCCTCCTTCGATCAAGTTCAATTCACAAAGCTTTAACTGAGCATTGGCTGCTTCAGGCTTGCCTTTGACTCACAAGGCAAGAACTTCCTACATGCCATTTTCGATTCACAAAGCAGTAGTCCCCTGCAGGAAAGCTTCAATTGGACATATAAAATCTTTCGAGTAAGCTTTGGTCCACAAGCGTTGGCCTCCTGCATGAAAGCTTCATCTAGGTGAAGGCCTCTTCATGATTGACTTCGACCCACTAGGCAAAGGCCTCCTCATGATTGCCTTCAGCTCACTAGACAAATACTCCCTCTGTGCGTGCCTTCAGCACACAATTCGAAGGCTCCCTCCTCATGATTGCCTTCAGCGCACTAGGAAAATACTCCCTCTGTGTGTGCCTTCAGCGCACAAGGAAAATGATTCCTCTTCAATTTGTCTTTGATTCACAAGGCCAAGACCCTTTCAATTGGCCTTCGATTCACAGAGAAATAGCCTCCCTCATGCTAGTATCCACAAGGCATTGGCTTCCTTTGTGCTAGATTCGCCTAGGCAATGGCTCCCTTTGAAACGGCTTGCTTCGATTCCACCTCTAAAATATTCAACACACAGTTTTCCACATTTTGACACCTAGTAAGGTCCATTCGAAGGACACATAAATGGTTCCTTCGAAGGACATACATGTGGTCCATTCGAAGGATGCATAATTGTGGGAAACAAGATTGTTTTTCCTTTTTATAAGTTTGGTTCAAGATGCTGGTTGGCCAAGGTCCTACATGCTGCCAGGCCCTAAGCTTCCTGCACAATCACATTCATGACAAAAGAAGCTTCGACTGGCCAGAAAAGAGTTTTTGATTGGTTTAGTTGAAAAGTGTCAGATCAAGCTACCAAGGCAAATAGGGGCTCAATCGAAGAAACCCCAATGACGAGGATTGGATCCATTCAAAGGATGCAACTCTGGGCCAATTGAAGAGCAGGGATAAGGTGTACTTCGAAGGCATGTTAATGAAGCGTCTTTCGATTGGCATATCAGAATAAGGGTTACCTCGAAGGCATGTCAACAAAGTGTCCTTCGATTGGCATATCAGAACAAGATGCCTTTTGATAAGCATATCAACAAAATCAAGCAATCCACACATAATTTGACTTAAGCTAAGAAGTTCTGATAAGGAAGGTTCTGAACAATTCGAATCAAACTCACAGCCATCAAAGAGAATAATGCTTGGGAGTTGATCAAAGACGTGCTGATAAGGAAAACTCTGAGCAATTCAAATTCATATAAGGCGCCAATCATCACTTGTCCAGGTTCATTCAAAATTCCAAAATGGCATGAAAAGTCTCTAAATGGCAATCTTTAAATTTGTCTGATTTAATTTTCAAAGCCATGTTTAATGGCTGGTCTTTAAGGTCATGCTTCTTTCCCCATTTTTTGTCTCCTCCACCTCCTATAAATACAAGACACCAACACAAGTAAAAAAACGAAAACACGCACATGCTTCCTCAAAAAGTATACCAAAGTCTCATAGTTTGAAACTAGTTCTTGCAGGTACTCTCAGTCCAATCGAACACCAGATTCGTTTTCCCGAGACATCCATGAGTCTACACTAGCTCCTAAGCAAGCATCTCCATGCCCAAGGTCCCAAAATCCACGAATATCTGATTGGTAAGGGTGGTAAAATAGAATCCCAATGTTTGTCACTGTTGTACCTGTAGCGATAGAAATGTTTAAGACTAAGCCATTGGATTGACTAGACTTATACAGATCGAAATAAAAATTGCCACCATGCTTTATTGTTTCCAAAGGAATGGGAAAAGAGAGAGTAACCCAAAAAGAGGGGGAAAGATACAACGTAAGGGGGTTGGTTATGCAAAGGGAAGGTATTAGAACCCTAAACACCTACGGTACTCCGCAGGAACCTCTTTGAAAAATCTGTATATTTTGGCTATAAAATGTTGTATAAAAATGGAGGGTGGAGGTGAGAAAAGAAATATATTTTTTATGGTTTTTACACCCGCCGCGGTTGCGAACCTTTAGTGCCTAAGTACCACCTCTCATACAATAGGGGATCAGGGTACACGTAGTTCCTCTTTTAAAGTATTTTAAAACATAAGTGTGTTGGTTAATTTAATGAGATAAGACATCATCGTCATTGTCCGTGTGGAAAACATACTTACTATCCACAATCATGAGAAAGGAGAATTTGTATCATCTCAAAGTGGAAGATATGGCTTGGATTTTAAAATCAACAATGCCTCACTCAACACCCAAGTGGAAAATATATCTTTTCACTACACATTGTAGAAGTATAGTTGTTTGCATCACTATAAGGATTGACAAGAGTCCAATATTTTGAGAAAAGTTTTAAAGATAGAAGCCAAAGTGGAAAAATAGTTCAAAATGAGATTGATTGATTTTTAGTCTTATCATAAAAATGTCAAGGTATTATAAAATTTATTGAAGTTTATTTATGAAAAGGTTTTACAAATGCATGGATCTAAGTCCAAGTTTATTATGAAAGTGGTTCAAGTTTTAAAAAAAAAGAAGAGTTTTCAAAAGGAGGGAGAAGATTTTCGAAATTAAAGAAGATAGGAGGAGAAGAAGGGAAAATAAAAATGACATGAAATGTAATGCTTAAAGTAAATGGTACATAAAGCATAAAAAATAAAAGAGAACAAAGTAAAAACAATTTAATAATTAGTGGTTAATTGGATGACCATCTTGAAACTTGCATTTGGAACTCATTAGAGGATTGGTAGAACCAAAGCCTCCACACAACAAGTTGCATTTGCTTTTTGTCAACTATATCATCCATTTGGAATCCTCAAAAGTCTCATTTAATGATCAACGATGTTTAAGTGATCCGCGTTGACCAAAAGTATTGTAGATCCATTAGAGGATTGGTAGAACCAAAGACTCCACACAATGAATCTCAAGGTTATTGGATCAAAGAGATCAAATTAACATACTTGGGCTTGCAAATATAGGTTTGGGCCACAAATGATCATTTATTCGAATTGGAATAAAATTTAGCGCTATGTTAAGCAATCGTAAGTGGACTCATGTAGAAGTGACACCTATTTTGAGGCCGGTCAATAGAAATCTATGCACAATTTATTTTGAGACATGATATAGAGATCATGCTCCAATAACACTTAACGCAATAGGAAAGGGATGAGATGAAGAGGGATGAGAGAGAATATACAAATCACTTTTGAACTAAATTTAAATCAAACTATTATTAAAATTATTCATCCATTTTTGTGGAGTTAGAATCAACACCATGGATCCAATGATGTTAACAAAGTTCATGACCAAAAATTTAATCCAAGATCAGCTAGAAAATAATGACAAAATAATATTGCATTTAATATTTACATAAAAAGGTTTTTTTTTTAAGTTTTAAAATAGAAATAAAGGAGAAAAATATTAACTATTTTCAATTTAATCAAGAAATAAAAAGTAAGACCATGGAAAAATCATAAATGAATTAAAATGATTTTATAAAATTTTTGGTAATTTTTAAAAGTCAGAAACTATTTTTAAAATTAAAAGAAATGAGTAAAATAAACCAAAAATAATAAAAAAATAAAAATATCATAAACAAAAAAAATGAGGTCACCAATATTTGTCACAATATCATTGGATCATTCCATAATTTTTTCAGAATTTTACAATGTATCAAAGTATTTTTAAATATTTAAAACAATTCAAATAAAATGAAATTTAAAAAAAATACCAAAACACAAAATTAAATTGTGAAATAATAAAAATCAGAAAGAGAATGATCAAAAATATTTTTCACGATTTTTTCAGATTTTTTGGACTAAATGAATTTTCTATGATTTTTTGAAGTTTAAAACAATTAAATATAAAAATCAGAAAAGAAAAATTAAGTCAAAAATATATGGACCATTGGATGAAAGTCAAAACGCGTTAGTAATCAAATCCAAGGGATCTGGCGCGTTGTGCATATCATGGTCATTATTGAATAAAGCATAGAATCATTAATTAAATCAGATTTTAAAAAATAGATGGCACGCCTTCATTGGTTGGAAGATGACACGTTGGTCATCTTCAACCTCCAGCCAACGTGAATTGCAGGTCTCTCAAACTATAAAATCAGAAGCTCAGACCTATGCCATTCACTTCGTCTCTTCAAGACGAAGACAACCACACCTTCGCGACAAATTTATATAAACTGTAGCTCATGCAATTTGGTAGGAAAGTTTTGAAAAGGGATTTGAAAATTCATGGTCAAAACATATTTCCAGATAAAAGTAAGTGTTGCAACTAGAACCAGGGCAATGAGAGCATCACAATGATATTGGGGTTTTGAAGAATTGATGAAGGAATCTATCTATTGAAGTTGAGTTGCAGAGCTCTGAAACTGGACTTCTATGGAGCAACATAGGGCACGATTCTTGAATGTAATTATATGGTTAACTTTAGGGAAGATCAAGGAAGGTGAATTGATGGAAAAAAATGGATTAAAGAAGGCTTGAGAGTAGATTTCAAATTAACTGAATTTTGATTTATGGAACATGTTTGGCAGGGTTATTCTGGCTATCCAAGCTTGAGGAAATGAATGGGAATGACCCTCTATTTATAGGGAATCAAATGGAATGTCCAAGCATGTGAAATGATGAAGTTTGGAGGGAAATCGTGTGAAGTTGCAAACAAGAAAAGTGTGACTTCTAATTTGATCAAAACCCATCCAAAACACGCGTTTTGTTGTGCTAATCAATTCCGGAACTTCACTAAACATGTTTAGAGGCAAAAACGTGTGGAAAACTTGTTATTAGAAGCCAAAACAAAGATTTCAAATTCGGACTTATGAAGAAACTTCAGTTCCAAGTTACCAAATTCAATCCAATGGCATTCTCAACTCAAGGGGTCTTAATACATGATTCTTGATGCTTTAGAAAGATGAGGTTACAAGCTTTGCAATGGAAAAAGAATGGAATAAAATGGCTGCTTGAGCTGAAAGTTGCATTAAGTCAAAGTTGGGAAAAAGAAGTTGACTTTCCATACCTAGAAATATTTCATCTTTTTCTTCAAAAGTGACTTATAATGTTTTGCATCCAAACATGGCCTTCCACTTGGAATTTTCTCTTGACCAAAAAAGATGGCATGAAATAGACCGCTTGAATGACATTTTGAAACTTGAACCATTCAAATTATATCCAAAAATTGAGAGAGTTATGAGTTGTTGAAGTTGGCCAAAAATCATGAAATGACCTATAATTTTTTGTATCCTTAGGGTATCTTCCATCCATTTTCTCACTTTGAATATCAAAGAAGGCATAAAGTTCATGTTAGAACAAGATTGGTTCTGACCATATCTTAGGGTTTTGATGATAACAATAAATCATATTTTATATATTTGATACTCTGATGAACATATTTAACTGTTTCAGATAATGTTCTGACAGAAGCATCTTGAAGTGTTGAGCTGAAAATAAATGAAGAAGTTATTTGATGAAAAAACTATTTGTTTTAGCGCAAGTGCTGATGCTAATGCTGTCTCTGATATTGTTCTGACAGAAGCATCTTAAAGTGTTGAGCTGAAAATAAATGAAGAAGTTCTTTTGATGAAAGAACCTTTTGCTTTAACTCAAGTGCTGATGCTCACTCTGGTAAGATAATTATTTTATTACATCTTCTAATGCTTAGCAAGTTTCTATGTAAGCTATGTTTCATAAGATATTTGAAAGCAAGTGTTGTTCATAAGATATTTGAAAGCAAGTGTTGTTCAGAAGATATTTGAAAGAAAGCGCTAATCAGAAGTACTTAGCAAGCAAAGCGTTGTTTAGAAGATATGCAAGCATGTTCTAAAATCAAGACGTGAAGCTAGGTTCTGAAAGAATGCAAAAGCTAACAAGTCTGATCAAGCTTCAGGAGACATGTTCTTACATAGTTCCGTTTGCTCATTTAATGCAAAGACGGCTACTTGCACTCAAGTGTCTACGCTAGTGCATTGGAAAATGGAATAATGCAAGGAAACACGCAAACATTTAATGCTCTCCATTTGAAGGCAACAACGGTCATGTTTCTTCATGCTATATATAGAAGAACATTAATTGTAAGCCAACTAAGGAAATATTGAAGAACCACTGAAAGGCTGAACAACTGAAGTTCTGAATAGAACTTAACAATTTCAAAATAAGCAAGAACAACGTGAAAGATTCTGGGCTCACAAACAAATTTCATACACTTTGTGCTATAATATTCTTAGTGAAAAATCACAGTTGTGATATAGCTTTCTTAGAAGAAAACATTGTTTCACTATCTGTAAAGATTTATATCTTATAATTGTTTCTTGAGAGACCAAGGTTGGTCAGATTTCTCAAGTAGACTAGGACTAGTTTAAGTCTTAGTGGTGTGAGTCACTTGTAAGTTTACTTGTGCATTGTTAGTCACAACAGTTGTTTTGTGATTGTAATCAGTTGATTATAGTGGATTAAGTCCTTGTTGAGAAAGGCGAAATCACCTTGGCGGGTGGATTGGAGTAGTTTGAGTTTAAACGAACCAGGATAAAAATAACCTTGTCTTTCCTTTATTGTTGTGCCTTTAAGAAAAAGAAAAAGAGAAACTTATTCAACCCCCCCCCCCTCTAAGTGTTTTCTCCACCTTCAATTGGTATCAAAGCTTGACTCTGAGCTCAACACTTAACCGTGTCAGGAAAAGATCCAGAAGAAAACACATATGGCTACTGAGAAAAACAAGAATAGTTACAACAAACCTCCTGTATTTGATGGAGAAGATTTTGATTATTGGAAAGATAGACTAGAAAGTTTCTTTCTAGGTCATGATAGTGATTTATGGGATATAGTCTTGGATGGTTACACACATCCTACAGACTCAGAAGGAAACAAGATTGATAGGAAAAATATGGAGAGACATCAAAAAGCTGATTTCAAAAATCATCATAGAGCTAGAAATATTTTTCTAAATACTATCTCTAAAATGGAATATGAAAAAATCACTAATAGAGATACATCACATGATATGTTTGAGTCACTCAAAATGACTCATGAAGGAAACGCTCAAGTGAAGGATTCTAAAGCTCTGGCTCTCGTCCAGAAGTATGAAGCCTTCAAAGTAGAAGAAACTGAATCTATAGAAGCAATGTTCTCAAGGTTTCAAACTCTGATTGCTGGTCTGAGAGTTTTGAACAAGGGATACACTAAAGCAGATTACGTTAAAAAGATCATCAGAAGCTCACCCAGAAGATGGGAACCTATGGTCACTGCTTTCAAAGTATCAAAAGATCTGAACAACGTGTCTCTTGAAGAACTCATCAGCGCTCTCAGAAGTCATGAGATAAAACATGATGAGCACGAGCCTCAGAAGAAAGGTAAGTCTCTTGCCCTTAAATCAATTAAGAAATATGATACTAACGCTTTTCAGGCTGAAGAGGAAAACTCTGAAGAATTTGCGTCAGAAGAAGATGAACTATCCTTGCTCTCCAGAAGGATCAATCATCTGTGGAAGCATAGACAGAAGAAGTTCAGGAACTTCAAGAAGTCAGAAGATAAAACATAATCTTCTGGAAACAAAAAGTCAAACAGAAGAGAAGTAACCTGTTATGAATGCAAAGAACTTGGACACTACAAGAGTGATTATCCAAAACTTCAAAGAGAAAAACCAAAGAAAAATTTTGGTAGAAAGAAAGGGATGATGGCAACCTGGGACGACTCAGAATCCTCTGAAGATGAATCTGATTATGAAGATGAGAACGCCAACCTAGCTCTGATGGCTACCATAGAAGATGACTCAGACTGTGAGTCAGACCCAAAAGAGGTATTCTCTGAATTTTCTAGAGATGAACTTGCTGAAAGTATATCAGAACTTATGGAAAACAATAGTAAGCTCAAAATCAAATACAAGAAACTCAAGAAGAGTCTTGCATCTGATCTTGAGAAACATGAAACAGAAAAATATGAACTCAAAGAAAACAAATTTAAACTTAAAGAAGAAATTTAAAATGTTCAAAAAATTACTAGTTCAGATTCTGTGTCAAGTTCTAAAGAAATTCTGAAAGAATATGACTATAACTTTCAAACTTTTCTTGCTAAGAGCATAGATAGAAGCAAAATGGATTCAATGATCTATGGAGTTAGTGGGAAAAATAGAAGAGGAATTGGATATGAACCTCCCAAAGGGAAGGAGACATATATTCCAAAACATGTTGCTAAGATGACTTTCTCTTATAAACCTCTGAACAAACAGTTCAAGTTTGGACACACACATGATATAAAATATACATCACATTCTAGAAACTCTTATGCTAACCCAAAGTTGAAACAGAACTTTAAACACTCTAACCCAAGAGGACCAAAAAGATATGGGTACATAAGGATAAAATAATATTTGTTGCAGATATCCTTAACAGGTCAATTGAGACACTAGTCATGGTACCTGGACTCTGGGTGCTCTCGACACATGACGGGAAAAAAGTCTATGTTCCAAAACCTGGATCTTAAAGTTGGAGGAGACGTCAAGTTTGGAGGTAATCAGAAAGGGAAGATTATTGGTTCTGGAACCATTGGAAACGATAACCTTCCTTCTATCTCTAATGTTTTATTAGTAGAAGGATTAACACATAACCTGGTGTCCATAAGTTAATTAAGTGACAACGGTTATGACATTATCTTCAATAAAAATTCCTGTAAAGCTGTCAGTCGAAAAGATGGATCAATCCTCTTTTCTGGCAAGAGAAAGAACGACATATACAAAATTAATTTGTCAGATTTTAAATCTTAGAATGTTAAATGCCTTTTATCTGTTAGCGATGAGCAATGGGTATGGCACAGAAGATTGGGACATGTCAGTTTAAGAAAAATCTCTCAACTAAATAAATTAAATTTAGTCAGAGGACTTCCCAATATGAAGTACAACTCAGAAGCTCTGTATGAAGCATGTCAAAAAGTAAAATTTTCAAAACCTTCCTTTAAATCCAAAAATGTTGTTTCTTCCTCTAGGCCATTAGAACTACTTCATATTGATCTGTTTGGGCCAGTTAAAACTGCATCCATCAGAGGAAAGAAGTATGGATTTGTCATTGTTGATGACTTCAGCAGATGGACATGGGTCAAGTTTTTAAAACACAAGGATGAGTCACATTATGTGTTCATTGACTTCTGTAACCAAGTGCAAAACGAAAAAAATTTTAGAATTATAAAAGTCAGAAGTGATCATGGTGGTGAATTTGAAAACCATTATTTTGAAAAATATTTTAATGAAAATGGTATTGTTCATAATTTCTCTTGTCCTAGAACTCCCCAACAAAATGGAGTTGTAGAACGAAAGAATAGAACATTACAAGAAATGGCCAGAACCATGATCAATGAAACTAATATAGCAAAGCACTTTTGGGTAGAAGCTGTGAACACAACATGTTATATTCAAAATAGAATCTCTATAAGACCTATTCTTGAAAAGACTCCCTATGAATTGTGGAAAAATAGAAAACCCAACATTTCTTATTTCCATCCTTTTGGATGTACTTGTTTTATTCTGAACACTAAAGAAAATCTGAACAAGTTTGATTCTAAAGCACAAAAGTGTTTTCTGCTTGGATATTATGAACGCTCAAAAGGATATAGAGTATACAACACAAACTCTGATTGTTGAAGAATCAATCAAAGTCAGGTTTGATGATAAGCTTGGCCAGCAACAGCCAAAGCAAATTGATATTTCTATAGGTACAGAAGATCATCCCTCAAACTCTGAAACTTCAGAAGCAAAGGAAGACTCTGAAGCTAAGAAAAAGTCAGAAGCAAAGGAAGACTCAGAAGATCACCCTCTTGACAATGCTCTGGATAATCTCAGAATCTCTGAACAACCCACTCAAAAAAGGTTTCCTAGAATCTCTTTAGCTCATAAAGAAGACGTGATTATTGGGAGAAAAGAAGATCCCATCAGAATAAGATCCTCTCTCAAAATCAATAAAGAATCATTGTTTGGATTAGTATCTCTGATTGAGCCAACTTCTATTGATGAAGCTCTAGAAGACAATGATTGGATATTAGCAATGCAAGAGGAACTCAATCAATTTTCCAAAAACGATGTATGGGATCTAGTTCCAAGACCCAAAGGATTCAACATTATAGGAACCAAATGGGTTTTCAGAAACAAACTGAGCGAGCAAGGAGAGGTGATCAGAAACAAAGCACGACTGGTTGCACAGGGTTATAGTCAACAAGAAGGAATTGATTATATTGAGACCTTTTCCCCAGTCGCCAGGTTAGAGACTATTAGATTATTAATTTCTTTTGTTGTTCAAAATAACATTTCATTATATCAAATGGATGTTAAAAGTGAATTTTTAAATGGCTATATAGAAGAAGAAGTTTATGTCTATCAACCTCCTGGCTTTAATGACTCAAAACATCCAGAACATGTTTTTAAATTAAAAAAGTCTTTGTACTATTTAAAACAAGCTCCCAGAGCTTGGTATGATCGTCTGAGTAATTTTCTTTTAGAAAAAGGTTTTACAAGAGGGAAAGTGGACACAACTCTATTCAGAAATACATTTAAAAATGATATCTTAATTTGTCAAATTTATGTTGATGATATTATTTTTAGAACCGCTAATATCTCCCTTGGAAAAGAATTTGCTGAGACCATGCAGGCAGAATTTGAGATGAGCATGATGGGAGAATTGAAGTTATTTCTGGGAATTCAAATCAACCAGACTCCAGAAGGTACTTACATACATCAGACGAAGTATGTCAAAGAACTTCTGAAGAAATTTCAGATGTCAGAAAGAAAAGATGCTAAGACTCCAATGCATATAACATGCATTCTGGGAAAAGATGAGGTAAGTATGAAGGTAGATCAGAAGCTCTACAGAGGTATGATTGGATCCCTTCTCTATCTGACTGCATCTAGACCTGATATATTATTCAACGTATGTTTATGTGCTAGATTCCAATCAGATCCTAGATAATCTCACTTAACTGCTGTTAAGAGAATTCTGAGGTATCTGAAAGGTACTACTAATCTGGGTATGTGTTACAGAAGATCAAATGATTTCAGACTAGTAGGCTATTGTGATGCTGACTTTGCTGGAGATAGAATTGAAAGAAAGAGCACCTCTAGAAGTTGCCAGTTTCTGGGTGAAAATCTTATCTCGTGGTACAACAAGAAGCAAGCAACAATTGCACTTTCAACAATAGAAGCTGAGTTTATATCTGCTGTTGGATGTAGTTCTCAGATAATTTGGATGAAAAGTCAGCTAGAAGATTTTAATCTTTATGAAAGTAAAATTCCTATCTTCTGTGACAATACTTCTGCAATTTGTCTTTCTAAAAATCCTATTTTACATTCTAAAGCTAAACACATTGAAATTAAATATCACTTTATAAGGGACTATATTCAGAAGGTAATTTTAAATTTAAGATTTGTAAAAACAGACCATCAATGGGCTGATATATTTATCAAACCACTTTCAGAAGATAGATTTAAATTCATTTTGAAAAATATTTGTATGGAATTATGTCTTGAATAAAATATATTTATCTTCTGTGCTTGACTTTAGAATGTTTTGAAATGAATGCTCTGATTAACATTTCTTCAGAAGTTAGAAGAAAAGTTACATCATAAGCTATATGTAAAGTTCTGAAATGTTCTAACGTTTCATTTCAAGTATAGCTTAGCAGTTCATTAGATCAAACAGCTGTCCCATGCAACCTTCAGGAGATGAACACTTGGTGTGTTTCTGAAAGGCCACGCGTGCTAAGCTATTGATGCCGTTCTAGGTAACTGTTCTGATTTGATTTAAATCTCACGCTTTCCCCTCACTTTTCAATTTCATTAAATGACTAAGTCATGATTAGATTATTTTTATTTAAACTTTTACTAAATATTTTTTTCGGTTTTACTTTTTAACCTATTTCTGAAAAGTCTTCATATAAATATCTTTGTAAAAACCCTTTTCACTTGTTGTTTTGGTGAACCTCTGAATCTTTTATTAAATCAAATTTTTTACGCTCTTCAACTATTTTTATATGCTTTTTGATTATGCCAAAAAGGGGGAGAAGATGAGTATTTTGATCTAATCTCTGATTAACAGTTATGGGACTAAGTCAAACATTCTTACAAAATACAAGATTTCTTTCTATGCTTTAAAGAACTTTACAGGTATCATTTAAACTCTGGAAGTTTATTTCAAATGAACATTATCCTCAAAAGAACCTGATGAAGAAATCTCAGAAGAAAAATTCCAAAGCTCTAATGAAAATTCTCAAGAATTTTTTTCTTATAGAAATATTTATTTCAGGGGGAGATTCCTATCTCTTATTCAATTTATTTCTATATCTGAATATATTTTTGTCATCATCAAAAAGGAGGAGATTGTTAGAACAAGATTGGTTCTGATCATATCTCAGAGTTTTGATGATAACAATAAATCATATTTTATATATTTGATACTCTGATGAACGTATTTAACTGTTTCAGATAATGTTCTGACAGAAGCATCTTGCAGTGTTGAGCTGAAAATAAATGAAGAAGTTCTTTGATGAAAGAACTATTTGTTTTAGCGCAAGTGCTGATGCTGATGCTGTCTCTAATAATGTTCTGACAGAAGCATCTTGAAGTGTTGAGCTAAAAATAAATGAAGAAGTTCTTTTGATGAAAGAACCATTTTCTTTAACTCAAGTGCTGATGCTCACTCTAGTAAGATAATTATTTTATTATATCTTCTAACTCTTAGAAAGTTTATGTGTAAGCTATGTTTCAGAAGATATTTGAAAGCAAGTGTTGTTCAGAAGATATTTGAAATCAAGTGTTGTTCAGAAGATATTTGAAAGCAAGTACTGTTCAGAAGATATTTGAAAGCAAGCGCTGATCAGAAGTACTTAGAAAGCAAAGCGTTGTTTAGAAGATATGCAAGCATGTTCTGAAATAAAGACGTGAAGCCAAGTTCTGAAAGAATTCAAAAGCTAATAAGTCTTGTCAAGCTTCAGGAGACATGTTCTTACATAGTGTCGTTTGCTCATTTAATGCAAAGACGGCTACTTGCACTCAAGTGTCTACGCTAGTGCATTGGAAAATGGAATAGTGCAAGGAAACACGTAAACATTTAATGCTCTCCATTTGAAGGCAGTAAAGGTCATGTTTCTTCATGCTATATATAGAAGAACATTAATCGGATGCCAACTAACAAAATATTGAAGAACCACTGAAAGGCTAAACAACTGAAGTTCTGAATATAACAACAATTTCAAAAGAAGCAAGAACAACGTGAAAGATTCTGGGCTCACAAACAAATTTCATACACTTTGTGCTATAATATTCTTAGTGAAAAATCACAGTTTTGATATAGCTTTCTTAGAAGAAAACTTTGTTTCACTATCTGTAAAGATTTATATCTTGTAATTGTTCCTTGAGAGACCAAGGTTGGTCAGATTTCTCAAGTAGACTATGACTAGTTTAAGTCTTAGTGGTGTGAGTCACTTGTAAGTTTACTTGTGCATTGTTAGTCACAAAAGTTGTTGTGTGATTGTAATCAGTTGATTATAGTGGATTAAGTCCTTGTTGAGAAAGGCGAAATCACCTTGGCGGGTGGACTGGAGTAGTTTGAGTTCAAACGAAACAAGATAAAAATAACCTTGTCTTTCCTTTATTGTTGTGCCTTTAAGAAAAAGAAAAAGAGAAACTTATTCAATCCCCCACCCACCCCCCATTCTAAGTGTTTTATCCACCTTCAGTTCACACCCTAAATATTTTTGTGGAAAAATAATGGGTTCAAGGTAATAAAAATTTACCAAGTTATGATCATTTGAAGTCACACATGAGAAATTGGGGATTTATCTGGAGGACTTGTAATATTTCTTCATCATCAAGTTTCTTCCACATGGAAACTCCTTGAAACTTTTGAAGTGATTTGTTGATAACCCTTTTAAGAGAAGGATGTTTTTGGAATCACTCAAAAATACCAAAAGATGAGCAATATATACTTCTTTGAAGTTCAAAACCATAGCTCCTAGATCAAGAAAATGCTTTGAGGAACTTTGACAATTTTCAACAACCTTCTTGTACCAACACTCTTGCTTTGTAAATAGAAGTTATTGAGGATGAAAATGAGAATTCATAGCCACCCAAAACCACATCCATATCTTGAGAATTTAGAGAAATATGCACTTGTGGCCAATGGGAACAAGGCCTTGTCCAACCATGACAACTTCTTCAATCAATCCCTTGCACTTTTTGATCCATCTTGATAACTTGGAAATGTAGTGAACGAAAACAACCTTTCCATGCCATCCCTTCCAAAACAAACTTCAATGGTGAGGTTTGTACTTATCAAGCTTGATTGACTAGGGCATTGAAATAAACTCATGAGCCCAAGGAGCAACTTGCTAAGCCTCATTGCCTTTACCTACATTATTAACAAGTAAGACAAACCAATATTAAATTTTATTAATTAAAATAAAAATCAAGACAAAATATTCATGATCACAAAATAAAACAAGTCAAGGTGCTTGGTGATTCCTCAAAGAGCAAAGCTAAAGATAGGGTGGAGAACCGAAAGCCCTAATGTGATATTTTTGTGATTGAATCAACATGGTATGATGAAGGGATCTTAGGGGCAAAAAATTGGGGTACAATAGCTACCCTTATTTAAGTTTCTTCTATCCGGAGATACGAAGGTTAAAAATATTCGTGTCGACGCGATCGAAGATACTTAAATATAAAACAAACCCTATTTTTGGCCCTAAGATGCCATGCAATGCTTATGAGTATGAATGCATATGAACAACTTCAAAGGGATGAAAAACACCACTGGGGATGTAGCGAAGGAAATAAGGATCAAAAAAGGAACCCGACCAGGAAAATAAATCACCGGTGGATCAAAAGATCTGACTTATAGAGGATGATAACAAGTCAAAGGATACACCAACTTTTGCTGAAGGTGAAACTACCAACATTCACTGAAGGTAGAAAGAGGAAAGAGATAACAACACTGAAGTTTACTGACGGTGAACTACCAACGTCCACTGAAGGTAGAGAGAAGAAATCATTTATGTTCACTGATGATGAACCACCAACTTTTACTTAAGGCGACCTATCAACTTTCAATGAAGGTAGAAAGAGAATATATATCATAGCATCGCTGTTCACTGACGATGAAATACCAATGTTCACTGAGGGTAGCAAAAAGATAGCAATCACAAACTTTAACTGAAGGTGACCTACCAACTTTCACTGAAGGTAGAAAGATAATATATATCATAGCATCGCTGTTCACTGACGATGAAATACCAATGTTCACTGAGGGTAGCAAAAAGATAGCAATCACCAACTTTAACTGAAGGTGACCTACCAACTTTCACTGAAGGTAGAAAGAGAATATATATCATAGCACCTCCGTTCACTTACGATGAACTACCAACGTTCACTGAGGGTAGCAAAAAGATAACAAGCACCAACTTTCACTGAAGGTGACCTACCAACTTTCATTGAAGGTAGAAAGAGAATATATCATGGAATCGCCGTTCACTGACGATGAACTACTAACATTCACTAAGGGTAGCAAAAAGATAACAAGCACCAAATTTCACTGAAGGTGACCTACCAACTTTCACTGAAGGTAGAAAGAGAATATATATCATAGCACCGTCGTTCATTGATGATGAACTACCAACGTTCACTGAGGGTAGAAAAAATATAACAAGCACCAACTTTCACTGAAGGTGACCTACCAACTTTC
This sequence comes from Vicia faba, assembly GCA_948472305.1. Taxonomy (NCBI): domain Eukaryota; kingdom Viridiplantae; phylum Streptophyta; class Magnoliopsida; order Fabales; family Fabaceae; genus Vicia; species Vicia faba. The sequence continues at coordinate 613,671,699 of OX451735.1, read as the reverse complement.
ACTGAAGGTAGAAAGAGAATATATGATGGCATCACCGTTCATTGACGATGAACTACCAACGTTCACCGAGGGTAGAAAAAAGATAACAAGCACCAACTTTCACTGAAGGTGACCTACCAACTTTCACTTAAGGTAGAAAGATAATATATCATAGCATCTCCGTTCACTAACGATTAACTACCAACATTCACTGAGGGTAGCAAAAAGATAACAATCACCCCAAAATTCTGGCATTTCACCTAGAACGGGTCTCCACTTCTTCTTTAACCAAGGCACTCCGCCTGGAAAGGGTAATATATAAGTTGTCTCAAATAAAGAGGATACCATTTGTAAAGATTTAACAATGAACTGTCTCCGTAATATTGAAAGACTTGCCATCCACTGGATTAATTTGACAACGAACTGCAAACTATCCACTCATAGAGAAGATAGCAAAAAAAGTAACGTCGAGTTTTACGGGAAGTACAAGTTGCTCAAATAAAGAGACCGACTACTTGTTGTTATAGGAAGGATTGTAAAAATGACTTTCCGGGGAAAGAAACATGACTTCCTGGGGAAATGCCAATATACTCCGGCTCAGGAGATAAAGTCTTCTCGTGCAAAATAAATGCACATTCTCGAACCAATGCTCGAAGCTCGCAAAAATCCAAAGTGATAATGTTGTCGAGGATCAAGGACTCAAACCAGAAATAAACTGAAGTAAAACAGTCTACCAAAATACATTCTTTGAGAAATAAACTCAAGAGGGAAACCCCAAATCATCCATACAAAGAGCTGTACAGGAAGGCTAAAGCAAAAATCTTCCACGAGGGATAACTCAGTGGGGAAATTGAAAGGATATACACTTTCTGCTTAAGGCCCATACTCTATTGGTGAGAGGACAACATAACTTTGCAAAATAGGCTAATATGTCAACAAAATGTGAATGAGCAATGATTTTCCAATTTTAGCTATGTGTGATGTATGTATGAATATATGAGTGTTATCACGCATATGCTGACAAAACAGATATATAACACTGGGAGTAAACAAGCCAAACCAACTCGAGCACAATCAACACTCAGCTAAATTACATCCAAGATGAACAATCCAAGAAAAAGTAAGCGCCAACTGAGGAAACAAAACCTACTGCCCGGTTTAACCTTACTGGGGAGAAACGTAATCTGGAAGTAAACAAAACATAGTGACCAAACAATACAGATATAGAGATATAACATCCTTCTCCAGGCTTTACCAGGGAATAACACCCAGTCTTCAACGGGGAATCAAATATATTCAAAAGTAACGCCTCTACTGGGGATTTGAAAAAATCAATTTCAAGTAGGGCAGACGGACATCAAATCATCAAAACATTTAGTGGGGGATTCGCGCCGACTTCATGGGGAGGTCAACACCACATTCACAAAGGGAAAATCAATATACACTCTTCACTGGGGGAAACAAAGGCCCGTATTCTTCGAGAGTAATCATTTTACCAACTTCTCTGGGAAGAAAGAACTTCTATTAAACAATCGAAACCTTCACTGGAGAAATATCGGATTGAATCTTCATATCATGCAAACTCAGGAAAGAGAAGAACTGAACCAAAACTTGACCGGGGGTATTGGAGTTACAAACCATATACGGCGAAACATCTTGAGAAAAACTTCTTCGAGAAACAAAACTTCTTAAAAACAACTAGAGTTCGTCCATTCCTGGGATCACCACTTTTTTTTTTCTCTTGCATCACAAGTTTTAAAGTAAAAGTAAATTGTAAGTTCTTTTTGAAAATCAATTTTGTTATTTAATCTTTTTGCTTTGAAAGTTATTATCAACAATAAAGGGAGTCTTTGCAAGCTAAATAAAATAAGAAATACAAAGAATTGGGTAAAAGCTAAAATTTCATTAATAGAATGGTAGTCTGTGAATGGCGAGACTCCATGGATAATTACGAAGTTCAGAAAATGGTAATATATAATGGAAAAGATACATTGAGATACAATGACCACTATCCCCTCTAACAACTTTTGAAATCCCGAGCAGCAGCTTCTGTTGAAGTATGATGAGGATCCGAGAAGATTGTTGCTTCAATGATCAAGTCTTGTCTGATGTAGTTACTTGCCAAGGAAGTCTCTAACTTTTGCCTAAGCTGCCCTTGTGGGTTTTCATCTTAGCGGGAAATTTATTTTGTTTATGTCTCTAATTTTTGCCTAGACCGCCCTTTCGGGTTTTCGGCCTACCAAGACGCTCTTTTTTGCCTAAGCCGCCTTTTCGATTTTTCAACTTAGCGAGTTGTTCTTTTATTTCTTTAGGCGAAGTATTTCTTGACTGCGGTATTCAATGTCATATTCAGATAGCAGCATTTGCCAATGGGAAATTCTCCCGGTAAGAGCAGGCTTTTCAAAAATGTACTTAATTGGATCCATTTTAAAGATCAACCAAGTAGTGTGATTCAACATATACTGCCGCAAACGTTTTTCTGCCCAGGCCAGAGCACAACATGTCTTTTCCAGCATGGAATACCGTGACTCACAATCAGTAAACTTTTTACTGAGATAATAAATGGCATACTCTTTCTTCCCCGTTTTATCTTGTTGTCCCAGAATACAACCCATGGAATTATCTAACACTGTCAGATACATAATCAATGGTATTCCTTAAACAGGAGGGAGCAATATAGGAATTTCAAGCAGATATTCTTTAATACTTTCAAATGCTCTTTGGCAGTCATCCGTCCACACACAACCTTGATCTTTCTTTAACAACTTAAAGATCGATTCACACGTTGCTGTCATGTGAGAAATGAATCTAGAAATATAATTCAGGCGCCCGAGGAACCCTCTGACTTGCTTTTCAGTTCTTGGCGCTGGCATCTCTTGAATGTCTTTGACTTTATCAGGGTCAACTCCAGTTCCTTTCTGGCTAACAATGAAACCCAACAATTTCCCTGATGAAACACCGAAGGTACATTTATTTGGACTCAAGCGGAGATGATACTTCCTCAATTGCTGAAACAACTTCAACAAATCTTCTACATGTCCTTGTTCAATCTGGGATTTAGCAATCATATCATCAACATATACTTTGATTTCCTTGTGCATTAGATCATGGAATAGTGTTGTCATAGCCCTCTGGTACGTTGCATCAGCGTTCTTCAGCCCGAAGGGCATTACTCTGTAACAGAATGTTCCCCAGGGTGTGATAAACGTTGTATTTTCCATGTCCTCTGGATCCATTCTTATTTGATTATACCCGGAAAATCCGTCTATGAACGAGAATACTTTGAATTTTGTTGTGCTATCCACTAACATATCAATGTGTGGCAATGGAAAATCATCTTTTGGACTAGCTTTATTTAGATCTCTGTAATCTACGCACATGCGGACTTTTCCGTCTTTCTTCGGTATTGGGACAATATTGGTGATCCATTGAGGATACACTGACGTCACAAGAAAACCGGCATTAATCTGCTTTAGAACTTCCTCTTTGATCTTCACTGCCATATATAGGTGAGTTCTTCTCAACTTCTGTTTGATTGGCTGACACTCTGGCTTCAACGGCAAACGGTGCTCTACAATATCTGTATCTAGACCAGGCATATCTTGATAAGACCAAGCAAAAATATCCACATACTCTTTCAACAACTCAATCAACCTGCTCTTCACATCAGGATGCAGCAATGCTCAAATCTTGACTCCATTCGGATCTTCTTTTGAACCCAAATTGATTACTTCCAATGGTTCTTTATATGGTTGAATGGCACTCTCCTCGCGCTCAAGCAACCGTGAGACCTATTCTGGAATCTCATCATAGTCTTCTTCTTCGGCCCCATACACAGGACATTCAAAGTTGGGAGAGGGGTGCAGGATCATTGTATTCAACGAGTTTTTTAATTAATCTGCACATATGATTTATGATTGCTTTTAGAAACTGACACATATAACAAGTGATCATGCAAATTGAATTTCAATTTTTATTTATTTTGAAAGGTTTTTATGATTACCATTTTCCAAGAAAAAGCAAAAAATAAAACACAATTTGGGAAGCAAAGACAACTTTTATTATTGATCTTAAAGATCAAACCAAACAGATAAGCCCATACAATATTAATACTTCCACATTGGGAAGAGTGAAAGCTTTTCAAAAAGATTAACAAAACAAATTACTTTGAAACATGTATGCAAGAGGGAACATCAATGGTGATCCAGTTCTGAATCCTAACTACGTGCGTCACATAATTTGGCATTTTCGGCTCTGCTTCATCTTCCACAATGGCGTTAATCCCGGAGACAGTTGGATGAAGATAACCCCCGCTACGGAAGACGTCTTGATACTTGCCTGCAGCAGACTTCGGCTTCATGCTCTTACCTTTGTCATTCTTGAAAGAGAACCCTAAGCCAGCTCTGTTCTTGTTTACAGGTGGATCCATAATCTGTCCCCAAACTTCACTATGACCCTTACGCATAACTTATTGCGCATCCTTAAGCGAAACCATGGAATTCTCATTTCCTCTTATATTATCAATGGATAAGGCTTGGAACTGGGTTCCAACAGCAGCTTCATCCGCCTCCACAATGCTGAAAGAGGACAAATGAGATATCAATAATGCCTGTTCTCCATTTATGATCACCACTTTTCCTTCACGTACAAAATTCAGCTTTTGGTGTAAAGTTGGAGTGACAGCCCCTGCCTCGTGTATCCATGGCCTTCCTAGCAAACAACTATAAGCGGGTACAATGTCCATGACCTGGAAAGTAATCTGAAACAAATGTGGGCCTATATGAATAGGCAAGTCCACTTCACTAGGGCATATGGGCATCCCTTGATATTTGAATTTCATAAGTGTGCTCCTCGGTATAACATTCAATGCAGATCTATTATCAATCAGCACATTGGATATTGAATCATTCTTACAGTTCATAGAGATGTGGAGGGCCAGGTTGTGATTCCTTCCTTCATCTGGCAATTCATCGTCGCAGAAACTCGGGTTATTACATGATGTAATGTTCCCTACTACACTGCTGAATTTGGTCTACATGCATATCACTCTCCCCAAAAGCTTGGTCCAATACCCTCATCAAAGATTCTTTGTGAGCAGAGGAGTTCATCAACAAAGCCAAGATAGATATTTTTGAAGGAGTCTGCAGTAGCTGATCTACGATTCTTTAGTTGCTCATCTTGATTATCTTCAAAATATCATCCATTTCCTTCTCTAACGTAGCTCCACTAGATTCACCCGTAACCTTCTTGGGTTCAACATTCTCAGCAATTTTCTTTCCTGCCCTAACATCTCCACGAACAACTGGTGCGAACACACGACCGCTGCGGGTCACTCTGCTAGTCTCAGCTATATTTCCAACATCAGGAATTGGCTGGATGGAAACTTCCACAACATCCTCTAAGATTGTAGTATTATATTTGTAGGGTACAACCTTACTTGACTTGTAGGGAACATAACCTGGCAAACTAATCACCAATGGGGTAACAACTGGCTTGCTATAATACTCGACTTCGAAATGGGTGGGTGCACCAAAACAAGGCACAATGAAGTTTACCCCTTCTTCAACACAATTGGCCACTATTGAGTCATCTCTAGAAAACAAATCCTCATATGAGGAGAAATACTCATCTGCAGAGGCATACTCATCATCCGAGTCTTCTTCAGCCAAACAAACCTCAATCATCTCAACTTCATGGTAATCATCCAATTGACCCGTAACCTTGATAGTTCCATTATCCAATAACAATTAAACACCTTTCCTCACAATAGAACATTCTCGGGAGTCTCAACAGCAAATTCGGCAAGATCCATACTGATGTTCAACCTGACCAGCCAAGTGGTAGAAAGTAGCATGCAATTGCACAAGGTCTTCACCTATATACTCTACATCAAAAATTATGAACTCTCCAGGTCATCCAAAAACCATATTCACCTCCTCTTCATACTCTTCCCTAGGCCTGATTATGTGGATGAGGCCCTCATCCATCATCTCCTGTAAATCAGCCTTTATCTTATCGCAACCCTGTATGTCTGTACTGCAAATAGCACAACCGGAATGGTCATGTGTATAATAGCTAAATTCATATAGGCCTTCATGCATTTTCACCAAATCTCCTCTAGCTAGATGAATATCAAAAATTCGGAAGTCACCTGAGCAACTGGCCACCATATTCACAACATTTGCTCCTCCATGCTTGGGTAGAGGATTGTCTTTCACATTAGGACCCACATCCTTGAAAGATAGAATACCATACTTCACAAATTTATGTACATAAATCTTCAAAGGATAACAATTCTCAACATTATGCCCTGGTGCTCCCTGATGAAAAGCACATGTTTGGTCTGCCTTGTAATACCAAGGCAAAGGTGACGGCACAGCCGGAGGTGGTCGGGTTTGAACCAACTTCTTCTGAATCAATGCCGGTAGTAACTCCGTATAACTCATAGGAATAGGATCATAACTCTCCCTTCTTTGATTATGCCATTGATTCCCCTGCTGGGATGGTCTCTGATAAGCAACGGTGGTTAGAGCTACACTAACAACTGGAGTAACGGAGGCGACTTCCTGATGACGCTGATAATTTTTCTAGAAGGATTAACCCTACTCTCTTGCATAACAACATTTGCATCCCCTTCCTTCTTCTTAGTAAACCCATAAGATGACTTCTTCGCACCTCCAGATCCTCCACTCTTTGTTAGACGGCCCTCTCTTACAGCCTCTTCTAAACAGATACCCATGCCTACCATTTCAGTAAAGTCACTTGGCGCACTTGCTACCATCCTTTCGTAGTAGAAAGCACCTAGAGTCTTCAAGAAAATCTTAGTCATCTCCTTCCCTTCCATGGGAGGAATCACTTAGGAGGCTATCTCACACCATCTTTGTGCATATTCTTTGAATGATTCCATGTCTTTCTGAACCATGGCCCTAAGTTGATCACGGTCAGGCGCCATGTCCATGTTGTACTTGTATTGTATGATAAATGCTTCTCCCAAGTTATTAAAAGTACAGATATTGACGCTGTCCAAACTCATATACCACTTTAGCGCAACACCGATCAAACTATCCTGAAAAAAGAGAATCAACAGACGCTGATCATAAGTATGGGTAGACATTCTCCTTATATACATTACCAGATGAGCACGAGGGAAAGTGTTTCCCTTGTACTTCTCAAACTCTGGGACCTTAAACTTTGAAGGTATCTTAACATTTGGGACCAAACATAATTCATTCACATTCTTCCCGAATAACTCTTTTCCCCTGAGGGCTTTCATCTCCCTCTGCATATTGTCAAACTGATCTTGAAAATCATCCATTCTGTCATAGAGACCCAAGTCTTCACTTGGTGGGGGAGAATGACGACACACATCATCATTAACAAACAGAACCATATTCACCGAAGGAGGTGCAATAGGAGCAGCATGCACCATAGGAGGTGCAGGAGTAACAATAGTCTGAAAAACTGGGGTGTCTTGAGGACCAAGATTGAAACCTTCAGGTGTAAAGTTCTCTGGCATTCCCCATGGATAACCTTGAGGCATGCGATTCTGAACGACAGTTGGGGTAGCATACACTGGAACAATTGGAGATTCAGTAGTAGCCCTTGTTGATTGAGGTTGAACACTTGGTGGATGATTCTGAGCAGCCACCAGAGATTCCATTAGAGCAATAAGATTTTCCATGTCGACCTTCAAAGCAGAAACTTCCTCGTGCAACTCGCGATTCTCTTGTTCTAAGTTGTCCATCTTCCTTCTGAAATTAGCGCGGGTGTTGTAGTGGTGAGTCAGCTTGATGAACGAAGTAAAGAAGCTTGGTAAGACACCTGGATATGCATAACAAATGCAAGAAATATGTTCAATATGATGCATGATATGAAATGCACATGATTTTGTTTTGTTATTTCAAGGGATTTAAAGTTTATAGACATATTGCAAATATCAAAGTAATAACGCATTTGAAAATACTGAAATTTTTTATTATAATATCTTCAAAATGGGTTACAAGTCTCAACAATCCCAAGTACAAGATAAAAATAAAGTCTAAAAACCTGAGAAGTAAAGCTGTGGGAGATCACTCTATACACTGGCGCTTCCCCATAAGCCTGGAAATCTGAGCCTTCAACCTCTGATTTTCTTCTGCATACCTGGTGGCAACCTCCTTCCAATCACCTGAATTAGGAAATGAGTAATCAGCGTCTGATTGAGGCTTAGGAGAAAATAAATCCCCTTGCCTCTCCATAGTCTCTATAGCTCAACTCTCAAGGATCTCAATCAAGTCGTCTTTCTCCTTCAAGTCAGCTCTAAAGGAAATCTCTAAAGTTTGGCACTTGTTCTTCCAAGCATCCTTTTCCTGCTGCATCCTGACCAAAGCAAGATGCAACTATTCTAGATCATCCAATAAGGGAGGAGTAGTCTTCACAAACAAATCAGGCATAGGTGTCTCCCGGGAATACAACATCTTCAACTGAATAGCTCTTGTTTGGACTCACTGAAGATATGGCTCCAAAGAAACAACCCCTCTTGGTCCCAAATCTTTCCTACTCTTCTTGTGGATGTAACGCCATGCCTTCATAATCTGCTCCCTAGCTTCCCTATGGTCTTCTACCTCCTTCAAAAAGAAACTACTCAAATGAATACTATTTGGTTTATCCCTCATCGGATAACCAAGTTGTCGTCGTGCAAGAATAGGGTTATAGTTAATTCCTCCCTTTGTACCAAGAAAAGGTACATTGGGGAAACTACCACAACTGTAAAAAATCTCTACATCCTGGTAAGCTCGATGATACCAATCAATATCCGAGTGAGTAAGTTCCATGACCTTAGGAGCCCAACGAGGTTCCTTCCTGACATCCCAGAAAGCATCAGACTGAGGCATATGAGAGAAAACCACTGGTACAACAAAGGCGTGCAACAAATAATCATCCCTCCATGATAAGAAATCCAAATATGAATAGAGTAATAAACATCACCCAACAATGTAGGAACTGGGTTTCCAATCATGAAGATCCTGATAGCATTAACGTCAACAAACTTGTCCACATTAGGAAATAAGAACAACCCGTAAGCAAGTAGAGCAAAGATTGCCTCAAAAGCGACTGTACTCTTCATCCTGGAAAAGTAACGAGCTTTCTACAATAATAATTGAGCTGGTAATCCTCTAATCCCTCCTTTAGTAGTCATATGGGTTTCCACCTCATACTTCCCTAGATGAATCAAAGCGGAAATCTCATGTAATTTTGGTTCACCCTCCAAACCAGTGAAAGGAACACGATCAACAACAGGTAAATCTAACAGATAAGAATACTCCTCTAGTGTAGGAATCAACTGATAGTCGGGAAAAGTAAAGCAATGATACATCGGATAATATAACTGGACCAAGGTCGAGATAATTCCCTCCTTCATCTTCAGCTTCATAAGAGGAATGATGGATCCATACTTATTTCGAAAATATGCAGAACACTCAAACTCATCTATCTTGGGGTCCTTGAAACTGTATTTTCTGGTATTTCTTTTTCCAGAATCTATGCTCAAAAAGGTACTTGAGATATTCACAAATGGTCAACTTTTAAGTCCCTTGAAATAAGATTTCTTCAAAAGATGCTTATGAGTGCATGGATGTATGTTGCAACAATCACACACAAGATCACACATATAGGGTTCATAGGTTCAACGTCACGAGCATGAGTTCGATGGTACTACCCATAAGGTATTGGTCTAAACGTTATCACCCTCCGAACAAAGTTCTAGAGGTTCCTAGAGTCTACATCCTTCCTTCGGATATTACCAACTTCCCGATTAACTCGGTAATTAGTAATATTCTCAAGAAAGACTCGTCCGAGCGTAGTATCGCGTGACAATTATTTCCGGATTACTCCGTCATAGCTTCTGCACTACACCTAAAAAGGCCAAGATGGGTTTGGTAATCTACGGTCTTCGGTTTCGGTAGGCTCCCAGGTCGAAAGCAGTACATCTTCCCAATTACTCGGTAAACGACACTACAGTCAAAGGGGCCTCCACTGAGTGGGGGATCTCATGCCTCATTTTTCGGGATTACTCCCTCAAAGTTAACATGACTATACCTCCCGTCCTATCTTAAAGTTTGCCCAAGTCCGAGTATAGGACTTATAAGTAATCACCAAGCACCCTGAAAACCAGGAAAATCTAGACAAACATATATACAACATATAACACATAAACAAAAATAGCACATATACAGATGTAAACAAAGACAGGTTCAACCCACTTAGGGATGGACCAGCAAGAGGTCAATGTTTCCCCAGTGAAGTTGCCATTTTTTTTTGTAGCGGTAGAAATGTTTAAGACTAAGCCATTTGATTGACTAGACTTATACAGATCAAAATAAAAATTGCCACCGCGCTTTATTGTTTCCAAAGGAATGGGAAAAGAGTGAGTAACCCAAAAAGAGGGGGAAAGATTCAAGGTAAGGGGGTTGGTTATGCAAATGGAAGGTATTAGCACCCTAAACATCTATGGTACTCCGCGGGAACCTCTTTGAAAAATATGTATATTTTAGCTATAAAATGTTGTATAGAAATGGAGGGTGGAGGTGAGAAAAGAAATATATTTTTTATGGTTTTTTCACCCGTCGCGGTTGCGAACCTTTAGTGCCTATCTACCACCTTTCGTGCAATAGGGGATCAGGGTACACGTAGTTCCTCTTTTAAAGCATTTTAAAACATAAGTGTGTTGGTTAATTTTATGAGATAAGACATCATCGTCACTGTCCGTGTGGAAAACATACTTACTACCCACAATCATGAGAAAGGAGAACTTGCATCATCTCAAAGTGGAGGATATGGCTTGGATTTTAAAATCTACAATGCCTCACTCAACACCCAAGTGGAAAATATCTCTCTTCACTATACATTGTAGAAGTATAGTTGTTTGCATCACTACAAGGATTGACAAGAGTCCAATCTTTTGAGAAATGTTTTAAAGATAGAATCCAAAGTAGCAAAATAGTTTGAAATGAGATTAATTGATTTTTAGTCTTCTCACAAAAATGTCAAGGTATTATTAAATTGATTGGAGTTTATTTATGAAAAGGTTTTGCAAATGCATGGACCTAAGTCCAAGTTTATTATGAAAGTGGTTCATGTTTAAAAAAACAAGAAGAGTTTTCAAAAGGAGGTAGAAGATTTTTGAAATTAAAGAAGTTAGGAGGAGAAGAAGGGACTATCCTAAAGCATAAGGTAAAAGTTAGGGATAAGAACCATCTAACCAACAAGAAGCCAAACCTTGACATTATGAGTCAAGATGAAGTTCCCATTCTTTGGATTGAAACCAAGCAAGCAAAGATACTTGACCTCTTGAGGAAGCTAAACTTCAAGTGCATTAAGTCTTCACAAAAATTGGGCAGAGTAACAGTTGTATACGGGTGAATTCCAGATTATAAACAAAGTATGTAATCACAATAACCTGCACACAAAATAAATAAAGCAACCCAATGTCTTGAGGTAAACCTCAAGAACATTAGACAAAATATCAATCAAGGTCATAAGGTCTCCAACATAGGCCAAGGTTTCTAATCCTAAGTCCAAGAAGTCCAATGCTCCATAATGCCAAGGATAGTAACCAAATAGTCCAAGTATCATTAAAGATTTTTATGGTTCATGTTGATTATTAAGTGTCTTAAAAGAGAAAAGAAAAGCTCAAATGAGCAAAATAAAAATGACATGAAATGTAATGCTTAAAGTAAATGGTACATAAAGCATAAAAAATAAAACGACACAAAGTAAAAACAATTTAATAATTAGTGGTTAGTTGGATGACCATCTTGAAACTTGCATTTGGAACTCATTAGCGGATTGGTAGAACCAAAGCCTTCACACAACAAGTTGCATTTGCTTTTTGTCAAGTATATCATCCATTTGGAATCCTCAAAAGTACCATTTAATGATCAACGATGTTTAAGTGATCCGCGTTGACCAAAAGTGTTGTAGATCCATTAGAGGATTGGTAGAACCAAAGCCTTCACACAATGAATCTCAAGGTTATTAGATCAAAGAGATCAAATTAACATACTTGGGCTTGCAAACATAGGTTTGGGCTACAAATGATCATTTATTCGAATCGGGATAAAATTTAGCGCTATGTTAAGCAATCGTAAGTGGACTTATGTAGAAGTCACACCTATTTTGAGGCAGGTCAATAACAATCTATGCACCATTTGTTTTGAGACATGATATAAAGATCATGCTCCAATAACACTTAGTGCAATAAGAAAGGAATGAGATGAAGAGGGATGAGAGAGAATATACAAACCACTTTTGAATTAAATTTAAATCAAACTATTATTAAAATTATTCATCTATTTTTGTGGAGTTAGACTCAACACCATGGATCTAATGATGTTAACAAAGTTCATGACAAAAAATTTAATCCAAGATCAGCCAGAAAATAATCACAAAATAATATTGCATTTAATATATACATAAAAAATGTTTTTTTTAAAGTTTTAAAATAGAAATAAAGGAGAAAAAATCAACTATAATCAAATTAATTAAGAAATAAAAATTAAGACCATGGAAAAATCAGAAATGAATTAAAATGATTTTATATAATTTTTGGTAATTTTTAAAAGTCAGAAACTATTTTTAAAATTAAAAGAAATGAGTAAAATAAACCAAAAATAATAAATAATAAAAAAATCAGAAACAAAAATAAAATGAGGTCACCAATATTTGTCACAATATCATTGGATTATTCCATAGTTTTTTCAGAATTTAAAAATGTATCAAAGTATTTTTAAATATTTAAAACAATTCAAATAAAGTGAAAATTTGTAAAAAAATCCCAAAACACAAAATTAAATTGTGAAAAAATAAAAATCAGAAAGAGAATGATCAAAAATATTTTTCATGATTTTTTCAGGTTTTTTGGACTAAAAATGAATTTTCTATGATTTTTTAAAGTTTAAAACAATTAAATATAAAAATCAGAAAAGAAAAATATAGTCAAAAATATATGGACCATTGGATGAGAGTTAAAACATGTTAGTAATCAAATCCAAGGGATCTGGCGCGCTGTGCATATCATGGTCATTAGTGAATAAAGCATAGAATCATTAATTAAATCAGATTTTCAAAAAAATAGATGGCGCGCCTTCATTGGTTGGAAGATGACACGTTGGTCATCTTCAACCTCCAGTCAACGTGAATTGCAGGTCTCTCAAACTGTAAAATCAGAAGCTCGGACCTATTTCATTCGCTTCGTCTCTTCAAGACGAAGACAACCACACCTTCGCGACAAATTTATATAAATTGTAGCTCATGCAATTTGGAAGGAAAGTTTTGAAAAGGGATTTGAAAACTCATGGTCAAAACATTTTTCCAGATAAAAGTAAGTGTTGCGACTAGAACCAGGGCAATGAGAGCATCACAATAATATCAAAGTTTTGAAGAATAGATGAAGGAATCTACCTATTGAAGTTGAGTTGCAGAGCTTTGAAACTGGACTTCTATGGAGCAATATAGGGAACGATTCTTGAATGTAATTATATGGTTAGCTTCAGGGAAGATCAAGGAAGGTGAATTGATGGAAAAAATAGATTAAAAAAAGGCTTGAGAATAGATTTTGAATTAACAGAATTTTGAGTTATGGAGCAAGTTTGGCAGGGCGATTCTGGCTATCCAAGCTTGAGGAAATGAATGGGGGATGACCCTCTATTTATAGGGAATTAAATGGAATGTCCAAGCGTGTGAAATGATGAAGTTTAGAGGGAAATCATGTGAAGTTGCAAACAAGAAAAGTGTGACTTCTAATTTGATCAAAACCCATCGAAAACGCGCGTTTTTGTGTGCTAATCAATCCTGGAACTTCACTAAACATGTTTAGAGGCAAAAATGCGTGGAAAACTTGTGATTAGAAGCCAAAACAAAGATTTCAAATACTGACTTATGAAGAAACTTCAGTTCTAAGTTACCAAGTTCAATCCAATGGCATTCTCAGCTAAAGGGGTCTTAAGGCATGATTCTTGATGCTTTAGAAAGATGAGGTTACAAGCTTTGAAATAGAAAAAGAATGGAATCAAATGGTTGCTTGAGCTGAAAGTTGCATTGAGTCAGAGTTGGGAAAAAGAAGTTGACTTTCTATACTTGGAAATATTTCATCTTTTCCTTCAAAAGTGACCTATAATGTTTTGCATTCAAACATGGCCTTCCACTTGTAATTTTCTCTTGACAAAAAAAGATGGAATGAAATAGGCCTCTTTAATGACATTTTGAAACTTGAACCATTCAAAATTCCAAAAATTGAAAGAGTTATAAGTTGTTGAAGTTAGCAAAAAATAATGAAATGACCTATAATCTTTTGTATCCTTAGGGCATCTTCCATCCATTTTCTCACTTTGCATATCAAAGAGGGCATAAAGTTCACATCATCAAGATTATTATGGAAAAATAATGGGTTCAAGTTAATAAAAATTGACCAAGTTATGATCATTTGAAGTCACACATGAGAAATTGGGGATTCATCTGGAGGACTTGTAATCTTTCTTCATCATCAAGTTTCTTCCACATCGAAAATCCTTGAAAGTTTTGAAGTGATTTGTTGATAACACTTTGAAGAGAAGGATGTTTTTGGAATCAATCAAAAATACCAAAAGATGAGCAAGATATACTTCTTTGAAGTTCAAAACCCTAGCTTCTAGATCAAGAAAATGCTTTGAGGAACTTTGACAATTTTGAACAACCTTCTTGTACCAACACTCTTGATTTGTAAATAGAAGTTATTGAGGATGAAAATGAGAATTCATATCCACCAAAAACCACTTCCATATCTTGAGAATTTAGAGAAATATGCACTTGTGACCAATGGGAACAAGACCTTGTCCAACCATGACAACTTCTTCAATCAATCCCTTGCACTTTTTGATCCATCTTGATAACTTGGAAATGTAGTGAACCAAAATAACATTTCCATTCCATCCCTTCCAAAACAAACTTCAATAGTGAGGTTTGGACTTCTGGAGCTTTATTGACTAGGGCATGGAAATAAACTCATGAACCCAATGAGTAACTTGCTAAGCCTCATTGCCTTTACCTACATTATTAACAAGTAAGAAAAACCAACATTGCATTTTATTAATTAAAATAAAAATCAAGACAAAATATTCATGATCATAAAAGAAAACAAGTCAATGTGCTTGGTGATTCCTCAAAGAGGAAAGCTAAAGATAGGGTGGAGAACAAAAAGCCCTAATGTGATCTTGTTGTGATTGAATCAACATGGTATGATGAAGGGATATTAGGGGGAAAAAATTTGGGTACAACAGTACCCAAAACTTTTTCCTCTCATTTCTCAAGTAATCTCTCACAAGATCTCCATTGATTCCAGACTACACAAGGTTTGATCAACTCAAGACACCTCCTTAAGCATTGATGACTCAAATTAGGGTTTGGGTTTGCACAAGTACAAATGGAATTTTAATGCCCCATATTACTTTTATGGATCATTTTGGACCCTCAAGATTTCTCATGTCAAGTTTCAAGTCTTGGATCACATTTTTGCCTAGTCAATTGATCAGTTGACCTAAAATCATCTATATTGGGGAAAAAAGTCAACGGTGGTTAATTTACAGTCAAACTTCATAATTTTTGGTACATATCAACATTATGAACTCATATATGTCAATTTATCAAGTTTGGACCACAATTCCTCAAGAAATTTGATCTGATCATCAAAAGGGCAAAATGGTCAAAATTAGGGATTTGACTGAGAAGGTGCAATTCTTGACTTTTTACCTAATCAATGACTTATTGGTTTAAGATATGATCTCAAGGATTCAAATAATTCATTTTGACCTAATGGCATGGCTCAAAAAATTTCTCAAGATTAGTTGATTGATAGTTGAATTTTAGTCAACTGATGAAAAGTCAATTGTACACTGAAAAAGTCAAACTTTGACTTTTTGATCAAAATCAAGCTTCAAAGATTACAATTCATCAAGACATGTCAAAATTGGAAACTTGTTCATCAAGAAATCAAAAAGTCAATATTCATCTTTGAAAAGTCAAAATTCCAAGACTTTGAATTTTTCTAAGTGTTGAAAATTTCACTTTTTTTCATAACTTTGAGCCAAATTTTCACCATGATGCAAGATAATTCAAAGGAAACTTACAACATGAAAGTTGTTGATCTCAATGAGATCTTAAACATTATACGGAATAACTTTTCCTAGAATTTTCTTATATTTCAAGTTATGATTTTGTGAAGTCATGCTCATGAAACTTGAAGACTTAGTCAAATTTTGCCCTAGTTTAGGCCGAATTTTGAGCTAACTTCATGGTAATTTTTGTTAAATTGTAATTCATATGTGTCAAAGAAGATTTGATTTGTTTTAGATTTAAATAGATTTGATTTAAGTCTAGAATATATTTGATTAGATTTGATTTAGTAACAAAATGATATTTTGGGCTTTGGGCTTAGGGTGTAAGCTCAGTTATAAATAGAGGGAGTAACCCCTATTTTTCAAAGCAAGTCAAGCAAGACAATTCATTGTAATCACAGAATTTGCAGTTGCAAGTGATTAAGAACGTTTTCCACAGTTTGTGGGCAGAGAGAAACTCTGCAGAAATATTTATCTTGTCTTCTTTTATTTGTTTTTCTCATAACTAATCATCATTATTGGTCGAAATTCATCATAGTATTAGGTGGATTTCCAACAATTTTTCACCTAGTTCTAAATTGAATTTTCAAAAATGTCCAAAATGAAGGTTGTAGGGGATGTTACAAGCTTTCTAAAATGTCCAAGAACTCATTAAGATCATATTTGAGCTAAGAGAATCGAAGGCAAGAAGTTAGGGTTTCAAACTTGAATTACAAGCCATTTCTTGATGAACACATAATGCAATCTCAATGTTAGGCTTCATAATCTTGCTTTGAAGGTCTTCTAACATGTGTATCTATCAATAATTAATGGATTACACAAACGTTTGAGCTATAATCCAAGTGGTTTAAGCATTGTCCAAGTCTATTTGCCATTATGGGAAGAAAGCTAACATTGCCATTCTTGAAAAGCAAGCTTTATGCACAAAGTCAATTCTTGAGCCTCTCACTTGTTCCCTCTGATCACACTCCATCTACAAAGTTAGAAGCCAGCTTGTTTCAAGTGTAACCATTCTACAATAGCAAGGACAAAGCATTGAAACTTGATTTTTCAAGAAAATCACATGTTGAGCTTAAACATTTGATTTTGAATTCTGATCAACTACAAGTCTCAAAACTTGTTGCTTATAAATAGAGACACTATTTGTGAGCTAAGACACGATCTTAAGCACCCTGAAACTCTCCCAAACTCCCACAAATCAAAATTTGCATCAAAACTCCATTTATGTGCACATTCTGACTTTGAAACCTAAACATACATTTCCCTCGAGCATTTTCATTCGAAATTAATCACAAAGCTTTTATACATCAAATATAGTCTATCTCCATCCCTGTTTCATAACCGTAACTCCATCTTCATCCTCTTCCAAACTCAAAAACAGAGCTCTGCAATTGGACTTCTCAAGGTCATTCCAGCCATCCATTGCTCAAGCTAATCATTGCATTAGGTTCCTGGGAACTTGAGGAAGCTAACCTGATCATTGCAGCACCTTGAATCAAGCTCATTTGCATTTCATAATTTTCAGTTTTGAGTTATCTTTTCTGAACTTCTATCTTTTCATTTAGGCATTATTAAACTTGCATTTGTGAAGATAAAATGTAGATATCATTTCCCCAAAATTGTACATGTCCATAGATTTCATTTATATTGATTGAGCTTAGAGAATTTTAGGTTTGAATCTCTGAAAAAAGTTAGGTCAAAATTTGGTACTTTTAGAAATTATCATTCATCTATGGTTTATAGCTTATCATATTTATATGGTTGGATTCGTATGGAAAAATGGAGCAACTTCCATGTTTACATCTTTCATTTTTGTTGAGAAATGAGAAAGTTATAGGAACCATGATTGGAGGTTGAAGATGAAGTCATTTTCAGGACTTGACTTTATGTTATGTATTTATTATTTTGCTTATGTTAACGGATGTACAGCCACCCCAGTGGCAAAGGTAGCGCGCGTGTATGGTAAGGGTCATGGGTTCAAGTCCCAACGCTACCTTTTGTTTTAATTTTCAACACTTTCCTTCTTTTTTGCCAGCAACTAGCGCGATGGGCCTCCTGCAGTGGGCCTTCCATTTTTGCGTCTCCCGACCCCCTCTGTCTGCTTTCATACACCTGGCCCAAACTTTTTTTTTATCATTTTAATTTAATTTATTTTCTTTTTCTTATATTTATTTTATTTTATTTTTCTTTATTATTTTCATTATTATTATTATTATTATTATTATTATTATTTTTATTGATAAAAACCCAAAATTATTTTTATTTATTATTTACACACTTATATTCTTATTTTTCTTTATAAAAACAAAAAGACAAAAAAAACATTTTTTTAACAAATTTAATTTCTTTTTCTTAATAAATTAATAATTAGATTTAGGTTTAATTATTTTTCTTTTTTATTTTAAAGTTAATTTAGAAATTAAGTTTCTTTTAGTTAATTAATTACCATATTATTTTTATTAAGTTTAAACCCTTTCATAAAAAAAACCCCAAAATTTCTTTCTAACTTAATTTCTTTTCTTAACTAGTTTAGGTTTAATTTTATTTAATTTTAATTAATCATTTTCTTAATTAGGTCAAAACTAAACCATTTCATTAAAACTAAACAAAAAACCATTTTCTTTTCCATTTATCTTCTTGTACATTATATTTTCAATTCTTGTACATCATTCAATATGGTTGTAATAGATAATTAGGTTTAATTTATTGCAATCCCCATTTGTAAATTTGTATACCCCCCCCCCCCCCTAATGATGTAATAGTGTAGTAATTTTACTTTCCGCAATTTATCGCTTTCATATAAATTTTAGTAATTAGGGGTTGTATGGTAAGACTAAAGCCAACAATTAGTAAACCCTAATTCAAGATAAACAATGCATGCAAATCAAACACACTCGCACCCCTAGGGGTAACTCCACTTTGTGGCCTTACAAAAATGGTCATGTTATGCATGTGAGATGTCTTAGCAAAAACAATAAAAAAATACAAGATCATAGTCCCTCGATGACGCTATAAATGTTGCCTTTCAAATGATCTTAGTCCCTCAAAGAAAAATGCTAAGACATCTCACAACATTGCTATCATGACTATACGATGACTCACACCCGTCCCTTTACATCCAAAGATAAGGCTTCTTACCAATCAATGGTAAGATAGCAATATCAAAGGAAAAGAAGAAATGAACACAAGACTTTTGAGTAGGTAGATTGTTCCTAGTTTCTTGCTCACTTTCAAAACAAACATCCTTGCTCATTTTCAAAACAAATACCAAACACTTTCAAAAATAAACTTTCAAAACATGAAATATTTTCAAAAGTCCAACACTTTGTATACGTTCTTACGAACGAGAACCATTACAAAGTTTTCCTAAACGAAGGTGCCTTTTCAAAAATACTTTCAAAACCACCACAAAGCATATTTTCAAACAAAAGCAAGTGATCTAGCAAGCAACTAAGAGCCCATGGATAACTATGGATGAAAAGGGTGCTAACACCTTCCCTTTTCATAATTTATCCCCCTAACTCAAGAAATAATCTCAAAGGTCTTTCCTGTTCTTTTCCACCTTTCCTTTTGGAAAAAAGAAAAGTCGGTGGTGACTCTTGCTAACCGCAAAATTTGCAATCAAACGCAAAACATCCCAAGTCAGTTCTCCCACCGTATTACAGAACTGGCGAATCTGCTGGGGACAAACTTAAAAGTGGGGTTACCTTAGGGCTAGATCACCTTTATTTGCTTTCATTGTTTGACTTGCTTGCTTTACATTTTGGTTCCTTGTTTGGGTTTGTTTTAATCCTCTACCCGGATTTGGGATACCTTTTAGGTAAGTAGCAATACATTATGGAAACTGTGCGGGGTATATCAACATGGTCTAAGCAATATATATGTTAGTGTGACACATTTGTGGATACCGGTAGCCTTTGAGTAGTCAAGGAGAATATGGGGCCGTTGTATGGTGTCATGAAGCACTAACTGACTTTAGAACCTTTACTTGACCAACTTGGACATTAGGAAGTAGTGAAATAGCCAGCTTTTGTGCAGTCCAAAGTTGGTTGATACTTGATACTACGCTCATTGAGATCAGATTTCTCGGGATATTTTGGTCGCCGTGAAAGAGGCTTGCTCTGAAATAATTCCCAATAAGAAATATTAGTGATATTGAGATCCCTTAGAACCCGGTTACTATTTCTAGGACAGGTTTGAGCCAACTAAACTTCAAGAGGGTACTTACCTATGAGACTCCATGCAAGCCTAAACCTAAGGACTTGTTTTCCTTGTTTGTATATGCTTACTTGTACATAACATCATAAACATCATAACATCATGCTCATTCTAACTAACCATTTCAAGGATTATTGGGATTTATCTTTGTTCTGTTTTGTAAGACATGGCTTCCATCCGCAGGAATACTATCCAAGTCAATCTCGTAAGAATTCCTCCTCAACTCAAAGAGTTAGAATCAAGAGTTCCTGAGAACTCTTCATTCAATGAAAGACATGGTCGCCTCATAAACTTTGTTACCTCTAGCACTGATGAAGATATGATGAAGGTGCTTTTCCAATTCTTTGATCCTCTACACCATTGCTTCACTTTTCCCGATTATCAGCTTGTACCTACTATGGAAGAATTATCTCAACTCTTGAGGATTCCCATTCTCAATCAACTACCCTTCAATGATACAGAAAGAGATCCAAGACCTGAAGAGATTGCCCAAGCACTACACTTACAACAATTTGATATCACGACTAATTGGGAAACAAGGAGTGGTGTCAAAGGTTTCTTTGCTAAGTTCTTGTTTGAGAAAGCTCAAGAATGTTGGAACTCTTTAGATCTACAAGATTTTTAAGAAATCTTGTCCCTTCTCATCTATGGGATAATTTTGTTTCCAAACTTTGACCAACTTATAGATGTAAATGCTATCAAAATCTTCATGTCTCGCAATCCGGTGCCTACTTTGTTGGCAGATATCATACATTCTTTTCACTATCACACTATGAGGAAGAGAGGGATCCTCATGTGTTGCACTCATCTCTTGGCTAGATGGTTTATTTCACATCTTCCCCGATCTGTGTTGAAGAATGAGCAAGGTTTGAGGTGGTCCCATAGGTTGATGACGCTCATACATTCAGATATTTATTGGTGTTCTCGATCCTTGGAGAATGTTACTATCATTGACCATTGTGGGGAATTCCCTAATGTCCCTTTTCTTGGCATTAGGGGAGGTATCACTTACAACCCTTGGTTAGCCTTATGACAGTTTGGCTATGCCCGAAGAGATGGTCCTTATGACATGCTCATCCAGAGAGTGGTATTCGACTACGAGAGCAACGATCAAGGCTACCATCAGAGGTTTATACGAGCTTGAAGGATGGTAAGCAAGGTGGATAGTAAGACGCTGGGACACAAAAATTCCATTCCCCTTGAGCCTTACCTTAGGTGGGTATGAGCTCGTGCTCAGAAACTTGTGATGTCTTATTCCTCCATCTTACCAGTTATCATGGAACCTGTGGTTGAAGGAGATGTCCCATACATTGTCCTCTATCCCGACATGCCTACTTCTCTTGAAGACTTGCAAAAAAGTTGGATTCAGCTAAAGGAAGAACGAGATACTTTCGAAACTCAATTCTACGCCAGTGAGAAAAGAGTCATGGAGCTTACAAAGAAACTGCATGAAGAGCAAAGCTTGAACGCATACCTTGCGCCGAAGAGGATGTGTTCGGTATTTTTATCTTAGAGAGTTATTTTATAAGCCCAAGAGGCATGTTGTAATCATTTCGAACTAATTAATGAAAATTGACGTTTGTTCATTCTTTGTCTATACAAATTTAAATTTCATAAATCCTTGAAATCATCTGCATATACATCTTCCATGCATCATAACATAACATGTTTTCACACAATAGGTTTCCTTATCTTTCTACTGTTTATTTCAGCAAGATGGATCTAGAGAAAACTATGAAGGACCTACAAGCATAAAACTCTCAGTTCCAAGAGACTCTGCTGACCCTAGCCAAAGGGCAACAAGACTTGATGGCGTTGCTAGCAGCTAAAAAGAAACCAAAGAGGAAGGCCCTGGTCAACATGGGTAGAAGATTCAAAGAGTCGGTCCGTCAGATCCTGGTAGTGGAAGACTTGTTTGAGGAAGACGAGAATCAGATTGAAGAAGATAGGAGTACCCAGGTTGGGTGTATCAACGATCAATCGTCTGATGATGATTATTTTGACGAGCAGTATCCTCCTGCCGATGTCAAGTACAAGCAGTTAGAAGACATATTGAAGGCTGTCGAGATTCAAGCCATCCCCGGTTTGGATTTTGATGATTTGGGTTTGATATTTGGGTTTTTCATTCCCCACAAATTCAAAATACCAGTATTTGCAAAGTACAATGGGGTTTCTTGTCCAAAACTTCACCTGAAATCTTATGTGTGCAAGATATAGCCGCACACCGCTGATAAGAAACTTTAGGTTCACTTTTTTCAAGAGAGCTTGGCTGGGACGCAACTAGAGTGGTTTTACCAGTTGGATGATTCCCGTATCAATACATGGGAAGAATTTTCCACCACTTTCTACCACCAATACTAGTATAATGCCGACTTGGCGCCAACAAGAGTTTAGTTGCAAGATATGACAATGGGGAAGAATGAAGGGCTCAAAGAATACGCCCGAAAATGAAGAGACCTTGCCAGTAGGGTTCAACCACCTTTGACTGATAGGGAGCACATTGACATGTTTATGGTCACTTTATCTGGTCCATTCTTTAATTTATTGGTTGGTTGTTCTTCTTCCGATTTCACCGAGCTGATCTTAACAGTGAAAGAGTTGAAAGCCGCATCAAAAGTGGGAAGATTCCCATGGCATCTGCCTTCACTTCCAATCATGTAAATAAACCTTTTACCGCGAAGAAAAAAATAAATTTTATGTATGGGGAAAGGGCCCGTACCAAGAAGGATGACCGTCTGTTTATTAATGTTGTCCGAATCTCCAATCCAACTCCTGCTCAAAGACCATCTGCTAATCATCAACGGTTTGAGACTCCGAGAAGACAATTCATGAGGATAAGCATGTCACTATCCTTGGCCTTACAACACTTACTAAAGGCTAATTTGGTGACATTGCGCGATCCTCCGGCCAATCCAGATACCTCTTCACCAAAGTACAATCCAAACGCCAAATATGCATATCACTCAAGTAGTCTCGGGCATGAGACTGACCAATGCTGGGCATTGAAGAATAATATCCAAGACTTGATAGATAACAAGACTATTGAATTTGATCCTCCGCAAACTCCGAATGTAATCACCACACCTATGCCGAACCATGGCAAGGGTGTCAATGTTGTTTAAGATACAATTTTTTTCCTCCGTCGAAGACTTGACTACTCCATTGAACATCATCAAAAAGAATCTGTTGAAAGCTGGGATTTTCCCTGGTTGTGCGAAGGATTGTGTTTGTTGTGCCAAACAACTCAATGGATGCGAATGGCTGAAGGAAGGAATTCAACACCTAATGAATAGCCACAAGATCCTATTTGAGAAGACCCCACTTGCTAAAAGTTTGACTAATAAGTGTGAAGATCTCTCCATCATAATTATCTCAAACAAGCCTCTTAGGATCTCCTCCAAAGGTTCTATCAGGATTTCAAATGAACCAATTGTTTCTCCTCTAATAATTATCACTCTTGGACCAATTCCATACTCTTCAAACAAAGAAGTGCCATGGAACTATGGTGCTAAGGTGTTTTACCATGGGATAAAACAAGACGCTTGGATTGAAGAAGACAAAGCT
Source organism: Vicia faba (assembly GCA_948472305.1). NCBI lineage: Eukaryota > Viridiplantae > Streptophyta > Magnoliopsida > Fabales > Fabaceae > Vicia > Vicia faba. The sequence continues at coordinate 613,647,811 of OX451735.1, read as the reverse complement.
GATGACGTTGGTAACGTAACTGGCTCAAGTAAGGTAACCTGAACTAGGATAATCTTTTCACCCAACATCTCACCACCAGTTGTTACAAAGGCACCCGTCCGCATCACTACTGCTAGGCCAAGTATTGATACAAGAGGGAAAGAGAAAGTTGTTGAGCCTGTCGTGACACAAACACCCGCAAAGGAAGTTGCTGATGGAGAACCTTCCGCTCGTGAAATGGACGAGATCTTGAAAATCATAAAAAGGAGCAATTTCAAGATTGTGGAGAAGTTGGGGCAAACCCCTTCCAAGATTTCTATGTTATCTTTGCTACTCTGTTTCAATGCCCATGCTCGGGCATTAATCAAATTCTTGAAGAAGGCTCATGTCCCTCATAAAACCACAACTGACCAGTTTGAAAATTATGTGGCAAGCTTGACAGCCGATAATGGTTTGGGGTTCTCGGATGCTGATCTGACACCGCTCAGAAAAAACCATAACAAAGCTCTACATGTTTCTGTCGAATGCCAGGGGACCACCCTAGCACATGTTATGTTCAACACTGGCTCTTCTTTAAATGTGCTACCCAAGGGGGCATTAGACCATTTAGACTATGAAGGTTTAGTCTTGAAACCAAGTGATATCATTGTGAGGGCTTTCGATGGGTCCAAAAGAACAGTTCATGGAGAGGTGGATCTCCCGATCAAGGTGGGCTCACAAGTTTTCAACTCTACCTTCTACATCATGGATATCCTTCCTGCCTACTCCTGTTTGTTGGGTCGCCCTTGGATCCATGAAGCTGGGGCAGTAACGTCAACTCTTCATCAAAAGCTCAAGTATCCAGTCAAAGGAAGAATTGTCACTATCTGTGGTGAGGAGGAGTTCATGGTAAGCCACCTCAACTCCTTCAAATATGTGGAGATGGATGTGGAATTTATAGAGACCCTGTGTCAACCTTTTGAGGTTGTGCCACCAATGATTGCTACTGCCAAGTGTTCCTCTGATACGTCCAAAATTGGTAAGGTCGTGCCGAAGATGGTTTCATTCAAAGATGCTCGTGCTACAGTCAAAGAAGGAAGCTGTGATACTTGGGGGCAACTCCTCGAGATCCCATTCAAAGCGGACAAATATGGTTTGGGTTTCACTGTCAAGGCTCAGAAGGAAGTGAGGAACGCTCGTGCAGGGAAACCCCCTCTCTGTATTGGGAGCCACAAAGTCAACGTTGTAGGTGATTCTGATGATGAAGTTGCATTTGAAGATTGGGTGTATCCTACTACAACCGAGCTCAAGAATTGGCACGCAAAGGACTTCGTGCCCATCTCCTTCATTGAGGAGTAATCACTTGTTTATTCCTTTCTTTTAATTCAAGAACATTTTGTCTATAATATTAAACAATGACTTTTAAGCCATGTGCCTGGCCCGGGGAACTTTGGTCCATCTGTCAAGGGTTTTATTTATGTTCATCTTATCATATGATCATTCAATACAAATCATTGGACTTTCGCATTCAAATATTTGTGTTCATTATCTTTCTTTTCCTTCAAATACATTTTTCAAAATAGCCATGTATCTTACATGCACGCACACACACACTCTAGTAGGTCCTTATCCACTCTGGATCTTATTGCCAATGATTCTACTATTACCGACTATGACTTAGAATGTCCAATTAACCAAGAAGAAGACGAAGGAGAGGAAGATTGTGAAATACCGGGAGAACTAGCCAGACTTCTATTACAAGAGGAAACAACTATTCAGCCGCACGAAGAGTCAATTGAAGTCATCAATCTAGGTACCGAGACAGACAAGAAAGAAGTCAAGATCGGCGCTAACCTAGAAAGCAGTGTTAAAAGCAGATTGGTTCAAATGTTGCATGACTATGTGGAAGTGTTTTCTTGGTCGTATGAAGATATGCCAGGATTGGATATTGACATTGTAGTTCATCGTCTACCGACAAAGGAAGATTGTTCTCCTGTCAAACAAAAAGTTCGTCGCATGAGGCCTGACATGTCTGAAAAGATAAAAGCTGAAGTAATAATACAATTTGATGCAGGATTCTTAGTTGTGACATCTTATCCCCAATGGGTTGCAAATGTGGTACCAGTGCCGAAGAAAGACAGAAAAGTTCGTATGTGCGTAGATTATAGGGATCTGAATAGGGCAAGTGCCAAGGATGATTTCCCTATACCTCATATTGATGTCTTGGTCGATAACACTGCTCAGCATAAAGTCTTCTCTTTCATGGATGGTTTCTCCGAATATAATCAAATTAGGATGGCTCCCGAAGACATGGAGAAGAAAACTTTCATTACGCAATGGGGCACCTTTTGTTACAAGGTCATGTCGTTCGGATTAAAGAATGAAGGGGAAACGTATCAAAGAGCTATGGTAGCTTTGTTTCATGACATGATTCATCATGAAATAGAGGTATACGTAGATGATATGATTTCCAGATCACAAACTGAAGAGGAACATCTCGATCACCTATACAAGCTATTCGAAAGGCTGAAAAAGTACAAGTTGAGGTTAAACCCTAACAAGTGCACATTTGGAGTACGATCTGGAAAGCTTCTAGGTTTTGTCGAAAGCAGTAAAGGCATCAAAGTCGATCCTGCTAAAGTAAAGGCCATGCAAGAAATGCCAGTTCCCCATTAAGAAAAGGAAGTTAGAGGATTCTTCAGTCGTCTTAATTACATCGCCCGCTTCATATCTCACTTGACTGCAACTTGTGAGCCAATCTTCAAACTCTTGAAGAAGGATCAAGTAGTCAGATGGAATGATGAATTCCAAGCTTCCTTCGACAAAATCAAAGAATATCTACAAGAACCTCCCATCCTCATGCCTCCAGTTGAAGGAAGACCATTGATCATGTACTTGGCAGTGCTAGAGAATTCTATGGGGTGTGTTTTGGGCCAACATGACGAGTCTGGCCGAAAAGAGCATGCTATTTACTACCTGAGAAAAAAGTTTACCGACTGTGAAACCAGATATTCATTGTTCGAGAAAACTTGCTACGCTCTGGCATGGGCTTCTTGCCAGCTAAGACAGTATATGTTGACTCATACCACTCTGTTAATTTCTAAGATGGACCCAATCAAGTACATCTTCGAGAAACCTGCTCTTTTCGGACGGATAGCCATATGGAAAATGATCTTGACTGAGTACGAAATTCAATACACAACTGTTGCACCCCAAAATTTGCCCTCCTAATTTCTTTTATTTGGCTTAGGCTTAGCGTCACATTCACATCTTTTCACAAGGTTACTAACATAGCATACATTTGGTTCAATAAATTACCATGGGTTCAAAGGACCAGTGAAGTTGCAATGTCATGGTTTTACAGTGATTAGTCGTGCATATCAAATAAAGGTTGGTTTCTTCTGATTCTCCTGGATAGTCTTCTATAAGCGGCAAAGTGTGGAGTTAGGGTTTGGTTGTTTATTGGTTTCATATTCACTATGAACGATTATCCCATCAATTAAGACTCAGTGGATTATAGTTGCATCTCATGGGCTATTTCGAGCATCCTTCAAGTCTTATTCCCTCAACATCTCAAATGCTTCTTAAGTGGATTAGGGTTCATGTCCGTAGTGATGGCACTGGTTAATTCAATTAAAGATTCATTATGCTCTAGGCGTCATTCTTTTAATACTTGTCTCTTGAGGTTGAATTGAGTTTGAAGTTAGAAATTTTAGCAAGAAGGCAGGTTGATTTGGTTTTCTTCTCATTAGAAATTGAATTCGTTTTGAATTCATTGTGGTGAGATGTTCAGTCATGTGGGCTATGAATTCAGTGTTACCAAGCGATCAATTGGTATGATTCAAGATTTTGGTTCATGGATTCTCTATGGCATCAAAATTTATTCGTCAAGAATCAATACAAGGGGTTCATTAAGATTTTTCTTGAGGATCCACATTTCATCAGTTCAAGGTGCGTCTGTGGCTTGGACTATAAAGTGTAGACCGTGGTATTGGCACAAGGAGAATAAAGTTTGAATTCATCTTTCCACAACAAAATAAATTAACGTTTTGAGTTTTTTTTATTCAAAGAGGTGTCTTTGGCTTGGAGTGCAAGGTGTGGACAATATGAACTTCGACATTGAATCCAGTTTTTCTATGAAATTCAAGCACGATGTAACATTTGATTAAGATCCAAGTATTAATTCACGATCTTGTTTTGAGTTATAAGGCAAGCGTCATGGTTAGTGCAAGTATTGGATTCATTTTCCTTTTGATAACATAAAGCCAAGATTTTGATTGACAATATTATTTCATGCATGTAATTGGAGTTCAATTATGGTGGAACTATGAAAGGTACATAACTTGATTAAAACATCATGGAATTCATAATTCAATTATTGATTAGAGTCCATTCAAATAATCAAACATCATTTAAGGTTCTAAACAAGGTTCTTCAAATCCAATTCAAAAGACATATGAATCCATTCAAGTGCATTTCATCGATCGAGTTCAAATACAAGTTCAAGGTATCATGTAGCTTATTACAAAGTCATGCTTAAACCAACTTATTATCATTCAAGATTTGAAATAGTTTAAAGATTGGAAAAGAAAAGAAGCTCATACTAGAAAGTCAAGATGGAACAAATTTGCTTACAAGGTTTATCCTATTACAAGTACATGGTGCCATTACATGCTTGAAGTATACAAAAAGAAATAATTACAAGGAATTTTGTTCTATGTTTCTAAGCCTAAAGCTCTAAAATTCTTAAGGTCATAATCCCATGCTTTCACCAAACTGTGCATCTGCTGCTTCTTACCAGTCTTTATCAGCATACCTTGGCTTCAATGGAAGGAAACTCAGTGGTCTGGTTAGCACTTAAGTTTCTATTGAAGAGTTTCCTGAGGTAGATAAAAATACCAGGATCGAAGAAAATAATGATTCCAATAAAGATAACCTACTCAATTAGATGAGACTTTGTGGAATTTGTCAATGATAGCCAGAAGATTCTAGTAAATATTAAATAGAACTATAGCCAGTTCGGTTCACAAAAAAAACTGCATCAGGGAAAATTCAGAGTTAATTCAGAAACTATATCAAAACAACATCATTCCAATAATGTAAACCAATTGCATACCAGTAGTTCAGTTCCAATTCAAAAATCTAGTCCCTGCTTAAAACCCTCACATCTTCCTGTTTAGCTTCAACATAAATCAGAAAACAATGAAAATAGCAGAAAGTCAAGAATTAATGGCTAACTGCACTCACTAACAGAAAATCAGGAAAGAGAGAGAGTCCAGCTTTCTATTTTGACTCATCTGATTGCTACTTTTAGAAAACCTTTGATTGGTTGTAGCAACACTGGTTCTAATATTGCTTCTTCGATGGAAATTGGGCGGCCTTCTAATGTTAGACATATTGCTCATGTTGCAGAATATGCTCAGGGTTCATCCTGCAACCAAATCCCAGCCCTGCATTAAAAATCAGAAACCAAATTCAAGAAACCGCAAAAACAGAATGAAGTCAGGAAATAATGAAAATAGCAGTAAGTCAGAATTAAAAATCTAACTGCCATAACAGAATTCCGTAAACCAACTAACTCAATAACAAAAATAAATGGCGAGCTCATGTCATGGCAGATAAGATAATATCTAACAGATTGCTAACTGAATAAGAAAAAACTTGTGTAACCGACTCTCATCTCACCATTCATCCACTAATTGAACCTTTCAAAACCAAGGGTTGAGATCAATTAAATCCTAACTAACTTTTGCAATACTAAAAGACTATAAAAAAGAGAATTTACCTCTTCCAGGTCTCCTTCTTCAAAAAAAATCCCAGAAAATGCATCTCTTGAACCTATCTCACAGCTCTAGAATCATCCTCAACATTCTTCAATTCATCCTCCAAATTCTGTAGAAAAAAACAGAAAAAAAATATCTCTCTCCATCACCACCAAAAGTATCTGAGAATTTTCTCACTTCTCTCTGTTCAAATTTCTTCATACCGCAACCTTCATCCTCTACCACCATAATCGTTCTTCGATTCTTCATCACCAAAACCACAACAACTCCAATCTACTACTTTGCAACAACTCCGCAACATTAACAACAACTTCACAGGATTCGTCACCTTCATCGTTCTCTACACACATAGTAACTGCAACCATATCAACGCGTCATCACAACTTTAACAACTTCGATCTACATCACGATATTCATCATCATCTTTCTGTAACGAATCAAAAGAACCAATAAAGCAGAAGCACAAGACTGAATTAGTGAAAGGAAGAGAATAGCAATAATTACCTGTATCTCTGGATTTCTTGCAACGTCGACGTGGTTGTTGAAGAGTTACCGGAGTGTCTTCGACGGGTAAGATCTTTCGTCCATCTGTTATGCTTTCTATTGGTGTATCACTGTGACGAACTGATGAGAATAAACGATCCAATGAGAGGAAGAGAGTAAGAGAGAAATGCCGTCGAAAAGAGAGCGGAGCAAACGAAATCGAGACGGAGTTTGTGGTACGGATTCAAAGGGGGAAGGGGAAGGATTTGAACGGCGATGTGAGGGAGAATCGAAAAGAGGAAAAGAGTATGGGGACAGAATGAAAAGTTAGAAACAGCGGTGATCCGGTGGAAGAGAGGTGCGCTGCGGATGAAAGATTGATGGAGAAGGTCACATTTTCGTATAAAACCTAGAACGTCGCTTGTGTTTAACCCTAACACTATGTGAAGATGATTGGGAATTGGTTTATTTGGCGTTGTTAATGGACTGAACAAGGAACGTTGGGCCTAGCTTCATGCATTTTAGCTGAAGCCCAACCACTTCTACTTTTTGGTACGCTAAGGCTGAACAAAAATGGATTGGGCTTCGCTAGCCACCTTTCCTTTAAGCCCATGCTTTTTTTGTAAAAGGACCGGAAATGGAATAAAAAAACAGCTATCTGGACCATGCTGCTGGGCCTAGCATCAGATTGCTTCAGCATACCTCATGCTTACAGATTGCACCCTTGAGTTTATTCTTTTAACATTACCTTTTAAATAATTTTGTGAAGTGTTTAGATTTTCCTGAACTTCTTTCTTTTACATGATAAAAATAATAAAGTCAAGTATAAAAATTTGTTAGTTTTTTATCTGATTTTAGGAATTAAATCCCGATTATTCGATTATATTTGAGATTGGTAATTCACCTTTGCTTATTGAGATCTGAGTATTATGCAGGTTTGGTATGCGATATGCGGATGCACTTGAGATTTCGATTGTAATTTATTTTCACATCGATGATGCTTCGACGCTATTTCCGAGCATTTGATTTCTGACTCTTTTATTTGATTGGTGAATCTTTTCGCGAAGATCGTCGGGTTTCTTTGTTTTGATAGGCTTTGCTATGGATTGATATCTGATTGGTATTTTCCTGTGTTTATCTCTTTTTAGCACTTTATTATTTTCTAGATATCATGAGAAGTAGGAAATAAAGAGTGTGCGCTCGAAGTCGCTGTTTAAAGACCTGTAACAGGCATTCTACACTTCATTTGCTATATGTGTTATGCTTGTGTTTGTTCACTTTCTTGTTGATCGATGAGTCACTCAATTTAGAAATTGAGATCACGACTTCGCTCTCAGTGCATGTTCCCTATAGGATTTCATCGTTTTCCTTTATTTCTTGTTGATTGATGAGTCGCTCAATTTAGAAATTGAGATCACGACTTCGCTCTTATTGCATGTTCCCTATAGGATAGTTTTGTTAGAATTTCTTTGGTATGCTAGCCTAGATAGGATCTCTCTAGTTATGCTCTCTTGAGCTAGCTCTGGAGATTTTTTTACTTACTTGTTTGATTTCATATTTGTGTGCATGTTTTGAGATGACATATCCTCGACATGTTCCCTTAGAAGCTCTCGATTCAACTATAGATGATAATTCGAGTTAGAAATAGTTTTAGGTGATAGACCTTTGCTATGCTCCTTTAGGACTTCTTGATTCATCTATAGATGATGATTTGAGATAGATATTAGGATTGTTATCCAAGCATGTCAACATAGAGTAGAGATTTCCCTTTAAAGCTCAACATTAGGATTAATCATTGTATGATAACATTAGGGATAGATCTAGGTTAGTCTACCTTAGATGATTTTTCTTTCTTTTGCATCCATGCATTAAAACTAAAACTTTCTTTTTCTTAGCAAATGCATAAAACATCTAACAATTTTAAAATCCTTTTTAAGGTAAAATATATCAACCAATGCAAACTCTTTTGCGTCTTCGGGCTTTTCTTTCAAACTTTTTTTCATAAAGAACATGTTAATTCACTTTTGTGCTAACGCATAAATCTCCAAAGGTTGAGTTGCGACAGAAGGCGAAATTAATATTGTTCATAAAAAATACAAACCAACAAAAACATGTAAGCCGAACTATGGTTGCTTTGATTCCTTAAAAGGGATACGTAGGCATTAGGGTAGGGCCCGAGCGAGCACAACTTTTATTTTCCCTACATTCTTTTCTCATTTCTTTTGCATGCATTCCTTGTACAACTAGATTTAGATTTGAAACACACCCATAAGATAGACGAAAAAAAGTGGATATCGTAGAGTACTATGGGCGTGTGGGGTGCTAATACCTTCCCCTCGCGTAACAGACTCCCTTACCCGTATCTCTTGGTCGTTTGACCTTGATTTCACCCTTCTCAGGTTTACTCGATGTTTACCTTTCCCTTCCAGTGGGATAAAAAACGTTCGATGGCGACTTCATTGATTTCATTATTAGTTGATGGTTCAGCCAGTTGTTTCAGCTGGCGACTTCACTGGGGATAAAATTGACCTATTGCTGGTCCATCCCGGAGTCGATCCTAGCTCTTGTTTTCTTTTCCTTGGGTGTTTATTTTTATGCTTTATAGCTTGTTCATTTTGTACATGTTTATTTGTGAATATGTTTGCATTGAATTTTATTGCTTTCTATATTGGTGATACTGCTATGCTGGCTTTGTTTCCATGTTGGGTGGGTGTTACAAGAGGTAAAAGGCCCAATACTCAGGCCAAGTGATAACCCTAGGAACCCTAGGAATAAAGTGGAACATGAACGGCTAGTTGACTTAGGTCTCACTATCGCTGCCATGTCGTCCACGCTCAGATGAGATACAAATGAGGGGCTATCGTTTTCACGTAGGTGACATGGAGATAGTTTTCTTAGGAGTACCCTTGATTATGGGTTACCCGACCTTACCCTGGCCTAGTTTTCACCCGTGAGAGGGGAGGGACTTGACTATTACAGGTATAGATGGTGACTATGTTCAGATGGTGACTATGTTCTGATGGTGACCGTATTGTTATGTTAGTGAATATGGTTCTTTGGCTATGTGTCGAACCTTTGATCATGGTATATTCAACTTGGCCAGAGGTTATACAATAGTTATTCATGGTACTTGTTTCCATCGTATGCTGAAATTGGTGCCGAACCTTTGACCTTGTGATATTCGGATTACTCAGCATATTTATACACTAGTTATCCAGAGGATTGTACAGTTGTTATGCTGAACTTTTGAACCTATGCCATTGCACCTTGCATCATAGCATGTTTATTTTACACGAAAAAAGGAAATGTGAAAGATGGTATGCGAAAAAATGTTTGAACATGGCATTGCATCCGCCCACTCACCTCATGCATCTTCATGCATTCTCATGCATCTTCATGCATTCTCATGCATCTTCATGCATCAATAACAGGTACTCAGAAGGTACTCAGAATGGGGAATCCTTATTTAGACTCGGTATTTTCTTTTCAGAGCTGCAAATATTGACTTCACGCTACTCCGTGATCAGATTCAAGATATGGAACAACTTCGTGGGGAATTGGACGAGATGAAATAACAGATGGGATTCTCGATGCTAGACATACAGGATTTGGTCCGTGGACAAGAACTCTTGAAAGAAGAAAATAGTTAGTTGAAGACTCAATTGAATTTGGTTATGGAAATTCTGGGGATAATGTTGAAGAAAGAAAATGTTCCCATGCCTGCTACAATAAGAGCTACCATTCCTCCCCATAATCTGGGGACTCTTTTAGGTCAGGGAGTATCTCCTCCATCTCCTTGTGTTCCAAGATCCTCCCATCCGCAACCAGTTGTCACTTCCCGAGAGGACCCAAAAGGAAAAGTTCGTCAGCAGAGGCCAAAACAGCCTGAACGAAAATTTGATCCTATTCCAATATTGTATGCACAATTGCTTACTCCCCTGCTAGAATTTCATTTGGTTAAACTTCGAATCTTCACTACACATGAAAGGCACCCTCATGGCTTTGACGACCATGCTAGGTATGAATTTCATTCTGGGGCACTCGGTCATGATACTGAAGATTGCATAGCTTTTAAGCACCAAGTCCAAGATTTTCTTGATGCGGGGAAAATTCTCTTCACTCCCGAAGGTCTGAGCGTGCAAATCAATCTTATGCCAACTGCTATAAAGAATAGGGTTACACCTTCTCCTCTTCAAATTTCTATCTCACGATCGGAGTCACGTCATCCACGACCTATAATCCCATAATGTTCTCACTAGCATCCATTTACAAATTATGGAAATCAGTTGGTTAATCAAAATCAGAATGTTCCTCATGTTCACCTAGCTCAGTATGCTACTCAGCAGCAAACCTATCAACAGAGAAACATGCAACAAGGTAAGAAAAGGGATGTGAAGCCAAAGAGAGTGTTCAACATTGTTCCCATGACTTATGGCCAGTTGTTCTCTCAGTTGCGCAAGCTTTCCTTGGTGGAACCCAAGCCACTGAAGCCTGTCATTCCTCCTTATTCTATGGATTTCAATCCTAATGTGAAGTGTGATTACCATGTTGGGGCACTAGGCTATTCCATTTAATATTGTAGGGCTTTCAAAGAAAATGTGCAAGACCTGCTTGATGCAAAGGCTATCAATTTTGAGTCAGCCAGTCAGATTTGAGGTCTCCTTTGACTCAGTAAATGTCAATGCTTCCAGATAATCGTTCGAAGCAACAAGTCCATACGGAGACTAGTCTCCTCAACGTGGCAATTTCTAGTTTCATTTGCAATTCTCATTTGTAATCTTTCTTATTTGGTTCAGTACTTTCTTATAGGCAAAACTTGCTTAACGTTGAATATTAATCACACTGCATTAAATTTGTTTGTCTTGAATTAATCCATCCGTATTCACTCATTAATGTGTTTCTTTGACTTTTTGATACTTAACTCTTGTCACAAAAAAAAAAGCAAAAAAACCTCTGGAGGGAGGATGATGAATGGTATACCAAAAATTTCAAACGGTGTTCTTTTGAATAAAAACCATGCTGACGATGTACAAGCCTTGTTTCAATTTTCCTAAACAACGGATATATAAGGGAGATAGACCCTTGCCAACCCCTTTTGAGCCTTGAAGTACGAGTTTCTTTTATTTTCATAAAAACCCTCACATTTAACCCGAGGTAGGGTAGATTTCAGTTTATCCGATCGAGCATTCAGAACTCATCAGGAGTGCGCACCTAAGGACACAATAATGGTTATCCATCAAAAGGCTAAGGAAAGTAAAAACCGCAATGGTTAACTCTCATATATCAGCAGTGTGCATCAAAGAGAACGATACCACAATGGTTATCTCTCGCACATCAAGAGGTCAAAAGATGACGATACAACGATAATTATCCCTCATCTACCAAAGACTCAGGCAGTCACAATTACCTCCAACAAGTCGAAAACGACTCGAAGTTACACGAATGGTTTAGAAAAAAATAAATGATGAAAGAAAGAGATAAAAAGCCCCGCTAAGTCGAAACTTGGAAAACAAGTCGCTTAGGCAAAAGTCAGGGCTTCCCGCTGGACTTCAACATCAAAATTCAAAAGGATTTGTCCAGGAAAAATTTAGGGAAAGCAAAAAAGCGCGAAAAGTGAAAGGGGATTACCCAATAAAAATCCTCAGCAAGGAACCAAGTCGTGTGATGAAACACCAAAATTGAAAGAGGTGGGTGACTGCCATGTCCAAAAAAAAACCTTGTTTGATTCCTCAATAATTGTAAACTCTTTTTGAGAGATGAGTGATTGTATCAAGTTAACTGAATGTAGGACCGGAGAATATCATGGAGATTGGGTGGGCACCAAATAATTTCGAGCCTTAAATCCTTTTTTCTAAAACCGTGAACCAGGCCACGTTACAACCCTTAAAAGTCCTAACTAAAGCATTGGTTAATTCGAAAGTGCACCGTAACGAGAGTACGGTAATCTGACTCCTTGGAGGCTTGCTAAAACTTTTGAGTTGGTATCATTCCATCTTTTAATTTCTTTCGTACAAATTTTTTGATGTTTAATCTTTTCGATATAAGTTTTTAAACTTCAAGACAAACATGAGCTTTGCATTACAATTATAATTCTTTGAACAAACTTTCTTTGCATATGAACAAGTGCTTAAACATCCAGTAAGCTTGCATAATGAGCATCAGATGAAAGTTTGATTATCTCGATGGACGAATTGCTTCAGGATACTGTTGAAAGGTAAGTCATTTTTGAGAATGATCTTAATCTGGGGCATACCTTCTATTAACTATGGAGTAAGAGAATACCATATGGAGAAATGATCTGAAGTAGATTGGAAATTTTGATTGTCCAGAGTCTCTGTCAAGCAATGGTGTATTACTTTCAGTTGATCTTGAGGGGTCGACCTCTTCAAGTATCTGATTAGAGATTGAAGCAGTTAAAGTTGAAAAGTATGGTTGTGAAGTAGCCTACTTTCAAGACGTAAGTCAGCCACCCAAAGGTTGTGTTATCTTCAAAACTCTGCGAGCTTCGCCTTTCTCCTTAAGCATGAGATAAAGAAAAAGGTTTGTCAAGACTCTGTTGAGTAGGGACAAGCATGTTAAATACTCTGTTGAGTAAGTGTTCATCCAATCTGAGGCATTCAAGTCGGGATGCGATCCCTTAAAGTACAGTCAAACTGGGGAAGTTATGTCAAGATTTGACAAATCTCTCCGAGAATCCATTGATTAGAGGAAAATCTTTTTCAGAAGCTACAAATGCAGGGGAATTCACTTAAGCATGGTTGAAACTGCTTCCAACTCTAGTCAGCCAGGGGAAGTGTTCTGAAGTTCACCATACCGGGGCAACTTATTTTGCTGGTACATATATCAGAAAGTCCCCTCGGGGCAGTTCTCTTCAAAATCCTTATATACTGGGGCAAGAATTCATGCAGGGGCATTTTCTCATCTTCAAGGGTTGATCAAATCAAGTCCATACGCAGGTTAAATGACTCATGAATTTGAAAAGCATGCCAGGAAGTCAGGATTGTTATCCTCGACTCTTCAGATACTTGAGTCCATTTATTGATTATCCTCTATCTAAAGTCGAGATCATTATCTCTAGTTGAAGTGTGGATCGTCATCCTCAGTAGGATACGAGCAACAACGTAAAGATCATTCATGGTTGTTACCCATATGAGGTTCATGATGGAAATGCTATTTGACAAAAGTCTGTCTGCTAAGTGGTTTCTCTTCAGAGATTCTTATTCCCCAACAAAGCATTCCTCATTTCTCTATAGGAGGAGAATGGATCTTCCCCCCCCCCCCATAAATTTAGAGCATGTTTGAAGTCAAGATGATTTATGTTAAGTGGACTGCAATTTATTTTTGCAGCATCTTATCTAAAGTCCATTTTTTAGTGGCATTCCTCCTCGGAGCTGACACGATGAAGGTTGCAATCTTGCATCGTGGTTTTTACCCAGTGGTTGGTGGTTCAAATTGTTTATTCATCGGTGAAGTTTGCCATTCCATGCATGGGGCATATTGCCACGATTTTCTGTTTTGCAAGTATTGTTAGTCTTTTATGACAAGAAGCATACTAGCAAGTGAATCAAGAAAGGCCTGTATGTGACCAACATGAGGATTTCTGTAGAATGGGATTCAATCTCCCCAGTGAATGCTCACTTCTTCTCAAGACAGAATCATGTATCCCCAGTAAAGGCGTACTATTTCCCAGACATAACTCCTTATCTCCAGTGAAAGTATACCCCTGATTAATCCCCACTAAAGTCAACACTCTTGATAAGAGTTTGTTTAAGAGTGTGTCCCTTCCAGAGGGCTGATTTTCAAAGAAGTGTATTTCAACACGATTCTGTATAATCTTCTTCTTCAGTGCAGTCTACTCTTTTCGAAGAATCTGGAAAGGATTGCTTCTTTGGACTGGATACCTTTGTTATATCCTCTTGAAGTCAATACCTTGCGTATTTGTGGTTGGAATTTATCTCCCTAGTGAGGTTGTCGTTCATCGTCTCAATGATGTTTATATCTTTTCTCCCTATGGAAGTTTGCCCAAGTCAGGTTTTCTTGAAGAGATGTTTGATTAACAAGTTTGTTATGCCCAGTGTAGAAAGTCTCCTATTTTTCTAGAGTGTCATGCATAGACAAATTATGTTTAGGGATCTTCGACCCCCAATGATAGATTATCGCTGAAATATTTCCTCGGTGGAGTTCTGAACCTCAAGCTTATGGTTCAAAGGCGCCCTTTTCTTCTTCAAGTGAAGATTGTTACCCTTTATGGTAGTATTCCCCGTGTGGCCTGGGTAGAATTCTTTTATTTAAGAATTTCTACAATTCCCCAATTGAAGTAACTTTTATTGAGGAATTACATCAGAAGGCCCCAGTTCCCAACAAAGTTCTCTTTATCATTGGAAAGAAATGTTGGATCATTTCCCCAGGAGATTCGGAGTTGGATCAGAGTTCAAAATTTTCCCTGAACTGCAATTTATTTTTGCAGTGTTCTCCCCATAAAAGGCATACTTTTGCTCGAGTATTAATCCTTCTCAGTGCAATCTATCTCTTTCCAGTTTTTTTTGGAAGAATCGTTTTATTCACTAACTGGAGATTCTTGATATACTCCCCTCAAAGTCAACAGTTTATGGCTTCCCTAGTGAAGTTTTTACTAATCCTCCCCATGAAGTATGTATTCTCCTACTCAATAAGGGATGCACACTCTCTCTCCAACGCGGCTTGCCTATATCATATTTCTTGAAGAGACTCATGTTTGTCTACAAGAGATTCTAATTTTTTATCCTCATGAGGACGACCATCATCCGTAATGAAGCGATTTCTGCTCACCACGATACATAACTTCTTGTCGACTTGAAACTTACAGAGATGGCTACATCCAATGCAACATATATTGTTCATGTTATCATCTAAAAACTTTTGGCTCTCCAGTGTAAGAGGTAGTCCTTTGTCCCCAGTCAAATCCGAATTTCGAGGACCTACCGAAGTAAGGTATCTATTATTCCCCAGTGGATCTAGTTTCTTTCCTTAGTAGAGCAAATGTCTTATCCCCCCAGTGTGGTGTATATGGGAACGCCAGTCATAATTCTTTCACCCCCGTTGATAGAAGATTTATTGAGATATCACCAGTGTAGTTTTTATCCCAAGATGTTTGTTTCATCCCTAAGTGAAGATTTTGTACCCAGGCGGTGTTATCCGCAGTATGGTCTGAGTAGAATTATTTTTACTTAAGAATTTCTATACTCCCCAATAAGAGTTATCTTCGTCAAGAAATTTTATGCCAGAAGTTTCCATCCCCAACGAAACTCTCATTCTTTCTAACAAAAGATAAAGAATTTATCCCCCAGGAAGTTGGAGGTTTGATCAGAGTTCAAGATTTTCCCTGAACTGCAATTTATTTTTGCAGTATTACTCCCCAGGAGGTTGGAAGTTTGGTCAGAATTCAAGATTTTCCCTGAACTGTAATTTATTTTTGCAGTATTACTCCCCAGGAAGTTATTTCTTCAATGTTATCAATCGTTCGAGGTTGATGGTTTCGAATCTCAGTTCCCTATTGAAGTTCATATCGCATTTTCTCTACAGAAGATCAGATGTGCAAGAATAATCGTTCAGAGGTTCATTGTCTTCCCAGCAGCCGAATGTTGATGTGATTTCCCCGGTGCATCATTACATTGCATCATTACATCGCATCTACTAAAACGCATAGCATTTCCATTGTAAGGAACATTATGCTAAAAATTTCAAACATGCATGAGTATAAGCCAATTATGTCCACCTGTGGTAACCAGATTGTTATATGATCAGATTTGATTTATCTCCACAACAAGCCTAGGATGACTCTATTATGTTTCCCCACCGGAGTTTGTTTTGATTCACCACCAGTCGGGTCTTTGGTATTTCTCTACTTCCCCAGTAAGTTTGTGGTTTGCGCTTGCCTTTGCAAGCCTTTGGTTATTTTACCCATGTTTGCTTAGCCGTTAGAGTGCGAGTAAGAGTCGGTGTATAGCCTTTCCTGCTTCTCAAGTGTTTGAGTATCCACACTTGGTGTGTGGTAATTCAGATAATTGCCACTCTTGAAGAATTACACCCCGCCTTTGGCCTGAGGGATTCTGTAGTTCTTGCGTACTTGCAAACTTTTAAAGCCCAACGCGTGTTGGCAATCCTTATTTAGAGTCCCTACAATTGGTCTCTTTTTCTAATCACAAGCCCGCCTTCTACCGACGTTTTGTTTAAGTTCAATACATATGGGAATTCCCAGTAAGTTTATGGTTTACACTTACCCTTGCAAGCCTTTGGTTATTTTACCCATGTTTGCTTTGCCATTAGAGTGCGAGTAAGATTTGGTGTATAGCCTTTCCTGCTTCTCAAGTGTTTGAGCATCCACACTTGGTGTGTGGTAATTCAGATAATTTCCACTCTTGAAGAATTACACCCCGCCTTTGGCCTGAGGGATTTGGTAGTTCTTGCGTATTTGAAAACTTTTAAAGCCCAACGCGTGTTGGCAACCCTTGTTTAGAGTCCCTACAGTTGGTCTCTTTTTCTAATCACAAATCCGCCTTCGACCGGTGTTTTGTTTAAGTTCAATACATATGGGAATCCCCAATAAGTTTGTGGTTTGTGCTTGCCCTTGCAAGCCTTTGGTTATTTTACCCGTGTTTGCTTTGTTGTTAGAGTGCGAGTGAGAGTCGGTGTATAGCCTTTCTCGCTTTTCAAGTATTTGAGTATCCATACTTGGTGTGTGGTAATTGAGATAATTGCCACTCTTGAAGAATTACACCCTGCCTTTTGCCTGAGGGATTTTGTAGTTCTTGCATATTTGCATCCTATCGAAATCCCAACGTGTTTTGGAAATCCTTGTTAGAGTCTGCTTTGACCAGTCTCTTTCTCTTATAGAGTTCACCTTTGATCGGTGCTCTTTGAAGGTCCTGCTTACTCGATTCCTTGTTTTGGTTTATCCGCGTTAGTCGGGTTCCCCTTTCATTAGCTTAGCTAACCTTTTATGTTAAGATTCCTTCAGTGCCTCTTCAAAGTCCAGTTGTCTGGCATCCTTGTTTAGGCGAATGCGTCCTTTCTTATTGGGGATTTCTTCGATTAGTCTTATTCTTGTGTTCACTATCAACTCCAAACATTTGTTTCTTGATGCTCAATTTCGCTCTTGTGTGTCTAACTCTGACCAGATATGCTAAATTTATCCCTTGTGATTTTGCCTTTGATTGGCATTCTTTTCTTTAAATTCACCTTTGGCTGGTAATTTTTGTTGAGAGTCCCCTTCGGCTGGTCTCTTTTCGGTTGAAAGTTCACCTTTGACCGGCGTTCCATTCTTAGGAATCTACCTTCGGCATAGTATTCCTATTCCCCTTTGGCTGGTTTCTTTACCCTTAAAATCCACCTTCGGCTGGTATCAGTTGTTGAGAGTTCCCTTTGGCCGGTTTCTTTTCATTTGCAAGTTAGCCTTTGATCGACGGTCTTTTCTTAGGAATCTACCTTCGGCATAGTATTCCTTGATGAAGATTCCCCTTCGGTTGGTTTCTTTATCCTGAAGTCCACTTTCAGCTGGCGCCCATAAAATCCACCTTTGGCTGGTATCTTTTGTTCAGATTCACCTTCGGTTGGTCTCTTTTCATTTGAAAGTTCGCCTTTGATCGACGTTCTTTCCTTAGGAATCTACCTCCGGCATAGTATTCCTTTGTGAAGATTCCTCTTCGGGTGGTTTCTTTACCCTTAAATCCATCTTCGACTGGTATCATTTGTTAGGAGTCCCATTCGTTTGGTCTCTTTTCTTTGTAAGTTCGCCCTTGATCGATGTTCTTTCCCCTTAAAATCCACCTTCGGCTGGTATCATTTGTGAAGATTTCTCTTTGGTTGGTTTCTTTACCCTTAAGTCCACCTTCGGCTGGTATGATTTGTCAGGAGTCCCATTTGTTTAGTCTATTTTCTTTGTAAGTTCGCCTTCGATCCGTGTTCTGTTCAGAGTCAATGTATATTTGCATCCTCAGTAAGTTCGCCTTCGATTGGTGTTCCTTCGTCAGAGCCTTCTTTGGTCCGTCTCTTTCTTGTGTATGTCTAACCTTGACCTAACATCCAAGAGATTTACTTAGCTAACTATGCAATAAAAAACGGGGAAGCAAAAAAAATAGAAAATACAGAAAACCAAAAAAATAATAATACTTAGCTGGCTTCAGAGCGCAAATTTTTGGATTATTTTAAGTATTTAATCTTATTCCACCTTGAAAGTTCGAAAGGCTGGCGCCAATCTCACCTTCAAGTTTAAGGCGATTAAATAGGGGCAACTATTGCACCCCAAAATTTGTCCTCATAATTTCTTTTATTTGGCTTACGCTTAGCGTCGCATTCACATCTTTTCATTAGGTTACTAACATAGCATACATTTGGTTCAATAAAGTACCATGGGTTCAAAGGACCAGTGAAGTAGCAATATCATGGTTTTACAGTTATTAGTCGTGCATATCAAATAAAGGTTGGTTTCTTCTGATTCTCCTGGCTAGTCTTCTATAAGCGGAAAAGTGTGGAGTTAGGGTTTGGTTGTTCATTGGTTTCATATTCACCATGAATGATTATCCCATAAATTAAGACTCAGTGGATTATAGTTGCATCTCATGGGCTATTTCGAGCATCCTTCAAGTCTTATTCCCTCAACATCTCAAATGCTTCTTAAGTGGATTAGGTTTCATGTCCGTAGTGATGGCACTGGTTAATTCAATTAAATATTCATTATGTTCCAGGCATCATTCTTTTAATACTTGTGTCTTAAGGTTGAATTGAGTTTGAAGTTAGAAATTTTAGCAAGAAGGCAGGTTGATTTGGTTTTCTCCTCATTAAAAATTGAAGTCGTTTTGAATCCATTGTTGTGAGATGTTCAGTCATGTGGGCTATGAATTAAGTGTTACCAAGCGATCAATTGGTATGATTCAAGATTTTGGTTCATGGATTCTATATGGCATCAAAATTGATTCGTCAAGAGTCGATACAAGGGGTGCATTAAGATTTTTCTTGAGGATCCACATTTCATCAATTCAAGGTGCGTCTGTGGCTTGGACTATGAAGTGTAGACCGTGGTATTGGCACAAGGAGAATAAAGTTTGAATTCATCTATCCACAACAAAATAAATTAAGGTTTTGAGTTTTTTTATTCAAAGAGGTGTCTTTGTCATGGAGTGCAAGGTGTTGACAATATGAACTTCAACATTGAATCATGTTTTTCTATGAAATTCAAGCACGATGTAACATTTGATTAAGATCCAAGATTTTGATTGACAATATTATTTCAAGCATGTAATTGGAGTTCAACTATGGTGGAACTATGAAAGGTACATATCTTGATTCAAACATCATGGAATTCATCATTCAATTATTGATTAGAGTCCATTAAAATAATCAAACATCATTTAAGGTTCTAAACAAGGTTCTTCAAATCCCATTCAAAATACATATGAATCCATTCAAGTGCATTTCGTCGATCGAGTGCAAATACAAGTTCAAGGTATCATGTAGCTTATTACAAAGCCATGCTTAAACCAACTTATTATCATTCAAGATTTGAAATAGTTTAAAGATTGGAAAAGAAAAGAAGCTCAGACTAGAAAGTCAAGATGGAACAAATTTGCTTACAAGGTTTATCCTATTACGAGTACATGGTGCCATTACATGCTTTAAGTATACAAAAAGAAATAATTACAAGGAATTTGGTTCTATGTTTCTAAGCCTAAAGCTCTAAAATTCTTAAGGCCACAACTCCATGCTTTCACGAAACTGTGCATCTGCTGCTTCTTACCAGTCTTTATCAGCATACCTTGGCTTCAATGGAAGGAAACTCGATGGCCTGGTTAGCACTTCTGTTTCTATTGAAGAGTTTCCTGAGGTAGATGAAAATATCAGGATCGAAGAAAATAATGATTCCAATAAAGATAACCTACTCAATCAGATGAAACTTTGTGGCATTTGTCAAGGATAGCCGAAAGATTCTAGTAAATAATAAATAGAACTATAGCCAGTTTGGTTCACAAAAAAAACAGCATCAGGGAAAATTCAGAGTTAATTCAGAAATTATATCAAAACAACATCATTCCAATAATGTAAACCAATTGCATACCAGTAGTTCAATTCCAATTCAAAAATCCAGTCCCTGCTTAAAACCCCCACATCTTCCTTTTTAGCTTCAACATAAATCAGAAAACAATGAAAATAGAAGAAAGTCAAGAATTAATGGCTAACTGCACTCACTAACAGAAAATCAGGAAAGAGAGAGTCCAACTTTCTATTTTGACTCATCTGATTGCTACTTTTAGAAAATCTTTGATTGGTTGTAGCACCACTGGTTCTGATATTGCTTCTTCGATGGAAATTGGGCGGCCTTCTAATGTTAGACATATTGCTCATGTTACAGAATGTGCTCAGGGTTCTTCCTGCAACCAAATCCCAACCCTGCATTAAAAATCAGAAACCAAATTCAGGAAACCGCGAAAATAGAATGAAATTAGGAAATAATGAAAATAGCAGTAAGTCGGAATTAAAAAGCTAACTGCCATAACAGAATTCCGTAAACTAGCTAACTCAATAACAAAAATAAACGGCGAGCTCATGTCATAGCAGATAAGATAATATCTACCAGATTGCTAACTGAATAAGAAAAAACCTGTGTAACCGACTCTCATCTCACCATTCATTCACTAACTGAACCTTTCAAAACCAAGGGTTGAGATCAATTCAATCCTAACTAACTTTTGCAATACTAAAAAAGAGAATTTACCTCTTCCAGGTCTTCTTCAAAAAAAAATCACAGAAAATGCATCTCTTGAAGCTATCTCACAGCTCTAGAATCATCTTCAACATTCTTCACTTCATCCTCCAATTTCTGCAGAAAAAAACAGAAAAAAAATCTCTCTCTCTCCATTACCACCAGAAGTATTTGAGAATTTTCTCGCTTCTCTCTGTTAAACTTTCTTCATACCGCAACTTTCATCCTCTACTACCATAATTGTTCTTCGATTCTTCATCACCAAAACCGCAACAACTCCAATCTACTACTTTGCAACAACTCCGCAACATTAACAACAACTTCACAGGATTCGTCATCTTCATCGTTCTCTACACACATAGTAACCGCAACCATATCAACGCGTCATCACAACTTTAACAACTTTGATCTGCATCATGATATTCATCATCATCTTTCTATAACGAATCAAAAGAACCAATAGAGCAGAAGCACAAGACTGAATTAGTGAAAGGAAGAGAATAGCAATAATTACATGTATCTTTGGATTCCTTGCAACGTCGACGTGGTTGTTGAAGAGTTACCGGAGCGTCTCTGACGGGTAAGATCTTTCGTCCATCTGTTATGCTTTCTATTGGTGTTTCACTGTGACGAACTGATGAGAATAAACGATCCAATGAGAGGAAGAGAGTAAGAGCGAAAGTCCGTCGAAAAGAGAGCAGAGAAAACGAAATCGAGACGGAGTTTGCGGTACGGATTCAAAGGGGGGAGGGGAAGGATTTGAACGGTGATGTGAGGGAGAATCGAAAAAAGGAAAAGTGTATGGGGACAGAATGAAAAGTTAGAAACGGCGGCGATCCGGTGGAAGAGAGGTGCGCTGCGGATGAAAGATTGAGGGAGAAGGTCACATTTTCGTATAGAAGCTTGAACGTCGCTTGTGTTTAACCCTAACACTATATGAAGATGATTGGGAATTGGTTTATTTGGTGTTTTTAATGGACTGAACAAGGAACGTTGGGCCTAGATTCATGCATTTTTGCTGAAGCCCAACCACTTCTACTTTTTGGCACGCTAAGGCTGAACAAAAATCCATTGGGCTTCGCTAGCCACCTTTCCTTCAAGCCCATGCTTTTTTTTTGTAAAAGGACCGGAAATGGAATTAAAAAACAACTATTTGGACCATGTTACTAGGCCTAGCATCAGATTACTTCAGCATACCTCATGCTTACAGATTGCACCCCTGAGTTTATTCTTTTAACATTTTATTTTAAATAATTTTGTGAATTGTTTAGATTTGCTTGAACCTCTTTCTTTTACATGATAAAAATAATAAAGTCAAGTATAAAAATTTGTTAGTTTTTATGTGATTAGGAATTAAATCCTGATTATTCGATTATATTTGAGATTGGTAATTCACCTTCTCTTGTTGAGATCTGAGTCTTATGCAGGTTGGGTATGCAATATGCGGATGCACTTGAGATTTCGATTATGATTTATTTTCACATTGATGATGCTTCGACGCTTATTCCGATCATTCGATTTCTGACTCTTTTCTTTGATTGGTGAAGCTTTTCGCGAAGATCATTGGGTTTCTTTGTTTTGATTGGCTTTGCTACGGGTTGATATCGGATTGGTATTTTCCCGTGTTTATCTCTTTTCAGCACTTTATTATTTTCTAGATATCATGATAAGTAGGAAATAAAGAGCATGTGCTCGAAGTCGCTGTTTAAAGACCTATAGGAGGCATTCCGCACTTCATTTGCTATATGTGTTGTGCTTATGTTTGTTCACTTTCTTATTGATTGATGTGTCACTCAATTTAGAAATTGAGATCACGACTTCGCTCTCGGTGCATGTTCCCTATAGGATTTCATCTCCTTCCTTTATTTCTTGTTGATCGATGAGTCACTCACATTAGAAATTGAGATCAAGTATTCGCTCTCGTTGCATGTTCCCTATAGGATAGTTTTGTTAGAATTTCTTTGGTATGCTAGCCTAGATAGGATCTCTCTAGTTATGCTCTCTTGAGCTAGATCTAGAGCTTTTTTGGCTTACTTGTTTGATTTCATCTTTGTGTGCATGTTTTAAGATGACATACCCTCAGCATGTTCCCTTAGGAGCTCTCGATTCAACTATAGATGATGATTCGAGTTAGACATAGTTTTAGGTGATAGACCCTTGCTATGCTCCTTTAGGACTTCTTGATTCATCTATATATGATGATTTGAGATAGACATTAGGATTGTTACCCAAGCATGTCAACATAGAGTAGAGATTTCCCTTCAAAGCTCAACATTAGGATTAATCATTGTATGATAACATTAGGTATAGATCTAGGTTAGTCTCCCTTAGATGATTTTTCTTTCTTTTGCATCCATGCATTAAAACTAAAACTTTCTTTTTCTTAGCAAATGCATAAAACATCTAACAATTTTCAAATCCTTTTTAAGGTAAAAAATATCAACCAATGCAAACTCTTTTGCGCCTTCGGGCTTTTCTTTCAAACCTTTTTCAGAAATAACATGTTAATTCACTTTTGTGCTAATGCGTAAATCTCCAAAGGTCGACTTGAGGAAGAAGGAGAAATTAATATTATTCATAAAAAATACAAACCAACAAAAACATGTAAGCCGAACTACGGCTGCTCTGATTCCTTAAAAGAGATACGTAGGCATTAGGGTATGGCCCGAGCGAGCACAACTTTTATTTTCCCTACATTCTTTTCTCCTTTATTTTGCATGCATTCCTTGTACAGCTAGATTTAGATTTGAAACACACCCATAAAATAGACGATAAGAGTGGATACCGTAGAGTACTACGGGCGTGTGGGGTGATAATACCTTCCCCTCGCGTAACACACTCCCTTACCCGTATCTCTTGGTCGTTCGACCTTGATTTCACCCTTCTCAGGTTTACTCGATGTTTACCTTTCCCTTCCTGTGGGATTAAAAATGTTCGATGGTGACTTCATTGATTTCATTATCAGTTGATTGTTCAGCCGGTTGTTTCAATAACACAAAACGCCATCAAAGGAAGTGTGTTAGCAGATCATTTGGCCCATCAAGTTGTTGACGGTTATCAGTCTATAAACTTTGACTTCCTGGATGAGAACATCATGCTAGTGACCGACTGCGCGAAACCTGGACCGTATGACAAACCTGAACAAGGATCCCGATGGATTATGGTCTTCGACGGGGCTTCCAACACCTTGGGTAACAGAATTGGTGTTGTGGTTATCTCCCCTGAGGGTTGCCACACTCCTTTCTCTGCCAGATTATGCTTCGATTGCACGAACAACATGGCCGAGTATGAAGCGTGTATTTTGGGTCTGAAATCTGCCATTGATTTAAGGATCAAGCATTTGAATGTGTTTGGGGATTCTGCTCTGGTGATTAGCCAAGTAAAAGGAGATTGGGACACAAAACACCCTAATCTCATTCCTTACAAGGAACTTGTGCTATCTCTGATTTCTTACTTCGAAGAGATCACTTTTGAATACTTCCCTAAGGAAGAAAATCAGTTGGATGGCGCCTTGTCCACCATGTCTTCTATGTTCAAATTCAGATGGGACAAAGATGCTCATATGATTACAATTGAGAGATTTGACGAACCTGGACACTGTTGTGAGCTCGATGCTGACGCCGGGAAGCCTCGGTACCATGAGGTGAAGAGATACCTTGAAGCACAAGAGTATCTCGAAGGAGCATCCATAAATGACAGAAAGTTCTTATGAAGATTTTCAGCCAAGTTCTTCCTAGGTAACAGAATATTATACAAGCGCGACCATGAATCTACTCTACTCTGATGTATGGACAAGAAGGAGGCGGAGGAAATTATGGAAGACATGCACGATGGTCTCTTTAGCACCCACTCTAGCGGACATACAATGGAAAAGAAAATCCTGAGAGCTGATTACTATTGGTTAATAATAGAGATTGGTTACCATCAACATTCGAGGACTTGCCATAAATGCCAAATCTATGCTGACAAGGTCCATGTGCCTCCCATCCCTCTGAACGTCATGACCGCTCCGTGGCCATTTTCAATGTGGGGCATTGACATGATTTGAGAGATCAAGCCCACTGCTTCTAATGGACATCTCTTCATTCTTGTCGCTATTGATTATTTCACCAAATGGGTCGAAGCCTCCTCGTTTGCCTCAGCCACCAAGAATGTGGTAGCCAGATTCATCAAACATAACCTCATCTTCCGCTATGGTATCCTCGAAAGGATCATCACCGACAATGGGACTAACTTCAACAATGCTATGATTACTGAACTTTACACTCAGTTCAAAATCAAGCATCAAAATTCTTCTCCATATAGATCTAAAATGAATGGCGCAGTCGAAGTAGTCAACAAAAACATTAAGAATATTATGTAGAAGATGGTAGTAACCTACAAGGATTGGCATGAGATGTTACCGTTTTCTCTTCATGGCTACCGTACTTCACTAGGACATCAACTGGGGTAACTCCCTTTTCTTTGGTCTATGGCATGGAAGCTATTTTTCCAGAGGAAGTTCAGATTCCCTCATTAAGGATTATGAATGAAGCAGGCCTAGGCGAAGACGAGTGGATTCAAACAAGATTGGGTCAGTTGAACTTGATCAATGAAAAGCAACTAGCTGCCGTTTGTCATGGTCAGACGTACCAAAAACGTATGATCAAGGATTTCAACAAAAAGATCAAGCCTCGAGTATATCTAGTTGGTGACTTGGTGATAAATCGCATCATTCTGCCACAAGGCGACCCCAGGAGCAAACAAACTCCCACCTACGAAGGGCCATTTGTTGTCAAGAGAGTGTTCTTTGGTGGTGCCATGATGTTGACTACCATGGACGGTGAAGACTTCCCATATCATGTGAACGCGGACATAGTTAAAAAATACTATGCATAAGAGACCCTCTAGGTTGACACACCTAGGAAAAATAAGGGCATCCCGGAAAACCAAAAGGTTTGGGAAAAAATTTGGGATATATGCAAAAGATTGTACACCCGGCAAGTTGAAAACCCGAAAGGGCGACTTGGAAAAAAATGGGTATCCTGGTGGGCTGAAAACCCAAAAGGGCGGTCCAGGCAAAAATTAAGGATTGAAAGCGTATGACTATGTCTGGTTGAATCACCGCAGTCGACTTTATTACCAAGGTCCGAGTTCAAACGGTCCAATATCAATCCAATCAACTTCAGTTAACGACAAGGGGCATTCAAAGACATTGGGGAAATAATAGAGTTGGAATGCAATGAGATCATTTCCATATGGCTATTTGTTTTATTTCAATTTTTGTTTTCCTTTCGACAATTTACTCTTACTAGGATCTCCGTTTCTTTGTACAAAAACGCCTATTTACGGGCAAAATATCAATACAAATATACTTTAAAGTGCAAACTTTCTGTTTTTATTGTGAATGAAAAAATGTCCAATGACTAAAATTGAACGAACATATGCATATGAACATAATTAAAACTATTTGGCACATGTGTCCTACTAAGCAACAACAAGCATCTCTTTAATGTATATGGAATATCCCCACAGAGTTATTTCATTAACATTATCCCCACAAGAACGGCTATAATAAACCAATCTCCAGCCATAGTCTCAATCTCTTGACAACTCTCTCCCCAGCTAGGTTGATCCTACAAGAAGAAGCCTTGTGGATATCTTCCTAAAATATCTCACCTCGTCAGCAGTGCCAAGTATTCATCAACAGGGTTTATTTCCCCAATAGGGTTTATTTCCCCAACATACAACAATCAACGAACAACAAAATTCACCTGGCATAGTCTATCTTCCCCAACTGAGTCTGTCTTCCCTGGCTGAGTCTATCCTCTCCAGTTTGAGTTTTCCTTTCAGACTATTACAAATCAGAGGGCCACAACCCCTAATTCCCAGTGAAGTCGTCAACAAATCCTTCGCTATCTCCAAAAGATACTATGAAGCCTGGATCCGACCAGATGATAGTACAATTTTCAAGCTACTATAAAACCTGGACCCGGCCAGATAATAGTCAACTTCTCAAGACACTTTGAAGCCTGGGCCCGACCAGATAATAGTGTACCCTTTCAAATACTATAAAGACTGGACCCGACTAGATAATAGTACAACTTTCGAATACTATGAAACCTAGACCCGACCAGATAATAGTTTAACCCTTCGAAATATTGAAGAACCTTGACTCAACCAGACTAGGGTTTAACTTCTTTTCCCAAGTAGATTTTGCCTCTACCCCAGCAAGTTATTGTGAAGCTTGGATCCGACCAAATATCAGTTTTCAATTTCATCTTTTCAAGTAAGTTATTGTGAAGCCTGGATCCGATCAGATAGCAATTCCCTTCAGAAGTTTGTTGTGAAACTTGGAATCTGACCAAATAAAACCTAATTTCCAAGCAAGTTACTATAAAGCCTGAATCCGACAAGATATTGGTTCAACCCTATCTCTTTAGAGTAGTTTATTGTGAAGCCTGGGCCCGACCAGATAGCAATTAATTTCATTCACCTCAGAAATCTACAAAGCCTGGAATCTGACCAGATAGTGGTTTAATGTCATTAAGTTACCATAAAGCCTGGACCCGACCAGATATCGATTCAACTTCGCCTATTCAAGCAGCTTATTATGAAGTCTGGAGTCCAACCAGATAACAACTAGCTACAATCCCCAGCAAGACACTATGAAGCCTGGACCCGACAAGATAATAGTATAACTTTTCAAAAACCATGAAGCCTGGACCCGACCAGATAGTAGTTACCACTTCAAGTTTATTGTAAGGCCTAGATCCGACCAGATAACAATTCAATTTCAAGAAATTTTATACGAATCCTGGAATCTGACAAGATAATAGTTAATTTATTCTTCCCCAGTAAGTTACCGTGAAGCCTGGATCCGACCAGATAGCAGTTGACCTCCTCATCCTTAGCAAGTTATGAAGCCTGGACCCGACCAGATAACAACTAACATTCAAGAGATAATCCCCAACAACAATCTGGGATTCATAACTCCTCAGCAGCAGTCAGGGATTTATTTTGTCGGACAAATATGCATCCCACATTCATACATCATAGCACATACATATGAAACACATTTAGCACAATCTCATTCATCCTATGAACATCATGCATACATATGCACTTTACTAACCCTTTTTCCCACAGGTAAAAACATCAAGTTTTAGTATAAATCAACCAAATATTTATGTTGATACTTCTTCCAGTATTTACCATCATTCCTCCAAATGGCATCTATAAGCCCATTCCCAATACATCTCCGAGTGCAAATTTCTGGGCACTCTAGTGTTCAGTCATCTTCCACCTTCAAGTCATGAATGAGGGATCCGCCAATCTAACCCTTCAGTTTTAAGAAGATTGAACAGGGAAGTTGTTGTACCCCAAAACTTTCCCTCTCATTTCTCAAGGAATCTCTCACAAGATCTCCATTGATTCCAGACTGCACAAGGTTTGATCAGCTCAAGACACCTCCTTAAGCACTGATGACTCAAATTAGGATTTGGGTTTGCACAAGGACAAATGGACTTTTAATGCCCCATATGACTTTCATGGATCATTTTGGACGCTCAAGATTGCTCATGTCAAGTTTCAAGTCTTGAATCACACTTTTGCTCAGTCAATTGATCAGTTGACCTAAAATCAGCTGTATTGGGGAAAAAGTCAATTGTGGTCAATTTACAGTCAAACTTCATACTTTTTGGTACATATCAACATTATGAACTCATATATGTCAATTGATCAAGTTTGTATCACAATTCCTCAATAAATTTGATCAGATCATCAAAAGGGTAAAATGGTTAAAATTAGGGTTTTGATTGAGAAGGTGCAATTCTTGACTTTTGACCTAATCAATGACTTACTGGTTTAAGACATGATCTCAAGGATTCAAATACTTCATTTTGACCTAATGGAATGGCTCAAAACATTTCTCAAGATCAGTTGATTGATAGTTGAATTTTAGTCAACTGATGAAAAGTCAATTGTACACTAAAAAAGTTAAACTTTGACTTTTTGATTAAAATCAAGCTTCAAAGGTTACAATTCATCAAGACATGTCAAAATTTGAAAATTCTTCATCAAGAAATCAAAAAGTCAAAGTTCATCTTTGAAAAGTCAAAATTCCAAGACTTAGAATTTTTCTAAGTGTTGAAAATTTCACTTTTTTTCATAATTTTGAGCCAAATTTTCACCATGATTCAAGATGATTCAAAGGAAACTTCCAACATGAAAGTTGTATATCTCAATGAGATATAAAACATTTTAGGGAATAACTTTTCCTAGAAATTATTATATTTCAAGTTATGATTTTGTGAAGACATGGTCATGAAACTTGAAGACTTAGTGAAATTTTGTCCTAGTTTAGGCAGGATTTTGACCTAACTTCATGGAAAATTTTCACCTAGTTCCAAATTGAATTTTCAAAAATGTCAAATATATGTTTGTAGGGGATGCTACAAGCTTTCCAAAATGTCCAAGAACTCATTAAGATCATATTTGAGCTAAGAGAATCGAAGGCAAGAAGTTAGGGTTTCAAACTTGAATTACAAGCAATTTCTTGATGAACACATAATCCAATCTCAATGTTAGGTTGCATAATCTTTATTTGCAGGTCTTCTAACTTATATATCTATCCATAATTAATGGATTACACAAACGTTTGAGTTATAATCCAAGTGGTTTAAGCATTGTCCAAGTCCATTTTCCACGTTGGGAAGAAAGCTAACATTGCCATTCTTGAAAAGCAAGCTTTATGCACAACGTCAATTCTTGAGCCTATCACTTGTTCCCTCTGATCACACTCCATCTAAAAATTCAGAAGCCAACTTGTTTAAAGTGTAACCACTCTATAATAGCAAGGACAAAGCATTGAAACATGATTTTTCAAGAAAATCACATGTTGAGCTTAAACGTTTGATTTTAAATTCTGATCAACTACAAGTCTTAAAACTTGTTTCTTATAAATATAGGCACTATTTATGAGCTAAGACACGAGCTTAAGCACTTTGAAACTCTCCCAAACTCCCACAAATCAAAACTTGCATCAAAACTCCATTTATGTGCACATTCTGACTTTGAAACCTAAACTCACATTTCCCTCGTGTGTTTTCATTCCAAATCAATCACAAAGCTTCTATACATCAAATATAGTCCATCTCAATCCCTGTTTCATAACTGTAACTCCATATTCATCCTCTTCCAAACTCAAAAACAGAGCTCTGCAACTGGACTTCTCAAGGCCATTCCAACCATCTATTACTTAAGTTAATCATTGCATTAGCTTCCTGGGAACTTGAGGAAGCTAACCCGATCATTGCAACACCTTGAATCAAGCTCATTTGCAATTCACGATTTCCAGTTTTGAGGTATTTTTTCTGAACTTCTATCTTTTCATTTAGGCATTATTAAGCTTGGATTTGTGAAGATAAAATGTAGATATCATTAGCCTGAAACTGTACATGTCCATAGATTTCATTTATATTGATTGAGCTTAGAAAATTTTAGGTTTGAATCTCTGAAAAAATTTAGGTCAAAATTTGGTACTTTTAGAAATTATCATTCATCTATGATTTATAGCTTATCATATTTATATGGTTGGATTCGTATGGAAAAATGGAGCAACATCCATGTTTACATCTTTCATATTTATTGAGAAATCAACAAGTTACAGGAACCATGATTGGAAGTTGAAGATGAAGTCATTTTCAGGACATGACTTATGTTATGTATTTATTGTTTTTCTTATGTTAACGGATGAACAACCACCCCAGTGGCAAAGGTAGCGCGCGTGTATGGTAAGGATCATGGGTTCAAGTCCCAGCGCTACCTTTTGTTTTAATTTTCAACACTTTCCTTCTTTTTTTACCAGCAACTAGCACGCTGGGCCTTCTGCAGTGGGCCTTCCATTTTTGCTTCTCCTGACCACCTCTGTCTGCTTTCATACACTTGACCCAAACTTTTTTTTTATCATTTTAATTTAATTTAATTTATTTTTCTTATTTTTATTTTATTTTATTTTTCTTTATTATTTTCACTATTATTATTATTGATAAAAATCCAAAAATATTTGTATTTATTATCACACTTATATTCTTATTTTTCTTTATAAAAACAAAAAGACAAAAAAAGACATTTTCTTAACAAATTTAATTTATTTTTCTTAATAAATTAATAATTAGATTTAGGTTTAATTATTTTTCATTTTTATTTTAAAATTAATTTAGAACTTAAGTTTCTTTTAATTAATTAATTACCATATTATTTTCATTAAGTTTAAATCCTTTCATAAGAAAACCCCAAAAATGCTTTCTAACTTAATTTCTTTTCTTAACTAGTTTAGATTTAATTTTATTTAATTTTAATTAATAATTTTCTTAATTAGGTCAAAACTAAACCCTTTCATTAAAACCAAACAAAAAATCATTTTCTTTTCCATTTATCTTCTTGTACATTATTCAATATGGTTGTAATACATAATTAAGTTTAATTTCTTGCAATCCCCATTTGTAAATTTGTATACCCCCCTCCCCTAATAATGTAATAGTGTAGTAATTTTACTTTCCGCAATTTATCGCTTTCGTATAAATGTTAGTAATTAGGGTTTGTATGGCAAGATTAGAATCAACAATTAGTAAACCCTAATTCAAGATAAACAATGCATGCAAATCAAACACACTTGCACCCCTAGGGTTAACTCCACTTTGTGGCCTTACAAAAATGGTCATGTTATGCATGTGTGATGTCTTAGCAAAAACAATCAAAAATACAAGATCATAGTCCCTCGATGACGCTATAAATATTGTCTTTCAAATGATCTTAGTCCCTCAAAGAAAAATGCTAAGACATCTCACAACATTGCTATCATGACTATACGATGACCCACACCCGTCCCTTTACATCCAAAGATAAGGCTTCTTACCAATCAATGGTAAGATAGCAATATCAAAGGAAAGGAAGAAATGAACAAAATACTTTTGAGTAGGTAGATTGTTTCTAGTTGCTTGCTCACTTTCAAAGCAAACATCCTTGCTCGTTTTCAAAACAAACACCAAACACTTTCAAAAACAAACTTTCAAAACATGAAATATTTTCAAAAGTCCAACACTTTATATACGTTCTTACGACCGAGAACCATTACAAAGTTTGCCTAAACGAAGGCGCCTTTTCAAAAATACTTTCAAAACAACCACAAATCATATTTTCAAACAAAAGCAAGTGATCTAGCAAGAAACTAAGAGACCATAGATAACTATGGATGAAAAGGGTGCTAACACCTTCCTTTTTCATGATCTACCTCCCAAACTCAAGAAATAATCTCAAAGGTCTTTCCCGTTCTTTTCCACCTTTCCTTTTGGATAAAAGAAAAGTCGGTGGCGACTTTTGCTAACCACAACATTTGCGATCAAACGCAAAACATTCCAAGTCATTTCTCCCACCATATTACAGTTACATATAGTTGTTTTAATATTTAACTTGTGTTCATGATTACCATTAGCGCAAGTTTAACAAGCTACATGTAAGTGTAGGTGCAAGGATGAGATCGTGCCATTGTTAAGGCATGATCTTAGTTTTTTCCTTCTAATCTCACTTAGGATGTTTTAGGCCAAACAGATCTCACGTTTGGAGTCAGGGGAATTCGAATTAAGGGGATAGGTTTGGTTTGGATCTCCATAATTTGTTGTGTTTTTCTTTGTAGGTTCGATTCTGTAGAGGAAGGACCTGGGTTCGATACCCAGATCATGGATGTTATTTTGCTAACATTTCATTTGCATATTCAATGTTGACATGGCCCAGGTGTGAACCATACATCTTTTTATCCTCGCCATGAGATCTCAATGCAATCCAGGTCCAGCGGCCCCAAACGTGCAGCCCATCACGCACCTTCGACCAGTTGCTTCATTGGATCGAAAGGCAATTTGGGTCTCTTTCGATTCAGACTTACATTCCAAACTGCACCCTCTTTTTGTTTTATTTACCGCCTAGTCCATTTATTTAGTATTTTTTATTATTTTATTTCTTCTAGTTTTACTCAATCATAAAATAAATAAAATCATCATAAAAATTAGGATTAGTTTTTTTTATTAATTAAATTAATTTTTGAAATAATAATTAACTAATTTTAACATCTTCTTCTCAAAGATTAAAGTAAATTAGAATTTAGGTTTAATTTAATTTTTTAATTTTATTTTCATAAAACTCAAAAATAAAACAAAAGGATTTTATTCTTAGGATTTTAGACAACTTTTCGAATTCGCGCGTTATTGTTCTTTCGCATTATTTCATTATATTGTAACTGCCTAATAAGTTGTAATAGTTAGGACTATATTCTCTGCTTTTTATTTCTCCCCAAGTTTTTGGACTATGTAATTAATCCCCCTCCCCAAAGCCTTGTAATAGCTAGGTTTTATCTTTCCACACCTTTATGATTGTACGATGACCCACGAATGTCCCTCATACATCCAAACGACTATGGCTACCTACTCACTAATAGTATGATAGCACTGTCTAAAGGAAAGGAGGAAAAGAACGACCCTTTCGAGTAAAGTAGATAGTTGTTAGATGCTTGCTCAAACAAACTTTTCACACTTACACAAAACAACTTTCAAAAACATTTTCAATTTCTTTATCAACACTCTTGAGGACTGATACAAGAGTTATCATAAAGCCAACTGCCTCGCTGTGGCATTTCAAAATACTTTTCAAAAACACACAAAACACAAGGTATTTTCAAAATGAGATAAGCATCTAAGATCCCGTAGATAATTACGGGTGGAAAGGGTGCTAACACCTTCCCTTTCCATAATCTACCCCCCTTAATCAGAAAACTCTCGAAAGGTCTTTTTGTGTTCTTTTCACCCTTTCCTTTGTTGGATAAAAGAAAAGTCGGTGGCGACTCTTGCTTACCGCAACATTTGTAAACACAAATGCAAAACCAGTATAAACAGTCGGTTCTGCCACCGTATCACATAATTGGCGACTCTTCTGGGGAGAATGACTTATAAAGTAGGGTTACCTTAGAGTTTAGTTCATTTTAAATTGCTTTACATTATGTGTTTTGTATGCTTTACTTTTGAGGGCTTGCTTGGGTTTACTTGTAATGATCCTACACCCGGATCTAGGGCACCTTTTAGGTAAGTAGTAATATATCGTGGAGACTGCACGAGGTATACCGACACGGTTGAAGCAATAGCTACATTGATGTGACACATTTGTTGGTACCGATATCCCTTGAGTAGTCAAGGAGAATATGGGGCCGTTGTGTTGTGTCATGAAGCATCAACTGACCTTAGAACCTTTAATTAAACAACTTGGCCATTAGGAAGTAGTGAGATAGCCGGCTTTGGTGCAGTCCGAAGTTGGTTAATACTCGATACTACACTCATTGAGATCTGACTTCCAGGATATTTCAGTTGTCAATAAAGAGGCTTGCTCTAAAACTATGCCCGGTGAAGAAAGATCGGTGATATTGAGATTCCCTAGAACCTGGTTACTATTAATAGGACATGTTGAACCAACTAAACTTCAAGAGGATTCTTACCTATGGAATCCATGCAAGCCTAAACCTAAGGATATGTTTGTGCGATTGTATATATATCTGTTTGTACATAACATGATTACATCATAACATCATAACATGGCATATCACTCTAACCATTTAAAGGATTTTTAGGACTTATCTTTGTGTTTGTTTTGCAGGAGATGGCTCCCATTCGCAGAAATACCATCCAAGTCAATCTCGTAAAGGTACCTCCTCAACTCAAAGAGTTGGCATCAAGGGTTCCTGAGAATTCCCTGTTCACTAAAAGACGTGGTCGACTCCTCAGTTTGGTCACCTCAAGTCCTGATGAAGACATGGTGAAAGTTCTCTTTCATTTTTTTGACCCTCTATATCTTTGCTTTCATTTCCCGATTACCAGTTGGTGTCTACTATGGAAGATTTTTCTCAATTATTGGGAGTGCTTTCTCTCAATCAATTACCCTTCAACGGTATGGAAAGAGACCCAAAGCCTGAAGAAATTGCTCAAGCCCTGTATCTACAACAGTCTGGCGTTGTGGCAAATTGGGAAACAAGAAGCGGTATCAAAGGGTTTCTAGCCAAGTTTTTGTTTGAGAAAGCTCATAATTTTTGGGATACTTTGGACTTACAAGCCTTTGAGGAGGTATTGGCCCTTCTCATCTATGGGATGGTATTGTTCCCTAACACGGACCAACTCATAGATGTGAATACGGTCAAAATTTTCATGTCTCGTAATCTGGTGTCTACCTTACTTAGAGACATTCTGCACTCTTTTCACACTCGCACTGTAAAGAGAAGAGGAACCCTCAGGTGTTGCACTCCTATGTTGGCTAGGTGGTTTATTTCGCACCTACCTAGACCTGTGTTGAAGAATGAGCAAGGCATGAGGTGGTCTAATAGGTTGATGTCTCTCACGCATTCGCTTATTCATTGGTGTCCTCGATATGTGGAAGGCGTCACCATCATTGATCGTTGTGGGAAATTCCTTAATGTCCCTCTCCTATGCATTACAGGAGGAATCAATTATGACCCTTGTTTGGCGTTGCGACAGTTTGGGTATGCTAAGAGGGACGGTCCTCATGATGCACTGGTTCAAGGAATTGTATTTGACTACGAGAACTATGTACAAGGGTAGCGTCAGAGGTTCATTCGAGCTTGGGGCATGGTGAACAGAGTTGATAGCAAGACATTGGGGCATAATAACTCCATCCCTTTGGAACCTTATCTTAAGTGGGTGCAAGCACGCGCTCAAAATCTCATGATGCCTTACCCCGCCATCCTATCTATCATCATGGAACCTATCATCGAGACAGATGTACCTCATACTATTCTCTATCTTGACATGCCTACTACTCTGGAGGAATTGAAAAGATCTTGGATTCAACTCAAAATGGAGCGGGACACCTTTGAAACTCAGTTCTACGCAAGCGAGAAGAAGGTTTTGGAGCTTACAAGACAACTACATGAAGAATAGAGTTTGAGTGCCTACATTTCACCAAAGAGGATGTGCTCATGGGAAGCCTGAGTCCTGTTTGATTTAGGAGTGTTGTTTATCTTTGTTTCTCCCATTGTAAGCCCAAGAGGCATCATTGTGATCATTAAAACTTATGAATGAAATTAATGTTTATTTTCTCTTAGGTTAAGAAAAATTAAGATCTTGAAAGTCCTTGAAAACATTGCATAAGCATATCATTCATTTCATTGCATAAGAAGGTATTTCAAGACATGTTTCTTATTCTTTTCGCTGTTTATTTTAGAAAAAGAAATGGCTCTTGAACAAACAGTGAAGGACCTTCAAGCTCAAAATGCTCAGTTCCAACAAATGTTCCTGGCTCTGGCTAAGGGGAAAGAACATATGAAAGATCTAATCAACAAAGAGAAGACCAAGAAGGCAAAGAAACCAGCTGGCGTCTTAAAGAAGGTTCAGAGGACCTACTAAGCGAGATCTAGATTTCACAACCCCGTCAAATGAGGGGGACAATCAAGAAGAGAAGCCAACGAAAGAAAACAACAACCCAGGGTCTGAGGAAGATGAAGCTGACTATTCTAAGGAGAAATATCCTCCTGCTGATGATAAATACAAATAGCTGGAGGATCGGCTCAATGCTATGGAGATCCAAAGGGTACCCGGGATGGATTTTGAAGAGCTAGGACTGGACTCAGGGGTGGTCATCCCAGAGAAATTCAAGATCCCTACCTTTGCTAAGTACGACGGTGTCTCTTGTCCTAAGTTGCACTTAAGATCATATGTCAGAAAGATCCAACCCCATACTACTGATAGGAATCTGAGGGTACATTTCTTCTAGGAAAGTTTGGCAGGGACTAAGCTGGAATGGTTCTATCAGCTAGAGAGAACCAATATCCGCAATTGGGAAGATCTGGCTGCTGCTTTCTACAAGTAGTACCAATATAATATCGACCTTGCACCAACTCGTACACAATTAGAAAGTATGTTTATTGGTTCCAGTGAAGGTTTCAAAAATTATGCCCAAAAGTGGAGAGACCTTGCAGGGAGAGTCCAGCCTCCTTTGTCTGATAGAGAGCTGGTGGACATGTTCTTGGGCACGTTGTCTGGTCCATTCTTCAACCATCTGATTAGAAGCTCTTCAGTTGGGTTTACTGAGCTAATTTTGACTGGTGATAGGGTAGAAGTTGGTATTAAGAGTGGTAAGATTCAGAGGGAGGCATCCTCCAATACAGTAAAGAAACCATTCTCCGGGAAGAAGGAGGTCAGTTCTTCCTATGGCCAGATAAATCAAAGCAAAATTGAACGTCACCCGAAGGTAGGGGCTGTTATGATTTCCAATTCTACATCAAACAAACAACAAAACAATCAGCGCAGACTGGATGCACCCAGAAGACAGTTCACCGAGATCAACATGACCTTATCCCAGGTTTTGCCACATTTGCTGAAGTCCAATCTGGTGACTCTAAAGGAGGCCCCTAAGAATCCCAATACTGCATCTTCTTGTTAAAACCCAAATGCTCGATGTGCCTACCATTCTGAAAGTCCGGGGCATGATACAAACGATTGTTGGGCTCTGAAAAATAAGGTGCAGGATCTTATCAAGGCAAATGAGGTGAATTTCACCCTCCTAAGACCCCCAACGTCATAACTGCACCAATGCCTAAGCATGACACGGGGGTAAGCGCTATTGATGTTGTTTCCGCTACAGAAGATGATGATAGTGACTGCGACATGGACAAGTGGATCTTCCCAACTATCAGTGGTGGACTCAATAATTGGGAGGCCAAAGACTTTGTTCCTATTACTTTTATTCAATATTAATTGTCTTTTAGTCTTTTTTGGGATATGTAATATTTAAACAGTTGAAACTTTAAAGCCTTGTGCTTTACCCGAGGCACAACAGTTTACTTTCGAGGGTTATTAATTCATTATCATATATCATTAATAAATCATTGGACGTTTTACATATAAGTTTTACGCTCCTTGTTTTTCTTTTCTACTTTTTACCTTATCAAAACAACTATGCTCTTACACACACCCACATATCAAACTACATATCCACATCTACTCTGGATCCCATTGATAACGGTTCTGCTATTGCCAATTTTGACTTCGAACATCTGATCTACCGAGCTGAGGACGAAGGTGAGGAAGATTGTGAAGTACCAGAAGAACTTTCCAGACTGTTACAACAGGAGGAAAGGGCAATATAGCCTCATGAAGAGCCAGTTGAGACGGTAAACTTGGGTACTAAAAAGGATAAGAAAGAAGTCATGATAGGTGCTGATCTGGAGCATAGTGTCAAGGAGCGGTTAATTCGGATGCTACATGACTATGTTGAGGTTTTTTCCTGGTCATATGAAGACATGCCAAGACTTGACACTGATATTGTGGTTCATCGCCTACCGACAAAAGAGGACTTCCCTCCTGTGAAATAGAAGGTTCGTCGTATGCGGCCAGAGATGTCAGAAAAGTTCAAGGCTGAAGTTATGAAATAGTTCAACACCGGTTTCTTAGTTATTACTTCCTATCCGTAATGGGTTGCCAATGTTGTTCCGGTACCTAAGAAGGACGGTAAAGTACGTATGTGTGTGGATTAGAGACCTAAATAGGGCAAGCCCCATGGATGACTTTCTGCTTCCCCATATGATGTTCTGGTTGACAACACCGTACAACATAAGGTATTCTCCTTCATGGATGGTTTCTCCGGGTATAATCAGATAAAAATGGCACTCGAGGACATGGAGAAAACGACCTTTGTCACACAGTGGGGCACCTTCTGATACAAAGTTATGCCATTTGGGTTAAAGAACACAGGGCAACCTATCAACATGCCATGGTAGCTTTATTTCATGATATGATCCATCGCGAGATAGATGTCTACGTTGATGATGTGATAGCTAGGTCTCATACCTAAGAGGAGCACCTTGATCATCTACAAAAGTTGTTTGAAAGATTGAAAAAGTACAAACTGAGGTTGAACTTGAATAAGTGCACCTTTGGATTAAGATCTGGTAAGCTCTTAGGCTTCGTTGTCAGTGGCAAAGGTATTGAAGTAGACCCCACAAAGGTTAAGTCTATACAAGAAATGCAAACTCCCCACACTAAGAAGGAGGTTAGGGGATTCTTGGGACGCCTGAACTACATTGTCAAATTCATTTCACATCTAACCGCTACTTGTAAGCCAATCTTCAAATTACTGAAGAAAGATCAAGCAGTGAAGTGTAATGACGATTTCCAGATTGCCTTTGATGAAATCAAGGAATACCTTCAAGATCCTCCAATCTTGATGTCGCGGGTTGAAGGAAGACCTCTGATCATGTACTTGACAGTATTAGAGAATTCAATGGGGTGTGTGCTGGGGCAGCATGACGAGTCTGGTCAAAAAGAGCATGCAATGTACTACCTTATCAAAAAGTTTACCGACTGTGAAACAAGATACTCACTGCTCGAGAAAACTTGTTGCGCTTTGGCATGGGCTGCTCGCCGACTAAGACAATACATGTTGACTCACACTACTTTGTTGATATCTAAAATGGATCCTATCAAATACATCTTCGAGAAGCCCGCTCTCTCTGGAAGAATAGCAAGATGGCAAATGATTCTGACTGAATACGACATTCAGTATACAACCCAGAAAGCAATTAAGGGAAGTGTATTATCTAATCATTTAGCTCATCAGGTTATGGATGATTACCAATCCATGAATGTTGAATTCCCGGACGAGAACATCATGTTAGTGACTGATTGTGAAGAACCTGGACCGGATGAAGGACCTGAAAAAGGATCCCGGTGGATTATGGTTTTTGATGGAGCTTCCAACGCACTTGGCAATGGCATTGGTGTTGTAATCATATCTCCCGAAGGTTATCATACTCCTTTCACAACCAGACTATGTTTCAATTGTATCGACAATATGGTTGAATATGAAGCATGCATTATGGGTCTCAAAGATGCTATCGACTTAAGGATCAAATTCTTGAGTGTATTTGGATACTTGGCCTCAGTAATCAGTTAAATTAAAGGAGAATGGGACACGAAGCATCCTAATCTCATCCCTTACAAAGAACATGTATTGACACTGATTACACATTTTGAAGAAATTACCTTTGAGCATTTTCAACGAGAGGAAAATCAACTAGCGGACCCGCTAGCTACTATGTCATCCATGTTCAAGGTCAGGTGGGATAATGAAGCTCCTCAGATCACTATTGAGAGAATGGATGAACCAGCATACTGTCATGAGATTGATACTGAAGAAGTAGTGGAAAAACCTTGGTTTCATGAAGTTAAGAGATATCTCGAAGCCCAAGAGTATCCTGAAAGAGCTTCAGTCAATGATAAGAAGTACCTAAGAAGGTTCTCTGCCAAGTTCTTCCTCAGTAACAAAATCCTCTACAAGTGTAATCACGATTCTACCTTGCTTCGATGCATGGACAAGAGTGAAGCAGAGAAGATCATGGCAGATTTGCATGAAGGTACCTTTGTCACCCATTCTAGTGGGCACATAATGGATAGAAAGATCCTACGGGCAGGATATTATTGGTCCACTATGGAAACAGACTGTTATCAACATTCACGAACTTGTCATAAATTCCAGATCTATATTGGCAAAGTACATGTGCCTATGTTTCCTCTAAACGTCTTGACTGCTCCCTAGCCATTCACAATGTGGGGCATCAACATGATTAGGGAGATTAGACCTACAACTTCTAATGGGCACCGCTTCATCCTGGTGGCCATTGATTACTTCACGAAATGGGTCGAGGCGGCCTCATTTGCTTATGTTACCAAGAACATTGTGGCCCGATTCATCAGACATAACCTTATCTATTGGTACGGTATTTCATAAAGAATCATTACAGATAATGGTACTGTTATATGGTGGGAGAACTGACTTGGGTGTTTTACGTTTTATCTCAAATGTTGCAGTTAGCAAGAGTCGCCACCGACTTTTCTTTTATCCAAAAGGAAAGGCTGAAAAGAATAGAAAAGACCTTTGAGATTATTTCTTGAGTTCGGGGGGTAGATTATGAAAAGGGAAGGCGTTTTCACCCTTTTCATCCATAGTTATATATGGCCTCTTAGTTTCTTGCTAGATCACTTGCTTTTATTTGAAAATGTGCTTTGTGTGGTTTTTGAAAGTATTTTGAAAAGGCACCTTCGTTTAGGCAAACTTTATAATAGTTCTCGTTTGTAAGAACGTATACAAAGCGTTGAGCTTTTGAAAATATTTCATGTTTGGAAAATATTTTGAAAGTGTTTTTAAAAGTGTTTGGTGTTTGTTTTGAAAATGAGCAAGGATGTTTGGTTTGAAAATAAGCAAGCAACTAAGAATAATCTACCTACTCAAAATTCTTAGTTCATTTCTTCCTTTCCTTTGATATTGCTATCTTACCATTGATTTGGTAAGAAGCCTCATCTTTGGATGTAAAGGGACAGGCGTGGATCATTGTACAGTCATGATAGAAATATTGTGAGATATCTTAGCATTTCTCTTTGAGGGACTAAGATCATTTTGAAAGGCAACATTGATAGAGTCATCGAGGGACTATGATCTTGTATTTTTTATTGTTTTTGCTAAGATATCCCACATGCATAACATGGCCATTTTTGTAAAGCAACAAAGTGGAATTACCCTAAGGGTGAAAGTGTGCAAATGTGTTTGATTTACATGCATTGTTTATCTTGAATTAGGGTTTTCTATTTGTTGATTTTAGTCTTGCCATACAAACCCTAATTTACTAGCATTTATATAAAGCGATAAATTGCGGAAAGTAAAATTACTAAGCTATTACATCATTGGGGTAGGGGGTATACAAATTTACAAATGGGGATTTTGCAAGAAAATTAAACCTAATTATCTATTACAACCATATTGAATAATATACAAGAATTGAACAAATAATGTACAAGGATAAATGGAAAAAGGAAATGATTTTTGTGAAAGGGTTTGGTCTTGGCCTAATTAAAGAAAATGATTAATTAAAATAAACAAAATTGAATTTAAACTAATTAAGAAATAAATTAAGTTAAAATTATTTTTAGGGTTTTTATGAAAAAAAAGGTTTTAACTTAATGAGAATAATATGAAAATTAATTAATTAAAAGAAATCTAAGTTCTAAATTAAATTTAAATGAAAAAAAAAGAAAAATAATAATAATTAAACCTAAGTCTAAATATTTATTCTTTAAGAAAGAAAAAAAGAAATTAATTTGTTTAAGAAAATTATTTTTAGTCTTTTTGTTTTAAAAATA
This sequence comes from Vicia faba, assembly GCA_948472305.1. Taxonomy (NCBI): domain Eukaryota; kingdom Viridiplantae; phylum Streptophyta; class Magnoliopsida; order Fabales; family Fabaceae; genus Vicia; species Vicia faba. The sequence continues at coordinate 613,605,632 of OX451735.1, read as the reverse complement.
AAATAAAATAAATGAGTATTTTTTTAAATATGCAAATAAATAAATAAAATATTTTTGGATTCTTTTATTAATAAAAATAATAAAAATAATAAAAATAATGATAATAATAGTAGTAATAAAAATAAAAATAAATAAAAATAAAATATAATAAGAAAAAGAAAACAAAAGTAAATGAAATAATAAAAAGAAAATGGGCTAGCCTGCAAAAGTAAACAAGGGGGTTAGAGAAAGCCAAAAAAGGGAAGGCCCAACATCTTGAAGGCCCATGCGCCTCTTTGACAAAAAAGGGGGAAAATTCTGAAAAACAAAATAATAGGTAGCGCTGGGTGTTGAACCCAAGACCTCTAATACACACAAGCGCTACCTTTGCCACTAGGGTGGCTGTACATCCGTTAACTTGTATCAAACCATAAATATATATTACAAATCAAGTCCATTTCCTGAACTTCATCTTCAACACCACGCCCAGCCTGAACTTGTATCTTTCTCATTTCTCAATGAAAATTAAAATTGCAAACATGAAAGTTATTCCATTTATTCTCACGAATCCAATTATGAAAATAACTAAAGTTATAAATCAAAGATGAATGAGAATTTTGTTGGCCCTAATTTGAACCCTAAATTTTCCAGAAATTTCAATCTTAAAATTCTCTAAGCTCAATCCATATAAATGAAATCTATGGATATGTACAGTTTCAAGGCAATGATGTCTACATTTTATCTTCACAAATACAAGCCTAACAATGCCTAAATAATGAGATGAAAAGTCAGAAAACTCACCTTGCAGCTGGAGATCGTGTTTTGAGTTAGAGCTTGATTCAAGTTGTTGTGATGATCAGGTTATCTTCCTCAAGTTCCCAGGAAGCTAATGCAATGATTAGCTTGAGCAATGGATGGCTGGAATGGCTTGGAGAAGTCAACTTGCAATGCTCTGTTTTTGGTTATGGAGTTTGATGAAAATGGTGTTACAGTGATGAAACAGGGACATGGATAGGTTATATTTGATGTATAGGAGGTTTAGGAAGTGAAAAGCCAAGAAACGCACGAAGGAAATAGGAGTTACAAGTTCAAAGTCAGAAGTTGTGCAACAATGGTGTTTTTGGGCAATTTCTGGCTTGAGGGAGTTTGGGAGAGTTTCATGAAGTTAATGCTCGTCCTAGCTCAAAAATAGTGCCTCTATTTATAAGCAACAAGTTTTGAAGCTTGTCTTTGATCATAATTCAAAATCACATGTTTGTGGCTTTTTGCTTGATTTTGAAGAAAGCTTGAGAAAATGTGGTTCCAATGCACAAGTACCTGGCTTATAAGGTGGCTTAGAAGCTTTAAACATGTTGCTTATGAGCATACATATTGTGTGTGTTCAGAAAAACAAGTTAGAGGCTCAAGAAGAGTGGAATTTGTGCATAAAACCACTTTTCCAATATGGCAATGTTGCCTTTCTTCCTAAAATGGTATTAAGCATGGGCAATGCATTGAATGCTTGGATTAAAGCTTCTAGAAGTTGTGCAAAACATTAATTATGGTGTGACAAACAAGTTTGAGGCCTTCAAAGCAAAGATTATGCATCCTAGCATTGGGATTGAATCATGTGTTCGTCAAGAAATGACTTGTAATTCAAGAATGAAACCCTAACTTCTTGCCTTCGATTCTCCTTGCTCAAGTATGATATCAATGAGTAATTGGACATTTTTTAAAGCTTGTAACATCCTCTACAACCTCTATGTTGGAAATTTTTTAAGATTCATCTTGGAACTGTGTGAAAAATTTCCATGAAGTTATGTCAAAATCCTGCCTAAACTAGGGCAAAATTTCACTAAGTTTTCAAGTTTCATGAACACGTCTTCATAAAATCATAACTTGAAATCCATGCATTTCTATAAAAAGTTGTGTTCTTCAATTTTTTATATCTCATTAAGATCTACAACTTTCATGTTGGAAGTTTCCTTTAAATCAACTTGCATCATGGTGTAAATTTGGCTCAAAGTTATGAAAAAAATGTGAATTTCCAACACTTAGAAAAATTTCTAAGTTCAGAAATTTAGACTTTTCAAAATGAAATCTTGACTTTTTGATTTCTTGATGAACAAGTTTAATATTTTGACATGTCTTGATGAATTGTGATCTTTGTCACTTGATTTTGACCAAAAAGTCAAAGTTTGACTTTTCAGTGTATAGTTGACTTTTCATTAGTTGACTGGAATTCATCTGTCAACCAATTGATCTTGAGGAATGTTTTGAGCCAGGACATTAGGTCAAAATGAAGTATTTGAAACCTTGAGATCATAAATTAAACCAATCAATCATTTGCTAGGTAAAAAATCAGAAACTGCACCTTCTCAATCAAAATCCTAATTTTGATAATTTTGCCCTTTTGATGATCTGGTCAAATTTCTTGAGGAATTGTGATACAAACTTGATCAAATGACATATATGAGTTCATAATCATGATATGGACCAAAAATTATGAAGTTTGACTTTAAATTGGCCACAATTGACTTTTTCCCCAATACAGTTGATTTTTAGGTCAACTCATTAATTGACTGAGCAAAAATGTGATCCAAGACTTGAAACGAGAAATCTTGAGAGTCCAAAATGATCCATGAAAGTCATATGAGGCATTAAAAGTCCATTTATCCTTGTGCAAACTCAAACCCTAATTTTCAGTTATCAGTGCTTAAGGAGGTGTCTTGAGCTGATCAACCCTTGTGTAGTCTTGAATCAAGGGAGATCTTGTGAAAGATTATTTGATTAATGAGAGGGGAAATTTTGGGGTACAACCGGTACCAATCTCAATAACACTATGATCACTGAGCTCTGCATGTAACTCAGGATCTAGCATCATAACTCTTCTCCTTACTGGCCGAAGATGAATGGCGTTGTAGAAGCTGCTAATAAAAATATCAAAAAGATCATACATAAGATGACGGTGACATATAAAGACTGGCACTAGATGTTAACATTTTCTCTTCATGGTTACCGCACCATAATGCGCACATCAACAGGGGAAACTCCATTCTCTCTGGTATACGGTATGGAGGTTGTCCTACCCATTGAAGTCCAGATCCCTTCCTTGAGAATCATAAAGGATGCAGGTTTGAATGAAGATGAATGGGTTCATACTCAACTTGACCAATTAAACCTGATTGACGAGAAGAGGCTCGCGGCTGTCTGTCATGGTCAGATGTACCAAAAGCGTATGATCAAAGCTTTTAACAAGAAGGTGAGACGTCAAGTATATCAGGCTGGTGACTTGGTAATCAAGTGCATTATACTGCCGCAAGGTGATCCCAGGGGAAAATGGACTCCCACATACGAAGGGTCATTTGTGATCAAGAACATATTTTCTGGTGGAGCCACGACTTTAACTACTATGGACGGTGACGACCTTCCGCACCCTATAAACGCGGACATAGTTAAAAGATACTACGTGTAATACGGTGGGAGAACTGACTTGGGTGTTTTATGTTTGATCCCAATTGTTGCGGTTAGCAAGAGTCAGCACCGGCTTTTCTTTTATCCAAAAGGAAAGGTTGAAAAGAACAGGAAAGACCTTTCAATATTATTTTCTTGAGTTTGGGGGGTAGGTTATGAAAAGGGAAGGTGTTAGCACCCTTTTCATCCGTAGTCATCTACGGGATCTTAGTTTCTTTCTAGATCACTTGCTTTTTGTTTGAAACTGTGTTTGTGATGTGGGGTTTGAAAGTATTTTGAAAAATAATGTCTTTGTAATGATTCTCGTCTCTATAAGAACGCGTACAAAGTGTTTTGTCTTTTAAAAAATGTTTCAAAGCGAAGTGTAGGTGTATAAAATATTTTGTTGTGAGCAAGCCAGCAACTAGGAGTAATCTACCTACTCAAAAGGTCTTAAATATTATTTTCCTCCTACTTTAGATGTTACTATCTTACCATTGATTTGGTAAGAAGCCCCATCGTTGGATTTGAAGGGACGGGCACGAGACGTTTTTGTATAGTCATAGAAAGCAACCTATGGGACGTTTTAGCAATATCGTTTAGGGACTAGATCATTTATCAAAGGCAACATTGAGGGTCATCGAGGGACTACGATCTTTTATCAGGGGTCTTTGCTAAAACACCCATGTTCGAGGGACAAGACTATTTTACAAAAGGCAACAAAATGGGATTACCCTAAGGGTGCAAGTGTGAATGGTGTGTTTGATTTACATGCTTTTAGTCTTGATTAGGGTTATCTATTTGTTGATTTCATGTCTTGCCATACACACCCTAATTACTAGCATTTATATTCGAAAAGCGATAAATTTCGGAAATGTAAAGTCCTACGCTATTACACCATTTAGGGATGGGGGTACATAATTACAAATGGGGATTTGCAAGAATTTAAATCCTAATTATCTATTATAACCATATTGAATTGTACAATATAAGACAAGGAAAAGACTTGTTTTAAAAATGGTTTTTTGTCTTAATAAAATAGGAAAATAATTATTTAATAAGAGAAAATATTTTTGATGTTTTTGTATGCTAATAAAAATAATAAAGAAAAAGGAAAAAACAATGAAATATAGGATCAACATGTTGCTGAAAGAAAAACAAAGGGGATCATAAGTTCTGATACGAGGCGCGTTGTGGTTCAGAATGAAACATCAGAGGTGATCAGAAGTTCTGGGTTGATGCCATTGGGATCCTGAAAGAAGCATTAGAGGGCAAAAACAAAAGTTTTGGGTTGTGTTTAGACAGTGAGCAAAAAGTCAGAAGTTATGTGTTATGTTAAACAGTGAGAAAAAAAAGTCAGAAGTTCTGTGTTACATTAAACAGTGAGTGAAAATCAGAGGTTCTGTGTATGTTTTAACAGCAAGAAAAACCCTAGAAGTTCTGTGTATATTTTAACAGTGATAAAAATCCTAGAAGTTTTGTGTGTTAAAACAGTGAGGAGAACTCAGAAGTTCTGTGTTGTGCTAAACAGTGGGAAAGAAAACCCAGAAATTTTGTTACACTTCGCCTTATTCCTTACACTGGTCAGAACATCTGTAGCTTAATCAGTTCTTAACATCAGCAAATCAGAAAGATAAAAGCACAATAGTTTATAGAAGTTCTAGTCCTAATTCTGAGTCTGGCCTTAATCAAGAAGTTCTGATCCACAGTTTTTCTACTTATGTAATGATATGGACAGTATCAACATTGTGATATTTAAATATTTCATAATGTTCTAAATAAAAAATGCAAAGTCAGAACGACTTACCTTGAATCTGAAGAGTGTGTTTGGAACTTGAGCTACTACCTTCATATGTTTTGGAGTCAGCAAGAACAACGGAACAGAAAATGTTATGCTCTTTGATTCAAAGGGAATAACAAAGGTTTTGGTTTTGTTTAGGAATTCAGAGTTCATGAATGTTTTACAGTTTTCTTTTCTCTCTTTGATAATTCTCTCTTTCCAAAATCCAGCACCTTGAAAGTGTGATGGAGCAACTTATTTATAGGTGAGTTTTGTTGTGGTTTTGGGGGGAGGACAACAAATGAGATTTAAACCTTTTTGGCATACTGTTCCATTGCTTTTTAATCACATCTTTTGTATGCTAATTTGGTGCTAATATATGGTTTGATAAAGTGCAGGCATGGAATGGATCAGCAGCTGGTTGCAGGACTGTGCTATAGTAGGGCAGCAGGCTGCACAAATAAGGTTTTGGGATTTGGTGATGTTCTTATCGCAGAAGACCAGAAACGTAGCCTCCATATGCTGAAGAGCCATGTTTTGACCGAAGAACACTGCTTCCATATATTCTGATTGAAGAGTCATATTCTGAATCGTGTTTGCAAATTCTAATTGCACTCGCGTGGAGGCTGACCCAGAAGTTCTGAAGTATCATATTCTCTTAACACTTAGAAAATTTTCTAAATATTTAGAAATTTGATTTTTTTTTTCAAAATAATTTATGATTTTAGATTTCTTGATGAACCGACTTCTTATCTTGGTGGAATATGATTGATGAAACTTGATTTTTTATCCAAAAGTCAAAGTTTGACTTTTCAGTGTGCTTTTGACCATTTTGCCCTTGTGAATGACTTTCTTTAGAAAATTATGATCTGAGACTTGAAACTTGCCAGAAGCAAACCTGAGGGTCTAGAATGATCCTTTGAGAAATGAGAGGGAAAATTTTTGGGTACAAAAGCTGCCCCTGTTCAATCTTCTTAAACCTGAAGAGTAAGATTGGTGAATCTGCCATTCGTGACTTGAAGGTGGAAGATGATTGAACACTAAAGTGCCCATAAATTTTCACTTTGATGATTTTGAATTTGAGGTGTATGGAAAGGGCTTAGAGATTCCATTTGTAGAAATGATGGAGAGTTTGCGGAGATGGGCTTATAAATGTCATTCGAATGAGACCGTTGGTAGAAAATTAGACTAGATCTAAGTTTCACTTCAATTGGGAAAAGAATCAGAATAAACATTTTGTCGATTTAAACCTGGACCTAGCATAAGTATTAAATAATCTTTAATTGGGAAGAATCGGAATAAATCTTAGAGTGACTTATCTGAACCAGGGAAGGCGTCTACTAGGGAAAAAATCGGGATAAACTGTTGAGAGATTTAAACTGAACCAGCAAAGGTCTAGAAAAGAATCGGAATAAATCTTGGAGCAATTTATCTGAACCAGAGAAGATGTCTATTGGGAAAAGAGTCAGGATAAACCATTTAGATATTTAAACTGAACCAGCAAGGGTCTGGAAAAGAAATCAGAATAAATCTTGGAGCGACTTATCTGAACCAGAGAAGATGTCTGTAGGAAAGAATCAAGATAAACCGTTGAGAGATTTAAACTGAACCGGAAGGGTTCTGGAAAAGAATCAGAATAAATCTTTGAATGACTTATTTGAACCAGAGAAGATGTCTGCAGGAAAGAATCAAGATAAACCATTGAGAGGTTTAAACTAAACCGACAGAGGTCTAGAAAAGAATCATAATAAATCTTGGAGCGACTTATCTGAACCAGAGAAGATGTATGCAGGAAAGAATCAGGATAAACCGTTGAGAGATTTAAACTGAACCAACAAGGGTCTGGAAAAGAATCAGAATAAATCTTGGAGCGACTTATCTGAACCATAGAATATGTCTGTGGGAAAGAATCAGGATAAACCGTTGAGAGATTTAAACTGAACCAGCAGGGGTCTGGAAAAGAATCAGAATAAATCTTGGAGCGGCTTATCTGAACCAAAGAAGATGTCTGCAGGAAAGAATCAGGATAAACCGTTGAGAGATTTAAACTGAACCAACAGGGGTCTAGAAAAGAATCATAATAAATCTTGGAGCGACTTATCTGAACCAGAGAAGATGTCTGCGGGAAAGAATCAGGATAAACCATTGAGATATTTAAACTGAACCAACATGGGTCTGGAAAAGAATCAGAATAAAACTTGGAGCGACTTATCTGAACCAGGGAAGATGTCTGCGGGAAAGAATCAGGATAAACCGTTGAGAGATTTAAACTGAACCAAAAGGGGTTTGGAAAAGAATAAAAATAAATCTTGGAGCGACTTATCTGAACCAGAGAAGATGTCTGAGGGAAAGAGTCAGGATAAACTGTTGAGAGATTTAAATTGAACTAGCAAGGGTCTGGAAAAGAATCATAATAAATCTTGGAGCGACTTATCTGAACCAGAGAAGATGTCTGCGGGAAATAATCAAGATAAACCATTGAGAGATTTAAACTGAACCAGCAAGGGTCTGGAAAAGAATCGGAATAAATCTTGGAGCGACTTATCTGAACCAGAGAAGATGTCCGCGGGAAAGAATCAGGATAAACCGTTGAGAGATTTAAACTAAACCAGCAAGGGTCTGGAAAAGATTCATAATAAATCTTGGAGCGACTTATCTGAACCAAAGAAGATGTCTGCGGGAAAGAATCAGGATAAACCATTGAGAGATTTAAACTGAACTGGCAGAGGTCTGAAGGAAGTAATTTCCATGTAGGTAGTCACCCCATCCTATTTCAGGAATTGATCTACAATTGATTTGTTCATAGATATTTTCCTTGTCTTGTTGAAAATTTGATGATAATTTTCTGTTGATTGATCTTTCCTGAAAAAGGTACAAAGTTAATTGTATGTGATGCCATGATGCATGAAATGCATAGTGTGATGAGATTGCGATATATATGCATTTGTGTCATTGATGTTTATGATGTATGGATGCGATGTATGCACATACAAGTTGTTCTGCTGCAGTGTTGTTGGATTGGGGAAAGTAAATCATTGACTGCTATTGGGGATGAGAAGTGTAAGTCTTCATATTTTGTTGAAGTTGAACTGTTGAAGGATGAGTTTCAATTAGTAGAGAAATAAACTATGTTGGGGAAGAGGCATTGTCCATTGCCTGTGGGCTTTATGAAATCCTGCTGGGAAATCCTGAGAATCCTGGAAAAAGGAAATGATTTTTGTTTGATTTTTGTGAAAGGGTTTGGTCTTGACCTAATTAAAGAAAATGATTAATTAAAATAAACAAAATTAAATTTAAAATAATTAAGAAAGAAATTAAGTTAAAATTATTTTTAGGGTTTTTATGAAAAAAAAGTTTTAACTTAATGATAATAATATGAAAATTAATTAATTAAAAGAAATCTAAGTTCTAAATTAATTTTAAATGAAAAAAATAAAAATAAAAATAATTAAACCTAAGTCTAAATATATATTTTTTAAGAAAAAAAAAAGAAATTAATTTGTTTAAGAAAATATTTTTAGTCTTTTTGTTTTAAAAAGAAAATAAAATAAGTGAGTATTTTTTTAAATATGAAAATAAATAAATAAAATATTTTTGTATTTTTTTATTAATAAAAATAATAATAATGATAATAATAGTAGTAATAAAATATAATAAAGAAAAATAAAATATAATAAGAAAAAGAAAACAAAAGTAAATGAAATAATAAAAAGAAAATGGGCTAGCCTGCAAAAGTAAACAGGGGGTTAAAGAAAGCAAAAAAGGGAATGCCCAACATCTTGAAGGCCCATGCGCCTGTTTGACAAAAAAAAGGGGGGAAATGCTGAAAAACAAAATAAAAGGTAGTGTTGGATGTTGAATCCATGACCTCCAATACACACGCGCGCTACCTTTGCCACTGGGGTGGTTGTACATCCGTTAACTTGCATCAAACCATAAATATATATTACAAATCAAGTCCATTTCCTGAACTTCATCTTCAACACCACGCCCAGCCAGACAACCTGTATCTTGCTCATTTCTCAATGAAAATTAAAATTGCAAACATGAAATTTATTTAATTTATTCTCACGAATCCAACTATGTAAATAACTAAAGCTATAAATCAAAGATGAATGAGAATTTTGTTGGCCCTAATTTGAACCCTAAATTTTCCATAAATTTAAATCTTAAAATTCTCTAAGCTCAAGCCATATAAATGAAATCTATGGATATGTACAGTTTCAGGGCAATGATATCTACATTTTATCTTCACAAAAACAAGCCTAACAATTCCTAAATAATGAGATGAAAAGTCAGAAGTTGTGCAACAATGGTGTTTTTGGGAAATTTATGGCTTGAGGGAGTTTGGGAGAGTTTCATGGTGTTAATGCTCGTGTCCTATCTTACAAATATTGCTTCTATTTATAAGCAACAAGTTTGGAAGCTTGTCTTTGATCAGAATTCAAAATCACATGTTTGTGGCTTTTTGCTTGATTTTGAAGAAAGCTTGAGAAAATGTGGTTTCAATGCACAAGTACCTTACTTATAGGGTGGCTTAGAAGCTTTAAACATGTTGCTTCTGAGCATACATGTTGTGTGTGTTCAGAATAATAAGTTAGAGGCTCAAGAAGAGTGGACTTCGTGCATAAAGCCACTTTTCCAAAATGGCAATGTTGCGTTTCTTCCTAAAATGGTATTAAGCATGGGTAATGCATTGAATGGTTGGATTAAAGCTTCTAGCAGCTGTGCAAAACATTAATTATGGAGTGACAAACAATTTTGAGGCCCGAAAAGCATAGATTATGCAGCCTAGCATTGAGATTGAATCATGTGTTCATCAAGAAATGACTTGTAATTCAAGAATGAAACCCTAACTTCTTGCCTTCGATTCTCCTTGCTCAAGTATGATCTCAATGAGTTCTTGGATATTTTGGAAAGCTTGTAACATCCTATACAACCTCTATGTTGGACATTTTTTATGATTCATCTTGGAACTATGTGAAAAATTTCCATGAAGTTAGGTCAAAATCCTGCCTAAACTAGGGCAAAATTTCACTAAGTTTTCAAGTTTCATGAACATGTCTTCTTAAAATCATAACTTGAAATCCATGCATTTCTAGAAAAAGTTGTGTTATACAATGTTTTAGATATCATTGAGATCTACAACTGTCATGTTGGAAGTTTCCTTTGAATCAACTTGCATCATGGTGTAAATTTGGCTCAAAGTTATGAAAAAAATGTGAATTTCCAACACTTAGAAAAATTTATAAGTTTAGAAATTTTGACTTTTCAAAATGAAATCTTGACTTTTTGATTTCTTGATGAACAAGTTTCATATTTTGACATGTCTCGATGAATTGTGATCTTTGACACTTGATTTTGACCAAAAAGTCAAAGGTTGACTTTTCAGTATACAGTTGACTTTTCATCAGTTGACTGAAATTTATCTCTCAACCAACTCATCTTGAGGAATATTTTGAGCCATGCCATTAGGTAAAAATGAAGTATTTGAAACCTTGAGATCATAACTTAAACCAATCAATCATTTGCTAGGTCAAAAATCAGAAACTGCACCTTCTCAGTCAAAACCCTAATTTTGACTATTTTGCCCTTATGATGATCTGATCAAATTTCTTGAGGAATTGTGATCCAAACTTGATCAAATGACATATATGAGTTCATAATGTTTATATGGACCAAAAATTATGAAGTTTGACTGTAAATTGACCACAATTTACTTTTTCCCCAATACAGTTGATTTTTAGGTCAACTGATCAACTGACTGAGCAAAAATGTGACATGAGAAATCTTGAGAGTCCAAAATGATCCATGAAAGTCATATGAGGCATTAAAAGTCCATTTATCCTTGTGCAAACTCAAACCCTAATTTTCAGTCATCAGTGCTTAAGGAGGTGTCTTGAGCTGATCAACCCTTGTGCAGTCTTGAATCGAGGGAGATCTTGTGAGAGATTATTTGATAAATGAGAGGGAAAATTTTGGGGTACAACAGCTGCCCCTGTTCAATCTTCTTAAACCAGAAGAGTTAGATTGGCGGATCCGTCATTCGTGACTTGAAGGTGGAAGATGATTGAACACTAGAGTGCCCAGAAATTTGCATTTGAAGATGTATTGGGAATGGGCTTATAGATGCCATTTGGAGGAAAGATGATAAATACTGGAAGAAGTATCAGCACAAATCTTTGGTTAATTTATACCAAAACTTGATATTTCACGTGTGGAAAAAGGGTTAGTTAAATGTATATGTATGCATGATGTTCACAAGATGTTGAGATTATGTTAAATGCGTTTTGTATGTATATGCTATGATGTATGAATGTGAGATGTATGTTTGCCCGGGAAAATAAATCCCTGACTATTGTTGAGGATTTCTGAATCCCGAATTGCTGTTGGGGATTAACTCTTGAATGTTAATTGTTATCTGGTCGGATCCGGACTTCACAACTTGCTAAGGATGAGAAAGTCAATTGTTATCTGGTCGGATCCAGGCTTAACGGTAACTTACTGGGGAAGGATAAATTGACTATTATCTAGTCGGATCCCAGGCTTCACATAAAATTTCTTGAAATTGAACTGTTATCTGGTAGGATCCAGGCTTCACAATAAACTTGAAGTGGTAACTACTATTTGGTAGGGTCCAGGCTTCATGGTTTTTTTTTGAAAAGTTTACTATTATCTGGTCGGGTCCAGGCTTCATAGTGTTTTACTGGGGATTGTAGCTAATTATTATCTGGTCAGGTCCAGGCTTCACAATAATTTGCTGGGGATAAAGAAGTTAACTGTTATCTGGTCGGATTCCAGGCTTCATAGTAACTTGCTAGAAAGGATGAAGTTGTACTGATATCTGGTCGGGTCCAGGCTTTGCAGATTTTGAGATGGATGAAGTTAATTGTTATCTGGTCGGGTCCAGGCTTCACAATAAACTTGTTTGAAGAGATATAGTTGAACTGATATCTTGTCGGGTCCAGGTTTTAAAGTAACTTTCTTGGGAAATTAGTTGTTATCTGGTCGGATTCCAGGTTTCACAACGAACTTCCGAGGGGAATTGCTATCTGGTCAGATCCAGGCTTCACAATAACTTTCTTGAAAAGATGAAGTTGAAAACTGATATCTGGTTGGTCCAGGCTTCACAGTAACTTGTTGGGGTAGAGGCAAACTCTATTGGGGAAAAGAAGTTAAACCTTGATTTGGTTGAATCCAGGTTCTTCTATATCTTTGGAGAGTTAAACTATTATCTGGTCGGGTCTAGGTTTCATAGTTTCTGAAAGGTTCACTTATTATCTGGTCGGGCCCGGGCTTCAAAGTTTCTAAAAGGTTTTTACTATTATTTGGTCGGGTCCAGGCTTTATAGTAGCTTGAAAATTATGCTAATATTTGGTCGGGTCCAAGTTCCATAGTATCTTTTGGAGATAATAAAGGTTTTGTTGACAACTTCACTGAGGATTAGGGGTTGTGGCCCTATGATTTGCAATAGTCTGAAAGGCAAACTCAAATTGGAGAGGATAAACTCAGTTGGGGAATACAGGCTCAGCTGGGAAGATAAACTATGCCGAGGGAAACAAACTCAACTGGGGAGTTATGCTACTCGTTGTTTGTTGGGGAAATAAACCCTGTTGATGATTACTTGATGAACTGCTGAAGAGGTGAGTTCTTCTTCTTGTAAGATCAACTTAGTTGGGGAGAAAGCTGCCAAGAGATTGAGAGTCTGGCTGGAGATTAACCTATGCAAAGAAACTTTGTGGGTAACTCTGTTGAGGATTGGTTGATTGTAGCCATATTTGTAGGGATAATGCTAACGAAATAACTCTGTGGGGGTATTCCATATACATTAAAGAGATGCTTGTTGCTGCTTAGCAGGACACATGTGCCAAATAGTTTTAATTATGTTCATATGTATATGTTTGTTCAATTTTAGTCATTGGACAAGTTTCCATTTAAAACAAAGATATATAGTTTGCACTTCAAAGTATATTTGTATTGATATTTTGCCCATAAATAGGCGTTTTTGTACAAAGAGACGGAGATCCTAATAAGAGGAAATCCCTTAAAGGAAAACAAAGATTGAAAACAAAACAAATAGCCATGTGGAAATAATCTCATTGCATTCCAACTCTACTATTTCCCCAATGTCTTTGAATGCCCCTTGCCGTTGACATAAATTGTATGGGTTGATCTTAGACCGTTTGAACTCGGACCTTGGTGATAAAGTTGACTGTGGTGATTCCAACTGGACATAGTCATATGCTTCCAATCCTTAAATTTTTCCTGGACCGCCCTTTCGGGTTTTCAACCCACCAGGATACCCATTTTTGCCCAAGTCGCCCTTTCGGGTTTTCAACTTGTCGGGTGTACAATATTTTGCATATATCCCTAATTTTTGACCAAACCTTTTGGTTTGCCGGGATGCCCTCATTTTTCCTACGTGTGTCAACCTAGCGGGTCCTTTATGCGTAGTATTTTTTAATTATGTCTGTGTTTATAGGATGTCAGAAGTCTTCACCATCCATGGTAGTCAGCATCATGGCGCCGCCAGAGAACACTCTCTTGACAACAAATGGCCCTTCGTAGGTGGGAGTCCATTTTACCTTGGGGTCGCCTTGTGGAAAAATGATATGCTTTATCACCAAGTCACCAGCTTGATATACTCGAGGCTTGATATCTTTGTTGAAGGCCTTGATCATAGGCTTTTGGTACATCTGACCATGACAAACAACAACCAGTCGTTTTTCATCGATCAAGTTTAACTAATCCAATCTTGTCTGAATCCACTCGTCTTCGCCTAGACCTGCTTCATTCGTAATCCTTAGTGAGGGAATTTGAACTTCCACTGGAAATACAACTTCAATGTCGTAGACCAAAGAAAAAGGAGTTGCCCCAGTTGATGTTCTAGCTGAAGTGCGGTAGCCATGAAGAGCAAACGGTAACATCTCATGCCAATCCTTATAGGTTACTACCATCTTCTACACAATCTTCTTAATGTTTTTGTTGGCCGCTTCGACTGCGCCATTCATTTTAGGTCTATATGGAGAAGAATTGTGATGCTTGATTTTGAACTGAGTGCAAAGCTCAGTAATCATAGCATTGTTGAGGTTAGTCCCATTGTCGGTGATAATCCTTTCGAGGATACCATATCGGAAAATGAGGTTATGTTTGATGAATCTGGCTACCACATTCTTGGTGACTGAGGCGAATGAAGTGGCTTTGACCCACTTGGTGAAATATTCGATAGCGACAAGAATGAAGCAATGTCTGTTGGAAGAGGTGGTCTTGATCTCTCCAAGCATGTCAATGCCCCACATTGCAAATGGCCACAGAGTTGTCATGACGTTCAGAGGGATAGGAGGCACATGGACCTTGTCAGCATAGATTTGGCATTTGTGGCAAGTCCTAGAGTGTTCATTGCAATCAGTCTCCATTGTTGACCAATAGTAGCCAACCCTCAGGATTTTCTTGGCCATCATATGTCCGCTTGAGTGAGTGCCAAAGATACCATCGTGCATGTCTTCCATAATTTCCTCTGCCTCCTTCTTGTCCAAACATTGGAGTATAGTAGAATCACGGTTGCGCTTGTACAATATTCTGTTACTTAGGAAGAATTTGGCCGAAAACCTTCGTAAGAACTTTCTGTCATTGAGAGATGCTCCCTCCGGATACTCTTGTGCTTCTAGATATCTCATCACCTCATGGTACCATCGCTTTTCCGTATTAGTGTCAAGCTCACAGCAGTGTGCAGGCTCATCGAATCTCTCAATTGTAATCATAGGGGCTTCATTGTCCCATCTGAACTTGAACATTGAAGACATGGTTGCCAAGGCGTCAGCCAACTGATTTTCTTCCCTAGGGAAGTGTTCAAAGGTGATCTCTTTGAAGTAGGAAATCAGGGATAGCACAAGTTCCTCGTAAGGGATGATATTAGGATGCTTAGTGTCCCAATCTCCTTTTACATGGCTGATCACTGGAGAGGAATCCCCAAACACATTCAAATGCTTGATCCTCAAATTAATGGCAGCTTTCAGACCCAAAATGCACGCTTCGTACTCAGCCATATTGTTCGTGCAATCGAAGCATAATCTAGAAGTGAAAGGAGTGTGGCAACCTTCAGGTGAGATGATCACAACACCAATTTTCTTACCCAAGGCGTTGGAAGCCCCATCGAAGACAATAGTCCATCGGGATCCTTGTTCAGGTCTGTCATATGGTCCAGGTTTCGTATAGTCGATCACTAGCATGATGTTCTCATCAGGGAAGTCGAAGTTCATTGACTGATAATCATCAACAACTTGATGGGCCAAATGATCTGCTATTACACTTCCTTTGATGGCTTTTTGCGTTGTGTATTGAATGTCATACTCAATCAAAATCATTTTCCATCTAGCTATTCGTCTGGAGAGTGCAGGTTTCTCGAAGATGTACTTGATTGGGTCCATCTTAGAAATCAACAGAGTAGTATGAGTCAACATATATTGTCTTAGCCGTCGAGAAGCCCATGCCAGAGCGCTTCAAGTTTTCTCGAGCAGTGAATATCTGTTTTCACAGTCGATAAACTATTTGCTCATGTAATAAATAGCATGCTCTTTTCGGCCAGACTCGTCATGTTGGCCTAAAACACACCCCATAGAGTTCTCTAGCACTGTCAAGTACATGATCAAGGGTCTTCCTTCAACTGGAGGCATGAGAATGGGAGGTTCTTGTAGATATTCTTTGATTTTGTCGAAGGCAGCTTGGCATTCATCATTCCATCTGACTACTTGATCTTTCTTCAAGAGTTTGAAGATTGACTCACAAGTAGCAGTCAAGTGAGATATGAAGCGGGCGATGTAATTGAGACGACCCAAGAATCCTCTAAATTCCTTTTCAGAATGAGGGACTTGTATTTATTAGATTGCCTTTTCCTTGGCAGGATCAACTTCAATGCCTTTATTGTTGACAACAAAACCTAGAAGCTTTCCAAATCATACGCCAAATGTGCATTTGTTAGGGTTTAACCTCAACTTGTACTTTTTCAGCCTTTCGAATAGCTTGTACAGGTGATCGAGATGTTCCTCTTCAGTTTGTGATCCTGAAATCATATCATCCACATATACCTCTATTTCATAATGGATCATATCATGAAACAAAGCTACCATAACCCTTTGATATGTTTCCCTTGCATTCTTTAATCTGAACGACATGACCTTGTAGCAAAAGGTGCCCCATTGCGTAATGAAAGTGGTCTTCTCCATGTCTTCGGGAGCCATCCTAATTTGATTATAGCCGGAGAAACCGTCCATGAAAGAGAAAACTTTATGATGAGCAGTGTTATCGACGAAGACATCAATATGAGGTAGAGGGAAGTCATCCTTGGGACTTGCCCTATTCAGATCCCTATAATCTACGCACATACGAACTTTTCCGTCTTTCTTCGGTACTGGCACCACATTCACAACCCATCGGGGATAAGATGTGACAACTAGGAATCCCGCATCAAATTGTTTCATCTTCAGCTTTTATCTTTTCAGACATGCCAGGCCTCATGCGACGGACTTTTTGTTTGATGGGAGGACAATCTTCCTTTGTCGGTAGACGATGAACTACAATTTCGGTATCCAACCCTGGCATATCTTCATACGACCAAGCAAACACTTCCACATAATCATGCAACATCTGAATCAATCTTCTTTTGACACCATTTTCCAGGTTAGTGCCGATCTTGAATTCTTTCTTGTCTGTCTCGGTACCCAGATTGATGACTTCAACTGAGTCTTCGAGCGGCTGAATAGATTTTTCCTCTTGTAATAGAAGTCTGGCTAGTTCTCCTGGTATATCACAATCTTCCTCGCCTTTGTCTTTGGCTTGGTTAAATGGGAATTTGAAGTCATAGTTGGCAATAGTAGAGTCATTAGCAATAAGATCCAGAGTGGATGAGGACCTGTAAGAGTGTGTGTGTGTGTGTGTGTGTGTATGTGTGTGTGTGTGTGTGTGCATGCAAGATACATGGCTATTTTAAAAAATGTATTTGAAAGAAAAAGAAAGACAATGAACACAAAGATTTGAATGCAAAAGAGTCCAATTATTTGTATTGAATGATCATATGATTAGATGAACATAAATAAAACCCTTGACAAATGAACCAAAGTTCCCCGGGCCAGGCACATGGCTTAAAAGTCATTGTTAAATATTACAGACAAAATATTCTTGAATTCAATAAAAAGCAATAAACAAGTGATTACTCCTCAATGAAGGAGATGGGCACAAAGTCCTTTGCATGCCAATTCTTCAGCTCTGTTGTAGTAGGATACACCCAATCTTCAAATGCAACTTCATCATCAGAATCACCTACAACGTTGACTTCATGGCTTCTAATACGAAGAGGTGGCTTTCCTGCACGAGCATGCCTCACTCTTTTATGAGCCTTGACGGTGAAACCCAAACCAAACTTATCAGCTTTTAATGGTATCTCTAGGAGTTGCCCCCAAGTATCACAACTCCCTTCTTCAATTATAGCACGGGCATCTTTGGCTGAAACCATCTTCAGCACGATCTTAACAGCTTTGGACTCATCAAAGAAACATTTAGTAACAACAACCATTGGTGGCACAACTTCAAAGGCTTGACACGGGGTCTCTATGAACTCTCCATCCATTTCTACATACTTGAAAGAGTTAAGGTGTCTTACCATAAACTCTTCCTCTCCACAGACCGTGACAATTCTTCCCATGACCGGATGCTTGAGTTTTTGAGGGAGAGTTGAGGTTACTGCCCCGGCTTTATGGATCCAAGGGCGACCCAACAGAGAAGAATAGGCAGGACGGATATCTATGATGTAGAAGGTGGAATTGAAAATTTGTGAGCCCACCTTGATTGGAAGATCTACCTCCCCATGAACTGTCCTTTTTGATCCATCGAAGGCCCTCACAATGATATCACTTGGCTTCAAGACTAAACCTTTACAGTCTAGATGGTCTAACGCCCCATTGGGTAGCACGTTTAGAGAAGAACCAGTGTCGACTAGAACATGTGCTAGGGTGGTCCCCTTGCACTCGACAGAAACATGTAGAGCTTTATTGTGGTTCTTCTCAAGCGGTGTTAGGTCAACATCTAAAAATCCCAAGCCATTATCAACCGTCAAGCTTGCCACGCAATTCTCAAATTGGTCCATCATGGTCTCATGAGGGACATGAGCCTTTTTCAAGAATTTGATTAATGTCCTAGCATGGGCATCGGAACAGAGTAGCAATGACAACATAGAAATCATAGAAGGGGTTTGCCCCAACTGTTCCACAATCTTGAAATCTCTCCTTTTTATTATCTTCAAGATCTCGTCCATCTCACGAGCGGAGGGTTCTCCATCAGCAACGTCCTTTGCGGGTACTTCCGTCATGACCAGATCAACAACTTTCTCTTTACCTCTAGTATTAGTAATTGGCTTAGCATTAGTAATGTGGACGGGTGCCTTTGTAACAATTGGTGGTGAGATATTGGGTGAAAAGATTCTCCCAGTCTGGGTTACTTTACTTGACCCAGTTATGTTACCAACATCATTAGCTTTTTCTTCTTCGATCCAAGCGTCTTGTTTAATCCCATGGTAAAACACCTCAGCACCATAGTTCCATGGCACTGCCTTGTTCGAAGAGTAGGGAATTGGTCTGAGATTGGTAATTATTAAGGGAGAAACAATTAGTTCATTTGAAATCCTGACAGGACCTTTGGAGGAGATCCTAAGAGGTTTGTTTGATATGGTTATAATGGAGAGATCTTCACATTTATTAGTCAAAATTTTGGCAAGCGGAGTCTTCTCAAATAGGATTTTATGGCTATCGATTAGGCGTTGAATGCCTTCTTTCAGCCCTTCGCATCCATTGAGTTGTTTATCACAACAAACACAATCTTTCACACAGCCAGGGAAGATCCCGGCTTTCATCAGATTCTTTTTGATGATATTCAGCGGAGTAGTCAAGTCTTTGACAGAGGCAACAAAAATTATATCTTCAACAACATTAACACCCTTGCCATGATTTGGCATAAGTACGGTGATTAAATTCGAAGTTGGAGGAGGATCAAACTCAATAGTCTTGTTATCGATCAAGTCCTGGATTTTATTCTTCAAGGCCCAGCATTGGTCAGTCTCATGCCCGGGGCTACTTGAGTAGTAAGCATATTTGGCATTCAGATTATACTTTGGTGAAGAGATATCTAGATTGGCAGGAGGATCGCGCAATGTCTCCAAATTAGCCTTTAGAAAGTGTTGTAAGGCTTGAGATAATGACATGCCTAACCTCGTAAATTTTCTTCTCATAGTTTCAAAACATTGATGATTTGCAGATGGTCTTTGAGTAGGAATTGGATTGGAGATTCAGACAACATTAAAAGATGGATGATCATTCTTCTTGGTACGGGCCATTGCCCCGTACACATCATTGATTTCCTTCTTAGCATTAAAAGGTTTCTTTACAGGATTGGAAGTGGAGGCAGATGCCATGGAAATATTTTTGCTTTTGATGCCGCTTTCAACTCTTTCATCTGTTAAGATTAATTCGGTGAAACCGGAAGAAGAGCAGCCAACTAATAAATTAAAGAGTGGACCATATAAAGTGCCCATAAACATGTCAATGTGCTCCCTATCAGTCAAAGGTGGTTGAACCCTACTGGAGAGGTCTCTACACTTTTGTGCATATTCTTTAAATCCTTCATCCTTCCCTATTGTCATATCTTGCAACTAAACCCTTGTTGGCGCCAAGTCGGCATTATATTGGTATTGGCGGTAGAATGCGGTAGCTAAGTCTTTCCAGGTATTGATGCGAGAACCATCCAACTGGTAGAACCATTCAAATTGTATTCCGGCCAAGCTCTCTTGAAAAAAGTGAACCCAGAGCTTCTTATCAGCGGTGTGCGACTGTATCTTGCGCACATAAGATTTCAGGTGAAGTTTTGGACAAGAAACTCCATCGTACTTTGCAAAGAATGGTATTTTGAATTTGTGGGGAATAACAACTCCAGAGATCAAACCCAAATCATCAAAATCTAAACCAGGGATGGCTTGGATCTCGACGGCCTTCAATCAGTCTTATAACTGCTTATACTTGACATCGGAGGGTGGATATTGCTCGTCAAAATAATCATCATTAGACGCTTGATCATTAACACAGTCAGCCTGAGTACTCCTAACTTCACCAATCTGGTTCTCGTCTTCCTCATATGAGTCTTCCACTACCGGGATTTGACGGACTTTCTCTTTGAACCTTCTGCCCATGTTGACTAGAGCTTTTCTCTTGGGTTTATTCTTAGCTGCCAGCAATGCCATCATATCTTGGTGCCCCTTAGCTAGCGCCAGTAGAGTCTCTTGGAATTGAGAGTTTTTTTCCTGAATATCCTTCACAGTTTTCTCTAGATCCATCTTGCTGAAATAAACAGCAGAAAGATAAGGAAACCTGTTGTGTGAAAACCTGTCATGTTATGATGTATGGAAGATGTATATGCAAATGATTTCAAGGATTTATGAAATTTAAATTTGTATAGACAAAAGAATGAACAAACGTTAATTTTCATTAATTATCTCAAAAGATTACATCACGCCTCTTGGGCTTACAAAATAACTCTTTAAGATAAAAAGACTGAACGCATCCTCTTCGGCGCAAGGTAGGCATTCACACTTTTCTCTTCTTGTAGCTTCTTTGTAAGCTCCAAGACTCTCTTCTCACTAGCGTAGAATTGAGCTTCGAAGGTATCTCGTTCTTCCTTTAGCTGAATCCAACCCTTTTGTAAGTCTTTGAGAGAAGTAGGCATGTCGGGATGGAGGACGGTGTACGGGACATCTCCTTTAACCACAGGTTCCATGATGACTAGTAAGATGGAGGGATAAGGAATCACAAGTTTTTGAGCACGCGCTCGTACCCACTTAAGCTAAGGCTCAAGGGGAATGGAATTCTTGTGTCCCAGCATCTTGCTATCCACTTTTCTTACCATCCTCCAAGCTCGTATAAACCTCTGACAGTAGCTTTGATCGTTGTTCTCATAGTCGAATACCACTCCTTGGATGAGCATCTCATGTGGACCATCCCTTCGGGCATAACCAAACTGTCGTAAGGCTAAGCAAGGGTTGTAAGTGATACCATCCCTAATGCCAAGAAAAGGGACATTTGGGAATTCCCCACAACGGCCGATGATACTAACATTCTCCAAGGATCGAAAACACCAATGAACCTCTGAATGTCTGAGCGTCATTAGCCTATGGGACCACCTCAAACCTTGCTCGTTCTTCAACACAGATCGGGGAAGATGTGAAATAAACCATCTTGCCAAGAGAGGAGTGCAACACATGAGGGTACCTCTCTTCCTCATAATGCGATAGTGAAAAGAATGTAGGATATCTCCCAACAAAGTAGGCATCGGATTGCGAGACATGAAGATTTTGACAGCATTTACATTTATGAGTTGGTCAGGGTTTGGAAACAAAACCATCCCATAGATGAGAAGGGCCAAGATTTCTTCAAAACCTTGTAAGTACAAAGAGTTCTAACAATCTTGAGCTTTCTCAAACAAGAACTTGGCCAAGAAACCTTTGACACCACTCCTTATTTCCCAATTAGCCTTGATATCAGATTGTTGCAAGTGTAGTGCTTGAGCAATCTCCTCAGGTTTTGGATCTCTTTCTGTACTGTTGAAGGGTAGTTGATTGAGAATGGGAATCCTTGAGAGTTTAGAGAATTCTTCCAGAGTTGGTACAAGCTGATAATAAGGGAAAGCTTAGCAATGGTGTAGAGGATCAAAGAATTAGAAGAGCACCTTCATCATATCTTCATCAGTGTTAGAGGTAACCAAGTTTAGGAGGCGACCATGTCTTTCGGTGAATGAAGAAATTTCAGGGACCCTTGATGCTAACTCTTTGAGTTGAGGAGGAATTCTTACAAGATTGACTTGGATAGTGTTCCCGCGGATAGAAGCCATGTCCTACAAAACAGAACAAAGATAAAGTCCAAAAATCCTTGAAATGGTTAGTGAGAATGAGTATGATGTTATGATATTTATAGTGTTATGTACAAGTAAGTATATACAAACAAGGCAAATAAGTACTTAGGTTTAGGCTTGCATGGAGTCTCATAGGTAAGTACTCTCTTGAAGTTTAGTTGGCTTAAACCTGTCCTAGAAATAGTAACCGGGTTCTAAGGGATCTCATTACTGATCTGTCTTATCGAGCATTATTTCAACGCAAGCCTCTTTCACGGCGACCGAAATATCCCGATAAGTCAAACCTCAACGAGTGTAGTATCGAGTATCAACAAACTCTGGACTGCACCAAAGCTGGTTATCTCACTACGTCCTAATCTCCAAGTTGGTCAAGTAAAGATTCTAAAGTCAGTTAGTGCTTCATGACACCACACAGCGGCCCCGTATTCTCCTTGATTACTCAAAGGCTACTGGTACCCACAAATGTGTCACACTGACATAGTTATTTCTTAGACCATGTCGGTATACCCCACACAGTTTCCACAATGTATTGCTACTTACCTATAAGGTATCCCGAATCCGGGTAAAGGATTTAAACAAACCCAAACAAGGAACCAAACTGTAAAGCAAACAAGCCAAACAATGAAAGCAAATAAAGGTGATTTAACCCTAAGGGAACCCTACTTTTAAGTTTCTCCCCGGCAGAGTCGTCAGTTTTGTTATACGGTGGGAGAACTGACTTAGGTGTTTTGAATTATATCGCAAATGTTGTGGTTAGCAAGAGTCGCCACCAACTTTTCTTATATCCAAAAGGAAAGGCTGAAAAAAAACAGGAAAGACCTTTGAGATTATTTCTTAAGCAGGCAGGTGCATGAGATCTCAGAGTATGTACAACATCAGAATAATGATATCTACATTGTATTTTTGAGCATGTAAATATGGAAATGCTTTAAGTAATGTGGTGAGGGTCAGCAGAAACTTACCTTGCCGCTGGAAGAAGTTCTGTGAACCAGAGCTAACCTTAACTCTGATGACGCTCTGAACAGCTTCTTCACGTACTCAGTAAGTTGAAAGTTTTCAACTTCTGGGGGATGGCAAGGAGGTGATGTTTTGATTTCTTTGAGTGGGTGGATGGAAAATGTATAGCAATATGAACCCAGAAGCTTAAGCAATTTCCAACGTGTGGATCAAAAACTATGTGGATGTTTTTTTTTTGTCAAGAAATATTTGAGAATAAGTGGAGTTTTGAAGGCAAGGAATCAAAAGTTAATGAGGTTTTATGTGTTGTGTTTTACAGCTCTTGAAACTCTTGGAATTTTGGCAAGAATTCAAGGCTTTTCTTTCTCAAAGTTTTGACTTCTTTTTACAAATTTTTTTCTGGGCCCCTTCTCAGTGACCAATGGTGTTCTATTTATAGGAAAAGTTTTTGTGTTGTTTGAAATGTCAAGTAGCGCCAACATTATACACTAGATGCTGACTTGCTCTTGTAGCATGTTCCAAAAAAAGATATGATGGCTGGCAGTTTTTAGCTTAGGCTGGAGTAGCAAGCAAGGATTAAGGAAAAGTGAACCTACAAGCGAAATGTAGCGCATGGGCCCTTACCTAATCCTGCACAAAAGTATTTCTACACTAAACGTGGAGAGATCCTTTGGACAAAGACTCAAAAGTGGTTGTGAGCATTAATGAGCATTAAATGATGATGAGATTTGTCAAAATCAGAAATCCTGTAATGTGAGATTTTGCATCATTGCTTAACTCTAGATCAGAAGTTCCATTTAGGACAAACATCCAACTTCTGATCTTTGTACCTCGTTGCCTCAGCATGTTCTGAAGGATTCACCAGGTTTTCCAGTAAACTTCTTTGA
This sequence comes from Vicia faba, assembly GCA_948472305.1. Taxonomy (NCBI): domain Eukaryota; kingdom Viridiplantae; phylum Streptophyta; class Magnoliopsida; order Fabales; family Fabaceae; genus Vicia; species Vicia faba. Next base: position 613,581,653 of record OX451735.1, on the reverse strand, counting down.
TTTGCCTCTGAAAACTCTGAATTAGAGATTTTGCTTCAGAAAACCATCCAATCTTCTGATCCTCTTACCTTCTGGCTCCAGCATGTTCTGAAGGAGCTTTCAGGCTTCGTATTAGGCTTTATTGCCTTACTTGCATTACTCTAGCAAACTCTGACTGAACTTGCGTAGATGCTGAAAAGCCATGTTCTGACTAAAGATTATATGCTGAACCAAGTTTACAACTTCTGAATGCTCCTGCCTAGAGGCTGGCTCAGAAGTTCTGAAGTGTCATTTTTCTTAAATACTTTAGAAAATTCTAAGTATTTAGAATTTGACTTTTCCAAGGTAAAATTTAACTTTTGAACTTCTTGATGAAACAAACTTTATATTCCAACATGTCTTGATGAAATATGATTTTTGAGATTTGATTTTGATCCAAAAGTCAAAAATTGACTTCTCAGCGTATAAATGACCATTTTGCCCTTGTGAATGGCTTGCTTGGAAAGAAATGATAATTCAAGGCGTGGATTTGTATAAGGGAAAACTTGAGAATTCAGGGTGATTTTCTTGAGAAATGAGAGGGCAAATTTTGGGGTACAATAGTAAGCAACATTGAAGAATCATCGATGGACTATGATCTTTTATTTGGAGGGACTTTGCTAAAGTATCCCTACGTTCGAGGGACATGGCTGTTATTCCGAAAGGCAACGAAGAGAGGTTACCCTAAAGGTGTGAGTGTGCAAGTATGTTTATTTAGTTATTTAGTCTTGTAATTAGGGTTTTACTATCCTTTAGTTTTATCTTGCCATACAAATCCTAATTACTAACACTAATACATTAAGTATAGTAGAAGAAGATAAAGACGGAAATATAAACCTAGGCTATTACAGAGCTTTGGGGCAGTTACATAATAGTGAAGTGCGAAAAATAAAAACCTACAACTATTTCATACTATGAGCAGTTACATAATAGAAAAATGCGAAAAAAATAAAGTTACGCTATTACAATTGAACGCACCCTATACACTTTATCTAGGAAAATTAAATTAAGATGAAAATAACAAAGAAAATGTTTTGGTGATTTTTTATGAAAAAAATGAATTATGATAATTAATTAAATAAACCTAAATAACCTAATTAAATTTAATTAATAAAAAAAGGTTAATTTTGAAAAAAAAGTTAATTAAACAACCTAAAACATAATTAATTTTAATTAAAAACAAAAGGTTAATTTTGAAAAAAAAAGTTAATTAAAAACCCTAAAACCTAATTAATTTTAATTAATAAAAAAGGGTTAATTTTGAAGAAAAAAATTAATTAAAAAACCTAAAACCTAATTAATTTTAATTAAAAAAAAGATTAATTTTGAAAGAAAGTTAATTAAAAAACCTAAAACCTAATTAATTAGGGTTTTAAAAAGATTTATGTTTAATGATTAATAAAAAAGAATTAAGTTTGCCAAAAAATAGATAGGGGATGAAGCATCAATAAAAAATATGGTTAGAAAACAAAAATAGTGCAAATGCCAGGGGTGGATGTTGAACCCGCGCCCTTTGCCTTCACAACAGTATGGCTTGCCACAAAATAGATATGGGAAGAAGCGTCAATCGGAAATAGGGTTTATCCTGCATATGTATACCTTAGAAGCATGTTAGTAATGTTAGTATGCATCAAAACAACATGAAAATAAAAATATGAATTACAAAAAAAAACAAGGAAACCAGAGATGAATGTATGCGATTTTCAGGCCCTTTGGATCATCAAGATTGATCCATTATTACCCTACAATATCTCAGGAATTGATTTTGATGATTAGCTTGCTTGGAGAGAGGCTGAAAATAGGGTTTGAAGTTTGCCCTAGTTTTGGATAATTTTGGAATAATGATCTCTTGCCAAGTTTTTTATGGTCTTGTTGTTGTCTGAATATATATATATATATATATATATATATATATATATATATATATATATATATATATATATATATATATATATATATATATATATATATATATATATATATATATATATATATATATATATATATATGTGTGTGTGTGTGTGTGTGTGTGTGTGTGTGTGTGTGTGTGTGTGTGTGAAAATTAGGTCAAAAGAAGTGGGCTTAGACCTTTGTATGAAAGCCTTGATTTTATTTAATTTATTTTGAATTTAAATAAATAAAATAAAAAATAAATGGAATAAAAATAAAAGGGTGTATTAATAGGTTCAAAGGTTCACTATGAGGCCTAATACATGTTTGGACCTTGAAACACAAGCCCATTAGCCCAAAAATTCAAGTTTGATCAATTTGGATTTCATGCATTTTCTCGAAATTTCCCAACTTGTGCCAATCATAACTCTCTCAATATTTATCATATGAAGGTGATCTTGGACTTTTTGGAAAGCTCAAGATGTCTCCTACAATCTCTAAGTTGATCATTTTTTATTTGAATACTTTATATTGATGTAAGCTTCCTTGACAAAAAGTGTCTTTTTGTTGACTTTTGAAATGAACTATAATGTTTTGACCCATATCTCTCAAATGAAGCATTTTTGGGATTTGATCTTAGAGAGACAAAGTTGTAGAGAATTGAATTTCTTTCAAAATGAGCTTTGGTTGATAAAAATATGATGAAGCATGTGAAAGTTATGCTTGGTCAGAGTTTAGTTGACTTCTCCTTAAGAAAACCCTAATTTAGTAACTTTTGACTTTTGATGAATCTTGAGTTTTCTTGATGAATCATGGTCAACCCTTGATCAAATGATGAATATAACTTCAAAATCTTGATGTTGACCAAAAATATTGAAGGTTGACTGTATGTTGACCATAATTTACTTTTTACCCAATATAATTGGTTTTTAGTCATCTGAGAAATTATTTGAGAAAACTTGTGATGCAAGACTTGAAATTTGGCATGAGCATTCTTTGAGACATATGAGAAACCATGAAATCCACTTGAGGCATTATAAGCTCAGATTTCCTTGAGAAAAGTGAAACCCTAGTTATAGGTCAATTTCTTAAGAGGAGAATTTGTCTTATCACACTTTGAGTAGCCTTGAGCAATTAAAAACCCTAGGAGCATGAGGAGGTGTCTTGAAGAAAATGCGAGGGGAAATTTTGGGGTACAACAACCAGGTAGGTCTGTATCCTTAAGAATTCTTTGACTTGCGAGTCTTAGAGGTTGTTAGTCACTTGCGGGTAGCTTGTGAAAATTGTAATCAATTTTATTATAGTGAATTAAGTCCTCGATTGAGTGAGGCAAAATCACCTTGACGGGTGGACTAGACTAGGTTGATAATTTTCAAGTGAACTAGTATAAACATACATTGTTCTTTACCTCCTGTTCTTACTTATTGTTATTATCAAGAGTGAAGATTAAAATAATTTTAACTTAAAGGGGAATATTTTTAAAGAAAAGCTTTTTTAAAAACCCAATTCAACCCCCCCCCCCCTTCTTGTGTTTTTCACACCTTTAATTGGCATCAGAGCTCCGGTTCAGAGGATATAAAAGATTGAACTTTTATTAACAATTAACAGTGTCCAGTACCGATTCAGTGTGTGTGAAAAACCAATGGATACATCTACTTCCATGGTTGATAATAGGGATAATGATAGAGATCACTATAGTTCAAAACCTCATATGTTTGATGGGGAGAAGTTTGACTATTGGAAGTATGTAATAGAAATTTATTTTCTGGCATATGATTTGGATCTATGGAACTTGGTAGTTGATGTCTACACTCGCCCAATAGACGATAAATGTCATAAGATTGCAAGAAGTGCAATGACAGAAGCATAGAAGAAAGTATGTAGAAATCACTACAAAGCAAGAACATTTCTTCTAAGTGCTATTTCATATAATGAATATGAGAAAATCATATATAGAGAGACAACAAAGTCTATCTTTGATTCTCTTCAGATGACACATGAATGCAACGCACAAGTAAAAGAATCAAAGGCTCTGGCCTTAATTTAAAAGCCTTCAAGATGGAAGACGACAAATATGTGGAAACAATGTTTTCAAGATTTCAGACTCTTGTTGCAGGACTTAAGGTTCTGAATAAAGGATACTCGACTGTAGATCATGTTAGAAAGATTATCAGAAGTCAACCTGTCAAATGGAGACCAATGGTAACTGCTTTAAAATTGGAAAAGGATCTGAACAACACCTCTCTTGGGGAGCTGATTAGCTCTTTTAGAAGTCATGAAATAGAGCTGGAACAAGATGAACCTCTGAAGAGGGTAAAATCAGTTGCTCTAAAGTCTGCTTATGGGAAAACCAAGGCTTGTCACGCTAAGGAAGAATCAGAAGAATCTGAAGAAGATTCAGATGATGATGAACTCTCTCTGATATCCAAAAGAATAAGTCAAATCAGGAAGCACAGACAAAGCAAGTTCAGAGGTCAACGAAGGACATATGAAAGAGGTGAATCCACTTCTATCAGAGGAATACTTCTGGAAAAGAAGTTAGTTATTTTGAATGCAACGAGACTGAACATTACAAAAATGATTGTCCAAAGCTTAAGAAAGACAAGAAGCCTAAAAAGGTTTAAAAAGCTAATAAGGGTCTCATGGCAACATAGGATGATTCAGAATCAGAAGATGAAGATTTTGATGAAGAGCATGCAAACATGGCATTCTTGGCCAGGACCAGCAAGGGAGAAGCAGCATCAGAAGACGAACTGACACTCAACTATGAGTCAGACTCTGATGACGACAAAGAGGTACTTTCTTCCTTATCTCATTCTGAACTTGAAATTGGTTTATCTGAATTAATGAAAAGGTATCAATCTCTTCTAAAAAAACACAAAATATTGAAAAAGATTTTTGTAGCTACTTCTGAGAACACTACTATAAATGAGCGAAAAATTTATGATTTAAATGAAAAAAAAAATTTATTTTAGAAAAATCAAACATCGCTCTGAAAAGTAAAGTGTCTAAATTAGAAGAAGAGATTTTCTCTAACACATCTGTTACTGACGAAGTAATCATATATGATAGAGCTTTTCAACACTTCCTTGCTAAGAGCATAGATAGAAGAAAAATGGCCTCAATGATTTATGGTGTTAGTAAAAATGGAAGAAGAGGTTTGGGATATTCAATACCATCAAAGAAAATTGACGAGACTCTGTATGTCAAACCAAAACCTCTTTCTGAACATTTTATGCTTGCTGGCACAAATTTGAAATGTCCAAAACAAGAAGATTTTGATACTACTGTAGCACGAACACAGACACATAAGGAAACTTCTAAACCGAAGTATCATGCACAAATTTCAAATGATTATCCTGTTGCACAAAAGTTCAAAGGTATCAGAACCTTTGTAACTTCTAACAAAAGAGGACCCGGAAAGTGGGTACCTAAGGATCAGATAACCTACATTGCAGCTTTCTTTGATGGCGCCACTGAAACACCAGTCAAGGTACCTAAACAATAGATGCTCGTGACACATGACTGGTGGAAGACATATGTTCCAAGATTTGAAACTTAATTCTGGAGGCGTGGATAGTGTCAGAAGCAACCAGAAAAGGAAGATTATTGGCTCTAAAATTCTTGTAATCAAAGATGCTATTGTCAAAATAAGACCAAAATTTAAATCTTATGGAGAAATGCTTCTGAGCCTTAATGATATTGCTTGTGCCAGCTCGTCTTCTGAATAAAGTCTAGATTCTGAAAATTGTCTAAAGAATCAGCTGATAGACTATTATACTTCTATGAGTAATGTTTCTATTCTCTTTAAACCTTATTACTGCTATTTCTTTCGGAACCTCAGTAATCAGAAGATGTTTTGATCAGAAATGTATTTAATTAGATGGAAACCTTTTGGTTCTCCAGACTCTGAGGATATCAAACGTGTCACTTAGTTATATGTATTGATTAACATGTGTAACTCTTGGTTATACTTAATCATCACACGTTATCTAAGCTATGCAGTGAGTTGTGTGTATATTTCTTGGAATTTGATTGATATCATAATTATTACTTTCCTTTAATACTCCTAATTATTATGTTTAATTAGATTTAGTTTTATATTTTCTCTCACTTATCAAACACTATAAATCACACACGTTCGCTTCTATCTCACTTCTTCATAAATTAGAAACCCTAAACCCATATTCTCCTTCAATCGCTTTTCTGGGTTCTCCGACAACAATCTTCATCAACCTTTAACCCCTATTCATCTTATTCTTCAAACCAAATTCACAATGACCAATTCTCAAAAAGAAGAAGTTAAGTTCACAAAGTAATTTGATCAAGCATCAAAACCACCAGTTACTTTCGGCTCTTCATCATCATCTACCTTCGCTCCATCATCTTCATCAGTTTCTCCTGTAAAGACAAATGTTGCTACTGCTTCTTCTACAGAAGTTAATTAGAATCACATCACTCAAAAAAATTCTCAAGTTCATTTCATCCTTCCTCCATAAGAACTAGATGTTTTTCGAGAATTTTTGGTTGATTTCGACAATTTAGCTGATAATAGGGTTGACCTAAAAAGAAGAATTAGAAGCTCAGGGATGGGAAAACTACTTTAAAAGGCTTCATGGTCCTGTGTATGGAGATTTAGTAAAGACTTCTGGAAGAACGCTGATTGTGATGATTTGCATAGTGTCTCTGATGTCATTGGATTAAGGATTGTCATAACGGAAAAATACATTGCTGATATTCTAGGTTTGAAGTTTCTAGAAGGAAAATGTACATATAAAATGGAAAAGAAGTTTAAGACTACAAAGAGTAAATTGAAGTTTGCAAATAAGTCACTCAATCAAGTAATGTTCAAAAATTACTCTGATGAGAAGACAAAATACAAGAGCAAGGATCTTCATCCAAACCTCAGAGTTTAGCACAAGATCATTCTGGGTTGTATAAACTCCAGACCTACTTCAAAATCTTCTGATTACTTCAATTTTAGTCAGAAGTTAATGTTTTACTATTTTCTAACCAAGCACAAGATCAATCCTCCCTATGTTTTATTCAACTATTTGAAGGATATTGTTAAGAAGACGAGAACCACTGCAAATCCTAATAAGAATGTTCCTATCTATGTCCCTTGTGGATGTCTTCTGACTAACATTCTTGTGGAAAGTGGGATAGTAAAATCTCTGGTGGAAGAAGAAAATTACACAAAAGATTTGTCTCCCAACATTGGAGAATCATTTACTGCACAAAATTTAAGGAACAAGCAAATAATTGAAAAGATTAAAGTTTAACATCTGGGTGAACCGTTTGAAGCCACTACTCAAAGAAGGATTCCAGTTACTGATTGTCCTCTTTTTTCAAAGATGGATAATATATCAAGTGTTTCTATATATGTTTGGATGATGGAAGAAGAAAGTCATGATATGTCCAATTTTAATTACACTAAACTTCTTGCTGAAGAAGTTGATTGTGGTGTAAGAAAAGGAAAGAAAAGATCAAACACTTTTGAACCAAAGAAGAAGAAGAAGAAAGCTATATTTCTTCAAGAAACAATTTTAGGAACTACAACGTCTGAAACATCTAGTAAGACTGATACTTCTACTTCTGATCCAATTCTCGTTGATACTTCAAAAGAGAAAAGAAAAGAATTATCAGAACCTTCTGGGCCAAAGAAAAAGGGAAAGAAGAAACAAAGAACTGAATCCTATGAATCTCAAGGTCTACCTTTTGAATGTGGAAAAACATGTAAGTCTTATGTTCTTCCTACTAATGTTTCTGATAATGCTTCTGAAAATGATAATGCATCCTTAACAATTGCAATGACATATTTATCTGAATCAACCATGTCCAATTCACAAGTCATTTTCAAACCATATATCGATGCCCAACTATTATCATCCATTTTAACAACTACTACCAATTTGAACAAACCTACATTAGAATCATCAAAAGAAATACTACCATTCCAAACACAGTTTCAATTTGCATTCACAAACCAAAACTCAAACATAAATGAATCTATCACTAATCCATCTGACTCTCACCCTACACCCATACAAATCGCTATATCTACTGCAATCTCTGGTACTTTTTCACTCGAACGTTTTGTTATACCAGTTTCTGAACAATATACTTTTTCCGATCTTGATGATCTGTCTAAACTACCATTTGAAAACATCAACTCTGAAGTTATTCCTTCTCAACTTGAACGTGTAATGATCATCTATGAACAACCCTTTCCAAAAACCCTTAAAGAATGCACTAACAAGTTTAAAATCAAGGTTAGGAACAAAGTAGCTATACGAGATGAAGCATGTACCAGTTATAAACCTCAGGATCTGGAAAAAATCCTGGAAGGTGTTTCAAAAATGGATGTCATTAGAATTTGAAAAACTGCAAAGTTTTTCAGAGGCTACGATCGATGTAGAAGTTCAGCTGGTCCAGGACAAGGTGGAACGACTTCAAGCTTTTCAACAGCTTGCTACCAAGGAAAGAAAAGCTGAAGAAAAAGATCACATTGTTGAAGCTGAAGCAGAAAGACTAAAAGAAGAAGAAGAAGCTAAATCTATAGAGGAAGCCAGATTGACTACAGAAGCTGCAAAGGCTATTGAAGAAAAGGATAAGTAGTAAGCCCTGATGGTATCCAACTCTGAGTCTGCCTGCAATCTGAAAACAACCATTGATGAAATGAGGGAAAAGCAGAAAATGTTCAGAGAAATTTTCAAAGCTCGGGACAGGGTCAATGAATCTTTTCAAACTTTGCTCAAGATGATTTTGGCAAAAATCTATGAACCTTCATCATCTGCTCCTGCAACTTCTGGAACCTAGGCTCTAGGATTTTATTTTTCCTTTTGCTTCTAAACTATAGGACAACATGCTTCTTACTTTTTACATATCTTTTGATTATTTGATGTCTGCAAGACTTTTCTTTTTGGATATTAGTTTGTTCTACTTCCTTCGATTTATCTATCATGTGACTGTTTGAATTTGATGAATTTCTCTTTTGACCTATCAATGAAACTTATTATCTTTTCTTGTTATTTCTTATGGTTTTTATGTTTCTCACACATAGTTACCTTTTTTATTATGACAAAAAGAGCGAGTAATTAAATTAACATAATTTTGATTTCAATAATCAAGTTCTGTAAAATATTCTCTGAAAAGAGCTGCTTACATTCTAACCCAGTTAAACTTATGTTTATATTAGAATTATTTTTCTTTTTTAGGAAATGAGAACTCTGATTAAAGACAAAGATCTGAAAGCATTGTGCAAGGCTTATGTCTAACCTATTGGCTTCAGATTCAGAAGATGTTTTTCAATTCATAATCAAACTCCAAGAAGTGTAATCTGGAATCAGACTAGATTCTAACTCAGTTAAACTTTTGTTTATGTTAGAATTGTTTTTCTTTTTTAGGAAATGAGAACTCTGATTAAGACAAAGATCTGAAAACATTGTGCAAGGATTATGTCTAACCTATTGGCTTAAGGCTTTGAAGATGTTTTTCAATTCATAATGAGAATCCAAGAAGTGTAATCTGGAATCGAACTCCAAAGAATTGAGTGTTTGGAAGCTGTCTTAGTGACATTAAAATTTCAAAGATTTCAATTTGATTTCATTCTCATTGGCATCTAAAGTCAAGTTGCAATATGAAGAAGTTCTATGAATCAAGATCTCAATTGTTCGATTGGCATCAAGATCTCAATTTTTCCATTGGCATCCAAAGTCAAGACTCTCAAGATCTATATATTTGATCTATTGGAACCAGGGGGAGTTTTACTAAAATGGTTAAGAGTCAGGATATTCGATCTTCCTCAAGTCATTGACTTAGCGGGAGTATCATAAAAAGGATAAGTATTCCTTACCTTTCTATTTTCACTTTTTCTGATTATGTGAACAAAATCGTGTCATCAAAATACATGGTTTTTCATAATCAAGAAAGGGGAGATTGTTAGAATAAGATTTGGTTCTTAAATATTGTCTTTGAGTTATGATGATGACAAATGAGTATGTTTGTATGAACAATTTTGATACTCTAATGTTTGTTATTGTTGAGTACTTAAAAAACAGGTTCTGCTTCTGATGGATGGTGTGGCTAAGATATTAGAAGAGAATTAGTTCTGCTTCTGTTCTACACAAGTTATGTTGAACAGTAGCAAGACACTCCAAAAGGCTTTGAAGTGTAAGCTCTGATATTTGTCTAAAGAAACTAGTTAGAAGGTCTGAAGACAAAAGTTGATACTTAAGTCCAGATGTTGAAGACTCATATTTCTAAAGACAACGGGTTCTAAAGAAACCATCAGAAGATCTGAAGACAAAAGTTTCTACTCAAGTCTAGATGCTAAAGACTCAAGTTTGTAAAGACCCAAAGTTCTAAAGATAAGGGTTATAAATACCAAGTGCTAAAGACTCTAAAGACAAAAGTTCTAAAGATTATAAAGACTTGAAGTTCTAAATACCCAAGGCTCCAAGAAAATATTCTCACAACCAAGTGCTGAAGACTCTGAAGACGCGTGTTGGATTAAAATATCCAGCGTCAACCTTAGGGATTCGAAGGGCTTAACATCCCCCCATGGGCGCCTACACAGGTGTGTTAGGTGGGCCAGGTAGGCCCCTTGTTGGATTTGCTATAAGGAAATAGAGTAGCACCTTGGCTACAAGCAATTGCTTTTAGCGCAGTGGTAGGCGCTTGATCCAGTTTATGTGGTATCAAAGCAAGGTCATGGGTTCGAATCCCCCCGACTGACACTGGGGAGGAGATTGTTGGATTAAAATATCCAGCGTCAACCTTAGGGATTCGAAGGGCTTAACATCCCCCCATGGGCGCCTACACAGGTGTGTTAGGTGGGCCAGGTAGGCCCCTTGTTGGATTCGCTATAAGGAAATAGAGTAGCACCTTGGCTACAAGCAATTGCTTTTAGCGCAGTGGTAGGCGCTTGATCCAGTTTATGAATTGTTAGAACAAAGTTTGAATCTACTACCCTAAGTTTAAGTTTTGATGATAACAAAATGAAATGATATATTAATTATGTGATTCATGTAAGAACTATTTGCTACCTAAAATATTACTTTCTGTTTTGCAGAAACTCTGATAGGTATCAGCAAGAGTACATCATAATCAGCATCAGAATATTGGTTATCAACATCAGCATCAGAAGATGCTATATCAGATACCAGAATCAGAAGAACAACTCACGCTTATGCTGAAGCTTGATAAACAGAACTGCGCTCAACACTCTGATCTCTGATAAAGACAACAACAGTTCATCAGCACTTAAGCAGCGTCAGAATGAGCCAAAGCCAGAACACGCTTTAAGTAGCAACGGTACTGTGCATTCAAGACGAGTTATTACCAATGACATCATTCCAGACAAGATCTGCTTAATAAGGAAAGTTTGTAATTGGCATTGAATCAAGATTATTGCTCCAACGTTCATCAATTTCAATGCTATATAAACAAGACAATGAAGATTGAATTGGCTAATGCTCTACATCAATTCACACGCCTAAAAGCTATTCATCATCTTCTTATTCTCAGTTTGATAAAAGCTCCATATTTCCTTACTCAATTATTTTAGCAATCTAGTTTCAATAAGCTTAAGTTGTGTAGTATCACAGTTGTGACAAACTATTTTGTAGAAAACACTCACACACCTAGATTTCTATTCTGTGTAAGAAAGTGATTCCTTGACAAACCGGTTTATGGTTTGCATCAAGAAGGCTTTAGCAGTTGTTAAAGCAGATTGTAATATTCAGTTGAATATAGTGGATTAAGACCTCGTTGGAGAGAGGCGAAATCACCTTGACGGGTGGACTGGAGTAGTTTGAGATCAAATGAACCAGGATAAAAATATCGTGTTCATTGCATTGATTTTTAGTTTTACAATTCAACCCCCCCCCCCTTCTTGTGTTTTTCACTTCTTCAATTGGCATCAGAGCGCCTGGTTCTGAGCTAAAACACTTAACCGTGTCAGTACAAGATCCAGCGTCAGAAAAACACAATGGCAGGAACTTATTCACACACCAGCAATGACAACCATGAGGACAGAGACAGATTCAGCGGCAAACCTCCAGTATTTGATGGAGAAAATTTTGATTAATGGAAAGACAGAATTGAAAGCTTCTTTCTGGAACATGATGCTGATCTGTGGGACATGGTGACAGATGGATACACGCTCCCTGTGAATGCAAGCGATCATAAGATTGATAGGAAAACAATGTCTGACCAACAAAAGTGTGACTTCAAAAATCACCACAAGGCCAGAACCATCCTTCTCAGCGCCATCTCGTATGCTGAATATGAAAAGATCTCTAACAGAGACACAACTAAGAACATGTTTGACTCACTCAGAATGACGCATGAGGGCAACGTTCAGGTCAAAGAAACTAAAGCTCTGGAGCTCATTCAGAAGTATGAGGCATTCAAAATGGAAGAAAGTGAATCCATTGAAACAATGTTCTCAAGATTCCAGATTCTGGTAGCTGGTCTCAAGGTTCTAGACAAAGGTTACTCTACTGCTGATCACGTCAAGAAAATAATCAGAAGCTTACCCAAGCAGTGGAGGGCAATGGTTACAGCTCTGAAGCTAGCAAAAGATCTTAATAAAATTTCTCTGGAGGAACTTATTAGCTCCCTCAGAAGTCATGAGATAGAGCTAGAAACTGATGAACCTCAGAAGCAAGGTAAGCCTTTAGCATTAAAATCTAACAAAAAATATGAGTCTAAAGTTTTGCAGGAAGTTGAAGAAACATCTGATGGATCCTCATCAGAAGAAGATGAACTCTCCCTCCTCTCCAGAAGAGTGAATCAACTGTGGAAGCAGAGGAAAAGGAAGTTCAGGAATCCCAGAAGATCTGATCAGAACGAGTCTTCTTCCAGATACAGAAGGACAGATTCTTCCTCTAGATACAGAAGATCTGAAGGCTCCTCAGGAAGCAGAAAGCCAAACACCAAGGACATCATCTGCTATGAGTGCAATGAGCAAGGACACTACAAGAGTGACTGCCCAAAGCTTCAGAGGGAAAAGCCCAAAAAGAAGTTTGGAAGAGAAAAGAAGAAAAGTCTCATGGCTACATGGGATGACTCTGACTCGTCTGAAGCTGACTCAGAATCAGATGATGAGAGAGCAAACATAGCTCTCATGGCCAACATTTCAGAAGATAGTGAAGCTTCTGAATCAGACTCAGAATCAGATACTGAAGAGATATCTTTAGCAGCAAATTAGAAACACCAGTCATGGTACCTGGACTCTGGCTGCTCGCGACACATGACAGGAAGAAGGCATATGTTCCAAAGCCTGGAACTTAAGCCTGGAGGCCACGTTGGCTTTGGAGGCAATCAGAGGGGAAAGATAATTGGCTCTGGAACTGTAGGTAATGGAAATCTTCCCTCTATTAATAATGTTCTGCTAGTAGATGGATTAATGCATAATCTGTTATCCATAAGTCAATTAAGTAATAACGGTTATGATATAATCTTTAATCAAAAATCATGTAAAGCTGTTAGTCAGAAAGATGGGACTATCCTGTTTAATAGAAAGAGGAAAAACAAAATCTATAAAATCAAACTTTCTGAACTGAAAAGTCAGAATATAAAGTGTCTTCTGTCTGTTAACAACGAGCAATGGATCTGGCACAGAAGATTGGGGCATGTTAGTATGAGAAGAATATCTCAGATTAACAAACTCAATCTGGTCAGAGGACTTCCTAACTTGAAGTTCAATTCAGATGCTCTGTGTGAAGCATGTCAGAAAGGCAAGTTTGCAAAACCTTCTTTTAAATCTAAAAATGTTGTTTCTACCTCTAAGCCATTAGAACTTCTGCACATTGACTTATTTGGACCAGTTAAAACTGCTTCAGTCAGTGGCAAGAAGTATGGGTTAGTAATCGTAGATAACTATAGCAGATGGACATGGGTAAAGTTCTTAAGACACAAGGACGAGTCACACTCTGTGTTTGTTACCTTCTGTAACTAAGTTCAGAATGAAAAGGATCTTAGAATCGTTAAAGTCAGAAGTGATCATGGTGGAGAGTTTGAAAACAAAGATTTTGAGTCATTCTTTAATGACAGAGACATTCTGCATGATTTCTCTTGTCCTAGAACTCCCCAACAAAATGGAGTTGTAGAACGAAAGAACAGAACATTGCAAGAAATGGCTAGAACCATGATCAATGAGACAAACGTTGCTAAGATCTTCTGGGCAGAGGCAATAAACACAGCGTGCTACATCCAGAATAGAATCTCAATAAGACCTATTCTGGAAAAGACTCCATATGAATTGTGGAAGAACAGAAAGCCCAACATTTCATATTTTCATCCATTTGGATGTACTTGCTTTATATTAAATACAAAAAATTATTTGAACAAGTTTGACTCTAAAGCACAGAAGTGTATTATGTTAGGATACTCTGAACGCTCAAGAGGGTACAGAGTATACAATACAGAAACACAGATTGTGGAAGAATCAATCAGTGTTCGTTTTGATGATAAGCTTGACTCTGAAAAGTCAAAGCAGAATGAAGTTTTTGCAGGTATGGAAATTGAATTTACAGGTTCTGAAGACAAGTCATCAGAAGCTCTCAACACAGGAACTCCTTCAACATCTGAAAGGAACACTGCTAGCAATCCTACAACAACTGCTGATCAACCTCAGAAGAGATTACCCAGAAGCAGCTTGGATCATCCGGAAGAAACTATCTTAGGAAGAAAGGAAGATCCAATCAGAACAAGAGCAAGCTTCAGAAACTCTGAAGAAACCCTCATGGGACTTGTGTCTCTGATTGAACCTTCTTCTATTGATGAAGCACTTCTGGACAATGACTGGATTCTCAATGCAAGAAGAGCTGAATCAATTCACCAGAAATGACGTATGGGATCTTGTTCCCAGACCAAAAGGATTCAACGTCATTGGAACAAGATGGGTGTTCAGAAACAAGCTTAATAAACAAGGTGAAGTTATCAGAAACAAAGCACGACTGGTAGCACAAGGTTATAGTCAACAAGAGGGGATAGACTATACAGAAACCTTTACTCCAGTCGCCAGGTTAGAATCTATCAGACTTTTAATTTCATTTGCTGTTAATGGAGGCATCACTCTGTATCAGATGGATGTCAAGAGTGCATTCTTAAATGGTTATATAGAAGAAGAGGTTTATATGCACCAACCCCCTGGTTTTGAAAATACAAAACATCCAGAACATGTTTTCAAACTAAAGAAGTCACTATATAGTCTGAAACAAGCTCCCAGAGCTTGGTATGAAAGACTAAGTAACTTTCTGTTAGAAAATGAATTCACCAGAGGGAAGGTGGACACTACCTTATTCTGTAAGTCAGTTAAGAATGACATCTTAGTCTGTCAAATTTATGTTGATGATATTATTTTTGGATCTACTAATCCTTCTCTTGGAAGAAAATTTGCTAAGTGTATGCAGGCAGAATTTGAGATGAGCCTCATGGGGGAACTAAAATTCTTTCTAGGAATTCAGATTAATCAAACTCCAGAGGGAACTTACATTCATCAGAGCAAATATATCAGAGATCTTCTGAAGAAATTTGACCTCTCAGAATGTAAGCCATCAAAGATTCCAATGCATCCCACGTGCATTCTGGAAAGAGAAGAGGTAAGCAAAAAGGTAGAACAGAAGGTCTACAGAGGTATGATTGGTTCTCTCCTTTATCTGACATCTTCAAGACCTGATATCTTATTCAGCGTATGTATTTGTGCTAGATTCCAATCAGATCCTAGAGAATCTCACTTAACAGCTGTTAAGCGAATTTTCAAGTATCTGAAAGGTACTACTAATCTGGGTTTATTTTATAGAAAATCTAGTGATTACAGCTTAGTAGGCTACTGCGATGCTGACTTTGCTGGAGACAGAGTAGAGCGTAAAAGTACTTCTGGAAGCTGCCAGTTTCTGGGAGAAAATCTGATCTCTTGGTCCAGCAAAAGGCAATCCATAATTGCGCTATCAACAGCAGAAGCTGAGTACATAGCAACAGCAGGATGTAGCACACAAATGCTCTGGATGAAAAGTCAGCTTGAAGACTTCCAGATTTTTGAGAGTAACATCCCTATACTCTGTGACAATACTTCTGCTATCTGCTTAAGTAAGAATCCTATTTTACATTCTAGAGCTAAGCATATAGAAATAAAACATCATTTCATTAGGGACTATATTCAGAAAGGAATTTTAAACTTAAAATTTAATGATACAGACCATCAATGGGCTGATATCTTCACTAAACCCCTTTCTGAAGATAGGTTCAATTTCATTCTGAAACATCTCAGCATGAAAATCTGCCCATAGTGAAAATGCTTTAATTCTATATATTTATCCTCAGAATGTATTTGTTTTACTATGAACTTCTGATCAATCTCTTTTCAGAAAGAAAGAACATGCAGATTGTATCAGATGCTAGTCTTAAAGATCTGAGCGTTTCAGCTCAAGGATAGACGTGTTGATCACTAAATCAAACAAGTGTCATCCAATCATCAGCAAATCTCTGAAATAGAACACGTGTGCACGCTTCTGAGAAGGCAAAACGCTGATTGGGTGCATTGAGACACATGTCTGGTAACCGTTTCAAGTATCTTTCTCAAATCCCCCCAAAATCAGCAAGCATTAAATGAAAGTAATCATGCTTTTAAAACGTAATCATGATTTTATTTTCTCTTTCTTGAAACCGTTTACACTTTCAAAAAATTTCTTAAATCTATTTAAGCACGTTAACTTCTCTCAATTAATCCTTTACCGTTTCTCATAATCTCTCAAATATTTTCTGCATTTTCTCTGTGTTCATCTCTTTCAAACTTAAACCCATTTTCTCAGTTTTTCTCAGAAAAACCCTAAGTGTGAACATGGCAACCTCCAGCAGTGCTTCTGCAGGTTCTCAGAAGAAAGCTTCCTCTGAACAGTACCAAGTTCCATTCAGAACACTCCTTACACCAGTGAAGAATCTAGAAGTGTTGTCTGAACTGATTATTGACTTTGGCAGTCTGAAAGAGAATGGTTTTGACTTGACAGAAGAAGTTAGGGCACAAAAATGGGAGAGATATTTTGACAGGTTGGTTGGACCAACGTTCCCAGTTTTAGTCAAGGAGTTCTGGATTCATGCGACCTCTTCAACGCATCAAGTCACCTCCTACATAATGGGAAAGAAGATTGTGATCACTGAGGATCACATAGCAAAACTGATTGGTTACAGTGGCGGTGGCGTCCGCTGTATTGATATGGCTGAAAGATGCTCTGACGTTGGTGTCATAGCACAACAGATTTTCACCCATGGGGTGCCCAGCAGCAAGATCAGAGACTTAAAGGATCACCACAGAGTTTGGGCGAAGATCATTTTGGGGTGCTTTAATCATAGGAAGCCAACAAGTTCCCCTGATTATATAAATATAGATCAGCAGTTTCTGATCTACTTTATTAATCAGAAGGTAAAAATCAACTTGGCTCATCTTCTGTTTAATCACCTCAGAACAAGCGTGAAGGAGACCAGGGAAGAAGAAAGAACAAAGAGGGATTGGATACCCTTTGGAAGGTTAATATCAGATATTCTGACTGAGAATAGGCTGATAGAGCACCTTATAGAAGCTCAAGAGTTAAGCATTATTGAACCAACTGTTGGCAAGCCTCTGAACGCGAAGAATCTGAAGAAAATGAAATTAATAGAGAATATCAGAAAGGAACCCAGCGTTACTCCTATTGCTGATATCACCAGCAGAAGAGTTCCACTTAGCGACTTTCCATTATTTTCTGAGATAGAATCTAAACCAGTGGTGGTTCTCAGATACTTGGACGCGTGTAAGGCTGATGGTACAGATCCCAAGCTGAATATCAAAGATCTGCACCAACAACAACCAGAAGTTTCACTGAAGAAGACGAAGAAAAGGAAGGCCACTTCAGAAGGAACATCCCAGTAGACTCCCAAGAAAAGAGGTAATTTATCTGCTGCTTCTGTTTTAAATTCTTCTGCTATTCCAACATCAATCCCAACTCCTGCTTCCCATGAAATCCCAATCCCCATACCAACAATAGATGAAACCGAACCAGAAGAGGACCCTTCTGAGTCACTGACTCTCAGAAGACCCCGCACCAAACATCCCAAACCAACAACTTCAACAACATCAGAACTTGACAAAGTTCTGTCTGACATTGATCAACGTGTTTCTGATCACCTCTCCAATAATCCAAACTCTGAACCACAAATTGCCCACTCTCCTCAACCAGAACAACCTCTCTCACCCATACCAGAAGAACCACATATTCCTGAACAACCAGAAATTCCTCCTCCTTCTCCACAACCAGCAATTCCTCCTCCCTTTCATCAACCAGAAATTCATCCACCATCACCTCAACCATCACCTCCTCCATCACCTCCTCAACCTGAGTTTCATCATTCTGAAACTCCATCTCCTGAACCTCATTCTCCTCAATCCTCTGAGCCACAACCTCTGGCAATTCAGCTGCCATGTGGAACAACCGTAACCATGGCCCAGCTGCCATCCTCGCCAGAATCTACCCCTCCAAATACTCCAAAAACCCCACACAGTCCAATTATTATTTCTGACTCTCCCACTCCATCTCCCAAACAAGCATCTCCCAAACAAACTACAAATGACCCCAGCATGACCTTCATCGATTTAACAATCCTTGACCGTCTTACTGATCTCAAAAATAAAATAGCCATTCCAAAACCAAAACAGCCAAATGTTGGCTCTGGCATTGTGAATTTTGAAACAGGTTTGCAGCAATGGATTTCTTCTCTGAAGCAAGTCTGTCCTGGAATGATTGATCCTGCTGCCTCAGACCAGCTCTGGTCACGTTTCAGAATTTGGGTACGTGCTGAAGCCCTCAAGTTGCAGGATATCAACTATGAGCAGGCACAACAGAACTTCAGCAAGCTGCTGAAGGAAGTTGAAAGTCAACTGCCACAGGAAGACGTGCTCCTTCTGGATAGTGAGCCATGGTCTGAGAAGCGTCCAGCTTCAAAAGTGCAGCCAGAAGAAGATCAGACAATTCAAGCTGAAGTTAGACAAGCTGAAGATGTTGCAGAAAGCTCTCAGAAGCTCCCTGCTTCTGATGTTTCTCAAGCTGCCTTGGACAGGCAGACTCTGGAAGAGCTGAAGCTGAATGATATTCGTCTGCAGCAAAGGATGTATGAAAATGATCAGAAGATGAAGGAAAGGATGGATGTGCAGGACAGCAAGATAGATTCAGTAGTCAGCATGGTGCACAAGCAGACTGAAACTGCTGATCAGATTAAAGCAATGCTGGAGACTCTGTTTACACGCTTTCCTCCCCAACCTTAGATTTTCATTCATGCTATTTTCATGTTTTATTTGCATATCTTCTGTACTGTTTTGTCTGGCTCTGAATAGTTTAATATAACAAGTTTTTCTGCTCTAATCGTTTTAGCACATCACTTACACTTTTTGATTGCTGACAAAAAGGGGGAGAACAAGAATGATATTTTTCAATAACGGATTACTGAGACAAAGAGTCTCAAACATTCTAACTCTGATACTTTTGAATGTTTTCTGTGTTTGCATAAGTCTACAGGTACAAGAACGCTCTCTGATACACTGAAGCCTAAAGCCCTGATACTCTGATCCAAAGCAAAGCTCTGATAAAGCTCTGATATCCTGATCTGAAGTTCTGATAGTCAAAGCTCTACATTCTGATGTTCAAAAATTCAATAAAGATCTGATCCTGAAGAACTCTTGGAATTAAAAAGGGAAGTAATAAATTCATGGGGAGTATCTCCGATCTTATCTCTTTATCCCTTATCTTTGATAACTCCTTATTTAATTCTGATGCAACTCATCATTTAGTTATCTCTGATACTTTTTCACGCTATTTTAAATTAAAAAATATCTAGTTTTTGTCATCATCAAAAAGGGGGAGATTGTTAGAACAAAGTTTGAATCTACTACCCTAAGTTTAAGTTTTGATGATAACAAAATGAAATGATATATTAATTATGTGATTCATGTAGGAACTATTTGCTACCTAAAATATTACTTTCTGTTTTGCAGAAACTCTGATAGGTATCAGCAAGAGTACATCATAATCAGCATCAGAATATTGGTTATCAACATCAGCATCAGAAGATGCTATATCAGATACCAATATCAGAAGAACAACTCACGCTTATGCTGAAGCTTGATGAATAGAACTGCGCTCAACACTCTGATCTATGATAAAGACAACAACAATTCATCAGCACTTAAGCAGCGTCAGAATGAGCCAAAGCCAGAACACGCTTTAAGTAGCAACGGTATTGTGCATTCAAGACGAGTTATTACCAACGGCATCATTCCAGACAAGATCTTCTTAATAAGGAAAGTTTGTAATTGGCATTGAATCAAGATTATTGCTCCAACATTCATCAATTTCAATGCTATATAAACAAGACAATGAAGATTGAATTGGCTAATGCTCTACATCAATTCACACGCCTAAAAGTTATTCATCATCTTCTTATTCTCAGTTTGCTAAAAGCTCCATAGTTCCTTACTCAATTATTTTAGCAATCTAGTTTCAATAAGCTTAAGTTGTGTAGTATCACAGTTGTGATAAACTGTTTTGTAGAAAACACTCACACACCTAGATTTCTATTATGTGTAAGAAAGTGATTCCTTGACAAACCGGTTTGTGGTTTGCATCAAGAAGGCTTTAGCAGTTGTTAAAGCAGATTGTAATATTTTGTTGAATATAGTGGATTAAGACCTCGTTGGAGAGAGGCGAAAGCACCTTGACGGGTGGACTGGAGTAGTTTGAGATCAAACGAACCAGGATAAAAATATCGTGTTCATTGCATTGATTTTCAGTTTTACAATTCAACCCCCCCCCCCTTCTTGTGTTTTTCACTTCTTCAACGCGGTTCTGAAGACTTGAAGTTCTGATGACCTTGTGTTATGTTCTCGCTTCTAAACTCATGCTCGCAGAAGCCTCTGAAGTGCAGAGGGAAAGAAGATAATGTTAACGTGGTACAAATAGTATATGGTACAATCAACGTTTCATTCCACTACCATGAAAGGACAGACGCATCGCACAATCTTGTCCCCTATATTACTATTTAAGCTACCAATGATTTTGGAAATTCCAAGAGTACCCCTCAATGGATATATTATTTTATTGGCTATATAAAGGCTTGAAGACTAAGAGAAAAAGCTGTCAATTAACGAAAAATTCACGCGAAAACATTGTTCATATCTTTCATATTATTAAGTCATTGTTCTTAAAATAGTTTACATATTCAGCTTTTTAGAAGCAACATTCTTGTAAACAAAACTTGTATTCAAACGGTTTTTTGATATTCCTTAAGGGACCGAGTAGGTCTGTATTCTTAAGAAGTCTAGGACTTGCGAGTTTTAGAGGTTGTTAGTCACTTGCGGGTAGCTTGTGCATTGTAATAATCAGGTTGATTATTTTTTGATATTCCTTAAGGGATCGGGTAGGTCTATATCATTAAGAAGTCTTTGACTTGCAAGTCTTAGAGGTTGTTAGTCACTCACGAGTAGCTTGTGCAAATTGTAATCAGTTTGGTTATAGTGAATTAAGTCCTCGATTGAGTGAGACGAAATCACCTTGGCGGGTGGACTAAACTATCTTGATAATTTTCAAGTGAACTAGTATAAATATACATTGTTATTTACTTCCCTTTCTTACTTATTGTTATTATCAAGAGTGAAGATTAAAAGGATTTTAACTTAAAGGGGATTAGTTTTAAAGAAAAATTTTTGTTTTTAAAATCCAATTCACCCCCCCCCCCCTTTCTTGTGTTTTCACACCTTCAAAGAGGTAACCATTTCTATCACTGATCATGCTCAATCGTAAGGATCAACTAAAGGGAATTTTTAATTTTCTCTATGTTTTAAATCACGATTTTCTTCAGAATTTGCATACAAGATTTCCAATAACTATAGTTTTCTCCCGTAAAAATTGGGGCTCTTTTATAATCCCCTTTAGGTTCGTACACCATTTTCTAATAAGTTTCGAAGCCGAAATTAACTGAGATCTTGATTCCATTTGTTAGACGACGACGCCTTATCTAGAGGGAGGGTGAATAGATCACCAAGCCAAAATTCCAAATAAAAATTTGTTTTTTTTAAATAATTAAATAGAGTACACGCGGAAGGTTTTGATATAGATCGAAAACGTCATCTATACGAACCTAACTATTGGAACTCAGTAATGTAAAATAAAGTTCTTTATGAAACGAGCAACACAATAATGAATTTATAAACTTTAATCAAGCAACACAATATTATTCGTTTATAGCAAGTTACTAGCAATACTACTTCCAATGATAACTATAAAAATAACGAACAAAGTAATTTGTCGAACAATTGGTGTGTGACCGAATTTTCAGAATTTGCCTTTGAGTTGTGTTGATATAAAAAAGCACTTATAATCAAAATTGATTATAAGCAAACCAATACCCAATTTAAAACAAAAATAGCCACAAATGTTTGTTATAAGTCGATCGTTTAATCAATGATATTTGATAAATTGCTTAATGAAAAATAAAGCAAGTAAAGAGATAAGAAAAAGAGACATGAGGATTTGTTTAGAAAGTTCTCCAATCATCCTCGATATGGTTACGTCTCCCCCAATTCCAATTTTGGAATTATGAAAATTTCTTACTATGCAAAAAGTCATTACAAGATAAGTGTTCCAAGAGCAATCCTACAAACCTTAACCGTTTGTTATTGATTCAACCCTTTCTCTTCTTTTTATCTTGAGCAAGACCAAGACACAATAACTACCAATTGATTTATCAAATCTTGCTACTCTTTTGAGTACCAAACTCCAAAGCTCTTTCACGCACGATCAATTGTACCTATTGCACACAAAACACTTCAACTCGATTCGCCGTTCTCGTGCTACTTCCTTGGGTTCCAAACTTCGAAGGATTTTCACTAGGCCGCAATCCTCTCTTGAATGTCTTGCACGAAAACTCCAAAATCTACCAAAAGTTTTGGAGGACAAACCCGCGGTTTTTCCAGATGAAACCCCCTGTAAATCTCAACCCAATATTCTCGGCTACACAAGAACCTAATTTGACGTTATCAAACCTTGCCTAGATGGCACCCTGACAAAAGATGATTATGTGTGATTTATCAGTGTGCATGCATAGGTTAGAGGTTGAAGGTGAAGAGCAAATGCAATATGTATTTATAGTTTCATCAAGTTGGAATGATGTATGAATGATGTATTTATAGTTGTGGAAGTTTAGATGCAAAGAAGGAATTTTTAAAACTAAAAAGAATTGAAAAATTGACCCAATCAAACAGTATATGCCGACCTGAAATTCGTATGTGCTGACACATAAGTAAAAAATTAATTGAATGTGCCGGCCTGAAAAGGTAGGCGTGTTGGCCTATGCAAGACAATAATATTTTTGCTTTAATACTGCAGTACATGTGCCGACCTGAAAATCGTATGTGCCGACATATAAAATTAAAAATCTAAAAGTTACAATATGTGTCGGCCTGTATGGATGCATGTGTCAGCCTATGACCTCCAGAGACTACATGCTTTAAAATTGAGTTGCATGTGTCGGTCTGAAACACGTATGTACCGGCACATGCAAGAAAAAACTTATGCAGAAACTTGTTTTTCAATTTGGTCAATTTCAAAATGGTTTTTAATGATTCCTAAGACCTCTAATGCAAAGGAGTTCCACAAGACATAGAGATACCGTCCAATATATAAAAATACTATATTTTTCTAATTTTGGCATCATGCAAAACATCTAATGGTGAAGTCGTACTCACATCAATTATGTTTCATCAATCCAAATATATCCTAAGAGTTTATGATCGATTATAAAATTGTCAGATCTTTCGGATCTTTGTATAGAGTTAGGTCTAACTTAGCTTTAATCTGACATTTTTTTAAGACTAAATTCTTTCATTTTGTTGGTGCTAGTTTTATAAGATTTGTTGGTGTTCTCTTTCTGATCTTCTTTCAGGATGTTTGATTTGTGTTCTCTTTTATTAGGATTTTTGTAGTTTTGCTCTTGCTTGTTTTCTTTTTTAAGCAGTTAGCTTGTTTTCTCGTATTGAAATATAATGGAACATTTCTAGTAATGTTTTGTTATTCTCTGTATTAGAAAATGATATGTTGGCAGATTTTGCTACACCTACTCCATATAAACTCTACATAAATAATGTTTTTTTTGTAATTCACCTAATTTTTAAGGAAAAACTAGTCATTTTCAAATGCCTCTTGGGGTTAACTCAAAGAATACTAACCCTTTTTAGTTACGCAGAAGACAACCATTTATCTCTCATCTATGACACATCTCTCTTCTCTCTTAACAAATGCGCTTCAACCATTTCTTAATAAATGAAGGAACTTTTACCTCTCCTCTTTCAATGAAACGAAAGGTTTAGGGTTGATCAACTTTAATTTTGATTTCTTAAACTTGCCACCATCAAGAAAGTACACAAACAATGGAGTAAGTAGGAAATTAGGTA
Source organism: Vicia faba (assembly GCA_948472305.1). Lineage (NCBI taxonomy): Eukaryota > Viridiplantae > Streptophyta > Magnoliopsida > Fabales > Fabaceae > Vicia > Vicia faba. The sequence continues at coordinate 613,557,265 of OX451735.1, read as the reverse complement.
ATTGTTTTTTGTTATTGCATTTTATTTATCCCTTGTCAATATCAGGTGAACTATTATTAGAATTGGTAAGTCCCTAATAGTTGAGGAAGACCAGGGTGTTAAACATTATGTTTGTTTAAAGGAGTTCAGGTAACCATTGTGAATATTTGAAAACAACTTCATGTCCACAACTATAGAATGTGATTTTTTTTAAACTGTACATATTAATTGTATTTGTCTAGTTTTACTTTCCCAAAATAAGAAATAAAATATATATTTATTTTAAATAATTAAATGATTTGTGTTCTGGACTGCGTCTATCCTTGGCCCAACTCTATGTGAAGCCCAATCTAATTGTGTCGTCCAAGATATACTGGTCGATTCTGTCCTTGATACCGACGGACAGCAACTACTCCCCACGAGGAGACACGGCTCACCACACGGGGAGGAACTCAGTTACCCTCAGGAGGATCATCGTTGGTTAAAAGGACCTCAAGGTCTCACTCCAAATCTATCCTCGACCATAAAGGTCCTATCACACGACCTCACGATCAGTAGGAGCATCCATGACGAGCAGAAGCACCTCGCGAGCCTCCTCCTCGTAGGGCTGACTATCAACGTCTCTGAATATCATGGAGTCTTCGTGGCCCTGGAAAGGTCGCATCCATATTGTGATACGGTGGGAGAACTGACTTGAAGGTTTTGCATTTTATCGCAAATGTTGCGGTTAGCAAGAGTCGCCACCGACTTTTCTTTTATCCAAAGGGAAATATGAAAAAGCACAGGAAAGACCTTTGAGATTGTTTCTTGAGTTCGGGGGATAGATTATGAAAAGGAAAGGTATTAGAACCCTTTTCATCCATGGTTTTCCATGGGCTCTTAGTTACTTGCTAGATCACTTGCTTTTGTTTGAAATTATGCTTTGTGTGGTTTTGAAAGTATTTTGTAAAAGAGGTCATTGTTTAGCCAATCTTTGTAATGATTCTCGTTCGTAAGAATGTATACAAAGATGTTTGTCTTTTTGAAAATGTTTTCAAGTTTGTAAGATGTTTTGAAATGTGTGTGTTTGTTTTGACAATAGCAAGGATATTTGTTTGAAATGGAGCAAGTAACCAAAAGTAATCTGCCTACTCAAATGTCTTTCTTGTTCATTTTTTTCCTTTGATATTGTTGTCTTACCATTGATTTGGTAAGCAACCCTATCTTTGGATGTAAACGGGACGGGCGTGGGTCATCGTATGACCATGATTAGCAATGTTGCAAAGTATCTTAGCATTTTGAGGGACTAAGATCATTTTTGTAAGGCAACTTTGAATAGCCTCATCAAGAGACTATGATCTTGTTTTTTTGTTTGTTTTGCTAAGATACCTTACATGTGTAACATGGCCATTTTGTTCAAGGCAACCAAGTGGAGTAACCCTAGGGGTGTTTGTGTGCAAGTGTGTCATTTTCATGCTCTTGGATGTTTTGGAAAGCTTGAAACATCCTCTATAACTTTCATGTTGGCCACTTTTGTAAAATCAAACTGGAACTTGTTGGAAATTGGCCAAGAAGTTAGGATAAAAACTTGTCTAAACCTGCTAAAAAATTCTCTAAGTGTTTATTCAAAAATGCCATGACTTCATGAATTTATAACTCAAAATCCAAACATTTCCTTGAATAATTTTTCATCATGGTGAAAAATTGGCATGAAGTGGTGAAATTATCCTGTGTAAAAACACTTAGAAAATTTCTAAGTCTTGGAAATCTTGACTTTTCAAGTTGACTTTTGACTTTCTTAACTTCTTGATGATCAAGCTTGATATTTTTGAATGTCTTGATGAATTGTGATATTTGAAACTTAATGTTGACCAAAAAGTAAAAGTTTGACTTTTGGTGCTACAGTTGACTTTTTCACCAATGCGGCTGATTTTAGGTCATCTGATCAATTGACTAAGCAAAAAATGTGATCCAAGACCTTAATTTTCAATCATCAGTGCTTGAGGAGATGTCTTAAGCTGATCAACCTTAGTGCAGTCTTGAACCAAAAGAGATCTTGTGAGATATTAATTGAGAAATGAGAGGGAAAATTTTAGGGTACAACAGCTGCCCCTGTTCAATCTTCTTAAGCCTGAAGAGTTAGATTGGCGAGTTTTGCCATTCGTGATTTGAAGGTGGAAGATGATTGAACACTAGAGTGCCTAGAAATTTGCACTCGATGATGTTGTGGTTGATTGTGTAGGGAATGGGCTTACAGATGCCATTTGGAAGGCGACGTGGAATCATCGGAGATGGGTTTAAAGATGTCATCCAGAAAGGATCGATTGCATAAGAGATTCCTTGGTGAGAATTCATGTACCTTCTGTTGAGGAGGACTCTGCCGAGGAATGTTGATTTATGCCCTGGGAAGTAATATCTGGGAGTTTCGGTTATCCATTACTCTACTAGGGAATTAACTCTTGATTGAGGGAGTGAAAGTAGAATGTATACCTAGTTAGGGTCTAGGTTGTACAGCGACCTACTGGGGAAGTATGAAACTGATAGTATCTGGTCGGGTCTGGGCCTTTCAGTGTTGTAAATTGTTGTCTGGAGATAAGGGAGAAGGAACCTAGATAGTAGGGTTACTTCGAGATGAAAGCTCGGATAGCAAGGTTGGCAGATTTGCCATTCAAAGAAATGATGGATAGTTGTTGGAGATGGGCTTAAAAGATGCCATCCAAAAGTTATTATTGGTTTCGTAATTTATGAGTTGTAAGAATGAATATCAGAATGGCGTTCGTGTCTGGAGCGTATCTGAACTGTATCTGAAAGCTGAATTTGAATGGGTATCAGAATGGCATTTGTGTCTGGGTCGTATCTGAATTGTATCTGAAAGCTGAATCTGAATGAGTATCAGGATGGAATCCGTATCTGGAGTGTATCTGAAACTATCTGAAAGCTGAATCTGAGTGAGTATCAGGATGGCATTCGTATCTGGAGCGTATCTGAAACTGTATCTGAAAGTTGAATCTGAATGAGTATTAGGATGGCATCCGTATCTGGAGCGTATCTGAAACTGTATCTGAGAGATGAATCTGAATGAGTATCAGGATGGCATCCATATCTGGAGCGTATCTAAAACTGTATCTGAGAGTTGAGTCTGAATGAGTATCAGGATGGCATCCGTATCTGGAGCGTATCTGAAACTGTATCTAAGAGCTTAATCTGAATGAGTATCAGGATGGCATCCGTATCTGGAGCGTATCTGAAACTGTATCTGAGAGCTTAATCTGAATGAGTATCAGGATGGCATCCATATCTGGAGCGTATCTGAAATTGTATCTGAGAGTTGAGTCTGAATGAGTATCAAGATGACATCCGTATCTGAAGCATATCTGAAACTATATCTGAGAGCTGAGTCTGAATGAGTATCAGGATGGCATCCATATTTGGTGCGTATCTAAACTGTATCTGAAAGCTGAATCTGAATGAGTATCAGGATGGCATCCGTATTTGAAGCGTATCTGAAAGTGTATCTGAAAGTTGAATCTGAATGAGTATCAGGATGGCATCCGTATCTGGAGCGTATCTGAAACTTTATCTGAGAGCTGAATCTGAATGAGTATCAGGATGGCATCCGTATCTGGAGCGTATCTGAAACTGTATCTGAAAGCTGAATCTGAATGAGTATCAGGATGGCATCCGTATCTGGAGCGTATCTGAAACTGTATCTGAAAGATGAATCTGAATGAGTATCAGGATGGCATTCGTATCTGGAGCGTATCTGAAACTGTATCTAGAAGCTGTCTTTGAATGAGTATCATGATGGAATCCGTATTTGGTGCGTATCTGAACTATATCTAGAAGTTGTCTTTGAATGAGTATCAGGATGGCATCCGTATTTGGTGCGTATCTGAATTGTATCTAGGAGCTGTCTTCGAATGAGTATCAGGATGGCATCCGTATTTGGTGCATATCTGAACTCAGCAGGATGATGAAGGAGTCTTGGATGATTACTACCTCAGTAGGATGATGAAGGAATCTGGGACGATTACTACTCCAAAAGATGATGACCTTTGTTTGTTGATTGATCTTTCTTGAAAAGGTAAAGAGTTAGATGTATGCAATGTCATGATGTATCCATTGTGTAATGATGTTCTCAAAATAAATGATATTTGTGTTGAAATGTAATTTTGTCTTGGAGAATAAATCCTAGACAAGAGTTGGGGAGTTATTAAATCTTGGATTGCTGTTGAAGAGTAGGTGTGTCTTCAAACTTTGCTTAGAATGTTTCCACTGAGGATTCCTGTTTTATTGTTTGAGGAGAACTCCTATGGGGGATGTTGAAAGCTCTGTATAGAGTGTTGATTCCTTCTTGGGGAAAAGAGTTCAGGAGTCTTAGTCGTCCTTTGCTCTATTGGGGAGTCAAAGTTGAATTTATATCTGGCCGGGTCCAGGTTTCACAGTAACTTGTTGGGGATTGTAGAGTAGTCTACTGGGAAGAGGAGTTGTGGTCCTTTGATTTGTAGTAGTCGGAGAGGCCACCTCAAGATGGGGAATCATGCCGTTTGTTGGGGGAATAAACCTTGTTGCTTACTCTGCTGGAGAGGCGGCGACTTCACTGTAAGAAATCCTCTAGGATTCTTGAAGTCGACTCAGTTGGGAAGAGGTTTTTCAGAGATTGAAAATATGGATGGGGAATCATCCTATGAGAAGGATTTTGGGGAGATTTGTCACTGCCTCTAGTAGCAAGTTCTTGCGGCACCTCCAGGAACTAATTAACTGTACGTAACCCTTTGTTGGGATTTGCGTCCAATGCCCCAAGTAATGGAGATGGAGACCTGCCCCTGGTTATTTTGTACTTCTTGAGAGATTTCTTGGAATCTTGACTGGACTGCCCCAGGTGTGCTTGGATAGTTACATGTCATGCCCCTTTGTTGATAGGAGATTTTTCATTGTAAGTGTCATCCCACTCGAAGTGATTTTGTTCACTGAGAGATCTTTCGTTCACTGGATATTCTTTGTGTGAATTTCTCCGCTGTCAAACAAATAGCCATATGCAAACAACGATATCCAAATAATGCGAAGTTTATGCTTGTCTTGAAATTTTGAAAATGCGTTTTAGCAAGTAAAGAAATTGTGTAAGAAAAATTCAACTCAGGATTTAGAGTAAAGCCTTACAGGAGTCAGGATACCTTTTGTAACAGTATGCTTTCGAACCAACCAATGCTTCAATTAGGACTTTTGAAAGGTTGTAGCGTGGCTTGGTTCACGGTTTAAGAAACAAAGGATAAAGTCTCAAAGTGTATTTGTATCCACCCTCTCTTCGTGATGTTCTCCAGTCCTAAACTCAGCTAATTGTGCGTTTGAACTCCAGTTGAGTCTGGAAAGACATTTTGGTGATGGTTCAGACAAGTTAAGTTTGTCGGAAGGCAGTCATTTTTGCAACATTTTTTCATGTTGTTGAGGATTTGTAGTGGCCTCTTTTTTTTATTTGTTATCCCTGATTTTACCTGACTTTTCTTGTTTTGAGATTACGGTCAGCGGGATGCCCCAGTTTTTTTCTTAAGCCTCCTTTGTAGGTTTTGACTTAGTGGGCTTTTCCTTTTGAGAGATAATGACTGCCTATTTGGTAGGGAACCATCACCATCTTTTGATTTGAGAGAAATGTTTTAATGCCATTTGTTGTATTTATGAGATGAGAGTTTGCGATTTGAATGCGCATTTGAATTAACTGAGAGACTACCCTGCCCCAGGTTTTGATTAAAGGTTTCAATTTTGTGAAAAAAAGAAAAACTTCTACTTCTTTGGCTCGAAGGGGTTGACTAGGGATTATCTTCCTTATAACTCCAGTGAAAAAAAGAAAAACTTCTACTTCTGTCGCTCTCCTTTGAGTTGTATCCAATCCCTTTGGAGGTCTTCAAGAGATAATGTGGGCATGTTAGGATGTAGGATAGTGTATGGAACGTTTCCCTCCATGGCAGGCTCAATGATCACCGGGAGAATGGAGGGGTAAGGCATCATAAGACTTTGAGCATGAGTTCGTACCCATTTGAGGTAAGGCTCAAGAGGGATGGAATTTTATGCCCCAAAGTCTTGCTATCCACCTTGTTGAGCATCCTCCAAGCTCAGATAGATCTCTGGCGAAGACCTTGATCGTCGTTGTTGTAGTCGAATACCAAGCCTCAACATCTCATGCGGGACATCCCTTCGGGCATGACCAAACTGTCTTAAGGCTAAGCATGGGTTATAGGTGATGCCTCCCCTAATTCCAAGTAGAGGGACATTAGGGAATTCTCCACAACGGTCGATAATGACAACATTCTCTTTGGTTCGGGAGCACCAATGAATGTATGAATGTTTGAGCGTCATCAACCTTTGTGACCATCTTGAACCTTGCTCATTCTTTATGACTGATTGGGGAAGATGAGAAATAAACCATCTTGCCAAGAGAGGAGTGCAACACATAAGGACACCTCTTTTCCTCTTTGTGCTAGTGTGAAAAGAGTGTAGGATATCCCCTAGCAGTGTAGGCACCGGGTTGCATGACATGAAGATTTTGACGGCGTTCTCATCTATGAGTTGGTCAGGATTTGGAAACAAAACCATCCCAAAGATGAGAAGAGCCACAATTTCCTCAAAGGCTTGCAAGTCTAAGGAATTCCAACAGCTTTGGGCTTTCTCAAACAGGAACTTTGCTAAGAAACCTTTGACACCACTCCTAGTTTCCCAATGGGTTGTGACATCAGATGAGTGCAAGTGTAGAGCTTGAGAAATCTCTTCTGGGGTTGGGTCTCTTTCCGTACCATTGAAAGGTAGTTTATTGAGAATGGGAATCCTCAAGAGTTGGGAGAATTCTTCCAAAGTAGGCACAAGTTGATAGTTGGGAAATGTGAAGAAATGGTGCAAAGGATCAAAGAACTGAAAGAGCACCTTCATCATACCCTTATCTGTGTCGGTGGTGACCAAGTTGAGTAGACGACCATGTCTCTCGGTGAATGGAGAGTTCTCAGGAATCTTTGAAGCTAACTCCTTAAGCTATGGAGGAATTCTCACAAGGTTGACTTGAATAGTTTTCCTGCGAAGTGAATCCATATCCTACAAAACAAGAACAAAGATGAATCCAAAAATCCTTGAAATGGTTAGTAGATGTATATGATGTTCATGATGTCCATGATGTTATGTACAAGTATGCATATACAAGCAAAGCAAACAAGTGCTTAGTTTAGGCTTGCATGGAGTTTTATAGGTAAGTACCCTCTTGAAGTTTAGTTGGCTCAGACCTGTCCTAGTAATAGTAACCGGGTTCTAAGGAGCTCAATATCATTGGATTGTTTCCTTGGTCATTGTTTCAACTCAAGCCTCTTTAATCGCGACTGAAATATCCCAAGAAACCAAACCTCAATGAGTGTAGTATCGAGTATCTACCAACTTAGGACTACACCAAAACAGGTCATCTCACTACATCCTAAAGGCCAAGTTGGTCAAGTAAAGGTTCTAGAAGTTCATTAGTGCTTCATGACATCACTCAGCGGCCCCTTATTCTCTTTGATTAACTCAAAGGCTACCGGTACCCACAAATATGTCGCACTAATGTAGCTATTGTTTAGACGATGTCGGTATACCCCGCACATTTTCCACAATGTATTGCTACTTACCTATAATGTATCCCCAAATCTGGGTAAAGGATTCAAACCTAAACAAAGAACCATAATGTAAAGCGTACAAGTCAATCAATATAAGCAAGTAAATATGATCTAAACCCCAAGGTAACCCCACTTTTAGACTTTTCCCCAGCAGAGTCGCCAGTCCTGTGATACGATGGGAGAACTGACTTGAAGGTTTTGTGTTTTATCGCAAATGTTGCGGTTAGCAATAGTCACCACCGACTTTTCTTTTATCCAAAGGGAAAGGTGAAAAAGAACAGGAAAGACATTTAAGATCATTTTTGTAAGGCAACTTTGAATAGCGTCATCGAGAGACTATGTGTGATACGGTGGGAGAACTGACTTGAGGTTTTGCGTTTGTATTCGCAAATATTTCGGTTTAGCAAGAGTCGCCACCGACTTTTTATTTTATCCAAAGGAAAGGTCAAAAAGCACAGGAAAGACCTTTGAGATATTTTCTTGGGTTCGGGGAGTAGATTATGAAAAGGGAAGGTGCTAGCACCCTTTTCATCCATGGTTTTCCATGGGCTCTTAGTTACTTGTTTAGATCACTTGCTTTGCTTTTCCAATTGTTTGAAATGGTGCTTTGTGTGTGGTTTTGAAAGATGTTTTGAAAAGAGTCCATCGTTGTGGCAACCTTTGTAATGATTCTTGTTTGAATGTATACAAAGGTGTTTTTGTATTTTGAAAAGATTTCAATGTTTGAAGGTTTGATTTGGGAAATGTGTTGTGAAGTGTGTTTGAAAATAGCAAGGATGTTTTTGCAAGCTTTTGATCAAGTAACTAAGAGCTATCTACCCTATTTTACTAAAAGATCTTTCTTATGTTTTTAACCCTTTTAACAGTGTTGTTTCACCATTGTATTTGGTGAACAACCTTGTGTTAGGATGTTAAACGGGACAGGCGCGGGTCATCGTATAGACCATGATAGCAATTATGTCAAGTATCTTTGGCAATTTTTCTTGAGGGACTTGATCATTTTGTTTAGGCAACCAAGATAGCGTCATCGAGGGACTATGATCTTTTGTTTTGCTTTTGTTTTGCCAAAGTACTCAACATGCATACCATGGCCCATTTTGAAGGAAACAAGTGGATTGTAACCCTAGGGGTGCAAGTGTGCATTGTGTTTGTTTTCATGCATTTTTGTCTTTGATTAGGTCAAGCTATTTGTTGATTTGGATTTTTGCATACAAACCCTAATTCTCTAATCATGGCATAATTGAAAACGTAAAGTGCGAGAATTTAAATCCTAAGCTATTACAACATGATTATGGGGATGGGGGTACAATTTTGAATGAGGGTATTTGACAGGAAATATAAACCCTAGATTACTATTACATCCAAATTGAATCTCAAATGCATCAATATTTAAATGTACAATATTTAAATAAACAAAATAAATAAATATTAAATAAAATGTATTATGCAAAAGGAAGTTTTTTAGTTTACCTATGTATGTAAAAGTATTTTTGATGTAAAAACGTATAAAGAAATAAAATAAAATAAAAGATTAATTTTATTTATTTTAAGGGTAAACCCTAATTTCTTTAAGAAAATAATATATTATATTATTTATATACAAAAAATATATTAATATGTGTACAAATGAAATATACTTAAAAAGGGGTATTTTTAGTATAAATAATAATAAAAATAAAAATGTAATATTTTTGTATTTTTATTCTAAGTATTTAATAAAATAAAAGTATATATATATATATATATATATATATATATATATATATATATATATATATATATATATATATATATATATATATATATATATATATATATATATATATATATATATATATATATATATATATATATATATATATATATATATATATATATATATATATATATATATATATATATATATATATATATATATATATATATATATATATATATATATATATATATATATATATATATATATATATATATTAAATATGTATAAAAGAAAATAAAATATGTACAAAAATAAATTATATTTTTAATAATATTTTTAGTGTGAATAAAAAAAAGAAATAAAAATAAAAGTATGATTTCCATATTATTTTTAAGTTTAAACAGATAATATAAAAGTATTAAAAATGTTTTCTACATTAGAAAAATTAAAATAAAATGCTAAATAAATGTAAAAAATTATGAAAATATGTTTTAGGTATTTTTTATACTTGGAAATAAATAAACAAAATCAGAAAAGAAATCAAAAATGCAAAAATGTGAAAATATAAGAAATTGGGCCAGGGGGTGCAAAAATGAAAATGGGAGATGTTAGAAGCAAGCCAGCCCAGGCCCAGCCCAGGCCAACTTCATCTTCTTCCTCCAGACTGAAACGCGCGCGTGCCCTGGTTCAAATGCTAGATCATGTATATGTGATCTTTTGCCAAAACTCACAACATCAAACTTGTAGAGAATTTTAATACGATTCTAACCATATAAAGCACTAATCCTGACTCTCAAAGACCAGAGAGAATTTCTCTGGCCCTAAAATCTGACCTAGTTTTTACAGCATGTTCATGGATGAAATTCTCTTAGCACACTTAATATAAATGAAAACTGAGCATATGTACAACTTCATGGCATTGAATACTACATTTTTCGTTCACAAACCTAAGGCTAAATGTTCCTAAATAGAGAGATAGAAAGGGATGAAAAACCTGTTTCAGTTGGATTCGTGTAGGGCAATGCAGTGCTTCTCAACAAGTTTTGAGGTGTCTGGTAGCTTGCCTGAACTTCACTTGATCTTTTCCAATAGCTAGCTTGCCTTGAATGTCCCTGAATCGACCTCTAGAACTCAACCTGCACAAGCTTAAAATGAAAATGGTGAACACTGTAAATGGAGTTACAGTTGGCAATGGAGGTTTGGGATAGCTTGAGTAAGTTGAATGGAAGGTGTTTGAAGCAAAAAGGAGCAAAACACACGAGCCAAATGAGCCGTGGCACTCAAGTTGCAACACCTGCCCTGTTTTGCCAAAAGAATGTGATTTCTGGCTATGGGAGGTTTTAAGGCTCAAAGACTCGTGTTTCTTGCTCAAAGGGTTGTGTGAAATATGTTTGCAATGTTTGTGTAAGCTAACAATGGATGGTTCTCAAGTTGGCAAGTGTTTGGACAATTTCTTGTTTTTGAAGCAAGAATGTGTAAGATCTCTATACAGGCCTGTACAAGCCATCTAATATGTTGCACACAATCCTCTTGGTTGCTGGAATTTGTGGATTTGATTTGGCTTCTGAGATCTTGGCCCTATGCTTCAAACATCATGTTTTGACATAAAGCATACCTTTTCCAAAATAGAAATGTACCTTTTTCTAATTAAGGCTTAGTTTTGTGTACAATACCTAAATGGCCAAAACAAATGCTTAAACTGATGGATTTGAATTTAATTAAGGAGTGTGAATTGGTTTAGAGGCCTGCAAACTAGTACAAAGCATGCTAGTTTGAAAATGCCACTTGAGTGAACATGTATATGCCATGGATACAAAGTGAATTTTTGCCAACTTCAAGCATTCAATTCTCCCTAACCACAAATGTGTTTGAGGATTTATTGGATAATTTGGAAAGCTTGAAACATGCTCTATAATCCATCTTTGAAATTAAACTTGAGACTCCAAGTGGAACTATGTGAAAAATGGCCAAGAAGATAGGTCAAAATCCTGCCTAAACTAGGGCAAAATTTCTCTAAGTTAAAAGTTTTAGGGACCCTTGTTCCAAAAATCATAACTTGAGATCCAAGCTTCTTTTGAGAAAACTTTGTTAATAAAAGTTGTAGACTTTGTGGAGGTACACAACTTTCATGTTATAAGTTTTGTTTTAATCCATTTGCATCTTGGTGAAAATGTGGGACAAAGTTATGAAAAATTAAGAAAATTTCATAACTTAGAAAAATTTCTAAGTTATGAAAATTTTCAATTTCAAACCCTAATTTGTAATTTTGGGTTTCTTGATGAACAAGTTTCATAATTTGACACATCTTGATGAAAAATGACCCTTGGCACTTGATTTTGACCAAAAAGTCAAAGTTTGACTTTTCAGTGTATAGTCAAATTTTGCTCAGTTGACTGAAAAATTCATTTGTCAATCCCATGCAATTGAGGTCTTTTGAACTTGTTGAATAGGTCAAGATGATGCCATTGAGTCCTTGAGTCCTTGGTTGAGCTTGAATTTCCATTGTCTAGGTCAAAAAGTCAGAAATTGCCTTTGTACAGTCAAAACCCTAAAAATGACCATTTTGCCCTTTTGGTGATCTGATCAAATTTCTTGTGGAATTATGGTCCAAACTTGATCAAATGGTTCATATGAGTTCATAATGTTGATGTGGGTCAAAATTCATGAGGTTTGACTGTAAATTGGCTACAGTTGACTTTCTCCCCAATACAGTTGATTTCTAGGTCAACTGTCCAATTGACTGGGCAAAAAAATTTGATTCAAGGCTTGAAACTTGGTATGGACAAACTTATGAGTCCAAAATGAAGTATGAAAGTCACTTTGGGCATTGAAGGTCCAAAAATCCCTGTGAAAACTCAAACCCTAATTTAGGTCAACAGTGCAAGGAGGTGTCTTGAGCAGAGCAAACCCTAGCTTGATCTTGAGTTCCAAGAGCCTTGTGATGAGAAATGTTGATAAAATTAGAGGGAAAATTTTGGGGTACAACACTATGATCTTGTTTTTTTTTTGTTTTGCTAAGATACCTTACATTCGTAACATGACCATTTTGTTCAGGCAACCAAGTGGAGTAACCCTAGGGGTGTTTGTGTGAAAGTGTGTCATTTTCATGCTCTTGGATGTTTTGGAAAGCTTAAAACATCCTCTATAACTTTCATGTTGGCCACTTTTGTTAAATAAAACTGGAACTTGATGGAAATTGGCCAAGAAGTTAGGATAAAAACTTGTCCAAACCTGCTGAAAAATTCTAAGTGTTTATTCAAAAATGCCATGACTTCTGAATTTATAACTCAAAATCCAAACATTTCTAAAAAAAGTCATGCTCTACAATGTTTTAGATCTCATTGAGATCTACAACTTTTATGTTGGAGGTTTTCCTTGAAACATTTTTCATCATGGTGAAAAATTGGCATGAAGTGGTGAAATTATCATGTGTAAAAGCACTTAGAAAATTTCTAAGTCTTGGAAATCTTGACTTTTCAAGTTGACTTTTGACTTTCTTAACTTCTTGATGATCAAGCTTGATATTTTTGAATGTCTTGATGAATTGTGATACTTGAAACTTAATGTTGACCAAAAAGTCAAAGTTTGACTTTTGGTGCTACAGTTGACTTTTTCACCAATATGGTTGATTTTAGGTCATCTGATCAATTGACTGAGCAAAAAATGCGATCCAAGACCTTAATTTTTAGCCATCAGTGCTTGAGGAGATGTCTTGAGCTGATTAACCTTAGTGCAGTCTTGAACCAAAAGAGATCTTGTGAGATATTAATTGAGAAATGAGAGGGCAAATTTTGGGGTACAACACATATCCTCCTGATCTTGTGGAACAAGTTATCCAGGTAGGGGGATCACATGCGGACCCCCACTACTCACGTAGGACCTGACAACCTCCATGTTGGGCCTGCTTAACCATCCCATGGGGAGACCTTGGCCTAGTACTGGTGGCTATAAATACCCTCTCTTACGAGAGGGTCAGGTATGGAACATCTCTTACTCACATACTTGCTCGCTCATTCTGGAACTTACTTTGGCATCCGAGTGTCTTGCAGATACCCCCACCTCACTCTCAACTTCTGCTCGAGCTAGCTGTGATAGTCCATTCTGATCAAGTACGATCGGTGGCACCGTCTGTGGAAAACTTTATTCCCCGTCTTCCATTCACATAAGACAAAAGCTAAATCACTCCTTTCTAACTGTCATGGTTGATAAAACAGCAGAAAACAACATGAATGTCCATCTCGTCGACGCCAACAATAGCATCGTCGATAATAACGCCGATATCAACAACACTAGTCCTGTCGGCCACAACGTTGCTCCCATTGGCCTCAACATCGGTAACGACATCAATGTCGGCCACCCTGGCATACCCGGCCTCTCAGAGTACAGAGACGGGATGACTGCCTCATCATCGTCACTGTACCGACGATTCAAAGACAATCGGCCACCTCCTCATAACTACCAACCCAACCAGTTCTAGGAAGTCCCCGTTCCCTTCGAAGCAGATGCCACGACCAGGACATTGTTCGCGGAAATAAACCAAACAAATTATATGATCTTCTCTTAAGGAGAGAGATTAAGGGCGCTCGAAGATGCTCGGAGATCCCCTATAAGGCATAGGAGGCCCCATTCTACTCCTCCTCGCCAAGTAGAGGAACATCCACAATCTCCCCCACGGAGACGCGGGAGGGACACCTCTCAAAGTCCCTCTCCCCGACCAATCTGGCAATGCCCCGAATTGGAGAGGGACCAACCCGTAGACACAGGGAAACGCGATCACGTCCCCTTGCGCCAAGAGCAAAGACCCCCTAGAGACAGGAAAAGGGGAAATAACGAGCGACTGTATTGGCCAAGGAACATTCTGCGCGACTAGGGCCACCATCATAACCACCACTAAAAGAGATCTCCTTCTCGCTTGCCAGACATGAGTGACGAAGATGACCCCCGCAGTCCCTTGTTACAAGACATTATGGAGGCACCCGTCCCCCCAGGTATGAAAAAGCCTCCCCATCTGAAGGAGTACGACGGCATTACCGACCCGATCGACCATATCGACGGGTTCGAGGCAATGTTGCATTATCACATGTCAGGGGACCAATAAAATGTCATTTGTTCCCCCACTACTTTGAGGAAGACTGTGATGGATTGGTACAAGAGTCTCGCCTCGGGGTCAATCACCTCCTGGCGAAATTTAAAGAACCAATTCATCAGTTCATTTACTACTTCACGTCGACACCCAAAAACTGAAGCAGCCCTCGAGGATATCGTCCAGAGACACAACGAGACCCTGAGGGAATTTACCGATCGGTTCAACCGGGAGGCTATTCAGGTCCCCTGCATCGATCATATGAAGAGGTACCTTCTCGAGAGGGGACTCTTCCCAGGCACGAAATTCAGAAAAGTCATTGGCATCGAACCACCCCAGACATTCGACGCCCTCCTCGAGAAAGCCAGAGCATATATGGATTATGAGGAGAGGGAGTCGGCCAATAGAGCCCGAGACCCCAGGAATCCTGGATCAACCAGCAATTCGCGGCAACAAGACTCCAGCCCTCCTCGAAGAACTGGAGAGAAGAGGAAGGATGACAAACCTCGAGACCCTTGTGAGCAAAGAGGACCCTCGGGGCGATTACTGAGTACACTCTGCTGACGACTTCCCATGAACGCATCTTGGCGGAGTGTGCTAACACTAATTTCAAGGACGGCAACATCAAGCGTCCTTGCTCCGTTCCTGCTAAGCTTGAGGCTGATCGGAGAAAATATTGCCAATATCATCAAAGTCATGGACACTTGACCGGAGACTGTGTCCATCTCAAAGATGTAATTGAGACCCTCATCAAAGGGCGAAGACTCGAGTAATATCGGAGCAGTGACGCCCCTCGTCGAGATGCCCGCGACACGAAAGAGATTGAAGAGGATGCCCGGCCATCATACGAGACGGTCCCTATCCAGACAACATTCTCTGTTACAAGACCAAAGGACTTCTATGTCCACGAAGATATCGAGGAACCTCTGACCACACACAGTAGGTGGGAAAGGTTCCCCTCCGCCATGGTCATAAATGAAGGGAGATTCAATGATATAACCATAAACTCTATGAAGAGGAAGTTGGACGAGCTGGTCGGTGACCTTCGAGAGGGTTAAGGTTAGATCAGAGCCGATTACCTTCTACCTCGAGGATTTACCTGGAGGGGCCCCCAATTCAGCCATCCCTCTTCTGATCAGGGAGAGAATGGCTAACTTTGATGTCCATCGCGTCTTGGTCGAAGAAAGAAGTTTTGTCGACATGATGTATAGCCATCTTTTCAGAACCCTACAACTCGACGACTCTCACCTTTCACCATATGTGGGGTCTAACCTGAAGGGCTTTAACGGCTCGACCTCCAAGCTATGGGGGTACGTGGAGCTCATGGTTACCTTTGGCGAGGATACCGCCACCAGGAAATTCAAGTTGCGCTTCCTGTTCATTGACTGCATGTCTCTCTACAACTGTATCCTAGGGAGAACGACACTGGCAGAGTTGACCATTATACCCTCCACCGTCCATCTGAAGATGAAGTTCTACACAAAAAGGGAATGCGTCGCCACCATCTAGGGCGACCTAGAAGCTTCCTGAAGATGCTTCAACTTGGCGACAAAGGGACAAAACATGGTCGACACTAGAACACCGCCTGCCAAGAGAGCCGCCACGACGCAACCAGAGCCACGGCCCATCAAGCTAGAAGAGCAAAATACTCCTCCAAAGGTCGACTCAATCTCATTGGACACCCGCTTCGACCAAGACGAAGCATCCAATGGCGAGCAGGGGCTCCTCCGACCAATTACGGATGGGGACTTCGAGCTCGTCCCTCTCGGTAAAGACCCAAACAAAGGGGCGAAGATCGGCACCGGACTCCCCGACCTGGCGAGGAAGCAGATCAAGGCTTGCTTGAGGGAGAATACAGATCTGTTCGTATGGAGTGCTGCGGAGATGCCTGGTCTCGACCCAGAGGTCTCCTGTCACCAACTCACCATTGATCCAGCCGATAGGGCAATAGTACAACGTAGGCGTAGGCAGTCCCTCGAGAAAACAGAGGCTGCTGAAAAAGTTGTAAAAGACCTCCTAAAGGCAAATTTTATTTCTGAAACCCAGTATTTAACTTGGCTGTCAAACTTTGTGCTTGTTAAAAAGAATAACGGAAAATGGCATATGTGTGTTGACTATACCTATCTTAACTGGGAATCCCAAAAGATGCATTCCCCTTACCTAATACTGACATGCTGGTCGACAACTCGGCCGAGTATAAAATTTTATCTTTCATGCACGCCTATTCGGGCTATAACCAAATCCCAATGGAAATGAGCGACATACACTGCACTGCCTTCATGACCAGCTCGAGAAATTATTACTACAATGTAATGCCCTTCGGTCTGAAAAACGCAGGGGTGACATACGAGCGGATGATGAACAAAGTCTTCCGCAACGAGATCAGAGATATGCTCGAGGTATACATGGACGACATGATCATAAAATCTCGAGTAGACACTGACCATACTGCCCACCTCAGGAAAGCCTTTGCCCAAGCAAGGCAATGTAGAATGAGGTTCAACCCCGAGAAGTGCACCTTCGGGGTTAAGGAGGGCAAGTTCCTCGGTTTCTACCTAACAGAGTGAGGAATCTAAGCCAACCCCGACAAGTGTCGAGAGTTCTCCGACCTCCCTACGCCTAATTAAAAAAATTCATACAAGTCCTGAACGACATGCTCGCCTCGCTCTCCCGCTTCGTAGAAAAATCTGCTCAACACGCCCTTCCATTTTTCAAACTCATGTGCAAGGAGGCAGCTTTCGAGTGGATCGAAGAATGCGAGCAAGCCCTCCTACATCTCAAGCAGAGCCTTTCGCAACCGCCCGTGCTATCACGACCATTAGATGGGGAGACCTTGTTCTTGTATTTGGCCGTCTCTGTCGAGGCCGTCAGTGCGGCCCTCATTCGCGAGACTCCTGACGGCTAAAAACCTGTATATTTCACGAGCAAAGCGCTTCAGGGACCCGAGGTCAGATACCAACAAATTGAAAAGGTGGCCTTGGCCCTCGTCATTGCGGAGAGAAGACTCATACACTATTTCCTTACATACACGATCGTCGTACGAACAGACCAGCCAATAATATAACACCTAGGCCAACCAGATATGGCAGGCCAAATGCTAAAGTGGTCCTTGGAGCTTTCGGAGTTTGACATCCAGTATGAAAGGAGGAAGGCTCTAAAGGCCCAAGCTCTGGTCGACTCCGTCACGGAGATAACCGCTCACAACCCCTCGCAGGGAAGGAGTACAAGTGGACCATTTTTATGGACGGAGCTTCTAGCTCGACGGGGAGTGGAGCAGGAATTCTCCTCGAAAACAAGGAAGGTGTTGTGATCGAACACTCTCTCACTCTCTCCTTTCCCACCTTGAAAAATCAGGTGGAATACGAGGCTTTGCTTGCAGGACTGAGGCTAGCCAAAGATCTCAGCGCGCGAGAAGTACACATTTTTACTGATTCTCAACTTGTCGCATCTCAAGTTCAAGGGGGATATCAGGATAAGAATAACAGCCTCATTGAGTATTTGAACTTGGTCAAAGAACATATGAAAAAGTTTGACCGGGCAGAAATCACACACGTACCACGCGAACAAAACACGCAGGCCGTCATACTTTCAAAGCTCACGAGTACAAAGAAGAAGGGCAGAAACAAATAAAACATACAAGAGTCCCTGTCTCTCCTGAGCATTGAAAGGTCCACGACTCTACTCGAAGTGAATGCCATTAGGGACAACTCATGCTGGATGACCCCGTTATTCAATTTTCTAAAGAAATGGGAGCTTCCTCTAGACTAAAGGGAGGCATCCACAACCAAATGACGAGCATGCTCTTATATGGTGCTCGAGCACAAGTTGTATCGCCGTGGATTCTCCATCCCACTCTTGAAGTGTGTCTAAGAATCCGTGGTTCCCAAGATACTACGGGAAATCCATGAAGGAATCAACGCCCAACACATGGGCGGAAGGTCCCTAGCACGAAAGGCACTGCAAGCAGGGTACTACTGGACGACCATGCAACAAGACACCAAAGAGCATGTCAAGAGGTGCGACAAGGGCCAAAGACATGCCGACATGCACCTTGCACCCCCAGACGAGCTAAATACGCTATCGTCCTCATGGTCATTTTCCTAGTGGGGAATGGACATCCTCGGACCGTTCGCGCAAGTGACATACCAAAACAAATTCCTCATCATGGCCGTAGACTACTTCACCAAATGGATAGAGGCCGAAGCCCTAGCGAAAATCACCTTGCACAACATTCTTCGTTTCTATAAACGAAACATCCTCGTCCGCTTTGGGATACCACAAACGCTCGTCACGAACAACGGCACGCAGTTCATCGACCAAGGTTTCCAAATATTCATTGCCAAACTCGGCACCAAGCAACATTTTACCTCGGCCGAACACCCCAAGACCAACAGGCAAGTCGAAGCCGCAAATAGGTTCATCTTGAGAGGACTCAAATGCAGGCTAGGTGAAGCCAAAACGGGATGGATCGAAGAACTACACATCGTCCTATGGGCTTATCGAACAACGCCCCATTCGACGATGGGCGAGACACCATTCCGAATGACCTATGGCACCAAGACCGTCATCCCGGTAGAAATCATGGATCCATCTAGGCAAACTGAAATGACCCTCGATGAGGAGATGAACGACGAGGCCCTCAGAGATAAGCTCGACCTAGTCGAATAAATCTGAGCAGGAGAAGCTCTTCGCGAGGCCACGCTAAAACAACAGGTAGTCCTACGCCATGACAACAAAGTCATAAAGCGCGAATTTCAGGTCGACAACCTAGTCTTGTGAAGAAACCAGAAGGATTCCCACGAAGGGAAGCTGGCCACAAACTGGGATGGGCATTACCGTGTCCAAGGAGCTACGGGCACCGGAGCATATTACCTCTAGCAATTGAACAGAGAACCACTACCTTGACCCTGGAATGCTGCAAAACTAAAACAATATTATAGTTAGGTCCCTCACCTGCTAAGGACTTTTGTTGTCGAATATTCCTCTTCAGCCGATGAAGGGATAAGCTCGACCACGTAGGCGTGTCGAGGTACGGGCACAACCTCTAATCATTAACAAAAGGCAAGATTTTGCTCATCTGACGAGCAAATTCTAAGCACGACAGAGACACCTCGATCGAGCTCTGCTGTCGAAGTATCCAACCTGGAAGAACACCCAACTCGTGATGGGTAGTTCACGCCACGAGTGTAGGATCCCGACCGCGATCATACGCTCACTCCGCAGATCCCTACTCCGCCCCCTCGACACATTTCAACATGTGCCAAACAAATATTAGGGTCGAGCACACATCTCCACGTGGAAAACACAAACTACGTGGAAAATTTATAACGACCACAACAATGGTCGAGCATATACTTCCATACAGGATATACAAGTATTCATGAAATAACCAAGTAAAAAACAACGACAAACAAAAATAAAAATAAGCTGGAAATAGCAAAGATAGACATAAAAATAAAGCGAAATAATTATAAATGGCAACCACTTCGGTCGAAGATGTCTGAATATTACAAATATTATGGGCACGTAGGCCCAAATACAAATAAGGTGAAAAAATAAAAATGTTAATCGCTCCCCGGAGTACTCACTTCAACCTCGGGAGAGTCAGGAGGAGGAACCAGTCGACCATCAATCACCTGGGACAGAACCCTGGTTCCTTCAGTGTTTAACCTCGGGTTTAGAACAGACAGCTGATTCACGGAAGATTCAAAGCCGTCGGCCAAGGTGTCAATGCAGTCCGACTCTAAGAGTTGAATCCGAGAAATGAAGTCGGCATGCATGTGCAAATCGGCTACCCCTCAGGTTCACCCTCCGCGGGCATCATAGCAGCCTTCAGATCTACAACCTCCTTCTTCAACTGTTGGTTATCAATCTCCAACCGTTCCTTATCGAGATGGAGGCAGTCTTTGTCCTTGATGGTTTTCTCGGCTCTCTCCTTCTCCTTTGCCAGCATGTCGGCCTACTCGCAAAACATTTCCTCACTTCATTCAAAAGAGGTCTTCAAATTCCGTGTCTTCGTCACAAGACTCGCCTTCTTTGACTCCAGTTACTTGACCCGATCGGAGGAGTCAGACCCTTCGCCCGCCAGAACAACGACCATTTCTTCCACCTTCACCACCCCGACCATGCTGGCAGCGAGGTTCTTCCTTCGACCTTCCTTATCGAGCGTCCTGATGATGTCAGACTCGTTATCGAACACGGTCAAGGGGAAACCCTCAAAGAAGTCTTTCTCCATAAAGTAGGGTGGTAGGCTGAAGGCCCAGGCAGTCGCCCCTCCGTCAGTCACATCAGCGTGTCCACCTTCTGGAAAACTCCTCTTCTTGCTCTATAACACGACTTGCCGCACGACATCGCGAGAGCCTAAGGACCCACTAGATCCTTCCCTGGTCTGCTCGGAGGTTGAACCCATGCACGTAGCTTGATGCGGTTTCACCAATCTCTTGCGACTCTTTTTCTCCTGAGTCAGCTTCAGTAATCTCTCGCGGCACTCTGCAATGTGACCTGTAAAAATAAAGAAAGTGTGCTCGGGTCAGCATCGTCGAAGAAACAAAAGAAGGCGAGTAATATAGTAAAAGTAAGCAAAAAAACCTAAGAGATCCACGACCTACCCATAAGATTGACACTCGACGAGCGCCTTTGTATTGATCAGACGCGCTTTGAACATCGGCTCACCATCTTCGTAGAGGATGTCATGACCTTCCCGCGTGACCCACCTGGCAGGGAAGAAAGTCGATGAATCGATTGAGGACGCCATATGCCTTTTCGTCTTCGGTGCTCATACCGCCGGAGGAAGTGTGGTAATATCCGGGACCATGGTCGTAGTGGTCCGAGCACCAACGGATGGGAAACCTTGAAATTCTCCCGATCTCTGGATTACCCTCGACATCACATATCGGCTCTACATCCTCATCCACGACGGAAGCAGGTTCGAACAGGGAATCCAAGGCTGTTTGAGAAGAGGGCTGCAAGATGTACCACTTATCTTTAAAATCACGAAAAAAATCCATATACATCCTGAACAACCTTTTTGACTGTTTAAGGGATACCCAACTATGTTTCCCTCCCCGGGACTGCCGGTGCAGGTGAAAAACCCTGAAGAACAAGCGAATGGTCACCCTGATTCTCAAGAACCGACATGTAAGTTCGAATGCCTGAATAAAGGCGATAGCATTGGGATGAAGCTGAGAGGGTGCCAAGTTCAAGTGATTAAACACCCCCAATTGGAAGTCGTTGAAGGGAAGTCGAAGTCCCAGGTCTTTGAACACGACCTCGTACATAGGGAAAGAATCTTGGGTGAACTCCAAGCATATGCGAGCATCTTGCGTCGGCCTCATGACTTTGAAATTTCTTTGAAAACCTTCCTGGCCGCCGCCATACTCGACGAATATATAGGCTTGCCTCCTGGTGTGACTATAGATCGAGGCTATCCCTCGGGGTTCCGCACCAACCCAATCCAAAGAAGGATCAACCACTGTGTCGACCAAATTGATGCTCTCCTCGGCTGCACTGGTTCCTTCGGTGTCCATATGCTCTAACGACTCGGGAGTGTCATACATTTACCTGCAAAGCATAGGAAACCAGTGAATTGGACAACAAATCCAAATCCACCTTTCCACGATGTAGATGAAGAGGCTAAGAAATGCCCAAACCAAGTCGACATTCAGTCACGTGGAAAGGGGGAATACATGTCTCTCGACCGCTCCATGAAAATCTTGCCAAGTCTTATAAGATCACAACAACCGCAAGGACGAACATTTACGCGAATACACCGGGCACATGAAGAGCGAGGCAGATAAAGCATGAATTTTCCGACCTAACTCATGAATTCACCAGGGATTGCAGCAATTTTAGGTGCAAAACCCATAATTTTCGCGGGGACATAGGGAAACCATGGGGAAGATTTATCTGAGTATTAGTGTGAAGATGAATCTCTCAGGCATAATCACGAATTATACGCCTAAATGCATGGATCCCCCGGGAAAAACCCCCAGTTACGAAGTTTTACTACCAAAACAACATCAAAACCTATCTACATACAGTGCATCACGGAAAAAGTACTTACTTGAAGAAGGATAGATAAAGAACGACGATGTTGGATAAGGAATGATGGTGGCAGATGAAGGATACACGGTGGGTTATGCGGTGGCTTTAACAATCATAGAGGAAGATACAGCATTGGCAGCAGGGGGAATGGAGAGCACAAAAATATGAAAGTAAATTATGAGCCTTGGAGCCCTATTTATAGAGCTGACATGGAATACGAAACATCGCGTCGGGAAGCTCATAAGCCTCCTTTCTCCTTGACACCTATATGCTTATTCAATGGTGATCCCTATTTCCTAGGTCATTATCGATATCCCAAAGGTCACGCCACGTGTCTGACAAACGCACTACCTCCTCCCCGCGAGTCAAATAACAATTAGAACGAAGCCACCTCGAATCCTTGCCGAACATTTCTCGGGTAAACAACATACTGACAACGCTCTCCAACATTTAATGAAAGCCCCGCGTAGAGCAGCGCACCTCGCGAAAGAACAAACTGGACAATAAGTCATAACTCCATCAGGAGAAATGACTTAGGGAGCTCCTATTTTGGACTGGGCCTGCCCTTGGCCAAACTCCATGTGAGGCCCAACCTAATTGTGTCGTCCAAGACATGCTGGTCGATTCAGCCCTTGATACCGACAAGCGGCAACTTATCCCTGCGAGGACACACAGCTCACCACGCGGGAAGGATCCCAGTTTCCCTCAGGAGGATCATCGCCGGTTAAGAGGACCTCGAGGTCTCGCTCCAAACCTCTCCTCGACCATAAAGGTTCTATCACACGACCTCATGATCAGTAGGAGCATCACGAGCAGAAGCACCTCACGATCCTCCTCCTCATAGGGATGACTATCAACGTCTCTGAATATCACGGAGTCTTCGTGGCCCCGGAAAGATCGCATCCATATCCTCCTGATCTTGTAGAACAAGTCATCCAGGTAGGGGATCACGTGTCGACCCCCACTACTCACGTAGGACCTGACAGTCTCCATGTTAGGCCTACTTAACCATCCCAATAGGGAGACCTTGGCCCAACGATAGGGGCTATAAATAACCTTTCTTACGAGAGGGTCATGTATTAAATATCTCTTACTCACATACTTGCTCGCTCATTTTGGAATTTACTTTGACATTAGAGTGTCTTGCAGATACCCCCACCTCACTCTCAATTTCTGCTCGAATTAGCTGTGACGGTCCATTCTGATCAGATACGATCAATTTAAATTCATCTAAGATCCATAATTGGGATCTAGTTAACTTCTTAGTTTCTAGTTTCTTAGTTTCTAGTTTATGTGAGTTTACAATAGTGTTGAAAGAGTGAATAAAATAAGGCACAAATACATTTGACCTAGCACAGTCGATTTTCAGGCCTTTGAGCAATTGACTGAGTAAATTTCTTCTGCAAGGCTTGAAACTTGACATGGATGATATTGAGAACATATTAGGACAACGGTGAGCATTTGAGTCCTTTGTGGTTCATATATCCTAATGAAAAATGAAACCCTATTTTGAGGTAGACTGCCTTAGGAGAGAGTTTGTCTGGTCAACTCTTGACTTTCCTTGAACAATTTGGGGACCTCACTTGCCATGTGTTGAGAAATATGGGAGTGCAAATTTCGGGGTCCAACAACTGCCCCTGTTCAACCTTCTTAAACTTGGGGATGTAGATTGGCTTGTCAGCCTTTCGTGATCTAAAGGTAGAAGATGATTGAACACTAGAGTGCCCAAAAATTTGCACTTGCATGAAGTGATATTTGATTTGTGATATCGAGAATGGGCTTATAGATGCCATTTGGTAGCTGCTAGAGATTTGTCGGAGATGGGCTTAAAGATACCATCCGAAGAGATGTCGATCGCATAAGAGATTCCTTTGTGAGAAACCGTATACCTGTTGTTGAGGAGGACTTTGCTGGGGAATGCTGGTCTCTGTCTTGAGAGGAATAGAATTTTAGGAGCTTCAGTTGTCCGTTGCTTTATTGGGGAATAACTCCAGTTTGGGGAGTGGAAGTGAACTGCGTGTCTGGTCGGGGTATATGTAGCACCGCGACTTTCTGGGGAAATATGAAATTAATTGTGTTTGATCGGGTCCCGGTCTTACAGTGTTGTGGATTGTTGTCTAGGGATAAGAGAGGCAGAACTCGGGTAGTAAGGTTATAAGAAGGAACCTGGATGGTAGGGTTACTTCGATATGAAAGCCTGTATATTAGGGTTGTGAGAAGGAACCTGGATAGTAGGGTTACTTCGATATGAAAGCCTGGATACTAGGGCTGTGAGAAGGAACCTAGATAGTAGGGTTACTTCGAGATGAAAGCCTGGATAGTAGGGCTGTGAGAAGGAACCTGGATAGTAGGGTTACTTTGATATGAAAGCCTGGATAGTAGGGCTGTGAGAAGGAACCTGGATAGCAGAGTTACTTCGATATGAAAGCCTGGATAGTAGGGCTGCGAGAAGGAACCTGGATGGTAGGGTTACTTCGGGATGAAAGCTTGGAAAGTAGGGTTGCGAGAAGGAACCTGGATAGTAGGGTTACTTCGGTATGAAAGCCTGGATAGTGGGCTGTGAGAAGGAACCTGGATAGTAGGGTTATGAGAAGGAACCTGGATAGTAGGGCTGCGAGAAGGAACCTGGATGGTAGGGTTACTTCGGGATGAAAGCTTGGAAAGTAGGGTTGCGAGAAGGAACCTGGATAGTAGGGTTACTTCGGTATGAAAGCCTGGATAGTGGGCTGTGAGAAGGAACCTGGATAGTAGGGTTATGAGAAGGAACCTGGATAGTAGGGTTACTTCGATATTAAAAGCCTGGATAGTAGGGCTACTTCGGAATGAGTTTGGGTAAAACTGCAGAGGGAACCTGGGTAAGGTTGTTCTTGTCGCGCTGATGATTACTCTGTTTAGCTTCGAGTGTTGATCATGGACTTGCTGGAAATTGTTGATAATAAATGTCTTTCCTGAAAGAAATACAGGGTTAGTTATGTGCGATGCATGAGATGCATTTGTATAATGACGTTCTCAAAATAAATGAGACTATGTTATATGTGATGTATGCACATGTAATGATGTATGGACATGAAATGCTGACATAATAATATGAGTCTGGGAAAATAAATCCCTGACTATTGTTTGGAGAGTGTGAGAAATGATATTCTTGACTGCTGTAACAAACCATAGTTCCTCTGCTTCTGTTAGGGATGGTGAACAAAGATGATTATGCTGGGGATTTGCCCCTCATGGCTGGCGAATATTCTGCTGGAGGAGACCCTGTCTTAGGATAACTCTGCGGGGAATAACTCTGTTGGAGAGGAGATACTCTATTGCTAGATCTGCTGATTTGGAGAAATAAAATCCACTGGGGATGAATTTCCGTTGCTGGTGATAATGATTTCTGCTGGAGATTGAATTTTTGCTTGTGAGAGAAATAAACTCTGCTTGGGGAAAAATCTACTGACTCGCTTGCGATTGTGAACCCCAACTGGGGAGAGTTATGTCCTGTTTGGGAAAGCTAACATCACTGTCTTTGGGTACTTTTCACTCTGCGGGTAGTGTGTGTATCACTACTCATGTTCTCGAGCTGGCTCTATCCCGGTACTTGATGGGCAGAGTAACTGTAAGGTTTGGGCACTTCTTGTTTTCCCTGTTCCTGGAATTACGAGTAATTGTCTTTTGTTTCTTATGTAAATTTTTATGAGAAGCAATTATTTTCAAATGCATATATCAAAAATGAATCTTTGTACGTTCATGCAAAACAAAATGGAAAAAGAAAAACAAATTGAAATTTCTTGTGAAAATGAATTGTATTGATTTTTGAAGTTGGCCCGTAATAGGCATTTTTGTACAAAGAGGCTGACGTCCTAGTAAGAGAACGTCGCTGAAATAAATTACAATTTGTAAAAGAAAGAAAAACAGCTATGTAAAACAATCCCATTGGGTTCCAACTCTGCTATTGCCTTTATATCTTCAAGCGTCTCATCACTTTGCTACTTGGCCGAAGGTGGATAAGATTGATTGGCGCCGTTTGAGCTTGGTAGTTGATACCGAAGTCTGGTTGCAAGATGATCCAATGAGAAATAGTGTTACGCTTTAATCCCTAATTTTTGCCTGGACCGTCCTTTCGGGCTTTCAGTCCACCGGGATACCCTTTTTTCCCAAGTCGCCTTTTCAGGTTTTCGACTTGCCGGGTGTACAGATTTTTTTCATTTTTATCCCTTACTTTTTCCTGAACCCTTTTGGTTCGCCGGGAAGCCCTTATTTTTGCCTAGGCCAGTCAACCTAGTGGGTCTTTGATTATGCGTAGTATCTTTTCACTATGTATGCATTGACGGGGTGAGGAAGGTCGTCACCATCCATGGTGGTTAGAATTATAGCTCCTCCCGAGAAAATGTTCTTAACCACAAATAGCCCTTCGTATGTGGGGGTCCATTTGCCCCTGGGATCACCTTGCGGTAGTATGATGCGTTTGATCACTAGATCTCCGGCTTGATATTCTTGACGTTTGACTTTCTTGTTAAAGGCCTTGATCATTCGCTTTTGATACGTCTGACCATGACATATAGCAGTAAGTCTCTTTTCATCGATTAGATTTAGCTGATTAAGTCGGTTTGGATCCAGTCGTCTTTGTTCAAACCCGCATCCTTCATAATCCTGAGAGAGGGTATCTGAAATTCGATGGGTAGGACTGCCTCCATGCCATACACCAGGGAATAAGGTGTTTCCCCTGTCGACGTCTGTGCTGAGGTACAGTACCCATGAAGAGCAAACGGTAACATCTTATGCCAGTCTTTGTATGTCACCGTCATCTTCTGCACAATCTTCTTGATGTTCTTGTTAGCTGCTTCAACAGCCCCATTCATCTTCGACCGATAGGGAGAAGAGTTATGATGCTGAATCTTGAACTGTTTGCAGAGCTCGGTGATCATTGTGTTATTGAGATTTGTACCATTATCAGTAATAATCCTCTCTGGTACACCATATCGACAGATCGAGGCTATCCCTCGGGGTTCCGCACCAACCCAATCCAAAGAAGGATCCACTGTGTCGACCAAATTGATGCTCTCCTCAGCTGCACTGGTTCCTTCGGTGTCCATATGCTTCGACGACTCGGAAGTGTCCGACATTTACCTGCAAAGCATAGGAAACCAGTGAATTGGACAGCAAATCCAAATCCACCTTTCCACGACGTAGATGAAGAGGCTAAGAAATGCCCAAACCAAGTCGACGTTCAGTCACGCGGAAAGGGGGAATACATGTCTCTCGACCGCTCCATGAAAATCTTGCCAAGTCTTATAAGATCACAACGACCACAAGGACGAACATTTACGCGAATACACCGGGCACATGAAGAGTGAGGCAGACAAAGCATGAATTTATCGACCAAACTCATGAATTCACCGGGGATTGCAGCAATTTTAGGTGCAAAACCCATGATTTTCGCGGGGACATAGGGAAACCATGGGGAGGATTTATCTGAGTATCGGTGTGAAGATGAATCTCCCGGGCATAATCACAAATTATACGCCTAAACACATGGATCCCCCGGGCAAAACCCCCAGTTACGAAGTTTTACTACCAAAACAACATCAAAACCTATCTACATACTGTGCATCACGGAAAAAGTACTTACTTGAAGAAGGATAGATAAAGAACGACGATGCTGGATAAGGAACGATGGTGGCAGATGAAGGATACACGACGGGTTACGCGGTGGCTTCAACAATCATAGAGGAACACACAGCGCTGGCAGCAGGGGGAATGGAGAGCGCAAAAATATGAAAGTAAATTATGAGCCTTGGAGCCCTATTTATAGAGCTGCCATGGAATACAAAACATCGCGTCGGGAAGCTGATAAGCCTCCTTTCTCCTTGACATCTACATGCTTATTCAATGATGATCCTTATTTCCTAGGTCATTATCGATATCCCAAAGGTCACGCCACGTGTCTGACAAACGCACTACCTCCTCCCCGCGAGTCAAATAACAATTAGAACGAAGCCACCTCGAATCCTTGCCGAACAGTGCTCGGGTAAACAACATACCGACGATGCTCTCCGCCATTTAATGAAAGCCCCGCGTAGAGCAGCGCACCTTGCGAAAGAACAAACTGGACATTAAGTCATAACTCCATCAGGAGCAATAACTTAGGGAGCTCCTGTTCTGGACTGGGCCTGCCCTTGGCCCAACTCCATGTGAGGCCCAATCTAATTGTGTCGTCCAAGACATGCTGGTCGATTCTGCCCTTGATACCGACAGAAAGCAACTTATACCTGCGAGGAGACACAGCTCACCACACGGGGAGGAACCCAGTTGCCCTCAAGAGGATCATCGCCGGTCAGGAGGACCTCGAGGTCTCGCTCCAAACCTCTCCTCGACCATAAAGGTCCTATCACACGACCTCAAGATTAGTAGGAGCATCACAAGCAGAAGCACCTCGCGATCCTCCTCCTTGTAGGGATGACTATCAACATCTCTGAATATCACGGAGTCTTCGTGACCCCGGAAAGATCGCATCTATATCCTCCTGATCTTGCAGAACAAGTCATCCAGATAGGGGATCACGTGTCGACCCCCACTACTCACGTAGTACCTGACAGTCTCCACGTTGGGTCTGCTTAACCAGCCCAATAGGAAGACCTTGACCCAACGATAGGGGCTATAAATACCCTTTCTTACGAGAGGGTCATGTATTAAATATCTCTTACTCACATACTTGCTCGCTCATTCCGGAATTTACTTTGACATTAGAGTGTCTTACAGATACCTCCACCTCACTCTCAATTTCTGCTCAAATTAGCTGTGACGATCCATTCTGATCAGATACGATCAATTTAAATTCATCTAAGATCCATAATTGGGGTCTAGTTAACTTCTTAGTTTCTAGTTTCTTAGTTTCTAGTTTATGTGAGTTTACAATAGTGTTGAAAGAGTGAATAAAATAAGGCACAAATACATTTGAATAGATGCGTGGGCATCTTACATGTATATAGAGTTTATAATTTTATGTCATCAAGAATAAAAATATGAAATCAATAAAAAATAAATAAATATTTTTTTATTAGTGTGTACAAATGTCTTTAATGTTAATGTTGTCGACACATTGGTTAATGAACTCTCAAAAAAGATTATAATATTTTTTTATTGCTTAAATAGTGTTCTCCGTAAACATTTCACAAAATTGATCCTAGAGAGTTTTAAAAAGGGACACTGACTCATGACACTAAAGTCTTTTCACCAAGCCATTTATATCGCTCGTTAGATATCTGCAATTCATTTGTATATAATGATATTAAATAGTTTAATTAATATATAATTAAAATATTATTATGTATATATTTAATTATATCTAAAATATTAAATAGTTAAATTATATTTTTATTTTGATCTAAAAATAATAATATACAGTAATGTATGCAATAATTTATATATTAAATAGTTAAAATATTTTAATTATTATTTAACTGTACTAATTCATATACTAATAATTAAAATAATTATAGTTAATATATTAATTTAATAGTTGAAATATTATGAAATATTTGAAATATACTAATAATTAATTATTATAGTTAATATATTAATTCAATAGTTGAATTACTACTATATAAAATTTTAATTTATATATTAATAATTAAAATATTTAATAATTAATATATTAATTTAATAGTTAAAATATTATGAAACAATTATTTAATATATAATAATTAAAATATTCAATAATTGAGATATTAAATATTAAATATTTTAATTATTAAATTTATCAACTATTAATGTTTCAAATATTAATAGTTGAAATATCCAATCACATTTTAAAAATATGTTTAAATATTAAAAATATTTTAATATTTAATTAAAATACTTAATTATTAATAAAAATAATTAAAATATTTATTTAATTTATTAAATTTAATAGTTAAATATACTTTAACTATTTAATATTTAAAATAATTATTTTACTAAATATATCTTAACTAGTTAATATTTAAAAATAATTAATTATTTAATAGTTATATAATATTTAATTAAAATAATTAATTACTAATTAAAATAATAATTTAATATTTAATTTATTTATTAAATTCAATAGTTAAATATACTTTAACTAATTAATATTTAAAATTATTAATCTATTAAATATTTTAACTATTAATATTTTAACAGTTAATATTATATTAATATCCAATATATATACACATGCATTGTAATTTATAGACAACCATCATAAGTGACTTAGTGGAGAGGCAGGATTGTTGCAAAAAAAGAGGTCCAAGGTTTGAACCCTTCTCTTTAATATTTAACTATCAAATATTTAAATAATAATATCTTAGTCTACTTGAAATATATTAAAAATAAAAAATAAAATAAAAACATATCAACTCTGCGCTACATATGTATTTTTGTAACCTTAATTTCCAGAGACTAAAATATAATTTAAGTTTTTTTTATTCATCTTTTATTTTAAACAACTAAAAGTATGAACTAAAAAAAGAAGATTGATACCATAGCATGGATGGAACTATAATGAATTAAATAATTTAATATTCATTTGATAATGATGACAATGAAATTTCTTTCATTAAGAGAATGGTGGGTAAAAGAATGGTTGGAAAAAGAAGAATTTATTTTATTAATAATCATGTATTAAAATAATATTTCGCAAATAATCGGGTTTTGGAAAAAATTACGCAAATAATCATGTTTCAGATGACTCCACAAAGGAGGAGCCATCTCACTTGGCGCCTCCACCTAGATTTTTGCCCTAGGCGCCATCTCACTTGGCGCCTCCCTTGGCTTTTAGCCAAGTGAGATGGCGCATGCTCCTTAAAAATGAGAGGAGGCGCCATCTCACTTGGCTCCTAGGGCAAAACTAGGGCAAAATGCTGTTTTATAAATAATTCGCCTGTTTCTCCGAAATTTCTCACACTTTCTCGCACTGTATTTTTATTTTGTACTCCGTTATTTGCGTAATGACGTCGCCTATGATTTTTAGCAGAGATGATTACGTTATATTCTCCGCCACGAAACCTGCGATGAAAATGAAATTCTGGCACATTCACTCCATGGAGCGTCTGAAGCGGGAGTTGATGCGGTGGCTAGATGGAGACATCGCGGAGGGGGAAAAATTCGAAGGATCCAGCGAAAACGAACAACAACCTCACATGCGACAGGAAGACCTAATGTGTGGTTGGAGGAAGTCAAAACAGACAGTGATGTAATGCTGATGATGCATGGGTCAGATGAAATTGTGTTAACAGTTATAATTTCCTAGATTGAATATCGTTAATTATTGTTGTACGCATTTTATTAACTGTAGCAAAATCTGTTAACGGAAAACCCAAATGTTTACAACACAAATATTGAAAAGATTTATTGTATTACAATATTTATGTGGTCGAGCCAGACGCCCGATTCAGACAGTTTTTGCGATTGTGTCCGACCTGACGACATAAACCACACTTTCTTTCCAACCTGTCAAGATCGTCCATTTCTGTTGTGATGCGCCTACTTTTGGGACGACCCTTCTTGTTCCTTCGCATTTGGTCATTGTGCCAAACTATATCGCCGTTGTATTCAGGCCAATAATCCGGTTTTGCCACCAAAGGAAAGTTGTTGTTGTAAACAGTGAGCAATGTTTCAGATTTGTAAACGTTTGACAGCAGTTGAAGCGCGTCTTGATGGGTATGAGCACAAGCGGCAATGACATGAGAGCAAGGCATACGAAATGCTTGAAACCTGCCACAATCGCACCATTGAGAAGGTAAAATGACCCTGTATTCTTGTCTTGGCAGACCTTCATTATGGTCGATTGTCTCTTTCACAATGAAGTTGTGGCTGTGTCGGTCAAACCGTATAACCATGTGAGTGTTGGCTTTAGCACTTTCAGCCTTAATGTATTTCATGCAGCTTTCACTCCATAGTTGTCCAGATTGCAACACCGCATTCCACATTTCACCTCTTTTGGCAAATAACGTAGCCATCTTAAAATACGTAGATTTTATCAAGAAAGTGATTGGGAGGTTTCGTATGCCCTTGAATACCCCATTCATTGATTCAATAAGATTCGTTGTCATATGCCCCCATCTTTAGCCATTGTCGTATGACCTAGTCCACTTTTCCACCGGAATATTGTCGATCCACCTACCGGCTTCTGGATTAGACAAATGGATCTCGTTGCGGTAATATTTGAATGTGGGTTGTGTCAATGCATATCCCGCATTCATAACCGCTTTCCTCAATGTTTTGTCCTTGACCTCCCTCGAGAAATTCTGGACGATATGCCTGACGCAATAGACATGCGTAGAAGGAGGGTCATGCCAACCATTTGCTGGATTATTATAGGCACTTTCAATGGAGGCATGTCTGTCCGAGATCAAACAGAGATCTGGTTGAGGAGCCACGTGTGTCCGAAGATTTTTCAGGAAAAAGCTCCAAGCACCACCGGTCTCCCCCTCGACAAGGGCAAACGCAACAGGGAAAATGTTGTTGTTGCCATCTTGTGCAACTGCCATCAATAGCGTGCCTTTGTACTTCCCATACAACCAAGTCCCGTCAATTTGTAGAATTGGTTTGCATGATGCAAACCCTGTGATGCATGGTTGAAATGCCCAAAACACGCGACTGAATATTCTGTTGCCATGCAGTAGACTACCATCTTGGGCGTACGCTGGCAATGTTTCCAGAACATAAACACTACCTGGAGAATACGTCTTGAGTGCATTCAGGTAGCGGGGAAGTTCTCGGTATGACTCCTCCCAGTTTCCGTACACCCTTTCAATCGCCTTAGTCTTTGCTAACCACGTCTTACGGTAAGACAGAGTGTAGTTAAAAACCGTGGTGATGTGGGAGATGATTGTTTTCACCTTCAAAGATGGGTCGTTGCTGACCAGGGGTAGGATTTCTTGACAGATTAGATCATAGTTGAGTTTTCGGTGGTCCTGTGATTGAGTGGAACTTACACAAGTGTGGGTAGTCATGGAACCTATGACCCAGCAGTCACCCTTTAATCTGTATGATGCGGTCAGCTTGAACATACAGTCAGGGTGAACACACTTGATCTTGTACCTTTCCGGGTTGACACGATCCACCTTAAAATCAACCGAGTTGACCATGTGAAAATTTTTAATGGCCCTGATGCATTCCTCTCTGTTACGAAACTTGTCCTTCTCTTTTAAATTTTCATCCGACTGCATATACGGTTTGAAAAATAAGTCAGTAGAAGGTTCATCTCCGCCCATGTTGAAGTTTGTCATGTGCGGAGGTGGTGTGTAGATTTTGTCTGTAGGAATACTAGGGATGCCATCATCGTCAGAATCATCGTTCACCATTTCATCAAACTCTAAATCGTTATATTCTTCTTCATCATCAATTGCATCTACCTCATCTTGTTCATTCTCCAAAGGATCAACCTCCTGTGTCACCGGAGGCTCTACCTCCTGTGTCACCGGAGGCTCTTGAAGCAAAACGTACAACTCAATAGAGTCATATCCAGAATAGACATGGCTGGAAATCATATTCTGGAGATCCTCGTCATCTTGAACTTCAACCTTATAAAAAATTACTTGGTTGTTTCCAAAAAAAACTGGATTCTGATAAAATATCTGGGACACCGGGCCTCGTTCAAGTTTGGCCTCCAATCTTTTCTTGAAGTACAAGAAATTGGCTTTCCCGTTTAAGAGAGATCGAACGTTGTCGGTGTTTCTAAACAAAAACCCAACTGTGGGACAAATGTATGTCTCACCGTTGAAATGTGCTTTGACGACAAATTGTGGTGAAGAGGCCATTGCGTAGAATTGTTTTAAGGTTTGAAGGTTGGAATGTTTGAGGTTTATTGATTGTATGAAGGTATGAATGTTGTAATGTTTGAAGGTTGGAATGTATGAATTTGATGACTGATTCGAAGGTTGGAAGATTTGACAGATTATGTGAATCAATGTTATGTTAAACGTAAGGCTAAAAATTTCAATTAAGTAAGGATGCAACCCCCCAAGGCTGCCAATAATATTACATGTAATAATGAAACCCCATAGGCTGCCACCTAGCCTGGCCCTATTCTGCACATATACATGTTTTTTTTAAGACTCCACCCATCAACTCCAATGGGCTTGCATGCAATAATGAAAGGAATCCCAAAGGCTGTCACGTAGCCTGAGCCTATGCTGTAACAAATGACACCTCTTATTCGCCAAATGGGGTGGCGACACCATTCATTTTTGTACTCTTTCGCCAAGTCCAATGGCGCCTCCCTTACTGTCCAATCGTGATACATGCATGGGCTTATGAAACCCCATAGGCTGCCACCTAGCCTGACCCTATTCTGCATATATACATGTTTTTTGTAAGACTCCACCCATCAACTCCAATGGACTTGCATGCAATAATGAAAGGAATCCCAAAGGCTGTTACGTAGCCTAAGCCTATGCTGTAACAAATGACACCTCTTATTCTCCAAATGGGGTGGCGACACCATTCATTTTTGTACTCTTTCGCCAAATCCAATGGCGCCTCCCTTACTGTCCAATCGTGATACATGCATGGGCTTATGAAACCCCATAGGCTGCCACCTAGCCTGGCCCTATTCTGCACATATACATGTTTTTTGTAAGACTCCACCCATCAACTCCAATGGACTTGCATGCAATAATGAAAGGAATCCCAAAGGTTGTCACGTAGCCTGAGCCTATGCTGTAACAAATGACACATCTTATTCGCCAAATGGGGTGGCGACACCATTCATTTTTGTACTCTTTCGCCAAGTCCAATGGCGCCTCCCTTACTGTCCAATCGTGATACATGCATGGGCTTATGAAACCCCATAGGCTGCCACCTAGCCTGGCCCTATTCTGCACATATACATGTTTTTTGTAAGACTCCACCCATCAACTCCAATGGGCTTGCATGCAATAATGAAAGGAATCCCAAAGGCTGTCACGTAGCCTGAGCCTATGCTGTAACAAATGACACCTCTTATTCGCCAAATGGGGTGGCAACACCATTCATTTTTGTACTCTTTCGCCAAGTCCAATGGCGCCTCCCTTATTGTCCAATCGTGATACATGCATGGGCTTATGAAACCCCATAGGCTGCCATCTAGCTTGGCCCTATTCTGCACATATACATGTTTTTTGTAAGACTCCACCCATCAACTGCAATGGGCTTGCATGCAATAATGAAAGGAATCCCAAAGGCTGTCACGTAGCCTGAGCCTATGCTGTAACAAATGACACCTCTTATTCGCCAAATGGGGTGGCGACACCATTCATTTTTGTACTCTTTCGCCAAGTCCAATGGTGCCTCCCTTACTGTCCAATCGTGATACATGCATGGGCTGCCACGTAGCCTGCAAGAGTGACACCTTTCATTTTTTGTACATGCATGCATGCATATGTGTAACCCCCTAAGCATGCAAATGTGACACTTCGCAGGCACGCAAGCACAAGCAATCACTACATCAAACTTATTTTCCTATAAATACATACCATATCATACATCTCTCACACCCACACAAGTTTCACTCTCTGCTACGAAATATTTCATAAGTCTATCATACTCTCTATCTCTTCCTAAGTCTTTCATACTCTCAAGCATTCTAAACAATGTCTCTTCTAACAATGGGCGATACTCACAGAGGCACAAGGGAAAACATTGCTGCATTTGTAAGTCTCTTCTTTGGTTATACATTTTTCATACTTCAAATAACGCGTTGTTCATCTTAATTAATCTTACACCTGTTAAATTATGAACTCAGGACACAAAAAGATTCAGAATCCGTTCGCACAACTACCTGGCTCCCGACCCATTTATCGTCCTTTATCTGGAATACGCAGGTTTTGGACATGTGATAAAGATCTCCAACTGCACCATTGACTCGAAGTTCATTCTTGCAATATTGGAAAGGTGGAGACCGGAGACCCATACATTTCACCTACCAATAGGTGAATGTACCATCACGCTAGAGGATGTGTACATGCTACTGGGTCTCCCTATCAACGGTAAGGCCGTGAACGGGTCGGTTCAACAACCCAACTCACAGTGTGAAGAACTGTTGGGTAGGGATATGGTAGAAGGTGGTGGAGCAAGAGGGCAGGGAATACTACTCACTGACCTGAAACGTCATTATGCAAGTTTGGAATTAAATGAAAATTCCTCAGAGAATGACAGAGTAGTAAAAGCCAGAACGTATCTTATGATACTTTTTGGTACATTTTTATTTCCCGAAAGTACGGGAAATAGTGTAAATTTTATGTACTTACATTTACTAACAAATTTTGAAAAAACAAAAAAATATAGTTGGGGTTCTGCAGTATTAGCCCACCTATACAGTTCCTTGTGCAAAAACGCAGTCAAGGAAAAATGTACATTTTATGGGTGCGCATTTTTACTACAAGCCTGGGGTTGGTGGAGGATGGAGTCCTTAAACCCCGTCAACAACAACACTTTCGGTTTCTCGTACGCAACAAAGTAAGTCATCAAGTTATAGCATTTATAACTATTCTGCTCTTCCCAAAATATATGTTAAGAATAACATGTTTCTCATTTCCTTTAGGTACTGCGTGAGGGGTATGGATTACGGCAAGAATCCAAGATTCAATGTCGCACTCTACCGCAATCTGTTGGATCACTTAGGCCCAGATGACGTACGTCGTAGCTTTTAACTTTTGTTCATTTAAATTATTTATACATTACTTTTGCGCTAACCTGATTTAAATTTTATCGCAGTTCATCTGGAGACCATATTTGGGTTTGGGCCATGATCCAAACCCAGAGGATGCAGCAACTTGGACTGCAAAGACTGCAATCATTCGGTTCAACATTGTGGAGATGCACCACAACGGCCGTGTGAAGATGTAGTTCGGAATGCATCAAGAGATACCAAGTGATCCAACAGATTTGTCCCCATGGCATCTTAAAAGGGTCGACGCCCAGTGGGGTCTTACCAACTGGAAAGACTTCGCTCCGGAATGGTGTAAGATGTGGCATAGGCGTCACCGCTACGTCTTGCAATTCCCGGTTTTCCTTACTCAAGGTAACATGCGACACACGGATCAATATTTGTCGTGGTACAGGTCGGTTAGTAACCCAGAAATGCACGTGTCTCATCCGAGGTACTTGGTTGACCCACGCACACAATGGGCACAACCCTCGATTCCCCATCAACAAACCCAAAACCCATCAACCTCCCACCAACCCCCAAGAAGAAACAGACCCACAAACACCCAACCATATTCCCCACCACAACACAACTACAATCAAATACCGTACAACCAACCACAATCACCACCAAACTACCAATACCCCGATATGCCTCAAACCCAACCATAATACCAACCCCAATACCAGCACACCCACATACCCCACACACAATTTCAATCTTCCATATATCCCAATATGGCGCCCTCAACATCCAGCCTTAGCCCTGATATGGGAATGTCGGAAGATTATGACCAAGCCGACCAAACCTACCATCACCCACCATATCACCAAACCACCCAACATCCTCAATACCAAACACCCCAAGATCCATTTCCTTTCTACCCCCCGTACTTAGACGACCAATGCTATAGACCAACCATGGAACCCCACCCACCACCAACACGACCAAACTTTGAGGGTATGGGTAACCGACTGTACCAGAGCGGATCTTCTAGATATGGAGATCTGACTGATTTTATGGATTCAGACCGCATTGACTTCGCTGGGCCATCGACCTTGCCGTAGCAGGAAACGCGACGGCAGCCAACAAGAGAAAGGCGAGGACGGGGATGCGGAACCGGGGGTCATTACCGGGTTCCGGGGGATCACTGATGTATCTTTTTTTTTCCCAGTATTTTTGTATCCATTTTTTTACTGTTATTTTAATGTAATACAGTTGGATGTAATTATTTTTTTTTAATAAAAAGTCTATTTTGTTGATCTCTGTCCAACAGGCAATGCACAGGAAAAAAAATAAAATAAAATTTTTTTTGCCCTAAAAATACACTTAGGCGCCATCTCACTTGGCTTAGGGCATGCCCTAAGCACATAGGCGCCAAGTGAGATGGCGCCTCCCTTAAAAAAAGAGGTGCATGCGCCATTTCAGATGGCTCCTCCTTTGGAGAGTCATCTGAAACATAGTTATTTGCGTATTTTTTTCCGAAACCCGATTATTTGCGAAATATTATTTTAATACTTGGTTATTAATAAAAAAAATTCGAAAAAGAATGTTATAGTAATTATTTGATTAAGAGAATGGTGGGTAAAAGAATGGTAGGAGAGGCACTGAGAATAGTAATTATTTCTATAAAAAAAAGTACCAAAATGGTTGTTGAGTAATTACTTTATAAATTCCGCTTAAAATGAACTATAAGCATCATTCACACTAGCTAGGCTTCCTTTACGAAAACTAACCATGTCTAGCTCAAAAGAATCCTTTGTTGCTCATGTGGCTTTCCTTCCAAGTGCTGGTTTGGGCCATCTCAATCCATGTCTAAGAACAGCTGAACTATTTCTTCGTTATGGATGCAAACTCACTCTCATTACACCAAAACCAACAATCTCTTTAGCTGAATCAGATCTCATC
This sequence comes from Vicia faba, assembly GCA_948472305.1. Classification (NCBI taxonomy): domain Eukaryota; kingdom Viridiplantae; phylum Streptophyta; class Magnoliopsida; order Fabales; family Fabaceae; genus Vicia; species Vicia faba. The sequence continues at coordinate 613,518,314 of OX451735.1, read as the reverse complement.
ACCCATTTTTGTTCTTCTTTCCCTTCATCTCAACTCAGTCAAGTCGACTTAAATCTCATCCCTTTAGATCCTCCCATTAACGTTAACTCCGTCGATCCTTTTTGGATTCAGTTCGAAACCATTCGTCAATCACTTCATCAACTCTTACCTTCAATTCTATCCACACTTTCACTCTCAGCTTTCTTCTATGATGTTAGCTTGATTTCACCTTTGGTTTCCATCATGGAATGTTTCTCTTTTCCTAGCTACATCTATTTCATAGCACCGGCTAGAATGTTTTCTTTCTTTGCATATCTTTCTGTTCTCTCTGAGAAAAACAAAGATGAAATACATTTTTCATTCAATGGTGATGTTGTTGAAATACCTGGAATTGCACCAATACCAAGATCTTCACTCCCTCCTTTGATTCTTCAACCTAATAGTCTTTTTGAAAAGATACTTATGGAGGATAGTCCTAAACTTACAAAGCTTAATGGAATTTTTATGAACTCATTTGAAGAACTAGAAGGTGAGACACTAACTGCACTTAATGATGGAAGAGTTGTTCCTGGGCTGCCTCATGTTCATGCTATTGGTCCTTTGGTGCCATGTGAATTTGAAAAGGTTCGTGTCTTACTATTCATTTATAATTTGAGAAAGGGTTGGTTGAATTATTTAAATGTGTCCTAAACTTGTGTCTTTGTCTAATGTGTAGGTAAGATGCTCAGCTAATGATTGCACAAATTCTATATTGAAGTGGCTTGATGAACAGGCTGCAGGGTCAGTGGTATATGTTTGCTTGGGAAACAAGACAGAAACAAAGAGGGAACAAATAAAAGATATGGCTAATGGGTATATATCATGTGGTTTTAAGTTCTTGTGGGTGGTGAAATTGAAAGTAGTTGACAAGGAAGAAGAGGAAAATTTAGAGGATATATTAGGAAATGAAATGATGAAGAAAGTGAATGAAAAGGGTATAGCTATAAAAACATGGGTTAATCAAATGTAGATTCTTGGTCACCCTTCAGTTGGAGGGTTTGTGAATCATGGTGGGTGGAATTCAATAGTAGAAGCTATATGGCATGGAAAGCCTATTCTATCATGGGCTCATGATGGGGATCAGAAGATAGCATCAGAAGTAGTGAAAATGAGTGGGGTGGGGGTTTGGCCTGAGGAGTGGGGGTGGGGAAAGCAAGATCTTGTGAAAGGTGAGGATATTTCAAAGGCAATTAAAGAGATGATGAGTGATGAGTCTTTGAGGATCAAAGCTGGGAAAATGAAGGAGGTTGCTAGAAAAGCTGCTGGTGTTGGTGGGAGTATTGAGGTTGTTATTAGAAAACAAATCGAGGAGTGGAAAATCAATGCTCAAGGTATATCATAAAAGAAAAGTGAAATCAGACTCTGACTTGGGATTATTTTTAATTACTTTATGATGTCTTTTTTATTTATTAACTTATATGTATGTTTTCTTGATTGTTTAATGCTAATTAGCTACCTAGTTTGTACCTATCTAGCAATGTATTAAAAAAAGAAGTAAGCTGAGCATTTTTTTAGAGGAGCTATGTATTTTCTTAATAGTGATAATATAAAACTAGATTGAAACCCACGCAATTTAAGTAATATTTGATTAAATATATTTTGACTTTTTTAGTTTAAATTTTTTTGTAAGACAATGGGATGAACATTCAAGACTTCAAAAAATATAGTATAATTTTAATTAAAACAAAATATAGATTTGAAATCAAAATTAAAATTAAAAATATAAAATAAGTGTATAAAATTTCAGTACTTTTATATGCATCATTTCCCCTTTTTTCTGAAATCTATAAAAAATGTTTCTTCATTTTATAAAGTAAAGATATTAAGATGAAACTCTTTATTTTGAGATGTCTAAATTATTTGAGATGGTAGTGAATATGATTGTTGAATATATTGTTGGCGATTAAAATAAATACAAAGATGTTATTTTTGTACATTTGCCTTTAAAATGAAATTAATTTTCAATCTTATACATTTGAATTCTTTCTTTAATCTTAATTATTTATAATTTATTATTTATAATTTATTATTTTGGATATTACAAACAATAAAAAAATATGTTAAAATCAAAATATTGTTTGACATTTCATTTTAAGTATTATATTTTGATAATGTTATGAAATTAACCAAAACAACATAGAGATAAATAGGAGATGAAGAATAATATAAAGATGAAGGAGAGAAAGAGAAGAAAGGAAACAATATTATATTATATATTTTAAACAGTCCCATTTATATTACAATGTTGTCCTTATTTTTAGGACATTGAGAAGGTGAAAAAATATAGCACTTAATAGGAAATAGGAAGATGAAACATAAAAAGATAGAAAGATGGACATCCACTTTGTATTTATTCATAACACTCCCCTTTGATGTCTATTGAGGATATGTCTCGTTAAAACCTTATTAGAAAAAATCCAGTGGAAAAAAATCTAGTGAAGGAAAAAGAGTACAATACCCTTTGAATGTGAATTCCCTCGTTAAAAATCTTACCAGGAAAACCCAGTGGGACAAAATCATGGTGAAGGGAAAAAGAGTGCATAAAATATTTATTTCACACCCTCATGCATATATTTATATGTGAGACAATATTCTTTGTAGTAGTTACTTAAAAATGTAAATAATTTATATTTTAGGAATATCTTATTGACTAAGTTTGTTAGAGGGTATTTTAGTATTTTATTATACCCTAATTTTGTGTATAAATAGCCTAGTAGTAGGTCAATGTAATTATTCATTACTCCTTATTTTGTAGCCGTCATTCAATATATTCCTTTTGTCTTTCATCTCTCATTTGTGCACCAACAATTGATATCTAGAGCTCTTATTCGAAATCTACGGAGAAACACGAGTGAACAATGAGGTGTTGTGTGATTGAGAATCACTTTTTTTTATTCTGTGGAATTTGGGGAACACGGTTTTTTAGTGAGTTTTTGAGTGAATTGCACAAGGTTGAAGATGAACGAAAACGAAGACATCAATTCCAAACTTCCAGTATTTGATGGCAAAAACTGGAATCGTTGGAAGATCCAAATGCGTGTGCTGTTTGGTTCTCAAGATGTGTTAGATCTTGTCACCGATGGTTATGCTCCATTAGCAGCGGACGCGACAGAGGCACAAAAGATAACGCAGAAGGCGATAAGAAAGAAATATCAGAAGACATTGTTCTACATCCATCAGTGTGTGGATGCGAATGTGTTTGAGAAGATTGATGACTCTGAAACAACAAAGGTTGCGTGGGACACACTGGTCAGATGTTACATTAGTGACGCATCAGTGAAGAAGGTGAAGCTTCAGTCTCTCAGAAAACAATATGAGAATCTCAACATGAAGGACAACGAGAAGGTTTCTGAGTACATCTCTAGAGTGATTCTGATCACTAATGAGATGAAAGCTTGTGGAGAAACTCTTTCTGAACAAGTAATCATAGAGAAGGTATTGAGATCTTTAACTTCTCAATTTGATTACATTGTGGTATCAATTAAACACTCCAAAGATCTGAGCACCATGAGAGTTGAAGAGCTGCAAAGTAGTCTAGAGGCGCATGAGTTGCCTATGACCGAGATAACTTATGAGAGAGAAGTAGAGCAGTAGGCTCTGAAAGCAATTTCTGGTAAGAAGTATCAGAAGCAGACTTGGTCAGAAGTCATGAAGAAAACTAACGGTCGTCAAAGGTCAGAAGTTTCAAACTCTGATAGGCAGAAGAATGTCCAGAAGGGAAAGGAGAAGTATAACAAGAAGAATTTTTAGTGTTACTGTTGCAAGAACTTTGGTCACTATGACAAAGATTGTTGGTCAAACAAAGAAAGTCAAAAGAAGCAAATATAGCCAGAGGAGAGTCTGATGATGAACCTGTGCTATTAATGACTTATGAATCTGATGAGGAACCGGTGAAGTTGTCATTTTCTGATTCTGAAGGGGAAGAAGATGACTCTGAATATTTTGACTCTGAAGGAATGCTTGAATATGAGTCTGAATCAGAAGATGGCGCTGAAGATTTGGAAGATGAGTCAGAATCTGAAGAAGATTCTGCTTCTGAAAAAGAGTCAGAAGATGATGACTATGTGTTGTATCCCAAAATTTTCCCTCTCATTTATCAAGGCATTTCTCACAAGGGTTCTCAAAAGTTCAAGCTTACACAAATACAATTGGATTTTTTAGCATCAAGTTAAAAATGAAATTGTTAAAAAGGGCAAAGCAGATGAAAATACTTTTTTTGACAAAATTGAAGGAAAAATAAGTTTCCTTCGATTTCACATCTTTCGATTGGCCACTTTGGCTCCTTCGATGCAAGCTTTGGTTACACCTTTTGTTTGAGCTTTGGACTTATTTTGGGAAAGTTCATTTCCTGCTTCATTTGGGCACTAGACTTCTTTTGGACAAGTTTAATTCATGCTTTCGTTTGGACATTTTTTTTGTGAAATATTGGTACATCTTTCGTTTGACCATATAGCCTATTTCCTGCATGTTTGCAAAATTCACAAGGCAGAATTTCCCCCATGATAGCATACACAAGGCCAAAGTCTCCCTTTGAAACAACTTGTTGCAAGCTTCGACAGGGAAACACTTATCTTCAACTAGCTTCAATTCATAACAAAAAGCCTCCTACTGATGTCCTTCGATTTAGGAGGCAAATACCTCTTTTCTGGCCTCTTTCGATTACACATTTTGCCTCTTGCAGGCCTCTTTCGTCTGGGGCATGTGACCCTCCTTTGTTGCAAGCTTCAATGGTTCCATTTACCCTTTGCGTGCATTCTTCATTTGGGGCGTGTGAATCCTTCAATACAAGAATAAAGACTCCCTTTAGGCCAGAATGCACAAGAAAAAACTCCCCCATGGCTAGAATTCACAAGGCAATGGCGCCCACAAAGTATTGGTTACTTTCACGCTAGTTTCGACTGGACAGTATCCCCCTTGGAAATAGTTTGTTTCAACATAAAAATTCTACACTATGCCATTGTCTCGTGCGAAAGAAGTACCATGATGGCAAATTCGAAGGACTTGCCATACATGCCAGTATGTCCCAATCAAATGACATGTTTTGTTGATCCACTCCAGGAGCATGTATTTGGACCATTCAAAGAAACCCACAAAAGGCCTGGTCGAAAGACACCTATTTGGGCCCCTTCAAAGGATACCCATATGAGCCATTTGAAGGACACTTTAATTTGAAAAAAATAAATGTTATTGAAGAGTCTGGTCGAAGGATAGGGCTAGGGGGTCAAAACAAAAGGTTGAGATGCCCAAAGGTACTTGCTGACAAAGTCCCATGCGCTGCCAAGTTCATGCCTGATACGCTGGCCATAATACTCCAAAACTGCTGCACAACAGTCCTGTAACACTGTCTTGTTTCTTGCACCAATTTGGCATACGAATACTGCCCCTCGAAAGCTACAAGCACAACATACATTTTTTGTTTAAACTTTTTTTCCCTCCTAAAACATCAGCCAAAGCCATCTATAAATATGAGCCTCCATCACACATCTTAGGGGCCCCTGGATAGTTACAAGAAAATTTTTGTTGAAAAAGTGATAAATCTCTAAAAAAAAATCTCAACCACTCTCAAACGTTTTTAAATATTCCAAACACTTTTGAAAAACTCATACCCCTTCACACACTAAGTGAACCCTTCGATTCACTCCTTAAGTTTCCAGATAACTCACTTTCGACCCATTTCCCAACTACAATATAGTAATCCTTTGATTAATTTCTTTACTTGTTATAGAGGAACCTTCGATTAACTCACATATCCTCCTTCGATTCAGTGATTGCTTGAAAGAAGTAATAACTAGACTAGTCTCAAGAAGGCCCCAACGAACTTCCATTCACCACCAAGGAAGATACTTGCAGTTTCCTTCGATTTAAGAACTTCAAGAGGTAAGTTATATTTAAACATGGAACTATTTAATTTAAATATCATGTGTACATGCCAATAAAGAGAAAATGTAGATGTTTCATATAGGGAGCTTGACCATGTTTTAACCTTCGATCCTGACTGCCCATATGTTGAAAATCTCAACCCTGACTAGTTAGGCTTTGGACTTTGAGACCCAATAATTTGTGCTAACCCCTGGCATGTAGCTTTCAAAAGTTACACTTGGATGTTGCATTTTAAAATTTTAAAACAGGTTCTCTATGTCCTTCGATTGGCTAAGTACTCAAGCCTTTCGAATCTCAACCTGAGGGCCTAACATTCCTGCAGTCAAAGGAGGCAGCAAGGATCCTGAGGCAAAAAGTGCACCTCACCTTGACCCCAGGCCTCAAACGAAGGAAGTATCCAGTAGGATGTCCACACTGACTGCCAAGTCTCAAACGAAAGAAGCAGCCAGAAGGATGGTCACGCTACCTTCCAGGTCCCAATCGAAAGAAGCGGGAAAAGGGTGAAATCGAAAGACACGACCTTGCTGACCCCAAGCCCAAATTGAAGGAAGTCAAGAAGTGCAAATCGAAGAGTGTGGTTGCCTGAATTGAAAAAGCCCATTTTTATTTCTTTATTTTTATTTTGTCTTTATATTTTCTTGCTATTCAATATGGTTATAATAGTGTAGGATTTATTTTTCTGCATTTTTATTACTTTTGTACAAATGTTAGTAATTAGGATGTATGGCAAGATAAAACCAACAAGTAGACAACCTAAAATTCAAAGATAAAATGCATGTAATCAAACACACTATTCACACACATGCACCCCTAGGGTAATCTCACTTGTTGCCTCGTAAAAATAATCATGTCCATCGAATATGGGCATTTTTGCAAAAACCCTCGATAAAAGATCGTAGTCCCTCGATGACCCTTAATATTGCCTTCGGTAAACGATCTAGTCCCTAAACAAAAATTGCTAAAATGTCCCATAGGTTGCCTTCTATGACTACACAAACGTCCCACACCCATACCTTCACATCCAATGATGGGGCTTCTTACCAAATCAATGGTAATATAAAAACATCTAAATTAGGAGGAAAATAATACTAGACCTTTTGAGTAGGTAGGATGCTCCTAGTTGCTCGCTTACTCACAACAAAAACATTTTATACACCAACATTTTCATTTGAAATATTTTCAAAAGACAAAGCTCTTTGTACGCGTTCTTATAGAGGCGATAACCATTATGTTTTACCCCAAAATATGCCCTCCCATTTTACTCAACATATGTTCATGGAGATCCTCAACTTACTCAAGGATACCCAAGAGTTGACCAGACAAACTCTCTCCTAAAGCAATGAACCTCCAACTAGGGTTTCCATTTTCATCAAGATGGGTGAGTTCAAAAGGCGTTATATGACCTCCATAGTCCTAATATGTCCTCAATATCATCCATGCCAAGTTTCATTCCTTGCACAAGAAGTTTGCTCAGTCAATTTCTCAGATGCTTGAAAATCAACTATATTAGGTCAAAAGTCAACTGTGACCCACATACAGTCAAACTTCAAGATTTTTGGTCAACATTAACATTTTGAAGTGATATCCATCATTTGATCAAGGGTTGATCATGATTCCTCAAGGAATGCTCCTAATTCATCAAAGCTCAAAAGTTGCTAAATTAGGGTTTCTTAGGAAAAGTCAACCAAACTTTGACCAAGTAGAACTTTCTCATACTTTATTATAAATTTCCCATCCAAGGCTCATTTTTAATAGAATCCAATTTCCTATAACTCATATTCATCCCTCAAGTTCAAAAAATTCACTCATGGAAATATATGAATTTCTACATTATAGGTCCTTTTGAAAACTCAACAAAAACACCTTTTGGGTCAAAGCTTCTTACATGAACATGGAAGACCCAATTGAGATTAAACCAAAAGGGTTGTTTAGGGGTCATCCTAAGCTTTCTAAAAAGTCTAAGAACGCCTCTCTATGGTTAAAAGTGGAAGAGATATGCATTGTCAAAGTTGGCCATTTTTGGAAAATTGTCAAAACTCAAATGTGCTCAAAATTGCATTTTTGTCAAATGGGCCTAGATTTTCATGATTGTATCTTGTTGAAGACATGGTCCACGACCCAAATCATCATCCATATATTATTTTCTTTATTTATTTATTTTATTTTTATTTTTATTATTTAAAAGTCAAATTAAATCAAATAAATGACAAAAAATATAAAAGATTGATTTTTTGATCTGATTTTTGTTAGAATCAAATCTAATCAAGCTGGCCTAATCAGATCAAATTAGATCAAGGAATATTGAGGCAAAAACAGCATGATTAGGATGGTTTTGGAAAGATATCATATAGCAACCAAATCACATTCAATTTCCATGATTCAAAAAGATTCAATATGTTTTTGTTGCCCTAATTCGCTCTATTACATATACACAACGCAGCCAAGGCAAAAGAAAAAGGGTTGAAGTCGTGCAAGCTAGCCAAGAAAACTAAAAAATTGGACAAAAAGTGTGGATCTAATTTCTAACCTAGGGGACGATTCAAGGCCATTCAAAGCTTCTAATCGCTTCCGGGACATCTCCTGAAGCTAATACGATCGTTTGCAAGCCTTTCCAAGCCTAGAATCACTCCTGGTAAACCCACTATTTGCACATACAAGCTTGATTTTGATCTTACAATTTACGCATGATTAACCACTTTTAAGCATAACATTATGTTTGTATCATCATTTGGAATGTTTTGGGTCAATTAATTTTGTGTTTTGATGACTGTTTCGCTAATGGCCATTGCTAGGGTTTAGGGGGCCGTTTTAGGGTTTCTCTATACAGGTTAAATTGGACCAAGAAAATGGTGCCATGGTACTCGTGAGATCAAGACGAGTTGATTGGTATAGCTAGAATTAATTTATCATGCGTCTTGTGAATTTTTGAAGCTTGCAGGTTTATAGCTATGGAAAGTGTCCGTAGGTATAAGTCTGGTACCTAAGACGACGGACAGGAGAAGAAGATGATGATTTGGCACAACACCATTGGCTTGTTTGAATCACGCGCGCTTTTTCAGTTTATCCACTTTGTTTTATATATTATAATTGGGTCTTATCATAATGACAACTGAACAATATATCCCAGTGGTGAAGCGTGCGTTGGATAATGGAGAGGACCTGAGTTCGATCCCAGGTCCTTGCGTTTTCTTTATTTTCTTAACACTCATTTGCAAATCCTATGTATAAACGTTCCTAGCGCCTATTGTGATACAGTGGTAGAACCGACTATTTTTACTGGTTTGCGTTTTGCGTTTTTTGTTCGCAAAATGTCACGGTAAGAAAGAGTCGCCACCGACTTTTATTTCATCAAATCACGGAAAAGGAAAAAGAACAGAAAAAACCTTTTTTCGAGATGTTTTTGAGTACGGGGGGTAGATTATAGAAAGGGAAGGTGTTAGCACCCTTTCTATCCATGGTTTTCCATGGGCTCTTAAGTACTTGCTTATTTTTCAAATTACTTGTGTGTGTTTGTCTTCAAAATGTTTTACTTCGTGATAACCCTTGTATCAGTCCTCAAGGATGTGACAAAGTTGTTTTGAAAATTTATTTTGAAATGTGTTTGTGTGAAAAGTTATTTTATTGAGCAAGTACTTAAGATTCTACCTACTCAAAAAAAGATTATTTGTTCTCATTTCCTTTAAACAACGCGATCCTACTATTAAGGAGTAGGTAGCACCGTCGTTGGAGTTGTAAGGGACATTCGAAAGGGACAAGTACAATCACCAAAGCAATAGTTAGAAAACTTTAGTAGTAACCCTAGAGTCTTAAGATCTTTCCGAGGCAACATTTTTGAGGCAACATTTTGATCTTTTAGACTGGGGAGCGACCACTAAAACTTCTTATGCTTAATGACTGTTTACCAAAGGCAACCGAAGTGAGGTAAACCCTAGGAGTGATTATGTGCATATGAGTTGTTTCAGTTATTTAATCTTTGCACATTAGGTGATCTACCGTTTTAAATTTCAAGCATTCTTTTCATACAACCCTATTAGCCATGCATCTAGACAGTTAAAGGTTGCGGGAATTTAAAGTGCGAGAAAATAAAACCTAACTATTACAAGTCTTTGGGGAGGGGGATTAATTACATAACCAAAAATCGGGGATTTAAAACAGTAAATAAAACCCTAGGTTAACTATTACAAACCCTGAACAGTTACAAAATAAGGGACAAATAATTAACAAGCGCGCGGAAAATTAAATGCGAGGACGATTGAAATAATCTAAAACCCTAATTGAGAGAAAAAAGATTTTTTTTGGATTTTTATTTGAGAAAATGTTTAATTGCAAATTAATTAAACTTAATTTCTAATTGTTTTTAAATTATGAAAGAAATTAAATTAACCTAATTTTCTAATTAATTAATTTCAAGAAAAAATAAAATATTTTGTACAAAAAAGATTTTTGTATGTTTTTTTTTGGTTTTGAGAAAAGAAAGAATAAATTGTAAAATTAAAACCTAGATTCCATTTGATTTTAAATGAAACAAAAAATTAAATTTACCTAACTTATTAATTAAATTAAATAATTTATCATTATTAAAAAAATGTTTTTTTTTGTGCTTTTGTGATTGGTTGATTTTATTATTTAAAAAAAAAGTAATTAATTTAGTGAAAAAATAATTAAACAAAACAATTAATATAAAAGAAATAAATTGAGAAAAAAGAATATGGGCCTGTGTTGTTAGCAATTCTGGGGGGGTGAGAATCTGAATTTCCAAGCCCATTAAGCTCCAAGCCCAGTCAACCACGTTGGATTCTGTGCAAGCATTGACTTGGGGTGCACCAAGGACCTACAAGCAGGAAGCATTAGATCTGGCTAGAGGTGCATCCAATGGATGGAAGTTGAGGTTGCATGGAAGGCGTGTGAGGGAGTGGAGCATTGGATTTGCCTGAAATAAACAGGAAAATAAAAAAATGCACACGCCTGGGATCGAACCCAGGACGTGTGCATCAAAGGCGCGTCTCTCAACCATTTGTGCTACTTGTTCTTTTGTTAATATATATAAACGAAATATAATATAATACAAAAATACACATGATAACCAAAGAAACGCGTGAAATTTAAATCAGCCGGTCATGGGCTGCCATGCATAATCTATTTCACTGCAATCGTCGTCTTAGGTTAAAGACTTATACCTACGGACGTTTGCTGTAACTACAGCCCCTGTAAAATTCAAAAATTCCATACGAGCATGATAAATTAATTGTGATGGTACCAATCAACTCGTCTTAGTCTCACGAGTATCATGGTACCTCATTCATGGCCCAATTTTTCCTGTACCAGAAATCCCCAAATCATGATCTTAAACCCTAATAATGGTGAATATGGATTCCTGCACTGTTAGTAAAATTAAGTGATACAGAAAGCTTGCAAACACGATTATGAACAAGAATATATGGATAGAATGGATTTATCATGCGTAAAACATAGAAATCGAATTTGAGTTTAGGAGGCAAATCGTGATGTGTCTAGGCGATGATTCTTGACGTTTTGAAGGCTGCAAATGATGTTGTTGGCTTCAGGAGATGGCCAGAAAGTGATTAGCAGCGTTGGAATGGTCTGAATTGATCTCCAAATGCAAAAATGATCCAACACTTTTTGTCACTTTTTTGGAACTTTGTTTTGTGTTTTCACGACTGCTAACCCTTTTCTTTTGATCTGCAATTGTTGTATACATATAGTAGCTTGAATTAGGTTAATAAAATTGGTATGAATCTTGAAAAATAATGGAAATTGGATTTGATTTGCTTCATGTATGATATCTTTCTAAAACAAGCTTCAATCCAATATTTTCCAGCCCTAATGAGTTTTTCACGAATTGATCATCATGCTAGCTGTACATGGACTCCAAATGTGCACAAAAATCCCAAGATTTGATTTGTTTTCATTATTTTACCATTTAATTTGATTTATTTTGATTTAAATGAATAAAAAATCAAAATAAATGATAAAAGTAATAAAATAATAGGTGGAAAAGCTCAGGGGTCGTGGGTCCTATTAGAAACATGTTTCAAGCAAGAAAACATGGGCCCCTTTGGAAAAATGCAAATTTGATCAATGTTGACTTTTGACAATTTTCCAAATATTGCCAACTTTGACAATGCACAACTCTCTCAATTTTGACCCCAGGAGGGTGTTCCTTGACCTTTTAGAAATATTAGGATGTCCCCTAACCAACCCTTTTGGTTTCATTTTAATTTGGTCTTCCATGTTCATGTATGAAGCTTTGACCTAAAAGGTGTTTTTGTTGACTTTTCAAAATGACCTATAATGTAGAAATTCATATCTTTTGATGGGTGCATATTTTGAACTTGAGGGCTGAAGATGAATTGTAGGGAATGGCATCCTCTTAAAAATGAGCCTTGGATGGAAAATTTCTGATAAAGTATGAAGAAATTATGCTTGGTCAAAATTGGGTTGACTTTTCCTATAAAACCCTAATTTAACAACTTTTGGGTTTTGATGAATTTAGAGCATTCCTTGAGGAATCATGATCAATTCTTGATCAAATGATGAAAGTCATTTCAAAATGTGGATGTTAACCAAAAATTGTGAAGTTTGACTATATGTGGGTCACAATTGACTTTTGACCTAATATAGTCGATTTTCAAGCATCTGAGCAGTTGACTGAGCAAACTTCTTGTGCAAGGCATGAAACTTGACATATAGGGTCTTGAGAACATATTAAGACCATGGAGAGCATATGAGGCCTTTATGGTTCACCCATCTTGATGAAAATAGCAACCCTAATTTTGAGGTGCACTGTCTTAGGAGAGAGTTTGTCTGGTCAACTCTTGGGCAACCTTGATCAAATTGAGGATCTCTAGGAGTATGTTTTGAGTAAAATGAGAGGGAAAATTTTGGGGTACAACAGCTGCCCCTGTTCAATCTTCTTAAACATGAGGATGTAGATTGGCTCGTATGCCTTTCGTGATCTGAAGGTGAAAGATGATTGAACACTAGAGTGCCCAGAAATTTGCACTCGCATGAAGTGATACTTGATTTGTGATATAGGGGATGGGCTTATAGATGACATTTGGAGATTGATGATAGAAGATTTCCGGAGATGGGCTTAAAGATGCCATCCTGGATGCGACAGAGGATTGTCGGAGATGGGCTTAAAGATGCCATCTAGAGAATGCGGATTTCCCGAGATATTCCTTTGATAAGAGTCCCTGTTGCTATTGTTGATGAGGAATCTTCCGAGGAATGTCGATATCTGTCTCGGGAGAAATAGAATTTTAGGAGCTTCAGTTGTCCGTTACTCTACTGGGGAAATAACTTCGGCTTGAGGAAGCGGAAGTGAACTGCATATCTGGTCAGGGTACAAGCTGCACCACGACTTACTGGGGAAATGCGAAACCAATCATGTTCGATTAGGTCCTGGTCTTACAGTGTTGTGGACTGTTGTCTGGAGATAAGAGAAAAGAAACCTGGATGGTAAGGTTATGAGAAGGAACCTGGATAGTAGGGTAAATTCGATATGAAATCATGGATGGTAGGGCTGTGAGAAGGAACCTGGGTATAACTGCTTTGTGATGAGTTTGGGTAAAACTGCATCTGAACCGAGAAGGAACCTGGGTAAGGTTGCTTTGGGATAAGTTCGTGTAAAACTTCAGAATAAACCGGGGTAAGGCTATAAGTTTGTGTAAAACTTCAGGAGGAACCTGGGTAAGGTTATAAGTTTGTGTAAAACTTCAGGAGGAACTTGGGTAAGGTTATAAGTTTGTGTAAAACTTCAGGAGGAACCTGGGTAAGGTTACTTCGTGATAAGTTCGTGTAAAACTTCAAGAGGAACCTGGGTAAGGTTACTTTGGGCTAAGTCCGTGTAAAACTTCAGAGGGAACCTGGGTAAAGTTACTTTGTGATAAGTTCGTGTAAAACTTCAGGAGGAATCGGGGTAAGGTTACTTTGTGATAAGTTCGTGTAAAACTTCAGGAGGAACTGTGGTAAGGTTACTTTGAGATAAGTTTGTGTAAAACTTCAGGAGAAACCATGGTAAGGTTACTTTGAGATATGATAATGTAGATTAGTTGACCCGTTTGGTTTCAGGAACTGGGTTTCCATTAGTTATCTGAGATGTGATCTGTATAACTGCTGGATTTGTTGAAGCTAATCGTCTCTTCCTGAAAAGATATCAGTGTTAGTTATATGCGATGCATGAAATGCAGGGTGAGATGATGTTCTCAAAATAAATGAGATTATGTTGTATATGATATGTATGTGTATGTCATGATGTATGTTCATGAAATGCTGTCGGGGTATGCTCGTGTCTGGCAAAATAAATCCCTGACGGTTGCTGGAGATTTGCGAATATTCTGCTGGGAAGAGATGCTGGAGAATAACTCTGTGGGGACCAGACTTTAAGGGAAGAGATACTCTGTTGGTACACTTGCTGATCTGGAGGAATAAACTCAGCTGGGGATGAAATTCCGTTGCTGGAAGTGATGAGCTCTGTTGGAGATTGAGTTTCTGTATTTGTAGAAATAGACTCCGCTCGGGGAATGCAATTTGTTGACTCGCCTGCGATTATGAACCTCGACTGGGGATAGTTATGTCCTGTTTCAGGAAAGCTAACATCAACGCCTTTGGATACTTTTACTCTGTGGGGAGTGTGTATACCAATAATTATGTTCCCAAGCATGACTCTATCCCGATACCTGCGGGGAAAAGTGACTGTAGGGTTTGGTACTTCTTATTTTCCCTGTTTCTGGAATTACGAGTAATTGTCTTTTGTTTCTTATGCAAATATTTATGAGCACCAATCATTTTCAAATGCATATATCAAAAATAAATCATTGGACGTTCTTGCAAAACAAAACAGAAAAAGAAACAAATTGAAGTTTTGTAAAAATGACTTGTATTGATTTTGAAATTGGCCTGTAATAGGCGTTTTGTACAAAGAGGATGACGTTCTAGTAAGAGAATGCTGCCGAAAGATAGAAATTATACAATTTGTGTAAAAGAAAGAAAAAAACCATGTGAAACAACCCCATTGGGTTCCAACTCTTCTATTGCCTTTATATCTTCAAGCGTCTCATCACTTTGCTACTTGGCCGAAGGTTGATCAGATTGATTGGCACCATCTGAGCTTGATAGTTGATACCGAAGTCTGGTCGCAAGATGATCCAATGAGACATAGTGATACGCTTCAATCCCTAACTTTTTCCTGGACTGCCCTTTCGGGTTTTCAATCCACCGGGATACCCTTTTTTGCATAAGCCTCCCTTTCGGGTTTTTGACTTGCCGGGTGTACAGATTTTTTTCATTTTTATCCCTTACTTTTTCCCGAACCCTTTTGGTTCGCCGAGAAGCCCTTATGTTTGCCTAGGCCAGTCAACCTGGCGGGTCTTTGATTATGCGTAGTATCTTTTCACTATGTCTGCATTGACAGGGTGAGGAAGGTCGTCACCATCCATGTTGGTTAGAATCATAGCTCCTCCTGAGAAAATGTTCTTAACCACAAATGGCCCTTCGTATGTGGGAGTCCATTTGTCCCTGGGATCAGCTTGCGGCAGTATGATGCACTTGATTACTAGATCCCCGACTTGATATTCTTGGCGTCTAACTTTCTTGTTAAAAGCCTTGATCATTCTCTTTTGATACGTCTGACCATGGCAGATAATAGTAAGTCTCTTCTCATCGATTAAGTTTAACTGATCCAGTCGGGTTTGGATCCAGTCGTCTTCGTTCAAACCTGCATCCTTCATAATATTGAGAGAAGGTATCTGGACTTCTATGGGTAGCACTGCCTCCATTCCATATACCAGAGAGTAGGGTGTTGCCCCTGTCGATGTCTGTGCTGAGGTACAGTACCCATGAAGAGCAAATGGTAACATCTCATGCCAGTCTTTGTATGTCACCGTCATCATCTGTACAATCTTCTTGATGTTCTTGTTAGCTGCTTCAATAGTGCCATTCATCTTCGGCCGGTAAGGATACGAATTATGGTGCTGTATCTTGAACTGTTTATAGAGCTCGGTGATCATAGTGTTGTTGAGATTTGTACCATTGTCAATAATAATCCTCTCTGGCACACCATATCGACAGATCAGCTTGTGTTGTATAAACTGTGCTACAACGTTCTTAGTAACTGTAGCAAAGGAAGCCGCATCAACCCACTTCGTGAAGTAATCGATGGCTACTAAGACGAAGCGATGTCCATTGGAAGTGGTGGACCTGATTTCTCCGATCATGTCGATGCCCCACATTGCAAAGGGCCACGGGGCTGTCAAAACATTTAAGGGGACCGGAGGCACGTGCACCTTATCAGCGTAAATTTGGCACTTATGACAAGTTCGAGAGTGCTGATAACAATCGGCTTCCATAATGGACCAGTAGTATCCTGCCCGTAGGATCTTCTTAGCCATGGTATGTCCACTAGAATGGGTTCCGAAGGTGCCTTCATGTAGATCTGTCATGATCCTCTTTGCTTCGCTCTTGTCTACACACCGTAGTAATGTAGAGTCATGATTGCGCTTGTAGAGGATTCCATTACTGAGGAAGAATTTCACAGCTGTGATCGGTGGATCTGGAACTGACTGTTTAACGCTGGTTCGCGAAATGTCGCGGTAAGCAAGAGTCGCCACCGTCTTTTATTTTCTCCAAATGGAAAGGACAAAAGCACAGAAAAATTCCTTATAAGAGATTGCTCTCGGTTCGGGAGGTAGGTTATAGAAAGGGAAGGTGTTAGCACCCTTTCTATCCATGGTTATCCATGGGCTCTTAGATACTTGCTCAATGTGTTTTCAAAATTGTTTGTTTGCTTTTCAATGTGGGTTTTAAAAAGTTTCTTTGAAAAATTTCAGTTCGACTCATACGTCAGAGTGTTTGAAAAGTTTGCTTTGAAAGCTTTTGAAAATGTGTTGGTGTGAAAAGATGTTTTGATTTGTTTTTGAAATTAGAGCAAGTATCCTTGAGAACCTACCTACCCTAAGGAATTCGTCTGTGTAGATGTCCTTAAAAGTAGTGCCATCCCACCATTGAGAGGTAGGTAGCACCACCGTTGGAGGTGTTCGGGTCAATTCGAAGGTTCGGGACATGGTGATCACCAGAGCAATGGGAAGACACCTTAGAAGCTACCCTCATGCCAGGTTCCCGGATCATGAGGACTTACTAAGACGTCCTCTACTCGACGATCACCTTTCGAGGCAAGGCAACAGTGAGGCGTACCCTAGGGGTGGTGTGTGATTTGTGTGTCGGATTCAGTTATTTTATCTTGTCATGTCAAAGTGATCTATGCGTTTGTTTTTATTTTTGTCATTCATTCTTGCATGCATTTATTTAACAGTTAAAAAGCGCGGAAAGATAAAATTCCTAAACTATTACAAAGGCGCGGGTCCACATCGCCAAATTATATCCAGGACCCGATTTGACATAAAATAAAGAAATAAAATGCGGGAAATATAAAATGTCCGAGTTACATGGCTTGAGCAATTACATAATATTTGAAAGAAAATAAATGTGCGAAAGAAATAAAAATAGAACGTTCGAGGGCGTTGGACCCTTTAAAGAAATTAAATGAAATTAAAAAGCTAATTAATTATTTAATAAAAGGAAAGAAATGTTTTTTAGTTTTTTTTGCATTTATGAAATAAGAAAATTAAAATTAAAATTAAAAGAAACCCTAATTCTAAGTTATTTTTAATTATTTGAGAAAAATGTTAAAGTTTAACTTAATTTACTAAAGAATTTATGTACATGTTTATTTACAAAATAAATTAGTAATTAATAATAATAATAATGATGAGAAAATTATTTATTAAAAAAATGATGAAAAATTTAAAAAAACCTAATTTCTACATAGTTAATTTATTAAAAAAAATATTAAAGTTTTGAAACCTAAATTAATCTAATTAATTGTTTAAAGTTTATTTACAAAAATAATAATAGTAAAATTAATATTAATAAAATAAACATTTTTTGATTTTTCTGTATTTTATATTTATTATGAAAATTATTTTATGGAATTAAAAGAAAACAATTAAAAAAACAATTAAAAGAATAAAAAGGAAAAACAAATAAAAATTAAAAATTGAGCAAACCATAGGGGGTGTCTGGCCCAAGGGGAGGTTTTTTTGAAGTATTGACTCCTGAGTACCGTGGTCTGCATTCTTTGGCCATTGGATTGAGTTTCATGCATAAGTTGTTCTACTTTGGCCAATTGGCTTTTGGCTTTTGGCCATTTGTGTTCTGGCTTCAACGTTCCCTTAATCTCTGGCTTAATGTCTGCCTCGCCATGTATTTGACTTTTGGCTTTTGGCCTTTTGGCCTTTTGACTTTTTGGCTTTTGGCCTCAACGTTCCTAAATAAACCTGGGATCCTGTCTAAATCTGCAGTTGAATCTCACGAACACATTAAATAAAATCATAAAAATTCAAATAAAACCAACATATGAAGAAATTTAATGTTTAGACACAATATGGCATGTATGAATGATTATACCCTTTTGATCATGGAGATCAAATCAACCTTACCCTTACTGGAAAAGTAGTGACATGAATGCTTTAATGCCCTTTGGATCATGGAGATCAAGCCAGCCTTACCCTTACTGAAGAAGTAATAAGATGTTGGTTTGTAGCTGAGATGGTTTTGTTTGTAGTGAGAGAGGGATTTGTAATAAGGATTTCAAGGTTTTAGGGTTCTTGAAAGAGTTTGATATTCCAACAGTGTTGTGGCAAGGTTTTTTTCTCTCTTTTTTTCTTCCCTCTTTTTTCTTTTTTTCTCCCCTTTGGTTTGTGTGACAAGAAGGTGATTATATAGTGGAAATTAGGGTAAAGAAAATGGGCTTTGAATGTGCAATTGGGCCTCCAATATTCACTTGAATTCGTCACTTTCCAGGCTAAATCGCAGAGACTTAAGTGCATTTTTTGAAGTTGAAATGTGAAAACAAAATGTAGCCGACATCGAGAACTAACTCCTGTCCGAAGATCGACTCAATCGGATAAACGGTGAATTAGTTATGAATTTTTGAAGTTTCAGCTCAGACAAACTTATTTTGGGCTCCAGTGTCGGCTCTGACACGTTCTTCAATAAAAAACTGGTATTGATCGGTGCATAATTTGGTCTCGACTTTTGAAGCAAAGTTGTAGATCTATGAGTCAGTGACCTTGTGTAAAAATATGAGTCCAATCCGATAAAAATTGACCGAGTTATGAATTTTCGAAGTTTCGGCCCAGATGAAATAATATTCAGCATTCAGGATTTTCAGCGTGTCACGCACTCTGAGCAAAAAACGAAGGCCTTTTGAATACCGTTTGAACTCAATTCCTTCTGTGAAAATGTAGTCAACTCAATTTGTGAAATTTTGGCACCGGAACCAGCTCGATACGATGAAAA
The DNA here is from genome assembly GCA_948472305.1 of Vicia faba. Taxonomy (NCBI): domain Eukaryota; kingdom Viridiplantae; phylum Streptophyta; class Magnoliopsida; order Fabales; family Fabaceae; genus Vicia; species Vicia faba. The sequence continues at coordinate 613,499,036 of OX451735.1, read as the reverse complement.
TCGACCAAGTTATGATTTTTTGAACATGACGCAAATAAACTTCTGTCACAAATTTTCTGCACGAAAATACTTGATAAATCCACATTTTTGAAGACCTTCTGATCAAAATTGGCTTCCAGCCGTGAGAGATGAAAACGTAGATAATGTCAAGACGGAATTTTGGCCACCGGAACGGGTTCAAAATGAGTCACGATCTTCAAGTTATGAATTTTTTAGCGCGTAAAAACTGCACTTTCAGCACATTTTTTCACCATATTTCTTCAAGAAAACTCGCACATTCGGATACCTTCTTTAAAGAATTATCTCTTGAGCCGAACCTGAATTTGAGAATATGTTATCAGAGATATCTTGGCGAAAGAATACCTGAATATGACGCGCCGGGTTGGACTTGTGAATTTTTCTTGGAATATTTTGAGAAATATGGGAGGGCAAATTTTGGGGTACAACAGTTGCCCCTGTTCAATCTTCTTAGACCTGAGGATGCAGATTGGCTGACGTGCCTTTCGTAATCCGAGGGTAGAAGATGATTGGACACTAGAGTGCCCAGAAATTTGCGCTCACATAGTAGCAATGATGATGAGGGAATGGGCTTATAGATGCCATTTGGATGTTGCTTGGATAGGATGATGGGCTTATAGATGCCATCTGGACGTTGATCGCGTAGGAGATTCCTTAGCGAGAACCTGCATACCTGCAAAACAGAAAAATGAGTACCTGACACGCCGCAGGAGCTGATTTTAGATGCCTGATATAGATATGTCCTGACTGGTTACAGGAGCTGGGTCTGGAGCTTCAAACGCTGATGAATGAACCAGGGATGGTTACTGCCTTAGCATGAATGGTAAGAGAATCCTGAATGATTTCAACCTCAACAATGCTCGTTGAGAAAATCTTGGTGAGAATTACCATCTTCGTAGTGTCAGGAAGAGAACCAAAGGACATTATAATCTCAAAGGGAGTCACCTCACTCACCGTTGGAGAGGGAACTATAGGAAATTATAATCTGAAAGGAAATATCACCTCACTCGCCGTTGGAGAGGGGACCATAAAAGAATATCACCTCACGCTCATGCCGGAGAGGGGAACATCTGAAGAAGGAATTACCACCTCACACGCCGTTGGAGAGGGGACCATAAGAGAATATCACCTCACGCTCATGCCGGAGAGGGAAACATCTGAAGAAGGAATTACCACCTCACACGCCGTTGGAGAGGGGACCATAAGAGACTATCACCTCACGCTCATGCCGGAGAGGGGAACATCTGAAGAAGGAATTACCACCTCACACGCCGTTGGAGAGGGGACCATAAGAGAATATCACCTCACGCTCATGCCGGAGAGGGGAACATCTGAAGAAGGAATTACCACCTCACACGCCGTTGGAGAGGGGACCATAAGAGAATATCACCTCACGCTCATGCCGGAGAGGGGAACATCTGTAAAAGGAATTACCACCCCACTCGCCGTTGGAGAGGGGACCATAAGAGAATATCACCTCACGCTCATGCCGGAGAGGGAAACATCTGAAGAAGGAATTACCACCTCACTCGCCGTTGGAGAGGGGACCATAAGAGAATATCACCTCACGCTCATGCCGGAGAGGGGAACATCTGAAGAAGGAATTACCACCTCACACGCCGTTGGAGAGGGGACCATAAGAGAATATCACCTCACGCTCATGCCGGAGAGGGAAACATCTGAAGAAGGAATTACCACCTCACACGCCGTTGGAGAGGGGACCATAAGAGACTATCACCTCACGCTCATGCCGGAGAGGGAAACATCTGAAGAAGGAATTACCACCTCACACGCCGTTGGAGAGGGGACCATAAGAGAATATCACCTCACGCTCATGCCGGAGAGGGAAACATCTGAAGAAGGAATTACCACCTCACTCGCCGTTGGAGAGGGGACCATAAGAGAATATCACCTCACGCTCATGCCGGAGAGGGGAACATCTGAAGAAGGAATTACCACCTCACACGCCGTTGGAGAGGGGACCATAAGAGAATATCACCTCACGCTCATGCCGGAGAGGGAAACATCTGAAGAAGGAATTACCACCTCACACGCCGTTGGAGAGGGGACCATAAGAGACTATCACCTCACGCTCATGCCGGAGAGGGAAACATCTAAAGAAGGAATTACCACCTCACACGCCGTTGGAGAGGGGACCATAAGAGAATATCACCTCACGCTCATGCCGGAGAGGGAAACATCTGAAGAAGGAATTACCACCTCACACGCCGTTGGAGAGGGGACCATAAGAGACTATCACATCACGCTCATGCCGGAGAGGGAAACATCTGAAGAAGGAATTACCACCTCACACGCCGTTGGAGAGGGGACCATAAGAGAACTTCTACTGAGTCTTTATCAGAAAAATCTGCTTGGAGTCGATTTAACTGGACTAGAGAAGTCCTTGAAATATGTTTGAGAATTTCAACTGCATCTTTCCTGAAAGGTAAAGGTCAGTTATATGCAATGCATGATATGGATCAAGCGATGATGTTCTCAATATGGATGCGATTTATATGATATGATGCGTACATGCATGCTGTAATGATGTATGTGATGATTCATGTATGTTTTTTGTCTAGGAAAATAAATCCTTGACGGGTGCCGGGAAGTCACATCCTGGGCTGATGTTGAGGAAGAGATTTTGCTTCCGCTGTGGATGATTGTTGCAAGAATACCGGTAGGAGAAGATAACTCCGTTGAGGAATAAACTTGGCAAATGGAATAATTCTGCGGGAGAAAAGATATTCTAGCGATCATGCTGGGGAGTGCTACTCTGTGGGGATAGCGATGCTTTGCTGCGTTGATGAAGATAACTCTGCTGGGGATACCGTTGATGAGTCATGCTGGGGGATATCCTTGTTATGCTGGAAGTGTTGATAGACTTTGCTGGGGGTAGGAAAGATATTTTGCCGAGGACGCTCTTTCCGTGGCTTTTGGCTGAGGATAACCCAGTTATATCCTGTTACGGAAATAACTCTTTAAATCAAGCCGGGACGACGCGTTCGTGCTCTGCGAGGGATAAGCTTCCAGAATCTACTGGGGATAAGCTTACTGCTTGGGGGTATGAACTCCAATTTTCCCGGGGAAACTGGATTGGACTTTCCTGGGAAAGTTTTGACTGCGGGGAAGTGATTCCTTTGAATGTTGATACGCCGCCGGGGAACAATATTTAGAGCAAGACTACCGGGGATGCTTGTTTAAGAGTGATGTGCTGGGGGATGTTGAGATCTGCTGGAGGACACCTAACTTCCTTGAGATTTGATAACTCTGCTTGGAGGAGAATGCACTGACTGCTGACTCACTCTCTGGGGAATTAGGATGTACCGGTCATGTTTTTTAGCTGAACCTATCTTGGTACCTTGGAGGACCGACCAAATAGATTGTTTAGACGACTCATCATTGCCCCCTGTTTCTGAGGTGGGAGAGGAAGACCTGTGAGGTGCTGATAGTTGTTGATGGACAAACCTTCTTCTGGTAGGCAGATGACAAGATGTCAGGACATAGTCGTACGCTTTAATCCCTAACTTTTGCCTGGACCGCCCTTTCGGGTTTTCAGTCCACCGGGATACCCTTTTTTGCCCAAGCCGCCTTTTTAGGTTTTCGACTTGCCGGGTGTACATGTTTTTCATTTCATCCCTTCGTTTTGCCCGAACCCTTTTGGTTCACCGGGAAACCCTTATTTTTGCCTAGGTATGTCAACCTAGCGGGTCTTTGATTTTGCGTAGTATTTTTCCGACTATGTCCATGCTCTCAGAATGTAGGGAGTTGCCCCTGTTAGAAGTGTTTTGTCATGCCGTCAGAAGGTGTTTGATCAGCCCAGATTCGTTGTTGAAATGCCCCAAGTGACTCAGGCGGAGATTTGCCCCAGGCTATTTGGCCTTTGAGAGATTCTCCGAATCTTGATTGGACTGCCCCAGATGATTGGACAATAGTCATGCCATGCCCCTTGATTGGAAGTGCTTCTGTTCACTAGGTGTTCATCGTGCGAATTTCCCTGCTGTTCAAACAAAAAGTCATATGCAAACAAAGTTATGTCAAAAATGCAAGGCTTATGTCTGTCTTGAAGATTTTGAAAATGCATTCTTTTTTTTCATAAAACAAGTGATTGTTTGTAAAACGTGATGTCAACTCCGTATTTACCGTAGGCCTTAAAGAGTCAGGATACCTTTCGTACAGTATGCTTTCGAACTAACCCGTGCTTCAGCTAGGACTTTTAAGGGTTATATCGTGGCCTGGTTCACGGTTTAAGAAACAAAGGATAAAGGCTCAAATTTATTTGTACCCACCCGCTCTTCGTGATGTTCTTCAAACCTAAACTCAGTTGATCGTGCGTTAGACCTTGTTTTGAGTCCTTGCTTTGATATTCCAATAATGGTTCAGATGTTGATGACTTATTTTGAATAGGCAGTCATTTCCTTTTTCTGCTGAGGGTTTGTAGGACCTCTTTCTTGATTTTGCTATCCCTTTCTTTTTTTTGCCTGAACTGTTTCCTTTTTTGGAATTACAGTCAGCGGGATGCCCCAGTTTCATAAGTCCCCTTTGTAGGTTTAGACTTTTTTGGGCTTTTTCATTTATGAATTTTGATGATGACTGCCTGTCCTTTTGATTGTTCTGAACCATCATTGTCTTTGTTCGTTTTGTAAAGATCTCTTCGGTGCCATTCGTTATGCACTTGGATCAACTGAGAGACTACCCTGCCCCAGGTTATGATTAAGGGTTTTGATTTTCGAAAATAAAGACTCCTACTTCTTTGGCTCTGATGGGTTGACGAGGGATTATCATCCTTATAACTCCAGTGTTTAGGGGTTGAAACAATGCCTGTACCTCATCAGCGGGGTCTGTTCAAAAGCATACTGTAGATCATGGTATCGTTTTCGTCATCCTCCCTCAAGAGGCTTAGGATTAAAGATCAAGAGTCGACATCAGAAAAAATATGAAAACAATTTGCATATAGTGAATGCGAATATATTGATTCAAAACAGACATAAGCGATGCATTAATGAAATAACAACGTTTGACATGAATAAATGTTTAGACAATCAAAGAAAAATGCAACTTGAACATTCGAATGAACAAAAGTTTTCTAGTTTGAATTAGTCACTTCAGATGGGAGATTCTCAGCAGAAGCATTTCATTTGGCCACCCGGCATGAACTCCAGCACCCTTCCGTCGATCAAGTCCTGGATCTTGTTCTTCAAGCTCCAACAGTCATTGGTGTCATGTCCAGGACTGTCAGAATGGTAGGCACATCTTTTATCAGGGTTGTAAGTAGGAGCAGAGATGTCAGGATTCTGGGGAGGACCCTTTAAAGTAATCAGATTGACCTCCAACAAGTGTTCCAGCATTAGAGATGGTGGTATGCCAGTCTCAGTGAAATGTCTTCCAGGCGTATATCGCTTACGCCGATTGCCCCGTTGATGCTGGGTTTGTGAAGTAGTAACAACTTGGGGAGGTCCATTCTTCACCATACCAGACTGTTGTCCTCTTGGTAGCTGATCAAAGACTTGGTCCTTGACTTGGACTGGTAGCTTCATGTTGGATTTGCCTAGGTGGAGTTGACTGATCATGGCTCTCAGCTCTCCTTGCTCCTGAGCTAAACCTTGAATGAGTGCCCTTTGCCCCAGCATCTGGGTTTTCAGTGTGTCTACCTCAGCTTGTAGACGTTTCAGCTGCTCGTCCTTGTCATCTTCGGGACTTTTTCTGATCAGATTCCCCATGAGGAGGGTCCTCAGCTCTTCTTGCCCCTTGGATAGACCTAGGAAGATTTCTCTGAACTGAGACTCTTGAACGTGAAGGTCCTGGTTATCTTGTTGTGAGGCCATTGCTGAAATAAACAGCGAGAAAGGTAAGTGACCTGCAGAAGGGATACCTGTAATGCGATGATGTGTATGATATGCATGCAATGTTTTCAAGGACCTCGCGGGATAAACAAGAAAATTTGTTAGCATTTGGATCCGGTAGCTTGATTGAAAGAACTTCATATTTGTTGAGAGTCTTTCTTCCAAGGGTCAAAGGCTCACCATATCAAGTGGGTCATAGCCCCTGACAACCTTGGCTAGAGGAAAATAAATCCTCTTTGCCCCTGGCTAGACAATTGGTTCATCCTGACCTGCATCACAAGCCCTTGAGATCCTTGAAATGGGTTAGGATGTATGCAATGGTATGCAATGGTATGATGTCATGCTATGCATGGGGTGATGTAGGTAAACCATGTTATGAGTCCCAATTAAGGACTATAAACAGACCCTGCAAGAAATTCAGTATACTTTGTTATGAGTCCCAATTAAGGACTATAAACAAAACCTGCAAGAAACTTAGTACCCTGTTATGAGTCCTTGTTAAGGACTATAAACAACACCTGCAAGAAATTTGGTAAACCCTGTTATAAGTCCCAGTTAAGGACTATGAACAAAACCTGCAAGAAATTTAGTACCATGTTATGAGTCCCAATTAAGGACTATAAACAAAACCTGCGAGAAACAAGTGTCAGGTAACAAGCACGCAGATAGTCAAGTACGAAGGCACACAAGTCACACAAGAGAAACCCTTAGAGTTTAAGGCCAGCATGGGGTCTGGGTATTACCCTCTTGAAGTTGGTGGGTTCATACCTGTCCTATCAAAAGTAACCGGGTTCTTAGAGGATCCCAATATCATTGACTACCCTCAATCGGTCATAACTCCAGCATCGCAATCTTTTCTTGCGGCCAGAACCATCACGAGAATTTAGCCTCAATGGGCGTAGCATACTGCTACTGTTCTAATGGCCAAGTTGGGTCATTTAAGGTTCTAAGGTCTGTTGGTGCTTAATGACTCCTTGGAAGACCCATATTCTCCCCGTTTCAACACGAGGGATATCGGTACAGACCAAGGCGCCACACCAACGTAGCCACTGCTTCACCCATGTCGGTATACGCCGGACAGGTCCCTCACAGCTTATGCTACCTAAATAGGGTATCCCCAGATCCAGGTTAGGATCTATGTAACTCCGATACAACCCACAATAGTAAAGCAAGCAAAACAATACAAGTGAAAACACAGTTATGACTTAGCCCTAAGGTACACCTCACTTTATAAAGGGTCCCCAGCAGAGTCGCCAGTTCTGTGATCGGTGGATCTGGAACTGACTGTTTAACGCTGGTTCGCGAAATGTCGCGGTAAGCAAGAGTCGCCACCGTCTTTTATTTTCTCCAAATGGAAAGGACAAAAGCACAGAAAAATTCCTTATAAGAGATTGCTCTCGGTTCGGGAGGTAGGTTATAGAAAGGGAAGGTGTTAGCACCCTTTCTATCCATGGTTATCCATGGGCTCTTAGATACTTGCTCAATGTGTTTTCAAAATTGTTTGTTTGCTTTTCAATGTGGGTTTTAAAAAGTTTCTTTGAAAAATTTCAGTTCGACTCATACGTCAGAGTGTTTGAAAAGTTTGCTTTGAAAGCTTTTGAAAATGTGTTGGTGTGAAAAGATGTTTTGATTTGTTTTTGAAATTAGAGCAAGTATCCTTGAGAACCTACCTACCCTAAGGAATTCGTCTGTGTAGATGTCCTTAAAAGTAGTGCCATCCCACCATTGAGAGGTAGGTAGCACCACCGTTGGAGGTGTTCGGGTCAATTCGAAGGTTCGGGACATGGTGATCACCAGAGCAATGGGAAGACACCTTAGAAGCTACCCTCATGCCAGGTTCCCAGATCATGAGGACTTACTAAGACGTCCTCTACTCGACGATCACCTTTCGAGGCAAGGCAACAGTGAGGCGTACCCTAGGGGTGGTGTGTGATTTGTGTGTCGGATTCAGTTATTTTATCTTGTCATGTCAAAGTGATCTATGCGTTTGTTTTTATTTTTGTCATTCATTCTTGCATGCATTTATTTAACAGTTAAAAAGCGCGGAAAGATAAAATTCCTAAACTATTACAAAGGCGCGGGTCCACATCGCCAAATTATATCCAGGACCCGATTTGACATAAAATAAAGAAATAAAATGCGGGAAATATAAAATGTCCGAGTTACATGGCTTGAGCAATTACATAATATTTGAAAGAAAATAAATGTGCGAAAGAAATAAAAATAGAACGTTCGAGGGCGTTGGACCCTTTAAAGAAATTAAATGAAATTAAAAAGCTAATTAATTATTTAATAAAAGGAAAGAAATGTTTTTTAGTTTTTTTTGCATTTATGAAATAAGAAAATTAAAATTAAAATTAAAAGAAACCCTAATTCTAAGTTATTTTTAATTATTTGAGAAAAATGTTAAAGTTTAACTTAATTTACTAAAGAATTTATGTACATGTTTATTTACAAAATAAATTAGTAATTAATAATAATAATAATGATGAGAAAATTATTTATTAAAAAAATGATGAAAAATTTAAAAAAACCTAATTTCTACATAGTTAATTTATTAAAAAAAATATTAAAGTTTTGAAACCTAAATTAATCTAATTAATTGTTTAAAGTTTATTTACAAAAATAATAATAGTAAAATTAATATTAATAAAATAAACATTTTTTGATTTTTCTGTATTTTATATTTATTATGAAAATTATTTTATGGAATTAAAAGAAAACAATTAAAAAAACAATTAAAAGAATAAAAAGGAAAAACAAATAAAAATTAAAAATTGAGCAAACCATAGGGGGTGTCTGGCCCAAGGGGAGGTTTTTTTGAAGTATTGACTCCTGAGTACCGTGGTCTGCATTCTTTGGCCATTGGATTGAGTTTCATGCATAAGTTGTTCTACTTTGGCCAATTGGCTTTTGGCTTTTGGCCATTTGTGTTCTGGCTTCAACGTTCCCTTAATCTCTGGCTTAATGTCTGCCTCGCCATGTATTTGACTTTTGGCTTTTGGCCTTTTGGCCTTTTGACTTTTTGGCTTTTGGCCTCAACGTTCCTAAATAAACCTGGGATCCTGTCTAAATCTGCAGTTGAATCTCACGAACACATTAAATAAAATCATAAAAATTCAAATAAAACCAACATATGAAGAAATTTAATGTTTAGACACAATATGGCATGTATGAATGATTATACCATTTTGATCATGGAGATCAAATCAACCTTACCCTTACTGGAAAAGTAGTGACATGAATGCTTTAATGCCCTTTGGATCATGGAGATCAAGCCAGCCTTACCCTTACTGAAGAAGTAATAAGATGTTGGTTTGTAGCTGAGATGGTTTTGTTTGTAGTGAGAGAGGGATTTGTAATAAGGATTTCAAGGTTTTAGGGTTCTTGAAAGAGTTTGATATTCCAACAGTGTTGTGGCAAGGTTTTTTTCTCTCTTTTTTTCTTCCCCCTTTTTTCTTTTTTTCTCCCCTTTGGTTTGTGTGACAAGAAGGTGATTATATAGTGGAAATTAGGGTAAAGAAAATGGGCTTTGAAGGTGCAATTGGGCCTCCAATATTCACTTGAATTCGTCACTTTCCAGGCTAAATCGCAGAGACTTAAGTGCATTTTTTGAAGTTGAAATGTGAAAACAAAATGTAGCCGACATCGAGAACTAACTCCTGTCCGAAGATCGACTCAATCGGATAAACGGTGAATTAGTTATGAATTTTTGAAGTTTCAGCTCAGACAAACTTATTTTGGGCTCCAGTGTCGGCTCTGACACGTTCTTCAATAAAAAACTGGTATTGATCGGTGCATAATTTGGTCTCGACTTTTGAAGCAAAGTTGTAGATCTATGAGTCAGTGACCTTGTGTAAAAATATGAGTCCAATCCGATAAAAATTGACCGAGTTATGAATTTTCGAAGTTTCGGCCCAGATGAAATAATATTCAGCATTCAGGATTTTCAGCGTGTCACGCACTCTGAGCAAAAAACGAAGGCCTTTTGAATACCGTTTGAACTCAATTCCTTCTGTGAAAATGTAGTCAACTCAATTTGTGAAATTTTGGCACCGGAACCAGCTCGATACGATGAAAATCGACCAAGTTATGATTTTTTGAACATGACGCAAATAAACTTCTGTCACAAATTTTCTGCACGAAAATACTTGATAAATCCACATTTTTGAAGACCTTCTGATCAAAATTGGCTTCCAGCCGTGAGAGATGAAAACGTAGATAATGTCAAGACGGAATTTTGGCCACCGGAACGGGTTCAAAATGAGTCACGATCTTCAAGTTATGAATTTTTTAGCGCGTAAAAACTGCACTTTCAGCACATTTTTTCACCATATTTCTTCAAGAAAACTCGCACATTCGGATACCTTCTTTAAAGAATTATCTCTTGAGCCGAACCTGAATTTGAGAATATGTTATCAGAGATATCTTGGCGAAAGAATACCTGAATATGACGCGCCGGGTTGGACTTGTGAATTTTTCTTGGAATATTTTGAGAAATATGGGAGGGCAAATTTTGGGGTACAACAACAGCGAACCTTCTCAGAAACTTCTTATCATTGACAGATGCCCCTTTAGGATAATCTTAAGCCTTGAGATACCTTTTGACTTCGTGAAACCAGGGTTTGTCTGCCACCTCTTCAGTATCAATTTCATAGCAGTGTGCTAGTTCATCCAACCTCTCAATGGTAATTTGGGGAGCTTCATTATCCAACCTAACCTTGAACATAGAAGACATGGTAGCTAGCGCGTCCACTAACTAGTTCTCCTCTCGTGGGAAATGCTCAAAGGTTACCTCCTCAAAGTGTGGGAGCAATGTCAGTACATACTCTCTGTAAGGAATGAGATTCGGGTGTTTCATATCCCACTCGCCCTTGATCTGACTGATCACCAGTGCGGAATCCCCGAATACACTTAAAAACTTAATCCTTAGGTCAATAGCAGCTCGAAGACCCATGATACATGCTTCATATTCCGCCATGTTGTTGGTGCAGTTGAAACATAATCGGGCGATGAACGGAGTATGGCAGCCCTCAGGAGATATGATTACAGCGCCAATGCCGTTACCCAGTGCGTTTGAGGCTCCATCAAAATACATGGACCATCAGGATCCTTCCTCAGGTCCTTCATCCGGTCCAGGCTCTTTGTAGTCAGTCACCAACATGATATTCTCATCCGGAAACTCAAAGTTCATAGACTGGTAGTCGTCCACGGCCTGATGAGCCAAATGACCAACCAATACACTCCCCTTTATTGCCTTTTGGGTTGTATATTGTATGTCTTACTCAGTTAAGATCATTTGCCACCTTGATGTCCTTCCGGAGAGAGCGGGCTTCTCGAAAATATACTTGATCAGATCCATATTTGATATCAACAAGGTAGTGTGAGTTAGCATATACTGTCTCAGTCGGCGAGCAGCCCATGCCAAAGCGCAGTAAGTTTTCTTTAGCAATGAGTATCGTGTCTCACAGTCGGTAAACTTTTTGCTAAGGTAGTATATTGCGTGCTCTTTTCGACCAGACTCGTCATGCTGCCCCAGCACACACCCCATTAAATTGTCTAGCACTGTCAAGTATAATATCAAAGGTCTTCCTTCAACTGGAGGCATCAGAAATGGCGGTTCTTGAAGGTATTCTTTGATTCTTTCGAAAGCGGTCTGGCATTCATCATTCGACTTTACCACTTGATCTTTCTTCAGTAGCTTGAAGATTGGCTCACAAGTAGCAGTCATATGTGAAATGAATCTGGCGATATAATTCAGACGTCCCAAGAAACCTCTAACCTCTTTCTCTATGCGGGGAACCGATATCTCTTGTATGGCTTTTACCTTCGCAGGGTCTACCTGAATACCCTTGTCACTGACGATAAAACCCAGAAGCTTACCAGATCTTACCCCGAAGGTACACTTGTTCGGATTCAACCTCAGCTTATATGTCTTCAACCTGTCAAACAATTTCTGGAGTTGATCAAGGTGCTCTTCCTCAGTCTGAGACCTGGCTATCATATCATCGACATAAACTTCGATCTCGTGGTGAATCATGTCGTGGAACAAAGCGACCATAGCATGCTGATAAGTTTCCCCAACATTCTTCAACCCAAAAGGCATCACCTTGTAGTAGAAAGTGCCCCACTGTGTAACAAAGTTTGTCTTCTCCATGTCTTCAGGATTTATCTTGATCTGGTTGTAGCCAAAGAAACCATCCATGAAGGAGAAGATTTTATGTTGCGCGGTGTTGTCAACCAGTACATCGATGTGAGGAAGTGGGAAGTCATTCTTGGGGCTTGCCCTGTTCAGATCTCTGTAATCAACACACATCCGTACCTTACCGTCCTTCTTAGGTACCGGAACAATGTTAGCAACCCAATATGGATATGAAGTGACAGCTAAGAATCCTGCATCAAACTGTTTCATGACTTCTGCCTTGATTTTATCTGACATTTCAGGGTGCATACGACGAACCTTCTGTTTAACCGGAGGAAAGTCTTCTTTAGTCGGCAGGCGATGTACCATAATATCAGTGTCCAAATCAGGCATGTCTTCATACGACCAGGCGAAGATCTCAACATAGTCGTGCAACATTTGTATCAACCTCTGTTTGACGCTAAGCTCCAGATTTGCACCTATTTTAACCTCTTTTCTGTCTTCCTCAGTGTGATAGGGTGGAAGAACTGACTGTTTTTGGAATGCTGGTTCACGTTTTGTGTTTGTTTTTGCAAAATGTCGCGGTAAGCAAGAGTCGCCACCGACTTTTATTTTATCCAACAAGGAAAGGAAAAAAGCATAGAAAAATTCCTTTTTCGAGATATTTCTGAGTACGGGGGTAGATTATAGAAAGGGAAGGTGTTAGCACCCTTTCTATTCGTAATTATCTACGGGCTCTTAGGTACTTGCTCATCATTTTCAAAATTGTTTTCTTTGTGTTTGTGGGTTTTGAAAAGTTTTTGTTTTGACTTCGATTTAACTCTTGCGTCTGTCTTCAAGAGTGTAATGAAGTGTTTTTTTAAAACTCGTTTGTAAAAGAGTGTAAGTGTGAAAAAAGTTTTGTTTTGGATGAGCAAGTATCTAAGATCTAATCTACCTACTCGAAAAAGGAATCGTTCTATGTTCGTTTCCTTTAGACAATGCTATCCCACTATTAGTGAGTAGGTAGCACCGTCGTTGGAATTTGAGGGTCAATTCGAAAGAGGGACATACGGTCACTAAAGCAATGTTAGGACGTCTTAATGGTAACCCTAATGTCTTAGATCATTTATCCGAGGCAACGATATCCGAGGCAACCTTTCCGAGGCAACTTATGATCTTTTAGACAAGAGGGCGACCTCTAAAACAACCTATACTCAATGACCGTTTACGAAGGCAACCAAGTTGGATGTACCCTAGGAGTGCGCATGTGTAAATGTGTTGATTTCAGTTATTTTTATCTTTGCACATGTTTAGGGTGCTCTAAACATTTTAAGATTTAAACATTCATTCTTGTCATGCAAACCCTATTATCAAACATCTAGCAGTTGTATATTTGCAGAAATTAAAGGTGCGGAATTTAAACTAAATTATTACAAGGCGTCGGGTATTTACATCGCCAAAAGCAACCCTTTGAAATTTAAAAGCGGAAAAATAAATATCTTAATTAATTATTACAAACCGGAAGCAGATACATTAATTGGATAAAGAAAAATAAAGCGCGCGATGCGGAATTAAATCGAATGCGAAGTTAGGGTTTTGACCCTTTTGATTAAAGGAAATGTTTTTGTTGCTTTTATTTTTAAGAAAAGAAATTAAATCCTAAAATTAAATGCTAAATTAATTATTAAATAAATTAATTAATGAAAAATATTAAATGACATATTTTTGGTGTTTTTGTTATTTTAAGAAAGAAAATAAAATAATTAAATTAAAGATTAAAATCTTTTAATTCTAATTAGTTTTAAATATTTACAAAATCAATTAAAGTTATCTAGAATTAATAACCTAATTAATTAATTAATTAATGTTTATTAATAAAAAAATGAAGTTCTAAAATTTAATTGGGTAAAAATACTATTTTTGTGATTTTTTTTTGATAAAAAGAAATTATGTTATTGGTTAGTAAATAAATCAAACAAAATAAAATAATTAAATAAAATAAACAAAATGTAAAAGAAAGTAGAGAGATTGGTCCTGATTGGAGGGTATAGAAAGCAAGAATATTGGCCTAATTGATGAAGACCCGTTGGACTTTTTGGATCTTGTGCGTGTGCCTTGACTTGGCCCTTTGATGCTCCTTCAATATTGGCCACCAGATCTGGCCATCTGGTCATCTGGTGCGTTGGGTAGTGAGTGTCCATGGTGGGTCTCAAGCTTGCATATGCACTGGATTCCCTGAAAATAAACAAGAAAATGCAAATTGCTGGAGGCAGGGATCGAACCCCTGACCTCCAGCCTCTGAATGCCTTAAGGCTTACGTGGCTACCACTGGAGCGCTTAGTTTTATTTGTTTATTAATCAAATGCTGCAAATAACATACAAAACAAGAGAATATTGAGAAAAAAAACAATAAAAATGCGCGCGACAGTTTGAATGGGCGAATGGGGAAGCGACACGCCTTCGTTCCTGTCTTTGGACCGTGGCTAAAAGTTCCAAGATCTATACCCACGGACAGATGTCCGTCACTAAAAACCAAGCATCCCTAAAATCTCGTACCGGCCATAGAAATGAATTCTAGTACCAGGGTTGAGTTCGTCTCATCCTCCTGAATACAACCTTGCCCATTATGGAGGCTAATTATTCCTGAAACAAAAATCCCTAAAAGCAAACTCGAAACCCTAACTATGGTGAATCACGATATATGTCAGATAAATGAAATTGGTTATTGCAAAAATCTAGGAAATGATATAGTGATCTAGAATATGCAATTATTTTTCATTATAGATGCAAGAATGAAGCTTTTCGAAATCAAGAAGATGGTGGTTCCGTGAGCGACTCATAGTGCACTGGGAGGCTTCAAAACACGTGGTTTTGCTTACTTTCGCTTGTGGAGATTGCCAGGAGACGATTGGGACAATTGCCAAGCCTTGAAATTGCCTCTAGGAGTGATTTTGAACTCACACTTTTTGCTTGATTTTTCAGTTTTTTTTCTTGCTCTATAACTGATCTCCAACCCTGTTTTTGGTCTGCACGTAACCCTTATGTACCACATAATGCATTAGGGTTGATTGCCTTGCCTAAATCTTCCTCTTTCAATAAAATTGATATTTTATTTGATCCTCCTTTAAAGCTTTCCAAAATTGGCATATTTTGAATATTTTTGTACACAATTGCCTTGATACGAGTTTGGAAGGGTGCTAGCTATATAACAAGACCTGAAATGATCACAAGATCTTTAGTTTTCAATGTTTTTGATTTTATTAGATTTAATTTGATTTAAAATGAATTAATTCAAATAAAAACCAAACTAAATAATAAAAATATGATATGGACACATGGCCAAGGCTATAGCACATGGTCTATAATGCAAACTCAAAACAAGTGAAAAAGAATGGGCCCATTTGGCAAAAATTGAAGTTTTGAGCATAGTTGACTTTTGGCAATTTTGCAAAAAAGGTCAACATCAACCAAGCATAACTTCCTCAATTTGGAACCTTTGGAGGTGTTCTCTGACTTTTTAGAAAGCTTGAGATGTCCTCTAATCAACCCTTTTGGTCTCATATCAATTTTATATTCCATTCTCAAGTATGAAGCTTTGACAAAAAAAGGTGCTTTTGTTGACTTTTCAAAATGACCTATAATGTCCAAATTCATAACTTCTTGTGAGTGAATATTTTGATCTTGGGATATGAATATGGATTGTAGGAAATTTCATCCTATTCAAAATGAGATTTTGATGGGTCATTTCTCATAAAGTATGAGAAAGTTATGCTTGGTCAAATTTGAGTTGACTTTTCCTACAAAACCCTAATTTAGCAACTTTTGAATCTTGATGAATTTTGAGCAATCCTTGATGAATCATGATCAACCCTTGATAAAATGATGAAATATACTTCAAAATGAGGATGTTGACCAAAAATATTGAAGTTTGACTGTATGGGGGTCACAGTTGACTTTTGCCCTAGCACAATCGATTTTTGGACCTTTGAGCAATTGACTGAGCAAACTTTCTCTGCAAGGCTTGAAACTTGACATGGATGATCTTGAGAACATATTAGGACATTGGTGAGAATTTGGGACCACTTGGACTCAAGGATCTTGATGCAACTCAAAACCCTAATTTGGGGTAGACTCCCTTAGGAGAGAGCTTGTCTGGTCAACCCTTGGACTATCTTGAGTAACTTGGAGATCTTTCTTGCAATGTTTTGAGAAATATGAGAGGGAATATTTTGGGGTACAACACTCAGTACCCAAGTCCACTGTCTCAACCGACTCTTCATGAGGCTGTATGGCCCTTTCTTCCTGCTGTAGTAGTCTAACAATTTCTCCAGGCACCTCACAATCATCCTCACCTTCGTCCTCGGCTTGGTTGATCGGATTTTTGAAGTCATAACTGGAAATAGCAGAGCTATTATCAATGGGATCCAAAGTGGATATAGATCTGCATTATGATACATGAGTGTGTGTAAGAGAATAGCTGTTTTGATAAAGTGAAAGCAGGAAAGAAAAAACAGAGAGCGCAAAATTTGTGTGCAAGAAACGTCCAATGCTTTATTAAAGATTATGAAATGAGAAATAATAGCCCTCACAAGCAAAGCCAAGGTGCCTCGGGCAAGGCACCAGGCCGTAAAGTTTCAAATTGTCAGTTACAAATCTTAAAACAAATAAGTCAATTACTGCGGAATAAAAGAAATAGGTATGAAGTCCCTAGCCGTCCAATTACTCGGTCCACCATTGGTTGTTGGGTAGATCCAGCTTTCGATGTCTGAGTCCTCTTCACTGTCTTCAACGACATTAATTCCCCAATTGCTGATGCGTAGGGGAGGTCTTCCAGCCCGAGCGCGTCTAACAACCCTTTGAGCCCCTGTAGTAAAGCCCAAACCAAATTTGTCAGTTTTTTGAGTGAAATCAGGGAGTTGACCCCAATCGGCACACCCACCTTCTTCAACCACGGCCCTGGTGTCCTTGAGGGAAGCCATCTTCAAAGGAGGTTTGTTGCTAGTAGTTTCAGTTGATGCCAAGATCCGTGGACCTCTTCAAAATTCTGACAAGGAGTTTTTATGAATTCCCCGTCCATATCTATGTAGCGGAAGGAATTGAGGTGGCTCACCATATATTCTTCTTCACCCCGCACTATGACAATCTTTCCTTTCACCGAATACTTTAGCATTTGGTGGAGTGTGGAGGTGACTGCCCCAGCGTCGTGGATCATTACCAACACATATCCAACGCTCAAACCAAGGAAAGACCATGGTGCATTCTCCAAACGTGGCTGCACAGAATCAGGCGTAGGAATGGGCTCAGCCTTCATGGGCTTGGCACAAATTCAGCATGCACCCCCCTAATTTCTCATCAAACAGGCCCAATTCTTTTTTTTATTATTTTAATTCCTTTTTATTATTTATTAATTATTTATTTTTTTCAAATAACACCAAAAATCATGCTTTTTTCTTTAATAAAAAAAATCATAAAAACATCAAAAATCATTTTTTTATAAAAGTATTTTATTAATTAATTAGTTTAATTAAATTAAGGCAATTTAATTCTTTTTTGTATAATTAAAATCAACTAGAATTAGGGTTTAATATTGTACATAACCTAATTTTTCTCATAAAATAACCTAAATATTTTCTCAATTAGATTATTAGGTTTTCCAATTATTTCTCGCATTTAATTCGTCGCGCGCGCCTTTAACTTTCCTTTTTCTATTATTGTAACTGCTCCGAGTTTGTAATAGTAATTAGGGTTTTAAATTTCCGCATCTTTATTTACGGTCAAAATAATTATATATCTGCGAAAGCCTTGTAATATCTAGGACTTTAATTTCTCGCATTTTAATTTCCGCAAACTATAAGCTGTTAGATGTATGTTAATAGGATTGTATGGAAAGAAAAATTGCAATTAATACAGTAGAAAACCCTAAGTATGCAAAGATAAATAAACTGAAAAACACACTTGCACATGTCCACTCCTAGGGTTTACTCCACTCCGGTTGCCTTCGGTAAACGGTCATGAAGTATAGGGAATGTTAGTGGTCGTCCTCTAGTCCCAAAAGATCTAAAATGACCCATTCGAATGTTGCCTCGGAAAAAGATCTGTAAGGCTTTAAGATGATTACTAAAATTTACTAACATTGCATTTGTGACCGTACTTGTCCCTTCGAACGTCCCTTAAAACTCCAACGACGGTGCTACCTATTCCTTAATAATAGGATAGCGCTGTATAAAGGAAAACGAACAGACTTTTTTCGAGTAGGTAGATTAGCTCCTAGGTACTTGCTCAAACAAATTTTTTCACACAAACACTTTTCAAAAACAATCTTCAAAACAACTTCGTCACACTCTTGAGGACCGATACAAGGGTTATCACGAAGTAAAACAAAACTTTTCAAAACAAGTACACCAAGTAATTTAAAGAATGAGAAAGTACCTAAGAGCCCATGGAAAACAATATATAAAAAGGGTGCTGACACCTTTCCTTTATATAATCTACCCCCCGTACTCAGAAACATCTCGAAAAAGGTTTTTTCTGTTCTTTTTCCTTTTCCTTTGTTGGATGAAATAAAAGTCGGTGGTGACTCTTGCTTACCGCGACATTTGCGAATATAAAATGCAAACCAGTATAACAGTTGGTTCTGCCACCGTATCACACATTACAAAGACACTTTTCAAAATAATTTCAAAACCCATACCACAAGCATATTTTCAAAAAAAGCAAGTGATCTAGCAAGCAACTAAGAGCCCGTAGATGACTACGGATGAAAAGGGTGCTAACACCTTCCCTTTTCATAACCTAACCCCAAAACTCAAGAAAATAAATCTCAAACGTCTTTCCTGTTCTTTCCACCCTTTCCTTATTGGATAAATGAAAAGTCAGTGGTGACTCTTGCTATCCGCAACAATTGCGATCAAACCAAAACACCAAGTCAGTTCTCCCACTATGTTACATAACTAGCGACTCTGATGGGGATTACTTAAAGAATTAGCATCAAGGGTCCCTGAGAATTCTCCATTGACCAAAAGACATAGACGACTTCTCAACTTGGTTACCTCAAGCTTTGATGAAGACATGATGAAGGTGATTTTCCAGTTCTTCGACCCTTTGCACCATTACTTTACCTTCCCCGATTACCATCTTGTGCCTACTATGGAAGAATTATCTCAACTCTTGGGATTTCCTATTCTCAGTCAATTACCTTTCAACGGTATTGAAAGAGACCCAAGCCCTAAAGAGATTGCCCGAGCCTTACACTTGCAACAATCCGATGTCGCGGTTAACTGGGAAACAAGAAGTGGTGTTAAAGGGTTCCTAGCCAAGTTCCTGTTGGAAAAAGCTCAAGACTATTGGAACCCTATGGATTTACAAGCCTTTGAAGAAATCTTTGCTCTTCTCATCTATGGTTTAGTACTATTTCGTAATCCTAACCAACGTATAGATGTGAATGCAGTCAAAATTTTCATATCTCGCAATCCAGTGCCTACTTTGTTGGGAGATATCCTGAATTCTCTCCACTCTCGCACCATGAAGAGAAGAGGATCCCTCATGTGTTGCACTCCTCTGTTGGCTAGGTGGTTTGTTTCGCACCTACCCCGATCTGTTGTGAAGAACAAGCAAGGTTTGAGATGGTCCAATAGGTTGATGTCACTCATACATTCAGATATTCACTGGTATTCTCGATCTTTGGAGGACATTACTATCATCGACCGTTGTGGGGAATTCCCTAATGTCCCTTTGCTTGGAATTAAGGGAGGTATTACTTACAACCCTTGCTTAGCTTTGTGACAATTTTGGTACGCACGAAGAGATGGTCCTCATGATGCGCTCATCCAAGGTGTGGTGTTCGACTACGAGAGCGACAACCAAGGCTACTGTCAAAGTTTTATACGATCTTCAAGGATGTTAAACAAAGTGGATAGTAAGACATTGGGACACAAAAACTCTATTCCCCTTGAGCCTTACCTTAGGTGGGTGCGAGCTCATGCCCAGAGTCTCATAATGCCTTACCCTTCCATCCTACCTGTTATCATGGAGCCTGGTTTTGAAGGAGATGTTCTGTATACTGTCCTTTATCCAAACCTGCCTACCACGCTTGAAGGCTTACAAAAGGATTGGATTCAGCTAAAATAAGAGTGAGACACCTTCGAAGCCCAATTCCACGCCAGTGAGAAGAAGGTTTTGGATCTCGCGAAGCAGCTCTATGAAGAGCGAAGTTTGAACGCTTATATTGCGCCGAAGAGGATGCGTTCAACCTTTTTGTCTTAGAAGTTTTATTATTGTATTTTATTTCTTCCATTGTAAGCCCTGAGAGGCATGATGTAATCAACTTTGATTTATTAATACAATGTGTGTTTCCTTTTGTATAAGCAAATTTAAATATCTTAGTTTCCTTGAAATCATCTGCATATTCATTCTCATTCATCATAACACAAACAGGTTTTTCACAACAGGTCTCCTTATCTTTCCACTGTTTATTTCAGTGAGATGGATATTGAATAGACAGTAAAAGATCTTCAAGCACAAAATGCTCAATTCCAACAGATTTTCTTGGCCCTGGCTAAAAGACAAGAGGACCTGAAGGCTCTTATGATCAAAGATAAGAAAAAGAAGGCGAAGAAACCAGTCGGTGTTTTGAATTTGGGAAGAAGGTCCAGAGGACCAGCCAAGCGACCTCTAGATTTAGCAACCTCGTCGGGTGAAGGAGATAATAAAGAAGGAAAGAACAAGGAAGGGGATGAAAACCCAAAGTCTGAAGAAGAAGAAGCTGACTACTCTGAAGAACAGTATCCTCCTGCTGATGATAAGTACAAACAGCTAGAGGATCGCTTCAATGCTATGGAGATCCAAAGGGTACCCAGGCTGGATTTTGAAGAACTAGGATTGGTCTCAGGGGTGGTCATCCCGCAGAAATTCAAGGTCTCCACATTTGCTAAATATGACGGTGTCTCTTGTCCTAAGCTACATTTAAGGTCATACGTCAGAAAGATTCAACCCCATACTACTGATAGGAACCTATGGGTATATTTCTTCCAAGAAAGCTTGTCAGGGACGCAGTTGGGTTGGTTCTATCAGTTGGAAGGAACCAATATTCGTAATTGGGAAGATTAGGCTGCTGCTTTTTTACAAGCAATACCAGTATAATGCTCACGTAGATCTGACACGAACACAACTGCAAGGTATGTCTATGGGTGCTGGTGAGGGTTTCAAAAATTATGCCTAGAAATGGAGGGATCTCGCAGGAAGAGTCCAACCCCCCTTATCTGACAGAGAGTTAGTGGATATGTTCTTAGGCACGTTATCTGGTCCATTCTTCAACCATCTGATTGGAAGCTCTTCGGCTGGATTTACTGAACTAATCATGACTGGTAAGCGGGTAGAAGCCGGTATTAAGAGTGGCAAAATTCAAAGGGATGCATCCTCAAGCACGATGAAGAAACCCTTCACTCGAAAGAAGGAGGTCAGTGTTGCTTATGACCACAAGAATCAAAATAAACCGAACATCGCCTAACGGTAGGGGTTGTTATGATCTCCAATCCTGTATCAAATCAACAGTGAAACTATCAACGCAGGCCGGAGACGCCCATAAGATGATTCACCCGGATCAACATGACCTTGTCCAAAGTTTTTCCACATCTATTGGAATCCAATCTGGTGACTCTAAAGGAAGCTCCCAAGAACCCCAATACGGCTCCTCCCTGCTACAACCCGAATGCTCGATGTGCCTATCATTCTGAAAGTCCGAGGCATGATACAAACGATTGTTGGGCCTTGAAGAATAAGGTACAAGACCTTATCAAGGCGAAAGAGATCGAGTTTGACCCACTAGAAACACCTAACATAATAACAGCTTCAATGGCCAAACATGGCCAAGGGCTCAATGCTGTTGATGATGGATATTTTGTTTCCTCCGTGGATAAATTAACTACTCCCCTTTTGACTATTAAATAGAATCTATTACAAGCCGGTCTGTTTCCAGGCTGTGATGAAAGTTGTCACTTATGTATGTCTCTACCAGATGGCTGTCTGTTACTGAAGATGGGTGTTCAACGCCTGATGGTTAACAAAGAAATCCTGTTTGAGAAAGTTCCTCTTTCCATAAATTCATGTGAAGATGTTTCAATAATAACCATTTCCAACAATCTTCCCAGGGTCTCCACCAAAAGACCCGTCAGGATTACACCTGTTCCAAAGTTTTCTCCCCTGATCATCACCATGCTAGGGCCAATACCATATTCTTCGGATAAAGCTGTTCCTTGGAACTATGGGGCTGACGTCTATTACCATGGCATCAAGCAATATCTATTGGCTATCAAAGACAAAGTTGCTGAAGGTATTGATCCTGAAGTTGATAATATCATTGGGACCAATAAGATAACAAGAAGTGGAAGGATTTTCTCCCCCAAGATCTCTCCAAAGACCATTGCTAATACTTTAATTATTCCCGCTATCGCTTCTATCAGTCAGTATTCCCATTGTTACTCCCATTGTTAGTCCTACTGTTATCCCTACTACCGAGGCACAGGTAAAAGAGGTATTGTTTGAGCCTGTCCAGATGAAGGCGCATCCAGAAATCATTCCTAAGGCTTCTAGGAAGGAGATCGAATAGATATTAAAGATAATCAATAAAAGTGATTACAACATCGTGGAGCTGTTGGGGAAGACCCCCTCAAAAATATCAATGTTGGCTTTACTTTTGTGTTCCGAGGCCCATGCTAAGGCTTTAGTAAAATTTTCTGAAGACCGCCCACGTGCTCCAAGAGACCTCCATTGATCAATTCGAGAATTGTGTGGCCAGTCTAACTGCTGATAATGGACTGGGTTTTTCTGACGCTGATTTAACTCCCAAGGGAAGGAAACACAATGATGCTCTGCATGTCTTCATTGAGTGTAGGGACACTATATTAGCCCACGTTCTGGTGGATACAGGTTATTCGTTGAATGTCTTACCCAAGAATGCTCTTGACTGGTTAGATTGTGAAGGACTCACATTGAAGCCTAACAACATTGTGGTGAGGGCCTTCGATGGTTCTAAAAGAACGGTGCACAGGGAGGTGGACATCCCTATCAAAGTTGGAACTCAAACTTTTGATTCAACCTTCTATGTGATGGATATCCACCCATCCTATTCCTGTATGTTTGGTCAACCCTGGATTCACGGAGCTGGTGCGGTCACTTCTAGCCTACATCAGATGTTGAAGTACCCAGTCAAGGGAAAGATTATCACAGTCCATGGGGAGGAGGAATACATGGTTAGCCACCTGAACTCTTTCAGGTATGTTGAAATGGACGGTGAGTTCATTGAGACCGCATGTCAGAATTTTGAAGAGGTCCCACAGATGGTTGCTGCGACCAAGACTGCTACGAAGATTCCGAAGTTTACCAGACCTCTATTGAAAATGGCCTCTCTGAAGGATGCTAGAGTAGTAATTGAGGAAGGTGGATGTACCATCTGGGTCAACTTCCGGATATTCCCTACAAATCCAACAAATTTGGTTTGGGTTTTACTTCGGAGGCCCAAAGAGCTGTTCGATGTACTCGCGCTGGGGGACCACCTTTATGCATCAACAATCATGGAGTCAATGCATTGGAAGACAGTGATAGCAGCTGTGACATGGGCGACTGGATTTTTCCAACCATCAGTGGTGGACTCAACAATTGGGAGGCCAAAGATTTTGTTCTTATTACTTTTATTCAAGAGTAATTGTCTTTTAAATTTTTCGGACTTGTAATATTTAAACAATTTAGACTTTAAAACCTTGTGTCTTACCCGAGGCACAATGGTCCATCTGTGAGGGTTTTTACTTCATCTTCATATGTCATTATTAAATCATGGGACATTTTTGCATGCAAATTTTACCCTCTTTGTTTTATTTTTTCTACCTTTTATTTTATCAAAGATAACTATGCTCTTACACACACTCACATATCGAAATGCAGATCCACATCCACTCGGGATCCCATGGGTAACGATTATGCTATGGCCTATCATGACTTTGAAAATCCGATCTACCAAGCCGAGAGCGAAGGTGAGGAAGATTGTGAGGTACCAGGGGAACTTGATAGATTATTACAATAGGAAGAAATGACCATACAGCCCCACGAAGAGCCGGTTGAAACAGTTAACTTAGGTACTAAAGAGGAGAATAAAGAAGTCAAGATAGGTGCCAATCTGGAGCATAGTGTCAAGAAGCGTTTAATTCAGATACTACATGACTATGTTGAGGTCTTTTACTGGCCATACGAAGACATGCCAGGACTCTACACTGATATCGTGATCCATCGTCTACGGACAAAAGAAGACTGCCCTCCAATAAAACAGAAAGTTCGTCGTATGCGGCCAGAAATGTCAGTGAAAATCAAGACTGAAGTCATAAAACAGTTCAACGACGGATTCTTAGATGTCACCTCCTATCCATAATGGGTCGCCAATGTTTTTCCAGTGCCTAAGAAGGATGGTAAGGTACATATGTGTGTGGATTATAAAGATCTGAATAGGGAACGCCCCAAGGATGACTTCTCTCTTCCCCACATCGATATTCTGGTTGATAACACCGCACAACATAAAGTATTCTTCTTCATGAATGGTTTCTCCGGATAAAATCAGATCAAAATGGCACCTGAGGACATGGAGAAAACAACCATCGTCACACAACGGGGCACTTTCTGTTACAAAGTTATGCCATTTGGGATGAAGAACACCGGGGCAACCTATCAGCGTGCCATGGTAGCTTTGTTTCACGATATGATCCATCAAGAGATAGAAGTCTACGTGGATGATATGATAGCCATATCACAGACTGAAGAGGAACACCTGGACCATCTGCAGAAGCTTTTTGAAAGACTGAAGAAATGCAAACTAAGGTTGAACCCAAATAAATGCACTTTTGGAGTAAGATCCGGTAAACTCTTAGGCTTCATTTTCAGCGGCAAAGGTATTGAAGTGGACCCTGCAAAGTTAAAAGAAATACAAGAAATGCCCGCTCCTCACACTGAAAAGGAAGTTAGGGGATTCTTAGGATGGCTAAACTACATCGGCAGATTCATTTCCCATCTCACCGCTACTTGTGAACCAATCTTAAAATTACTGAAGAAAGATCAAGTGGTGGAATGGAATGACGACTGTCAGGATTCCATTGACAGGATCAAGGAGTACCTTCAAGAGCATCCCATTTTGATGCCGCCAGTTGTGGGAAGATCTTTGATCATGTACCTAACAATTTTGGAAATTTCCATGGGGTGTATGTTGGGGAAGCATGACGAGTCTGGCCGAAAAGAGCATGCAATATACTACCTGAGCAAAAAGTTTACCGACTGTGAAACTAGATATTCACTACTCAAGAAAACTTGTTGCACTCTGGCATGGGCTACTCGCTGGCTAAGGCAGTATATGCTGACTCACACTACTCCATTGATATCCAAGATGGATCCAATTAAATACATATTCGAGAATCCCGCCCTCTCTGGAAGAGTAGTAAGATGGTAGATGGTCCTCACTGAATACGGAATTTAGTACACTACCCAAAAAGCAATAAAGGGAAGTGTACTAGCTGATCATTTGGCTCATCAGGCTGTGGATGAATATCAATCCATGAATTTCAAATTCTTGGACAAAGACATCATGTTGGTAAATGATTGTGAAGAACTCGGACCGTATGATAGATCTGAACAAGGATCCCGATGAACCATGGTTTTTGACGGAGCTTCCAACACACTCGATAACGACACCAGCGCTGTAATCATATCCCCTGAAGGATGTCATATTCCCTTCACTGCTAGGCTGTTTTTTAACTGTACCAATAATATGGCTGAATATGAAGCGTGTATTATGGGTCTCAAAGCTGCCTTAGATTTGGGGATTAAATCCTTACGTGTATTTGGAGACTCAGCCTTAGTAATCAGTCAGATCAAAGGAGAATGGGACACGAAGAATCATAATCTCATCCCTTACAAAGAACATGTGTTGACACTGATCCCACATTTTGAGGAAATTACATTTGAGCATTTTCCATGAGAGGAAAATCAACTAGCGGATGCGCTAGCCACAATGTCATCCATGTTCAAAATCAGGTGGAATAATGAGGCTCCTCAGATCACTATTTAGAGGATGGACGAACCAACATACTATCACTAGATTGATACTGAAGAAGTAGTGGACAAACTTTGGTTCCATGAAATTAAGAAATATCTCGAGGCCCAAGAATATCTGGAGGGAGCTTCAGTCAATGATAAGAAGTTCCTAAGAAGGTTCTCTGCTAAATTCTTAATCAGTAATAGAATCCTCTATAAGCGCAACTGTTGTACCCAAAAATTTACTCTCTCATTTATCAAGATTTTTCTCACAAGACTTCTTGGACTCAAGACAAGATTAGGGTTTGGTCAGCTCAAGACACCTGATCTTGCACTGATACCGCAAAATTAGGGTTTGAGTTTGCACAAGGATTTTTGGACCATCAATGCTTCATGTGACTTTCATACACCATCTTGGACCCCTAAGATTACTCATGTTAATTTTCAAGCCTTGAATCACACTTTTGATCAGTCAATTGGACAGTTGACCTAAAAATCAACTGCATTGGGGAAAAAGTCAACTATGGCCAATTTACAGTCAAAATTCATAATTTTTGATCCACAACAACATTTTAGACTCATATGTACCATTTGATCAAGTTTGGATCACAACTCCTCAAGAAACTTGATCAAATAATCAAAAGGGCAAAGTGGTCAAAATTAGGGTTTTGACTGAGAAAGGGCAATTTATGATTTTTAACCAAGACAATGACCAATTGGGTTCAAACATGATTTCAAGGGTCTAATGGCATCATCTTGACCCAATTACATAGTTCAAAAGATCTCAAGTTCATTGGATTGACAGATGAATTTTACAGTCAACTGATCAAAAGTCAACTGTACACTGAAAAGTAAAACTTTGACTTTTTGGTCAAAATCAAGTGCCAAGGGTCATAATTCATCAAGATATGTCAAAATATGAAACTTGTTCACCAAGAAAACCAATTTTGAAAATTAGGGTTTTGAATTTGAAAAATTTCATAACTTAGAATTTTTCTAAGTATGGAAATTTTCTTATTTTTTCTCAAGTTTCCACCACTTTTTCACCATGATGCAATTTGATTCAAAGAAAATTTCCAACATGAAAGTTGTAGTCCTCAATGAAATATACAACTTTTCTTCACAAATTTTTCACAAAATATGCTTGGATCTCAAGTTATGAATATAGGTCCATGAACTAAATAACTTAGTGAAAATTTGCCCTAATTTAGGAAGTTTTTTTACCCAACTTCATGGACATTTTTCACCTAGTTACAAGAAGTATCTCAAAATTCATTTCAAATATGGATTATAGAGCACATTGCAAGCTTTCTAAAATATCCCATAACTCTCCAAGATCATTTGTGGTTAGGGAGAATCGAAGAAGAGAAATTGGCATTTTATCACTTTTGTTCATGCCATTTTCACAAAGTATCAAGTTGCAAATCAGATCCATGATGATTGTACCTTGCATTACAAGTCCTAAACTCATTCTACACTCCATAATTAAATTCAAACTCAAAGGTTAAAGGCTTTATTTTCACTTTTGAAGCATTGTACAAGTTGTAATTCCATTTTCGGCCAAAAGGTTACAATGTCATTTTCATAAAGGTGAGTTTTGCAACTTTATCAATCTTGAGCCTTGGACCTGTTTCTTTGAGGCAAGAAACTTCCACAGGTATCAAGTAATGTGTACCAACTCCTATCAGCTCACAAGCCAGCCAGTACAAGCATGTTTCACAAGTCATCTCACTTTTCTTAAAATGTAAGAAAGTTGGCCAAAAGTTCAGAACTGGTACAGCTAGTGAAGAGTGGAATTTGTATCCATTCTATACATATTCACAAACTTATCACAATCCAGAACACGAAGGCTTAGCGTCCAAAACACTCTCAAACTGAAAAATTCCATTTTCTGCCCAAACATCCAGCTTCTGTAAAGCTCTAGCCATTTCATTTTTGGCTCGTGCGTTTTTTGTTTCAACACTTCAAACACCTTCCATATATCCTACCAAATCTATCCAAGCCCTTGTCCTAGTTCTGTAAGCTCGGTTTCAGCCATTTCCATTTTCAAATTTGGAGCTTGCAACTTGACTTCTATAGAGAGTTCTGGCCATCCACAAAGCAAGCTAGGTATTGGAACAGCTTGAAGGAAGTTCAAGGAAGCTCACACGATCCTCAGGCCTCACTCAAAGTCCCCACATTGTCATATCCAAATCCAGCTGAAGGAGGTATTTTTCTCAAACTCTATCTCTGTATTTAGGCACCATCAAGCCACGATTTGTGAAGCAAAAATGTATCCCTTATCATGGTGAAGCTGTACATATGCATACTTGTCATTTATATTAACTATGCTATGAGAATTTGAAGTTTGAAAATGCTGAAAAAGTTAGGTCACGAATTAGGGCCATTAAAATTCTCCTTGATCTTTTAGAGTTAGGTTACAAATTTTATATGGTTGGAATCGTGAGTTTAAATG
The DNA here is from genome assembly GCA_948472305.1 of Vicia faba. NCBI lineage: Eukaryota > Viridiplantae > Streptophyta > Magnoliopsida > Fabales > Fabaceae > Vicia > Vicia faba. The sequence continues at coordinate 613,470,532 of OX451735.1, read as the reverse complement.
CCACAAGTTTCATGTTATAAAATTTTATTTTTGTGCAAGCATCTGAGAGTTGCAGGTTTGAACTAAGCGCGCGAAGAAGAAACCAAGGACAGGGACGAAGCTGTTGTCTTGGGCTTTTTGGCTTTTGGGCCTTTTTGTTTTTGATATTCACACCTCCTGACCCACTATTTGCACCCCCTGATTTATTTTGTTATACTTTTTCATATTTTCTCATATTTTTACATTTATGGCTTTTGATTATTTTTTCTGAGCATTAAAAAATCAGAAAAAATAATTAATTAATTTTTTTCAATTTTTATTATATTTTTATTATATTTTTATTATTATTTTCAAATAAAAATAGTTTATAGAACTTATTTTCTTAAATAAAATTGTAAATACATTTAAAAATATTAATATTTTTATTATATTATTTATAAACATAAAATATTTATTTTCATACATATTTAATTTTTTAACATTGACACATAATATTATTTATTATTTTCTTGTACAAAAATGGACAAAATAATAATATAGAATATATATTTTATTTTAATTGAAAATTAGGGTTTCACCCTTTCAAAAAATAATAATATTTTTCCTCTTATTTTTAGGGCTTAAATAAATCATTTTTCTCATACAAAAAACAAATACAAAACATTTTACATAAATACATTTTTTATTGCATTTTAAATATTTGTACATTTATTTAATTCGCACAATATTCAATTGGGTTGTAATAGTATTTTTAGGGTTTATTTTGTGCAATATCCCCATTCAAAAACTTGTATCCCCCCTCCCATAATAATTGTTGTAATAGCTTAGTTTACATTTACGCAATTTATCGCTTTTGATACCATGTTTAGTAAACTAGGGTTTGTATGACAAGACCAAAAACAAAACAAATAGACAAGACCTAATACAAGACAAATCAAATGCATGAAAAATGACACACATTGCACACAAGCACCCTTAGGGTTTCTCCCACTTGGTTGCCTAAATTAAAATGGCCATGTTACCCACGCGAAGTATCTTGGCAAAACAAAACAAAATAAGATCATAGTCCCTCGATGACGCTATACAAAGCTTGCCTAAACAAAATGATCTTGGTCCCTCAAACATGCTAAGATACTTGGAAATATTGCTATCATGGTCATACGATGACCCACGCCTGTCCTGTTTACATCCAAAGATAGGTTTGTTTACCAAATCAATGGTAAATCAACAATGTCAAAGGAATACAAATGCACAAGAAAGAGATTTGAGTAGGTAGATAGATTCTAGTTACTTGATCAATTTCAAAACAATCCTTGCTATTTTCAAAAACAAACACACACACATTTCAAAACATCTTACAAAACATTGAAACATTTTTTAAAAGACAAACATCTTTGTATACATTCTTACGAACGAGAATCATTACAAAGATCGCCTAAAAATGGCCTCTTTTCAAAATACTTTCAAAACTAATCCAAGCACCATTTCAAACAATTTCAAAAGAAAAGAAAGTGATCTAAACAAGTAACTAAGAGCCCATGGAAAACCATGGATGAAAAGGGTGCTAGCACCTTCCCTTTTCATAACCTACCCCCCGAACTCAAGAAAACATCTCAAAGGTCTTTCCTGTGCTTTTTTACCTTTCCTTTTGGATAAAATAAAAGTCGGTGGCGACTCTTGCTAACCGCGACATTTGCAAATACAAACGCAAAACCTCAAGTCCGTTCTCCCACCGCATCACAGAACTTGCGACTCTGCTGGGGAGAATATTCTAAAAGTGGGGTTACCTTAGGGTTTAAATCACCTTTATTTGCTTACAATTGTTTGACTTGTTTGCTTTACAATTACGGTTCTTTGTTTGGGTTTGAATCCTCTACCCGGATTTGGGAAACATTATAGGTAAATAGCAATACGTTGTGGAAACTGTGCGGGGTATACCGACATGGTCTAAGCAATAGCTATATTAGTGTGACATATTTGTGGGTACCAGTAGCCTTTGATTCAATCAAAGAGAATACGGGGCCGCTGAGTGATGTCATGAAGCACTAATGAACTTCTAGAAACTTTACTTGACCAACTTGGCCTTTTAGGATGTAGTGAGATGACCGGCTTTGGTGCAGTCCGAAGTTGGTAGATACTCGATACTACACTCATTGAGGGTTGGTTTCTTGGAATATTTCAGTCACCAGTAAAGAGGCTTGAACTGAAACAATGAACAGGGAAACAATCCAGTGATATTGAGCTCCTTAGAACCCAGTTACTTTTACTAGGACAGGTTGAGCCAACTAAACTTCAAGAGGGTACTTACCTATGAAACCCCATGCAAGACTAAACTAGGAACTTGTGTGATTTGCTTATACATATATACTTGTGCATAACATCATGGACATCATAAACATCATATGCATTCACTAACCATTTCACGGATTTTGGATATTCATCTTTGTTCTTGTTTTGTAGGTTATGGATTCACTTCGCAGGAAAACTATCCAAATCAACCTTGTAAAAATTCCTCCACAACTCAAGGAGCTAGCTTCAAGGATTCCTGAGAATTATCCATTCACTGAGAGGCATGGTCGTCTGTTCAACTTGGTCACTTCCAACACAGAGGAGGATATGTTGAAAGTTCTCTTCCAGTTCTTTGACCCTTTGCATCATTGCTTCACATTTCCTAACTACCAGCTTGTGCCCACTTTGGAGGAATTCTCTCAACTTATGAGGATTCCTATTCTCAATCAACTACCCTTCAACGATACGGAAAGAGATCCAAAGCCAGAAGAGATTGCTCAAGCCTTGCACTTGCACACATCTGATGTCACAACACATTGGGAAACTAGAAGTGGTGTCAAAGGCTTCTTGGCAAAGTTTCTGTTTGAGAAGGCCCAAAGCTGTTAAAATTCTCTAGACTTACAAGCTTTTGAGGAGATTGTAGCTCTTCTCATCTATGGGATGGTCTTGTTCCCTAACCCTGACCAACTTATATAGGTAAGTGCTATCAACATCTTCATGTCTCGCAATCCGGTGCCTACATTGCTTGGGGATATCCTTCACTCTTTTCACACTCGTACAATGAGGAAAAGAGGTGTTCTTATGTGTTGCACTCTTCTCCTGGAAAGATGGTTTATTTCTCATCTTCCCCAATCAGTCTTGAAGAAAGAGCAAGGTTTGAGGTGGTCACAAAGGTTAATGACACTTAACCATTCAGATATCCATTGGTGTTCTCGATCCAAAGAGAATGTTATCATTATTGACCGTTGTGGGGAATTCCCTAATGTCCCTCTACTTGGAATTAGGGGAGGCATCACCTACAACCCTTGTTTAGCTCTAAGACAATTTGGTTATGCCCGAAGGGATGGCCCACATGACATGCTGATTCAAGGATTGGTTTTCGACTACGACAACGACGATCAAGGACTCTGTCAGAGATTCATCCGATCTTGGAGGATGCCCAACAAGGTGGATAGCAAGAATTTGGGACACAAGAATTCCATCCCTCTTGAGCCTTACCTCGAGTGGGTACGAACCCGCGCTCAAAGTCTTATGATGCCTTATCCCTCCATTCTCCCAGTGATTATAGAGCCTGTTAAGGAAGGAGAGGTTCCATACACCATCCTACATCCTGACATGCCAACATCACTTGAATACCTCCAAAGGAGTTGGATAAAGCTCGAGGGAGAGCGCGATACTTTCGAAGTCCAATTCTACGCAAGTGAGAAGAAGGTTTTGGAACTCACTCGGCTACTTCATGAAGAGCAGACTCTCAACACCTACATTGCACCAAAGAGGATGCGCAACGTCTTTTTACCTTAGAGTTTTGTATTATTTTGCCCATGGGGCATTGATGTACTCACAATTCTATCTTATTAATATGACGTGTGTTTCTTTTTTTGTTTAAAACAAATTTGAATTTCTGAATCCTTGAAAGCATTGCATGAATACATATCATTCATCATAAGCATAAACAGGTTTTCACATCAAGTTTCCTCATCTCTCTACTATTTATTTCAGTAAGATGGATATCGAACAAACGGTCAAAGATCTGCAAGCTCAGAATTCACAATTTCAAAAGTTGCTCACGACCTTAGCCAAGGGGCAAGAGGAACTGAAGACTCTGCTAGAAAAGAGAAAGAGAAAAAGAAGAAGAAGCCAGCTGGTGTGGTTATCATGGGAAGAAGATTTCAGGGACAAGCCAGAAGGACCTTGGAATTTCCGACAACATCTGATGAAGGGGGAAGAAAAGGAAAGGAAACGGCAGTACCATCAGATTCTGAAGAAGAAGAGGAAGAGGAAGAAGAAGACTACTCTGAACAACAATACCCTCCAACTGATGACAAATACAAACACCTTGAAGGGCGACTAAGCGCTTTGGAAATCTAGAGAGTACCAGGGCTAGATTTTGAAGAGTTGGGGCTGGTGTCAGAAATTGTGATCCCGCCAAAGTTTAAAGTGCCACTGTTTGCCAAGTATGATGGGGTGTCTTGCCCTAAAATGCACCTCAGATCCTATGTCAGGAAGATTCAACCACATTCTGCCGACAAAGACCTGTGGGTCCACTTTTTCTAAGACAGTCTATCAGGAACACAACTTGATTGGTTCTACCAATTGGAGAGGGCTGATGTCCACAATTGGGAAGACCTAGCAGCATCTTTCTATAAATAGTATCAATACAACATCGACTTGGCACCAACCCGTACTCAGCTGCAGAGTATGGCTATGGCTACCAATGAGGGCTTTAAAGATTATGCGCAAAAGTGGAGAGACCTAGCCGGAAGGGTGAAACCCCCTCTATCTGAGAGGGAGTTGGTGGACATGTTATTGGGAACTCTTTCACGCCCTTTCTTCAATCATATGGTTGGAAGTTCTTCTGCAGGGTTTACTGAATTGATCTTAACCGGCGAGAGAGTGGAGGCTGGTATAAGAAGTGGGAAGATTCAAAAGGACGCGTCTGCCTCAACAGCTGTAAAGAAGCCCTTCACGAGAAGAAAGGAAGTATCTGTTGTCTATTCACAAAGAAATCAGGGAAGAACCAAGCGCCGACCAATGATGGGGGCCGTTATAATTCCGAAGCCTGCATCAGACCAGCCAAGAACTAATCAGCAAAGGGTAGAAAGGCCAGTTCGACAGTTTACCAAGATTAAAATGACTCTGGCTCAAGTTCTACCACATCTCCTGAAGTTGAATCTGGCCACTTTGAAAGAGGCCCAAAAAAATCCTAATACTGCTTCTCCATATTGCCATCCCAACGCCAGGTGCGCGTACCATTCTGAAAGTCCAGGGCACGACACCAACAACTGTTGGGATCTGGAGAACAAGATTCAAGATTTGATAGATGCAAATGAAGTTTAGTTTGAAGCGCCTGAGAAACCGAATGTTATTTCCGCTCCGATGCCGAGGCATGGTCATAATGCCAACGCTATTAAAGAAGATTTGTTTGTTGCTACCATGGATAAACTGTTAACTCTGCTCCCGACCATTAAGTTGAATTTGTTGAAAGTTGGCATCTTCCCAGGTTGTGACAAAGACTGCCATGTTTTCCTGTCCTCATCATTTGACTGCCCTCTGTTGAAGAAGGGAATCCAACAACTGATTGATAACCAAGAAATTTCGTTTGAGAAAGCTCCTATTTCACCCGATCTAGTGAAAGAAGTTTCAATAATAACCATCTACGCCAATCCTTCCAGGGCCCCTAAAAGACCCGTTAGGATTACGCCTGCTCCGAAGAATGCTCCACTTAAGATAACAATGCCCGGGCCTGCCCCATACAAATCAGATAAATCAATACCATGGAATTATGGTGGAGAAATCTACTACCATGGTATTAAACAGATTGAACTGACTGCCGAAGAGGAAAGCTCCTAAGAGGACAATTTCGACATTAGCAATATTGTTGGAACTAGCAAGATCACCCGCAGTGGAAGAATCTTTTCTCCAGAGATTGCTCCCTCAACAACCGTCTTTGGACCCGTGGCCGTTCCGAAGATTACATCTGTACCAGTGATTGTACCCGCAAATGTACCTACCAACAAAGACAATACAATTCCTATCCCTACTTCCACTGCTGAGAATAAAGGAAAGAACGTTCAAGAGGATCCTGTCCAGACGAAGGCTCAATCACTATCTATTCCTGAAACATCCAAGAAGGAGATGGAAGAAATCCTGAGGATAATTAAGAAGAGTGATTATGATGTGGTTGAACAATTGGGGAATACCCCTTCCAAGATCTCTATGCTAGCCCTATTGCTCTTCTCTGAAGCACACGCCACAACTCTGGTAAAATTTCTGAAGACAACTCATGTGCCGCAAGAGACGTCTGCTGACCAGTTCCGGGACTGTGTGGCCAGTTTGACAGCTGATAATGGCATGGACTTCTATGATGCTGACTTAACACCCCGAGGGAGACAATACAACGATGCATTACATGTCTCAGTGGAGTGCAGAGGAACAACCCTAGCTCATGTCTTGGTTGATACTGGGTCATCTTTAAACGTCTTGCCAAAGAAATCCATTGATAGGTTGGATTGCGAGGGGCTAACTTTAAAACCCAGCAATATAGTGGTGAGAGCTTTTGATGGATCGAAGAGGATGGTCCATAGGGAGGTGGACATCCCAATCAAGGTGGGAACTCAGGTTTTCAATTCAACATTCTATGTGATGGACATCCATCCTTCTTATTCCTGTCTGTTGGGACGCCCCTGGATCCACAATGCCGGTGCTGTCACCTCCACCTTGCATCAGATGCTAAAATACCCGGTCCAAGGGAAGATCATAACTTTCCACGGGGAGGAGGAGTATATGATTAGTCATCTGAATTCCTTTCGTTATGTGGAGTTATATGGCGAGTTCATAGAGACCCCTTTCCAACATTTTGAAGAAGTCTCTCCAGAAGTAGCAGCGACCAAGGCGGTATCCTCGATTCCTAAAATCACAAGACCTCCGCCTCGGATGTCATATCTAAAGGATGAAAGAGCAGTAGTTGAAGAAGGAGGATACACCATCTGGGGGCAGCTTCCAGACATTCCTTACAAATCAGACAGGTTTGGCTTGGGGTTTACTTCGACTGGTCAGAAGGCTGTGCGCCGTGCCCGTGCTGGGGGGCCACTTGTGAAGATTACCAACCAAGGGGTCAATGCGGTAGGAGACAATGAAGAGGATGGCAGCTTGGAAGATTGGATATTTCCTACTGTCAGCGGAGGACTTTGCAACTGGGAAGCCAAAGACTTCGTTCCGATAACTTTCATATCTCAGTAATTTATCTTTTACATTTCTGTTGGACCTGTAATAATTCACAAACAATCCTCACTTTAAAACCTTGTGTCTTACCCGAGGCACAATGGTCCATTTGTAAGGGTTTTTATTTCATCTACATATGTCATTCAATGAATCATGGATGCTTTTTCACATATAAAACTTTTATGCTCATTGTCTTTCTTTTACATTTTATTGTTTTAAGATGGCTATACCCTTACACACACCCACACACAAATGCAGGTACCCTTCCATTCAGGATCCCATGGGTAACGATACTGCTATAGCCTTCAGTGACTCTGAAGATCTGATCTACCAAGCCGAATACGAAGGTGAGGAAGATTGTGAGGTGCCAGAGGAATTGGCCAGATTACTACAACAAGAGGAAAGAGCAATTCAACCTCATGAGGAGCTGTTGGATACCATCAACTTGGGTACCGAGGAGGATAAAAAGGAAATCAAAGTAGGTGCCAATCTAGAGCCGAGTGTCAAGGAGTGCCTAATTCAGCTGTTGCATGATTATGTTGAGATCTTTTCTTGGTCATACAAAGACATGCCGGGACTCGATACAGACATTGTGGTACATCGTCTACCCACAAGAGAAGACTGTCCACCAGTGAAACAAAAAGTCTGCCACATGAGACCTGACATGTTAGAGAAGATCAAAGAAGAAGTTATGAAACAATTCAATGCTGGATTTCTGTCTGTTACTTCCTATCCTCAATGGGTGGCCAACATTGTTCCCGTGCCTAAAAAGGACGGCAAAGTAAGAATGTGCATGGATTATAGAGATTTAAACAGGGCCAGCCCTAAAGATGATTTTCCACTTCCACACATTGACATCCTGGTTGACAACACGGCTTAGCACAAAGTATTTTCTTTCATGGACGGATTCTCAGGCTATAACCAGATCAAAATGGCACCTGAGGACATGGAGAAAACTACATTTGTCACACAGTGGGGTACGTTCTGCTACAAAGTGATGCCATTCGGACTGAAGAATGCCGGGGCAACCTATCAACGCGCCATGGTATCTTTGTTTCATGATATGATACATCATGAGATAGAGGTCTACGTAGATGACATGATAGCCCGATCACAAACTGAAGAAGAACACCTTGATCACTTGCAAAAGCTGTTTGTCAGATTGAAGGAGTACAAGCTAAGATTGAATCCAAACAAGTGCACATTCGGAGTCCGGTTCGGTAAACATTTAGGTTTCATTGTCAGCAACAAAGGCATCGAGGTTGATCCTGCCAAAGTCAAAGCTATACAAGAAATGCCTGCTCCTTGCACTGAGAAGGAAGTCATAGGTTTTTTGGGACGCCTAAACTATGTTACCAGGTTCATTTCTCACCTAACGTCTACTTATGAGCCGATCTTCAAGCTGTTGAAGAAAGATCAAGTAGTTAGATGGAATGATGAATGTCAGACTGCTTTTGATAAAATCAAGGAGTATTTGCTAGAACCTCCTGTCCTGATGCCACCCGTCGAGGGAAGACCGCTAATCATGTATCTGACCGTCTTAGAGAATTCAATGTGGTGCGTACTGGGGCAACATGACGAGTCTGGCCGAAAAGAGCATGCCATTTATTACCTAAGAAAAAAGCTTACCGATTGTGAAACCAGATATTCACTGCTCGAGAAAACTTGTTGTGCTTTGGTATGGGCTGCTCGCCGGCTAAGGCAGTATATGTTGACTCATACCACTTTGCTGATATCTAAGATGGATCCGATAAAGTACATCTTTGAGAAGCCTGCTCTGTCTGGGAGAATAGCTAGATGGCAGATGATCCTAACAGAGTACGACATACAATACACGACCCAAAAAGCTATAAAGGGCAGTGTGCTAGCTGATCAGCTGGCCCATCAAGCTGTAGAAGATTATCAATCCATGAAGTTTGACTTCCCTGACGAAGACATCATGACATTGGACAACGTTGAAGATTTCAGACCATATGACGGACCTGAACAAGGATCCCGATGGACCCTGTATTTTGATGGGGCATCCAATGCACTTGGTAACAGTATCAGTGATGTGCTTATATCTCCGGAAGGATGCCATACTCCTTTCACAGTCAGACTTTGCTTCAACTGTACGAACAACATGGCATAGTAAGAAGCATGCATCTTTGGTCTCAAGGCTGCCATAGACTTGGGAATCAAATCCTTAGATGTGTTTGGAGACTCATCTTTGGTCATCAGTCAGATCAAAGGAGAGTGGGACACTAAGCATCCAAACCTCATCCCTTAAAAAGAACATGTTTTGACATTGTTACCTCATTTCGAGCAGATTACCTTCGAGCATTTCCCGCGAGAAGAAAATCAGCTAGCAGATGCTCTACCTACAATGTCATCTATGTTTAAACTTTATTGGGATAATGAGGCTCCCCAAATCACCATTGAACGAATGGATGAACCAGCATACTGTCACGAGATTAATACTGAAGAAGTAGTGGACCAGCCGTGGTTTCATGAAGTCAAAAGGTATCTCGAGGCTCAAGAATATCCCGAAGGAGCTTCAGTCAATGACAAAAAGTTCTTAAGGAGATTATCAGCTAAGTTCTTCCTAAGTAATGGCATCCTGTACAAGTATAATCATGATTCTATTCTGCTCCTTTGTGTGGACAAGATTGAAGCTGAAAAGATCATGGCTGAATTACATGAGGGTACCTTTGGCACTCACTCTAGTGGGCATACGATGGCGAAGAAGATCCTACGGGCAGGATATTATTGGTCTACCATGGAAGCTGACTGCTATCAACACTCCCAGACTTGTCATAAGTGTCAAATCTATGCAGACAAGGTGCACGTGCCTCTGGTTCTTCTAAATGTCTTAACAGCTCCTTGGGCCTTCGATATGTGGGGAATCGACATGATTGGGGAGATCAAGCCTACAGCCTCCAATGGACACCGCTTCATTCTAGTGGCCATTGATTATTTCACCAAATGGGTCGAAGCAGCTTCCTTCACATCCGTTACTAAGAATGTTGTTGCCCGCTTCATCAAGAAGAATCTTATTTGCCGGTACGGTATCCCCGAAAGGATCATCATTGATAACGGTACAAACCTTAACAATACTATGATCACCGCTTTGTGCGAGAAGTTCAAAATTCAACATCACAATTCATCCCCCTATCGGCCAAAGATGAATGGTGCAGTCGAAGCTGCTAATAAAAATATTAAGAAGATCATACAAAAGATGACAGTCACCTACAAGGACTGGCATGAGATTCTACCATTTTCTCTCCATGGGTACCGTACCACGGCTCGCACGTCAACTGGGGTAACACCCTATTCTTTGGTTTATGGCATGGAGGCTGTCTTGCCTATTGAGGTTCAGATTCCTTCTTTGAGAATCATGAAGGATGTAGGTTTGAGTGAAGGCAATTGGATCCAGACCCGGCTTGATCAACTGAACTTGATTGATGAAAAGAGTCTTACTACTGTTTGTCATGGTCAGACGTATCAAAAGCGGATGATCAAGGCTTTCAACAAGAAAGTCAGACGCCAGATATATCAAGTTAGAGACCTAGTGATCAAGCGCATCATCTTGCCAAAAGTGATCCCAGGGGAAAATGGACTCCTACCTATAAAGGACCATTTGTAATCAAGAATATCTTTTCTGGTGGGGCAATGATCTTAACCACCATGGACAGTGACGACCTGCCACACCCTGCGAACGCAGACATAGTCAAAAGATACTACGCATAAGAGACCCGCTAGGTTGACACACCTAGGCAAAAGAAGGGCATCCCGGCAAACCAAAAGGGTTTGGGCAAAAATTAGGGATAAATAAAAAAAATCTGTACACCCGGAAAATTGAAAACCCGAAAGGGCGACTTGGGCAAAAAAGGGTTTCCCGGTGGACTGAAAACCCAAAAGGGTGGTCCAGGCAAAAGTTAGGGAATTAAAGCGTATGACTATGTCTCGTCAGATCACTTTAAGGAAAATCTCTTCAACTGACAAACTCTGAGCTTCTGATCAATCCAATCATCTTCGGACGAAGCAACAAACATACAAGATATTCAGAGACACGAAGGCTATAGCAGAATGGGAACCCCATGGGATTTTTTTACACATAGCCATCTTTCTTTGTATGAATTTTTCTCATTTTTATGACACCATCCTCTTACTAGTATGTCAGTCTCCTTTGTATAAAATACTTATTCAAAGTAAATACAAAGATATCTTTTTCAAAGTACAGAAAACTATTTGCCTTTTTCTTTACACTTGTGTTTTTATGTGCAAAAACGTCCAATGATTCATTGATGAACATATGTATTTGAACATAATTACTGTTTACAAATAAACAGAATGAAAAAGAACAACTAATGACAGGTTGAAAGGGTAGTAAAACGTCTTTAGGCTATTCCATGAGCAATCTCTACAGTACATCATTCTAGATCCCCAGAGGAGCTAAAATTTCAAACCCTTAATCCCCATCAGAGTTAAAACTTCAAACTCCCAATCCCCAGCAGAGCCAAAACTTCTAACTATCAATCCCCAGCGGAAACTATCCAGTTTCTCTAAATCCCTCAACAAGTTATCTTGAAGCCTGAAAATCAACCAAATATCAGTTAACTTTTGTCTCTCCCCAACCTAGGATAACTCCCTAGTAGAGTGGCAGACAACCCAAACTCCTGAACTTACTCCCCAGCAGTAAGCCTTCTTCCCCATAGAGTTTTTATTGCTCCCCAACAGATTGAAGATTCTCTTTACAAATTCCCCGTAGAAGTCATCAGAGTTTTCTTTATTCTCCAGCAGAACAAGGATTCTCATTGTGTAATCCCCAGTAGAAGTCATCAAAATTTCCTGGATTCCCCAAGCAGTTTACTCAAGTAGTATATGGCATTGCTCGCAACATAATTTTTGTTAAATATTCCAACTTCAAGACATGAAGAATCCCTATATCCCCAGAGAAGTCATCAAGGATTTTTAATCCCCAACAGTCGCCAAGGATTTCTTATCCTCAGCAACCAAGGATTTTTAATCCCCAACAGTCGCCAATGATTTCTTATACTCAGCAGTCAAGGATTTATTTTTCCCGGAAGCAGTCAAGGATTTATTTTCCTCAGCAATACAGCACACCAGCTTACATGTGCATACATTAGATCCATATATCATAAACATTGATAAAGTACATATATTGCATCATACATCTCATGCATCATAACTTCGTGTTTCAGATAACATTTTACCCTTTTCAGGATAAGATTAACAGCTACCATTGACAATGTTCAAAGATTTCAGATACAGTACAGATACACTCCAGTCGCGGAAGTCATTCTGTTACTCATTCAAATTTCAACATTCATATACAATCTAGATACGCTCCAGAAATGGTTGCCATTATGTTACTTGTTCAGATTCCAGGTCAGATACGCTCCAGACACGGATGCCATTCTGGCCCTTATTCAGATTTCAAATTCTAGATACAGTACAAATACACTCCAGACACGGAAGTCATTCTGCTACTCATTCAGATTCAGATCTCAGATACATTTTAGATACGCTTCAGACACAGAAGCTATTCTATTACTCATTCAGACCTCAACTTTAAGATACAGTCCAAATACGCTCCAGACACGGTTGCCATTCTGTCACTTATTCAGATTCAAGTACAAATACAGTTCAGATACGCTCCAGATACGGATACCATTCTGATGCTTATTCAAATTCAGATTTCACACTCTTGATATAGTACGGATACGCTCCAGACACAAATGCTATTCTGTTGCTCATTCAGATTTCAGTCTCCAGATACAGCTCAGATACGTTCCAGACGCGGATACCATTCTGATACTTATTCTTCTGACTTACAAATTACAATTCAACAAACATTCTTGGATGGCATCTACAAGCCCATCTCCAACAAGATTCTATCATCTCTCCAAATGGCATCTTTAAGCCCATTCCCTCAACTGCATTTTGACGAGTGCAAATTTATGGGCACTCTAGTGTCCAATCATCTTTTACCTTCGAGTCACGAACGATAAAACTTGCCAATCTAAATCTTCAGGTTCAAGAAGATTGAACAGGGAAAGCTGTTGTACCCCAAAATTTGCTCTCTCATTTATCAAGATTTTTCTCACAAGACTTCTTGGACTCAAGACAAGATTAGGGTTTGGTCAGCTCAAGACACCCCATCTTGCACTGATACCCCAAAATTAAGGTTTGAGTTTTCACAAGGATTTTTGGACCATCAATACTTCATGTTACTTTCATACACCATCCTGGACCCCTAAGATTACTCATGTTAAGTTTCAAGCCTTGAATCACACTTTTGATCAATCGATTGGACAGTTGACCTAAAACTCAATTGTATTGGGGAAAAAGTCAACTATGGCCAATTTACAGTCAAACTTCATAATTTTTGATCCACAAAAACATTTTAGACTCATATGTACCATTTGATCAATTTTGGATCACAACTCCTCAAGAAACTTAATCAAATCATCAAAAGGGCAAAGTGGTCAAAATTAGGGTTTTGACTGAGAAAGGGCAATTTCTGATTTTTAAACAAGCCAATGACCAATTGGGCTCAAACATGATTTCAAGGGTCCAATGGCATCATCTTTACCCAATTACATAGTTCAAAAGATCTCAAGTTCACTGGATTGATAGATGAATTTTGCAGTCAATTGATCAAAAGTCAACTGTACACTGAAAAGTTAAACTTTGACTTTTTGGTAAAAATCAAGTGCCAAGGGTCATAATTCATCAAGATATGTCAAAATATGAAACATGTTCACCAAGAAAACCAATTTTGAAAATTAGGGTTTTGAATTTGAAAAATTTCATAACTTAGAATTTTTCTAAGTATGGAAATTTTCTTATTTTTTCCCAACTTTCCACCACTTTTTCACCATGATGCAATTTGATTCAAATAAAATTTCCAACATGAAAGTTGTAGTACTCCATGAAATCTACAACTTTTCTTCACAAACATTTCCCAAAAGATGCTTGGATCTCAAGTTATGAATTTGTGAACATAGGTCCATGAGCTAAATAACTTAGTGAAAATTTGCCCTAATTTAGGTAGTTTTTTGACCCAACTTCATGGACATTTTTCACCTAGTTCCAAGAGGTATCTCAAAATGAATTTCAAAATGGATTATAGATCACATTGCAAGCTTTCTAAAATGTCCAAGAACTCTCCAAGATCATTTGTGGTTAGGGATAATCGAAGAAGAGAAATTGGCATTTTATCACTTTTGTTCATGCCATTTTCACAAAGTATCAAGTTGCAAATCAGATCCATGATGCTTGTACCTTGCATTACAGGTCCTAAACTCATTCTACACTCCATAATTAAATGCAAACTCAGAGGTTAAAGGCTTTATTTTCACTTTTGAAGCATTGTACAAGTTGCAATTCCATTTTTGGCCAAAAGGTTACAATGCCATTTTCATAAAGGTGAGTTTTGAAACTTTATCAATCTTGAGCCTTGGACCTGTTTCTTTAAGGCAAGAAACTTCCACATGTATCAAGCAATTTGTACCAACTCCTATCAGCTCACAAGCCAGCCAGTACAAGCATGTTGCACAAGTCATCTCACTTTTCTTAAAATGTAAGAAAGTTGGCCAAAAGTTCAGAACTGGTACAACTAGTGAAGAGTGGACTTTGTATCCATTCTATACATATTCACAAACTTATCACAATCCAGAACACGAAGGCTTAGCATCCAAAACACTCTAAAACTGAAAAATTCCATTTTCTGCCCAAACATCCAGCTTTTGCAAAGCTCTAGCCATTTCATTTTTGGCTCTTGCGTTTTTTGTTTCAAAACTTCAAACACCTTCCATATATCCTACCAAAGCTATCCAAGCCCTTGTACTAGTTCTGTAAGCTCTGTTTCAGCCATTTCCATTTTCAAATTTGGAGCTTGCAACTTGACTTCTATAGAGAGTTCTGGCCATCCACAAAGCAAGCTAGGTATTGAAACATCTTGAAGGAAGTTCAAGGAAGCTCACACGATCCTCAGGCCTCACTCAAAGTCCCCACATTGTCATATCCAAATCCAGCTGAAGGAGGTATTTTTCTCAAACTCTATCTCTGTATTTAGGCATCATCAAGCCACGATTTGTGAAGCAAAAATGTATCCCTTATCATGGTGAAGCTGTACATATGCATACTTGTCATTTATATTAACTATGCTATGAGAATTTGAAGTTTTAAAATGCTGAAAAAGTTAGGTCACGAATTAGGGCCATTAAAATTCTCCTTGATCTTTTAGAGTTAGGTTACAAATTTTATATGGTTGGAATCGTGAGTTTAAATGCCACAAGTTTCATGTTATAAAATTTTGTTTTTGTGCAAGCATCTGAGAGTTGCAGGTTTGAACTAAGCGCGCGAAGAAGAAACCAAGGACAGGGACGAAGCTGTTGTCTTGGGCTTTTTGGCTTTTGGGCCTTTTTGTTTTTGATATTCACACCTCCTGACCCACTATTTGCACCCCCTGATTTATTTTGTTATACTTTTTCATATTTTCTCATATTTTTACATTTATGGCTTTTGATTATTTTTTCTGAGCATTAAAAAATCTGAAAAAATAATTAATTAATTTTTTGCAATTTTTATTATATTTTTATTATTATTTTCACATAAAAATAGTTTATAGAACTTATTTTCTTAAATAAAATTGTAAATACATTTAAAAATATTAATATTTTATTATATTATTTATACACATAAAATATTTATTTTCATACATATTTAATTTTTTAACATTGAAACATAATATTATTTATTATTTTCTTGTACAAAAATGGACAAAAATGGACAATATCCCCATTCAAAAACTTGTATCCCCCTTCCCATAATAATTGTTGTAATAGCTTAGTTTACATTTACGCAATTTATCGCTTTTGATACCATGTTTAGTAAACTAGGGTTTGTATGACAAGACCAAAAACAAAACAAATAGACAAGACCTAATACAAGACAAATCAAATGCATGAAAAATGACACGCATTGCACACAAGCACCATTAGGGTTTCTCCCACTTGGTTGCCTAAATTAAAATGGCCATGTTACGCACGCAAAGTATCTTGGCAAAACAAAACAAAACAATATCATAGTCCCTCGATGACACTATACAAAGGTTGCCTAAAGAAAATGATCTTGGTCCCTCAAACATGCTAAGATACTTGGCAATATTGCTATCATGGTCATACGATGATCCACGCCCGTCCCGTTTACTTCCAAATATAGGGTTGTTTACCAAATCAATGGTAAATCAACAATGTCAAAGGAATAAAAATGCACAAGAAAGACATTTGAGTAGGTAGATAGCTTCTAGTTACTTGATCAATTTCAAAATAATCCTTGCTATTTTCCAAAACAAACACACACACATTTCAAAACATCTTACAAAACATTGAAACATTTTTCAAAAGACAAACATCTTTGTATACATTCTTACGAACGAGAATCATTACAAAGATTGCCTAAACAATGGCCTCTTTTCAAATACTTTCAAAACTACACCAAGCACCATTTCAAACAATTTCAAAAGCAAAGCAAGTGATCTAAACAAGTAACTAAGAGCCCATGGAAAACCATGGATGAAAAGGGTGCTAGCACCTTCCCTTTTCATAATCTACCCCCCGAACTCAAGAAAACATCTCAAAGGTCTTTCCTGTGCTTTTTTACCTTTCCTTTTGGATAAAAGAAAAGTCGGTGGCGACTCTTGCTAACCGCAACATTTGCAAACACAAACGCAAAACCTTAAGTTAGTTCTCCCACCGCATCACAGCAACCACGACTCTACTTTGCTTTGATGCATAGACAAGAGTGAAGCAGAAAACATCATGACTAATTTACACGAAGGTACCTTTGGCACCCATTCTAGCAGGCACACGATGGCTAAAAAGATCCTACGAGCAGGATACTACTGGTCCACCATGGAAGCAGATTGTTATCAGCATTCACATACTTGTCACAAGTGTCAGATCTATTCTGACAAAATACATGTGCCTCCAGTTCCTTTAAACGTCCTGACTTCTCCTTGGCCATTCGCAATGTGGGGCATTGACATGATTGGAGAGATCATACCTACAACTTCTAATGGACACCATTTCATCTTGGTTGCCATTGATTACTTTACGAAGTGGGCCGAAGCAACTTCATTTGCTTATGTTACCAAGAACGTTGTGGCCCGATTCATCAGACAGAATCTTATCTATCGGTATGGTATTCTGGAGAGAATCATTACAGATAATGGTACCAATCTCAACAATACTATGATCACTGGACTATGCATAAAATTCAAGATTCAACATCATAACTCTTCTCCTTACCGACCAAAGATGAATGGCGCTGTAGAAGCCGCTAATAAAAACATCAAGAAGATCATACAAAAGATGACAGTGACCTATAAGGACTAGAATGAGATGTAACCATTTTCTCTCCACGGTTACCGTACCACGGCGTGTAAATCAACAAAGGAAACTCCTTTCTCTTTGATATACGGCAGGGAAGCTGTCCTACCAATTGAAGTCCATATACCTTCTTTGAGAATCATGAGGGATGTAGGGTTGAATGAAGATGAATGGATTTAAACTCGACTTGACCAATTGAACTTGATTGATGAGAAGAGGCTTACGGCTGTCTGCCATAACCAAATGTACCAAAAACGTATGATTACAGATTTTAACAAGAAGGTCAGACGTCAGGTATATCAGGTTGGTGACTTGGTAATTAAGCGTATCATACTGCCACAAGGTGATCTCGGGGCAAATGGACTCCTACATACGAAGGATCATTTGTGATCAAAAACATATTTTCTAGTGGGGCCATGATCTTAATCACTATGGACAGCGACGACCTTCCACACCCTGTAAATGCAGACATAGTCAAAAGATACTACGCATGAAAAAGACCCTCTAGGTTGACTGGCCTAGGCAAAGATTATGGATAAACAAAAAAAAATCTGTACACCCGCAAGCTGAAAACCTAAAAAGGCGGCTTGGGCAAAAAAGGGTATCCCAGTGGACTGAAAACCCGAAAGGGCGGTCCAGGCAAAAGTCAGAAATTTAAAGCGTATGACTATGTCCCGTTGGATCACCTTAAAACCAACCTTCAATATCAATTGTCAAACTCAAATGGTACTAATCAATCCAGTCAGCTTCGGACAAAACAACAAATAGATGAGACGCTCAAAGACATAAAGGCTATAGCAGAATAGGAACCCCATGGGATTATTTCACATAGTTGTCTTTCTTTGTATTAGTTTTCATTCTTACAACGACATTCTCTTACTAGGATGTTCGTCTCTTTGTACAAAAATGCTTATTCAAGTTAATACAAATCTATTCCTTTAAAAGTGCAAAACCATCTGTTTTTTCTTTTACTTTCCTGTTTTGTTTTTAAAAACATCCAGTGATTATTTTTGAACTTATGCATTTGAACATAATTACTGTTTACAAATGAACGCGTAAAAAAGTAAAATAAAATAGAAACACAATTACTAATGGCTTTAAGAAACATGATAATATCTACAGGCTATTCCATAAAATCCCTGCAAGGACTTTCTCCAATAGGAGCAGAGGCAGAAACATCATGCTACAGGATCGTTATCGTATCTCCGGTATGCAGCCTAATGGTCTCAGATGCTCTCATATCCCCGATGGAGCAAAATTTCCAATTACCGCTCCAAAGATTCTCCAATGAAAGTCGCCCAACTTCTCAGGATTCCCCAGCAGGATTTTACAAAGTCTACAAACAATGCACATTATTTCTCTTCCCCAACAGAGTTTATTTCTCTAATAATGGAGACCCATCTATCAACACTTTAACTTCAACAAAATATGAAGACTCACACTCCGTATTCCCAGAAACAGTCCGAGATTTATTTTCCCCAGTCCAACAACACTGTAGCAGAACAACTAATATGTTCATACATTGCATTTATACATCATAGCATCTGCAACACAAATGCATATATATATCGCAATCTCATTTTGAGAAACATCATTACGCCATGCATTTCATACATCACGGCATTGCATACAAATAACTCTTTACCTTTTAAGGAAAGATCAATCAACAAAAAATTATCATCAACAAATTTTCGATAAGACAGGACAACTATCTGTGAACAAATCAATTGTAGATCAACTCTCAAATCAGAACTGGGTGACTATCTACATGAAGAATAATTCCTTCACGACTTTTGCTGGTTCAGTTTAAATCGATCCATGGTTTATCCTGATTCCTTTCCGGTAGACACTTTCTCCAGTTCAGATAAATCTCTCCAAAGATTTATTCTGATTCTTTTCCAGACCTCTGCTGGTTCAGTTTAAATTAATCAATGGTTTATCCTGATTCCTTTCCGGTAGACACTTCCTCCGGTTCAGATAAATTGCTCCAAATATTTATTCTGATTCTTTTCTAGACCTCAGCTGGTTCAGTTTAAATCGATCAATGTTTTATCCTAATTCCTTTCTGGTAGAAACTTTCTCTAGTTCAGATAAATCGCTCCAAATATTTATCCTGATTCTTCCCAGTTAAAGATGATTCAAGACCTCAGCGGGTTCAGTTTAAATCGATCAATGGTTTATCCTGATTCCTTCCCAGTAGACACTTTCTTTGGCTCAGATAAATCGTTCCAAAGATTTATCCTGATTCTTTCTAGTTAAAGATTATTCAAGACTTCTGTTGGTTTAGTTTAAATCGATCAATGGTTTATCCTGATTCCTTTCTGGTAGACACTTTCTCTGGTTCAGATAAATCGCTCCAAATATTTATTATGATTATTTTCCAGACCTCTGCTGGTTCAGTTTAAATCGATCAATGGTTTATCTTGATTCCTTTCCAGTAGACACTTCCTCTGGTTCAGATAAATCGCTCCAAAAATTTATTCTGAATTTTTTCCAGACCTCTGCTGGTTTAGTTTAAATCGATCAATGGTTTATCCTGGTTCCTTTCTGGTAGACACCTTCTCTGGTTCAGATAAATCGCTCCAAAGATTTATCCTGATTCTTCTAAGTTAAAGATAATTCAAGACCTCTGCTGGTTCAGTTTAAATCGATCAATGGTTTATCCTGATTCCTTTCTGGTAGACACTTTATCTGGTTCAGATAAATCGCTCCAAAGATTTATCCTGATTCTTCCTAGTTAAAGATAATTCAAGACCTCTGCTAGTTCAGTTTAAATCGATTAATGGTTTATCCTGATTCTTTTCCGGTAAACACTTTCTCTGGTTCAGAAAAATCATTCCAAAGATTTATTCTAATTCTTTTCCAATTAAAGTCAAGCTTAGACTTAGTCTAATTTATGTCAACAATCACCTTTGGATGGCATCTATAAGCCCATCTCCGACAACTATCTATCATTTCTCCAAATGGCATCTTTAAGCCCATTCCCTACACAATCAACCACCACATCATCAAGTGCAAATTTCTGGGCACTCTAGTGTTAAATCATCTTCCACCTTCAAGTCACGAATGGCAGATTCGCCAATCTAACTCTTCAGGTTTAAGAAGATTGAATAGGGGCAACTGTTGTACACAAAAATTTGTCCTTTAATTTCTCAAGGCATTTCTCACAAGGGTTCTCAAAAGTTCAAGCTTACACAAATACAATTGGATTTTTTAGCATCAAGTTAAAAAGGAAATTGTTAAAAA
This sequence comes from Vicia faba, assembly GCA_948472305.1. NCBI lineage: Eukaryota > Viridiplantae > Streptophyta > Magnoliopsida > Fabales > Fabaceae > Vicia > Vicia faba. Next base: position 613,449,677 of record OX451735.1, on the reverse strand, counting down.
GGGCAAAGCAGATGAAAATATTATTTTTGACAAAATTGAAGGAAAAACAATTTTCCTTCGATTTCAAATATTTCGATTGGCCACTTTGGCTCCTTCGATGCAAGCTTTGGTTACACCTTTCGTTTGAGTTTTGGACTTATTTTGGGCAAGTACAACTCCTGCTTCGTTTGGGCACTAGACCTCTTTTGGACAAGTTCATTTCATACTTTTGTTTGGATATTTTTTATGTGCAAGATTGGTATACATCTTTCATTTGGCCATATATCCTCTTTCCTGCATGTTTTCCAAATTCACAAGGTAGAATTTCCCACCATGATAGCATACACAAGGCCAAACTCTCCCTTTGAAACAACTTGTTGTAAGCTTCAACAAGGCAACACTTATCTTCAACTAGCTTCAATTCATAAGGAAAAAAGCCTCATGCCGATGTCCTTTGATTTAGGAGGCAAAGGCCTCTTCTCTGGCCTCTTTAGATTACACATTTTCCTCCTACAAGCCTCTTCCATTTGAGGCATGTGGCCCTCCTTTGTTGCAAGCTTCGATTGTGCCCTTTACCCTCTGCGTGCATTCTTCGTTTGGGGTGTGTGAATCCTTCAATACAAGAATCAAGACTCCCTTTAGGACAAAATGCACATGGCAAAAACTTCTCCATGGCTAGCATTCACAAGGCAATGGCGCCCACAAAGTATTGGTTACTTTCACACTAGTTTCGACTGGACAATATCCCCCTTAGAAATAGTTTGTTTCAACACACAAATTCTACACTATGCCATTGTCTCGTGCGAAAGAAGTATCATGATGGCACATATGAAGGACTTGCTAGACATGCCTGGATGTCCCAATCGAATGACATGTTTTGTTGATCCACTCCAGGAGCATGTATTTGGACCATTCGAAGGAACCCAAAAAGGCCTGGTCGAAAGAAACCTATTTGGGCCCCTTCAAAGGATACCCATATGAGCCATTTCAAGGACACTTTGATTTGAAAAAAATAAATGTTGTTGAGGAGTCTGGTCGAAGGATAGGGCTAGAGGGTCAAAACAAAAGGTTGTGATGCCCAAAGGTACTTGCTATCCAAGTCCCATGCGCTTCCAAGTTCATGCCTGATATGCTGGCCATAATACTCCAAAAATGCTGCACGTCAGTCCTGTAACACTGCCTTGTTTCTTGCACCAATTTGGCATACAAATACCGCCCCTTGAAAGCTACAAGCACAACATACATTTTTTGTTTAAACTTTTTGTTTTCCCTCCTAAAACATCAGCCAAAGCCATCTATAAATATGAGCCTCCATCACACATCTTAGGGGGCCCTGGATAGGTGCAAGAAAACTTTTGTTGAAAAAGTGATAAATCTCTAAAACAAACTCTCAAACACTCTCAAACGTTTTTAAATATTCCAAACACTTTTGAAAAACTCATACCCCTTCACACACTAAGTGAACCCTTCGATTCACTCCTTAAGTTTCTAGATAACTCACTTTCGACCCATTCCCCAACTGCAATATAGTAATCCTTTGATTCATTTATTTACTTGTTATAGAGGAACCTTCGATTCACTCACATATCCTCCTTCGATTCAGTGACTGCTTGAACGAAGTAATAACTGGAATAGTCTCAAGAAGGTCCCAACGAACTTCCATTCACCACCAAGGAAGATACTTGCTGTTTCCTTCGATTTAAGAACTTTAAGAGGTAAGTTCTCTTTAAACTTGGAACTATTTAATTTAAATATCATGTGTATATGCCAATAAAAAGAAAATGTAGATGTTTCATATAGGGAGCTTGACCATGTTTTAACCTTCAATCCTAACTGCCTATATGATGAAAATCTCAACCCTGACTAGTTAGGCTTTGGACTTTGAAACCTAATAATTTTGTGCTAACCCCTGGCCTGTAGCTTTCAAAAGTTACACTTGGATGTTGCATTTTAAAAGTTTAAAATAGGTTCTCTGTATCCTTCGATTGGCTAAGTACTTAATCCTTTAGAATTTCAACCTGAGGGCCTAACATTCCTGTAGTCGAAGGAGGCAGCAAGGAGCCTGAGGCAAAGAGTGAACCTCACGTTGACCCCATGCCTCAAACGAAGGAAGTAGCCAGTAGGATATCCACACTGACTGCCAAGTCTCAAACTAAAGAAGCAGCCAGAAGGATGGTCACGCTACCTTCCAGGTCCCAATTGAAAGAAGCAGGAAAAGGGTGAAATTGAAAGACGTGACCTTGCTGACCCCAGGCCCAAATCGAAGGAAGTCAAGAAGTGCAAATCAAAGAGTGTGGCTACCTGAATCGAAAAAGCCCATTTTTCTTTCTTTATTTTTATTTTGTCTTTATATTTTCTTGCTATTCAATATGGTTGTAATAGTGTAGGATTTATTTTTCTTCATTTTTATTACTTTTGTACAATGTTAGTAAATAGGATATATGGAAAGATAAAGCCAACAAGTAGACAACCTAAAATTCAAAGACAAAATGCATGTAATCAAACACACTATTCACACACATGCACCCCTAGGGTAATCTCACTTATTGCCTCGAAAATATAGTCATGCCCCTCGAATATGGGCATTTTAGCAAAGACCCTCGATAAAAGATCGTAGTCCCTCGATGACCCTTAATGTTGCCTTTGGTAAACGATCTAGTCCCTAAATAAAAAATGCTAAAACGTTCCATAGGTTGCCTTCTATGGCTATACAAACGTCCCACACACGTCTTTTCACATCAAATGATGGGGTTTCTTACCAAATCAATGGTAAGATAGCAACATCTAAAGGAGGTGGAAAAGAATACTAGAACTTTTGAGTAGGTAGGATGCTCCTAGTTGCTCGCTTGCTCACAACAAAAAAATTTTATACACCAACACTTTCATTTGAAACATTTTCAATAGACAAAGCTCTTTGTACGCGTTCTTATAGAGACGAGAACCATTACACAAACACTTTTCAAAATACTTTCAAAACCCACACCACAAGCACATTTTCAAACAAAAGCAAGTGATCTAGCAAGCAACTAAGAGCCTGTAGGTAACTACGAATGAAAACGGTGCTAACACCTTCCCTTTTCATAACCCACCCCCTGAACTCAAGAAAATAAATCTCAAAGGTCTTTCCTGTTCTTTTCACACTTTCCTTATTGGATAAAAGAAAAGTCGGTGGCGACTCTTGCTATCTGCAACAATTGCGATCAAACGAAAAATACCAAGTCAATTCTCCTACTGTGTTACACTATGGAAACTTTGAAGGTGAGTCAGATGGTGAATCTGATTCTCATCCAGATTTTGATGATGATCCAGAATCTGGTGGTGATCATGCTTCTAGAAGGGAAAAATTTGAAGGTGTAGGTTTTGGAGGACAAGATTATAAAGATGATCATTTTTCAGGTGGAAATCATGACTCTAAGGATGAACCTTTTGAAGGAGGAGCTTTTGAAGAAAATTCAGCCTTTGAGGTGATTATGATTCTGAAGGTGGAACTTCTGAAGGCACTACTTTTGAAGATGGTATTTCTGAAAGTAGTGGTTCTGAACGAGGTCTAGAAGCTAACAAAGGTGGAGCTTCTGGTGGTAGTCAAACTTATGGAGAAAGTCCAATTTTTTAAGCAGGAGCTTTTGAATGGGAAAATTCTGGTGTTCAAGGTTCTGAAGTTCAAGTTCAGAGGCAACAAAGAATCAAAAGCATCCCAAGAAAATTTACAGAGTTTGGCATGTTGCAAGACACTGAGGTAGACTCTGAAGTAGAAGTTATTCAGTGTGAAATGTTAGTAGACTTTGAACCATGAGTATAGAAGATGCTTTTAAGCAGAAAGTCTGGTTGCAAGCTATGAAAGAAGAACTTGATGATATAGAGAGAAAAAGACTTGGAATTTGACAGAATTTCCAAAAGGCAAGAAAGCCATTAGTGTTAGATGGGTTTTTAAGAAGAAGCTAATGCCAGATGGATCAATTGGAAAACACAAATCAATATTAGTAGCAAGAGGTTTTCTATAGAAGCATGGGTTAGATTACTCTGAAGTGATTGCACCTATAGCGAGACATGAAAAAATCAGACTAGTGATTGCAATAGCTGCTAACAAGAATTGGCCACTGATACATTTAGATGTAAACTCTGCATTTCTGAATGGTCCATTACAAGAAGAGGTATACGTGTCACAACCTTCTGGATTTGAGAAAAAGAATCAGGAAGAAATGGTGTTCAAATTACACAAAGCCTTTGTGATACGGTGGCAGAACCGACTGTTAATACTGGTTTGCGTTTTTTGTTCGCAAATGTCGCGGTAAGCAGGAGTCGCCACCGAATTTTATTTTATCCAATAAGGAAAAGGAAAAAGAATATAAAAAACCTTTTTCGAGATGTTTTTGAGTACGGGGGATAGATTATAGAAAGGGAAGGTGTTAGCACCCTTTCTATCCGTGGTTTTCCACGGGATCTTAGGTACTTGCTCATTCTTAAATTAATTTTCTGTGTTTGTGTGTTTGTTTTGAAAAGTTTTGTTTTACTTTGTATTAACCCTTGTTTTTGTCCTCAAGAGTGTTACGAAGTTATTTTTGAAAACTTTGTTTGAAAAGTGTTGGTGTGAAAAAGTTTTTGTTTGTTTGAGCAAGTACCTAGGAACTAATCTACCTACGCGAAAAAGGTCTGTTCATTTTCCTTTTAGACAATGCTATCCCATTATTGAGAAATAGGTAGCATCGTCGTTGGAGTTTTTTAGGGATATTCGAAGGGACAAATACGATCACAAAAGAAATGTTACGAAATGTTAGTAATCCTCCTAAAGCCTTAAAGATCATTTTCCGAGGCAACATCCGAATGGGTCATTTTAGATCTTTCGGGGCTAGAGGAAAACCACTAACAAACCCTATACTTCATGACCGTTTACCGAAGGCAACCGGAGTGGAGTAAACCCTAGGAGTGAGCATGTGCAAGTGTAATTTTCAGTTAATTTATCTTTGCACATTTAGGGTTTTCTACCATATTAATTTTCAGTTTGTCTTTCCATACAATCCTATTAACATACATCTAAGCAGTTTATAGTTTGCGGAAATTAAAGCGAGAAAGTTAAAGTCCTAGCTCTTACAGGGATTTTGCAGATACATAATTATCTTGACCGGAAATAAAGATGCGGAATTGAAACCCTAATTACTATTACAAACTCGAAGCAGTTACAATAATAATAAAAAGGAAATTAAAAATTCGCCTGACGAATTAAATGCGAGAATAATTAGCAAAACCTAAAATATCTAATTAAAAAAAAAGTTTAGGTTAGTTTTTTGAGAAAAAAAATCAGATTATATACAAAATTAAACCCTAAGTCTAATTATTTTAAATTATGAAAAAAGAAAGAATTAAATTGCCTTAATTTAAGTAAACTAATAAATTAATTAAAGAAACAAAATATTTTTTTATGAAAAATGATTTTGGATGTTTTTTTATGATTTTTTTGATTAAATGAAAACATTAATGATTTTTGTGTTATTTTAAAAAAAGAAAATAATTAGAAAATAATTAAAAGAATTAAAATAAAAAAGATAGAATGGGCCTGTTAGAAGCTGAATGAGGGGGTATGATGCTGAATTGCTTAGGCCCATGAAGCTGAGCCCATTCCATGCGTGTGATTCCCTATTGTGCCAGCCTAGGAGTGCACCATAGTCCTTCCTTGGTTGAGGCGTTGGATCTGGCTAGCAATGAATCCAATGGCAAGATGGTGACAATGCATGAGAGGCGCTTGGAAAGGCAATGCAGATAATCTGTAGAAACAAAGTGAGAAAAATTTTTTTTCTGGGACCTGGGATCGAACCCAGGTCCTCCCACTCAAATCAATACACGTCTTGCCATCTGGCCTATCTGCTTTGTTTGTTAGTATAATAAAAACAAATAATAATATATGAAAACACATGGATAAAAACAAAAACACGCACCAACATTTTGAATGGACCAGTACCATGATGCCAAGTCATCGTCTCCTTCATTGAGACCGTCGTCTTAGGTATCACCTTTTACCTACAGACAAACGTCTGTAGCCATAGCATGTACACTTCAAACATCAAGAAATACGCATGATAAATGAAATTAAAGACCATGGTTCAACTTATCTTGATGCCATTAACACCATGGCATCCTTTTCTTGTCCTAATTTAGCCTATAGAGAAAAAACCTAAAACGGCCATGAAAACCATAACAATGGAAAACACACATACAAGCCTTAAAACTTCAATTAAACAATCCAGGCAAGTTGCAAATACATCAATAATCACAAGTATATCATTAAAATATGCTAATGATGCAAGAATTGCTGTAATCGATTTTGAAAAAGAAAGCAAACCGTATGAAGTCTAAGGGTCGATTTTGGGCGTGAGGATGCGTGAAAGTGATCGTGTTAGCTTCAGAGAGGCTTCAGGAAACGATTGGGAGTATTGGAATGGATTGAATTGCCTTCTAGGTCCAAAAACGATCCAACACTTTTATCCAATTTTTTTGAGTTTTGGTATGGCGTTTTACGACTACAAATCCATGTATTTTTGACTTGTTCTTGCTCAATATATATGCTAGAATGAATTAGCGTAACAAAAACAATTTGAATATTTGAAGATCATCAAGATTTGATTTGTTTTTTCCCTTGCATCATATATTTCTAAATGCATCAAAATCATGCCAATTTGAGCCATTCCACCCTTGCACGATTTTATTTGGTCATGCTAGGCTGATTTGATTTGATTCCTACAAAAAAATTAGATCAAAATCAATCTTTTGTAGTTTTTTCCATTTATTTGATTTAATTTGTATTTTAAATAATAAAAAATAAAAATAAAAATAAATAATGAAGCAAATAAAGTTTGAATGCTGATTTGGGTCGTGGACCATGTCCCCAATAATATTCAATCATGAAAAGCTAGGCCCATTTAACAAAAAATGCACTTTGGAGCATATTTGACTTTTGGCAATTTTGCAAAAATGGTCAACTTTGACAAGGCATATCTCCTCTAATTTTAACTATAGAGAGGTGTTCTTGGACTTTTTAGAAAGCTTAGGATGTCCCCTAAACAACCCATTTGGTTTCATCTCATTTGGGTCTTCCATGTTCATGTAAGAAGCTTTGACCTAAAAGGTGTTTTTGTTGACTTTTCAAAAGGACCTATAATGTAGAAATTCATATCTTTTGATGAGTGCATATTTTGAACTTGTGGGATGAATATGAGTTATAGGGAATTGCATCCTATTCAAAATGAGCCTTGGATGGAAAATTTCTGATAAAGTATGAAGAAGTTATGGCTGTTCAAAGTTTGGTTGACTTTTCCTGTGAAACCCTAATTTAGAAACTTTTGGGTTTTAATGAATTTGGTGGAATTCCTTGAGGAATAATGATCAACCCTTGATCAAATGATGGATATATATTTAAAATGTTAATGTTGAACAAAAATCTTAAAGTTTGATTATATGTGGGCCACAATTGACTTTTGACCTAGTACTGTTGATTTTCAGGCATCTGGGCAATTGATTGAGCAAACTTCTTGTGCAAGGAATGAAAATTGACATGGATGATCTTGAGAACATATTGGGACCATGGAAATAATTTGGGACCCTTGGAGTTCCCACACCCTGATGAAAATGGAAACCCTAGTTTGGGGTACATTGCCTTAGGAGAGAGTTTGTCTGGTCAACTCTTGGGCATCCTTGAGCAAGTTGAGGACCTCAATGGGAATGTGTTGAGTAAAATGAGAGGTAAAATTTTGGGGTACAACAGCTGCCCCTGTTAAATATTTTTAAACTTGAGGATGTAGATTGGCTGTCTTCCTTTCGTAATCTGAAGGTGGAAGATGATTGAACACTAGAGTGCCCAGAAATTTGCACTCGTCTGAGATGGTGTTGGACTGTGTAGGTAGTATCGGGAATGGACTTATAGATTACATTTGGAGGAGATAACGAAAGGTCACCGGAGATGGGCTTAAATATTCCATCCAGAAGATATGACGGAGAATCGTCTGAGATGGGCTTAAAGATGCCATCTAGAGGATGTTAATTTCCCGAGATATTCCTTTGATGAGAATTCTTGTTCCCGTTGTTAAGGAGGAATCTGCTGAGGAATGTTGGTCTCTGTCTTGGGAGAAATGGAATTTTAGGAACTTCAGTTGTCCGTTACTCTACTGGGGAATCATCTCTTAGTCGAGGAGATGAAAATGAACTGCTATCTGGTCGTGCTCCAGGCCTTACAGTGATTTGCTGAGGATAATAAGACTGACTGCTATCTGGTTGTGCTCCAGGTTTTACAGTGACTTACTGGGGAGATGAGATTAAATTTTCTATCTGGTCGTGCTCCAGGCTTTGCAATCTCAAAAACTGTTATCTGGTCGTGCTCCAGGCTTCAAAAGGAATTAAGTGGTTATCTGGTCGCATCCGGGTTTCAACTTGAATTTAAGGCATACTAACATCCGGTCGTTTCCAGGCTTCAATAGTAATTGGCCGAGTAAACTGCTATCTAGTCGGATTCCAAGCTTCGCAGTACCTTATACTGTTATCTGGTCATGGTCCAGGTTTCATAGTGTCTTATACCGTTATCTGGTCGTTCTCCAGGCTTTAGTAATTTTGGGAAATCAAGTTATTATCCGGTCAGTTTCCGGGCTTCATAGCTTCTTTAACTGGAATAGAAATCTTAGTATCGATTTGACTGAACCAGTGAAAGGTCTCGAGCTGTCTTCATCCGGGAAAGATATCTTAGCATCGATTTGACTGAACCGAGGGAAGGTCTCGGATTGACTTTGACTGGCATAGAAATCAGGAGAATCTTAGTGGCGATTCGGCTGACCTAGACGAAAGTCTTAGAACATATTCAACTAGAATAGAAATCTTAGTGTCGGTTTTACTGAACCAGAGAAAATCTTGAAAAGTGTTGGAATATCTTTAACTGGAATAGAAACCTTGGTGTCGGTTTGACTGAACCAGAGAGAACTTGTGAGAACTTGATTGCATCTTTCCCTGAAAAGTAAAGAGTTAGTCGTATGTAATGTCATGATGTATGAAATGTATTGAGTAATGATGTTCTCAAAATAAATGATATTGTGCTGTATAATATGTATGCACATGCCATGATGTATGGATATGCAATGCTATTGTGATATTCTCTAGCTGGGAAAAATAAATCCCGGACTGCTGCTTGAGAGTATAAGGAGTTGAGTTCTTCATTTCCGCTGGGGATAGTGACCGAAGATGATTAGCTGGGGATTTACATCCATTCTGCTTGAGAACATTCTTCCAGAGGAGACTTTGTCTGAGAATAATCATGCGGGGGAATGACTCTGTGGGGAAGAGAGGTACTCTGTTGGAAGATCTGCTAATTTGGAGAAATAAACTCAGCTGGGGATGAACTTCCGTTGCTGGAGAGAAGAGCTCTGTTGGAGATTGAGCTTCCGCTGTCAGAGAAATAAAATCTGCTCGGGAGATGGCTTTATAAACTGCTCATGGTTATAAAACTCGGCTGGGGAATGCAGATATCAGCTTTCTGAAGGAACCTGTTGGGGATACGGAGGTCGGACCTTGGTTGTATCGGCTCTGTGGAGAATATAGAATCATTGGCTTGTATGTGATAGTTACTTTGCTTCCTACTGTCTCTGCCCCTTGTACAATGATGGACGGGGTAATTGTCAATATTTAGGTTTTGTACCAATTTCTTTGAGTTCTTAGTGACTGTCTTTCTGTTTTATACGCAAATATTTGTGAATAGTAATCATATTCAAATGCATTTGTCAAGAATAAAACATTGGACGTTTTTTTGCAAAACAAAACAGAAAACGGAAAAAACAAACACAGAGTTTTGTACTCAAAAGACGCTTTGTATTGATTTGAAATTTTCCTATAACATGCATTTTTTATAAGGAGGTTGACGCTCTAGTAAGAGAACTCCGCCGTAAAAATGGAAATTATTACAAAAATTGTGTACAAAAAGAAAACAACTATGTGTAGTGATCCCATTGGGTTTCAATTCTCCTATTTCCCCTATGTCTTTGAGCATGTCATCAGTTTGCTACTTGTCTGAAGCTGAGTGGATTGATCGGTACCATTTGAGCTTGATATCTGATTACTGAGGTCTGATCGCAAGGTGATCCAATGGGATATAGTGATATGCTTTAATCCCTAATTTTTTCCTGGACTGCCCTTTCGGGTTTTTAGTCCACCGGGATACCCTTTTTTTCCCAAGCCTCCTTTTTAAGTTTTCGACTTGCCGGGTGTACAGATTTTTTCATTTTTATCCCTAATTTTTGCCCGAACCCTTTTGGTTCGCCGGGATGCCCTTATTTTTTCCTAGGTATGTCAACCTAGCGGGTCTTTATTATGCGTAGTATCTTTTCACTATGTCCGCATTGACAGGGTGTGAAAGGTAGTCACCATCCATGGTGGTCAGAATCATGGCTCCACCCGAAAAGATGTTCTTAATTACAAATGGTCCCTCATAAGTGGGAGTCCATTTGCCACTGGGATCACCTTGCGGCAGTATGATGCGCTTTATTACCAGATCCCCTACTTGATACACTTGTTTTCTGACTTTCTTGTTGAAGGACTTGATCATCCATTTCTGATACATTTGAACATGGCAGACAACAGTAAGTCTTTTCTCGTCGATTAAGTTCAATTGATCAACTCGAGTCTGGATCCAATCGTCTTCCCTCAAACCCGCATCCTTCATAATCCATAGAGAAGGGATCTGGACCTCCATGGGTAGGACAACCTCCATGCCATATACCAGAGAATAGGGTGTTGCCCCTATCGACGTACGTGCTGAAGTACGGTACTCATGAAGAGCAAACGGTAACATCTCGTGCCAGTCTTTGTATGTCACCGTCATCTTCTGTATGATCTTTTTAATATTCTTATTAGCAGCTTCGACAGCCCCATTCATCTTCGGCCAGTAAGGGGAAGAGTTGTGATGCTGAATCTTGAACTGTTTACAGAGTTCAGTGATCATCGAGTTGTTGAGATTAGTACCATTATACGTGATGACTCTCCCAGGGATACCATAATGACAAACCAAGTTATGCTTGATGAACCGTGCCACCACATTCTTGGTAACCGTAGCAAAGGAGGCAGCCTCAACCTATTTCGTGAAGTAATCAATGGCCACTAGGATGAAGCCATGCCCGTTGGACGCGGTAGGTCTGATCTCACCGATCATGTCAATGCCCCACATTGCAAATGGCCAGGGAGCTGTCAAGAGATTCAAGGGAACTGGAGGTACATGCACCTTATCAGCATAGATTTAGCACTTGTGACAGGTTCGAGAATGCTGATAACAGTCGGCTTCCATAGTGGACCAGTAGTATCCTGCCTGTAGGATCTTCTTTTCCATGGTATGTCCATTGGAATGAGTGTCAAAGGTACCTTCGTGTAGGTCTACCATGATCCTCTCTGCTTCGCTCTTGTCTATACACCGCAGTAAGGTAGAGTCATGCTTGCGCTTATAGAGGATTCCATTACTGAGGAAGAACTTTGCAGCAAACCTTCTCAAAAATTTCTTATCATTGACAGATGCCCCTTTGGGGTATTCTTGAGCCTCCAGATACCTTTTCACCTCATGAAACCAAGGTTTGTCGGCTACCTCCTCAGTATCGATCTCACAATAGTATGTCGATTCATCCAACCTCTCAATAATGATTCGGGGAGCTTCATTGTCCCACCTGACCTTAAACATTGACGACATAGTAGCTATCGCGTCTGCTAACTGATTCTCTTCTCGTGGGAAATGTTCAAAGGTGATCTCTTCAAAATGAGGCAGCAGTGTCAGTACATGTTCTCTGTAAGGGATAAGGTTTTGGTGTTTCGTATCCACTCGCCTTTGATCTGACTTATCACCAAAGCAGAATCCCCGAATACACTCAAGAACTTGATCCTTAAGTCAATAGCAGTTCTAAGACCCATGATACACGCTTCATACTCTGCCATGTTGTTGGTACAGTTGAAACATAATCGGGCAGTGAATGAAGTATGACAACCCTCGGGAGATACGATTACAGTGCCAATGTCGTTACCCAGTGTGTTTGAGGCTCCATCAAAAAACATAGACCATCGGGATCCTTCATCAGGTCCTTTATCTGGTCCAGGTTTTTCATAGTCGGTTACTAACATTATATTCTCACTCGGGAACTCAAAATTCATGGACTGGTAGTCATCCACGGCTTGATGTGCCAAATTATCAGCTAACACACTTCCCTTGATTGCTTTTTAGGTTGTGTATTGGATGTCGTACTCGGTTAAGATCATTTTCCATCTTGTTATTCTTCCGAAGAGAGCGGGCTTCTTGAAAATGTACTTGATCAGATCCATCTTAGATATCAATAAAGTAGTGTGGGTCAACATATACTGTCTCAGTCGGCGAGCAGCCCATGCCAAAATGCAGCAAGTTTTCTCGAGCAGTCAGTATCGTGTTTCACAGTCGGTAAAAGTTTTGCTAAGGTAGTATATTGCGTGCTCTTTTCGACCAGACTCATCATGCTGCCCCATCACACACCCCATTGAATTATCTAGCACTGTTAAGTGCATTATCAAAGGTCTTCCTTCAGTCGGAGGCATCATAATAGGAGGTTCTTGGAGGTATTGCTTGATTCTGTCAAAGGCGACCTGTCATTCGTCATTCCACTTTACCACTTGATCTTTCTTCAGAAGCTTGAAGATTGGCTCACAAGTAGCAGTGAGATGTGAAATGAATCGGGCAATGTAATTTAGGCGTCCCAAGAAACCTCTAACTTCCTTCTCAGTACGGGGAGCCGGCATCTCTTGTATTTCCTTCACCTTTGCAGGATCTACTTGAATACCTTTGTCACTGATGATGAACCCCAGCAGCTTTCCGGACCTCACCCCGAAGGTGCACTTGTTCAGATTTAACCTCAGGTTATACGTCTTCAACCTATCAAACAGCTTTTGTAGATGATCAAGATGTTCTTCCTCAGTTTGAGACCTGGCTATCATGTCATTGACGTAAACCTCTATCTCATGGTGAATCATGTCATGGAACAGAGATACCATAGCTCACTGATAAGTTCCCCCAACATTCTTCAACCCAAACGGAATCACCTTAAAGCAGAAAGTGCCCCACTGTGTAACAAAGGTTGTCTTCTCCATGTCTTCAGGTGCCACATTGATCTGATTGTAGCCAGAGAAATCGTCCATGAAGGAAAATAATTTGTGTTGTGCAGTGTTGTCAACCAGAACATCGATGTGGGGAAGCAAGAAGTCATCATTGGGGCTTGCCCTGTTTAGGTCTCTAATCCACACACATTCGTACTTTACCATATTTCGTATGTACTGGAACCACATTAGTAGCCCACTGCGGATAGGAGGTGACAACTAGGAACCCTGTGTTGAACTGCTTCATAACCTCTGCTTTAATCTTATCTGACATCTCAGGGCGCATACGAGGGACCTTTTACTTTACTGGAGGGCAGTCTTTTTTAGTCGGCAGAAGATGAACCACTATATCCGTGTCTAGTCCAGACATGTCTTCATATGACCAGGCAAATATTTCAACATACTCATGCAACATCTGTACCAACCGCTGTTTGACACTAAGCTCCAGATTTGCACCTATCTTAACCTCTTTTCTGTCTTCCTTTGTACCTTAGTTCACTGTCTCAACCGACACTTCATGAGGCTGTATGGCCCTTTCTTCCTACTATAATAGTCTAGCAAGTTCTCCGGGTACCTCACAATCTTCCTCACCTTCGTCCTCGGCTTGGTTGATCGGATTTTCAAAGTCATAATGAGCAGTAGAAAAACTGTTATCAATGGGATCCAGAGTGGATATGGATCTGCATTTGGATACGTGAGTGTGTGTAAGAGCATAGCTGTATAGACAGAATAAAAGAAAAGAAAGACAGAGAGCGCAAAATTTGTATGCAAACGTCCAATGCTTTATTGATGTCATATGAAAATAAAACATGATAACCCTCACAAATAGAACCATTGTGCCCCATGTAAGACACATGGCTATAGAGTTTATATTGTTTTTAAATTACATATCCGAAAAAATCAGAAAGACAATTACTCCTAAACAAAAGTAATCGGTACAAAGTCCTTGGAAGTCCAGTTATTGAGTCCACCGTTGGTAGTTGGGAAGATCCAGCTGTCAATATCGGAATCACCATCACTGTCTTCAAGCGCATTGACCCCAGGATTGCTAATGCGTAGGGGAGGTCCTCCGGCCCGAGCATAACGAACAACCTTTTGAGCACCTGTAGTAAAGCCCAAACCAGATTTCTCAGACTTGTAATGAATAACTAGGAGCTGGCCCCAAATGGTAGACCCACCTTATTCAACCACTACCCGTGCTTCCTTGAGAGAAGCCATCTTCGAGGGAGGTTTGGTAACCTTTGGAGGACTGTCGGTAGTTTCTGCTATAGCCATAATCCGAGGAACCTCTTCAAAGTTCTGGCAAGGAGTCTCAATGAACTCACCATTCATTTCCACGTACCTGAAGAAGTTCAAGTGACTGATCATATACTCCTCTTCACCATGCACAGTGACAACCTTTCCTCTTACTGGGTACTTCAACATTTGGTGGAGGGTAGAAGTAATAGCCCCAGCCCCATGTATCCAAGGGCGTCCCTACAAGCAAGAATATGATGGTTTGATATCCATTACGTAGAAAGTGGAGTCGAAGGTCTGGGAACCAACTTTGATAGGGACATCCACTTCCTTGTGCACCATCCTCTTTGAACCATCGAAAGCTCTCACTACTATATTTCTAGGCTTCAAGGTCAAGCCTTCGCAGTCCAATCTGTCCAGAGTTTTTTTAGGTAGCACATTCAACGAGGAGCCAATATCTACCAAAACATGGGCCAAAGTCGTGGCCCTGCATTCAACGGAAACATGAAGAGCATCATTATGCTTCCTCCCCTTTGGTGTCAGATCCGCATTAGAAAAACCCAAACCGTTATTGGAAGTCAGACTAGCCACACAATCTTCAAACTGATCAGCAAATGTCTCTTGTGTAACGTGAACCGTCTTCAGAAACTTAACCAAAGCCTTCACATGGGCCTCAGAACAAATCAACAAAGCCAACATAGAAATTTTGGATGGGGTCTGCCCCAACTACTCGACCAAGTTGTAGTCGCTCTTATTTATTATCTTCAAAATTTCTTCCATTTCTTTTTTGGAAGCTTCTGGTATGGTTACTGAATTGGCCTTTGTCATGACAAGCTCAATTAGTATGTCTTTTCCTCGAGTCTCGGCCGACTCGGTGATGGGGGGGGGGGGGGGGGGGGGGTCAACAAGAGTGATTACTGGAATTGCAGTAGTAGTTTTGGGTGGAACCACAACAAGAATGATCACAGGTCTAATAAGAGTCTTCAGGGGAGAAATTTCAAGGGAGAACACTCTTCCACTTCTTGTTATTTTACTGGTTCCGACAATATTGACGATGTCAGAATCAGCATTTTCAGCAATCTTGTCTTCAATGGCTAGCATGTCCTGCTTTACGCCGTGGTAATAGACGTCGACCCCATAGTTCCAATGAACTGTTTTGTCCGAGGAGTATGGGATCGGCCCAGGCATGGTTATGATCAACGGAGTCACCTTCGGAACTGATGTAATCATGACGGGTCTCTTAGCGGAGGCCCTGGGAGGATTGGCGGAAATGGTTATGATAGCAATGTATTTACAAGAAACATTCGGAACAGGGGTCTTCTCAAGCAGAATCTTTTTGTCATCAATCATGCGCTGAACACCTGCCTTCAACAAAGGGCATCTAGTTGGTAGAAATGAACAAAAGTGGCAACCTTCACCACAACCCAGAAATAAATCGGCCTTCAACAAATTCCCCTTGATAGTCATGAGTGGGGTCATCAATTCTTCCATAGAGGTCACAAACACACCTTCTTCAACGACATTAACACCCCGACCATGTTTCGGCATAGGAGCAATGATAACATTGGGAGTCTCCGGGGGATCAAATTCAATCTCCTTAGCATCAATCAGATCCTGTACTCTGTTCTTCAAAGCCCAGCAGTCATTGGTATCATGGCCTAGACTTTATGAATGGTAAGCTCAACGAGCATTCAGTTTATAGTAGGGAGAGGTGGTGTTCGGATTCTTCGGAGCTTCCCTCAGAGTAACCAGATTGGACTTCAGCAAATGAGGTAAAACTTGAGATAGTGTCATGTTGATCTGAGTGAACTGTCTAGCTGGTCTTTCTACTCTTGGCTGGTTGTTTATTTGCTGAGCAGGTGCAGGTTTGGGAATCATAACAACCCCTACCGTCGGACGATGCTCAGTTCGATTCTGATTCTTTTGTTTATAGACGATACTGACTTCCTTTTTACCTGCAAATGACTTCCTTGTAGCACTAGAAGAGGCATCCTTCTGAATTTTTCCACTTCGGGTTCCAGCTTCCACTATTTCTCCTATTAATATCAGTTAAGTAAAACCTGCCGATGGACTTCCAATCAGATGGTTGAAGAATGGCCCAGTCAAAGTTCCCAGAAACATATCCACGAGCTCCATGTCAGCTAAGGGAGGTTGAACTCTTCCAGCCAAATCTCTCAGCTTCTGAGCATAATCCTTGAAACCCTTGTTCGAACCCATAGACATATTTTGGAATTATGTACGGGTGGGAGCGAGGTCTGCATTATACTGATATTGCTTATAAAATGCAGCAGCAAAGTCTTCCCAGTTACAAACATTGGCTCTTTCCAGCTGATAGAACCAATCCAGTTGTGTTCCAGACAGACTGTCTTGGAAGAAGTGAACCCATAAGTCTTTGTCAGCAGTATGAGGCTGTATCTTCCTCACATAGAAACGAAGATGCATTTTAGGACAAGAGACCCCATCATACTTAGCAAATACCAGTGCCTTGAATTTTGGGGGGATGACAACCCCGGAGACCAGACCCAACTCTTCAAAATCCATCCCAGGAACCTTCTGGATTTCCATAGCACTCAGACGCTCTTCTAACTACTTATACTTTTCATCAGCCGGAGGGTATTGCTCCTCATTATAATCAGTTTCATTGTCAGAATCTTTAGGACTAGGGTCCTCTTCTCTGCCTTCACCATCTTGATTCTCTCCCTCTTTAGACGAAGAAGCTAAATCAACAACACGTCTTGGAGGCCCTCTGAACCTTGTTCTCATATATGCCACACCGACTGTCCTCTTGGTCTTCTTAGTGTTCTTCTTAACAATCAGAGCCTTCAGATCTTCCTTTCCTTTGGCCAGAGCCACAATCATTTGCTGGAACTACGTGTTCTGAGTCTGAAGATCTTTCACAGTTTGTTCAAGAGCCATTGCTGAAATAAACAGCGAAGGCAATGAGAAACCTGTTATGAATCCTGTTATGCAATGATATGTATGATATGTATGCAATGTTTTCAAGGGTTCTTAAAGGCTAAAATTTGCTTAAACAAAAAGGAACAAACGTGAATGGTATTAGTAAACTTGAATTGTTACAAAGAATGTATTTTGAGAGTACAATTAAGAAAAATAAAACAAAAATAAGACTAGGTTTCCCATGAGCGCATCCTCTTTGGCGCGATGTAGGCGTTGATATTCCTCTCTTCATTCTTCAAAGTAGATCTGGGTAGGTGCGAAATAAACCACCTAGCCAATGGAGGAGTGCAACACTAGAGGGTCCCCCTTCTTTTTAGAGTGCGAGCATGCAAAGAGTGTAGAATATCCCCGAGTAATGTAGGTACCGGATTCCGAGACAGAAAAACCTGGATTGTGCTTACATCTATGAGTTGATACGAATTAGGGAACAGTACCATCCCGTAGACAAGGAGCACCAAAACCTCTTCAAAAGCTTGTAGATCCAGGGTATCCCAAAAATAGTAAGCCTTCCCGAACATAAATTTAACCGGAATTCCTTGAACACTCCCTCTGGTTTCCCAATTTGTCACTATGTTGGACCGTTGTAAGGATAGAGCTTTAGAAATTTCTTCAGGTTTGGGATGTCTTTCCGTACCGTTGAAAGGTAGCTGATCAAGAATTTGTATCCCTAATAACTGAGAAAATTCCTCCATAGTAGGCACTAACTAGTAATCTTAGAATGTGAAACAGTGATGCATAGGATCAAAGAATTGAAACATCACTTTCAACATTTCTTCTTCAGGTTTTGTAATGACCAAGTTGAGCAACCGACCATGCTTTTTAGTGAAAGGAAAGCTTTCAGGAATCCTTACTGCCAAGTCCCTTAATTAGGGAGATACTTTCACTAGGTTAATCTGAATAGTGTTCCTGCATGTGGATGCCATATCTTATAAAACAGAGCAAAGATGAGCCCTAGAAACCCTTGAAACACTTAGTATGATATGCTATGGCATGATGTTTATGATGTCATGATAAATCACAGGTATAGCAAACACATACAAATCACACCAAGTCCTTAGGTTTAAGGCCTACTTGAGTTTTAAAGTCATACCCTCTTGAAGCTGGATTGGTTCAACATGTCCTATAAATATGTAACCAGGTTCTAAAGGGATCTCAATATCACCGATCTTTCCCCCAAGCCCTGTTCAATCGATGATTGACTCGTAATCAAACAAAACTCAGAAGTAAAACCTCAATGAGTGCAGCATCGAGTATCTTTCGACCTTGGGCATACACCAAAGTCGGCCATCTCGCTACGTCCTACTGGCCAAGTTGTGCAATTAAAGGTTCTAAGGTCAGTTGATGCTTTATGACACCACGCGACGACCCCGTACATCTCCCTGATTGACTCAAGGGTTACGAGTACCAACCAAAGAGCCACATCAACGTAGCTACTACTTAAACCATGTAAGTATACCCCAGCACAGTTCCCTCACAGTTTATTGCTACTTACCTAAAAGGTGTTTTCCTGATTCGGGTGTAGGATCAAATAACCCAAACAGTTCCCATAAATATAAATCAAGCAAGACAATCAAGAGGAACCAATTAAATATGACCTAGATCCTAAGGTTTACCCCACTTTATATTTTATTCCCTAGCAGAGTCGCCAGTTCTGTGATACAGTGGAAGAACCGACTGTTAATACTGGTTTGTGTTTTTTGTTTGCAAATGTCGCAGTAAGCAAGAGTCGCCATTGACTTTTATTTTATCCAATCAGGAAAAGGAAAAAGAACAGAAAAAACCTTTTTTGAGATGTTTCTGAGTACGGGGGTAGATTATAGAAAGGGAAGGTGTTAGCACCCTTTCTATCCGTGGTTTTCCACGGGCTCTTAGGTACTTGCTCATTCTTAAATTTCTTTTCTGTGTTTGTGTGTTTGTTTTGAAAAGTTTTGTTTTACTTCGTTTTTGAAGTTGTTTGAAAAGTGTTGGTGTGAAAAAGTTTTTGTTTGTTTGAGCAAGTACCTAGGAACTAATCTACCTACGCGAAAAAGGTCAGTTCATTTTCCTTTTAGACAATGCTATCCCATTATTGAGAAATAGGTAGCATCGTCGTTGGAGTTTTTTAGGGATATTCGAAGGGACAAATACGATCACAAAAGCAATGTTGGGAAACATTAGTAATCATCCTAAAGCGTTACAAATCTTTTTCCGAGGCAACATCCGAATGGGTCATTTTAGATCTTTCGGGGCAAGAGGACAACCACTAACAAACCCTATACTTCATGACCGTTTACTGAAGGCAACCGGAGTGGAGTAAACCCTAGGAGTGAGCATGTGCGAGTGTAATTTTCAGTTAATTTATCTTTGCACATTTAGGGTTTTCTATCGTATTAATTTTTAGTTTGTCTTTCCATACAATCCTATTAACATACATCTAAGCAGTTTATAGTTTGCAGAAATTAAAGCGAGAAAGTTAAAGTCCTAGCTATTACATGACTTTTGCAGATACATAATTATCTTCACTGAAAATAAAGATGCGGAATTGAAACCCTAATTACTATTACAAACTCGAAGCAGTTACAATAATAATAAAAAGGAAATTAAAAATGCGTGCCGAAAATTAAATGCGAAAATAATTAGCAAAATCTAAAAGATCTAATTAAAAAAAATGTTTAGGTTAGTTTTTTGAGAAAAAATCAGATTATATACAAAATGAAACCCTAAGTCTAATTATTTTAAATTATGAAAAAAGAAAGAATTAAATTGCCTTAATTTAATTAAACTAATTAATTAATTAAAGAAACAAAATATTTTTTTATGAAAAATGATTTTGGATGTTTTTTTATGATTTTTTTTTTATTAAATGAAAAAAGTAATAATTTTTGTGTTATTTTTAAAAAAGAAAATAATTAGAAAATAATTAAAAGAATTAAAATAAAAAAGATAGAATGGGCCTGTTAGAAGCTGAATGAGGGGGTATGATGTTGAATTGCTTAGGCCCATGAAGCTGAGCCCATTCCATATGTGTGATTACCTGAGTGCTAGCCTGGGAGTGCACCATAGTCCTTCCTTGGTTGAGGCATTAGATCTGGCTAGCAATGAATCCAATGGCAAGATGGTGACAATGCATGGGAGGTGCTTGGAAAGGCAATGCACATAATATGTAGAAACAAAGTGAGAAAATAAAATTTGCTGGGACCTGGGATCGAACCCAGGTCCTCCCACTCAAATCAATACACGTCTTGCCATCTGGGCTATCTGCTTTGTTTGTTAGTATAATAAAAACAAATAATAATATATGAAAACACATGGATAAAACAAAAACACGCACCAGCATTTTGAATGGACCAGTACCATGATGCCAAGTCATCGTCTCCTTCATTGAGGCCGTCGTCTTAGGTATCACCTTTTACCTACAGACAAATGTCTGTAGCCATAGCATGTACACTTCAAACATCAAGAAATACGCATGATAAATGAAATTAAAGACCATGGTTCAACTTATCTTGATGCCACGAACACCATAGCATCCTTTTCTTGGCCTAATTTAGCCTGTAGAGAAAAAACTTAAAACGGACATGAAAACCCTAACAATGGCAAACACACATACAAGCCTGAAAACTTCAATTAAACAATCCAAGCATGTTGCAAATACATCAATAATCACAAGTATATCATTAAAATATGATAATGATGCAAGAATTGCTGTAATCGATTTTGAAAAAGAAAGCAAACCGTATGAAGTCTAGGGGTCGATTTTGGGCGTGAGGATGCGTGAAACTGACCGTGTTAGCTTTAGAGAGGCTTCAGGAAACGATTGGGAGTATTGGAATGGCTTGAATTTCCTTCTAGGTCCAAAAACAATCCAGCACTTTTGTCCAATTTTTTTGAGTTTTGGTATGGCGTTTTACGACTTCAAATCCCTGTCTTTTTGGCTTGTTCTTGCTCAATATATATGCTAAAATGAATTAGGGTAACAAAAACAATTTGAATCTTTGAAGATCATCAAGATTTGATTTGTTTTTTCCCTTGCATCATATCTTTCTAAATGCATTAAAATCATGGCAATTTGAGCCATTCCACCCATTTTATTTGGTCATGCTAGGTTGATTTGATTTGATTCCTACAAAAAAATTAGATCAAAATCAATCTTTTGTAGTTTTTTCCATTTTTTTGATTTAATTTGTATTTTAAATAATAAAAAATCAAAAGAAAATAAATAATGAAGCAAATAAATTGTGGATTCTGATTTTGGTCGTGTACCATGTCCCTAATAAGATTCAATCATGAAAAGTTAGGCCCATTTGACAAAAATGCACTTTTGAGCACATTTGACTTTTGGCAATTTTGCAAAAATGGTCAACTTTGACAAGGAATATCTCCTCCAATTTTAATGCTAGAGAGGTTTTCTTTGACTTTTTAGAAATCTTAGGATGTCCCCTAAACAACCCTTTTGGTTTCATCTCAATTGGGTCTTCCGTGTTCATGTAAGAAGCTTTGACCCAAAAGGTATTTTTGTTGACTTTTCAAAAAGACCTATAATGTAGAAATTCATATCTTTTGATGAGTGCATATTTTGAACTTGTGGGATGAACATGAGTTGTAGATAATTGTATCATATTCAAAATGAGCCTTGGATGGAAAATTTCTGATAAAGTATGAAGAAGTTATGCCTTGTCAAAGTTTGGTTGACTTTTCCTGTGAAACCCTAATTTAGCAACTTTTGGGTTTTGATGAATTTGGGGGAATTCCATGAGGAATCATGACAAAACCTTGATCAAATGATGGATATCTCTTCAAAATGTTGATGTTGACCAAAAATCTTGAAGTTTGACTTTATGTGGGACACAATTGACTTTTGACCCAGTATAATTGATTTTCAGGAATCTGGGCAATTGACTGAGCAAACTTCTTGTGCAAGGTATGAAACTTGACATGGATGATCTTGAGAACATATTGGGACCATGGAAATCATTTGGGACCCTTGGAGTTACCACACCCTGATGAAAATGGAAACCCTAGTTTTAGGTACATTTCCTTATGAGAGAGTTTGTCTGGTCAACTCTTGGGCATCCTTGAGCAAGTTAAGGACCTCAATGGGCATGTGTTGAGTAAAATGAGAGAGAAAATTTTGGGATATAATAGCCTTGTATCGATTGGAGAAAGCACCCAAAGCCTGGAATTTGAAGATTGATTCATTTTTCAAGAAACAAGGGTTTTAGAAGTGTAAGATGGAGTATGGTGTTTATGTTTAACACAATTAAAAAGGTAATATGATTCTGGTATGTTTGTATGTTGATGACATATTGCTAATAGGAAGTTCTGAACAAGAGATATCTAAGTTCAAGAAGGTTCTGATGAATGAGTTTGAGATGACAGATCTTAGGAAAATGAGTTACTTTCTAGGGATGGAGTTTAGTACTTTAAGAAAGGAATCATTTTGCTTCAGATGAAGTATGAACTTGAGCTTCTGAAGAGATTTAAGCTAGAGAATTGCAAAGTTTCTATCAAACCTACTGATATAAATAAGAAGTTGTACTCTGATTCTAATGGAGAGGATGTGGATGCTACAACCTTCAAACAGTTGGTTGGTTCTCTGAGGTATTTGTGTAATACCAGACCTGATATTTTCTATGCATTTATAATGGTTAGCCTATTTTTGAGTAAACCAAAGTGGTATCATTACCAAGCTGCTGTCAGGATTCTGAGGTATGTGAAGGGAACTTTGAAGTATGGAGTGTTATTTTCTTCTAGAAGGAAGACCGAATCAAAACTTCTGAGTTATTCAGACTCTGATAGGTGTGGAGACAGAGTTGACAGAAGAAGTACTTCTGGGGTACTTATTAAAATTTTTGGGAGGTCCTATTTCTTGGAGTTCCAAGAAGCAACATGTTGTTGCGCTATCAACTTGTGAAGCTGAATATATTGCAGGCGCTCTGACTGCATGCCAAGCTGTGTGAATTATTTGCAAGATCTGATATTCCTTTATCCAAATGCTCAATTTGCAAATCTAATTTTTTTTTTGTGTTTTCTAGGTCCTTCATCTCAAACTCTTTACTTAAGCAATTTTATAGCTTTTAGAAGCTCTTCGGGAGTTTCAATAATATTTATGTCATCCACATAGAAAACTTTTATTGCAAATTCTTCTCCACATCATTTTATGAAAATACAAATACAAATTGAGTTATTTATATATCCATCCTTTAATAAATATTCATTGAGGTGATTATACCACATGCATCCATATTGTTTCAACCCATTGAGAAATTTATTCAATTTGACAGAGTAGTTTTCTCGAGATTTAAAATTACACGCCTCTGGTATATAGAACCCTTCAAGGAGTTTCATGTAAATGTCACTATTAAGTGAACCATATAAATAATATGTCATAAAATTCATCATTTTCAAATTAAGCCCTTCATATGCTACAAGGCTAATTAAATATCAAAAATCGATTGAATCCACTTCAGGTGGATATGTTTTATAAAAATCAATCTTAGGTCTTTGTGAAAATCATTGAGTAATAAATAAAGTTTTATATCATTCTTATTTTGTTTTTTCACAAAAACTCATTTATATCCAATTGGTTTCACACCATGAGGTGTTCGGACCACAAGTCCAAAATTGAGTCACTTATAAAGTGAATTTAACTCTTCTTTAATTGAACATATTCATTTTGGTCAATTCTCACTTAGTCTATAATCTTTAATAGACTTTGACACCTGATCCTCTTTATCATTGGTCACTTTTAGTGCTATATTGTATACAAATATATTGTCAATATTAACTTTATTTGGTTATCTCAATTTCGGTTCCATTTCATTTCATCCATGACATAATTTATTGAGATATCTTTATTTCATATTTCAAGTACTTGATTTGTTCTTCTGAAACTGAAAATAAATTATGTCAAAGTGCTCTTAGAATTTTCATATCCTCACTTGGGTCATCTTTAACTTTAGTTTCTTTTCTTGGTAGAAGACTTTTAACATTGGAACTGACTTTTCTACCATACTTTATGCACGGTTTCAATTCTTTTGTAATATTTTATTATCCAACAGGAGAATCCACTTCAATTATAGTAATAACATCTATAATTGGTTGTATAAAATTTGCAAATGAATAATATTTCAAACTTTTGGTTCATATTGGTTTGTACGAGGATCAAGATATAAAATTGTTTATTGAACTTCTTGTTCATGATTTCAGCTGCTTATTCCCCCCCCCCCCCCCCCCCCCCTAATATTGAAAGAATTACCTACTAGTCCTTAATCAAGTATTTTATTATTTGCTTAAATTATATCCTCAAAATTGGGCTTAATATCAATTATATTTTTTTCAATATTCTTTCATGACTCATCTTAATACATTGTATTGGAGCAATTAGAATATACACAACACATTCGAAAATTCACTTAGATGCGAAGTATTAAAATAAACTGTAAGTTAAGGGAGGATTAATATATAAGTCTTGTTGGCTTGATGCGAATAAATATTTTCATGTACTTGATTGCATGTTCCCAAAACATAATATATAAGTTATAATCTCATAAGTATAAATTATACAACTAACTTTAGATGTATAAAGAATGGATCTTCAAGTCTATTTTTTTTATATGAACATATGCTACAAGATGTTCAATATTAATTTTTAATAATATATGTGATACTTATCAAGAAAGTTCTAGAAAAATAATTCAGAAAATGAGATCGTTGTCTGAGAAAACAATTTCACAAATTTATGATTGTGAGTAGACAATAAATATTTTACATGATATTTTGGTCGATGGAACAATTAATGTCATGGAAAAAAACCCAATTTCTCTGATTTTTAATTTCCTTTAGAAACACTAAAAAATTTACTGGATTGATGAAACTTTTGATTTTTCAATATTAATTATTCGCATCATATTTATCCGAGATAACTCAACCGATTTTACCAAAGACACTTTTAAATGTAATTTGTAAACTTCTGGTTTATAATGGATTGTGCTTCAATTATACTAATACAAGTGTAGTACAAACTCGAGGAAAAAGCCAGTAGTTTTTCAATTACACATTTTCAGTCAAAATTCTATTATGTAATACAAAGATATTCGATACCTCCAATATAATTCATGTGAATTATCGAGAATAAAATATTCATTTTACATAACACATTTACAAGTGGAAACTATATGGGAAAAGACATGTACAATGACAAAGTTTCTCTATGATTAATTAATCTAGAACTAGTTTCAACATTATATGCATGGCAAGACATAAAGAGGGCACAATAAAGAAAATATAAAGGATTAAAGTTAATTTGAATCTCGACTCTATTAAAACATGAGCTTACTTTCATGTTCCTTTAAGATGGACTAAAAAATGTCATCCATACACTATACTTGTAAAAAGAAAATAATAGTATAATCAAGATTTATATGAGAAATCTAAGCAATATT
The DNA here is from genome assembly GCA_948472305.1 of Vicia faba. Lineage (NCBI taxonomy): Eukaryota > Viridiplantae > Streptophyta > Magnoliopsida > Fabales > Fabaceae > Vicia > Vicia faba. The sequence goes on along the minus strand of OX451735.1, from coordinate 613,423,959 downwards.
AGAACAACTTTAAAATATGTAGCAACTTTAGACTATTGATATTTTCTTTTATAGGTTGCAACATATTTTTACTATATAAAAAGAAACTTTGTAGTGAAAAATTATAGTCTATACAATAAAAAAAACAATACAGGTTAAAATATCCGACTCTTACGGTCCCGAAAGAGACCTTTTTATTTTCTTCTCTAGTAATCAATGTCTCAATTCTCTTGTTAAAATATCAATATTTAAAAATAATATGAATAAATAAATTGTATCAACAAGACTTTGTTTCATATGAGGTATTATAATTTAGAACACAAATTAAACACTAATCATCCTAATTTTGGAGCATCTAGAACTATATCTAATTTGTGTAATGGTTGACAATATATTAAAAATTAATATAATACAATCTCATGATTAAACACTTTAATCATACACATACATATGAACATATTATCATATAATTATCAAAATTGTACGAAATCATATCGCTAAAATTATATCATCATATAATTAATTTGTTTCACTATCCTTCATGGATGCTTGATAAGATCTTCTGGAACTATATAAATAATTTGTTTTGTTATCATTCAGGAATGCTTCATAAGTACTTCAGAAATTATATAAATAATTTGTTATAAATAATAATCTAAAACATATAACCATCCATCTGAGATGCATTAAAATTATTTGGGTCATTCTTCTGAAATGACAATATTTTTATGAGCATATTACAAATTATAAATTTTAGATCAATACAACAAAAAAAACTTTATGAAGTCCTTCTAGGATGCTTTAATATTATTCATGCAATATTTTTGGGATGCATGGAAATCACAATTGACATTATCCTGAGAGCTTCATTTTACTAAGAAAATTACAATATTTGTAATCCTTCATAGATGCATACCATTAAATTGTGAAAAAAATTGGGTCGTTTTTATTCAATTTTATTTCTGAAAAATGTATGTTACAAATATTTGAATCAATAAAAAGAAAATCAAATTTCTTTGTAAAATCCTTCAGGGATACTTCACTATTATTGATTCAATCCTTCTAGAACTCGGTAATATTATTGAAGTAATTATTTTGTTATTTTTTAACATAATTGATACAATCATTCTCGGATTTAATAATTGTTCTGGACTGGCCCGACAGTTAGAGTGGGCCTAGCCTGACCTCCTCCTTCAGTACAGCCCGTACGACTGCAGCCCGGGTTTCCCCGCCCTCTATCGCGCACCATCATTCTTTTGTCCTCCTGGACCGACACTGACCTACGACATTTGGCGAACGTCTCTCAGTCTGCCCGACCTCAAGCCGGCCAGACAACCAGGAACCAACCAGACCGCTGCCCATAACCTACCTCCTCCTTGGGACAAACAACTAGTTACGAGCACACCTGCCCGGTTTGACCAAGTCCTGACAATTACATATTTTTGAGGAATCGCATATCTAGGCCTAAAAATAGGAACCAATGGCCAAGCGTCAGGGGCACTATATAAACCCTCACACATGTGAGGGCCAAAGATAGAATATTCATTATTCACCACTAAAACCTTAATACTTTGCTTGTATCTCTTTGCTCCCACACTTACTTGATCGTCAGAGTACCTTGCAGATACAACCCCCTTTTTTCCTCCTCGATATTCCATCCTGACAAAAGATCATCATCCGACCACCTTGCAGGTCTGATCAACCGGTAAGATCAGTGGTTCCATCTATGGGAAACTATCTTCCCCATTTTCTGTTCCTCGAAATATGAAGACCAAAGATCCTTCCCATTCAACAATCATGGATGATCATGATGATCACCACCCATCTGGAAAGGTTATACTTTTCCTATCGCGTAAGAATGATAGAAGTCAAGAACATCCTCACCTCGAGGATAACCTCAGCTTCCGCCAAGGCCGGTTTGCATCCATAAATTCAGTCGATGCCCATCACAATGAACATCAGTTCTCAGATAAGCAACGTCCCAAGAAGCCCACCGAGGAACTGCCGAAGATTCTGCAATAAGTTCCCATTCCTTACAATGCTGACCCGGCCATTTCAGCATTGCTTGATACTATCAATCAGACTTACACCCTTATCCTACATCAGAACAAGAAGATAAGGGCATGGGAGTAGAAGCAATCAAAGTATCCTCTTCACAGACACCGACAACAAGATTCCCCCAGCATATCCCCACCTAGACATGGTCATCCGCAAAGAAGGGAGAAGCACAACATTTCTTTCTTCAAGAAATGCAACCGCACACCTCCCATGAAGGACCAAAGATCTTCATCCTCTAAGAAGAAGAAGAGTGACCACCAAGTTGATCGCAGCCGATCACCTTCGCCCAAGCCAAGACAACAACGAAGGAGTCCTTCCCCCGACGAGATAATAATGCCTGATGGGGAAGGAACTATCACTCACCATCTCCATCCTCCATGGAAAGTGATGATGATGAGCCCCGCGACCCGTTATCAAGAGAGATTACAGAGACCCAGCTCCCAATCGACCTGGAAAAGCCACCCCTGTTGCGAACATATGATGGTACGATCGATCCTGATGAACACATAGAGAATATCGACACCCTCCTCGACTACCAAGGGGTCTGGGGTGCCATCAAGTGCAGACTGTTCCCAACCACCCTTAGGAAAGGAGCAATGTCTTGGTACAAAAGTCTTCCAGATGAGTCTATTACCTCCTGGAAACAACTGGGAAGGATTTTCTCGAGGAACTTCACTGCCTCCCGTCGATATCCAAAATCAGAGGCTTCACTTGAAGCAGTTATCCAGGGCAGAGATGAGTCTCTGTGAGCATACATCGAGCGCTTCAACAAAGAAGCCGTAGAGGTCTCCACGACCGACACCATGAAGAAATACCTTCTTGAACGCGAGTTCCATCCCGTAGTGACTTTTAAAAAGCAGCGGGCATCAAATCACCAGCCACACTTGATTCCCTCCTCCTCAAGGATCAAGAATACATTTAATACGAGGAGAAAGAAGCCACAAATAATGTCAAGGATTCAAGGCACAGAGAAAGTGCCAAGTCCTTAAGAAGTGACGAGCCCTCAATATCCCATCGGGGAGAAAAGAAGCGGGAAGACAAATCCCGAGACTCCAAAGACTACAAGGGTCCTGCTGGTCAGTTTCACGATTACACCCCTCTAACTACTTCGAGGGAATGTATTCTATCTGAATGCATAAATTCCGAATTCAAACAGGCTGGGGTGCGCTTTCCCCGATAGACGCCTTCCAAACTCATAACCGACAAGAGCAAATATTGCAGGTTCCATAAAAGCCACGGGCACAACACCGATGATTGCATCTATCCCAAGGATGAAATCGAGATAATGATCCGAGAAGGGCACCTCAAGTAATACAAGAAGAAATAGGGTGCCTATGAAGAGGCTCCAGAAACTAAGAGCGTCGAAGAGGGGAATGAGTCCCTCAACATCAGCATAATATCGGTCGCCATGAGAATCTCGCGACCAAAAGATTTATACTTCTGAGACATGGAGAACATCCCATTGTACTTCTCCTCTTACATTTCTTGGGAGTCATTCCCCGTTGCTGTGGTCTTCTCTAGTGGGGGATTCAATAACTATACGGTGCGACTCATGAAAAGAAGATTTGAGAAACTTACCGAAGCCAACTCTGACATAGATGCCATGTTGGAAAAGTTATGAGGAGGCTCTCATCTCCTCGCTTTTTACAGGGAGGAACTACCGGGCAGAGCCCCCAAATTGACCATCCCACTGCTCGTAAGGGCTCGCATGGAGAACTTTGATGTTCGGCGTATCCTGGTAAATCAAGGTAGCTCAGTTGACATCTTGTACACCCAGTTGTTTGTTACCCTATAACTGAATGAAATCCACCTGACCCTGTACGTGGGCTCGGATCTCCAGGGCTTCAACGGAGCCAATACCAAACCCTGGGGGTATGTCGAGCTGATTATCACCTCTAGGAGAGGAATAACCGCCAGAGCCATCAAGACTCAATTTATGGTAGCAGATTGCCCGTCTATCTACCAATGCATCTTCGGGAGGCCCACTCAGGCCTAACTGATCGCAGTCTTCTCCACCGTGCACCTCAAAATGAAGTACTACACTACAAAGGGTTTGGTCGCCACCCTCCACAGGGAAATCCAAGTGGCAAGAAGATGTTTTGAAACCTCGGCCAGGGGCCTGAGTTCCATCAATGTTCAACCACAAACGACCACTGAGGCCATACTTCCATCCATCTCCAAGGAAGCCAAGCCTTTTCCGAGGGTCGACGCCATCGATCTCGACAACCGCTTCTCCAAAGAAAATCGTGCAAAGCAGAGTAGAGAAAGAAAGGGAAAGAGCCCATGGTCGAAGGCGAAGGTTCAACCCCATCTGCAAATAGCGAGGAACTCTTAAATCCTACATGACCCATCCCAGATGGAGACTTCTAACTTATCCCCCTCGGGAAAGATCCCACCAGAGGAGTGAAGATCGGAGCTGACCTCCCCAACTTGGCGAAGAGGCAACTTACAAGTTGCTTAAGGGGAATGCTGATCTGTTCGCTAGGAGCACGACCGAGATTCCCGGATTGGACCCAGAGATTGCATGTCATTTATTGTAAGCCAAAATTTTCCCTCCCATTTTCAAGATAAATTAAGGTCTCAATTGCTCAAGACTTATCAAAGATTGATCAAATGGACTCTCCTCTTAAGCAATGGACCTACAACTAAGGTTTTGCTTCTCTCAAAAGAAATTGGGCCTCTAATTCCTCAAGTGGATTTCATGGTTTCTCATATGTCTCAAAGTACCCTCATGCCAAATTTCAAGCCTTACATCATAAGTTTGCTCAGTCAATTAGTCAGATGAACGAAAATCAACTATATTAGACAAAAAGTCAACTTTGATTAATGTACAGTCAAACTTCAATATTTTTGGTCAACATCAACATTTTGAAGTCACATTCACCATTTGATCAAGGGTTGATCATGATTCATCAAGAAAACTCAAGATTCATCAAAAATCAAAAGTTACTAAATCAGGGTTTTCTTTAGGAGAAGTCAACTGAACTTTGACCAAACATAACTTTCACATACTTCATCAGAAATTTCTCAACCAAAGCTCATTTTGAAGGAAATTCAATTCTTTACAACTTTGTCTCTCTAAGATCAACGCTAAAAATGCTTCATTTAAGATATATGAGCCAAAACTTTATAGGTCATTTTGAAAGTCAACAAAAAGACATCTTTTGTCAAAGCAATTTACATCAAGTTAAAACTTCAAATGAAAAAATTACCAACATGAAAGTTGAATGAGCCATCTTGAGGTTTCCAAAAAGCCCAAGATCATCCTCATAGGACAAAAATTGAGAGAGTTATGATTGGTGCAAGTTGAGCAATTTTGAGAAAATGCATGTAGTTCAAATTGAGCGAACTTGAATTTTTGGGCTAATGGGCCTAAGTTTTTAGGTTCAAACGTGTTCATGACCTCATATTAGACCTCTAAATCCATTCATATATTTTTGTGATTTTTATTTCTTTTTATTTTTATTTTATTCAATTAAATTCAAAATAATTAAAATAAAATATAAAACTAATGGATTAAGGCATAAGGCTTTTGTTTTGGATCAGATTTGAGGCCCAAAAAGCTCACAACTAGCTAGCAACACCGTGTGAGGATGATTGACACAAGATTGAGCTTAAAAATGAATCTTTTCATGAAAAATTCAAATCAAATATAACACCATGAATTACAAAGATTTAATTCAATTTTGTTGACCTAATACACTTCTCTATAAATACACAATAAATTCAAACCTCAAAAAACATGCATGCTGCTCCAAGAACAAACCCTAAAATCACAAATTTTTCAAGAACTAAGGAAAAACTCAAACCCTCATGTGCATCCTTTATCAATCATATCCCAAAACTCTATCATACTCCTAAGGTTCCAAAAAAGCCATTCCAGCCCTTACTCAAGCTTGAAGCACGCCAGAACTCTCTCCCTCGACTGCATCGATTTGGTAATCTTCTTGAATTTCAAAATTTTAATATACGCATTGTTGAATGATTTGATGCATATATTCATGTTCATATGGATGTTTGGAACAGTTTTGACACGTTATTTATGAGGTTTGACACAAAAATGGAGATCTACCATTATTAGGGGACGATCTGAGTTTGTGTTTGAGTCTCATGATACACTAACCTTTTGCTTATTTTGAGCCCGTATTCGAGTTCATGACACAATTTTGTATAGGATAAGCCTTTTTGGTTTTCTTCGAATCTTCCATTTTTGCAGGTTTGGCATTTGAGCTCGCCGGAGAAGACGACCAGAGTTTGACTCTTGCCTCTCTGAATTTGTTTGACTCCGTCAGAAGCTGCATAGCCAATCCCCCTTCATTAATTGGTCCATTCAAAATCATAGGGACCCACTTGAACACGCGTTTTATTTGATTGATATTTTAATTGTTTTTTATCTTATATGGTTTGTTGATTGGATGATGAACGCGCAACAACAAGTAAACGGGGGGTAAGAGTGATGACTGTTAACTATAAGGGCGTGGGTTCGATCCCTCCTCTTGTCAAATTTGTTTTGTTTTTTTTAAGATAATGCGCAGGTTTATAATAGATTGATGGGTTCCTATTCCATATTACAAACAACACCCTGGCAGAGTGGTAGGAAGGCATACCTGTGAGGCTGAGAGCGTGGGCTCAACTCCCACCCCATGCATTTGTTTTTTCTATTTTTACTAACCCTAATTTTTATTCTATTTTCTTAACTAATCTATTTTCTAATTAACCATTAACAAACCTTAAACCTTTTTCAAAACTATAACAAATTAGGATTAGGTTTTTTAGTTAGTAATTAAATTTTTGACATAAAATTAAGTTAATCTTCTTTTTCTTAATATTAAAATTAATTAGAAATAATTAGGTTTTTTTTATTAACTTAAATCATTTTCTACAAAAACACAAAAATGTTAAAACGTTTTTTCTAACATTTTTCTTATTTCATTTTCTATTTAAATTCCTAGAACAAGTGTATAGGTCGCACTCCCCTATGTAATAGCATAAATTTTATCTTTTCTCGCATCTTTTTCCTATTATGTAACTGCTCACAGGATGTAATAGCTTAGGTTTAATTTTTCTCACTTTAAATTCTGCACATTATGTTTAACTGTTAGTAATTAGGGTTTGTATGGAAAAACTAAAAGCAAATCTAGAAAACCCTAATTTCAAGACTAAGTAACTAAAATTAACACACTCTTCACACTTGCATCTCTAGGGTAACCTCTCTTGTTACCTTACGAATATTGGTCCTGTTTGTCGAAAGTGGGGATACTTTAGCAAAAGACCCTCGATTTAACAATATCATCATGGTCCCTTTTGAATAAAGATCTTAATCCCTCGATGACCCTTCGAGTTGCCTACAAAATGATCTAGTCCCTTCGATGATCCTACGGATAATATGATGATAGTCACTTTGAATTGCTAAAGTATCCTTACATGTTTCCTTCTGTGATACGGTGGGAGAACTGACTTGATTGTTTTGCATTTGATCGCAAATGTTGCGGTTAGCAAGAGTCGCCACCGACTTTTCTTTTATCCAAAAAGGAAAGGTAAAAAAGCACAGGAAAGACCTTTGAGATTGTTTCTTGAGTTCGGGGGGTAGATTATGAAAAGGGAAGGTATTAGCACCCTTTTCATCCATAGTTTTTCATGGGCTCTTAGTTACTTGCTAGATCACTTGCTTTTGTTTAGAAATGTGCTTTGTGTGGTTTTTTGAAAGTATTTGGTAAAAGAGGCCATTGTTTAGGCAATCTTTGTAATGATTCTCGTTCGTAAGAATGTATACAAAGATGTTGATCTTTTGAAAATGTTTTCAATTTTGTAAGATGTTTGGAAAGTGTAAGTGTTTGTTTTAAAATGGCAAGGATATTTGTTTTGAAATGGAGCAAGTAATTAAGAGCAATCTACCTACTTAAATTTCTTTCTTGTTCGTTTCCTTTTCCTTTGATATTGTTGTCTTACCATTGATTTGGTAAGTAACCCTATCTTTGGATATAAACGGGACGGACGTGGGTCATCATATAGCCATGATTAGCAATGTTGCAAAGTATGTTAGCATTTTTTAGGGACTAATATCATTTTTGTAAGGCAATTTTGAATAGCGTCATCGAGGGACTATGATCTTGTATTTGTTTGTTTTTGCTAAGATACCTTACATGCGTAATATGACCATTTTTGTATAAGGAAACCAAGTGGGATAATCCTAGAGGTGTTTGTGTGCAAGTGTGTCATTTTCATGCTTGATTTTGTCTTGGATTAGGGTTTTCTATTTGATTGGTTTTATCTTGCCATACAAACCCTAATTACTAGCATATTATGTAAAAGCGATAAATTGCGAAATTTAAAGTTACTACTCTATTACAAACATTTGTGGGAGGGGGGTATACAATTTATGAATGGGGATTGCAATAATATAAACCTAATTAATCTATTACAACCAAATTGAAGATGTACAAATATTGGAATAAATAATATACAAGATGAATTAAATATGCAAAGGTATGTAAATGCAAAGAAGATTTTTGTTTGGTTTTTTTATGTGAAAAAAGTTTTAACCTAAACCTAATAAATAAATCAAGATTAACTTAAATCAATTAAGAAAAGAAATTATTTTTAGAAAAGATTTTGAATAAACCCTAATTCTATTTGATTAAAAGGAAATGAATTTCTTTAAGAAAAAGTAAGTATTTTTTTTTTGTATTTTTTATCTTGAAAATAATATATGGCATTATGAGATATTTTGGTCTTTTTTATACTAAAATAATATGTTTAATAGGTGTGAAGAAAAATAAATATTTAAACTAGTTTTAATTTTAATTTATAAATTTAATTAATAAAAATGGATAATATATAACTAAATAAAATATTATTTGTGAGAAAAATAAAATAAAATAAGATAAAATATAAATCTATCATTTTTATATTTTTTATGATTTTTAATATTAAGGAAAATATATTTAATAAAATAAAATGAAAGTAAAATAAATAAATAAATAAAATTATGTTGGGCCAGGGGTGTTAAGAGTAAGCAGGAGGTAGGATGTTAGAAAAAACACAAGGCCCGAGAATCAGAAGCCCATGGGCTGCAAAACAACAAAAAATGGAAAAAATATGAATTTTTTTTGCAAAAGGCAGCGCGCAAAGGCTCGAACCCGTGACCTATAGCATTTACGTATGCTGTCTTACCACTGGGGTGGCTGTACATCCGTTTATATAAACACAATCATAAATATATATTAGAAAATGCCCCCTGAAGGCAACTTCATCTTCAACCTTGAGCCATGGCCGGATCACATGTATCTTCTTCATTTCTCCATAAAAATGGAAAGTTCAAACATAAAAGTTATGGTGTTTCTTCCCACGAGTTCAACCATATAATTTATGTAAACTAAAAGTCAAAGATCAAAGATAATTTTACTTTCCCTAATTTGAAACCTAATTTTTATAGAAATTTCAAATCTAAAATTCTCTATACACAGTTAATATAAATGAAAACTATGAACATGGTTACCTTTAGGGCAAGGATATCTACATTTTGCTTTCACAAATCAGGACCAAATGATGCTTGTATGAAGAGATAAAAGTTTGAGTTTTTACCTCTTTCAGCTGGGATCATGAATGGAGTTTGAGCAATTTTTGAGAAGGCCTGAGGAACTGTTTAGATTTCCTGGACCTCCCTGAGTGTATTCCAATCCTTACTTTGTCTTGAAAGTCCATAAATCTCCCTACTCAAGTCGACCTGCAAGCTCAATATTTGAAAATGGTGGATGGTGGAGGAGGAGTTACAGTGAGAGAACAGGGGTCTGGATCACTTATATATGAGGTATATTAAGTGTTTAGGTGGTTAAAACTCAAAAGGCACGAGTCGTTTTGGAGATGGTTGTGTAAGGTTCAAAAATGTCAAGCTATGGCAGATTCTGAGTTGCAGAGTTTTTGGGAGTGTTTTGGAGTCTTATAATTCGTGTGTTATGTTGCAATACATTTGTGTATATGTATGGAAAAGGTTAGAGATCAACTCCACTCCAGGTTTCTGAGTTATAGTCTTTTGGCTCTATAACTTGCTTTTGAAGAAAAGTGAGGAGACAAGTCTCTAAGTTTGTACAAGCATGATATGAGTTGGTAGAGACCTTAGTCAAGTTGCTTTTGTTTTTGACTTTTCTTGTGTGCAGAGAAAACAATTGAGAGGCTCAAGAAGTTGACAAAGGAAAAAGTAGTGCTTTAACAAAATGGAAATGGCAACTTTGTGCCATAAATGGAATTGTTCTTGTACAATGCATTCAATGCTTAGCTTAAAGCTTCCAACATCTGTGAAAACATTTAATTATGGAGTGAGAAACAAGTTTGAGTCCTGAAAAGCAAAGATTATGCAGCCTAGGCTTGGATTTGAATTTTTGTTCATCATGAAATGGCTTGTAATCAAAGTGATAAATCACCAACTTCATCTCTTCGATTCTCCCTGCTCAGGAATGATCTCAAGGAGTTATTGGACATTTTGGAAAGCTTGCAATGTTCTTTACAACTCATATTTGAATTGCTTTTGGAAATTCTCTTTGGAACTATGTGAAAAATTGCCATGAAGTTAGGTCAAAAATCTGCCTAACTAGGGCAAAATTTCACTAAGTTATTTTAGTTCATGAGCATGTATTCACAAAATTATATCTTGAGATCCAAGCATTTTCAGGAGAAATTGTGTGAAGAAAAGTTGTAGATTTCATGGAGATATACAACTTTCATGTTGGAAGTTTCTTTTGAATTATCTTGCATCATGGTGAAAATTTGGCTCAAAGTTGAGAAAAATTAAGAAATTTTCTATACTTAGAAAAATTTCTAAGTTAAGAAATTTCAACTTTTCAAAACAAAATCTTGAATCCTTGACTTCTTGATGAACAAGTTTCATATTTTGACATGTTTTGATGAATTATGATCTTTGGCACTTGATTTTGACCAAAAAGTCAAAGTTTGACTTTTCAGTGTACAATTGGCTCTTGATCAATTGACTAAAAAATTCATCTGTCAATCGAATGGATTTGCAGTATTTTGAACCATGCCATTATTTCAAAATGATGCAATTTGACTCTTGAGATTATGCCTTAAATTAATTGACCATTTGCTAGGTCAAAAATCAGAAATTGCCCCTTCTCAGTCAAAACCCTAATTTTGACCATTTTGCCCTTTTGAAGATTTGATCAAATTTCTTGAGGAATTATGGTCCAAACTTGATCAAATGATATATGTGAGTCTAAAATTTTGATGTGGATAAAAAATTATGAAGTTTGACTGTAAATTGGTTATGGTTGACTTTTTCCCCAATACAACTGATTTTTAGGTCAACTGTTCAATTGAATGATCAAAAGTGTGATTCAAGGCTTGAAACTTGACATGAGTAATCTTAGGGGTCCATAATTATCATTTTAAGTCATATGAGGCATTTATAGTCCAAAAATCCTTGTGCAAACTCAAACCCTAATTTTGGTCATCAGTGCATGAGGAGATGTCTTAAGCTGGTCAAACCCTAATGCAGTCTTGAGTCCAAGAGATCTTGTGAGAAAATTCTTGATAAGTGAAGGGGAAAATTTTGGGGTACAACAACTACCCCTGTTTAATCTTCTTATGCCTGGAGAGTTAGATTGGCGATTTTTGCCATTCGTAACTCGAAGGCGGAATATGATTGGACACTAGAGTGCCCAAAAATTTGTACTTGGTGATGTGAGAGTCGACGGAATGGGCTTAAAGATGACGTTTGTAGAGGTGCTAGAAAGTTGTGGGAGATGGGCTTGTAGATGCCATCCAAAAGTGATTGTTGAATTGTAATTTGTGAGCTGAAAGAGTGAATACTAGAATGGCGCCCATGTCTGGAGCGTATCTGTACTGTATCTGGAAAAGGCTTTGTTTAAGTATCATAATGGAATCCATATATGGAGCATATCTGTACTGCACTTGAAAGTTGAATCAGAATGAGTATCAGATTGGAATCCGTATCTGGTGCGTCTCTGAACTGTATCGAAAGGTTGAATCTGAATGAGTATCACGATGGCATCCATATATGGTGCATATCTGAACTGTATCGAAAGTTGAAATCTGAATGAGTATCAGGATGGCATCCGTGTCTGGAGCGTATCTGAACTGTATCAAAAGTTGAAATCTGAATGAGTATCAGGATGACATCCGTGTCTGGAGCGTATCTGAACTGTATAAAAAGTTGAAATCTGAATGAGTATGAGGATGGCATCCGTGTCTAGAGCGTATCTGAACTGTATAAAAAGTTGAAATCTGAATGAGTATCGGGATGGCATCCGTGTCTGGAGCATATTTGAACTGTATCAGGTTTTGAATATTGTTAATGGTAGCTGTTAATCTTATCCTGAAAATGGTAAAATGTTAGCTAAAATGCCAAGTCATGTTGCATGAAATGTATGATGTGATGCATTTGCTTTATCAATGTTTATGATATAAGGATGCAATGTATGCACGTGTGAGCTAATTTGTTGTATGGCTGTTGGATTTGGGGAAAATAAATCCCTGACTGCTATTGAGGATATGTAAGTCTTCATGCTTTGAAGACGAAGTGTTGATGAATTTCCGCTTTGAGAAATAAACTCTATTGTAGGGGAAATGCCATGCGCTGCTTGTAAAAGCCTATTGGGAAATCCTGAGAAATTTGACGATTTCTACCGGGGATCAATATTTTGAAGCTTTGTTCTGCTGGGGATTTAAACGACGTACTGTAGGGGATTACTTATGGAATAATCTAGAGATATTTCCCTATCCTTTCAACCTATCAGAAATTGCCTTTTTTTATTTTGTTTATTTGTAATCAGTAATTATGTTCAAATGCATATGTCCAAAAATGAATCATTGGACGTTTTCGTAAACAAAACACATGCGTAAAGAAAAGACAAATAGTTTTTGCACTTTCAAAGGGACATCTTTGTATTGACTTTGAGTAAGTGTTTTTTTACAAGGGGACAAACATTCTAGTAGGAGAACTCTGTCATAAAAAAAGAAAAATTTTGATACAAAGAAAAGATATTTGTGAGTAAAAATATCCCGTGGGGTTCCCATTATGCTATAACCTTTGTATCTCAGAGCATCTTGTCTATTTGTTGCCTTGTCCGAAGCTGATTGAATTGATCAGAAACTCTGAGGCCAAAGGTTGTCCGTGGGGTGATCCATCGGTTCATTATCATACGCTTTACATTCCCTAATTTTTGCCTGGACCGCCCTTTCGGGTTTTCAGTCCACCGGGAAACCCTTTTTTGCCCAAGTCGCCCTTTCGGGTTTTCAAGTTGCCGGGTGTACATATTTTTTTTTGTTTTATCCCTAATTTTTGCCCGAACCTTTTGGGTTCGCTGGGATGCCCTTGTTATGCCTATGTATGTCAACCTAGAGGGTCTCTTATGCGTAGTATCTTTTTACTATATCCGTGTTTGCAGGATGCGGTAGGTCGTCACCATTCATGATGGTCAAGATCATTGCCCCACCAGAGAAAATGTTTTTGATTACAAATGGTCCTTCATAGGTAGGAGTCCACTTGCCCCTAGGATCACCTTGTGGCAGTATGATGCGTTTGATCACCAGATCCCCAACTTGATACACTTGGCGCCTGACTTTCTTGTTGAAAGCCTTGATCATCCGTTTTTGATACATCTGACCATGGCAAACAGTAGTAAGTCTCTTATCATCAATCAAGTTTAGTTGATCAAGTCGAGTATGGATCCAGTCGTCTTCGTCCAGCCCTGCATCCTTCATAATCCTCAGAGAGGGGATCTGAACCTCGATAGGCAAGACAACCTCCGTGCTGTAAACCAAAGAATAGGGTGTTGCCCTGGTTGATGTGCAATCTGTGGTACTATATCCATGGAGAATGAATGGTAACGTCTCATTCCAGTCTTTATATGTGACTGTCATTTTCTGTATGATCTTTTTGATGTTTTTATTTGCAGCTTCGACAACACCATTAATATTTGGTCGATAGGGAGAAGAATTGTGATGTTGAATCTTAAATTGCTCGCACAAGGCGGTGATCATAGTGTTGTTGAGATTTGTACCATTGTCAGTGATGATCCTTTCCGGGATACCGTACCAGCAAATGAGATTTTGCTTGATGAAGCGGGAAAAAACATTCTTGGTAACGAAAGCGAAAGAAGCTGCCCCCACCCATTTTGTAAAATAATCAATGGCCACTAAGATGAAACGGTGTCTATTGGAGGCCGTCGGCTTGATTTCCCCAATCATATCAATCCCCCATATAGCAAAGGGCCAAGGAGCCGTCAAGACATTCAGAGGAACCGGAGGTACGTGCACTTTGTCAGCATAAATCTGGCATTTATGGCAGGTTCGAGAGTGTTGATAGCAATCTACTTCCATGGTAGACCAGCAATAGCCTGCCCATAGGATTTTCTTTGTTATCGTATGCCCACTAGAATGGGTACCAAAATTGCCTTCGTGCATTTCAGCCATGATCCTTTCAGCTTCAACCTTATCTATGCACCGAAGTAACACAAAGTTATGATTGCGTTTGTACAGAATGCCATTACTAAGGAAGAACTTTGCAGAAAATATCCTTAAGAACTTCTTATCATTGACTGAAGCTCCTTCTGGATATTCTTGAGCGTCAAGATACCTCTTGACTTCGTGAAACCAAGGTTGGTCCACTACTTCTTCAGTATTAATCTCGTGACAATGTGTTGGTCCTCCATTCGTTCATTGGTGATCTGGGGAGCCTCGTTATCCCATTTAAGTTTAAACATAAATGACATTTTGGCTAGTGCGTCTGCTAGCTGATTTTCTTCTCGCGGGAAATGCTCGAAGGTAATATTCTCAAAATGTGGTAGCAATGTCAAAACATGTTCTTTATAAGGGATAAGGTTAGGGTGTTTGGTGTCCCACTCCCCTTTGATCCGGCTGATAACCAAAGATGAGTCTATAAATACATCCAAGGATTTGATCCCCAAGTCTATGGCAGCTTTGAGACCGAAGATGCACGCTTCGTATTCCGCCATGTTGTTTGTACAGTTAAAGCAAAGTCTGGCAGTAAAGGGAATATGACACCCTTCTGGAGATATGAGTACAACGCCAAAACAATTTCCGAGTGCATTGGAGGCTCCATCAAAGAATAGGGTCTATCAGGATCCTTGTTCAGGTCCGTCATATGGCCTGAATTCTTCACAGCTGTCTAATGTCATGATGTTTTCATCTAGAAATTCGAATTTCATGGACTGGTAGTCTTCTACAGCTTGGTGAGCAAGGTGATTGGCTAATACACTTCCCTTTATTGCTTTCTGGGTAGTATACTATATGTCATTCTCCGTCAGAATCATCTTCCATCTCGCTATTCTCCCAGAAAGAGCAGGCTTCTCGAAGATGTATTTTATCGGATCCATTCTAGATTTCAACAAGGTAGTATGAGTCAGCATATACTGTCTTAGCCGACGAGCAGCCCATGCCAGAGTGCAGCAAGTTTTCTCGAGCAGTGAATATCTGGTTTCACAGTCGGTAAACTTTTTGCTCAAGTAGTAAATAGCGTGCTCTTTTCGGCCAGACTCGTCATGCTGCCCCAATACACACCCCATTGAGTTTTCTAAAACAGTCAGATACATGATTAATGTTCTTCCCTCGACTGGTGGCATCAACATAGGAGTCTCTTGTAAGTATTCTTTGATTTTTTCAAAAGCAACTTGGCACTCATCATTCCATTTGACTACTTGATCTTTCTTCAATAGCTTGAAGATTGGCTCACAAGTAGCTGTTAGGTGAGAAATGAATCTAGAAATATAGTTCAAGCGTACCAAGAATCGTCTGACTTCCTTCTCAGTACAAGGAGCATGCATCTCTTGTATTGCTTTAACTTTGGGAGGATTGACCTCGATACCTTTGTTGCTGACGAGAAATCCTAAGAGTTTATCGAACCGTACCCCAAACATGCATTTGTTTGGATTCAACCTCAGCTTGTACTTCTTCAGTCTCTCGATCAGTTTTTGTAAGTGGTCAAGATGCTCTTCTTCTGTTTGAGATCTGGCTATCATATCGTCCACGTAGACTTCTATTTCATGATGTATCATGTCGTGAAATAGAGCTACCATGGCACGCTGATAGGTTGCCCCAGCATTCTTCAGCCCAAATGGCATCACCTTATAGCAGAATGTGCCCCATTGTGTGACAAATGTTGTTTTCTCCATGTCCTATGGCGCCATTTTGATTTGGTTGTAACCTGAGAATCCGTCCATGAAGGAAAACACTTTGTGTTGTGTCGTATTGTCAACTAGGATATCAATGTGGGGAAGTGGAAAATCATATTTAGGGCTCGCCCTATTCAAATCTCTGTAGTCCACACACATTCACACTTTTCCGTCCTTTTTGGGTACGGGAACAACATTGGCATCATATTGGGGGTAAGAGGTGATAGTAAAGAATCCAGCGTTGAATTGCTTCATGACCTCTACTTTAATCTTTTCTAACATATCCGACCTCATTCGACGTACCTTTTACTTTACTGGCGGACAATCCTCTCTTGTAGGTAGACGATGTACCACAATATCTTCATCAAGTCCTGGCATGTCTTCATATGACCAGGAAAAGACTTCGACATAATCATGTAACAACTGAGTCAAACACTTCTTGACACTGGGTTCCAGATTGGCACCCACTTTGACCTCTTTTTTATCTTCTTTGGTACCTAGGTTGATCGTATCCATGGGTTCCTCGTGAGGCGAATGGTTCTCTCTTCTTGTTGTAGCAATCTGGCAAGTTCCCCTGATACTTCACAATCTTCCTCACCTTCGTCTTCGGCTTGGTATATTAGATTCTCAAAGTTACAAAAGGCCATAACAGTATCGTTACCCATGGGATCCCGAATGGATGTAACCTGCATTGTGAGTGTGTGTGTGTGTAAGGGTATAGCTATATTTGAAAGAAAATAAAATGTAAAAGAAAAACAATGAGCACAAAAGTTTGTATGCGAAAACGTCCATGATTCATTGATGTCATATAAAAAATTAGATAATAACCCTTACAAATGGACCATTGTGCCTCGGGTAAGACACAAGGTTTTAAGAGCGCAAATTGTTTTGAATATTACAGATGCAAAAAAATGTAAAGACAAATTACTGAGGGATGAAAGTGATCGAGACGAAGTCTCTAGCCTCCCAATGGCTGAGACCTCCATTGACAGTCGGGAAGATCCAATCCTGCAGGTTGCAATCATCTTCACCATCTTCCACTGCGTTGACTTCACGGTTGCTGATATTCAAGGGTGGCCCTCCAGCACGGCCATGGCGTACAACCTTTTGAGCACTTGAAGTGAAACCTAGGCCAAACTTGTCAGACTTATATGGGATATCTGGGAGTTGTCCCCAGATAGCGCATCCTCCTTCTTCTACCACTGCTTTGGCATCCTTTAGCAACGACATCCAAAGTGGAGGCCTGGTAATCTTGGGAACAACCTTAGTCACTGCCACCTCTAGAGGGACCTCTTCAAAGTGTTGAAATGGAGTTTCAATGAATTCACCATCTAATTCCACATATCTGAAGGAATTGAGATGGCTGATCATGTATTCTTCCTCTTCATGGACGGTGACAATCTTCCCTTAAACCGAATACTTCAGCATCTGGTGCAATGTAGAGGTAACAACGCCAACATTGTGGATCCATGGCCGGCCTAGCAAGCAGGAGTATGAAGGACGGATGTCCATCACATAAAAAGTTGAATTGAAAGTTTGGGTTCCAACCTTTATGGGAATGTCCACCTCCCCATGTACCATCCTCTTCGAACCGTCAAAAGCTCTTACCACTATGTTGCTTGGCTTCAAAGTCAACCCCTCACAGTCAAGTCTATCAAGAGCTTTTTTGGGTAATACATTCAAAGATGAGCCAGTGTCCACCAAAACATGCGCCAGAGTGGTGCCCCTACATTCCACTGAGACATGCAACGCCTCATTATGCTTTCTTCCCCTCGGTGTTAGATCAACATATGAAAAGCCTAAACCGTTGTCCGCAGTTAGGCTAGCCATGCACTCTTGAAATTGATCAGCAGATGTCTCTTGAGGCACATGGGCGGTTTTTAATAACTTCACCAAGGCTTTTGCATGTGCCTCGGAACATAGTAGTAATGCCAGCATGGAGATCTTAGAGGGAGTTTTCCCCAGTTGTTCAACTACATCGTAGTCGATTATATTTATAATTTTTAAGATCTCCTCCATTTCCTTCTTAGAGGTCTCAGGGATAGTTAATGACTGAACCTTCATCCGGACAGGCTCAACCATAACACCTTTTCCTCGAGCCTCAGTTAACTCGGCAGCATGAGTGTCAGTAAGAATGATTACAGGGGTTGTAACGGCTTTGTAAATTGGAGTACTGTTGGAGACAAATGTAGGACCAAGAACAACTTTTGAGGGAACAATAACAGGAATGATTACGGGTCCAAAAACTACTTTTGGGGGAGCAATTTCTGGAGAAAAGATCCTACCGCTTTGGGTAGTTTTGCTAGTTCCTGCGATGTTACTGATGTCGGAGTTGACCTTCTCGGAGCTTGAATCTTCGGCGGCTGTCCAGTCTTGCTTGATGCCATGGTAGTAAATGTCCCCTCTGTAATTCCAAGACACGATTTTGTATGATTCATACGGGACTGGCCCAGGCATTGTGATTATTAAAGGAGCTACTTTCGGAACTGATGTAATTCTAACGGGTCTTTTGGTGGAAACCCCGGAAGAATTGGCAAAAATGGTAATGATAGAAACATCTTCAAAAGGAACGGGTGTAACAGGATTCTTTTCAAACAAAATCTCTTTGTTATCCATCAGGTACTGAACGCCTAATTTCAACAAAGGATAGCTAGTTGGTGAGGATAAACATAAATGGCAATCTTCATCACAACCCGGGAACACACCGGCTTTCAACAAGTACATTTTAACAGTCATAAGTGGGGTCATGAGTTCATCAACTGAGGTAACAAACAAATCATCTTCAATGGCATTAGTATTGTGGCCATGTCTGGGCATAGGAGCGGAAATGACATTTGGCTTCTCGGGCGCATCGAACTCAATTTCTTTAGCTTCAATGAGGTCTTGTATTTTGTTCTTTAGAGCCCAACAGTTGTTAGTATCGTGACCAGGACTTTCAGAGTGATATGCATAATGGGCATTGGGATGATAATGAGGGGATGTTGTATTGGGGTTTTTCGAAGCTTCTTTCAAGGTCACCAAGTTGGATCTTAGTAAATGAGGAAATACTTGAGACAGAGTCATGGTGATTCTGGTAAACTTCCTGACTAGCCTTTCTACCCTTGGTTGATTATTTCTTTCCTGATCAGACGCAGGCTTAGGGATCATAATAGCCCCCACCACTGGTCGGTGTTCGGCCCTATCTTAGTTTCCTGCGGATATACGACAGCCATCTCTTTCTTTCCGATGAAGGGCTTCCTTACAGCTGTTGAAGAAGATGTGTCTTTCTGGATCTTTCCATTCTTAATACTGGCTTCTATCCTCTCTCCGGTCAATATTAAATAAGTAAAGCCTGCAGATGAACTTCCGATTAAATGATTGAAGAAGGGACCAGACAAAGTGCCTAAGAACATGTCCACCAATTCTCTCTCAGATAGAGGGGGTTGAACTCTTCCAGCCAAATCTCTCTATTTATGTGCATAGTCTTTGAAACCTTCATTGGACACCATGGCCATACTCTGGAGTTGAGTACGGGTAGATGCCAAATCAGCATTGTACTGGTATTGCTTGTAGAAAGATGCATCAAGATCTTCCCAATTATGAACATTAGCCCTTTCTAGTTGGTAGAACCAGTCAAGTTGAGTCCCAGACAGACTGTCTTTGAAGAAGTGCACCCATAAGTCTTTATCAGCGGTATGGGGTTGAATTTTCCTCACATATGATCAGAGATGCATCTTAGGGCATGAAACTCTGTCATATTTAGAGAATACAGGTGCTTTGAATTTCAGAGGAATCACAATTCCCGACACCAAAACCAATTCCTCAAACTCTAAGCCTGGTACCTATTGGATTTCCATCGCGCTCAATCGCTCTTCGAGATGTTTATACTTATCATCAGCTGGAGGGTATTGTTCCTCAGAGTAGTCCTCTTCTTCTTCCTCCTCTTCTGATTCTGACGAGACAACTGTTTCCTTGCCTTTCCCATCTCCTTTATCGGATGTTATTGCAAATTCCAAAGTCCTTCTGGTCTGCCCATGAAATATTCTTCCCATGTTCAAGACTCCGGTTACCTTCTTTGTTTTCTTTTTCCTCTCTTCATCCAGCAGAGTCTTTAGATCTTCTTGCCCCTTGGCTAGGGTCATGAGAAACTGTTGAAACTGCGTATTCCGAGCTTGAAGATCGTTCACTATTTGCTCAAGATCCATCTTACTGAAATAAACAGTAGAGAGATGAGTAGACTTGTTACAAAAGACCTGTTTATGTTATGATGAATGATATATGCATATGTAATGTTTTCACGGATTTCAAAGATTCAAATTTGTTTTAGACAAAAAAGGAAACATACGTTATATTATTAAGATAAAGTTTAAGTACATCAATGCCCCTTGGGAAAAATAATACAAAACCCTAAGATAAAAAGGTAGTGCACATCCTCTTAGGTGCAATGTAGGCATTCAGAGTCCGCTCCTCATGAAGTAGCCTAGTGAGCTCCAAAACCTTCTTCTCGCTTGCATAGAATTGGGCTTTGAAAGTATCTCGCTCCCCTTTGAGTTTTATCCAATCCCTTTGTAGGTCTTCAAGAGATGTGGTCATGTCAGGATGTAGGATAGTGTATGGAACGTCTCCCTCCATGACAGACTCAATGATTACCGGGAGAATGGAGGGGTAAGGCATCATAAGACTCTGAGCGCGGGTCCGTACCCATTTGAGGTAAGGCTCAAGAGGGATGGAATTTTTGTGTCCCAAAGTCTTGCTATCCATATTATTAAGCATCCTTCAAGCTCGGATAAATCTCTGGCAAAGACCTTGATCATCGTTGTCATATTCGAATACCAAACCTTGAATTAACATCTCGTGCGGGCCATCCCTTCGGGCATAACCAAACTGCCTTAAGGCTAAGCATGGGTTGTAGGTGATACCTCCCCTAATGCCAAGTAAAGGGAAATTAGGGAATTCTCCACAACGGTCGACAATGATAACATTCTCTTTGGATCGAGAGCACCAATGAATGTCTAAATGTTTGAGCGTCATCAACCTTTGTGATAACCTTGAACCTTACTCATTCTTTAATACAAATTGGGGAAGATGAGAAATAAACCATCTTGCCAAGAGAGGAGTGCAACACATAAGAACACCTCTTTTCCACATTGTGCGAGTGTGAAAAGAGTGTAGGATATCTCCTAGCAATGTAGGCACTGGGTTGCGGGATATGAAGATTTTGACGGTGTTGATATCTATGAGTTGGTCAGGATTTGGGAACAAAACCATCCCATAGATGAGGAGAGCCACAATTTCCTCAAAGGATTGCAAGTCTAATGAATTCCAACAGCTTTGGGCTTTCTCAAACAGGAACTTTGCTAGGAAACCTTTGACACCACTCCTTGTTTCCCAATGAGTTATGACATCAGATGAGTGCAAGTGTAGAGCTTGAGAAATCTCTTCTGGCTTTGGATCTCTTTCCGTACCGTTGAAAGGTAGTTGATTGAGAATGGGAATCCTCAAGAGTAGGGAGAATTCTTTCAATGTAGGCACAAGTTGATAGTTGGCAAATGTGAAGCAATGGTGCAAGGGATCAAAGAACTGAAAGAGCACCTTCATCATGTCCTCATCTGTGTTGGAGGTGACCAAGTTGAGTAGAAGACCATGTCTCTCGGTGAATGGAGAGTTTTCAGGAATCTTTGAAGCTAGCTCCTTTAGTTGTGGAGGGATTCTCACAAGGTTGACTTGAATAGTTTTCCTGCGAAGTGAGTCCATATCCTACAAAACAAGAACAAAGATGAATCCCAAAATCCTTGAAATGGTTAGTTGATGTATATGATGTTCATGATGTCCATGATGTTATGCACAAGTATGCATATACAAACAAAGCCTTAGGTTTAGGCTTGCATGGGGTTTTATACGTAAGTACCCTCTTGAAGTTTAGTTGGCTTAAACCTGTCCTAGTAATGGTAACCGGGTTCTAAGGAGCTCAATATCACTGGATTGTTTCCTTGGTCATTGTTTCAGCTCAAGCCTCTTTAATGGCGACCGAAATATCCCAAGAAACCAAACCTCAATGATTGTAGTATCGAGTATCTACCAACTTCAGACTGCACCAAATCCGGTCATCTCACTACATCCTAAAGGCCATGTTGGTCAAGTAAAGGTTCTAAAAGTTCATTAATGCTCCATGACACCACTCAGCGGCCCCGTATTCTCTTTGATTAACTCAAAGGCTACCGATACCAAGAAATATATCACACTAACATAGCTATTTCTTAGACCCTGTTGGTATACCCCACACAGTTTCCACAACGTATTGCTACTTACCTATAATGTATCCCAAATCCAGGTAGAGGATTCAAACCCAAACAAAGAACCATAATGTAAAGCATACAAGCCAAAAAATGTAAGCAAGTAAATGTGATCTAAACCCTAAGGTAAGCCCACTTTTAGAATCTTCCCCATCAGAGTCGCCAGTTGTGTGATACGGTGGCAGAATTAACTTGATTGTTTTGCGTTTGATCGCAAATATTGCTGTTAGCAAGAGTCGCGGCCGACTTTTCTTTTATCTAAAAAGGATAGGTAAAAAATCCTAGCAAAGACCTTTGAGATTGTTTCTTGAGTTCTGGGGGTAGATTATGAAAAGGAAAGGTATTAGCACCCTTTTCATCCATGGTTTTCCATGGGCTCTTAGTTACTTGCTAGATCACTTGCTTTTGTTTGAAAATGTGCTTTGTATGGTTTTTTTAAAGTATTTTGTAAAAGAGGCCATTGTTTAGGCAATCTTTGTAATGATTCTCGTTCGTAAGAATGTATACAAAGATGTTGATCTTTTGAAAATGTTTTCAATTTTGTAAGATGTTTGGAAAGTGTAAGTGTTTATTTTGAAATGGCAAGGATATTTGTTTTGAAATGGAGCAAGTAATTAAAAGCAATCTACCTACTCAAATGTCTTTCTTGTTCATTTCCTTTTCCTTTGATATTGTTGTCTTACCATTGATTTGGTAAGCAACCCTATCTTTGGATGTAAACGGGACGGGCGTGGGTTATCGTATAGCCATGATTAGCAATATTGCAAAGTATCTTAGCATTTTTTAGGGACTAAGATAATTTTTGTAAGGCAACTTTGAATAGCGTCATCGAGGGACTATGATCTTGTATTTGTTTGTTTTTGCTAAGACACGTTACATGCGTAATATGGCCATTTTTGTATAAGGCAACCAAGTGAGATAACCCTAGGGGTGTTTTGTGTGCAAGTGTGTCATTTTCATGCTTGATTTTGTCTTGGATTAGGGTTTTCAATTTGATTGGTTTTATCTTGCCATACAAACCCTAATTACTAACATATTATGTAAAAGCGATAAATTGCGAAATTTAAAGTTACTACGCTATTACAAACATTTGTGGGAGGGGGGCGGGGGTATACAATTTATGAATGGGGATTGCAATAATATAAACCTAATTAATTTATTACAACCAAATTGAATATGTACAAATATTGGAATAAATAATATACAAGGTGAATTAAATATGCAAAGGTATGTAAATGCAAAGAAGATTTTTGTTTGGTTTTTTATGTGAAAAAAGTTTTAACCTAAACCTCATAAATAAATCAAGATTAACTTAAATAAATTAAGAAAATAAATTATTTTAGAAAAGATTTTGAATAAAACCTAATTCTATTTGATTAAAAGGAAATAAATTTCTTTAAGAAAAAGTAAGTATTTTTTTTGTATTTTTTATCTTGAAAATAATATATGGCATAATGAGATATTTTGGTCTTTTTTATACTAAAATAATATGTTTAATGGGTGTGAAGAAAAATAAATATTTAAACTAGTTTTAATTTTAATTTACAAATTTAATTAATAAAAATGGATAATATATAACTAAATAAAATATTTTTTGTGAGAAAAATAAAATAAAATAAGCTAAAATATAAATCTATCATTTTTATATTTTTTTATGATTATTAATATTAAGATCAAAGCTTGAGCCATGGCCCCTGAAGGCAACTTCATCTTCAACCTTGAGCCATGGCCGGATCACCTGTATCTTCTTCATTTCTCCATAAAAATGGAAAGTTCAAACATGAAAGTTATGGTGTTTCTTCCCACGAGTTCAACTATATAATTTATGTAAACTAAAAGTCAAAGATCAAAGCTAATTTTACTTTCCTTAATTTGAAACCTAATTTTTACAGAAATTTCAAATCCAAAATTCTCTATACACAGTTAATATAAATGAAAACTATGAACATGGTTAGCTTTAGGGAAATGATATCTACATTTTTCTTTCATAAATCAGGACCAAATGATGCTTGTATGAAGAGATAGAAGTTTGAGTTTTTACCTCTTTCAGCTGGGATTGTGAATGGAGTTTGAGGAAGTTTTGAGAAGGCCTGAGGATCTGTTTAGCTTGCCTGGACCTCCTTGAGTGTATTCCAATTCTTACTTTGTCTTGAAAGTCCTGAATCTCCCTACTCAAGTCGACCTGCAAGCTCAATATTTGAAAATGGTGGATGGTGCAGGAGGAGTTACAGTGAGAGAACAAGGGTCTGGATCACTTAGATATTAGGTATATTAAGTGTTTAGGTGGTTAAAACTCAAAAGGCACGAGTGGTTTTGGAGATGGCTGTGTAAGGTTCAAAAATGTCAAGCTATGGCATATTCTGAGTTGCAGAGTTTTTGGGAGTGTTTTGGAGTCTTAGCTTTCGTGTGTTATGTTGCAATACATTTGTGTATATGTATGGAAAAGGTTAGAGATCAACTCCACTCCAGGTTTTTGAGTTATAGCCTTTTGGCTCTATAACTTGATTTTGAAGAAAAGTGAGGAGACAAGTCTCTAATTTGTACAAGCATGATCTGAGTTGGTAGAGACCTTAGACAAGTTGCTTTTGTTCTTGATTTTGCTTGTTGTGATACGATGGGAGAACTGACTTGAGGTTTTCCGTTTTGTCGCAAATGTTGCGGTTAGCAAAAGTCACCACCGACTTTTCTTTTATCCAAAAGGAAAGGTGAAAAAGAACAGGAAAGACCTTTGAGATGTTTTCTTGAGTTCGGGGGGTAGATTATGAAAAGGGAAGGTGTTGGCACCCTTTTCATCCATGGTTTTCCATGGGCTCTTAGTTACTTTCTTAGATCACTTGCTTTGGTTTGTTTGAAATGGTGTTTGATGTGGTTTTGAAAGTATTTTGTAAAAGAGGCCATTCATTTAGGAAATCTTTGTAATGATTCTCGTTCGTAAGAATGTATATAAATATGTTTGTCTTTTGAAAATGTTTTCAATGTTTTATAAGATGTTTAGAAATGTGTGTGTTTGTTTTTGAAAATAGCAAGGATTATTTGAAATGGATCAAGTAACTTAGAAGCTATCTACCTACTCAAATGTCTTTCTTGTGCATTTTCTATTCCTTTGACATTGTTGACTTACCATTGATTTGGTAAGAAACCCTATCTTTGGATGTAAACGGGACGGACGTGGGTCATCGTATAACCATGATAGCAATGTTGCCAAGTATCTTAGCATTTTTAAGGGACCAAGATCATTTTATTTAGGCAACTTTTGAATAGCGTCATCGAGGGGCTATGATCTTATACTTGTTTTGTTTTTCCAAGATACTTCGCATGCGTAACATGACCATTTTAATTTAGGCAACCAAGTGGGAGAAACCCTAAGGGTGCTTGTGTGCAAAGTGTACCATTTTCATGCTTTTTATTTTGTCTTGTATTTAGGGTTTTCTATTTTGCTTTGTTTTGTTCTTGTCATGCAAACCCTAATTATTAATCATGGTTTATAAAGCGATAAATTGCATAATGTAAATGTACTAAGCTATTACAACAATTTTATGGGAGGGGGGAATACAAGTTTGAATGGGGATTTACACAAATATAAAGCTAAATATATTATTACAACCAAATCGAATTTGCGCGAATTAAAATAAATATACTACAATATTTAAAATGTAATGCAATATGTATATAAAGAAAATATATTTTATATCTTGTTTTTGTGTAAAAGAATATTTAATTTAAACCTAAAAATAAGGAAAAAATAATTAATTCTTTTTGAAAGGGGTTAAACCCTAATTTTCATTTAAAAGAAAATAATGTTTCTATATTATTATTTTGTGCATTTTTTGTATAAAAGATAATAAATAATATTGTATATGAATATTAAAAATTAAATATGTGAAAAAATTGGTATTTGTAAGTATAAAAAATGTAAAATGAGAAATATTAAGTATATTTAATTATTTATAAGTTTATTAAGAAAATCAATTATATTTATCAAAATAAACTATTTTTTTCATGTGAGAAATAATAAAAAAAAATAAAATAAAAGTGTGAAAACAAATAAATCATTTTTTAGGATTTTTTATCATTAAGAATAATAAATAAAAGTATTAAATATATAAAAATAAGAAGAAAAAAGAAAAAATATGAAATAGTTAGCAATGGGGGTGCAAAAGTAGATCAGTGGTGGTGTTTAGCAAAAACAAAAAAATCCCAAGCAACAAAAAGCCTAGAACTTCATCCCTGTCCTTCGTTCATCTTCTTCGTGCCATTCCCAGTTCAACCTGTATCTTCCTCATGCTTGCATAAAAATGAAAACTCATAACATGAAAAATGTGGCATTTGAGCTCACGATTCCAACCATATAAATTATGTAACCTAACTATCAAAGATCAAAGAGAATTTTGGAATCCCTAAATCGTGACCTAATTTTTTAAGAGATTTCAAGCTTCAAATTCTCTTAGCACAAGTAATATAAATGGAAAGTAACGATATGTACAACTTCATTATGATGAGAACTACATTTTTCCTTCACAAATCGTAGCTTGAGGTTGCCTGTATAAAGAGATAGAGTTTAAGAAAATACCTCCTTCAGTTGGAATCGTGTATGGCAATGTAAAGACTTTAATGGAGGCCTGATGATTGTTTGAGCTTCCTTGAGCTTCCCTGAACCTATTCTAATCCTTATCTTGCTCTAAAGATTGCTAGAACTCCCTGACCAAGTCCAACTGTAAGCTTCCAAGTTGAAAATGGAACATGGTGAAACAAAGGTTACATAACCATGGTGGTGGCTTGGATTGACTAGGTATTGAGTATGTAAGATAATTGGATCAGTTAAACACAAAACGCACGAGCCAAATGAGAGTTGGCTGAGTTTTTGCAGAAACTGTGTGCTTGGGCAGTTTTTTAGTGTTTTTCAGTTTGAGAGAGTTCTAGGTTCAAGCAAAGTGTGTAATGTCTTGTACAATGTTTGCATATTAGTATAGAAGTTATCCAAAGTCAGCTTCCTACTAGCTGTGCAAGCCTTAGCCCTTTTGCAACTTTTCTTGTACTTGAAGCAAAGTTGACAAGACCAAACCCACATGCTTGTACCAGCTTGCTTTAGGGTTGATATAAGTTTGTACCAATTGCTTGAGACCTGTGTAGTTTGCTTGTATCAAGGGGGCAGGTCCAATGCTCCAAGTTGACAAAATTGCAAAAGTGCATCTTTATGAAAATGGCAATGAAGCCTTTTTGCCCAAAATGGATTTACAACTTGTGTAAAGTTTCAAAAGCAAGGATAAAGGCTTTGTCAATTGAGTATGCATTTAACTAAGGAGTTTGTAACAAGTTTAGGACCTGTAAAGCAAGAAATATCCATCATAGGTTTGGTTTGCAACTTGTTTCTTCATGGAAATGGCTTGAACAAAAAGTGAGAAAATGCCAACTTCCTCTCTTCGATTCTCCCTACTAAAAAATGATCTTGGATATTTCTTAGAAATTTTGGAAAGCTTGCAATGTGCTCTATAATACATCTTTGAAATGAATTTTGAGATTCCTCTTGGAACTAGGTGAAAAGTTTCCATGAAGTTGGGTCCAAAACCTGCCTAAATTAGGGCAAAATTTCACTAAATTATTTAGTTCATGAGCATGTATTCACAAATTCATAACTTGATATCCAAGCATCATTAGGGAAAAGTTTGTGAATAAAAGTTATAGAATTCATGGAGGACAACAACTTTCATGTTGGGGACTTTTCTTGAATCAAAATGCATCATTCTGAAAAAGTGGTGAAAAGTTGAGAAAAAATAAGAAAATTTTTATACTTAGAAAAATTCTAAGTTATGAAAATTTTCAAATTCAAACCCTAATTTTCAAATTAGGTTTTCTTGGTGAACAAGTTTCATATTTTGACACATCTTGATGAATTATGACTCTTGGTACTTGATTTTGACCAAAAAGTCAAAGTTTGACTTTTCAGTATACAATTGACTTTTGATCAGTTGACTGCAAATTTCATCTGTCAATCCAATGATCTTGAGGTATTTTGAACCATTTAATTAGGTCAAGATGATTCCATTGAACCCTTGAAATCATGCTTGAACTCAATTGGTCATTGGCTAGGTTAAAAATCAGAAATTGCCCTTTCTCAATCAAAACCCTAATTTTGACCATTTTACCATTTTGATGATTTGATCAAATTTCTTGAGGTGTTGTGATCCAAACTTGATCAAATGGTACATATGAGTCTAAAATGTTTATTTGGATAAAAAATTATGAAGTTTGACTGTAAATTGGCCATGGTTGACTTTTTCTCCAATACAATTGATTTTTAGGTCAACTGTCCAATTAACTGATCAAAAATGTAGTTCAAGGCTTGAAAGTTATCATGAGCAATCTTAGGGGTCCAAAATGATGTATGAAAGTCAAATGAAGCATTGGTGGTCCCAAAATCCTTGTGCAAACTCAAACCCTAATTTTGGGTTATCAGTACAAGATGAGATGTCTTGAGCTGACCAAATCCTAATATTGTCTTGAGTCAAAGAAATCTTGTGAGAAAAGTCTTGATAAATGAGAGGGAAAATTTTGGGGTACAACAGCTGCCCCTGTTCAATCTTCTTGAACCCGAAGAGTTAGATTGGCGAGCTTTGTCGTTCGTGACTCGAAGGTAAAAGATGATTGGACACTAAAGTGCCCATAAATTTGCACTCGAAAAGGTGTAGTTGAGGGAATGGTCTTAAAGATTCCATTTGGAGAGGTGATAGAATCTTGTTGGAGATGGGCTTGTAGATTCCATCCAAGAATGCTTGTTGAATTGTAAGTTGTAAGTCAAAAGAATAAGTATCAGAATGGTGTCTGTATCTGGAACGTATCTGAACTATATCTGGAGACTGAATCTGAATAAGTGACAGAATGGCCACCGTGTCTGGAGCATATCTGAACTGTATCTTGAATTTGAGATCTGAATGAGTATTAGAATGGCATCCTTGTCTGGAGCGTATCTGAACTGTATCTTGAAGTTGAGGTCTGAATGAGTATCAGGATGGTATCCTTGTCTGGAGCGTATATGAACTGTATCTTGAAGTTAAGGTCTGAATGAGTATCAGAATGGCATCCTTGTATGGAGCATATCTGAACTGTATCTTGAAGTTGAGGTCTGAATGAGTGTCAGAATAGCATCCGTGTCAGGAGCGTATCTGAACTGCGGAAAATCTGAACGAGTATCAGAATGGAAACCGTATCTGGAGCGTATCTGAACTGTATCTGAAATCATAATCTGAGTGAGTATCAGGATGGCATCTGTATCTGGAGCGTATCTGAACTGTATCTGAAATTTGAATCTGAGTGAGTATTAGGATGGCATCCGTATCTGGAGCGTATCTGAACTATATCTGAAATCATATTGTTAATGGTAGCTGTTTAGTCTTATCCTGAAAAGGGTAAAATGTCAGCTGAAACACAAAGTTATGTTGCATGAAATGTGTGATGCAATATATTTGCTTTATCAATATTTATGATATATGGATGCAATGTATGTGCATGTGAGCTGATTTGCTGTATTGCTGAGGAAAATAAATCCTTGATTGCTGAGGATATGTGGATTCTTCATGTCTTGAAGTTGGAGTATTGACAAACATTCCGTTGAGAGAGTAATGACATGTACTGCTTGAGGAATATGCTTGGGGAATCTAGAGAACTTTGACGACTTCTACTGGGAATTAATAATGGGAATCTTCATTCTGTTGGGGAGCAAAGAAAACTCTGGGAAAAAGCTTATTCCTGTTTGGAAAAAGGTTCAGGAGTTTCGGTCGTCTGTCACCCTACCGGGGAGTTATCCTAGGTTGGGGAGAAACAAAAGTTAACTGTTATCTGGTTGCTTTTCAGGCTTCAAGACAACTTGTTGGGGAATTTTGAGAAACTGAATGGTTTCCATTGGGGATTAATATTTTGAAGTTTCAGCTCCGCTAGGGATCTTAATGACGTACTGTAGGGATTGCTCATGGAATAGCCTAAAGACATTTTCCTATTCTTTCAACCTGTCAGTAACTGTTCTTTTTCATTTTGTTTATTTGTAAACAGTAATTATGTTCAAATTCATATGTTCATTAATAAATCATTGGACGTTTTTGCAAATAAAAACACAAGTGTAAAAAAGAAAAGGACAAATAGTTTTCTGTACTTTAAGGAGATAACTTTGTATTTACTTTGAATAAGTATTTTGTACAAAAGAGATAGACATCCTAATAAGAGGACGGTGTCATGAAAATAAGAAAAAAACTCATACAAAGAAAGACAACTATGTGTGATAATCCCATGGGGTTCCCATTCTGCTATAGCTTCCGTATCTCCGAATATCTTGTCTATTTGTTGCTTCGTTCGAAGATGATTGAATTGATCAAAAGCTCCGAGTTTATCAGTGAAGAGATTGTCCTCAAAGTGATCCGACGAGATATAGTCATACGCTTTAATTCCCTAACTTTTTCCTGGACCGCCCTTTCGGGTTTTCAACTTGTCGGGTGTATAGATCTTTTTATTTTATCCCTAATTTTTTCCCGAACCTTTGGGTTTGTCGGGATGCCCTTGTTTTGCCTAGGTGTGTCAACCTAGCGGGTCTCTTATGCGTAGTATCTTTTGACTATATCCGTGTTCGCAGGGTGTGGCAGGTCGTCGTCGTTCATGGTGGTTAAGATCATTTCCCCACCGGAGAAGATGTTATTGATTAAAAACGGTCCTTCATAGGTAGGAGTACATTTTCCCCTGGGATCACTTTGTGGCAAGATGATGCACTTGATCACTAGATCTCCAACTTGATATACTTGGTGTCTGACTTTCTTATTGAAGGCCTTGATCATCCGTTTTTGATACATCTGACCATGGAAAACAGCAGTAAGTCTCTTTTCATCAATTAAGTTAAGTTGATCAAGTCGGGTTTGGATTCAATCTTCCTCACTCAAATATTCATCCTTCATAATTCTCAAAGAGGAGATTTGAACCTCGACAGGCAAGACAACCTCCATGCCATAAACCAAAGAATAGGGTGTTTCCCCAGTTGATGTGCGAGCCGTGGTACGGTACCTGTGGAGATCAAACGGTAGCATCTCATGCCAGTCTTTGTAGGTGACTGCCATTTTTTGTATGATCTTTTTAATGTTTTTATTAGAAGCTTCGACCGCACCATTCATCTTTGGCCGATAGGGGGATGAATTGTGATGTTGAATATTGAACTGCTCGCACAAGGAGGTGATCATAGTATTGTTAAGGTTTGTACAGTTATCAGTGATGATCCTTTTTGGGATACCATACCAGCAAATAAGATTTTGCTTGATGAAGCGGGCAACAACATTCTTAGTAGCGGATGCGAAGGAAGCTGCTTCGACCCACTTTGTGAAATAGTCAATGGCCACTAGAATGAAGCGGTGTCCATTGGAGGTTGTAGGCTTGATCTCCCCAATCATATCGATCCCCCACATAGCGAAGGGACAAGGAGCTGTTAAGACATTTAGAGGAACCGGAGGCACGTGCACATTGTCTGCATAGATTTGACACTTATGACAGGTCCAGGAGTGTTTATAGCAGTCTGCTTCCATGGTAGACCAATAGTATCCTGCCCGTAGAATTTCCTTCTCCATCGTATGACCACTAGAGTGAGTGCCAAAGGTACCTTCATGCAATTCAACCATAATCTTTTCAGCTTCAATCTTATCCACACAACGGAGCAGAATAGAATCATGATTACATTTGTACAGGATGCCATTACTCAGGAAAAACTTAGTAGAGAATCTCCTTAAGAACTTTCTATCATTGATTGAAGCTCCTTCTGGATATTCTTGAGCCTCAAGATACCTTTTGACTTCATGAAACCAAGGCTGGTCCACTACTTCTTCAGTATTAATCTCGTGACAGTGTGCTGGTTCGTCCATTCGCTCAATGGTGATTTGGGGAGCCTCGTCATCCCAATTAAGTTTAAACATAGAGGACATTGTGGCTAGAGCATCTACTAGATGATTTTCTTCTCGCGAGAAATGCTCGAAGGTAATCTGCTCAAAATGTGGTAGCAATGTCAAAACGTGTTCTTTGTAAGAGATAAGGTTTGGGTGCTTAGCATCCCATTCTCCTTTGATCTGACTGATGACCAAAGCTGAATCTCCGAACATATCTAAAGATTTGATTCCCAAGTCTATGGTAGCCTTGAGACCAAAGATGCATGCTTCGTATTCTGCCATGTTGTTCGTACAGTTGAAGCAAAGTCTGGCAGTAAAGGGAGTATGGCACCCTTCCGGAGATATGAGTAGAGCGCCGATACCATTACCAAGTGCATTGGATGCCCCATCAAGGAATAGGGTCCATCGGGATCCCTGTTTAGGTCCGTCATATGGTCTGATTTCTTTACAGTTGTCTAATGTCATGATGTCTTCATCCGGGAATTCAAACTTCATGGACTGATAATCTTCTACAGCTTGATGAGCCAGATGATCAGCTAGCACACTTCCTTTTATAGATTTTTGGGTAGTGTACTGTATGTCATATTCTGTTAGATCATCTGCATCTAGCTATCCTTCCAGATAGAGCAGGCTTCTCGAAGATGTACTTTATCAGATCCATCTTAGATATCAGCAAAGTGTTATGTGTCAACATATACCGTCTTAGCTGGTGAGCAGCCCATACCAGAGCGCAGCAAGTTTTCTCGAGCAGTGAATATCTGGTTTTACAGTCGGTAAACTTTTTGCTCATGTAGTAAATAACATGCTCTTTTCGG
This sequence comes from Vicia faba, assembly GCA_948472305.1. Taxonomy (NCBI): domain Eukaryota; kingdom Viridiplantae; phylum Streptophyta; class Magnoliopsida; order Fabales; family Fabaceae; genus Vicia; species Vicia faba. Next base: position 613,390,765 of record OX451735.1, on the reverse strand, counting down.
CCAGACTCGTCATGCTGCCCCAATACACACCCCCATTGAGTTCTCTAAAACGGTCAGATACATGATTAGTGGTCTTCCCTCGACTGGTGGCATAAAGACAGGAGGCTCTTGTAAATACTCTTTGATTTTATCGAAAGCAATCTGACATTCATCATTCCATCTGACTACTTGATCTTTCTTCAATAGTTTGAAAATTGGTTCACAAGTAGATGTTAGGTGAGAAATGAATTTGGCAATATAGTTCAGGCGTCCCAAGAATCCTCTGACTTCCTTCTCAGTACGAGGAGCAGGCATTTCTTGTATCGCTTTGACTTTGGCAGGATCAACCTCGATGCCTTTGTTGCTGATAATGAAACCTAAGAGTTTATCTGACCGGACTCTGAATGTGCACTTGTTTGGGTTTAACCTTAGTTTGTACTCCTTCAATCTCACAACCAGTTTTTGCAAGTGATCAAGGTGTTCCTCTTCAGTTTGTGATCGGGCTATCATGTCATCTACGTAGACCTCTATCTCATGATGTATCATATCATGAAACAAAGCTACCATGGCGCGTTGATAGGTTGCCCCGACATTCTTCAGTCCGAATGGCATCACTTTGTAGCAAAACGTACCCCACTGTGTGACAAATGTAGTTTTCTCCATGTCCTTAGGTTCCATTTTGATCTGGTTATATCCTGAGAATCCGTCCATGAAGGAAAATACTTTGTGCTGGGCTGTATTGTCAACCAGGATGTCGATGTGTGGAAGTGGAAAATCATCTTTTGGGCAGGCCCTGTTTAAGTCTCTATAATCCACGTACATTCTTACTTTGCCGTCCTTTTTAGGCACGGGAACAATGTTGGCAACCCATTGAGGATAGGAAGTAACAGCCAGAAATCCAGCATTGAACTGTTTCATAACTTCTGCTTTGATCTTCTCTGACATGTCAGGTCTCATGCGGCGGACTTTTTGTTTCACTGGTGGGCAGTCTTCTCTTGTGGGTAGACAATGTACCACGATGTCTGTATCAAGTCCCGGCATGTCTTCGTATGACCAGGCAAACATCTTAACATAATCATGCAACAGCTGAATTATGCGCCCCTTGACACTCGACTCTAGATTGGCACCCTCTTTGATTTCCTATCTATCTTCCTCGGTGCCCAAATTGATTGTATCCAACATATCCTCATGAGGCTGAATAGCTCTTTCCTCTTGTTGTAGTAGTATGGCCAATTCCCTTGGCACCTCACAATCTTCCTCACCTTCGTATTCGGCTTGGTAGATCAGATCTTCAGAGTCACTGAAGGCTATAGCAGTATCGTTACCCATGGGATCCGGAATGGAGGGGTACCTGCATTTGTGATTGTGGGTGTGTGTAAGGGTATAGCCATCTTTAAACAATAAAATGTAAAAGAAAGACAATGAGCACAAAAGGTTTTTATGTGAAAAAGCGTCCATGATTCATTGAATGTCATATGAAGATGAAATAAAAACCCTTACAAATGGACCATTGTGCCTCGGGTAAGACACAAGGTTTTTAAAGTGTGAATTGTTCGTGAATATTAAAAGTCCAACAGAAATGTAAAAGATAAATTACTGAGATATGAAAGTTATGGGAAAAAGTCTCTGGCTTCCCAGTTGCGAAGTCTTCCGTTGACAGTAGGAAATATCCAATCTTCCAAGCTGCCATCCTCTTCATTGTCTTCTACTGCATTGACCCTTTGGTGGCTAATCTTCATAGGTGGCTCTCCAGCACGGGTGCGGCGCACAACCTTTTGAGCAGCTAAAGTAAACCCCAAGCCAATCTTGTCTGATTTGTACGGAATGTCTGGAAGCTTCCCCCAGATGGTGCATCCACCCTCTTCCACTACTTACTTTGCATCCTTTATAGATGACATCCGAAGTGGAGGTCTTGTGATCTTAGGAATCGAGGTTACTGCCTTGGTCGCCGCTACTTCTGGAGAGACTTCTTCAAAATGTTAGAAAGGGGTTTCAATGAACTCGCCATCTAACTCCATATATCGGAAAGAATTCAGATGATTAATCATGTACTCCTCCTCTCTATGGACAGTTATAATCTTTCCTTGGACCGGGTATTTCAGCATCTGGTGTAGCATGGAAGTGACAGCACCGATATTATGAATCCAGGGGCGTCCTAACAGACAGGAATAAGAAGGACGGATGTCCATCACATAGAAGGTTGAGTTGAAAATCCGAGTTCCCACCTTTATTGGGATGTCCACCTCCCCGTGGACCATCCTCTTCGAACCATCAAATGCTCTCACCACTATGTTACTGGGTTTTAAAGTCAGCCCTTTGCAATCCAATATGTCAAGGGCTTTTTTCGGTGAGATGTTCAAAGATGATCTCGTTTCCACCAAGACATGAGCTAGGGTTGTTCCTTTACACTCCACTGAGAAATGTAATGCCTCGTTGTGTTTTTTCCCGTTGGGTGTCAAATCAGCATCAGAGAAGCCCAAGCCGTTATTAGCTGTCAAACTGGCCACACACTCTTGGAATTGGTCAGCAGACGTCTCTTGTGGGACATGAGCTGTCTTCAGAAAATTTGCCAGAGCTTTCGCATGTGCTTCAGAGCACATCAGAAAGCTAACATAGAGATCTTGGAAGGGGTTTTCCCCAACTGTTCAACCACATCATAATCACTCTTCTTTATTATCCTCAGGATTTCTTCCATTTCCTTCTTGGATGTTTCGGGAATAGCTAGTGATTGAGCCTTCGTCTGGACAGACTGCTCTTGAATGCTTTTTCCTTTATTCTCAGTAGTGGAAGTATTGGTAGAGATAAGGATCGTATTGTTTTTGTCGGTGGGTACGCTTTCAGGTATAATCACTGGTGCAGAGGTAATCTTCGGAACAACCACGGGTCCAAAGACTTCCTTTGGAGGGGAAATCTCTGGAGAGAAGATTCTACCACTACGAGTAATCTTGCTAGTTCCAGCAATATTTCTAATGTCGGAATTGTCCTCTTCGGAGCTCTCTTCTTCGGCAGTCAGTTTATCCTGTTTGATACCATGGTAGTAGATTTCTCCACCATAATTCCATGGTACTGTTTTATCTGATTTGTATGGGACCGGCCCGGGCATTGTAATCTTGATTGCAGTAGTCTTTGGAGCAGGTGTAATCCGAACGGGTCTTTTAGGGGCCCTGGAAGGATTGGCATAGATGGTTATAATTGAAACGTCTTTAACAGGAACGGGTGAAACAATAGCATTCTCAAACAAAATTCTTGGTTATCAATCAGTCGTTGGATACCTTTTTTCAACAAAGGACAATCAAATGATGAGGATACGCAAACATGGCAGCCTTTGTCACAACCTGGGAATATACCAACTTTCAACAAATTCAACTTAATGATCGGGATCAGAGTCAAAATTTCATCCATGGTAGCAAAACACAAATCTTCTTCAATAGCGTTGGCATTGTGACCATGCCTAGGCATCGGAGTGGAAATAAAATTTGGCTTCTCAGGCGCATCAAACTCAACTTGCTTCGCATCTATCAGGTCTTGAATTTTGTTCTTCAGAGTGCAACAGTTGTTAGTGTCGTGCCCTGGACTTTTAGAATGGTATGCACATCTTGCATTCAGATGGTAATGAGGAGACGCAGTATTGGGATTCTTTGAGGCCTCTTTTAAAGTTGCCAGATTCAATTTCAGAAGATGTGGTTGAACCTGGGCTGGAGCCATGTTAATCCTGGTGAATTTCCGAACTGGCCTTTCCACTCTCGGCTAATTAGTTCTCGGTTGACCAGATGCAGGCTTTGGGATCATAACGGCCCTCACCGTTGGTCGGCGTTCAGTTTTTCCTTGATTTTTGTGTGAATAAATAGAAGATACTTCCCTCCTTCCAGTGAAGGGTTTTTTTACAACTATAGAGGCAGATGCATCCTTCTGAATCTTCCCACTTCTTATACCAGCTTCCACCCTCTCGCCGGTTAAAATCAATTCAGTAAACCCTGTAGAGGAACTCCCAATCAGATGATTGAAGAAAGGGCAGGATAGAGTTCCCAAGAACATGTCCATCAACTCCTTTTCGGACAGAGGGGGCTGCACTCTTCCAGCTAGATCTCTCCACTTTTGCGCGTAATCTTTAAAGCCCTCATTGGAAACCATAGCCATACTCTGAAGTTGAGTATGGGTAGGCGCCAAATCGGAGTTGTACTGGTATTATTTATAGAAAGTTGCGGCCAGGTCTTCCCAATTGTGGACGTCGGCCCTTTCCAACTGGTAGAACCAATCAAGTTGCATTCCTGATAAACTGTCTTGGAAAAAGTGGACCCACATGTCTTTGTCGGCAGAGTGTGGCTGAATCTTTCTGACGTACGATCGGAGGTGCATTTTAGGACACGACACTCCATCATATTTGGCAAATAATGGCACTTTAAACTTTGGTGGGATCACAATTTCTGACACTAACCCCAACTCTTCAAAATCTAGACCCGGTACTCTCTGGATTTCCATAGCGCTTAAACGCTCTTCAAGGTGATTTTACTTATCATCAGCCGGAGGGTATTGTTGTTCAGAGTAGTCCTCCTCTTCCTCTTCTTCTTCATAATATGATGGTACTGCCGTTTCTTTTCCTTTTCTTTCCCCTTCATCAGATGTTGTTGGAAATTCCAGAGTCCTTCTAGCTTGTCCCTGAAATCTTCTGCCCATGATTACCACACCAGCTCGCTTCTTCTTATTTTTCTCTTTTTCTTTCTCTAGAAGAGTCTTCAGCTCCTCTTGCCCCTTGGCTAAGGTTATGAGTAACTGTTGAAACTTGTTGCAAAGACCTGTTTATGCTTATGATGAATGATATGTATTCATGCAATGCTTTCAAGGATTTAAAAATTCAAATTTTTTTTAAAACAAAAAGAAACACACGTCATATTAATAAGATAGAATTTGAGTACATCAATGCCCCTTGGGCAAAATAATACAAAAATTCTAAGATAAAAAGACATTGTGCATCCTCTTTGGTGCAATGTAGGTATTTAGAGTCTGCTCCTCATGAAGCAGCCGAGTGAGTTCCAAAACCTTCTTCTCGCTTGCATAGAATTGGGCTTCGAAAGTATCGCGCTCTCCTTTGAGCTGTATCCAATACCTTTGTAAGTCTTCGAGTGATGTAGGCATGTCAGGATGTAGGATAGTGTATGGAACTTATCCTTCCTTAACAGGCTCAATAATCACTGGGAGAATGGAGGGATAAGGCATCATAAGACTTTGAGCGCGGGTTCGTACCCACTTAAGGTAAGGCTCAAGAGGGGTGGAATTCTTGTGTCCCAAAGTCTTGCTATCCACCTTGTTTAGCATCCTCCAAGCTCGGATGAATCTCTGGCGAAGTCCTTGATCGTCATTATCTTAGTCGAATACCAGGCCTTGAATCAGCATATCATGTGGGCCATCCCTTCGGGCATAACCAAACTGTCTTAGAGCTAAGCACGGGTTGTAGGTGCCTCCCCTAATTCCATGTAGAGGGACATTAGGGAATTCCCCACAACGGTCAACAATGATAACATTCTCCTTGGATCGAGAGCACCAATGAATATCTGAATGTTTAAGTGTCATTAACCTTTGTGACCACCTCAAACCTTGCTCATTCTTTAAGACTGATTGGGAAAGATGAGAATTAAACCATCTTTCCCGGAGAGGAGTGCAACACATAAGAACACCTCTTTTCCTCATTGTACGAGTGTGAAAAGAGGGTAGGATATCCCCAAGCAATGTAGGTACCAGGTTACGAGACATGAAGATTTTGACAGCGCTAACATCTATGAGTTGATCAGGATTGGGGAACAAGACCATCCCATAGATAAGAAGAGCCACAATCTCCTCAAAAGCTTGCAAGTCTAGAGAATTCCAACAGCTTTGGGATTTCTCAAACAGAAACTTTGCCAAGAAGCCTTTGACACCACTTCTAGTTTCCCAATGAGTTGTGACATCAGATGAGTGCAAGTGCAGGGCTTGAGCAATCTCTTCAGGCTTTGGATCTCTTTCTGTACCGTTGAAAGGTAGTTGATTGAGAATAGGAATCCTCAAAAGTTGAGAGAATTCTTCCAAAGTAGGCACAAGCTGATAGTCAGGAAATGTGAAGCAATGATGCAAAGGGTCAAAGAACTGGAAGAGAACCTTCAGTATATCCTCCTCTGTGTTGGAGGTGACCAAGTTGAGTAGACGACTATGTCTCTCGGTGAATGGAGAGTTCTCAGGGATCCTTGAAGCTAGCTCCTTGAGTTGTGGAGGAATTCTTACAAGGTTGATTTGGATAGTTTTCCTGCGAAGTGAATCCATAACCTACAAAACAAGAACAAAGATGAATCTCCAAAATCCTTGAAATGGTTAGTGAATGCATATGATGTTCATGATGTCCATGATGTTATGCACAAGTATATATGTACAAGCAAATCAAGAAAGTTCTTAGTTTAGGCTTGCATGGGGTTTTATAGGTAAGTACCCTCTTGAAGTTTAGTTGGCTCAACTTGTCCTAGTAATAGTAATCGGGTTCTAAGGAGCTCAATATCACTGGATTGTTTCCTTGGTCATTATTTTAGCTCAAGCCTCTTTAATGGCGACCGGAATATCCCAAGAAACCAACCCTCAATGAGTGTAGTATCGAGTATCTACCAACTTCGGACTGCACCAGAGCCGGTCATCTCACTACATCCTAAAAAGGCCAAGTTGGTAAAGTAAAGGGTTCTAGAAGTTCATTAGTGCTTCATGACATCACTCAGCGGCCCCGTATTCTCTTTGATTAACTAAAAGGCTACCGGTACCCACAAATATGTCACACTAACATAGCTATTTCTTAGACCACATCGGTATACCCCGCACAGTTTCCACAACGTATTGCTATTTACCTATAATGTTTCCCAAATCCGGGTGGAGGATTCAAACCCAAACAAAGAACCATAAATGTAAAGCAAACAATTCAAACAAATATAAGCAAATAAATATGATCTAAGCCCTAAGGTAACCCCACTTTTAGAATAATCCCCAACAGAGTCGCCAGTTCTGTGATACGGTGGGAGAACTGACTTGAGGTTTTGCATTTTGTTGCAAATGTTGCGGTTAACAAGAGTCGCCAACGACTTTTCTTTTATCCAAAAGGAAAGGTGAAAAAGCACAGGAAAGGCCTTTGAGATGTTTTCTTGAGTTCGGGGGGGTAGATTATAAAAAGGGGAGGTGCTAGCACCCTTTTCATTCATGGTTTTCCATGGGCTCTTAGTTACTTGCTTAGATCACTTGCTTTGGTTTGTTTGAAATGGTGTTTGATGTGGTTTTGAAAGTATTTTGTAAAAGAGGCCATTCGTTAATGCAATCTTTGTAGTGATTCTCATTCGTAAGAATGTATACAAAGATGTTTGTCTTTTGAAAATGTTTTCAATGTTTTATAAGATGTTTTGAAATGTGTGTGTGTTTGTTTTTGAAAATAGCAAGGATTGTTTGAAATGGAGCAAGTAACTTAGAAGTTATCTACCTACTCAAATGTCTTTCTTGTGCATTTTCTATTCCTTTGACATTGTTGACTTACCATTGATTTGGTAAGCAACCCTATCTTTGGATGTAAATGGGACGGACGTGGGTCATCGTATAACCATGATAGCAATGTTGCCAAGTATCTTAGCATTTTTGAGGGACCAAGATCATTTTATTTAGGCAACTTTTGAATAGCGTCATCGATGGGCTATGATCTTATACTTGTTTTGTTTTGCCAAGATACTTCACATGCATAACATGGCCATTTTAATTTAGGTAACCAAGTGGGAGAAACCCTAAGGGTGCTTGTGTGCAAAGTGTACCATTTTCATGCTTTTTATTTTGTCTTGTATTTAGGGTTTTCTATTTTGCTTTGTTTTGTTCTTGTCATGCAAACCCTAATTACTAATCATGGTATATAAAGCGATAAATTGCGTAATGTAAATGTACTAAGCTATTACAACAATTTTATGGGAGGGAGGAATACAAGTTTGAATGGGGATTTGCACAAATATAAAGCTAAATATATTATTACAACCAAATCGAATTTGCGCAAATTAAAATAAATATACTACAATATTTAAAATGTAATGCAATATGTATATAAAGAAAAGATGTTTTATATCTTGTTTTTGTGTAAAAGAGTATTTAATTTAAACCTAAAAATAAGGAAAAAATAATTAATTCTTTTTGAAAGGGGTTAAACCCTAATTTTCATTTAAAAGAAAATAATGTTTCTATATTATTATTTTGTGCATTTTTTGTATAAAAAATAATAAATAATATTGTATATGAATATTAAAAATTAAATATGTGCAAAATTTGGTATTTGTAAGTATAAAAAATGTAAAATGAGAAATATTAAGTATATTTAATTATTTCTAAGTTTATTAAGAAAATCAATTATATTTATCAAAATAAACTATTTTTTTTATGTGAGAAATAATAAATAAAATAAAATAAAAGTGTGAAAACAAATAAATCATTTTTTAGGATTTTTTATCATTAATAATAATAAATAAAAGTATTAAATATATAAAAATAAAAAGAAAAAATATAAAATATGAAATAGTTAGCAATGGGGGTGCAAAAGCAGATCAGTGGTGGTGTTTAGCAAAAACAAAAAAGCACAAGCAACAAAAAGCCCAAAACTTCATCCATGTCCTTCGTTCATCTTCTTCGTGCCATTCCTAGTTCAACCCGTATCTTCCTCATGCTTGCATAAAAATGAAAACTCATAACATGAAAAATGTGGATATGTACAGCTAACTATCAAAGATCAAAGAGAATTTTGGAATCCCTAAATCGTGACCTAATTTTTTTAGAGATTTCAAGCTTCAAATTCTCTTAGCACAAGTAATATAAATGCAAAGTAAGGATATGTACAACTTTGTTATGATGAGAACTACATTTTTCCTTAACAAATCGTGGCTTGAGGCTGCCTGTATAAAGAGATAGAGTTTAAGAAAATACCTCCTTCAGTTGGAATCGTGTATGGCAATGTAGGGACTTTAATGGAGGCCTGATGATTGTTTGAGCTTCCTTGAGCTTCCCTGAACCTATTCCAATCCTTATCTTGCTCTAAAGATGGCTGGAACTCCCTGACCAAGTCCAACTGTAAGCTTCCAAGTTGAAAATGGCAGATGGTGAAACAGACGTTACAGAACCAAGGTGATGGCTTGGATCGACTAGGTATTGAGTATGTAAGATGTTTGGATCAGTTAAACACAAAACGCATGAGCCAAATGAGAGTTGGCTGAGTTTTTGCAGAAACTGTGTGCTTGGGCAGTTTTTTAGTGTTTTTCAGTTTGAGAGAGTTCTACGTTCAAGCCAAGCATGTAATGTGTTGTAAAATGTTTGCATATTAGTATAGAAGTGATCCAAATTCAGCTTCCTACTAGCTGTGCAAGCCTTATCCCTTTTGCAACTTTTCTTGTACTTGAAGCAAAGTTGACAAGACCAAACCCACATGCTTGTACCAGCTTGCCTTAGGGTTGATATAAGTTTGTACCAATTTCTTGAGACCTGTGTAGTTTTCTTGTATCAAGGGGATAGTTCCAATGCTCCAAGTTGACAAAATTGCAAAAGTGCATCTTTATGAAAATGACAATGATGCCTTTTTGCCCAAAATGGAATTACAACTTGTGTAAAGTTTCAAAAGCAAGGATAAAGGCTTTGTCAACTGAGTATGAATTTAATTAAGGAGTGTGTAGAAAGTTTAGGACCTGTAAAGCAAGAAATAGCCAACATAGGTTTGGTTTGCAACTTGTTTCTTCATGGAAATGGCTTGAACAAAAAGTGAGAAAATGCCAACTTCCTCTCTTCGATTCTCCCTATTCAAAAATGATCTTGGAGAGTTCTTGGACATTTTGGAAATCTTGAAATGTGATCCATAATCAATATTTGAAATGAACTTTGAGATACCTCTTGGAACTAGGTGAAAAGTTGCCATGAAGTTGGGTCCAAAACCTACCTAAATTAGGGCAAAATTTCACTAAGTTATTTAGTTCATGAGCATGTATTCACAAATTCATAACTTGAGATCCAAGCATCTTTAGGGAAAAGTTTGTGAAGCAAAGTTTTAGAATTCATGGAGGACAACAACTTTCATGTTGGGGACTTTTCTTGAATCAAAATGCATCATGGTGAAAAAATGGTGAAAAGTTGAGAAAAAATAAGAAAATTTTTATACTTAGAAAAATTCTAAGTTATGAAAATTTTCAAATTCAAACCCTAATTTTCAAATTTGGTTTTCTTGGCGAACAAGTTTCATATTTTGACTCATCTTGATGAATTATGACTCTTGGTACTTGATTTTGACCAAAAAGTCAAAGTTTGACTTTTCAGTATACAATTGACTTTTGATCAGTTGACTGCAAATTTCATCTGTCAATCCAATGATCTTGAGGTCTTTTGAACCATTTAATTAGGTCAAGATGATTCCATTTAACCCTTGAAATCATGCTTGAACTCAATTGGTCATTGGATAGGTTAAAAATCAAAAATTGCCCTTTCTCAATCAAAACCCTAATTTTGACCATTTTACCATTTTGATGATTTGATCAAATTTCTTGAGGTGTTGTGATCCAAACTTGATCAAATGGTACATATGAGTCTAAAATGTTTATTTGGATAAAAAATTATGAAGTTTGACTGTAAATTGGCCATGGTTGACTTTTTCTCCAATACAACTAATTTTTAGGTCAACTGTCCAATTAATTGATTAAAAATGTAGTTCAAGGCTTGAAAGTTATCATGAGTAATCTTAGGGGTCCAAAATGATGTATGAAAGACAAATGAAGCATTGGCGGTCCAAAAATCCTTGTGCAAACTCAAACCCTAATTTTGGGTTATCAGTGCAAGATGAGATGTCTTGAGCTGACCAAATCCTAATCTTGTGTTGAGTCAAAGAAATCTTGTTAGAAAAGTCTTGATAAATGAGAGAGAAAATTTTGGGGTACAATACTTGTGTGAAGAGAAAACAATTTAGAGGCTCAAGAAGTTGACAAAGGAAAAAGTAGTGCTTTATCAAAATGGAAATGGCAACTTTGTGCCAAAAATGGAATTATTCTTGTACAATGCATTCAATGCTTGGCTTAAAGCTTCCAACATCCGTGAAAACATTTAATTATGGAGTGAGAAACAAGTTTGAGGCCTTCAAAGCAAAGATTATGCAGCCTAGGCTTGGATTTAAATTTTTGTTCATCATGAAATGGCTTGAAATCAAAGTGATAAATCACCAACTTCATCTCTTCGATTCTCCCTGCTCAGGAATGATCTCAAGGAGTTCTTGGACATTTTGGAAAGCTTGCAATGTTCTCTACAACTAATATTTGAATTGCTTTTGAAAATTACATTTGGAACTATGTGAAAAATTTCCATGAAGTTAGGTCAAAAATCTGCCTAACTAGGGCAAAATTTCACCAAGTTATTTTAGTTCATGAGCATGTATTCACAAACTTATATCTTGAGATCCAAGCATTTTTAGGAGAAATTGTGTAAAGCAAAGTTGTAGATTTCATGGAGATCTACAAATTTCATGTTGGAAATTTCTGTTGAATCATCTTGCATCATGGTGAAAATTTGACTCAAAGTTGAGAAAAAATAAGAAATTTTCTATACTTAGAAAAATTTCCAAGTTAAGAAATTTCAACTTTTCAAAACAAAATCTTGAATTATTGATTTCTTGATGAACAAGTTTCACATTTTGAAATTTTTTGATGAATTATGATCTTTGGCACTTGATTTTGACCAAAAAGTCAAAGTTTGACTTTTGAGTGTACAATTGACTTTTGATCAGTTGACTGAAAATATTCATCTGTCAATCCAATGGATTTGCAATGTTTTGAACCATGCCATTAAGTAAAAATGATGCAATTGGACTCTTGAGACTATTCCTTAAACCAATTGACCATTTCCTAGGTCAAAAATCAGAAATTGTCCATTCTCAATCAAAACCCTAATTTTGACCATTTTGCCCTTTTGAAGATTTGATCAAATTTCTTGAGGAATTGTGGTCCAAAATTGATAAAAAGATACATATGAGTCTAAAATGTTGATTTGGATAAAAAATTATGAAGTTTGACTGTATATTGGCTATGGTTGACTTGTTCCCCAATACAACTGATTTTTAGGTCAACTGTTCAATTGACTGATCAAAAGTGTGATTCAAGGCTTGAAACTTGACATGAGTAATCTTAGGGGTCCATAATGATCCTTGTAAGTCATATGAATCATTGATAGTCCAAAAATCCTTGAGAAAACTCAAACCCTAATTTTGGTCATCAGTGCATGAGGAGATGTCTTGAGCTGGTCAAACCCTAATGCAGTCTTGAGTCCAAGAGATCTTGTGAGAAAATTCTTTATAAGTGAGAGGGAAAATTTTGGGGGTACAACACCTTCGATGACCATACGATGACCCTACGTCTGTCCCTTCACATCCAATAGATAGGATTACATACTAATTAATGGTATGGATAGTACTATCTCCACAGGAGAAGGAAAATACTAAGAAAGACTTTAGTGGGTAAGAACTCTTGAATGCTTGCTCACAACCTTTTTCATAAACAAATACATTTTTTACACATCACTTTCAAAACAAACATTTTCAAAAAAATACTTTGTATACATTCTTGAGGACCGGCACAAGGATTATTACAAAGTTAGCCTTACATTGGCATTTCAAAATATTTTGAAACAAATCACACACACAAAACAATTTTTAAAAGTGAGCTAAGCAATTAAGAGCCCGTAGATAATTACAGATGAAAAGGGGTGCTAACACCTTCCCTTTTCATAACTTACCCCCCGAACTCAAAATCTATCAAAGGTCTTTTCTGTTCTTTTCACCTTTCCTAAATATTGGATAAAAGAAAAGTCGGTGGCGAATCTTACTAAACACAACATTTACAATAAAACTGAAAAATTCAGTTCTCAAACCGTATTACAAAACTGGCGACTCTGCTGGGGAGAAATCTAAAATAGGGGTTACCTTAAGAGTTAGATCACTTTACTTGCTTTTATTGTATGCTTTGTGTGATTTATTTTAAGGGTTCGTGCTTAGGTATTATTTCTTGTATGAAAGATCCTACACCCGGATCTAGTGATTCCTTAGGTATGTAGCAATAGATCATAAAGACTCTACAGCGTATACCAATATGGTTAACATGTTATCTACAGTTAGTGTGACACTTTGGTTTGTACTAATATTCCTTGAGTCAGTCAAGGATGACATTAGGCTTTTGCGTCGTGTCGTTAACACTAACTTACTTTTAGAATCTTAATTGACCCATCTTAGCCATTAGAAAGTAGTGAGATAGCCGGCTTGGTGCCGTTTGAAGTTGGTTGATACTCGAGGCTACGCTCATTGAGATTCGACTTTCGGGATGTTTTGGTGGTAAGCCGGTTGCCCTGCTAAAATAAAGCCTGCAAGAAATATCTGTGATATGAGATTCTTAGAACCCAGTTACTATTTTAGGATAGGTTGAGCCAACTTAACTTCAGTTGGGAAGGGTATTTACTTATGGACTTCATGCAAGCCTTTAAACCTAAGGCTTTTGTATGACTTGTTTGTGTTTTCTACTTATTTAACATGAACATAACATCATAACATCATAACATTATATCATCATAACATAATATTTTCACTAACCATTTCAAGGACCTATGGATTTATCTTTGTTCCTTGTTACAGGTTATGGCCTCCACTCACAGAAATACTATTCGAATCAACTTTGTAAGGGTACCTGCCAAGCTTAAGGACTTAGTCTCAAAGGTTCCCGAAAAATATCAATTCACCAAGAGACATGGTTATCTACTTAGTTTGGTCACCTCAGGTTTTGAAGAAGACACGATGAGTGTTATGTTCCAATTACTTGATCCTAAGCATCATTGTTTTACCTTCCCGGAATATCAGTTGGTATCTACAATAGAAAATTTCTCTAAACTACTTAGAGTACCTATTCTTGATCAAACACCCTTCACCGGTTTAGAGAAAGTTCCAAAACCTTAAGTTAATGCAGCAGCCTTACATCTGAAGCAGTCAGACATTGTATCTAATTGGGAAACAAGAAGTGGAGTTAAAGGTCTTCTTGCTAAATTTTTGATAGAGAAGGCTCAATTGTTTCTATATGCTATGAGTTTTCATGATTTTGAGGAGATCTTGACTCTGTTGATATATGGTTTGGTACTATTCCCTAATCCAGACCAACTCATAGATGTGAACACAATCAAAATATTCCGTACTCATAATCCAGTTTCTACTTTGCTTGGAGATATTTTTCACTCTCTTCACACTCGTACTATGAGAGAGCGAGGGACTCTCATGTGTTGCATACCTTTACTATCAATATGGTTTATTTCGAACCTTCCCCGATCAATGATGAAGAATGAACAAGGTTTGAAGTGGTCTTGAAGGATGATATTACTCTATCATTCAGATATCTATTGGTGTTCTCGATCTTGGTAGGACATCACTATTTTTGACCACTGTGGGGAATTTCCTAATGTCCCATCCGTGGCATAAGGGGAGGTATTTCTTACAACCCTTCTCTAGCTCTACATCAATTTGGTTATGCTCGAAGAGACATTCCTCATGATATGCTTATCCAGGGTATTATATTTGATTACGAGAACAATCCTCAAGGTTACCATCAAAATTGTATACGTGCTTGGGGTATGGTGAATAAGATTGATATCAAGACTTTGGGATAGAAAAACTCCATTCCTTTGGAGCCCTATCTCAGATGGGTGCGATCTCGCGCTCAAAATCTTATAATGCCATATCCTGCTATCCTACCAGTAATTATGGAGCCTATTTTTAAAATAGATATTCCTCATACCATTTTTCATCCAGATATGCCTACTGACCTTGAAGAGCTACAGAAGTCTTGGATTCAATTGAAAGAAGAAAGGGACACCTTTGAGACTCAGTTATATGCTAGTGATAAGAAAGTGTTGGACCTAACAAAAAGACTTCACGAAGACCAGAGTCTTAATACATATGTCAACACAAATAGGAAACATCCATGGGAGACTTGAGCCTTATGTCTTAGGAGTTCATAATTTGTTTCGTTGTAACCCTTTTTTCTTTCATTCTAAGCCTAAGAGGAAGTTATAATTTGAACTTACTAATAAGAGTATTTGTTTCTGTTCCCTTTTGAATAACAAATTTAAATCGCACGAGGTCCTTGAAAACATTGCATATGAATCTACATGCCATACATATCATTGCATAACAGGTTTCTGAGATAGGTTTCTCATCTTCTTGCTATTTATTTCAACAAAAAATATCTCTCAAACAGACAGTCAAAGATCTCCAGGATCAGAATGCTCAGTTCCAAGAGATGTTCCTAAGTTTAGCCAAGGTGCAAAAAGAACTGAAGATGCTCATTGCCAACGAGAAGAAGAAGAAGAAGACAAAAATCCAATCGGTACCCTTAACATGGGGAGAAAGTTCAGAGGTCCAGTCAAGCAAGCTTAAGATCTCGATATCCCATTGGTGGAAGATGACGAACGAGATGAAGATGGTAAGAGTGTTAAAACTTAAAAAAACAATCATGATTTGGACAAATGTTTTAATGAATTGGAAGAGGATTATTTGGATGAAAAATATCCCACTGTTGGCGAGCAGTATAAGCTATTAGAAGAGCGTCTGAAAGCTATATAGATCCAGAAGGTGTCTGGATTAAACTTTGAAGAATTGGGTTTAGTATCAGGAGTCGTCATTCCTCCTAAGTTCAAAACTCCTACCTTTGCTAAGTATGATGGTGTTTCTTGCCCGAAGCTGCATTTGAAATCATATGTTCAGAAAATTCAACCACGCATTTGTGACAAGAAATTATGGTTGCATTTCTTTCAAGAAAGTCTGTCTGGAACACAATTGGAATGGTATTATCAACTCGAAGGTACCAATATCCATACTTGGGAATATTTGGCTGCAGCTTTCTATAGACAGTATTAGTATAATTCTGATTTGGCACCAACCCACATGCAACTACATAGTATGTCCATGGGTTCTGAGGAAGGCTTTAAAGAGTACACATAGAAATGGAGAGATCTTGCAGGCAGAGTTCAACCTCCTTTGGTTGATAAGGAATTGGTTGACATGTTCATGAGTACTCTAACAAGTCCTTTCTATAATCACCTACTTGGAAGTTCTTCAGTCAGTTTCACTGAACGCATATTGACAGGGGAACGAGTTGAGAATGGAATCAGAAGTGGTAAAGTTAAGGTGGCTACATCTTAGAATACTGCGACGAAAGTCATACAATGGTAAGAAAGAATCCAATGTTGTGTACAGACAAAAGGGTCGTAATAAGAGTGACCGCAACCAATTTGTGGGGGTAGTTATGATCTCTAAATTGGTGCCAGTACAACAACAACAACAAAATAATAATCATCATATGCAAGTCACACCCAGGAGACAATTCACATAAATAAAAATGCAGTTGTCTAAAGAATTGCAGCACATGTTGAAGGAAGAGCCGATTATATTGAAGGATCCTCCTCAGAATCCCAATACTTCTTCTCCCAGTTATAATCCCAATGCAAGGTATGCATATCACTCCAACAATCCTTGACATGACACTAACAACTATTGGGCATTGAAAAATAAGATTCAAGATATTATTAACACTAAGGAGATTGAATTTGATCCCCCTGAGACTCCTAACGTGATCACTGCACCTATGCCTCATCATGACAAAGGCGTTAATGCTATTGATGTTATTTCATATGTTTCTGTTGTGAGTGACTTGACTACTTCTCTGATGATTGTTAAGAAGAAGTTGTTGCAAGCCATTTTATTTCTGGGTTACATTGAAAACTGCTACTACTATGCATCCCATTCCAATGGTTGTGTACTGCTGAAAGAAGGTATTTAGCATTTGATGGATGACCATGTAATTCTATTTCAGAAGACTCCTTTCTAGGAGAGCCTATGTAAAAGTATGTCTCAAGGACTGAAGCTTGAAGAAGTGTATGTGATTACAATTTCTGGTACTCCTGTAAGGATCACTTCTAAGGGGCTTGTGAAGATTACTCCAAGGCCTAGGGTTGCTCCTCTGATCATTACCGCATCTGGGCCAATTCCATATTCCTCTGACAAGGCTATCCCTTGGAATTATGGAGCTGATGTCTACTACCACAACGTCAAGCAAGAACCATTAGTTGTCGAAAATGAAAATACTGAAGTTACTGATCCCAATGTTGGAAATATTATTGGGACTAGTAAGGTTACCAGAAGTAGAAGAGTTTCCTCTCCAGAGATCTCTCCATAGGACGTTACTACACAAGTTCGTATCACTACAACTGAATCAACTACTAAGACTCGAGGAAAAGAACAGAGGACTGAACCTGCCCAGACTGAGGCATCAAAGGAGGTTACAGTTGAAGATACCTCAAAGCAAGAGATGGAGGAAGTACTGAAAATTATTCGAAAGAGTGACTATAAGATTTGTTGATCAGTTGGGGTAGACACCCTCCGAAATATTTATGTTATCTCTATTGCTGTTCTCTGAAACCCACGCTCAGGCTTTGGTAAAGTTTCTGAAATATGCTCATGTATTGCAGGGAATCTCTGTTGATCAATTCGAAAATTGTGTTGCTAGCCTGACAACTGATAATGGGCTAGGCTTTTCTGACGCCGATTGAACTCCCGGAGGAAGGAACCATAATAAGGCCCTGCATGTCTCTATTGAGTGTAGGGTCACTACCTTATCTCATGTGTTGGTGGACACATGTTCCTCATTGAATGTATTACCAAAATCTGTTTTAGACAAACTTGACTATGAAGGGGTTGTGTTAAACCCAGTGACATTGTGGTGAGATCTTTTGAAGGTTCAAAGAGAATGGTGCATGGATAGGTTGATCTTCCAATTAAAGTAGGATCCCAAGTCTTCGAATCTATTTTCTATGTGATGGACATTCGTATAGCCTATTCTTGTTTGTTTTGACGCCCTTGGATTCATAGGATAGGCGTTGTTACTTCTACTTTACACCAAAAGTTGAAGTATCCCATGAAAGGAAAAATCATTACAGTTTGTGGCGAAGAAGAATACATGGTGACCCATTTGAAGTCCTTTAAGTATGTCTACATATGTTGTACCCCAAAATTTGCCCTCTCATTCTTCAAGGCCTTTCTTACAAGGATCTCAAGGTTCAAGCTTGAGAAAGTGCATTGGGATTTTCCAATACCAAAGTTAAAAGGAAACTGTCAAAAAGGGAGAAACATATAAAAATAACATTTTGACAAATTTGAAGGAAAATAGGCCTCCTTCGATTCAGCACCCTTCGACTGACTCTAAGCATCCTTCGAATGCAAGTTTAGGTGCATCCTTCGTTTGGATTTGAAACCTCCTTCGAATGTAACTTGGGTACATCCTTCGTTTGGATTTGAAACCTCCTTCGAATCCACTTGCACAAAGGGCCTCTTGCAGACTTTGCCTCTCACAACTTTCATTTGAGCCACAACTTGCACGCAAAAGGCATCCCCCTTGCTAGCATGCACAAGGTACAAATCCTCCTATAACTTCCTTTGATTCCAAGGCAAAAAGCTCCCTTTTGGGGTCCTTCAATTTTCACTTTTTTGCCTCATGTATGCCTCTTTCGAATCTGGACATTTTGCCTCATGTATGCATTTTTCGAATCTGGACATTTTGCCTCATGTATGCCTCTTTCGAATCTGGACATTTTGCCTCATGTATGCCTCTTTCGAATCTGGACATTTTGCCTCATGTATGCCTCTTTCGAACCTGGACATTTTTCCTCCTGTATGCCTCTTTCGAATCTGGACATTTTGCCTCCTGCATGCCTCTTTTGAATCTGCACATTTTTCCTCCTGCATGCCTCTTTCGTTTGGGCATGTGGCTCCCTTCATGCAAGTATTTATTTGAGCATTGACCTTTTGTGTGCTTGCTTGGAGTCATAAAGTTTAGACCTCCTCCATGCAGGCTTCGACAAGACATTGACTATGTTTGTACTAGCTTCGACTGGACAACATTTCTCTTTAGTATGCTGCATTTCCATCCTTGACAAACTTCAGCACATGGTTGATGGCCCCCTCAAAAGACATATAGTGGTGGACTTGAGGGGCATACATATGAGTCCCTGTCGAAGGGTACGCCTTACTAGTCCATTCGAAGCACACATTTGGCCCCTTCAAATGATGCACAAAGATGATTCGTTCGAAGGACACTTGTTGGAGGAAAGTCAAACAATGTGTTGGAAGAAGAATCTGGTCGAAGGAGGGTCAAAATGAAAGGAGAAAATATTCAAAGATGCTTGCTTCCAAGTTCAGACATGGTACACTGGCCAAAACTGCTACATAGCAGTCCTGAAACACTGCCCCATTGTTGCACCGAAATAGCATACAAGCACTGTCCCCCGAAGGCTGCAAAGTGCAGTTTACCCAAATTGTTCAAATTATTTTGTTTTCCCTCCAAAAGCTTCAGCCAACTTTTCCTATAAATAAGAGAATCCAACACATGTTTAAGGGAGGATCTTTGGACCAGAGGAACGAATCCCCAAAATTTTCTCAAACACAACAAAACTCTCAAGTTCATCAACACTTGAGTAATAAAAAAACCCAGAATCCCAAACACTCACCTCTTTCGATTTTGAAGAACATCCCACACATAGAACTTTGTTCAAACTCAAAGACAACCTTGTGTGACAAATCTTTGAACCAAAAGCAAACCACCTGTGACTACTCTTCGAATTCCAGAAACGTCCAGGTAGCAGTTCAAGTTCGAATCCCACATCCATTCAAGTCCTGAAGCAAGGTAAGTTATTCTTACCTTTGAACTTTTCGTTTCATGGCATAACATGTAAATAATCTTTACGTTCATTTGAAACATGTACATACCACTGTTCCTTTCGATTCCACCCTTTTAACATATTTTTCATAGCTATCCCTTTCGTTTTGCTTTCTGTTTACCTAAATTTGCTTTAACTATTAAACTATTTACAAGACAAATATTAGCATGGCCTCAGGCCATGTTGCCATTTAATGCTTGAAATGAAAGAAACAGGAAACAGGAAATAGGAAATGAAGCTTCTGGCTTCTATCCTCTTTCTCCAGGTCGAATGAAAGATACAAACAGGAGGAAAACCATACACTGACTACCAGGCTCAGTCGAAAGGCATTCCCTCACTGCTTTCAACCTCCAGTCGAAGAAGGCAATAAGGCAGAACCAGAAGACTTCGCCATACACTGACTTCCAGGACCCAGTCGAAGGATACAACTTGCTGCTGCCTTTGCCTAATCGAAGGACAGAACCTCTCCCCTGCCAAGGCCCAATCGAAAGACGTGACTTTGCTGTTGCCAGCCCCAATCGAAGGAGGCCAACAGAATACAAATCGAAGGTTGCTTCCCCCCAATCGAAAGACACTCATTTTTCTTACTTTTATCTTATTTTTCCTTCATACTTTCTATGCACTTCAATATGGTTGTAATAGTGTAGGATTTATTTTTTGCACTTTTTATTACTTTTGTACAAAGGCTAGTAACTAGGTGTGTATGGCAAGATAAAACCAACAAGTAGACAACCTAAAAATCAAAGACAAATGCATGCAATAAAACACACTTTGCACATATGCACTCTTAGGGTACACCTCACTTGGTTGCCTCGAATATGGTCATTGAGTATAGGAAGTTTTAGAGGTCGCCCTATTGTCCCAAGATCATAGTTGCCTCGAAACGGTTGCCTCGGAAAAATGATCTTGGAAATTAGGGTTACCGCTAAGGCATCCTAACATTGCTTTAGTGACCACATGTCCCTTAATCTAATTGACCCGAAAACTCCAACGACGATGCTACTTACTCCTCAATAGTGGGATAACACTGTCTAAAGGATGTTTGCACAGTTTAATTCCTTTTTGAGTAGGTAGATATTCTTAAGTACTTGCTCCTTTTTTAAAACAAAACAAAACTTTTCGCACTTACACTCTCTTTCAAACAAAAACTCTTTTCAAACCCATAAACACAAAGAAAAGCAAACTTTTGAAAACACAATGAGCAAGTACCTAAGAGCCCGTGGATAACCACGGATAGAAATGGTGCTAACCCCTTCCCTTTCTATAATCTACCTCCCGAACCCGAGAAACATCTCAAAAAGGAATTTTTCTGTGCTTTTGTCCTTTCCTTGTTGGATAAAATAAAAGACGGTGGCGACTCTTGCTTACCGCGACATTCTGCGAAAACAAACGCAAACGCGAACCAGCATTCCAAAACAGCCAATTCTCATTCCCACCGATCACAGAACTGGCGACTCTACTGGGGATATCTATAAGTGAGGTGTACCTTAGGATTAGATCACTTGTGTTTTCAATTGTTTGCTTTGTATGATTTAATTTTGTGGGCTTGTATCGGAGTTCTATAGATCCTAACCCGGATCTGGGGATACCCTTTAGGTAAGTAGCAGAAAACTGTGAGGGATCTGTCCGGCGTAGACCGACACGAATGAAGCAGTAGCTACGTTGGTGTGGCACCTTAGTCTGTACCGATATCCCTTGTGTTGGAACGAGGAGAATATGGGTCTTCTAAGGAATCATTAAGCACCAACTGACCTTAGAACCTTAAATTGACCAACTTGGCCATATAACAGTAGCAGTATGCTACACTCATTGAGACTAAACTCTCGCGATGATTCCGGCCGCAAGAAAAGGTTGCTAAACTGGAATTATAACCGATTGAGGGTAGTCAGTGATATTGAGATCCTCTAGAACCCGGTTACTATTTTTAGAACAGGTCTTAACCAACTGAACTGAAAGAGGGTAGTACCTGAGCTCCATGCCAGCCTGAAATCTAAGGGCTCTCTTGTGTGACTTGTGTGCCTTTACCATGTTTGCCTTTTGTGGATACTTGTGGTGTGCCTTTACCATGACATCATAACATCATACCATAGTATTTTCAAAAACCATTTCAAGGATCTCGAGGGTCTTTGATGCAGGGTCACGTTGAACCAGACGTCTACCAAAGGGCAAGAGGATTCATTTTCCTCTAAAAAAACACCGTCAAAGATCAAGTGCAACAACTTGAATCATGGGCTATGACCCATTTGACATGGTGAGCTTGATTCTCGTGGAAGGACATCCATCGATACAAAGTTCTCCAGTCAAAGATGCTGACCAAAGTTCAACCTCTAACATTTTTCTTGTGTTTACCCTGTGAGATTCTTGGAAACATGCATCCACATATCATGCATTGCATCATAACAGGTTTTCCTTTTCAGGTTTCCTTACTCTCCTACTGTTTATTTCAGTAGAGATGGCTCTAGAGAGGACTGTCAAAGATATCCAGGATCAAAATGCTCAAAGAAATGTTCTTGAACCTATCCCAGGGGCAAGAAGAAGTGAAAGCTCTCCTCACGAGGGGCATGATCATGGGAAATCCTAATGGAAACAAAGATGACCAGTTGGAAAGGCTGCAAACTGAGATAGCCATAATGAAGGTCCAAATGATGGGGCAACTAGTGAGCCAGATGGCTCTTATCCAAAATCTGGAATAAGGACAAGAGGAGCTGAGGGTTCTCATTAACAAGCTTCGTCAAGATGGATGTAACCAAATGGGGAAAACATCTAGAATTGGGGATCAAGTCATCATTCAGCCTCCCATGATACAAGAAGTCGGTTTAAGGGAGAGAAGACCTTCTCACTTTGCTTCCACGTCACGAGCCCAACAACGACTTTGTCAACATCAATCGGATAATCAGCCAAAGGGGGAAAGACTTCAAAGGAAATTCACCCAAATCAACATGCCATTGTCACAAGCATTGTAGCTCATGTTGAAGATGAATCTGATTACGGTGATAAACCCTCATCCGAACCCTAAGACTTCTTCTCCTAACTACAACCCAGATGTAAGGTGTGCTTATCATTCCGGTAGCCCGGGGCACGATACTAACGATTGTTGGGCGTTGAAGTACAAGATTCAAAACCGTATCGACGAAGGAATGCTGGAGTTCACACAAGATGGCCAGACTGGATTCTTCTGCCAAAGGCTCACAACCTAAAGTGACAAGTTCAGACAAATAGGCTTCTGTTCATTTTGAATTTTCAAGTTGTAATCTCTTTTGTTATTCAAACAATTATCTATTAATGTCAAACTTTGTTTTCATTAATGCATTGCATATGTTTGTCTTGATTTGATCCACTCATTTCCATTACATTTAAACTATGATTTTTACTCTCTTTATGACTTTCAACTCATGCTAAAAGTCACAAGCCTTTAGAGGGAGGGTGACGAAACAATGCCATAATCTCATACAGTATGCTTTTGGACAGACCTTGCTGATGATGTACAGGCATTTCTTTCAAATCCTAAACACTGGAGTTATAAGGAAGATAATCCCTAGTCAACCCCTTCGAGCCAAAGAAGTAGGAGTTTTCTGTTTTAAACACAAATTGAAACCTTTAATTTAAACCTGGGGCAGGGTAGTCTCTCAGTTAATTCAAAAGATGCGCATTGAAGTTGCAAAACTCTCAGTTTATAATACAACGAACGACATCAAAAGCATTCCTCTGGAATCAAAAGACAGCGGTGGTTCCTTATCTCATAGGCAGTCAATCTCTCAAAAGAGAAAAGACCACTGAGCCAAAACCTATAAAGGAGGCTTAAGAAAGCCGGGGCATCCCACTGACTGTAATGTCGAAAACAGGAACAGTCAGGCAAAAGTTAGGGATAACAAATCAAAAGAACGAGGTCGCTACAAATCCTCAACAACATGAAAAATGTTGCAAATAATGACTGCCTTCCAAAATCCAACTTGTGTGAACCATCACCAAAACATCGTTCCAAATTCGAATAGAGTTCGACGCACAATTAACTGAGTTTAGGATTGAAGAACATCACGAAGAGCGGGTGGGTACAAATATACTTTGAGCCTTTATCCTTTGTTTCTTAAACCGTGAACCAAGCCACGTTACAACCCTTCAAAAGTCCTAATTGAAGCATGGTTTAGTTCAAAAGCATACTGTTACAAAAGGTATCCTGACTCCTGTAAGGCTTTGCCCTAAATCTTGTGTTGAATTTGTCTTATAAAAAGTTTTCTGCTAAAAAACGCATTTTTTCAAAACTTCGAGACAACATAAACTTTGCATTACTTGAATATCACTGTTTGCATTTGGCTATTTGTTTCACAGCGGAGAAATTCACACAACGAATATCCAGTGAACAAAAGCTCTCTCAGTGAACAAAATCAATTCAAGAAGGATGACACTTCCATTGACGAATCTCCTATCAACAGGGGGACTTAACATGTCACTATCCATCACACCTGGGGCAGTCCAGTCGAGATTTCCAGAAATCTCTGAAGAAGTGCAGAGTAACCAGGGGCAAGTCTCCATCTCCGTCACTTGGGTAATTGAACGTCAACCCCAATAAATGGTTACATACAGTCAAACGTTTCCAGGAAGTGCCACAAACACTCGCTGCTAGGGGCAGTGACAAATCTCTCCAAAATCCTTCTCATAGGATGATTCCCCAGCAAGAGTATAATCTCTGACCCCCTTTTCCCAGCTAAATCAACCTCAAGAATCCTCGAGGACTTCCCCTAACGAAGATGTCACCTCTCTAGCAGACTGGCGACAGGGTTTATTTCCACAACAACACCAAGATTCCCCAGCTTGAGTTTGCCTCTCCGACTACTACAAATCAAAGGACCACAACTCCTCTTCCCCAATAGACTACTCTACATTCCCCAGCAAGTTACTGCGAAACCTGGACCCGACCAGATATCAGTTCAACTTCGACTCCCCAATAGAGCAACGGACGACTAAGACTCCTAAACTCTTTTCCCAAGCAGAAATAAACATACTCCCCACAAAGTTTTCAACTTCCCCCAACAGAGTTCTCCTCAAACAACAAAACAGGAATCCATTGGAAATATTCTAAGCAAATTTTGAAGACACACATACTCTTCAACACCAGTCCAGGATTTAATGACTCCCCAGCTTTTGTCAAGGATTTATTTTCCCAGACAAAAATACATTCATTAACATTTCAAATTTCATACATCCTATTTACATACATGATAAGTGCATACAACACAATCTCATTTACTTTTGAGAACATCATGACATTATGCATTTGATACATCATGACATTGCATATAACTAACATTTTACCTTTTCAGGAAAAGGTCAATCAACAAATGGCTACCATCAACCTTTTCAAGTTCCGGATTAATACCTGTAGCAAGCCAGGAAAACTATCTATGGACGACTGATTGTAGATTAATACCTTTAACAAGCCAGGAAAACTATCTACATGAAGAGATTGAAGATTAATACCTGTAACAAGCCAGGAAACTATCTTTCTTTCTCAGGTCAGAGATTAATACCTGAAACCAGACAGGACAACTATCTCATCGGCAAACCTTTTCAAGTTCCGGATTAATACCTGTAGCAAGCCAGGAAAACTATCTGTGGACGACTGATTGTAGATTAATACCTTTAACAATCCAGAAAAACTATCTACATGAAGAGGTTGAAGATTAACACGTGTAACAAGCTAGGAAACTATCTTTCTTTCTCAGGTCAGAGATTAATACCTGAAACCAGACAGGACAACTATCTCATCGGAAAACCTTTTCAAGTTCCGAATTAATACCTGTAGCAAGTCAGGAAAACTATCTGTGGACGATTGATTGTAGATTAATACCTGTAACAAGCCAGGAAAACTATCTACATGAAGAGATTGAAGATTAACACCTGTAACAAGCCAGGAAAACTATCTACATGAAGAGATTGAAGATTAATACCTATAACAAGCCAGGAAACTATCTTTCTTTCTCAGGTCAGAGATTAATACCTGAAACCAGACAGGACAACTATCTCATCGGCCAACCTTTTCAAGTTTCGGATTAATACCTGTAGCAAGCTAGGAAAACTATCTGTGGACGACTGATTATAGATTAATACCTGTAACAAGCCAGGAAAACTATCTACATGAAGAGATTGAAGATTAACACCTGTAACAAGCCAGGAAACTATATTTCTTTCTCAGGTCAGAGATTAATACCTGAAACCAGACAGGACAACTATCTCATCGGCCAACCTTTTCAAGTTCCGGATTAATACCTGTAGCAAGCCAGGAAAACTATCTGTGGACGACTTATTGTAGATTAATACCTGTAATAAGCCAGGAAAACTATCTACATGAAGAGATTGAAGATTAACACCTGTAACAAGCCAGGAAACCATCTTTCTTTCTCATGTCAGAGATTAATACTTGAAACCAGACAGGAGAACTATCTCATCGGCCAACCTTTTCAAGTTCCGGATTAATACCTGTAGCAAGCCAGGAAAACTATCTATGGATGACTGATTGTAGATTAATACCTGTAACAAGCCAGGAAAACTATCTTTCTTTCTCAGGCCATAGATTAATACTTGAAACCAGACAGGACAACTATCTACTCGACCAACTCAAACAACCCAACTTTCCAATACAGTTCAGAGGCGCTCCAGACACGGATGCCATGCTGGCAATCATCCAGTTCCAGCTTATAGATATAGTCTAGCAATCACTTCTGGATGGCATCTTTAAGCCCATCTCCAACAACTATCCAACATCTCTCCAAATGGCATCTCTAAGCCCATTCCCGACATCACAATGCTGATACTACACCATGCGAGTGCAAATTTTTGGGCACTCTAGTGTTCAATTATCTTCCACCTTTGAATCACGAAAGGCTCGAAAGCCAATCTATATCCTCAGGTTTAAGAAAATTGAACAGGGGCAACTATTGTACCCCAAAATTTTCCCTCTCATTCTTCAAGGCCTTTCTTACAAGGATTTCAAGGTTCAAGCTTGAGCAAGTGCATTGGGATTTTCCAATACCAAAGTTAAAAGGAAACTGTCAAAAAGGGAGAAAACAGATAAAAATAACATTTTGACAAATTTGAAGGAAAATAGGTCTCCTTTGATTCAACACCCTTCGACTGACTCTAAGCCTCCTTCGAATGCAAGTTTAAGTGCATCCTTAGTTTGGATTTGAAACCTCCTTCGAATGCAACTTGGGTACATCTTTCGTTTGGATTTGAAACCTCCTTCGAATCCACTTGCACAAAGGGCCTCTTGCAGACTTTGCCTCTCACAACTTTCATTTGAGCTATAACTTGCACGCAAAAGGCATCTCCCTTGCTAGAATGCACAAGGTACAAAGCCTCATATAACTTCCTTCGATTCCAAGGAAAAAAGCTCCCTTTTGGGGTCCTTCAATTTGCACTTTTTTTCCTCATGTATGCCTCTTTCGAATCTGGACATTTTGCCTCATGTATGCCTCTTTCGAATCTGGACATTTTGCCTCATGTATGCCTCTTTCGAATATGGAAATTTTGCCTCATGTATGCCTCTTTCGAATCTGGACATTTTGCCTCATGTATGCCTCTTTCGAACCTGGAAAATTTTCCTCCTGTATGCCTCTTTCGAATCTGGACATTTTGCCTCCTGCATGCCTCTTTCGAATCTGGACATTTTGCCTCCTGCATGCCTCTTTCGTTTGGGCATGTGGCTCCCTTCATGCAAGTCTTTATTTGAGCATTGACCTTTTATGTTCTTGCTTGAAGTCACAAAGTTTAGACCTCCTCCATGCAGGCTTCGACAAAACATTGACTATGTTTGTACTAGCTTCGACTGGACAACATTTCTCTTTAGTATGCTGCATTTCCATCCTTGACAAACTTCAGCACATGGTTGATGGCCCCCTCAAAAGACATATAGTGGTGGACTTGAGGGGCATACATATGAGTCCCTGTCGAAGGGTACGCCTTACTAGTCCATTCGAAGCACACATTTGGCCCCTTCAAATGATGCACAAAGATGATTCGTTCGAAGGACACTTGTTGGAGGAAAGTCAAACAATGTGTTGGAAGAAGAATTTGGTCGAAGGAGGGTCAAAATGAAAGGATAAAATATTCAAAGATGCTTGTTTCCAAGTTCAGACATGGTACACTGGCCAAATCTGCTACATAGCAGTCCTGAAACACTGCCCCATTCTTGCACCGAAATAGCATACAAGCACTGTCCCTCGAAGGCTGCAAAGAGCAGTTTACCCAAATTGTTCAAATTATTTTGTTTTCCCTCCAAAAGCTTCAGCCAACTTTGCCTATAAATAAGAGGCTCCAACACATGTTTAAGGGAGGATCTTTGGAACAGAGGAACGAATCCCCCAAATTTTCTCAAACACAACAAAACTCTCAAGTTCATCAACACTTGAGAAATAAAAAAAACCCAGAATCCCAAACACTCACCTCTTTCGGTTCTGAAGAACATCCCACACATAAAACTTTGTTCAAACTCAAAGACAACCGTGTGTGACAACTCTTTGAACCAAAAGCAAACACCCTGTGACTACTCTTCGAATTCCAGAAACGTCCAGGTAGCAGTTCAAGTTCGAATCCCACATCCATTCAAGTCCTGAAGCAAGGTAAGTTATTCTTACCTTTGAACTTTTAGTTTCATGGCATAACATGTAAATAATCTTTACATTCGTTTGAAACATGTACATACCACTGTTCCTTTCGATTCCACCCTTTTAACATATTTTTCATAGCTATCCCTTTCGTTTTGCTTTCTGTTTACCTAAACTTGCTTTAACTATTAAACTGTTTACAAGAAAAATATTAGCATGGACTCAGGCCATGTTTCCATTTAATGCTTGAAATGAAAGAAACAGGAAACAGGAAATAGGAAACGAAGCTTCTGGCTTCTATCCTCTTTCTCCAGGTCGAACAAAAGATACAAACAGGACGAAAACCATACACTAACTTCCAGGCTCAGTCGAAAGGCATTCCCTCACTGCTTTCAACCTCCAGTCGAAGAAGGCAACAAGGCAGAACCAGAAGGCTTCGCCATACACTGACTTCCAGGCCCCAATCGAAGGATACAACATGCTGCTGCCTTTGCCCAATCGAAGGACAGGACCTCGCCTTGCCAAGGCCCAATCAAAAGACGTGACTTTGCTGTTGCCAGCCCCAATCGAAGGAGGCCAACAGAATGCAAATCGAAGGCTGCTTCCCCCCAATCGAAAGACACTCATTTTTCTTACTTTTATCTTATTTTTTCCTTCATACTTTCTATGCACTTCAATATGGTTGTAATAGTGTAGGATTTATTTTTTGCACTTTTTATTACTTTTGTACAAATGCTAGTAACTAGGTGTGTATGGCAAGATAAAACCAACAAGTAGACAACCTAAAAATCAAAGACAAATGCATGCAATAGAACACACTTTACACATATGCACTCTTAGGGTACACCTTACTTGGTTGCCTCGAATATGGTCATTGAGTATAAGAAGTTTTAGAGGTCGCCCTATTGTCCCAAGATCATAGTTGCCTCGAAACGGTTGCCTCGGAAAAATGATCTAGGACATTAGGGTTACCGCTAAGGCATCCTAACATTGCTTTAGTGACCACATGTCCCTTAATCGAATTGACCCGAAAACTCCAACGACGATGCTACTTACTCCTCAATAGTGGGATAACACTGTCTAAAGGACGTTTGCACAGTGTAATTCCTTTTGAGTAGGGAGATGTTCTTAAGTACTTGCTCCTTTTTTAAAACAAAACAAAACTTTTCGCACTTACACTCTCTTTCAAACAAAAACTCTTTTCAAACCCACAAACACAAAGAAAAGCAAACTTTTGAAAAAACAATGAGCAAGTACCTAAGAGCCTGTGGATAACCACGGATAGAAAGGGTGCTAACCCCTTCCTTTTCTATAATCTACCTCCCGAACCCGAGAAACATCTCAAAAAGGAATTTTTATGTGCTTTTGTCCATTCCTTGTTGGATAAAATAAAAGACGGTGGCGACTCTTGCTTACCGCAGCATTTTGCAAAAACAAACGCAAACGCAAACCGGCATTCCAAAACAATCAGTTCTCATTCCTACCGATCACAACATGGATGGTGAATTCCTCGAGACTCCTTACTGGACATTTGAAGTTATTCCTCAGACAACCCCTGTTGCTAAAGCTGCTCCTACTGTTCCTAAGGTTACCTAAACTCCACAAAGAATGGCTTCTCTGGAAGATGCTAAGGTTGTGATAGAAGAAGGTGGTGGCACTATTTGGGGTCAGCTTCCCGATATTCCTTACAAGTCTTACAAATTTCGCTTGGTTTTCACCTCAGAGGATCAGAGGGTTATCCATCGTGCTCGTGCTATTTCTAGGAAACCTCCATTTCACATCAACAACAATGGAGTTCACAAAAATCAAGTCAATGCTATGGAAGACGCTGATACCGACTGTGACACAGACATTTGGATTTTCCTTACTACTGGCAATAGGCTCAATAATTGGAAGGCTGAAGACTTTATACCAATCTCTTTTAGTTAGAAGTAAATGCTATTTTCTAATTTCTTGCTTTCAAGTTTTTGGTTATGTAATTTTAACAATAACTTTAGGCCTTATGCCTTACCCGGGGCACAACGGTCCATTTGTTAGGGTTGTCATTTTTCATCCACATATTTTCATTTAATAAACCATTAGAAGTTTGCATTCAAATTTTGCACACTTTGTCTTTCTTTTACTTTATTGCTTTCAAAATAGCTATGTGTTGTTACACACACCCACATAACTAATTGCAGATTCACATCAACCCTGGGTCCCATTGATAACAATTATTGTATTGCCAATTATGACTTCAAATATCTGATCTACCAAGTCGAGGACGAAGATGAGGAAGATTGTAAAGTACCTGGAGAGCTTGCTAGATTCTTAGAGCAGGAAGAAAGAGCCATACAACTTCATGAAGAGCCAGTTGAGGTTGTGAACTTGGGTATTGAAGAAGACAAGAAAGAAATCCAAATATGTGCCAACCTAGAAGACATTGTAAAAAAGTGGTTAATCCAGATATTACGTGTCTATGTTGAGATCTTTTCTTGGTCTTATAAAGACACGCCAGGGCTTGACACTAACATTGTTGTTCACTGTTTACTAATGAAGGAAGGTTATCCTCCTATAAAGCAGAAGATTCTTCGTATGCATTATGAGATGTTTGAAAAGATCAAAGTTGAAATCATGAAGCAGTTCAATGCAGGATTCTTAGCTATTACGTCCTATCCTTAGTGGGTTGCAAATGTGGTGCTGGAACCTAAGAAGGACGATAAGGTGCGTATGTGTATAGACTATAGGGATTTTAATAGGGTAAGTCCCAAAGATGACTTTCCGCTTCCATATATTGATGTTCTAGTTGACAACACTGCTCAACATAAAGTATTTTCCTTCATGGATGGTTTTTGTAGTTATAATCAAATCAAGATGGAATCTAAAGACATGGAGAAGACTAATTTTTCACACTGTGGGGCACGTTCTGTTACAAAGTTATGCCTTTTGGTTTGAAGAATGTTGGTGCAATATATCAGCATGTTATGGTAGCTTTGTTCCATGATATGATCCATCATGAGATAAAGGTTTATGTTGATGACATGATAGCCATGTCTCAGACTAAAGAAGAACATCTCGACCACCTACAAAAGTTGTTTGAGAGATTGAAAAAGTACAAGTTAAGGTTGAATCCAAACAAGTTCATCTTTGGGGTAAGATCCGGTAAACTCCTAGGTTTCATCTTCAGTGGTAAAGGTATTGAAGTTGATCCTGCCAAGGTTAAAGCCATTCAAGAAATGCCAGCTCCCCATACTGAGAAGGAAGTCAGAGGTTTCTTGGGACGATTGAACTACATTGCCAGATTTATTTCCCATTTGAGAGCTAATTGTAGGCCAATCTTCAAGTTACTAAAGAAAGATCAAGTAGTGAAGTGGAACAATGATTTTCAGATAGCCTTCGACAAAATCAAGGAGTACCTCAAGGAACCTCCAATTTCGATGACCCCGGTTGAAAAAAGACCTCTGATCATGTACTTGACAATATTAGAGAACTCAATGGGGTGTGTATTGGGGCAACATGACGAGTCTGGTCGAAAATATCATGCAATATACTACCTTAGCAAAAATTTTATCGACTGTGAAACAAGATACTCACTGCTCGAGAAAACTTGTTGTGCTATGGCATCAGATGCTCGCTCACTAAGATAGTATATGTTGACTTATACTACCTTGTTGATCCCTAAGATGGATCCAATAAAATACATATTCGAGAAACCCGCTCTCTCCAGGAAGAATAGCAAAATGGAAAATGGTCTTGACAAAAAACGACATTCAATACACTACTCAGAAGGCAATCAAAGGAAGTGTACTGACAGATCATTTGGCTCATTAAGCTGTAGGTGACTATCAATCTATGAATTTTGAGTTCCCAGATGAGAATATCATCTTAGTTACTAATTATGAAGAACCTGGACCATACGAAGGACCTTAAACAGGATCCCGATGGACTATGGTTTTTGATGGGGCTTCCAACGCGCTTGGTAATGGAATTAGTGTTGCGATTGTCTCTCCCAATGGTTTCCATACGCCCTTCACTTCCAGATTATGTTTTGACTGTACCAACAATGTGAACGAGTACGAAGCATGCATCATGGGTATCAAAGCCACCATCGATATGAGATTAAATTCCTGAATGTATATGGGGACTCGACTCTAGTGATCAGTCAGGTTAAGGGAGAATGGGACATGAAGCATCCAAATCTCATTCCTTATCGAGAGCATATGTTGAAATTAATTCCATACTTCGAAGAAATCACTTTTGAACACATTCCACGAGAAGAGAATCAATTGGCATACGCAATAGATACCATGTCATCTATGTTCAAATTCAGATGAATAATGAATCTCCTCGAATTACTATTAAGAGACTAGACGAACCAGCGCATTGCTACGAAGTTGATACTGATGAAGTAGAGGAAAAGCCTTGGTACCACGAAGTAAAAAGATACCTAAAAACTCAAGAATATCCTGAAGGGGAATCTATCAATGATAAGAAATTTCTAAGGAGGTTCTCTTCTAAGTTCTTTCTGAGTAACGAAATCTAGTACAAGCGCAACCACGATTCCACTTTGCTTCGTTGTGTAGACAAAAAGGAAGCTGAGAAAATTATGGAAGATATGGACGAAGGTGTCTTTGATACCCACTCCAGTGGACATACAATGGCTAAGAAGATTCTGAGAGAAGATTATTATTGGTATACCATGGAAACCAATTGCCATCATCATACCAGAACTTGCCACAAATGTAAGATTTATGTTGACAGAGTTTATGTGCCCCCGGTTCCTTTG
Organism: Vicia faba; assembly: GCA_948472305.1. Lineage (NCBI taxonomy): Eukaryota > Viridiplantae > Streptophyta > Magnoliopsida > Fabales > Fabaceae > Vicia > Vicia faba. The sequence continues at coordinate 613,357,630 of OX451735.1, read as the reverse complement.
AATGTATTGACTGCTCCTTGGACGTTTGCAATGTGGGCATTAATATGATTGGAGAGGTTAAGCCTACTTCTCCAAATGGGCATCATTTCATCCTTGTCTCTATTGATTACTTCATGAAGTGGGTAGAGGCAACCTCGTTTGCTTCTGTTACCAAGAATGTTGTGGCTCGGTTCATTAAGTATAACCTTATCTGTCGGTATGGCATACCCGAAAGGATCATCACATAAAAGGGTACCAATATTAATAATACTATGATCACGGAACTCTGCATGTAGTTCAAGATTAAGCATCACAATGCTTCTCCCTACCGACCAAAGATGAATGGCACAATGAAAACCGTGAACAAGAATATCAAGAAGGTCTTGCAGAAGATGACGATGACATACAAAGATTGTCATGAGATGTTACCATTTGATCTACATAGTTATCACCATTTAGTACATACATCAACTAGGGCAACCCCATTCTCTCTAGTCTACAATATGGAGGTTGTCATACCTGTTGAAGTCCAAATTCCTTTCCTAAGGATTATGAAAGACACAAATTTAGATGAAGACAAATGGATTCAGACTAGAATTGATCAGATAAATTTAATTTATGAAAAAAAGTCTTGCAGTTGTTTGTCATGGTCAGATATATCAGAAACATGTGATCAAGGCATTTAACAAGAAAGTCAGACATCAGGTGTACCAGGCTGGTGATTTGGTAATAAAGCGCACCATCCTACCATATGGTGATCCTAGGGGCAAATGCACTCCAACATACGAAGGGCCATTTGTAATCAAAAAGATATTTTCAGGCGGTGCTATGCTACTTACCACCATGGACGACGAAGATTTTTCGCATCCTGTGAATGCAGACATAGTCAAAAAATACTACGCATAAAATGGACCCGCTAAGTTGACAGGCCTATGCAAAAATAAGGGTATCCCGACAAACCAAAAGGGTTTGGGAAAAAAATTAGGGATATATATATATATATATATATATATATATATATATATATATATATATATATATATATATATATATATATATATATATATATATATATATATATATATATATATATATATATATATATATATATATATATATATATATATATATATATATATATATATATAAAATTGTACATCAGGCAAGTCGAAAACCTGAAAAGGCGGCTTGGGAAAAAAAAGATATCCCAATAGACTGAAAACCCGAAAGGGTGGTCCGGGAAAAAGTTAGGGATTAAAGAGTACGACTATGTCCCATTGGATCCCCCATCTACTTACAACCATCTTCACTACTAGCGTTAAGTTCAAACGGTACAAATCAATTTAATCATCTTCTTCCGACAGCAAGTGATGAGATATTTGAAGACATGGGGGCAATAGTAGAGTAGAAACCCGATGGGATCGTTTCCACATAGCTTTTTTTTTTATATTTATCACTTTGTAACCTTTTTTCAATTTTTACGATGATTTCCTTTTACTAGGATTTCTGCCTTCTTGTATAAAACTGTCTGCTTATAGGCAAATTTCAGAATCAATGTAATTCAAAATTCAAAATTGTTTTTACTCTCATTGTTTTGTTTGCAAAAACGTACAATGATTACGTTGAATGAACATATGCATTTGAATATGATTACTATTTACAAAACATATACATGAAAACATTATTAGTATTTATTAAAGACTCTAGGAATTCCCACAAAGCAATCTCCATGGAACTATCTCTACAGAGCTATCTTCACAAGCTCATCCCCAATAGAGATATATTCCCTAACAAGTTTAATATGCCTTTAGACAGAAATTGGGGCATTGTCGCACGCACAAATAAGAACTAAGAGAGAACTCAATTGCGAAAATGATGATGTGTAAAGAAATGTAGCGGTAAAGATTTGAGATTTAAGCCATCAATTGACTTAACTCAACACAATGAAGTCAACACCTCACTTTATTGTTTCCCAAGGGGAAATGGGAAAAAAGCGAACAAAACTCAAAAAGATCAGAGATCAAGGCACGAGGGTCGGTTATACAAAGGGAAGGTATTAGCACCCTAAGCATCTACCGTACTCCGCAGGATCCACTTTGTTTGGTTTCTTTTAAAAGGAGTGTTATGTAAAGGTTTACTTGCTAAAGGAAAATAATGAATGAGTATTTGTAAACAAAAGAAAATGAAATTTTTTTATATTATTTTTTTTGCTCGCCTTGGGTCGTGAGAAAGATGGACCCTGCGTCAGCAAGAGTGAGGGTTTGAGAATGCCTCTAGCACTCAAGTGGAAAAGTAGACACATTTATAAATATAGGGATATGAGAATGTTGCTCGACTATCAATGAATCATGTCTCATCTTGAAAAAAAAATTGAAGGATAAAAGTGCTCGAGCGCACAAAAGAATTTGAATGAGTTGAAGTGTTTTTGTTAGTTTTGAAAGATGTCAAAGTATGATTAAAAGTATTGAAGTCTTCGAAAAAATTGGGCAGAGTAACGACTGTATACGGGTGAATTCCAGATTACAAACTAAGTATGTAATCACAATAACCCGCACACAAAATAAACAAACAACCCAATGTCTTGAGGTAGACCTCAAGAGCTCCAGAAAAAATATCCATTAAGGTCACAAGGTATCCAACATGGGCCAAGGTCTCTAATCCTAAGTCCAATAAGTCCAACAATCCATAATGCCAAGGATAGTAACCAAATAGTCCAAGTATCATTAATTTTTTTATGGTTCATGTTGATTATTAAGTGTCTTTAAATGGAAAAGAAAAGCTCCAGTGAGCAAAGATGATAATAGCATAAAAGTAAATGCTCAAGTGAGCAAAATGAAAATGGCATGAAATGTAAATGCTTAAAGTAAATGGTACATAAACCACAAAAATAAAAGCATAAAGTAAAGTCAATTGATAGTAATTAGTGGTTAGTTGGATGACCATCTTGAAACTTGCATTTGGAACTCATTAGAAGATTGGTAGAACCAAAGCCTCTCAACAACAAGTTGCGTTTGCTTTTTATCAAGTATATCATCCACTTTGGAATCCTCAAAAGTAACATTTAATGATAAATGATGTTTATGTGATCCATGTTGACCAAAAGTGATGTAGATCCATTAGAGGATTGGTATAACCAAAGCCTCCATACAATGAATCTCAAGGTTATTGGATCAAAGAGATCAAATTAACATACTTGGTCTTGCAAACATAGGTTTGGGTCACGAATGATCATTTATTCGAATCGGGACAAAATTTATCACTTTGTTAAGCAATCGTAAGTGGACTTACGTAGAAGTCGCACCTATTTTGAGGCCGGTCAATAGGAATCTATGTACTTCATGTTTGGATAAATGATATAGAGATCACCATCCCTTAACATGTAGCACAATTAAAAAAGAAAGGGATAAGATGAAGAGGGAGGGGAATGATAAGCTAATTTGGATCACTACCTCAAACTTCTTTCATCTTTAAACTTAATCACTCATCTAGATGGATTAAAGCACTAAACAAATCATTAATCCAAAACACAAAAAATGAATTAAATAGTCCACTCTTTGGTAGATTTGAATTGATGAACATTATCTAACTTCATCTACATCACAAAGTCCATTGAATTTAAAGAGAAATTGGACATTTAAAATTGCAATCCAAACCAACAATCAAAAGGAGTGAGTAGAAAAAGCATTTTGGATCAAAGTTGCCCCAAAACAAGGCAAAAAAATGCATTCTGTCTCTGTGCAAATCAATTGCACCAAAATGCAAATCGATTTACCCAGTGAAGTTTTCAAAAATTTGAGCAAATTTCACTTAGTTAAATCGATTGCACTGTTACAACAATTAATTGCACGCTGTTACAGACAACAAAACAGCATTTTAAAAGACTAAATCCTTGTTAAAACTTTCCATCAAATACCTTATGATCATGGATTCAATTGAGCATGAAAATTCCATCAAATTATGATAAAATAACACCATTGGAATCAAAAAATAATGCTCAATGAATCAAACCCAAAGATCAACAAAAGATCACATTGTGAAAGATGGAAAATCCAACTTACCAAAGGTAGATCTACAAAATTATCAAAACAACTTCAAGAATTTGCTTCAATTCAACCACAAGAATCAATTGCCCAAGCTTGGATGTAGAGAATTAATGAAGAAAAAGTGTTTGGGTGAAGGTTTAGCTCAAAGTTTAGTAAGCTTCAATGCAAAGCTTACTAACTTTTCTTGAAAATGAAGCTTTGAGTGTATTTGGTAGATGGAGAGAATTGAGAGATTTTTTAGCAAAGTGATTTTGGCTATCAAAAACTTGAAATTTGAATGAAATGAGGGCTCTATTTATAGAGTTTAGGATTGGGATTAGTGGTAATTTGGTAATTGATTCTTGGAGCCAAAATTTGAATTAATGATACTTCTTTCAAAAATTAGAGAAAAGTTGGAGCCAAAATTTGACAAGCTTGAAATTGCTGATTTTTTTTCAAATTTTCACACTCTGCAATCGATTGCACTACAGTGCAAATCGATTTGCACAGTTTATTTTTTCAAATATTGCGCAAAATGCACTTTGTGAAATCGATTTCTCTCTAGGAGCAATCAATTGTACAGTGAAAAAAATGAAATTTTTTTAGTTCTTTTTCTTTGCAAATAGAGATTTTAGGGAAATAATACCGGAAAACCTTATTTGTCATATGCTTCGACTCGGTACCTACAAAACACAAATATGCAAAGACAAAGACAAATATTTTTTTTTGTATTTTGATTAGAAGTTAGTCAACAACACAAGAGCAAACTTAAAGATAGGATGCAAATGTGATGAATGAAGCTATTTATTAATGATTGTGACCAAACGAAAAATATGATATGAAAGTGCGACTGAAAAAGTTAGGGGCGAAATTTAGGGTACAACAACTGCCCCTATTTAATTATCATTTTTCCAGATAGGCGGAAAGTAATTAAATACAAACAGACCCGAATTTCGGACCTGATGTGATGAGATGATAGCGTATGTTATTAACGAATGCATGGAATCTTTTTTTGACATTTATTTTTTGAATGACGTATGAGATGAGACAAAATCTGTGGGAATGTGGAAAGACTTGAAACTAGAAACTTATGGTAGTTTAGATGACATGACGTGGAAAGGCACGCTAGGGAAACAACAAGATATTTCTGGATATCTGTCAGGGTGACAAAGAGTAACCATCAATACTTGGAAAAAAGAGATAAAACCCGAGAAGACAAGCAGTGACATCCAAGAATGGAATTGAATGAGGTGAGAAACTCTCTGGAAAAGACAATCAGAAACATCTAAAAGAACATTAGATGTGGGGTGACACCAAATCTGAAGCTACATCAGAGTCGTCCAGGAAAGACACTGGACGGAAAAGAAACACGACATCCAATATTGACTTTGAATGAAGGGAAAACTCAATGTCTAATACTGGCTTTAGACGAGAGAAAAGATCACAACATTCAATATTGGCTTTGGATGGAAACAAAATATAGCGACATCCAATATTGGCTTTGGATGAATGGAAAATTCAACGTCTAATAATGGCTTCAGACGAGAGGAAAGATCACAACATCCAATATTGGTTTTGAATTAGGTGAGAAAAAATCAAGGCGTCCAATACTGGCTTTGGATGGAAAAAGAGATCTTGACATTCAATACTTGCTTTGAATGAAAGAAAAGCTAAACATCTAATAATGGCTTTAGATGAGAGAAAAGATCACAACATCCAATATTGGATTTGAATGAGGTGAGAAAAAAAACATCAAGGTGTCCAATACTAGCTTTGAACGACAACAAAAGATTCCGATATTCAATAATGGCTTTGAATGAAAGGAAAACTCAACGTCTAATAATGGCTTTAGACGAGAGAAAAGATCACAACATCTAATACTAGATTTAGATGAATGGAAAACGCAACGTCTAATAATGGCTTTAGATGAGAGAAAAGATTATAACATCCAATACTGGCTTTGAATGAAGGAAAAGGTAACAACATCCAATACTGGCTTTGGATGGAAAAAGAGATCTTGACATTCAATACTGGATTTGAATGAAGGAAAAGGTAACAACATTCAATACTGGCTTTGGATGGAAACAAAAGATCACATATCCAAGATTAGCGTTGGACGGAAGAGAGAAACAACTCATCCAAGATTAACATTGGACGAAAGAGAGACAACTGAACTGACGTTTGCTTTGGTAGATGCCAAGTAAGTTGTACTTTGATCTCAAGGTGACATGTCAACTACAAAAAGACCTCGGAAAATGAAAATGAGGATGAATCACTCTTGTTATGCATTATGTATGAATTTTGTTATGCATGATATGTGAATGATCTATGCATGTAATGCCGACTTTTACGATAATGAAGTTTGACTCTTTTGTGGAGGTAAGATTGGAAGTTTGATTCCTTAACACAAAGAAGTCTTCCAAATTTTCTTGGAAAGAAAATACCCTGAACCCAAATTTGTCACACTTGTAAACTGTATTGAATTGATGATCTTCTGAGGAAATACATGGAGAGCCGTGTGGGGATTTATCCCAGATTAGCTGACTGTTGAAGATAAACTAATCATGGCTTCAGTCGAAAGTTGTTGGAAATGAGATGATCATGGCTTCAGCTCTGAAATGACTATTGGAGATAAACTGATCATGGCTTCAACTTTTGAAATGTCTGTTGGAAAAAAATGATCATGGCTTTAGCTCTTGAGATGACTGTTGGAATAAACTGATCATGGCTTCAGTTCTTGAAATGACTATTGGAGATAAACTGATCATGGCTTCAACTTTGAAATGATTGTTGGGAAGGAATGCCCCAGTATGAGTCTTGAAAATGATCTTTTTGCCAACCAATTCTGAGAAAACTCGCACTGAGCAAAAAATCTTGAACTGATTCGCAAATGGATATGGAAGATACTTGCCCCTGATAGGATCACTGACCAAGTTTCTCAACTTTTTGAAATTCCTTGACGAGGAAAGCTTGTTTGCAAGAAAAAATTGTTTATTCAAACATGGTAATTTTAATGCAAAGTTCATGCAAAAGTTTTGAATCCAAAATCATTTTTGAAATGATGTTATTGGTGTATAAAAAATGCATCATTGGTTAAAACACAATGGTTTATACTTTTAAAGTGAAAACATAGGTATGAAATCAAAACAAATTATTCGTAAAAGATCATAGGAGTCAGTTTACGCAACCTTGCTGTAGTATGCTTTCAAAAGAAATGTAGCTTCAATTAGGTCTTTTGAGGGTTGTAATGTGGTCTGGTTCACAGTTTAAGAAATAAAGGATAAAGGCTCAAAGTTTATTTGTACCCAACCCAATCTTCGTGATGTTCTTCGGCCCTATGTTCAGTTAATTCAGAGTATGTATTCAGGTTCCAAAAGATTTTGGAATTGCACTGATGGCATCAATGACGATGGCTCAGAAGCTAAAGGATTATTGAGAATGACAGTCATTTCTTCTTACATCTTTTTGATGTTTTGAGGACTTTTGTCAACTCTGGTGGAGAATTTTATGGATTTGAAGACCTCTTCTAATTGAATTTATTATTTCAAACTTTTTCCTCAACTATTTCATTTGAGATTACAGTCAGCGGGATGCCCCAGTTTTTGCCTGAACTGTTTCATTTGGAATTACAGTCAACGAGATTCCCCAGTTTTTGCTTGAACTGTTTCATTTGGAATTACAGTAAGCGGGATGCCCCAGTTTTTTGCCCAAGTCTCCTTCAGAGGTTTTGACTTAGCGGTATTTTTCTGTTAATTTTTCTTTTCTTTCGCTTTTTTGGAAAGATAACGACTGCCTTGCTCAATGATTACGGGGAACCATCATTGTCATTTTTGGTTTGAGAGAATCTTTGACACTTCTTGTTGTGTGAAAAGGAAAGCTTGATCGCGACCTTTATTGAAAGGTGTCTTGCATGATTTCTCTTGTAATTGAATGCACAACCAAATTAACTGAGAACTACCCATACCCAGGTTAAGATTGCGAGTTTTTCGTATAGAAAGAAACTCCAACTTCTAGGCTCAAAGGGGTGAATGAGGGATTAACTTCCTTATTTCTACAGTGTTTGGGAGTTGAAACAATGCCTGTACATCCTCAACAATGTTTTATTCGAAATAATACCAACAACAATTATGGGGATTTAGTTTCCATCATCCTCCCTCCAATCTTTGCATAAACAAAAGCTTGATAAATGGAGTAAATGAGGGAAATATATTTGAAAGCAGTAAATGAAAATGATTTGAATCAAAACATTGCAATGCTCATTTCATTAGAATTAACATAAAAGTATAAACAGAATTTGAAAGCAACAATTTTAACATAAACAAGGGAAAAATGCAAACATAAAGAAAGATGGCATAGTGACTAATCAACAACAAGGATGAGTTTTCCTGTCTTAAACACTGGCTTTAGGAAGTGACTTGAGGATATCTATACTGAGTCTTCAGCCACTTCGTTTTGGCAAAGGATTGTTGATAACATTAGGACCTGCCTCTTTGAAAATGAGAATATATGCTTTCACCAATTCTTGCACTCTGTTTTTCAATGCATAAAAGCTCTGTAAATCATGACCGACAACTCCCTAATGAAATTCACAGTGAAGGTCAAATCTGAACCCGGATGGAGGAGGATTTTGAGGAATCAGAGGCCTAGTCGTAATCAAGCCCTTCTGCACTAATGCAGGATACAATTCAGTATATGTCATAGGGATAGGATCAAATTGAGCCCTATTCCGATTTTGATTCTGTGCAATATTCTCTTGTAGAGGAACCTAAACTTGTTGAGCATTAACAACAGGAGTAATAAATTCTACTTGTGGTTGATCAATGTATTGAGGCTTACGGTGAGGTCCTATTTTCTCAGTCGAGACAATATTAGCTTCTACCTCCTTCTTCTGAAAGTTCCCAAGGTATTTCTTTGCACCATTAGAAGATTCAGCAACTTTATACACTTTACCATTCTTGATTCCTTCTTCTAATCTCTGGAAAATAGTCACCAGGTCTGTAAAGCTGGAGGACACACTACCGATCATCTTCTCCCAAAAGAAAGGGGATAAATTATCCATGAATGAACCAGTTAACTCTTTCTCTGCCAGAGGTGGTTCAACTTGAGATGCCAATTCTCTCCATTGTTGAGCATACTCCTTGAAAGATTCTTTCTCATTCTGAAACATATTTTATAATTGGAGAAGATCAGGTGCCATGTCAAGGTTGTATTTGTATTGCTTTATGAAAGCATCAACAAGATCTTGGAAGCATTGGATACGACCATTCTCAAGTCCCATATACCATTTCAATGAAGCTCCACTAAGTCTATCTTGGAAACAATGGATAAGCTGCTTGTCATTCTTGGTGTAAGCAGACATCTTTCGAAAGTACATCACCAAATGACTTCTTGGACAAGTATACCCCCGATATTTCTCAAACTCGGGTGTCTTGAACTTTGCAGGCATAACCAGATCAGAAACTAGGCACATATTTTTAGTAGCAATACCAAAGACATCATTACCTTCCATAGCTCGAAGTCTCTTCTCTAAAGTTTGATATTGTCCTTTGAACTATTCAAACTCACCAAAGTCTCCCTTACTCATACATCGAGGACCAGCAACATGGTACTCAAAGAGAGGGTTCCCAAAAGTAGCTTGTGTAACAGGTTGACGAGAAGAAGTATGAACAATTGACTGAGGTTCAGTGAAAACCGGAGCCTGAAAGACTGGTCAGGAAGACTGGCCAACCATTAAAGTAATTTCAACAGGCAGAGAGTAGTTCTGAGGTAACCCAAACTCTGGCCATGTAGTAGGTATATGTTGGATAGGTTGAGTGTCAACAATAGCAGTTTGGATTTCATATATCACAGTCCTTTGAGGTGGCTCTCCTCTGGAAATCAGGACTTGCATCATCTCTGTAAGTTTGGCCATGCCTAACTTCAACTCATTGATTTCCATTATGACTTCCATTTTGTGTTGTTCTTGGTTTTCCATTCTCAATCTGACAGTAGCTCTAGTCCCGTAGTTGTGTTGAGGAATCAACTTGATGGTAGACGACTAATTGGAAGAAAGAAGAAACTAGGAATAAGATTTGGAATGACTTGGATGAATGCAGAATGATGTAGAGGGTGAAAATGATATACAATGTTATGCAATTCAATGCACAGTAAAACAAGATCATATGGTTCAGAGTCACGAGCCTGGAGTCAAAGGTACAACCCATAAGGTATGGACTAACGGTTATCACCTGCCGAACAAGGTTCTAAGAGGTTCCTAGAGTCTACATCATTCCTTCGGATATTACCAACGCTCCAATTAACTCGGAAATTAGCAATATTCTCAGGAAAAACTCGTCCAAGTGTAGTATCGTGTGACAACTATTTCCAGATTACTCCTTCATAGCTTCCGCACTACACCTAAAAGGCCAAGATGGGTTAGGTAATCTACGGTCCTCAGCTTCAGTAGGCTCCCAGGTCAAAAGCAGTAGGTCTTCCTGATTACTCGGTAAACGATACTACAGTCAAAGGGGCCTCCACTGAGTGAGGGATCTCATGTCTCCTTTTTTGGGATTACTCCCTCAAAATTAACATTACTATACCACTCATCCTATCTTAAGTTTGCCCAAAGTCTGGGTAGAAGACTTATAAGAAATCATTAAGCCCCTGAAAACTAGGAAAAATCCAGACAAACATATATACATAATAATGCGAAGTAATAAACAGGAAGCAAAACAATATATAAACACTCATAGAAAATAAACAAACAAATCTAGGATTGACCCACTTAGGAATGGACCAGCAATAGGTCAATCTGTCCCCAGTGAAGTCGCCACTTTCTGTTGCACGCGCAAATCAGAACTAAGAGAGAACTCAATTGCGACAATGATAATGTTTAAAGAAATGTAGGGGTAGAGATTTGAGATTTAAGCCATCAATTGACTTAACTCGATACAATGAAGTCTCCACCACACTTTATAGGTTCCAAAGGGAAATGGGAAGAAAGTGAACAAAACCCAAAAAGATCAGAGATCGAGGTACGGGGGTCGGTTATACAAAGGGAAGGTATTAACACCCTAAGCATCTACGGTACTCTGCAGGATCCACTTTGTTTGGTTTCTTTTAAAAGGAGTGTCATGTAAAGGTTTACTTGATAAATGAAAAGAATGAATGAGTATTTGTAAACAAAAGAAAATGAAATGTTTTTTTTTATTATTTTTGTTGCTCGCCTTGGGTCGTAAGACTTAGTGCCTACGTACTCCCTCGTGCAATGGGAAAGTTAGAGCACCATAGTTCGGATAGAAAAGAATTGTCCGTTGATTGATTTTAAATAAGGAGACAAGTCGTCATTGTTAGGAGAGAAATCTCGACTAACGCTCACAAGGTGTGAGAAAGATGGACCCTGCATCAGCAAGAGTGAGGGTTTAATAACGCATATAGCACTCAAGTAGAAAAGTTGACACCTTTATAACCATAGGGATAGAAGAATGTTTCTCGACTATCAATGAATCATGTCTCATCTTGAAAAAAGTTTTGAAGGATAAAAGTGCTCGAGCGCACAAAAGAATTTGAATGAGTTGAAGTGTATTTGTTAGTTTTGAAATATGTCAAAGTATGATTAAATGTATTGATGTTTGTTTAAAGAAAATAAGTTTTAAAAGAAAATGCACTCGACAAAGTCGAGGTTTATTATGAATGTGGTTCAAGTTTTTTAACAAGAAGAGTTTTCAAAAAGATGAGAAGATTTTGAAAATTAAAGAAGATGGGAGGAGATGAAGGGACTATCCTAAAGCATAAGGTAAAAGCTAAGGAAGAGAACCGTATAACCAACATGAAGCCAACACTTGAAATTATGAGTCAAGATAGAATTCCCATTCTTTGGATTGAAACAAAGCAAGCAAAGATACTAGACCTCTTGAGAATACCAAACTTTAAGTGTATCAAGTCTTCGAAAAAATTGGGCAGAATAACAGTTGTATACGGGTGAATTCCAGATTACAAACTAAGTATGTAATCAAAATAACCTTCACAAAAAACAAACAAACAACCCAATTTCTTGAGGTAGACCTCAAGATCTCCAGACAAAATATCCATTAAGGTCACAAGGTATCCAACATAGGCCAAGGTCTCTAATCCTAAGTCCAAGAAGTCCAATACTCCATAATGCCAAGGATAGTAACCAAATAGTCCAAGTATCATTAATTTTTTTATGGTTCATGTTGATTATTAAGTGTCTTTAAAAGGAAAAGAAAAGCTCAAGTGAGCAAAGATGATAATAGCATAAAACTAAATGCTCAAGTGAGCAAAATGAAAATGGCATGAAATGTAAATGCTTAAAGTAAATGGTACATAAACCACAAAAATATAAGCATAAAGTAAAGTCAATTGATAGTAATTAGTGGTTATTTGGATGACTATCTTGAAACTTTCATTTGGAACTCATTAGAAGATTGGTACAACCAAAGCCTCTCAACAACAAGTTGCGTTTGCTTTTTGTCAAGTATATCATCCATTTTGGAATCCTCAAAAGTAACATTTAATGATCAACGATGTTTAAGTGATCCGTGTTGACCAAAAGTGATGTAGATCCATTAGAGGATTGGTATAAACAAAGCCTCCACACAATGAATCTCAAGGTTATTGGATCAAAGAGATCAAATTAACATACTTGGGCTTGCAAACATAGGTTTGGGACACAAATGATCATTTATTCAAATCAGGACAAAATTTAGCACTATGTTAAGCAATCGTAAGTGGACTTATGTAGAAGTCGCACCTATTTTGAGGCCGGTCAATAGCAATCTATGTACTTCATGTTTGGATAAATGATATAGAGATCATAATCCCTTAACATGTAGCATAATTAAAAAATAAAGGGATAAGATGAAGAGGGAGGGGAATAATAAGCTAATTTGGATCACTACCTCAAATTTCTTTCATCCTTAAACTCAATCACTCATCTAGATGGATTAAAACACTAAACATATCATTAATACAAAACACAAAAAATGAATTAAATAATCCACTCTTTGGTAGATTTGAATTGATGAACATTATCTAACTTCATCTACATCACAAAGTCCATTGAATTTAAAGAGAAATTGGACATTTAAAATTGCAATCCAAACCAACAATCAAAAGGAGTGAGTAGAAAAAGCATTTTGGATCAAAGTTGCCCCAAAATAAGGCAAAAAAATGCATTTTGTATCTGTACAAATCGATTGCACTACAATGCAAATCGATTTGCACAGTGAAGTTTTCAAAAATTTGAGCAAATTTCACTTAGTGCAATCGATTACACTGTTACAGTAATCGATTGCACACTGTTACAGACAACAAAACAACATTTTGAAAGGGAAAATCCTTGTTCAAACTTTCCATCAAACACCTTATGATCATGGATTCAATTGAGCACGAAAAATCCATCAAATTATGAGAAAATAGCACCGTTAGAATCACAGAATAATGCTCAATAAATCAAACCCAAAGATCAACAAGAGATCTCATTGTGAAAGATGGAAAATCCAACTTACCAAAGGTAGATCTAGAGAATTATCAAAACTACTTCAAGAATTTGCTTCAATTCAACCACAAGCATTAATTTCCCATGCTTGGATGTAGAGAATTGATGAAGAAAAAGTGTTCGGATGTAGGTTTAGCTCAAAGATTAGTAAGCTTCAATGCAAAGCTTACTAATTTTTCTTGAAAGTAGAGCTTTGAGTGGATTTGGTAGATGGAGAGAATTGAGAGGTTTATTAGCAAAGTGATTTTGGCTATCAAAAGCTTGAAATTTTAATAAATTAGGGTACTATTTATAGAGTTTAGGATTGGGATTAGTGGTAATTTGGTAATTGATTCGTGGAGCCAAAATTTGAATTAATGATAATTCTTTCAAAAATTAGAGAAATATTGGGGCAAAAATTTGACAAGCTTGAAATTGCTAATTTTTTTCAACTTTTCACGCTGTGCAATCGATTGAGCTATAGTGAAAATCAATTTGCACTACAGTGCAAATCGATTTGCACAGTGTATTTTTTCAAAAATTGCGTAAAATGCACTTTGTGCAATCGATTGCACTCTAGGAGCAATCGATTGTACAATGAAAAAAAATGAAAATTTTTTAGTTCTTTTTCTTTGCAAATAGATATTTTAGGGTAATAATACCGGAAACCTTATTTGTGATATGCTTCGACTCGGTACCTACAAAACACAAATATGCAAAGACAAAGACAAATATTTTTTGTATTTTGATTAGAAGTTAGTCAGCAACACAAGAGCAAACTTAAAGATAGGATGCAAATGTGACGAATGAAGCTATTTATTAATGATTGTGACCAAAAGATAAAATATGATATGAAAGTGCGACTGAAAAAGTTAGGGGCGAAATTTAGGGTACAAAAGGCATATTGCATCCATACATCATTTACAAAATATAATAACATATACATACGAAACGTATAATATTCTCATTTATTTTGAGAGCATTACTACAAAGTACCTTTCACACATCATGACATTGCATAAAACTAACTTTGTCTTTTCAGGTTAGTTCCCGAACAAATATATATAGTCAGTAATTTATCACATTTCAGATACAATAAGATAATGATTCATTCTAATAAACACATCTTTCCAATACAATCAGTCAAAGATTCACTCTAGATCATCTTCTAAATACAGTTCAAATATGATCAAGATAGAGATTCTTTCTGATACTTCTTCGTGTACATCTTCTAGAAACAGTTCAGATACAATCGAGATATAGATTCATTCTGATACTCATTCCAATACATCTTCTAGATACATTTCAGATATGATACTCATTCCAATATATTTTTTAGATACAGTCGGGCGAAGACTCATTCTTTCATTTTGATCCACTTCTGGGTACAGTCGGACATAGACTTATTCCAATACATTTTTCAGATACAATCGAGACATAAGATTCATTCTAACACTCCCTAGCACGTCTGCTAGATACAGTCAGACACAGACTCATTCTAATATATTTTTCAGATACAGTCGAGCGAGGACTCATTCTGACCCACCTTTAGATATAGTCGGGCATAGACTCATCCTAATACTTTTTGATACGGTCGGGCATAGACTCACTATGATACTCTTGTATACAGTTATCCAAAAACACATTTGCTTCAGATGGTATCTATAAGCCCATATCCGAAGACACTCTATCACCTCTCTAAATGTCATCTTTAAGCCCGTTCAAGTAGTATAATCAACCGATAGTGTTACTTCGTGCAAATGTGAGTGCAAATTTCCGGGCACTTAAGTGTTCAATCCCCTTCCACATTTAGATCACGAAAGGCAGGCATGCCAATCTAACTCTTAAGGTCTAATAATATTGAATATGGGCAGCTGTTGTACCCCAAAATTTTCCCTTCCATTATCAAGACAAATTAAGGTCTCAATTGCTCAAGACTTATCAAAGATTAATTATATGAACTCTTCTCCTAAGCAATGGACCTACAACAAGGGTTTTGCTTCTCTCAAAATAAATTGGACCCCAAATGCCTCAAGTGGATTGCATTGTTTCTCATATGTTTCAAAGTATCCTCATGCCAAATTTCAATCCTTACATCACAAGTTTGCTCAGTCAATTAGTTAGATGATCGAAAATCAACTGTATTGGACAAAACGTCAACTTTGATCAATCTATAGTCAAACTTCAAGATTTTTGGTCAACATCAACATTTTAAAGTTACATTCACCATTTGATCAAGGGTTGATCATGATTCATCAAAAAAAACTCAAGATTCATCAAAAGTCAAAAGTTACTAAACTAGGGTTTTCTTTAGGAGAAGTTAACTGAAATTTGATCAAGCTTAACTTTCAAATACTTCATCACAAATTTCTCAACCAAAGCTAATTTTATAGGAAATTGAATTCTCTACAACTTTATCTCTCTAAGCTCAAGGCAAAAATGATTCATTTAAGAGATATGAGCCAAAACTTTACATGTCATTTTGAAAGACAACAAAAGACATATTTTGTCAAAGTGATTTACATAAAGTTAAAGACTTCAAATGAAAAAATGACCAAGATGAAAATTGTAGGAGACATCTTAAGGTTTCCAAAAAGTCTAAGATCATCCTCATAGGACAAAAATTGAGAGAATTATGATTGGTTCAAATTGATCAATTTTGAGAAAATGCATGAAGTTCAAATTGAGCAAAGTTGAAATTTTGGGCTAATGGGCCTAAGTTTTTAAGTTCAAACGTGTTCATGACTTCATATTAGACCTCTAAATTCATTCATATATTTTAGTGATTTTTATTTCTTTTTATTTTTATTTTATTCAATTAAATTCAAAGTAAATCGAATAAAATATAAAACTAATGGATTAAGGCACAAGGCTTTTGTTTAGGGTCATATTTGAAGCCCAAAAAGCTCACAACTAGCTATAAAATCCGTGTGAGGATGATTGGCACAAGATTGAGCTTAAAAAAGAAACTTTTCATGCAAAATACAAATAAAATATTACACGATGAATTACAAAGATTTGATTCAATTTTGTTTACCTAAAACACATCCCTATAAATACACAACAACTTCAGACCTCAAGAAAAAGCATGCTGCCTTCAAGAACAAACCCTAAAATCTCAAAATTTTCAAGAACTAGGGAAAAACTCAAACCCTCGTGTGCAACCTTTATCAATCAATTCCCAGCATTCTATCATACTCATGAGGTTCCTAGGAAGCCATTCCATCCCTTACTCAAGGTTGAAGCACGCCAAAACTCTCTCCCTCGACTGCACCGGTTTGATAATCTTCTCGAATTTCAAACTCTTAATATACTCATTGTTGAATGCTTTGATGCATATATTCATGTTCATATGGAAGTTTGGAACAATTTTGACACATTATTAGTGAGGTTTGACACATGAATAGAGATATGCCATTATTAGGGCACGATTTGAGTTTGCATTTGAATCTCATGATACATTAACCTTTTATTTATTTTGAGCCCAGATTCGAGTTCAGGAAGCAATTTTCTATAAGATAGGAATTTTGGTTTGCTTCGAATCTTCCATTTTTGCAGGTTTGGCATTTGAGCTCGTCGGAGAAGACGACCGGAGTTTGACTCTGGCGTAAGTGAATTTGTTTGACTCCATCAGAAGCTGCATGGCCAATCCTCCTTCATTCATTGGTCCATTCAAAATCATAGGTACCCACCTGAAAGCGCATTTTTATTGATTGATATTTTAATTATTTGTTTATCTTATATGGTTTGTTGATTGGATAATGAACGCGCAACAAAAAGAGAGTGAGGTAAGAGTGATGACTGTTAACTGTAAGGGTGTGGGTTTTATCCATCTTCTTGTCAAATTTCTTGTTTTTTCCAGGTTAGCGTGCAGGTTTATAATAGATTGATTGGTTCCTATTCCATATCACAAACAACACCATGGTGCAGTGATAGGAAGGCATACATGTAAGGCTAAGGGCGTGGGTTCAACTCGTACCACATGCATTTGTTTTTTCTATTTTTACTAACCCTAATTTTTATTCTATTTTCTTAATTAATCTATTTTCTAATAAACCATTAACAAACCTTAAACCTTTTTCAAAACTATAACAAATTAGGATTAGGTTTTTTAGTTAGTAATTAAATTTTTGATATGTTTTTATTTATTAATTAATTAAGTTATTCAACTTTTTCTTAATATTAAAATTAATTAGAAATAATTAGGTTTTTTTATTAACTTAAATTATTTTCTACAAAAAAACATAAAAACATAAAAACGTCTTTTCTAACATTTTTCTTATTTCTTTTTCTATTTAAATTCCTAGAACAAGTGTATAGGTCGCACTCCCCGATGTAATAGCATAGATTTATCTTTTCTCGCATCTTTTTCCTATTATGTAACTGCTCACAGGATGTAATAGCTTATGTTTAATTTTCCGCACATTATATTTAACTGTTAGTAATTAGGGTTTGTATGGAAAGAATAAAAGAAAAACTAGAAAACCCTAATTCCAAGACTAAATAACTGAAATTAACACACTCTTCACACTTGCACCTCTACGATAACCTCTCTTGTTGCCTTATGAATATTGATCATCTCCCTCGAAAGTGGGGATACTTTAGCAAAAGACCCTCAATTTAACAATATCATCATGGTCCCTTTCAAATAAAGATCATAATCTCTCGATGACCCTTTGAGTTGCCTACAAATTTATCTAGTCCCTTCGATGACCCAACGATTAATATGATAATAGTCCCTTCGAATTGCTAAAGTATCTTTACATGTTGCCTTTGATGACCATACGATGACCCTACGGCTGTCCCTTCACATCCAATTGATAGGATTACCTACCAACTAATGGTTTGGATAGTACTATCTCCAAAGAAGAAGGAAAATA
The DNA here is from genome assembly GCA_948472305.1 of Vicia faba. Lineage (NCBI taxonomy): Eukaryota > Viridiplantae > Streptophyta > Magnoliopsida > Fabales > Fabaceae > Vicia > Vicia faba. Next base: position 613,339,271 of record OX451735.1, on the reverse strand, counting down.
ACAAGAAAAACTTTACTGGGTAAGAACTCTCGAATGCCTTCTCACAACCTTTTTCATAAACAAATACGTTTTTTACACATCACTTTCAAAACAAATATTTTCAAAAAAAACACTTTGTATACATTCTTGAGGATCGACACAAGGATTATTATAAAGTTAGGCTCACAGTTGTATTTCAAAATATTTCTAAACAAATCACACACACACACAAAGCAAGTTTTAAAAGTGTGCTAAGCAATTAAGAGCCCGTAGATAACTACAGATGAAAAGGGGTGCTAACACCTTCCCTTTTCATAACTTACCCCATGAACTCCAAATCTATCAAAGGTCTTTCATGTTCTTTTCACCTTTCCTAAATATTGGATAAAAGAAAAGTCGATGGCGACTCTTGCTAACCGTAACATTTGTGATAAAACCAAAAAAGTCAGTTCTCCCACCATATTATAGAACTAGCGATTCTGTTGGGGAGAAATCTAAAAGAGGGGTTACCTTAAGAGTTAGATCACTTTAGTTGCTTTTATTTTATGCTTTGTCTGATTTATTATAGGGTTTCGTGCCTGGGTATTATTTCTTGTATGAAAGAACCTTCACCCGAATCTAGTGATTCCTTAGGTAAGTAGAAATAGATCAAAAAGACTCTATAATGTATACCGATATGGTTTACATGATAGCTACGGTTAGTGTGACACTTTGGTTTGTACTGATGTTCCTTGAGTCAGTCAAGGATAACATTAGGCTTCTGCATGGTGTCGTTAACACTAACTTACTTTTAGAACCTTAAATTATCCATCTTGGCCATTAAAAAGTATTGAGATAGCCGACTTCCGGGATGTTTTGGTGGAGAGCCGGTTTTCGTGCTAAAAAAGATCCTGCAACAAAGATCTGTGATATGAGATTCTTAGAACCCAGTTACTATTTTAGGACAGGTTGAGCCAATTTAACTTCAGCGGGGAAGGGTATTCACCTATGGACTTCATGAAATCCTTTAAACCTAAGGCTCTTGTATGAATTGTTTGTGTTTTATACTTATTTAACATGAACATAACATCATATCATCATAACATAACATTTTCACTAACCATTTCAAGGACCTAGGGATTTATCTTTGTTCCTTGTTACATGTTATGGCCCTCGCTTGCAGAAATACTATGTGAATCAACTTTGTAAGGGTACCTGCCAAGCTTAAGGAGTTAATCTCAAAAGTTCCTGTAAACTCTCAATTCACCAAGAGACATGGTTATCTACTTAGTTTGGTAACCTCAGGTTTTGAAGAAGACATGATGAGTTTTCTGTTCCAGTTCTTTGATTCTAAGCATCACTATTTACCTTCCCTGATTATCAGTTGGTACACAAAACTAAAGAGTTATCTAAAATACTTGGAGTACCTATTCTTGATCAGACACCCTTCACCGGTTTTGAGAAAGTTCCAAAACTTGAAGTTATGCAGCAACCTTACATCTGAAGCAATCAGACATTGTATCTAATTAGGAAACAAGAAGTGGAGTTAAAGGTCTTCTTGCTAAATTTCTGATAGAGAAGGCTCAGTTATTTCTAGATGCTATGAGTTTTCATGCTTTTGAGGAGATCTTGGATCTGTTGATCTATGGTTTGGTACTATTCCCTAATCTAGACCAACTCATAATTGTGAACACAATCAAAATATTTCTTACTCATAATCATGTGCCTACTTTTCTTGGAGATATTTCGCACTCTCTTCACACTCGTACTATGAGAGAGCGAGAGAATCTTATATGTTGCATACCTTTACTCTCCAGGTGGTTTATTTCGCACCTTCCATGATTAGTGATGAAGAATGAACAAGGTTTGAAGTGGTCTCGAAGGATGATGTCACTCTCTCATTCCAATATCTATTGTTGTTCCCGATCTCGGGAGGACATCACTATTATTGACCGCTATATGGAATTCTCTAATGTCCCACTCCTTGGAATAAGGGGAGGTATTACTTACAACACTTCTCTAGCTCTATGTTAATTTGGTTATGCTCAAACAGACGATCCTCATGATATGCTTATCCAGGGTATTGTATTCGATTACGAGAATGATCCTCAAGGTTATCGTCAAAAGTGTATACATGTTTGGGGCATGGTGAATAAGATTGATAGCTAGACTTTGGAACAAAAAAACTCCATCCCTTTAGAGACCTACCTCAGATGGGTGCGATCTCGCGCTCAAAATCTTATAATTCCATATCCTGCTATCCTACCAGTAATTATGGAGCCTGTTGTTAAAAGAGATATTCCTTATACCATTTTTCATCTAGATATGCCTACTAACCTTGAAGAGCTACAAAAGTCTTGGATTCAATTAAAATAAGAAAGGGACACCTTTGAGACTCAGTTTTATGCTAGTGAGAAGAAAGTGTTTGAGCTGACAAAATGACTTTACGAAGAGCAGAGCCTTAATGTATATGTCAACACAAAGAGGAAGCTTCCATGGGAGACTTAAGTCTTAGGTATTAGAAGTTCATAATTTGTTTCTTTGTAACCCTTTTTGCTTTCATTGTAAGCCTAAGGGGAAGTTATAATTTGAACTTACGTATAAGAGTCTTTGTTTATGTTCCCTTTTGATTAACAAATTTAAATCCCACGAGGTACTTGAAAACATTGCATATGCATATACATGTCATACATATCATTGCATAACCAGTTTCCAAGATAGGTTTCTCATCTTCTTGCTGTTTATTTCAGCAAAAATGGCTCTCGAACAGACAATCAAAGATATCCAGGCTTAAAATGCTCTGTTCCAAGAGATGTTCCTAAGCTTAGCCAAGTGGAAGGAAGAATTGAAGGTGCTCATCACCAACGAGAAAATGAAGAATACAAAGAAACCAATCGGCATCCTTAACATGTGGAGAAAGTTCAGAGGTCCAGTCAAGTCAGCTCAAGATCTTGATATCCCATTGGACGAAGATGGCGAATGGGATGAAGATGGTAAGAGTGTTAAAATTGAAAAAAGAAATTATGGTTCTGACAAATATTTTGATGAAGAGGAAGAGGATTATCAGGGTGAACAATATCCCCTACTGGTAAGAAGTATTAGTTGTTAGAAGAGCGTCTGAATGCTATAGAGATCTAGAAGGTGTCTAGCTTGAGCTTTGAAGAATTGGATTTAGTCTCAGGAGTAGTCATTCCTCCTAAGTTAAAAACTCCTACCTTTGCTAAGTATGATGGCGTTTCTTGCCCGAAGCTACATTTGAGATCATATGTTTGGAAAATTCAACCACACATTGCTTACAAGAAATTGTGGTTGCATTTCTTTCAAGAAAGTATGTCTGGAACACAATTGGATTTGTATTATCAACTCGAAGGTACCAATATCCATACCTGGGAAGATTTGGATACACCTTTCTATAGACAGTATCAGTATAATTCTGATTTGGCACCAACCCGCATGCAATTATAAAGTATGTCCATGGGTTCTGAGGAAGGCTTTAAAGAGTACGCACATAAATGGAGAGATCTTGTAGGAAGAGTTCAAACTCCTTTGATTGATAGGGAACTGGTTGACATTTTCATGAGTACGCTAATATGTCCTTTCTATAATCACCTACTTGGATGTTCTACAGCCGGTGTCACTGAACTGATATTGACAGCGGAACGATTTTAGAATGGAACCATAAGTGGTAAAATTCAGGTGGCTACATCTTCAAATACTACGAAGAAGTCATACAATGGTAAGAAAGAATCTAATGTTGTGTACGACCAGAAGGTTCGTAATAAGAGTGATCGCAACCAATCTATGGGGGCAGTTCCGATCTCTAAACTGGCACCAGTACAACAACAACAGAATAATCAACGTAGGCAAGTCGCACCCAGGAGACAGTTCACAAAAATCAACATGTCGTTGTCTCAAGCATTGCAACACATGTTGAAGGAAGAGCGGATTACATTAAAGGATCCTCTTCTCAATCTCAATACTTCTTCTCCCAGTTAAAATCCTAATGCAAGGTGTGCATATCACTCTAACAGTCCTCGACATGCCATTAATAGTTATTGGGCATTGAAAAAATGATTCAAGATATTATTAACTCTAAGTTGATTGAATTTTACCCCCCCCCCCCCTGAGACTCCTAATGTGATAACTGCACTTATGCCTAATCATCACAAAGGAGTTAATGCTATTAATGATGTTTCTTATGTTTCTGTTGTGAGTGACTTGACTACTCCTCTGATGATTGTTAAGAATAAGTGGTTGCAAGCTGGTTTATTTCTGGTTTGCATTGAAAATTGCTACTACTATGCGTCCCAATCCAATGGTTATGTACTGCTGAAAGAAGGTATTCAGCAATTGATGGATGACCATGTAATTCTATTTGAGAAGAATCATTTTGAGGAGAGCCTATGTAAAAGTATGTCTCAAGGCCTGAAGCTTGAAGATGTGTCTGTGATTACAATTTTTGGTACTCCTGTAAGGATCATTTCTAAGGGACCTGTGAAGATTACTGTCGAGCCTAGGGTTGCTCCTCTAATCATTACCGCACTTGGGCCAATTCCATATTCCTCTTACAAGGCTATCCCTTGGAATTATAGAGCTGATGTCTACTACCATAGCGTCAAGCAAGAACCATTGGTTGTCAAAAATGAAAATACTAAAGTTACTGATCCCAATGTTGGCAATATTGTTGGGACTAGTAAGGTTAGAAGAAGTGGAAGAGTTTTCTCTCTAGAGATCTCTCCAAAGGCTGTTACGACACTAGTTTGTATCACTACCACTGAATCAACTACTGAAACTCGAGGCAAAGAATAGATGATTGAACCTTCCCAGACTGAGGCACCGAAGGAAGTTACCGTTGAAGATACTTCCAAGCTAGAGATAGAGGAGGTACTGAAAATTATTCTAAAGAGTGACTATAAGATTATTGAACTGGTGGGGAAGACACCCTCACAAATATCTATGCTATCTTTGTTGTTATGCTCTGAATCGTATGCTCAGGCTTTGGTAAAGTTTCTAAAATGTGATAATGTACCGTGGGAAATATCTGTTGATCAGTTCAAAAATTATGTTGCTAGCCTGACAACTGATAATGGGCTAGGCTTTTCTGATGCTAATTTAACTCCTGCAGGAAGGAACCATAATAAGGCATTGCATGCCTCTATTGAGTGTAGGGGCACTACATTATCTCATGTGTTGGTGGACACAGGTTCCTCATTGAATGTATTGCTAAAATTTATTTTAGACAAACTTAACTATGAAGGGATTATGCTAAAACCCAGTGACGCTGTGGTGAGAGCTTTTGACGGTTCAAAGAGAATGGTGCATGGAGAGGATGATCTTCCAACTAAAGTGGGTTCCTAGGTCTTCGACTCTACTTTATATGTGATGGACATTCATATAGCTTATTCTTGTTTTTTGGACGCCCTTGGATTCATGGAGCAGGTGTTGTTACTTCTACTTTACACCAAAAGTTGAAGTATCTCGTGAAAGGAAAAATCATTACAGTTTTTGTGGAAGAAGAATACATGGTGAGCCATTTGAACTCCTTCAAGTATGTTGAGATGAATGGTGAATTCCTCGATACTCCTTGCCAGACTTTTAAAGTTATTCCTTAGATAACCATTGTTGCTAATGTTTCTCCTACTATTCCTAAGGCTACAAGAATACCACCAATAACGGCTTCTTTGAATGACGCTAAGGTTGTGATAGAAGAAGGTGATGGCACTATTTGGGGTCAGCTTCCTGACATTCCTTACAAGCTGACAAATTTGGCTTGGGTTTCACCTCAGAGGCTCAGAGGGCTATCCGTCATGTTCGTGCTAATTTTGGGTGACCGTCATTCCCCATCAACAACAACGGAGTTCACAAAAATCAAGTCAATGATATGGAAGACGCTGATAGCGACTATGACATAGAAAATTGGATTTTCCCTACTACCAACAATGGGCTAAAGAATTGGAAGTCTGAAGACTTTATACTAATTTCTTTTAGTTAGGAGTAAATGCTATTTTCTGTTTTCTTGAATTCAAGTTTTTGGTTATGTAATTTGAACAATAACTTTAGGCCTTGGGCCTTACCCGGGGTACAATGATCCATTTGTTAGGGTTGTCATTTTTCATCCACATATTTTCATTTAATAAATCATTGGAAGTTTCATTTAAATTTTATGCTCTTTTTCTTTCTTTTACTTTATTGCATTCAAAATAGCTATCTGTTTTACACACACACATAACAAATTGCAGATCCACATCCACCCTGGGTCCCATTGATAACAATTATGCTATTGCCAATTATGACTTCAAAAATACGATATACCAAGCTGAGGACGAAGATGAAGAAGATTGTGAAGTACCTAGAGAGCTTGCTAGATTCTTATAGCAAGAAGAAAGAGCCATACAACCGCATGAAGATCCAGTCGAGGTTGTGAACTTGGATACTTAAGAAGACAAACAAGAAATCAAGATAGGTGCCAACCTAGAAGACAACGACAAAAAGAGGTTAATCCAGATGTTATGTGACTATGTTGAGATCTTTGCTTGGTCTTAGAAAGACATGACAGGGCTTGACACTGAAATTGTGGTTCACCATTTACTGATGAAGGAAGGTTGTCCTCCTATAAATAAAAAGGTTCTTCGAATGCATGCCGAGATGTCTGAAAAGATCAAAGATGAGGTCACGAAGCAGTTTGATGCATGTTACTTAACTGTTACGTCTTATCCTCAGTGGGTTGCAAATATAGTGCTGGTACATTAGAAGGACGCTAAGGTGCGTACGTGTATAGACTACATGGATTTGAATAGGGCAAGCCCCAAAGATGACTTTCCGCTTCCACATATTGATGTTCTGGTTGATAACACCGCTCAACACAAAGTATTTTCCTTCATGGATGGTTTCTCTGGTTATAATCAAATCAAGATGGCACCTCAAGACATGGAGAATACTACTTTTGTCACACAGTGGGGCACTTTCTGTTACAAAGTTATGCCTTTTGGTTTGAAGAATGTCGGTGCAACATATCAGCGTGCTATGTTAGATTTATTCCGTGATATGATCCATCATGAGATAAAGGTTTATGTTGATGACATGAAAGCTAGGTTTCAGAATGAAGAAGAACATCTCGAACACCTGCACAAGCTGTTTAAGAGATTAAAGAAGTACAAGTTGAGGTTGAATCCAAACAAGTGCACCTTTGGGATAAGATCCGGTAAACTCCTAGGTTTCTTCGTTAGTGGTAAAGGTATTGAATTTGATCCTGCCAAGGTTAAACCATTCAAGAAATGCATGCTCCCACTACTGAGAAGGAAGTCAGAGGTTTCTTGGGATGATTGAACTACATTTCCAGATTTATTTCCCGTTTGACCGCTACTTGGGATCCAATCTTCAAGTTACTTAAGAAAGATCAAGTAGTGAATTGCAACGAAGATTGTTAGATAGTGTTGTACCCAAAAAATTTCCCCTAAGATCCCTTTATCATACCATGTTTATTCAATCACAACAAGATCACATTAGAGCTTTTGGTTCTCCTCCCTATCTTTATCTTTGCTCTTTGAGGAATCACCAAGCACCTTGACTTGTTTTCTTTTGTGATCATGAATGTTTTGTCTTGATTTTCCTTTTAATTAATAAAATACAATGTTGGTTTGTCTTACTTGTTAATAATGTAGGTAAAGGCAATGTGGCTTAGCAAGTTGATCCATGGGTTCATGAGTTAATTTCCATGCCCTAGTCAATAAAGCTTGAGAACTTCAAACCTTACCATTGAAGTTTTTTTGGAATAAATGGCGTGGAAAGTTTATTTTGGTTCATCACATTTCAAAGTTATCAAATTGATTCAAAAGAACAAGGGGTTGATGTAAGAAGTTGTCATGGTTGGAAAAAGTCTTGTTCTCATTGATCACAAGGGCATATTTCTCTCAATTCTCAAGATATGGAAGTGGTTTTGGTGGCTATGAGTTATAATTATTATCCTCAACAACTTCTATCTACAAATCAAGAGTGTTGGTACAAGAACGTTGTTCAAAATTGTCAAAGTTCTTAAAAGCATTTTCTTGATCTAGTAGCTAGGGTTTTGAACTTCAAAGAAGTATATCTTTCTCATCTTTTGGTATTTTTTAGTGATTCCAAAAACATCCTTCTCTTAAAAGGGTTATTAACAAATTACTTCAAAATTTTCAAGGAGTTTTCATGTGGAAGAAACTTGATGATGAAGAAAGATTACAAGTCCTCCAGATGAACCCCCAATTTCTCAAGTGTGACTTCAAATGATCATAACTTGGTCAATTTTTATCACCTTGAGCCCACTCTTTCTCCATAATGATCTTTAGGATGTGAACTTTATTCCTTCTTTTATGTGCAAAGTGAGAAAATGGATAGATAATGCCCTAAGGATGCAAAAGATTATAGGTTATTTCATGATTTATTTGCAACTTCAACAATTCATAACTCTCTCAATTTTTGGATATTTTGAATGGTTCAAGTTTCAAAATGTCATTAAATAGGTATTTTTCATGCCATCTTTTTTGGTCAAGAGAAAATTCCTAGTGGAAGGCCATGTTCGGAAGCAAGACATTATAGGTCACTTTTGAAGAAAAATTTAAAATATTTCTAAGTATGGAAAGTCAACTTTTTTTCCAACTTTGACTCAATGCAACTTTCAGCTCAAGCCTCCATTTGATTCCATTATTTTTATATTACAAAGCTTGTAACTTCATTTTCCAAAGCATCAAGAATCAAGCCCAAAGACCCCTTGAGTTGAAATGCCATTGTTTTGAAATTGGTAACTTGGAACTGAATTTCTCACCAAGTCGGAATTTTAAAATCCATAATATGGCCTCTAATCACAAGATTTATGCGTGTTTTTGATTTAAACTTTATTAATAAACTTTCTAGAAGTGTTTAGCACCTCAAAACGCGAAGATTGGATGAGTTTTGGTGAAAATGAGACCACACTTCACTCGTGCATCAGGTTCACACGAATTCCCTCCAAAATGAATCATTCACTCTTCTTTTTGATCCCATTTTCTTCTCCTATAAATACATGAACTATCCCATTCATTTTCTCAAGCTTGAACAACCAGAATCACCCTGCAAAACTTTCTCCATAACTCAATTTTCGATAACTTCGAAATCAGTGTTCAAGCCTTTTCAATCCAATTTATCTATCAATTCACCTTCCTTGATCTTCCCTGAAGCTAACCATACAATTACCTTCAAGAATCGTGCCCTATATTGCTCCACAGAAGTCCAGTTTCAGAGATCTGCAACTCAACTTTAATTGGTAGATTTCTCCATCAATTCTCCAAAACTTTGATATCATTGTGATGCTCTCATTGCACTGGTTCTAGTTGCAACACTTGCTTTTATCTGGAAACACATTTTGACGATGAAATTTCAAATCCCTTTTGAAAACTTTCCTTCCAAATTGCTTGAGCTACAATTTATATAAATTTGTCGTGAAGGTGTGGTTGTCTTCGTCTTGAAGAGATGAAGCGAATGACATAGGTCTGAGCTTCTGATTTTACAGTTTGAGAGACCTGCAATTTACGTTGGCTGGAGGTTGAAGATGACCAACTTGTCATCTTCCAACCAATGAAGGCGCGTCACTTGTTTTTTTTTAATTTTCTGATTTAATAAGTGATCCAGTGTTTTATTCACTAATGACCATGACATGATATGCTAACACGTTTTGACTCTCATACATTGGTCCACATCTTTTTGGTTTTTATTTTATTTTTTTATTTTTATATTTTATTGTTTTAAACTTCAAAAAATCATAGAAAATTCATTTTTAGTCCAAAAATTCTGAAAATATTCTGAGAAATATTTTTGACTTTCTCTTTCTGATTTTTATATTTTCACAATTTTATTGTGTTTTGATATTTTTTATAAATTTTCACTTTATTTGAATTGTTTTAAATGTTTAAAAATACTTTTATGCATTTTTAAATTCTGAAAAAATTATAGAATGATCCAATGACATTGTGACAAATATTGGTGACCTCATTTATTTTTTATTTATGACTTTTTGTTATTTTTTTAATCATTTTTGGTTTATTTTACCTATTTCTTTTAATTTTTAAAAATAGTTTTTGACTTTAAAAAATTACCAAAAATTTTGTAAATATATTTGAGTCCTTTTCTGATTTTTCTATGATCTTACTTTTTATTTATTGATTAATTTGAACATAGTTGATATTTTTCTCTTTTATTTCTATTTTAAAACATTTTTAATGTATATATTAAATGCAATATTATTTTGTGATTATTTTTTGGCTAATCTTGGGTTGAATTTTTTATTATGAACTTTGTTAACATCATTGGATCCACGGTGTTGAGTTTAACTCCATAAAAATGGATGAATGATTTTAATAATAGTTTAATTGAAATTTAATTCAAATGTGATTTGTATTCTTTCCCACCCCTCTTCATCTCACCGCTTTCTTATTGCACTAAGTGTTATTAGAGCATGATCTCTATATCATGTCTCAAAAACAAATAGTGCATAGATTGCTATTGAACGACCTCAAAATAGTTGCGACTTTTATATAAGTTCACTTACGATTTCTTAACATAGCACTAAATTTTGTCCCAATTCGAATAAATGATAATTCGTGGCCCAAACCTATGTTTGCAAGCCCAAGTATCTTAATTTGATCCCTTTGATCCAATAACTTTGAGATTCATTGTGTGGCGACTTTGGTTCTACAAATCCTCTAATGGATCTATAACACTTTTGGTCAACGCGGATCACTTAAACATCGTTGATCGTTAAATGGTACTTGTAAAGATTCCAAATGGATGATATAGTTGACAAAAAGCAAATGCAACTTGTTGTGTGGAGGATTTGGTTCTACCAATCCTCTAATGAGTTCCAAATGCAAGTTTCAAAATGGTCATCCAACTAACCACTAATTATTAAATTGTTTTTACTTTATGCTTTTATTTTTTATGCTTTATGAACCATTTACTTTAAAGATTACATTTCATGCCATTTTTATTTTGCTCACTTGAGCATTTATATTCTTGTTATTTTTATTTTTCTCACTTGAGCTTTTCTTTTCTCTTTTAAGACACCTAATAATTAACATGAACCCTAAAAAATGCTTTAATGATACTTGGACTATTTGGTTACTATCCTTGGCATTGTGGAGTATTGGACTTCTTGGACTTAGGATTAGAAACCTTGTCCTATGTTGGAGACCTTGGACCTTAATTGATATTTTGTTTGGAGTTCTTGAGGTTTACCTCAAGATATTGGGTTGTTTATTTGTTTTGTGTGTAGGTTAGTGTGGTTACATTCTTCATTTGTAATCTGGAATTCACCTCTATACAGTCGTTACTCTGCCCAAATTTTTTTGTGAAGACTTAATACACTTGAAGTTTGGTTCTCTCAAGAGGTCTAGTATCTTTGCTTGTTTGGTTCCAATCCAAGGAATGGGAATTCTATCTTGACTCATAATGTCAAGTATTGGCTTCTTGTTGGTTAGATGGTTCTTATCCCTAGCTTTTACCTTATGCTTTAGGATAGTCCCTTCTTCTCCTCCCATCTTCTTTAATTTCAAAAATCTTCCTCCTTCTTTTGAAAACTCTTCTTATTTCTAAACTTGAACCACTTTCATAATAAACTTGGACTTAGGTCTATGCATTTTCAAAAAATCATTTTCATAAATAAACCTCAATCAATTTAATAATACCTTAACATTTTTTGTGAGAAGACTAAAAGTCAACTAATATTATTTCAAACCATTTTGCCATTTTGGCTTAAAACCTTTCTAAAAAGATTAGACTCTTGTAAATACTTGTAGTGATGCAAACAACTATACTTCTACAATATGTAGTGAAGAGAGATATTTTACACTTGGGTGTTGAGTGAGGATTGTTGATTTTAAAAATCCAAGCCATATCCTCCACTTTAAGATGATGTAAATTCTCCTTTCTCATAATTGTGGGTAGTAAGTATGTTTTCCACACGGACAATGATGATGATGTCTTATCTCATAAAATAAACCAACACACTTGTGTTTCAAAATTTTTAAAAGAGGAAGTACGTGTACCCTAGTCCCCTATTGCATGAAAGGTGGTACGTAGGCACTAAAGGTTCGCAACCTCGGCGGGTGCAAAAATTATAAAAGTATATTTCTTTTCTCACCTCCACCATCTATTTTACATACAACATTTTATAGCCAAAATATACAGATTTTTTCAAAGAGGTTCCTGCGGAGTACCATAAATGTTTAGGGTGCTAATACATTCCCTTTGCATAACCAACCCCCTTACCTTGAATCTTTCCCCCTCTTTTGGGTTACTCTCTCTTTTCCCATTCCTTTGGAAATAATAAAGCGCGGTGGCAATTTTTATTTTGATCTGTACAAGTCTAGTCAATCCAATGGCTTAGTCTTAAACATTTCTCCCGCCACAGAAAAAAATGGCGACTTCCCTGGGGAAAGATTGAGTTCTTGTTGGTCCATCCCTAAGTGGGTTGAGCTTATCTTTGTTTATATCTGTATATGTGCTATTGTTGTTTATGTATTATATGTTGTATATATGTTTGTCTGGATTTTTCTGGTTTTTAGGGTGCTTGGTGATTACTCATAAGTCGTATACCCGAACTTGGAAAAACTTTAAGATAGGAAGGGTGATATAGTCATGTTAACTTTTAGGGAGTAATCCCAAAAAAGGAGGCATGAGATCCCCTACTCAATAGAGGCCCCTTTGACTGTAGTATCGTTTACCGAGTAATCCGGAAGACGTATTGCTTTTGACCCGGGAGCCTGCTGAAGTCGAGGACCGTAAAATACCTAACCCATCTTGGCCTTTTAGGTGTAGTTTGGAAGCTATGACGAAGTAATCTAGAAATAGCTGTCACGCGATACTATGCTCGAACGAGTTTATCTTGAGAATATTACTAATTACCGAGTTAATCGGGAAGTTGGTAATATCCGAAGGAAGGATGTAGACTCTGGAAACCACTAGAACCTTGTTCGGAAGATGATATCTTTTAGACCATACCTTATGGGTAGTACCTTCAACTTCATGCTCGTGACGTTGAATCTATGAACCCTATATGTGTGATCTTGTGTGTGATTGTTGCATCAGGCATACATGCACCCATAAGCATCTTTTGAAGGAATTTCATTTCAAGGGACTTAAAAAGTTAACCATTTATGAATATCTCAGGTACTCTTTGGCCATGGATTCTGGAAAAAGAAAGACCGGAAAATACAGTTTCAAAGATCCCATGATAGATTAGTTGATCAGTCTAATTCCCGACATTGAGTGTTATGCAGATTTTCGGAAGAAGTATGGATCCATCATTCCTCTCATGAAGCTTAGGATGAAAGAGGGTATTCTCTCGACCATGGTCCAGTTTTATGATCCAATGTACCATAACTTTACTTTCCTCAACTATCAGTTAATGCCTATGCTGGAGGAGTATTCTTATCTGTTGGATTTACAAATTACTGATCGTGTTCCTTTCACTGGTTTGGAGGGTGAGCCATAATCACATGAGATTTCTGCTTTGATTCATCTTGGGAAGTCTGAGGTTGAAGCCCATATGGCCACTACAAGAGGGATTAAAGGATTACCAGATCAGTTCTTATTGGAGAAAGCTCGTTACTTTTCCAGGATAAAGAGTACAATCGCTTTTGAGGCCATCTTTGCTCTACTTGCTTACGGGTTGTTCTTATTTCCTAACGTGGAAAAGTTTATTGACATGAATGCTATCAGGATATTCATGATTGGAAACCCAGTGACTACATTGTTGGGAGATGCTTATTACTCTATTCATCTTCGAAATTCTTATCATGGGGGGATAATTATCTGTTGTACGCCTCTGTTATACCGGTGGTTTATCTCTCATATGCCTCAGTCTAATGCTTTTTGGGATGTCAGGAAGGAACCCCGTTGGGCTCCTAAGATCATGGCACTTAATCACTCGGATATTGATTAATATCATCGAGCTTACCAGGATGTAGAGATTGTCAACAGTTGTGGTAGTTTCCCCAATGTACCTCTTCTTGGTACAAAGGGAGGAATTAACTATAAACGTGTTCTTGCATGATGACAACTTGGTTATCCAATGAGGGATAAACCAAATAGTATTGATTTGAGTAGTTTCTTTCTGAAGGAGGGAGAAGACCATAAGGAAGCTAGGGAGAAGATTGCGAAGGTCCGACGTCACATTCACAAGAAGAGTAGGAAAGATTTGGGACCGAGAGGGGATGTTTCTTTAGAGCCATATCTTCAGTGGCTTCAAGCGAGAGCTACTCAGTTGAAGATGTCGTATTTCTGGGAAGCACCTATGCCTGATTTGTTTGTGAATACCACTCCCACCTTATTGGATGATGCGGAAGAGCTACAACTTGCTTTAGTTAGGATGCAACAGGAAAAGGATGCTTGGAAGAATAAGTGCCAAACTTTAGAGATTTCCTATAGAGCAGACTTGAAGGAGAAAGAAGATTGGATTGAGATTCTTAAGAGTCGGGTTATAGAGATGATGGAGAGGAAAGGGGATTTATTTTCTCCTAAGCCTTATTTAGATGCTAGTTATTCACTTCCTGATTCAGGTGATTGGAAGGAGGTTGCCACCAGATATGCGAAAGAAAACCAGAGGTTGAAGACTCAGATTGCCAGGCTTACAGGGAAGCGTTAGCGTATAGAGTGATCTCCATCAGCTTTGCTTTTTAGGGTTTTAGACTTTACTTTTATATTGTACTTGGGATCATTAAAACTTGTAATCCATTTTGAAGTTATTATAATAAAAATTTTCAGTGTCTTAAAAATATGTTATTACTTTGATATTTGCAATGTGTCTATAAATCTTTAAGTCTCTTGAAATATTAAAAATAAATTATTTGCATTGCACATCATGCATCATATTTCACATATTTCTTGCATTTTTTATGCATATCCAGGTGTCTTACCAAGCTTCTTTACTTCGTTCCGCAAGTTGTCTCACCACTACAACACTCGAGATAATTTCAGAAGGAAGATGGACAACTAAGAACAAGAGAATCGCGAGCTGCGCGAGGAAGTTTCTGCTTTGAAGGTTGGCATGGCCAATATTCTTGCTCTGATGGAATCTATGGTGGCTGCTCAGAATCAGCCATTGAATGTTCAACCTCAACCAACAAGGGCTACTACTGAAGCTCCGACTGTTCCTGTGTCTGCTACTCCAACTGTTGTTCAGAATCGCATGCCTCAAGGTTATCCATGGGGAATTCCAGAGAACTTTTTGCCTGAAGGTTTCAATCTTGATCCTCAAGATATCCATGTTGTTCAAACTACTGTTACTCCAGCACCTCCTGTGGTACATGTTTCTCCTCCTGCACCTCATTCAGTGAATATGGTTCCATTTGCTAATGATGATATGTGTCGTCCTTTTCCTCCACGAAGTGAAGACTTGGGTCTTTATGACAGAATGGATGATTTTCAAGAGAAGTTTGACAAGATGCAGAGAGAAATGAAGGTCCTCAGGGGAAAGGAATTATTCGGGAAGAATGTGAATGAATTATGCTTGGTCCCGAATGTTAAGATACCTGCAAAGTTTAAGGTCCCGAAATTTGAAAAGTACAAGGGCAACACATGCCCCCGTGCTCATCTGGTGATGTATGTAAGAAGAATGTCTACCCATACTGATGATTAGCGTCTGCTGATTCACTTTTTTCCGGATAGTTTGATCGGTGTTGCGTTGAAATGGTATATGAGTTTGGACAACGTTAATATCCATAATTTCAATGACTTGGGAGAAGCATTTTTAAGACAATACAAATACAACTTCGACATGGCGCCTGACCGTGATCAACTCAGGGCCATAGTTCAGAAAGACAGGGAATCATTCAAAGAATATGCACAGAGATAGCATGAGGTAGCCGCCCAAGTGATTCCTCCCATGGAAGAGAAGGAGATGACAAAGATTTTCTTGAAGACTCTAGGTGCTTTCTACTATGATAGAATGGTAGCATGTGCGCCAAGTGACTTTACTAAAATTGTAGGCATGGGTATCCGGTTAGAAGAGGTTGTAAGAGAGGTCCGTTTAACAAAGAGTGAAGGTTCTTGAAATACGAAGAAGCCATCCTATGGGTTTACCAAAAAGAAGGAAGGAGATACAAATGTTGTTATACAAAAGAGGAGAGTTAATCCTCCTAAAAGAAGTTATCAGCGTCATTAGCAAGTCGCCTCAGTTACTCCAGTTGTTGGCGTAACACAAACCACCATTTCTTATCAGAGACCATCCAAGCAGGGAAATCAAGGGTAGAATCAGAGAAGGGAGGGTTATGACCCTATCCCTATAAGTTATACAGAGTTACTCCCGGTGTTAATTCGGAAGAAGTTGGTTCAAACCCAACCACCTCCCGCTGTACAATCACCGTTGCCTTGGTACTACAAAGCAGACCAAACATGTGCTTTTCATCAGGGGGCACCAGGGAAAAATGTTGAGAATTGATATTCTTTGAAGACTGAGGTGCAGAAATTGGCGAAGTCCGGTATTCTATCTTTCAAAGATGTGGGCCCTAATGTGAAAGACAATCCTCTTCCCAAGCATGGAGGAGCAAATGCTATGAACATGGTGGCCGGTTGTCCAGGCGACTTCCGGATTTTAATATTAATCTGGTTAGAAGAGATTTTGTGAAAATGCATGCAGACCCCTGTGAATTTAGCTACTAAATGCATGATCATGCCAGTTGTGCTATCTGCAGTACAAACATACAAGGTTGCGACAAGATAAATGATGATTTGCAGGAGATGATGGATGAGGGCCTCATCCACATAATCAGGCCTAGGGCAGAGTATGAAGAGGAAGTAAGAATGGTTTTTGGATGTCCTGGAGAGTTCAGAATTTTTGATGTGGAGTATATGAATGAGGATCTTGTACAATTGCATGCTACTTTCTGCCACATGGCTGGTCAGGTGCAACATCAGTATGGATCTTGCTGAATTTGCTGAAGGGACTCCCGAGGATGTTCAATTGTGAGGAAAGTTGTTCAGTTGTTGTTAGACAATGGAACCATCAAGGTTACAGGTCAAAGGGATGATTACCATGAAGTTGATGTGATTGAGGTTTGTTTGGATGAAGAAGAGCCAGAAATACCAAATTATGTGACGCATGGAGTTAGGGTTCAGAACTGGATCACCATTGATGTTCCCTCATACATACATGTTTAAAAGTAATTTGTTTTGTTAATCTTTTTGAAAAGCTTTCACTCTGCCCAAGGTGAAAGCATTAATATTGTACAGGCTTATCTGTTTGCTGTGACTTTTAAAATCAATAATAAAAGTTGTCTTTGTTTCCCAAATTGTGTTTTTATGTTTTGCTTTTTCTTGAAAAATGGTAATCAGAAAAAACATTTCAAAATAAATGATAACTGAAATTCAATTTGCATGATAACTTGTTATATGTATCAATTTCTAAAAGTAGTCATAAATCATATGTGCAGATTAATTAAAAAACATGTTGAATACAATGACCCTGCACCCTCTCCAAATTTTGAATGTCCTGTGTATGGGGACGAAGAAGAAGACTATGATGAGATTCCAGAAGAGGTATCACGGTTTCTTGAGCATGAGGAGAATTCTATTCAGCCATATAAAGAGCCACTGGAAGTAATCAATTTAGGTTCAGAAGAAGATCCGAAAGAAGTCAAGATTGGAGCATTGCTACATCCTGATGTGAAGAGCAGGTTATTTGAGATGTTGAAAGAGTATGTGGATATTTTTGCTTGGTCTTACCAACATATTCCTGGTCTAGATACATATATTGTAGAGCACCATTTGTCGCTGAAGCCAGAGTGTCCGCCAATCAAACAGAAGTTGAGAAGAACTCACCCAGATATGGTAGTGAAGATCAAAGAAGAAGTTCTAAAGCAGATTACTGCGGTTTTCTTGTGACATCAGTGTGACCTCAGTGGATTGCCAATATTGTCCCAGTATCAAAGAAAGACAAAAAAGTTCTCATGTGCATAGATTACAGAGATCTAAATAAATCTAGTCCAAAAGATGATTTTCCATTGCCACACATTGATATGTTAGTGGATAGCACAACAAAATTAAAAGTTTTCTCGTTCATGGCAGGATTTTCCGGGTATAATCAAATAAGAATGGCACCTGAGGACATGGAAAAAACAATGTTTATCACACCTTGGGGAACATTCTGTTATAGAGTGATGCCCTTCGGGTTGAAGAACGTTGGTGCAACATACCAGAGGGCTATGACAACCCTATTCCATGATATGATGCACAAGTAAATTGAGGTATTTGTTGACGATATGATTGCTAAATCCCAGACTGAAGAAGGGCATGTAGAAGATATGTTGAAGTTGTTTCAACGTTTGAGGAAGTATCGTCTCCGCTTGAATCCAAATAAATGTACCTTCAATGTTCGGTCAGGGAAATTGTTGGGTTTTATTATTAGCCAGAAAGAAATTGAATTTAACCCTGATAAAGTCAAAGTAATTCAAGAAATTCCAGCGCCAATAACTGAAAATCAAGTCAGAGGGTTCCTTGGGCGCTTGAATTATATTTCCAGATTTATTTCCCACATGACTGCAACGTGTGAACCGATCTTTAAGTTGTTAAAAGGGATCAAGGTTGTGTGTGGGCTGATGACTGCCAAAGGGCATTTGAAAGTATTAAAGAATATCTGCTTGAACCTCCTATCTCGCTCCCTCCATTTGAAGGAAGACCATTAATTATGTATCTGACAGTGTTAGATAATTCCATGGGCTGTATTCTAGGACAACAAGATAAAACAGGGAAGAAAGAGCATACCATTTATCATCTCAGTAAAAAGTTTACTGATTATGAGTCACAGTATTACGTGATGGAAAAGACATGTTGTGCTCCGGCCTGGGCGGAAAAACGTTTGCGGCAGTATATGTTGAACTACACTACTTGGTTGATCTCCAAAATGGATCCAATCAAGTACATTTTTGAAAAGCCTACTCTTACTGGGAGAATTGCCCGCTGGCAGATGCTGTTATCTGAATATGATATCGAATACCATACACAAAATGCTATTAAAAGAAGCATCTTAGTAGATTATCTTGCTCACCAGCCAGTTGATGATTATTAGTTTATGAAGCATGATTTCCCCGATGAGAATGTGATGTTTCTGAAAGTAAAAGATTGTGATGAACCATTGCCTGGGGAAGGTCCTGATCTTGAGTCTCGCTGGAGAATGATATTTGATGGAGCTGTGAATGCTTATGGTAAATCAGTCAGATTAAGGGAGAATGGGATACAAAGCATCCAAATCTCATTCCTTATTGAGAGCATGTGTTGAAATTAATTTCGTACTTCGAAGAAATCACTTTTGAACATATTCCACGAGAAGAGAATCAATTGGTAGACGCACTAGCTACCATGTCATCTATCCCCAAAGTCAGATGAATAATGAAGCTCCTCGAATTACTATTGAGAGTCTAGATGAACCAGGGCATTGCTACGAAGATGATACTGATGGAGTAGAGGAAAACCCTTGGTACCACGAAGTAAAAAGATACCTCAAAACTCAAGAACATCCTGAAGGGGCATCTATCAATGATAAGAAACTTATAAGGAGGTTCTTTAGAAAGTTCTTTCTGAGTAACGAAATCTTGTACAAGCGCAACCACGATTCAACTTTGCTTCATTGTGTAGAAAAGAAGGAAGCTGAGAAAATTATGAAAGATATGCACAAAGGTGTCTTTGGTACTCATTCCAGTGGACATACAATGACTAAGAATACTCTGAGAACATGTTATTATTGGTCTACAATGGAAACCGATTGCCATCATCATTCCAGAACTTGCAACAAATGCCAGATTTATGATGACAGAGTACATGTGCCCCCGATTACTTTGAATGTCTTGACTGATCTTTGGCCGTTTGCAATGTGAGGCATCGATATGATTGGAGATATTAAGCCTATTGCTTCCAATGGGAATCATTTCATCCTTGTCACTATTGATTACTTCATGAAGCGGGTAGAGGCATCCTCGTTTGCTTCGGTTACAAAGAATGTTGGGGCCCGGTTCATTAAGTATAACCTTATCTGTCGGTATGGAATCCCTGAAAGGATCATCATGGAAAATGGTACCAATCCTAACAATACTATGATCATAGAACTCTGCATGAAGTTCAAGATTAAGTATCACAATTATTCTCCCTATCGACCCAAGATGAATGGCATAGTTAACAAGAATATCAAGAAGATCTTGTAGAAGATGACAGTGACATACAAAGATTGGCATGAGATGTTACCATTTTCTCTGCATGGTTATCTCACTTCAGTACATACATCAACTATGGCAACCCCCATTATCCCTAGTATAAAGCATGGATGTTGTCTTACCTGTTGAAGTCCAAATTCCTTCCCTAAGGATTATGAAAGACGCATATTTAGATGAAGACGAATGGATTCAGACTCGACTTGACCAGATAAATTTGATTGATGAAAACAGGCTTGCGGCTGTTTGTCATGGTCAAATATATCAAAAATGCATGATCAAGGCTTTTAACAAGAAAGTCAGACATCAGGTGTACCAGGCTGGTGATTCGGTAATAAAGTGCATCATCCTACCACAAGGTGATCTCAGGGGAAAATGGACTTCTACATACGAATAGTCATTTATAATCCAAAAAGATATTTTTTTTACGGTGCTATGATACTTACCACCATGGACGGTGAAGATTTTCCGCACCCTGTGATTGCGGACATAGTAAAAAAATACTACGCAAAAAAGGGACCCGCTAGGTTAACAGGCCTAGGCAAAAATAAGGGCATCCCCGCGAACCAAAAGGGTTCGGGAAAAAATTAGGGATATATATATATATATATATATATATATATATATATATATATATATATATATATATATATATATATATATATATATATATATATATATATATATAATTGTACATCCAGCAAGTCGAAAACTTGAAAAGGCGGCTTGGGAAAAAAAGGATATCCTGATAGATTAAATACCCGAAAGGGCGGCCCGGGCAAAAGTTAGGGATTCAAGCGTACGATTATGTCCCGTTGGATAACCCATCTACTTATAAACAACTTCACTACTAGCGTCGAGTTCAAATGGTACAAATCAGTTCAATCATCTTCTTCCGACATTAAGTGATGAGATATTTGAAGACATATGGGCAATAGCAGAGTTGAAACCCGATGGGATTATTTCCACATAGTTGTTTTTATTTGTTTAACACTTTGTACCCCTTTTTCTATTTTTACGATGATTTCCTCTTACTAGGATTTATGTCTTCTTGTATAAAACTCCCTGCTTATAGGAAAACTTTCAGAATCAATGCAATTCAAAATTCAAAATTGTTTTTACTTTCTCTATTTTATTTGCAAGAACGTCCAATGATTACGTTGAATGAACATATGCATTTGAATATGATTACTGTTTATAAAACATATGCATGAAAACAGGATTAGTATTTATTAAAGACTCTACGAGTTGGGATAATGTTCAAGTTGTCCATAAATTCCCACAAAGCAATCTCCATGAAACTATCTCTATAGAGCTATATTCACAAGCTCGTCCCTAATAAAGATATATTCCCCAACAAGTATAATAAGCCCCCAGACAGAAATTGGGGCATCTTCCAGCAGTTCGCCTCCATATCCCTAACGGATAGCTTGACATGATCATCTTCCCCAATAGGTCCCCTAGAGGATAAGGAAGTTTGATTATTTTACCCATCATACAGTGGAATCTTCGTCAGCACAGCCTATGAATTTCCAATCCCCATCAGAGATTATTTCCTCAATGCAGTCTACATGATTTAATTCCCCAGCGAAGTTTATTTCTCTTCTCCAGCCAAATGTCATTCAATGATGTCCTCCCTAGAAGAGTTGACATCCATATCTGAAACCTGGTCAGATAGTGTATCATAGGATTATCCATATCTTTTATCCTAGTCAGGGTACATAAGAATCAAATCCTTCAATAAAAAGACCGACAAACAACCAACTCTCCTTGAATGCTTTTATCCCTAAGCAAATGTCGAAGATCCCCAGTGGAGTGTCCTCAAACAGAAAGCGGGAATCCCCGATAATGTCGTTCTAAACAAAAATTAAAGAATTACTTTCTTCATCCCCAACAAAAATCATGGATATACTTTCCCACAGCTAGACGTTGTTACACAAAGCTACTGATACGCTCCAACGACATGTTGCATCCATCCATCATTTACAAAATATCATAACATATACATATGAAACACATAATATTCTCATTTATTTTGAGACCATCACTACAAAGTACATTTCACGCATCATGACATTGCATAAAACTAACTTTTTCTTTTTAGGTTAGTTCCCGAACAGATTGATATTGTCAACAGTTTATCACCTTTCAGATACAATCAGATAGTGATTCGTTCTGATAAACACATCTTTTAATTACAATCAGTCGAAGATTCACTCTAGATCATCTTCTAGATATAATTCATATATGATCGAGGTAGAGAATCTTTCTGATACTCATTCCCGTACATCTTCTAGATACAGTTCAGATACGATTGAGATAGATATTCATTCTGATACTCATTCCAGTACATCTTCTAGATACAGTTAAGATACGATCAAGATATAGATTCGTTCTGATACTCATTCTAGTACATTCTTCAGATACATTCGGGCAAAGGCTCATTCTGATCCACTTCTAGGTACAGTTGGGCGTAGAATTATTCCAATACATTTTTCAGACACAATCGAGACATAAGATTCATTCTGACACTTCCTAGCATGTCTGTTAGATACAATAAGACACATACTCATTCTAATATATTTTTCAGATACAGTCGGGCGAGGACTCATTCTGACCCACCTTTAGATACAGTCGGGCATAGAGTCGTCCTAATACTTTTTCATATATGGTCGGGCATAGACTCACTCTAATACTCCTGTCAACAGTTATCCAAGAACACAGTTGCTTTGGATGGCATCAATAAGCCCATCTCTGATGAATCTTTATCACCTCTTCAAATGGCATCTTTTGTCATTTTAATTTACATCAAGTTAAAAACTTCAAATGAAAAAATGACCAACATGAAAGGTGTAGGAGACATCTTGAGGTTTCCAAAAAGTCTAAGATCACCCTCATAGGACAAATATTGAGAGAGTTATGATTGGTGCAAGTTGAGCAATTTTGAGAAAATGCATGAAGTTCAAATTGAGAAAACTTTAATTTTTTGGCTAATGGTGCTAAGTTTTTAGGTTCAAACATGTTCATGACCTCATATTAGACCTCTAAATTCATTCATATATTTTTGTGATTTTAATTTATTTTTATTTTTATTTTTATTTTATTCAATTAATATCAAAATAAATCAAATAAAATATAAAACTAATGGATTAAGGCACAAGGCTTTTGTTTTGGATCAAATTTGAAGCCCAAAAAGCTCACAACTAGCTAGCAAAACCGTGTGAAGATGATTGGCACAAGATTGAGCTTAAAAAAGAAAATTTTCATGCAAAATTCAAATCAAATATTACACCATGAGTTGCAAAGATTTGATTCAATTTTGTTGACCTAAAACACTTCTCTATAAATACACAACAATTTCAGACCTCAAAAAACACGCATGCTGCCTCCAAGAACAAACCCTAAAATCTCAAATTTTTCAAAAACTAGGGAAGAACTCAAAACCTCGTATGCAACCTTTATCAATCAATTACAAGCATTCTATCATACTCCTGAGGTTCAGAGGAAGACATTCCAGCCCTTACTCAAGCTTGAAGCACGCCATAACTCTCTCCCTCGACTACACTAGTTTGGTAATCTTCTTGAATTTCAAAATTTTAATATACGCATTGTTGAATGATTTGATGCATATATTCATGTTCATATGGATGTTTTGAGCAGTTTTGACGCGTTAAAGGTGATACGGTGGTTGTAGCAAGAAGAATATGGGACAATAAGGAGAAGAGAAAGAGATAGTGTGATACGGTGGGAGAATTAACTTGGTGTTTTATGTTTTATCGCAAATGTTGCGGATAACAAGAGTCACCACAAATTTTTCTTTTATCCAATAAGGAAGGAGTGAAAAGAACAAGAAAGACCTTTGAGATATTTTCTTGAGTTCGGGGGGTGGGTTATGAAAAGGGAAGGTGTTAGCACCCTTTTCATCCGTAGTTATCTACGGGCTCTTAGTTGCTTGATCACTTTGAAAATTCTTTGTTCGAAATGTGTTTGTGATTGGTGTAAGTTTGAAAATATTTTAAAAATACCTTTGTTGAGGAAAAATTTGTAATGATTCTCGTCTCTATAAGATTGCATATAAAGTGTTGGTTTTGAAAATATTTCAAAGAGATGTTTGTTTTTTGAAGATGTTTTGAAAGTGTAAGTATGGAAATGGTTTTAGTTTGTGAGAAAGAAACCACGAGCGTCCTACCTACTAAAAAGGTATTTGTTCTTTTTCTCCTCCTTTAGATGTTGCTATCTTACCATTGATTGGTAAGAAACCCCATAATTGGATGTGAAGGGACGGGAATGGGTCAATCATATAGTCATGGAAGGCAACTTATGAGACGCTTTAGCAATTTTCATAAGGGACTAGATCGTTTACCGAAGGCAACATCGAGGGACTATGATCTTTTTTATCGAGGGTCTTTGCTAAAATACCCATATTCGAGGGACATGACTATTTTCCGAGGTAACAAGTAAGGTCTCCATAGAGGTGCACGTGTGAATTGTGTGTTTGATTGCATGCATTGTATTTGAGATTAGGGTTTTCTAACGGTTGATTTTATCTTTCCATACACACCCTAATTACTAACAATTATATGGAAAGCGATAAATTTGCAAAAATTAAAATCCTACGCTATTACATCATTAGGGGAGTGGGGGTATAATTTACAAATGGGGATGAAGTAGATGTCTAATTATTACAACCATATCGAATAAATGGACAGCAATGAAAAAAATCTATGAAAAATGTAAAGACAGTGTAAAAAGAAAGAAAAATTACATTTTGAACTATTATGTGTCGACACATACTGCTATGCATCGACACGTAACTCTTCTTGCTTCTTTTAAACAAAATCAACTTAGTATGAATCGATGCATTATGGGGCGTGTCGACTCATTCCTCTTCCTGTTTCTAAAAAATCCCAAATCAACTCAGTATGAGTCGATGCATAATGGGATGTGTCGATGCATGCACCTGTTTGTGTTGACACATACGCGTTTTGTGTCGACTCATGCACCTTTCATCCTTCTATTTTGGGGCCTAGATAACAATATGAGTCGATGCATAAGGCCATGTGTCGACTCATACCCTATTTTATCACTAGAATGAGTCGACCCATGTGGGTATGTGTCGACTCATGCTGTAGTTTTTTGCCTCTACCATCATTCTTTTGCATGTATCAGTCAGTTTTCAACATATATTTGATAAAAATGAACAGCAAGTAAATGGTTAACTTCAAAGGGTAGTGATAACTACATTCTATCTTTACAAATGAACCAAAGATGATGTATGGAAAATGAGAAGTCAAGAAGACTTACCTTGAAACTGCACTTTGTGTTTTGAGTCTGAACACTTTTCAAGATGTTGTGTGGACTTCAATGAACCTCTAAAAAGCTGTTGAACCTCCTTCTGTATTGAAAGTTGTTGAACCAAACTCCAAACTGTCAAGTTGTATAATACTGTCTTTTGTTTAGAAGGCGAAGATAAGGGCACTACAGAAACTGTTCTTGGGCTTGAACAACTTTATGTGATATGAAATGTTTAGCTGGTTTATGAGAGTGTTTGCAAGGTGAATCAATGAGTTGAGGATTTTCTGTTTAGTGAATGAAAATAGAGCAGAGTTTTTTTAATGAACAAGGTTACAAAGATTTCTTTTTTTCTCTTTTCTCTCTCAATCAAAGCCACCTTTGTGTGTTGTGAAAAACAGTTTATTTATAGATGAAGTTTGCTAAAGTTTGGGAGGGAAACCAATGAATTTTTAATATTTTTGGGTATGCTGTTTCATAGCCTTTTTGGGTGCAGCTCTTTATATGCTAACTTGGTGCAACCATGTGACTGATATGATGCAGATTTTCAGGGCATCATTGCAGTTTTTGGAGAAGACTGTGACAGCATAGCAGGGCTATTTTAATGGATTTGAGTCAAAGAAAAAAGTTCAAACAAGAAAAGGCTTTAGGATTTCTAACTTAACAATTTCTAACTTAAAAAAAAATGCAGCCTTGTAATAACTTGAATTATTTATAGCATCTTGAATTATTTTGAATTGTAGTGAAGAAAGATGTCATGAGGTAATGAAATTAATCATGTACGAAAAATACTTAGAAAAATTTTACAAGTCTTGCCAAGTTTGATTTTTTGACCTTCTTGATTTTTGATGATCAAATTTCATGTTTTGAATTACTTGATGACATGTGATTTTCGAAACTCAAATTTGACCAAATAGTCAAAGTTTGACTTTTTAGTGTACAATTGACTTTTTCATCAGTTGACCAAATATCATCTATCAATCCACTGATCTCAGGAGGTGAATTGAAACATGCGACTAGGTCGAAATGATGCACTTAAATCCTTGAGATCATATTTCAAACCAATAAGTCATGTACTAGGTCAAAAATCAAAGATTTGTCACTCTCAGTCAAAACCCTAATTTGGAGTCCCAACATTTCGGAGATAATTTTGTTGGATCAATTCTTTGAGAATCCTTGAGAAGTAGATATCATTTGTGAGGAATGTCTTGAAAAAAGAGAGGGAAAATTTGGAGGTACAACAGTTGCCCCTGTTCAATCTTCTTAAACCTGAAGTGTTAGATTGGTGGGTCCGCCATTCGTGACATGAAGGTGAAAGCTGATTGAACACTAGAGTGCCCATAAATTTGCACTCGATGATATATTGATTGATTGTGTCATGAATGGGCTTAAAGATGCCATTTGGAGAGTGTAGCGGTAGAAATGTTTAAGACTAAGCCATTGGATTGACTAGACTTGGACAAATCAAAATAAAAATCGTCACCCGCGCTTTATTGTTTCCAAAGGAATGGGAAATGAGCGAATAACCCAAAAAGAGGGGGAAAGATTATAGGAAATCAAAAAAGATGAGAGGAGATGAAGGGACTATCCTAAAGCTTAAGGTAAAAGCTAAGGAGAAGAACCATCTAACCAACAAGAAACCAACACTTGACATTATGAGTCAATATAGAATTCCAATTCTTTGGATTGAAACTAAGCAAGAAAAGATGTTAGACCTCTTGAGAAGACCAAACTTCAAGTGTATTAAGTCTTCACAAAAATTGGGCAGAGTAACGGCTGTATACAGATGAATTCTAGATTATAAATAAAGTGTGTAATCACAATAACCTGCACACAAAACAAACAAACAACCCAATGTCTTGAGGTAAACCTCATGAACTCCAGAAAAAATATCAATTAAAGTCACAAGGTCTCTAACACAGGCCAAGGTCTCTAATCCTAAGTCCAAGAAGTCCAATACTCCATAGTGCCAAGGATAGTAACCAAATAGTCCAAGTATCATTAATGTTTTTTATGGTTTTGTAGCAACCAGTTTTTTAATCAAGAGTCACCACTATTAGTTTTTATCCTAGGGAAGGGAACCTAACAGAAAACCCTAATTCGTAGATAGAGATTCTAGGTTTCGGACTCAATTAGACGAAAGGAAGGTGTTAGGAACCTTTCATCCACCTTGTTCACAAGGATATTAAGCTCTAGGTTTGGATTTGGGGTAAACTGGATTTTATGTTTTAATTAGAAAGACTCGCCACGATTTTTGATCGTATACCTACGTATCCTCTTAAGAGGAATCATAGTCCCAATTCGTAGTTCGTATGGGGTTGGTGTGTTTTAGGGGTTTTTAAACATATTTTGAATCACTTCGCACTCGGTCGGGAGTAGTGATTGCTGAGATTTTGACTGAGTGCGCAGTAAGTCAAAACTAGTTTGAAACCTTTTTGCAAAAAGACAGATGATTAGCTTAGTTTATTGCGAAAATAGTTTTAAGATTTGTTGAACAATTTTTAACAATATTAATTGCAAAAAGTCTTGATTAATGCATGATAAATTTTTTTTAATCCAATAATATATAAAATAATATATGTAATTTTAATATGAAAATAAATTAATTGGTCATATAATAATATTTAAATAGTAAATATATTAATAATAATATTTACATAAAAGGGATTATAAATAAAAAGTTGTAATAATAATAATAATAAAAATTTATTTAACTACAACAATTTATAAAAAAAATATATTAATAATAAAAGAAAAATTCGTTATTTGATAATAAGAATAATTATTATAGTAAATAATATATATATATATATATATATATATATATATATATATATATATATTATATATATATATATATATATATATATATATATATATAATTCAATTATAAAAGAAAATAAATAAAATTAACTAAGTTCAAGGGGGTGTAAATTTAGTTGTGTGGTAAACTAGGGGGTGCCTTTAGGAGGCTGGGCTAAGCCCATTACACTTGTTCAGACAGGGGGGGAGTGTAAGGTGTTTTGGCCTTTAGCAATTGCAAAAAAAGGATGTGCAAAAAGAAACTGGGTTCGGCCCATTGAACGTTTGCAAGGGATGATTCAATCACGTGTGGCGCGGGTGTATGCGAGCTATAGTGGGACTTTGCCTATGGCCGTCTGATCGAGATCAAGCGGATGGGATTGAAGGAACACGATAATTATGATAGGCGCGTATAAATTGAATTAGAAAAAATATATCATATTAGTTTTTATTCATTTTTCACATTTTGTTTACAGAAAATTCATCTTCTTAACCTCCTCTCTCTCCTCTCTCTCTCTCTCTCTCTCTCTCTCTCTCTCTCTCTCTCTCTCTCTCTCTCTCTCTCTCTCTCTCTCTCTCTCTCTCTCTCTCTCTCTCTCTCTCTCTCTCTTCTCTCTCTCTCTCTCTCTCTCTCTCTCTCTCTCTCTCTCTCGCAAAGCGCAGACCCTCGTTATGCAAACCGTAGCACTGCCACCGGCGGTGGCGACCTATCTCTTTTCCCAGTGTGTATCCACCTCAAACCCAAATACAAAAACAACAACCCAAAATCAAACAACAAAAAACATTGAACTAAGTGTTTTACTTTTCTCACGATTTCTGTGCTCTGAGTTTCAATCGATTGATCTTCAACCCCTCCTTCTTCTCTTTTGTAGGTAGCGGTATGAAGATCGAGAGTATGCGGCGGCTGAAGGAGACTGAGCTAGCGATTAGGGTTTCCAATCCAGAAACTCTAATCGCTTCCTTCTTGCAACAACAAAAGGGTTTGTCCTCCGTTCTTTCTTGTTTCAAGATCTTGTTCTTCTTTCAATCTCTCCCTCCTCTACTTTTGTCTTTGTTACCAGTATTTATAGGTTTTAGGAATTTTAGGGTTTTTTTATTTTTCTATTACAATTAGTACAAATTAGAGGTGATTAGGGATTTAGTATCAATTAGGGATTGTAAAATTTATTGTAATTGATTGAGTCTGTAATATAAGATTTGTTCTTGTATTGATTTGATTTGTTAATATATTTGATTCTGTCATTTGGATTAAATTTGTAATATTTGCGATTTGGGATTTGATTTAGTTTGATAATGTCATATATTGGATTCAGCTTTCTAGATTTCATTTGATTTCCAGATTTGGTAGTAGTCTGTGTGATTTCCACAGTAGATGTTAATAGGCACAAAATGCGCGTGAGTTTTGGTTAATTGCTACAGTATTTGTTTCCAATTCAATTTGGGCTTGCATGTTAATTAACTTGTTCAGTAAAAACAGTTTTTAATTTCCATTAGGCCTTGTGTGTTTTATTTTGTTAGCCTAATCACCCCTTACAGTAAAACTATTCCTTACCAAGCCCAGTTTTAATAATTGCAATTAGTAACATATTTTTTACAGATAACCACAACAATTTCTCAACAAATAAAAACAAAGATATTACTAACAGGCTACATTTTTTCCGAAAACAAACAACAAAATTTTTTGTTTAATAATAATACTTAACAAATATTTTTTATAAATACTTTATAAAAAATATTTAATAAAATAATTATAATAAAAATACCCAATAATAACAAGTAACAAAAAATAAAATAAAAATTATTTTCTCAAAATCGCCAAATGGGCTAAAAACTCAGTGGGCCTATAGTTTGTAACAAATTCAAAACTTTAAATATTATTTAGTTTATCCCCTTTTTTTAATAAATGAAAAAGACTTCTTTTAACAAGTTGTGCATAATAATTTTCTTAGAAAAATAATAATAACATCAAACGTTTTATAATAATTCTTCTAAGATAACCCAGCAACCAAAATGACAAATGAATTGACTTTAAAAATCTGAATAGGCCATACAAATTCTACCACTCACTCCCTTTTTCTTTACTAACAACAAAAACATTTAAGTGGGCTTTTATAATTAAAAACTAAATAATTTTTCTTTTTCGAATCGCATGGGCCATTGGCCAACATACCCTACGAATAGGTTTACGGATACACGCGTCTTTTTGATTAAAAAAAAGCCCCGCTTTCCTGAATTTAGGGTAAACCCATTGGTTGACTTAAATTTTAAGAATGGACCATCAGATATTGTTGTTTCATCCTTAATTAAATATTTTTTAACTCTTAAAACATAACCGTCGAGGTAGGGAAAATTTGGGGTACGACAGGTTCATGTTGATTATTAAGTATCTTCAAAAATAAAAGAAAAGCTCAAGTGAGCAAAATAAAAATGACATAAAAGTAAATACTCAAGTGAGCAAAGATGAAAATAACATGAAATGTAAATGCTAAAATAAATGGTACATAAAGAAAAGAGCTTAAAATAAAAGCATAAAATACAGTCAATTGTTAGAAGTTAATGGTTAGTTGGATGACCATATTGAAACTTGCATTTGGAACTCATTAGACGATTGATAGAACCAAAGCCTCTCAACAAAAAGTTGCCTTTGCTTTTTGTCAAGTATTTAATCCATTTAATAATCCACAAAGCAATATTTAATGATCAAAGATGCTTAAGTGATCTGCGTTGACCAAAATTGATGAAGATCTATTAGAGGATTGGTAGAACCAAAGCCTCCTAACAATGAATCTCAAAGCTATTGCATCAAAGGGTTCAAATTAACATACCTGGGCTTGCAAACATAGGTTTGGGCCACGAATGATCATTTAATCGAATCGGGACAAAATTTAGCGATATGTTAAGTAATAGTAAGTGGACTTATGTAGAAGTCGCACCTATTTTGAGGCCGGTCAATAGCAATCTATGTACTTCATGTTTTGATAAATGATATAGAGATTATCATCCCATTACATGTAGCACAAATAATAAAGAAATGGATAAGATGAAGAGGGAGGGAAATGATAAGATAATTTGGATCACTACCTCAAATTTCTTTCATCTTTAAATTCAACACCCATCCAGATGGATTAAAGTATTAAACATATCATTAATCCAAAGCACCAAAAATGAATTAAATAATTCATTCATTGGCAGATTTGAATCAATGAACATTTATCCAACTTCATCTACACCCAAAGTCCATTGAATTTAAAGAGAAATTGGATATTTAATATTGTAATTCAAATCAACAATCAAAAGGAGTGAGTAGAAAAAGAGAGATGGATCAAAACAGCCCCAAAACAAGGCAGAAATTGCATTTTTGTTATGTTGCAATCGATTGCATTGCTGATGCAATCGATTGCATCCGTGCTATTTTTTAAAAAAAACATGAAATTTTGCTGTGACAATCGATTGCACTATTACAGCGATTGATTGCACCATGTTAAAATCAGAAAAATAGCATTTCAAAAGGCCAAATTCTTGTTCAAACTTTCCATCAAACACCTTATGATCATGGATTCAATTGAGCACAAAAATTCCATCAAATTATGAGAAAATAGCACCAATGGAATCACAAAATAATGCTCAATGAATTAAATCCAAAGATCAACAAGAGATCACATTGTGAAAGATGAAAAATCCAACTTACCAAAGGTAGATCTAGAGAATTATCAAACAACTTCAAGAATTTGCTTCAATTCAACCCCAAGAATCAATTGCTCAAGCTTGGATGTAGAGAATTGATGAAGAAAAAGTGTTTGGATGAAGGTTTAGCTCAAAGATTAGTAAGCTTCAATGCAAAGCTTACTAACATTTTTTTTAAAAATGGAGATTTTAGTGAATTTGGTAGATGGAGAGAATTGAGAGATTTTTTAGCAAAATGAGTTTGGCTATCAAAAGCTTGTGATTTAAATGAAATGAGGGATCTATTTATAGAGTTTAGGCTTGGGATTAGTGGTAGTTTGGTAAGTCATTCTTGGAGCTAAAATTTGAATTAATGATATATCTTTCAATAAATGAAAAATTGGCACCAAAATTTGAATTAATGATATATATTTCAAAAAATAAAAAATTGACACCAAAATTTGAATTAATGATATATATTTTAAAAAATGAAAAATTGGCACCAAAATTTTAATTAATGATATATATTTCAAAAAATGAAAAATTGGCACCAAAATTTGAATTAATAATTATTATTTCAAAAAATGAAAAATTGGCACCAAAATTGAAAAGTTTGAAATTGCTGATTTTTTGAAATTTTCACATTATGCAATCGATTGCATCAGTGTTTTTTTTCTTTCAAAAATGGAGCAAAATACACTTTGTGAAATCGATTGCACTCTAAGAGCAATCGATTGCATCAGTGAAAATGAATTTTTTTTATATTTTTTTCTTGCAAATAGAGATTTTAGGAAAATAATACCGAAAAACCTTATTTGTCAGATGCTTTGACTCAGTACCTGCAAAATACAAATATGCAAAGACAAAGACAAATATTTTTTGTATTTGATTAGAAGTTAGTCAACAACACATATACAAAATACACAACTAAGGTGCTTGAAGATCCCTCAAGAGAAAACTTAAAGATATGAGATAGTAAAAGAGGAAGAACCAACCCTAATGTGATCTTGTTATGATCGAATTAATATGATATGATAGGGGAATCTTAGGTGCAAAAATTGGGGTACGACAACTGCCCTTATTTAAGTGTCTTCTATCTGGAGATGCGAAGATTAAAAATCTTCGTGTTGATGCGATTGAAGATACTTAAATATAAAAACAAGCCCTATTTTTGGCCCTAAGATGCCAAACAATGCTTATGATTATGAATGCATATGAACAAATTCAAAGGGTGCAAGACACCACTGGGGATGTAGCAAAGGAAACAAGGATCAAAAGAGAAACTCGACCAGGAAAACAAATCACTGGTGAGCAAAAAAACCTGACTCTATCGGGGTAAAGCCAAAAGAGGGGATAAGGTGTCATCAAATCAAAGATTGAGGAGGGACAATAAAGGATTAAAAAGTGATCGACAGATAACTGTGAACTACTAACTCAATAGTTGAAGGTAGAAGATCAAAAAGATATCAACTCACAGATGACGGTAAACTACCAACTCAGTAGTTAAAGGTAGAAGATCAAAAAGATACTGGCTCATAGATGATGGTAAACTACCAACTCAATAGTTGAAGGTAAAAAATAAAAAAGATACCGACTCACGGATGACGGTAAACTACCAACTCAATGGTTGAAGGTAGAAAATTAAAAAGATATTGACTCACAGATCACGGTAAACTACCAACTCAATAGCTGAAGATAGAAGATAGAAAAGATATTGGCTCATAGATGACCATAAACTATCAGCTCAATGGGTAAAGGTAGAAGATAAAAAAGATACCGGCTCATAGATGACAGTAAACTACCAACTCAATAGTTGAAGGTAGGAGATCAAAAAGATACTGGATCATAAATGACAATGAACTACCAGCTCAGTGGTTGAAGGTAGAAGATTAAAAAGATACCGACTCATAGATGACGGTAAACTACCAACTCAATGGTTGAAGGTAGAAGATCAAAAAGATACCAACTCATAGATAATGGTGAACTACCAACTCAATGGTTGAAGGTAGAGAGAAAAGAATAACACCAACGTTCACTGAAGGTGATATACCAATGTTCACTGAAGGTAGAAAAAACGTATTAATGGTGTTTCATCCAGAACGGGTCTCAACTTCTTCTTTAACCAAGGCATTCCGCCTGGAAAGGGTAATATATAAGCTGTCTCAAATAAATAGACTGTCACTTATAAAGATCTCTCAATGAACTGTCTCTGCCATATTAAAAATACTTGCCACCCATTGGAGTAATTTGACAATGAACTGCAAACTATCCACTCATAGAGAGGATAGAAAAAAAAGTAATGTCGACTTTTACGGGGATGTATAAGTTGCTCAAATAAAGAGACCTGCTACTTGCTGTTATGGGAAGGATTGTAAAAATGACTTCCTGGGAAAGAAATATGGCTTCCTGGGGAATGAAATATGGCTTCCTGGAGAAATGCCAACATATTCCTGCTGAGGAGATAAATTCTTCTCGTGCCAAAATAAATTCATATTCTCAAACTAGGGCTCGAAGCTTGTAGAAATCCAAAGTAATAATATTACTGAGGACATGGATTCAAACCAGAATGAATCAGGCAACCGTAATACATCCTTTGAGAAATAAAATCAATAGGGAAATACAATCCATCCAGACAAAGAGTTGTACATGAAGGCTGAAGCAAAAATCTTCCACGAGGGATAACTCTGGGGAAATTGAAAGAATATACACTTTCTGCTAAAGGTTAACACTCTATTGGAGAGAGGATAACACAACTCTTACAAAACAGGGTAATATGTCAACAAAATATTAATGAATGCAAATGAGCAATGATTTGCTAAATTCAACTATGCATGATGTATGTATGAATGTATGAGTGTTATCATGTATATGTTGACAAAACAGACATATAACACTGGGGATAACCAGACAAAACCAACTCGAGTATAGTTAATACTCGGCTAAATATCCTCCTAGATGAAAATTTCATAAGAAAGTAAGCACCAATTGAGGAAAAAAATTCCCACTTCACGGCTTAACTTCACTGGGAAGGAACATAATCCGAAAGTAATCGCATCATAGCAATACATCAGTATAGATACAAGGATATAACATCCTCCTCCAGGCTTTACCTGGGAATATCACACAGACTTCAATGGGGAAAACAAATGCTTCAGGGTCTGCACCTCTACTAGGGATTGCAATACTGATTTAAATAAGGTAGATGAAAACCATATCGTCAAAACATCAATAGAGGATCTCGTGCTGACTTCATTGGGGAAATGTCATACAGACTTCACTAAGGGAGATAGTGCCTCATCGTTGAGATATTAAATGGAGACCTCGTGCTGACCTCATTGGGGAGGACAACACCACATCGTTGAGGGTAAACCAAGATACATTCTTCAATATTCAGAGTAAGTATTGCACCAACTTCTCTGGGGAAAAAGTATGAAACCTCATGGGGATAACAACTTGGGGAATTAAGAAGTCAAACATTACTGCAAGAAATCAAACTCATGGGGGTTTTAAATCAAACCCAACACTTGACAGGTGAAAACCCAAAATGTTGACAAAAGTATTAACACTTCTTAGAAAAGATATTTCCCCGGTCTAGTTGCCTGGGAAACAAACAACAAACAACAATGCAAACACTGCAAAAAGAGAAACATTTTACAAATAGTTCCATCTCAGCATGCAAGGGGAGACAGAACTTTCGTCATATGAGTGAAGCCTTCACTGGGGAATCTGGGGCAGAGGCTTCTTACCATGCAAACCCGAAATTAAAATGAACCAAGACCTGACTGGGGAAAACAGAATCATAAACTCGATACCACACCATACATAAATTGGTATCATCTCTAACTATCTGAGAAACACAAGAAGATCATATGTATACCAGGAAAAGTGACCTTGGAGAACCTTCCTTGGGAATCCAGAAGTTAACATTATAGCTAGAGGTCAAAATTATGGGGATTTTAAATCAGACTCAACACTTGGTGAGAGAAAATCCAAAAATTTGACAATCGTCTCAACACTTCTTAAATAAAACATTGCCCTTGCCTGATTATCGGGAAATCAAATAAAATGCAAGTACTGCCGAAAGGGGATGCTTCACAAATGTGTCCAACTCAGCATGCACAGGGGTAAAAGACTTTTATTACATGAGTGAAGCCTTCACTGGGGAATCTTGGATAGAGTCTTCATATCATACAAACCTGAGGTTCAAATGAAACAAGACTTGGTTGGGAAAACAGAATCATAAACCGAACACCGAGCCACACATCAATTGGTATCATCTTCAATTATCTGAGAAACACAAGAAGATCATACTTATTCCAAAAAAAGTGCCCTGAGATAGCCTTCTTGGGGAATCAAGAAGTTAACATTAAGCAAGAGGTCAAACTTATGGGGATTTTAAATCAAACCTAGCACTTGGCGACTGAAAATCCAAAAAGTTGACAAATGTCTCAAGACTTAGAAAAGATACTTCCCTGGTCTAGTTTCTTGGGGAGCACATAACAATAGTAATGTTGTAATTGGAGGGGGAAATACTCTACAAGAGATTTCATATCAATTCTAAAGACACAAAAGGGAGAAAGAACTCTATCAAATGAGCAAAGGATTCATAGCTCTTTTTAAACTTTGTTGGATCACCACCTGGCTGGGTAAAGAATCACAATCAGCTAGAGAAGTCTGCAACAAGAATGGAAAAATAGGATTATAAACCCAACACCATAACACAACCTGTAGGAAACACTTTAATTGATCAACAACTATTAGAGGAAGCCAGAAACACATCTACAAAACAGATCACAAGAAACAATCCTGCTTGAGGAAGATTCTCAGCTTGGGGTAGATATACCAGCTATTTTGATGAAATCTGGATATGCCCTTGGAAACCAATCTGGTGTCCCAAGCTTACCGTGCTGATCAAGGTAACTTTCATAAGTTGCCTTTGGCTGCATTCTTTTAAGATAACCTTTCTGGTCAAATGGCTTCTAGAGATTTGTCGAATCTCGGCGTAATTGCCCTAGATTGGTTGAATGTTGCATCCTCTTTCCTCCCCAACACTTCTTGGCAACATGCCTTTTACTGATACTCAAATGTAAACTTCCATGATATCAAGCAGTTGTTTTACAAGCAGAAAACATTTATTTTAAGAATGAAAATTCTAATGTAACAATTATGTAGGTCTTGAAGATTTTATTTGAAAAGATGTCGCAAAACCTTGTGAACGAATCACTAGCCAGGATGCGACATGGATTTTTTTGTATGAAAGATGACAAAAGCATATGATACCAATCACAATAATTTAGCAAAATTAATGGGAGTCAAGAAACGTTATCTCGTTGGAGTATGCTTTCGAGATAAACCATGTTTCAATTAGGACTTTTGAGGGTTGTAACATGGCCTGGTTCACGGTTTTTAGAAAAATATTTGGTGCCCACCCCCTTCATGATGTTCTTCAGTCCTAAGTTCAGTTAACTTGACACGAACATTCATCTCTCAAAAGAATTTCAAGATGGTCGAGGAATCAAACAATGTTTTCTTTGGATATGCAAGTCACTCATTCCTACTTCTTTTGGGTTTCTTGCCACACGACTCTGTTCTTTGCAGAGGATTTCACACTGTAATCCTTTATCGCATTACAGGCTTTCCATTTCTTCTTTTCTTTTTGGACAAATTCCTTTTGATTTTGATTCTGAAGTGCAGCGGGATGCCCTGACTTTTGCCTAAGCGACTTGTTTTTTCAAGTTTCGACTTAGCGGGGCCTTTTGTCTCTTTCTTTTTTCATCATCATTTTTTATTTATTATCTTTTTTCTTTTTCTTTTTGAACATGTCGCGTGACTTCGAGTCATTTGTGACTTGTCGGAAGAATTATGACTTCCCTATTTCTGGGTAGATGAAAGATAACCATTGTTGTATCGTCATCTGATGATCTCCTGATATGTGAGAGATACCCATTGGGATAACTTCTTCTTTTGTTGCACACTAATGATATGCGAAGATTAAACATTGCGGTTTTGAATTCCCTCAACCTCTTGAAGGATAACCATATGTATCCTTAGATGCGCACTCTTGACGAGATTTGAATACTCAATCAGATTAATTGAACACTACCTTGCCCCGGGTTAAAAATGAGGTTTTTTTATGAATAGAAAAAGAAACTCCTACTTCAAGGCTCAAAGGGGTTAATAAAGGTTTCACTCCCTTATATCTCCGGTGGTTAAGGATTTGAAACAATGCCTATACATCATCATCAGGGTTTTATCCAAAAGCATACAACCAGAAAATTTGTGTTTTAATATCATCATCCTCCATCCGATCTCTGCCTAGGCGAGAGAATGGGTAACAAGTTGGTATCAGAAAGCAGTTTAAAATTGAAAACAAATACCAGTGAAACGAATGAATTTCTTCAAGACAAACATACTCGTTGTATTAAGATTAAACATTCAAATGCAAACAAGTTCTTACACGTAAACAGTGCAATGATGAACAAGAAAAATTACAAATGAGAAAGCAGTGAGAATGCTAATAAACTAAGATGGATCTCTTATCTGGACTTGTGCTGAAGGAAACATTCCCCAAAATTTGGAACTACCACCAATATAGATTTATTCATGCTCTGCTAAGGAATTCTTTTGAACATTAGGGCCAATGTCCTTAAATGAGAAGATATCGCTTCAGACCAACCTCTGAACTTCTACCTTCAAAGCAAATAAATATTCCAAATCGTTCCTAGCAGAATCCTAATGAAAGGCACATGAAGCGTCATCCTTATATCCTCTTGGTAATTTTTCAGGAATAACTGGTCGAGATCGGTTTGAACCAGATTCTTCTTCAACAAAGAAGGATACAACTCTGTGTATGTCATTGGAATTGGATCAAAGCTCATTTTCCTCTGATGACCTTGCCCTTGATTTCCTTGTTGAGGTACCCTCTAATATGCAGCAGCAGTCAGAGCTACAGTAGTAACTATTGTCTATTGAGGTTGAGCAATCGGTGGTTGATTTTGAACAACCACCAAAGATTCCATCAGAGCAGTGAGATTGGCCATACCGGCCTTCAGAGCAGAAACTTCCTCACGCAGCTCGCGATTCTCTTATTCTAAATTATTCATCTTCCTTCTGAAATTAACCCGAGTATTGTACTGGTGAGACAACTTGTTGAACGAAGTAAAGAAGCTCAGTAAGACACCTGAATATGCATAACAAATGCAAGAAGTATGTACAATATGATATATGATTTGAAATGCATATGATTGTTTAAAAGTTTTAAAACCATGTTTTCAAAGAACTTTGGAACATTATAAATAAATTGCAAACATCAATTAAAAGACATAATTAGGATAACTAAAAAACTCATTTCATTAATATTTGGAGGACTACATTGGAAGTACAAGACTTCAATAATCTTAAACAGAAGAAAGAGAAAGCTAAATCCTCAGGTCCAAATGAATTGTATCCAATTAACATCTAATGCCGTGTTGTAAAATCTTCTTAAGCTTGAATTTGGAATGCTAAAGGAAAATAAATCCTCTTGCACTCTTCTCTTCTACTTTGCTGATATTCGGGAAATTAAATCACTGATACAAAGGATTTAGGAACTAGATCAAGAGCGTGGAGAAATCCATCTTCAAGATAGCTAGGATAATTTGAAGTCCCAAGGACTAGATACCAAGGATTAAGGCTTTCTCAATTCTTCTGAATCAGGACTCTTGACATTCTACTTATAAGTACTCTTTCCAAAATCCATAATTGCAAAACTTGTGTTGTTTGCAAGCAAAAGTCTTAAGTTCCTTAAAATTTGGTAAAAACAATGCTCATGGGTTCATGGATGCATGATACAAAAATCACAAATAAGATCACAAGCAAAGGGTTCATAGGTTCATTCTCACGAGCATGAGGTCGAAGGTACTACCCATAAGGTGTGGTCTAAAAGTTATCACTTGCCGAACAAGGTTCTAGAGGTTCCCAGATTTTACATCCTTCCTTCCGGTATTACCAACTTCCCGATTAACTCGGTAATTAGTAATATTCTTAAGAAAAACTCGTCCGAGCGTAGTATCGCGTGACAACTATTTATGGATTACTCCACCATAGATTCCACGCTACACCTTAAAGGCCAAGATGGGTTAGGTATTCTACGGTCCTCAGCTTCAACAGGCTCCCAGGTCGAGAGCAGTACGTTTTCCCGATTACTCGGTAAATGAAACTAAAGTCAAAGGGGCCTCCACTAAGTGGGGGATCTCATGTCTCCTTTTTTAGGATTACTCCTTCAAAGTTAACATGACTATACCACCCGTCCTATCTTAAGTTTTCCCAAGTCCGGGTATAGGACTCATGAGTAATCACCAAGCATCCTGAAAACAAGGAAAATCCAAACAAACATATATACAACATTTAATATATAACACATAAAAGCATACATACATACATAAACAAAGATAAGCTCAACCCACTTAGGGATGGACCAGCGAGAGGTCAATCTTTCCCAAGTGAAGTCACCATTTTTTCTGTAGCGGTAGAAATATTTAAGACTTAGCCATTGGATTGACTAGACTTGGACATATCAAAATAAAAATCTCCACCAAGCTTTATTATTTATAAAGGAATGATAAAAGAGAGATTAACCCAAAAAGAGGGGGAAAGATTCTAGGAAATTAAAGAAGATGGGAGGAGATGAAGGGACTATCCTAAAGCATAAGGAAAAAGCTAAGGAGAAGAACCATCTAATCAACAAGAAGCCAACACTTGACATTATGAGTCAAGATAGAATTCCCATTCTCTAGATTGAAACCATGCAAGCAAAGATACTAGACCTCTTGAGAAGACCAAACTTCAAGTGTATTAATTCTTCACAAAAATTGGGCAGAGTAACAGTTGTATACAGATGAATTCCAGATTATAGACAAAGTATGTAATCACAATAACCTGCACAAAAAACAAACAAATAACCCAATGTCTTGAGGTAAATCCTCAAGAACTCCAGACAAAATATCAATTAAGGTCACAAGGTCTCTAACATAGGCCAAGGTCTCTAATCCTAAGTCCAAGAAGTCCAATACTCTATAATGCCAAGGATAGTGACCAAATAGTCCAAGTATCATTAATGTTTTTTATGGTTCATGTTGATTATTAAGTATCTTCAAAAAGAAAAGAAAAGCTCAAGTGAGCAAAATAAAAATGACATAAAAGTATATGCTCAAGTGAGCAAATATGAAAATAACATGAAATGTAAATGCTAAAATAAATGGTACATAAAGTAATGAGCATAAAATAAAAGCATAAAATATAGTCAATTGGTAGAAGTTAATGGTTAGTTGGATGACGATCTTGAAACTTGCATTTCGAACTCATTAGAGGATTGTTAGAACCAAAGCCTCTCAACAACAAGTTGCATTTGCTTTTTGTCAAGTATATAATCCATTTAAGAATCCTCAAAGCAACATTTAATGATCAAAGATGTTTAAGTGATCCACGTTGACCAAAATTGATGAAGATCCATTGGAGGATTGGTAGAACCAAGGCCTCCTAACAATGAATCTCAAGGTTATTGGATCAAAGGGTTCAAATTAACATACTTGGGCTTGCAAACATAGGTTTGGGCCATGAATGATCATTTACTAGAATCGGGACAAAATTGAGCGCTATGTTAAGCAATTGTAAGTGGTAAATAGCAATATATGTACTTCATGTTTGGATAAATGATATAGAGATCATCATCCCATAACATGTAGCACAAATAAAAAAGAAAGGGATAAGATGAAGAGGGGGGGGGGGGGGGGATGATAAGATAATTTCAATCACTACCTTAAAATTCTTTCATCTTTAAATTCAATCACTCATCTAGATGGACTAAAGTACTAAACGTATCATTAATCCAAAGCACCAAAAATGAATTAAATAATTAATTCTTTGGTAAATTTGAATCAATGAACATTTACCAACTTAATCTACACCCAAAGTCCATTAAATTTAAATAGAAATTGGATATTTAAAATTTTAATCCAAATCAATAATCAAAAGGAGTGAGTAGAAAAAGAGTGATGGATCAAAACAACCCCAAGACAAGGACGAAAATACATTTTTGTTCTATTACAATCGATTGCATTGTTGATGCAATCG
Source organism: Vicia faba (assembly GCA_948472305.1). Taxonomy (NCBI): domain Eukaryota; kingdom Viridiplantae; phylum Streptophyta; class Magnoliopsida; order Fabales; family Fabaceae; genus Vicia; species Vicia faba. The sequence goes on along the minus strand of OX451735.1, from coordinate 613,297,242 downwards.
ATTGTGTCAATGGTTTTTTTCAAAAAACCATGAAATTTTGTTATGACAATCGATTGCGCTATTAAAGCAATCGATTATACCATGTTAAAATAAGAAAAACAACATTTCAAAAGGCCAAATTCTTGTTCAAACTTTCTATCAAACACCTTATGATCATGGATTCAATTGAGCAAGAAAATTCCATTAAATTATGAGAAAATAACACCAATGGAATCACAAAATAATGCTCAATGAATCAAATTCAAAGATCAACAAGAGATCACATTGTGAAAGATGAAAAATCCAACTTACCAAAGGTAGATCTAGAGAATTATCAAATAACTTCAAGAATTTGCTTTAATTCAACACCAAGAATAAATTTCCCTAGCTTGGATATAGAGAATTGATGAATAAAAAGTGTTTGGAAGAAGGTTTAGCTTAAAGATTAGTAAGCTTTAATTCAAAGCTTACTAACCTTTTTTTTAAAATGGAGCTTTGAGTGAATTTGGTAGATGGAGAGAATTGATAGATTTTTTAGCAAAATATGTTTAGCTATCAAAAGCTTGTGATTTGAATGAAACGAGGGCTTTATTTATATAGTATAGGCTTGCGATTAGTGGTAGTTTGGTAATTGATTCTTGGAGCCAAAATTTGAATTAATGATATATGTTTCAAAAAATGAAAAATTGGCACCAAAATTTGAATTAATGATATATATTTCAAAAATAGAAAAATTGGCACCAAAATTTGAATTAATGATATATATTTCAAAAAATGAAAAATTGGCACCAAAATTTGAATAAATGATATATATTTCAAAAATTGAAAAATTGGCACCAAAATTGACAAGCTTGAAAGTGCTGATTTTTTCAAATTTCCAGATTGTTCAATCGATTGCATCAGTGTTTTTTTTCTTCAAAAATGGCGCAAAATACACATTGTGCAATCGATTGTACTCTAAGAGAAATCGATTGCATCATTGAAAAATGAATTTTTTTAAATATTTTTTTCTTGCAAATAGATATTTTAGGAAAATAATATGGGAACACCTTATTTGTGAGATGCTTTGACTCAGTACCTACAAAACACAAATATGCAAAGACAAAGAAAAATATTTTTTTTTATTTTGATTAGAAGTTAGTTAACAACACATATACAAAATACGCAACTAAGGTGCTTGGAGATCCCTCAAGAGAAAACTTAAAGATAGGAGTTAGTAAAAGAGGAAGAACCAACCCTAATGTGATCTTGTTATGATCGAGTTGATATGATATGATATGGGAATATTAGGGGGGGGGGGGGGAATTGGCTTACAACAGAGAGGTGATAAAGAATTTGTCGAAGATGGGCTTACAGATGCCATCCAGAGTGACAGAAAAGGTCTGTTGTTTGGCGACTTCACGTGGGACATAGTCTTAACCAGGAAAGGTCTGCTGATTTCCTGTTTTTAACTGGTGGACATAAATTATAACTAGAAGAGGTCTTTGTCTTGTTGATTAAATTTTCCTGCAAGGAAGAAGGTTAGTTGTATGCAGATGTATGCATGTCGCAATGATGTTTTCAAAATAAATGAGATTGTGCCGTATGGATTTGTCATGTATGTCATATGATGTGTGAATGTGAGACATTGTTGTTGTGTATCTTTGTCTTGGAAAATAAATCCTTGACAAATGCTGGGGAGTTTCGGGAAATTAAATCCTAGACTACTGTTGGGGATGAAGAGTATGCACATCTTCAGACCTAGTTTGGAATGTTTCCACTAGGGATTCCTGTTTTGTTTTGTAAGGAGAACTCGGTCGGGGAATATTGACTTTTCATGAGGGAAACTCTGTGGAGAGTGTTGATTTCTATTTAAGGGAAAAAGTTTATAAGTTTTAGTTGTCTGTTTCTCTATCGGGGAGATATCACTTTATTAAAGAGGAAGAAAGTTTAGATGTTATCTGGTCGGCTTCCAAGCTTCACAATAGTTTGCTGGGGATAAGAAGTTAACTGTTATCTGGTCGGATTCCATACTTTGCAGCAACTCACTGGGGATAGAGGCAAACTCTATTGCGGAAGAGGAGTTTTATTAGTGATTTGAAGAAGTTATACTATTATCTGGTCGGGTCCAGGTTTCATAGTAACTCGAACAATTATCTGGTCGGGTCTAGGTTTCAGCAACTCGAATTATTATCTGGTCGGGTCCAGGATTCAACAATTTGATCTTGAAATTAACTGGTATCTGGTCGGGTCTAGGTTTCAGCAACTCAAACTGTTATCTGGTCGGGTCAAAGTTTTATAAATTTGATCTTGAGGTTAATTAGTATCTGGTCAGGTCTAGGTTTCAGCAACTCGAACTATTATCTGTTCGGGTCCAGGTTTCAATTTGATCTTGAGGTTAACTAGTATTTGGTTGGGTCTAGGTTTCAGTAACTCGAACTATTATCTGGTCGGGTCTAGGTTTCAGCAATTTGATCTTGAGGTTAACTAGTATCTGGTTGGGTCTAGGTTTCAGAAACTCAAACTGTTATCTGGTCGGGTCCAGGTTTCAGCAATTTGATCTTGAGGTTAACTAGTATCTGGTCGGGTCTAGGTTTCAGCAACTCGAACTATTATCTGGTCGGGTCCAAGTTTTAGCAACTTGATCTTGAGGTTAACTGGTATTTGGTCGGCTCTAGGTTTCAACAACTCAAATCGTTATCTGGTCGGGTCCAGGTTTCAGGAATTTGATCTTGAGGTTAACTAGTATCTCGTAGGGTCCAGGTTTCAGCAACTCGAACTGTTATATGGTCGGGTCCAAGTTTCGCAGCAACTGAAGAAGTAAACTATTATCCGGTCGGGTCCAGGCTTTAGTAATTTAAAATTGAGATTTACTGTTATCTCGTTGGGTCCAGGTTTCAGTAACTCGGACTATTTTCTGGTTAGGTCCAGGCTTTATAGTAAATTGAATCAACTGTTATCTGGTCGGGTCCAGGTTTCATAGTAACTTGTGTGAAAGGATGAAGTTGAACTATTACCTGGTCGGGTCAAGGCTTCATAGTAACTTGCTTGACAGGATGAAGTTGAACTATTATCTGGTCGGATTCCAGGCTTCATAAAAACTTATTGACATTAACTGTTATCTTGTCATATTCCAGGCATCACAATAGTTCATGAAATGGATGAAGTTAATTACTATCTGGTTGGATTCCAGGCTTCGCTACCACTTGCTGAAGTTGATTGTTATCTGGTCGGATTCTAAGCTTTACAATAACTTATTGGGAAGGATGAAGTTGAACTGGTATTTGGTCGGATTCGAGGCTTTGCAGTAACTTGCTTTAGAGGAATGGAGTCAACTTTTATCTGGTCGGGTTCGAGGATTTAAAGTAACTTATTGGGATAGTAATGACTATGTTGAGGATTGAAATGAATCTACCAGGGATTAATGGGTTATGTCCATTGATTTGTGGTAGTCTGAGGGGCCAAATCAAGCTGGGTGTAATTTACCATTTGTTGGGGAAATAAACCCTATTGAAGAGAATATTTGATGACCTGTAGGGGAGGTGTATCTCTCTACAAGGCTTCTTTTTAAGACCAACTCAGCTAGGGAGAGGGTTTTCAAGAGATTGGAACTCGGGCTGGAAATTGCATGAATCCAACTCTGTGAGAATAATGTTGTTGAAATAACTATGGGGATATCTCAAATGCATTTAAGGAGATGTTTGTCACTGTTTTTAAGCATACATTTGCTAAAAGTTTAATCATGTTCATATGCATATGTTCATTCAATTTTAGTCATTGGACACCTTTGCACAGAAAAAACAAAAAGTGTGTACTTCAAAGTATATTTGTATTGATGTTTTGCCATGAATAGGTGTTTTTGTACAAAGAGACAGAGATCCTAGTAAGAGGAAATTGTAAAAAGAATGAAAGGAATACAAAACAAAAATAACAGCCACGTGGAAGTGATCTTATTGTGTTCCAACTCCACTATTTTCCCTGTGTCCTCGAACATCATCCCTTTCCGTTGAAAGAAGTTGATTGGATTGATCTTGGACAATTTGAACTTTGGACCTTTGTAATAAAGCTGGATGTAAAGATCCCATGAGATATAGTCATGCGCTTTAATCCTTAACTTTTGCCTGGACCGCCCTTTCGGGTTTTCGGTTAAGATGTGAAAAACACAAGAAGGGGAGGGGGGGGGGGGGGGTGAATTGAAAACTTGAAATTAAAAGCTCAATGGCACAGTATTTTTATCCTGGTTCGTTTGATATCAAACTACTCCAGTCCACCCGTCAAGGTGATTTCTCCTCTCTCCAACGAGGTCTTAATTTACTAATCTCAACAAGATTAGAAAAGCTACTTTAATAACTGTTAAAGTCTTCTTGAGTACAACCACAGTTTGGTTAATCTCAAGGAACACTGTTTCAATACAATTATACAAGATATGTGTTGTTGTTTTTCTAGCAAAAACTGTTTATCACAACAGTGATAAATTACACAGGATTATAGCTTGGAAATGTAAATGATATTGCTTGCAGCTTTGAATATGCGTGAGTGGTAGTATGGAAAATATCGTTATTGATTTTGAATGCTGACTTTGTTTATATAGGCAGTGGAATGACATTGATCATAAAGTATGTTTAATGTCATTAACACACTTTCCATTTGGAGAAGATCTTGTCTGAAAGAAGTTGTTGGAATTGATGCTGTTATGAATGATCAGTAAGGCTTCAGAATCTTATCTCCTTGCTTGTTGATGACGCTTTAGAGTATTGAAGACGTGGATTGGTATGTTCTTATTCAGAATCAGAGTTTACTTTGATTAAATGCAGGTTCTGGTCATCAATCTCCAGCGCATGTTCTGATTACTTCAGCGTGTAGCTCTTATGGCTTATCTTCTGATGCTGATATGGTCAGAACTTCTGCGTACATAGAACATAGTTTTTAGGGTGCATATTTGTTCTTTGTGTTTGTCATTAGTTCTTTGTATTTGTTATCATCAAAACTCTAACTAAGGGTTGTAGAATCAAACTATGTTCTAACAATCTCCCCCTTTTTGATGATGACAAAAACTAGATTTTTCAATTAAAAATAAAGAACAAATGTTTAAGAGAAACTCCCCCTGAGTTGATTACTTCCCTTAAGTTCCTTGAGCATCAGAGTTTAGCTGCAGCTTTCATCAGAGTTTGTACCTGTTCAATCTTTTCAGAAGATAGAGGTTAAGTAATTCAGAATGTTTGAGACTTTTGTCTCGGTAAACCATTATTGAAAATATCTTACTTTCTCCCCCTTTTTGTCAGTTATCAAAAAGGAAATATAATCAGAGCCAAAATAGTTAAATTCAATTAAAAAGAAACATGATGCAATGAAAAGTTCCAGAACAGAAGAGTTAAAATTAGGCGTTACAGATAAACAGATTTAAAAACAGAAATCTAAGAAGGAGGGGGAAGTCGTGTGAACAACGCTTCCAGCAAGCTCTTGATCTGAGTATTAGACTCTTCTTGCTTGCCCAAGATGCTTTTAATCTCTTTCTTTGTGTCCTCCTGCTTATCCAACCTTGCATGGATTAGAGCATTTTCTTTCTTCAAATATTCCAGAGTTTTCATAACTAAGGAAGGTGCTGTAGTTTCTTCAGGAGTTAGACGTCGCTCAGAGCATTCTGCAGCTTGTTCAGAGTGAGCCATTTGTTCTACTGTGATCATGTCTTCTGGAGCAGCAGTCAGGGAGAGGCTTTCTGATTCTGGTTGAACTTCATCTGAGGGATAATGCTCTATCCAGGGAGCATTATCTAGAGATAGAATATCTTTCTTGAGAAGTTGGCTCAGAACTTGGTCATGAAAATCCTTCAGCTTATCACTAAAGTTCTACTGAATTTGTTCATAACTCTGTTCCTTCTGCTTTAGGGTTTCAGAATTAAACCAATTTCTGAATTTTGTCCACATATAATCAGAAGCAGCAGGATTAGTTATTTCTTAACTAGCATGCTTCAAATAATTTATCCATTCCTGTATTCCTGTTTCAAATATCAACAAACTTGTACCCACATTTGATGTTGTTTCAGTTGGTTTAGGTATGGGAATGGCAGTTTTGTTAGAGATAGAAGCTAGTCTTTCTAGCATAATTGGATCAATGATAAGTCTTACGTTGTCAGCTGGACTGCGAGTGGATGAAGGAGTGGGAGAGTCAAGTATGGTGATTGGAGTGGTAGGGGAGTTTGGTGGTGTGGATTCCAGAGATGAAGGAATTTCTGGAATGTCATGGATGGTGAGAGGCATGCAAATAGAAAGTGGTTCTGTGATTCCAGGTATTGGGATTGTATCAGAATCTGAATGAGGTTCTTCAGATTGGTTTGTTGAAACATGGTGAGGTTCTGGTTCATGGATATCAGAAGATTGGTTCTCAGAAGGTTGAGCTTCTGGTTGTTGTATTTTAGGTTGAGGTGATTGTTGATGAGGAATTTCTTGTTGTGGAGAGTGAGGTTGCAGAATTTCTGGTGTGGTATCAGAGTTTGGATTTTCAGGGAGTTGATAGTTTGGATTTTATGGTGCGGGAGCTGAAAAGTCTTGGTCAAATGAATCAATATCAGACTGAACTTTGGCAAGTTCTGGTTGGGTTTGTTAAGGATTTGGATTATAAGAAAGGGAGTGAGTTTCATTCAGTCCTAGAGTTTCTGATGGGTCAAACCCTATGTCAAAGTCTTCAAATGTTTTTGGAGTTGGATGTTCTAGTTAAGTAGGCATGGCTTCAGATGTTGATACATTTATTGATTCTATAACAGAAACAGAGGAAGGATTACCTTTCTTTTTGGCAGCTTTTTGAGTCCTCTGAGATGGTCCTTCTGCTGCAGCTTTCCTCTTCTTGGTCTTCTTTAAAGCAACTTCTGGAGCAGCCTTGTATAAGTCCTAGATATTGATTTCTGGTGCAGTACCATCTTCTTTGCAAGCGTCCAGATATCTGACTATTATTTCTGGCTTGGAGTCAATATCAGAAAATAGAGGAAAATCATCCAGAGGTATCCTTCTTGAAGTGATGGTTGCATGAGAATTAATAGTAGGTTCGTTCTTGATATTCTCAATGATTTTCATCTTCTTCATATTTTTTGTGTTCAGGGGCTTCCCAGCGGTTACTTCGAAAGTGTTGATTTCCTGGGCTTCAGTCAAATGTTCTATCAACCTATTCTCTGTCAGAATATCTGATATGAGTCTTCCTAAGGGTATCCAGTCCCTTTTGGTTCGCCCATATTCTCTTGTTTCCTTCACACTAGTTCTAAGATGATTAAACAACAAGTGTGGGAGGTTTACCTTAGTCCTCTTGGCAATGAAATAGATCAGAAACTGTTGATCAATGTTGATATAATCAGGATAGCTAGTTGGCTTCCTGTGGTTGATACACCCCGGAATAATTCTTGCCCAAATTCTGTGGTGATCCTTCAAATCTCTGATTTTGCTGGAGGGAAGTCCATGAGTAAATATTTCCCTTGCAATAGAGCCTACGTCAGAGCATCTCTCAGCCATGTCAAAGCATCTGACACCTCCACCATTGTAACCAATAAGCTTTGAAATTAGGTCTTCTGTAATGAGAATTTTCTTCCCCATGACATAAGAGGTAACTTGATGATTTGAAGAAGAAGCATGTATCCAGAATTCTTTGACAAAAATTGGAAATGTTGGCCCCAGAAGACGGTCAAAGTATTTGTTCCAACCTTGAGCAGTAACATCTTCATACAGATTGAAGTCGTTTTCTTGCAAGCTTTCAAAGTCAATAATCAGTTCTAAAAGAACGTCCAGATTATCAATATGAGTGAGTAGAGTTCTGTAAGGTTCTTCGTACTGCTCCATTGAAGCAGATTCCTGAGTACTGATGTTTTGGACGCTTGAAGAAGCCATTGTTCACACAAGATTTGAGGAAGATGAAAGGGTTTTTTGAAAAGACGAACTTGAAACGATAGAAAGTAGTTGGAGAGTAAAAAGAAGTGAAAGTAAAAAGTGAGATTTGAGTTTAAATAGTTTTTCTTGAAAGCGTAAACAGTAAGAGAGAGAAATAATTAGTCATGATTATAAGCATTAATGACAACTGAAATTAGGGGATTCAGAAAGATACTAGAACAGTTACCCATGACATGTGTCTGAATTCACCCAATCAACGCTTTTGACCTTTCAAAAAAGTGAACGCGTGTTCAGCCTCAAAAAGTAGCTGATGAATGGATGACAACTGTTTGATTATGTGAACAGCACGCTTCTATCCTTGAAATGAAACGTTCAGATCTTCATGGATAGATTCTGATGCAATTTGTACTTCTAAAACTCTGAAGACAGGTTGATCAGTAGTTCACAGAAAATAACAAAGTTCTGAAGGTTAAGATATGCAAATAAAATATTTTATTTTGGGCATAACTTCATGCTGATATGATTCAGAATGAAGTTAAACCTATCTTCAGAAAGAGGTTTTGTAATGACATCAACCCATTGATGGTCTGTGTCAATGAATTTTAAGTTAAGAATCCCTTTCTGAATATAGTCCCTAATAAAATGATGTTTTATTTCTATATGCTTAGCCCTAGAATGCAAAATTGGATTCTTGCTGAGACAAATAGCAAAAGTATTGTCACAGAGGATAGGAATGTTACTCTCAAATATGTTGAAGTCTTAAAGTTGACTTTTCATCCAGAGCATTTGCATGCTACATCCAACATCTGCTATGTATTCAGCTTCTTCTATTGATAGTGCTATTGTGGACTGTCTCTTGCTGGTCCATGATGAAGATGTGAAAAACACAAGAAGGGGGGTTGAATTGTAAAACTTAAATCAAATGCTTAGACAACATTGTATTTTTATCCTGGTTTGTTTGATCTCAAACTACTCCAATCCACCCGTCAAGGTGATTTCGCCTCTCTCCAACGAGGTCTTAATCCACTATATTCAAAGGATTACAACAACTACTTTAACAACTGTTAAAGCCTTCTTGAGTATAACCACAGACCGGTTTATCTCAAGGAAATCTCTTACAAATAATTGAACAATGAAGTTTTTAACGTTTTCTAATAAAACAATATATCACAACTGTGATAATACACAATTTAAGTTTGGAATAAAACTGAATTTGCTAAAGCGTTTGAGTAAGCGTGGTTTGAAGGCTTGGTAAATTTTATGCGTGCATGCGCGCGTCTTTTCTCACACAGACTTGTTTATATAGCCAAGGCAAAGATACGTTGTCCATAAAGTACTTTTACTGATAATAACGCACTTTCCTTTTGAAGAAGATCTTGTCTGAATAAAGCCGTTAGCAATTAATTCTGTCTTGAATACTTAATAACGCTTCAAAGTCTTCTTTGCTTATGATATCGCTTCAGAGTGTTCTTTGCTTTAACTTATGATAACGCTTCAGAGTGCTGATGACTTGGTAAAGATCTTTGATCAGAGTCAGAGTGTATATGTTTATGCACAGATTCAGGTCATCAAGCTTCAGCGTATGATCTGGTAGTTTCAGCGTGTAGCACATGTTACTGATCTTCTGATGCTTCTGATGCTGATGCTGATTCCATCAGAACTTCTGTATATACATAACATAATTTTAAGAAGCATATTTGTCTTATATATAAATCTTACAATTTATTTATTCTTTGTATTTTGTTATCATCAAAACTCTAATTAAATGTTGTAGAATCAAACTATGTTCTAACAATCTCCCCCTTTTTGATGATGACAAAACCAGATTTTTTCAGTTAAAAATAAAGAATAAAAAGTAGAATTAATAAGAGAAAACTCCCCCTAAGTTGATTACTTCCCTTTAATTCCATGAGTCTTTGAGCATCAGAACTTTACTGTATCTTTCATCAGAATTTTGTACCTGTAAGCTTTTCATAAGAAAGAAATTTAAATAGATCAGAATGTTTGAGACTTATGTCTCAGTAATCCGTTATTGAAAAATATCATTCTTTCTCCCCCTTTTTGTTAGTTATCAAAAAGAACAAATAATCAGAGTCAAAATGCATTTATATTAAAAACCAGAAGAAATGATAAGTTCAAAAACAATGTAAAGATATTACAGATAAACAAGTTTTAAAAACTAGGAATTTCTAAGAAGGAGGAGGTAGACGTGTGAACAGAGCTCCCAACATGCTCTTGATCTGGGTGTTGGTTTCCTGTTGCTGAGTTAACATGCTTGCTATTGCATTAATTTTGTTGTCCTTCTTATCCATTCTTTCCTTCATCAACATATCAGATCTTTTCAGGTCTTCTAGAGTCTTCCTGTCAAGGGAGGAAGCTTGAGGATCTTCAGAAACTGGATGCTTCTTAGAGCTTTCTGCAATATCCTTTTCTTGACCAAGTGCTTCAGCAGGAATCATCTGCTCTTGAGTATCAGGTTGAACTTTGGATGCTGGACGATGTTCAGACCATAGAGCATTGTCCAGAGGGAGAACTTCTTCCTTAAGCAGCTTGCTCAGAACTGGACCTTTAATTTCTTTCAGCAGATTGCTGAAGTTCTGTTGATCTTGTCCGTAGCTCTGTTCTTGCAACTTATAGGTTTCAGAGCATACCCATCTTCTGAACTTTGTCCAAAGGTAGTCTGATGCAGCAGGATCAACCAGCTCAAGACTAGCTGGTTTCAGAGAAGTGATCCACTTCTGTACTTCTGTTTCAAATGTCAATAAGCTGGTACCAACATCTGGATGTTTTGGTTTTGGGATAGCTATTTTGTGGGTTATGGCAGCAAGACGTTCAAAAACTATTAAGTCAATGACAGTCTTGATGTTGTCTTCTGGATTGTTCTTTGGTGAGGGAGTGGGAGAGTTAGGAATTATGATTGGACTTGATGGGGAGTTTGGTGGAGTTGATTCTGGTGAAGAGGGAAGTTGGGTAATATTCATAGTAGTACCAAGGGTAATACGAATGGCCAGAGGTTCTGTGATTCCAGGAATGGGAATGGTATCAGAATCAACAGTTTGGTTATGAGCTTCTGGTTCACAGGATTCAGAGGGTTGAGCCTCAGAAGTTTGAACTTCTGGGTGAGATAGTTCAGGTTGTGGAGAACATGGATGTATTTCTGGTTGAGGAGATGGAGGTAGTGGTATTTCTGGTAGTGGAGAGAGGGGAATTTCTGGTTGTGGTGAGAGGGGAATTTCTGGTGGTGCTTCTGTGGTGGTTTCAGGGTTTGGATTTTTTGGCATGGGAGCAGAAGTGTGTTGGTCTATATCAAATAGAACTTTTGCAAGTTCTTGTTGGGTTGCTTCAATATTTGGATTTTGAGGTTAGGAGCGAGATCTTCTAAGAGTTAAGGATTCAGAGGGGTCAAAATCAATGTCAAAGTCATCAAAAGTTTGTGGTGTGGGGTTTTCAAATTGAGTGGGAATTGGTATAGATGTTGATACAGAAATTGAGTCTAAAACAGTTATAGAAGAAGGATTACCTCTCTTTTTAGGAGTCTGCTGGGATGATCCTTCTGCTACAGCTTTCCTTTTCTTGGTTTTCTTCAGCACAACTTCTGGAGCCTTCTGCTGTAGATCTTGAATGTTCAGATTAGGTGCTGTACCATCCGCCTTGCAAGCATCCAGATATCTGACAATTATATCTGGTTTAGAATCAATCTCTGAGAACAGAGGAAAGTTATCCAGAGGGACTCTTCTGCTGGAGATTGCTGCAAAAGGAGTGACGCTGGGTTCCTTCTTGATGTTCTCAATCAACTTCATTTTCTTCAGATTCTTTGCATTCAGCTGTTTGCCAACAGTAGCTTCCAAAGAGTTGATTTCCTGACCTCTGTAAGATGATCAATCAGCTTATTCTCTGTTAGAATATATGATATAAGTCTTCCTAGGGGTATCCAGTGCCTTTTTGTGCGCTCCTCTTCTCTGGTTTCTTTAACACTTGTCCTTAGATGGTTAAACAGCAGATGAGCCAGATTTACCTTGATCTTCTGAGAGATGAAATAGATCAGAAATTGCTGATCAATATTGATGTAGTCAAGAGAGCTAGTAGGCTTCATGTGGTTTATGCATCCCAGAATGATCTTGGCCCATATTCTGTGATGGTCTTTTAAATCCCTTATCTTGTTGGAGGGAAGCCCCAGAGTGAAGATTTCTCTAGCAATTAGGGCAACATGAGCGCATCTTTCAGCCATGTCAATACAACGAACACCACCACCACTGTAGCCTATTAGTCTTGCAATGAGGTCCTCAGTAATAACTATCTTCTTCCCCATGATGTATGAAGTAACTTGATGGTTAGAAGATGAAGCATGAATCCAAAATTACTTTACCAGAATTGGGACTGTTGGACCCACCAGACGGTCAAAATATCATTCTAAGCCTTGAGCTTTAACTTCTTCAGAGAGATTAAACCCATTCTCTTGAAGACTGTTGAAATCCACAATCAATTCTGACAGAACTTCTAGATTTTTGATGGGTGTAAGAAGCGTTCTGTAGGGTTCTTCGTTCTGATCGGAGGAATCTGTTTTCTGAGAACTTGAAGTAGGAATGCTTGAAAAAGCCATGTTCATACAAAGGTTTTGAGAGAGAAAAAATTGAAAGGGTTTTGAGAAAGTATGCAAACTGAAATCAGTAAGATTGAGAGAAAATGAATGTGAAGGTAAAAGAGTGTTAATGGTGAGAAATGTGTTTAAATAGATTTCTAAACAATTTTGAAAACATAAACGGCAAGAGAGAGAAATTAATTACAATGATTATAAGCATTTAATGATAGCTGATTTTAGGGGATTCAAAAAGATATTGGAACGGTTACCCATGACATGTGTCCCAATGCATCCAATCAGCGCTTTTTCCCTTTCAGAAACATGAACGCATGTTCAGCCTCAGAAAGTAGCTGATGACTGGATGACACTTGTTTGCTTGAGTGAACTGCACATTTCTATCCTTGAAATGAAGCGCTCAGATCTTCATGGATAGATTCTGATACAATCTCTACTTCTAAAGATCTGAAGAAAGATTGATCAGTAGTTCACAGAAAAATAAACAAAGTTCTGAAGGTTAAGATATGGAATCAAAACAATTTTATTCTGGGTAGAGCTTCATGCTGAGATGTTTCAGAATGAAGTTGAACCTATCTTCAGAAAGAGGTTTTGTAAAGATATCAGCCCATTGATGGTCTGTGTTAATAAATTTTAAATTTTAAATCCCTTTCTGAATATAGTCCTTAATAAAATGATGTTTTATTTCTATATGCTTAGCCCTAGAATGCAAAATTGGATTTTTGCTGAGACAAATAGCAGACGTATTGTCACGGAGGATAGGAATGTTACTCTCAAATATCTGGAAGTCCTCAAGTTGACTTTTCATCCTGAGCATTTGTGTACTTTATCCAGCTGTTGCTATGTATTCAGCTTCTGTTGTTGATAGAGCAATTGTGGATTGTCTTTTGCTGGACCATGAGATCATATTTTCTCCCAGAAACCGATAGCTTCCAGAAGTGCTTTTACGTTCTACTCTGTCTCCAGTGAAATCAGCATCACAGTATCCTATCAAACTGTAATCACTTGATTTTCTATAAAACAAACCCAGATTAGTAGTACCTTTCAGATACTTGAAAATTCGCTTAACTACTGTTAAGTGAGATTCTCTAGGATCTGATTGGAATCTAGCACAAATGCAAACACTGAATAGAATGTCAGGCCTTTAGGCCATCAGATAGAGAAGAGAACCAATCATACCTCTGTACACCTTCTGTTCTACCTTTTTACTTACCTCTTCTCTTTCCAGAATGCACGTGGGATGCATTGGTATCTTTGATGGCTTACATTCTGAGAGATCAAATTTCTTCAGAAGTTATTTGACATATTTTCTCTGATGAATGTAAGTTCCTTCTGGGGTTTGATTAATCTGAATGCCCAAAAAGAAGTTTAGTTCCCCCATTAGGCTCATCTCAAATTCTGCCTGCATACATTTAGCAAACTTTCTTCCCAGAGAGGGTTTAGTGGATCCAAATATGATGTCATCAACATAAATCTGACATAATAAAATGTCATTCTTAATTGTCTTACAGAACAAGGTTGTGTCCACTTTCCCTCTGGTGAAATCCTTTTCTAACAGGAAGTTACTTAGTCTTTCATGCCAAGCTCTGGGAGCTTGTTTCAGACCATAGAGTGACTTCTTTAGTTTGAAAACATATTCTGGATTTTTGGAACTTTCAAAACCAGGGGGTTGGTGCACATATACCTCTTCTTCTATGTAGCCATTTAAGAATGCACTCTTATCATCCATCTGATACAGAGTGATGCCTTTATTAACAGCAAATGAGATTAAGAGTCTGATAGATTCTAACCTGGAGACTGGAGCAAAGGTTTCTGTATAGTCTATCCCCTCTTGCTGACTATAACCTTGTGCTACCAGTCGTGCTTTGTTTCTGATGACTTCACCTTGTACATTCAGTTTGTTTCTGAACACCCATTTTGTACCAATGACGTTGAATCCTTTTGGTTTGGGAACTAGATCCCATACGTCATTTCTTGTGAATTGATTTAGCTCCTCTTGCATTGCTAGAATCCAGTCATTGTCCATAAGTGTGTCATCAATTGTTGTTGGTTTAATTAGAGAAACCAGTCCCATGAGGGATTCTTCAGAGTTTCTGAAGCTAGATCTTGTTCTGATGGGATCTTCCTTCCTTCCTAAGATTGTTTCTTCTGGGTGATCCATGCTGCTTCTGGATAGTCTTTTCTGAAGTTGATCAACAGAAGGTGCTGGATTGTTGGCAGTGCCTCTTTCTGATGTTGAGGGAGTGTCTCTGTTGAGAGCTTCTGATAATTTGTCTTCAGTACCTGTGAGTTTAACTTCCATACCTGCAAGGAATTCATTCTGCTTTGACTTTTGAGAGTCAAGCTTATCATCAAAATGAACACTGATTGACTCTTCCATAATCTGTGTTTCTGTATTGTATACTCTATACCCTCTTGAGCGTTCAGTATATCCTAACATAATATACTTTTGTGCTTTAGAGTCAAACTTGTTCAAATAATTTTTTGTATTCAGAATAAAACTTGTACATCCAAATGGGTGAAAATAGGAAATGTTGGGCTTTTTGTTCTTCCACAATTCATATGGAGTCTTTTCCAGAATAGGTCTTATAGAGATTCTATTCTGAATGTAACACGTTGTGCTTATTGCCTCTTCCCAGAAGATCTTAGCAACGTTAGTCTCGTTGATCATGGTTCTTGACATTTCTTGCAATGTTCTGTTCTTTCGTTCTACAACTCCATTTTGCTGGGGAGTTCTAGGACAAGAGAAATCATGCAAAATGCCTTTGTCATTAAAGAATGACTCAAAATCTTTGTTTTCAAATTCTCCACCATGATCACTTCTGACTTTGACGATTCTAAGATCCTTTTCATTCTGAACTTGGTTGCCGAAGGTAACAAACACAGAGTGTGACTCATCCTTGTGCCTTAAGAACTTTACCCAAGTCCATTTGCTATAGTCATCTACGATTACTAACCCATACTTCTTGCCATTGACTGAAGCAGTTTTAACTGGTCCAAATAAGTCAATGTGCAGAAGTTCTAATGGCTTGGAGGTGGAAACAACGTTTTTGGATTTGAAAGCTGGTTTTGCAAACTTGCCTTTCTGACATGCTTCACACAGAGGATCTGAATTGAACTTCAGGTTAGGAAGTCCTCTGACCATATTGAGTTTGTTAATCTGAGATATTCTTCTCATACTAACATGTCCCAATATTCTGTGCCAGATCCATTGGTCATTGTTAACAGACAGTAGACATTTTACATTCTGACTTTTTAGTTCAGAAAGTTTTATTTTATAAATGTTGTTTTTCCTCTTTCCATTAAATAGGATAGTCCCATCTTTCTGACTAACAGCTTTGCATGAATTTTGATTGAAGATTATATCATAACCGTTATCATTTAATTGACTTATGGATAACAGATTATTCATTAATCCATCAACTAGTAAAACATTACTTACAAAGGGAAGATTTCCATTACCTACTGTTCCAGAGCCAATGATCTTTCCTCTCTGATTGCCTCCAAAACCTACGTGGCCTCCAGGCTTAAGTTCCAGGCTTTGGAACATATGCCTTCTTCCCGTCATGTGTCATGAGCAGCCAGAGTCCAGGTACCATGATTGGTATTTTTGCTTTGCTGCTAAAGATATATGCCACATGTATTATTTTATCCTTAGGTACCCACATTTTCTTGGGTCCTGATTTGTTAGTTTTACCAAAACTCTGGTTGAATTTTGGTTTGACAGAGTAATCACTACTTGTATATTTTATGTCATGTGTGTGCCCATATATAAAGTGTGAATCAAGTGGAGTACGTTTTATAACTAAATCCATGGCATTTTTTGGTTTAGGTACCTTACCTTGATATCATATCCCTTTTCTGACATTTCTGCTAACTCCATAGATCATTGAAGCCATTTTGCTTCTGTCTATGTTTTTAGCTAGAAACTTCTGAAAGCTGTGATCATACTCCTTGATGATCTCATCAGCATTGTTGGGAGTTTCAGGGATTGTTTCCTTCTGAGAGTTTTGCAATTCGTTTTCTAATTTTGAAATTTTATCTTTTAACTCAAAATTCTCCAATTTGAGACTCTCAGTCTTATCAGAGTCAGAAGCAAGATTCCTTTTCAGGTTTCTGAATTTGACTCTGATCTGCTGATATCTTTCCAGAATTTCATTGAGGCTTTCAGCTAGTTCAACCTTAATAATGTTTATAGCAAAGTCAGGGAATACCTCTTCTGTGTCTGATTCAGATTCTGACTCAGAAGTTTCACTGTCTTCTGTTATGTTTGCCATGAGAGCTATGTTTTCTCTTTCATCATCTGATTCTGAGTCAGCTTCAAATGTGTCAGAGTCATCCCATGTAGCCATGAGACTTTTCTTCTTTTCCTTGCCAAAATTCTTTTTGGGCTTTTCATTCTGAAGCTTTGGGCAATCACTTTTGTAGTGCCCTTGCTCGTTACATTCATAGTAGATGATGTCTTTGTTGTTTGGCTTTCTGTTTCCTAAAGACCCTTCAAATCTTCTGTGTCCAGAGGAGGATTCTGACCTTCTGTATCTGGAGAAAGATTCATTCTGATTTTTTGATCTTCTGGGATTCCTGAACTTCCTTTGCCTCTGCTTCCACAATTGGTTCACCCTTCTAGAGAGGAGAGATAGTTTATCTTCTTCTGATGAGGACCCATCAGAGGTTTCTTCCACAGCCTGCAAAACTTTGGAGTCAGATTTTCTGTTAGATTTTAAAGCTAATGGCTTACATTGCTTTTGAGGTTCATCTGCTTCTAGCTATATCTCGTGACTTCTGAGGGAGCTGACAAGTTCCTCCAGAGAGATTTTGTTGAGATCCTTGGCTAGCTTAGGCGTTGTGACCATTGGCCTCCATTGTTTTGGAAAGCTTCTGATGATCTTCTTAACGTGATCAGCAGTAGAATACCCTTTGTCAAGAACTTTTAGACCAGCAACAAGAATTTGAAATCTTGAAAACATAGTTTCTATTGATTCACTCTCTTCCATCTTGTATGCCTCATACTTCTGAATGAGTGCAAGGACTTTGGTTTCTTTAACTTGAATGTTTCCTTCATGCGTCATTCTCAGAGAGTCAAACATATTCTTTGTAGTGTCTCTGTTTGATATCTTCTCATATTCTGAATAAGAGATGGCACTGAGAAGAATTGTTCTGGCCTTGTGATGATTTCTGAACTCACGCTTTTGATGATCAGACACTGTTTTCCTGTCAATCTTCTGACCACTTCCATCCACTGGGTGCGTGTATCCATCAGTCACCATGTCCCACAGATCAGCATCATGGGCCAGAATGAAACTCTCAATTCTGTCTTTCCCGTAGTCAAAGTTCTCTCCATCAAAGACTGGAGGTTTTCCACTGAATCTGTCTCTTTCTTCATTATTGTCATTGCTAATGTTTTGATTTGGTCCTGCCATTGTGTTTTTCTGACGTTGGATCTTGTACTAACACGGTTAAGTGTTATAAGCTCAGAACCAGGCGCTCTGATGCCAATTGAAGATGTGAAAAACACAAGAAGGGGGGTTGAATTGTAAAACATAAATCAAATGCTTAGACAACACTGTATTTTTATCCTGGTTCGTTTGATCTCAAACTACTCCATTCCACCAGTCAAGGTGATTTCGCCACTCTCCAACGAGGTCTTAATCCACTATATTCAAAGGTTTACAACAGCTACTTTAACAACTGTTAAAGCCTTCTTAAGTATAACCACAGATCGGTTTATCTCAAGGAAATCTCTTACAAATAATTGAACAATGATGTGCTTAACGTTTTCTAATAAAACAATATATCACAACTGTGATAATACACATTTAAAGTATGGAATAAAACTGAATTTGCTAAAGCGTTTGAGTAAGCGTGGTTTGAAGGCTTGGCAAATTTTATGCGTGCATACGTGCGTCTTTTCTCACACAAACTTGTTTATATAGCCAAGGCAAAGATACGTTGTCCATAAAGTACTTTTACTGATAATAACACACTTTCCTTTTGAAGAAGATCTTGTCTGAATAAAGTCGTTAGCAATTAATTCTGTCTTGAATACTTAATAACGCTTCAGAGTCTTCTTTGCTTATGATATCGCTTCAGAGTGTTCTTTTCTTTAACTTATGATAACACTTCAGAGTGCTGATGACTTGGTAAAGATCTTTGATCAGAGTCAGAGTGTATATGTTTATGCGCAGATTCTGGTCATCAAGCTTCAGCGTATGATCTGGTAGTTTCAGTATGTAGCATATGTTACTGATCTTCTGATGCTTCTGATGCTGATTCCATCAAAACTTTTGTATATACAGAACATAATTTTAAGAAGCATATTTGTCTTATATATAAATCTTACAATTTATTTATTCTTTGTATTTTGTTATCATCAAAACTCTAATTAAGGGTTGTAGAATCAAACTATGTTCTAACACATGAGATCAGATTTTCTCCCAGAAACTGGCAGCTTCCATAAGTGCTTTTACGTTCTACTCTGTCTCCAGCGAAGTCGGCATCACAATATCCTACTAAGCTTTAATCAATTGATTTTCTCTAAAACAAACCCAGATTAGCAGTACCTTTCAGATACTTGAAAATTCACTTAACTGCTGTTAAGTGAGATTCTCTAGGATCTGATTGGAATCTAGCACATAAGCAAACACTAAATAAAATGTCAGGCCTTGAAGCCGTCAGATAGAAGAGAGAACCAATCATACCTCTATATACCTTCTGTTCTACCTTTTTACTTACCTCTTCCTTTTCCAGAATGCACGTGGGATGCATTGGGATTTTTGAGGGCTTACATTCTGAGAGATCAAATTTCTTCAGAAGTTCTCTGACATATTTGCTCTGATGAATGTAAGTTCCTTCTGGAGTTTGGTTTATCTGAATGCCCAGAAAGAATTTGAGTTCCCCTACCAGGCTCATCTCAAACTCTGCCTGCATACATTTATTAAACTCTCTTCCCAGAGAGGGTTTAGTAGAACCAAAGATGATGTCATCAACATAAATCTGACATAATAACATATCATTCTTAACCGTCTTACAGAACAAGGTTGTGTCCACTTTCCCTCTGGTGAATTCCTTTTCTAACAGGAAGTTACTTAGTCTTTCATACCAAGCTCTGGTAGCATGTTTCAGACCATAGAGTGACTTCTTTAGTTTGAAAACATAATCTGGATTTTTGGAATTCTCACACCCAGGGGGTTGGTGCACATATACCTCTTCATCTATATAGCCATTTAAGAATGCACTTTTGACATCCATCTGATATAGAGTGATGCCTTTATTTACATCAAATGATATTAAAAGTCTGATAGATTCTAACCTGGCGACTGGAGCAAAGGTTTCTGCATAGTCTATCCCCTCTTGCTGACTATAACCTTGTGCTAACAGTCGTGCTTTGTTTCTGATGACTTCTCCTTGCTCATTCAGTTTGTTTCTGAACACCCACTTTGTTCCAATGACGTTGAATCCTTTTAGTTTGGGAACCAGATCCCATACGTCATTTCTGGTGAATTGATTCAGTTCCTCTTGCATTGCCAGAATCCAGTCATTGTCCAGAAGTGCTACATCAATAGTTGTAGGTTCAATCAGAGAGACCAGTCCCATGAGGGATACTTCAGAGTTTCTGAATGTTGATCTAGTTCTGATTGGATCATCTTTCTTTCCCAGTATTGTATCTTCTGGGTGATCAATGCTATTTCTGGATAGCCTTTTCTGAAGTTGATCAACAGAAAGTGCTGGATTACTTGCAGTGACTCTTTCTCGTGTTGAGGGAGTGTCTCTGTTGAGAACTTCTGATGAGTTGCCTTCAGTACCTGTGAGCTCAACTTCCATACCTGCAAGGAATTCATTCTACTTTGACTCTTGAGAGTCAAGCTTATCATCAAACCTAACACTGATTGACTCTTCAACAAGCGGTGTTTCTATATTGTATAATCTGTACCCTCTTGAGCGTTCAGAGTATCCTAACATAATACACTTTTGTGCTTTAGAGTCAAACTTGTTCAAATAATTTTTTGTATTCAGAATAAAGCATGTGCATCCAAATGGATGAAAATAAGAAATGTTGGGCTTTCTGTTCTTCCACAATTCATATGGAGTCTTTTCCAAAATAGGTCTTATTGAGTTCTATTCTGAATGTAACACGTTGTGTTGATTGCCTCTGCCCAGAAGATCTTAGCAATGTTAGTCTCATTGATCATGGTTCTGGCCATTTCTTGCAATGTTCTGTTCTTTCGTTCTACAACTCCATTTTGTTGGGGAGTTCTAGGACAAGAGAAGTCATGCAAGATGCCTTTTTCTTTAAAAAATAATTCAAAATTTTTATTTTCAAGCTCTCCACCATGATCACTTCTGACTTTGACAATTCTAAGATCCTTTTCATTCTGAATTTGGTTGCAGAAGGTAACAAACACAGAGTGTGAATCGTCCTTGTGTGTTAAGACCTTTACCCATGTCCATCTACTATAGTCATCTACGATTACTAACCAATAATTCTTGCCACTGACTGAAGCAGTTTTTACTGGTCCAAATAAGTCAATGTGCATAAGTTCTAATGGCTTAGAGGTGGAAACAACATTTTTTGATTTGAAAGCAGGTTTTGCAAATTTTCCATTCAGACATGCTTCACACAGAGCATTTGAGCTGAACTTCAAATTAGGAAGTCCTCTGACCAGATTGAGTTTTTTAATCTGAGATATTCTTCTCATAATAACATGCCCCAATCTTCTGTGCCAGACCCATTGCTCGTTGTTAACAGAAAGTAGGCATTTTACATTATGACTCTTTAGTTCAGAAAGTTTTATTTTATAAATGTTGTTTTTCCTCTTTCCATTAAATAGGATAGTCCCATCTTTCTGACTAACAACTTTGCATGAATTTTGATTGAAAATTATATCATAACCATTATCACTTAATTGACTTATGGATAACATGTTATGCATTAATCCATCAACTAATAATACATTATTTATAGAGGGAAGATTTCCATTACCTACTGTTCCAGAGCCAATGATCTTTCCTCCCTGATTACCTCCAAAGCCCACGTAGCCTCCAGGCTTATGTTCTAGGATTTGGAACATATGCCTTCTTCCCGTCATGTGTCGCGAGCAGCCAGAGTCCAGGTACCATGACTGGTGTCTTAGCCTTGCTGCTAAAGATGTCTGCTACATGTATAATTTTATCCTTATGTACCCATATTTTCTTGGGTCCTGATTTATTAGTTTTACCAAAATTCTGATTGAATTTTGGTTTGACAGAGTAATCACTACTTGTATATTTTATGTCATGTGTGTTCCCATATATAAAATGGGATTTGAGAGGTGTGTGTTTTATAACTAAGTCCATGGCATATTTTGGTGTTGATACCTTACCTTGATATCCTATCCCTTTTCTCCCATTTCTGCTAACTCCATAGATCATTGAAGCCATCTTGCTTTTGTCTATGTTTTTAGCTAGAAACTTCTGAAAGATGTGATCATACTCTTTGATGATCTCATCAGCATTACTGGGAGTCTCAGAGATAGTTTCCTTCTGAGAGTTTTGCAGGTCATTTTCTAATTTTGAAATTTTTTCTTTTAACTCAGAATTCTCTAATCTGAGACTCTCAGACTTTTCAGAGTCAGAGGCAAGATCCCTTTTTAGGTTCCTGAATTTGACTCTGATTTGCTGATACCTTTCCATAATTTCATTTAGACTTTCTGCAAGTTCAGCCTTAGTAAAGTTTATGGTAAAATTAGGAAATACCTCTTCAATGTCTGATTCTGAGTCTGAACTAGAAGCTTCACTGTCTTCTGATACGTTTGCCATGAGAGCTATGTTTTCTCTTTCATCATCTGATTCTGAGTCAACTTCAGATGTGTCAGAATCATCCCATGTAGCCATGAGGCTTTTCTTCTTTTACTTGAAGAACTTCTTTTGGGGCTTCTCCTTCTGAAGCTTTGGGCAGTCACTTTTGTAGTGCCCTTGCTCGTTACATTCATAGAAGATGATGTCCTTGTTATTTGGCTTTATGTATCTTGAAGAACCTTCAAATCTTCTGTGTCCAAAGGAAGACTCAGACTTTCTGTATCTGGAGGAGGATTCATTCTGATTCTCTGATCTTCTGGGATTTCTGAACTTCCTTTGTCTCTGCTTCCACAGTTGGTTCACCCTTCTGGAGAGGAGAGACAGTTCGTCTTCTTCTGATGAGGATCCATCAGAATTTCTTCCACAGCCTGCAAAACCTTAGAGTCAGATTTTCTGTTAGATTTTAAAGCTAATGGCTTACCTTGCTTTTGAGGCTCATCTTCTTCTAGCTCTATCTCGTGACTTCTGAGGGAGCTAATAAGTTCCTTCGGAAAAATTTTGTTGAGATCTTTGGCTAGCTTAAGTGCTGTGACCATTGGCCTTCATTGTTTGGGCAAGCTTCTGATGATCTTCTTAACGTGATCAGCAGTGGAATACCCTTTGTCAAGAACCTTCAATCCAGCAATAAGGATTTGGAATATTGAAAATATAGTTTCTATTGATTCACTATCTTCCATCTTGAATGCCTCATACTTCTGAATGAGTTCAAGGGCCTTGGTCTCTTTGACTTGAATATTGCCTTCATGCGTCATTCTCAGAGAGGCAAACATGTTCTTGGCAGTCTCTATGTTTGATATTTTCTCATATTCTGAGTATGAGATGGCGCTGAGAAGTATTGTTCTGGCCTTGTGGTGGTTTCTGAATTCACGCTTTTGCTAATCAGACATAATTTTTCTGTCTATCTTCTGACCACGTCCTTCCACTGGGTGCGTGTATCAATCAGTCACCATGTCCCACAGATCAGCATCATGAGCCAGAAAGAAACTCTCAATTATGTCTTTCCAGTAGTCAAAGTTTTCTCCATCAAAGACTGGAGGTTTGCCACTGAATCTGTCCTTGTCTTCATGGTTGTCATTGCTGATGTTTTGGCTCCTGTTTTTTCTGAGTACGATGGAGTTTCTTGTCCAAAGCTACACCTCCGCTCGTACGTCAGAAAAATTCAACCCTACACTGCTAATAGAAACCCGTGGGTTCATTTCTTTCAAGATAGTCTGTCAGGGACTCAGCTTGAATGGTTCTATCAATTGGAAGGAGCTAATGTCCGGAACTAGGAGGACCTTGCTGCTGCTTTTTACAAGCAATACTAGTATAACGCCGACCTTGCTCCCACGTGTACTCAACTTCAGGGTATGTCTATGGGTACTGGCGAAGGCTTTAAGGACTATGCTCAGAAGTGGAGAGGTCTGGCTGGGAGAGTTCAACCCCCTCTGTCTGATAGGGAGTTGGTGGATATGTTTCTTGGGACTTTGTCTGGTCCATTTTTTAATCATTTAATCGGCAGTTCATCATCAGGGTTTACTGAATTAATTTTGACTGGGGAAAGGGTAGAAGCTGGCATCAAAAGTGGCAAGATATAGAAAGGTGCTTCATCGAGTACAGAAAAGAAGCCTTTCAGAAAATAAGCTATTGTAGTTTACAACTCGAGGAGCCAAAACCGACATGAATTCCGCCAAGCAGTTAATGCGGTAGTAATATCAAAACCCATTTTTGCTCCATAATGAAACAATCAACAAAAACTAGAGAGACCGCAAAGATAGTATACTCGGATCAGTATGACTTTTTCTCAAATTCTGCCGCAATTGTTAAAAACCTACCTGATCACTCTGAGGGAAGCCTCGAAGAATCCCAGTACTACATCACGGCTGTATAATCCGAACGCCCGCTGCGCCTATCACTCTGATAGCCCAGGGCATGATACCAACAACTGTTGGGCCTTGAGGAATAAGGTGCAAGATTTGATTTAAGCTAAGGAAATCGAATTTGACGCTCCGGAAAAGCCCAATGTCATAACCGCACCCATGCCTAAACATGATCCGGGAGTGAATGCAATTGAGGATGACGAAGAAGAGTCAGAGTTCGAAAGCTGGATTTATCCGACTACCAACGGTGGATTGAACAATTGGATGGCGAAGGACTTCGTGCCCGTTTCTTTTATTACACAGTAATAGACTTTTGTTTTGAAATTTTTAACAGACAATTTGAAACTTTACGGCCCGGTGCCTTGCCCGAGGCACCGGTGCTTTGTTTGTGAGGGCTTATTATGTGTCCTTTCCATATATCATCAATAAAGCATTGGACGTTTTCTTGCATTATAAATTTTGTGCTCATTGTTTTTCTTTTCTATCTTGCAACTTATTAAAACAGCTATTGTCTTACACACACTCACATATCATAATGCAGATCCATATCCACTCTGGATCCCACTTATAACGACTCTGCTACTGCCAATTATGACTTTGAAAGTCCGATCAACCAAGCCGAGGACGAAGGTGAGGAGGATTGCAAAGTGCCTGGGGAACTTGCTAGACTGTTACTACAGGAAGAGAGGTCCATACAGCCTCATACAGAGCCTGTGGAATCATTGAATCTGGGTACGGAGGAAGACAAGAAAGAGGTCAAGATCGGTGAAAATATGGACCCTAGTGTCAAACAACGGTTGATACAGATGCTACGTGACTATGTTGAGATCTTCGCTTGGTCTTATGAGGATATGCCTGGGTTGGATACTGACATTGTGGTTCACCGCCTACCAACCAAAGAAAACTGTCCTCCGGTAAAGCAGAAAGTTCGCCGAATGCACCCAAAGATGTCTGAGAAAATCAAAGCTGAGGTCATGAGACAGTTTGATGCCGGTTTTCTAGCAGTTACTTCTTACCCGCAGTGGGTTGCCAACGTGGTTCCAGTTCTGATGAAAGATGGTAAGGTGCGGATGTGTGTGGACTATAGGGATCTGAACAGGGCAAGCCCTAAGGATGATTTCCCACTCCCTCACATCGATGTTTTGGTCGACAACACTGCGCAGCATAAGGTCTTCTCCTTTATGGATGGTTTTTCTGGTTACAATCTGATTAAGATGGCTCCCGAAGACATGGAGAAGACGACCTTCATTACGTAGTGGGGTCCCTTTTGCTACAAAGTCATGCCGTTTGGATTGAAGAACGCTGGGGCAATATATCAATGCGTCATGGTCGCTTTGTTCCATGACATGATTCATCATGAGATTGAGGTATACGTTGACGACATGATTGCAAGATCCCAGACTGAAGAGGAACATCTTGACCATCTCCAGAAACTATTTGACAGGTTGAAGATGTACAAGCTGAGGTTAAACCCAAGCAAGTGCACCTTCGGGGTAAGGTCTGGTAAGCTGCTGGGTTTCGCCATTAGTGATAAAGGTATTCAAGTGGACCCCGAAAAGGTAAAGGCTATACAGGAAATGCCAACTCCCCGAACGGAAAAAGAAGTCAGAGGCTTTTTGGTACGTCTGAACTACATTGCCCGATTCATTTTGCACCTGACTGCTACTTGTGAACCAATCTTCAAGCTGTTGAAGAAAGATCAAGTGGTAAGATGGAATGATGAATGTTAGGCCGCTTTCGAAAGGATCAAAGAATATCTCCAAGAGCCACCTATTTTGATGCCTCCAATTAAAGGAAGACCTTTGATCTTATACTTGACAGTACTCGACAATTCAATGGGGTGCGTGCTGGGGCAACATGATGAGTCTGGCCGAAAAGAGCATGCTATTTACTACCTTAGCAAAAATTTACCGATTGTGAGACCCGATACTCACTGCTTGAGAAAACTTGATGCGCTTTGGCATGGGCTGCTCGCTAGCTGAGACAGTATATGCTGACTCACACTACCCTATTGATATCAAAAATGGATCCAATCAAGTATATCTTCGAAAAGCCTGCCTTGTCCGGAAGAATAGCAAGATGGAAGATGATCTTAATAGAGTACGACATCCAATACACAACCCAAAAAGCAATCAAGGGGAGTGTATTGGCAGATCATTTGTCACATCAGGCCGTGAATGATTACCAGTCTATGAACTTCAAGTTTTCGGATGAGAACATCACGTTGGTGACTGACTGTGCTAAACCTGGACCGGATGAAGGACCTGAGGAAGGATCCCGATGGTCTATGTATTTTGACGGAGCTTCAAATGCGTTACGTAATGGCATTGGTGCCGTGATCATATCTCCTGAAGGCTGTCATACTCCATTCACCGCCTGATTATGTTTTAACTGCACCAACAACATGGCGGAGTATGAAGCGTGCATTATGGGCCTTCGAGCAGCTATTGACCTAAGGATTAAGTTATTAAGTGTTTTTGGAGATTCCGCTCTCGTGATCAGTCAGATCAAAGGCGAGTGGGATACGAAACACCCAAATCTTATTCCTTACAAAGAGTATGTATTGACTTTGCTTCCGCACTTTAAGGAGATTACCTTTGAACATTTCCCAAGAGAGGAGAATCAGTTAGCGGACGCGCTAGCTACTATGTCTTCCATGTTCAAGGTCAGGTGGGACAATGAAGCTCCCCAAATTACCATTGAGAGGTTGGACGAACCCGCACATTACTGTGACATTGAGACTGAAGATGTAACAGATAAGCCCTGGTTTCACGAAGTAAAGAGGTATCTTGAGGCTCAAGAGTACCCCGAGGGTGCGTCTGTTAATGATAAGAAGTTTCTGAGGAGGTTCGCGGCGAAGTTCTTCATCATTAACAGTGTCCTTTACAAGCGTAACCATGATTCGACCTTACTGTGTTGTATGGATAAGAACGAGGCAGAAAGTATTATGGCAGAGTTACATGAAGGTACCTTCGGAACCCATTCCAGTGGACATACCATGGCAAAGAAGATCCTACGGGAAGGATATTATTAGTCCACCATGGAAGACGATTGTTATCAGCATTCTCGGACCTGTCACAAGTGCCAAGTCTATGCTGATAAGTTGCATATACCTCCAGTTCCTCTGAACGTCTTGACGGCTCCTTGGCATTTTGCAATGTGGGGCATCGATATGATCGGTGAGATCAGACCTACTGCGTCCAACGGGCATCATTTTATCCTGGTAGCAATTAATTACTTTACAAAGTTGGTTGAGGCAGCTTCCTTTGCTACAGTGACCAAGAACATCGTGGCACGGTTTATTCGGCACAATTTGATCTGTCGATACGGTGTACCAGAGAGGATCATTACGGACAATG
Organism: Vicia faba; assembly: GCA_948472305.1. Taxonomy (NCBI): domain Eukaryota; kingdom Viridiplantae; phylum Streptophyta; class Magnoliopsida; order Fabales; family Fabaceae; genus Vicia; species Vicia faba. Next base: position 613,269,770 of record OX451735.1, on the reverse strand, counting down.
GTACAAATGTCAACAATACAATAATCACCAAGCTCTGCAAGCAGTTCAAGATACAGCATCACAACTCTTCTCCCTACCGGCCGAAGATGAATTGGGCTGTTGAAAAAGCTAATAAGAACATCAAGAAGATTGTGCAGAAGATGACGGTGACGTACAAAGACTGTCATAAGATGTTACCATTCGCTCTTCATGGGTACCGTACCTCAGCACGAACTTCAACCGGGGAAACACCCTACTCGCTAGTGTATGGCATGGAAGCAGTCTTACCCATTGAGGTCCAGATACCCTCTCTTCAGATTATGAAGGATGCAGGTTTGAGCGAGGATGACTGGATCCAGACTAGGCTTGATCAGCTGAACTTAATCGACAAAAAGAGGCTTACTGCTATTTGTCATGGTCAAACGTATCAAAAGCGATTGATCAAGGCATTTAACAAGAAAGTCAGACAACAAGAGTATCAAGTCGGGGATCTGGTGATCAAGCGCATCATACTGCCGCAAGGTGATCCCAGGGGCAAATGGACCCCTACGTACGAAGGGCCATTTGTGGTTAAGAACATTTTCTCAGGAGGAGCTATGATTCTAACCACCATGGATGGTGACGACCTTCCTCACCTTCTCAATGCAGACATAGTGAAAAGATACTACGCATAATCAAAGACCCGCTAGGTTGACTGGCCTAGGTAAAAATAAGGGCTCCCCGGCAAACCAAAACGGTTCGGGAAAAAATAAGGGATAAAAATGAAAAGATTGTACACCCGGCAAGTCAAAAACCTGAAAAGGCGGCTTGGGCAAAAAAGGGTATCCCGGTGGACTGAAAAACCGAAAGGGCGGTCCAGGCAAAAATTAGGGACTAAAGCGTAATACTATGTCTCATTGGATCATCTTACAACCAGACTTCGGAATCGACTATCAAGATTGGACGACACTAATCAATCTGATCCACCTTCAACCAAGTAGCAAAGTGATGAGATTCTCAAAGACATAAAGGCAATAGCGGAGTCAGAACCCAGTGGGATTATTCACATAGTTGTTTTTCTTTGTTTTACAAAACTGTATAAATTCTATCTTTCGGCGGAGTTCTCTTACTAGGACGTCAGCCTCTTGTATAAAAATGCCTATTTACAGGCCAACTTCAAAATCAATACAATTCATTTTCACAAAGAAATTTTAAATTGTTTTCCTTTTTCTGTTTTGTTTTGCAAGAACGTCCAATGTTCATTTTTGATATATGCATTTGAAAATAATTGTTGCTCATAAATATTTACATATGAAACAAAAGACGATTACTCGTAATGGCAGGAACAGGGGAAAACAAGAAATGTCCAAACCTTACGGTTGTTCTGTCCACCAGGTATAAGGATAGACCTAGCTGGAGAATACGATTAAAGATACGTTCACTCCCCGCAGAGTTAAAAGGTATCCAAAAAACATTGATTATCCCCAAGCAAAGTTTATCTATCACCAGCATTAGAAGATTATCCCCAGAGGAGCTTATTTCTTCCACAAGCAGAACCTAAATCCCCAATAGGTTTCATTATCGTCAACAGCGGTAATTCATCCCCAACTGAGGTTATTCCTCCGAATCAATAGATCTTCTAGCAAAACATCTCTTCCCCACATAATCATTTTCTCGTCAGTCTATTCTCCAGCAGGAGTATTCTCACAATCATCTTCATTCACTATCCCCAGCGGAAACGAAGAATTCAACTTCTTACACTCTCCAGCAGCAATCCGGGATTTATTTTCCCCAGCTAGAGAACATCATAAAAACATTTACATATCCATACATCATGACATATGCATACGCATCATACAACACAATCTCATTTATTTTGAGAACATCATTGCTTGATACATATCATGCATTACATACGACTAACTCTTTACCTTTCAGGAAAGATACAATCAAATTCACACCAAGTTCAAGCTATGAAGCCCGGATTCGACCGAATAGTATCTTGATTTCTACATCATATTGTGAAGCCTAGAGAACGACCGGATAACAGTATCAAACACCGCGAAGCCTGGATTCGACCAGATAGTGGTTTATCTCTAAGCTATGAAGCCCAAATTCGACCGGATAATAGTTTAATCCCCAGCAAGCCGTGAAGCCTGGATTACAACTGGATAACAGCTCAGCCAGTTACTGTAAAGCCTGGATTACGAACAGATAGCAGTGCGAGACACCATGAAGCCTAGATTCGACCAGATAATGGTATGTCATAAACACAAGCCGTGAAGCCCGAATTACGACCGGATAACATGCTCAACAAGTTGTTGAGAAGCCTGGATTATGAATAGATAGCAATACAAGACGTTGTGAAGCCTGGATTATGACCAGATAGCAACCAAGAATACTACGAAGCCTGGATTATGACCAGATAGTGGTATATCATTAATACAAGTTATGAATCCCGGATTACGACCGGATAAGTACCTTGATTTCTCCGAACACCATGAAGCCTGGATTCGACCAGATAATGGTATGAGACACTGTGAAGCCTGGATTACGACTAGATAACAGTGAGGGACACTGTGAAGCTTAGATTATGACCAAATAACAATTCACCCATCCAATTACTATGAAGCCCAGATTCGACCGGATATTAGTAGGCCCAAAGTCAAATGGAAAGCTCGGATGCGACCGGATAACCACTTGTTTGTTTTTCCAAGATACTTCGCATGCGTAATATGGCCATTTTTATGTAAGGAAACCAAGTGGATAAACCCTAAGGATTCTTGTGTGAAAGTGTGTTATTTTCATGCCTTGGTTTTGTCTTGTATTAGGGTTTTCTATTTGCTTTGTTTTGATCTTACCATACAAACCCTAATTACTAACATGGCATGTAAAGCGGAAAATTGCGTAATGTAAAGATTACTAAGCTATTACAACAATTTATGGGAGGGGGAATACAAATTTGAATGGGGATTTGCAAGAATGTAAATCTAAATAAGCTATTACAACCAAATTGAATTTGTACGAATATTGGAATAAACAAATACAATATTTAAATATGCAATATTATGTATATGCAAGAAAAATATTTTGTTTTGGTTTTTTTTGTGTGAAAAGATATTTAAACCTAATCCTAAAAATATAAGGAAAATAAATTAATTCTTAAAAAAAGGGTTAACCCTAATTTCTAGTTCGAAAGAAAATAAGGTTCTTATATACTATTATTTGTGTATTCTTTGTTTAAAAAATAAAAAATAATATTTTATGAAAATATTTAGTTTTTATATATGCCAAAATGAATATTTACAAGTATGGAATGAAAAGAAAATAAAAAAAATTAAACTAAACCTAATTTATTTATGTTTACAAGCTTATTTAAGAAAAATAATTAATATATAATTCAAAAAAAATATTTTTTAATGTGAAAAAATAAAATAAAATAAAATAAAATGCAATATTATCATATTTGTATTTTTTAGGATTTTTATGTATTGAAAAAAATATTTAATAAACAAAAATGAAAATAAAACAAATAAATAAAAATTATAAAAATAGTTGGGCCATGGGGGTATCCTGAGCAATCAAATGGTGAATGTTAGAAAAAAAACACAAGGCCCAGCGTGGAGGCCCAATCCTTCAAAACAAGCCAAAAAATGGAAAAGGAAAAATATGGAAAAACAAAAGGTAGCACCAAGGTTCGAACCCAGGACCTGGGCCTCACCAACGCGCTACGTTGTCACTGGGGTGGCTATTCATCCGTTGATTTATGTGAAACAAAAATAACATAACATGTACAAGGTCCTTGCCATGTACTTCATATTCTTCCCCAAGCTGGCCAGTAGCTCTGTAACTTTCTCATCTCTCAATAAAAATTGAAACTGATAACATGAATGTTGTAGCATTTTTTCTCATGATTCTAACCATGTAAATCATGTAAGCTAACAATCAAAGATCAAACTGAATTTTAAAAGCCCTAAATTTAAACCTAATTTTCATAGGAATTTGAACTTTAAAATTCTCTCAACTCAGGCCAAATAAATGTAAGTTATAGATATGTACAACTTCATAGGAATGAGGTCTACACTGTTTGTTTTTCACAAATAGTGGCCAATGGATGCTTGTATGAAGAGATAGAAGTTAAGATTTTTAACTCTTTTTGTTGAAATCGTGAATGGAGTTTGAGTGAGTTTTATGAAGGCCTGATAATTGCTTGAGCTTGCTTGAACCTCCCTGAGTGTGTTCCAATCCTTGCCTTGCTTTGGAAGTGCCTGGAACTCTCTATCCAAGTCAACCTGCAAGCTTTGAAAACAAAAATGGCAGATGATGGAGAAGGAGTTATAGTGCAAGGTTGATGGTCTGGATCACTTAGATATCAAGTAGGTAAAGTGTTTTGATGGTTAAAACTTGAAACGCACGAGCCAAATGATAGATTGATATGCTTATGCAAAAACTATAAGTTTTGATAGTTTCTTGGTGATATGGAGTTTTGGAGTGTTTCAGCCTTCTAGCAAATGTGTTTTCTGTTGTAATCTCTTTGTGTATTAGTATGGAAAAGGTTTTAAGTCAACTCTTCAACAGATTTGTAAGTTCTAGCCTTTTGGCATACTTTCTTGCTTTTGAAGCAAAGTGAAGAGACAAGTCTTCACATGCTTGTACTGGCTTGCTTAGGGTTGGTATGAGATCTATACAAGTTTCCTTAGATCTGTAGTACTTGTGTGTGCAGAGAAGACAGGTTCAATGCTCAAGAATTGGAAAGTTGCAAAAGTGAACCTTTTCTAAAATGGCAATGGCAACTTTGTGCCATTTATGGAATTACAACTGGGATAAAGACTCTAGGGCTTGAATTAAAGCTTTGTCAACTGAGTAAGCATTAAATTATGGAGTAATAAACAAGTTTGGGACCTGTAAAGCATGGATTAGGCAGCATAGGTACTGATTTGAATTTTGTTCTTCATGAAATGGCTTGATTTCAAAGTGAGAATTTTCCAACTTCATCTCTTCGATTCTCCCTACTCAAAAATGATCTTGAGGAGTTAATTGACATTTTGGAAAGCTTGCAATGTGGTCTATAACTCATAATTGAAATGCATTTCAAGACTCTTCTTGGAACTAGGTGAAAAATTTCCATGAAGTTGGGTCTAAAACTTGCCTAAATTAGGGCAAAATTTCACTGAGTTATTTAGTTCATGGGCATGTGTTCATTAAATAATATATTTAGATCCAAGCATCTTTAGGGAAAAATGTGTGAAGCAAAGCTGTATATTTCATGGAGATATACAACTTTCATGTTGGGAACTTCCTATGAATCATCTTGTATCATGGTGGAAAATTGGCCTAAAGTTGAGAAAAAATAAGAAATTTTCTATACTTAGAAAAAATTCTAAGTTAAGAAAATTTCAAATTTTAAAATCAAATCTTCAATCTTTGATTCCCTGATGAACAAGTTTCACATTTTGACATGTTTTGATGAATTATGATCCTTGGCACTTGATTTTGACCAAAAAGTCAAAGTTTGACTTTTTAGTATACAGTTGACTTTTGATCAGTTGACTGCAAATTTCATCCGTCTATCCAATGGATTTGCAATGTTTTGAAACATGTAATTAGATAAAGATGATACAAATGAACCCTTAAAATCATGCTTCAAATCAATTGGTCATTTTCTATGTCAAAAATCAGAAAATGCCCTTTCTTAGTCAATACCCTAATTTTGACCATTTTGCCCTTTTGATGATTTGATCAAATTTCTTGAGGAATTGTAATACAAACTTGATCAAATGATACATATGAGTCTAAAATGTTGATGTTGATAAAAAACTATGAATTTTTACTGTAAATTGGCCATGGTTTACTTTTTCCCCAATACAGATGCTTTTTAAGTCAACTGTCTCATTGACTGATCAAAAATGTGGTTCAAGGCTTGAAACTTGTCATGAGTAATCTTGGGGGTCCATAATGATACTTTAAATTCATATGAAGCATTGATAGTTCATAAATCCTTGTGCAAACTCAAACCCTAATTTTGGGTCAACAGTGTAAGATGAGATGTCTTGAGCTGACCAAACCCTAATCCAGTCATGAGTCAAAGAGATCTTGTGATAAAAGTCTTGATAAATGAGAGGGAAAATTTTGGGGTACAACATCAAGCAAGTCAAACAATGAAAGAATTTAAAGGTGATATAGCTATAAGGTAACCTAACTTTTAAGCACATCCCTAGCAGAGTCACCAGTTCTATGATACGGTGGGAGAACTGACTTGGTGTTTTGTGTTTTATCACAAATATTGTGGAAACTAAGAGTCGTCACCGACTTTTATTTTATCCAATAAGGAAAGGGTGAAAAGAACAGGAAAGACCTTTGAAATATTTTCTTGAGTTTAGGGGGTAGGTTATGAAAAGGGATGGTGTTAGCACCCTTTTCATCCATAGTTATCTACGGGCTTTTAGTTGCTTGATCACTTTGAAAATGATTTGTTTGAAATGTGTTTGTGATTGGTGTAAGTTTAAAAATATTTTGAAAACTCCTTTGTTGCGGAAAACTTTGTAATTTTTCTCATCTCTATAAGAATGCATACAAAGTATTGGTTTTGAAAATATTTCAAAGAGATGTTTCTTTTTTGAAGATGTTTTGAAAGTGTGAGTGTAGAAATGGTTTTAGTTTGTGAGCAAGCAACTACGAGTGTCTTATCTACTCAAATGGTTTTTGTTCTTTTCCTCCTCCTTTAGATTTTGCTATCTTACCATTGATTGGTAAGAAACCCCATCATTGGATGTGAAGGGATAGGCATGGGTCAATCATATAGTCATGGAAGACAACATATGAGACGCTTTAGCAATTTTCATAAGGGGATAGATTGTTTATCGAAGGCAACATCGAGGCCCGTATTCGAGGGTGTGATACGATGGGAGAACTGACTTGAGGGTTTTGCGTTTGATCCCAAATTTTGCAGTTAGCAAGATTCGCCACCGGCTTTTTTTTATCCAAAAGGAAAGGTGAAAAAGTACAGGAAAGACCTTTGATATTATTTCTTAAGTTCGGGGGGTAGATTATGAAAAGGGAAGGTATTAGCACCCTTTTCATTCATGGTTTTCCATGGGCTCTTAGTTACTTCTTGGATCACTTGCTTTTGTTTCAAATTGTGCTTTGTGTGGTTTTGAAAGTATTTTTGAAAAGAGGCCATTGTTTAGGAAAACTTTGTAATGATTCTCGTTCGTAAGAATGTATACAAAGTGTTGATATTTTGAAAATGTTTTCGAGTTTGTAAGATATTTTGAAAGTGTAGGTGTTTGTTTTGAAAATAGCAAGAATGTTTTGTTTTGAAAGGGAGCAAGTAACTAGGAACATTCTACCTACTCAAAAGTCTTTCTTTTTCATTTTTCTTTTCCTTTGACCTTGTTGTCTTACCATTGATTTGGTATGCAACCCTATATTTGGAGATAAATGGGACGGGCGTGGGTCATCGTTTAACCATGATTAGAAATGTTGAAAGGTATCTTAGAATTCTTTTTGAGGGACTAAGATCATTTGTAAGGCAATTTAGATAGTGTCATCGAGGGACTATGATCTTGTATTTGCTTGTTTTTGCTAAGATACCTTACATGCGTAATATGGCCATTTTGTATAAGGCAACCAAGTGGAATAACCCTTGGGGTGCTTGTGTGCAAGTGTATTGTATTCATGCTTGTTTTTGTCTTGAATTAGGTTTTTCTAAGTCTTGGTTTTAGTCTTTCCATTCAAACCTTAATTACTAGCATGTTATATAAAAGCGATAAATTGCGAAATTTAAAGTTACTACGCTATTACAACACATGTGGGGAAGGGGGTGTACAAATTGAATGGGGATTGCAAGAATTTAAAGCCTAATTAGTCTATTACAACCATATTGAATTGGTATCAATGTACAAGAAAATTAATAAATACAAAGTACAAAATGAATGAATGTACAAAAAATGCAAAATGTAAAGAAAATGTATCTTTGTTTGATTTTCATAAAAAAGGGATTTTGTCTTAACCTAATTAAATAAAGAAAATAATTAATTATATTTGAATTTTACTAAGAAAGGATTTTAAGTAAAACCCTAGTTCTATTAATTAATCAAAAGAAAATAAGTTTAAGAAAAGTATTTTTTTGTATTTTTATCTTAAAAATATTTATAGTATTATAAAATATTTTTGGCCTTCTTTAATATTAAAAATAATGTATTTTTAATGGTGTGAAAAATAAATAAATAAAAACATAATATTAACTAAGTTTACAAGATTAGTTAATAAAATAAATAAAGTATAATAAATAAAAATATTTTTTTTGTGGAAAAAATAAAATAAAATAAGTCAAGATATAAATCTGTTATTTTTTGTATTTTATGATTTTTAGTATTTAGAAAATATATTTAAGAAAATAAATGAAATAATAAAAAAGAAGAATAAAATAAATTGGGCTAGGGGCGTATAAAGGAAATAGGGGGTTAGGTAGTAAAAATAAAAAAAAATAAGCCTGGCCCAAAGAGGCCCAGCGCCCTGCAAACAAAAAAAGTCAAAATTGTAAAAAATATATAAAAAATGCAAAAGGGTACCACTGGGGCTCAAACCCAGGTCCCAAAGGTTACAGGCGCGCGCTTCTACCACTGGAGTGGCTATACATCCCTTAATATAAGCAAAACAATAAATATACAAGGCAAAACGCGCCCTGAAGACGTCATCTTCAACCTCCAGCCAGACCAACTGTAACTTGCTCATTTCTCATCAAAAATGAAAACTGTAAACATGAAACTTGTAGCAAATTTTCTCACGATTCCAGAAATGTAAAGTATTAAAACTATAGATCAAAGATAAGCATGAATTTTAATGGCCCTAATCTGAACCCTAAAAATTTCAGAAATTTCAGTTTCAAAATTCTCTAAGCTCAAGCAAAATTAATGGAAACTATGGACATGGTTAGCTTCAGGGCAATGATATCTACATGTTTTATTCATAAATAAACTATTGATGATGCCTGTATGAAGAGTTCCAAGTTGATAAAACATAACTCAAAACTGGAAATCGTGTTTGGAGTTTGAGCTTGTTTCCAGTGATGGTGATGATCAGGTTAGCTTCCTTGAGGTCCTAGGAAGCTAATGCAATGGTTTGCTTGAGTTGAGAGTGGCTGAAATGACATGGAGGAGTCAAAGTGCAATGCTCTATTTTTGGTTATGGAGGATATGGTAAATGATGTTACAGTAATGAAACAGGGACATGGCTAGGTTATACTTGATGTAAGGAATCTTTAGAAACTAAAAGGCCAAGAAACACACGAGGGAAATGTGAGTTTGATGTTCAAGGTCAGAAACTGTGCAACAATGGAGTTTTTGGGCAATTTCTGATTTGAGAGAGTTTTGGTGTATTTCAGGGTGCTTAAGCTCGTCCTTTAGCTTACAAATAGTGACTCTATTTATAATAAACAAGTTTGGAGTACTCTAGTTGATCGGAATTCAAATTTACATGTTTAAGTTAAACATGTGATTTTTTTGACAAAACAAGTCTCCATGCCTTGTACTTGCTAAGATAGAGTGGTTATGGTTTAAACAAGCTTGCTTCTTACTTTGTGGATATAGTGTGATCATAGGGAATAAGTTAGAGGCTCAAGAATGAACTTTATGCAAAAAACTTGGTTTACAAGAATGACAATGTTAACTTTGTGCCATTAATGGAAATGCAACTTGGATAATAGCTCAATTGCTTGGATCAAAGCCCTAACAGTTGTGTAAACATTTAATTATGGAGTGACAAACAAGTTTGAGGCCTGAAAAGCAAATATTATGCAGCCTAGCATGGATTTGGTTCATGTGTTCATCCAAAATGACATGTAATTCAAGTGATAAAACCCTAACTTCATCTCTTCGATTCTCCCTACTCAAGAATGATCTCCAGGAGTTCTTGGACATTTTGGAAATATTGAAATATGCTCTACAACCTATATTTGAATTTATTTTGAATATTCCCCTTGGAACTATATGAAAAAGTTCCACGAAGTTGGGTCAAAATCCTGACCAAATTAGGGCAAATTTTCACTAAGTGTTTAGTTTCATGACCACATGTTCATAAAATTATAACTTGAGATCCAATAATTTTTGGAAGGACTTATGTAAAGAAAATTTGTAGATTTCATGGAGATCTACAAATTTCATGTTGGAAGTTTCTCTTGAATCATCTTGCATCATGGTGAAAATTTGGCTCAAAGTTATGAAAAAACAGGAAATTTCCAACACTTCGAAAAATTTCTAAGTTTAGAAATTTTGACTTTTCAAAATAAAATCTTAAATTTTTGATTTCTTGATGAATAAGTTTCATATTTTGACATGTTTTGATGAATTGTGATCTTTGGCACTTGAATTTGACGAAAAAGTCAAAGTTTGACTTTTCAGTATACAATTGACTTTTGATTAGTTGACTGTAAAATTCATCTGTCAATCCAATGGACTTGCAATATTTTGAACCATGTCATTAGGTCAAAATTATGAAATTGGACCCTTGAGATAATGCCTTAAACCAATTGACCATTTGCTAGGTCAAAAATCATAAATTTCCCTTTCCCTGTAAAAACCCTAATTTTGACCATTTTGCCCTTTCCTAGTCAAAACCCTAATTTTGACCATTGTGGTCCAAACTTGATCAAATGATACAAATGAGTTTAAAATGTTGATGTGGATAAAAAATTATGAAGTTTGACTGTAAATTGGCCATAGTTGACTTATTCCCCAATATAGTTGATTTTTAGGTCAACTGCTCAATTGATTGATCAAAAGTATGAATCAAGGCTTGAAACTTGACATGAGTGATCTTGGGGGTCCATAATGATTTATGAAAGTCATATGGGGCATTGTAATTTCAAAAATCCTTGTGCAATCTCAAACCCTAATTTTGCTCATCAGTGCTTTAGGAGGTGTGTGGAGCTGATCAAACCATAGTGCAGTCTTGAGGCCAAGGAGATCTTGTGAGCAAATTCTTGATAAGTGAGAGGGCAAATTTGGGGGTATAACAGCTTCCCCTATTCAATCTTCTTAAACCTGAAGAGTTAGATTGGCATGTTCTGTCATTCATGACTCGAAGGTGGAAGATGATTGGACACTAGAGTGCCCAGAAATTTGCACTCAGTGATGTGATGGTTGAGGGAATAGGCTTAAAGATTACATTTAGAGAGGTGATAGAAAGTTGAGAGATATGGGCTTGTAGATGCCATCCAAAAGTGATTTCTGAATTGTAATTTGTAAGCTTAAAGAATGAGTATCAGAATGGCGTCCGTGTCTGGAGCGTATCTGTACTGTATCTGAAAGAAGCTCTGAATGAGTATCAGAATGGAATCTGTATCTGGAGCGTATCTGAACTATATCTGGAAGCTAAATCTTGAATGAGTATCAGAATGGCATCCGTGTATGGAGCGTATCTGAACTGTATCTGAGAGGTAAATGAGTTTCAGGATGGCATCCGTGTCTGGAGCATATTTGAACTGTATTTGAAAGCTGACATTTTGAATGAGCATCAGAATGGCATCCGTTTCTGGAGCGTCTCTGTACTGTATCTGAGAAAGAATCTAAATGAGTATCAGAATGTCATCCTTGTCTGCAGCGTATATGTACTGTATCTGCAAGTTGAAATTTTGAATGAGCATCAGAATGGCATCCATGTCTGGAGCGTATCTATACTGTATCTGCAAAGTTTGAACATTGTTAATGGTAGCTGTTAACCTTATACCAAAAAGGGTAAAATGTTAGCTAAAATGAAAATTCATGTTGTATGAAATGCATGGTATAATGCGTCCATGTTATCAATGTTTATGATATATGGATGTGATGTATGCGTATGTGAACTAATCTCCTACACTGCTATTGGATTAGGGAAAATAAATCCCTGACTGTCGCTGAGGATATGGGGTGTACATATTCATGTTGTGAAGTTAAAGTGTTGATGAATTTCCACTTAGAGAAATAAACTCTCTTGTAAGGGAATTGTCGTGTACTGCTTGTAAAATCCTATTGGGAAATCCTGAAAAATTGGATGACTTTTACTGGGGGTTGATAATTGGAAGCTTTATTCCGCTGGGGATTAAACTGCACACCGTGGGGGATTTATGGAAATAGCTTAGTGAGATTTCCCTACCTCTTAAAGTCATCAGTGATTGTCTTTCTATTTTGTTTATTTGTAAACAGTAATTATATTCAAATGCATACGTTCAAAAATAAATCATTGGACGTTTTTGTAAACAAAACATAAGAGTAAAGAAAAATAGGTAGTTTTTGCACTTTCAAAGGGATATCTTTGTATTGACTTTGAGTAAGTATTTTTGTACAAAGAGACAAACATTCTAGTAAGAGAATGCCGTCGTAAAAAAATAAAATTTGATACAAAGAAAAGATAGCTATGTGCAATAACCCCACGGGGTTCCCATTCTGCTATAGCCTTCATTTCTATGAGCATCTTGTCTATTTGTTGCCTTGTCTGAAGCTGATTGAATTGATCAGAACTGTCGAGTTTGCAGGTTGTCTGTAAGGTTATCCAAAGGGACATAGTCATGCGCTTTAATTCCCTAACATTTTCCTGGACCGCCCTTTCGGGTTTTCAGTCCACCGGGAAAACCCTTTTTTTCCCAAGTCGCCCTTTCGGGTTTTCAACTTTCCGGGTGTACTTATTTTTTTGTTTTATCCCTAATATTTGCCCGAACCTTTTTGGTTCGCCGAGATGCCCTTGTTTCGCCTAGGTGTGTCAACCTAGCGGGTCTCTTATGCGTAGTATCTTTTGACTATGTCTGCATTCGCATGGTGCGGCAGGTCGTCGCCATCCATGGTGGTCAAGATCATTGCACCACCAGAGAATATGTTTTTGATTACAAATGGTCCTTCGTATGTAGGAGTCCATTTGCCCCTGGGATCACCTTGCGGTAGTATGATACGCTTGATCACCATATCCCCAACTTGATAGACTTGGCGTCTGACCTTTTTGTTGAAAGCCTTGATCATCCATTTTTGATACATTTGACCATGGTAGACAACAACAAGCCTTTTCTCATCAATCAAGTTTAGTTGATCAAGTCGAGTCTGGATCCAATCTTCTTCATTCAGCCCTGCATCTTTAATAATTCTCAGAGAGGGGATCTGGACCTCAATAGGCAAGATAACCTCTATGCCGTATACCAGAGAATAGGGTGTTGCCCCCGTTGATGTGCGAGCTGTGGCACGATATCCATGGAGAGAGAATGGTAGCATCTTATGCCAGTCTTTGTATGTGACTGTCATTTTCTGTATGATCTTTTTAATATTCTTATTTGCGGCTTCGACAACATCATTCATCTTCGGCCGGTAAGGGGAAGAATTGTGATGCTGGATCTTGAATTGCTCGCACAGGGCGGTAATCATAGTATTATTCAAGTTTGTACCATTGTATGTAATGATCCTCTCCGATATACCGTAACGACAAATGAGATTCTGCTTGATGAAACGGGCGATAACATTCTTAGTAACGGAAGCGAAGGAAGCTTCCTCCACCCACTTTGTAAAATAATCAATGTCCACTAAGATGAAGCGGTGTCCATTGGCGGCGGTTGGCTTGATTTCCCCAATCATATAAATCCCCCACATAGCAAAGAGCCATGGAGCCGTCAAGACATTCAGAGAAACCGGAGGTACGTGCACCTTGTCAGCATAAATCTGACTCCTTTGGCAGGTTCGAGAGTGTTGATAGAAATCTGCTTCCATGGTAGACCAATAATAGCCTGCTCGTAGGATTTTCTTTGCCATCGTATGCCCACTGGAATGGGTGCCAAAATTGCCTTCATGTAACTCAACCATGATTCTTTCAGCTTCAACCTTGTCTACGCACCGAAGTAACACAGAGTCATGGTTGCGTTTGTAAAGAATGCCATTACTAAGGAAGAATTTAGCATAGAATCTCCTTAAGAACTTCTTATCGTTGACTGAAGCTTCTTTTGGATATTATTGGGTTTCGAGATGCCTCTTGAATTCGTGAAACGAAGGTTGCTTCATTATTTCTTCAGTATTAATCTCGTGACAGTGTGCTGGTTCATCCCTTCGTTCAATGGTGATCTGGGGAGCCTCGTTATCCTATTTAAGTTTAAACATATATGACATTGTGGCTAGTGCGTCTGCTAGCTGATTTTCTTCTCGCGGGATGTGCTCGAAGGTAATCTCCTCAAAATGTGGGAGAAATGTCAAAACATGTTCTTTGTAAGGGATAAGGTTAGGGTGTTTGGTGTCCCATTCCCCTTTGATCTGGCTAATAACCAAAGTTGAATCTCTGAATACATTCAAAGATTTGATCCCCAAGTCTATGGCAGCTTTGAGACCAAAGATGCACGCTTCGTATTCTGCCATGTTATTTGTACAATTGAAGCAGAGTCTTGCTGTAAAAGGAGTATGACATCCTTCAGGATATATGAGTACAACACCAATACCATTGCCGAGTGCATTAGATGCCCATCAAAAACTAGGGTTCATCGGGATCCTTGTCCAGGTCCTTCATATGGTCTGAATTCTTCATAGTTGTTTACCATCATGATGTCTTCATCTGTGAATTCGAACTTCATGGACTGGTAGTCTTCTACAGCTTGGTGAGCAAGGTGATCAGCTAGTACACTTCCCTTTATAGCTTTCTATGTAGTATATTGTATGTCATATTTGTTAGAACAAGATTAGTTCTGATCTATCTCAGAGTTTTGATGATAACAATAAATTATATTTTAGATAATTTATACTCTGATGAACGTATTTGAATGTTTCAGATAATGTTCTGACAGAAGCATTTTGATGTGCTGAGCTAAAATTATATGAAGAAGTTCTTTAAATGAAATAACTATTTACTTTAAGCGCAACTGCTGATGCTGACTCTGGTAAGACAATTATTTAATTGCATGTTCTAACACTTAGCAGGATTCCTTGTTCAGAAGATTACTTGAAAGCAAGTGTTGTTCAAAAGTTTATTTGAAAGCAAGCGCTGATCAAAGTTCTTAGCAAGCAAAGCATTGTTTAGAAGATAAGCAAAGCATGTTCTGAATTCAAGACGTTGAAGCAAGTTCTGAAAGAATGCAAAAGCCAACTTTTCTTGTCAAGCTTCAGAAAACATGTTCTTACAAGTGTCGTTTTCTCATTTAATACAAAGACGGCTGTAAGCACTCAAGTGTCTAAGCTAGTTTCTTGGAAAATGGAATAGTACAAGGAAACACACAAGCATTTAATGCTCTCCACTTTTCTGAAGGCAGCAACAGTCTTTTTATTCTTACTATATATAGAAGGACATTTATTGCAAGCCAACTAACCAATCAATTTCAAAAAGAAGCAAGAAACTACGTGAAAAATTCTGGGCTCACAAACTCTTTGTTCATACACTTTGTGCAATTTATTCTAAGTTAAAAATCACAATTGTGATATAGCTTGATTAGAAGCAAACTTTATTTCACTATTTGTAAAGATTAAACTCTTGTAATTGTTCCTTGAGAGACCAAGTTTGGTCAGATTTCTCAAGTAGACTAGGACTAGATTTAAGTCTTAGTGGTGTTAGTCACTTGTAAGATTACTTGTGCATTGTTAGTCACAACAGTTGTTGTGTGTTTGTAATCAGTTGATTATAGTGGATTAACTTCTTGTTGAGAAAGGCGAAATCACCTTGACGGGTGGACTAGAGTAGTTTGAGTTCAAATGAACCAGGATAAAAATAACCTTGTCTTTCCATTATTGTTGTGATTTGTTTTGAAAAGAAAAAAGAGTCACTTATTCAACCCCCCCTTCTAAGTGTTTTCTTACCCCTTCAATTGGTATCAGAGCTTGACTCTGAGCACAACAGTTAACCGTGTCAGGAAAAGATCCAGAAGAAAACACAATGGCCGCTGAATAAAACAACAATAGTTACAACAAACCTCCTGTATTTAATGGAGAAGATTTTGACTACTGGAAAGGTAGACTAGAAAGTTTCTTTCTAGGTCATGATAGTGATCTATGGGATATAGTCTTGGATGGTTATACACATCCTACAGACTCAGAAGGAAACAAAGTTGATAAAAAAAATATGGATAGACAACAAAAAGCTAGTTTTAAAAATCATCATAGAGCTAGAAATATTTTTCTAAATTCTATCTCTAAAGTAGAATATGAAAAAATCACAAATAGAGATACAACGCATGATATGTTTGAGTCTCTTAAAATGACTCATGAAGGAAACGCTCAAGTAAAGGAGTCTAAAGCTCTGGCTTTAGTTCAGAAGTATGAAGCCTTCAAAGTTGAATAAAGTGAGTCTATAGAAGCAATGTTCTCTAGGTTTCAAACTCTGATCGCTGGTCTGAGAGTTTTGAACAAGGGATATACTAAAGAAGATCATGTTAAAAAGATCATCAGAAGCTTACCCAAAAGATGGGCACCAATGGTCACTGCTTTCAAAGTTTCAAAAGATCTGAACAACGTGTCTTTAGAGGAACTCATCAGCGCTCTCATAAGCCATGAGATAGAACTTGATGTGCATGAGCCTCATAATAAAGGTAAGTCTCTTGCCCTTAAATCAATTAAGAAATATGATACTAACGCTTTTCAGGATGAAGAGGAAAACTCTGAAGAATCAGCGTCAGAAGAAGAAGAACTATCCTTGCTCTCCAGAAGGATCAATCATCTGTGGAAGCACAGACAGAAGAAGTTTAGGAACTTCAAGAAGTCAGAAGATAAACCAGAATCTTCTGGACACAAAAAGTCAAACAAGAGAGAGATCATCTGTTATGAATGCAAAGAACCTGGTCACTACAAAAGTGATTGTCCAAAACTTCAAAAAGAAAAACCAAAGAAAAGGTTTGGTAAAAAGAAAGGGATGATGGCAACCTGCGATGACTCAGAATCTTCTGAAGATGAATCTGATTCTGAAGATGAGAATGCCAACCTAGCTCTGATGGCTACCACATCAGATGACTCAGATTGTGAGTCAGAACCAGGAGAGGTATTTTCTGAACTCACTAGAAATGAACTTGTTGATAGTTTATCAGAACTTCTGGAAAACTATTGTAAGCTCAAAATCAAATACAATAAACTCAAGAAGAGTCTTGCATCTGATATTGAGAAACATGAAGCAGAAAAATCTAAACTCTTAGAAAATAATTTTAGACTTAAAGAAGAAATTCAAAATATTCAAAAAATTCTAGTTCAGAATATGTGTCTAGTTCAAAAGATATTCTGAAAGAATATGACTATAACTTTCAAACTTTCCTAGCTAAAATCATAGATAGAAGCAAAATGGCTTCAATGATCTATGGAGTTAGTGGGAAAAACAAAAGAGGAATTGGATATGAACCTCCCAAAGGGAAGGAGACATACATACCAAAACCTGTTTCTAAGATGACTTTCACTTACAATCCTCTGAACAAACAATTCAAGTTTGGACACTCACATGATATAAAATATACATCATATTCTGGAAACTCTTATGCTAACCCAAAGTTCAAACAGAACTTTAAACACTCTAACCCAAAAGGACCCAAAAAGATATGGGTACCTAAGGATAAAATAATATTTGTTGTAGATGTCCTTAACAGCTCAATTGAGACACCAGTCATGGTACCTGGACTCTGGGTGCTCACGTCACATGACGGGAAAAAGGTCTATGTTCCAAAGCCTGGAATTTAAAGCTGGAGGAGACGTGAAGTTTGGAGGTAATCAGAAAGGGAAGATTATTGGTTCTGGAACCATTGGAAACGGTAACCTTCCTTCTATCTCTAATGTTTTATTAGTAGAAGGATTAGCTCATAACCTATTGTCCATAAGTCAATTAAGTGACAATGGTTATGACATTATCTTCAATCAAAACTCCCATATAGCTGTGAGTCAAAAAGATGGATCAATCCTCTTTTCTGGCAAGAGAAAGAACAATATATACAAAATTGATTTATCAGATCTTAAATCTCAGAATGTTAAATGCCTTTTGTCTGTTAGCGATGACCAATGGGTATAGCACATAAGATTGGGACATGTCAGTCTAATAAAAATCTCTTAACTAAATAAATTAAATTTAGTCAGAGGACTTCCCAATCTGAAGTACAACTCAGAAGCTTTGTGTGAAGCATGTCAAAAAGGAAAATTTTCAAAACCTTTCTTTAAATCCAAAAATGTTGTCTCTTACTCTAAGCCATTAGAATTACTTCATATTGGTCTGTTTGGGCCAGTTAAAATTGCATCCATCAGAGGCAAGAAGTATGGATTGGTCATTGTTGATGACTTCAGCAGATGGACATGGGTCAAGCTTTTAAAACACAAGGATGAGTCACATTATGTGTTCATTGACTTTTGTAACCAAGTGCAAAACGAAAAAGATTTTAAAATCATAAAAGTCAGAAGTGATCATGGTGGTGAATTTGAAAATCATTATTTTGAAAAATATTTTAAAGAAAATGGTATTGTTCATAATTTTCTTATCCTAGAACTCCCCAACAAAATGGAGTTGTAGAACGAAAGAATAGAACATTACAAGAAATGGCCAGAACCATGATCAATGAAACTAATATGGCAAAACACTTTTGGGAAGAAGCTGTGAACACAACATGTTACATTCAGAATATAATCTCTATAAGACCTATTCTTGAAAAGACTCCCTATGAATTATGGAAAAACAGAAAACCCAACATTTCTTATTTCCATCCATTTGGATGTACTTGTTTTATTCTAAACACTAAAGAAACTCTGAACAAGTTTGATTCTAAAGCACAAAAGTGTTTTCTGCTTGGATATTCTGAACGCTCAAAAGGCTATAGAGTATAAAACACAGAAACTATGATTGTTGAAGAATCAATCAAAGTTAGGTTTGATGATAAGCTTGGCCAGCAACAGCCAAAGTAAATTGATTTTTATATAGGTATAGAAGATCATCCCTCAAACTCTGAAACTTCAGAAGAAAAGGAAGACTCAGAAGCAAAGGAAGACTCAGAAGATCATCCTCTTGACAATGCTCTGGACAACCTCATAATCTATGATCAACCCACTCAGAAAAGGTTTCTTAGAATCTCTTCAGCTCACAAAGAAGACGTAATCATTGGAAGAAAAGAAGATACCATCAGAACAAGATCCTCTCTCAGAATCAATAAAGAATCATTGTTTGGTTTGGTTTCTCTGATTGAGCCAACTTCTATTGATGAAGTTATGGCAGATAATGATTGGATCTTAGTAGTGCAAGAAGAACTCAATCAATTCTCCAGAAATGATGTATGGGATCTAGTTCCAAGACCCAAAGGATTCAACATTATAGGAACCAAATGTGTTTTAAAAAACAAGCTGAACGAGCAAGGAGAAGTGATAAAAAACAAAGCACAACTGGTTGCACAGGGTTATAGTCAACAAGAAGGAATTGATTATAATGAAACCTTTGCCCCAGTCGCCAGGTTAGAGTCTATTAGATTATTAATTTCTTTTGTTGTGCAAAATAACATTTCATTATATCAAATGGATGTTAAAAGTGCATTTTTAAATGGCTATATTGAAGAAGAAGTTTATGTTCATCAACCTCCTGGATTTAATGATTCAAAACATCCAGAACATGTTTTTAAATTAAAAAAGTCTTTGTACGGTTTAAAACAAGCTCCCAGAGCTTGGTATGATCGTCTGATTAATTTTCTTTTAGAAAAAGATTTTACCAGAGGGAAAGTGGACACAACTCTTTTCAGAAAGACATTTAAAAATGATATTTTAATTTGTCAAATTTATGTTGATGATATAATTTTTGGAACCTCTAATATCTCCCTTGGAAAAGAATTTGTTGAGACCATGCAGGCAGAATTTGAAATGAGCATGATGGGAGAATTGAAGTTCTTTCTGGGAATTCAAATCAACCAGACTCCAGAAGGTACTTACATACATCAGACGAAGTATGTTAAAGAACTTTTGAAGAAATTTCAGATGTCAGAAAGCAAAGATGCTAAGACACCTATGCATCCAACCTGCATTCTGGGAAAAGATGAGGTAAGTATGAAGGTAGATCAGAAGCTCTACAGAGGTATGATTGGATCCCTTCTCTATCTGACTGCATCTAGACCTGATATACTATTCAGCGTGTGTTTATGTTCTAGATTCCAATCAGATCCTAGAGAATCTCACTTAACTGCTGTTAAGAGAATTCTTAGGTATCTGAAAGGTACTACTAATCTGGGTTTGTGTTACAGAAGATCACAATATTACAGACTAGTAGGTTATTGTGATGCTGACTTTGCTGGAGATAAAATTGAAAGAAAGAGCACTTCTGGAAGCTGCCAGTTCCTAGGTGACAATCTTATCTCGTTGTACAGCAAAAAGCAAGCAATAATTGCACTTTCAACCATAGAAGCTGAGTATATATCTACTGCTGGATGTAGTTCTCAGATGGTTTGGATGAAAAGTCAGCTAGAAGATTTTAATCTTTATGAAAGTAAGATTCATATCTTCTGTGACAATACTTCTGCTATTTGTCTTTCTAAGAATCCAATTTTACATTCTAAAGCCAAACATATTGAAATTAAATATCATTTTATAAGGGACTATATTCAGAAGGGTATTTTAAATTTAATTTTTTTAAAAACAGACCATCAATGGGATGACATTTTTACCAAACCACTTTCAGAAGATAGATTTAATTTCATTTT
The DNA here is from genome assembly GCA_948472305.1 of Vicia faba. Taxonomy (NCBI): domain Eukaryota; kingdom Viridiplantae; phylum Streptophyta; class Magnoliopsida; order Fabales; family Fabaceae; genus Vicia; species Vicia faba. The sequence goes on along the minus strand of OX451735.1, from coordinate 613,249,192 downwards.
GAAAAACATTTGTATGGAATTATGTCCTGAATAAAATAATATCTATCTTCTGTGTTTCACTTCAGAATGTTCTGAAATGAATGATCTGAGTAACAACTCTTCAGAAGTTAGAAGATAAGTTACATCAGAAGCTATATGAAAAGTTCTGAAATGTTCTAACGTTTCATTTCTAAGTATAGTTCAGAAATTCATTAGAACAAACAGTTGTCACATGCAACCTTCAGGAGATGAACACGTGGTGTGTGTCTGAAAGGTCACGCGTGCAAAAGCTATTGACGTCGTTCTAGGTAACTGTTATGATTAGCTAATCTCATGTTTTCCACTAATTTTTAGCAAAATCATTAAATGCTTGTAATGATGAGATTCGTTTTAAATTCTTTTATATTTTTTTACAGTTTTATTTCTAAACCTATTTCTGAAACATTTTCATATAAATACTTTTGGAAAAACCCTTTTTCATTTTTTTACCGTCTCTTCCAAAACTTAAACGTTTCTGTGATTTTTCTCTAAAACCCTTTTTCATCACTCTACTCTAAGAGCTCCAATGGCTTCTTCCTCTACTCATTATGAGAACATCTACTCTAAGCAATACATCGTGCCTGAGAGAACAACTCTCATTCCTGTAGACAGCTTGGATGTGTTAAGTGAGTTAATGTTGGATTTTGAGAATCTAAGAGAAAATGGTTTTGATTTGATTCCTGCTGTTAAGTTTCAAGGTTGGGAAAAAAAATTTGACCGTCTTATTGGTCCAGTTTTTCCACACCTTGTGAAGGAATTCTGGATACATGCAATTGCAACCCTAAAGTTATTCTCTCTTTCGTAATGGGTAAGGAAATCTCCATTACTGAAAATCAAATAAGAAAGTTGCTAGGTTTTAAAGGACTTGGAGTAACAGGTATGCCAAGTGGAAGAATGGAAATGTTAAAGGTCTACTCAGAAATTTTCACAAATGGTCAAGGATCTTCTAAAGTCAGGGACTTGAAAGATAAGTATAAGATTTGGGCAAGAATAATCCATGGGTGTATTCACCATAAGAAGGAAACCAGCTCTCCAAATTACATTAATGCTGATCAACAATACTTATTGTTCTTCCTTGGAACAAATGTCAAAATTGATTTGCCTTATTTGTTGTTTGAACATCTCTGGAATCATGTAAAAGAGACTAGGGAAGCTGAAAGGATGAAAAACCCCAAATCCAAAAGGAATTGGATTCCTATGGGTAGACTAATTTCAGACATTCTGACTGAGAATGGTCTGATTGCTCACTTAGATGAAGCTAATCTTCTGGGGGAGCTAGTACCTACTTGTGGAAAGACTATGACTGGGAAGAATTTAGTGAAGAGGAAAATTATTGACAAGTTGTTGGTTGAACCAACTCCGTATGTGTCAGCTACTGTGAAGAGAAGAAGGATACATATTGCTGATTTCCCTCTGTTCAACTCAAGTGATCATCCACGTATCATCCTGCATTACATTGAAATCTGTAAAGAGACTGGAACACCTATTGATCCAGCTTGGCTCCAAGGAAGAAATCAAGTTGCTCCAGATGTTGTTTTTCAGCAACCTTTAAAGAGGAAAGCAGTTAAAGGACCTTCTGCCACACCTCAGAAGAAGAAGAAGAAATCAGGTAAACCTGCTGAAACTATCAATGTTTATGATTCTGTCAATGTATCTACATCTGTTGAACCCCAAACCTTAGGAGATATAGATGTTGATATTGACCTGACCATACCCTCTGACCCTCTTGCTGACAACCCTCAAAGAAATCAAGTATTATCAGACTTGAGTGACTTTAACTCTGATGAACACTCTGAAAACCACTCAGAACCATCTCACTCATAACCCTCTGAACCACCCGTTTCTCAACCAATTCCTGCTGAACACTTTTTAAGACCTCCTTCCAGACCATTATCACCCAGACCTACTGGATGGTATGATGTTGGCTCTTGGAGAATACCAGGAATCAATGAACCTCTGGCCACTCTAAAACCTCCATTTAACCTACCTTCTGAAAACATTTTTGCCTTAAACAGAACACAAACACAAAATCCCATTCCCACTGCTGAAAATACAATAATTATTTCATCTGACATCACACCACCAACATCTCCACAACTTCCAACTCCTGAATCACCAGTAACTTCACCGCCTCACATTCCAAAACACCAAACTCATGAACCTCCTGAAACTTTTGAAACTTCTGAAACTCATGAATCATCTGAACCTCATGATCAATCAGCAACACCTAACCGTTTTGACCAGCCTGAACTTTCAGCCACTCCTGAACAAACAAAAAATTCTGAACCTTCTAACTTTTTAAGAACTATAGTTGATTATGAATCCCTACAATTTTTGAAAAACAAAACATTCAAGAAGGCTATCCCAAAACCTGTTCAGCCAGATGTAAATATATTATTTCAGAATTTTTTAACAGAAGTTCAAGCATGGTTGAACCTGCTGAAGGAAGATCGCTCCAGAAGTGTGAACCCAACAACAACAGATCTTCTGTGGGAATCTTTCAGAAGAACTTTTGATGATGAGTCACTGAAGCTGCAAGATTTATGTCACTCTCAGGTGATTGATAACTTCTCCAAGCATCTGCATGCCTTTCAATCAGAAGCTGCTGATGTCTGGAACAAGAAGTCTTCTCTGATGATTGTTGATGCTCTAGTTGATGAAATGGACATTTCAGAAGATGAATCTGAAGAATCCTCTAAATATTCAAATCCTCTGGCAATTGTTCCATTGAATCAACCTTCTGCAAAGGCAGCACCTGAACCTGTGCCAACTCTTATGATGGATCTGGGCACTCTTCTTCAACCTTTGTGTGTTCTGACTCAACAGTTGCTGCTCCAAAGGCTATTTATGTTGAAGCTTCGTCATCCTCTGCTGCTACTTCACTTATCATGGATACTCTGAATGAGCTCAAGAGGGAGAATGAAGTCATTCATGAGCGCTTAGATAAGCAAGACCAGACAAATTAAGAAATCAAGAACTGGATGATGAAACAAGAAGAATCTTCCTCTGAGATCAAGAATCTTCTGATGGCTCTTGTTACTAAGAAATCCTAGTGTCTTTCTGTTTCTTGTTTTTTGTTTGTTTTGTACTTCGGGATATCTTTTTCCATTTTTATGAAAACTTTTAAGCTCTTTAACTATTTTTTCTATATACTTTTTGATTATGCCAAAAAGGGGGAGAAAATGAGTATTTTGATCTAATCTCTGATTAACAGTTATGGGACTAAGTCTCAGACATTTTAACAAAATAAAAGATTTCTTTCTATGTGCAAAAGATTTTTTTTGCAGGTTTTACTTAAAACTATGGAAGAGTAATTAAGCTGAACATTATCTTTAAAAGATGTTCTGAAGAAATCCAAGAAGATATTTTCAATGCTCTGATAAATAATCTCAGAAAGTTTTATATATAGAAATATTCATTTCAGGGGGAGATTCTTATCTCTTATTATATTTTATTTTTATATCTGAATAATTTTTGTCATCATCAAAAAGGGGGAGATTGTTAGAACAAGATTAGTTCTGATCTATCTCAGAGTTTTGATGATAACAATAAATTATATTTTAGATAATTTATACTCTGATGAACGTATTTGAATGTTTCAGATAATGTTCTGACAAAAGCATTTTGATGTGCTGAGCTAAAATTATTTGAAGAAGTTCTTTAAATGAAATAACTATTTGCTTTAAGCGCAAATGCTGATGCTGACTCTGGTAAGACAATTATTTAATTGCATCTTCTAACACTTAGCAGGATTCCTTGTTCAGAAGATTACTTGAAAGCAAGTGTTGTTCAGAAGTTTATTTGAAAGCAAGCGCTGATCAAAGTTCTTAGCAAGCAAAGCATTGTTTAGAAGATAAGAAAAGCATGTTCTGAATTCAAGACATTGAAGCAAGTTCTGAAAGAATGCAAAAGCCAACTTGTCTTGTCAAGCTTCATGAAACATGTTCTTACAAGTGTCGTTTGCTCATTTAATGCAAAGATGGTTGTAAGCACTCAAGTGTCTAAGCTAGTTTCTTGGAAAATGGAATAGTACAAGGAAACACGCAAGCATTTAATGTTCTCCACTTTTCTGAAGGCAGCAGCGGTCTTTTTGTTCTTACTATATATAGAAGGACATTTATTGCAAGCCAACTAACCAATCAATTTCAAAAAGAAGCAAGAAACTATGTGAAAAATTCTGGGCTCACAAACTCTTTGTTGATACACTTTGTGCAATTTATTCTAAGTGAAAAATCACAGTTGTGATATAGCTTGATTAGAAGCAAACTTTATTTCACTATCTGTAAAGATTAAACTCTTGTAATAGTTCCTTAAGAGACCAAGTTTGGTCAGATTTCTCAAGTAGACTAGGACTAGATTTAAGTCTTACTGGTGTTAGTCACTTGTAAGATTACTTGTGCATTGTTAGTCACAACAGTTGTTGTATGTTTGTAATCAGTTGATTATAGTGGATTAAGTCCTTGTTGAGAAAGGAGAAATCACCTTGACAGGTGGACTGTAGTAGTTTGATTTCAAACGAACCAGGATAAAAATAACCTTGTCTTTCCATTATTGTTGTGCTTTGTTTTGAAAATAAAAAAGAGTCACTTATTCAACCCCCACTTCTAAGTGTTTTCTTAACCCTTCAATATTCTGTTAGGATCATCTGCCATCTAGCTATTCTCCTAGAGAGAGAAGGTTTCTCGAAGATGTATTTTATTGGATCCATTTTAGATATCAACAAGGTAGTATGGGTCAGCATATACTGTCTTAGCCGGCGAGCAGCCCATGCCAGAGCGCAACAAGTTTTCTCAAGCAGTGAATATCTTGTTTTACAGTCGGTAAACTTTTTGCTCAGGTAATAAATAGCGTGCTCTTTTCGACCTGACTCGTCATGCTGCCCCAACACACACCCCATTAAAATTTCCAAAACGGTCAGATACATGATCAATTGTCTTCCCTCGACTGGTTGCATCAAAATAGGAGGCTCTTACAGGTACTCTTTGATCTCGTCGAAAGCAGTTTCACACTCATCATTCCATTTGACTACTTGATCTTTCTTCAATAGTCTGAATATTGGTTCATAAGTATCTGTCAGGTGAGAAATGAATCTGGCAATGTAGTTTAGACGTCCCAAGAATCCTCTGACTTCCTTCTCAGTACGAGGAGCAGGCATCTCTTGTATCGCTTTCACTTTGGCAAGATCTACTTCAATACCCTTATTATTGACGACAAAACCTAGGAGCTTAGCAGACCTTACTTCAAACGTGCATTTATTTGGGTTCAACCTCAACTTGTACTTCTTTAGTCTCTCAAACAGTTTCCGTAAATGATCAAGATGCTCTTCTTTTGTTTGAGATCTAGCTATCATTTCGTCCAAGTAGACCTCTATTTCGTGATGTATCATGTCATGAAATAGAGCTAACATGGCATGCTGATAGGTTTCCCCAGCATTCTTCAGTCCAAATGGCATAACCTTGTAGCAGAATATGCCCCAGTGTGTGACAAATGTTGCTTTCTCCATGTCCTCAGGTACCATTTTGATTTGGTTCTAACCTGAGAAACTGTCCATGAAGGAAAACACATTGTGCTGTTCCGTATTGTCAACTAGGATGTCAATATGGGGAAGTGTGAAATCATCCTTAGGGCTTGCCCTATTTAAATATCTGTAGTCCACGTACATTCGTACCTTGCCGTACTTTTTGGGCACGGGAACAACATTGGCAACCCATTGTGGATAGGAGGTGACGGCCAAGAATCCAGCGTTGAATTGTTTCATGACATCTTCTTTAATCTTCTCTAACATATCTGGTCGCATGCGACAGACCTTTTGTTTTACTGGTGGGCAATCCTCTTTTGTAGGTAGACGATGTACCACAATGTCTGCATCAAGTTCTGGCATGTCTTCATACGACCAGGCAAAGACCTCAACATATTCTTATAGAAACTGAATTAGACGCTATTTGACACTAGGTTCCAGATTGGCACCCACCATGACTTCTCTTTTGTCTTCCTCGGTACCTAGTTTGATTATATCCACGGGTTCCTCGTGGGGCTGAACGGTTCTGTCTTCTTGTTGTAGTAATCTGGAAAGTTCTCCTGGTACTTCACAATCTTCCTCACCTTCATATTCGACTTGGTAGATTATATTTTCAGAATCACAAAAAGCCATAGCAGAACTATTATCCATGGTATCCCGAATGAATGTAGACCTGCATTGTGAGTGTGGGTGTGTGTAAGGGTATAGCTATCTTTGAAAGAAATTAAAATGTAAAAAAGAAAAATAATGAGCACAAAGTTTGTATGCAAAACGTTCATGATTCATTGATGTCATATGGAAATGAGATAATAACCCTTACAAATGGACCATTGTGCCTCGGGTAAGACACAAGGTTTTAAGAGTCTGAATTGTTTTAATATTATAGATCCAATAAAATGTAAAGACAAATTGCTGTGGGATAAAAGTGACCGAGACAAAATCTATAGCCTCCCAATTGTTGAGCCCTCCACTGACAGTTGGGAAGATCCAATATTCCAGGTTGCAGCCATCTTCATCATCCTCTACCGCGTTGACTTCACGGTTGCTGATCTTCAGGGGTGGTCCTCCAGCACGAGCGTGGCGTACAGTCTTCTGAGCACCTGAAGTGAAACACAGGCCAAACTTGTCAAACTTGTATGGGATATCTGGGAGTTGTCCCCAAATAATGCACCCACATTCTTCTATCACTACTTTTGCATCCTTCAAAGATGACATCCTGAGTGGGGGCCTTGTGATCTTGGGAACAACCCTGGTCACTGCCACATCTTGCGGAACTTCTTTAAAGTATTGGAATGGAGTTTCAATAAATTTACCATCTAGTTCCACATATCTGAAGGAATTGAGATGGATGATCATATACTCTTCTTCTCCATGAATGGTGATAAACTTCCCTAGAATTGAGTACTTCAGCATTTGGTGCAACATAGAAGTAACAACGCCAGCATTGTGAATTCATGGTCGACCTAGCAAGAAGGAGTATGAAGGGCGAATATCCATTACATAAAAGGTTGAATCAAATATTTGGGTTCCAACCTTTATGGGGATAAACACTTCCCTACGCACCATCCTTTTTGAGCCGTCAAAAGCTCTCACTACTATGTTGCTTGGTTTCAATGTCAATCCCTCACAGTCAAGCCTATCAAGAGCATTTTTAGGAAATACATTCAAAGATGAGCCAGTGTCCACCAAGACATGAGCCAAGGTTGTGCCCTTGCATTCCACTGAGACATGCAATGCCTCATTATGCTTCCTTCTTCTTGGCGTTAAATCAGCATCTGAGAAACCTAAACCATTATCTGCAGTCAAGCTGGCTACGCAGTCTTAGAACTGATCGACAGATGTTTCTTGGGGTACATGGGCAGTTTTCAGGAATTTTACCAAGGCCTTTGCATGCGCCTCAGAACATAGTAGTAAAGCCAGCATGGAAATTTTAGATGGAGTTTTCCCCAGTTGTTCAACTACATCATAATCGCTTCTTTTTATGATCTTTAGAATTTCCTCCATCTCTTTCTAGGAGGTCTCAGGGATAGCCAATGATTGTGCCTTCGTCCAGACAGGCTCAATCAGAATACTTTTACCTCGAGTCTCGTTTAACTCGGCAGCAGGAATATCAGTAGGAGTGATAGTAGGGATTGTAACAGCTTTGTCAGTTGGAGTATTGGTGGAGATGATTGTAGGACTAGGAATAGCCTTTGGAGGAGCAACAACAACAGGAATGATTACGTGTCCAGAAACTGCTTTTGGGGGAGCTATTTCTGGAGAGAATTTCCTTCCGCTTCGGGTAATCTTACCAGTCCCTGCAATATTACTGATATCAGAGTTATCTTTCTCGGAACTTGAATCTTCGGCAGTCGACCGATCTTGCTTGATACCTTGGTATTAGACATCCCCTCCATAATTCCATGGTATGGGTTTGTCTGACGAATATGGGACTGGTCCAGGCATTGTATTTATCAAAGGAGCTACTTTTGGAACTGATGTAATTCTAACGGGTCTTTTGGTAGAGACCCTGGAAGAATTGGCGGAAATGTTAACGATGGAAACATCATTATAAGGAACAGGTGGAACAAAAGTTTTTTCGAACAAAATTTCCTTGTTGTCTATTAGGCACTGAGCGGCTGCTTTAAACAAAGGACAGCTGGTTGGTGAGGACAAACAAAAATGACAGCCTTCATCACATCCTGGGAAAACATTGGAATTCAATAAGTTCTTTTTGATAATTAGGAGTGGTGTCATAAGTTCATCAACTGAAGTAACAAACATATCTTCCTCAATGGAGTTGGTATTATGATCGTGTTTGGGCATAGGGGAAGAAATGACATTTGGCTTTTCGGGCGCATCAAATTTAATCGCTTTGTCTTCAATGAGGTCTTGTACTTTGTTATTTAAGGCCCAATAGTTATTAGTGTCATGGTCGGGACTCTCAGAGTGGTATGCATAGCATGCATTAGGATGATAGTGAGGAGAGGTTGTATTAGGATTCTTTGGAGCTTCTTTCAAAGTCACTAGGTTGGATATTAACAAATGTTGCAGTACTTGAGATAATGTCATATTAATTCGGGTGAATTGTCAGACTGGTCTTTCCATTCTTGGTTGGTTGGTTCTTTGCTGATCAGGCGCAAGTTTAGGAATCATAACAACCCCCACCATTGGATGGCGTTCGGCCCTATCTTGATTTCTCTGAGGATAAATAAAAACCACTTCTTTCTTTCCGATAAATGGCTTCCTTACAGCAGCAGAGGATGCATCTTTTTGAATCTTTCAACTCTTTATCCTGGCTTCTACCCTTTCTTCTGTCAATATCAGTTCAGTAAAACCTTCCTATGAACTCCCAATTAGATGATTGAAGACGGGACCGGACAAGGTTCCCAAAAACATGTCTACTAATTCTCTTTCAGATAGGGGAGGTTGAACTCTTCCAGCCAAGTCTCTCCATTTTTGCACATAGTCCTTGAAGCCTTCACTTGAAACCATGGCCATACTGAGGAGCTGAGCACGGGTAAGCGTAAGATCAGCATTGTATTGGTATAGTTTGTAAAAGGCTGCAGCAAGATCTTCCCAGTTATAAACATTGGCTCTTTCTAACTGATAAAACCAATCAAATTGAGTTCCAGACAGACTGTCTTGGAAGAAGTGTACCCATAAATCTTTGTCAACGGTATGGGGATGGATTTTCCTAACATAGGACCGGAGATTTATTTTAGGGCATGAAACTCCATCATATTTGGCGAACACAGGTGCTTTGAATTTTGGAGGAATTACAATCCCTAACACTAAGCCCAACTCCTCAAAGTCCAAACTAGGAACTTTTTGGATTTCCATTGCACTCAACTGTTCTTCTAGAGGCTTATACTTGTCATCAGTTGGAGGGTATTGTTCTTCAGAATATTCTTCTTCTTCCTCTTCCTCTTCCTCTTCTGACTGGACAATTTTTTCTTTACCCTTCCCATCTTGGTTGTCTTTCTCACCGGATGTCATTTCAAAGTCTAAGGCCCTTCTGGTCTACCCTTGGAATCTTCTTCGGATGTTTAGAACTCCGGTTATCTTCATTGTCTTCTTTTTCTTCTCCTCATCTATCAAGGTCTTCAGCTCTTCTTATCCTTTTGCTAGAGTTAAGAACAACTGTTGAAACTGTGCATTGTGAGCTTGGAGGTCCTTTATCGTTTGCTCGAGATCCATCTTACTGAAATAAACAGTAGAGAGATGAGGAGACTTGTTGCAATAAACCTGCTTAGGTTATGATGAATGATAAATGCGTATGCAATGATTTCAAGGATTTTTAAGATTCAAATTTGTTTTAGACAAAAAGGAAACACACGTTATATTAATAAATTAAATTTTTGAGTACATCAATGCCTTCTTGGGAAAATCCAGAGTCTGCTCCTCATGAAGTAGTCTAGTAAGTTCCAAAACCTTCTTCTCGCTTGCGAAGAATTAGGCTTCGAAAGTATCTCGCTCCCCTTTGATTTGTATCCAATCCCTTTATAGGTCTTCAAGAGAGGTGGGCATGTCAGGATGTAGGATAGTGTATGGAACATCTCCTTCCATGACAGGCTCTATGATTACCGGGAGAATGGAGGGATAAGGCATCATAAGACTCTGAGCACGAGTTCGTACCCATTTAAGGTAAGGCTCAATAGGGATGGAATTCTTGTGCCCCAAAGTCTTGCTATCTACCTTGTTTAACATCCTCCAAACTCGGATAAATCTCTGGCGAAGACCTTGATCGTCTTTGTCGTAGTCAAATACCAAACCTTCAATCAGTATCTCGTGCGGGCCATCCCTTAGGGCATAACCAAATTGTCTTAAGGATAAGCAGGGGTTGTAGGTGATACCTCCCCTAATGCCAAGTAAATGGACATTAGGAAGTTCTCCATATTGGTCGACAATATTAACATTCTCTATGGATCGGGAGCACCAATGAATGTCTGAATGTTTTAGCGTCATCAACCTTTATGACCACCTTGAACCTTGCTCATTCATCAATTCAGATTGGGGAAGATGCAAAATAAACCATCTTGCCAAGAGAGGAGTGCAACACATAAGGACACCTCTTTTCCTCATTGTGCGAGTGCGAAAAGAGTGTAGGATACCCCCTAGCAATGTTGGCACCGGGTTGCGGGATATGAAGATTTTGACGGCGTTCGCATCTATGAGTTGATCAGGATTTGGAAAAAAGACCATCCCATAGATGAGGAGAGCCACAATTTCCTCAAAGTCTTGCAAATCCAAGGAATTCCAACTGTTTTGGGCTTTCTCGAATAAGAACTTTGCTAGGAAACCTTTGACACCACTCCTTGTTTCCCCAGTTGTGACATTAGATGAGTGCAAGTGTAGAGCTTGAGAAATCTCTTCTGGCTTTGGGTCTCTTTCCGTACCATTGAAAGGTAGTTGGTTGAGAATGGGAATCCTTAAGAGTCAAGAGAATTCTTCCAAAGTAGGCACAAGTTGATAGTCGGGAAATGTGAAGCAATGGTGCAAAGGATCAAAGAACTGAAAGAGCACCTTCATCATGTCCTCATTTTTGTTGGAGGTGACCAAGTTGAGTAGGCGACCATGTCTCTCGGTGAATGGAGTGTTTTCAGGGATCCTTGAAGCTAACTCCTTAAGTTGTGGAGGTATCCTTACAAGGTTGATTTGAATAGTTTTCCTGAAAATAGAATCCATATCCTACAAAACAAGAACAAAGATGAATCACAAAATCCTTGAAATGGTTAGTGAATGTGTATGATGTTATGATGTTTACGATGTTATGCACAAGTATACAAACAAAGTAAACAAGTCTCTATGTTTAAGCTTTCATGGAGTCTTATAGGTAAGTACCCTCTTGAAGTTTAGTTGGCTCAAACCTGTCCTAGTAATAGTAACCAGGTTCTAAGGAGCTCAATATCATTGGTTTGTTTCATTGGTCATTTTTCAGCACAAGCCTCTTTAATGGCGACCGAAATATCCCAAAAAACCAAACCTCAATGAGTGTAGTATCGAGTATCCACCAACTTCGGACTGCACCAAAGCCAGTCATCTCACTACGTCCTAAAGGCCAAGTTGGTCAAGTAAAGGTTCTAAAAGTTCATTAGTGCTTCATGACATCACTCAGCGGCCCCGTATTCTCCTTGATTAACTCAAAGGCTAACGGTACCCACAAATATGTCGCACTAACATAGCTATTGCTTAGACCATGTTGGTATACCCCACACAGTTTCCACAATGTATTGCTACTTACCTATATTGTATCCTAAATCGGGGTAGAGGATTCAAACCCAAACAAAGTACCATAATGTAAAGCATATAAGTCAAACAATGAAAGCAAGTAAATGTGATCTAGCCCTAAGGTAACCCCACTTTTAGAATTATCCCCAGCAGAGTCGCCAGTTCTGTGATACGAAGGGAGAACTGACTTGAGGGTTTTTCATTTGATCGTAAAGGTTGCGGTTAGTAAGAGTCGCCACCGACTTTTCTTTTATCCAAAAGGAAAGGTGAAAAAGCACAGGGAAGACCTTTGAGATTATTTCATGAGTTCGGGGGGTAGATTATGAAAATGGAAGGTATTAGCACCCTTTTTATCCTTGATTTTCCATGGGCTCTTAGTTACTTGCTAGATCACTTGCTTTTGTTTGAAATTGTGCTTTGTGTGGTTTTGAAAGTATTTTTGAAAATACGCCATTGTTTAGACAAATTTTGTAATGATTCTCGTTCGTAAGAATGTATACAAAGTGTTGATCTTTTGAAAATGTTTTTGAGTTTGTACGATATTTTGAAAGTGTAGGTGTTTTTTTTTAAAATAGCAAGGATTTTTTGTTTTGAAAGGGAGCAAGTAACTAGGAACATTCTACCTACTCAAAAGTCTTTTTTGTTCATTTTTCTTTTCCTTTGACCTTGTTGTCTTACCATTGATTTGGTAAGCAACCCTATCTTTGGATGTAAACGGGACGGTTGTGGGTCATCGTATAACCATGATTAGCAATGTTGCAAGGTATCTTAGCATTCTTTTTGAGGGACTAAGATCATTTGTAACGCAATTTAGATAGCGTCATTGAGGGACTATGATCTTGTATTTGCTTGTTTTTGCTAAGATACCTTACATGCATAATATGGCCATTTTGTATAAGGCAACCAAGTGGAATAACCCTAGGGGTGCTTGTGTGCAAGTGTATTGTTTTCATGCTTGTTTTTGTCTTGAATTAGGTTTTTCTAAGTCTTGGTTTTAGTCTTTTCATTCAAACCCTAATTACTAGCATGTTATATAAAAACGTTAAATTGTGAAATTTAAAGTTTCTACGCTATTACAACACTTGTGGGGAAAGGGGTGTACAAATTGAATGGGGATTGCAAGAATTTAAAGCCTAATTAGTCTATTACAACCATATTGAATTGGTATCAATGTACAAGAAAGTAAATAAATACAAAGTACAAAATGAATGAATGTACAAAAAATGCAAAATGTAAAGAAAATGTATCTTTGTTTGATTTTCATAAAAAAGGGATTTTGTCTTAACCTAATTAAATAAAGAAAATAATTAATTAAATTTGAATATTACTAAGAAAATATTTTAAGTAAAACCCTAGTTCTATTAATTAATCAAAAGAAAATAAGTTTAAGAAAAGTATTTTTGGTATTTTTATCTTCAAAATATTTATAGTATTATAAAATATTTTTGGCCTTCTTTAATATTAAAAATAATGTATTTTTAATGTTGTGAAAAATAAATAAATAAAAACATAATATTAACTAAGTTTACAAGATTAGTTAATAAAATAAATAAAGTATAATAAATAAAAATATTTTTTTTTGTGGAAAAAATAAAATAAAATAAGTCAAGATATAAATCTATTATTTTTTGTATTTTATGATTTTTAGTATCTAGAAAATATATTTAAGAAAATAAATGAAATAATAAAAAATAAAAATAAAATAAATTGGGCCAGGGGCGTATAAAGGAAATAGGGGGTTAGATAGAAAAAATAAATTAATAAGCCAGGCCCAGCGCCCTGCAAACAAAAAAAATCAGAATTGTAAAAAACATGTAAAAAATGCAAAAGGGAACCACTAGGGCTCGAACCCAGGTCACAAAGGTTACAGGCGCGCGCTTCTAGCTTTGGGGTGGCTATACATCCGTTAATATAAGAAAAACAATAAATATACAAGGCAAAACGCGCCTTGAAGACTTCATCTTCAACCTCCAGCTAGACCAACTCTAACTTGCTCATTTCTCATCAAAAATGAAAACTATAAACATGAATCTTGTAGCAAATTTTCTCACGATTACAGAAATGTAAAGTATTAAAACTATAGATCAAAGATAAGCATGAATTTTAATGGCCCTAATCTGAACCCTAAAAATTTCAGAAATTTCAGTTTCAAAATTCTTTAAGCTCAAGCAAAATTAATGGAAACTATGGACATGGTTAGCTTCAGGGCAATGATATCTACATGTTTTATTCATAAATAAAATATTGATGATGCCTGTATGAAGAGTTCCAAGTTGATAAAACATAACTCAAAACTGGAAATCGTGTTTGGAGTTTGAGCTTGTTTCAAGTGATGGTGATGATCAGGTTAGCTTCCTTGAGGTCCTAGGAAGCTAATGCAATGGTTTGCTTGAGTTGAGAGTGGCTGAAATGACATGGAGGAGTCAAAGTGCAATGCTCTATTTTTGGTTATGGAGGATATGGTAAATGATGTTACAGTAATGAAACAGGGACATGGCTAGGTTATACTTGATGTAAGGAATCTTTAGAAACTAAAAGGCCAAGAAACACACGAGGGAAATGTGAGTTTGATGTTCAAGGTCAGAAACTGTGCAACAATGGAGTTTTTGGGCAATTTCTGATTTGAGAGAGTTTTGTTGTATTTCAGGGTGCTTAAGCTCGTCCTTTAGCTTACAAATAGAAACTCTATTTATAAGAAACAAGTTTGGATTACTCTAGTTGATCAGAATTCAAATTTACATGTTTAAGTTAAACATGTGATTTTTTTGACAAAACAAGTTTCCATGCCTTGTACTTGTTAAGATAGAGTGGTTATGCTTTAAACAAGCTTTCTTATGAGTTTGTGGATAGAGTGTGATCAAAGGAAACAAGTTAGTGGCTCAAGAATGAACTTTATGCAAAAAGCTTGCTTTACAAGAATGGCAATGTTAACTTTGTGCCATTAATGGAAATGCAACTTGGATAATAGATCAATTGCTTGGATCAAAGCCCTAACAGCTGTGTAAACATTTAATTATGGAGTGACAAACAAGTTTGAGGCCTGCAAAGCAAAGATTATGCAGCCTAGCATGAATTTGGTTCATGTGTTCATCCCAAATGACTTGTAATTCAAGTGATAAAACCCTAACTTCATCTCTTCGATTCTCCCTACTCAAGAATGATCTCAAGGAGTTCTTGGACATTTTGTAAAGCTTGCAATGTTCTCTAAAACCAATCTGTGAATTTCTTTTGAAGATTCCCCTTGGAACTATATGAAAAAGTTCCATGAAGTTGGGTCAAAATCCTGACCAAATTAGGGAAAAATTTCACTAAGTGTTTAGTTTCATGACCACATGTTCATAAAATCATAACTTGAGATCCAAGCATTTTTGGAAGGATTTGTGTAAAGAAAAGTTGTATATTTAATGGAGATATACAACTTTCATGTTGGAAGTTTCTCTTGAATCATCTTGCATCATGGTGAAAATTTGGCTCAAAGTTATGAAAAAACATGAAATTTCCAACACTTCGAAAAATTTCTAAGTTTAGAAATTTTGACTTTTAAAAATGAAATCTTGAATTTTTGATTTCTTGATGAATAAGTTTCATATTTTGACATGTTTTGATGAATTGTGATCTTTGGCACTTGAATTTGACAAAAAAGTCAAATTTTGACTTTTCAGTATACAATTGACTTTTGATCAGTTGACTGTAAAATTCATCTATCAATCCAATGGACTTGCAATATTTTGAACCATGTCATTATGTCAAAATGATGCAATTGAACCCTTGAGGTCATGCCTTAAACCAATTGACCATTTGCTAAGTCAAAAATCAGAAATTGCCCTTTCCCAGTCAAAACCCTAATTTTGACCATTTTGCCCATTTGGAGATTTGATCAAATTTCTTGAGGTGTTGTGGTCCAAACTTTATCAAATGATACATATGAGTTTAAAATGTTGATGTGGATCAAAAATTATGAAGTTTGACTGTAAATTGGCCATAGTTGACTTTTCCCCAATACAATTGATTTTTAGGTCAACTACTCAATTGACTGATCAAAAGTGTGATTCAAGGCTTGAAACTTGTCATGAGTGGTCTTGGGGTTCCATAATGATCTATGAAAGTCATATGGGGAATTGAGAGCTCAAAAATAATTGTGCAATATCAAACCCTAATTTTGGTCATCAATGCTTAAGGAGGTGTCTTGAGCTGATCAAACCATTGTGCAGTCTTGAGCCCAAGGAGATCTTGTGAGAAAATTCTTGATAAGTGAGAGGGCATATTTTGGGGTACAACAGAGGGACATGACTATTTTATGAGGCAACAAACGAGGTTACCCTAGAGGTTCACGTGTGAATAGCGTGTTTGATTGCATGCATTGTCTTTGAGATTAGGGTTTTCTGACAGTTGATTTTATCTTGCCAAACACACCCGAATTACTAACAATTATATGAAAAGCGATAAATTTGCGGAAATTAAAATCCTATGATATTACATCATTAGGGGAGTGGGGGTAAAATTTAAAAATGGGAATGAAGTAGATGTCTAATTATTACAACCATATCGGATAAACGGACAGCAATGAAGAAAATCTGTGAAAAATGTAAAGACAGTGTAAAAAGAAAGAAAAATTACATTTTGAACTATTATGTGTCGACACATGCTACTATGAATCGACACATAACTCTTCTTGATCTTGTAAAACAAAATCAACCCAATATGAGTCGATGCATAATGGGATGTGTCGTGTCATTCCACTTCTTGTTTCTGAAAAATCCCAAATCAACTACGTATGAGTCGATGCATAATGGGATGTGTCGACTCATGCACCTGTTTGTGTCGACACATATGCGTCTTGTGTCGACTCATGCACCTTTCATCCTTATGTTTTGGGACCTGGATAACAGTATAAGTCGATGCATAAGACCATGTGTCAACTCATACCCTATTTTGTCACTAGAATGAGTCGACCCATGTGGGTATGTGTCGACTCATGCTGCAGTTTTTTGCCTCTATCATCATTCTTTTGCATGTATCACTCAGTTTTCAACATATATTTGATAAAAATGAACAGAAAGTAAGTGGTTAACTTCAAAGGGCAGTGATTACTATATTCTATCTTCACAGATGAACTAAAGATGATGTATGGAAAATGAAAAGTCAAGAAGACTTACCTTGAAACCGCACTATACGTTTTGAGTCTGAACACTTTTCAAGATGCTGTATGGAATTCAATGAACCTCCAAAAAGTTGTTGAACCTTCTTCTGTATTGAAAGTTTCTGAACCAAAATCCAAGCTGTTAAGTTGTACAATACTGTCTTTTGTTTAGAAGGCGAAGATAAGGGCACTACAGAAACTGTTCTTGTGCTTGAACAATCTCTATGTGATATGAAATGTTTAGCTGGTTTATGAGAGTGTTTGCAAGGTGAAACAATGAGTTGAGGATTTTCTGTGTAGTGAACGAAAAATATAGCAGAGTTCTTTGAATGAACAAGTTACAAAGATTTTTGTTTTTTTCTCCTTTATCTCTCAATCAAAGCCAACTTTGTGTATTGTGAAAAACAGTTTATTTATAGATGAAGTTGGCTGAAGTTTTGGAGGGAAACAAATGAATTTTTGAAATTTTTGGGTATGTTGTTTCATAGCCTTTTTGGGTGCAGTTCTTTATATGCTAACTTGGTGCAACCATGGGACTGATATGATGCAGGTTTTCAGGGCATCATTGCAGGTTTTGGAGCAGACTGTGATAGCATAACAGGGTTGTTTTTATGGATTTGAGTTAAAGAGAAAAGTTCAAACAAGACAAGGCTTTAGGATTTGTAACTTAACAATTTCTAACTTAAAAATAAATGCAGCCTTGTAATAACTTGAATTATTTATAACATCTTGAATTATTTAAAATTATAGTGAAGAAAGATGTCATGAGGTAATGAAATTAATCATGTACAGAAAATAATTAGAAAAATTTTCCAAGTCTTGCCAAGTTTGATTTTTTGACCTTCTTGATTTTTGATGATCAAATTTCATGTTTTGAAAGCCTTGATGACATGTGATTTTCGAAACTCAAATTTGACCAAAAGGTCAAAGTTTGACTTTTCAGTGTACATTTGACCTTTTCATCAGTTGACCAAATCTCATCTATCAATACACTGATCTCGAGAGGTGAATTGAAATATGCAACTAGGTTGAAATGATGCACTTAAATACTTGAGATCATATTTCAAACCAATAAGTCATGTACTAGGTCAAAAATCAAAGATTTGTCACTCTCAGTTAAAACCCTAATTTAGAGTCCCAGCGTTTCAGAGATGATTTTGTCTGATCAATTCCTAGAGAATCCTTGAGAAGTAGAGATCATTTGTGAGGAATATCTTGAAAAAGGAGAGGGAAAATTTGGGGGTTCAACAGATAGGTAATGTTTTTCGTGTCTTTTTTCGTTTTCTTCTGATGCAGTGTGTTGTTGTAACTATATTTTTTGTTTTTTTTTGTTTTTTTATTCTGCCAAGTGTCACTTCATGGTTGCCCGAATTTTAAATGAAAAAAAAAGTGGATATAGTAGAGAGTACCGCCCTATATTGCTATTTGTTTTTATCTTGTTTTTTATCATTTTATTTGTATATAAATAATTTAGGGTTTTTAGGTTTGAGCTTTGGGCCCATGGATTTACTAATTAACACCCTGGCTCATTTCTACACCTCTCTTGGGCTATTTTAATTTATTTGTATTTGATTATTTTTCTAATTTGTTTTGTTAAATAATTTTCTAATTATTTAGTTAACTTAGATGTAGTAAATTTGTTAGATAATTAATTTTAACTCATTTATTCATGTATTTAACATAATTCGATTGATTAAGCTGGATTAAGTAATTCATACATATTCTAGATGGCTTGTAAATAATTAACATGTACATAAGTCATAACTTAAAATAAAAAATAAAAAAAAAATTCACAATAAAATCCATTCAACACATTCAACCCTTCTTTTTTTTGTTGCTATGTGCGATGAATCACTAGCTTTCTCTCTATGCGATAACTAAATCAATTTCCACGTCCCCATGTGTCTAATTCAAGATCAAATATTTTTCATAAATAAAAAATACCAACCAAACATTAGCTGAACTATAAAGACCTTGAATTTTTTATTGCACGATGAAGATACGTAGGCATAAGGTTGCGAAGCTTTAGCAAGTCCCCTAACACTAAAAACTAACTTTGTTTCCCTCTGATTGTATATATTGTTTCCCTTGTAAATAATAAATAAAGGAATAAAAGAAATAAATAAAGGCAAGAAACTATTAGCAAACATACATTAATCCTAGGTCTAGAGAAGGTTCCCGTTGAGTACAACGGATGTGAGGGGTGCCTTCCACTCACTTAACTAACTCCTGAACCCATATTCAGTTGCGATGACCATCTTATCCTTCCCTTAGGGTTTTCTCATTATTTCTCTTGTTCCTTAGGAACGAATAAACAAAGGTGGGGACTCTATAGTTTTTCCAGCCACGACAATTGACGACTCTTCTGGGGATTACCCCTAAAGAGAGTCTTGCCTACCCTTTTGTATTAGGTTTTTATGTTTGCCTTTCGTGCATTTCTTGTTTTTATTTCTCTTTTTTTCTGCTTTTATTTATGTTTTATTTCACACACACACACACACACACACACACACACACACACACACACACACACACACACACACACACACACACACACACACACACACACACACACACACACACACACACACACACACACACACACACACACACATATATATATATATATATATATATATATACATCTGTGTGGAGCTCTATACTTGAATTCCAAAAAAAACCTTAAAAATAAGGGATTGTCGAGTATGAACCAAGGGGATTTTCATCCCTATGAGTTTCATACAAACAATCCTGCTCAAAAGAGGTCAGTTAAAAGTACTTGTAGTTGAGAGGGCTATCCCTTCTTAAGGATAGACTTTGGTCTCGATCGATGAATCTAAGAACCTTATCTAAAATCCTTAATGGTGATACTTTGCATGACCCACGAGACGAAAGTACCATTAGGTATATGCAAAGGCTCCACCTAAGGGAGACCCTCTGGGGTTTTATCATGAATTGGCCAGCCCAAAAATCATGATGGAATCTCATTTGTGGCTTATGACCTTAGGTTTTCATCCCAAAATACCCTTAAGATTACATTTGTGAGGGGCCGAGTAGAATAGACTTAGAACTTTATAGGAGACATCTTGTAGGTTGTTCTATTAATATCATGTCCTTTATAGGGAACCTTCTCACGAAGGACGTCTTGCTATTATCCCTAAACTCGTAAAATTTTCCTTTTATCTATAACAATCCCTAAACTCGTAAGGATTTCCTTTTATCTGTCACAATCCCTAGCCTGTAGGGGTTTTTTTTTGTCTGTCACAAACCAAAACTCGTAGGGGTTTCCTATTGTTTATCACTATCCCTAAACCCGTTTGGGTTTCCATATGTATGTCACCATCCCTAAACCCGCTTGGGTTTCCTTAGGTCCATCTTTACCCTAAATCTGCATTGCTTTGCATCTCCATGAAAATACTTTTACCCTACCTAGAAAACAAAAAATCTTTTGCTTATCCATTCATTTGCATAACATACACATACATGTACTTGCATTAAACTCATATCTTTTCCATATTTTCCATCTTCGCCATTACCCAACCATCATCCACGCCATCTGATTTCTTGACACTTAAGAACAAACTCAAAGTATGTCTCTAGAAACTCAAGAAAGTCATAAATTGTTAAAGGAGGAAGTCAGCCATTGAAAACTCAAATGAACTTGGTCCTACAAGTCCCATTAAGGAGAGAAGGTAACCCTTCACCATGCCAACTATTGTACCCTGACTTTTTACCTAAGATCCCATATCAATAAACTACACATATCATCACCTTCATCATAATCTCATTACATTAAGGTTTCATCATGGATTCATCAAATGCTTGAAGAGAATTAGGGTGTTGCATCCATAGTTGAAAAATCAGGAATTAGAGTTTTTTTAAGGTTGAGCTCCAATTTACATCACTAAAGAGATTCTCAATATCATCATCTCATAGTACTCAATTTTTCTCAATGTATTAAAGATTGCATTATGATAATAAGGTCTCACTGAAATTGGAAGATTTGAACTCATCTAGAAAAGTCAACTACTCAAAGTCAAACTTTGAATTTTGAGATTGTTAGTTAAATATGGACCTTTCACATTAAATTTCATGAAAATTTGGTTGATATTTGATATTTATCAAGTGAAATCACAAAAAGTGAGATAAATTGCAAAAAGGGAAAAGTTGAAGAAATTGAAAAAATTTCTAAGTCCTAAATACCATGTTCAAGTGGCCAACTTTCTTGGCTTGTAACTTCTAATCCAAGCAATCATTTTTGATGCCCAAGGGATGTAATTAAATATGATCATAAATACTTCAATATTGTAGAAGAAATTGACTCAAAATCTAAAGGTATTTGGAAGATATGAAGTGTTGAAGTTGAAGTCTCAAAGTTGTGGAAACATAAAATACTTAGAAATGTTTCTCAATGTTTTTCAGCTTGAAAGTCCAATCTTGTTGGCCAGTTTTCTTATTGATCCAAGTTGATTTTCTCCAAGTGATCAGCATGAAATTTATAGAGTATGAGACCATCTTTCCAATTAATCCAATAGCATGAAATTATCTTGATTAGGCATCAAGTTTTGAAGAGGAGAAGTTGCCATGGTGAAGTTGTTTTACAAGTCAGTTTTGAGGTTCAAATTCATGTTAAACTTAGGCCAAACCACGTGATCTTGCTTTACTGTCTTCATTGTTTCTAAATCTCTATATAATTGATGAATTACACAAGTCTATGGTACATTACCCAAGTGTCTAAGGCTTTGTTCAAGTTTCATTCCATTTTTGATCAAGTCATCACTTCCATTTGCATAAAGCTCACTTTAAAAGAAATGTCAATACATTGAGCCCACACCTTGTTATATCTTATAAAACTTTATCAATAAACTTGGAAGCAACACCCTAAGGCCTCCATATTGTCTCATAAACCACTCAAGATATGCATTGAAACAACGAACATCATCAAACTACAAACTTCCATTTCAACCAAACCATAACTTCCCAAATTGTGTTTCTCATCATCCCTTGATCCCTAAAACTTCTATATAAATAGAGAGCACATGTCACTGAAAAAACACCTTGAATACTCCTCAAACACATAAACCACATAGAGAGAAATCACAAAACTTCATTGTTACACCAAAAGTCCATTTATTTGAATTTCCCATCTCTTGCAAATTCTTTGCAAAATCTCCATACAAACACCATCCATACACATCATATGAACTTATGCATGCATTAGTTAATCAATAGAACTACTCCATCACTCCACCTAACCCGTGCTCATTCATCATTGCAACTTGACTTGGTCAGAAAGATTCATAGACTTTCAAAGCAAGATAAGCATTACATTATGTTCCTGAGACTTTAAATGAGCTAAGTAGACTATTTTCTATCACTGAAAACACTAAAGGAGGCATTGGACCTTGCTTTAATCGGTGATTTTTTTCTTGATTTTGAAGTCTCTCATACAAGTATCATTTTAAAAATTTATTGATATTTGTTGTACCCCAAAATTTTCCCTCTCCTTTTTATCAACATTTCCCATCACAAGGCCTTTGGAACTCAAGATCAAGCTAGGGTTTGCTCAGCTCAAGACACCCCCTTGCACTGTTGACCTAAATTAGGGTTTTAATTTGCAAAAGGATGTTTTGACCTACAATGCCCAAAGTGACTTTAATACTTCATGTTTGACTCACAAGTTTGTCCATACCAAATTTCAAGCCTTGAATCAAATTTTTGCCCAGTCAATTGGACAGTTGACCTAGAAATCAACTGTATTGGGGAAAAAGTCAATTGTGGCCAATTGACAGTCAAACCTCATGAATTTTGACCCACATCAACATTATGAACTCATGTGAACCATTTTATCAAGTTTGGATCACAATTCCACAAGAAATTTGATCAGATCACCAAAAGGGCAAAATGGACATTTTTAGGGTTTTGACGGTGCAAAGGCAATTTTTGACTGTTTGACCCAGCCAATGGCAAATCAAGATCAACCATGTACTAAAGGACTCAATGACATCATCTTGACCCATTCAACAAGTTCAAAAGATCTCAAATGCATAGGATTGACAGACGAATTTTTCAGTCAACTGATCAAAATTTAACTGTATACTGAAAAGTCAAACTTTGACTTTTTGGTCAAAATCAAGTGCCAAGGGTCATTTTTCATCAAGACATGCAAAATTATGAAAATTCTTCATCAAGAAACCCAAAAATGCAAATTAGGGTTTAAAATGGATAAATTTCATAACTTAGAAATTTTCTAAGTTATGAAATTTTCTTATTTTTTCCTAACTTTGTCCCACTTTTTCACCAAGATGCAAATGGATTCAAACAAAACATGTAACATGAATGTTATAGTCCATCACAAAGTCTACAACTTTTATTCACAAAGTTTTCTCAAAAGAAGCTTGTATCTCAAGTTATGATTTTTTTGGAACAAGGGTACCTAAAACTTTTAACTTAGAGAAAATTTGCCCTAATCTAGGCAGGATTTGGACCCATCTTCTTGGCCACTTTTCACATAGTTACATTTGGAATTTCAAGTTGAATTGCAAATATGGATTATAGTACATGTTCCAAGCTTTCCAAATTGTCAAATAACTCCTCAAACACCCTTGTGGTTAGAGAGAATCGAATGCTTGAAGTTGGCAAAAACTCACTTTTTTCCATGGCCAATACATGTTCATAACAACTTGCAATTCTGATCTAGCTAGCTTGGTTTGACATTATAGGCCTCAAAACCAATTTTCACTCCATAATTTAATGCCAATCCATCAGTCTAAGCCTTTGTTTTGTTCATTTGGACATTATACACAAGATTAAGCCTTAAGTAGAAAAAGGCAAATTTCCATTTTTGCTTAAGTATGCTTTATGTCAAACCAACAATCCTTGAGCATTGGTCCAAGATCTCTTGCAGAAAAACAAATCCACAAATCAGAGGGGAGAAGAACAATGTATGCAAGCATGTTTGACAGCCTATACAAGCATGTAACTTCACTTCCACATTGGAACTTCAAGTAGAAAAGACTTGCAAAACATAAGCAATCTTTCATATCTGTTAAGAGAAGCTTAGACAAACATTGTAGTCAAGTTCCATACCTCCCAACAAGCCTAAAACACTACCCTTTCATCACTCAAACCTCCTCATACTCAGAACCAATATTTTTCTGCAAAACAGGGCAGGTTCTGCATTTTGCAAGCCACAAAAAAATTACATCGTGCATTTTGTCCCAAGATAGTTCCAACACCTTCCAATCAACTCACCTGAACTACCCCAGGACCCCATTACAAGCTGTAACACCTCTAACACACTTTTCCATTTTCATTTCAAAGCTCTACAGGTTGAGTTCTACAGCACGATTTAAGTTGTTTCAAAGCAAGCCAAGCATTGGAGAAGCTTCCTTGGACCTCAGGCAAGCTCAAGAGAAGCTCAAACACCATTGAAGGTTGCTGCATTGTCCAGCTCGAAGTTAACTGAAACAGGTATTTCATGGACTTCTATCTCCCTATTTAGGAATGATTAGGCTTAGGTTTATGAATGAAATATGTTGTACTCATATCCCTGAAGCCATACATATGCTTAGTTTTCATTTACATTAATCGTGCTGAGAGAATTTCACTCATGAACTTTCTGAAAAAACTAGGTTAGAAATTAGGGCCATAGAAATTCTCTCTGGTCTTTGAGAGTTAATCCAAGTTTTTTATATGGTTAGATTCGTTATTTGATGCTCTACAAGTTTCATATTTTGAGTTTTTTCAAAAGATCAAAGAATCAGGAGATACAAGTTGGGGTAGCTAGCGCGCGTTTTTGTTCAAGTTCTGTTGGACAGAGGAAGAAGATGAAGTAGCTGGGCTGGGCCTGGCTACTTCCTACTTTTGGCACCCCCCACTTTCTGTTTCACACCCCCTGGCCCATTTTCTTGTATTTTGATATTTTTTCATTTTTATTTTCTTTTCAGACTTTGATATTTTATTTTCAAACATAAAAAATGATCCAAAAATATTTTTATATTTTTTTGCATTTATTTGGTATTTATTTTATTTATTCCCACCATAAAAAATGTTTAAATACTTTATGTTATTTTGTTTAAACCTAAAAGTAATGTAAAAAATATGTTTATTTTCATTCTTTATTTTTATACACGATTGAAAATATTTTCTTGAAATATATACATTTTTGTACCAAAAATATAATTTTTATATTATACTTTTTTTATTTTCATTCTTTATATTATACTTTTGAAATATATGTTTATTTTCATTTTTATTATTATTTTGGACCAAAAATATAATTTTTATATTATACTTTTTTTTTTGTATAAATTAGTATATTATTGCACATAATTAATAAATAATATTATTTATTAAGAATTAGGGTTTCTTGCCCCAAATAGAAAAATAATTAAAATTGATCTTTTTTTTTTTATTTTAACATTTCACATTGAAAAAATACTTTTTACATACTAAAAACATTTTGGCATAATACATTTTATTTACATTTATTTATTGTATTTATTTCAATTATTGTACATTTAAGTATTGTATCTTATACATTCAACTTGGTTGTAATAGTAATCTAGGGTTTAATTTCTTGTCAAATATCCCCAATTCAAATTTGTACCCCCTCCCTATATCATATTGTAATAGTGTAGCATTTAAATTCTCGCACATTTAAAAGCTTTCAATTATGCAATGCTTAGACCTAGGGTTTGTATGCAAATAAAATCAACAATTAGTTTGACCTAATCCAAGATAAATATGCATGAAAAAACAAACACAATGCACACTTGCACCCCTAGGGTTTCATCCACTTGTTGCCTTCAAAAATGGGCCATGGTTGCATGTTGAGTACTTTGGCAAAATAAAAACAATCAAAAAGATCATAGTCCCTCGATGACGTTATCTGAGTTGCCTAAACAAAATGATCAAGTCCCTCAAGAAAATTGCCAAAGATACTTAACACTATTGCTATCATGGTCTATACGATGACCCGCGCCTGTCCCGTTAACATCCTAACACAAGGTTGTCCACCAAATACAATGGTGGAACAACACTGTTAAAAGTGTTAAAAACATAAGAAAGATCTTTGTGTAAAATAGGGTAGATAGCTCCTAGTTACTTGATCAAAATCTTGCAAAAAACATCCTTGCTACTTTCAAAGCACAGTTCACAACACAATTTCAAAACCCTACTTTCAAACATTGAAAACTTTTCAAAAGACAAAAGCACCTTTGTATACATTCAAGCAAGAATCATTACAACGGTTTCCAAAACGATGGCCTCTTTTCAAAACATCTTTCAAAAACACACACAAAGCACCATTTCAAACAATTGAAGAGCACCATTTCAAACAATTGAAAAGCAAAGCAAGTGATCTAAGCAAGTAACTAAGAGCCCATGGATAACCATGGATAGAAAGGGTGCTAATACCTTCCCTTTCTATAATCTACTCCCCGAACCCGAGAAAACATCTCAAAGGTCTTTCCTGTGCTTTTTGACCTTTCCTTAGGATAAAATAAAAATTTGGTGGCGACTCTTGCTAAACCAAACATTTGCGAACACAAACGCAAAATCCCAAGTCATTTCTCCCATCGTATCACATAACTGGCGACTCTGCTAGGGAAATATTTGAAAGTGGAGTAACCTTAGGGATTAGATCACCCTTGGCATGACTATTGTTTGCTTTGATTGCTTTACATTTTTGTTCTCTTGTTTGGGCTTGAAATCCTCCACCCAGATTTGGGAAACATTCATAGATAGCAATACGTTGTGGAAACTGTGTGGGGTATACCGACACGGTTGAAGCATTAGCTATATTAGTGCGACATATTTGTGAGTACCGGTAGCTTTTGAGTCAATAAAAGAGAATACGGGGCCGCTGAGTGATGTCATGAAGCACTAATGAACTAGCACCTTACTTGACCATCTTGGCCTTTCATTAGGGGTAGTGAGATAACCGGCTTTGGTGCAGTCTGAAGTTGGTAGATACTCGATACTACACTCATTGAGGGTTGTTTTCTTGGAATATTTTGGTCGCTAGTTAAGTGGCTAAACCAAAACAATGAACATAGAAAATAATCCAATGATATTGAGCTCCTTAGAACCCGATTACCATTTATAGGACAGGTTTTGAGCAAACTAAACTCAAGAGGGTACTTACATATGAAACCTCATGCAAGCCTGAAACTAGGGTTTTGTGTGACTTGCCTGTACATGTGCTTGTGCATACATCATGAACATTATAAAGCATCATATGCACCCACTAACCATTTCAAGGGTTTGGATCTTCATCTTTGTCCTTGTTTTGTAGGTCATGGAATCTCTTCGCAGGAAAACAATTAAAGTCAACCTTGTGAGGATCCCTCCTCAACTCAAGGAGCTTACATCCAGAATTCCAGAAAATTCTCTCTTTAGTGAAAGACATGGTAGACTCCTCAGCTTAGTCAACACCAACATTGAAGATTATATGGTTAAAGTTCTCTTCCAGTTCTTTGACCCCTTACACCACTGTTTTACATTCCCTGACTACCAATTGGTACCTACTTTGGAGGAATTTTCTCAACTCCTGAGAATTCCTATTCTTAATTAACTACCCTACAATGGTACAGAAAAAGAACCAAAGCCTGAAGATGTTGATCAAGCATTACACTTGCAACCATCTGACATCAAGGGGCATTGGGAAACCAGAAGTGGTGTCAAGGGATTCTTGGAAAATTTTTTGTTTGATAAGGTACAAGAATGCTGTAATTCTCTTGATCAACAAGCCTTTGAATAGATTGTGGCACTCCTTATCTATGGGTTGGTCTTGTTCCCAAACCCTGACTAACTTATAGATGTGAATGCTGTCAAGATTTTCATATCCAGGAATCCTACATTGCTTGGGGACATCCTACACTCATTTTACACACGAACAATGAGGAAAAGAGGTGTTCTCATGTGTTGTACTCCTCTCCTAGCAAGGTGGTTTATTTCTCACCTTCCACAAGCAGTTTTGAAGAATGAGCAGGGTTTGAGGTGGTCACAACGATTGATGACCCTCACACATTCTGATGTACATTGGTGTTCTCGGTCCAGAGAAAATGTCATCATCATTGATCGTTATGGGGAATTCCCTAATGTACCACTACTTGGTATTAGGGGAGGCATTACCTACAACCCCTGTCTAGCTTTAAGACAATTTGGGTATGCTCGGAGGGATGGCCCTCATGACATGCTGATTCCTGACCTAGTTTTTGACTTCAACAATGATGCGCAAGGACTTCGACAAAGGTTTATCAGAGCTTGGAGGATGCATAACAAGGTGGATAGTAAGACACCGGGGCACAAGAATTCCACCCCCCTTGAGCCTTACCTCAGGTGCGTACGCGCTCGCTCCCAGAATCTTATGATGCCATATCCTCACATTCTCCCCTTGATCAAAGAGCCTGTTATGGAAGGAGAGGTTCCATACACCATCGTACATCCTGACATGCCAACATCATGGGAGTAAATGCAAAAGAGTTGGATCCAACTCAAAGAAGAACGAGATACTTTTGAAGCCAGCTTCTATGCCAGTGAGAAGAAGGTTTTGGAGCTCACCCGCCGACTTCACGAGGAGGAAACTCTCAACACCTACATCGCACCAAAGAGAATGCGCAATGTCTTTTTACATTAAGAATTTTGTAATATTTCTCCCATGGGGCATTTATGTACTAACAAATCTCTTCTTAATATGACGTGCATTCTTTTTGTTTGCAACAAATTTGAATTTTTGATCCCTTGAATGCATTACATGAATAACATACCATTCATCATATGCATAAACAGGTCTTCAAGCTAGGTTTCCTTATCTTTCTGCTGTTTATTTCAGCAAGATGGATTTGGAGCAAACAGTAAAGGACCTACAGGCACAGAATTCACAATTTCAGCAACTCCTCATGACCTTGGCAAAGGGTCAAGAGGATATCAAAGTTCTGCTAGAGAAGAATAAAGCGAAGAAAAAGAAAAAGAGACCGGGGGTAGCCACTTTCGAAAGAAGGTTTGAGAGCGATGCTAGGAGGACTCTGGAGTTCCCTTCGACGTCTGACGAAGGAGCTGGCAAGGGGAAAGGAGTTACTATACCTTCTGAGTCTGAGGTAGAAGAGGAGGAAGAGGAAGAAGACGAGGACTATTCCGAACAACGGTATCCACCAGCAGATGACAAATATAAGAACCTTGAAGATAGATTGTCAGCTATGGAGTTGCAAAGGGTGCCCGGATTGGATTTTGAGGAACTGGGGTTGGTAGCTGGGATTGTTATCCCTCCCAAATTCAAGGTGCCAACATTTGCCAAGTACGACGGTCTGTCTTGCACTAATATGCACTTGAGGTCGTATGTTAGAAAGATCCAACCTCATTCATCCGATAAAGACCTTTGGGTACACTTTTTCCAAGACAGCTTGTCTGGCACTCAGTTAGACTGGTTTTATCAGCTCGAGAGATCAGAGGTTCACAATTGGGAAGACTTGGCAGCTGCTTTTTATCGTCAGTATTAGTACAATGCTAATTTGGCGCCCACTCTAACTCAATTACAAAGTATGGGGATGGCTTCAAATGAAGGGTTTAAGGAGTACACCCATAAGTGGCGTGATCTGGCTAGAAGGGTACAGCCACCACTATCAGATATGGAATTAGTTGACATGTTTTTGGGGACCCTATCTGGCCCTTTCTTCAACCATCTAATCGGGAGCTCTTCTGCGGGATTTACTAAACTGATTTTGACCGGCGAAAGGGTGGAGGTCGGTATTAAGAGTGGAAAGATTCAAAAGGATGCTTCCGTATTCGCAGCTATTAAGAAACCTTTCCAAGCCAAGAAGGAAGCATCTGCTGTGTATTCTCAGAAGGGATTGGGAAGAATTGAGCGCCGACCGACTGTAGGGGCCGTGATGATTCAAAACTTGTCAAATGATCAACCTCGTAACAATCAGTCGAGACCTAATCAACAACGGGTAGAACGGCCACAACGGCAGTTCACCCGCATCAACATGACGCCCGCTCAGGTCCTTCCCCATTTGTTGAAGGTAAATCTGACCAGTTTGAAGGAGGTGCCAAAAAACCCTAACACCTCCTCTCCGTACTACCACTCTAATGCTAAGTGTGCTTACCATTCCGATAGTGCTGGACACGATACCAATAATTGCTGGGCACTTAAGAACAAAATTCATGACTTAATTGAAGCGAAAGAGGTTGAGTTTGATGCTCCTGAGAAGCCCAATGTCATATCTGCTCCGATGCCCAAGCACGGCCACAATGTGCATGCTATTTTGGAAAACCTCCATGTTACTGATATTGCCAATCTTTTGACTCCATTGATTGTGATTAAAGAAAATTTGTTGAGAGTCGGGATCTTTCCTGGTTGTGGCAAAGACTGTTATTTCTGTTTGAACATTCAAGGTGATTGTCCAATGTTGAAGTCAGGTGGATAACGCCTGATGGATACTCAAGAGATACTTTTCCAGAAAACCCCTGTTAACACTTTCAATCTGATTACTCCTGATACTTGTGATACTTCAACCAACGATATTGCTATCATAACCATTTCCGACAATCCTCCCAAGGCTTGCAAAAGGCCTGTCAGGATTACACCCAACTCTGAATGTGTACCTTTAAAGATCACCATGCTGGGACCTGTCCCGTACCAATCAAGAAAAATCATACCATGGAACTATGGGGGAGAAATCTTCTACCACGACATCAAACAAATCGAAACAGTCCAAGAGATTTCTGAAGAAGACCCTGATATAGGGAACATCGCGGGTACAAGGAAGATAACCCGCAAGGGCCGAATCTTTTCTCCGGAGATTGCTCCCCCTCGAGCAGTTTTCGGACCCTTAAAAGCTTCTACACCTGTTGGGCCCTCTGTGCAAGGCCCTGTGATTGAAGAATTAAACACTCCTGAAGAAGGACCATCTGCTGATAATACCGACAAGGGGAAGGGGATACTGGAAATGCCTGTCAGGACGAAGGCTCATGCTGTGGTTATCCCCAAAACCACTCATAAGGAAATGGATGAAATCCTAAAAATAATCAGAAAAAGTGACTACGACGTTGTAGAACAACTGGGGCAGACCCCTTCTAAAATTTCAATGTTGGCTCTTCTTCTTTGTTCTGAGGCCCATGCCAAGGCCCTAATCAAATTCTTGAAAGCGGCACATGTACCCCAAGAGACCTCGGCTGACCAATTTCAGGAATGTGTGGCCAGTCTTACTGCTGACAATGGCCTGGGCTTTTCCGACGTTGACTTAACTCCTAAAGGAAGGAAGCACAATGATGCATTACATGTTTCAGTTGAATGTCGGGGAACTACTCTCGCCCATGTCTTGGTTGATACTGGTTCTTCCCTAAATGTGCTGCCAAAGAAAGCCTTAGACCGTTTGGATTGCGAAGGTTTGACCCTCAAACCTAGTAACATTGTCGTTAGGGCTTTCGATGGTTCCAAGAGAATGGTTCATGGACAGGTTGATATTCCTATCAAGGTAGGCAACGAAGTATTCAACTCCACCTTATACGTAATGGACATTTGTCCTTCATACTCGTGTTTGCTAGGAAGACCGTGGATCCATTATGCCGGGGCAATTACCTCCTCTTTGCATCAGATGCTGAAATACCCTGTTATGGGTAAAATCATAACTGTGCACGGCGAGGAAGACTACATGATCAGTCATCTCAATTCCTTTCGATATGTGGAGGTGGAGGGAGAATTCATTGAAACGCCTTTCCAACATTTTGAGGAAGTTTCGCCCGAGGTAGCAGTTGCGAAGAAAATTGTCGAGGTGCCTATCGTTCCCAAGCATGCATCTAGGATGGCATCTCTCAAGGACGTGGAGCCTGTGATTAAGGAGGGGAAGAGCACAATATGGGGGAAGTTGCCCGACTTTCCCTATAAGACAGACAAGTTTGGGTTAGGGTTTACTGCTGCAGGACAGAGGGTTATGTGTCGCTCCAAGGCTGGAGGGCCACCCGTCAAGATCTCACACCATGGAATCAATGCTGTAGAAGATGAAGATGAGGAGGGCCACTTTGAAGATTGGATCTTTCCGACTGTCGAAGGGGGTTTGAGCAATTGGGAAGCAAAGGATTTTGTTCCTATCACCTTTATCAACCGGTAATTTTATCTTTGAACAATTTCCCTTTTTTTTATGGTCTGTAATAACTAAAACAATTCACACACTATTTTCACCTCATGCCTTTCCCGGGGCATGTAGGTCCATTTGTAAGGGCTTGATTTTCTTCATAATCATATGCCATGTTTTAGTGAATCATTGGACGTTTTTCATCTATAAACTGCTGTGTTCATTTTCTTTCCTTTTGCATTTTTGTTTTGTTTAAGGATGGATATCCCTTACACACACCCACACTCACAAATGCAGGTACCCATCCATTCCAGATTCCATGGGCAACTATTCTGTTTCAGCCTTCGATAACTCTGAAGATTTGGTCAATCATGCTGAGTACGAAGTTGACGAAGATTGTGAGGTGCCGGGAGAGTTAAACAGCGTTCTCCAACAAGAAGAGAGGGCCATTCTTCCTCATGAAGAGTTGCTAGAAAGCATCAACTTAGGGACAGAGGAAGACATGAAGGAAGTAAAAGTGGGTGCCAACCTGGAACCGAGTGTCAAGGAGCGCTTAGTGCAGTTGTTGAATGAATACGTTGAAATCTTTGCTTGGTCTTATGAAGACATGCCAGGGCTAGACACAGATATTGTGGTTCACCGTCTTCCTACAAGAGAAGATTGTCCACCGATCAAGAAAAAGGTCCGACGAATGAGGCCTGACATGTCGTAGAAGATTTAGGCTGAAGTAATGAAGCAATTCAACACTGGATTTCTGGATGTTACAACCTATCCACAATGGGTTGCTAACATTGTGCCCGTACCCAAAAAGGACGGCAAGGTCAGAATGTGTGTGGACTATCGGGATTTGAACAGGGCCAGTCCTAAAGACGATTTCCCACTACCGCATATCGACATCTTGAACGAAAACACAGCTCAACACAAGGTTTTTTCCTTCATGGACGGATTTTCGGGCTACAACCAGATTAAAATGGCCCCCGAAGACATGGAGAAAACTACCTTTGTCACGCAATGGGGTACCTTCTGCTACAAAGTGATGCCGTTCGGACTGAAGAACGCAGGGGAAACCTATCAACGCGCCATGGTAGCTTTGTTTCATGATATGATCCATCATGAGATCGAAGTTTACGTAGACGGCATGATAGCTCGATCACAGACAGAAGAAGAACACCTTGAACATTTGCAAACGTTGTTTGCCATGTTGAAGGAGTATAAGCTCAGACTGAATCCAAGCAAGTGCACTTTTGGAGTTAGGTCTGGTAAACTTCTGGGATTTATTGTCAGCAACAAGGGCATTAAGGTTGATCCAGCTAAAGTAAAATCTATACAAGAAATGCCTGCCCCCCGTACTGAAAAGGAGGTTAGAGGATTCTTGGGACGCTTGAACTATATTGCGAGGTTCATCTCTCACCTGACATCTACCTGCGAGCCAATTTTCAAACAGTTGAAGAAAGATCAGGTAGTTGAATGGAACGATGATTGTCAAGTTGCTTTTGATAAGATCAAGGAGTACTTACTAGAACCTCTTATTCTGATGCCACCCATCGAAGGAAGGTCGTTGATCATGTATCTGACTGTTTTAGATAACTGAATGGGGTGTGTGCTGGGCCAACATGACGAGTCTGGTCGAAAAGAGCATGCCATTTATTACCTTAGCAAAAAGTTTACCGACTGTGAGACT
Organism: Vicia faba; assembly: GCA_948472305.1. Taxonomy (NCBI): domain Eukaryota; kingdom Viridiplantae; phylum Streptophyta; class Magnoliopsida; order Fabales; family Fabaceae; genus Vicia; species Vicia faba. The sequence continues at coordinate 613,215,545 of OX451735.1, read as the reverse complement.
CGCTACTCACTGCTCGAGAAAACTTGCTGCACTTTGGTATGGGTTTCTCGCCGGCTAAGGCAGTATATGTTGACTCATACCACTTTGCTGATTTCCAAGATGGATCTGATCAAGTATATCTTCGAGAAGCCTGCTTTATCTGGAAGAATCGCTAGATGGAAGATGATCCTGACTAAGTATGACATCCAGTATACTACCCAAAAAGCTATAAAAGGGAGTGTACTAGCTGACCATCTAGCTCATCAAGCCGTCGAAGATTATCAATCTATGAGATTCGACTTCCCTGACGAGGACATCATGACTTTGGACAACATCGAAGGTAACAGACCGTATGACGTACCTGAACAAGGATCCCGATGGACCCTGTACTTTGATGGTGCTTCAAATGCACTTGGCAACGATATCGGTGCGGTACTCATTTCTCCAGAAGGTTTCCATACACCCTTCACTGCCCGACTTTGTTTCAGCTGTACCAATAACATGGCCGAATATGAAGCTTGCATCTTTGGTCTCAAGGCTACTATAGACCTGAGGATCAAATCTTTGGTCGTATTTGGGGACTCGGCTTTGGTTATATGTCAAGTCAAAGGAGAGTGGGACACCAAACATCCTAATCTTATCTCGTACAAAGAACATGTCCTGACATTGTTGCCTCATTTCGAGCAGGTTACTTTCGAACATTTCCCGCGAGAAGAGAATCAACTAGAAGATGCTCTGGCTACAATGTCTTCCATGTTTAAACTCAACTGGGATAACGAGGCTCCCCAAATTACCATCGAGCGAATGGAAGAACCTGTGCACTATCATGAGATTAATACCGGAGAAGTAGTGGAACAACCCTGGTTTCATGAAATCAAAAGGTATCTCTAGACTAGAGAATACCCCGATGGAGCTTTCGTCAATGACAAAAATTTCTTAAGGAGATTTGCTGCTAAGTTCTTCCTAAGCAATGGCATCCTTTATAAATGCAACCATGATTGTGTTTTACTCTGATGCATGGACAAAGCTGAAGCAGAGTTGATCATGACTGAGATACACAGTGGCACATTTGGCACCCACTTGAGCGGACATACAATGGCAAAGAAGATTCTAAGGGCAGGCTACTACGGGTCTACCATGGAAGCTGATTGTCATCAACATTCCCGTACCTACCACAAATGCCAAGTCTACACCGACAAGGTACATATTCCTCCTGTTCCTCTCAATGTTCTGACAGCTCCTTGGCCATTCGCATTGTGGGGCATTGACATGATTGGAGAGATCAAGCCCACTGCATCCAATGGACATCCCTTCATCCAGGTGGATATTGATTACTTCACCAAATGGGTCGAAGCAGCTTCCTATGCCTCAGTTACAAAGAATGTGGTTGCCCGCTTCATCAAGCAGAATCTCATATGTTGGTATGGTATCTCCGACAGGATCATCACACAACGGTACAAATTTGAACAACACTATGATCACTGCTCTATGCAAACAGTTCAAGATTTATCATCACAATTCATCTCCCTATCGACCGAAGATGAACGGTGCTATTGAAGCCGCGAACAAAAATATTAAGAAGTTCATTCAAAAGATGACGGTCACCTACAAGGACTGGCATGATATGTTACTGTTTGCTCTGCATGGATATCGTACCACGACACGTACTTCAACAGGGGCAACCCCATTTTCTTTGGTGTATGGCATGGAAGTTGTTCTACCCATGGAAGTTCAGATTCCTTCCTTAAGGATTATGAAAGACGCTGGTTTGAGTGAAGACGATTGGATTTAGACTCGGCTTGATCAACTCAATTTGATCGATGAGAAACGACTTACTGCTATTTGTCATGGACAGGCGTATCAAAAACGCATGATCAAGGCTTTCAACAAGAAAGTCAGGCACCAAGTATATCAAGTCGGAGATCTTGTAATCAAGCGGATCATATTATCGCAAAGTGATCCCAGGGGCAAGTGGACTCCTACTTACGAAGGACCATTTGTAATCAAGAGCATATTTTCTGGTGGGGAAATGATTCTGACCACCATGGAAGGCGATGACTTTCCACACCCTGTGAACGCAGACATAGTCAAAAGATACTACGCATAAAAGGACCCGACAAGTTGAAAACCCGAAAGGGCGACTTGGGCAAAAATGGGCATCCCGGTGAACCGAAAACCCGAAAGGGCGGTTCAGGCAAAAATTAGGGATAAAACAAAAAAATCTGTACACCCGGCAAGTTGAAAACCCAAAAGGGCGACTTGGGCAAAAAAGGGTTTCCCGGTGGATCGAAAACCCTAAAGGGCGGTCCAGGAAAAAGTTAAGGAATTAAAGCGTATGACTATGTCTCGTCGGATCACTTTAAGGATAATCTCTTCACTAGACAAGCTCCAAGCCTCTGATCAATCCAGTCATCGACGGACGAAGCAGTGAATGGACAAGATATTCAGAGTTGTGAAGGCTATATCAGAATGGGAATCCCATGGAATTGTTACACATAGCCATCTTTCTTTTGTATAAATTTTTTTTCAATTTTTACGACAACATTCTCTTACTAGGGTGTCTGTCTCCATTGTACAAAGATACTCACGAAAGTTAAATACAAAGATACTCACGAAAGTTAAATACAAAGATACTTCAAAGTGCAGAAATTTGCTTGCCTTTATTTTCTTTTTTACACATATGTTTTATTTGAAAACGTCCAATGTTTCGTTAAAATAGGCATATGCATTCGAATATAATCACTGCTTACAAATAAAACGAAATTGAAAAAGGGTAATTACTGATAGGTTGAAGGTGTAGGAAGATATCTTCGTGCCATTCCAGAAGGAATCCCCTACGATACATCATTCATATCCTCAACAAAGCTGAAACCTTGGAGTATTTCCCCAACGGAGTTAAACTTCAAGATCCCCAGTAAAGCCAGTTTAATCTAAACCTTGTTCCCCAGTGTAGCCAGAGTATCTCCCCCACAGATTTATCTCCCAGCAAGATCGAAGATTCTTGGTCCCATTTCTCCAAGGCTTCAATTCCCCAGAAGATATTTTCAGAGTTTCCCCAATAACCCAGGAAAGTCAACAAGGATTTCTCATCATCAACAACCAAAGTTTTTGGAATTCCCAGCTTCGGTCGAAGATTTATATTCCCCGGCAGCAGTCAAAGATGTCATTATCTCCAGCTATCCAGGATCTATCCTCCTCAGTAAGACAACTATTCAGCTTACATGCATAACCATTACATCCATATATCATGAACATGGATTACAATTCATTGGATCATACATATCATGCAATATAACTTCGTGTTTTAGCTAACACTTTACCCTTTTCAGGATAAGATTAAAAGGCTATTGTTAAACAATTATTCAGATACAATATGGATACATCCCAAACGCGGCGGTCATTCTATTACTCATTCAGAACTTCAAGTCAAAATATAGTATGGATACATCCCAGACGCGACGGTCATTCTACTACTCATTCAGACTTCAGTAATCAGATACAGACTAGATACGCTCAAAACACAACAGCCATTCTATCTCTCATTCAGATTCAACTATCAACTACAGGTTCAAATACACTCTTGACACGGAGGCCATTCTGGCTCTTACATTAGCAGTTGACTCTCCCCAATGCAGTCTCCACGGTTGCCATTCTATCACTCATTCAGAGTTTAACCCTAGCACACAGTTGCTCCATACACAGATGTTTTCCTGTTACCCAGATACAATACAAATACACTCTAGACACGGCAGTCATTCTGATGTTCTTTCAAAGTTCAAATACAGTTACATCTCGGATATGCTCCAGACACGGATGCCATTCCTTTGCTCATACATACCCAGTCTCCAGATACAGTTCAAATGCATTCCAGACGCGGATACCATTTTGATGCTCATTCTCCTGACCTACAACATTACAGTTCAACAAACACTTTTGGATGGCATCTTTAAGCCCATCTCCAGCAAGATTCTACCATCTCCAAATGGCATCTTTAAGCCCATTCCCTCAATAATATTTTGGCGAGTGCAAATTTACGGGCACTCTAGTGTCCAATCTTCCTTTACCTTCGAGTCGCGAAAGACAAAACTTGCCAATCTAACTCTTCAGGTTCAAGAAGATTGAACAGGGGAAACTGTTGTACCCCTAAATTTGCCCTCTCCTTTTTATCATCATTTCCCATCACAAGGCCTTTGGAACTCAAGATCAAGCTAGGGTTTGCTCAGCTCAAGACACCTCCTTGCACTGTTGACCTAAATTAGGGTTTGAATTTGCACAAGGATGTTTTGACCTACAATGCCCAAAGTGACTTTCGTACTTCATGTTGGACTAACAAGTTTGTCCATACCAAGTTTCAAGCCTTGAATCAAATTTTTGCCCAGTCAATTGGACAGTTGACCTAGAAATCAATTGTATTGGGGAAAAAGTCAACTGTAGCCAATTGACAGTAAAACCTCATGAATTTTGACCCACATCAACATTATGAACTCATGTGAACCATTTGATCAAGTTTGGATCACAATTCCACAAGAAATTTGATCAGATCACCAAAATGGCAAAATGGTCATTTTTAGGGTTTTGACTGTGCAAAGGCAATTTTTGACTGTTTGACACAGCCAATGGCAAATCAAGATCAACCATAGACTCAAGGACTCAATGACATCATCTTGACCCATTCAACAAGTTCAAAAGATCTCAAATGCATAGGATTGACAGACAAATTTTTCAGTCAACTGATCAAAATTTTACTATATACTGAAAAGTCAAACTTTGACTTTTTGGTCAAAATCAAGTGCCAAGGGTCATTTTTCATCAAGACATGCCAAATTATGAAACTTGTTCATCAATAAACCCAAAAATGCAAATTAGGGTTTAAAATGGAAAAATTCCATAACTTAGAAATTTTCTAAGTTATGAAATTTTCTTATTTTTTCCTAACTTTGTCCCACTTTTTCACCAAGATGCAAATGGATTCAAACAAAACTTGAAACATGAAAGTTATATTCCATCACAAATTCTACAACTTTGGTTCACAAAGTTTTCTCAAAAGACGCTTGTATCTCAAGTTATGATTTTTTGAACAAGGGTACCTAAAACTTTTAACTTAGAGAAAATTTGCCCTAATCTAGGCAGGATTTGGACCCATCTTCTTGGCCACTTTTCACATAGTTCGATTTGAAATTTCAAGTTTCATTGCAAAGCCGGATTATAGTACATGTTCCAAGCTTTCCAAATTGTCCAAGAACTCCTCAAACACCCTTGTGGTTATAGAGAATCGAATGGTTGAATTTGGCAAAAACTCACTTTTGTCCATGGCCAATACATGTTCATAACAACTTGCAATTCTGATCTAGCTAGCTTGGTTTGACATTACAGGCCTCAAAACCAATTTGAACTCCATAATTTAATTCCAATCCATCATTCTAAGCCTTTGTTTTGTTCATTTGGACATTATACACAAGATTAAGCCTTAAGTAGAAAAAGGCAAATTTCCATTTTTGCTTAAGTATGCTTTATGTCAAACCAACAATCCTTGAGCATTGGTCCAAGATCTCTTGCAGAAAAAAAAATCCACAAATTAGAGGGGCCAAGAACAATGTATGCAAGCATGTTTGACAGCCTATACAAGCCTGTAACTTCACTTCCACATTAGAACTTCAAGTAGAAAAAAACGTGCAAAACATAAGCAATCTTTCATATCTGTTAAGAGAAGCTTAGACAAACATTGTAGTCAAGTTCCATACCTCCCAACAAGCCTAAAAAAACTACCCTTTCATCACTCAAACCTCCTCATACTCAGAACCACTATCTTTCTGCAAAACAGGGCAGGTTCTGCATTTTGCAAGCCACAACAAAATTCCATCGTGCGTTTTGTCCCAAGATAGCTCCAACACCTTCTAATCAACTCACCAGAACTATCCCAGGCCCCCATTACAAGTTGTAACACCTCTAACACACTTTGCCATTTTCATTTCCAAAGCTCTGCAGGTTGAGTTCTACAGCACGATTCAAGTTGTTTCAAAGCAAGCCAAGCATTGGAGAAGCTTCCTTGGACCTCAGGCAAGCTCAAGAGAAGCTCAAACACCATTGAAGGTTGTTGCATTGTCCCAACTCGAAGTCAACTGAAACAGGTATTTCATGGACTTCTATCTCCCTATTTAGGAATGGTTAGGCTTAGGTTTATGAATGAAATATGTTATACTCATAGCCCTGAAGCCATACATATGCTTAGTTTTCATTTACATTAATCGTGCTGAGAGAATTTCACTCATGAACTTTCTGAAAAAACTAGGTTAGAAATTAGGGCCAGAGAAATTCTCTCTAGTCTTTGAGAGTTAATCCAAGTTTTTTATATGGTTAGATTCGTTATTTGATGCTCTACAAGTTTCATGTTTTTGAGTTTTGTCAAAAGATCAAAGAATCAGGAGATACAGGTTGGGGTAGCTAGCGCACGTTTTTGTTCAAGTTCTGTTGGACAGAGGAAGAAGATGAAGTAGCTGGGCTTGGCCTGGCTACTTCCTACTTTTGGCACCCCCCACTTTCAGTTTCACACCCCCTGGCCCATTTTCTTGTATTTTGATATTTTTGCATTTTTATTTTCTTTTCTGACTTTGATATTTTATTTTCAAACATAAAAAATGATCCAAAAACATTTTTATATTTTTTTTGCATTTATTTGGTATTTTTTTTTTTATTCCCACCATAAAAAATGTTTAAATACTTTATGTTATTTTGTTTAAACCTAAAAGTAATGTAAAAAATATGTTTATTTTCATTCTTTATTTTTATACACGATTGAAAATATTTTCTTGAAATATATACATTTTTGTAAATAATTTATTTTAATTTTTTGCACACTTAAAAATAATATATATATTATATATATATTTATATATATATATATATATATATATATA